>CP136054.1:91824609-94324609 GCA_032464435.1 Aegilops umbellulata | reverse complement strand
ATATTATGTACTTTGCTTGGAATTTCTGTATCAAGTTGGTGCCTCATCAACTAACAGTAATCCTGGGGGCTGATGAGCACAAGGGCCATTTTCTGGGAAATTATATCCCGAAAATCCGGTCCTGACAAACTTGGTATCAGAGCCAGGCTGACCATTGGCTAATCCTATCTTAGCCAGGTCGAAAAACCTAGGTAAACCAACCCACCAGACCTTAACCAAACCCCGGCCAAGCTTCTCGTGTAAGATAGCCACACAGCGACCCGACACCTTTTGGCAGTCGGTGCCCAACCTATCAGCCTAGCCAGTCGATCACGCGCCAATGAACGGCCCCTAAATAGTCTTTTTCACAAGCGTGTGAAGGAAGACTCCGTCCCCTTTTTCTATAAAGAGGGCATGCTAGCCCAACCCAGCACAGCACAGCCTCTACCCCAAAACCGAGCTATAATGCTTGGCCCCAGTGTTCACAATGAGACCACAGCAACCAACCTTGGAGGTTTTGTGACCGTGCTAGCAAACCTCACCCGCCGTGCCTTTGCGTTAGAAGAGCCCCCAGAATATGTTGTGTACCAAGGGCCCATGAGCGGTGAAAGCCGTCAGTTCTGGGCCACTGTGCACGTCTATGGTAGGGGTCTATCACCAGAACGCCCCTACAGGTTCACCGGAAGGACAACTTCCTTTGAGCCACAAGCCATCCAACTAGCTGCTCGAGAAGCTGTAGTTCAACTCCGGCACTTGTCGCCCAGAGTAAACTGTCGCTCCTTCTACTACTACCCCAGCCGTGACGGGTATGGTAGACCACCCCAGGTTGCCAGCGGAGATCATGAGACAGACCCTGCATTGTTGCATCTGGTGCGCTATGTAAGTGCACTAGAGGGACTGTTTAACCAGATCACTCTGGATCTGATCGCAGCTCGTGGAGGACTGGTTCGCCGACCCCCAGCAAGAAGAGAAGATGAGCCCGACACCGACAACCCAGTCGTGCTGTTCGGACAACCGATCGAGACCTTGAGGTCAGCCCCAACCATCAACCAAGGTGCTTTGATGACCCCAGAAGTACTTCGTCGCCTTTTGGGAACACACTCCAACGGGATTGTGGCCAACAATCCCCGCGATGGTCATCATCGCTACCCCGACCCTGCAGTTCCTCAACCCCCTCCGGCTAACCCCGACGGTGAAGCCAATGGAGAAACCTCGACGGCCACAAGGCACGCCCGCTTAGATATAAACGAGGTGGACTAAGTCACTCGAGTAGTACCGAGTCTCGGTTTGTCCACAACCTGTAGTTGTGTGATATTGTATCCCCGCAATGTTGTCTGCATGTGCGCACCTAATTTAAATAGTAGCTGTGTTGATGTACGGTTGCATTTTTAATTCCAGGCGTAGCTACCAAAAACCAAACTTGACGGCACCCACAGTAACATGTCACTTTTGTGAGATGTGTGTATCTGTGGCTTTGACCCCGACCCCATGAGAGCAGAACCAGCGAACTAGTGCCCCTCACCACGGTAGATAACCCAGCCCGAGTGCTATATAAAGGCCACCTCGTGACCTTGCCTAGTACCCCCACCTTGTGCACAACCCTCCCAACTTTTTCCGGCCATGCCGAACCCTAGCATTTATCTGAGAGCCCCAGATGCAACCCCGGGTAGCTTTCTTAAAATATTGTGGGACTTTACCTGCAGTACCATGGGTTCTACCCAGCCGCCCCAGTATGAGCTGCTCAAATCGAGGATCACCTCTTCCACCTCGAAATATTGGGCAGTAGTGCACATCCCTCCCTTAAACTCAAATCAAGACCCCACGGGAGTCTCCTTCCTGGGGAAATCTATGCTGACTCTGCAGATGGCCATAGAAGCGGATGCACACGAAGCGATTGTTCGCCTTCGATTCGTTGTACCCTATGCCAGCGAACGAGGGTATTATTACTTTCCGAGCCGTGCAGCACCCGGAGAAGTAGCATCCTTTCTCGGTGGACGAATTGAGAGAGATCCAGTACTGGCCAACCTTATCCAGTATGTCATCGCTCAAGAACATTTGACCCAGTGAGTTATGGGTTATCTCCAGAGCCTCGCTGATTTAAATCCTCAGATCGCCATCGGCAGACGACTGAGGCCCGACCAGGAGAGACGCATTCATCGACTGATCAATCCGCTTTCCCTGGTAGAAGAAGAGCGTGCCCCAGTACCAGAGTCGTTCTCTCGGGACCCTGTCCATTTGCCGTTTTCATTGTAAACGTCATAGCTATGTTTATCTATGTGTTGCAACTTATGCGATGTACCCAAGTATGTGCTATGAGTAATCAGTTTGGTTTCAGCGGATAGGAGCAATATTTTCAAAAGGACCCTTAGCAAATCTCGAGGACGAGATTTTTCTTAAGGGGGGTAGTGTTGTGACACCCCAAAATTTTTGACCTTGTTTTATTAATTAAAATTTTGCCAGGAAATTTAAACTTTTATTTTCTGGATTTTCTTTTGGTTTCAGGGCCTTTCTTTACCTTATTATTATGGAATTTTTACCTCAAGTGAAAAACTTCCAAATATATTATTGGAATTGTTTTCCCCCTCAAGAAAAACATTTCTCTTAAAAGTGGAGTTAATTGCATAATTAATTCTCTCTGAGCTTTATTCCTTAAAATGATTTTCCATTAGTTTTGGAGCTCTTTTTGAACTACAACCACTTGATAAATTTATTTAAAATTTTTACCAAAATTTGGAGATGTCATGTGATGTTTTTAAATCACTTTTATGCAAAAATGTATTTCATTCATTTAATATTTTGAGCTCTACACCAATTTTTCAAATCTGGTCCAGTGGGCAGTTTTGCACTACAACCCATTTAAATATTTCTTTCTATCCTCCGCCAAAATTATAGGATGTTCATAGGAGTATATTATTCAACTTTATGCAAAAACCCTTTTATGTTCTTTGAAAAATTTGAGTGAATCAACCTCTTTTTCATTCTGGTCCAGCATGGTGATTTGTACAGCAACCATCATTTAACTTGCCCTTTTAGCTATGATTCCTTTTCCTACTTATAGCCCATCCTGCAAAACCCTTAAGTCCAGGAGAGTGGACTCATTGGAGGATTTTAAGTTCATGCAATGGTGCCTTTCCCTTCCTGTCCAAAATCAGTTTTCTGACAAACTTGAACTAACAAGTTTCTGCTTTGGAGAAACTAACTTCACCACTCTCTTATTCATCCAAAGAGACTCTGATCTGGAGAAATTGGCCACCCCAAGAATTGCCTAGATGCCATTGGCATTCTGTCAAACACCTTGGGTGCATGGACAACTTTGACATGATTTTTGTCTTTGGACTGTTACCTTGCACCTCTGGGCAAACCAACATGTCTACTAAGCTCCTAGCTAACCCTAACCCAGGCCTGCTAATCCCCAGCCTCAACCTAATCCTCTAGCAAGCTCTGGCATTGCGTCGAGCACGTAGCGTGCGTGCGCTGGGCTTGCCCAGAGCGCACGTTTTGCACGCGCGTGCACCGAGCCGCCGCGTGTCGCTGCCGCCCGCCCCGTGCCCGTGTTGCCCCTTGGCCGCCCGCAGCCAGTGCCCCAACTCCTCCCACACCGCAGAGCGGCCTGGCCCCTCCTCCTGGCGCCCCACAGCGCCATCGGCGCTAGCCGCCGACGGCCGCAGTAGGCCACTGCCGTGGACGGCGCCGCCCGAGCCGCAGCAGCGCGCCAGCTGCCCCCTTGTACAGCCCGAGCCTATCCTCAAGCCCGTCTACTAGTGCTCGTCGCCGCCACGTCGCCCTGGCCACTACAGAACGGCGGTTCGCCGTCGTTCTTATCCACCGCCACGGAACCGCCCCCGATCGCCTATTTAAGGAGCCCCCGAGTGCATCCAGTCCCTCAGGCAGCCTCATACCATCCTTCCAGTGCCCCTTGGCCAACAATCGAAGAGAGGAAGGTCGTCTTCTTCTTCTCCGGCAACCACGGCCGTCGCCGCCTTCCGGTGCCGTTCGTCGCAGCCAGGCCCTTCCCCGTCCATCCAACACCACCACCGTTTTCCCCCGATCTTGCAGAGCCACCCAACACCTCAAACTCGCTCGAGCACCACCGTAGCCCAAACCCCCATTGCTCCCGAAGCTGTCGTCCGCCACGGAGCTCGCCGCCGGCGACTCCCTCCGTCCCCGTCGGCCAGTCGACCACCGGGAGGACCGCCTTGGACTGGCGGATCCATCTCCGCCCTTAGGACCCCACGGGGAAACGCCGTTCGTCGATGGCGATCACCGGAGTCCCGCCTCCGCTCGGGCAGAGGAAGAGGAGGGAGAGAGGACTGGTCAAACCTGACCAATGGGCCCCGTGGACCCACTGTCAGTGACCCACGCGCCCGTCCACGCTTGATAAGTGAAGGCGTAAAATCCCTGAGTCCGTCTCCCCTGCCCCGAAAGCGTATTCTGCACCGAAACGTTTTCTTTTCTGTTTTATTTTAAAAACAAATATTTGACTAAACTTTGACTGGCTATATCCTTTTAAATATAAATCTAAATGACTTGATTCTTTTTCTGTTGTTTCCCAAATATTGTCTAGTTTATTATCATATTTATTTCAAAATTTTCCAAACAACTTTTTTGTACTATTTTTAAAGTATGTGTTATTTGAATATTTTCAAAAATAGGATTTGTTGGAGAGAGAAGAAAACTTTCAAAAATTTTGGAGAGCACCTCACCTCTCCACACCTTGAAGTCAAGCATTCTGAACCGTGGCATAATATTTTGTGGGTTGTTTGATATGGTTATAACACCACCTCGACATGAAGCATTAGTTATTTTTATGTGACGATATGATCATACATTTTGAGTGCATAATGAAATTTCTTGCTGTTGGAAATGAATATGCTTGTGATAGCAATCACCCTCATATGCCTCTCATGCCTACCGGCAAGGGTTCGGGAAAGTCTCTGTCTTGGGTAGACACGAGCTTGTCCCTCGTCAAGACGGTTATGACCGGTGGGGCAGGGGGAGGTATGACGAGTGGTGGTTGTGTCTGATGGATGTGAAATATTATTCTTGAGCTAATCATGCAGGAAATACTTAAGCCTCCCGAGTCGGCCGTAGATCGAGTCTTGTTCCAGTAACCCCCATACTTGTTTCGTGCTGCCACTTGTCCCTGCCATAGGTTGGGTACGGTTCAATAAGTTGTCAACCCCTGTCCTAGCACACACCGTACAGAGAGGCCATGGTGGAAGATACCGGTTGCAACTGGTAGGCATGCCACCTGGTCCGGGGGCATGGGTGTTTCCGGTTGGGACCGAGAGGGGGGCACCCCTTAGACCGCACGGTAGAAATTTGATCCCATGCTACGCGAGGTTGTAGCCTCCCCACTTAGAGTTTTGCTTAACAGGTGTCATGGGTGATTCCAGACACGAGTGAAGTTAAGCTGGTGTGTGCAAGTCAGGCGTGTTTTCGACTAAAAGACCGTAGACGAAATTAGTTCCGAGGGACTAAAGAAATCCGTTACTCGTGGGTAAAGAGTACACCCTCCGCAGAGATTAAACCTATTCGAATAGCCGTGTCCATGGTTAAGGACTACAGTCTAGGATGGGTCAAGTGTTGGTCTTAGTGTCGGTCTTCGGAGGAGAAATTGTTAAACCAGAACATGGATCATGACTTGTGACGTATGATGATTATGATTATTATTATTGTGGACTAACCATTTATGTTATTTGAATTATTGAGTATCCCTGGGACGGTTCTACCTCCTGGATATTCACTGTGATTATTCTTATATAATCCCTTTATGTGGTGTCGCTCAGACGCCCGACTGTGGCATACTTGTCATTTCATTTACTTATATAAGCCCTTTATGTGGTGTCGCTTAGACGCCCGGCTGAGGCATACTTTATATTGTTATCCTTTCGAGGCGTCGCTTCAGACACCCGATCGACGCATTCCATTTCTACTCGCTGATTGCATATTCATATTTGACATTAATAACCTGCTGCGTGCATCATAAGTTCCATTTATGACTGACGAAGTGATCATAGAATATTTCAAAACATGATTATCAGTGGCTATATTATACCTGTGTTCTCAACGTTTGCGAGTACATTCAAAGTACTCACTGGCTTGTCCCTGGCTATTGTCTTGGCCAGATTTCTTGCGTGGAGAGGAGCGTTGTGATGACAGCCCCGGAACCCACGCATTGGGGATAGCAGCCTCGCGAAGATAGGAGTTATCCTGGTCAGCTGTTCCTGTGGGATATGGAGTCCCATAGACGCTGGTGACCCGCAAACCGCTTCCGCCTTCGGCCACTAGAAAACCAATTGTTGTACTCATAGGCCAGAATGGTCTTGTACTACATATTATGTACTTTGCTTGGAATTTCTGTATCAAGTTGGTGCCTCATCAACTAACAGTAATCCTGGGGCTGATGAGCACAAGGGCCATTTTCTGGGAAATTATATCCCGAAAATCCGGTCCTGACAAACTTGGTATCAGAGCCAGGCTGACCATTGGCTAATCCTATCTTAGCCAGGTCGAAAAACCTAGGTAAGCCAACCCACCAGACCTTAACCAAACCCCGGCCAAGCTTCTCGTGTAAGATAGCCACACAGTGACCCGACACCTTTTGGCAGTCGGTGCCCAACCTGTTAGCCTAGCCAGTCGATCATGTGCCAATGACCGGCCCCTAAATAGTCTTTTTGGCAAGCGTGTGAAGGAAGACTCCGTCCCCTTTTTCTATAAAGAGGGCACGCTAGCCCAACCCAGCACAGCACAGCCTCTACCCCAAAACCGAGCTATAATGCCTGGCCCCATTGTTCACAATGAGACCACAGCAACCAACCTTGGAGGTTTTGTGACCGTGCTAGCAAACCTCACCCGCCGTGCCTTTGCGTTAGAAGAGCCCCCAGAATATGTTGTGTACCAAGGGCCCATGAGCGGTGAAAGCCGTCAGTTCTGGGCCACTGTGCACGTCTATGGTAGGGGTCTATCACCAGAACGCCCCTACAGGTTCACCGGAAGGACAACTTCCTTTGAGCCACAAGCCATCCAACTAGCTGCTCGAGAAGCTGTAGTTCAACTCCGGCACTTGTCGCCCAGAGTAAACTGTCGCTCCTTCTACTACTACCCCAGCCGTGACGGGTATGGTAGACCACCCCAGGTTGCCAACGGAGATCACGAGACAGACCTGCATTGTTGCATCTGGTGCGCTATGTAAGTGCACTAGAGGGACTGTTCAACCAGATCACTCTAGATCTGATCGCAGCTCGTGGAGGACTGGTTCGCCGACCCCCAGCAAGAAGAGAAGATGAGCCCGACACCGACAACCTAGTCGTGCTGTTCGGACAACCGATCAAGACCTTGAGGTCAGCCCCAACCATCAACCAAGGTGCTTTGATGACCCCAGAAGTACTTCGTCGCCTTTTGGGAACACACTCCAATGGGATTGTGGCCAACAATCCCCGCGATGGTCATCATCGCTACCCCGACCCTGCAGTTTCTCAACCCCCTCCGGCTAACCCCGACGGTGAAGCCAATGGAGAAACCTCGACGGCCACAAGGCACGCCCGCTTAGATATAAACGAGGTGGACTAAGTCACTCGAGTAGTACCGAGTCTCAGTTTGTCCACAACCTGTAGTTGTGTGATCTTGTATACCCGCAATGTTGTCTGCATGTGCGCCCCTAATTTAAATAGTAGCTGTGTTGATGTACGGTTGCATTTTTAATTCCAGGCGTAGCTACCACAAACCAACCCCGACGGCACCCACAGAAACACGTCACTTTTGTGAGATGTGTGTATCTGTGGCTTCAACCCCGACCCCATGAGCGCAGAACCAGCGAACTAGTGCCCCTCACCGCGGTAGATAACCCAGCCCGGGTGCTATATAAAGGCCACCTTGTGACCTTGCCAAGTACCCCCACCTTGTGCACAACCCTCCCAACTTTTTCCGGCCATGCCGAACCCTAGCATTTATCTGAGAGCCCCAGATGCAACCCCGGGTAGCTTTCTTAAAATATTGTGGGACTTTACCTGCAGTACCATGGGTTCTACCCAGCCGCCCCAGTATGAGCTGCTCAAATCGAGGATCACCTCTTCCACCTCGAAATATTGGGCAGTAGTGCACATCCCTCCCTTAAACTCAAATCAAGACCCCACGGGAGTCTCCTTCCTGGGGAAATCTATGCTGACTCCGCAGATGGCCATAGAAGCGGATGCACACGAAGCGATTGTTCGCCTTCGATTCGTTGTACCCTATGCCAGCGAACGAGGGTATTATTACTTTCCGAGCCGTGCAGCACCCGGAGAAGTAGCATCCTTTCTCGGTGGACGAATTGAGAGAGATCCAGTACTGGCCAACCTTATCCAGTATGTCATCGCTCAAGAACATTTGACCCAGCGAGTTATGGGTTATCTCCAGAGCTTCGCTGATTTAAATCCTCAGATCGCCATCGGCAGACCACTGAGGCCCGACCAGGAGAGACGCGTTCATCGACTGATCAATCCGCTTTCCCTGATAGAAGAAGAGTGTGCCCCAGTACCAGAGTCGTTCTCTCGGGACCCTGTCCATTTGCCGTTTTCATTGTAAACGTCATAGCTATGTTTATCTATGTGTTGCAACTTATGCGATGTACCCAAGTATGTGCTATGAGTAATCAGTTTGGTTTCAGCGGATAGGAGCAATATTTTCAAAACGACCCTTAGCAAATATCGGGGACGAGATTTTTCTTAAGGGGGATAGTTTTGTGACACCCCAAAAAATTTGACCTTGTTTTATTAATTAAAATTTTGCCAGGTAATTTAAACTTTTATTTTCTGGATTTTCTTTTGGTTTCAGGGCCTTTCTTTACCTTATTATTATGGAATTTTTACCTCAAGTGAAAAACTTCCAAATATATTATTGGACTTGTTTTCGCCCTCAAGAAAAACATTTCTCTTAAAAGTGTATTTAATTGCATAATTAATTCTCTCTGAGCTTTATTCTTTAAAATGATTTTCCATTAGTTTTGGAGCTCTTTTTGAACTACAACCACTTGATAAATTTATTTAAAATTTTTACCAAAATTTGGATATGTCATGTGATGTTTTTAAATCACTTTTATGCAAAAATGTATTTCATTCATTTAATATTTTGAGCTCTACACCAATTTTTCAAATCTGGTCCAGTGGGCAGTTTTGCACTACAACCCATTTAAATATTTCTTTCTATCCTCCACCAAAATTATGGGATGTTCATAGGAGTATATTATTCAACTTTATGCAAAAACCCTTTTATGTTCTTTGAAAAATTTGAGTGAATCAACCTCTTTTTCATTCTGGTCCAGCATGGTGATTTGTACAGCAACCATCATTTAACTTGCCCTTTTAGCTATGATTCCTTTTCCTACTTATAGCCCATCCTGCAAAACCCTTAAGTCCAGGACAGTGGACTCATTGGAGGATTTTAAGTTCATGCAATGGTGCCTTTCCCTTTTGTCCAAAATCAGTTTTCTCACAAACTTGAACTAACAAGTTTCTGCTTTGGAGAAACTAACTTCACCACTCTCTTATTCATCCAAAGAGACTCTGATCTGGAGAAATTGGCCACCCCAAGAATTGCCTAGATGCCATTGGCATTCTGTCAAACACCTTGGGTGCATGGAAAACTTTGACATGATTTTTGTCTTTGCACTGTGACCTTGCACCTCTGGGCAAACCAACATGTCTACTAAGCTCCTAGCTAACCCTAACCCAGGCATGCTAATCCCTAGGCTCAACCTAATCCTCTAGCAAGCTCTGGCATTGCGTCGAGCACGTAGCGTGCATGCGCTTGGCGTGCCCAGAGCGCACGTTTTGCACGCGCGCGCACCAAGCCGCCGCGTGTCGCTGCCGCCCGCCCCGTGCCCGTGCTCCCCCTTGGCCGCCCGCAGCCAGTGCCCCAACTCCTCCCGCACCGCAGAGCCGCCTGGCCCCTCCTCCTGGCGCCCCACAGCGCCATCGGCGCTAGCCGCCGACGGCCGCAGCAGGCCACTGCCATGGACGGCGCCGCCCGAGCCGTAGCAGCGCGCTAGCTGCCCCCTTGTACAACCCGAGCCTATCCTCAAGCCCATCTACTAGTGCTCGCCGCCGCCAGGTCGCCCTGGCCACTACAGAACGGCGGTTCGCCGTCGTTCTTATCCACCGCCGCGGAACCGCCGCCGATCACCTATTTAAGGAGCCCCCGAGTGCATCCAGTCCCTCAGGCAGCCTCATACCATCCTTCCAGTGCCCCTTGGCCAACAATCAAAGAGAGGAAGGTCGTCTTCTTTTTCTCCCGCAACCACGGCCGTCGCCGCCTTCCGATGCCGTTCGTCGCAGCCAGGCCCTTCCCCGTCCATCCAACACCACCACCCATTTTCCCCCGATCTTGCGGAGCCACCCAACACCTCAAACTCGCTCGAGAACCACTATAGCCCAAACCCCCATAGCTCCCGAAGCTGTCGTCCGCCGCGGAGCTCGCCGCCGGCGACTCCCTTCGTCCCCGCCGGCCAGTCAACCACTGGGAGGACCGCCTTGGGCTGGCGGATACATCCCCGCCCTCAGGACCCCACGGGGAAACGCCGTTCGTCGACGGCGATCACCGGAGTCCCGCCTCCGCTCGTGCAAAGGAAGAGGAGGGAGAGAGGACTGGTCAAACCTGACTAGTGGGCCCCGTGGACCCACTGTCAGTGACCCACGCGCCCGTCCACGATGGATAAGTGAATGCGTAAATTCCCCGAGTACGTCTCCCCTGCCCCGAAAGCGTATTCTGCACCGAAACGTTTTCTTTTCTGTTTTATTTTAAAAATAGATATTTGACTACACTTTGGCTGGCTATATCCTTTTAAATATAAATCCAAATGACTTGATTCTTTTTCTGTTGTTTCCCAAATATTGTCTAGTTTATTTTCATATTTATTTCAAAATTTTCCAAACAACTTTTTGTACTGTTTTTAAAGTATGTGTTATTTGAATATTTTCAAAAATAGGATTTGTTGGAGAGTAGAAAACTTTCAAAAGTTTTGGAGAACACCTCACCTCTCCACACCTTGAAGGCAAGCATTCTGAACCCTGGCATAATATTTTGTGGGTTGTTTGATACGGTTATAACACCACCTCGACATGAAGCATTAGTTATTTTTATGTGACGATATGATCATACGTTTTGAGTGCATAATGAAAATTCTTGCTGTTGGAAATGGATATGCTTGTGATAGCAATCACCCTCATATGCCTCTCATGCCTACCGGGAAGGGTCCGGGAAAGTCTCTGTCTTGGGTAGACACGAGCTTGTCCCTCGTCGAGACGGTTATGACCGGTGGGGCAGGGGGAGGTATGATGAGTGGTGGTTGTGTCTGATGGATGTGAAATATTATTCTTGAGCTAATCATGCAGGAAATACTTAAGCCTCCTGAGTCGGCCGTAGATCGAGTCTTGTTCCAGTAACCCCCATACTTGTTTCATGCTGCCACTTGTCCCTGCCGTAGGTAGGGTACGGTTCAGTAAGTTGTCAACCCCTGTCCTAGCACACACCGTACAGAGAGGCCATGGTGGACGATATCGGTTGCAACCGGTAGGCATGCCACCTAGTCCGGGGGCATGGGTGTTTCCGGTTGGGACTGAGAGGGGGCACCCCTTAGAGCGCGCAATAGAAATTTGATCCCATGCTACGCGAGGTTGTAGCCTCCCCACTTAGAGTTTTGCTTAACAGGTGTCATGGGTGATTCCAGACACGAGTGAAGTTAAGCTGGTGTGTGCAAGTCAGACGTGTTTTCGACTAAAAGACCGTAGACGGAATTAGTTCCGAGGGACTAAAGAAATCCGTTACTCATGGGTAAAGAGTACACCCTCTGCAGAGATTAAACCTATTCGAATAGCCGTGTCCATGTTTAAGGACTACAGTCTGGGATGGGTCAAGTGTCGGTCTTAGTGTCGGTCTTCGAAGGAGAAACTGTTAAACCAGAACATGGATCATGACTTGTGATGTATGATGATTATGATTATTATTATTGTGGACTAACCATTTATGTTATTTGAATTATTGAGTATCCCTGGGACGGTTCTACCTCCTGGATATTCACTGTGATTATTCTTATATAAGCCTTTTATGTTGTGTCGCTCAGACGCTCGACTATGGCATACTTGTCATTTCATTTACTTATATAAGCCCTTTATGTGGTGTCGCTCAGACGCCCGACTGTGGCATACTTGTCATTTCATTTACTTATAAGCCCTTTATGTGGTGTCTCTTAGACGCCTGACTGAGGCATACTTTATATTGTTATCCTTTCGAGGCGTCGCTTCAGACACCCGATCGGCGCATTCCATTTCTACTCGCTGATTGCATGTTCATATTTGACATTAATAACCTGCTGCGTGCATCATAAGTTCCATTTATGACTGACGAAGTGATCATAGAATATTTGAAAACATGATTATCAGTGGCTATATTATACCTGTGTTCTCAACGTTTGCGAGTACATTCAAAGTACTCACTGGCTTGTCCCTGGCTATTGTCTTGGCCAGATTTCTTGCATGGAGAGGAGCGTTGTGATGACAGCCCCAGAACCGACGCATTGGTGATAGCAGCCTCGCAAAGATAGGAGTTATCCTGGTCAGCTGTTCCTGTGGTAAATGGAGTCACATATCGCTGGTGACCCGCAAACCGCTTCAGCCTTAAGCCACTAGAAAACCAATTGTTGTACTCATAGGCCAGAATGGTCTTGTACTACATATTATGTACTTTGCTTGGAATTTCTGTATCAAGTTGGTGCCTCATCAGCTAACAGTAATCCTGGGGCTGATGAGCACAAGGGCCATTTTCTGGGAAATTATATCCCGAAAATCCGGTCCTGACACCGATGAAGTGTGAGTAGTTTACCTCGGACCTTCGGGTCCATAGTTATTAGCTAGATGGATTCTTCTCTCTTTTTGGATCTCAATACAATGTTCTCCCCCTCTCTCATGGAGATCTATTCGATGTAATCTTCTTTTGCGGTGTGTTTGTTGAGACCGATGAATTGTGTGTTTATGATCAAGTTTATCTATGAACAATATTTGAATCTTCTGAATTCTTTTATGTATGATTGGTTATCTTTGCAAGTTTCTTCGAATTATCAGCTTGGTTTGGCCTACTAGATTGATCTTTCTTGCAATGGGAGAAGTGCTTAGCTTTGGGTTCAATCTTGCGGTGTCCTTTCCCAGTGACAGTAGGGGCAGCAAGGCACGTATTGTATTGTTGCCATCGAGGATAACAAGATGGGTTTTTTATCATATTGCATGAATTTATCCCTCTACATCATGTCATCTTGCTTAAGGCGTTACTCTGTTCTTATGAACTTAATACTCTAGATGCATGCTGGATAGCGGCTGATGTGTGGAGTAATAGTAGTAGATGCAGGCAGGAGTCGGTCTACTTGTCTCGGACGTGATGCCTATATACATGATCATACCTAGATATTCTCATAACTATGCTCAATTCTGTCAATTGCTCAACAGTAATTTGTTCACCCACCGTAAAATACTTATGCTCTTGAGAGAAGCCACTAGTGAAACCTATGGCCCCCAGGTCTATCTTCATCATATTAATCTTCCAACACTTAGTTATTTCCTTTGTATTTTATTTTACTTTGCATCTTTATCATAAAAATACCAAAAATATTATCCTATCATATCTATCAGACCTCACTCTCGTAAGTGACCGTGTAGGGATTGACAACCCCTTATCGCGTTGGTTGCGAGGATTTATTTGTTTTGTGTAGGTGCGAGGGATTCACACGTAGCCTCCTACTGGATTGATACCTTGGTTCTCAAAAACTGGGGGAAATACTTAGGCTACTTTGCTACATCACCCTTTCCTCTTCAAGGGAAAACCAACGAAGTGCTCAAGAGGTAGCAAGAAGGATTTCTGGCACCGTTGCCGGCGAGGTCTACGCAAAAGTCAACATACCAAGTACCCATCACAAACCCTTATCTCCCGCATTACATTATTTGTCATTTTCCTCTGGTTTTCCTCTCCCCCACTTCACCCTTGTCGTTTTATTCGCCCTCTCTTTTTCGTTCGCCTCTTTTTCGCTTGCTTTTTGTTTGCTCGTGTGTTGGATTGCTTGCTTGTCGCGATGGCTCAAGATAATACCAAATTGTGTGACTTTACCAATACCAACAATAATGATTTTCTTAGCACTCCGATTGCTCCTCTTACCGATACTGAATCTTGTGAAATCAATGTTGCTTTGTTGAATGTTGTCACGAAAGATCAATTCGCCGGCCTTCCTAGCGAAGATGCTGCTATTCATCTAAATAGCTTCGTTGATTTGTGTGATATGCAAAAGAAGAAAGATGTTGATAATGATAATGTTAAATTGAAGCTATTTCCTTTTTCGCTTGGAGATCGTGCTAAAGCTTGGTTTTCATCTTTGCCTAAAAATAGTATTGATTTTTGGAATAAGTGCAAAGATGCTTTTATCTCTAAGTATTTTCCACCCGCTAAGATCATCTCTCTCAGAAACGATATTATGAATTTTAAGCAACTTGATCATGAACATGTTGCACAAGCTTGGGAGAGGATGAAATTAATGATACGTAATTGCCCTACTCATGGTTTGAATTTGTGGATAATTATACAAAAAATTTATGCCGGATTGAATTTTGCTTCTAGAAATCTTTTAGATTCGGCCGCGGGAGGCACTTTTATGGAAATCACATTAGGAGAAGCCACTAAACTCCTAGATAATATTATGGTTAATTATTCTCAATGGCACACTGAAAGATCCACTAATAAAAAAGTGCATGCGATAGAAGAAATTAATGTTTTGAGTGGAAAGATGGATGAACTTATGAAATTATTTGCTAGTGTTTCTTATGATCCTAATGATATGCCTTTGTCTACTTTGATTGAGAATAATAATGAATCTATGAATGTGAATTTTGTTGGTAGGAATAATTTTGGTAACAACGCGAATAGAGGAAACTTTAATCCTAGGCCTTATCCTAGTAATTCCTCTAATAATTATGGTAATTACTACAACAACTCTTATGGAAATTTTAATAAGATGCTCTCTAAATTTGAGACTAGTGTTAAGGAATTTATGAATTCGCAAAAGAATTTCAATGCTTTGCTTGAAGAGAAATTTCTTCAAGTTGATGAATTGGCTAGGAACATTGATAGAATTTCTCTTGATGTTGATTCTTTAAAACTGAGATCTATTCCTGCTAAGCATGATATCAATGAGTCTCTCAAAGCCACGAGAATTTCCATTGATGTGTGCAAAGAAAGAACCGCTAGG
The DNA here is from genome assembly GCA_032464435.1 of Aegilops umbellulata. NCBI lineage: Eukaryota > Viridiplantae > Streptophyta > Magnoliopsida > Poales > Poaceae > Aegilops > Aegilops umbellulata. The sequence continues at coordinate 94,309,371 of CP136054.1, read as the reverse complement.
ATGCATGCTAAGAAAGATTGCTTTATGAAAGCGTGTTCTTCAAATTTCTATGAAAATAAAGATGAAGATCTAAAAGTTATTGATGTGTCCCCTATTAAATATTTGTTTTGGAATATGAATCTTGATAATGATGGGACTGAGTATGATCCAGCTTTACCTATAAGGCGTTCCAAAAATTCGGAGTTTTTAGATCTTGATGCTAAAATTGATAAAATTGGGATTGTAGAGAACAAAACCCTAGATATTAATAAACCCACTATTTTGTATTTCAAGGAATTTAATTATGATAATTTCTATTTGATAGATTGTATTTCCTTGTTGCAATCCGTGCTAAATTCTCCTCATGCTTATAGTCAAAATAAATCTTTTACCAAACATATCGTTGATGCCTTGATGCAATCTTATGAAGAAAAGCTTGAGTTGAAAGTTTCTATCCCTAGAAAACTTTATGATGAGTGGGAACCTACTATTAAAATTAAGATTAAAGATCATGAATGCTATGCTTTGTGTGATTTGGGTGCTAGTGTTTCCACGATTCCAAAAACTTTGTACGATTTGCTAGGTTTCCGTCATTTTGATGATTGCTCTTTAAACTTACACCTTGCGGATTCCACTATTAAGAAACCTATGGGAAGAATTAATGATGTTCTTATTGTTGCAAATAGGAACTATGTGCCCATAGATTTTATCATTCTTGACATAGATTGCAATCCTTCATGTCCTATTATTCTTGGTAGACCTTTCCTTAGAACGATTGGTGCAATTATTGATATGAAGGAAGGGAATATTTGATTCCAATTTCCATTAAAGAAAGGCATGTAAAACTTCCTAGGAAGAAAATAAAATTACCATATGAATCTATCATGAGAGCCACTTATGGATTTCCTACCAAAGATGGCAATACCTAGATCTATCCTTGCTTTTATCCCTAGCTAGGGGCGTTAAACGATAGCGCTTGTTGGGAAGCAACCCAATTTTATTTTTAGTTTTTTGCTTTTCGCTTCTGTTTAGGAATAAATATTTGATATAGCCTCTGGTTAGATGTGTTGTTATGTTTTAATTAGTGTGTGTGCCAAGTTAAACCTATAGGATCTTCTTGGATGATAGTTATTTGATCTTGCAGAAATTTTCAGAAACTTCCTGTTCACGAAAATAATTGTTAAAAATCACCAAAATGTGATAAAATATTGATTCCAATTGTTGCTGATCAATAAACAACTTTTCTAGGTCGTCCTATTTTGTCTGATGTTTTGGAGTTCCAGAAGTTTGCATTAGTTACAAATTACTACAGACTGTTCTGTTTTTGACAGATTCTGTTTTTCGTGTGTTGTTTGCTTATTTTGATGAATCTATGGCTAGTAAAATAGTTTATAAACCATAGAGAAGTTGGAATACAGTAGGTTTAACGCCAATATAGATAAAGAATGAGTTCATTACAGTACCTTGAAGTGGTCTTTTGTTTTCTTTCGCTAATGAAGCTCACGAGATTTTCTGCTGAGTTTTGTGTTGTGAAGTTTTCAAGTTTTGGGTGAAAGATTTGATGGATTATGGAACAAGGAGTGGCAAGAGCCTAAGCTTGGGGATGCCCATGGCACCCCCAAGATAATCTAAGTACACCAAAAATCCAAAGCTTGGGGATGCCCCAGAAGGCATCCCCTCTTTCGTCTAGTTCCATCGGTAACTTTACTTGGAGCTATATTTTTGCTCACCACATGATATGTGTTTTGCTTGGAGCGTCTTGTATGAGTTGAGTCTTTTCTTTTTAGTTTACCACAATCATACTTGCTGTACACACCTTTTGAGAGAGACACACATGATTCGGAAATTATTAGAATACTCTATGTGCTTCACTTATATCTTTTGAGTTATATAGTTTTGCTCCAGTACTTCACTTATATCTTTTAGAGCACGGTGGTGGATTTGTTGTATAGAAACTATTGGTCTCTCATGCTTCACTTAGATTATTTTGAGATTGTTAAATAACATGGTAGTTTGCTTAAATAATCCTAATATGCTAGGTATTCAAGATTAGTGAAAACTTTCTTATGAGTGTGTTGAATACTAAGAGAAGTTTGATGCTTGATGATTGTTTTGAGACATGGAGGTAGTGATATAAAAGTTGTGCTAGTTGAGTAGTTGTGAATTAGAGAAATACTTGTGTTGAAGTCTGCAAGTCCCGTAGCATGCACGCATGTTAAACGTTATGTAACAAATTTGAAACATGAGGTGTTCTTTGATTGTCCTCCTTATGAGTGGCGGTCGGGGACGAGCGATGGTCTTTTCCTACCAATCTATCCCCCTAGGAGCATGCGCGTAGTGCTTGGTTTTTGATGACTTGTAGATTTTTGCAATAAGTACGTGAGTTCTTTATGACTAATGTTGAGTCCATGGATTATACGCACTCTCACCTTTCCATCATTGCTAGCCTCTTCGGTACCGTGCATTGCCCTTTCTCACATTGAGAGTTGGTGCAAACTTTGCCGGTGCATCCAAACCCCTTGATATGATACGCTCTTTCACACATAAACCTCGTTATATCTTCCTCAAAGCAGCCACCATACCTACCTATTATGGCATTTCCCTAGCCATTCCGAGATATATTGCCATGCAACTTTCCACCACCCCGTTTATCATGACACGTTCATCATTGTCATATTCCTTTGCATGATCATGTAGTTGACATTGTATTTGTGTCAAAGCCACCGTTCATAATTATTTCATACATGTCACTCTTGGTTCATTGCATATCCCGGTACACCGCCGGAGGCATTCATATAGAGTCATACCTTGTTCTAGTATCGAGTTGTAATCATTGAGTTGTAAATAAATAGAAGTGTGATGATCATAATTTAATAGAGCATTGTCCCAAAAAAGGAGAAAGGCCAAATAAAAAAAGAAGGCCCAAAAAAAGGGACAATGCTACTATCCTTTTTTTTCACACTTGTGCTTCAAAGTAGCACCATAATCTTCATGATAGAGAGTCTCTTGTTTTGTCACTTTCATATACTAGTGGGAATTTTTCATTATAGAACTTGGCTTGTATATTCCAACAATGGGCCTCCTCAAGTGCCCTAGGTCTTCGTGAGCAAGCAAGTTGTATGCACACCCACTTAGTTTCTTTTGTTGAGCTTTCATACATTTATAGCTCTAGTGCATCCGTTGCATGGCAATCCCTACTCCTTGGATTAAGATCAATCGATGGGCATCTCCATAGCTCATTGATTAGCCTTGTTGATGTGAGACTTTCTACTTTTTGTCTTCTCCACATAACCCCCATCATCATACTCTATTCCACCCATAGTGCTATATCCATGGCTCACGCTCATGTATTGCGTGAAGGTTTATAAAGTTTGAGATTCCTAAAGTACGAAACAATTGCTTGGCTTGTCATCGGGGTTGTGCATGATGAGAGCATTCTTGTGTGACGAAAATGGAGCATGACTAAACTATATGATTTTGTAGGGATGAACTTTCTTTGGCCATGTTATTTTGAGAGGACATAATTGCTTTGTTAGTATGCTTGAAGTATTATTATTTCTATGTCAATATTGAACTTTTATCTTGAATCTTTTGGATCGGAATATTCATACCACAATTAAGAAGAATTATATTGAAATTATGCCAAATAGCATTCCACATCAAAAATTCTGTTTTTATCATTTACCTACTCGAGGACGAGCAGGAATTAAGCTTGGGGATGCTTGATACGTCTCCAACGTATCTATAATTTTTGATTGCTCCATGCTATATTATCTTCTATTTTGGACATTATTGGGCTTTATTATTCACTTTTATATTACTTTTGGGACTAACCTATTAACCGGAGGCCTAGCCCAGAATTGCTATTTTTTTTGCCTATTTCAGAGTTTCGCAGAAAAAGAATATCAAACGGAGTCCAAACGGAATGAAACCTTCGGGAACGGGATTTTCGGAACGAACATGATCCAGGAGACTTGGACCCTACGTCAAGGAAGCTTCCAGGAAGCCACGAGGTAGGGGGCGCGCCTACCCCCCTGGGCGCGCCCTCCACCCTCGTGGGCCCCACATTGCTCCACCGACGTACTCCCTCCTATATATACCTACGTACCCCCAAACGATCAGATACGGAGCCAAAAACCTAATTCCACCGCTGGAACCTTCTGTACCCACGAGATCCCATCTTGGGGCCCGTTCCGGAGCTCCGCCGGAAGAAGCATCGATCACGGGGGGGCTTCTACATCAACACCATAGCCTCTCTGATGAAGTGTGAGTATTTTACCTCAGACCTTCGGGTCCATAATTATTAGCTAGATGCTTCTTCTCTCTTTTTGGATCTCAATACAATGTTCTCCCCCTCTCTTGTGGAGATCTATTAGATGTAATCTTCTTTTGCGGTGTGTTTGTTGAGACCGATGAATTGTGGGTTTATGATCAAGTTTATCTATGAACAATATTTGAATCTTCTGAATTCTTTTATGTATGATTGGTTATCTTTGCAAGTCTCTTCGAATTATCAATTTGGTTTGGCCTACTAGATTGATCTTTCTTGCAATGGGAGAAGTGCTTAGCTTTGGGTTCAATCTTGCGGTGTCCTTTCCCAGTGACAGTAGGGGCAGCAAGGCACGTATATTATTGTTGCCATCGAGGATAAAAAGATGGGGTTTTATCATATTGCATGAATTTATACCTCTACATCATGTCATCTTGCTTAAGGCGTTACTCTGTTCTTATGAACTTAATACTCTGGATGCATGCTGGATAGCGTTTGATGTGTGGAGTAATAGTAGTAGATGCAGGCAGGAGTCGGTCTACTTGTCTCGGACGTGATGCCTATATACATGATCATATATAGATATTCTCATAACTATGCTCAATTCTGTCAGTTCCTCAACAGTAATTTGTTCACCCACCGTAAAATACTTATGCTCTTGAGAGAAGCCACTAGTGAAACCTATGGCCCCCGGGTCTATATTCATCATATTAATCTTCCAACACTTAGTTATGTCCTTTGCCTTTTATTTTACTTTGCATCTTTATCATAAAAATACCAAAAATATTATCCTATCATATCTATCAGATCTCACTCTCGTAAGTGACCGTGTAGGGATTGACAACCCCTTATCACGTTGGTTTTGAGGATTTATTTGTTTTGTGTAGGTGCGAGGGACTCGCACGTAGCCTCCTACTGGATTGATACCTTGTTTCTCAAAAACTGAGGGAAATACCTAATGGGCCTTAATGGGCCTAGTGGAGGAGGAGGAGAGGAGGCCAAGGGGCAGCCGCGCGCCCCTCCCCCCCCCCCAAGTCCGAATTGGACAAGGAGGGGGGTGGCGCCCCCCTCCCCTTTCCTTTCCCCTCTCTCTCCTTCCCCCCAAGTCCTAGTCCAACATGGAAAAGGGGGGAGTCGTACTCCCGGTAGGAGTAGGACTCCTCCTGGCGCGCCCCTTGCCTGGTCGCACCTCCTCCCCCTTGCTCCTTTATATAAGGGGGCAGGGGGCAGCCCATAGACACAACAATTGACCATTGATCTCTTAGCCGTGTGCGGTGCCCCCCTCCACCATAATCCTCGATAATATTTTAGCGGTGCTTAGGCGAAGCCCTGCGACGGTAGAACATCAAGATCGTCACCACGCCGTCGTGATGACGGAACTCTTCCCCGACATTCTGCTGGATCGGAGTCCAAGGATCGTCATCGAGCTGAACGTGTGCTAGAACTCAGAGGTGCCATAGTTTTGGTGCTTGATCGGTCGGGCCGTGAAGATGTACGACTACATCAACCGCGTTGTTATAACACTTCCGCTTTCGGTCTACGAGGGTACGTGGACTACACTCTCCCCTCTCGTTGCTATGCATCACCATGATCTTGCGTGTGCGTAGGAATTTTTTTTGAAATTACTACGTTCCCCAACAGTGGTATCAGAGCCAGGTTTTATGCGTAGATGTTATATGCACGAGTAGAACACAAGTGAGTTGTGGGCGATACAAGTCATACTGCTTACCAGCATGTCATACTTTGGTTCGGCGGTATTGATGGATGAAGCGGCCCGGACCGACATTACGCGTACGCTTACACGAGACTGGTTCTACTGACGTGCTTTGAACCAAGTGTGGCTACGCCCGGTCCTTGCGAAGGTTAAAACAGCACCAACTTGACAAACTATCGTTGTGGTTTTGATGCGTAGGTAAGAACGGTTCTTGCTAAGCCAAGTAGCAGCCACGTAAAACATGCAACAACAAAGTAGAGGACGTCTAACTTGTTTTTGCAGGGCATGTTGTGATGTGATATGGTCAAGAAGTGATGAGATATAAGCTGTTGTATGAGATGATCATGTTTTGTTGAAGTTATCGGCAACTGGCAGAAGCCTTATGGTTGTCTCTTTATTGCATAAGATGCAAGCGCCAAATAATTGCTTTACTTTATCGCTATGCGATAGCAATAGTTGCAAGAGCAATAGTCGGCGAGACGACCATGTGACGACACATTGATATAGATCAAGATGATGGAGATCATGGTGTCATGCCGGTGACAATGGAGATCATGACGATGCTTTGGAGATGGCGATCAAAGGCACAAGATGATGATGGCCATATCATGTCACATATTTTGATTGCATATGATGTTTATCTTTTTTATACATCTTATTTTGCTTAGTTCGGCGGTAGCTTTATAAGATGATCTCTCACTAAATTTCAAGGTAAAAGTGTTCTCCCTGAGTATGCACCATTGCCAAAGTTCGTCGTGCCCAGACACCATGTGATGATCGGGTGTGATAAGCTCTACGTCCATCTACAACGGGTGCAAGCTAGTTTTGCACATGCAGAATACTCAGGTTAAACTTGGCGAGCCTAACATATGCAGATATGGCCTCGGAACACTGAGACCGAAAGGTCGAGCGTGAATCATATAGTAGATATGATCAACATAGTGATGTTCACCATTGAAAACTACTCCATTTCACGTGATCATCGGTTATGGTTTAGTTGATTTGGATCACGTGATCACTTAGATGATTAGAGGGATGTCTATCTAAGTGGGAGTTGATACGTCTCCAACGTATCTATAATTTTTTATTGCTCCATGCTACTTTATCTACTGTTTTAGGCAATATTGGGCTTTATTATCCACTTTTATATTATTTTTTGGGACTAACCTATTAACCGGAGGCCCAGCCCAGATTTGATGTTTTATGCCTATTTCAGTATTTCGAGGAAAAGGAATATCAGACGGAGTCAAAACGGAACGAAATCAACTGGAGAAGTTATTTTTGGAAGGAAACCCACCTGATGAACTTGGACCCCACGTCAGAAGAGCCGCGAGGCGGTCACGAGGGTGGAGGGCGCGCCCTCCCCCCTGGGCGCGCCCCCTGCCTCGTGGGGCCCCCGTAGCTCCACTGATGTTCCCCCTTCACCCATATATACCGTCGTACCCTAAAACTTCCAGAACAGAAGATAGATCGGGAGTTCCACCGCCGCAAGCCTCCAGAACCACCAAAAAACAATCGGGACCCCTTTGCGGTACCCTGCCGGAGGGGGATCCATCTCCGGTGGCCATCTTCATCATCCCGGCGCTCTCCATGACGAGGAGGGAGTAGTTCACCCTCGGGGCTGAGGGTATGTACCAGTAGCTATGTGTTTGATCTCTCTCTCTCTCTCTCTCTCTCTCTCTCTCTCTCTCTCTCTCTCGTGTTCCTCTATGGCACGATCTTGATGTATCCCGAGCTTTGCTATTGTAGTTGGATCTTATGATGTTTCTCCCCCTCTACTCCTTTGTGATGAATTGAGTTTCCCCTTTTGAAGTAATCTTATCGGATTGAGTCTTTATGAGAACACTTGATGTATGTCTTGGTGATCAACTTGCGGGTTTCGTGACATTGGGAACCTATGCATAGGGGTTGGCACACGTTCTTGATTCTCCGGTAGAAACTTTGGGGCGCTCTTTGAAGTACTTTTATGTTGGTTGGATAAATCTGAGATTGTGTGATGCATATCGTATAATCATGCCCACGGATACTTGAGGTGACAACGGAGTATCTAGGTGACATTAGGGTTTTGGTTGATTTGTATCTTAAGGTGTTATTCTAGTAAAAACTCCAGGGTTGTTTGTGACACTTATAGGAATAGCCCAACGGATTGATTTGAAAGAATAACTTTGTGGTGGTTTCGTACCCGACCATAATCTCTACGTTTGTTCTCCGCTATTAGTGGCTTTGGAGTGACTCTTTGTTGCATGTTGAGGGTTTGTCATATGTTCTATCTATGTTATTATTGTTGAGAGAACTTGCACTAGCGAAAGTATGAACCCTAGGCCTTGTTTCCTATCATTGCAATACTGTTTACGCTCACTTTTACCACTTGTTACCTTGCTATTTTTATATTTTCAGTTTGCAAAAACCTATATCTTCTATCCATATTGCACTTGTATCACCATCTCTTCGCCGAACTAGCGCACCTATACAATTTACCATTGTATTGGGTGTGTTGGGGACACAAGAGACTCTTTGTTATTTGGTTGCAGGGTTGCTTGAGAGAGACCATCTTCATCCTCACGCCTCCTACGGATTGATAAACCTTAGGTCATCCACTTGAGGGAAATTTGCTACTGTCCTACAAACCTGTGCACTTGCAGGCCCAACAACGTCTACAAGAAGAAGGTTGTGAAGTAGACATCAAGCTCTTTTCTGGCACCGTTGCCGGGGAGGCTAGGTAAGTGAAGGTATATCTTTAGACCTTGCAATCGAATCTTTTTTGTTTCTTGTTTTAGCACTAGTCTAGTTTATAGAAGAAAACTACAAAAAAATGGAATTGAGTTTGTCTCATACGCTTCATCTTTTAATATCTTTCGTGAGTATGATGGAAAGGATAATTGTGCTCAAGTGCTAGAAGAAGAGATCTTTAAAATGTTTGTCACTAAATCTTTGAATGATGAGCATGATTGCAATGTTGTTAGTATGAATTCTTTGAATATCCATGATGCTAATAATGATTGCTCTAGTTATGATGAAAATGCCTCCTATAAGCATGTCAATTTTTGTGGAGTAGATTGGGTTTGAAAGTACACACCAAATAGGGAAGATAGATATTGCAAGAGGCATAAGTACTTAGAAACCAAATTGTTGCAAGAAGAGCTAGATGAATGTGCTGAAAGATTCAATATTTTTCGTGCCCCTTGTGAACTTTGCAATAAACATGGTCATTTAAAGCTCCAATGCTATTTGTTTCATGATCAAGTCGTGTCCAAATATTGTGATAATTTGATTACCCTTGAGCATCATAAAGAACTTAGCCTTCTTTTGGGTTATGAAGAAATGAAACGTATAACTGAGGGTATTCCAAAATTTAATCTTGATAGAGTTCTTGATTTTGATCTAGAGAAGATTTATATGTATTGTGCGGTGAATTGCATTGAAAATCCTTATATTGCCAATTACATAAAGAAAAGAAAACAAATAGAGGATGAAGAGAATACTAACGAAAGGGAAGAGACTTCCCAATATCCTCCTATTATTTCTTATGATGAATCAGGTAACGAGGAGGAGCCTTCTATTCAACCAATCTCATTAATAAGGAGCTCCAAAAAGAGGATTGAACCCACACAAGATGTGGTGAAGAAGAAGAAAATAAAAAGGAAGAGAGGTAAAAAGGTATCTCTCCCAAATAAAGTTGCTCCTATTATTGCTATGCCCCATGAAAATGAAGATGATACACTTGATGATGATCTCGTTATGCCTATTTCTTGTTGTGATGATTATGATTGGGAAGATAATGATACTCCTTATGATCTTGGAAATCTTTTTGGCACTTGCTTGGAAGAATATGATAATAATGTTTGCTATACTATTGGTGCTATCCATACTATTAATGATGAGAGTGATTATGCTTATGACACGAAAAGGCCCAAGCTTGGGGAAGCTATGTTTGATGAGGATGACATATTTGAGAATATATTTGCTGCAATTAATGTTTGTCCCAAGCTTGGGGATGCTACGTTTAATAATGATGATATTTTTAGCCTTCCATGTGTTTGATATGCAAAGTGATTATGATGAGAACAAAGTTGCTACTTATGATGATTATTGTGATAAAACTTATGCTATAAAAAGTAGTGATGATTATATTTATAAAACTTGTCATGATTATGAGTATCCTTTCTCTGAACATTACTCTTTTAATGTGGAAGCAATTTATAGTATTCAAGTCTCTTATGATACTCCCACTATTCCGAATGAGAAGAATTTTGCTTATGTGGAGAGTAATAAAATTTCTATGCTTGTAGATCATGAAAAGAATGCTTTAGGTGCTGGTTATATTGTTGAATTAATTCATGATGCTACTGAAAATTATTACGAGGGAGGAATATATGCTTGTAGGAATAGCAATAATGTCAAGTTTCCTCTCTATGTGCTTAAAATCTTGAAGTTATGCTTGTTTTACCTTCCTATGCAAGTTGATTCTTGTTCCCATAAGTTGTTTGCTCACAAAATCCCTATGCATAGGAAGTGGATTAGACTTAAATGTGCTATTAATATTCTTCATGATGCTCTCTTTATGTTACAATTCTTATCTTTTATGTGAGCATCATTGAAATCATCATGCCTAGCTAGGGGCGTTAAACGATAGCGCTTGTTGGGAGGCAACCCAATTTTATTTTAGTTTCTTTCTTTTTGGTTCTGTTTAGGAATAGATAATCCATCGAGCCTCTGTTTATATGTGGTTTTATGTTTTAATTAGTGTTTGTGCCAAGTAGAACCTTTGGGAAGACTTGGGTGAAGTCTTTATGATCATGCTGTAAAAAACAGAAACTTTAGCCCTCACGAGATTAGCTAGAACTTTTTACTTCAGAGTGCTATTTAGTTTATTCTTTTTGCAGATGATTACTAGACAAATTACTCAGGTCCACCAATTTATTTTAGAATTTTTGGAGTTCCAGAAGTTTGCGTTAGTTACAGATTACTACAGACTGTTCTGTTTTTGACAGATTCTGTTTTCATTGTGTTTTTTGCGTATTTTGATGAATCTATGGCTAGTAAAATAGTTTATAAACCATAGAGAAGTTGGAGTACAGTAGGTTTAACACTAATATAAATAAAGAATGAGTTCATTACATTACCTTGAAGTGGTGTTTTGTTTTCTTTCGCTAACGGAGCTCACGAGATTTCTATTGAGTTTTGTGTTGTGAAGTTTTCAAGTTTTGGGTGAATTCTTTTGATGGATTATGGAACAAGGAGTGGCAAGAGCCTAAGCTTGGGCATGCCCAAGGCACCACAAGGTAATATTCAAGGACAACCAAGATCCTAAGCTTGGGGATGCCCCGGATGGCATCCCCTCTTTCGTCTTCATTCATCGGTAACTTTACTTGGAGCTATATTTTTACTCACCACATGATATGTGTTTTGCTTGGAGCGTCATTTTATTTTATTTAGCTTTGCTTGATGTTTGAATAAAATACCAAGATCTGAAATTTTTAAATGAGAGATAGTCTTCACATAGTTGCATAATAATTATTTAGCTACTCATTGATCTTCACTTATATCTTGTTGGAGTAGTTTGTCATTAGTGCTTCACTTATATCTTTTAGAGCACAATGGTGGTTTTATTTTGAAGAAATAGATGAACTCTCATGCTTCACTTAGATTATTTTTAGAGTCATTAATAGCATGGTAATTTGCTTAATGTTAATATACTTGGTATTCAAGATATGTGAAACTTTCTTTTTAGTGGATTGAATACTAAGATAAGTTTGATGCTTGATAATTGTTTTGAGATATGGAGGTGATAATATCATAGTCATGCTAGTTGAGTAGTTGTGAATTTGAGAAATACTTGTGTTGAAGTTAGCAAGTCCCGTAGCATGCACGTATGGTTAAAGTTGTGTAACAAATTTGAAGCATGAAGTGTACCTGGCTTGTGCATCCTTATGAGTGGCGGTCGGGGACGAGCGATGGTCTTTTCGTACTAATCTATCCCCCTAGGAGCATGCGCGTAGTACTTGATTTTTGATGACTTCTAAATTTTTGCAATAAGTATATGAGTTCTTTTGACTAATGTTGAGTCCATGGATTATACGCACTTTTACCTTTCCACCATTTGCTAGCCTCTTCGGTACGGTGCATCCAAACCCCATGATATGATACGCTCTTTCACACATAAACCTCCCTATATCTTCCTCAAAACAGCCACCATACCTACCTATCATGGCATTTCCATAGCCATCCCGAGATATATTGCCATGCAACTTCCACCATCATCATCATCATCATCATGACATGCTTTACTTTTGTCATATTGCCATTGCATGATCTTGTAGTTGACATCGTATTTGTGGCAAAGCCACCATGCATTATTTTTCATACATGTCACTCTTGATTCATTGCACCATCCCGGTACACCGCCGGAGGCATTCATATAGAGTCATATCTTGTTCTACTATCGAGTTGTAATCATTATGTTGTAATCAATAGAAGTGTGATGATCATCATTATTAGAGCATTGCCCAATCAAAAAAAAAGAGAAAGGCCAAAAAAAAGAAAAGAGAAAGGCCCAAAAAAGAGAGAAAATAAAAAGGGCAATGCTACTATCTCTTTTTCCACACTTGTGCTTCAAAGTAGCACCTTGTTCTTCATGAAGTGAGTCTTATATATTGTGCTTCAAAGTAGCACCTTGTTCTTCATGTAGTGAGTCTCATAAGTTGTCTTGTTCATACTAGTGGGAAGTTTTCATTATAGAACTTGGCTTGTATATTCCAACGATGGGCTTCCTCAAAATGCCCTAGGTCTTCATGAGCAAGTAAGTTGGATGCACACCCACTAGTTTTCTTTTGTTAAGCATTCTTAGCTCTAGTGCATCCGTTGCATGGCAATCCCTACTCCTTGCATTAACATCAATTGATGGGCATCTCCATAGCTCATTGATTGGCCTCGTTGATGTGAGACTTTCTTTTTTTGTCTTCTCCACACAATCCCCATCATCATATTCTATACCACCCATAGTGCTATGTCCATGGCTCGCGCTCATGTATTGCGTGAAGGTTGAAAAAGTTTGAGATTATTTGAGTATGAAACAATTGCTTGGCTTGTCATCGGGGGTATAGAAGTTGGGAACATCTTTGTGTGACGAAAATGAAGCATATCCTAACTATATGATTTTGTAGGGATGAACTTCCTTTGGCCATGTTATTTTGAGATGACATAATTGTTTGATTAGTATGCTTGAAGTATTATCATTTTTATGTCAATATGAACTTTTGTCTTGAACCTTTCGGATCTGAATATTCATACCATGATTAAGAAGATTTACATTGAAATTATGCCAAAGTATCACTCCGCATCAAAAATTCTCTTTTTATCATTTACCTACTCGAGGACGAGCAGGAATTAAACTTGGGGATGCTTCATACGTCTCCAACGTATCTATAATTTTGATTGCTCCATGCTACTTTATCTACTGTTTTAGGCAATACTGGGCTTTATTATCCACTTTTATATTATTTTTTGGGACTAACCTATTAACCGGAGGCCCAGCCCAGGTTTGCTGTTTTATGCCTATTTCAGTATTTCGAGGAAAAGGAATATCAGACGGAGTCAAAACGGAACGAAATCAACTGGAGAAGTTATTTTTGGAAGGAAACCCACCAGATGGACTTAGACCCCACGTCAGAAGAGCCACGAGGCAGTCACGAGGGTGGAGGGCGCGCCCTCCCCCCTGGGCGCGCCCCCTGCCTCGTGGGGCCCCCGTAGCTCCACCGACGTTCCCCCTTCACCCATATATACCGTCGTACCCTAAAACTTCCAGAACAGAAGATAGATCGGGAGTTCCGCCGCCGCAGGCCTCCAGAACCACCAAAAATCAATCGGGACCCCTTTCTGGTACCCTGCCGGAGGGGGGATCCATTTCTGGTGGCCATCTTCATCATCCCGGTGCTCTCCATGACGAGGAGGGAGTAGTTCACCCTCGGGGCTGAGGGTATGTACCAGTAGCTATGTGTTTGATCTCTCTCTCTCTCTCTCGTGTTCCTCTGTGGCACGATCTTGATGTATCCTGAGCTTTGCTATTGTAGTTGGATCTTATGATGTTTCTCCCCCTCTACTCCTTTGTGATGAATTGAGTTTCCCCTTTTGAAGTAATCTTATCGGATTGAGTCTTTATGAGAACACTTGATGTATGTCTTGGTGATCAACTTGCGGGTTTCGTGACATTGGGAACCTATGCATAGGGGTTGGCACACGTTCTTGATTCTCCGGTAGAAACTTCGGGGCGCTCTTTGAAGTACTTTTATGTTGGTTGGATAAATCTGAGATTGTGTGATGCATATCGTATAATCATGCCCACGGATACTTGAGGTGACAATGGAGTATCTAGGTGACATTAGGGTTTTGGTTTATTTGTATCTTAAGGTGTTATTCTAGTAAAAACTCCAGGGTTGTTTGTGACACTTATAGGAATAGCCCAACGGATTGATTTGAAAGAATAACTTTGTGGTGGTTTCGTACCCGACCATAATCTCTACGTTTGTTCTCCGCTATTAGTGGCTTTGGAGTGACTCTTTGTTGCATGTTGAGGGCTTGTCATATGTTCTATCTATGTTATTATTGTTGAGAGAACTTGCACTAGCGAAAGTATGAATCCTAGGCCTTGTTTCCTATCATTGCAATACTGTTTACGCTCACTTTTACCACTTGTTACCTTGCTGTTTTTATATTTTCAGTTTACAAAAACCTATATCTTCTATCCATATTGCACTTGTATCACCATCTCTTCGTCGAACTAGCGCACCTATACAATTTACCATTGTATTGGGTGTGTTGGGGACACAAGAGACTCTTTGTTATTTGGTTGCAGGGTTGCTTGAGAGAGACCATCTTCATCCTCACGCCTCCTACAGATTGATAAACCTTAGGTCATCCACTTGAGGGAAATTTGCTACTGTCCTACAAACCTGTGCACTTGCAGGCCCAACAACGTCTACAAGAAGAAGGTTGTGAAGTAGACATCAGGAGTTCTTAAGTAATATGATTAATTCAACTTTAATTTATCATAAACTTAGTCCTGGTAGTATTAGCATATCTATGTTGTAGATCAATAGCTCGCGATGTTGCTCCCCGTTTAATTTTTATATGTTCCTAGAGAAAACTATGTTGAAATATGTTAGTAGAAATGATGCGGATTGGATCTGTGATCTGAGGTTTATCTTCATTGCTGCACAGAAGAATTATGTCCTTGATGCACCGCTAGGTGACACACCCATTGCAGGAGCAGATGCAGACGTTATGAACGTTTGGCTAGCTCAATGTGACGACTACTTGATAGTTTAGTGCACCATGCTTAATGGCTTAGAATCGGGACTTCAAAGACGTTTTGAATGTCATGGACCATATGAGATGTTCCAGGAGTTGAAGTTAATATTTCAAGAAAATACCCGAGTTGGGAGATATGAAGTCTCCAACAAGTTCTATAGCTAAAAGATGGAGGAGAATAGCTCAAGCAGTGAGCATGTGCTCAGATTGTCTGGGTACTACAATCACTTGAATCAAGTGGGAGTTAATCTTCTAGATAAGACAGTGATTGACATAATTCTCTAGTCACCATCACCAAGTTAGTAGAACTTCGTGATGAACTATAATATGCAAGGGATAACGGAAATGATTCCCAAGCTCTTCGTGACGCTGAAATCGACGAAGGTAGAAATCAAGAAAAACATCAAGTGTTGATGGTTTACAAGACCACTAGTTTCAAGAAAAAGGGGCAAAGGGAAGAAAGGGAACTTCAAGAAAAACGGCAAGCAAGTTGCTGCTTGAGTGAAGAAGCCCAAGTCTAGACCTAAGCCTGAGACTAAATGCTTCTACTGCAAAGGGACTGGTCACTGGAAGCGGAACTACCCCAAGTAATTGACGGATAAGAAGGATGGCAAAGTGAACATAGGTATATTTGATATACATGTTATTGATGTGTACTTTACTAGTGTTTATAGCAACCCCTCGGTATTTGATACTGGTTCAGTTGCTAAGAGTAGTAACTCGAAACGGGAATTGTAGAATGAACAAAGACTAGTTAAGGGTGAAGTGACGATGTGTGTTGGAAGTGGTTCCAAGATTGATATGATCATCATCGCACACTCCCTATATTTTTGGGATTAGTGTTGAACCTAAATAAGTGTTATTTGGTGTCTGCGTTGAGCATAAATATGATTTGATCATGTTTATTGCAATACGGTTATTCATTTAAGTTAGAGAACAATTGTTGTTCTATTTACATGAATAAAACCTTCTATGGTCATACACCCAATGAAAATGGTTTGTTGGATCTCGATCGTAGTGATACACATATTCATAATATTGAAGCCAAAAGATGCAAAGTTAATAATGATAGTGCAACTTATTTGTGGCACTGCCGTTTAAGTCATATTGGAGTAAAGCGCATGAAGAAACTCCATGCTGATGGATTTTGGAATCACTTGATTATGAATCACTTGATGCTTGCGAACCATGCCTCATGGGCAAGATGACTAAGACTCCGTTCTCCGGAACAATGGAGCGAGCAACTGACTTATTGGAAATGATACATACTGATGTATGCGGTCCGATGAGTGTTAAGGCTCGCGGTAAGTATTCTTATTTTCTGAACTTCACAGATGATTTGAGCAGATATGGGTATGTCTACTTGATGAAACATAAGTCTGAAACATTTGAAAAGTTCAAAGAATTTTAGAGTGAAGTGGAAAATCATCGTAACAAGAAAATAAAGTTTCTACGATCTGATCGTGGAGGAGAATATTTGAGTTACGAGTTTGGCCTTCACTTAAAACAATGTGAAATAGTTTCACCACTCACGCCACCTGGAACACCAGAATGTAATGGTGTGTCCGAACATCATAACCGTACTTTATTGGATATAGTGCAATCTATGATGTTTCTTACCGATTTACCACTATAGTTTTGGGGTTATGCATTAGAGACAGCTGCATTCACGTTAAAAAGGGAACCATCTAAATCCGTTGAGACGACATCGTATGAACTATGGTTTGGCAAGAAACCAAAGTTGTCGTTTCTTAAAGTTTGGGGTTGCGATGCTTATAAGAAAAGTTTCATCATGATAAGCTCAAACCCAAATCGGAGAAATGTGTCTTCATAGGATACCCAAAGGAGACAGTTGGGTACACCTTCTATCACAGATCCGAAGGCAAGACATTCGTTGCTGAGAATGGATACTTTCCATAGAAGGAGTTTCTCTCGAAAGAAGTGAGTGGGAGGAAAGTAGAACTTGATAAGGTAATTGTACCTTCTCCCGAATTGGAAAGTACTTCATCACTGAAATCAGTTCCAGTGATGCATACACCAATTAGTGAGGAAATTAATGATGATGATCATGAAGCATCGGATCAAGTTACTACCGAACCTCGTAGGTAAACCAGAGTAAGATCCGCACCAGAGTGGTATGGTAATCCTGTTCTGGAAGTCATGCTACTAGATCATGATGAATCTACGAACTATGAAGAAGCGATGGTGAGCCCAGATTCCGCAAAATGGCTTGAGGCCATGAAATCTGAGATGGGATCCATGTATGAGAACAAAATATGGACTTTTGTTGACTTGCCCGATGATCGGTAAGCAATTGAGAATAAATGGATCTTCAAGAGGAAGACGGACGCTGGTAGTAGTGTTACTATCTACAAAGCTAGAATTGTCGCAAAAGGTTTTCTACAAGTTCAAGGTGTTGACTACGATGAGAGTTTCTCACTCGTATCTATGCTTAAGTTTGTCCAAATCATGTTAGCAATTGCCGCATTTTATGAAATCTGGCAGATGGATAAACAAAACTACATTCCTTAACTGATTTATTAAAGAAGAGTTATATATGATGCAACCATAAGGTTTTGTCAATCCTAAAGGTGCTAACAAAATATGCAAGCTCCAGCGATCCATCTATGGACTGGTGCAAGCATCTCGGAGTTGGAATATACGCTTTGATAAGTTGATCAAATCATATAGTTTTATACAGACTTGCGGTGAAACCTGTATTTACAAGAAAGTGAGTGGGAGCACTATAGCATTTCTGATAAGTATATGTGAATGACATATTGTTGATCGGAAATAATGTAGAATTATTATGCAAAGCATAAAGGAGTGTTTGAAAGGAGTTTTTCAAAGAAAGACCTCAATGAAGCTGCTTACATATTGAGCATCAAGATCTATAGAGATAGATCAAGACACTTGATAAGTTTTTTCAATAAGTACATACCTTGACAAGATTTTGAAGTAGTTCAAAATGGAACAGTCAAAGAAAGAGTTCTTGCCTGTGTTACAAGGTGTGAAGTTGAGTAAGACTCAAAGTCCGTCCACGGCAGAAGATAGAAAGAGAATGAAAGTCATTCCCTATGCCTCAGCCATAGGTTCTATAAAGTATGCCATACTGTGTACCAGATCTATTGTATACCCTACACTGAGTTAAGCAAGGGAGTACAATAGTGATCTAGGAGTAGATCAATGGACAGCGGTCAAAATTATCCTTACTGGAATAAGGATATTTTTCTCGATTACGGAGGTGACAAAAGGTTCGTCGTAAAGGGTTACATCGATGCAAGTTTTGACACTGATCCAGATGACTCTAAGTCTCAATCTGGATACATATTGAAAGTGGGAGCAATTAGCTAGAGTAGCTCCATGCAGAGCATTGTTGACATAGAAATTTGCAAAATACATGTGGATCTGAATATGGCAGACCCGTTGACTAAACTTCTCTCACAAGCAAAACATGATCACACCGTAGTACTCTTGAGGTGTTAATCACATAGCAATGTGAACTAGATTATTGACTCTAGTAAACCCTTTGGGTATTGGTCACATGACGATGTGAACTATTGGTGTTAAATCACATGTGATGTGAACTAGATTATTGACTCTAGTGCAAGTGGGAGACTGAAGGAAATATGCCCTAGAGGCAATAATAAAGTTATTATTTATTTCCTTATTTCATGATAAATGTTTATTATTCATGCTAGAATTGTATTAACCGGAAACATAATGCATGTGTGAATACATAGACAAACAGAGTGTCACTAGTATGCCTCTACTTGACTAGCTCGTTGATCAAAGATGGTTATGTTTCCAAACCATAGACATGTGTTGTTATTTGATTAACGGGATCACATCATTAGGAGAATGATGTGATTGACTTGACCCATTCCATTAGCTTAGCACTTGATCGTTTAGTAATGTTATTGCTTTCTTCATGACTTATACATGTTCCTATGACTATGAGATTATGCAACTCCCGTTTACCGGAGGAACACTTTGTGTGCTACCAAACGTCACAACGTAACTGGGTGATTATAAAGGTACTCTACAGGTGTCTCCAAAGGTACATGTTGGGTTGGCGTATTTAGATATTAGGATTTGTCACTCCGATTGTCGGAGAGGTATCTCTGGGCCCTCTCGGTAATGCACATCACTTAAGCCTTGCAAGCATTGCAACTAATGAGTTAGTTGCGGGATGATGTATTACGGAACGAGTAAAGAGACTTGCCGGTAACGAGATTGAACTAGGTATTAAGATACCGACGATCGAATCTCGGGCAAGTAACATACCGATGACAAAGGGAACAACATATGTTGTTATGCGGTATGACCGATAAAGATCTTCGTAGAATATGTAGGAGCCAATATGAGCATCTAGGTTCCGCTATTGGTTATTGACCAGAGACGTGTCTCGGTCATTGTCATGTCTACATTGTTCTCGAACCCGTAGGGTCCGCACGCTTAATGTTATGATGACAGTTTAATTATGAGTTTATATGTTTTGATGTACCGAAGGTTGTTCGGAGTCCCGGATGTGATCACGGACATGACGAGGAGTCTCGAAATGGTCGAGACATGAAGATTGATATATTGGAAGCCTATGTTTGGACATCGGAAGTGTTCCGGGTGAAATCGACATTTTACCGGAGTACCGGGAGGTTACCGGAACCCCCCGGTAACCTAATGGGCCTTAATAGGCCTAGTGGAGGAAGAGGAGAGGAGGCCAAGGGGCAGCCGCGCGCCCCTCCCCCCCCCCCCAGTCCGAATTGGACAAGGAGGGGGCGGCGCCCCCCCCCCTTTCCTTTTCCCTCTCTCTCCTTACCCCCCAAGTCCTAGTCCAACATGGAAAAGGGGGGAGTCCTACTCCCGATAGGAGTAGGACTCCTCCTGGCGCGCCCCTTGCCTGGCCGCACCTCCTCCCCCTTGCTCCTTTATATAAGGGGCAGGGGGACAGCCCATAGACACAACAATTGATCATTGATCTCTTAGCCGTGTGCGGTGCCCCCTCCACCATAATCCTCGATAATATTGTAGCGGTGCTTAGGCGAAGCCCTGCGACGGTAGAACATCAAGATCGTCACCACGCCGTCGTCCTGACGGAACTCTTCCCCGACATTCTGCTGGATCGGAGTCCGGGGATCGTCATCGAGCTGAACGTGTGCTAGAACTCGGAGGTGCTGTAGTGTCGGTGCTTGATCGGTCGGGCCGTGAAGATGTACGACTACATCAACCGCGTTGTTGTAATGCTTCCGCTTTTGGTCTACGAGGGTACGTGGACTACACTCTCCCCTCTCGTTGCTATGCATCACCATGATCTTGCGTGTGCGTAGGAATTTTTTTGAAATTACTACGTCCCCCAACACTTATGACTATAAATATAATGGTAATTGCTATTATCAATTTGACAATGTAGGATGCCAAGCATACACCAAGTTGTTGCATTGTGATGAAATCCGCGGCCCTTCTATATATATGGTTCAACCCAGTCTCCTGCAAGGGGAAGGTGAAGCCCGGCAAGGGTCTCCCGACAAGGTCATCCTCGGGAAGGAGTATCCCGGGAAGGAAGCCCGCGCCAGGCCCCACGTGCACCGCACATATGGGGTAGCCCCGGTTGGGCCCCATGTGTTGACTATACATGGGCAGGCCAACCGTGCGCCTATGTCACAATCATGACACATGCGGCATGTAAGGAATAGTGGTCTTCAATCACTATTCCAACCACTCCATGGTGATATTATGGAGTGGTCTTGTCTAGGGTAGATATGTAGTTTTTCTATTCCCATGTACTCTACGCTCTCGGTGGAGAGTAGCGAAAATGGAGGAAGACTCCAAGACCAAATATCTCATACACATAGCTCCTCAAATTCCCTTACTCGGACACCGAAGTTCCTCCATGGGTTCACTCTGCTAGCCGGTAGCAAGATTGGGTTGTGCTAACAATTTGGTATCAAAGCCCCAGGCTGCCATGCTGAAGCATATGCCGCGTTGATGACGACGGCTCCAAGACCACCAAGCAGAGCTCGATTGAGGAGGCGTGCAGTGCGGCCGACGTGCTCACACCGCGGGCCAGACTGGGAGGCGAGCTGGGTGCGCCGCACTCCGTGCGCGACGAGCCATGTCCAGCTCCTCATTCTGTCTCCTTGGGCGGACCAATTATTCCAGTTGGTCGCTCCTGATGAAGGTCATCATGGAGACGTGGCTTATGTGGAAAGCCGTGAAAACCGGCGATGTCAAGTACGAAAAGGACCGGCTATTGATGGAGGCAATCCTGCACGTCGTCCCACCGTAGATGGTGACCACCCTTGGCACCAAGAAGACGGACAAGGAAGCGTAGGACACCATCCAGGCTATGCACATTGGCGTAGAGCACGTACGGGAGCCGAAGGCTTAGTCCTTGCGCCTCCAGTACGAGGATATCCGGTTCAAGGCCGACGAACAAGTCGAAGACTTCGCCATGCGGTCGTAGGGCCTTGTCAACGAGCTCGCAACGCTCGGAGATCCCATCGACGACAAGAGGATGCTTCTCAAGTTCCTCCGCCTCATCCTCGGGCAGTACAAGTGACTGGCCCAGTCTATCGAGAGCCTGGTGGACCTCTCCACTGTCACAATCGAGGAGCTCGTAGGCCGGCTCAAGGTCGTCGAGGAGCGCGGCGACAAAGCCAACGAACGCAATGACGGCCAACTGCTACTCACCAAGGAGCAGTGGGACGCGCGCTTTCAGCAGTGCGGCCGCAACGGCTCATCCGACGGTGGGGGAGGTGTCCCCCCGGGAAATAGAGCTCACGGCAGAGGCAAAGGTCGTGCCCAGAGCGGCGGTGGCAACCGCGATGGCAAGCCAGGCCAGTCCCAGCAACCAGTGGCGACCGGAACAAGTGCCGCTACTGTAGCAACCAGGGTCACTAGATCCGGGATTGTCATACAAGGATAGCCGACGAGGCAGACGTGACATCGGCAAACCTCGTCCAGGATGACGTGGTTTATATGGCGAGGTTTATGGCCGGGTTTATATGGCGAGGCAAGGGTATCCTAGGAAATGGAGATGGATAAAAGACCAGAGACCCAATGCTAGCTGTTGAAGAGATCCATCAGTGTTATGTTATTGGCTGAAAGCCTGAAACACCTCCTGAAGATAGCAAATCTTGTTGCTCTGAAGTGCATATTGCTTTGTCCATTGAGCAAACCAAGCATTTTGTAGAACTGTACATTTTTCCTAAGATATCCAAACTCTACAGATGAAAACATATGATAAATTCATTGTCAAATATTTGCCCAACCAGAATTTGCTTCTAATTGATGTGGAGTGCATGAGAAACGCTTAATCAGGCTTTGCAATCACTGGGAATGGGGTTCATCCAGTGCATCAGTTCTATTGATGGGCGCTTGTTAATGATGCTCCAGGGGGGCATATTGGGTGTGCTAGTGCCACCAAAAAACGCTATCAAAAGTTCCGAAAATTCTGAAAAAAACTCTACTCCCTCCGTCCCATAATGTAAGACGTCTTTTGACTCTAGTGCTACACTAGAGTCAAAAAACATCTTACATTATGAGACGGAGGGGGTATTTAAGAAATTTTAGAAGGGGTAAATTCTGCTATAGGTTTGAATCGGATACTATTCAGAACCACTTCCTTGACACAATAATGCGCAGCCAAGTTGGATACAAAGAGGTTTCAAAAAAAGAAGTTGGATACAAAGAGGAGGAATCCAAAGAATTGAAAGCTACTACTGAGCTCTTGATTCTGACAAAATATAGAAATAAAAAGGTGATTAGTTCACTAGAAAATACTCCCTCCATCCTAAAATAAGTGTCTTAATTTTAGTACAACTTTGTGTACATCCTATTTTGGGACAGAGGGAGTATATAACAACCGGAAGTCTTCATAATCATAGACATTGAACTTGCAGCGCAGGCGATCTGATTCTAACATACAGGTCTCAAGATCTTGCAATTCAACAAGGCAGATATATAAATGTCTTGTTACTGCATCTTGCAATTCAACAAGGCGAAAAACTTCATACAGACTTTGCTTTTAGGATGGTAGTAAATACTACTCCCTCCGTCCCATAATTTTAATTTAAGATGTTATGACAATCAATATACCCATAATATAAGATGTTACTTCAACCAATATACACATATCTGGGACAGAGGGAGTATAACTCTTAAATTTCATGCATGTACCACAAGCAGTTCCAGTAAAACTAGCTTACATCAGACAGAATAGTCAGAATAGATACAATACACGCTGGAACATATATTGTTTGAGCATGCACCATGACTGGTTCACATATTGAAGCTGCATTACATAAAAAGGATCTAGAGAATCTGGTAGAATGCCACGACTAAATAACTAAGAGTTACATAATCGCCCAAGTGACCTTCAGAAGCATCTTGTAGTCCCCGCAGGTGATACTCCCTTCATCGTAACCATTGCGCCTTGGAGTAAACTCAATAGTGCGGACAGATAACTCATCATCACCGACAGCAACAGCAACAATCAACACCAGCATCTCATCCACAGAGACTCCTACTACGCGCCGCGCCATTTGTAGGATTCCATTGTCACCTGCAGTTAGGGCACCACTCACTTTGCTATCATGTAGCATAATGTCGCATGGAATGCTGGTAGTGGAAGCAACAATCTTCCCATGGAATTCATCAGGTCCCTCAAGGATCTTGATCTCAACAGTGCCCTCCACCGAGCTCCTTACGAATGTATAGTATAAATCCAATATGCTGTGCATGCTAACAAGTGTTTCCGTATCAATCACATATCTGGGACTATATTCCAGCCTGCGGATAGCATCCACCTCTATCAGGCCTTTACTGAGTCTATCATCATCGACAGTCCTCCCATGCACATCCTTCACCTTCAGATTGATTTCGAAGAATATATTGTCGCATACCATGAATCCTCTCTTGGGGCCAGTCAAAATCAATGAATCATCCTACAAGACCAATTTGAATAGATAAATTCTAGATGCTTGTTTCTGGGATTGACTGAATTACCCTTGCTTTGGGTTTATTTTTAGCTATGTTTTGACTGACAAAACAAGGTAATTAGACTCAGAAAAATATGCTACATCTGTGCTCATGTATTTTTTGTACTCCTTTTCTTATTGTGCAGATTGCTGTAGTGCCATAAACTGAGGCACGCAAGTGATAAACCCCTGGCTCCTAACACTATACACTACAAGACAACTAACTGAAGTTTCGTTAAAATCAACATCATATGGAAGACATACAAAACCAGTATCCCTTATTCAAGTATAACATACAAAACTCAAATCAGGATCCCTTTGTAAAGAAATATAAGAGCGTTTAGATCACTACTGATCTAAACGCTCCTATATTTGTGTACGCAACATTCAGAAATAATCATTTATAGAAGCTGTGCACAACTCAACTCAAAATTTCTACGTCAGGAAATCACCAATTTTTTTATTTATTAAATCAGAGGACTGATATGAGGAAGTACCAGTACAAGAAAATACACATTGATATATTGATGTGTCTGTATTTATGAGGCAAATGGCAGTAATACCTTTGAGCTGATGAGCTGGCAATCATCCTGGTCGCGCCGGAATACATAGACACATTTTCGATCCAGACTGTCCCTGGCTATGATGGTACCATAGACATTGAGTGGGTAGCCATAGTCAGAGGAAACAATCTTGATGGAGACGACATTGACCGAGTTTGCGAGCGGGAACCCCTCTTTGAAGATTTTACCAGTATGTCGCATGGGACCAAAAGGTGCTGTCAAACGAGAGGAAAACTCATCTCAATCAATCAAAGAGAGTAACAAAAGAGTATCTCTACTATTAAAGCAGAACTTGCCGTCGTTTTTGTTGGACCTCGTTCGCTACCGCCCCTCGATTGATCCTCAAAAAAATCACAGGAAATAGAACCCCATGCTCCATGGTAGACTGGTAGCGAAAAAACCAAGATAACCCACACGTTCTCCACCTTCTCCCCGACCCGACCTGTCCGTCCCCATCTCCAGATCTCTTTCGCACGAACCCGAACCACCCGGCTCTCTCCTCTCCCCGCGACCACGTGGCGCCCTCCCTCTCTAGGTTGGCCATAGCCCAAGCCCCCGGGTGACAACCGCCCGAGCCACTCTACTGTCATGGTTTGAAGGAGGCGGCAGTGAGCAGTGGTGCAAATCCCATCTTACCCTCCGCCGCCATGTATGGAAGGAGGCCATGGCGACCGGCTGTGCGAAGTCGATCCTCCGCCTGGCAGTTATCTGCGGCTCCCTCCACCAGAGCTTCTCCGCACATGTACGCTCTCTCGTCAATCTCTTAATTCCTTTGCTCGGCACGCACCGGCGCGGCTGACCCTACAGGCTACATTATCAGGTTTGGTCTTCTCTTTTACCTTGATCCCATCAGTTTCCGTTTGGAACATTCCATTCTTGTTAGTGATCATGAGGGATCCCATCAGCCCTCATATCTGGACAGAGAATCTGTTATTATGGGATTTTTCATCCGTGTGTGGTTCAATTGGCATATTAGGCATCTGATAAGACTGCCGAAAGGTGCTGACAGCCGAATACCATCCCCTCACCGATCAGGCTTAGGAAGAGAGTGAAACTCTCACAAAGGTGAACACCATCGGGTAGAGCTAGCTTATAATCAGCAGCATCGTGGTGTCATCATGGTCGGACGAGGCAAATCATACAAGGAGATCAATCAGAATTCTATTGCTATTGTTGCATCAAAATATCTTTAGAGTTGCTATTTTCTTTAAATATCCCAAAATAGAGATTATTTTGTCAATGCAACAACATGGTCAATCTCAATCTGGGACAATGCATTACTCATGGTCATAGTTCAAAAAAGCGCTAGGCGTTAATTGTGCGTTTTGCCACCTCCTTGCACTTTTCTGACCAAAGCGCATGCTTATGCGCAATTATGCGCAGATTAAGCATAGTTATGCGTTAGGCATTTTGCTATCGCCTAGAGCCTAGGCGCACTTAAGTGCTCGCTTAGGCGCACCTTTTTTAACTATGCTCATGGTATACTTAATAATTAAATGGTGTTCCAAAAGCGGCGGTGATGGTCATACCACTTACTAGCAGCAGAGAAGGAAGAGGCGTAGTAGTGGTGGCGCAGAAAGAACGATAGAGAAGTGGGAGGAAACTAAGGGCCCGTTCGGATCTTCTCCGTCTCCACGCTTCCCCAGCTCCGCGCTGGAGCGGTGCCGAACGGCCCAGCTCCATGGAGCCAGCTTCTAGGAGCCCAGCCCCCCGCAGAGTAATTTCGTGGAGGCACAGAAGTGCAGCTCCTCCAAACAAAGAAGGTGGAGTTGGTTGAATTTACAAGAAAATGCCCTTCCGAAGTGGCCTGCATACCGTTTCGATCAGGAGAAAACATAACGAGGGAGCCAGCAGCCTCATGACCCCACAGCCAGACCAGCCCACGCCTAATCTGAAGGAGCGGAAGCTGCTGCTGCTGCAAGCTGGCTAAGGCTGGCTGGTTGAGAAGCTGGCTTGTTTGGGAAGCAAGAGAGCTTCCGAACAGGGCCTAAGTAGCGGCATTGGTGTAAGGAAGAAGGTGGGGAGCATGGAGAGCAAGATGAGGTTCTGGAGAAATACAACGGGGTAATCGCTCCCTAGTCCCTAAGCCTATCGGCATGACCCAATTCACCCCAATTTTGCTTCAGGTTTAGTTTTGTTAGCATTGGTATTAACATTCTACTGTTCAGAGAAAAATATATTCATTATTACAGCGTGGAAGTTATCTGTACTTTTGTTTTGTACATTTTACAAGCTATACCTTAGTTAAAGTGACCCAGGCTCATGAAAAAAACTCACGGTAGTCACATTCGTTCAGTAACATTTTTTGCATGTATAGCATGTAGCTTTTGTTCACATCTAGCAAAGACTTTCCAAACAAAAACTATTGTCAATTTTAATTTTCAAACAGAGGTTTGCTTTGTAGACTTTATTTTATAATACAGTCAAACTTACACATATATATACTTTGAACAGAATCAATTGAACATGCTTGCATTTCCTTAGATGGTATATAGGTCCGAACTAATGATTGTAGGTGTTGACGTACTATGTACAATGTAAGAGAACGACATGGATGATATATTATTAGAGAAAAAAATGAAAGAATTAGGGTGGATGTTAATTTGCTTGAAGTGAGTATGCCACTACAATGCTTCTAATAGCTTTATAGTTCTATATATATATATATATATATATATATATATATATATATATGATGCAAACCTATGTATTCAGGAGCCTTTTTTGCTACGGAACTCTGAAGCATGTGGTTGAAGTAAACACTGTACGGAGAAAGACTTTGCATATTCAGCAGCAGACTCCAAGCTGCTGGTGCGAAAACAGAATTTGCACCGTACAACAGGCAAAGCCTCACTACAGAGGTCCGCATAGGAATATGCTTTTTGCAAAGGTAATTGAGCTTGTTTCTGAATGATGGATAATAAAGATTTATAATTTTAATACATGTTCCTGCTATACGAGGATGCCAAGGAGATCAATCAGATTTCTTTACACATCAAGACATCTTCATCTTTTATTGCTATTGTTGCAGCACAACAGCTTTAGTGTCGCTATTTTTTAGAAAAATATCCCAATGCACACATTGTTTTATCAATTTTAATTTTCAAACGGAGGTTTGTTTGGTGGACATTATTTTCTAAATATAGTCAAACTTCAACAGATATATACTTTGAGGAGAGTCAACTGAACATGCTACCCGCAGAAAAAAAAGTCAATTAAACATGTCGCATTTTCTTAGTTCTTAGATGGTATGTAAGTCCTGGACTAATAATTGTAGGTGTTGACATACTATGTCTATTGTAAGAGAAATACATGGATGATGTGCCAATGATTTCTGTGTTCCACATTGGTTTGTAAATTTTTTGCGCATTTGGCATGAAATTTACCTCTTGTCTTTGATTGATTTTCCCTATTAGAGTCATTGCTAATAGATTATCGTCTCTGCTTATTGCTGAATATTTCTTACCTAAAGTTTGCGAGGGGATTTTGGTTCCACAGCCTTTCAGTTTTATAGCTAATTTGTGGCAACCAAACTATAAATACATCAGTTTTTGCAATTTTCATCAACTGCATGGTTCTAATCATAGGTTTGTTCGTATGATCTCTTTTAGATGCCCAAGTTGGTACATCAATTTCGATATGAGGAAGTAGACAATGCCTAATGTTTGCACTGCATTGTCATGGCACCATTGAATGACTGCCTGGAGGAGGGGAGGTGCAAGGCAAGGCAAGGCAAGGCGATTGAGTGTAATTTTTGTGTAGTTTGTTTTAAGAGATGCTGGGGGAATTTGTTTGGAGTTCTAGGATCCAGGTTCTATTGACATCTATGTTATTTACACTTGTGATATTGTCATGTGACACTATGTGTACGCCTACTGTTTTGGATGGTAGTTAGCTGTCAAGATATCAATAATTTGGCTCTACTCCCTCCTTCCATCTATATAGGGCCTAATGCGTTTTTCGAGGCTAACTTTGACCAAATATTAGAGCAATAATACATGACATGCAACTTACACAAAGCACACCGTTAAATTCGTGTGTGAAAGGAGCTTTCAATGATGTAATTTTCACATTGTGCATGTCATGTACTATTAATCTTGTCAATAGTCAAAGGTTGTCTTAAAAAATGCATTAGGCCCTATATAGATGGAAGGAGGGAGTACTTGTTTTGTTCTGAGCATATTGTACCTGGTTCATATGTTTGGCCATCTTAGTGCTTCCAATTAAGTCACACTGATTCACTTCTTCGAAGGGACCAATTTCCTCAGATTGTCTTTTCAGAAAATGTATAATCTTCATAGTTCTCATTTTCAGCTCTGAGGTTTGCGTGACAAGAATATGTTTTGATTTGTACCCTAGGTTTGACATTTTATTCTTTGGGTATCAGCTGAAGTCTTATGCACAATAACAATTAATGTGGCGACAGTTTATGTTACTAAAGTTCCTTAGTATTTCTTTAAAGACGATACATAGTCTTGTAAGTCATAATCAGTTTCTGAATGACAATTTATGTTACTGAAGTTCCTTAGTAGTTTGTTGTTCTGTGGCAACGCACGGGCAGTTAACTAGTGTATGTAGGTGTAAACCGAGGCTAATTGAGGAATGAATTTGCAAGTGGCAGCCTTTGCTTCCGAATAAATCTAGCAGGAAGCAAAGTTCAAAAAAGCGCTAGGCGTTAATTATGCGTTTGGGCACCTACTTGCGCTTTTCTAGCTTAGGCGTGATTAGGCGAAATTAGGCGCAATTAGGCGTTAGTACTGTAACGTGAAGAAATAAGCTAGATGGGCTGTGGCCTAGCCCATTAAACCATAGGCCCATCTCCATATCCTCTACTAAAGCTCTCGTCTGGTGCAGTCGATAGGAAATTTAGGTTTCCTCCTTGCACCGCCTCACCCCCTCATCCTCTCTGTCTTGCTGGACGAGGCTGCCTCTCTCCCTCTTGCTCTGTCCCTCGCCGGAGAAGCTCGATCTGTCATCGGGGCAGTTGAATCCCTCGTCGGCGAGGATGAATCCTCGCAGGGGAGGTCAAATCTTCGACAGGGAGACTGATTTCTCGCCTGAGAAACATGATTCCTCGCCGGAGAGGCTGATTTCTCGCCGGAGGACCTCGCCGGCCGCTTTTTGGAGCGCCTAGGGCCAAAGCGAGGCGTTATGCCAACGCCCAGCGCTTAAGCGCGCCTAGGCGAGCGCCTAATAGCGCCTTCTTGAACAGTGGCAGGAAGTGAAAGTAACCTTCAGATTGGGTTTGATGAATGAAGTGATACTGACTGACTGGTGTTTGAATTGAAATGAACTAGACATTGCATAACGAAGACAACAAGGATCGATAGGCTTGTTCGGTTGCAAGGTGTTTGAAGGGGATTGGAGTGGATTAAATCAAAATCCACCTCAATCTGCTCCAAAAGAGGTATAACCGAACATAATCATGAACTATAATAAGGGGGATTGGGTTGGATTGGAACGTACACTCCTCGTCCAGGTCGAGTTTGCCGTCGAAGAAGTAGCGGACGCATATGAAACAACCCTGCTTGGGGTCGTACTCGCGGTATCGCGGGTCCACGGAATACTCCGCCAGCTCGCACCGATACTCTTCTTGGTCCCACTCCCACTTCGTCGCCGCAGCCGCAGCCGCCACGGGAGAAGAATCGCCGCCGGCCATGGAAGCAGAGTCTCTCTCTCTCTCTCTAGGGTTTGGTCGATCGAAGTGTCTTTTCTTTTCAATTGAGAAAGATGGACGAGTCGGGGGAGAATGAGAAAAACGAGCCATGTCATATCGCAACCTGGGCCCCTTTAGGCGCGCGCCAGACGGTGAGAGGCCCAGGCCCATTCACTGTGTTGGACTCGTCAGTGTTGGACTCGTTGGGCCATTCTGGCCCATAGTGCCCCTCACGCTCCTCCCACGACCAAAGGACAAGACAAGGAAAAGCGCTGCCTTCCCTCAACACACACAGACACGCACCGGCGCGCGGCTTGCTTCACCATCGTTCTCAGCCAGAAAAACCTCGCTCCTCCGGCAAAACCCTAGCCGAATCTGGTACGATCTGCTGAGGTTCGACGATCGGCGGGCCAGCATTGGCGGCATGGATCCTTTTCAGGTGCCGACCCCCTCTCTCCCCGCGCCCCTTTTCTCATGGGCCTCGGCACAAAACCCACCTTTCTTAATCCTGGGCCTTAATCACTTCATTAATTGCGGTCCGTGGGGTGTGGAATCAGTTCATGGTCCGATTATTTCCCCCATCAAGTAGGGGCGTTCGGTTAGTACGGCTGGCTGGGATTGGATTTCTCGCAGATTTCGTGTCACGTGTGCGTTTGTTTGGTTCCGTACGGATTTCCTACATTTATTGTTGCATTTTTTGTTATATGATTGATCTGGACGATATACAGCAAACGCAAGTTGCTGGCAAACGAAATAGTACTAGATAATACTGTTTATCCTGCATATACTTGGATCCTACGCTGATGTTATATAGTCTTCACTTGCAGAACTCCCGGACATTCCAATTGCAGCTGGACGAGGATCCTGAGACTATGAGCACTAATTATGACGCTCTGCTTGATGAAATTACCCAGCATATCAGACAGCTTTGGGGTCAAGTGAATGGACAGCAGAATGGAATGGTAGAAGGTATT
Source organism: Aegilops umbellulata (assembly GCA_032464435.1). Taxonomy (NCBI): domain Eukaryota; kingdom Viridiplantae; phylum Streptophyta; class Magnoliopsida; order Poales; family Poaceae; genus Aegilops; species Aegilops umbellulata. Next base: position 94,277,931 of record CP136054.1, on the reverse strand, counting down.
TTAAGCTTACCCCAAGGTGCAGGCAAATTCATTATTGCGCTATTCGCTCCACAACACTGGGTGCGCAATAACAGTGATCCAGTTAGGCTATTGTTTTCCTTCCATAATCTGTATTGTGATGGTTTTCACCGAAATGGCAACTGGTACCTGTTTAAAGATATCTATCTAAAAATGCAACAGCGTGGAGAAATTGCAGGAACTAATGTAAGATCACTTGGTTTTACTAGCAATTATAGCCAACTGGGTCCTGACTTCAGTAGCATTAGTTTAGGAGGTTATGGACTCTTCCAACTTTACAGATGCATTGCTGAGTTTCCTGGGTCAGAAATCAAACCACACCTCAAGCTGGGCATTGTCAGCTTTTCAGAGGCCATTCGATTTCCACTGGTTCGACAGTACATACGTAACCGCATGTCCAATGGTCTGTCTCACGCAGAGGATATTCAATGGTTATCGAATCATTTCCAGAACTGGAAAATTTATTGTCTTAAGATTCGTCGCGGTAGATATGCTTTTGAAGCCCTTCCTGGAATAGATAACTTTGACGACCTGCTTGCACTTGTCATTATGATACTATAGATGATCTTTGGTAGCTTAACAGTTGACAGATGCACAATGATACTATAGATGATCTTTGGTAGCTTAACAGTTGACAGATGCACAATGTAATCCTCATCAACAAAAAGAAGGTCATCACTCCTCTGCAACTTAAAATAGGTACCGCTGACTGTGAGCCCTCAAAATTTAGCCCATTGGTACTTAGTCTAAACAATAGCATGGGATGTCAAGGACTGAGCAAGTCATACTTACCTCTGATATCTTTGGGTTCTTCTATGTCTGAAGATAGAACTTGCTGCAAAGAGTTTCATATTCAGTGGATAACAGGCAAGATGCAGAACTAAAGTGACAAAAGAGAACAAATAACAATGTTATGGCTGCCAAATGTTTTATGTATGGATGTCAGGAACTGTGGTTTCATACAACGACATTCGTAACGTTTGTACTGAAGAAAACTGACTCAACGACCATCCTGGTCTCTATAGCATTTAGCTTAATTGAGACAACATGTCTAACTGGTTGCTGAAGTTCTTGTCACCGAGGTCTGGCAGGTTACCTCAACTGGCCAGCTGATTGAAGTTAACTTCATATTGGCCCGATAATCTCTTTATTGGTTGCAGAAGAAGCAACATACATGCCTCCTGCTGAAATTGGCCATGCTTAAGATTCAGTTTCCATGCCCTTTTCTCTTTGAGGTGACCCAGCATATGGAGTTCAGCAGACCTCAAGTCTATAACCAGAAGGGCTTACACAAGATAGTGATTGGTTCTCTGACTGCCATTTTCCACTAAGTGGGATTAAATGCCATCAACCACCTCAAATCCACGTATGCTCTGGAAACACTGTAATGATTGACTGTTTTATGGAACTAGACGTTCTGGTACTCATGGAGAAAATCAGAGGATAATGCAAGATAAGCTCAAGGCCATTGGACATGTTGCCTGCTGGCAGATGGCTTCTCTTAGAGCATTTTTCTCGTGTGTCTTTTTGTTATTCTTGTTCAAGTTTTTACTGTTCTTGTTTTAGAGTGGCGAGACGGCCTTGTAAGCTTTTTCTTCTTCAAATGGAATGACTACTAAGAATCGTGTTGGCAGAAAAAAAATGTTCGGTTTTTGTACTCAACATATTGCCTGTTTCTGAGCAATTGTTTCTGAAGTGTAGTGCTTGGTATGCTGTTATTTGATCTTTAAAACACAGGACCTGCCCTTTAAATTAAAGCACCTTGCCGCACTTCCACTGTTGGATACTCGTGAAACAGAATATAAATGGCGCAGGTAATAAGGTAAAGTTGTTATCCACTTCAATGAATCCTCAAATTATTGTTGTTCGAAGGCTTTAAGTATATTTGTTATGCCATTGCATGAAACTCACCTTGACAGTTTTGTTATTTGCACTGCAATTTCTGACAGTTTTGCTATTATGTTATGCCTCTATGATGTGCCCCGTCTGGTCACCCACCTCCGTCAGATCGAAGATTGGCTGCTGCTCTCAAGCGACCTATATGATTCCCTGTCATCGGAGTGGAGGGCTACCCTGGAGATCTGCAGGTGGATCCGGTTTCGAAGATGGTGCCCGGTAGCATCGTGCTGGTCATGGGCCAGAGCTGCCAGTCGAGTGCTGTGCAGAATGAAAGCAGCCATAGTGATGACTCCCTGCAAGTTGGCAGCTGCTTCTTATGGTCCACACATCCTCTCGTGGCCTTCTCTGCAAAAGAAATCCTTTGCCGTCTCCTGAGGCACTAATCTATCATCTGTTCGTGCAAAGGAGTTGCTTATTCAGTTGGATTCTATATGGAAACATGTTTGGGGGGTTCGAATTGAGATTATGAGTGGTCTCTTCTTCTGTTTATGTTTCTGTGCTTCAGAGCAGCAAGGATTCCCCTTCATACTAGGTTAATTTGCTGATGATTTTGATGGCAGTTTGGAATTCCATTGTGGTACCCCCCTATTCCTAGAGAGATTTTGACTCAATTAAGACGAGACATGTAGATCTCCTGGATGCTTAAACGTGGAGATGTAATTGCTTTTGCATGTCGATGTGATACAGTGACACTACTTGGCGGTTCTGCACATGAAAACATGTCATGTGCCTTGCCTACTGCAACTCGTGTCAATTGACGAGAAAAGAACCTCAGTCAAGAAGCTAAACCTGGTCGTTATACCTTTTCTTCTACAGCTTTTAGTCTAAATATCTTAATTTGTAGTCAAAAACACAAAATGAACTACCTTTATCTTTGTACAGTGTATTATGCTAACAGGGTCATGTAACATGTATCCACGATGGAAACTGTAGGTCTGTAGTCAAATACTCAAAATGCACTAACCTTTTACTCTGTACAGGATATTATGTATTTCTCTCATGCATGTTATTGCCTATAGTACTAACATATATTGATATTATGTCATATAAGGTTAATGTAAGGAAAACCACTCTATATTCCACTTTGCACTGCTTGTATGCTGGGTTTTTTTTGGGGGGTAGAATAGTATATGTTGTTATTATCCTCATTTTTAAGTTTTGTTCACAACGTGTCCAATTATATTATTGTCAAGAAGCATCCACTGCTATTACTAATTTATCTTTTATCATATACATGTTTGTTCAAATAATGGCCCCAGTCTTCTCAACATGCGCATGGGAACATGTATGGCTATGATTCAGGTTTACGCATGGTATAGTTTGCTTTAACTAACATTTCATGAACGGATTTCACTATATATGTCTCAGATATGACATATGCAAGTTTTCTTATGTAAAAAAGGTTTCCATATGTCATATCTGAGACACATATGCGATACATGTTAATTGTAAAGGATACTAGGGCCTGTTCGGCAACACACCCCATACATCCATACTTGAGTAGTTAGGCTCACCGTTTCTTATGTTGCAAAATCATTTTTTGCATGATTACCATCTTAAGTGAGAAGAAAATGATGAAGTTAATTCATCTTAAAAAAATCATGAAGTTTATGTGAATATGCTGTGGATAATCCTTTGTGCGGCATGTGGTATCTCTATTCTGTTTCCTTCTACTTTATTGCCAGATATACCCTTATTATTTGGTTGAATCGATACATGTTTCCCTGCACTGCTTGCTTGTCATATTGCCAATTTTCTCAAATACAGGAGCTGTGCTTTTCTCAAATCCAAACCCTACTGCTGATAGTGGCCCTTTCTATACTACTCCCTCTGTAAAGAAATATAAGAGTGTTTAGATCACTATTTAGTGATCTAAACGCTCTTATATTTCTACAGAGGGAGTACCAGTCGACAAATTAAGGATGAAGGATAATCATCCTCTATTCTCAATTGACAATTGAGGGAAATTGGGAATCGAGAGAAATCAGGAAGAACACTGGCAATGGGTTCGCTGTTGCAATTGCCGCCGTGAAGCCGATTTGCCGATGAGTGTGCATGCCATTTAAACATGTGAATTAGTCCCTTGTTGTATATGATTGTGAAATTGTTCTGTCTCTATTTTCCTCTGAAATATGGATATTCATATTCTGACATCTTTATCCCCTCACTTTTCAGCTATCCTATCTTATTGTGGATTTAATAATTTGGTGGGGCATGAGAGGATTCATAAACGATTTCAGAAATAAGTTAAATGTGCCCCCTATTGCTTATCCCAGCACATAACATGGACACATATCACACTTACCTAGATGGTACGAGCAGCATTGCTGGGGTTGGTTGTCTCTTCTCGAAATTTCTTTTTATTTATCCATTGATTGTGTGTATACATTGTAAGCAAATTATGAAAGATACACTCCCTATTTTTTAAAGGGGTTCCTACTAAAATTTTCATTACTTTATTAGGGTCGTGTTTCTAAGATATGCCTTGTTGTCTTTGGTATGACAAATACTAGAATCTGCATTGCTTCCTAATGGTTACTTATATAAACAGGCAGTATTTATTTTTGTTTCATCTCTTGGTGTCTGTGGCACTGCTTAAATGATTGCTAATTTGATGCTTAAATGATGCCTGGTCCTCCTTACAAAAGTCAGTTATACAATTGAACTTGGATGAATTGGGGTCTCAATTGCCATTAACGTACGCCATGAATGGATTCACACAACAGTTCATTATTTAATCCTTTTGTGTTAACCTTCTGTGGTTAACATGAAACAGATGAGCAGGGAACTCAAGGCATTAGGCGGTTTGTGGGAAGGTTGGATGATAGAGGAATAACTGAATAAATAGGTGGGCACCTTAATTTCTTTAGATGCAATGTAGTATGGAACGCTTGGACTAATAGAGATTGACCAAAACAAACAATTTGAATCACTATTTTTATGGTTGCTCCAGATTTTTCTCGACAGGGATCATCAAAATAAGGTACTTCCTCTTTTTTGCTTTAGTTTGTGAACATAGTTCCTTTTTCATCCCTATCATGATCTGTGTGGAGGATCTTGGTCAGGCTTTATCTGATTTGATTTGGGTGCCCTTACTGTGTAGTTGTCCTTATATATCTGAGACACATATGTGATACATGTTAATTGTAAAGGATACTAGGGCCTGTTCGGCAACACACCCCATACATCCATACTAGAGTAGTTAGGTTCACCATTTCTTATGTTGGAAAATCAGTTTTTGCATGATTACCATCTTAAGTGAGAAGAAGCCATGAAGTTGGTTCATCTTAAAAAATCATGAAGTTTATGTGAATATGCTGTGAATAATCCTTTGTGTGACATGTAATATCTCTATTCTGTTTCCTTCTACTCTATTGCCATATATTCCCTTATTATTTGGTTCGATACATGTTTCCCTACACTGCTTCCTTGTCACATTGCCTATTTTCTCAAATACAGGAGCTGCACTTTTCTCATGCGAACTTTGTTGAGATTATGATTGAGCCACATGGTTGGCTACTCGTAAGAATTCATAAGACTGGTGTTTGTTTCTGAGTTATTGGTGACACTCGTGTTTTCCATAAGCTCCTAGAATTAGTGGTGGAGAAGGTTTCCCGACATGGGTACGCATAGTAAAAAATAAATAAATATTTCACAATAATGATAATGAAGCTACAAACTATTCTTTGTAGCGACAAACATTTCTAACAATTTAGTTACGTTGCAAGAACAAGGAGGATTGCTCACATTTTTTATCTTCAACCTCAAAGAGACTTCCCTGTCGGCATTGTGGTCGAAGTTACCTTGTGTGCCTTTGAAGCTCTGTCGTACAAGCGTTTCCAATCTCATTCAAATCACCACGCTTGTTCTTCATCTTTCACACATATAACTCCACAAACCAAAAGTTATGCATATTAGATAGTGGATGGCGGATACTTGTAAATTTGAATGTTCTTTTTTATTTGCAGGGTTATAAATTTAAGCATAATAATGCATAAAAATCACCTTAATTCTCTAGCGCCTCTTTTGTTGCCAACTAGCACTGCCAAGTTTTCTAGCGAAACAATGCAAATCGTAAGTCAAATTCAACTGAATTCTTCGACATACCAGTCGAAAAATTAAGGATTGACGATAATCATCCTCTATTCCCAATTGACAATCGGGGGAAATCGGGAATCAAGAGAGATCAGGAAGAACACTGACGATGGGTTCGCTGTTGCAATTGCCGCCGTGAAGCCGATTTGCCGATGAGTGTGCGCAGGCCAGTGCGCCGTTGGCTATTCGCCGTCGCTGCCGAGGACCGATCGCCGGCGATCTGCGATGGGCGACGATGCCCCAGGAGCGTCCGATGCGGCGATGCCAGAATCGTAGATTTGATGTTGGCGCACGCAATGCCTGTCTCTCTCTCACGGACATTGAGCCCCCAGCCCCACGTCGTCGGCCCAGCAGTAAATCTCAAGGGCCGGTCTTAGCCCAAAGTAACATATTGGTCCAGTCCAGGTGCTCGTACGCTTCTTTTTGTATATAACACTAGTAAAAAAAGCCTACGTGTATATAACACTAGTAAAAAAACTTGTATGTATATAATAAAAAGACTAAAAAATAATAGTAACATATTGATCCAATCTACAATTAATTCTAGACAACTGCAAACATGTCATCTCGTATTTTGATGCGGCTGAGGGAAAAAGAAGCTTCACAGCCCTTGAGTTTTCACTGAGAAAGCATGCCACAACGAAGCCACAACAAACAGTTATATGGTAAACCAGCGCCTGGCGACGGCGTGCTAAAATCAGAGATTGTGTCATGGCGATGAAAATACCACTTTTTTTCAAGTCGCAGCAAATTGCAATCATAGAAAAAATAAGATAAGGATGTTTTTGGAAGATGGGATTGAGTTTTATGACGACCAAGACAAGTTGTCCATTGCCACAGATTTATTCACAAGCATTTTCGGCATAACTTCTATTTCTCTCCCAATGATTGATGTTTCACAAGTTTATGAGCTAGCTGACCTGAGCATGTCAATACAGCCTTCCTCATGGGGAGAGATCGTCTCTCTTATTGACAAGCTACCAAACAATAGAAGTCCGGGGCCTGATGGTTTCACAAATGAATTTTATAAGGCCTTTAAACACACAATGAAGGATGATTTGATGTGTTTTCTACAAGACTTCTATGATCATAAGGCTGATATTCGACGAATTAACACCGCTAACATGGTGCTTCCCCCCAAGAAAGAAGATCCAGTAAATATCAAGGATTTCAGACCAATATCGCTGGTACACAGCGTCGGTGTCAAAACCGGCAGATCTCGGGTAGGGGGTCCCGAACTGTGCGTCTAAGGATCGAAGGTAACAGGAGGCAGGGGACACAATGTTTACCCAGGTTCGGTTCCTCTCAACGGAGATAATACCCTACTTCCTGCTTGATTGACTTTGATGAGTATAGGGGTTACAAGAGTTGATCTACCTCGAGATCGTGATGGCTAAACCCTAGATGTCTAGCATGTATGATTATTATTGCCTCTACGGACCAAACCCTCCGGTTTATATAGACATCGGAGGGGTCTAGGGTTGTATCGAGTCTGTTTATAGAGAAAGGAATCTTCATATCCGCACGCCAAGCTTGCCTTCCACGCCAAGGAGAGTCCCATCCGGACACGGGGGAGAGCCTTCCATCTTGTATCTTCATGGCCCATGAGTCCGGCCCATGTCCCATAGTCCGGACGCCCGAGGACCCCCTAATCCAGGACTCCCTCAGGAGCCCCCGAACCAGTCTTCAATGATGATGTATCCGGTGCACACATTGTCTTCGGCATTGCAAGGCAGGTTCCTCCTCCGAATATTTCAAAGCAACTGAGCCAAAGGACTGTATTCGGCTTTTACATCTTCAGTCTTAGTAGGGTGAATTCTTCGAACAGCTCGGTTTTACATTAAATGCTATACCCTTCGGCTTCCGTGCCTCCGTCGCCTCAGCTTCCACGCGGCAAACGAATACGAAGGGTCCAAGCGCTTTTTGCAAATAACCCCTTGACATCGTACGGAAGGTGCCTTTTTAAGGAGATTAGATCTTAGATGTCGTTCCATACCAGATGAAAATCCTCCGATCTTGCCTCAAGAAACCACGCAATCATGGCCAGCGCTCCTAGTTCTTCCTCCCGCCCCCACGGCCCTCAAAAAGGCAATTGGGAGAGCTGCTCTATATCCCACGCCCAGCTAACCAAGCTCCAGGCGCAGGGTTATCTCCCCCCTGCGGATCTAGTCCCCGTTCGGGCGGGATTAACCTCTTTTACTGGCGAAGCCCTGCCAGAAAATATCCCGAATCCTTCAGAAGGAGAGCGAGTGTGCTTCGTTTCCTTTCTTTTAAGAGGTGTCGGATTTCCAATCCATCCCTTCCTCCGGGGTCTCCTGGAGTACTATGACCTCCAACTGCACAATCTCATGCCAAGCTCCATTCTGCATATCGCGGGCTTCGTCGCTCTCTATGAGTTTGTTCTTGGGCTGCGAGGCCCATTTCGAGTTGTGGAGGAAGCTTTTCTGCCTCGTCCCTCGTTCCCAAGAGGGATCCTTATTCGAGGTGGGCGGCGCCGAAGTATGGCGCATCGCCGGGACAGGATACCTATCCGGCACTCCGAAGAAGGCATCCGAAGAGTGGCCCTCGGAGTGGTTTTATATTGAAGACGTCGTTCTTTCGGACCCGATCCGACGAGGCCTTCCTGAATTTTCCAACGCTCCGTTAAAGAAGCGCCAGAGCTGGCACCCCCGGAGCCTTGAGGAGATAGATAGTGCGGAGGTTAAGATGTTAATGGACAAGATAAAAGTACTTGCCCAATCCGAACTATCCATAATTGAGGTCATGGCGATTTCCATAACGCGAGGTGTTCAACCACTCCAATCCAGAGGGCTCCCCATGTGGAACTTCAACGGGGAGGATGATACATCCCGCTACGGGCGCAAGGGTCCGGACAACTTTGCCGCCCTGGCTGCCATGTTGGTCGATCTTTATAAAGGAGAAAAAGAGGAATTCACTCGCCTTAAGTGCCGAGATGGCTTTTCCATGTACAACCCCCCTAGCTGGGTAAGCTTTCAATCCAGAACCTTACTCAATCTTCTTCTTGAGCCGCAACTAGTTGAGCTTAACCTGACCACCTTTAATAGGAATGGAGGAAGGCCATGGCGGGGATCTATAGCCCTGCTCCGCAACCGGAGGACCATATTCGGGACCTAGATCCCGGATTTGAGGAAGATCCGGATATATTCGTAGAGCTCAAGGAGGGGGTCTTCTATCAGGCGAGCTACGATGGCACGGAAGTGGCCATCGTAGCCGATTACCCCGGCCTTCTCCCTTCTTCCCATGTAAGTACCCAAGGAGCGTTTCCTCCAAAGGAGTTTTCCTATCACGCCTCACCTACTGCACTGTCTCGTGCTTCAAAGGGGCGGCGCTCGTCTCGCCAAGCCGCATCAGGATCGTCCCTTAAGAGGGGGACGCCGACACAAGGCGCGTCTTCGAAGAGAAGGCAGACGGCGATTCTTCCAAGCCTCTACCTTCATCAAAAAGGTACGGTATTTCAATACGTCTGTCGGCAAACATACCGAACTGTGGCGTTTTCTGCTATGCCATATTTCAGGAAGAGCATTCATCGGACTGTATCCGGAGATACTGCCAGGCATACGTCCACCAACCCGACCCTGCCTCTAGGGCTAGAGTTGATGCGGGGGCCATGCCAGATTGTCCTCTCTCTGATGATTCAGATAATGTATCCATCGCCAACTCCGAAGTGGAGAGTGCGATGAACCATCGGCGCCGGAGGGCAGCTATGCGTGATCTAACTTTACTGAAGAGGCATTCAATGCCTTCAGCTCGGCAGATGCATATATCTGAGCTACTCGGGATGGGCTTGCTGGAGCCACTTACCAGCTTTCAAAGGACATGTGGGTAAGATTATTTTGTGTATATTCAATAGTCATATGCCCGTAGCCCCCGAGACTTGAAAACAGTTGAGGCAACTGATTTTAAGGATCAATATATAATCAGGTACTCACTGAGAAGAAAAACATGCTATCTCGGGAGCTAGAACAGTGTCAGACCCAGTCGACTGCTGTTACCGCCGAGTTGGCAAAATCCAAGGAGGCACCAGCTGGTAATGTCCTCTTATGTCCGGGAAATATGATCATGTGCCTGTAGTGTTTATGCTAATAAACACGGTTGTATTTTATGATAGCAGGATCGTCGGATCAGCTAGAAGAAAAACTAAAGGCCACACAGGCGGATAAAGAACATGCCGAAAGGCAAGAAGCCGCTGGCCAACGTGTACTTACACGGGCCAGGGACGAGAAGAACAAGCTGCAGGATGCCAACACTCATCTCGATGAAGAGCTGAAAGACGTGCGAGCCCAACTGGCGGATGCCCTGAAGGAGAACAAAAAGCTGAGAGGCGGCATATTCAGTATGCCTTTTAACTTACTATCGTACAGTTCGCTTATGCGAATCCTAACAAGCTTATTTCTGTAGGTGTGTTGACAGGGCGGCCCGAACAAGAGGTGTCCGGATTTCAAGGCGACCTGCTACAAGAGCTCTCCAAGATACATGAGCGAGCTCAGAAGGCAATGAGAAACATTGCTAAGGCTTTATGGCCAGGCGATTCTCCTCCAGGAAGTATGGAGGAACTCGTCAATTTATTCAAGGGAGCTCGGCACCGTTTTGCACTATGGAAGATATCGGCATGCCGAGAAGGTGCTCGGGAAGCCTGGGCCATGGTAAAAACACGGTACACCAAACTTGATCTGAATCATATGGTGCGGGTCAGACCTCGTGGATCCGATGGACAGGAAATTCCGGTCAGCCTGGTGTACGACCAAGTCAAGATGGCCGCCAAGTATTCCCAACAAGATTGTGAACTAGACAAGCTGTTAGAGGGTCTAGAGGAAGAAGAAGTTTTTGAGTCCAAGTAGCAATGTACTTTCATCGACAAACTTGTCTCCAACCGAATTTGTAAAACTATTGTCATGGCAGACTTTCTGCTTCGACCTCCGAAGACCCGAGGGTTGGAGTGTTTCCGAATACTATACCCTAGGTAAACACCAAAGTATGTTCAGAAACCAGGCAGTCCAGTCATAGTTGCTTGAACAGACAAGTTGTGTTCGGGGAGTTATGTTATATTACATTTAATTGTAAGAAACATCTTCCAGGGAGAATAGTTCAGTTAAGAGTTCCTTTCCCTGGGCCAGCATGTTTTGTTTGTTTGCATGCCAAAGTTGTGATGCTAAAGATTACAATGTATGTTATAGTCTGGGGGTTGTGTATTGCAACGAGGGAAATTCGTCTTTTGTCCACTGACCACTTATTCTCTTAAGAACGCTAGCTTTCGGCTTCACCCGATCTGAGGTACATGTTCGGATAACCCGGTTGTAACAATCGCAGAGGTGCTCCCTTTATGCCCTAGCTGAACAAGCGGGAACGTAGGGCATAAGCACAGGAGCCAGGCAACCCAGCTTGGCAAAATCTTAAGTCATAAAAGGTGCATATAATAGAGAAGGAAAGACATATATGAGTAGACGACATATATAGCGTGAGCTTGATGCTCGAAAAATAAGAATACGCTTCTTGTAAAAAGAGGCCCCCAGGTATTGTGGTGTTGGGGAACGTAGTAATTTCAAAAAATTTCCTACGCACACGCAAGATCATGGTGATGCATAGCAACGAGAGGGGAGAGTGTTGTCTACGTACCCTCGTAGACCGAAGCGGAAGCGTTGACACAACGTAGAGGAAGTAGTCGTACGTTCTCCTCGCGATCCAACCGATCACAGCACCGTTACTCCAGCACCTCCGAGTTCTTGGCACACGTTCAGCTCGATGACGATCCCCGGGCTCCGATCCAGCAAACGTCGGGGAAGAGTTCCGTCAGCACGACGGCGTGGTGACGATCTTGATGTGTTACCGGCGCAGGGCTTCGCCTAAGCACTGCAACGATATGACCGAGGTGGAATTTGGTGGAAGGGGGCACCGCACACGGCTAAGGAACGATCCGTAGATCAACTTGTGTGTCTATGGGGTGCCCCCTGCCCCCGTATATAAAGGAGCAAGGGAGGAGGTGGCCGGCCTAGGGTTTGGCGCGCCAGGGTGTGGAGTCCTACTAGGTTTCCAAGTCCTAGTAGGAGTCTACCAAGAGGGGAGGAAGGGAGAACGAATAGGAGGAGAAGGAAAGGTGGCCGGCCCCATTTTCCCTAGTCCAATTCGGACCAAAGGGGAGGGGGGGCGCAGCAGCCTTTTCCTCTTCCCACTAAAGCCCATCAAGGCCCATTACTTCTCCCGTAATCCCGTAACTCCCCGATACTCCCGAAAATACCCGGATCACTCAGAACCTTTCCGATGTCCGAATATAGTCGTCCAATATATCGATCTTTACGTCTCGACCATTTCGAGACTCCTCGTCATGTCCCCGATCTCATCCGGGACTCCGAACTCCTTCGGTACATCAAATCTCATAAACTCATAATATAACTGTCATCGAAACCTTAAGCGTGCGGACCCTACGGTTCGAGAACAATGTAGACATGACCGAGACACGTCTCCGGTCAATAACCAATAGCGGGACCTGGATGCCCATATTGGCTCCTACATATTCTGCGAAGATCTTTATCGGTCAGACCGCATAACAACATACGTTGTTCCCTTTGTCCATCGGTATGTTACTTGCCCGAGATTCGACCGTCGGTATCCAATACCTAGTTCAATCTCGTTACCGGCAAGTCTCTTTACTCGTTCCGTAATACATCATCTCGCAACTAACTCATTGGTTGCAATGCTTGCAAGGCTTATGTGATGTGCATTACCGAGAAGGCCCTGAGATACCTCTCCGACATTCGGAGTGACAAATCCTAATCTCGAAATACGCCAACCCAATATGTACCTTCGGAGACACCTGTAGAGCACCTTTATAATCACCCAGTTACGTTGTGACGTTTGGTAGCACATAAAGTGTTCCTACGGTAAACGGGAGTTGCATAATCTCATAGTCATAGGAACATGTATAAGTCATGGATAAAAGCAATAGCAACATACTAAACGATCGGGTGCTAAGCTAATGGAATGGGTCATGTCAATCAGATCATTCAACTAATGATGTGACCTCGTTAATCAAATAACAACTCCTTGTTCATGGTTAGGAAACATAACCATCTTTGATTAACGAGCTAGTCAAGTAGAGGCATACTAGTGACACTCTGTTTGTCTATGTATTCACACATGTATTATGTTTCCTGTTAATACAATTCTAGCATGAATAATAAACATTTATCATGAATTAAGGAAATAAATAATAACTTTATTATTGCCTCTAGGGCATATTTCCTTCAGTCTCCCACTTGCACTAGAGTCAATAATCTAGTTCACATCGCCATGTGATTTACCAGCAATAGTTCACATCACCATGTGATTAACACCCATAGTTCACATCGATATGTGACCAACACCCAAAGGGTTTACGAGAGTCAGTAATCTAGTTCACATCGCTTATGTGATTAACACCCAAAGAGTACTAAGGTGTGATCATGTTTTGCTTGTGAGAGAATCTTAGTCAACGGGTCTGCCACATTCAGATCCGTATGTATTTGGCAAATTTCTATGTCAACAATACTCTGCATGGAGCTACTCTAGCTAATTGCTCCCACTTTCAATATGTATCTAGATTGAGACTTAGAGTCATCTAGATTAGTGTCAAAACTTGTATCGACTTAATCTTTTACGACGAACCTTTTGTCACCTCCATAATCGAGAAACATATCCTTATTCCATTAAGGATAATTTTGACCGCTGTCCAGTGATCTACTTCCTAGATCACCATTGTACTCCCTTTCTTAACACAGTGTAGGGTATACAATAGATCTGGTACATATCATGGCATACTTTATAGAATCTATGGCTGAGCCATAGGAAATGACTTTCATTCTCTTTCTATCATCTGCCGTGGTCGGGCTTTGAGTCTTACTCAATTTCACACCTTGTAATACAGGCAAGAACTCTTTCTTTGACTGTTCCATTTTGAACTACTTCAAAATCTTTTCAAGGTATGTACTTATTGAAAAACTTATCAAGCGTCTTGATCTATCTCTATAGATCTTGATGCTCAATATGTAAGCAGCTTCACCGAGGTCCTTCTTTGAAAAACTCCTTTCAAATACTCCTTTATGCTTTATAGAATAATTCTACATTATTTCCGATCAATAGTATGTCATTTACATATACTTTATCAGAAATGTTGTAGTGCTCCCACTCACTTTCTTGTAAATACAGGCTTCACCGCAAGTCTGTATAAAACTATATGCTTTGATCAACTTATCAAAGCGTATATTCCAACTCCGAGATGCTTGCACCAGTCCATAGATGGATCGCTGGAGCTTGCATATTTTGTTAACACCTTCAGGATTGACAAAACCTTCTAGTTGCATCGTATACAACTCTTCTTTAATAAATCCATTAAGGAATGCAATTTTGTTTATCCATTTGCCGGATTTCATAAAATGAGGCAATTGCTAACATGATTCGGACAGACTTAAGCATATATACGAGTGAGAAACTCTCATCGTAGTCAACACCTTGAACTTGTCGAAAACCTTTTTGCGACAATTCTAGCTTTGTAGATAGTAACACTACTATCAGTGTCCGTCTTCCTCTTCAAGATCCATTTATTTTCTTTGGCTTGCCGATCATCGGGCAAATCCATCAAAGTCCATACTTTGTTCTCATACATGGATCATATCTCAGATTTCATGGCCTCAAACCATTTCGCGGAATCTGGGCTCATCATCGCTTCCTCATAGTTCGCAAGTTCATCATGGTCTAGTAACATGACTTCCAGAACAGGATTACCGTACCACTCTGGTGCGGATCTCACTCTGATTTACCTACGAGATTCGGTAGTAACTTGATCTGAAGTTACATGATCATCATCATTAGCTTCCTCACTAATTGGTGTAGTAGTCACAGGAACAGATTTCTGTGATGAACTACTTTCCAATAAGGGAGAAGGTACAATTACCTTATCAAGTTCTACTTTCCTCCTACTCACTTCTTTCGAGAGAAACTCCTTCTCTAGAAAGGATCCATTCTTTAGCAACGATTTTTGCTTTTGGATCTGTGATAGAAGGTGTACCCAACAATTTCCTTTGGGTATTCTATGAAGACGCATTTCTCCGATTTGGATTCGAGCTTATCAGGATGAAACTTTTTCACATAAGCATCGCAACTCCAAACTTTAAGAAACGATAGCTTTAGGTTTATTGCTAAACCATAGTTCATACGGTGTCATCTCAACGTATTTAGATGGTGCCCTATTTAATGTGAATGCAGCTGTCTCTAATGCATAATCCCAAAAACGATAGTGGTAGATCGGTAAGATACATCATAGATTGTACTATATCTAATAAAGTACGGTTATGACGTTCGGACGCACCATTATGCTGTGGTGTTCCAGGTGGCATGAGTTTGTGAAACTATTCCACATTGTTTTAATTGAAGGCCAAACTCGTAACTCAAATATTTTACCTCTGCGATCATATCGTAGAAACTTTTATTTTCTTGTTACGATGATTCTCTACTTCACTCTGAAATTCTTTGAACTTTTCAAATGTTTCAGACTTATGTTTCATCAAGTGGATATACCCATATCTTCTCAAATCATCTGTGAAGGTCAGAAAATAATGATACCTGCTGCAAGCCTTAATATTCATCGGACCACATACATCAGTATGTATGATTTCCAATAAATCTGTTGCTTGCTTCATTGTTCCGGAGAACGGCGTTTTAGTCATCTTGCCCAAGAGGCATGGTTCGCAAGCATCAAGTGATTCATAATCAAGTGATTCCAAAATCCCATCAGCATGGAGTTTCTTCATGCGCTTTACACCAATATGACCTAAACGGTAGTGCCACAAATAAGTTGCACTATCATTATTAACTTTGCATCTTTTTGGCTTCAATATTATGAATATGTGTATCACTACGATCGAGATCCAACAAACCAATTTCGTTGGTGTGTATGACCATAGAAGGTTTTATTCATGTAAACAGAACAACAATTGTTCTCTAACTTAAATGAATAACTGTATTGCAATTAACATGATCAAATCATATTCATGCTCAACGCAAACACCAAATAACACTTATTTAGTTTCAACACTAATCCCGAAAGTATAGGGAGTGTGTGATGATGATCATATCAATCTTGGAACCACTTCCAACACACATCGTCACCTTGCCCTTTAACTAGTCTTTGTTCATTCTGCAACTCCCGTTTCGAGTTACTAATCTTAGCAACTTGAACTAGTACCAAATACTGAGGGGTTGCTATGAACACTAGTAAAGTACACATCAATAACATGTATATCAAATATACTTATGTTCACTTTGCCATCCTTCTTATCCGCCAATCACTTGGGGTAGTTCCGCTTCTAGTGACCAGACCCTTTGCAGTAGAAGCACTTAGTCTCAGGCTTAGGACCATACTTGGGCTTTTTCACTTGAGCAGCAACTTGCTTGCCGTTCTTCTTGAAGTTCCCCTTCTTTCCTTTTGCCCTTTTCTTGAAACTAGTGATCTTGTCAACCATCAACACTTGATGTTTTTCTTGATTTCTACCTTCGTCGATTTCAGCATCAAGAAGATCTTGGGAATTACTTTCGTCATCCCTTGCATATTATAGTTCATCACGAAGTTCTACTAACTTGGTGATGGTGACTAGAGAATTCTGTCAATCACTATCTTATCTGGAAGATTAACTCCCACTTGATTCAAGTGATTGTAGTACCCAGACAATCTGAGCACATGCTCACTAGTTGAGCGATTCTCCTCCATCTTTTAGCTATAGAACTTGTTGGAGACTTCATATCTCTCAACTCGGGTATTTGCTTGAAATATTAACTTCAACTCCTGGAACATCTCGTATGGTCCATGACGTTCAAAACGTCTTTGAAGTCCCGATTCTAAGCCGTTAAGCATGGTGCACTAAACTATTAAGTAGTCATCATATTGAGCTAGCAAAACGTTCATAACGTCTGCATCTGCTCCTGCAAAAGGTCCGTCACCTAGCGGTGCATCAAGGACAAACTTCTTTTGTGCAGCAATGAGGATAAACCTCAGATCACGGATCCAATCCGCATCATTGCTACTAACATTTTTCAACACAATTTTCTCAAGGAACATATCAAAATAAACATAGGGAAGTAACAACGCGAGCTATTGATCTACAACATAGATATGCTAATACTACCAGGACTAAGTTCATGATAAATTAAAGTTCAATTAATCATATTACTTAAGAACTCCCACTTAGATAGACATCCCTCTAATCCTCTAAGTGATCACGTGATCCAAATCAACTAAACCATGTCCGATCATCACGTGAGATGGAGTAGTTTCAATGGTGAACATCACTATGTTGATCATATCTACTATATGATTCACGCTCGACCTTTCGGTCTCCGTGTTCCGAGGCCATATCTGTTATATGCTAGGCTCGTCAAGTATAACCTGAGTATTCCGCGTGTGCAACTGTTTTGCACCCGTTGTATTTGAACGTAGAGCCTATCACACCCGATCATCACGTGGTGTCTCAGCACGAAGAACTTTCGCAACGGTGCATACTCAGGGAGAACACTTCTTGATAATTAGTGAGAGATCATCTTATAATGCTACCATCAAACAAAGCAAGATAAGATGCATAAAAGATAAACATCACATGCAATCAATATAAGTGATATGATATGGCCATCATCATCTTGTGCTTGTGATCTCCATCTCCGCAGCACCGTCATGATCACCATCGTCACCGGCGCCACACCTTGATCTCCATCGTAGCATCGTTGTCGTCTCGCCAATCTTATGCTTCCACGACTATCACTACCGCTTAGTAATAAAGTAAAGCATTACATCGCGATTGCATTGCATACAATAAAGCGACAACCATATGGCTCCTGCCAGTTGCCGATAACTCGGTTACAAAACATGATCATCTCATACAATAAAATTTAGCATCATGTCTTGACCATATCACATCACAACATGCCCTGCAAAAACAAGTTAGACGTCCTCTACTTTGTTGTTGCAAGTTTTACGTGGCTGCTACGGGCTTAAGCAAGAACTCATCTTACCTACGCATCAAAGCCACAACGATAGTTTGGCAATAGACTCCGTTTTAACCTTCTCAAGGACCGGGCGTAGCCACACTCGGTTCAACTAAAGTTGGAGAGACAGTCTTCCGCAAGCCATCTATGTGCAAAGCACGTCGAGGAAACCGGTCTCGCGTAAGCGTACGCGTAAGGTTGGTCCGGATCGTCTCGTCCAACAATACCGCTGAACCAAAGTATGACATGCTGGTAGGCAGTATGACTTGTATCGTCCACAACTCACTTGTGTTCTACTCGTGCAAATAACATCAAACCATAAAAACCTAGGCTCGGATGCCACTGTTGGGGAACGTAGTAATTTCAAAAATTTTCCTACGCACACGCAAGATCATGGTGATGCATAGCAACGAGAGGGGAGAGTGTTGTCTACGTACCCTCGTAGACCAAAGCAGAAGCGTTGACACAACATAGAGGAAGTAGTCGTACGTTCTCCTCGCGATCCAACCGATCACAGCACCGTTACTCCGGCACCTCCGAGTTCTTGGCACACGTTCAGCTCGATGACGATCCCCGGGCTCCGATCCAGCAAAGCGTCGGGGAAGAGTTCCGTCAGCACGACGGCGTGGTGACGATCTTGATGTGTTACCGGCGCAGGGCTTCGCCTAAGCACTGCAACGATATGACCGAGGTGGAATTTGGTGGAAGGGGGCACCGCACACGGCTAAGGAACGATCCGTAGATCAACTTGTGTGTCTATGGGGTGCCCCCTGCCCCCGTATATAAAGGAGCAAGGGAGGGGGTGGCCGGCCTAGGGTTTGGCGCGCCAGGGTGTGGAGTCCTACTAGGTTTCCAAGTCCTAGTAGGAGTCTACCAAGAGGGGAGGAAGGGAGAACGAATAGGAGGAGAAGGAAAGGTGGCCGGCCCCATTTTCCCTAGTCCAATTCGGACCAAAGGGGAGGGGGGGCGCAGCAGCCTTTTCCTCTTCCCACTAAAGCCCATCAAGGCCCATTACTTCTCCCGTAATCCCGTAACTCCCCGATACTCCCGAAAATACCCGGATCACTCAGAACCTTTCCGATGTCCGAATATAGTCGTCCAATATATCGATCTTTACGTCTCGACCATTTCGAGACTCCTCGTCATGTTCCCGATCTCATCCGGGACTCCGAACTCCTTCGGTACATCAAAACTCATAAACTCATAATATAACTGTCATCGAAACCTAAAGCGTGCGGACCCTACGGTTCGAGAACAATGTAGACATGACCGAGACACGTCTCCGGTCAATAACCAATAGCGGGACCTGGATGCCCATATTTGCTCCTACATATTCTGCGAAGATCTTTATCGGTCAGACCGCATAACAACATACGTTGTTCCCTTTGTCCATCGGTATGTTACTTGCCCGAGATTCGACCGTCGGTATCCAATATCTAGTTCAATCTCGTTACCGGCAAGTCTCTTTACTCGTTCCGTAATACATCATCTCGCAACTAACTCATTGGTTGCAATGCTTGCAAGGCTTATGTGATGTGCATTACCGAGAAGGCCCTGAGATACCTCTCCGACATTCGGAGTGACAAATCCTAATCTCGAAATACGCCAACCCAATATGTACCTTCGGAGACACCTGTAGAGCACCTTTATAATCACCCAGTTACGTTGTGACGTTTGGTAGCACACAAAGTGTTCCTACGATAAACGAGAGTTGCATAATCTCATAGTCATAGGAACATGTATAAGTCATGGATAAAAGCAATAGCAACATACTAAACGATCGGGTGCTAAGCTAATGGAATGGGTCATGTCAATCATATCATTCAACTAATGATGTGACCTCGTTAATCAAATAACAACTCCTTGTTCATGGTTAGGAAACATAACCATCTTTGATTAACGAGCTAGTCAAGTAGAGGCATACTAGTGACACTCTGTTTGTCTATGTATTCACACATGTATTATGTTTCCTGTTAATACAATTCTAGCATGAATAATAAACATTTATCATGAATTAAGGAAATAAATAATAACTTTATTATTGCCTCTAGGGCATATTTCCTTCATGTGGGGTATGTACATTTGAGGATGTAGACCCTCAGGTGTGCGCTTTATCCGAACATGAGCTAAAAGTCGCATAAAAACGCGAAAAAAGAAAAGAAAGAAAAGAAGGAACGAGGAAAAAGGGGGTATATGTGCGGACTTTAAGCATAGAATCTTCGGAGCCTTGCAGCGTTCCATGGGTTTGGCTTCAGGCAATTATCCGAAGCATTGCGAAGGCGATAGGCTCCTCCTGTGAGAAATTCATCTATAATGACGGGCCCCCTCACATTTGGGCTTGAGCTTGTCCTTTTTCTTCTCTGGTAGGCGTAGAACGAGTTCACCGACGTTGTAGGTCTTTGCCCGTACTTCCCTGCTTTGATATCGTCGAGCCTGTTGTTGATAGAATGCGGAACGGGCCTTCGCGACATCGCGCTCCTCCTCTAGGCCGTCCAAGTCGTCCTGTCGATCAAGCTCGGCTTCTCTCTCTTCATACATGCACACGCGGGGTGAGTCATAAATAATGTCACAAGGCAAGACTGCCTCCGCACCGTACACCATGAAAAAGGGTGTATATCCGGTCGTGCGATTGGGCGTGGCCCGCAGCCCCCAAAGTACGGAATCAAGTTCCTCGACCCAGTGTTTGTCTGATTCTTGCAGAGATCGCACTAGTCTGGGTTTGATGCTGCTCATGATCATGCTGTTAGCCCGTTCGACCTGACCGTTTGTCTGAGGGTGATATACGGAGGCGTAATCGAGCTTGATGCCCAAATTAGTGCACCAAGTTTTCACCTCATCGGCTGTAAAATTAGAGCCGTTGTCAGTAATAATACTATGTGGGACACCATAACAGTGTACGACGCTGGATATAAAGTCTATCACCGGTCCGGCTTCAGCCGTTTTAACTGGTTTGGCTTCTATCCACTTAGTGAACTTGCCGACCATAACCAATAAGTATTTCTTCTTATGGCTTCCCCCTTTAAGAGGTCCGACCATGTCCAGCCCCCAGACCGTAAAGGGCCAGGTGATGTCGTCGTCACAGCAGTCTTTTATCTTGTTTTTAATAAGGAGGAATCTGGCCCAAAAATGATGGACTGTTTTCTGAGGCTGATGCCGCACATATATTAGGTCGCATATGTCCGGTGGACCAGAATTGCTTGGGGAATATTGTCTGTGGTGGGTGGGCGGGCTTAAATTCGCGCTCTGACCCATTGTGGAATCTAGAGTTTGATGAATTTCCGAGGTCACCAGCTCGGGCTTTAGAGTGTCTGGAGAGTTTTCGGACTTAACGTTTGGTCCTATGTTCGGAGAACAGGGAGTGTCCTCCCGGAGAAGGGTGTCCGACTCTCCGGGCTCGGGAACCTGAACATAGCTCATTCTCAGCGTAGGAGAAGAGTTATTGTTGGCCTGTTCCTCCACAACCGCTACTAGATGGGTGATCGACGGAGATTTAATTTCTCTCTGATCGGGTTTAAGCCCAATCCGATCATAGTCAGTTGCGACTCCCAAGGCAAAGATGCGATCTAGCAGCTCTTTCAAAGACGCTACGTCTGCCGGGTCCATCTTGTCGGAGTATTCGGGGCCGATGCCGAGACGATTTTTGGCGGCTTGGGGGCTGCTTTCAGCTTAACGGCCAAACAGGTGCCCATGGTGAAGCTGCCCATCCGGAGGGTCTGCCCCTGAATCTAGGGCTCCTCCAAAAGTGATGCTATCGTTGATGACAAGGCGAGCCATCAATCCTTCTATTGACGACACAGAGGAACTCTCAATGAAAGCACCAATGTCGGTGTCAAAACCGGCAGATCTCGGGTAGGGGGTCTGTCGGTGTCAAAACCGGCGGATCTCGGGTAGGGGGTCCCGAACTGTGCATCTAAGGTCGATGGTTACAAGAGACAGGGGACACAATGTTTACCCAGGTCCGGGCCCTCTCTACGGAGGTAATACCCTACTTCCTGCTTGATTGATCTTGATGAATATGAGTATTACAAGAGTTGATCTACCTCGAGATCGTAATGGCTAAACCCTAGAAGTCTAGCATGTATGACTATGGTAATGAGTATATCCTTCCCGGACAAATCCCTCCGGTTTATATAGACACCGGGGGGGTGTGGATCTAGGATTACATAGAGTCGGTTACATAAGAAGGAATCTTCATAGTTGGTTGCCAAGCTTGCCTTCCACGCCAAGGAGAGTCCAATCCGGACACGGGTACAGTCTTCGGCCTTCATGTCTTCACAGCCCATCAGTCCGGCCCATTGATAATAGACCGGACGCCCGAGGACCCCTTAGTCCAGGACTCCCTCAGTAGCCCCTGAACCTGGCTTCAATGACGAGGAGTCCGGCGTGTAGATTGTCTTCGGCATTGCAAGGCGGGTTCCCCTTTCCGAACTCCAAGATAGTCTTCGAACGCGATGATAGTATCTGGAACTGTCACACACACCATACACAAACACAGAGAGAATATAATTTTACACGAGTTCAATCCGCTGACAAATTTTTGTAGCATGACATCACGTCCGACCGGCCATAATTCCGGACCATTTTGTGTCCGCCGCTCCACGTCCCGAGATGCGGCTGCCATTGGCACGTCTTGTCAAAGCAGAGATCGTGTCCCCTTATCATGGGATTCTCATCAATGCAGGCATGGGTAACCCAACCGTGCCGTTTATACAGCCCTTGGGAATAGGCGAGTTCTAAGGCGAGTGGGGAGGCGTTCAATATTTACTGCCTTTATAAGGGGATAAGGATTCCCTCTTCCTCTCCCATGCCTTCTCTCTATCTCCGCCCTTCCAATCTCGAGCTCCAACGCCCAAGTTCTCATCTCCTTTCCACTCGAGCCAGCACTCAACCATGTCCGGATCCGGAGGTCAGGGCAAGTGGATGGTCTCCTCCGTCAAGGAGGAGGACATTACTGAGCTTCGGGCGGCCGGATACTTGGCGAAGAAAATCGCCCACCATCTGCCGGCCGAGGGACATGTCGTCCCCACGCCAAAGCCCAACGAGGGGGTGATATTCATCCCTCATTTCTTCCGCGGACTAGGGTTCCCATTCCACCCTTTCGTCCGCGGGATGATGTATTATTACGGGATAGGTTTCCACGATTTGTCCCTGAACTCCTTCCTCAACATCTCGGCGTTTATCGTCGTGTGTGAGGCCTTCCTCCGCATCCAACCCCACTTCGGGCCGTGGCTCAAAGTCTTCAACATGAAGCCGAAGGTGGTGGATGGCCAGCACGCGGAGTGCGGAGGAGCCATGGTGAGTAAGCTGTCCAATGTCTCCTGGCCGAAAGGCACTTTTGTGGATACAGTAAAGGAGTGGCAGAAATAGTGGTTCTACATCACGGAACCCCGCGGCACCACCTGGGCCGCAGCTGCCGAATTCTGCTCCGGCGCTCCTATGCGACTCACCTCCTGGGTCGAGAAGAGTCCGAACTGGTGTTCGCCTGATGAGCTGATTGCGCTGCAGACGCGCGTTCAAAGTATGATAGCCAAGAACGTCAAGCTTGTCGATGTAATTCAGGTGATGTTGGTTCGCCGGATCCTCCCATGCCAACGCAGAAGTCGCCCTCTGTGGGAGTTTAATCCGAAGAAGCACCAAACCCTGGTGAGGCTCTTCGTAACCACTCACGAAGGTGCCTGGAAGTTGCTCTTTAAGGGCAACGAGAAACCGCCGGCCACAGATTCAGACCATGGACACGACATTAAACACCTCGCCAGCGAGGTATGTTATTTTTAACGTATCCCCTACTTGTTTATTTCGAGGATGATGTCTGAGCTTTTATCATTGCTTTTTCAGGATTGGATGGAGAGGGCGAAGCGGATCCAGTGTCCGGCTCCACTGCCTGAAGAACCGGTCATCCCGTGTCTAGCGAAGAAGCTGGTGCCAGCGCCATATAAGGCGCCGGAGAAGAAGGCCAAGAAGAAGTCCAAGGGGGCCAAAAGTGGCCCCCATCACAAGGGCGCTTCGGACGCGACGTCCGAAGACGAAGAAGCCCATTCCTCCATCCCTGAGGACGACGACGAGGAAGAGGAGGAAGAGGAGGAGAAGAAGAACCCTCCCCTGAGGAGGGAAAGAAGAAAAGGGGGGCTTCCACGAATCTGGAGGCGGGAACGCCCAAGAAGGGGAAGGGCTCTCTTGCGGTCAATACCGCATGGGACGTCGACAGCAGTCCGAAGCGACGCCCCTGCACTAAACCTCGGGCTGCATTGTAAGTACTATGACTCACGTATACCCATATACCCAGCCTCTCCTTTTTATCGTTTTGACGTGGTTAATTGTGCTATTGTAGTCCGACCCGCGACAGCGTCCAACGATCCTCATCTGGAGGTTCGTTGGATCCGGCAGAAATGGCCAGCATGTCGCCGCCGACCGCTTATTCCCCCGAGGCCAAGGACGACACAGAAGTGTTGTCCCGGAGGACCGCTTTGAGCCGGGGAGGGGCCCATGATGCTGTCCAGGAGGCGCCGCGAGGCCAGACCTCCGCTGCCGGACACATGGAGGAGCAGACCCCCATGGATACTGGCGAGGAGGGACGTATTCAGTTCGGCCCTTAGCCGAATACGATTTCGGGGACCGATACGGCCCCAGAATCCGGCGCGCATCTTCCTTCGAAGGAGGGGGGTGCGCTAATTCCACCGATGGCCCCTGTCCAACCAGGGGCACCAGATAACCTGATGGAGGCGCTACGAGGTGCCTCCATTGTGGACGAGCACCGTGTCCTTATGGGTACGGTGATCGAGAAGGTTCAGTCCATCAGGAGCGGACTAAATGAGGCTTGCAACAATCTATTGACAGGTTTTGAGGTAAGTCTCGTAGAAAGAGAACATCCGGTGCTGACAGTAGCCCCTGAGACAATGTTCGGTGTTCGGAAAGAAAGGCCGGACAGAGGATCAATCCTTTGTAGGAGACTAACTTGATATGTATGAATAAGCAGACATCGCTGTTTGCCGCGACCTCGCATGCTGCCGAAGTCTATGAAATGAAGCAGAGGTTGGAGCGGACCGAGAACGAGATCGGCGAGGTGAAGATTCAGCTCCACGAGAAGCAAGGTGAGTAACGACTTGCTGTGTATTAGGAAAGAATAGGCGGTGAGTATTGACTGGAGTGTCATAATATGTGTAGGGGCGGCGAACGAGGTCGAGGCCCTGAAAAATGCCATGGCCGAAGCCGAGGGGAAGGCTGTCCAGCAGCAAGCCGCACGTAAGAAGGTCAAGGCCCGGGTCAACGAGGTCCAGCAGGAGCTCCAGGACGCGGTGAAGAAGTGTGAAGCCTTGGAGCGCGAGGCGTCGGTTCGAGAGACCGAACTTACCAAGGCCCGGCAGAGCACGGAGGCCGCACGGAATGAGGCCCGGTATGCGGAGAGGAAGTACCTTTTACTAACCCGAATTCGGAGTTGCCCAGGGGCTTTTGCGGATCTACCACGCAGCGTGTCCGATGCTGCGGAGTTATTCCGAGCCAAAGAAGGGAATTCCACCGAGAAGCTATTCTGGTCGCAGTATGCTGTGCTAGAACATCCGGTGCCCTTTGCCGATCAACTGAAACAGTTGGTCGAGCTGCACAGGGTGGCCGAACTGGCCATGAAGGATTTAATAATCCGGCTGTGGCCAGCCGAAGCTATACCTAGGAGTTATTTTGGCCTCGTGAAGCGGGTGGTGGAGGCATGTCCACGGCTAGACGTCGTCCAGCGATCAGTCTGCGTCGAAGGTGCCCGCATGGCCTTCGCTCGTTGCAAGATGTGGTGGGTGAAGATGGACGCCGTCGAGGTAGCCAGGGGGCCGCCGGAGGGCAAGGAGCACCGCACACCCGAGCGATATTTTGCGGATGTCCTAGAGGGATCTCGACTTGCAGCAGCGCAGTGCGGGCAGGACATTATTTTTGAATGAATACATTCGTGTTTCGTCTTTGCCTTGTATGATGAAAACAAAGCTGGTTTGTAATATAATGTTTGTTATGTTTTAATTGTTTCCTCCTGTGCGGCCGTGTTGTATGGAATCTGAGGGTTGGCCAGTCGTCGGCTTCTGCCGTCATGTAGGTAGTACGGAGGTGTTCGGGATGGAATCTAAACAATCTTGATCCAATTATATGGTCCTTGAAGGAGTTGTTTAGCGCAACGAACCAGGCAATCAGACTATGCGGCTTAAATGCCCTCACTTAGCCATAGGGGTTTTATAATAAAACATGAGCGCAACCCCTGGTATACGAACCAGAGTGTTGTCAGCGTCTGATCGGGATGTACCGATCCTTCGTGGAATGCAGAAAAAATCTCCAGCGATTTGTAACCTCCGAACAGCTGACCGGCTCTCGCCGCATCTTGACAGTCAGTTTTCGGCTTTCTCTACTGAGGTGCTCATCCGGTTTAGACCAGGGCACAATTGCAATAGTTCTCCCTTTACTATCCTAGCCGATGTAGAGGAACGTAGGGTAGCAAGCACAGGATCCGGGCAACCCAACTATTGACAAAAGACATGATTCGGAGCCAATGCATATAATGCTAAATTCGGGGTGCCGAACTTATCGGTAAGAAGTGTTCGGACTTTGTTGCTGCATTATGGGGCGATGGGGAGCCCCTGGCAAATATGAAACGTACCAAAGTGTTGGAGTGCGAGAAGATAAGTAATTACTGGCAAAGGAAAACAGAAAGAGAGCAGAGGTAGTATCTGGGGCCCTTGGACTTGGCCCGTGAACTGTTTCCATTATAGTTGGGTTAATGCGTCAAAGCGCATTTATACAAATAGTGCAATAAGCAACCAGCTATTTAACATGCCATAACCAAAGGAGAGCTGCATTTGGGTACTGAAAAACAGGTAGAGTAATCGTTGGATTGTCCTCTAGAGCTTCCCCTGTATGCATGTGCTCTGTGCCAATCTGGTGTACTTGTCCTTTGACAGGACCAGTAATCAGGCTATCGAAGGAGGCCTGTATAAAAGAGACCTGAAAAGAAAAGGATAAACGGAAATATTAAGATACAAGTGAGTCCAGGATCGGTGTAGCTGAACTGTGGACTACAAGCTAGTTGTGCCTCCGTCGATGCCCATGGGATTTTGAGTGCGTAATTATGTACGCGTGGTGCGAATGCCGCTACCTCATCGGGACTAGGACGGAGGCCGAATTGCTAATCGAGCTCTTGACGAGCCGAGCTGTCCTATTGCAGTGTGGTCCGGACCCTCTTGGTGATGTCCAGGGGCTCGACAGCCGGATTATAGCTCTGCTTGAGAAGGCCACTCTATACCTCTACTGCTAGGGCGGCTGTGCGCTCCTCTGTACGAAGGGAGCGTTCGGTGTTTCCATTGACTGTTATGATGCCGCGTGGACCGGGCATCTTGAGCTTGAGATAAGCGTAGTGTGGCACCATGTTGAATCTAGCAAACACGGTTCGTCCAAGTAGTGCGTGGTAGCCGCTGCGGAAGGGGACGATATCCAAGATTAGCTATTCTCTTCGAAAGTTCTTCGGGGAACCGAAGACCACTTCCAGCGTGATTGAGCCCGTACAACGGGCCTCTACGCCTGGTATGACTCCTTTGAAGGTAGTCTTTGTGGGTTTGATTCGTGAGGGATTAATGCCCATTTTACGCACTGTATCCTAATTGAGTAGGTTGAGGCTGCTACCACCATCCATTAGGACTCGTGTTAGGTGAAATCCGTCGGTGATTGGATCGAGGACTAATACGTCTCCGTCATATCTAATTTTCCAAACACTTTTGCCCTTGTTTTGGACTCTAACTTGCATGATTTGAATGGAACTAACCCGGACTGACGCTGTTTTCAGCAGAATTGCCATGGTGTTATTTATGTGCAGAAACAAAAGTTCTCGGAATGACCTGAAACTTCACGGAACATCTTTTTAGAAATAATAAAAAATCCTTGCCAAATAT
The DNA here is from genome assembly GCA_032464435.1 of Aegilops umbellulata. Classification (NCBI taxonomy): domain Eukaryota; kingdom Viridiplantae; phylum Streptophyta; class Magnoliopsida; order Poales; family Poaceae; genus Aegilops; species Aegilops umbellulata. The sequence goes on along the minus strand of CP136054.1, from coordinate 94,249,984 downwards.
GAAGACCAGGGGCCCACACCCTGTCCACGAGGGTGGGGGCGCGCCTGCCCCCCTAGGGCGCGCCCCCTACCTCGTGGGCCCCCTGAGGCTCCTCCAACGCCAACTCCAACTCTATATATATTTGTTTTCGGGGAGAAAAAATGAAGGAGAAGAAATCATTGCGTTTTACGATACAGAGCCGCCGCCAAGCCCTAATACCTCTCGGGAGGGCTGATCTGGAGTCCGTTCGGGGCTCCGGAGAGGGGGATTCGTCGCCGTCGTCATCATCAACCATCCTCCATCACCAATTTCATGATGCTCAACGCCGTGTGTGAGTAATTCCATCATAGGCTTGCTGGACGGTGATGGGTTGGATGAGATCTATCATGTAATCAAGTTAGTTTTGTTAGGGTTTGATCCCTAGTATCCACTATGTTCTGAGATTGATGTTGCTATGACTTTGCTATGCTTAATGCTTGTCACTAGGGCCCGAGTGCCATGATTTCAGATCTGAACCTATTATGTTTTCATGAATATATGTGAGTTCTTGATCCTATCTTGCAAGTCTATAGTCACCTACTATGTGTTATGATCTGGCAACCCCGAAGTGACAATAATCGGGACCACTCCCGGTGATGACCATAGTTTGAGGAGTTCATGTATTCACTATGTGCTAATGCTTTGTTTCGGTTCTCTATTAAAAGGAGGCCTTAATATCCCTTAGTTTCCATTAGGATCCCGCTGCCACGGGAGGGTAGGACAAAAGATGTCATGCAAGTTCTTTTCCATAAGCACGTATGACTATATTCGGAATACATGCCTACATTACATTGATGAATTGGAGCTAGTTCTGTGTCACCCTATGTTATGATTGTTACATGATGAACCGCATCCGGCATAATTCTCCATCACCGGTCCAATGCCTACGAGCTTTTCCTATATTGGTTCTCGCTTATTTACTTTTCCGTTGCTGCTGTTACAATCACTACAAAATACCAAAAATATTACTTTTGCTTTCTTTACTTTTCTTACCGTACCACTACTATAAACGCGTGGCGGCACGCCCCAAGACATGGTTCAGGCGTAACAACTACTATCATATTACTTTGCTACTAAATACCTTGCTGCAGATATTAAGTTATCCAGGTGTGGCTGAATTGACAACTCAGTTGCTAATACTTGAGAATATTCTTTGGCTCCCCTTGTTTCAAATCAACAAATTTGGGTTGAATACTCTACCCTCGAAAACTATTGCGATCCCCTATACTTGTGGGTTATCAAGACTATTTTCTGGCGCCATTGCCGGGGAGCATAACTCTATTCTTTGAGTCACTTGGGATTTATATTTACTGGTCACTATGAAGAACTTGAAAGACGCTAAGATAATAATTTATCCCTCAACTACGAGGGGAGGTAAGGAACTGCCGTCTAGCTCTGCACTTGATTCACCTTCTGCTTTGAGTAAGCTTGCGACACCTAAACCTGCTTCTGCTATTCGTTTTGATATGTCACATGTTATCGATGATGCTACTTCTGCTATGCATGATACTTATGATGAAACTACTTCTATGCTTGATACTTCTGTGCCTCTTGGTGAATTTCTTGATGAACAAATTGCTAGGTCTAGAGAGAAAGAAATTATTGAAACTGATTATATTGATGAAAGTGATGATGAAGATATTCCTGTTATTCCTAAGGGTTATGTTTTTGAGATGGAAGCTTCTGCAACTATTTTAGCTTGCAAAGATAGATATGAATTGAAAAGGTTATTAGTTGAATGGAATAAGCAATCTCTTAAAGACAGAATGAAACCTGAACCTGCTTTTGCTACTTCACCTATCTGTGTTGCCGATAATGATTATGAATTCTCTATTGATCCTGATATAATTACTTTGGTTGAATCTGATCCTTTTCATGGTTATGAATCTGAAACTGTTGTGGCACATCTTACTAAATTAAATAATATAGCCACCCTGTTCACTAATGATGAGAGATCACGCTACTTTTATATCCTTAAAATATTTCCGCTCACATTAAAGGGTGATGCTAAGATATGGTTTAATTCTCTTGATCCTGGTTGTGTGCGTAGTCCCCAGGATATGATTTATTACTTCTCTGCTAAATATTTCCCTGCTCATAAGAAACAAGCCGCTTTAAGGAAAATATACAACTTTGTGCAAATTGAAGAAGAGAGTCTCCCACAAGCTTGGGGGAGGCTTCTCAAGTTACTTAATGCTTTGCCTGATCATCCTCTTAAGAAAAATGAAACACTTGTATCTTTTATAATGGACTAACCGATGCTTCCAGAGATTACCTGGATAGTTGTGCTGGTTCTGTTTTCAGGGAAAGAACACCGGATGAAGCTGAAATTCCATTGAATAATATGTTGACAAATGAAAATAATTGGACCCCTTCTGAGCCAGCTCCTGCTCCAATTACTGAGCCTACCCCTAAACCAACTCCAAAGAAGAGAGGTGTTCTATTTCTCAGTCCTGAAGATATGCAAGAGGCAAAGAAATCCATGAAAGAAAAAGGTATTAAAGCTGAAGAAGTTAAGAATTTACCTCCTATTGAAGAAATACATGGTCTTCATTTACCGCCTGTTGAAGAAACATATGATCTTAATTCATTACTTATTGAAGAACCTCCTGGTCTTGATAACCCGACACTGGTAGTAAAGGTAAATTCTCTCTATAGATTTGATGAAGGTGATATTCCTCACTATAAGTCTGATAGACAATGCTTAGAAGAGTTTGATAATTTTATTGTCAAATAAGAAGATTTTAATGCTTATTTTAGTAGACAATTGAAATACAATTCAAATATGATTAAACACTTGGGTGATTATATGGATAATATTAGAGGTGAACTTAAACTCGTTAGCAAACATGCTTCTATGGTTACCACTCAAGTAGAACAAGTACTTAAAGCTGAAAATGATTTGCTCAATGAAATGAATAGTAAGAAAAATGATTATGCTATTAGAGTGGCTACTAGAACTGGTAGAATGACTCAGGAACCTTTGTATCCTAAAGGCCACCCTAAGAGAATTGAGCAAGATTCTCAGAGAAATAATATTGATGTACCTAGTTCTTCTAAAAAGAAGAAAAATAAAAATGATAGGACTTTGCAAACTTCTAGTGAACCTATTGCTGAACCACCTGATAATCCCAATGATATCTCTATGTCTGATGCTGAAACACAATCTGGTAATAAACATGAACCTCGCCGCCGCCGCCGCAGCCTCGCCCCGAGCCGCGCCGCCTCCTACCGCCCGCGCCTCGCCGCCGCCGCTGCAGCCGCCGCCGCCGCCACTTGCCGCCCGTGCCACAGCCGAGCCCCTCTGCCCCGCAAGCCGCCGCCCCCCTTTAAATCCGTGCCGCCCGAGCCCCCACCACCACAACCGCCACCATTGTCGTTGCCCGCCCTGAGCCGCGCCGCCGCCCGCGCCTCGCCGCCGCCGCTGCAGCCGCCGCCGCCGCTTGCCGCCCGCGCCGCCGCCGAGCCCCGCCGCCCGCAAGCCGCCGCTCCGCCGCCCGACCCCGCCTTGCCGGAGCCACCTCGTCGAGGTAACGCGCCGATCCGAGCCGCCGGTTCTTTTAAAAAAACTGTTCGGTTTTTTTAGAAACCCTAGTTCGTTTTTTTAGATCGGTTCGCCGGTTTTTCTCTGTTCTTTTAATTAGCCGACGTTCGTCCGTACGTTCGTTTAAACGAACGATTTTCGCCCGTTAGTTACAGCTAACGAACGCTCGTTCGTCATTCTATTCGTCAGTTTTCTTTTCATCGGATTTTTCCGCGATTATTCTCGATCGCAATTTCTGATCCTATCTTCGTTTCTGTTTATCTTTTTGCTCGTTAGTCGGAATCAGGCGATTCAAGCGCCTAGATCTTTGTCTCGAGACCCTCTTTCTGTTTAACCAACTTAAACAAGATTTTGGTACTGTAAAATTTGTCCTTAGTTCAGATTAGTAAATGGATCTAGTTTCTTTCGCCGTTTGAGTTTCGTTGCTCCGTTTGATTTGATTCTTTTTGCAAACCGGAGTTCTTAAGTTGAACTTTCTGGTAAACCTCCCTTATTTGAGTTTTGCCTATGCATCTTTGCTTGTTTCTTATGTATGCTATTGTTTGTTTGCGATAGAATTCCCGGAGTGCGAAGCGTGTTACTACGAGTCCCTAGGATTCGGGGATCGTCAGCAAGGCAAGTAACACATTGATCATACTCTTTTCATACCCAGTTTTTATGCATTAGTTTCAAATCCTCGAACATTGCATGATTAGGATGTCATTAACATGTTGGTTGGGAAGTAGTTATTGAGGTAGAACCTATTGCCCTGTTATATTCAAACCCTTGGGAGTTACTTCTACGTGTCGCTTATAGACGTGGTTTGGGTTTGAGTGAAATCCATGACAGATGTGAGATTGTTAAGTAATGGTTCAACTTAAGGTGGCAACTTTAATACACATCTAGGTGGATTGAGGCACCTGGGGAACCCAGTGTTGCCTTTATTTTTTTTGGAAATCCCGGGGTACCCGTGTGATCTTCCTATGGACCGCCACCCAGGCTCAAAGGGAACTGAGATGATTCATGCTAGAAACTTCCGTGTGCAGCCACAAGCTATTATGGGCTCTAGCATAGTTGAGTAAGTTACGTGAAGCTCTTGAAGAGGTGGATCAGCAGGTAGTGGGTTTGTAGGTTTGGTATGGTCTACCCGGAGTAGAGAGTTAATGTTTCTGAAAGACTATGTCTCGGTGATCCGTTTTCTCAAACACCATGTAGTGCGAGAAATCCAACGGAGGCGATCGAGTCTTGTGCGGAAAAGTGCGCAAACCTCTTCAGAGTGTACAATCTAATCATGGTTAGCCGTGTCCCCGGTTATGGGAAAACTTGAGTATCTAGTACTTGGGCTATCACATGTATCTCATCACTTTTAATCAATATTGTTGGGTTGTTAATTACTTTAATTGGGATTGAGTTGGGGGTACCTTCTCAATGTTGTTCAACCACCATGATAGTTAAATTAAAATCTATTCCTTTGTTGTAGGAAAAAATTGGCTTTTCGCAAAATTATAACCATAGAGCTTTCCACCAGCCAAATATGCATGTAGTAATTGTTGGGGAATGTAGTAATTTCACAAATTTTCCTACGCACACGCAAGATCATGGTGATGCATAGCAACGAGAGGGGAGAGTGTTGTCTATGTACCCTCGTAGACCGAAGCGGAAGCGTTGACGCAACGTAGAGGAAGTACTCGTACGTCTTCCCGATCCGACCGATCCAAGCACCGTTACTCCGGCACCTCCGAGTTCTTAGCACACGTTCAACTCGATGACGCTCTCCGGGCTCCGATCCAGCAAAGCTTCGGGGATGAGTTCCGTCAGCACGACGGCGTGATGACGATGATGATGTTCTACCGACGCAGGGCTTCGCCTAAGCACCACAACGATATGACCGAGGTGGAATATGGTGGAGGGGGGCACCGCACACGGCTGAGGAACGATCACGAAGATCAACTTGTGTGTTCTAAGGTGCCCCCTGCCCCCGTATATAAAGGAGCAAGGGGGAGGGGCGACCGTCCTAGAGGGGGCGCGCCAAGGAGGGGGAAACCTACTCCAAGTAGGTTTGCCCCTCCCTTTCCTATTCCAACTAGGACAAGAGGGGAAGGAGGAGGAAGGGAGAAGGAAGGAGAGGGGGGTCGCGCCCCCTTCCCTTGTCCAATTCGGACTAGGGCAAGGAGGGCCGCGCGCCACCTCCTAGCTGCCCTCTCTCTTCTCCACTAAAGCCCATTAAGGCCCAATAACCCCCCGGGGGGTTCCGGTAACCCCTCGGTACTCCGGTAAAATGCCGATTTCACCTGGAACGATTCTGATGTCCAAATATAGGCTTCCAATATATCGATCTTTATGTCTCGACCATTTCGAGACTCCTCGTCATGTTCGTGATCACATCTGGGACTCCGAACAACCTTCGGTACATCAAAATGCATAAACTCATAATAACTGTCATCGTAACGTTAAGCGCGCGGACCCTACGGTTCGAGAACAATGTAGACATGACCGAGACACGTCTCCGGTCAATAACCAATAGCGGGACTTGGATGCCCATATTGGCTCCTACATATTCTACGAAGATCTTTATTGGTCAGACCGCATAACAACATGCGTTGTTCCCTTTGTCATCGGTATGTTACTTGCCTGAGATTCGATCGTCGGTATCTCAATACCTAGTTCAATCTCGTTACCGGCAAGTCTCTTTACTCGTTCCGTAATACATCATCTCGCAACTAACACATTAGTTGCAATGCTTGCAAGGCTTATGTGACGTGCATTATCGAGAGGGCCCAGAGATACCTCTCCGACTATCGGAATGACAAATCCTAATCTCGAAATACGCCAACCCAACAAGTACTTTCGGAAACACCTGTAGAGCACCTTTATAATCACCCAGTTATGTTCTGACGTTTGGTGGCACACAAAGTGTTCCTACGGTAAATGGGAGTTGCATAATCTCATAGTCATAGGAACATGTATAAGTCATGAAGAAAGCAATAGCAACATACTAAACGATCGGGTGCTAAGCTAATGGAATGGGTCATGTCAATCATATCATTCAACTAATGATGTGACCTCGTTAATCAAATAACAACTCTTTGTTCATGGTTAGGAAACATAACCATCTTTGATTAACGAGCTAGTCAAGTAGAGGCATACTAGTGACACTCTGTTTGTTTATATATTCACACATGTATTATGTTTCCGGCTAATACAATTCTAGCATGAATAATAAACATTTATCATGATATATGAGGAAATAAATAATAACTTTATTATTGCCTCTAGGGCATATTTCCTTCAGTCTCCCACTTGCACTAGAGTCAATAATCTAGATTACACAGTAATGATTCTAACACCCATGGAGTTTTGGTGCTGATCATGTTTTGCTCGTGGAAGAGGCTTAGTCAACGGGTCTGCTACATTCAGATCCGTATGTATCTTGCAAATCTCTATGTCTCTCACCTGGACTAGATCCCAGATGGAATTGAAGCGTCTCTTGATGTGCTTGGTTCTTTTGTGAAATCTGGATTCCTTTGCCAAGGCAATTGCACTAGTATTGTCACAAAAGATTTTCATTGGACCCTATGCACTAGGCATGACACCTAGATCGGATATGAACTCCTTCATCCAGACTCCTTCATTTGCTGCTTCCGAAGCAGCTATGTACTCCGCTTCGCATGTAGATCCCGCCACGACGCTTTGTTTAGAACTGCACCAACTGACAGCTCCACTGTTTAATGTAAACACGTATCCGGTTTGCGATTTAGAATCGTCCGGATCAGTGTCAAAGCTAGCATCAACGTAACCGTTTACGATGAGCTCTTTGTCACCTCCATATATGAGAGACATATCCTTGGTTCTTTTCAGGTACTTCAGGATGTTCTTGACCGCTGTCCAGCGATCCACTCCTGGATTACTTTGGTACCTCCCTGCTAAACTTATAGCAAGACACACATCAGGTCTGGTACACAGCATTGCATACATGATAGAGCCTATGGCTGAAGCATAGGGAACATCTTTCATTTTCTCTCTATCTTCTGCAGTGGTCGGGCATTGAGTCTTACTCAACTTCACACCTTGTAGTACATGGAAGAATCCTTTCTTTGCTTGATCCATTTTGAACTTCTTCAAAACTTTGTCAAGGTATGTGCTTTGTGAAAGTCCAATTAAGCGTCTTGATCTATCTCTATAGATCTTGATGCCCAATATGTAAGCAGCTTCACCGAGGTCTTTCATTGAAAAATTCTTATTCAAGTATCCCTTTATGCTATCCAGAAATTCTATATCATTTCCGATTAGTAATATGTCATCGACATATAATATCAGAAATGCTACAGAGCTCCCACTCACTTTCTTATAAATACAGGCTTCTCCAAAAGTCTGTACAAACCCAAATGCTTTGATCACACTATCAAAGCATTTATTCCAACTCCGAGAGGCTTGCACCAGTCCATAAATGGATCGCTGGAGCTTGCACACTTTGTTAGCTCCCTTTGGATCGATAAAACCTTCTGGTTGCATCATATACAACTCTTCTTCCAGAAATCCATTCAGGAATGCAGTTTTTACATCCATCTGCCAAATTTCATAATCATAAAATGCGGCAATTGCTAACATGATTCGGACAGACTTAAGCATCGCTACGGGTGAGAAGGTCTCATCGTAGTCAATCCCTTGAACTTGTCGAAAACCTTTTGCGACAAGTCGAGCTTTGTAGACAGTAATATTACCGTCAGTGTCAGTCTTCTTCTTGAAGATCCATTTATTCTCAATTGCTTGCCGACCATCGGGCAAGTCAACCAAAGTCCATACTTTGTTCTCATACATGGATCCCATCTCAGATTTCATGGCTTCAAGCCATTTTGCGGAATCTGGGCTCACCATCGCTTCTTCATAGTTCGTAGGTTCACCATGATCTAGTAGCATGATTTCCAGAATAGGATTGCCGTACCACTCTGGTGCGGATCTTACTCTAGTTGATCTACGAGGTTCTGTAGTAACTTGAACTGAAGTTGCATGATCATCATCATTAACTTCCTCACCAATTGGTTTAGACGTCACAGAAACCGGTTCCTGTGATGTGCTATTTCCCAACACGGGAGCAGGTACAGTTACCTCATCAAGTTCTACTTTCCTCCCACTCACTTCTTTCGAGAGAAACTCCTTCTCTAGAAAGTTTCCAAATTTAGCAACAAAAGTCTTGCCTTCGGATTTGTGATAGAAGGTGTATCCAATAGTTTCCTTTGGATATCCTATGAAGACACATTTCTCCGATTTGGGTTCGAGCTTATCAGGTTGAAGCTTTTTGACATAAGCGTCGCATCCCCAAACTTTTAGAAACGACAACTTTGGTTTCTTGCCAAACCATAGTTCATAAGGCGTCGTCTCAACGGATTTCGATAGTGCTCTATTTAACGTGAATGCGGCCGTCTCTAAAGCATAACCCCAAAATGATAGCGGTAAATCTGTAAGAGACATCATAGATCGCACCATATCAAGTAAAGTACGATTACGACGTTCGGACACACCATTACGTTGCGGTGTTCCAGGTGGCGTGAGTTGCGAAACTATTCCGCATTGTTTCAAATGTAGACCAAACTCGTAACTCAAATATTCTCCTCCACGGTCAGATCGTAGAAACTTTATTTTCTTGTTACGATGATTTTCCACTTCACTCTGAAATTCTTTGAACTTTTCAAATGTTTCAGACTTGTGTTTCATTAAGTAGATATACCCATATCTGCTCAAATCATCTGTGAAGGTGAGAAAATAACGATATCCGCCACGAGCTTCAATATTCATCGGACCACATACATCTGTATGTATGATTTCCAACAAATCTGTTGCTCTCTCCATAGTACCGGAGAACGGTGTTTTAGTCATCTTGCCCATGAGGCACGGTTCGCAAGTACCAAGTGATTCATAATCAAGTGGTTCCAAAAGTCCATCAGTATGGAGTTTCTTCATGCGCTTTACACCGATATGACCTAAACGGCAGTGCCACAAATAAGTTGCACTATCATTATCAACTCTGCATCTTTTGGCTTCAATATTATGAATATGTGTGTCACTACTATCGAGATTCAATAAGAATAGACCATTCCTTAAGGGTGCATGACCATAAAAGATATTACTCATATAAATAGACCAACCATTATTCTCGGATTTAAATGAATAACCGTCTCGCATTAAACAAGATCCAGATATAATGTTCATGCTCAACGCTGGCACCAAATAACAATTATTTAGGTCTAAAACTAATCCCGAAGGTAGATGTAGAGGTAGCGTGCCGACCGCGATCACATCGACTTTGGAACCATTTCCCACGCGCATCGTCACCTCGTCCTTAGTCAATCTTCGCTTAATCCGTAGTCCCTGTTTCGAGTTGCAAATATTAGCAACAGAACCAGTATCAAATACCCAGGTACTACTGCGAGTATTAGTAAGGTACACATCAATAACATGTATATCACATATACCTTTGTTCACCTTGCCATCCTTCTTATCCGCCAAATACTTGGGGCAGTTCCGCTTCCAGTGACCAGTCTGCTTGCAGTGGAAGCACTCAGTTTCAGGCTTAGGTCCAGACTTGGGTTTCTTCTCTTGAGCAGCAACTTGTTTGCTGTTCTTCTTGAAGTTCCCCTTCTTTTTCCCTTTGCCCTTTTTCTTGAAACTAGTGGTCTTGTTGACCATCAACACTTGATGCTCCTTCTTGATTTCTACCTCCGCAGCTTTCAGCATTGCGAAGAGCTCGGGAATCGTCTTATCCATCCCTTGCATATTATAGTTCATCACGAAGCCTTTGTAGCTTGGTGGAAGTGATTGGAGAATTCTGTCAATGACGCAATCATCCGGAAGATTAACTCCCAGTTGAATCAAGTGATTACAATACCCAGACATTTTGAGTATATGCTCACTAACAGAACAATTCTCCTCCATCTTATAGCTATAGAACTTATTGGAGACTTCATATCTCTCAATCCAGGCATTCTGTTGGAATATTAACTTCAACTCTTGGAACATCTCATATGCCCCATGACGTTCAAAACGTCGTTGAAGTCCCGGTTCTAAGCCGTAAAGCATGGCACATTGAACTATCGAGTAGTCATCAGCTTTGCTCTGCCAGACGTTCTTAACGTCGTCAGTTGCATTAGTAGCAGGCCTGGCACCCAGCGGTGCTTCCAGGACGTAACTCTTCTGTGCAGCAATGAGGATAATCCTCAAGTTACAGACCCAGTCCGTGTAATTGCTACCATCATCTTTCAACTTTGCTTTCTCAAGGAACGCATTAAAATTCAACGGAACAACAGCACGGGCCATCTATCTACAATCAACATAAACAAGCAAGATACTATCAGGGACTAAGTTCATGATAAATTTAAGTTCAATTAATCATATTACTTAAGAACTCCCACTTAGATAGACATGCCTCTAATCTTCTAAGTGATCACGTGATCCACATCAACTAAACCATGTCCGATCATCACGTGAGATGGAGTAGTTTCAATGGTGAACATCATTATGTTGATCATGTCTACTATATGATTCACGCTCGACCTTTCGGTCTCCGTGTTCCGAGGCCATATCTGTATATGCTTGGCTCATCAAGTATAACCTGAGTATTCCGCGTGTGCAACTGTTTTGCACCCGTTGTATTTGAACGTAGAGCCTATCACACCCGATCATCACATGGTGTCTCAGCACGAAGAACTTTCACAACGGTGCATACTCAGGGAGAACACTTCTTGATAATTAGTTAGAGATCATCTTAAAATGCTACCGTCAATCAAAGCAAGATAAGATGCATAAAAGATAAACATCACATGCAATCAATATAAGTGATATGATATGGCCATCATCATCTTGTGCTTGTGATCTCCATCTTCCAAGCACCGTCATGATCACCATCGTCACCGGCGCGACACCTTGATCTCCATCGTAGCATCGTTGTCGTCTCGCCTATCTTATGCTTCTACGACGATCGCTACCGCTTCGTGATAAAGTAAAGCATTACAGGGCGATTGCATTGCATACAATAAAGCGACAACCATATGGCTCCTGCCAGTTGCCGATAACTCGGTTACAAAACATGATCATCTCATACAATAAAATTTAGCATCATGTCTTGACCATATCACATCACAACATGCCCTGCAAAAACAAGTTAGACGTCCTCTACTTTGTTTATTGCAAGTTTTACGTGGCTGCTATGGGCTTAAGCAAGAATAAATCTCACCTACGCATCAAAACCACAACGATAGTTTGTCAAATAGACTCCGTTTTAACCTTCGCAAGGACCGGGCGTAGCCATACTCGGTTCAACTAAAGTTGGAGAAACTAACACCCGCCAGCCACCTGTGTGCAAAGCACGTCGGTAGAACCAGTCTCGCGTAAGCGTACGCGTAATGTCGGTCCGGGCCGCTTCATCCAACAATACCGCCGAACCAAAGTATGACATGCTGGTAGGCAGTATGACTTATATCGTCCACAACTCACTTGTGTTCTACTCGTGCATATAACATCAAACCATAAAAACCTAGGCTCTGATGCCACTGTTGGGGAACGTAGTAATTTCACAAATTTTCCTACGCACACGCAAGATCATGGTGATGCATAGCAACGAGAGGGGAGAGTGTTGTCTACGTACCCTCGTAGACCGAAGCGGAAGCGTTGACGCAACGTATAGGAAGTAGTCGTACGTCTTCCCGATCCGACCGATCCAAGCACCGTTACTCCGGCACCTCCAAGTTCTTAGCACACGTTCAGCTCGATGACACTCCCCGGGCTCCGATCCAGCAAAGCTTCGGGGATGAGTTCCGTCAGCACGACGGCGTGATGACGATGATGATGTTCTACCGACGCAGGGCTTCGCCTAAGCACCGCAACGATATGACTGAGGTGGAATATGGTGGAGGGGGGCACCGCACACGGCTGAGGAACGATCACGAAGATCAACTTGTGTGTTCTAGGGTGCCCCCTGCCCCCGTATATAAAGGAGCAAGGGGGAGGGGCGGCCGGCCTAGAGGGGGAGCGCCAAGGAGGGGGAAACCTACTCCAAGTAGGTTTGCCCCTCCCTTTCCTATTCCAACTAGGACAAGAGGGGAAGGAGGAGGAAGGGAGAAGGAAGGAGAGGGGGGCCGCGCCCCCTTCCCTTGTCCAATTCGGACTAGGGCAAGGAGGGCCGCGCGCCACCTCCTGGCTGCCCTCTCTCTTCTCCACTAAAGCCCATTAAGGCCCAATAACCCCCCGAGGGGTTCCGGTAACCCCTCGGTACTCCGGTAAAATGCCGATTTCACCTGGAACGATTCCGATGTCCAAATATAGGCTTCCAATATATCGATCTTTATGTCTCGACCATTTCGAGACTCCTCGTCATGTCCGTGATCACATCCGGGACTCCGAACAACCTTCGGTACATCAAAATGCATAAACTCATAATAACTGTCATCGTAATGTTAAGCGTGCGGACCCTACGGTTCGAGAACAATGTAGACATGACCGAGACACGACTCCGGTCAACAACCAATAGCGGGACCTGGATGCCCATATTGGCTCCTACATATTCTACGAAGATCTTTATCGGTCAGACCGCGTAACAACATACATTGTTCCCTTTGTCATCGGTATGTTACTTGCCCGAGATTCGATCGTCGGTATCTCAATACCTAGTTCAATCTCATTACCGGCAAGTATGTTTACTCGTTCCGTAATACATCATCTCGCAACTAACACATTAGTTGCAATGCTTGCAAGGCTTATGTGATGTGCATTACCGAGAGGGCCCAGAGATACCTCTCCGACTATCGGAGTGACAAATCCTAATCTCGAAATACGCCAACCCAACAAGTACTTTCGGAAACACTTGTAGAGCACCTTTATAATCACCCAGTTACGTTGTGACGTTTGGTGGCACACAAAGTGTTCCTACGGTAAATGGGAGTTGCATAATCTCATAGTCATAGGAACATGTATAAGTCATGAAGAAAGCAATAGCAACATACTAAACGATCGGGTGCTAAGCTAATGGAATGGGTCATGTCAATCAGATCATTCAACTAATGATGTGACCTTGTTAATCAAATAACAACTCTTTGTTCATGGTTAGGAAATATAACCATCTTTGATTAACGAGCTAGTCAAGTAGAGGCATACTAGTGACACTCTGCTTGTTTATATATTCACACATGTATTATGTTTCCGGCTAATACAATTCTAGCATGAATAATAAACATTTATCATGATATATGAGGAAATAAATAATAACTTTATTATTGCCTCTAGGGCATATTTCCTTCAGTAATAGCATTATTGTGTTTATGCTCTACTGTGTTATATTGCCAGCGTATTCCATGTGCTGACCCATTTTCGGGCTGCAACGTATTATGTTGCAGACTTTTCGGATGAGGAGTAAGGTTTGTTAGGTCATTGCCGTGCAGCTCAGCTATGTCGTTGGAGTTGATGGACTCACTTTATCTTCCAAACCTTCCGCTGTTATTGTATTAGATGGCCTTAGGCCATATTTATTGTAATAAGTTCTCTTTTGAGACAGTCGATGTAATAAGTGTGTGATTGCTACTCTGTTATAAACCCTTCGAGTACTGTGTGTGTCAGCATTACCGATCCAGGGATGACACTAAAGCACAGAGACTTGACCGTTTGAGGTCGGGTCACTACAAGATGGTATCAGAGCACACGCTGAGTGTAGGACACGACCACGAAGATAAAGCCATAGGTCACTCTTCTCTACTCATTTCTGACTCCTATCCATTTTCTACTCTTTAGGATGGCGGAGATGAAGAACAAGTTTGCACAACCAGATGAAGACACCCCTTTCGGACGCCATTTGAAGGAAGTCACTAGGTACTTGAACATTGGAATACCAAGCTTCACCAAGACGTACAACGCCACACTACCAGAAGAGGAGCGTTGGATGATTCAAGTACAAGTTCTAGGAAGGACGTTCTCGCCAACTTCTAAACCCATAGAATTTTCTTTCGAAGCACCCACCTGGAGTCTAGGCAAGAGCATGGAAGCCCACATTACCATGGGATGCATTGGAGAAGTCTACAACAAGGAACTTAAGGACACTATCTATCAGATATGTGGGCGCCGAGACGAGAAATGGGAAGTGATCAGCACCAAGAAGGATAGATCCATTGCAACTTTCATCCAGGAGTTAAACCAGCACATTCGACGTCAGGAGAACCATATGTGCGCGGACATGATGGACTTGAAGAAGGCGAAGACTAAGATCATCGAGCTGGAGGAAGAACTCGAGTTTACACGCGATGGATATGAGGAGGAAATCAAGACACTACTGGAGAAGAATGACGACCTGGTTAAGAAGATCGGAGTATTCATGGGAGGTCCAGCACCGGGGGTAGAAGACGACGATTCCACTTGCCCGGACAACTACATCATCATCGACGACACCGATTCCGATCCTAGTGATGATGACTTTGAAGACGAAGCTGGAACAGATATCATGGAGTCTTCCACCGATCAAAATTTCTAGATGACCACCAAATATTAGTAGTATTCCCCCATGTATTTAGTAGTAGTTGAGCACTTTTGTGATAGTTCTTGACCGCTTGTATGCCCTTGCTTGATTGATTGAGTGAAATGATTGTGTTTTTCTCATGTGCATATGGGTAGTGCTTTCTCATTAGACACCTTTTCTATTCTGATCTCTTCCATCTAAACCCCTCAGATGCCTCCGAGACGTGACACCGGTTTTGCCTTCCCGCCGGAGCTCACTCAGTTGATCTAGCAGCAGAATACCTTGATGCAATTGCTAGTTCAGAACTAGGGCAACAACAACAACCCGCCGCTAGTGGACAACCTAGCCTGTTTTCTAAGGTTACAGCTGCCGGTGTTTTCCAGTAGCACCGAGCCTATAGTTGTTGATGATTGGCTACGCCGTATTGGAAGGGAGTTGACCACCGCAGGTTGCACAGATGCTGAGAAGGTGCGCTTTGCCGCACATTAATTGGATGGACCAGCAGCCTCATGGTGGGAGAATTACATGGCCACTTTCCCCATAGCCAATGTCACTTGGGATCAGTTTCAGCAAGCTTTCCGCACATCCCATGTCTCAACTGGAGCTATGAATATGAAGAAGCGGGAGTTTCACAATCTACGCCAGGGGAACCGTACTGTGGCTCGGTACGTGGATGAATTTACCAAATTATCTCGCTATGCCCCTGATGATGTGGCCACAGATGCCGCGAAGCAGGAGAAGTTAATGGAAGGGCTGAATGATGAGATGAGCATGCAGTTGATGGTAGCAACCTTCAACAACTACCAAGAGTTGGTAGATAAGGCTCTTATGATTGAAGGGAAGCAGCAACAGATTGAGAGCCGTAAGAGGAAGTATGGACAAGGGAGGTATAACTCTGGAGCTCAGCAGAAGCCTCGCCTAACCCCGAACTCGGGAGGACTTGTTCATAACCATGGAGGACATAACCACACCGGAGGAGGATCGGATAACCACAATGGTTCAAAGAATGGGAATGGGAACGGAAGTAACAACAATCAGAACCGCTCCAACCCAGCCACACCCGCCGAAAGAGACCTAAGTCAAGTTACTTGCTTTAAGTGCGGGAAGACAGGGCACTACGCCAATGATTGCCCTGAAGGAAGGAATGGAAACGGAAATGGGAGCGCTGGGAAGAAGCCCAATCCATTGAACAAAGGACAAGTGAACCACGTTAACGTGGAGGAGGTTGAAGAGCAGCCGGATGCGGTAATAGGTAAGTTTTTGGTTAAGTCATTTACCGCTCTTGTTCTTTTTGATACTGGTGCATCTCATTCATACATATCAAGGGGATTCGTGGATAAGTTTAAACTACCAACCCAAACCCTTAGGACCCCTCTCCTAGTGAGTTTACCTAGAGCAGAGTACATGGCTAGCCGATGGTGCGACCAGATACCCCTAACCATTGGCACACATGTTTTTTCCGTCCGACCTAATTATCTTGGAGTCATAAGGATTGGATGTGATATTAGGTATGGACTGGATGTCAAAGTATGGAGGAATTATTGATTGTGCTAGTAAGTCGATTTATCTCACCACCCCGGAGGGAAAAAGGATTAAGTATGTATCAAGGCATGTGCCTAGGAGGAGCCAAGTGAATACCCTCACGGGAGTTGTTCAGGAGGAAGTGCTTGTAGTGAAGGATTACCCGGATGTTTTTCCAGAGGAGTTACCAGGCATGCCACCGGATAGAGACATTGAGTTTTTAATAGAGCTATTGCCAGGTACTGGGCCAATATCCAAGAGACCCTATCGGATGCCCGCAAATGATCTGGAAGAGATTAAGAAACAGATCAAAGAGTTATTAGAGAAAGGTTACATTCGAAGGAGTTCGTCACCTTGGGGAGCCCCAATACTTTCTGTTGAGAAGAAGGATAAATCCCTAAGGATGGTTATTGATTATCGAGCTTTGAATGAAGTAACGATTAAGAACAAGTACCCACTGCCGATGATCAATGATCTATTTGATCAGTTGCAAGGAGCTAAGGTGTTTTCGAAGATTGATCTACGATCAAGGTATCATTAGTTGAAAATTCGAGAGAAGGATATACCAAAGACAACATTCACCATGCGGTATGGATTATACGAGTATAAGGTCATGTCGTTTGGACTGACTAATGCCCCTGCCTATTTCATGAGCATGATGAACAAGGTGTTCATGGAATATTTGGACAAGTTTGTTGTGGTGTTTATTGATGATATTATGGTATACTCCAAGAATGAAGAGGAGCACAAGGAGCATTTGCGTTTAGTTCTCGAGAAACCCAGGGAACACCAGCTGTATGCTAAGTTTAGCAAATGCGAATTTTGGTTGAAGGAAGTCGGATTCCTTGGACATGTTATATCAGGAGAAGGTATAGCAGTAGACCCCAGCAAGGTTCAGTCAGTCACTGAATGGTTGACACCCACTTCAGTTAGCGAGATCCAAAGTTTCCTTGGACTCGCAGGATACTACCGGAGATTCATTGAGAATTTTTCCAAGATTGCGAAGCCAATGACTGAACTATTGAAGAAGGATACTAAGTTTAAATGGACAGAAGATTGAAAGACAAGTTTCCAGGAATTGAAGAAATGTTTGACTACAGCCCCAGTGCTAACACTGCCAGATATACATAAGGATTTCCAAGTGTATTGCGATGCCTCTCGCTTAGGACATGGATGCGTGCTTATGCAGGACGGAAGAGTTGTTTCGTATGCCTCGCGACAACTAAAACCTCATGAGTTGAATTATGCCACGCATGATTTGGAGCTAGCAGCCGTAGTGCATGCGTTGAAAACTTGGAGACATTACCTTATTGGAAACCTTGTGATGTGTACATGGATCATAAGAGTTTGAAGTACATCTTCACCCAGAAGGAGCTGAACCTTAGACAGAGGAGATGGTTGGAGCTTATAAAGGATTACGACATGAAGCTACACTGTCACCCAGGAAAGGCCAATGTCGTAGCAGACGCTTTGAGCTAGAAGAGTTATGCTAATATCCTAGAGAGCACGGGACTACCAAGGGAGTTAGTAGAGGATATCATGGAACTTCAATTGGAGATTGTTCCTAGAGGTTTTGTTGCAACAATGGAGGTCCAGTCGACATTGTTGGGTAAGATTCGGGAAGCCCAGAAGGATGATAGAGAGATTGCCGAGATAAAGGAGAAAATGAGCAAAGGAAAGTTCAAAGGTTTTCGTGAGGATGAGCACGATACCTTATGTTTTGAGGACCGAGTTTATGTGCCCAATAACACTGAGATCAGGAAGTTAATACTTCAAGAGGCTCATAACTCACCATACTCGATACACCCCGGAAACACCAAGATGTATTTGGATTTAAAGGAACGTTTCTGGTGGACTGGTATGAAGAAGGATATTGCTGAGTATGTAGCCGTACGTGATGTATGTCAGAGAGTGAAGGCAGAGCATCAGAAGCCAGCGGGATTGCTAAAGCCTATGCCGATACCCAAGTGGAAGTGGGATAAAATAGGCATGGATTTTATCACCGGATTGCCCAGGACCAAATCAGGATATGATTCTATATGGGTAGTAGTTGATCACTTGACCAAAGTGGCTCACTTTATCCCAGTGAAAACGAATTATACAAGTGCAAAGTTGGCCAAGATATATATGTCCAGGATAGTATGTCTGCATGGAGTTCCGAGGACCATCGTATCAGATAGAGGAACACAGTTTACTTCAAAGTTTTGGCATCAATTGCACCAGACTTTGGGTACGAGATTGGAGTTCAGTACCGCATTTCACCCGCAGACGGATGGACAGACCGAGAGAGTCAACCAGATTTTGGAGGACATGTTGAGAGCCTGTGCGCTAAATTATGGATCTAGTTGGGATGCAATTTGCCTTACGCAGAGTTCTCATACAACAATAGCTACCAAGCAGGGCCGGGCGGACAAAATCCGGGGCCCTGTGCCAAACTAAAAAATGGGGCCCTATCTCACTAAAAAATAACCTAACGAGCAATTATAATGTATATATTAATATATATCAAACATAATTTTTTCATAATATATATAATTGTTGGGGAACGTTGCAGAAAATTAAAAATTTTCCTACGGTTTCACCAAGATCCATCTATGAGTTCATCTAAGCAACGAGTCATGGGAGAGAGATTGCATCTACATACCACTTTATAGATCGCGAGCGGAAGCGTTCAACGAACGGGGATGAGGTAGTCGTACACGACGTGATCCAAATCACCGGAGATCCTAGCACCGAACGGACGGCACCTCCGCGTTCAACACACGTACGGTCAGCGTAACGTCTCCTTCTTCTTGATCCAGCAAGGCAAAGGAGAGGTTGGGGAAGATGGCTCCAGCAGCAGCACGACGGCGTGGTGATGGTGGAGTTGCAGTACTCCGGCAGGGCTTCGCTGAGCTCTACGGAGGAGGAGGAGGTGTTGGAGAGGGAGAGGGAGGCGCCAAGAGCAAGGGTGCGGCTGCCTCCCTCCCCTCCCCCCTTTATATAGCCCCCTAGGGGGGGCGCCGGCCCTAGGAGATGCAATCTCGTAGGGGGGGCGGCGGCCAAGGGGTGGGGGGCTTGCCCCCC
The DNA here is from genome assembly GCA_032464435.1 of Aegilops umbellulata. Classification (NCBI taxonomy): domain Eukaryota; kingdom Viridiplantae; phylum Streptophyta; class Magnoliopsida; order Poales; family Poaceae; genus Aegilops; species Aegilops umbellulata. The sequence goes on along the minus strand of CP136054.1, from coordinate 94,230,365 downwards.
AAGCAAGGGGGCGCCCCCCTTTAGGGTTTCCCCACCCTAGGCGCATGGGCCTCTTGGGGCTGGTTCCCCTTGGCCCATGTAGGCCAAGGCGCACCCCCTAGAGCCCATGTGGCCCCCGAGGCAGGTGGCCCCACCCGGTGGACCCCCCGGGACCCTCCGGTGGTCCCGGTACAATACCGATAACCCCGAAACTTGTCCCGATGGCCAAAACAGCACTTCCTATATATAATTCTTTACCTCCGGACCATTCCAAAACTCCTCATGACGTCCGGGATCTCATCCAGGACTCCAAACAACATTCGGGTTACTGCATATACATATCTTCACAACCCTAGCGTCACCGAACCTTAAGTGTGTAGACCCTACGGGTTCGGGAGACATGCAGACATGACCGAGACGGCTCTCGGGCAATAAACAACAGCGGGATCTGGATACCCATGTTGGCTCCCACATGCTCCACGATGATCTCATCGGATGAACCACGATGTTGAGGATTCAATTAATCCCGTATACGATTCCCTTTGTCAATCGGTATTTTACTTGCCCGAGATTCGATCGTCGGTATCCCAATACCTCGTTCAATCTCGTTACCGGCAAGTCACTTTACTCGTACCGTAATGCATGATCCCGTGATCAAACACTTTGATCACATTGAGCTCATTATGATGATGCATTACCAAGAGGGCCCGGTGATACCTCTCCGTCAAGCGGAGTGACAAATCCCAGTCTCGATCCGTGTCAACCCAACAGATACTTTCGGAGATACCCGTAGTATACCTTTATAGTCACCCAGTTACGTTGTGACGTTTGGCACACCCAAAGCACTCCTACGGTATCCGGAAGTTACACGATCTCATGGTCTAAGGAAAGGATACTTGACATTGGAAAACTCTAGCAAACGAACTATGCGATCTTATGCTATGTTTAGGATTGGGTCTCGTCCATCACATCATTCTCCTAATGATGTGATCTCGTTATCAATGACATCCAATGTCCATAGTCAGGAAACCATGACTATCTGTCGATCAACGAGCTAGTCAACTAGAGGCTTACTAGGGACATATTGTTGTCTGTTATTCACACATGTATTACGATTTCCGGATAACACAATTATAGCACGAAAAAGACAATTATCATGAACAAGGAAATATAATAATAATGCTTTTATTATTGCCTCTAGGGCATATTTCCAACAGTCTCCCACTTGCACTAGAGTCAATAATCTAGTTACATCGTGATGAATCGAACACCCATAGAGTTCTGGTGCTGATCATGTTTTGCCTTAGGGAGAGGTTTAGTCAACGGATCTGCGACATTCAGATCCGTGTGCACTTTACAAATTTCTATGTCTCCATCTTGAACATTTTCACGAATGGAGTTGAAGCGACGCTTGATGTGCCTGGTCTTCTTGTGAAACCTGGGCTCCTTGGCAAGTGCAATAGCTCCAGTGTTGTCACAGAAGAGTTTGATTGGCCTCGACGCATTGGGTATGACTCCGAGGTCAGTGATGAACTCCTTCACCCAAATTGCTTCATGTGCTGCCTCAGAGGCTGCCATGTATTCCGCTTCACATGTAGATCCCGCCACGATGCTCTTCTTGCAACTGCACCAGCTTACTGCCCCACCATTCAAAATATACACGTATCCGGTTTGTGACTTAGAGTCATCCAGATCTGTGTCGAAGCTAGCGTCGACGTAACCCTTTACGACGAGCTCTTCATCACCTCCATAAACGAGAAACATTTCCTTAGTCCTTTTCAGGTACTTCAAGATATTCTTGACCACTGTCCAGTGTTCCTTGCCGGGATTACTTTGGTACCTTCCTACCAAACTTACGGCAAGGTTTACATCAGGTCTGGTACACAGCATGGCATACATAATAGACCCTATGGCTGAGGCATAGGGGATGACACTCATCTCTTCTATATCTTCGGCCGTGGTCGGACATTGAGCTGAGCTCAATTTCACACCTTGTAACACAGGTAAGAACCCCTTCTTAGATTGATCCATATTGAACTTCTTCAATATCTTATCAAGGTATGTGCTTTGTGAAAGACCTATGAGGCGTCTTGATCTATTTCTATAGATCTTGATGCCTAATATATAAGCAGCTTCTCCAAGGTCCTTCATTGAAAAACTTTTATTCAAGTAGGCCTTAATGTTGTCCAAGAGTTCTATATCATTTCCCATCAAAAGTATGTCATCTACATATAGTATGAGAAATGCTACAGAGCTCCCACTCACTTTCTTGTAAACGCAGGCTTCTCCATAAGTCTGTGTAAACCCAAACGCTTTGATCATCTCATCAAAGCGAATGTTCCAACTCCGAGATGCTTGCACCAGCCCATAAATCGAGCGTTGGAGCTTGCACACCTTGTCAACATTCTTAGGATCGACAAAACCTTCCGGCTGCATCATATACAATTCTTCCTTAAGGAAACCATTAAGGAATGCCGTTTTGACGTCCATTTTCCATATTTCATAATCGTAGAATGCGGCAATTGCTAACATGATTCGGACGGACTTCAGCTTCACTACCGGTGAGAAAGTCTCATCATAGTCAATTCCTTGAACTTGTCGATAACCCTTAGCGACAAGCCGAGCTTTATAGATGGTCACATTACCATCCGCGTCTGTCTTCTTCTTAAAGATCCATTTATTTTCTATGGCTCGCCGCTCAACGGGCAAGTCAGTCAAAGTCCATACTTCATTTTCATACATGGATCCTATCTCGGATTTCATGGCTTCTAGCCATTTGTCGAATCCGGGCCCGCCATTGCTTCCTCATAGTTCGAAGGTTCACCGTTGTCTAACAACATGATTTCCAAGACAGGGTTGCCGTACCACTCTGGTGCAGAACGTGTCCTTGTGGACCTTCGAATTTCAGTAGGAGTTTGATTAGAAGTATCTTGATCATCATCATTAATTTCCTCTCTAGTCGGTGCAAGCACCTCAGGAACGTTTCTTTGAGTTTCGCCATTTTCCGGTTCAAGAGGTAACACTTCATAAAGTTCTTCTTTCCTCCCACTTACTTCTTTTGAGAGAAACTCTTTCTCTAGAAAGGATCCATTCTTGGCAACAAAGATCTTGCCTTCGGATCTGAGGTAGAAGGTATACCCAATAGTTTCTTTAGGGTATCCTATGAAGACGCATTTTTCCGACTTGGGTTCGAGCTTTTCAGGTTGAAGTTTCTTGACATAAGCATCGCATCCCCAAACTTTTAGAAACGACAGCTTAGGTTTCTTCCCAAACCATAATTCATACGGTGTCGTCTCAACGGATTTCGACGGAGCCCTATTTAAAGTGAATGCGGCAGTCTCTAAAGCATAGCCCCAAAAAGATAGCGGTAAATCGGTAAGAGACATCATAGATCGCACCATATCTAATAGAGTGCGATTACGACGTTCGGACACACCATTACGCTGAGGTGTTCCAGGCGGCATGAGTTGTGAAACTATTCCACATTTTCTTAAGTGTGTGCCAAATTCGTGACTCAAGTATTCTCCTCCACGATCTGATCGTAGAAACTTGATCTTTCTATCACGTTGATTTTCAACCTCACTCTGAAATTCCTTGAACTTTTCAAAGGTCTCAGACTTGTGTTTCATTAAGTAGATATACCCATATCTACTCAAGTCATCAGTGAGGGTGAGAACATAACGATAGCCACCGCGAGCCTCAACACTCATTGGACCGCACACATCGGTATGTATGATTTCCAATAAGTTGGTTGCTCGCTCCATTGTTCCTGAGAACGGAGTCTTGGTCATTTTACCCATGAGGCATGGTTCGCACGTGTCAAATGATTCATAATCAAGAGACTCTAAAAGTCCATCTGCATGGAGCTTCTTCATGCGTTTGACACCTATGTGACCAAGGCGGCAGTGCCACAAATATGTGGGACTATTGTTATCAACTTTAACTCTTTTGGTATTCACACTATGAATATGTGTATCATCACGTACGAGATTCATTAAGAATAAACCATTAACCATCGGAGCATGACCATAAAACATATCTCTCATATAAATAGAACAACCATTATTCTCGGATTTAAATGAGTAGCCATCTCGAATTAAACGAGATCCAGACACAATGTTCATGCTCAAACTTGGCACTAAATAACAATTATTGAGGTTTAAAACTAATCCCGTAGGTAAATGTAGAGGTAGCGTGCCGACGGCGATCACATCGACCTTGGAACCATTCCCGACGCGCATCGTCACCTCGTCCTTCGCCAGTCTCCGTTTATTCCGCAGCTCCTGCTTTGAGTTACAAATGTGAGCAACTGCACCGGTATCAAATACCCAAGAGCTACTACGAGTACTGGTAAGGTACACATCAATTACATGTATATCACATTTACCTTTTGTTTTGCCGGCCTTCTTGTCCGCTAAGTATTTGGGGCAGTTCCGCTTCCAGTGACCACTTCCCTTGCAATAAAAACACTCAGTCTCGGGCTTGGGTCCATTCTTTGGCTTCTTCCCGGCAACTTGCTTACCGGGCGCGACAACTTCCTTGCCGTCCTTCTTGAAGTTCTTTTTACCCTTGCCCTTATTGAACTTAGTGGTTTTATTCACCATCAACACTTGATGTTCCTTCTTGATTTCTACCTCTGCTGATTTCAGCATAGCATATACCTCAGGAATGGTCTTTACCATCCCCTGCATGTTGTAGTTCATCACAAAGCTCTTGTAGCTAGGAGGAAGCGACTGGAGGATTCTGTCAATGACCGCTTCATCCGGGAGATTAACTTCCAGTTGAGTCAAGCGGTTGTGCAACCCAGACATCTTGAGTATGTGTTCACTGACAGAGCTATTTTCCTCCATCTTACAGCTAAAGAATTTGTCGGAGACTTCATATCTCTCGACCCGGGCATGAGCTTGGAAAACCATTTTCAGCTCTTCGAACATCTCATATGCTCCATGTCTCTCAAAACGCTTTTGGAGCCCCGGCTCTAAGCTGTAAAGCATGCCGCACTGAACGAGGGAGTAATCATCGGAACGTGACTGCCAAGCGTTCATAACGTCTTGTTCTGCAGGGAGAACAGGTGCGTCACCCAGCGGTGCTCGTAGGACATAATCTTTCTTGGCAGCTATGAGGATGATCCTCAGGTTCCGGACCCAGTCCGTATAGTTGCTGCCATCGTCTTTCAGCTTGGTTTTCTCTAGGAACGCGTTGAAGTTGAGGACTACGTTGGCCATTTGATCTACAAGACATATTGTAAATATTTTAGACTAAGTTCATGATAATAAAGTTCATTTAATCAAATTATTTAATGAAATCCCACTTAGATGGACATCCCTCTTCTAGTAATCTAAGTATAACATGATCCGAGTCAACTAGGCCGTGTCCGATCATCACGTGAGACGGACTAGTCAACATCGGTGAACATCTTCATGTTGATCGTATCTTCTATACGACTCATGCTCGACCTTTCGGTCTTCTGTGTTCCGAGGCCATGTCTGTACATGCTAGGCTCGTCAAGTCAACCTAAGTGTTTGCATGTGTAAATCTGTCTTACACCCGTTGTATGTGAACGTTAGAATCTATCACACCCGATCATCACGTGGTGCTTCGAAACAACGAACTGTCGCAACGGTGCACAGTTAGGGGGAACACTTCTTGAAATTATTATGAGGGATCATCTTATTTACTACCATCGTTCTAAGTAAACAAGATGCAAAACATGATAAACATCACATGCAATCAAATAATAAACGTGACATGATATGGCCAATATCACATAGCTCCTTTGATCTCCATCTTGGGGCTCCATGATCATCTTGTCACCGGCTTGACACCATGATCTCCATCATCATGATCTCCATCATCGTGTCTCCATGAAGTTGCTCGCCAACTATTACTCTACTATGGCTAACGCGTTTAGCAATAAAGTAAAGTAATTTACATGGCGTTTCTCAATGACACGCAGGTCATACAAAAAATAAAGACAACTCCTATGGCTCCTGCCGGTTGTCATACTCATCGACATGCAAGTCGTGATTCCTATTACAATAGCATGAACATCTCATACATCACATATAGATCATTCATCATTCATCACAACTTTGGCCATATCATATCACAAAGCACTTGCTGCAAAAACAAGTTAGACGTCCTCTAATTGTTGTTGCAAGTTTTACGTGGCTGAATTAGGGTTCTAGCAAGAACGTTTTCTTACTTACGTGAAAGCCACAACGTGATTTGTCAACTTCTATTTACCCTTCATAAGGACCCTTTTCATCGAATCCGCTCCAACTAAAGTGGGAGAGACAGCCACCCGCCAGCCACCTTATGCAACTAGTGCATGTTAGTCGGTGGAACCGGTCTCACGTAAGCGTACGTGTAAGGTTGGTCCGGGCCGCTTCATCCCACAATACCGCTGAAGCAAGATAAGACTAGTAGCGGCAAGAAAGTTGACAACATCTACGCACACAACAAATTGTGTTCTACTCGTGCAATAGAGAACTACGCATAGACCTAGCTCATGATGCCACTGTGGGGAACGTTGCAGAAAATTAAAATTTTTCCTACGGTTTCACCAAGATCCATCTATGAGTTCATCTAAGCAACGAGTCATGGGAGAGAGATTGCATCTACATACCACTTTATAGATCGCGAGCGGAAGCGTTCAACGAACGGGGATGAGGTAGTCGTACACGACGTGATCCAAATCACCGGAGATCCTAGCACCGAACGGACGGCACCTCCGCGTTCAACACACGTACGGTCAGCGTAACGTCTCCTTCTTCTTGATCCAGCAAGGCAAAGGAGAGGTTGGGGAAGATGGCTCCAGCAGCAGCACGACGGCGTGGTGATGGTGGACCTGCAGTACTCCGGCAGGGCTTCGCCGAGCTCTACGGAGGAGGAGGAGGTGTTGGAGAGGGAGAGGGAGGCGCCAAGAGCAAGGGTGCGGCTGCCCCCCTCCCCTCTCCCCTTTATATAGCCCCCTAGGGGGGGCGCCGGCCCTAGGAGATGCAATCTCCTAGGGGGGGCGGCGGCCAAGGGGTGGGGGGCTTGCCCCCCAAGCAAGGGGGCGCCCTCCTTTAGGGTTTCCCCACCCTAGGCGCATGGGCCTCTTGGGGATGGTTCCCCTTGGCCCATGTAGGCCAAGGCGCACCCCCTAGAGCCCATGTGGCCCCCGAGGCAGGTGGCCCCACCCGGTGGACCCCCCGGGACCCTCCGGTGGTCCCGGTACAATACCGATAACCCCGAAACTTGTCCCGATGGCCAAAACAGCACTTCCTATATATAATTCTTTACCTCCGGACCATTCCGAAACTCCTCGTGACGTCCGGGATCTCATCCGGGACTCCGAACAACATTTGGGTTACTGCATATACATATCTTCACAACCCTAGCGTCACCGAACCTTAAGTGTGTAGACCCTACGGGTTCGGGAGACATGCAGACATGACCGAGACGACTCTCGGGCAATAACCAACAGCAGGATCTGGATACCCATGTTGGCTCCCACATGCTCCACGATGATCTCATCGGATGAACCACGATGTCGAGGATTCAATTAATCCCGTATACGATTCCCTTTGTCAATCGGTATTTTACTTGCCCGAGATTCGATTGTCGGTATCCCAATACCTCGTTCAATCTCATTACCGGCAAGTCACTTTACTCGTACCGTAATGCATGATCCCGTGATCAAACACTTTGATCACATTGAGATCATTATGATGATGCATTACCGAGAGGGCCCGGTGATACCTCTCCGTCAAGCGGAGTGACAAATCCCAGTCTCGATCCGTGTCAACCCAACAGATACTTTCGGAGATACCCGTAGTATACCTTTATAGTCACCCAGTTACGTTGTGATGTTTGGCACACCCAAAGCACTCCTACGGTATCCGGAAGTTACACGATCTCATGGTCTAAGGAAAGGATACTTGACATTGGAAAACTCTAGCAAATGAACTATGCGATCTTATGCTATGTTTAGGATTGGGTCTCGTCGATCACATCATTCTGCTAATGATGTGATCTCGTTATCAATGACATCCAATGTCCATAGTCAGGAAACCATGACTATCTGTCGATCAACGAGCTAGTCAACTAGAGGCTTACTAGGGACATATTGTTGTCTGTTATTCACACATGTATTACGATTTCCGGATAACACAATTATAGCACGAAAAAAGACAATTATCATGAACAAGGAAATATAATAATAATGCTTTTGTTATTGCCTCTAGGGCATATTTCCAACAATAATATAATATCTTACATAACAATTGGACTTATAAAAAATCATACCTATTCAACTCCCGGCTGCTATTTATTTGAAAAACTTCATTCTTTTAGTATTCTTTGATATGAAATCTTCAATGATATCCTCGTAATCAATCTTCTCCAACACTTCACTCTCAAGTGCTATTGTGGCCAAATCATTGAGTCTTTGTTGTGTCATAGTAGTACGCATATAGGACTTCAATAGCTTCAACTTAGAAAAACTTCTTTCTGCCGATGCAACTGTCACAGGAATGGTCAACAGAACTCTATATGCAATACTTGCATTGGGAAAGCAGTCATGCCGCTTTAAAAAATTCAGAATTTCAATAGGTCCTATATTTTCTTTTGGCATGAAATTTTGAAGGAACTTCAACTCAACAAACAGATCATAGGCATCAATATCAGATTGTTTATCCTTCATAAGGGCAGCCTCAAGATTAACACAAGAAGATTTCAAACTATCCTTATCCAATGAACGCAATGTTTCAGAGGTAAATAAGAAACCAAAAATTTTCTGGTAACCTTGATATTGCTCAAATCTACTTGTGAGTGAGGAAATTGCTTGATCGACAGTTGGTGTAAAATAGTTGATTCTAAATGATTCCTCTGCAGACCGTGTGGCAATATTTGTGTCGTCTGGGTTCTCATCATACTGTTTATTTCTTTTAATTTCTCTCCTTTTACGAAATGTTGCACCAATATCCATCTCAAGTGCAATTTCTTTGGCTATCTCCAATGCTTCTAAGAAACCAGTTTCCCTGTACCCCTCGAAGAAAGAAATTAGCCCTTTCACTTTCTCAATAGCAACATCAATAAGCATATCCTTTATTTGCAAGTTTTTGCTTACTAAATTAACAGCAAACAATACCTCATACCAAATGACTATTGCCACGATAAATTCATACTCTCCAAGTTCATTATTTGCCAAACCTAGAGCCTCACTGCTTGCCTTTGGATCACTATCAGTTTCAGATACCTGAAATTAAAAGAAAGTCCATAAATGTTATGGTTGGATGTAGTCAAAGCCTAAAGGAATTACATCACTATTAGTATGAACATATTGGTTACCTGAAGTAGAGCCTCCCGAATGTCTGAACATTGAAATCTGATAGCTTTAACACTTTCCACATGACTCTCCCAACGCGTAGCGGACACAGACTTGAGAGTCAATCCTGATACGTTTTCTTGCAAAATATGCCATTTCTTAGTAGAATTGAAAAAAATTGTATAGATGCGTTGGATGATTCCAAAAAAGTCCTTTGCTCTACCACAAGTGTTGGCCATATCACAAAGTGTTAAATTAAGGCTATGACAACCACAAGCAGAATAAAAAGCTCTAGGATTTACATCCAAAAGTTTCCTTTGTACCCCTTGATGCGTTCCTTTCATATTTGATCCATTATCATAACCTTGTCCTCGCACATCATTTATATCAAGATCGAGAAGTTTTAGCTCCTTCTCTAGCACATCGAAAAGTCCTTGGCTGGTTGTATCATTTACATCTAGAAATCCTAGAAAGGACTCTTCTATGCAAATTTGACTTGAAGATAAATCCTCATATCTTATTTCAAGACATTTGCTCTTGGTGACTTGCATCAGGGGTACAATCAAGTATGACAGAGAAATACTTTGAGCTCTTTATTTTCTTGATAATTTCAGACCTAATAGAAGAAGCAAGCAAGTATAGCAATTCATTCTGAATCTTATGATCAAGATAATGAGCATGAGTTTCTTCATTTGTAATACGACGAACATGCTCCTGAATAACGGGGTCAAATTCATCCAACATCTCTACCAAACCCAAGAAATTACCATTGCTATATTCATACAGCTTGCCATTAGTACCACGGAATGCTAGATTATGCTTTGCAAGAAATTTTACAATGCAAACAATTCTGAATGATACCTTTCTCCAATGGTCCTTCTCTTTCTCAAGTTGTTGTTGAGCAGCTTTATCAATAGTTTGATGTTTTTCCAATCTACTACGCAACTCATACCAATTAATCATACTCGAAACATGATCCACACTTGTCTCATGATCTTTTAGTCTATTGGTCATATGTGACCAATCATTACAGCCCTCATTTGCCAACTGACCTTTCCGATGACCTTTTGTAAATAATTTACAACCAAAACAAAAGACTCTATCAAGTTGTTCAGAATAGACAAGCCAGTCTCTATCACAATACTCTCCATTTGATAGGATTCTAGTATAGAATACTGAAGTAAACCTTTTACGATATCTATCATTGGGACCTTTAACTGACTTGTCTATTTTTGGACCCTTCTGTGCAAAGATATCAGTCTGTTTAGAATTAAGAGAATCCCAGTTTCTTGGATCAAATATATCAGACTGAAAAGAATCATCAACATCCTCATGAGGTGAACTATTCAAGTTAACATCAATAGTATCTTCCTCTACATCCATATTGTTTGTCTCTGTATGACTATCTCTAGAATCATTGTAAGGAACAATTGCAAGTGCAAGGGTAGAAGGATCCGTAGACTGATTGCCAGATGATACTTGCGGTGCCTTTTTTTCACAATAACAAATTTGTCCATACCACCTTTATAAGATTTATTAATTAAATTTTCTTCTTCTGCTTTTTTCTTGTGCTTATAGGCACCCGACTGATGTTTCCCCATGATGACTCAATCTGTATTATTGAAACACAAGATAAAGAAGATGAATAAAATAAAATTGAATTTATACGTAGCATATATCAATTGGACGTCATGCGTCAATGCTTGGGAATTAGACGAACTATCTAACTCACCAAATTTTCGGTCTTGTGATCTTTAACCGGGGAGGTAAGAACCAATCTCTAATGAAGTAACGATCCTTGTCAATAAATAATTAGAAACTTAAGAATTAAGATTTAGGAGTAGGAACCGTAGTTAACCAAAAATAATGACTCGCTAAGCACCTGAAGCCTAGCGTCGGTGACCGATCAATCCGATGAGATGACGTCGACGAGTCTGAAATTTAAGAAAGGAGTCAAGGAAGTCAACGGCGGCACCGCAACAGTGGCCTATCGCTTAAGTCGGCCTGAATCCAAAATTGGATCGGTCCAAGGAGTAAGGACCAGGGACCGAGCAAGAGCTACCGAGGGAGGAGGCGGGACGAGGCGTCGACGTGACGACGTCAAGGGCAAGGGCTCCAGGCGTCCAGCCGTCGAGGGCTCCAGCGATCCGATCCCTGCAGGCTGTAGCGATCTAATGCTTCCTTTTTTTATGGTAGCGATCTAGTATTTTTTAGATAACGTAGCTAATTAGCGAATAGCGATGCCCTCGTTGCTTTTTTTCCTGAGTGTTGCCTCGTCGCCTGATCTCGTAGCGATCTGGAGGAGTCCCAGCGCTCCGTCCGCTCGCTCTCGCTCGATGGGCCTAGTCGCTCGCCGCTCGGCCCAGTTACGTTTACTGTTACTATACACCTATATAAAAAATATGGGGCCCCTCAGAATTTTGGGCCCTGTGCGGGCCACAGCTTTGGCACCACTGTGGGCCCGGCCCTGCTACCAAGCAAGTTTGAAGATGGCACCGTTCGAAGCCCTGTATGGACGAAGGTGCAGAACGTCGTTGATGTGGGATGAAGTAGGAGACCGACAGTTATTTGGACTGGACTTGATCAAGGAGTCTGAGGAGAAGGTGAAGTTGATTCGTGATAGACTGAAGATTGCTCAGTCCAGGTAGAAGAGTTATGCAGATTCAAAACGCAAGGAGGTAACCTATGAAATTGGAGATAGTGCATATCTGCGAGTATCACCCTTGCGAGGAGTGAAACGTTTTGGAGTCAAGGGAAAGTTAGCCCCGAGATTTGTAGGACCATATCGTGTTTTGGAACGGATGGGGGAAGTTGCCTACAAGTTGGAATTACCGGAGGGACTGTCAGGAGTTCACGATGTGTTTCACGTTTCACAGCTGAAGAAGTGTCATGCTGAGATGGCCGATATACCGTTAAGAGATACAATACCCTTGGAGGCGAGTCAGTTGGACAGTGATTTGACTTATGAGGAGAAGCCAGTTAAGATTCTTGAGTTTGCCAGCCGAGTCACCCGCAGCAAGGTTATTAAGTTTTGCAAAGTTCAGTGGAGCCACCATATCGAGGATGAAGCCACATGAGAACGAGAGGATGATCTTCGCAAAGACCACCCACACCTATTTTCTAGCCAACCCGAATCTCGAGGGCGAGATTCGTCTTAAGGGGGTAGGTTTGTAACATCCCAAATTTTCAATTTGGAATGTTATACATAGGTCATTCTTGCATATCATATTTTATTGCATTTTCGTTCCGCAATCCTCGAAATCCTAAGCAACTCAAGGACCCTCGGAGAGAGTTGGGGATTTTCTGGTTTTTCATATTTGATTTTTATCAAATAATGAAACGAGGATTTTTTTATTTTAATTATTTTTCTCTCCGAAAAATATTTCATATTAAAATATATATATATGAGAGGAGATAATATGACTTCTCCAAAATAATTGAATTATTGAAGGAAAAATGTTAAAATCATTCATTTCATTTTATTTGATTTTATTTGCATTAGAAAAATTGCACGTTTTCAAAATTGCATTTTAGGGCCAAGAAAATGTTCATCTCGTCCTAAATATTTTATTTAGACGGTGAAAATTTGTTTTGGAATTTTTATATTTTATTTTATTTTCTAGGATTTTATTTCTGTCGGCGAAATTGTTTAAAAAAACTTCCCGCGCCCGACTAGGCCGAAGCACAGCCGAGCCAGGCCGGCCCTCCCCGCGCACCGCCTCCCCTCGCGCGTGCCGCCGTGCTCGGCACGGACGCCGAGGAGAGTCCGGCTCGGACTCCTCCCCGGGCGCCCCTTGCCCAAGCTAGCCGCCGCCCCCCTTTTAATATGCGCCGCCTGAGCCCCCACACCATCACAACCGCCGCCGCAGCTTCGCCGCCGCCGCCGCAGCCCGCCCCGAGCCGCGCCGCCTCCCGCCTCCCGCTCCTCGCCACCGCCGCTGCCGCCGCCGCAGCCGCTTGCCGCCCGTGCCGAAACCGAGCCCCGCCGCCCCGCAAGCCGTCGCCCCCTTTAAATCCACGCCGCCCGAGCCCCCACCACCACAACCGCCGCCGCCTCTGTAGCCCGCCCCGAGCTGTGCCGCCTCCCGCCGCCCGCGCCTCGCCGCCGCTTGCCGCCCGTGCCGCCGCCGAGCCCCGCCGCCCGACCCCGCCTCGCCGGAGCCACCTCGTCGAGGTACCGCGCCGATCCGAGCCGTCGGTAGTTCGTTTTTTTAGATCGGTTCACCGGTTTTTGTCGGTTCTTCTAATTAGCGGACGCTCGTCCGTACGTTCGTTTAAACGAATGATTTTCGCCCGTTAGTTCCAGCTAACGAACGCTCGTTCGTTAGTCCGTTCGTCAGTTTTCTTTTTATCGGATTTTTCTGTGATTATTCTCCATCGCGATTTCTGATCCGATCTTCGTTTCTGTTTATCTTTTCGCTTGTTAGTCGAAACCAGGCGATTCAAGCGCCTAGATCTTCGTCTCGAGACCCTCTTTGTGTTTAACTAACTTAAGAAAGATTTTGGTACTGTAAAAATTGACTTAGTTCAGATTAGTAAACGGATCTAGTTTGTTTTGTCGTTTGAGTTTTGTTGCTCCGTTTGATTTGATTCTTTTTGCAAACCCGAGTTCTTAAGTTGAAATTTTTGGTCAACCTCTCTTATTTGAGTTTTGCTTGTGCATCTTTGCTTGTTTCTTATGTATGCTATTGTTTGTTTGCGATAGAATTCCCGGAGTGCGAAGCGTGTTACTACGAGTCCCTAGGATTCGCGGATCGTCAGCATGGCAAGTAACACATTGATCATACTCTTTTCATACCCAGTTTTTATGCATTAGTTTCAAATCCTCAAACATTGCATGATTAGGATGTCATTAACATGTGGGTTGGGAAGTAGTTATTGAGGTAGAACCTATTGCCCTGTTATATTCAAACCCTTGGGAGTTACTTCTACGTGTCGCTTATATTGCTATGCTATGCTCGTAGACGTGGTTTGGGTTTGAGTGAAATCCATGACAGATGTGAGATTGTTAAGTAATGGTTCAACTTAAGGTGGAAACTTTAATACACATCTGGGTGGATTGAGGCACCTGGGGAACCCAGTGTTGCCTGTATTTTTTTGGAAATCCCGGGGTACCCATGTGATCTTCCTATGGACCGCCACCCAGGCTCAAAGGGAACTGAGATGATTCATACTAGAAACTTCCGTGTGCAGCCACAAGCTATTATGGGCTCTAGCATAGTTGAGTAAGTTACGTGAAGCTCTTGAAGAGGTGGATCAGCAGGTAGTGGGTTTGTAGGTTTTGTATGGTCTACCCGGAGTAGAGAGTTAATGTTTCTGAAAGACTGTGTCTCGGTCATCTGTTTTCTCAAACACCATGTAGTGCGAGAAATCCAACGGAGGCGATCGAGTCTTGTGGGGAAAAGTGCGCAAACCTCTGCAGAGTGTACAATCTAATAATGGTTAGCCGTGTCCCCGGTTATGGATAATCTTGAGTATCTAGTACTTGGGTTATCACATGTATCTCATCACTTTTAATCAATATTGTTGGGTTGTTAATTACTTTAATTGGGATTGAGTTGGGGGTACCTTCTCAATGTTGTTCAACCACCATGATAGTTAAATTAAAATCTATTCCTTTGTTGTAGGGAAAATTGGCTTTTCGCAAAACTATAACCATAGAGCTTTTCACCAGCCAAATATGCATGTAGTAATAGCATTATTCTGTTTATGTTCTACTGTGTTATATTGCCAGCATATTCCATGTGCTGACCCGTTTTCGAGCTGCAACGTATTATGTTGCAGACTTTTTAGACGAGGAGTAAGGTTTGTTAGGTCGTTGCCGTGCAGCTCAGCTATGCCGTTGGAGTTGATGGACTCACTTTATCTTCCAAGCCTTCCGTTGTTATAGTATTAG
This sequence comes from Aegilops umbellulata, assembly GCA_032464435.1. Lineage (NCBI taxonomy): Eukaryota > Viridiplantae > Streptophyta > Magnoliopsida > Poales > Poaceae > Aegilops > Aegilops umbellulata. The sequence goes on along the minus strand of CP136054.1, from coordinate 94,215,177 downwards.
ATGGCCTTAAGCCATATTTATTGTAATTTTCTTTTGAGACATTCGATGTAATAAGTGTGTGATTGCTACTCTGTTATAAACCCTTCGAGTATTGTGTGTGTCAGCATTACCGATCCAGGGATGACACTGAAGCACAGAGACTTGACCGTTTGAGGTCGGGTCGCTACATGATTTCTATTCATTGGCTGAGAATGCTGGCCTCACCGACTTCCTCCGCGACCAAAGTCATCAGTATCTCTTACTCACTAATACTTTTGTGCAAAACTTCTACTATTTTCCCAAGAAATCACCTACGTCAGTAGAGTTTCATTTATATGATGTTGTTAAGAAGATGCCATTAGCTGAATTTTGCGAGGTTTGCAAAATACCCTTCGAGGGTACTTTATATGAACCACATCATAAAGATGTGGAAGAATTTATTGACACCATCACCGTGGGAGAAATCAGGAAGGTTTCTGATGCAAGAATCACTAGCATACATTTTCCCGTTTTACGCTACTTTGCCATATTTGCTAGTCGTTGCTTGATTGGTCGCGGAAACTGTGGAAACCTTAGTGTTCCAGATATTATCATTTTGTTCCATGGTTTATTCCGCGATAACACTATTAGTATGGGCGGAATTATTGCTAAACGGTTAAGTTTGAACCGTACAAAGGGCCCCATCTTTGGAGGTATTTATGCTTCACGCCTTGCTGCACATTTTAGCATACCTATTAGACTTTATGAGAAAGAAGAAAAATTGTTGCCTAGTGCTTATTTAGATTATAAGAGTATGCTAGCACATGACTTTATTGTTAAAGGCAGGGAAGGGGAGCTTAAATGCATTTTATTCTTTCATAAACATCACCCTGAGACTATTACCTTGCCTGCTCCTTCCTTGTTTGATTTATCAGAAAGTCCGTATCTCGTTCTGTGGGCTGCCGTTCGAGCCTACCGGAACCCTACACCAGCCCCGGAGCCGGAACCACAATATGAGCCTCCACGACAGTCTAACTACCAGTGGGATCCGGAGATGATTGCCAGCCAGTGGCAGCCAGAGTCCTCTTCATCGCAGTACGACCCCAACTACTATTATGGATATCCGCCAGGCCAACCGTGTCCATAGACCAACTTAGGCCAAAAGCCTAAGCTTGGGGGAGTACGTATTCCCCACCGACATTACATTTATGTTCACACACACTCATTGCTAGATGTCGGTGCTCATAGTTTTTCACTGTAATATCCATGCTAGTTTACTTTCTTTTTCTTGCTTTCTTCTTGTGTGTTTGTTAAACCGTAAGAAACACCAAAAAGCTAGTAATAGCTTCTAGCTAGTTTACTTTCTTGCTGTAGTAGTAATAATTAAAAAGAAAACCCAAAATATTTCTCGTTCTTCTTTTGCTTGTTGGGAGCTTTCCCGTGTAAATAGTTTCTTTTCTTTTCTTTTCTTTGGGGGTCGATAGGACAAGACCATAATTAAATTGTTGAAGTGGCTCTTATATGCATTATTGTTGATTTAACCAAGAGCCCATATTGCCTTGTCTTCTCCTATTTATTGAATGCTCGCAGATTCCAGCTTAGTCCAATGCACGTGCACTCTTATTATTATTCACTTCGTTCGGTCGTGCAAGTGAAAGGCAATTATGATGATGTATGATGGACTGACTGAGATGAGAAAAGCTGGTATGAACTCGACCTCTCTTGTTTTTGTAAATATGATGAGTTCATCTTTCCTGATTCAGCCTATTATGAGTAAACATGGTTGCAATGACAATTAGAGATCATAGTTGCTCGTGCCATGCCTGATTAGCTATGAGTTATAATGGTTTACCTTGCGTGCCAACATGCTATTAAAATGGTTGTGATGTGGTATGATGGGGTGGTATCCTCCTTTGAATGATTTAAGTGACTTGACTTGGCACATGTTCACGCATGTAGTTGAAACAAATCAACATAGCCTTCACGACATTTATGTCATGGTGGATTATATCCTACTCATGCTTGCATCCAACGTCTATTAATTTTGATGCATGTTCATGACTGTTGTCGCTCTCTAGTTGGTCGCTTCCCAGTCTTTTGCTAGCCTTCACCTGTACTAAGCGGGAATACTGCTTGTGCGTCCAATCCCTTAAACCCCAAAGTTATTCCATATGAGTCCACTATACCTTCCTATATGCGGTATTTACCTGTCGTTCCAAGTAAATTTGTATGTGCTAAACTCTAAACCTTCAAATAAACATTCTATTTTGTATGCTCGAATAGCTCATGTATCAACTAGGGCTGCCCTTATCTTCCATGTTAGGCGGGTTATTCTCAAGTGGAGTGGACTCCGCTCCTCACTCATGAGAAAATGGCTGGTCGCCGGGATGCCCAGTCCCATGCTTTATGCAAACTAAATCAAATTAATTGCAAACAAAACTCCCCCTGGGACTCTTGTTAGTTGGAGGCACTCATTGTTTCGAGCAAGCCATGGATTGATGCTTGTTGGTGGAGGGGAAGTATAAAATTTACCATTCTGTTTGGGAACCGCCTATAATGTGTGTAGCATGGAAGATATCGCCATCTCTTGGTTGTTATGTTGACAATGAAAGTATGCCGCTCAAAATATTATTTATCTCTATTTCAAAACCGAGCTCTAGCACCTCTACAAATCCCTGCTTCCCTCTGTGAAGGGCCTATCTATTTACTTTTATGTTGAGTCATCACACTCTTATTAAAAGCACTAGCTGGAGAGCATAGCTGTCATTTGCATCCATTACTATTAATTTATATTGGGTATGACTATGATTGGATCTCTTTTACCATGAATTACAATGTCTAGTCAGTCCTTGATCTTTAAAGGTGCTCTGCATTTATGTTTTGCGGTCTCAGAAAGGGCTAGCGAGATACCATCTTGTTATATCATATTATGATTGTTATGAGAAGGTGTTGTCATCCGAGATTTATTATTATGGCTCGCTAGTTGATTATGCTATTGATATGAGTAAATATGAGACATGAGAATTATTGCAAATGTGGTTAGTCATAATCTTTGCTGAAAACTTGAACGTTGGCTTTACATATTTACAACAAGAAGAGCAAACAGAGTTTGTAAAAGTTTTTCTTTATCACTTTCACTTTATCAACTGAATTGCTTGAGGACAAGCAAAGATTTAAGCTTGGGGGAGTTGATACGTCTCCGTTGTATCTACTTTTCTAAACACTTTTGCCCTTGTTTTGGACTCTAACTTGCATGATTTGAATGGAACTAACCCGGACTGACGCTGTTTTCAGCAGAATTGCCATGGTGTTATCTATGTGCAGAAACAAAAGTTCTCGGAATGACCTGAAACTTCACAGAACATCTTTTCGGAAATAATAAAAAATCCTTGCCAAATATGAAGACCAGGGGGCCACACCCTGTCCACAAGGTTGGGGGCGCACCTGCCCCCCTAGGGTGCGCCCCCTACCTCGTGGGCCCCTTGAGGCTCCTCTGACGCCAACTCCAACTCTATATATTTGCTTTCGGGGAGAAAAAAAGAAGGAGAAGAAATCATCGCGTCTTACGATACGGAGCTGCCGCCAAGCCCTAAAACCTCTCGGGAGGGCTGATCTGGAGTCCGTTCGGGGCTCCAGAGAGGGGGATTCGTCGCCGTCGTCATCATCAACCATCCTCCATCACCAATTTCATGATGCTCACCGCCGTGTGTGAGTAATTCCATCGTAGGCTTGCTGGACGGTGATGGGTTGGATGAGACCTATCATGTAATCGAGTTAGTTTTGTTAGGGTTTGATCCCTAGTATCCACTATGTTATGAGATTGATGTTGCTATGACTTTGCTATGCTTAATACTTGTCACTAGGGCCCGAGCCCCATGATTTCAGATCTGAACTTATTATGTTTTCATGAATATATGTGAGTTTTTGATCCTATCTTGCAAGTCTATAGTCACCTACTATGTGTTATGATCCGGCAACCCCGAAGTTACAGTAGTCGGGACCACTCCCGGTGATGACCATCGTTTGAGGAGTTCATGTATTCACTATGTGCTAATGCTTCGTTCTGGTTATCTATTAAAAGGAGGCCTTAATATCCCTTAGTTTCCATTAGGACCCCGCTGCTATAGGAGGGTAGGACAAAAGATGTCATGCAAGTTCTTTTCCATAAGCACGTATGACAATATTCGGAATACATGCCTACATTACATTGATGAATTGGAGCTAGTTCTGTGTCACCCTATGTTATGATTGTTACATGATGAACCGCATCCGACATAATTCTTCATCACCGGTCCAATGCCTATGAGCTTTTCCTATATAGGTTCTCGCTTATTTACTTTTCCGTTGCTGCTGTTACAATCACTACAAAATACCAAAAATATTACTTTTGCTTTCTTTACTTTTGTTACCGTGCCACTACTATCATATTACTTTGCTACTAAATACCTTGCTGTAGATATTAAGTTATCCAGGTGTGGCTGAATTGACAATTTAGTTGCTAATACTTGAGAATATTCTTTGGATCCCCTTGTGTCGAATCAACAAATTTGGGTTGAATACTCTACCCTCGAAAACGGTTGCGATCCCCTATATTTGCGGGTTATCAAGGACCAGTGCGGCCAAGCCACCATGGCGGATACTAGTTGTATGATCTCGACGATCGAAGGTGATTGGGAATGACGACCACGGATTGAATTTTGGGGCGACTGGCTCTACCGCGTAGACGTCCCTGAGTGCGCGCTTGCGCTCCATTTTGGGGATGTGTGTAGCGTATATCATGTTCACCATTTTTACTTGAGGGGCAAATTTCTTCTGCCCCCCAGTGTTCAGCTGTCGGGGCTCTTCGTCATCGTCCTCACTTTGTGATCCCTTTTCCTTGTTCTCGGCATTTAACTTGCTAGCCTGTTTAAAAACCCAAAAATCTCTGTTGGTATGATTGGCTTGTTTGTCTGGGGTGCCATGTATCTGGCATGGACGGTCGAGTATGCGGTCCAAGCTGGATGGTCCCTGACTGTTCCTTTTGTAGGGCTTCTTCCGCTGGCCGGACTTGGAGCCGCTGAATCCGGCGTTAACTGTAGTGTCATCGGTGTTATCGCCATTGCTTCGGCGTTTGTGTCTATTGCGCCGGAGCTTGTCGGTGCTATTCTTGGCCTCGGTGGGTCCTGCCTCGCTGGCTGTGTTTTTGCTACGAGCCAGCCAGCTGTCCACACCCGCGCAAAAGTGGGTCATGAGTGCCGTGAGGGCTGCCATGGATTTCGGCTTTTTTTGGCCGAGGTGGCGGGCGAGCCATTCGTCACGGATGCTGTGTTTGAAGGCCGCTAGGGCTTCGGCATCCGGACAGTCAACAATCTGGTTCTTTTTGGTTAGGAACCTAGTCCAGAATTTTCTGGCTGATTCTCCGGGTTGTTGAACTATATGACTTCAGTCATGGGCGTCTGGTGGCCGGACATAAGTACCTTGGAAGTTGTCAAGAAAAGCTTCTTCCAAGTCCTCCCAGCTGCCGATGGAATTTTCAGGCAGGCTATTTAACCAGTGTCTGGCTGGCCCTTTTAATTTTAGTGGGAGGTATTTGATGGTGTGGAGATCGTCTCCTCGGGCCATATGGATGTGGAGAATAAAATCCTTGATCCATACTGCGGGATCGGTTGTTCCGTCGTATGATTCAATATTGACGGGCTTGAACCCCTCGGGGAATTCATGATCCAGTACTTCATCTGTGAAGCAAAGAGGGTGTGCGGTGCCTCTATATCGGGCCGTGTCGCGGCGCACCTCCGATGAAGTCCGCCTGCGGTTATCGGCCCGGGCGTGACTGGGTTTTTCACGTCCGAACAGGCAGCCGTCATCCCGAGTCGAAAAGCGTCCTCGCGGTCCGTAGATTGATCTGGTGTGTCCTGCTCTACTGTCTAGGTCCTGCCGAAGGTCGTATGTATAGTCCTGAGCTGTTTTGTCTCTGTTTTTGCGAGGCGGTGGGGCGGGCTGCTGTTCGGCCTGAGTTGCCGTTTTATCCCGACCGTGGGGTGGTCGGTCCGCCGCACTATCCCGACCACGTGGTGGTCGTTCCGCATTGCGCGAGGAGGGTATGGGCTCCGACGCCTCCTCATCGAACTGAGGTAGCAGTCTGCGTTTCGGGTAACTCTTGGTTGGACGCTTGAGGCCGTATTCTTCGGCTGGCAGGACATCAGTCCATTTGTCAATGAGTAGGTCTTGATCAGCTTGAAGCTGCTGCTGCTTTTTCTTCAGGCTTCTTGCAGTAGCTATTAGCTGGCGCTTGAAGCGCTCCTGCTCGAGGGGTGCCTCAGGCACGATGAAATCCTTGGTGCCAAGGCTCTCCTCATCCTCGGAGAGTGGACGGTAACTATCGTCATCCGGGTCGTTGGGCATGGCCTGTTTATCAGGGTTAACTTGCCCGTTGTCTTGTTCCTCCCGTTCGGATGTTGCTCCAACATGGCATTCATTGTTTCCGGCGTCGTTCGGAGTACTATTTTCTCTGGTGCCAGTGTTGTTATCTTTTGAGCGACGTGACTTAGAACGGCGTTTAGGGCGCCGGCGCTTGGACTGTGTCTCAGAAGGTTTATTCGCAACTGGATCTTCTTTGTCATTGTCGCTAGCTTTTTTAGGTGTGTCAACCATGTATACATCGTACGAAGAGGTGGCCGTCCAACGTCCAGTGAATGGCGGGTCTTGGCTTTGCTCCTTGTCGGCATCGTCGTCCATACCATCGATGTCTTCAGAGCCATAATCAAGCATGTCGGTTAAGTCCTCGACAGTGGCTATGAAGTGGGTGGCGGGTGGGAAGCGAAACTCTCCATCATCAGCCTCTAGTTCGAACCGGACATAGTTCGGCTATGAGTCCTTCGCCAAGGACACGTTTTTAATGAATTTAGAACATTGACCAAGGGCGAGTGTTGGAAGACGTTTGCGGTGCTGAACTCAAAGTTCGATGACCGATCCAGCTCGGTGTCCGCAGGCGTACGAGGTTCGGAACTTATAGCCGGAAACGAGTCCGGAATTCCGTTGACACAGATATTGCCAGGTGCTGAGTCTATGTGCGGTCCCAACACCGCGGATTCTGTGGCTTCAGATGGCGCGATCTGCTCCGGATCTAAGGCCGTAGCAGTTACAGGAACCATCTTCTGAATATGGTCCAATGACAGATTTAAGTCATGCTCATCAGTGCGAGGGGGAGCGATCGCCGCAGTCTCAAATCCATTGAAGATCAAGTCTCCACGGATATCTGCGACGTAGTTCAAGCTTCCGAATCTGACCTGGTGGCCAAGGGCGTAGCTATCGATCTGCTCCAGATGGCCGAGCGAGTTGGCCCGCAGTACGAAGCCGCCAAATACGAAAATCTGTCCGGGGAGGAAGGTTTCTCCTTGGACAGCGTCACTATCGACGATTAAAGGGGCCATCGAACCTTTCGTCGACGGCATAGTGGAACTCTCAATGAAAGCACCAATGTCGGTGTCAAAACCGACGGATCTCGGGTAGGGGGTCCTGAGCTGTGCGTCTAAGGTCGATGGTTACAGGAGACAGGGGACACGATGTTTACCCAGGTTCGGGCCCTCTCTATGTAGGTAATACCCTACTTCCTGCTTGATTGATCTTGATGAATATGAGTATTACAAGAGTTGATCTACCTCGAGATCGTAATGGCTAAACCCTAGAAGTTTAGCCTGTATGACTATGGTAATGAGTATATCCTCCCCGGACTAATCCCTCCGGTTTATATAGACACCGGGGGGGGGGGGGGGATCTAGGGTTACATAGAGTCGGTTACATAAGAAGGAATCTTCATAGTTGGTCGCCAAGCTTGCCTTCCACGCCAAGGAGAGTCCAATCCGGACACAAGTATAGTCTTCGGCCTTCATGTCTTCACAACTCATCAGTCCGGCCCATTGATAATAGACCGGACACCCGAGGACCCCTTAGTCCAGGACTCCCTCAGGGTCCCAAACTATGCGTCTAAGGATCGAACGTAACAGGAGGCAGGGGACACAATGTTTACCCAGGTTCGGGCCCTCTCAACAGAGGTAATACCCTACTTCCTGCTTGATTGACTTTGATGAGTATAGGGGTTACAAGAGTTGATCTACCTCGAGATCGTGATGGCTAAACCCTAGATGTCTAGCCTGTATGATTATGATTGCCTCTACGGACCAAACTGAAGGAAATATGCCCTAGAGGCAATAATAAAGTTATTATTTATTTCCTTATTTCATGATAAATGTTTATTATTCATGCTAGAATTGTATTAACCGGAAACATAATACATGTGTGAATACATAGACAAACAGAGTGTCACTAGTATGCCTCTACTTGACTAGCTCGTTAATCAAAGATGGTTAAGTTTCCTAGCCATAGACATGAGTTGTCATTTGATTAACGGGATCACATCATTAGGAGAATGATGTGATTGACATGATCCATTTCGTTAGCTTAGCACTCGATCGTTTAGTGTGTTGCTATTGCTTTCTTCATGACTTATACATGTTCCTATGACTATGAGATTATGCAACTCCCGTTTACCGGAGGAACACTTTGTGTGCTACCAAACGTCACAACATAACTGGGTGATTATAAAGGAGCTCTACAGGTGTCTCCAAAGGTAGATGTTGGGTTGGCGTATTTCGAGATTAGGATTTGTCACTCCGAATGTCGGAGAGGTATCTCTGGGCCCTCTCGGTAATGCACATCACTTAAGCCTTGCAAGCATTGCAACTAATGAGTTAGTTGCGAGATGATGTATTACGGAACGAGTAAAGAGACTTGCCGGTAACGAGATTGAACTAGGTATTGGATACCGACGATCGAATCTCGGGCAAGTAACATACCGATGACAAAAGGAACAACGTATGTTGTTATGCGGTCTGACTAATAAAGATCTTCGTACAATATGTAGGAGCCAATATGGGCATCCAGGTCCCGCTATTGTTTATTGACCGGAGACGTGTCTCGGTCATGTCTGCATTATTCTCGAACCGTAGGGTCCGCACGCTTAAGGTTTCGATGACAGTTATATAATGAGTTTATGAGTTTTGATGTACCGAAGGAGTTTGGAGTCCCGGATGAGATCGGGGACATGACGAGGAGTCTCGAAATGGTCGAGACGTAAAGATCGATATATTGGACGACTATATTCGGACATCGGAAAGGTTCTGAGTGGTTCGGGTATTTTCGGGAGTACCGGGGAGTTACGGGAATTCGCTGGGGAGTATATGGGCGTTATTGGGCCATACGGGAATAGAGGAGAGAGGCCAACAGGAAGGAGGCATGCGCCCCCCCTCTGGTCCGAATTGGACAAGGGGGGCAGCCCCCTTTTCCTTTTTCCTCTCCCCCTCTTTCCCCTTCTCCTACTCCAACAAGGAAGGAGGGAGTCCTACTCCCGGTGGGAGTAGGACTCCCCTTGGCGCGCCCCCTCTTAGGTCGGCCGCCCCCTCCCCCTTGCTCCTTTATATACGGGGGCAGGGGGGCACCCCATGACACATAAGTTGATCTTCGTGATCGTTCCTTAGCCGTGTGCGGTGCCCCCCTCCACCATATTCCACCTCGGTCATATCGTTGCGGTGCTTAGGCGAAGCCCTGCGTCGGTAGTACATCAAGATCGTCACCACACCGTCGTGCTGACGAAACTCCTCCCCTAAGCTTTGCTGGATCGGAGCCCGGGGATCGTCATCGAGCTGAACGTGTGCCAAGAACTCGGAGGTGCCGGAGTAACGGTGCTTGGATCGGTCGGATCATGAAGACGTACGACTACATCAACCGCGTTGATATAACGCTTCTGCTTTCGGTCTACAAGGGTATGTAGACAACACTCTCCCCTCTCGTTGCTATGCATCACCATGATCTTGCGTGTGCGTAGGAATTTTTTTGAAATTACTACGTTCCCCAACAGTGGCATCAGAGCCTAGGTTTTTATGGTTTGATGTTTTGCACGAGTAGAACACAAGAGAGTTGTGGACGATACAAGTCATACTGCCTACTAGCATGTCATACTTTGGTTCGGCGGTATTGTTGGATGAAGCGGCCCGGACCGACATTACGCGTACGCTTACGCGAGACTGATTCTACCGACGTGCTTTGCACACAGGTGGCTGGCGGGTGTCAGTTTCTCCAACTTTAGTTGAACCGAGTATGGCTACGCCCGGTCCTTGAGAAGGTTAAAACGGAGTCTATTTGACAAACTATCGTTGTGGTTTTGATGCGTAGGTGAGACTGGTTCTTGCTTCAGCCCGTAGCAGCCACGTAAAACTTGCAACAAACAAAGTAGAGGATGTCTAACTTGTTTTTGCAGGGCATGTTGTGATGTGATATGGTCAAGACATGACGCTAAATTTTATTGTATGAGATGATCATGTTTTGTAACCGAGTTATCGGCAACCGGCAGGAGCCGTATGGTTGTCGCTTTATTGTATGCAATGCAATCGCCCTGTAATGCTTTACTTTATCACTAAGCGGTAGCGATAGTCGTAGAAGCATGAGATTGGCGAGACGACAACGATGCTACGATGGAGATCAAGGTGTCGCGCCGGTGACGATGGTGATCATGATGGTGCTGCAGAGATGGAGATCAAGGGCACAAGATGATGATGGCCATATCATATCACTTATATTGATTGCACGTGATGTTTATCTTTTTATGCATCTTATCTTGCTTTGATTGACGGTAGCATTATAAGATGATCTCTCACTAAATTATCATAGTAATAGTGTTCTCCCTGAGTATGCACCGTTGCGAAAGTTCTTCGTGCTGAGACACCACGTGATGATCGGGTGTGATAGGCTCTACGTTCAAATACAACGGGTGCAAAACAGTTGCACACGCGGAATACTCAGGTTTAACTTGACGAGCCTAGCATATAACAGATATGGCCTCGGAACACGGAGACCGAAAGGTCGAGCGTGAATCATATAGTAGATATGATCAACATAATGATGTTCACCTTTGAAGACTAAGCCATTTCACGTGATGATCGGTTATGGTTTAGTTGATTTGGATCACGTGATCACTTAGAAGATTAGAGGGATGTCTATCTAAGTGGGAGTTCTTAAGTAATATGATTAATTGAACTTTAATTTATCATGAACTTAGTCCTGGTAGTATTAGCATATCTATGTTGTAGATCAATAGCTCGCGTTGTTGCTTTCATATGTTTATTTTGATATGTTCTAGAGAAAATTGTGTTGAAAGATGTTAGTAGCAATGATGCGGATTGGATCCGTGATCTGAGGTTTATCCTCATTGCTGCACAGAAGAATTATGTCCTTGATGCACCGCTAGGTGACAAACCTATTGCAGGAGCAGATGCAGACGTTATGAACGTTTGGCTAGCTCAATATGATGACTACTTAATAGTTTAGTGCACCATGCTTAACGGCTTAGAATCGGGACTTCAAAGACGTTTTGAACGTCATGGACCATATGAGATGTTCCAGGAGTTGAAGTTAATATTTCAAGCAAATACCCGAGTTGAGAGATATGAAGTCTCCAACAAGTTCTACAGCTAAAAGATGGAGGAGAATCGCTCAACTAGTGAGCATGTGCTCAGATTGTCTGGGTACTACAATCGCTTGAATCAAGTGGGAGTTAATCTTCCAGATAAGATAGTAATTGACAGAATTCTCTAGTCACCATCACCAAGTTAGTAGAACTTCGTGATGAACTATAATATGCAAAGGATGACGAAAGTAATTCCCAAGCTCTTCGTGATGCTGAAATCAACGAAGGTAGAAATCAAGAAAAACATCAAGTGTTGATGGTTGACAAGATCACTAGTTTCAAGAAAAAGGCAAAGGGAAGAAGAAGGGGAACTTCAAGAAAAACAGCAATCAAGTTGCTACTTAAGTGAAGAAGCCCAAGTCTGGTCCTAAGCCTGAGACTAAGTGCTTCTACTGCAAAGGGATTGGTCACTGGAAGCAGAACTACCCCAAGTAATTGGTGGATAAGAAGAATGGCAAAGTGAACAAAGGTATATTGGATATACATGTTATTGATGTGTACTTTACTAGTGTTTATAGCAACCCCTCGGCATTTGATGCTGGTTCAGTTGCTAAGATTAGTAACTCGAAACGGGAGTTGCAGAATGAACAGAGACTACTTAAGGGTGAAGTGACGATGTGTGTTGGAAGTGGTTCCAAGATTGATAGGATCATCATCGCACACTCCCTATACTTTCGGGATTAGTGTGGAACCTAAATAAGTGTTATTTGGTGTTGAGCATGAATATGATTTGATCATGTTTATTGCAATACGGTTATTCATTTAAGTAAGAGAATAAATTGTTGTTCTGTTTACATGAATAAAACCTTCTATGGTCATACACACCAACAAAATGGTTTGTTGGATCTCGATCGTAGTGATACACATATTCATAATATTGAAGCCAAAAGATGCAAAGATAGTAATGATAGTGCAACTTATTTATGGCACTGCCGTTTAGGTCATATTGGTGTAAAACGCATGAAGAAAATCCATGCTGATGGAATTTTAGAATCACTTGATTGTGAATCACTTGATGCTTGCGAACCATGCCTCATGGGCAAGATGACTAAAACTCCGTTCTCCGAAACAATGGAGCGAGCAACAAACTTATTGGAAATAGTACATACTGATGTATGCGGTCCGATGAGTATAAAGGCTCGCGGCAAGTATCGTTATTTTCAGAACTTCACAGATGATTTCAGCAGATATGGGTATATCTACTTGATGAAACATAAGTATGAAACATTTGAAAAGTTCAAAGAATTTCAGAGTGAAGTGGAAAATCATCGTAATAGGAAAATAAAGTTTCTACGATCTGATCGTGGAAGAGAATATTTGAGTTACGAGTTTGGCCTTCAATTAAAACAATGTGGAATAGTTTCACAAAAACTCATGCCACCTGGAACACCACAGCATAATGGTGTGTCCGAACATCATAACCGCACTTTATTGGATATAGTGCAATCTATGATGTTTCTTACCGATTTACCACTATCATTTTGGGATTATGCATTAAAGACAGCTGCATTCACGTTTAAAAGGGCACCATCTAAGTCCGTTGAGACGACACAATCTGAACTGTGGTTTGGCATGAAACCAAAGTTGTCGTTTCTTAAAGTTTGGGGTTGAGATGCTTATAAGAAAAGTTTCATCATGATAAGCTCAAACCCAAATCGGGGAAATGTGTCTTCATAGGATACCCAAAGGAGACAATTGGGTACACCTTCTATCACAGATCCAGAGGCAAGACATTCATTGCTGAGAATGGATCCTTTCTAGAGAAGGAGTTTCTCTCGAAAGAAGTGAGTGGGAGGAAAGTACAACTTGATAAGGTAACTGTACCTGCTCCCTTATTGGAAAGTAGTTCATCACAGAAATCTGTTCCTATGACCACTACACCAATTAGTGAGGAAGCTAATGATGATGATCATGTAACTTCAGATCAAGCTACTACCGAATCTCGTAGGTAAACCAGAGTGAGATCCGCACCAGAGTGGTACGGTAATCCTGTTCTAGAAATCATGTTACTAGACCATGACGAACTTGCGAACTATGAGGAAGCGATGATGAGCCCAGATTCCGTGAAATGGTTTGAGGCCATGAAATCTGAGATATGATCCATGTATGAGAACAAAGTATGGAATTTGATGGATTTGCCCGACGATCGGCAAGCCATAGAAAATAAATGGATCTTCAAGAGGAAGACGGACGCTGATAGTAGTGTTACTATCTACAAAGCAAGAGTTGTCGCAAAAGGTTTTCGACAAGTTCAAGGTGTTGACTACGATGAGAGTTTCTCACTCGTATCTATGCTTAAGTCTGTCCGAATCATGTTAGCAATTGCCGCATTTTATGAAATCTGGCAAATGGAAAAACAAAACTGCATTCCTCAATGGATTTATTAAAGAAGAGTTGTATACGATGCAACTAGAAGGTTTTGTCGATCCTAAATGTGTTAACAAAATATGCATGCTCCAGCGATCCATCTATGGACTGGTGCAAGCATCTCGGAGTTGGAATACACGCTTTGATAAGTTGATCAAAGCATATAGTTTTATACAGACTTGCGATAAAGCCTGTATTTACAAGAAAGTGAGTGGGAGCACTACAGCATTTCTGATAAGTATATGTAAATGACATATTGTTGATCGGAAATAATGTAGAATTATTCTGCAAAGCATAAAGGAGTATTTGAAAGGAGTTTTTCGAAGAAGGACCTCGGTGAAGCTGCTTACATATTGAGCATCAAGATCTATAGAGATGGATCAAGACGCTTGATAAGTTTTTTCAATGAGTACATACCTTGACAAGATTTTGAAGTAGTTCAAAATGGAATAGTCAAAGAAAGAGTTTCTTGCCTATGTTACAAGGTGTGAAATTGAGTAAGACTCAAAGCCCGACCACGGCAGAAGATAGAAAGAGAATGAAAGTCATTCCCTATGCCTCAGCCATAGGTTCTATAAAGTATGCCATGCTGTGTACCAGATCTATTGTATACCCTACACTGATTTTGGCAAGGGAGTACAATAGTGATCTAGGAGTAGATCATTGGACAGCGGTCAAAATTATCCTTAGTGGAATAAGGATATGTTTCTCGATCATGGAGGTGACAAAAAGGTTCGTCGTAAAAGGGTTACGTCGATGCAAGTTTTGACACTAATCTAGATGACTCTAAGTCTCAATCTAGATACATATTGAAAGTGGGAGCAATTAGCTAGAGTAGCTCCGTACAGAGCATTGTAGACATAGAAATTTGCAAAATACATACGGATCTGAATTTTGGTAGACCCGTTGACTAAGCTTCTCTCACAAGCAAAACATGATCACACCTTAGTACTCTTTGGGTGTTGATCACATAGCAATGTGAACTAGATTACTGACTCTAGTAAACCCTTTGGGTGTTGATCACATATCAATGTGAACTATGGGTGTTAATCACATGGTGATGTGAACTATTGCTGGTAAATCACATGGCGATGTGAACTAGATTATTGACTCTAGTGCAAGTGGGAGACTGAAGGAAATATGCCCTAGAGGCAATAATAAAGTTATTATGTATTTCCTTATTTCATGATAAATGTTTATTATTCATGCTAGAATTGTATTAACCGGAAACATAATACATGTGTGAATACATAGACAAACAGAGTGTCACTAGTATGCCTCTACTTGACTAGCTCGTTAATCAAAGATGGTTAAGTTTTCTAGCCATAGACATGAGTTGTCATTTGATTAACGGGATCACATCATTAGGAGAATGATGTGATTGACATGACCCATTTCGTTAGCTTAGCACTCGATCGTTTAGTGTGTTGCTATTGCTTTCTTCATGACTTCTACATGTTCCTATGACAATGAGATTATGCAACTCCCGTTTACCGGAGGAACACTTTGTGTGCTACCAAACGTCACAACGTAACTGGGTGATTATAAAGGAGCTCTACAGGTGTCTCCAAAGGTAGATGTTGGGTTGGCGTATTTCGAGATTAGGATTTGTCACTCCGAATGTCGGAGAGGTATCTCTGGGCCCTCTCGGTAATGCACATCACTTAAGCCTTGCAAGCATTGCAACTAATGAGTTAGTTGCGAGATGATGTATTACGGAACGAGTAAAGAGACTTGCCTGTAACGAGATTGAACTAGGTATTGGATACCGACGATCGAATCTCGGGCAAGTAACATACCGATGACAAAAGGAACAACATATGTTGTTATGCGGTCTGACCGATAAAGATCTTCGTAGAATATGTAGGAGCCAATATGGGCATCCAGGTCCCGCTATTGGTTGTTGACCGGAGTCGTGTCTCGGTCATGTCTACATTGTTCTCGAACCGTAGGGTCCGCACGCTTAACATTACGATGACAGTTATTATGAGTTTATGCATTTTGATGTACCGAAGGTTGTTCGGAGTCCCGGATGTGATCACGGACATGACGAGGAGTCTCGAAATGGTCGAGACATAAAGATCGATATATTGGACGACTATATTCGGACATCGGAAAAGTGCTGAGTGGTTCGGGTATTTTCGGGAGTACCGGGGAGTTACGGGAATTCGCCGGGGAGTATATGGGCCTTATTGGGCCATACGGGAATAGAGGAGAGAGGCCAAAAGGAAGGAGGCCTGCGCCCCCCCTCTGGTCCGAATTGGACAAGGGGCGCAGCCCCCTTTCCCTTTTTCCTCTCCCCCTCTTTCCCCTTCTCCTACTCCAACAAGGAAGGAAGGAGTCCTACTCCCGGTGGGAGTAGGACTCCCCTTGGCGCGCCCCCTCCTAGGTCGGCCGCCCCCTCCCCCTTGCTCCTTTATATACGGGGGCAGGGGGGCACCCCATGACACATAAGTTGATCTTCGTGATCGTTCCTTAGCCGTGTGCGGTGCCCCCCTCCACCATATTCCACCTCGGTCATATCGTTGCGGTGCTTAGGCAAAGCCCTGCGTCAGTAGTACATCAAGATCGTCACCACGCCGTCGTGCTGACGGAACTCCTCCCCTAAGCTTTGCTGGATCGGAGCCCGGGGATCGTCATCGAGCTGAACGTGTGCCAAGAACTCGGAGGTGCCGGAGTAACGGTGCTTGGATCGGTCGGATCGTGAAGACGTACGACTACATCAACCGCGTTGATATAACGCTTCCGCTTTCGGTCTACAAGGGTATGTAGACAACACTCTCCCCTCTCGTTGCTATGCATCACCATGATCTTGCGTGTGCGTAGGATTTTTTTTTTGAAATTACTACGTTCCCCAACACAAACCCTCCGGTTTATATAGACACAGAGGGGGCTAGGTTTGTACCGAGTCGGTTTACAGAGAAAGGAGTCTTCATATCTGCATGCCAAGCTTGCCTTCCACGCCATGGAGATTCCCATCCGGACACGGGGGAGAGCCTTCCATCTTGTATGTTCACGGCCCATGAGTCCGGTGAAAGCACAAGTGCTCCCTGGGTGGTTTTGCTAATTACTGCCAAGATATCTCTTGTTGGACTAACACCTTTACCTAGTATGTTTCAGATAAGTTCAACAATGGAGTGGCATGGACTAGAGGATGTGGAACCCCTTCAAGATGCTAAGGACAAAGGATTGGCTCAAGCTTCAAGATCAAGACTCTACATTTTCCATCTTAGTGATCCAAGATCACATTGAGTCTATAGGAAAAGCCAATACTATCAAGAGGGGATGAGGTGTTGCTTAATGGCTTGCTTGCTCAAAGTGCTTAGTGATATGCTCCAAAACCCTCAACTACTTTCCCACATCCACATATGACCTAAACCAAAAGTCAAACTCGGCCCCACCGATTCTTTCTATCCGGAGCCACCGAGTTTCAAATGTCATAGCCACTGCCACAAACCCTAGGAAAATCAGTCTCACCGATAGGGATCTCGGTCTCACCGAGATGGGATTGCAATATCTCTGTTTCCCCTTCGTAACGTTTCGGTCTAACCGAAGTGAGCGATCGGTCCCACCGAGATTGCAATGTAAACTCTCTGTTTCCCTTTCGTAACCATTTGGTCTCACCGAAAAGAGCGAACCGGTCCCACCGAGTTTACCTGACCAACTCTCTGGTTAGCTTATTACCAAAATCGGTCCCACTGAGTTTGTGTAATCAGTCACACCGAGATTACGTTATGCCTGAACCCTAACCATATTGGTCCTACCGAGTTGCATCTCAGTCTTACCAAAAATCCTAACGGTCACTAGGTTTGCTGAATCGGTCCGACCGAGTTTAACCATTCGGTCCCACCGAGTTTGGCAAATTGTGTGTAATAGTTAGATTTTGTGTGAAGGCTATATATACCCATACACCCACTCTTCATTCGTGGAGAAAGCCATCAGAACACATCTACACTTCCAATACACATGTTCTGAGAGAGAACCACCTACACTTGTGTTGAGGTCAAGATATTCCATTCCTACCATATGAATCTTGATCCCTAGCCTTCCCCAAGTTGCTTTCCACTTAGATCTTCTTTCCACCAAATCCAAATCCTGTGAGAGAGAGTTGAGTGTTGGGGAGAATATCATTTGAAGCACAAGAGCAAGGAGTTCATCATCAACACACCATTTGTTACTTCTTGGAGAGTGGTGTCTCCTAGATTAGCTAGGTGTCACTTGGGAGCCTCCGACAAGATTGTGGAGTTGAACCAAGGAGTTTGTAAGGGCAAGGAGATCACCTACTTCGTGAAGATCTACCGCTAGTGAGGCAAGTCCTTCGTGGGCGACGACCATGATAGAATAGACAAGGTTGCTTCTTCATGGACCCTTCGTGGGTGGATCCCTCCGTGGACTCGCGCAACCGTTACCCTCCGTGGGTTGAAGTCTCCATCAACATGAATGTATGATAGCACCACCTACCGGAACCACGACAAAAACATCCGTGTCTCCAATTGCGTTTGAATACTCCAAACCCTTCCCTTCACATTCTTGCAAGTTGCATGCTTTACTTTCCGCTGCTCATATACTCATTGCATGCTTGCTTGATATGTATTGTGTTTGTTAAACTTGTGCTTAAACTCCACTTAAACTTAAGAAAATTAAAAACTGCAACTTTTGGCACTTAGTGTCTAATCACCCCCCCTCTAGACACCTCTTCTCGATCCTTTCAATTGGTATGAGAGCTTTGGTCTCCATTGCCTTGGTTTAAACACCATTGGAGGAAGATGGATGCGTCTACTTTGGGAAGTCTTAGACATTGAGTGCCTATTCTTGATGGAGAGTGTTTTCATGAGTGGAAAAATGAAATGCTTGAGATTTTCAATGAATATCATTTGAACAAGTACATTACTAGTCCTTGTGCACCTCATATTGATCCTTTGCATCCCACACCCGAAGAAGATCTTGACATGATTCGCAATCTTAGAATCATCGATCTTATCATAAGAGGATTGCCCAAAAATTTGATTGCTAGTTTGCCTACTCTTGATTGTGCCTATATTATATGAAAATTTCTTGAGGAATGACTTCCCGATTATTCCTTAAAAAATTTAGACGAAATTCTCCATAAGTCTATTGCTTTGAGTAAGATGAACTCTAGTGATCCTAGTTTTGGTGATTGTCTATTTGAACTTACCAATCTCATGCGTGCTAAAGGAAACATTGGAATCATTAGCGATATCATATCCGAAACTATTAGAATTCATAAAGATAACCATTTTGATGATCATTTATCTAATGAATTACCCTCTCTAGGAATTAATCAATCACAATATGAAGTTGAACATGGATACTATGATGAGGATGATGATAGTGACTATGATCTCGATGATGCAATGAGACATTTTGGTCTTATGGCAAATCTTCGTGGCTACATAGCTGGAGGAAAGGAATGGGTCCTTGATAGTGGATGTACTAATCATATGACCGGAAATGAAGATATGGTTAATGAGCTTGCTGAAAACGACGGCCCTCGAAAATATGTCACCTTTGGTGATAATTCAAAGGGTAAGGTGGTTGGTCTTGGTAAGGTGGCCATCTCACACGATAGCTCCATACAAAATGTCATGCTCGTTGAATCCCTTGGATACAATTTCTTTCAGTTTTTAGACTTGCGGATTTCGGTTTCAATGTCTTATTCACTGAAGTAGATTGCCAAGTGTTTCGTAGAGACAATTATAAAATGGTCTTTACTGGTATACGTAGAGGAGATCTTTACATTGTTTATTTCACTAAAAAGGCTCAACCTAAAACTTGCTTAATTGCTAAATCTTCTAAAGGCTGGTTGTGGCATAGAAGACTAGGTCATGTTGGAATGCGAAATCTTGATAAGCTTATTAAAGGTGATCATATCCTTGGAATAAAAGATGCCATATTTGACAAGGATAGACTTTGTAGTGCTTGTCAAGCAGGAAAACAAGTTGGAGGAAGTCACCGCGCGAAGAACATCATGACCACAAGGAGACCACTCGAGCTACTTCACATGGATCTCTTTGGTCCAAATGCCTACAAGAGTCTCGGTGGTGACTCATTTGGTCTAGTCATAGTTGATGATTTTTCAAGATTTACGTGGGTGTTCTTTCTTGATGACAAATCGCAGGTCCAAAAGATCCTCAAAAACTTCGCTAGAAAGGCCCAAAATCAGTTTGACGTGAAGATCAAGAAGGTTCGGAGCGACAACAGAACGGAGTTCAAGAACGCAAATGTGGACACCTTTCTTGACGAAGAAGGGATTTCACACGAGTTCTCGGCTACATACACACCTCAACAAAATGGAGTTGTTGAGAGGAAGAACCGGACTCTTATCGAAATGGCAAGAACGATGCTTGATGAGTACAAAACGCCAAAGCACTTTTGGGCGGAAGCGGTTGAGACAGCTTGTCATGCAACAAATCTCTTGTATCTTCACAAGCTACTCGGCAAGACGGCATACGAGCTTCTCACTGGTAACAAACCCCAAGTTGGATACTTTCGAGTATTCGGCTCAAAGTGTTACATTCTTGATAAGCATCGTCGTTCTAAATTTGCTCCTAAATCTCATGAAGGTTTCCTACTTGGTTATGGCTCAAACTCTCACACTTACCGTGTCTACAACAATTTCACCCGAAAGGTTGAAGAGATGGTAGATGTGAAGTTTGATGAATCTAATGGCTCGCAAGTAGAGCAATTGCCAATTGATGTAGGAGACAAAGACCCTTCGGAAGCAATTCAAGACTTGTCCATTGGCAAGATTCACCCAACGGAAGTGAAGGAGAGTACCTCGTCCGTCCAAGTGGAAGCTTCTAACTCACGACAAGGTGAACCAAGAGTTGATACGGAAGCATCCACAAGTGGGACACGCCAAGATGAAGAAAACGAGGAAGTACACCAAGATGAACATCAACAACCTCCTTCTCCACCAGGACAAGAGAACGTCAACGTCAACAATGAAGAAGTCCAAGAAGAAGAACAAGATGAAGAGGATGTTCCACCCCGACCCAAGCAAAAGCTTTCACGAGTTCGAGCAAGAATTGCCAAAGATCATCCCGTCGAGCAAATCTACAAAGATATCCAAACCGGGAGAATCACTCGCTCTAAAACTCGTTTAGCTAACTTTTGTGAACATTACTCATTCATCTCTAGCATTGAACCTATGAAGGTTGAAGAAGCATTGGAGGATCCGGATTGGATGAACACTATGCATGAAGAGCTACACAACTTTGAGAGAAATCAAGTGTGGACATTGGTCGAGAAGCCCGACAACAACCACAACATCATTGGTACCAAATGGTGTTTCGCAACAAGCAAGATGAAGATGGACAAGTGGTTCGCAACAAAGCACGTCTCGTCGCCCAAGGATACACACAAGTTGAAGGTATGGACTATGGTGAGACATATGCTCCCGTTGCTAGACTTGAGTCCATTCGCATCTTACTTGCCTATGCTAATCACCATGATATCACTTTGTACCAAATGGACATTAAAAGTGCTTTTCTAAATGGCAAAATTGAGGAGGAAGTTTATGTTAAGCAACCTCCCGGATTTGTCAATCCTAAGAAACCTAATCATGTTTACAAACTTCACAAAGCTCTTTACGGTCTTAAACAAGCTCCTAGAGCATGGTATAAATGCTTGAACAAGTTCCTTATTGAAAAAGGCTTTGAAATTGGTAAAATTGACTCTACTCTTTTCATTAAAAGGGTTAATGGAGAACTATTTGTGTACCAAGTTTATGTTGATGATATCATGTTTGGTTCAACTAACCCTCAATTTAGTGAGAAGTTTGGAAAGCTAATGTCGGAGAAGTTTGAGATGTCTATGATGAGTGAACTCAAATTCTTTCTCGGTTTGCAAATCAAGCAAACTAAGGAAGGTACCTTTGTCTCTCAAACGAAGTACACCAAAGACTTATTCAATAAGTTCAATATGCAAGAATGCAAATGTATGACTACACCCATGCCTAGTAGTGGACATCTTGATTTGACCAAAGATGGTGAACCGGTTGATCAAAAGGTTTATCGCTCTATGATTGGTTCATTGTTATATCTATGTGCCTCGCGTCCCGATATTATGCTAAGTGTGTGCATGTGTGCACGATATCAAGCTGCTCCTAAAGAATGTCATCTTAAGGCTGTGAAAATGATAGTGAGATACCTAATCCATACACCAAATTTTGGCATTTGGTATCCTAAGAGGTCCTCTTTTGATCTTGTCGGCTACTCCGATTCGGACTATGCCGGAGACAAGGTTGATAGAAAGTCCACTTCGGGTACTTTTCAATTCCTTGGCAGATCTCTTGTATCTTGGTCTTCCAAGAAACAAAACTCAATATCCTTATCCACCGCCGAAGCGGAATACATTGCCGCTGGTTCATGTTGTGCTCAATTACTTTGGATGACCCAAACTCTTAAAGATTATGGGATATATGTGAAACATGTTCTATTGCTATGTGACAATGAAATTGCTATTAAGATTACTCACAATCCCGTGCAACACTCTCGAACTAAGCATATCGAAGTTCGTCATCATTTCATTCGAGATCATGTTGCAAAAGGGGACATTGACATTAAGCATGTTCTCACCGATAAGCAATTAGCGGATATATTCACTAAACCACTTGATGAGAAAGTGTTTTACAGGTTAAGAGGTGAATTGAACATCATTGATGCTTCAAACTTGGAGTAGGAACTCCATTTGATACATGCAGGGCATGAGCCAATGACTAATCCTCGATATTTCTCTTATGATGCCTTTCATATGTCTTGGATACATTTGTACCTTGCATGTTATCTAACCCGTGTAGGTACTTGGTTGAATCTAAATCTATGATATTGCAACTCACTCACATCTTGAGCAATTTCTATATCACCAAGTCTATACACAATGGTGGTTGAAGACAAGGAAGCACGAAACCATTCAAACATATCCTTTGACAAATTCTATGATTAAATCTTGTAATTGTCATTTTGGATACACAAGTGCTCTTCCTTGCAAGACTAACCCATATAGGCAGATGAACTCAAACTCCAAGTGGTGCTCCCAACTCTTGATGAACTACATCAACCTTGAGAAACCCACACAAGTTCAACTACATGAGCAAGATCAACACCACCACACAAGGTATGTTATTCCATCTTAGAGAAGCTTTACTCTAAGTCATGAGTCAAAGCAACTCGACAAGATGTGAATACATCAAAAGGCTTAAACGAAAAATGGTAACCCCATTTTGAGCTTAAACGATGAGTATGACCTATGATCAAGTGATCTCACTTGACTCCTAAGTCAATATACTCTAACATAGGTGACTTTGTCGCCGCCCAACTCTAGATGAAGTTCTCTTGTGTTCTTTTCTGTGTTATTGCATTTGTCTCTTGCATATTTGTTTCCCCTTTCAAAAAAAACTTCATCTAGATCTTTTAGTTTCTTCTTTGCTTTTTGTTCTGCATTTTCTGCATCCAATTCATTGCAAATCTTTCAGTTAATTCCTTGCAAATCCTTGTGAGATCTTACTTGTCTAGTGAGCGGAGGTGACAAGTGGTTTCACTCTGATGAACTCGGTCCCACCGGTTTGTTCTCTTCGGCTCAACCGAAACCTTTCGGCGCAACCGAAGCACACAACTCGGAGTCACCGATTTCACCACAGGAAACCCAACTTGCCACTTATTCCTGATTTCTGTTTACTCCAGCTCCACTCAATGATTCTTGTCCTCCACCAGCATCATATTCGACATGTTGCTTTGCTCTGTGACTCAAGGACCAACCCATTTATATCACATGTCCAGAAGAGCCCTTCTTGGAAATTGATGTCAAAGGGGGAGAGAAAGATCACATCAAAGCTTAATCTTTCCTATAGGGGGATAAAAAGAGGATACTCAGGGGGAGAGAGTTTCTCAACTAGGAGAAAGTAATATCATCAAAGACCCCAGATGCTTGGTGTTCAAGAGGAGAGATGTCGCATGTCTTTAAGAGGGGAAAGACATGTTTGTTTGCTTGCTTTAGCTCAAGCTCTGTTGTTTCTTTTCTGTTGCTCTGATTTTCTGTTCCCTATCTTCTCCCAATATCCCATGCATATTCAGGGGGAGCAAGACATCTAAGGGAAGGAAATCTCTAATTTTATTGCATATCTTTACCTTTGGGGACATGTCTATATCCAATGTGGTACTTAGTACTCACTCTACATGTCATCCCAGTCTTGGTTCTCTTGTGGTTTCTCTTGTTTGCTCTGGTCAGTAGGTGTATCTGTGTTATTTAACCTTGTTTGCGCAGGTTCATCCCATCCTAAGCCAACTCAAGACCACAAGGTAAGTATATGCATCACATTCATGTGAATGAGAAGTTCTTGCTGATGTACATACTGTTTGCAAGAAGGACTCATGACCATGAAGGTACATTTCTCATATTCACATCATTTGCTCTGATGCATACAACCAAGATACATGTAACACATTGCTTACTCTGTCATGCTTATGCATTCACATGCTCCTATTTTCCATATTCACATGTTTGCATACATGTAGGGGGAGCCTATGCATGTTACATGTCTTTCCAAAGCTTTACTTGCAATTCTCTATATCTTTGTCTAAAGCTTTGATGTATGTTGTCATCAATTACCAAAAAGGGGGAGATTGAAAGC
Organism: Aegilops umbellulata; assembly: GCA_032464435.1. Classification (NCBI taxonomy): domain Eukaryota; kingdom Viridiplantae; phylum Streptophyta; class Magnoliopsida; order Poales; family Poaceae; genus Aegilops; species Aegilops umbellulata. Next base: position 94,190,704 of record CP136054.1, on the reverse strand, counting down.
ACAAGTGCTCCCTGGGTGGTTTTGGTAATTAATGTCAACATAACTCTTGTTGGACTAACACCTTTACCTAGTATGTTTCAGATAAGTTCAATAATGTAGTGGCATGGACTAGAGGATGTGGAACCCCTTCAAGATGCTAAGAACAAAGGATTGGCTCAAGCTTCAAGATCAAGACTCTACGTTTTCTATTTTAGTGATCCAAGATCACATTGAGTCTATAGGAAAAGCCAATACTATCAAGAGGGGATGAGGTGTTGCTTAATGGCTTGCTTGCTCAAAGTGCTTAGTGATATGCTCCAAAACCCTCAACTACTTTCCCACATCCACATATGACCTAAACCAAAAGTCAAACTCGGCCCCACCGATTCTTTCTATCCGGAGCCACCGAGTTTCAGATGTCATAGCCACTGCCACAAACCCTAGGCAAATCGGTCTCACCGATAGGGATCTCGGTCTCACCGAGATGGGATTGCAATCTCTCTGTCTCCCCTTCGTAACGTTTCAGTCTAACCGAAGTGAGCGATTGGTCCCACCGAGATTGCAATATAAACTCTCTATTTCCCTTTCATAACATTTCGTTCTCACTGAAAAGAGCGAACCGGTCCCACCGAGTTTACCTGACCAACTCTCTGGTTAGCTTATTACCAAAATCGGTCCCACCGAGTTTGTGTAATCGGTCACACCGAGATTATGTTATGCCTGAACCCTAACCATATCGGTCCTACCGAGTTGCATCTCAGTCTCACCGAAAATCCTAACGGTCACTAGGTTTGCTGAATCGGTCCGACCGAGTTTAACCATTCGGTCCCACCGAGTTTGGCAAATTGTGTGTAACGGTTAGATTTTGTGTGAAGGCTATATATACCCATCCACCCACTCTTCATTCGTGGAGAAAGCCATCAGAACACATCTACACTTCCAATACACATGTTTTGAGAGAGAACCACCTACACTTGTGTTGAGGTCAAGATATTCCATTCCTACCATATGAATCTTGATCTCTAGCCTTCCCCAAGTTGCTTTCCACTCAGATCTTCTTTCCACCAAATCCAAATCCTGTGAGAGAGAGTTGAGTGTTGGGGAGACTATCATTTGAAGCACAAGAGCAAGGAGTTCATCATCAACACACCATCTGTTACTTCTTGGAGAGTGGTGTCTCCTAGATTGGCTAGGTGTCACTTGGGAGCCTCCGACAAGATTGTGGAGTTGAACCAAGGAGTTTTTAAGGGCAAGGAGATCGCCTACTTCGTGAAGATCTACCGCTAGTGAGGCAAGTCCTTCGTGGGCGATGACCATGGTGGAATAGACAAGGTTGCTTCTTCGTGGACCCTTCGTGGGTGGAGCCCACCGTGGACTCGCGCAACCGTTACCCTCCATGGGTTGTAGTCTCCATCAACGTGGATGTACGATAGCACCACCTATCGGAACCACGACAAAAACATCCGTGTCTCCAATTGCGTTTGAATACTCCAAACCCTTCCCTTTACATTCTTGCAAGTTGCATGCTTTACTTTCCGCTGCTCATATACTCATTGCATGCTTGCTTGATATGTATTGTGTTTGTTAAACTTGTGCTTAAACTCCACTTAAACTTAAGAAAATTAAAACCTGCAACTTTTGGCACTTAGTGTCTAATCACCCCCTCTCTAGACACCTCTTCTCGATCCTTTCATCCGGCCTATGTCCCATATCCCGGACGCCCGAGGACTCACTAATCCATGACTCCCTCGCATAGCATTCCCAAGATGGCGACCAAGGCACTGGCTATGCGCTTACAGAAAATGATCCCGATGCTGGTACACCCGTTACAGTCTGGATTTCTGCCAGGAAGATGCATCATGGAGAACTTTGTTCTCGCAGCCGAATTGGTACAACAGGCGATGAAGAGGAGAATGCCCATGATAGTGCTCAAGTTGGATTTCTAAAAAGCCTTTGACAAGTGGATTCTATCAGCAAGGGGTTTGGCCTACAATGGATCAAGTGGATTCACACACTCTTATATTCCAGCTCTTCCAGGGTTATAATTAATGGTAAAATGAGCAGTATGATTTTGTCAAAAAGTTGACTTTGCCAAGGTGATGCCTTGTCCCCTTATCTTTTCATTTTTGTAGGCGACTTGTTACAAAGACTCTACATATCTGAGTTTGGAAAAGGAAATCTTAAGCACCCCCTTGTTGTGGATGGACCTTTCCCAATATTGCAATACACCGACGATACGCTTCTGCTAATCCAAGGAAATTATGAACAAACCGAGATCATTAAAAGGATTTTACATGCTTTCTCCAATTTCACTGGGCTACATATAAATTTCAGCAAGAGCACCTTCATCCCAATATGTATGGATGAAGCTACAAGTTTGAGAGTGGCTGAGATGTTCCAATGCTCCATTTCATCGTTCCCATGCATCTACTTGGGTCTGGCTCTCTCCACGAAAAAGATATCACACAACCTACTAATGCCAGTTATTCATAAGGTTGACAAGAGGCTCTCTAGCTGGCTTGCCACCTTCCTGTCCTGGGGCGGCCGCCTCACCCTAATCAACTTGGTTCTTGCTTCCATCCCAAACTACTTCATGGCATACTTCATATGGCCTACTCAATCTCTTGAAAAGCTTGAAAGGATTCTTAGAGGTTTTCTCTGGCAAGGAAAGAGTTATGCATCTGGTGGTCACTGCTTGGTTGCATGGGTCAGGCTGCCTCGAGAGTCTGGTGGTTTAGGGACCAGAAACCTTCAATGTCACAACATATCGCTAATATGTAAGCTAGCCTCCAAGATTATGTAGTCAAACGAAGTCCCATGCTACAATTGGTTCGCAAGGCAATATTTTCAGAATAAAATTTCCCTAGGCTACCATAATCGGGACACTGCCATATGGAGGGGGATCAAATGCACCTTCAAAACCGTCATGGAGGCTATGGTCTGTGAGATTGGTAACACATCCACTATCTCCTTCTGGTTTGATGCTTGGCTGGAATGTGGGAGACTTATGATCACCTTCCCGGTGCTTTTCTCTTTTACGAGACACAAATATTGCACGGTTGCATCACAATTAAGGGATGGGTAATGGGACCTCCATTTGCAACAGACCTCTCCGCCACTGCAGCCAGCGAGTGTGAGGCACTACTTATGTATCGTGATGTTATCCAACCTCAACCGGACAAGGGAGATGCTCAACGCCCAGCCTGTACTGGTAACCAGCTGTCCACTGCCTACTTCTACAGCTTGCTTTCTTTCACCGGTGTGGACTGTTCGGTGGCTTTTTATGTCTAGGATAAGATCATACCCAATAAACATCAAGTTTTTTGTGGCTTGCTCTCCGTGGACGGCTGAACACCAGGGATAACATGATGAATAAGCATTGGACGACGCTTGTGCAGCACAATGGATGTGATCTTTGTCCAGCTGTGGAATCCAGCTGCCACATTATTCTTCGATGTAGGCTTGCAGATGCAGTTTGGGAGGAATTAGGCTTATCTGATTCAGCACGCGGCTCATCCGATCGGCATGGCTTCCTTCTTTCGCAAACTGCAAGACACAAATACGACAAACTGTGGCACATCCTTTTTGCAGCCTGTGCGGTGGCACTTTGGAATTGTCGTAATGCGCAGGTTTTCGATAATGCCAGATGGTCATTAGCACAAACCTTCTCTGCAGTTGCGCCCTCTCTTAGGTTGTGGTGTTTTAGAGCGCCAAGGGATGTTGATGGAGCCGTCTTAAGTGCTTGGGCTGACACAGTTGAATAAGCAGCCCTCTCTGACTCCCAAAACCCCCACCTTGTACTTGTTTTTTTCTCTATTTCAAACTTGGTGATGGCCTGTTGCACGATCCGTGCAGCATTAACATTACCTTCATGTAATTGACCATGGTCATTCGGGTCCTTACCCATTTTGAATGTTGGCTAAGTATGGATAATGTTGGCTAAGTGACACTGCGGTATTTAAAAACTACACTGTCAAACTAGGCCTAAGTATGGATAATGTTGGGTAAGTGACGTGTTCCCAAACCAAAATTCCCCCCTCGTGTGCAAAAAAGGAAAGCAAAACTCCCTAAATCTAAATCGCACACACATGAGATATATTTCAAGAGTCCAAAATTTGGTTGTCTAAAATGAGGGTAGCTTTCAAGCTAAACGGTTGTGCAAAGTTGAGTTCTTTTATATGTGAAACTAGTTTCTTGTTTGGACTCCACCATATTTCTTGGATGCCAAGGTTACAAAGATCAAAAATTCGAGCATCTCCAACAGGCGCCGAACGCGCCGCGCGTAAAAAACAGTTTTACCGCGCGCCCATCGTCTGGTTTGGCGCGGCGCGCAGCGCTGGCTCTAGCAGCCGCACTAAAATGCAGCGCGCGCGCCGCTCCAGCAGCGCACAAAAAATGCAGCGTGCTCGCTCATTCTACAAACTAGATGATATACATCGGAAGCATAGAAACTAGATAGATTGCATAGATTTTTTAAAATGATACAAAGGTATTTTACATCGGAAGCATATATTGCATAGATAAAAACGACAAACGATAAAAACTAGAAAATTTGCATAGATAAACTACTCTAAGTCGCTATCATCATTACCATTATCATCCTCGGCGGTGTCGTCCGAGGAATCGAGCCATATGTCCAACCACCGATCATCGTCTGCCGTGAAGAACGACTGCCCACCTGCTGCAACGAGATCGGACTACTTATTCGCCAACGCCTTCCGCCGACGCCTGTCCAACCGCTCCTCGCGGAGCCTTCGCGTGTCCTCGCGGCGCCATGCCTAGTAGACTTGCTCGTAGGCGACGTCCTCCGGGTGGCGCCGGCGCCACTCCGCCATGACCCGCTCGTCCTCCTAGGCGACGAGGAGGCGGTGCTGCCGCACGGTCTTGTGCCGTGTTCAGATGAGGCGGCGGGGCGAAGTCCAACGCCTCCTGAAGCGCGTACATGTCTTGAAAGTTCATCTGCCCGCGCGGCCGGCCTAGGCGCCACGCCGCCGCGTCGTACGCGCGGGCGGCCTCCCGCATTTTATAGGCGGGCCGGAAGCGGTGCGGCAAAAATGGCGCGCGAGCTGGCGTCTTTTCGCGCGCGCGCAAACGGTTTTCGCGCGCGCGAGTTTCCCGCCACCGCTGGAGCGCGGCAAAACGTCGCGCGCACGCTAAAACCTGGGTTTACCGCGCGCGTATGGCTTTTGGCGCGGCCGTTGAAGTTGCTCTTAGTTGTGAGCCCCGGTTCCACCGTCTATGAAAAGTGCTCTCCGCGTATGTACCGAAATGTTGGTGCATTATGCAAAGTAGTTATCTCAGTAAATAAAGTAAATAAGATGCTTTGTGGAAATCGGAAACGCGTTCAAGGGCTCGTCTCCAAAACGGAGTCGATTGATTAGCTTCTACTAACTAACAGCCTGCCTAGTAGTTATATAATGACTCTCATAGCATACGCATCGATCAGCACAAGGAACAGCACGCCGGCCGGTTCCAAGCAGCAGCGACCTTCCCTGTTTGGTGATTTGGTCCTCGATCGCCTGGCAACGTCGGCGGCATGGCGCTACTGAAGCGCAGCTTCACCGCAGCGCTGCTCGACGAGCACGACGACACGTCGTACCTGTTGGTTTTGAAACCTTAACCGTATTTCCCGGCAGCCAAAACACGTAGTGCAAGCTAGCTAGACAAGCTAGCACACAGCTTAATCGATTCTGGCCGTACGTGTGTATACGAGGCTGGCTTGTACGTGCGTGCGTAGCAACTTTTTCGGTGGAAACTTGCTATCGAGAATACTTGAGCGAAACTGATTTTTGCGGTGCGTGACTTGCACCTTTTCAGATTTTCTATTGCGTATATAAAGGGATACAGGGACGCCACGTCCAACACGCTGCCGGACTCGGCAACCAACACGACGCGACCCGAGCAGGTTACAACTCGGTTTACAAGACTCCTTTTTTCCTAAACAGAAAACAAACTATCTAGGATACTTTACGTGACGTTTAGACTACAACTAGATTAATTACTACATTCACCTCCTTAATCTGGTTGCTTTCTCTTCATTGCTTCCACTCTGACTTTCTTCCTCATCTCGATGAACTTCTGTCGACCGAGGGACTTCGTGAGAATGTCGGCAAGCTGCTCCTTCGTGTTCACGTGCCGAACTTCGATCATCCCTTCCTCAATGCACTCCCGGATGTGGTGGTACCGGGTATCTATGTGCTTGCTCCTCTCGTGATGAACCGGATTTTTGCACAAAGAGATCGCAGCTTGGTTGTCAATCTTCAATGACACCTTCTGCACCTCCCGCTTTGCAAGATCAGCTAGGAGTCTTCTCAGCCACACTGCTTGACAAGCCGCCGTGCTTGCTGCTATGTATTCTGCCTCGCATGAAGACAGTGCAACCACCTTTTGCTTCTGAGAATTCCAGCTGATAGGATTTGGGCCAAGATAGAATATCATGCCCGTTGTGCTTTTCCGGTCATCCACATCACCTGCCATGTCGCTATCTGAGTATCCACGAAGGATCAATCCTTCATTTCCCTTTCGGTACGTGCAGCCAAGATTAATAGTGCCTTTCACATAGCGCAAGATTTGCTTGACCGCGCTCATGTGTTCGGTTGTCGGATTCTCCATGAAACGACTCACGATCCCGACTGAATAAGACAAGTCAGGTCGGGTATGCACCAAATATCTTAGGCTGCCCACAACGCTTCGATACATTGTGGTGTCCATCGGCGGATTTGAGCTACGCTTGCTCAACTTGTGTCGTTGGTCCATTGGAGCATGTGTCTCGTAGCAATCTGTCATGCCACACTTGTCCAATAACTTGACCGCATAAGCCGATTGACATAGGGAAATCTCTCCGGAGCTTTGCTTCACTTCGATGCCCAAGTAATAGCTGAGTAATCCCAGATCGCTCATGCTAAACTTCTTCTTCATCTGCGCCTTGAAACATTCAATTTCTTGCGCGCTGTCTCCGGTGATAATCAGATCATCGACATACACTTCAACTAGCAGGTTTGAGCCTTTGGAGTTCTTTGTATAGACTGCGTGCTCGAGAGGGCATCTCTTGAACCCGAGCGAGATCAAACTTCGGTCTAACTTTGCGTTCCAAGCTCTTGGCGCTTGCTTCAGCCCGTAAAGTGCCTTCTTGAGCTTGTAAATTTTTCCTTCTTCGTCTTTCTTCTCGTAGCCGAGGGTTTGTTCCACGTACACTTCTTCTTTGAGGTCGTCGTTGAGGAAAGCGGATTTCACATCCATATGATGAACCTTCCAATCCTCTTGTGCTGCCAAAGCTAGGAGCACTCTCACCGTCTCGATTCGAGCAACCGGTGCAAACACCTCCTCATAGTCAACTCCTTGACGTTGTACGTAGCCCTTTGCAACGAGTCTTTCCTTGTACTTCACAATGGCACCTTTCGTGTCCTTCTTCAACTTGTAAACCCACTTCAAACCTATGGCCTTTTGGTTCGGAGGTCGGGTTACCAAAGTCCACGTGCCATTGCTCTCGATCGCCTTCATCTCCTCATCCATGGCGTGCATCCAACTTGAACTTTTGCTCGCCTCTACGAAGTTCGCCGGCTCCTCAACTCCGAGTAAACACAAATCGGAGTACTCAAGCGTAGCTGGCTTTGCGTACTTGTAGACTTTCTTGAGGGTCTTGTAGCGACGAGGCCCGGAAGAATCCGTTGTGGCTTGCGAAGGAGGTGACACAAATTGTGTTGGCGTCGATGCACTTGAGGAAGACGGTTGAGTCTCGGGCGTGGTAGATGCCGGGTCGTTGGCATCCATGTCGTCGGCGTAGACGTCGTGACCGTGACCATCATCTTGATTGTCATCGTCACTATGCGCCTCGTTGTCGAGATCTCCACCCGTGTCGTGCGCGTCGTTGTCGCTATCACCTTGCGACTCATGCGCGTCGTCGTCGGTGTCGGCACCATGATGATCACTACCATTGTGGTCACCTTGGTTGTGCGTCTTGCCAACCACCTGGATGTCCTCCCCTGCATCATCATCAGTTGGAAATTCAACTGTGAATATGTTACCATTTGGAGCATCGTCGGCTATTGCGCTCCAATTCCACGCTTGGTTTTCTTCAAACACGATGTCGCGTGAAATCCGTAGACGCTTGGTTCATGGATCGTAGAAGCGGTATGCCTTGGTGCCGGAACTCCTCTCGTATCCGATGAACACCATCTTGGTGCTACGATCGGCAAGCTTTGAGAGATGCGGCTCCGCCGTCTTCACATGCGCCACACACCCAAACGTCCGTAGATGAGACACATTCGGCTTCCGTCCGTAAATTGCTTCATACGGAGTCTTGCCGATCACTGCCTTCGTTGGAGCCCGATTGAGAAGATAGACCGCCGTCGAGACAGCTTCTCCCCAAAAAGTCCCCGGCAAGTTCTTGCTCTTGAGTAAACTTCTCGCCATGTCAACGACGGTTCGATTGCGCCTTTCAACAACCCCGTTCTGCTGCGGCGTATAAGGTGCCGTGAGGAACCTCTTTATGCCAATCTTCTCGCGGTAGTCGTTGAACTCGTTCGACGTAAACTCTCCGCCGCGATCTGTCCTTAGAGCGCGAACCTTCAGCTTGTGTTCCATCTCAGTTGCAGCCTTCAGCTTCTTAAACGCTTCAAACGCCTCATCTTTAGATTGTAGGAGAACGACCCACATGTATCTCGAGTAGTCATCTACCACAAGGAAGAAATACTTCTTTCCTCCATGAGTTGCTGGGGTGATAGGGCCACATAGATCACCATGGAGCAGTTCGAGTGCATCACTTGCACGATAGGTAGACTGAGCAGGGAACGGCCTGCGGTGCTGTTTTCCAACCAAGCACCCATCACATACTCGATCAACATGGTCGATAAACGGCATCCCAGATACCATCTCCATCTTCGACATCTTCTTCAAGGCGTAGAAGTTAACGTGTCCAAATCTAGCATGCCATAACCACGAATCATCATCACTCTTGGCGAGCCAACACTCCGGTTGAGATTGATCAAGGTTGAGGATATAGAGCCTGTTCCGCGTGCGATTCACACGCGCTAGCACGTTTCGGAGGTTGTCGAAGATCGTCATCACTCCGTTCTCAATATCCACCTTGCATCCATTCTTGTCAAGTTTCCCGATAGAGATGATGTTGTTGCGAAGCCTTGGGATGTAGTACACTCCGGTGAGTATGCGATGTTCTCCTGTGAGACCCTCGAAGAGGACAGAACCTTGCCCGCAAATCTCCACATTTGAACCATCACCGAACTTGACCGAGCCTTGAATATCATATTCTAGCTCGAGGAACTTCTCCTTGCACCCCGTCATGTGGTTACTAGCACCTGTGTCTAGATACCACGACACGTTCTGGCTCCCGGATAACTTTGGTGTTACCTTTTCCTCATGAAGTAGCACCTTCCGGTTTGGTTTCACAACCGCTGTTTGGACGAGATCACAAACTTCGGCCATCAGAAGACCTGGACGTTCATCTTCCTGCTTCGCCAAATTTGCCTTGATCTCCCGCTTGTTAGGCTCCGGACAATCCTTCGCAAAGTGACCCATCTCGTTGCAGTTATAGCACTTGACCTCGGACATATCCAAGTTCCGTGGCTTCCGCTCTTTAGATCGGTCCTGTAACGCCCTCAATGCGGCTATATCTCCCACGTGTCGAGGCACGACTTAGAGGCATAACCGCATTGAAAGCAATGTCGCAAGTGAGGTAATCTTCACACAATCCAGGTAATAAATAAAGGGGAAAGATACATAGTTGGCTTACAATCGCCACTTCACACAAGTACATAAATAACATCCATCATACAGATTACAATCAAGGTCCGACTACGGTACCAAAATGAAAGAAGACTACCCCAAATGCTAAACAGATCCCCGAATCACCCAACTGGGCTCCACTACTGATCATCTGGAAAAGAAACATAGTAACGGCCACGTTCCTCGTCAAACTCCCAAGTGAGCTCGGTCGCGTCATCTGCACTGACATCGTTGGTACCTGCAACTGTGATGATAATATCTGTGAGTCACGGGGACTCAGCAATCTCACACCCGCGAGATCAAGACTATTTAAGCTTAAAGGTGGGAAAGGGGTTTGTGAGGTGGAGCTGCAGCAAGCGACTAACATATGGTGGCTACAGCGCAAAAGAGAGCGAGAAGAGAAGGCAAAGCACGGTCGAGAAACTAGAAGTGATCAAGAAGTGATCCTGAAACAACCTACGTCAGGCATAACTCCAACAACCGTGTTCACTTCCCGGACCCCGCCGAGAAGAGACCATCACGGTTACACACGCGGTTGATGTGTTTTAGTTAAAGTCAACTTTGGGTTTTCTACAACCGGACATCAACAAATTCCCATCTGCCTCATAACCGCGGGCACGGCTTTCGAAAGATAATACCCTGCAGGGGTGTCCCAACTTAGCCCATGATAAGCTCTCACGGTCAACGAAGGATATTCCTTCTACCGGGAAGACCCGATCAATCTCGGAATCCCGGACTACAAGACATTCCGGCAGCAACAAAACAAGTCCAGCAAAGCCGCCCGATTGTGCCGACAAATCCTGATAGGAGCTGCACATATCTCGGTCTCAGGGCACATCCGGATGGACACTACGTACGGCAACCGAAGATACCCCAAGTTGCCTCAGGGCAGCACCGCAAGTGGCTCTAGTTGGACCAGCAATCGAAGGAGAACTGGCCCGGGGGGGTTAAAATAAAGATGACCCTTGAGTCTGCAGAACCCAAGGGAAAAAAAAAGGCTAGGTGGCAAATGGTAAAACCAATGTTGGGCCTTGCTGGAAAAGTCTCATTCAAAGCGAACTGTCAAGGGGGTCCCATAGGTCCGCCTTACCACGACCTTGTGGCTTGCCTTTTCCTTTGCCTTTTCCGGTTTGTCCGTCGCGCTTCGCGTTGCTTGAGCCTTCACCACCGTCACGCCTTCCTTTGCTACTTGGGGCCTCCCAATCTGCGCGCGAGTACATGAGTTGGTCGCTACCTCCTCCTTTGCCTTTCCGACAGCCACGAGCATTCTCTTCCCATGTCCGCAAGCGTCCGATCGCCTCCGTTATGGTCATGTCGTCGATGTCGTAAAGCTGCTCGAGCGTGCCGATGATGTACGTGAATTTATCAGTCACCGAACTGAAAAACTTCTCCACAATCTCGGTCTCCTCGAGCTTTGCACCAAGCGCGCGGATCTCTCCCACCAAAGTAGTCAGACGCATGGCATAGTCGTTCACCGATTCAGTTTCCTCCATCTGCAACTTGTGAAATTGGCGCTTCAGCACTTGTGCCCGAGCCTTCGTGACGCGATCTTCTCCGATCCTCATCTCTTTGAGTGCGTTCCACGCCTCTCTTGCTGTCTCGAACTCCGCCAATGTCATCAGCACGGAATCTGGCACAGACTGGGCTATGGCGGCCATGGCACCTTCGTCGCACTCCTCGTCGACGTCGTCGTCCGTGATGGCCTCCCACACTCGAAGGGTTCGGAGAATGATCTTCATCTTCACTGCCCACACGCCGTAGTTGGCGTCGGTGAGCATCGGGTACTGGATGGGGATGTTGCGATGTGCCTGCACGTTGGCGCCGCCCGTTCCACCACCACTGGTTACTGACTTGCCGCCCTTCTTCACCTTGCTGTTCTTATTCGCCTTGGAACCGCCGTTGCCGGACTTGACCGACTCAGCGTCGCTGTCCCCCATCGTAGATCGTAGATCGTCGAGGCTCTGATACCAATTGTTGGTTTTGAAACCTTGACCGTATTCCCCGGCAGCCAAAACACGTAGTGCAAGCTAGCTAGACAAGCTAGCACACAGCTTAATCGATTCTGGCCGTACGTGTGTATACGAGGCTGGCTTGTACGTGCGTGCGTAGCAACTCTTTCGGCGGAAACTTGCTATCGAGAATACTTGAGCGAAACTGATTTTTGCGGTGCGTGACTTGCACCTTTTCAGATTTTCTATTGCGTATATAAAGGGATACAGGGACGCCACGTCCAACACGCTGCCGGACTCGGCAACCAACACGACGCGACCCGAGCAGGTTACAACTCGGTTTACAAGACTCCTTTTTTCCTAAGCAGAAAACAAATTATCTAGGATACTTTACGTGACGTTTAGACTACAACTAGATTAATTACTACAGTACCCGTTCAAGATGCCGGGCAGCCTCGCGCGCACCACCGCGCCGGTGGCCAAGATGATGCGGCTGTGGAACTACAAGCAAGGCTCGGGCCTCGGCGCGCACGGCCAGGGCATCATCGCCCCTATAAAGGCCATCAGGCATTGCTCCACCGCCGGCATCGGCCACTCCGAAACGACGTACAAGAACGGCCTGCATGGCGCGCCGGCGCCGGCGCCGCCAACCCAAGACGAGTGGCACGAGTCGGCGGCGGTCTCACGAGCCCTGCGCCTCGAACGGGAGTGCTGCGAGAAGACCCTCGCGCTACTGCGCGACGTGAAGCTTCAAGGCGACTACAGCGCAGAGACGGCGGAGGCGCTGGCGGCGATCGTCAAGTCCGAGGAGGTGCTGCTCCGGGGGAAGAAGCGCGCGCCGGGGGCGTGGAAGGCCGCGTTGCCTCCTTCCGCCGTGCAGCACATCGTGGAGCAGGTCCTCACGCCGAGGATCGCCGTGAAAGCGCGAGAGTGGGAGCCGTTGTGGAGCCCGGGCTGCGACCACTGGCTACGCCCGTGGATCCCCTTGATCGGACACTTGCCGGAGAGCCTCTACGCCACCGTGGAGAGCAAGATCAGCGGCGGCTGCCTTGACGTCATCTCCCCATGGAAAGACTACTTCAGCCCCACGCATTGGGAGATCTTCTCCCGGCGTCACATCTTGCCTAAGCTCACACGATGGCTGCAACAGCTGAAGATCACACCACCAAAGCAGCGCAACATTAAGTTCCGCGAGGTGATGTCGTGGACGCCTCTGGTGCGCACCGAAGACGTGGTGTTGATCCTAGAACAGGAGTTTTTCGGCAAATGGGAGAGCGCGCTGCGCCACTGGCTGCAGTCCGCGAGGCCGCCGTCGGGGGAGGCCGCGGCGTGGTGCGCCGGCTGGAAGAACCTCTTCACCCCGGAGCTGCTCGACGACGAACGCGTGCTCGCACGGCTGGAGGCCGGCGTCGCCATGGTGGATCGAGAAGCGGAAGACCTCAACCGTCTTGTCTGCAGTACATAGTTGATACTAGTCTGCTAAGACAGCTTGAAAGGTTGTACTAGTCACTTAATAGAATGACAGCTTGAAAGGTTGTACTAGTCTGCTATAACAGCTTGAAGTTATGATCAGCAATGTAATGGTTGTAGTAAGTTATGCCTAGCAATATAATGGTTGTAGTCACTTATGCCATATTTGACACTCAAAAGCAATACACTATTGCAGCACAGATGCTTGAATGAAAATTACAAAATAGTAAAGGAGTCCAAATCCAGATTTGCAAGTTTTCGTGATTTCTTGCAGTTCTACTCTACATGTGGATTTAACAGCTTAGAATAAGCGGGTAGCTATCTTAAAAAACAATCAACTACTCTACATGTGGATTTTGTGACAGTGTAAAACAAGGCACACCATATCTTCATCTTTCGACATTGCTTCGCAGAGATCTCTGCCTGGACCTAGAAGAAGCTGGGTTTATGGCAGGGTTTATATGGCGAGGCGGGGGCATTCTAGGAAACGGAGATGGATAACTGACTGAGGCCGAACGCTAGCTGTTGAAGATATCCATATGTGGTATGTTCTTATTGGCTGAAAGCCTGAAACACCTCCTGAAGCTAGCAATCTTGTTGCTCTGAAGTGCATATTGATTTGTCCATTGATCAAGCCAAGCATTTTGTAGAACAGTAATTTTTTTCCTGAGATATCCAAACTTTGCAGATGAAAACATATGATAAAATCATTGGCGTATTCATTGTCAAATATTTGCTCAACCAGAATTTGCTTCTTCTAATTAATGTGGAGTGCATGGAAAAAATACTGAATCAGGCTTTGCAGAATTGCAGTCACTAGGAATGTTGTTCATCCAGCGCAGCAGTTTTATTCATGGGTACTCTGCAAGGGGTGGGGGGCATATTGGATGTACTAGTGGCACCAAAAAAACATATTTGAAAGTTGCAAAAATTCTGAAAAAGAACCTATTTTAAGATTTAAAAAGGGGTAAATTCTGCTGCAGGTTTAGATTTGATACTATTCAGAACTACTTCCTTAGCACAATAATGCGCAGCCAAGTTGGATACATAGAGGACGTATCAAAAGAACTGAAAGCTACCACTAAGCTCTTGATTCTAACAAAAAATAGTAATAAAGGTGCTTAGTGCACTAGAGCATACATTGCATCCGTATAGTCTTCATAGACATTTAACTTGCAACATATTCAAAGAGGCGATCCAATTCCAACACAGGTCTAAAACCATTCTGGTTACTACATCTTGTAATTCAACAAGGCAAACAACTTTGTATGGACATTACTTTTAGGATGTCAAAGTTTTCGGGATAGTTTATAATTTTACTCCGAGTAAACCCGACTATGCCGATGTAAATACTACACAAGAGTATTATGCATGTACTACAAGCAGTTCCATTAAAACTAGCTTACATCAGCCATTAGAGTCAGAATAGATCATAGTTTTAAATAGCCGGCTATACCACCGCTATAGCCCGCTATAGCCTTTTCAGTAGGGTGCCGCTAAATGGTCTCCTTCATAAATAGCCCGCTATAGCCCGCTATAGCTGATTTGGAGGCTCGCCGCTATTTTTCATAGCCCGCTATTTAAAACATTGGAATAGATACACACGATGGAACACATATACTCCCTCTGTAAATTAATATAAGAGCATTTAGATCACTACTTTAGTATTCTATAAACGCTCTTATATTAGTTTACGGAGGGAGTATGATTTAGCATGTACCATAACTGGTTCCCATAATGAAACTTCATTGCATCCTAAGTATCTAGAGAATCTGGCAGACTGCCACGACTGAATAACTAAGAGTTACATCAGAAATACACAATCGACCAAGTGACCTTCAGATGCATCTTGTAATCCCCGCAGGTAATGTTCTCATCATCGTAACCATTGCGCCTTGGAGTAAACTGAACAGTGCGGGCAGATAACCCATCATCACCGACAGCAGCAGCAACAGTCAACACCAGCATCTCATCCACAGAGACTCCTACTATGCGCCGTGCCATTTGTAGGACTCCTTTGTCACCTGCAGTTAGCACACCACTCACTTTGCTATCATGTAGCACAATGTCGCATGGAATGCTGGTCGTGGAAGCGACAATCTTCCCATGGAATTCATCAGGTCCCTGAAGGATCTTGATCTCAACAGTGCCCTCCACCGACCTCCTAATGAATGTATAGTTTAAATCCAATATGATGTGCATGCTGACAAGTGTTTCCGTATCAACCACATATCTGGGACTATATTCCAGCCTGCGGATAGCATCAACCTCGATCAGTCCTTTACTGAGTCTATCATCATTGACAGTCCTCCCATGCACATCCTTCACCTTCAGATTGATTTCAAAGAATATATCATCGCATACCATGAATCCTCTCTTTGGGCCAGTCAAAATCAATGAATCATCCTGCAAGACCAATTTGAATAGATAAATTACAGGAGCTTGTTTACGGGATTGATTGAATTGCCCTTGCTTTGGGGTTCACTTTTGGCTATGTTCTGAATGGAGACTAAGAAAAATTATGCTACATCTGTGGTCATGTATTTTTTGTACTTCCTTTTCTTATTGTGCAGATTGCTGTAGTGCCATAAACTGAAGCACGCAAGTGATAAACCCCTGGCTCCTAACACTATACCCTACAAGACTATCGTTATAATCAACATTATATGGAACAGATAGAAAACCAGATCCGCTATTCAAGTATAACATACAAAAACCCAAATATGGATTACTAATATACGACATTCAGAAACAATCATTTTATAGAAATTGTCAAAATCCCTCCATTAGGAAATCATCAACGTTTTGTTAATCAGAGGACTGAAATGAGAAAGTACCAGTACAAGAAAATACACATTGATAAACTGGATGTGTCTGTAGCTATGAGGCAAATGGCAGTAATACCTTTGAGCTGATGAGCTGGCAATCATCTTGGTCGCGCCGGAATATATAAACACATTTTTGATCCAGACTGTCCCTGGCTATGATGGTACCGTAGACATCGAGTGGGTAGCCATAGTCGGAGGAAACAATCTTGATGGAGACAACATTGACCGTGTTTTTGAGCCGGAACCCCTCTTTGAAGATTTTACCAGTATGTCGCATGGGACCAACATGTGCTGTCCAATGAGGAGAAAAATGCATATCGATCAATCAATCAAGGAGGGTAACAAGACGAGTATGTATGTAGGTGTAAATTGGTTGGAACAGAACCAATGAAAACCGAACCAGCCAGGCTGTGCTCTCATCTTTTGCATAGTAGTAATATACTACCACCTCTGTTCCGAATTAGAAAATGTTTTTAATATTTCAATACGAACTACAAACAGACTAAAATATGTGAACAAACACACTAAAACACATCTACATACATCTGATTCAGAAAAAGGTTAGAACATCTTATAATTGGGAACATAGGAAGTAGTAATTAGAAGTAGTGCATGATAGTTGCCCGAAGATGAGCAGAAGGATAGCGAATAAGGCCTTTCCTAACTGGTTGCGCGCGCAACCAGTATCGTGGCCGTCGCTGCACTTGTGGATCAACGTGCCCAGGCCCACACTGGATCCCACCAATATTTCTGGTTTCCACGTCTCTGCTAGATTCCATGTGACCCACTGTTTGCATGTCTGACACTAATACAGCTAGCAGCAGGTGCCTATGCTATCAGCTCTTCAAAACAAAATTGCACTACAAACAAATATATCACCATATCTTTTAATTAATTTTGTGAAAAAATAAATTCATATATTTATTTCACTTTTCATGGTGAGCTCTTCGAAACAAGCCCAATATCAACATATTTAAATTTAGAGTTGGGAATTACTATATATCAAACACATGACAAAGAAGAAAAGTTTATTGAATTATACCACAAAGTTCTACAGAAATTTCATACAAAGTGCTAGCTAGGTAAATGTAATATTTCGTAAAAAAAATCTTAATTGGAAAAAATGACCAGCACATTCAACCATAAAGTTTTTTGAATTATACCCGAAAGTTCTTCAAAATTTTCATACAAAGTGCGAGCTAGGTAAATGTAAAGTTCAAGCGTTTTTCCCATGAAGTTTGCTGATTGTAACAGTAAAGTTCGTTGGATTTTTCCATAAAGGTCGCTGATTATAACAGTAAGGTTCATTGGATTTTTCCATAAGCTTCCGACATCCATATGTTTTGTTTGAAACTATCAAGTAGTTAATTAACAACAATTTATTCACACCATTATTTAAGAATAATTAACCACAGTTCGGCCCATTTAATTAAACACTGTTGAAATCACGGTTGAGATCTTCCATTAACCTTTTATTAATGGTACATGACCAAGTAGCACCTACGACATAGATTCCTAGACTGTGGGGCCAGTCTATAGTCAAATCATGCATGTCAGCATGCAGTTGATGTGATGTGCATGTAAGATGAGTGGAGGAGATATGCGCTGTGCGCGCAATCAGTTAGGATAAATCCACATCCTGCAGGCGATAGGATAGGCGACACGCTCGCGCCCCCGCCGTCGGCAGGCCGCTTCCATGGAGGACATCCACGGTGGTGTCCTGCTACACGGTGGGTTCCTAGCTTCATCAACCCCTCCCGCCTTGCGGGGGGCGCCGTCCGCCTCCGTCGGGCCCCTCCTCCGCTCGCCAGGCGAGGCTCTGCTCGAGTATTCACTAACGGTCTTCTCCTCTCCGGTATGTCTACCCCTGTCCGCCGACCTCTCTGCGCCCACTCCGGTATGGCTGGAGGTTCTGCTGCCAGCGCCGCCGCCGCCCTCCTCCGCTGTGGTTGCCTTGCTTAATGGTTGGATAGGATCGCCTTTTGCTTACCCACTAGTTATCCAGGCCAGCGACTGCTTATTCTCGTTTACCGTCGCCAACCGCAACATTGCAAATTTCATTTTGTCGCTAGAGGGGATAAATTACAAGGGGATGGTTGTTCGTTTCCCACTCCTGTTGGACGGCCTCTGCCGCGCCTTTTTGCAGCCCACGTCACCCCTTCCGCCGGTCGTCCTGCCCCGCGGACCTCCACTTCCTTGGCATCTCCTGATGCTGCGTCTTTCGAGGCCGTCTGTCTCCCTGCTACGCGTGCTACTGCGCTCCTGTCCACCCCTGACGCGAATCAGCCCGCCACTCGGGCCCTCCTAGCCCTGCAACCCAGATCAGCCCCCCTCCCTTGCAATCTCCTGTTGCGTCGCCTGTGACCGCCACTTGCCAGTCCATCCCTCCCCCCTGAGCCGCTACGTCACTCGTCTGGGTCGGCTGCCGCCCTCCCTGTTTCTCGGCCTCCCACGCTGGACGTACCTGAGCCCAGTATCCTCGCTCTTCCCATTGGACCGCAGCATCTGGTCCATCTCGCCGGTTGCTCGGCGTCATCGCGGCTGGCAATGCGCATGCATGCCCCTCTGCGCTCCCTGGGCCCGAGGCGTCCTCGCGTGCCGGCTCGTCAGCGACGACCCATGCTCGACGCCTCTGCGCCAGGAATCCTGATGCGGCCCCCGGGCCCACTCCAAGAGTCAACCTCTCCCCATCCTCTACGCGTGGATCTCGACAGTCAGCCGTTGGACGGGCTGCAGATCACGGGAGGTGACAACGGCGTGCCCGATGCCGTCTGCCTGACGACGCCTCGACTGCCGCCCGCCCTCGCCAATAGCCCGCATGCACGTCCGTTGCTTTCTTATGCCCATGCCCTCCTCGCTTCCCCTTATAGCATGCAACCCCCCTGCATCCATCGCCACAACTCGTCCCTCCCTCCCAAAAACTTCAACGCCATGAACTGCTGCTACCAGTGCTTGGCCCTTGATCACCAAGTGCGCGACTGCCGAGACCCTGTGAGATGCCGAAGGTGCTGGCGCGTGGGCCACACTCAGCATGGCTGCTCGGCTATTTCACCCCCTCCCGCCCCTTGGCCAACCCTCACCTCTCCACCCGCCATTGCCACTAGCGCTCCCCCCTTGCAACCAACCAAGCTCTCCCCAACGCCTCCCCAACCAACTCCTGCGCCCATGGCTGATTTCATCCCCCTTGACCCACCCTCCTCCGAGGACGAGCAACAGCTCTCCCCTACCTGTGCTTCCTCTCCTCGCATTTTCTCCTTCCCGGAGCATACCGAGGTGGCGGAAGTCGACGCTGTCGCCTCTAAGGAGGAAGAAGACCCGGGACGAGGTCGAGTTCGAGTCGGGGGAGGAGTCCACCGACTCGGACGAGACCCAATCCGTTTTTCTCTCCTCCCCTCCTAGGCACCGTCGTGATTTCTCCAACGTCTTCATGCCTTACACCCCCATTGAGCACTTCCAAAATCTGGCCTTTGCCATTGTCAACCCTCCCCCACCCGTCCCCCCAAGCTTGCATCCGGCGTGCGCTCCAAACCAGGGCAGGAAACCCTCATGTGATGATTAGGGCTTCATCCTACGGGGCGGGCCTCGTCGTGTTCGGCTCGGCCTATGAGCGAGAGATCTCCATCCTCAAAAGCCCTCTCAACAGTCCCATCAACACAGTTAGCCTTGTTCGCCACGAAGACATTGAAAATCGTTTCATCTTCCGTCTTGGCACGGTCTCTGCCCTCCATATCGAAGATTTCCCGCTAGAATACTGGTTCACACCCACTATCATCAACTCCATCGTTCCCTTTGCCTGCCCCATCCAAGTTGATCCTGTTTGCCTCACCGGTGTGGACTATTCCGCCGTCCTGGTCTCTGTCAAGTCTCGCACCCTTACCGATGTGCCACATACCATTTCTGTCCATGGCTTCTCCGGCCTCGGCGCCAGTGCCTCTGTCCTTGTCATTCACTCCCAAGAACTCCCGCCTGACCCTGCTTTCGCGGACTTGGACTCGGATGATGGCAGCAATGGCGGCGATGGTGGCGGGGATGGCGGAGACGAGGGTGGCGCTGACTTCCCCAGTGGCATGGATCCCAACCTGTCGGCGCCACCCCTCCCCCGACGGACGGGGGCCACGACGACCGGGTGGTGCAGCTGCCCGGCGGCCTCACCATGATGGCCAACCACAAGGCCACTGGTTTGCGCGGTGCCGCTCACGGCTCGCTCTAAATCAGTGCAGGTCAAGCTCTTCAAAGGCTTCTTCGATGTGCGCGTCCAGGGCGCAAATGGCGAGCGCGGATTCTACCGCATTCCCATGAGCCCGACGGGATCTCCCAAGCTGGCCGTTGCCAACCTGGCGGCCTGCTCCATCGGCCTCCTTGATCGGGTGGCTACGGTTGAGCCCTCCCATGCCCCCTTCACCGGCGCCGAGGTGATCTGCAGCGACTTTCGTGGCCGCGTCCTCACCCCGGGATATGATGGCGAGGAGCAGGTCATGCAGGCCATGGCGCGTTTCGACTCCGGCCTCCCTCTGATCCCCAGCCCTCTACCTCTGCAGATCGCCAACGACACCCCCAAGGACGCCTCGCTGCTGCCGCTCTCGCCTCCGCCTCCCCGGACGCCCGCCGACCTCCCTCCACGCGCAGCTTCTCCAACCATCGTCTACACTCGCCGCAGCGCCCGCATTAGGGCCTGATACATCTCCAACGTATCTATAATTTTTTATTGCTCCATGCTATATTATCTACTGTTTTGGACAATATTGGGCTTTATTATCCACTTTTATATTATTTTTGAGACTAACCTATTAACCGGAGGCCCTGCCCAGAATTGTTGTTTTTTTTGCCTATTTTAGTGTTTCGGAGAAAAGGAATATCAAACGGAGTCCAATTGACCTGAAACTCCACGAAACTTATTTTTGGAACAGAAGAAGCCCACGGAGTACCGGAGTTGCACCAGGGGGGTCTCGGGCTGCCCACGAGGGTGGGGGGCGCGCCCCCCTACCTCGTGGACAGCCCGGAGGTCCATCGACGTACTTCTTTCACCCAAATATACCCGCGTACTCTAAAACTTCCGAGGAACAGAATAGATCGGGAGTTCCGCCGCCGCAAGCCTCTGTAGCCACAAAAAACCAACCGAGACCCTGTTCTGGCACCCTGCCGGAGGGGGGGAACCCTCACCGGTGGCTATCTTCATCATCCCGGCTCTCTCCATGACGAGGAGGGAGTAGTTCACCCTCGGGGCTGAGGGTATGTACCAGTAGCTATGTGTTTGATCTCTCTCTTTCGTGTTCTTGATTTGGCACGATCTTGATGTATCGCGAGCTTTGCTATTATAGTTGGATCTTATGTTGCTTCTCCCCCTCTACTCTCTTGTAATGGATTGAGTTTTCCCTTTGAAGTAATATTGTCGGATTGAGTCTTTAATGATTTGAGAACACTTGATGTATGTCTTGCCATGCGTATCTGTGGTGACAATGGGATATCACGTGATTCATTTGATGTATGTTTTGGTGATCAACTTGCGGGTTCCTCCCATGAACCTATGCATAGGGGTTGGCACACATTTTCGTCTTGATTCTCCGGTAGAAACTTTGGGGCACTCTTTGAGGTTCTATGTGTTGGTTGAATAGATGAATCTAAGATTGTGTGATGCATATCATATAATCATACCCACGGATACTTGAGGTGGCATTGGAGTATCTAGGTGACATTAGGGTTTTGGTTGATTTGTGTCTTAAGGTGTTATTTTAGTACGAACTCTAGGGCTGTTTGTGACACTTATAGGAATAGCCCAACGGATTGATTGGAAAGAATAACTTTGAGGTGGTTTCGTACCCTACCATAATCTCTTCGTTTGTTCTCCGCTATTAGTGACTTTGGAGCACTAGTAGAAAAAGGGTCAAATGTGAAGCACATTAGTGCTGGTTTGAATTTGAGTTGGCACTAATGTGTCCATTAGTGCCGGTTCCAACGGCTAGACGGGTCGCTCTCATTAGTACCGGCTCGTGGCGAACCTTTAGCACCGGTTCGTGCCATGGACCGGTACTAATGAGAGTGGTGGCAGGATGTTGTCAGTCTGGGGCCCCTCCAATACCTTTAGTACCGGTTCGTGTCACGAACCGGTACTAAAGGTCGTCCTACATAAACCCTTCGTCCACCCGAGCTCGCTCTGTTCTTCCCCTTTCCCCTCTCCCCTCTGTTCTTCCCCTCTCCCTCTCGAGCTCATCACACAGTTTGCCCAAAATTTGTTAAGATTTAAAGGCCCCCATCCATTCAAATGATCACAAAGGTTAGCAACTTTGTCCTTTCATCTCTCATTGCTAGATTAGCTCTTGCAATGCTTTATATAGTAATTAATTTGTGAGTTTAGTAATTTGGGAGGAATTATATGTGCTAGTATTTGATTTATATGCAAATTGAGGTCAAAAATAACACTTAGTTTGCATATGTAGGTGTGGTTTACTTAGTGGCTTCTAAATCTCCGTCGTAACCACCGTCGATCGCCTGCACCGTCCCGTCGCCGGCACCACCTTGTGGTGAGCCTCTTGTTCATGAAATTTTATATAAAAATTGATGTTTGTGTGATTTGGATATATAGTTACTCGTATAATTATCTTACCCGTACGTTGTTTGTTATACATAGTGCCATGGTTTTGATATCCGTCCCCGTCGGCCCTCGTCCTTGTTATGATTCGGATGTGGTATATTCTCTTTTAAAACTAGTTGCATTTTGTGCTTATGACAAATTATGCCCATCAAGTTGACATATATATTTTTTCTAGGAGGTAAGTGAACCGGAAATTCCAACCGACCCTATTGTCGAGAGGTTAAATTTAGTTGAAAGAGAAAACGAGTACTTGAAAGAAAAATTGAAAAGAATTGAGGGGGAGAAGATGGAATTGGAGTTGCATGTTGCCGATGTCATCAATGATCACAAAATCAAGATGGAGAAAATGCGCTTGAAGATTAGAAAGATTAGAAAATATGCCATCGATAGTGAGGCTTGGTATCATTACGTTGTTGGATCAATTGTTACCTTACTTGCGGTCTTGATCGCATTTGTTGTTGCATTTAAATGCTTTAGCTAGAAAGTTATTTGTATATATGTTGCATTTAAGTGTTGTATGAACTTTATGTATGAACTTGTATTAATTTGGTCTATTCGATGTTGTGTAATGAAGATGAGCCGGCAATGGATGTATGATGACCGATGCTCTCCCCAGTTCGTTGAGGGCGTGCATAATTTTTTGCTTGCGCCTGAGGCAAACAAGCGGGCGGATGGTTTTATGCCTTGTCCATGTGCTGGCTGTAAGAATGGTCACAATTACTCTACGTCAAGAACCATTCACGTCCACCTGTTTGAGTCTGGTTTCATGCCCCACTATAATGTTTGGACCAAGCACGGAGAAAGAAGGGTTATGATGGAAGACAATGAAGAAGAAGAGGACAACGACAGCTATCCTGGCCATGGGTTCCCAGAATATGATGATAAAACAATGGGGGAAGAAGCTGAGCCGGTAATGCAGGAAGAAGCTGAGCCGGCAATGCGGGAAGAAGTTGAAGAAGAGGCATCAGATGAGCCCGTTGATGATCTAGGTCGGGCCATTGCCGACGCAAAGAGAAACTGCGCAAGTGATTTGGAGAAGAAGAAGTTGCAGCGCATGTTAGAGGATCACAAAAAATTGTTGTACCCGAATTGCATAGGTGACAAGAAAAAGCTGGGCACCACACTGGAATTGCTGCAATGGAAGGCAGAGAATGGTGTATCTGACAAGGGATTTGGAAAGTTGCTGGTAATGATAAAGGATATGCTTCCAAAGGACAACGAATTGCCCGAGAGTACGTACGAAGCAAAGAAGGCTGTCTGCCCTCTAGGGTTAGAGGTGCAGAAGATACATGCATGCCCTAATGATTGCATCCTCTACCGCGGTGAGTATGAGGATTTGAACGCTTGCCCGGTATGCGGTGCATTGCGCTATAAGATCAACCGCGATGACCCTGGTGATGTCGAGGGCGATCGCCCCAGGAAGAAGATTCCTGCCAAGGTGATGTGGTATGCTCCTATAATACCACGGTTGAAACGTTTGTTCCAAAACAAAGAGCATGCCAAGGCGATGCGATGGCACAGAGAAGACCGTAAGAAAGACGGAAAGTTGAGAGTACCCGCTGACGGGTCGCAGTGGAGAAAAATCGAAAGAAAGTACGGGAAGGAGTTTGCAGATGATGCAAGGAGCGTATGGTTTGGTCTAAGCGCAGATGGCATTAATCCTTTTTGGGAGCAGAGCAGCAACCATAGCACCTGGCATGTGACTTTATGTTTGTATAACCTTCCTCCTTGGTTGTGCATAAAGCGGAAGTTCATTATGATGTCAGTGCTCATTCAAGGCCCTAAGCAACCCGGCAACGACATTGATGTGTACCTAAGGCCATTAGTTGAAGAACTCTTACAATTATGGAATGGAACAGGTGTACGTGCGTGGGATGAGCACATGGGGGAAGAATTTGACCTAAAGGCGTTTCTGTTCGTGACCATCAATGATTGGCCTGCTCTCAGTAATCTTTCAGGACAGACAAACAAGGGATACCGCACATGCACGCACTGTTTGGACGATACCGACAGTATATATTTGACTAATTGTAAGAAGAATATGTACCTGGGACATCATCGATTTCTTCCGAGCAGGCATCCCGTAAGAAAGAAAGGCAAGCATTTCAAAGGTGAGGCGGATCACCGGACGAAGCCTCGCCACCGTACTGGTGCTGATGTACATGATATGGTCAAGGATTTGGAGGTGGTCTTTGGAAAGGGTCCTAGTGGACAACCTGTTCCGAATGATGCTGACGGATGCGCACCCATGTGGAAGAAGAAATCTATATTTTGGGACCTGCCCTATTGGAAAGACCTAGAGGTCCGCTCCGCAATCGACGTGATGCACGTGACGAAGAATCTTTGTGTGACCCTGCTTGGCTTCTTGGGCGTGTATGGGAAGACAAAAGATACACCTGAGGCACGGGAGGACCAGCAACGTATGCACGGAAAAGATGGCATACATCAGGGTCATGCAAGCTGTGCTCTTACCAAAGAAGAGAAGGAAATCTTCTTTGAATGCCTGCTCAGTATTAAGGTACCGTCTGGCTTCTCGTCGAATATAAAGGGAATAATAAACATGGCAGAGAAAAAGTTCCAGAACCTAAAGTCTCATGACTGCCACGTGATTATGACGCAACTGCTTCCGGTTGCATTGAGGGGGCTTCTACCGAAAAACATTCGATTAGCCATTGTGAAGCTATGTGCATTTCTCAATGCAATCTCTCAGAAGGTAATCGATCCAGAAATCATACCAAGGTTAGAGAATGATTTGGTGCAATGTCTTGTCAGTTTCGAGTTGGTGTTCCCACCATCCTTCTTCAACATCATGACGCACGTCCTAGTTCACCTATGCGAAGAGATTAACGTTTTGGGTCCTGTATTTCTACACAATATGTTCCCCTTTGAGAGGTTCATGGGAGTCTTAAAGAAATATGTTCATAACCGTGCTAGGCCAGAAGGAAGCATCTCCAAGGACCATGAAAATGAGGAGGTCATTGAGTTTTGTATTGACTTTATTCCTGACCTTAAGCTGATTGGTGTTCCTGAATCGCGGCATAAGGGCAGACTGGATGGAAAAGGCACACTAGGAGGGGAACAAATAATATGTATGGACGGACATTCTCTCACTGAAGCACACTACACAGTTCTACAGAATTCCGCCTTGGTGGCTCCGTATATGAATGAACACAAGAATTTGCTACGCTCCAAACACCCGGAGCGGTCTGATGACTGGATTACACGTGAACAAACCAGGAGTTTCGCCAGCTGGTTGTAGACACGTACCATGCATGACGCCTCTATTGAAGATGACATGTACTTGCTGTCCCAGTTACCATCTTCGAATATAATGACTTTCAAAGGGTAAGAGATAAATGGTAATACATTTTACACGATCGCCCAAGATAAGAAGAGCACCAACCAAAACAGTGGTTTCCGCTTTGATGCAGAAACCAAGACGGGAAAGGAAACATATTATGGTTATATACAGGACATATGGGAACCTGACTATCGACTTGGTTTGAAGGTCCCTTTGTTTCGGTGCAAATGGGTCAATATGACACGAGGCGGGGTAACGGAAGACCCGCAGTACCGAATGACAACAGTGGATCTCAACAATCTTGCGTATGCAGACGGACCATTCGTCCTAGCCAATGATGTGGCACGGGTTTTCTATGTGAAGGACATGTCTACCAAGCCGAGAAAAAGAAAAGATAAGGAAGCGAATGCATCGTACGGTGAGCCAAAGCAGCACATAGTTCTTTCTGGAAAGAGAAACATCGTGGGAGTGGATGACAAGACAGACATGTCAGAAGATTATGAAAAGTTTGATGAAATTGCTCCATTCACAGTGAATATTGACCCGAGCATCCTGTTAAATGATGAAGATTTTTCATGGTTACGGCGCAAAGGGACACACGTGAAGAAAAAGTTTCACACCCAAAGATCTGGGATGTGATCGGCTTCACTATCATCACTTTTTTCTGTGTTTCACACCCAGGAGGGAATCTCTGTAATAGTTAGGGTAGTTATCTGTTTTGACATTTGAAACGCGAAGAAATTTTATGTGCAAACAAATTCTTTCATGCCTTTACTGATTTTTAAAGTTAAGTTATTCACAAACTAGTGATTCACACTAATTTCAAATAATTCAAAATTTAAACTATTCAAATTTGAAACTACGGGTACTAAGAGAAAGTTTGTAATTTTTTGTACCTAAAGCAAAAATATTCACAAAGAAACTCTAAATACACAAAAAAACTCAAAAATAAATAAACCAAAAAAAATTAAAAGCCCGCCTACTGGGCCAGAGCGGCCTGCATACGACTAGAAACCCAACCTGTTGTTGGGCCAGGATGCAGGCCCGCAAAGGCCCATTAGGCCCACAGGGCAGCACAGAACATGTAGGCCCAGTAGGCCTGCTTTGGAGAGGAGCTCGAGAGAGCTACCGCACGGGGGGTTATAAACCAGTGCGGACGCCCCTCGGCTAGCGAGGTGGGACTAAACTTGCCGCACCACACCTGCGCCAGCGCACCCCTTTAGTATCGGGTCGTGGCACCAACCGGTACTAAGGGGGGGCCTTTAGTACCGGTTGGAGCCACCACCCGGTACTAAAGGGGGCGCGCTTCCCGCCGCTTGGCCTGGCCAAAACAGGCCTTTAGAACCGGTTGGTGGCTCCAACCGGTACTAAAGGTCCATCCTATATAACTAAACACATCAAAAATTTCAGTTTCTCATCTGTTTCTTCTCCTCTGCCCCGTCGCCCGCCGCGCCCCCATCTCCATATCCCTCTCGTCGCCGCCCCCGTCGCCGCCCCGTCCCCATCATCGCCGCCCCGTCGTCCCCATCCCCGTCGTCGCCGCCCCGTCGTCCCCGTCCCCGTTGTCGCCGCCCCCTCGTCCCCGTCCCCGTCCCCGTCGTCCCCGTCCCCGTTGTCCCCGTCCCCATCGTCCCCGTCGTCACCGCCGCCCCGTCCCGGCCCGTCCCGCGTCGTCCCCGTCGTCGCTGCCCCGTCCCCGTCCCCGTCGTCACCGCCCCGTCCCTGTCCCCGTCGTCGCCATCCCCGTCGTCGCCGCCCGTCGCCGCCCCCCGTCGCCTCTCGCCTCGCCGGTGAGCACACACACACACATACATTTTTTTAGTTTTTTAGTTATAGAAATAGTTATAAAAAAAGTTAGAAATTTTTCTTTTTTTAGTTATAGAAATAGTTACTTATATAGCATTGTTAGAAATGTTAGAATTGTTAGAAATTTTTTCTGTTTTTTAGTTATAGAAATAGTTATAAAAAAGTTAGAAATTTTCTTTTTTTTAGTTATTGAAATATTAGAAATATTATAGAAATGTTAGTTATATAGCATTGTTAGAAATGTTATAGAAATGTTAGTTATATAGAAATGTTAGAAATTTTCGTTATCAAAATCCAATCATTAAAAAAATGTTACTTTTGTAGGCATATAGCTAGTATTTGTTCTCGACGATGCCCGGCTCGCATCCTCGCCGTCGGCCCGTCCGCGACGACGTCCGGCTGACCCATGTCCGGGACTGGGCTCCGCCGGGCTGGCACTGGGAGGTGCTGCCTGGAGGGGCGCGCCGCTTGATGAGGAACCCGGCCCCGGGTCCCGTTGTCGACCCTGATCTCGTTTGGTGGCATTCGCGTGGGCCAGTTTCGGTGCGGAGGGAGCCGGCCCCGCCGGAGGTGGTACGTCGCCGTGTCAGGGAGGAGGACGAGCACGTCCATCGCTACATGGTTGCGTTAGAGGGCGGCAGGTTCTCCAATACCTGGCAGTTTCTTGAGGGATGTCACTTCAGCTATGATCCTGTGAGGGTTTCTTCTCTTTGGGTGTCCACCGCCCGCGCCGCAGGGACCACGAGTGTCCTAGATTCTTCTGTAGTATTCGATCTTTATTAGCTACCTAGCCAGTGATGTATTCGATATATAATATTTGAGACGATGTATTCAAGATTATATATTATTCGAGACGATGTATTCGAGATTATATCTATTATTCGAGTCGATGTATTTGATATTATATCTATTATTCGAGACGATGTAATTTGAATACTAAATTGTTTTATATTTCTTTTGGATTAGTTAAATAAAAGCTATGGCGGACAATACCGGCAGAGAGGAAGAACAAGCCCTGTTCGATATGATACGCCATCCTCACGGGCCAGATGATGATCAGAATGAAGAAGATTATGACGGCTCCGAATTTCTAAACAACACCGGGGACGGTGATATGATATTTGATCGCGACGACCGGATTGATGAAGTCATGAACTATGATTATGATGATGACGAAGAAAATGTTGATCTTGAAACAACAAAGACCGGCGAGGTATATATATATATATATATATATATATATATATATATATATATATATATATAAGCAGGCATCTGGTGATCATCACATGTTTTAAATGACTTGAAGATATATTAGCGAATCGATCTTTCTTCTTTCAGCCATCCGGATCGAGCAAATCTTCAGGCAACAGGACGAAACGAGGCCCGAGCAAAAAGTTGAAGGATGGCGTAAAGTACAATATCGAGGCAATCAGACCTAATGGCGAACCATTAGCGCCTAAGAAGATTGCGAACAAGTTCATTCGTCAGTGCGGAGTTCTTGTGAAGGACCAACTCCCGATCTCCCTTCAAGAATGGAGAGAGCCAGCAAAGCCACGTCCAGATCTTACTTTTGTCGACGACAGACAAAAAGGTCTGCTTTGGGATACTCTCATGGAACATTTCACCCTACCAGATCATTTCACAGAAGCAGATGTGCAGAAAGTCAAGGACGTTGCTCTTAGGAAGATGGCGGTTGCATTCAAGAACCACAAGAATCGTGAATGGGACAAGTACGTTAAGGGAGGAAGGAAGACTCCAGTATTCGAGGGAACACTAGAGAAGCAAAGTGCTCATTGGGACGATTTCGTGAAATTGAAGGATCCGGAATTAGCTAAGGCACGGTCGAGAATAAACAAGAAGAATACCGAAAAAAAGGATAAGTTCCATAAGCTGGGGCCAGGTGGCTACGCGGTGGCAATGCCTAAGTGGGATAAGTTTGAGAAAGAGATGGAGGATGCAGGTGTCACTCCGGTTACGAGGAGATGGCCCCCCAAGTGCAGGACTTGGTTCTATGCGCATGGGGGGAGTTGGACCCGAAGACAGGCAAAGTTTCGACGAAGGCATGTCTGAACGGAGCCGACGATGCGATACTTGTTGCAATAGAAGAGGCTCGATCGGGGGTGTTCCAGCCCAACAGAGAGAACGACGAGCTTACGCATGCCCTGGGAAATCCTGAACACCTGGGAAGAACACGAGGCAAGGGCGCTATTCCGTGGTATGAGGGGTTTTTGGACTGGAACGTCGACTACAGAACCCGTGCGAGAAGGAAGATTGCGGAGGAGAAGAAGAGGAAGATGGAGGAGGAGCAGAGGAAGATGGACTATGAACGCCTTCAAGGCCTAGAATCAAAGCACGCGGACTTGGCAGTCAAATTCCAGCGGTAGCAGGAGCAGATCGACTCACTTAGCCAGCAAAGGGGGTCTCAGCAGCTGCAGCAGCTAGCGGATGATCCAGCATTGGATAGCACCGCCCCATCCATGCCGAGAAGCAGCGTGGGTTCCGCCCCGGACGACGCAATGTTGGATAGATACCCCATGGATGACATCATGGAGAACACTAACTGCGAGCTACACTTCAAAATGAAGAACATATCCATGAAGGTGGCGGACGCCGTTGCTTTGACAAATCCCCCCGAGGCAACCTTCCATTGCAACCCGATTCCAGCGGGCTATGCTCGTGTCTTGGTTGATGAGGTGGTGGACCCATATTCGGGGCTACAGCTTGACATTCCTGGAGGTGACGACGAGCACACATTGGGAGAGGCCATACATCGTGTCATCCTATGGAGAAAGGATTGCATCGTCTTTCGAAGGCCACCGACACCGCGTCACCCAACTCCTCATCGAAGTCCGCCACCGAGTTAGCAGACTCCCGCTCCTCCAAGTCCACCAACGCGTGAGGCCACTCCTCCTCCTCCAAGTCCGGCAAAGTGTCAGACCACTCCTCCTCCAAGTCCGACATAGCGTCAGACGTCCACTCCTCCTCCAAGTCCGGCACAACTTCAGGCCACTCCTCCTCCAAGTCCGGCACAGCTTCAGGCCACTCCTCCTTGTCCAACTCAGCCACGTCAGCCGTCTCCGCCGCCTCAGCAATCGCAGAAGAGACACCCCGCAGTTATGGTGCGTAGCATTACGAGTTGAGGTAGTACAGGAAGTATAGGCGGAGGCAAGTGATATAAATATGGTCCAAGCCTCGCGCCTCTTCCGCAGAGGCCTTATGACAAGTCCGAGGAGGAAAACGCAGCCATATCGAAGGCCGAGGTGGAAGCCCATTTTGCACCGAAACCGCCACCGCCGCCAAGGGAGAAAGTGCCTGAGGAAACGATTGACCACTTCATTCGTATGGCTCAACCACCAGCTCCCAAGCCTGTTGACACAGACTATGAGCGCCACATCAGGAAGTTAAATCGAGCACGTCTACAGAAGGAGGCGAGCTCGAGGTCGAGCAAACAACAAGCAGCTGTCAAAAAATGCGGGAAAACCGTTCCCCAGCTGGGAGAACAGGCGGCGCAATCGATCCCGTCGCTTGTTGTGCCAACAACACGTGAGAGTACGCGCGCCCAATATTATTGTGGGAAAACAGTTTATGTTCCCGAGGTGGGCAAAGTGGTAATAACTGAGGAGCATATAGCGCAGGCTGGAATTCTCAAGATCACTGTTGGACAACTCCTCGAGATCGAGCCCATGCCTGTGCTTAGAGAGGAGGAAATGAAACAGAAATATGTACGGGGCGAACCTTTGGTCAAGCCAGACAAGGTCAAGAAGCTCCCAACGAGAATGTATGAATTGCATCAATGGTACATGGACATTACCAAGAGTTCCAATCGAGAGTCCCTCATGGTGGAAGTCAAGAAGGATCATTACTACCATCAGAAAGCTGTGGCCGTTGAGTATAAGGAAGGTTTTCAGTTATACAATCAAGACGCACTTGACAAATCTATCGTCAGTTGCTATTGTATGTAAGTGATTTCTTTCTGTAATTTAATTCTCAAGCTAGTTGTAGTGATCCTTTTGATCAATCATTACCTGTAATTATCCTCACTATATTCTTTTCTGTGGTATTATGCAGGATGAAGATGTATGAAATGAAAAAAGGTGGACGCTATGTTGCCGATGTCGTCGATGATCACAAGATCAAGATGGAGAAAATGCGCTTGAAGATTAGAAAGATTAGAAAATATGCCATCGATAGTGAGGCTTGGTATCATTATGTTGTTGGATCAATTGTTACCTTACTTGCGATCTTGATCGCATTTTTTGTTGCATTTAAATGCTTTAGCAAGAGAGTTATTTGTATATATGTTGCATTTAAGTGTTGTATGAACTTTATGTATGAACTTGTATTAACTTGGTCTATTCGGTGTTGTGTAAAGAAAATGAGCCGGCAATGGATGTATGATGACCGATGCTCTCCCCAGTTCGTTGAGGGCGTGCATACTTTTTTGCTTGTGGCTGAGGCAAACAAGCGGGCGGATGGTTTTATGCCTTGTCCATGTGCTGGCTGTAAGAATGGTCACAATTACTCTACGTCAAGAACCATTCACGTCCGCCTGTTTGAGTCTGGTTTCATGCCCCATTATAATGTTTGGACCAAGCACGGAGAAAGAAGGGTTATGATGGAAGACAATGAAGAAGAAGAGGACGACGACAGCTATCCTGGCCATGGGTTCCCAGAATACGATGATACAACAATGGGGGAAGAAGGTGAGCCGGTAATGCGGGAAGAAGCTGAGCCGGCAATGCGGGAAGAAGCTGAAGAAGAGGCATCAGATGAGCCCGTTGATGATCTAGGTCGGGCCATTTCCGATGCAAAGATAAACTGCGCAAGTGATTTGGAGAAGAAGAAGTTGCAGCGCATGTTAGAGGATCAAAAAAATTGTTGTACCCGAATTGCGTAGGTGACAAGAAAAAGCTAGGCACCACACTGGAATTGCTGCAATGGAAGGCAGATAATGGTGTATCTGACAAGGGATTTGGAAAGTTGCTGGTAATGATAAAGGAAATGCTTCCAAAGGACCACGAATTGCCCGAGAGTACGTACGAAGCAAAGAAGGATGTCTGCCCTCTAGGGTTAGAGGTGCAGAAGATACATGCATGCCCTAATGATTGCATCCTCTACCGCGGTGAGTACGAGGATTTGAACGCTTGCCCGGTATGCGGTGCATTGCGCTATAAGATCAGCCGCGATGACCCTGGTGATGTCGAGGGCGAGCGCCCCAGGAAGAAGATTCCTACCAAGGTGATGTGGTATGCTCCTATAATACCACGGTTGAAACGTTTGTTCCAAAACAAAGAGCATGCCAAGGCGATGCGATGGCACAGAGAAGACCGTAAGAAAGACGGAAAGTTGAGAGTACCCGCTGACGGGTCGCAGTGGAGAAAAATCGAAAGAAAGTACGGGAAGGAGTTTGCAGATGACGCAAGGAGCGTATGGTTTGGTCTAAGCGCAGATGGCATTAATCCTTTTTGGGAGCAGAGCAGCAACCATAGCACCTGGCCTGTGACTTTATGTTTGTATAACCTTCCTCCTTGGTTGTGCATGAAGCGGAAGTTCATTATGATGCCAGTGCTCATCCCAAGCCCTAAGCAACCCGACAACAACATTGATGTGTACCTAAGGCCATCAGTTGAAGAACTCTTACAACTGTGGAATAGAACAGGTGTACGTGCGTGGGATGAGCACATGGGGGAAGAATTTGACCTAAAGGCGTTGCTGTTCGTGACCATCAATGATTGGCCTGCTCTCAGTAATCTTTCAAGACAGACAAACAAGGGATACCGCACATGCACGCACTGTTTGGACGATACCGACAGTATATATTTGGCTAATTGTAAGAAGAATGTGTACCTGGGACATCATCGATTTCTTCCGAGCAGGCATCCCGTAAGAAAGAAAGGCAAGCATTTCAAAGGTGAGGCGGATCACCGGACGAAGCCTCGCCACCGTACTGGTGCTAATGTACATGATATGGTCAAGGATTTGAAGGTGGTCTTTGGAAAGGGTCCTGGTGGACAACTTGTTCCGAATGATGCTGACGGACGCGCACCCATGTGGAAGAAGAAATCTATATTTTGGGACCTGCCCTATTGGAAAGACCTAGAGGTCCGCTCCGCAATCGACGTGATGCACATGACGAAGAATCTTTGTGTGACCCTGCTTGGCTTCTTGGGCGTGTATGGGAAGACAAAAGATACACCTGAGGCACGGGAGGACCAGCAACGTATGCACGGAAAAGACGGCATACATCAGGGTCATGCAAGCTGTGCTCTTACCAAAGAAGAGAAGGAAATCTTCTTTGAATGCCTGCTCAGTATTAAGGTACCGTCTGGCTTCTCGTCGAATATAAAGGGAATAATAAACATGGCAGAGAAAAAGTTCCAGAACCTAAAGTCTCATGACTGCCACGTGATTATGACGCAACTGCTTCCGGTTGCATTGAGGGGGCTTCTACCGAAAAACATTCGATTAGCCATTGTGAAGCTATGTGCATTTCTCAATGCAATCTCTCAGAAGGTAATCGATCCAGAAATCATACCAAGGTTAGAGAATGATTTGGTGCAATGTCTTGTCAGTTTCGAGTTGGTGTTCCCACCATCCTTCTTCAACATCATGACGCACGTCCTAGTTCACCTATGCGAAGAGATTAACGTTTTGGGTCCTGTATTTCTACACAATATGTTCCCCTTTGAGAGGTTCATGGGAGTCTTAAAGAAATATGTTCATAACCGTGCTAGGCCAGAAGGAAGCATCTCCAAGGGCCATGAAAATGGGGAGGTCATTGAGTTTAGTATTGACTTTATTCCTGACCTTAAGCCGATTGGTGTTCCTGAATCGCGGCATAAGGGCAGACTGGATGGAAAAGGCACGCTAGGAGGGGAACAAATAATATGTATGGACGGGCATTCTCTCACTGAAGCACACTGCACAGTTCTACAGAATTCTGCCTTGGTGGCTCCGTATATGGAGGAACACAAGAATTTGCTACGCTCCAAACACCCGGAGCGGTCTGATGACTAGATTACACGTGAACAAACCAGGAGTTTCGCCAGCTGGTTGCAGACACGTACCATGCATGACGCCTCTATTGAAGATGACATGTACTTGGTGTCCCAGTTACCATCTTCGAATATAATGACTTTCAAAGGGTACGAGATAAATGGTAATACATTTTACATGATCGCCCAAGATAAGAAGAGCACAAACCAAAACAGTGGTGTCCGATTTGATGCAGAAACCAAGAAGGGAAAGGAAACATATTATGGTTATATACAGGACATATGGGAACCTGACTATCGACGTGGATTGAAGGTCCCTTTGTTTCGGTGCAAAAGGGTCAATATGACACGAGGCGGGGTAACGGAAGACCCGCAGTACAGAATGACAACAGTGGATCTCAACAATCTTGCGTATGCAGACGAACCATTCGTCCTAGCCAATGATGTGGCACAGGTTTTCTACATGAAGGACATGTCTACCAAGCCGAGAAAAAGAAAAGATAAGGAAGCGAATGCATCGTACGATGAGCCAAAGCGGCACATAGTTCTTTCTGGGAAGAGAAACATCATGGGAGTGGATGACAAGACAGACATGTCAGAAGATTATGAAAAGTTTGATGAAATTGCTCCATTCACAGTGAACATTGACCCGAGCATCCCGTTAAATGATGAAGATTTTTCATGGTTACGGCGCAAAGGGACACACGCAAAGAAAAAGTTTCACACCCAAAGATCTGGGATGTGATCGTCTTCACTATCATCACTTTCTTCCGTGTTTCACACCCAGGAGGGAATCTCTGTAATAGTTAGGGTAGTTATGTGTTTTGGCATTTGAAACGCGAAGAAATTTTATGTGCAAACAAATTCTTTCATGCCTTTACTGATTTTTAAAGTTAAGTTATTCACAAACTAGTGATTCACACTAATTTCAAATAATTCAAAATTTAAACTATTCAAATTGGAAAGTACGGGCACTAACAGAAAGTTTGTAATTTTTTGTACCTAAAGCAAAAATATTCACAAAGAAACTCTAAATACACAAAAAAAACTCAAAAATAAATAAAGCAAAAAAAAAGTCCCGCCTACTGGGCCAGAGCGGCCTACATACGACTAGAAACCCAACCTGTTGTTGGGCCAGGATGCAGGCCCGGAAAGGCCCATTAGGCCCACAGGGCAGCACAGAACATGTAGGCCCAGTAGGCCTGCTTTGGAGAGGAGCTCGAGAGAGCTACCGCACGGGGGGTTATAAACCAGTGCGGACGCCCCTCGGCTAGCGAGGCGGGACTAAACTTGCCGCACCGCACCTGCGCCAGCGCACCCCCTTTAGTACCGGGTCATGGCACCAACCGGTACTAAAGGGGGGCCTTTAGTACCGGTTGGAGCCACCACCCGGTACTAAAGGGGGCGCGCTTCCCGCCGCTTGGCCTGGACAAAACATGCCTTTAGTACCGGTTGGTGGCTCCAACTGGTACTAAAGGTCCATCCTATATAACTAAACACTTCAAAAATTTCAGTTTCTCATCTGCTTCTTCTCCTCTACCCCGTCGCCCGTGGCGCCCCCGTCTCCATATCCCTCTCGTCGCCGCCCCCGTCGCCGCCCCGTCCCCATCGTCGCCGCCCCGTCCCCATCGTCGCCGCCCCGTCGTCCCCGTCCCTGCCATCGCCGCCCCGTCGTCCCCGTCCCCGTTGTCCCCGTCCCCATCGTCCCCGTCGTCACCGCCGCCCCGTCCCGGCCCGTCCTGCGTCGTCCCCGTCCCCGTCGTCGCTGCCCCGTCCCCGTCCCCGTCGTCACCGCCCCGTCCCTGTCCCCGACGTCGCCATGCCCGTCGTCGCCGCCCGTCGCCGCCCCCCGTCGCCTCTCGCCTCGCCGGTGAGCACACACACACACACACACATAAATTTTTTTGTTTTTCAGTTATAGAAATAGTTATAAAAAAGTTAGAAATTTTTCTTTTTTTAGTTATAGAAATAGTTACTTATATAGCATTGTTAGAAATGTTAAAAAAATCTGTTTTTTAGTTATAGAAATAGTTATAAAAAAGTTAGAATTTTTCTTTTTTTTTAGTTATTGAAATATTAGAAATGTTATACAAATGTTAGTTATATATAGAAATTTTATAAATTTTTTTCTGTTTTTTAGTTATAGAAATATTAGAAATGTTATAGAAATGTTAGTTATATAGCATTGTTAGAAATGTTATAGAAATGTTAGTTATATAGAAATGTTAGAAATTTTTGTTATCAAAATCCAATCATTAAAAAATGTTACTTTTGCGGGCATATAGCTAGTTTTTGTTCTCGACGATGCCCGGCTCGCATCCTCGCCGTCGACCCGTCCGCGACGACATCCGGCTGACCCATGTCCGGGACTGGGCTCCTGCCGGGGTTTTCCTGGGCTCCCCGAGCACCTATGGGGACGGGGCCCCTTCTTGGTTCGGCGGGGGGCGGAGGCCGCGCGAAGAGCGGATCGAGGCGAAGCATGCGCGGGAAGGTTTTTACCCAGCTTCGGAGCTCTCCGGAGAGATAACACTCCTACTGCTGCTTTGTGGATTGTATTGAGTTCTTGCTCGGGAGCGCCGAGTGCTACAGTACACTCGAGCAGCTAACGAGACCGAGCGCTTCTCTGAGGATCGATCCCCCCTCTCCCACGTTGTGCATGGGCCTCCTTTTATATGTCCAAGGGGTCTCCAACAGGTGGCAACGTAGGTAAGGGTAAAAGTGTAAATATGATTCGGTAGGTATAGCTACCTACACAGTGTATCATACCTAACACTGACGGCAGGGGACAAAGGCATTAAATGCCCGTTTACGTCGCCCAGACGGTGCAGAAAAAGGGACCGTCAGGGGCGCTATCGCTCGCCACGATGGCGATCCTGTCAGCGTTGCATGCCATAGTGTACCCCTGGCTGCACAGCCTCCCGCCACGTACGCTGGGAAGGGTCCCCGAGCGACACGTAGGTGGGTGAGCTGGAGCGCGGGTACAGAGTGGCTGCCTGCCGCGGCAAGTGCCTTGCCGCGGCCGTTGTCTTGTCGCGCCCGGGAACTTGTCGCTCGCCGGGTCCGCCGGGACGCGTGGCGTGCTGCGGCAGGTTCTTTGAGATGCTCTTGTTGGGCTTCCCGGCAAGCTCCTCTTGCCGGGGTCTCGTACCTTGAATGGCCTTCCCGGCAAGCTCCTCTTGCCGGGGACTTGTCTTCTTAACTTAAATATTTTGTTCTCGAATGGCTTCAAAGGAACCATAGAGAGCCTTGGTGATCGCCTGGCGGGCCTTGTCGCGGGGTGCTGCGACTGCCCGTGCACAAGTTCGGGATACTAGAGTACCCCTACTTTAGTACACCGACAGGAGCCCCCGGGCCTGGGCCACACACGGTGCCGAGCGCTGTTGGGCCAGGCCCAAAACAGGGCACGGGCACGCACGGCCTGGGTCGCGTTGTACCTTGCTCCACATCCACCACGCCCTCCCGAACGGCATGCGTCGATTGCGGCG
Organism: Aegilops umbellulata; assembly: GCA_032464435.1. Classification (NCBI taxonomy): domain Eukaryota; kingdom Viridiplantae; phylum Streptophyta; class Magnoliopsida; order Poales; family Poaceae; genus Aegilops; species Aegilops umbellulata. Next base: position 94,152,558 of record CP136054.1, on the reverse strand, counting down.
TCGTGGGGGAGGTCGTGGGTGGTTCCCTTACTCAGAAAGGCGAAACGTCCGCCCCCTGGTGGTTCGTATCTTCCTCATAAACGGAGGGAGGCGTGGAGGTGTGGTCTTCGAGGCGTCCACCCCCCCACGATCACGGGGTGGGGAGAGGTCGCCTCATCCGTCGCCTCAACTCTGCCCTCTCGCCACGCGACTTCCATGCGCTTGGAGTGGTGAACGGTGGAGGCGGAAAACCGGGTCGCCACGGGTCGAGGCAGCAGGTCGGGCCCAGTTCCCTGCGCCTTCCGCGTCTCGATTGGCTGAGCGGGTGGCCGAGCCCCCACCCCGCTCCTTTATAAGGAGCAGGACGGGGGGGGGGACGGAAGCCCGCATTCTCTCATCTTCTTCCTTCTTCAGCTTCTGCTCCTCTTTCTTCCATCCGCCATGGAGAAAGGGAACCCTGGTCCTTCGACGGTAGCGACGAGGGTTGCCGCTAGGCAACGCGTTCCCCCTCCCTCCGCACCTGTGGTGGCAGAGCCAGCCGCAAGGGGAAGAGGGAGGGGACGAGGCCGCGGGCGAGGTCGAGGGCGAGGTTGAGGTGGTCGGGGAAGAGGCGGACGAGGCAGCTCGCCGGCCTCGCCTCCGCCAGCAGATCCTCTCCCGGTGGCGGACCACATCGGGGACGACCCTTGCGAGTTCTTTGTCAGGCTACGTCGGCCGCCTCGTCGTCGCCTTCGTCTCCCGACTCCATTTGCGAGTGTGATGAAGTTGGATCCGCCCGAGACACTGAGGTTGCACATGAGGGGCTGCGGAATCAGCGGTACGCGAGTCCGCGTCGACTTCCCGACCCCTGATGTGATGTATCTTGGTCGAGGGTGGAAGACGTTCACCCGCATCCACAGCTTGACGGCGGGCCTCACCCTCCATTTTAAGCTGATGGAGGGCGGTCTCCTCTCCGTCAAGGTCTTCGGGTGCTTCGGGACTCGGGCACGGTGCTGCGTGGAGAGCTCCTCCGATAGTGAAGGCTCCTCCTCGAGCGGGAATGACGAGGAGGACAGCGACAACGGCGACGAGGGTAACGAGCGGCGGGATGACGGGTCCGACTAGGTGTCGGGTGCCGCTCCGCGGGGCACCGGCGACCCCTTCATCCGCGTCGCTAGTTCCCGGGGCTTCTCGGGGAGGCTGTGGAAGAGAAAGAGGGCAGGCGGCAAGGCCGTCAACTCGGAGTACGAGGGCACGACGCCCTCGACAGCGTGCTGACGTCCTGCCGCCTCGTCTTTAAGCTTCTGCCTCCGGTGCCGCCATCACCATGCTGCCGCGACGCCCTTTTGGTGTCTTCTGGCACCCGTAGTTCATCTAGGCGCTCCTTTTGCCCTTTTCGCCTCCTTGACCTGTCTCCTGAAGATAGGGACAAGAGAGGGATTACGGGCACCTTATCTCTTTTTAGTTTGTAAGCCCTCGGGCCTTAGTTGCGTTTAAAACTTGTAATCCCATTACTCATGTTCTTCATCCTCTTATGAACTGTACCTGAGTGGAATGCTTTTTAATGAAAAGGGGATGCTTTGCCGGGTCACTTGTCTCGCGGGTGGAACCCACGTCAAGGAGCGAATCCTTTATATCTTTTAAGATAGACACTTTCTTTCCCGGCAGCAGGCCCTGCCTTCTTCCCACGTCGCTCGCCCTTTCTCACGCTCTTGGCGGAGGCAGGGAGGAGGCGGGATCAGGCTCCTCGCTTCGTCCCTTAGCTGCCGCGACTACGACCTTACCTGGCCCTGGGGTCGGGCCCTAGGGCCTAGAGTTAAGGGAGCATGGTAACTTTCAGGAAGAAACGAGGTTTCGCATACCTCAATCCATAAGAGAATGCATGATAAGGGATGAAAAACTTATCTGAGATAGCATCCCCCGGCAACTTTGGTTCGCCGTGGGCTAATCCTTGCACTTGCAGCCCCCGGCAACACTGGCTTGCCGGGGTCCAGATGTTGGTCCGCCCTCCTTCTCCTTTTCGTCTCAAGTGGTCCGGCAAGGATATGGTGAGTCCTGTGAACCAGGGAAACAAAATAACGGCAAAGGGATGCACACTCGACCTCTAAGTTAGGGGTTAGCCACTACTAAGCACTATCAACCCTAACCAAGGACGAGACTTGACTCAGCATGCATGCTAAAACTCAGGGCGCCAGCGCTTTATCTTTGCTCAGGGTCTGCGCCTGGCTTTGTACAAAGGATTACATGCAACAGCAGCAAGACTTGTACAAAATGGTGGTTGCCGAACAGGGTCCGACAACCGCGCCTTACGGGTAAAACTTACGAAGATGCTCGATGTTCCAGGAGTTGCTCACCAGAAAGCCATCCTCGGTCTCAAGGCGGACAGCGCCAGGCCTCGTGACTCGTTTCACCTGGTAAGGGCCTTCCCACTTTGGCGTCAACTTGTTGGAATTCTTGGCGGAATGAACGCGCCGAAGAACAAGGTCGCCTTCCTCGAGACTTCTGGCTTTAACTTTGCGGCTATGGTAGCGGCGCAAAGCTTGCTGGTATCGAGCAGCTCGTACAGCAGCCTGAAGACGGTCCTCCTCAAGGAGCAGCGCGTCATCTTGCCGCAGCTGCTCTTGCTCAAGCTCATCATAAGCGAGCACTCGAGGTGACCCGTATACGAGTTCCGTGGGGGTAACTGCCTCTGCTCCATAGACTAGAGCGAAAGGTGTCTGGCCAGTGGCTCGATTTGGCGTCGTCCTGATCGACCAAAGAACCACCGGCAGCTCCTCGATCCAGTTTCTTCCGCACTTGTGCAGCCTTTCAAAAGTTCGGGTCTTGAGTCCACGCAGCACTTCAGCATTTGCCCTCTCTGCTTAACCATTGCTCCTGGGGTGAGCAACAGAAGCGAAGCAGACCTTGGCGCCAAGGTCTCAGACGTACTGCATGAAGTTGCGACTCGTGAATTGTGTACCGTTGTCGGTGATGATCCTGTTAGGGATTCCGAAGTGGCAAACGATCGACCTGAAGAACTTGAGTGCTGACTGTGCTGTCACCTTCCTCACTGGTTCCACTTCTGGCCACTTTGTGAACTTGTCGATTGCGACGTACAAGTACTCAAAGCCCCCGACAGCTCAGGGGAAAGGGCCGAGGATGTCGAGCCCCCAGACCAAAAATGGCCAGGATAAAGGGATTGTCTGGAGAGCTTGAGCTGGTTGGTGTATCTCCTTGGAATGGAACTGGCACGCTTCACACTTGGTTACATGTGCAGTTGCATCCTGGAGGGCTGTCGGCCAAAAGAAACCTTGCCGAAACGCTTTGCCGGCAAGTGCTCTGGCGCCAATGTGATGACCACATATGCCTCCATGCACCTCTGCCAACAGCTTCTGTCCATCTTCCCGGGGAATACACTTCAATTTCACTTCGTTGAGCCTTCTTCTGTACAGTGCGTTGTCAACGAACTGGTACATACTACACTGCCGGGCTACTCTTTCCGCTTCTTCTGGCTCTTCGGGAAGTTCTCCTGACTAGAGGAAATGGACGATCTGCTGTGTCCATGCTGGAGCCTGTGGCTCGACAACAAGGACTAAAGGCATAACTGCTGCTGCGGGAACATCCGCTTCTACGGCAAGAACCCGTGGCTCAGCCAGAGCTTGATGATCCCCGGCAAGTTTGCCGGAGCGAAACTTGTCGGGAGCGTCTGCTTCAAAGAAACAAACCTTGGGGCCTGTCGGAGCAGACTGCTCCTCAGCACTCTTGGCGTTGATCTTGGGGACCCTCTTGGCGGCGGCTTCGGGAAGCTCAGCCGGAAGATAGTCGCCAGAAATCAACTCCCTCTTCCTGCTCTGTCCAGTTGGTGGCGTCACGGATGGTTGAGTCAGCTTGAGCACAAAGATTCCTGGTTCCACAGGTAACTTAAATGCCACGCACTTTGACAGGCCGTCAGCGATGTCGTTCTGAGCTCTAGGAACATGTTCCATCTGTAGGCCGACAAAGCGCTCTTCCAGCTTCCTCACTTCATCAACGTAAGCTTCCATCAACGGACTCTGATAATCCTTGTTTACTTGGCGGACGACAAGCTGCGAGTCCCCCCTGACAATGAGCTGCTTGATCCCAAGGTCTGCCGCGATCCTGAGACCGGCGAGCAACCCTTCATACTCTGTAGTATTGTTTGTTGCTTGCTCCTTGGGAAAGTGCATCTGGACCACGTACTTGAGGAGCTCTCCGGTTCGTGCGATAAGCAGCACGCCAGCACCGGCGCCTTGTAGCGAGAATGCGCCATCAAAGTACATCAGCCACTCTTTGTTTGCTTCCTTGACGGGGATGCTCGTCTCTGGGGTTTCTTCGTCAGGTGTTGGCGTCCACTCTGCTATGAATTCTGCCAATGCTCTGCTTTGAATAGTTGAAGTGCTCTCAAACTTGAGGCCAAAGCTCGACAGTTCCAATGCCCACTCAACAATCCTGCCTGTTGCTTATGGATTCTGCAGTATCTTCTTCAGCGGAAAGCGAGTGACAACTGTGATCTCATGTGCTTGGAAGTAATGGCGTAGCTTTCTCGAGGCCATAAGAAGGCCGAAAAGCAACTTCTGCACACCAGAGTACCTCGACCTAGCCCCCTGCAGAAGGGAACTTACAAAGTAGACTGGGCGCTGCACCATTTTCTTCTGTATTCCTTCGCACATCTGCGCAGATCTATCTTCGTCGGGACCAGAGCTCGTCGGGGAAGCCCCTTGCTTGTCGCTGGACGCGCTTGCCGCGGTTGCTGGCTCATCATCTGCCTCTCTCTCCGCTACTAACGCAGCACTAACCACTTGATTGGTTGCCGCCAGATATAGCAGCAACTTCTCTTGTGGTTTAGGTGCGACAAGTATTGGAGTGGAGGACAGGTATCTCTTCAAGTCCTGCAGCGCAGCCTCCGCTTCCGGAGTCCATTTCATTGGACCTGCCTTTTTCAAGATTTTGAAAAACGTCAGGGCGCGTTCAGCAGACTTAGAGATAAACCTGCTGAGAGCCGCCACGCAGCCGGCAAGTTTTCGTACATCCTTGACGCGCTTCGGTGCTTCGATCTGCTCAATGGCCTTGATCTTGTCGGGATTGGCTTCAATCCCCCACTGGGACACAAAGAACCCGAGAATCTTGCCGGAAGGGACTCCAAACACGCACTTCTCGAGGTTGAGCTTGAGGCTGATCTTACGCAGATTTGCAAAAGTTTCTTCTAGATCTTGAATCAGAGTTGACTTGTCCCTGCTTTTGACCACTATATCATCCATGTAGGCTTCCACATTTCTGTGTATTTGCGGCTCAAAAGCAGTATGGACGACCCTTGCAAATGTTGAACCAGCATTCTTCAAACCGAAAGGCATCCGTACAAAACAGTACATGCCACATGGAGTGATGAACGCGGTTTTCTCCTCATCCTCTTCTGCCATGAAGATCTGATGGTATCCTGAGTATGCGTCAAGAAACGAAAGCAAGTCGCATCCGGCTGTGGAGTCGACAATCTGGTCAATGCGCGGCAAGGGAAATGGGTCTTTGGGACAAGCTTTGTTGACACCGGTGAAGTCGATGCAAAGTCTCCATTTCCCGTTCGCCTTGCGCAGGACTACAGGATTGGCCAACCACGTAGGATGGAGCACTCCTCTGACGAGGCCTGCTGCTTCCAACTTCTTGATCTCTTCAGCGATGAACTCTTGGCGCTCCACCGCTTGTTTCCTGACTCTCTGCTTGACGGGTCGCGCGTGAGGACAGACGGCGAGGTGGTGCTCGATTACTTTCCTGGGAACGCCGGGGATGTCATACGATTGCCACGCAAACACGTCGACATTCGCCCGCAGGAAAGCAACGAGCGCGCTTTCCTATTTAGGGTCGAGAGTGGCACTGATGGTGAAGGTACCACCAGTGCCGTCCTCCTTGGCCGACACCTTCTTGGTTGCTGGCGGAGCTGCCATTGTCTTCTTACACTTGCCGGTGGAGCTCGATGGTGCGTCCTCGACGGTAGCGCAGCACTCCGAAGAGGTGCGCTTGCCGGAGTGGGCATCAGAGCTCTTGCCGGACTTGGTCTTCTTCTTCCCCCCGGGAGCTTCAGCGGCAAGTGTCTCACGATCCGCGGCGGCTGCTGCTTCCCGGTAGATCTTGTCGGCACAGATGAGAGCGTCTTTCTTGTCGCCATGTACAGAGATGACACTTATCGGGCCTGGCATCTTCAGCATGTTGTACGCGTAGTGAGAGGCCGCCATGAACTTGGCGAGCGCTGGACGGCCGGGAATTCCATTGTAAGGAAATGGAAAATCGGCAACGTCGAAAGTGATCCTCTCAGTCCTGAAGTTCAACTCACTGCCAAATGTCACCGGCAGCGTGATCTTCCCCTTCGGCTTGCTCCTTCCCGGGTTGATTCCTTGAAACGTGTCGGTCTCTTCGAGCTCGCTGTCAGGGACTTCGAGTCTCCGAAGTACAGCGGAGGAGATCAGGTTCAAGCCGGCCCCGCCGTCAACTAGCATCTTAGTGACCTTGAGGTTGCGGATAGTTGGTGAGACCAACATCGGCAAACACCCGACAGCAGTTGTGCGATCGGGGTGATCCTCAATATCAAAGATGATAGGCGTGCTGGACCATTTTAGAGCTTGCGTGATTCGACGGGTGGTTCTGCTGCATTAACTTCCCGTACCCACTCCTTGAGTTGGCGGTGTGAAGTATGCAGAGAAGCACCGCCGTCAACGCACAAAACTTCTGTGGCTTTCTGGAACTCCTGCTCGCTGGTCTCGGCGTCATCCATGTCTCCGTCATCGTCGTCATCTTCATCCTTGTCGCGGCTGTGGGGAGGTCTGTCGCCTTGCCGCTGCTTGGTGTTGCCGCGGCGTCCCCCTGGCCAATGCGCTTCGTACCAGATCCTCCAGCACCTCCTTGGGCCTTCTCCTTGTCGCGTCGCTCGTACTCGGCCTTTTGCAGCTCAACGAGCTGTTCGACCTTCTTGCAGCTCTGGAGATCATGGCCTTTGGTGCGGTGAATCTTGCAGTACTGCTTGTTGGTGCCATCCTGCTTGTCGGCGGCCGCCACAGCCTGGCAGTTGGCGCATGCGGCAACCTCCTTGCCGGAGCCATCAGTCTTGGCTGTCTTGGCGCCACCTTCGTTGCCGGATTGCTCGACAACTAGCACATCTTTGCCTTTCCTCTTCCTGTTGTTCCGCCGTCTGTTTTTGCTTGCTGGGGCGGCATCGCCGCTGTCAGATCCTGGGGTTCCTACGTTCTCCCCGGGGAGTTTCCTTCCTTCCTCAGCACGTGCACATCTGTCGGCCAGGGCATACAGCTCGCTGACGTCTCTGATCTTGCACATCGCCATCTCCTCCCGCATCCTGCGGTTGCGCATGTTCTGATGGAACGCACTGATGACTGCGGCAGGGTGGACGTCTGGGATGTTGCGTTGCACTTGGATGAATCTCTGGATGTACTTACGCAGAGGCTCCCCTTCCTTCTGGGCAAGCAGGTGAAGATCACTCTCCTGGCCATGGGGTTTGTGGCTGCCTGTAAAGGCGCCAACAAACTGATGGCATAGGTCCGCCCAGGAAGATATGGAGTTTTCCAGCAAGTGCATGAGCCAGGACCTGACATTGGGCTTGAGCACCAGAGGGAAGTAATTGGCGAGGATCTTGTCGTCCCGCCCCCCGGCAGCCTGCACCGATGCAGCCTGCCGTCGTACTTCTCTGGTACGTCTGGCTTGAAATTCTTCGTGCTGGGCCACTGGACTTGCCGCAGCTCACGGGTAAACGCAGGGCAACCTACCGCGTACGGCAGGTCGCCTGGTTCCCCTGGCGCTTGCATGTCGACAGTGGGGCCAGCGCGTCAGTCTGATTGACGCCGCGTTTCTCTCCGACGCTCGATGCGGGTGCGGGCGTCTTCTTGCTGCCGTTCGTGAAGAACGTGGCGCTGATCGCGACGAGTTCGCGGATCTGAGGAAGCAGTGGAGTCGCTGTCGTGGCGGACCCGGCGAGTCGGCGATCTTGGCCTTCGGGGCGGAGAGTGCACGGTGGTTGCACCCCCACCGGTTTTGTCGCCATCGTCTCGCACTTGGCTGGCCTGCCGCGGCTGCGATGTGGTCGCTGGCCGCGGAGTGTCACCGTTGGCGAAGCCGATGAGACTCTGAATGGTGGCCGTCCAGTCGTCGATCTTGTCTGGCGCTGGAAGGAAGTCTAGGAGCAGTTGAGCTCGCGCTAGAGCTTCTGCTGGGGTGGCGGGTAGCGGTGGTGAACGGTGCGAGGAGCGGGATATGCTCGGGCTCCCAATGATGTTGGAAGGAGCAGTATTCCGTCCGGGTGACCGTGCCTCGCTCGCGCCAGCACGTCGGCATGCATTTTGGCCTTGAGCGTCCCGGGATCCGCTAGCTCGGTTTGGGTCCGGCGAGCGTATGGTACCGTGAGTACCACGACACTGTCGGTCCTGCACCTCTTGAGATGGGCGCGGTGCGTCTATGGACGCCCGGTCGTCGGGGGAGCCGACTACGCCGCCAGCGGGCAGCGCGGTCTTGTCCTTGGACTTGTTGGCACCGTGGGCTCCCTCGTTGGCGCCTGTTCCACCGCCGGTGTTCTCCCTGCCGGCCGTTTGCTGCGGCGGCGGTGGATTCGACGCGGACGGCGCAGCCGCCTTCGAAGCCTTCTTCTTCGGCAGCATGTCGATGAAGTCGATGAAGATTCAGCTCGCGTGAACGCCAGATGAGGTTCACACGACCTCGACGCCCCCTACCTGGCGCGCCAGAGATGCCGGGGTTTTCCTGGGCTCCCCGAGCACCTATGGGGACGGGGCCCCTTCTCGGTTCGGCGGGGGGCGGAGGCCGCGCGAAGAGCAGATCGAGGCGAAGCACGCGGGGAAGGTTTTTACCCAGCTTCGGAGCTCTCCGGAGAGATAACACTCCTACTGCTGCTTTGTGGATTGTATTGAGTTCTTGCTCGGGAGCGCCGAGTGCTACAGTACACTCGAGCAGCTAACGAGACCGAGCGCTTCTCTGAGGATCGATCCCCCCTCTCCCACGTTGTGCATGGGCCTCCTTTTATATGTCCAAGGGGTCTCCAACAGGTGGCAACGTAGGTAAGGGTAAAAGTGTAAATATGCTGCGGTAGGTACAGCTACCTACACAGTGTATCATACCTAACCCTGATGGCAGGGGACAAAGGCATTAAATGCCCGTCTACGTCGCCCAGACGGTGCAGAAAAAGGGACCGTCAGGGGCGCTATCGCTCGCCACGATGGCGATCCTGTCAGCGCTGCATGCCATAGTGTACCCCTGGCTGCACAGCCTCCCGCCACGTACGCTGGGAAGGGTCCCGGAGCGACACGTAGGTGCGTGAGCTGGAGCGCGGGTACAGAGTGGCTGCCTGCCGCGGCAAGTGCCTTGCCACGGCCGTTGTCTTGTCGCGCCCGGGAACTTGTCGCTCGCCGGGTCCTGCCGGGACGCGTGGCGTGCTGCAGCAGGTTCTTTGAGATGCTCTTGTTGGGCTTCTCGGCAAGCTCCTCTTGCCGGGGTCTCGTACCTTGAATGGCCTTCCCGGCAAGCTCCTCTTGCCGGGGACTTGTCTTCTTGACTTAAATATTTTGTTCTCAAATGGCCTCAACGGAACCTTAGAGAGCCTTGGTGATCGCCTGGCAGGCCTTGCCGCGGGGTGCTGCGACTGCCCGTGCACAAGTTCGGGATACTAGAGTACCCCTACTTTAGTACACCGACAGCTCCGCCGGGCTGGCACTGGGAGGTGCTGCCTGGAGGGGCGCGCTGCTTGATGAGGAACCTGGCCCCGGGTCCCGTCGTCGACCCTGATCTCGTTTGGTGGCATTCGCGTGGGCCAGTTTCGGTGCGGAGGGAGCCGGCCCCGCCGGAGGTGGTACGTCGCCGTGTCAGGGAGGAGGACGAGTACGTCCATCGCTACATGGTTGCGTTAGAGGGCGGCAGGTTCTCCAATACCTGGCAGTTTCTTCAGGGATGTCACTTCAGCTATGATCCTGTGAGGGTTCCTTCTCTTTGGGTGTCCACCGCCCGCGCCGCAGCAACCACGAGTGTCCTAGATTCTTCTGTAGTATTCGATCTTTATTAGCTACCTAGCCAGTGATGTATTTGATATATAATATTTGAGACGATGTATTCGAGATTATATATTATTCGAGACGATGTATTCGAGATTATATCTATTATTCGAGTCGATGTATTTGAGATTATATCTATTATTCGAGACGATGTAATTTGAATACTAAATTGGTTTATATTTCTTTTGGATTAGTTAAATAAAAGCTATGGCGGACAATACCGGCAAAGAGGAAGAACATGCCCTGTTCGATATGATACGCCATCCTCGCGGGCCAAATGATGATCAGAATGAAGAAGATTATGACGGCTCCGAATTTCTAGACGGGGAGGGTGATATGATATTTGATCGCGACAACCGAATTGATGAAGTCATGAACTATGATTATGATGATGACGAAGAAAATGTTGATCTTGAAACAACAAAGACTGGCGAGGTATATATACTTATATAAGCAGGCATCTGGTGATCATCACATGTTTTAAATGACTTGAAGATATATTAACGAATCGATCTTTCTTGTTTCAGCCATCCGGATCGAGCAAATCTTCACGCAACAGGACGAAACGAGGCCCGAACAAAAAGTTGAAGGAGGGCGTAAAGTACAATATCGAGGCAATCAGACCTAATGGCGAACCATTAGCGCCTAAGAAGATTGCGGACAAGTTCATTCGTCAGTGCGGAGTTCTTGTGAAGGACCAACTCCCGATCTCCCTTCAAGAATGGAGAGAGCCAGCAAAGCCACGTCCAGATCTTACTTTTGTCGACGACAGACAAAAAGGTCTGCTTTGGGATACTCTCATGGAACATTTCACCCTACCAGATCATTTCACAGAAGCAGATGTGCAGAAAGTCAAGGACGCTGCTCTTAGGAAGATGGCAGTTGCATTAAAGAACCACAAGAATCGTGAATGGGACAAGTACGTTAAGGGAGGAAGGAAGACTCCAGTATTCAAGGGAACACTAGAGAAGCAAAGTGCTCATTGGGACGATTTCGTGAAATTGAAGGATTCGGAATTAGCTAAGGAACGGTCGAGAATAAACAAGAAGAATGCCGAAAAAAGGATAAGTTCCATAAGCTGGGGCCAGGTGGCTACGCGGTGGCAATGCCTAAGTGGGATAAGTTTGAGAAAGAGGTGGAGGATGCAGGTGTCACTCCGGTTACTAGGAGCTGGCCCCCCAGGTGCAGGACTTGGTTTTATGCGCATGGGGGGAGTTGGACCCGAAGACAGGCAAAGTTTTCACGAAGGCATGTCTGAACAGAGCCGACGATGCGATACTTGTTGCAATAGAAGAGGCTCGATCGAGGGTGTTCCAGCCCAACAGAGAGAACGACGAGCTCACGCATGCCCTGGGAAATCCTGAACACCCGGGAAGAACACAAGGCAAGGGCGCTATTCCGTGGTATGAGGGGTTTTCGGACTGGAACGCCGACTACAGAACCCGTGCGAGAAGGAAGATTGCGGAGGAGAAGAAGAGGAAGATGGAGGAGGAGCAGAGGAAGCTGGACTATGAACGCCTTCCAGGCCTAGAATCAAAGCACGCGGACTTGGCAGTCAAATTCCAGCGGTAGCAGGAGCAGATCGACTCACTTAGCCAGCAAAGGGGGTCTCAGCAGCTGCAGCAGCTAGCGGATGATCCAGCATTGGATAGCACCGCCCCATCCATGCTGAGAAGCAGCATGGGTTCCACCCCGGGCGACGCAATGCTGGATAGATACCCCATGGATGACATCATGGAGAACACTAACTGCGAGCTACACTTCAAAATGAAGAACATATCCATGAAGGTGGCGGACGCCGTTGCTTTGACAAATCCCCCCGAGGCAACCTTCCATTGCAACCCGATTCCAGCGGGTTATGCTCATGTCTTGGTTGATGAGGTGGTGGACCCATATTCGGGGCTACAGCTTGACATTCCTGGAGGTGACGACGAGCACACATTAGGAGAGGCCATACATCGTGTCATCCTATGGAGAAAGGATTGCATCGTCTTTCGAAGGCCACCGACACCGCGTCACCCAACTCCTCGTCGAAGTCCGCCACCGTGTCAGCAGACTCCCGCTCCTCCAAGTCCACCAACGCGTGAGGCCACTCCTCCTCCTCCAAGTCCGACAAAGTGTCAGACCACTCCTCCTCCAAGTCCGACACAGCGTCAGACGTCCACTCCTCCTCCAAGTCCGGCACAACTTTAGGCCACTCCTCCTCCAAGTCCGGCACAGCTTCAGGCCACTCCTCCTTGTCCAACTCAGCCACGTCAGCCGTCTCTGCCGCCTCAGCAATCGCAGAAGAGACACCCCATAGTTATGGTGCGTAGCAGTACGAGTTGAGGTAGTACAGGAAGTATAGGCGGAGGCAAGCGATATAAATATGGTCCAAGCCTCGCGCCTCTTCCGCAGAGGCCTTATGACAAGTCCGAGGAGGAAAACGCAGCCATATCGAAGGCCGAGGTGGAAGCCCATTTTGCACCGAAACCGCCACCGCCGCCAAGGGAGAAAGTGCCTGAGGAAACGATTGACCACTTCATTCGTATGGCTCAACCACCGGCTCCCAAGCCTGTTGACATAGACTATGAGCGCCACATCAGGAAGTTAAATCAAGACGTCTACAGAAGGAGGCGAGCTCGAGGTCGAGCAAACAACAAGAGTTGTCAAAAAATGCGGGAAAACCGTTGCCCAGCTGGGAGAACAGGCGGCGCAATCGATCCCCTCGCTTGTTGTGCCAACAATACGTGAGAGTACGCGCGCCCAATATTATTGTGGGCAAACAGTTTACGTTCCCGAGGTGGGCTAAATGGTAATAACTGAGGAGCATATAGCGCAGGCTGGAATTCTCAAGATCACTGTTGGACAACTCCTCGAGATCGAGCCCATGCATGTGCTTAGAGAGGAGGAAATAAAACGGAAATATGTACGGGGCGAACCTTTGGTCAAGCCAGACGAGGTCAAGAAGCTCCCAACGAGAATGTATGAATTGCATCAATGGTACATGGACATTACCAAGAGTTCCAATTGAGAGTCCCTCATGGTGGAAGTCAAGAAGGATCATTACTACCATCAGAAAGCTGTGGCCATTGAGTATAAGGAACTGTTTCAGTTATACAATCAAGACGCACTCGACAAATCTATCGTCAGTTGCTATTGTATGTAAGTGATTTCTTTCTGTAATTTAAATCTCAAGCTAGCTATAGTGATTCTTTTGATCAATCATTAACTGTAATTATCCTCACTATATTCTTTTCTGTGGTATTATGCAGGATGAAGATGTATGAAATGAAAAAAGGTGGACGCTATGTTGCCGATGTCGTCGATGATCACAAGATCAAGATGGAGAAAATGCGCTTGAAGATTAGAAAGATTAGAAAATATGCCATCGATAGTGAGGCTTGGTATCATTATGCTGTTGGATCAATTGTTACCTTACTTGCGATCTTGATCGCATTTGTTGTTGCATTTAAATGCTTTAGCTAGAGAGTTATTTGTATATATGTTGCATTTAAGTGTTGTATGAACTTTATGTATGAACTTGTATTAACTTGGTCTATTCGGTGTTGTGTAATGAAGATGAGCCGGCAATGGATGTATGATGACCGATGCTCTCCCCAGTTCGTTGAGCGCGTGCATACTTTTTTGCTTGCGGCTGAGGCAAACAAGCGGTCGGATGGTTTTATGCCTTGTCCATGTGCTGGCTGTAAGAATGGTCACAATTACTCTACATCAAGAACGATTCACGTCCACCTGTTTGAGTCTGGTTTCATGCCCCACTATAATGTTTGGACCAAGCACGGAGAAAGGAGGGTTATGATGGAAGACAATGAAGAAGAAGAGGACGACGACAGCTATACTGGCCATGGGTTCCCAGAATACGATGATACAACAATGGGGGAAGAAGTTGAGCCGATAATGCGGGAAGAAGCTGAGCCGGCAATGCGGGAAGAAGCTGAAGAAGAGGCATCAGATGAGCCCGTTGATGATCTAGGTCGGGCCATTTCCGATGCAAAGAGAAACTGCGCAAGTGATTTGGAGAAGAAGAAGTTGCAGCGCATGTTAGAGGATCACAATAGGTGACAAGAAAAAGCTAGGCACCACACTGGAATTGCTGCAATGGAAGGCAGAGAATGGTGTATCTAACAAGGGATTTGGAAAGTTGCTGGTAATGATAAAGGATATGCTTCCAAAGGACAACGAATTGCCCGAGAGTACGTACGAAGGAAAGGAGGTTGTCTGCCCTCTAGGGTTAGAGGTTCAGAAGATACATGCATGCCCTAATGATTGCATCCTCTACCGCGGTGAGTACGAGGATTTGAACGTTTGCCCAGTATGCGGTGCATTGCGCTATAAGATCAGCCGCGATGACCCTTGTGATGTCAAGGGCGAGCGCCCCAGGAAGAAGATTCCTGCCAAGGTGATGTGGTATGCTCCTATAATACCACGGTTGAAACATTTGTTCCAAAACAAAGAGCATGCCAAGGCGATGCGATGGCACAAAGAAGACCGTAAGAAAGACGGAAAGTTGAGAGTACCCGCTGACGGGTCACAGTGGAGAAAAATCGAAAGAAAGTACGGGAAGGAGTTCGCAGATGACGCAAGGAGCGTATGGTTTGGTCTAAGCGCAGATGGCATTAATCCTTTTTGGGAGCAGAGCAGCAACCATAGCACCTGGCCTGTGACTTTATGTTTGTATAACCTTCCTCCTTGGTTGTGCATGAGTCGGAAGTTCATTATGATGCCAGTGCTCATCCCAGGCCCTAAGCAACCCGGCAACAACATTGATGTGTACCTAAGGCTATCAATTGAAGAACTCTTACAACTGTGGAATAGAACAGGTGTACATGCATGGGATGAGCACATGGGGGAACAATTTGACCTAAAGGCGTTGTTGTTCGTGACCATCAATGATTGGCCTGCTCTCAGTAATCTTTCAAGACAGACAAACAAGGGATACCGCACATGCACGCACTGTTTGGACGATACCGACAGTATATATTTGGCTAATTGTAAGAAGAATGTGTACCTAGGACATCATCAATTTCTTTCGAGCAGGCATCCCGTAAGAAAGAAAGGCAAGCATTTCAAAGGTGAGGCGGATCACCGGACGAAGCCTCGCCACCGTACTGGTGCTAATGTACATGATATGGTCAAGGATTTGAAGGTGGTCTTTGGAAAGGGTCCTGGTGGACAACCAGTTCCGAATGATGCTGACGGACGCGCACCCATGTGGAAGAAGAAATCTATATTTTGGGACCTGCCCTATTGGAAAGACCTAGAGGTCCGCTCCGCAATCGACGTGATGCACGTGAAGAAGAATCTTTGTGTGACCCTGCTTGGCTTCTTGGGCGTGTATGGGAAGACAAAAGATACACCTGAGGCACGGGAGGACCAGCAACGTATGCACGGAAAAGACGGCATACATCAGGGTCATGCATGCTATGCTCTTACTAAAGAAGAGAAGGAAATCTTCTTTGAATGCCTGATCAGTATTAAGGTACCGTCTGGCTTCTCATCGAATATAAAGGGAATAATAAACATGGCAGAGAAAAAGTTCCAGAACCTAAAGTGTCATAACTGCCACGTGATTATGACGCAACTGCTTCCGGTTGCATTGAGGGGGCTTCTACCGGAAAACGTTCGATTAGCCATTGTGAAGCTATGTGCATTTCTCAATGCAATCTCTCAGAAGGTAATCGATCCAGAAATCATACCAAGGTGAGAGAATGATTTGGTGCAATGTCTTGTCAGTTTTGAGTTGGTGTTCCCACCATCCTTCTTCAACATCATGACGCACGTCCTTGTTCACCTATGCGAAGAGATTAACGTTTTGGGTCCTGTATTTCTACACAATATGTTCCCCTTTGAGAAGTTCATGGGAGTCTTAAAGAAATATGTTCATAACCGTGCTAGGCCAGAAGGAAGCATCTCCAAGGGCCATGAAAATGAGGAGGTCATTGAGTTTTGTATTGACTTTATTCCTGGCCTTAAGCCGATTGGTGTTCCTGAATCGCGGCATAAGGGCAGACTGGATGGAAAAGACACGCTAGGAGGGGAACAAATAATATGTATGGACGGGCATTCTCTCACTGAAGCACACTGCACAGTTCTACAGAATTCCGCCTTGGTGGCTCCGTATATGGATGAACACAAGAATTTGCTACGCTCCAAACACCCGGAGCGGTCTGATGACTGGATTACACGTGAACAAACCAGGAGTTTCGCCAGCTGGTTGCAGACACGTACCATGCATGACGCCTCTATTGAAGATGACATGTACTTGCTGTCCCAGTTACCATCTTCGAATATAATGACTTTCAATGGGTACGAGATAAATGGTAATACATTTTACACGATCGCCCAAGATAAGAAGAGCAATAACCAAAACAGTGGTGTCCGCTTTGATGCAGAAACCAAGACGGGAAAGGAAACATATTATGGTTATATACAGGACATATGGGAACCTGACTATCGACGTGGTTTGAAGGTCCCTTTGTTTCGGTGTAGATGGGTCAATATGACACGAGGCGGGGTAACGAAAGACCCGCAGTACGGAATGACAACAGTGGATCTCAACAATCTTGCGTATGCAGACGAACCATTCGTCCTAGCCAATGATGTGGCACAGGTTTTCTATGTGAAGGACATGTCTACCAAGCCGAGAAAAAGAAAAGATAAGGAAGCGAATGCATCGTACGATGAGCCAAAGCGGCACATAGTTCTTTCTGGGAAGAGAAACATCATGGGAGTGGATGACAAGACAGACATGTCAGAAGATTATGAAAAGTTTGATGAAATTGCTCCATTCACAGTGAATATTAACCCGAGCATCCCGTTAAATGATGAAGATTTTCCATGGTTACGGCGCAAAGGGACACACGCAAAGAAAAAGTTTCACACCCAAAGATCTGGGATGTGATCGGCTTCACTATCATCACTTTCTTCTGTGTTTCACACCCAGGAGGGAATCTCTGTAATAGTTAGGGTAGTTATGTGTTTTGGCATTTGAAACGCGAAGAAATTTTATGTGCAAACAAATTCTTTCATGCCTTTACTGATTTTTAAAGTTAAGTTATTCTCAAACTAGTGATTCACACTAATTTCAAATAATTCAAAATTTAAACTATTCAAATTTGAAAACTACGGACACTAACAGAAAGTTTGTAATTTTTTGTACCTAAAGCAAAAATATTCAGAAAGAAACTCTAAATACACAAAAAACAACTCAAAAATAAATAAAGCAAAAAAAATAAAAAAGCCCGCCTACTGGGCCAGAGCGGCCTGCATACGACTAGAAAGCCAACCTGTTGTTGGGCCAGGATGCAGGCCCGCAAAGGCCTAGTAGGCCCACAGGGCAGCACAGAACATGTAGGCCCAGTAGGCCTGCTTTGGAGAGGAGCTCGAGAGAGCTACCACACGGGGGGTTATAAACCAGTGCGGACGCCCCTCGGCTAGCGAGGTGGGACTAAACTTCCGCACCGCACCTGCGCCAGCACACCCCCTTTAGTATCGGGTCGTGGCACCAACCGGTACTAAAGGGGGGGCCTTTAGTACCGGTTGGAGCCACCACCCGGTACTAAAGGGGGCGCGCTTCCCGCCGCTTGGCCTGGCCAAAACATGCCTTTAGTACCGGTTGGTGGCTCCAACCGGCACTAAAGGTCCATCCTATATAACTAAACACTTCAGAAATTTCAGTTTCTCATCTGCTTCTTCTCCTCTGCCCCGTCGCCCTCCGCGCCCCCGTCTCCTTATCCCTCTCGTCGCCGCCCCCGTCGCCGCCCCGTCCCCGTCGTCGCCGCCCCGTCGTCCCCGCCCCCGTCGTCGCCGCCCTGTCGTCCCCGTCCCCGTCGTCACCGCCGCCCCGTCCCGGCCCGTCCCCGTCCCCGTCGTCGCCGCCCCGTCCCCGTCCCCGTCGCCGCCATCCCCATCGCCTCTCGCCTCGCCGGTGAGCACACACACACACATACATTTTTTAGTTGTTTAGTTATAGAAATAGTTATAAAAAAGTTAGAAAATTTTCTTTTTTAGTTATAGAAACAGTTACTTATATAGCATTGTTAGAAATGTTATAGAAATGTTAGAATTGTTAGAATTGTTAGAGTTTTTTCTGTTTTTTAGTTATAGAAATAGTTATAAAAAAGTTAGAAATTTTTCTTTTTTTTAGTTATAGAAATATTAGAAATGTTATACAAATGTTAGTTATATATATATAAATGTTATAATTTTTTTTCTGTTTTTTAGTTATAGAAATATTAGAAATGGTATAGAAATGTTAGTTATATAGCATTGTTAGAAATGTCATAGAAATGTTAGTTATATAGAAATGTTAGAAATTTTAGTTTTCAAAATCCAATCATTAAAAAAATGTTACTTTTTGCGGGCATATAGCTAGTATTTGTTCTCGACGATGCCCGGCCCGCATCCTCGCCGTCGACCCGTCCGCGACGACGTCTGGCTGACCCATGTCCGAGACTGGGCTCCGCCGGGCTGGCACTGGGAGGTGCTGCCTGGAGGGGCGTGCCGCTTGATGAGGAACCCGGCCCCGGGTCCCGTCGTCGACCCTGATCTCGTTTGGTGGCGTTCGCGTGGTCCAGTTTCCGTGCGGAGGGAGCCGGCCCCGCCAGAGGTGGTACGTCGCCGTGTCAGGGAGGAGGACGAGCACATCCATCGCTACATGGTTGCGTTAGAGGGCGGCAGGTTCTCCAATACCTGGATGTTTCTTGAGGGATCTCACTTCAGCTATGATCCTGTGACGGTTCCTTCTCTTTGGGTGTCCACCGCCCACGCCGCAGGAACCGCGAGTGTCCTAGATTCTTCTGTAGTATTCGATCTTTATTAGCTACCTAGCTAGTGATGTATTCGATATATAATATTCAAGACGATGTATTCGAGATTATATATTATTCAAGACTATGTATTCAAGATTATATCTATTATTCGAGACGATGTAATTTGAATACTAAATTGTTTTATATTTCTTTTCGATTAGTTAAATAAAAGCTATGGCGGACAATACCGGCAGAGAGGAAGAATAGGCCCTGTTCGATATGATACGCCATCCTCGCGGGCCAGATGATGATCAGAATGAAGAAGATTATGACGGCTCCAAATTTCTAAACAACACCGGGGAGGGTGATATGATATTCGATCGCGACGACCGAATTGATGAAGTCATGAACTATGATTATGATGATGACGAAGAAAATGTTGATCTTGAAACAACAAAGACCGGCGAGGTATATATATTTATATAAGCAGGCATCTGGTGATCATCACATGTTTTAAATGACTTGAAGGTATATTAACGAATCGATCTTTCTTCTTTCAGCCATCCGGATCGAGCAAATCTTCACGCAACAGGACGAAACGAGGCCCGAACAAAAAGTTGAAGGAGGGCGTAAAGTACAATATCGAGGCAATCAGACCTAATGGCGAACCATTAGCGCCTAAGAAGATTGCGGACAAGTTCATTCGTCAGTGCGGAGTTCTTGTGAAGGACCTACTCCCGATCTCCCTTCAAGAATGGAGAGAGCCAGCAAAGCCACGTCCAGATCTTACTTTTTTCGGCGACAGACAAAAAGGTCTACTTTGGGATACTCTCATGGAACATTTCACCCTACCAGATCATTTCACAGAAGCAGATGTGCAGAAAGTCAAGGACGCTGCTCTTAGGAAGATGGCGGTTGCATTCAAGAACCACAAGAACCGTGAATGGGACAAGTACGTTAAGGGAGGAAGGAAGACTCCAGTATTCGAGGGAACACTAGAGAAGCAAAGTGCTCATTGGGACGATTTCGTGAAATTGAAGGATTCGGAATTAGCTAAGGAACGGTCGAGAATAAACAAGAAGAATGCCGAAAAAAGGATAAGTTCCATAAGCTAGGGCCAGGTGGCTACGCGGTGGCAATGCCTAAGTGGGATAAGTTTGAGAAAGAGATGGAGGATGCAGGTGTCACTCCGGTTACTAGGAGCTGGCCCCCCAGGTGCAGGACTTGGTTCTATGCGCATGGGGGGAGTTGGACCCGAAGACAGGCAAAGTTTTCACGAAGGCATGTCTGGACAGAGCCGACGATGCGATACTTGTTGCAATAGAAGAGGCTCGATCGGGGGTGTTCCATCCCAACAGAGAGAACGACGAGCTTACGCATGCCCTGGGAAATCCTGAACACCCGGGAAGAACATGAGGCAAGGGCGCTATTCCGTGGTATGAGGGGTTTTCGGACTGGAACGCCGACTACAGAACCCGTGCGAGAAGGAAGATTGCGGAGGAGAAGAAGAGGAAGATGGAGGAGGAGCAGAGGAAGCTGGACTATGAATGCCATCAAGTCCTAGAATCAAAGCACGCGGACTTGGCAGTCAAATTCCAGCGGTAGCAGGAGCAGATCGACTCACTTAGCCAGCAAAGGGGGTCTCAGTAGCTGCAGCAGCTAGCGGATGATCCAGCATTGGATAGCACGGCCCCATCCATGCCGAGAAGCAGCGTGGGTTCCGTCCAGGGCGACGCAATGCTGGATAGATACCCCATGGATGACATCATGGAGAACACTAACTGCGAGCTACACTTCAAAATGAAGAACATATCCATGAAGGTGGCGGACGCCGTTGCTTTGACAAATCCCCCCGAGGCAACCTTCCATTGCAACCCGATTCCAGCGGGTTATGCTCGTGTCTTGGTTGATGAGGTGGTGGACCCATATTCGGGGCTACAGCTAGACATTCCTAGAGGTGATGACGAGCACACATTGGGAGAGGCCATACATCGTGTCATCCTATGGAGAAAGGATTGCATCGTCTTTCGAAGGCCACCAACGCTGCATCACCCAACTCCTCGTCGAAGTCCGCCATCGTGTCAGCAGACTCCCGCTCCTCCAAGTCCACCAACGTGTGAGGCCACTCCTCCTCCTCCAAGTCCGGCAAAGTGTCAGACCACTCCTCCTCCAAGTCCGACACAGCGTCAGACGTCCACTCCTCCTCCAAGTCCGGCACAACTTTAGGCCACTCCTCCTCCAAGTCCGGCACAGCTTCAGGCCACTCCTCCTCGTCCAACTCAGCCACGTCAGCCATCTCTGCCGCCTCAGTAATCGCAGAAGAGACACCCCGTAGCTATGGTGCGTAGCAGTACGAGTTGAGGTAGTACAGGAAGTATAGGCGGAGGCAAGCGATATAAATATGGTCCAAGCCTCGCGCCTCTTCCGCAGAGGCCTTATGACAAGTCCGAGGAGGAAAACGCAGCCATATCGAAGGCCGAGGTGGAAGCCCATTTTGCACCGAAACCGCCACCACCGCCAAGGGAGAAACTGCCTGAGGAAACGATTGACCACTTCATTCGTATGGCTCAACCACCAGCTCCCAAGCCTGTTGACACAGACTATGAGCGCCACATTAGGAAGTTAAATCGAGCACGTCTACAGAAGGAGGCAAGCTCGTGGTCGAGCAAACAATAAGCAGCTGTCAAAAAATGCGGGAAAACCGTTCCCCAGCTAGGAGAACAGGCGGCGCAATCAATCCCCTCGCTTGTTGTGCCAACAACACGTGAGAGTACGCGCGCCCAATATTATTGTGGGCAAACAGTTTACGTTCCCGAGGTGGGCTAAGTGGTAATAACTGAGGAGCATATAGCGCAGGCTGGAATTCTCAAGATCACTGTTGGACAACTCCTCGAGATCGAGCCCATGCATGTGCTTAGAGAGGAGGAAATAAAACGGAAATATGTACGGGGTGAACCTTTGGTCAAGCCAGACGAGGTCAAGAAGCTCCCAACGAGAATGTATGAATTGCATCAATGGTACATGGACATTACGAAGAGTTCCAATCGAGAGTCCCTCATGGTGGAAGTCAAGAAGGATCATTACTACCATCAGAAAGCTGTGGTCGTTGAGTATAATGAACTGTTTCAGTTATACAATCAAGACGCACTCGACAAATCTATCGTCAGTTGCTATTGTATGTAAGTGATTTCTTTCTGTAATTTAAATCTCAAGCTAGCTGTAGTTATCCTTTTGATCAATCATTACCTGTAATTATCCTCACTATATTATTTTCTGTGGTATTATGCAGGATGAAGATGTATGAAATGAAAAAAGGTGGACGCTATGGCATTGGGTTCATTGACCCAAACATCATTAATGAATACACATAGAAAATAGATGCATATCATGAAAAGCATGTAGAGGACAGCATGCTAGAGTTCTTGAAGCGCCTCAAATACAATGAAGATATACTACTTCCTTACAACTTCCAGTGAGTCACACTGTCTTGTACTACAAATTCTCTGTTTTTGCCTACTAGCTAGCTACATGTTTTTGCTTACATATGCCCGCTTAATTAAGACATGCAAACGTGTGTGCATGCATATTTCACTGGATCTTGTGTATCATTAAAGTTGACGCCGGAACAGTTGAAATACTGGACTCACTACTCAAAATAAAAACTGACTATAACAACTTGTTTGGGATAGTCAACAGGTAATTTCAATCATTATTAACTATATATCTCAGCCTATTTAGTTCGCCATTTCATGATATGAACTATTTAATAACCCCTTTATTCATTTTCTTTGTCGGCGGGCAGGGCTTGGGCAAGGTTCATCAGCGTCACTCCAGGTGAATGGAAAGAAAAGCTGAAATGGTTTCGACCCAAGGTAAGTAATTAAGTAGTACTAGCTAGCTAGCTGTCATCTCTTTAATTATCATGCTTGATTAATTATTATATGATCAAATTCCATTCTCGTAAAGGCCCTTCAGCAGGCACAGGGGACTGATCTGTGTGCATACTGCGTTTGCGAGAACATTCGCATGATGACGTCCGAAAGGAGCAGATCTCAAAGACAGGAATGGGTACGTTTGTCAGAACACTATTCACAATTTTTACACCATTGTAGATATCTAGTCACACAACTAATACACATGCATATTGATCTCCTTCTTAACAGTTCACAAAGGTGCGGGACAAGCTCCTACAAACGGAGCGCGTACAAGCACTTCAAGAGGAAATAGCGGGATTTTTGCTTGACCAGGTCATAGATCCAAAGGGAGAATACCATTACCCGCTACCTCCCCCATGAACCACTTCCAATTGTCATCGTGCTCCGAAGGCACCAATTAGGCTAATGCCACTGGCTCCGAAGGCAACATTGTAGGAGAAATTGTATATATATATACATGTGTGTATGTGTGAATTAATATGGTGGTTTGTGAGACATTTGATGATATATATATATATATATGATCGGTTCTACTAGAAATTCTATTTACATATATGCATAACGTGTACAATGTGTAGTATCGTAAAATACTAGCAAACGAAAAAGAAATAAATGGAAAACACAAAATTAAATGAAAAAGAAATCATAAACCCAACCCCCCCCCCCCAACATTTTAATACCGGTTGGTTTCACCAACCGGTACTAAAGGGCTCCCTACCCCTGGAGCTGGCTCGTGCCACGTGGTTTCCCTTTGGCACCGGTTCGTGTTGAACCGGTACTAAAGGGGGGGCCTTTAGTGCCCACACTTTAGTGTCGGTTACAGAACCGGCAGTAAAGGGCCTTACGAACCGGTGTTATTGCCCGGTTCTGCACTAGTGGAGTGACTCTTTGTTGCATGTTGAGGGATAGTTATATGATCCAATTATGTTATTATTGTTGAGAGAACTTGCACTAGTGAAAGTATGAACCCTAGGCCTTGTTTCCTAGCATTGCAATACCGTTTACGCTCACTTTTACCACTTGTTACCTTGCTGTTTTTATATTTTCAGATTACAAAAACGTATATCTACCATCCATATTGCACTTGTATCACCATCTCTTCGCCGAACTAGTGCACCTATACAATTTACCATTGTATTGGGTGTGTTGGGGACACAAGAGACTCTTTGTTATTTGGTTGTAGGGTTGCTTGAGAGAGACCATCTCATCCTACGCCTCCCACGGATTGATAAACCTTAGGTCATCCACTTGAGGGAAATTTGCTACTGTCCTACAAACCTCTGCACTTGGAGGCCCAACAACGTCTACAAGAAGAAGGTTGTGTAGTAGACATCAAGCTCTTTTCTGGCATCGTTGCCGGGGAGGTGAGTGCTTGAAGTTATATCTTTAGATCTTGCAATCGAATCTTTTTGTTTCTTGCTTTAGCACTAGTTTAGTTTATAAAATAAAACTACAAAAAAAGGAATTGAGTTTGTCTCATACGCTTCGTATTTTTAATATCTTTCGTGAGTATGATGGAAAGGAAAATTGAGCCAAAGTGCTAGAAGAAGAATGCATTAAAATGTTTGGCACTAAATCTTTGAATGATTAGCATGATTGCAATGTTGTTAGTATGAAATCCTTGAATATCCATAGTACTAATGATGATTGCACTAGTTATGATTAAAATGCCTCCTATAAACATGTCAATTATTGTGGAGTGCATTGGGTTTGCAAGTACACATCAAATAGGGAAGATAGATATTGCAAGAGGCATAAGTACTTAGAAACTAAATTGTTGCAAGAAAGTCTTGATGATTGCACTGAAATATTCAATATTTATCGCGCCCCTTGTGAACATTGCAATGAACATGGTCATTTAAAGCTCCAATGCTATTTGTTTCATGATCAAGTCGTGTCCAAATATTGTGATAATTTGATTACCCTTGAGCATCATAAAGAGTTTAGCCTTCTTTTGGGGTATGAAGAAATGAAACGTATAACTGACGGTATTCCAAAATTTAATCTTGATAGATTTCTTGATTTTGATCTAGAGAAGATTTATATGTATTGTGTGGTGAATTGTATTGAAAATCCTTATATTGCCAATTACATAAAGAAAATAAAACAAATAGAAGATGAAGAGAATGTTAACTAAAGGGAAGAGACTTCCCAATATCCTCCTATTATTTCTTATGATGAATCAGGTAACGAGGAGGAGCTTTCTATTCAACCAATCTCATCAATAAGGAGCTCAAAAAAAGAAGATTGAACCCACACATGAGGTGAAGAAGAAGAAAAGAAAAAGGAAGTGAGGTAAAAAGGTATCTCTCTCAAATAATGTTGCTCCTATTATTGTTGTGCCTCATGAAAATGAATCAAAAATAATTGTGGAAGATGATGCACTTGATGATGATCTCGCTATGCCTATTGCTTGTTGTGATGATTATGATTGTGAAGATAATGATACTTCTTATGATCTTGAAAATCTTTTTGGCACTTGCTTGGAAGAATATGATAATAATGTTTGCTATACTATTGGTGCTATCCATACTATTAATGATGAGAGTGATTATGCTTATGATATGAAAAGGCCCAAGCTTGGGGATGTTATGTTTGATGAAGATGATGTTTTTGAGAATATATTTGCTGCAATTAATGTTTGTTCCAAGCTTGGAGATGCTATGTTTAATGAAGATGATATTTTTAGTCTCCCAAGTTTTGATTTGCAAATTTATAATAATGATAGCATGCCTCCTACTATGATGATTATATTGATGAAAGTGGGTTTGGAAGAGTGTCAAATTTAGGAAGTAGTGATCCCACAATATTGGAGGATGTTGAATCTTATAATATTTATGAAAGTGGATTTGGAGAGGTCATGACTTTATTTAGTGATGTATCCACTATTTCGGAAGAGGTTTCAATTGATTATGATGAGAACAAAGTTGCTACTTATGATGATTATTGCGATGAAACTTATGCTATAAGAAGTAATGATGATTATATTTATAAAAATTGTCATGATTATGATTACCCTTTTTCTGAACATTAATCTATTAATGTGGAAATAATTTATAGCATTCAAGTCTCTTATGATACTCCCACTATTCTGAATGAGAAGAATTTTGCTTATGTGGAGAGTAGTAAATTTTATGCAAGTAGATCATGAAAAGAACGCTTTAGGTGCTGGTTATATTGTTGAATTCATTCATGATGCTACTAAAAATTATTATGAGGGAGGAATATATGCTTGTAGGAATAGCAATAATATCAAGTTTCCTCTCTATGTGCTCAAAATCTTGAAGTTATGCTTGTTTTACCTTCCTATGCAAGTTGAATCTTGTTCCCCTAAGTTGATTGCTCACAAGATACCTATGCATAGGAAGTGGGTTATACTTAAATGTGCTAGTCATGTTCTTCATGATGCTCTCTTTATGTTCCAATTCTTATCTTTTATGTGAGCATCATTGAAATCGTCATGCCTAGCTAGGGGCGTTAAACGTTAGCGCTTGTTGGGAGGCAACCCAATTTTATTTTAGTTTCTTGCTTTTTGGTTCTGTTTAGTAATAAATAATCCATATAGATTATGTTTAGATGTGGTTTTGTGTTTTAATTAGTGTTTGTGCCAAGTAGAACCTTTGGGAAGACTTGGGTGAAGTTTTTATGATCATGCTGTAAAAAACAGAAACTTTAGCGCTCACGAGATTAGCTAAAACTTTTTACTGGAGAGTGCTATTTAGTTTATTATTTTTTCAGATGATTACTAGAAAAATTACTCAGGTCCACCAATTTATTTTAGAATTTTTGGAGTTCCATAAGTTTGCGTTAGTTACAGATTACTACAGACTGTTCTGTTTTTTGACAGATTCTGTTTTTCGTGTGTTGTTTGCTTATTTTGATGACTCTATGGCTAGTAAAATAGTTTATAAACCATAGAGAAGTTGGAATACATTAGGTTTGACACCAATATAAATAAATAATGAGTTCATTACAGTACCTTGATGTGGTGTTTTGTTTTCTTTTGCTAACGGAGCTCACGAGATTTTCTGTTAAGTTTTGTGTTGTGAAGTTTTCAAGTTTTGGGTAAAGATTCGATGGACTATGGAATAAGGAGTGGCAAGAGCCTAAGATTGGGAATGACCAAGGCACCCAATGTAATATTCAAGGATAACCAAGAACCTAAGCTTGGGGATGCCCCGGATGGCATCCCCTCTTTCGTCTTCGTTCATCAGTAACTTTACTTGGAGCTATATTTTTATTCACCACATGATATGTGTTTTGCTTGGAGCGTCATGTAATTTTATTTTGTTGTGCTTGTTGTTTGAATAAAGTATCAAGATCTGAAATTCTTAAAATGGGAGAGTCTTCACATAGTTGCATAATTATTCGACTACTCATTGATCTTCACTTATATCTTTCGGAGTAGTTTGTTGTTTGCTCTAGTGCTTCACTTATGTCTTTAGAGCATGGTGTTAGTTTTATTTTGAAGAAATAGATGAACTCTCATGCTTCACTTAGATTATTTTGAGATTCTTAAATAGCATGTTAATTTGCTTAAATAATCCTAACATGCTAAGCATAAAAGATTTGTAAGAATTCTTATGAGTGTGTTGGATACTATGAGAAGTTTGATCCTTGATGATTGTTTTGAGATATGGAGGTAGTGATATTAAAGTTGTGCTAGTTGAGTAGTTGTGAATTTGAGAAATGCTTGTGTTGAAGTTTGCAAGTCCCGTAGAATGCACTTATGGTAAATGTTATGTAACAAATTTGAAACATGAGGTGTTCTTTGATTGTCCTCCTTATGAGTGGCGGTCGAGGACGAGCGATGGTCTTTTCCTACCAATCTATCCCCCTAGGAGCATGCGCGTAGTGCTTTGGTTTTTTATGGATTATAGATTTTTGCAATAAGTATGTGAGTTCTTTATGACTAATGTTGAGTCCATGGATTATACGCACTCTCGCCCTTCCATCATTGCTAGCCTTTTCGGTACCATGCATTGCCCTTTCTCACATTGAGAGTTGGTGCAAACTTCGTCGGTGCATCCAAACCCCATGATATGATACGCTCTTTCACACATAAACCTCCTTATATCTTCCTCAAAACAGCCACCATACCTACCTATTATGTCATTTCTATAGCCATTCCGAGATATATTGCCATGCAACTTTCCACCATTTCATTTATCATGACACATTCATCATTGTCATATTGCTTAGCATGATCATGTAGTTGGCATAGTATTTGTGGCAAAGCCACCATTCATAATTCTTTCATACATGTCAATCTTGATTCATTGCATATCCCGGTACACCGCCGGAGGCATTCATATAGAGTCATACTTTGTTCTAGTATCGAGTTGTAATCATTGAGTTGTAAATAAATAGAAGTGTGATGATCATCATTTTCTAGAGCATTGTCCCAAGTGAGGAATAAAAAAAGAGAGAAAGGCCATAAAAAAGAGAAGGCCCAAAAAAATAGAAAGGCCATAAAAAAGAGAAGGCCCAAAAAAATGAGAGAAAAAGAGAGAAGGGACAATGTTACTATCCATTTACTGCACTTGTGCTTCAAAGTAGCACCATGATCTTCATGATAGAGAGTCTCCTATGATATCACTTTCATATACTAGTGGGAATTTTTCATTATAGAACTTGGCTTGTATATTCCAACAATGGGCCTCCTCAAGTACCCTAGGTCTTTGTGAGCAAGCAAGTTTGATGCACACCCACTTAGTTTCTTTTGTTGAGCTTTCATACATTTATAGCTCTAGTGCATCCGTTGCATGGCAATCCCTACTGCTTGCATCAACATCAATCGATGGGAATCTCCATAGCTCATTGATTAGCCTCGTTGGTGTGAGACTTTCTTCTTTTTTGTCTTCTCCACATAACCCCCATCATTATATTCTATTCCACCCATACTGCTATGTCCATGGCTCGCGCTCATGTTTGCGTGAAGGTTTATAAGTTTGAGATTACTAAAGTATGAAACAATTGCTTGGCTTGTGATCAGGGTTGTGCATGATGAGAGCATTCTTGTGTGATAAAAATGGAGCATGACTAAACTATATGATTTTGTAGGGATGAACTTTCTTTGGCCATGTTATTTTGAGAGGACATAATTGCTTAGTTAGTATGCTTGAAGTATTATTATTTTTATGTCAATATGAACTTTTATCTTGAATCTTTCGGATCTGAATATTCATACCACAATTAAGAAGAATTACATTGAAATTATGCCAACTAGCATTCCACATCAAAAATTATCTTTTTTATCATTTACCTACTCGAGGACGAGCAGGAATTAAGCTTGGGGATGCTTGATACGTCTCCAATGCATCTGTAATTTTTTATTGCTCCATGCTATATTATCTACTGTTTTGGACAATATTGGGCTTTATTATCCACTTTTATATTATTGTTGGGACTAACCTATTAACCGGAGGCCCAGCCCAGAATTGTTGTTTTTTGCCTATTTCAGTGTTTCGAACAAAAGGAATATCAAACGGAGTCCAATTGACCTGAAACTCCATGAAACTTATTTTTGGACCAGAAGAAGCCGACGGAGTACCGGAGTTGCACCAGGGGAGTCCCGAGCTGCCCACGAGGGTGGGGGCGCACCCACCACCCTAGGGCGCGCCCCCCTACCTCGTGGACAGCCCGAAGGTCCACCGACGTACTTCTTTCACCCATATATACCCACGTACCCTAAAATTTCCGAGGAACAGAATAGATCGGGAGTTCCGTCGCCGCAAGCCTCTGTAGCCACCAAAAACCAATCGGGGCCATGTTCTGGCACCCTGCCGGAGGGGGGGACCCTCACCGGTGGCCATCTTCATCATCCCGGCGCTCTCCATGACGAGGAGGGAGTAGTTCACCCTCGGGGCTGGGGGTATGTACCAGTAGCTATGTGTTTGATCTCTCTCTTTCGTGTTCTTGATTTGGCACGATCTTGATGTATCGCGAGCTTTGCTATTATAGTTGGATCTTATGTTGCTTCTCCCCCTCTACTCTCTTGTAATGGATTGAGTTTTTCCTTTGAAGTAATCTTATCGGATTGAGTCTTTAATGAATTGAGAACACTTGATGTATGTCTTGCCGTGCGTATCTGTGGTGACAATGGGATATCACGTGATTCACTTGATGTATGTTTTGGTGATCTACTTGCGGGTTCCACCCATGAACCTATGCATATGGGTTGGCACACGTTTTCGTCTTGATTCTCCGGTAGAAACTTTGGGGCACTCTTTGAGGTTCTATGTGTTGGTTGAATAGATGAATCTGAGATTGTGTGATGCATATCGTATAATCATACCCACGGATACTTGAGGTGACATTGGAGTATCTAGGTGACATTAGGGTTTTGTTTGATTTGAGCCTTAAGGTGTTATTCTAGTACGAACTCTAGGGTTGTTTGTGACACTTATGGAAATAGCCCAACGGATTGATTGGAAAGAATAACTTTGAGGTGGTTTCGTACCCTACCATAATCTTTTCGTTTGTTCTCCGCTATTAGTGACTTTGGAGTGACTCTTTGTTGCATGTTGAGGGATAGTTATATGATCCAATTATGTTATTATTGTTGAGAGAACTTGCACTAGTGAAAGTATGAACCCTAGGCCTTGTTTCCTAGCATTGCAATACCATTTACGCTCACTTTTACCACTTGTTACCTTGCTATTTTTATATTTTCAGATTACAAAAACTTATATCTACCATCCATATTGCACTTGTATCACCATCTCTTCGCCGAACTAGTGCACCTATACAATTTACCATTGTATTGGGTGTGTTGGGGACACAAGAGACTCTTTGTTATTTGGTTGCAGGGTTGCTTGAGAGAGACCATATTCATCCTACGCCTCCCACGGATTGATAAACCTTTGGTCATCCACTTGAGGGAAATTTGCTACTGTCCTACAAACCTCTGCACCTGGAGGCCCAACAACGTCTACAAGAAGAAGGTTGTGTAGTAGACATCAGGGCCGCATGAAGATGCTTGAGAAGGCCACCCTTCGGAAGGAAATGAAGCTCGAGGGACGGAAGAGGCCGGCCCCGCGCTCTGACCTGCTTCTTCCGGTGGAGGAGCTCATGGAGATCGTCGCCGAAGGGGCGCTGCTACCTCTTGAGCACTGCGTTGGATTTCCCCGAAGAGGAGAGGATGATGCAGCAAAGTATCGTAAGTATTTCCCTCAGTTTTTGAGAAGCAAGGTATACTTCCAGTAGGAGGCTACACGCAAGTCCCTCGTACCTACACAAAAACAATAGCTCCTCGTAACCAACACGATTAGGGGTTGTCAATCCCTTCACGGTCACTTACGAGAGTGAGATCTGATAGAGGTGATAGATAATATTTTTGGTATTTTTGACATAGAGATGCAAAGTGAAAAGTAAAAAAGCAAATCAATAATAAAGTGATGGAGATTGATATGATGAGAATAGACACGGGGGCCGTAGGTTTCACTAGTGGCTTCTCTCAAGAGCATAAGTATTCTATGGTGGGTGAACAAATTACTGTTGAGCAATTGACAGAATTGAGCATAGTTATGAGAATATCTAGGTATGATCATGTATATAGGCATCACATCCGAGACAAGTAGACCGACTCCTGCCTGCATTTACTACTATTACTCCACTCATCGACCACTATCCAGCATGCATCTAGAGTATTAAGTTAAAAACAGAGTAACGCCTTAAGCAAGATGACATGATGTAGAGGGATAGTTTCATGCAATATGATAAAAACCCCAACTTGTTATCCTCGATGGCAACAATACAATACGTGCCTTGCTGCCCCTTCTGTCACTTGGAAAGGATACCTCAAGATTGAACCCAAAGCTAAGCACTTCTCCCTATTGGGGAACGTAGCAGAAATTCAAAATTTTCCTACGTATCACCAAGATCTATCTATGGAGAGACCAGCAACGAAGGGAAGGAGAGTGCATCTACATACCCTTGTAGATCGCTAAGCGGAAGCGTTCAAGTGAACGGGGTTGATGGAGTCGTACTCGTCGTGAATCAAATCACCGATGACCAAGTGCCGAACGGACGACACCTCCGCGTTCAACACACGTACTGCCCGGTGACGTCTCCCATGCCTTGATCCAGCAAGGGGAGAGGGAGAGGTTGAGGAAGACTCCATCCAGCAGCAGCACAACGGCGTGGTGATGATGGAGGAGCGTGGCAATCATGCAGGGCTTCGCCAAGCACCGCAGAAGAGGAGGAAGAAGAGATGCATGGCTGCACTAACGAGAGATCGAATCGCGTGTTGTGGGCATCCCAATGCCTCAATATATATAGGGAAGGGGAGGGGCTGCGCCCCCTCTAGGGTTCCCACCCCTAGGGGGGCGGCAGCCCTAGATGGGGAACCAGGGTGGCGGCCAAGAGGGGAGGGGAGAGGGAGGCGCACCAATATGGGCCCTAAGGCCCATATCCCCTAGGGTTTGCCCCCTTTTCCACCTCTTAGGCGCCATGGGCCCTTGTGGGAGGCGCACCAGCCCACTTAGGGGCTGGTACCTCCCCACCCTTGGCCCATGCAAGCCTCCGGGGCAGGTGGCCCCACTTGGTGGACCCCCGAGACCCTCTGGTGGTCCCGGTACACTACCGATAAAACCCGAAACTCTTTCGGTGACCAAAACAGGACTTCCCATATATAAATCTTTACCTCCGGACCATTCCGGAACTCCTCGTGACGTCCAGGATCTCATCCGGGACTCCGAACAACATTCGGTAACCACATACAAACTTCCTTTATAACCCTAGCGTCATTGAACCTTAAGTGTGTAGACCCTACGGGTTCGGGAGACATGCAGACATGACCGAGACGTTCTCCGGTCAATAACCAACAGCGGGATCTGGATACCCATGTTGGCTCCCACATGTTCCACGATGATCTCATCGGATGAACCACGATGTCAAGGACTTAATCAATCCCGTATACAATTCCCTTTGTCTATCGGTACGATACTTGCCCGAGATTCGATCGTCGGTATCCCGATACCTTGTTCAATCTCGTTACCGGCAAGTCTCTTTTACTCATTCCGCAACACATCATCCCGTGATCAACTCCTTGATCACATTGTGCACATTATGATGATGTCCTACCGAGTGGGCCCAGAGATACCTCTCCGTCACACGGAGTGACAAATCCCAGTCTCGATTCGTGCCAACCCAACAGACACTTTCGGAGATACCTGTAGTGCACCTTTATAGCCACCCAGTTACATTGTGACGTTTGGCACACCCAAAGTATTCCTACGGTATCCGGGAGTTGCACAATCCCATGGTCTAAGGAAATGATACTTGACATTAGAAAAGCTTCAGCATACGAACTACATGATCTTGTGCTAGGCTTAGGATTGGGTCTTGTCCATCACATCATTCTTCTAATGATGTGATCCCGTTATCAACGACATCCAATGTCCATGGTCAGGAAACCGTAACCATCTATTGATCAACGAGCTAGTCAACTAGAGGCTTACTAGGGACATGGTGTTGTCTATGTATCCACACATGTATCTGAGTTTCCTATCAATACAATTCTAGCATGGATAATAAACGATTATCATGAACAAGGAAATATAATAATAACCTATTTATTATTGCCTCTAGGGCATATTTCCAACAGTCTCCCACTTGCACTAGAGTCAATAATCTAGTTCACATCGCCATGTGATTAACACTCAGAGAGTTCTGGGTTTGATCATTTTATGCTTGTGAGAGATGTTATAGTCAACGGGTCTGAACCTTTCAGATCCATGTGTGCTTTACAAATATCTGTGTCATCTCCTAGATGCAGTTACCACGCTCTATTTGGAGCTATTCCAAATAACTGTTCTACTATACGAATCCAGTTTACTACTCAGAATAATCTGGATTAGTGTCAAAGCTTGCATCAGCGTAACCTTTTACGACGAACTCTTTTACCACCTCCATAATCGAGAAAATTCCTTAGTCCACTAGTTACTAAGGATAACTTTGACCGTTGTCCTGTGATCCATTTCTAGATCACACTTGTACCCCTTGACTGACTCCTGGTTTGGCACACTTCAGGTGCGGTACATAGCATACTTTAGAGCCTGCGTCTAAGCATAGGGGACGACCTTTGTCCTTTCTCTCTCTTCTGCCGTGGTCAAGCTTTAAGTCTTACTCAATACTCACACGTGTAATACAGCCAAGAACTCCTTCTTTGCTGATCTATTTTGAATTCCTTCAAAATCTTGTCACGGTATGTATTCATTTGAAAGTACTATTAAGCGATATTGATCTATCCTTATAGATCTTGATGCTCAATGTTCAAGTAGCTTAATCCAGGGTTTCCATTGAAAACACTTTTCAAATAACCCTATATGCTTTCCAGAAATTCTACATCATTTCTGATCAACAATATGTCAACAACATATACTCATCAGAAATTCTATAGTGCTCCCACTCACTTCTTTGGAAATACAAGTTTCTGATAAACTTTGTATAAACCTAAAATCTTTGATCATCTCATCAAAGCGTACATTCCAATTCCGAGATGCTTACTCCAGTCCTTATAAGGATTGTCGGAGCTTTGCATACTTGTTAGCATCTTTCAGCATTGACAAAACTTTCTGGTTGTATCACATACAACCTTTCCTCAAGAAAATCGTCGAGGAAACAATGTTTTGACATCCTATCTGCAAGATTTCATAAATAATGCAGTAACTGCTAACATAATTCCAACAGACTCTTAGCATCGCTACGAGTGAGAAAATCTCATCGTAGTCAACTCCTTGAACTTGTCGGGAAACATCTTAATGACAAGTCGAGCTTTCTTAATGGTGACATTTACCATCGTTGTCCGTCTTCCTTTTAAAATCCATCTGTACTCAACAGCCTTACGACCATCGAGCCGTTCTGCCAAAGTCTACACTTTGTTTTCATATATGGATCCTCTCTCGGATTTTATGGCCTCGAGCCATTCATCGGAATCCGGGCCCACCATTGCTTCTCCATAGCTCGTAGGTTCATTGTTGTCTAGCAACATGACTTCCAAGACAGGATTACGTACCACTCTGAAGTAGTACGCATCCTTGTCGTCCTACGAGGTTTGGGAGTGACTTGATCCGAAGTCTCATTATCACTATCATAAGCTTCCACTTCAATTGGTGTAGGTGCCATATGAACAACTTCCTGTGCCCTGCTACACACTAGTTGAAGTGACGGTTCAATAACCTCATCAAGTCTCCACCATCCTCCCACTCAATTCTTTCGAGAGAAACTTTTCCTCGAGAAAGGACCCGATTTGAGAAACAATCCCTATTGCTTTCGGATCTGAGACAGGGGGTATACCCAACTGTTTTGGGTGTCCTATGAAGATGCATTTATCCGTTTTGGGTTCGAGCTTATCAGCCTGAAACTTTTCACATAAGCGTCGCAGCGCCAAACTTTTAAGAAATGACAGCTTAGGTTTCTCTAAACCATAGTTTTTTACGGTGTCATCTCATCGGAATTACGTGGTGCCCTATTTAAAGTGAGTGCGGTTGTCTCTAATGCCTAACCCATGAACGATAGTGGTAATTCGATAAGAGACATCATGGTATGCATCATATCCAATAGGGTGCAGTTATGATGTTCGGACACACCATCACACTATGGTGTTCCAGGCGGTACTAGTCGTGAAACAATTTCCACAATGTCTCAATTGTGTACCAAACTCGCAACTCAGATATTCATCTCTATGATCATATCATAGATATTTTATCCTCTTGTCACGACGATCTTCAACTTCATTCTGAAATTACTTGAACCATTCAATAATTCAGACTTGTGTTTCATCAAGTAAATATGCTCAGTATCTACTCAAATCATCTGTGAAGTAAGAGCATAACGATATCCACTACGTGCCTCAGCACTCATTGGACTGCACACATCAAAATGTGTTACTTCCAACAAGTTGCTTTCTTGTTCCATTTTACTGAAACCGAAGCTTTCAGTCATCTTGCCCATGTGGTATGATTTGCATGTCTCAAGCGATTCAAAATCAAGTGAGTCCAAACGGTCCATCTGCATGGAGTTTCTTCATGCGTATATACCAATAGACATGGTTCACATGTCTCAATCCTTTTCAAAATGAGTGAGTCCAAAGATCCATCAACATGGAGCTTCTTCATGCGTTTTATACCAATATGACTTACATGGCAGTGCCACAAGTAAGTGGTACTATCATTACTATCTTATATCTTTTGGCATGAACATGTGTATCACTATGATCGAGATTCAATAAACCATTCATTTTAGGTGCAAGACCATTGAAGGTATTATTCAAATAAATAGAGTAACCATTATTCTCCTTAAATGAATAACCGTATTGCGATAGACATAATCCAATCATGTCTATGCTCAACGCAAACACCAAATAACAATTATTTAGGTTTAACACCAATCTCGATGGTAGAGGGAGCGTGCGATGCTTTGATCATATCAACCTTGGAAACACTTCCAACACATCTCGTCAGCTCACCTTTAGCTAGTCTCCGTTTATTCCGTAGCTTTTATTTCGAGTTACTAACACTTAGCAACCGAACCGGTATCTAATACCCTGATGCTACTAGGAGTACTAGTAAAGTACACATTCACATAATGTATATCCAATATACTTCTATCGACAGCCTTCTCATCTACCAAGTATCTAGGGTAATTCTGCTCTAGTGGTTGTTCCCCTTATTACAGAAGCACTCAGTCTCGGGTTTGGGTTCAACCTTGGGTTTCTCCACTAGAGTAGCAGCTGATTTGCCGTTTCGTGAAGTATCCCTTCTTGCCCTTGCCCTTCTTGAAACTAGTGGTTTCACTAACCATCAACAATTGATGCTCCTGCTTGATTTCTACTTTCGCGGTGTCAAACATCGCGAATATTTCAAGGATCATCATATCTATCCCTGATATGTTATAGTTCATTACGAAGCTCTAGCAGCTTGGTGGCAATGACTTTGGAGAAGCATCACTATCTTATCTGGAAGATCAACTCCCACTCGATTCAAGTGATTGTTGTACTCAGACAATCTGAGCACAAGCTCAACGATTGAGCTTTTCTCCCTTAGTTTGCAGGCCAAGAAAATCGTCGGAGGTCTTATACCTCTTGACGTGGGCACGAGCCTAAAATCCCAATTTCAGCCCTTGAAACATCTCATATGTTCCGCAACATTTCAAAAATGTCTTCAGTGCCTCAATTCTAAACCATTTAACATTACCGAACTATCATGTAGTCATCAAAACGTGTATGCCAAATGTTCGCAACATCCACATACCACGTTCGAGGTCCAGCACACTGAGCAGTGCATTAAGGACGTAAGCCTTGTATTGTCCGCATAATTGCTACTATCAACTTTCAACTATATTTTCTCTAGGAACATATCTAAAACAGTAGAACTAAAGCGCGAGCTTACGACATAATTTGCAAAGACCTTTTGACTATGTTCAGGATAATTAAGTTCATCTTATGAACTCCCACTCAGATAGACATCCCTCTAGTTATCTAAGTGATTACATGATCCGAGTCAACTAGGATGTGTCCGATCATCACGTGAGACAGACTAGTCAACATCGGTGAACATCTTCATGTTGATCGTATCTGTCATACGACTCATGCTCGACCTTTCGGTCTTCTGTGTTCCGAGGCCATGTCTGTACATGCTAGGCTCGTCAAGTCAACCTAAGTGTTTCGCGTGTGTAAATCTGTCTTACACCCGTTGTATGTGAACGTAAGAATCTATCACACCCGATCATCACGTGGTGCTTCGAAATGACGAACTTTCGCAACGGTGCACAGTTAGGGGGAACACTTTCTTGAAATTTTAATGAGGGATCATCTTATTTACTACCGTCGTTCTAAGCAAATAAGATGCAAAAACATGATAAACATCACATGCAATCAAATAGTGACATGATATGGCCATCATCACTTTGCTCCTTTTGATCTCCATCTTCGGGGCTCCATGATCATCGTCGTCACCGGCATGACACCATGATCTTCATCATCAACTTCATCATCATGATCTCCATCATCGTGTCTTCATGAAGTTGTCACATCAACTATTACTTCTACTACTATGGCTAACGGTTAGCAATAAAGTAAAGTAATTACATGACGTTTATGTTGACACGCAGGTCATAAATAAATAAATTAAAGACAACTCCTATGGCTCCTGCCGGTTGTCATACTCATCGACATGCAAGTCGTGATTCCTATTACAAGAACATGATCATCTCATACATCACATACTTTGGCCATATCACATCACATGGCATACCCTGCAAAAA
This sequence comes from Aegilops umbellulata, assembly GCA_032464435.1. Lineage (NCBI taxonomy): Eukaryota > Viridiplantae > Streptophyta > Magnoliopsida > Poales > Poaceae > Aegilops > Aegilops umbellulata. The sequence continues at coordinate 94,114,599 of CP136054.1, read as the reverse complement.
CAAGTTAGACATCCTCTAATTGTTGTTTGCATGTTTTACGTGGCTGCTATGGGTTTCTAGCAAGAACGTTTCTTACCTACGCAAAACCACAACGTGATATGTCAATTGCTATTTACCCTTCACAAGGACCCTTTTCATCGAATCCGATCCGACTAAAGTGGGAGAGACTGGCACCCGCTAGCCACCTTATGCAACTAGTGCATGTCAGTCGGTGGAACCTGTCTCACGTAAGAGTACGTGTAAGGTCGGTCCGGGCCGCTTCATCCCACAATGGTGCCGAATCAAGATTGACTAGTAACGGTAAGCATATTGAACAAAATCAATGCCCACAACTACTTTGTGTTCTACTCGTGCAAAGAATCTACGCAATAGACCTAGCTCATGATGCCACTGTTGGGGAACGTAGCAGAAATTCAAAATTTTCCTACGTATCACCAAGATCTATCTATGGAGAGACCAGCAACGAAGGGAAGGAGAGTGCATCTACATACCCTTGTAGATCGCTAAGCGGAAGCGTTCAAGTGAACGAGGTTGATGGAGTCGTACTCGTCGTGATTCAAATCACCGATGACCAAGTGCCGAACGGACGGCACCTCCGCGTTCAACACACGTACTGCCCGATGACGTCTCCCATGCCTTGATCCAGCAAGGGGAGAGGGAGAGGTTGAGGAAGACTCCATCCAGCAGCAGCACAACGGCGTGGTGATGATGGAGGAGCGTGGCAATCATGCAGGGCTTCGCCAAGCACCGCAGAAGAGGAGGAAGAAGAGATGCAGGGCTGCACTAACGAGAGATCGAATCGCGTGTTGTGGGCAGCCCAATGCCTCAATATATATAGGGAAGGGGAGGGGTTGCGCCCCCTCTACGGTTCCCACCCCTAGGGGGCGGCAGCCCTAGATGGGGAACAAGGGTGGCGGCCAAGAGGGGAGGGGAGAGGGAGGCGCACCAATATGGGCCCTAAGGCCCATATCCCCTAGGGTTTGCCCCCTTTTCCACCTCTTAGGCGCCATGGGCCCTTGTGGGAGGCGCACCAGCCCACTTAGGGGCTGGTCCCTCCCCACCCTTGGCCCATGCAAGCCTCCGGGGCAGGTGGCCCCACTTGGTGGACCCCCGAGACCGTCTGGTGGTCCCGGTACACTACCGATAAAACCCGAAACTCTTTCGGTGACCAAAACAGGACTTCCCATATATAAATCTTTACCTCCGGACCATTACGGAACTCCTCGTGACGTCCAGGATCTCATCCGGGACTCCGAACAACATTCGGTAACCACATACAAACTTCCTTTATAACCCTAGCGTCATCGAACCTTAAGTGTGTAGACCCTACGGGTTCGGGAGACATGCAGACATGACCGAGACGTTCTCCGGTCAATAACCAACAGCGGGATCTGGATACCCATGTTGGCTCCCACATGTTCCACGATGATCTCATCGGATGAACCACGATGTCAAGGACTTAATCAATCCCGTATACAATTCCCTTTGTCTATCGGTACGATACTTGCCCGAGATTCGATCGTCGGTATCCCGATACCTTGTTCAATCTCGTTACCGGCAAGTCTCTTTTACTCGTTTCGCAACACATCATCCCGTGATCAACTCCTTGATCACATTGTGCACATTATGATGATGTCCTACCGAGTGGGCCCAGAGATACCTCTCCGTCACACGGAGTGACAAATCCCAGTCTCGATTCGTGCCAACCCAACAGACACTTTCGGAGATACCCGTAGTGCACCTTTATAGCCACCCAGTTACGTTGTGACGTTTGGCACACCCAAAGTATTCCTACGGTATCCGGGAGTTGCACAATCCCATGGTCTAAGGAAATGATACTTGACATTAGAAAAGCTTCAGCATACGAACTACATGATCTTGTGCTAGGCTTAGGATTGGGTCTTGTCCATCACATCATTCTTCTAATGATGTGATCCCGTTATCAACGACATCCAATGTCCATGGTCAGGAAACCGTAACCATCTATTGATCAACGAGCTAGTCAACTAGAGGCTTACTAGGGACATGGTGTTGTCTATGTATCCACACATGTATCTGAGTTTCCTATCAATACAATTCTAGCATGGATAATAAACGATTATCATGAACAAGGAACTATAATAATAACCTATTTATTATTGCCTCTAGGGCATATTTCCAACACTCCCATGGCAAGAAAAACCAATCTAGTAGGCCAAACCAAACTGATAATTCGAAGAGACTTGCAAAGATAACCAATCATACATAAAATAATTCAGAGAAGATTCAAATATTATTCATAGATAGACTTGACATAAACCCACAATTCATCGGTCGCAACAAACACACCGCAAAAAGAATATTACATCGAATAGATCTCCACAAGAGAGGGGGAGAACATTGTATTGAGATCTAAAAAGAGAGAAGAAGCCATCTAGCTAATAACTATGGACCCGAAGGTCTGAGGTAAACTACTCACACTTCATCGGAGAGGCTATGATGATGTAGAACCCCTCCGTGATGACGGCCCTCTCCGGCGGAGCTCCGGAACAGTCCCCAAGATGGGATCTCGTGGATACAGAAAGTTACGGCGGTGGAATTAGGTTTTTGGCTCCGTATCTGATCGTTTGGGGGTACGTAGGTATATATAGGAGGAAGGAGTACGTCGGTGGAGCAACAGGGGGCCCACGAGGCAGGGGGCGCGCCCTAGGGGGGGCGCCCCCCACCCTCATGACCGCCTCTTTTGTTCCTTGGAGTAGGGTCCAAGTATCCTGGATAACGTTCGGTGAGAAAATCACGTTCCCGAAGGTTTCATTCCATTTGGACTTCGTTTGATATTCCGTTTCTCCGAAACACTGAAATAGGCAAAAAAACAGCAATTCTGGGCTGGGCCTCCGGTTAATAGGTTAGTCCCAAAAATAATATAAAAGTGGAAAATAAAGCCCAATATAGTCCAAAACAGTAGATAATATAGCATGGAGCAATCAAAAATTATAGATACGTTGGAGACGTATCAGGCGCCGCCGCTCCCACGCAAGGACGCGTTGCAACTTGCTACGGCCTGTGGCGTTCCTGAGTTCGACCTCAAGATGGTGCCCTCCGGTGATGATGTGTGACGACCTCTCCGATCCAGTTCTGCGGCGGCGCCACAACCTGCTAGCTTCTACTTGCGTCTACAGCTCCACCCGCAATTTTAGTTGTAGCCTTTTACATAGAACGCGCCGCTTGCATGCCACCCCCTCCGTGATCCCTGCATGTAGTTTGTTTCTTTTCCGTTTTTCTCTTCTTGTTTTCGTGTCTTGTACCGCCTCTGTTAACATTATCGACTGTTCCATCGTATCCTTGTGGGCTGGCTACCTCGTGTGGCAAACCCTTGTCGCCTCCTTGGTTACCAATGATTAGGGAAATCTCTGTGATTTCATGGAACATTCGAGGCCTCGGTAGGCACAGAAAGTGCACAGAAAGTGCACTGATATGAACATTCGAGGGGTTGAGTGGGACGAGAGATGCAGGGCGGATCAACACACAAGACAAGGGTTTAGACAGCTTCGGGCCCCGGGAAACATCATCCGGTAATAGCCCTACATGCTGTTTGAGGCCAGATCTCATTATGCTCATGAGGGAGTCGCCGGTAAACCGGCTCTTTGTGTCTAGCCCTAAGGATTGTTTCTTCTCTTTTTTCCTGTCCCTCTTTGGGGAGCCCTGCCCCTCCTTATATATGTTGAAGGGGCGGTTTACATGACTAGTCCTAGTTGGATTAGGATTACTTTATTACAAGTGGAGTCCTAGTCTTGCTTCCTTTGTAGTTATTCCTTATGTCTTCCTCTTAAACCGGTCCACCATTAATATAAACCGGCCCTCTAGGCCTTGGGCCTTGTCATCCGTCTGTCCCGCCCGCCGGGTCACCAGTGAGTTACAATGTCCAGGCGGGTTGCTTGTAAACCGCCAAGTCAGGGCGGGTCACCAGTGAATCTCCAAGTGTCAGCGGGATCTCAAATAAACCGCCAAGTCCGGCCGGGTTATACTTTCGGCCGGTTTACGCCGCGGGGTATATCCCCGACATTAGCCCCCAAGTTTGGCTTGGATTTATCCATGGTAAACTTATGCTGCAAAATAAACACAAGAACAAATTTGACAGGTTGTGCTCCGGGTTAAGAATTCTTGTAAACCGGCACCTGGTCATCCTTAAGTCCTTGTCATTCCTCCTTCAAGAAAATCCGGTTTAACAGGCCACTTTCATAATCAACTTGCTGACATTGGTTTGTCATAGAAAATATATTGTGAAGAAACTCCTTTGATTCAGCTCCCAATGCTTAAAAACAATATTGGTCCTTGAAATACTCATCTGATCTTCAGCCGGTTTAAGGACGTAGAAGTTGCCGGTTTAAGAATTTGGATGGCGCCGGATCGTAACCGTTTGTTAACATCAACTTGAAAATATTCCTTTTATATGCCTATCACTTGTAGCCCCCAAGTCTTAAGAAGGTAACATAGTAACAGCTTAAGACTTGCTTCAATATGAATGTCACAACCTTGAAGAAATCCGATTTGTTCATCTCAATCCTTAGTCATAAACTGAGTATTCCACATATGTAGCCCCCAAGTGCCGGGTTGTCATGCTTGCAGCAACCTGGGACTTGTAATTTCCTAATGCTCATAAAAACTTCAACCTGTGTAGCCCCCAAGGGCCGGGTCATTATGTAAATAATGAGCAGGGACTTTGAAAGTATGATCATGTAGACTTTTAACAGCAACGTGTAGCCCCCAAGGGCCGGCTCAGAAAGATAATATTGAGCTGGGACTTTGATATATACTTCAATGAAAATAACATCATATGATGTAACCCCCATCATGGGGCTTGAATCCACGTCCACAAGGTTAAGAGCCTTGTGCTTTACCAACTGAGCAATGGACCCTTCAATGTAATGGATAAAAAGCTTTGTACCTTGAATTGTTGACAGGAGCAATTGGTAGCCCCCAAGGGCCGGCTCATTGTGATATGATGAGTCGGGTCTTCAATAAGATGATCAAAAAATGACTTTGCATTAGCCCCCAAGTGTCATGGTGCATGCTTGCATCGACATGAGACTTGTAGATTTGATGTAATCTCAACTTAAATAATGTAGCCCCCAAGTGCCGGGTCGTAAGCCTGCAGCAACTCGGGACTATTCCTTCAATTGTAGAATAAATCATATCCATTAACAATATGATAGCCATTGCGCTAAAGCGACTTTGAAAACCTTAATCATAATACTGGTTATTGATAACCATAATAAAAATCCAGCCATGTTGGCTATTTGAATAATATATCCAATGATTTATAAGCGCATGATTCCAATGGCGCAATCCAAATATATACTGGCGACTGATAATCCAAAGTCAGGCCGAGTTAATAAACACCGGATTATAAGTGATTATGCACTGACAACTTGTAGTTGAAAGTCGAGCCGGGTTAAAGAACACCGGGTTAATTTGATGACTGATAGTCATGCCGGGTCGAGAGACGCCGGTTCAACATAAAATTTATCAAAAGAGAAAAATCTTGACAGAGCGAAATAAAACCGTGTAGTCGAGGCTTTTCAAGGGCTGCCAGGCCCAAATTCGAGACTTTTCATGGGCTGCCAGGCCGTTGAGTTAAACCATTTGACAAAGCCTTTTAAGATGGGCCTCCAACTAACCAATCGTTGTTTTAACTTTGACAAGTTCAGGGTCTCGGTGAGAGTAACTGTCAAACGTTCGGCGGGTCATGCCAGGATTACCTGGATAGGAGTGGCTTACTTGATGAAGGCAGGTTAACCCGGGGTTTTAGGTGAATACACCAGGCTTCCAAGCCATGGGTCCATACCCGGTTACAAGGGTCCTTTCAAACTCTTTGGTATTTTACGCAAAGAGCCCCCAAGTAACTTTGTGAGCTGTGCTCAATGGGTGCCTATGTTTGAGTTGTGCTTTAGCAACTATACTCTCTTTGGCCCCTTGGGTGTGAAGCTCCCAAGCTTTGTTGTGGCGTGATAGCCGGATTAATGGACAGAACTCTGCTTTGTAAGCTGGAGCCCCCATGTAACCAATAATATGATAAGCCAATAAGGCGGGATACCCATGTTTGAACCGTGCATCATGGCAACAGGTCCTCTTCGGCACCTTTAACTTTTTACAAGAGATAAATTCTTCTTGAACCGGAAATTCTTAAACCGGATACTGAGAGCTTCAAAGCTTTGTGGGAGACATCTTCATTTTCAGTCGGAAATTTTCTGACAGCCTTTAAACTCGAACTTGCGAGAAGTTAATTCCTTTTTGAACCGGAAATTCTTAAACCGGATTTGAGCGCTTCAGAGCTTTGTGGGAGAACAAATTTCCCTTGAACCGGATTGTAAACCGGTTATTTGAGAGCTTCAGTGAGACTGACTTCCCTTGAGCCGGATTTTCAACCGAAATCCTTTATGATGACCCGGATCTTCTTCATTGAGCCGGAATTTTGTAACTGTCTTTCTAAACCGGAAATTTTCTAACGGCCTTTAAATTTTCATCAATATAACAGTAACCTCCGGGACCGGGTTATCTTTCCCTCCATCGTCCTAGGTTTCTTAAACCGGCTGAAACTGGCAAGATTTGCTGAGTCATGTCATAATAGCCCCCGAGTCTTAAAGGTGACTCGAGGAGTTGGCTTGAGACTCTCCATATTTGACCCTGATATAAACCGGCATAACTTGTATATCATTGATGTTGATAGAACGATGTGGATCCACAGAAGGTTGATGTGTCTGCGGCGGGTTATAAATGTCCCCATATGAGCCGTGTCAGCAACTCGGCCAATGGTTCCTTCCAACTGGTGATTTGAAGTTAACCAGACTGTAGTGGCCGCGACTTGTGCGCCTGGCCATTGAACCATCCAGTGCAGACGACGGTTGATGATAATTTGCCTCCAATTTGAAAGAAAACCGGGCTACCCAAGTTGTGACTTGCTCATACTCAATAAACGGCTCATGCAGATAGGTGTGGCCCGGTATGTTGATGTCGACCAGGCCATGAGAAATGGACGGAAAAGATGACCTCAGCATCATAGGCAGCTCAAACAGATGAACCGGCCGCGGTGTTGTAAACCGGCGCGGACGGGCGATTTAACCACGTCGTTTTGATGTAGTGAACAATTGTCCTGCATCAACAATATTGCAGACCAAGACAAAGATAAACTACTCTTTGACAAAAATAATATGTGCCAATAAAAGATATTTTAGATGGATATCACCTGATGTGTCAGGCCGGAAATAATCCGCCATGTAGTTTGATGATCACTATGGTGAAGCTGAAATCACGCATGGATGAGTCGTCCGCGGGAGCAGACAGATGAGTCGGTCGCGGTTTTATAAGCCGGTACCTACAGGAGCATTGACCGCGATGTCTGTAAACCGGCGCGGATAATGAATCGGTCGCATGCGTGGACGGATGTAAACCAAACAGCGGGGGCGGCGATTTGCATGTGTATCCGTCGAGCAGCATGGCCAGGAAGAACGCCACTGCAAAACTATGCTGGCACGCGCTCCATGTCCGCGGTATAACAATACCTTTGTCATAAATAATTATCCTGCATAAAATCATTGCAGCAAAGATAAATTGTTCTTTGACAAGGAAACAATATGTGTTAAAAGTAGACTCGGATGGATATCACCTGATTTGTCGGAACGACAAATGATCCGTGCCCAGGCTTGTGATCCTTCTAGCGCCACGCGATACTAGTACTGCAATACTAGTTGCTTTTGCTTCTGTCCTCTTTATGAGAAAATGGTGGTCCGCGGCCAAAGCAAGCTGTCGAGTCAACTCGAGGCGCAACTCAAGATGAACCCTCAGCAAGACTCAATGGCAGAGGGACGCCAGGTGGAACTGCGCGGGGCGGCGCAGGAAACCATCACGAGTAGTGATCCAGCCCGGGCGGAAGCAGTAAGGTGACCCGGCGGAGATGCGCTGCGGCAGCGAGGTAAACCGGCAGTTGCCGGCTCAAGGGCGGCAGCGAGGTAAACCGGCTGCGGCCGGCTCAAGGGACGGCAGCGGCGCAGGCGAGCCGGGCGGATGAGGAAGCGCTCCGGCGGCTCGTAGCAGAGACAAGGCCGTTCGCGGCTCATTAGCATCCAGCGGGTTGCAGGCCCAAACTGGCAATGGAGGATCATAAGTTGCTCCGTCAAGACCCCAATGGCGGGTCATAGCCACGGCGAGTCCATGGCGACGGCGGCCGACTCAAGGCTTTGCGGTGGTTTAAGGCTGGTGCTGCAGCTGCGGAGGGGCGCCGGCGGCTCAGCAACTATGCAATCGGCGTGGCGCGGAGGCACATGAACCGGCGGCCGGGATGGAAGCGCGCAGGCCAACGGCGACTTGAGGCACCCGACGCCGCGGTACAGTGATTCAGGAGCAGCAGAGGCCGGCTCAGCAATAGTCGAAGTAGAGGCCGGTTTAGCAGCAGCAGAAGGCCGAGTCTGTGGCCAAAAATTCGTTTCTGAGTCGCTGATTGTTTTCGCTGTTGACCGGACCTCAATCTCTTACTTTGACTTTGATTTCAATTGTTGCAGTATGTACACACGTCCTTCTGATAGGGCTTATTTTCCTTCTTGATCCAAACCAAAGAAAGGATAGGGCGGCTCAGCGTGGTCCAGCCACGGAGGCTCGGACTGCGGCCGTTGATTGCAGTGGCGGAGACAGCTATTCGAGGCCAGGCCGGGTTGACTCGGAAACGGTCGGCGTGACCGGCCGGGTCAGAGCCGGGGGTAGGCGACTTGACGGCAACCGGCAGAGGTAGAAGCGAGACGAAGCGGCACCGGTGAGCTGGATGCGCAAACCGGCGACAGCGGAGGCGCAGCATTCCGACGAAGCGAGTCGCAAGAGGAGTCCAAGCCCGGAGACATCTGCTTCTGAATCCGTGTTCCTTTGTAGGTAAGTAGCCCTTTTTTTCAACCTTGACTTTTCTTCCATCTAGATCTTGTAAACAGATCAAACGTGACTCGCCATTGAGAAATAATAGACCAGCATATAGTCTTTTTACTTGATATGTGCTATGCTCGTATGTCCAGACATACTTACCGATTGATTTGTAGTCTTCGGTCATCATGCCAGGAATAGCAGCGGAACAACATCTAATCCGGTTACTATCACGCATAAAAAAACAAGCGGCTCAGGAGGTGTGGCCTGGCGATTTGGCCGCGGGGACCGAGACGGAGACCAATAAAGCTAGAGGCGGTGACAGTGACTCGATGACATAGGCCACAGGGCTGACTCAGAGTTGATGTGTCTTCTTTAGAAATCCGTCAGTCTCGGCGCTTCGAGAAACAATTGATGCCGGTCTTGGCGACTTGAAAACAAACAAACCAATCGCAAGACGGTGGATGAAAAAAACTGTAACCCTAATATTTTCTGATCTCAATTTTGTATATACCGTCTGTCATGGAATTAACACGTCAGATGTCTTCGTGTAAAGACTTAGTCGTGGAGCCATCGCAACGGGTTAGCTCGAAGGGGTTAAACCGGACAAAGGGACATGAGAGTTTATACTAGTTCGGCCCCTTCGATGAAGGTAAAGGCCTACGTCTAGTTGTGATGGGATTGATTGGGTTTCGATGCACAGGGAGCGAATTCGCTAACCTGAGCCTCGAGTTGTCGTTGTCTGTCCCTAAACCGCCGCCGGGTCACCCCTTTATATACACAGGAGGACCCCGGCCGGTCTACAGAGTCCTAGGCTGACTTATACAGGTGCCAGCCTTGGTCTCTTCGTTTCTTTCTTACATTACAAGTTTGTACAAGTATGGCGATTTACCATCATGGGCCCTAAATCACCTGTGGACTCTGGGCCATTACGTTTCTCCGTAAAGCGTCATCCTCCGGGTTGTCTTGGGCTTCGGTATAGCTAAAGGTGAACCGGCCCCTCCTGGCCGGTTTACCCTTAGCAGTTATATCCTCAACATTAGGCTCTAGATTGATTTGAACTTGTTCATGTCAATCTTCAATCCTTAGGAACATTATTGAAATTGATATCCATCCTTGTAAACCGCCATATTGCCTTTTTAGTAAACCGTCGTGACGTCATCTTCTGTCACTGCAGCTAGTTATGGTGATGTCACCCCTGCATAAAGATTCCCTTCTCTTTAATTGATTCCCGAAGATCGAGGCGACAACTGTATCCTTTTCTGCCGCTTCGGGCCCCTCGATTTTCGCGCCTGCCATTTTATCCCCTTTCCTTCATAAATAGAGCCAGAGCTCCTTTCATTTTTTTTCCTTTGCCTCTTCGCCTCGTCTTCTTCCTCACGACTCGAAGAACTCAAGCATCGCCGCCGCCGTCAACCTCGAAGCTCTGCCTCATCTCAGGCCGCCGCATCACCCTGTTTGCACCAGAGCTGCTGCGATATTCCTCCGCCACTGCGCGACTCTGGTAAATACCCCCTTTTCTCACTTATCAGATCTGTATTAGGGTTTGAAGTTTTCTTTGGTGTTCGTCAGTGTTCATCAACGTTCGTCAGTGTTCATCTGCCTTTCCCTTATCATCTCACTGACTCCAGTATTGCCTGATGGCTTCTTTTGCGGCTAGATCTGTAGTTTTTACCGTACCGCACCACAGCATCTTGCCGTTCCTGGGTAAATTCTTATTTGAACCTACTCTGTTCCGTTCAGCGCCATTGTAGGGCTCAGAAAAATTTCTTTACTAACCGACGGTAGATCCAGAAATATATCACCCTCTTGTGAAACTTGTTTCTGCAGCACTTAGGAAATTTTAGATCTAAATTTTGCACCGAAAGGCGGTTTAACCTGCGATAACTGATAACTCCTCATATGCCATTAGCCCTCACTTAAACCGCCATATAGTTTTGAATATCAACGCTTGGCTCCTCTTGCATGCACTTTGATTAAATTTCCGGTTTAGCATTATATGCCAAATTAAATATTGATGAACTTACTTGGATCAGCAAATGTAAATTTCCCATTTTCCTTCTGCAGACTGTGATGGCACCACAATTTTCTGCCTGTAATTGGGTCCCATCCTGGATTACCGAGACACAAATCAACAACTTCGTCATTACAGGCGCTTTAGCTCCACAGAATGTTCTTCAGTGGCGAGTTCCTGGTCCTAAATGCCCTCCTGAACCCAAAGAGGGAGAGGTGATTGTGTTCTTGCAACATCTGGGCCGGGGCTTCAGTCCCCCCGGATCAAAAAAATTTCGGGATGTGCTTGTCAGCTTCCAACTCCATCCTCAAGATATAGGACCAAACTCAGTGTCCAATATATGTGCTTTCCAGGTTTTCTACGAAGTTTATCTGCAGGAAGAACCAACTGTTGATTTATTCCGGGATCTCTTTCACTTAAACCGTCGGACCGAATTTGCTGACGGCCCCAACACTGAACTTGGCGGCGTTTCAATTCAGAAAAGGAAAGAAGTTGAATTTCCTCATGCCAAACTTCATAGCCACCCAAAAGGACTGGAACCAAACATGGTTCTATTGTCAAAACACTGCTCCGACTGACGAAAATCCTCTGCCGGGTTACCGGCCATACCGGCTTAGCAATAGCCACCGTTTACCTCCACGACTAACAGCAAAAGAACGTCAAGCCTATGCATCAAAACTTGTTAGACTCCGGGCTTTTATGGCCAACGGTTTAACTGGCGTTGATCTTGTCCGCTGCTGGCTTTCATGGTGTATTTTGCCCTTAAGCCTCCGCTCCGGGTTAATGTGTGAATACACTGGCCAGACATATGACCCGCAACGGTTTAATCAAATAGAAATGACTGAAGATGAGGTCACTGAAAGTGTGAAGAAAATATTTGATGAAAGTCTCACTGTGTGCACTCAAGTCGGTCTGCCACCTTATTACGCCTCCAACAAACTACCAGCGGTAAGTATTTTAACTTTATATCTTCCTGACTCTGTTGTGCTTATAACTTTATTGTAATAGCTCCTTGCACAACCTCCCAGGCAGACAGCTCCTTCTGGAAAAAGAAACCTCAAGATAAACCGGCCAAAGCTCCTCGGATTAAGAGTAAGGTCACCAAAAGAGTTGGCAAGAAGAAAGCTGCTGAGACTTCTGAACCGCCAGAAGATGTCCATGGATCAAGTGAAGAGGTAGAACTTGACTCCCTTGGCTTTTATTTCATACATCTTATTGACAATGATTGCTCCCAGGATGATGCAGAGGCCAGCCGTGCGGATCACGTTGAGGTAATTTATCTTTCTGACTCAGAACTTGTGCCAGCTCAAAGGCTTCGCCGTGCAGTTCGGAAAGTGAAATGTTCTCACCCTCTTGCTTATGTGGGTCAAAAACTTTCTTTGAAGACACAGCAAACCGAAGGTCATCGCACAACTCGGCACAGTGGCCAACAGGTCACTTCCTCCGGTTTACCTCTGACACCAACCCGGAAACGCCGTCCCGAGGTTGCCTGTTCTCTTGAAAAACGTTATCCTTTGAAGGGTTTTTTTCGATGCCCTCTCAATTAATCTAATTCAAACTACCAGTATCTTCAAACTCGTCGGGCGGTTCATCCACCACTCAACTGCCTCCATTGAAAACCGTCCCTGGGTAAGCATACAGATTTTCCTTTTTCCCTTACCTTTATATTGACCCTGCTGATCCTTGTTTTGATACTAGCGGCAAAGCTCGTCTGAGTAAGAAGGCTAAGACCAGTACCCCTTCTGGCGAGGTTGAACTGGCAGAGATTCCTGAAGATGCCCGCGAGAGCTTTGATAATCCCATGGACGACTTTATCCCGCCAGAGCCAACTACAAATGTTGATCCGCCAGAAGCTAATCCGGCCATTCACGAAAGCAGCTCCAGTCCACGTGCCACACCTGCAAGTCCAGCTGTTGATCCTCTGAACTCCACAGTCAATCCGCCAATTCCTCCTACTACTTCAATCCTAGAAAAGGATGATGGAGTTGTCGTTACCGGTACTGGTTATACCGCTCCGGGCAATCCGGTCATTCTGGCAAAACACAATGCCAAAGATGAATTTGCTTTCCCAAGCAAAGGGAAAGCAAATATTGATTTGTCAAAGTACGCTCATCTTTCTGTCCAGGAGCTTCATTCCGGATTTTTGAACCGACTTTATGCAAGCCGAGACTCTGAAGCTGATTTGGTGAACCTGATGAAAGAACGCTATGAGGTATTCCTTCTCATCTTAATCTTGTATCCCGTAGCCCCCAAAGGTCGGATTAAATTATAAAGTTAAACCGGGACTTATAATCCCTTTCATTCTGAGTGCTCATTTTGAGTGAATATGCATTAGCCCCCAAGTGCCCAGATTAATTGAACCTGGGGACTTTAATCCAGCAGTAGTAAAGAAGCAATCCGCATTAGCCCCCAAGTGTCGAGTGTATAAATAGTTATAGACTTGGGACTTTGGTAGTATATTGATATGCATCTGTGACTGACAGGCGGAGATAAACGGTCAACGCACTCAAATTGCGGATCTTCAAGAAAGCATCAAATCTCAGCAAGAAGAATCTGCCAAGTCCAAAGAGGAACTAAAAGCTGCTTTAACTTCCCTGGAACAGCATAAAGAAAGCTTCAAGAAAGAATGTGCCAAGTGGGAAACTGAGAAGGACGCATTGCGGAAACAAGCTGAAGACGCCGAATCAGATCTTAAACTGGTGGAAGAAGAGCTTTCCGGATTGAAGCGCCAAGTAAATGCTATGACATCTGCCGTCTTTGGTGAGTACTTACTAAGCCATGAAATATTCCTTGTTTGAGAAACAGCTATTAACAACCCTTATCCGTTGCAGGAAGCCGCATTACACATCTGGGTTCAGATGCACGGGTGAAGCTGAAAGCAGCATATACTTTGATTGAACAACTGTATGCTGGTGCCCAACAGGTTATTTGTGCCGCATCTTATAACAACCCGGCCCCAACCCTGATCAAGGAAACGCTAGCCAGGCTTTCGATGGTACCAGCCCAGTTAGAAGAAGTGAAGCGATCTGCTGCCAGGGCAGGTGCTTTGTTGGCCCTCACCCAAGCCAAAGCGTGGATAGCTGATCTTGATCCGGCTGACCTTGCAAAAGGCTTTCCAAGCACACAAGAGGATGGGTCAGATTTTGACGACGCCGCTTTGAAAAAGGTGACAAGGGAAATGCGTCCTCTGGCGAGTCAGCTTGCAGAAGATGCTAACTTGACTGTTCACCGGTCTCGTTATGATGCAAATAACAAACGGGTTAATCCTGACTTGCCGGAAGTGCAAAATCTCATCCCGCCAATCCGTAAGCACACTTATGCCCCTGATGTTGATCCGTCAGAACTTATCAGTGAAGAAGCTGTCTTTCAGGCCTTAACCCGGATTGACTGGACAAGCACAGACTTCCAACCACAAGGTGAAGATGAGGCTGAACCGGCGCCACACGACCCGTCAACTTCGCAGCATCGTGGCAACGAAACTTAATCCGGCAAGTTGATAGATGCTCCACAGACTTTGTTCTAGGGAAAAAACACCATATTTTGGGCTTTGAAAGTGTCTTGTAATAGGCTAGACAAATGTTGTGATCCGGCTGCCATCGTGCACTGGGGTATACTTTGCCTTGACCTGTCTGAGATTTTTAACACTCCCTTATGTTTGCTCCATATCATGCAATCCCTGTATCTGCATAAGAGAAATTCTGTCCAGACGGTTTTACCGCTGGACAGGTCAAAAGTACCCCTCATATCTTGGCAACCAACCATGGTTACTAATGATATAGCAACAATAAATCATACCTGTGATAAAATATATTGCTGTTAGTTTTACCAATTGTGATACTAGAAGGATGAAAATCCAATTTCCAATATGCCATGATGGTATATGATATCGACCTGGGTTGCGATAAACACCAGACGATTGCTGGAGATAATGTCAATCCAAACCGGTTTGAGGGATGCCGGGTTACCTTTATTTGAACGCTTAAACAGAAAATCCGTAAGCCACACCGGGTTAAAAAACACCGTTGTTGGTCGTAAACATGATGAAAAGAAAAAACTTAGCATGATCAAAGAAAACATAGCAAGGCTTTTCAAGGGCTGCCAGGCCCAAACCGAGGCTTTTCATGGGCTGCCAGGCCACTGAGTTATACCATTTTAGCAAAGCCTTTTAAGATGGGCCTCCAACTAACCAATCATCGTTTTAACTTTGACGAGTTCACGGTCTCAAAGAGAGTAACTGTCAAATGTTCGACGGGTCGTGCCAGGATTACCTGGATAGGAGTGGCTTACTTGATGAAGGCAGGTTAACCCAGGGTTTTAGGTGAATACACCAGGCTTCCAAGCCGTGGGTCGATACCCGGCTACAAGGGTCCTTTCAAGCTCTTTGGTATTTGACACAAAGAGCCCCCAAGTAACTGTGTGAGCTGTGCTCAATGGGTGCCTATGTTTGAGCTGTGCCATGAGCAATCAGACTCTCTTTGGCCCCGTGGGTGTGAAGCTCCCAAGCTAAGTGGTGGCGTGATAGCCGGTTTACGAGGTAGTACTCCGCTGGTTTAAGCTGAAGCCCCCAAGTTAATAGATATTGGAAGGAAAACAACGGAGACCCTGCTTGATTTAGCAAGGGTGCCGGTTTACTTTATTGATCATAATATGTACATTGTCGAAATATATACATAAGAAAAGCCAGTGGCTTCAAGCATAATAAGGCCGTAGGAGAGCTATGTTCCATGGCCGTCGGGTCTCCTCCTTAGAGCTACGTGAGTCTTCTCGAACGTCAATGAGGTAGTATGATCCGTTGTGCAGATTCTTGCTGACCACAAAGGGTCCTTCCCAAGGCGGGGATAGCTTGTGCATATCAGTCTGGTCTTGGACGAGACGGAGCACCAGATCACCTTCTTGAAAGGTTCTTGTTTTAACCCGGCGGCTGTGATAACGCCGCAGGTCTTGTTGATAAACTGCTGACCGAGCCAAAGCCATGTCCCGTTTCTCATCTAACAGGTCCAGCGCCTCTTGGCGTGCTTGCTCATTGTCCGCTTCAACATAATTTGCAACTCGGGGCGAATCGTGACGGATATCGCTTGGAAGGACGGCCTCTGCCCCGTAGACCATGAAAAAAAGTGTATAACCTGTAGACCGGTTTGGGGTGGTGTTTATGCTCCATAACACTAATGGTAATTCTTCCACCCAACAACCCGGGGTCCGCTTCAGAGGGACCATAAGCCGAGGCTTGATACCCTTCAGGATTTCTTGATTCGCCCTCTCCGCTTGACCATTAGACTGGGGGTGAGCCACAGATGCTAGATCAAGCCGGATGTGCTCTCTGTGGCAAAATTCCTCCATCTCTCCTTTAGAAAGGTTCGTACCATTATCTGTGATGATACTATGTGGAAAGCCAAAACGGAAAATAATCTTTTTAAGGAATTGAACCGCCGTAGCTGCGTCACACTTACTGATGGGCTCCGCTTCAACCCATTTAGTAAACTTATCAACCGCCACCAACAGGTGGGTCTTCTTGTCCTTGGAACGTTTAAAGGGTCCCACCATATCGAGCCCCCAAGTAGCAAACGGCCAAGTGATGGGAATCATGCGTAATTCTTGAGCCGGAACATGAGCTCGACGTGAAAATTTCTGACAAGCATCGCACCGCTTTACCAGATCCTCCGCATCAGAATGGGCTGTTAACCAGTAGAACCCATGACAGAATGCTTTAGCCACGAGGGATTTGGAGCCGGCATGGTGACCACAATCTCCTTCATGGATTTCACGCAAAATCTCTTGCCCCTCTTCGGGAGAAACACAACGTTGGAACACGCCTGAAACGCTGCAACGGTGCAACTCGCCATTATGCACGACCATAGACTTGGACCGCCGGTAACTCGCCCCGGTTTAAGTATGCCAAATATGGGATAGTCCAATCCGGAGTGGCATGCAAGGCAGCTACCAATTGGGCCTCCGGATCAGGAATAGCTAAATCCTCTTCTGTAGGCAATTTTACAAATGGGTTATGCAAAATATCCAGAAAGGTGTTAGGTGGTACCGGTTTACGTTGAGATCCCAGCCGGCTGAGCGCATCAGCTGCTTCGTTCTTGCGCCAGTCGATGTGCTCCACCTGATAACCTTTGAAGTGGCCTGCTACCGTATCCACCTCTCGCCTGTAGGCTGCCATGAGTGGACTTTTTGAATCCCAAGTGCCAGAAACTTGCTGGGCCACGAGATCAGAATCCCCAAAGCATCGAACCCGGCTTAAGTTCATTTCCTTAGCCACACGGAGGTCGTGGAGTAAGGCCTCGTACTCTGCTGCATTGTTAGTACAAGGGAACATTAAGCGGAGAACATAACAAATTTTATCACCTCGAGGGGAAGTAAGGACGACTCCAGCCCCCGAGCCTTCCAACTGCCTGGACCCGTCAAAGTGGATAGTCCAGTATGTATTATCCGGTTTATCCTCTGGTGTCTGTGACTCGGTCCAATCATTAATGAAGTCGACCAGCGCCTGAGATTTAATGGCTGTTTGGGGCATATACTTCAACCCATGGGGACCAAGCTCAATCGCCCATTTTGCAATCCGGCCAGTTGCCTCTCTATTCTGGATTATATCCCCCAAGGGAGCAGAACTAACCACAGTGATAGGATGGCCTTGAAAGTAGTGCTTGAGCTTCCTACTTGTCATAAAAACGCCATACACCAGCTTCTGCCAGTGTGGATACCTTTGCTTGGATTCGATTAACACCTCGCTGATATAGTAAACCGGCCTTTGAACAGGATATTCTTTTCCAGCCTCCTTTCGTTCAACCACAATCGCCACGCTAACAGCACAGGCATTGGCAGCCACGTACAACAATAAAGGCTCCTTATCGACCGGAGCAGCAAGGAGGGGTGGTTCAGTCAACTGCCGCTTCAAATCCTCAAATGTTGTATTAGCGGCATCACTCCAGACGAATTCATCTGTCTTCTTCAGCATCTGATACAGGGGAATGGCCTTCTCTCCCAAACGGCTGATAAACCGGCTGAGGGCGGCAATCCGGCCCGCCAAACGCTGAACATCATTGATGCACGCTGGTTTAGTCAAGGATGTGATCGCTTTGATTTTTTCTGGATTGGCCTCGATGCCTCGGTTGGATACCAGAAAGCCCAGAAGCTTGCCTGCCGGAACACCAAAAACGCACTTCTCCGGGTTAAGCATCATTTTGTAAACCCGAAGATTGTCAAATGTCTCCTTGAGATCATCTATCAATGTTTCCTGCTTCCTGGATTTTACCACAATATCATCCACGTAAGCGTGAACATTGCGCCCGATCTGCTTGTGAAGACAATTTTGCACACAGCGCTGATAGGTTGCTTGGGCGCTCTTGAGCCCAAAAGGCATTGAAACGTAGCAGAAAGCTCCAAAGGGGGTGATAAAAGCTATCTTCTCCTGGTCCTTAACTGCCATTTTAATCTGATGATAACCTGAGTAGGCGTCCAGGAAACTTAGGCGATCACAACCCACCGTCGCATCAATGATCTGATCAATCCGCGGGAGAGCAAAAGGATCGGCCGGGCATGCCTTGTTCAAATCTGTGTAGTCCACACACATACGCCATGTGCCGTTCTTCTTAAGAATGAGCACCGGATTAGCCAACCACTCAGGATGAAATACTTCAATGATAAACCCCGCTGCTAGTAGCCGGGCTACTTCTTCACCAATGGCCTTGCGTCTCTCTTCGTTAAAGCGGCGAAGGAACTGCTTGACTGGTTTGAACTTGGGGTCAATATTGATATTGTGCTCAGCGAGTCCTCTCGGTACACCTGGCATGTCAGAAGGCTTCCATGCAAAAATGTCCCGATTCTCACGGATGAACCCGATGAGCACGCTTTCCTATTTTGGATCCAGATTGGCACTGATACTAAACTGTTTGGATGAATCATCGGGGACAAAGTCAACGAGTTTAGTCTCATTGGCCGGTTTGAATGCCAGGGCCGGGTCATGCTCGGTTGTGGGCTTCTTTAAAGGGGTCATGTCCGTCGGATCAACATTGTCCTTATAGAACTTCAACTCTTCTGTGGCACAAACCGATTCGGCATAGGCCGCTTCACCTTCCTCGCAATCCAAGGCAATCTTGCGGCTACCATGTACTCTGATCGTCCCTTTATAACCTGGCATTTTGAGCTGTAGGTAGACATAACAGGGTCTCGCCATGAATTTCGCATAAACCGGCCGTCCGAACAGCGCATGATAAGGGCTCTGGATTTTCACCACTTCAAATGTCACTGTCTCAGATCTGGAATCATGCTCATCTCCAAACACAACTTCCAAAGCAATCTTCCCAACAGGGTATGCCGATTTAAGGTTTAAGGTTTTTATCCGTCAACCCCATGCGGCGGAATGTCTCGTAGTACAGGATATTTATGCTGCTTCCTCCGTCCATTAAAACTTTGGTGAATTTGTAACCTCCCACCTGAGGTGCTACGACCAAGGCTAACTGACCCGGATTGTCAACCCGGGGTGGGCGATCCTCTCTGCTCCACACAATAGGTTGTTCCGACCATCATAGATAACGTGGTACTGCTGGTTCAACAGCATTGACTGCCCTCTTGTGAAGCTTCTGATCTCGCTTGCACAGGCTAGTTGTGAACACGTGATATTGCCCGCTGTTCAACTGCTTGGGATGGTTTTGGTAGCCCGACTGGTGCTGATTCCCCTGGTTGTTCTGCTGGTTACTGCCGTGGTTGTTCTGATGTCCTTGATTATTCTGGAATCCAGGGCTTGAACCGCCGCCCCCATTGAAACCAGGGCCTGAACCGCCGGGCGGACCCTGATCATACCAGTAGAGATCAGAATTTTTGAACTCCCTCATTATGTGACAATCCTTCCAAAGGTGTGTAGCAGGGGCCTCCTTGGTTCCGTGCTTCGGACAGGGCTGGTTTAACAAGCGCTCCAGATTCATCCCGCCACCGCGCTGGGGCGGTTTACCCTTACGACGCTGCATATTCGTGTTAGCCACAAAATCTGAATTATCTGCCTTGCGCTTACCATTATTCCCATGGCCTCCTTGGTTATGGTGTTGCTGCCCTTTCGCACCGCCGTTCTTCTTTCCCTTCCCCGGTTTCTCCTCATCAGACTCGGGATCCTTGGTATTATCAGAATCGGCATACTTGACCAAAGCTGCCATAAGTGTTCCGATATCATTGCAATGGCGCTTGAGCCTCCCAACTTCATCTTTAGTGACTTAAACCGGCAATTGCACTCCAGCGTCAAGATTGCTTGGCCAGCGCTGATCCGGTCTGAAGAATGCAAAACCTCTGGAACCCGGCGCACCCAGTGAGTTGTTGACTCACTCTCCCCTTGAACACAGGCATCCAGATCTACAATAGACATAGGCTGTTTGCAGGTGTCTTTGAAATTGGCTATGAACTGAGCCTTTAACTGCCCCCATGACTCGATGGAATTGGCTGGTAAGTTTTTCAGCCAAGTACGGGCTGTCCCCTTTAACATCATTGTGAAGTATTTTGCACACGCCGCTTCATCCACTTCCAGCATCTCCATTGCCATCTCGTAACTCTCGACCCACGCCTCAGGCGGCTGATCCGCCGTGTAATTGGGTACCTTTCGCGAACCTTTAAAATCCTTGGGCAGTCGTATGTTACGGAGGGCCGGAATCAGACATGGCACCCCCCAGGAACTGAAAGCAACCCCAGTGCCCCGGTCTACCGATGCTGCTGGCTGAAACGGGGTGGTTTGATGGCGGCCTGCCTCCCTGCATGCTCTGCCATTATCTACCACCTCCTGAGCGTTTATCTCACCGCGGGCCGCATCACGGTGCCTGGCATTGCTAGATACTTCCGGTTCATCTATGTGTCTGCTGTAGCTTTTGCTTGGACGGGGGGTTGAATGAATTCTATCCCAGCTATAAGAATAGGCCTGCTCTTGTACCACGGCGGTTTGAAGAAGATCCCTAGCCCGTCGCGTTTCGATCGCTGCCAATGCGTCACCTTCGATCGGAATAGCCGCCAGACGGGACGCTGCAGCAATCATATTATCCAAAGGGATTGGAAAGTGATCTGGTGGCGCGGCCACATGCGGCGGCGGATTGTCCGCCCGTCGAGGTGGTTCCGTCAGGCGTGGCTGATCCGGTGTCGTTCTAAGTGCTTCAGTCCGGTTCACGGCTGCTGGATTGCTCGTCCCAGCCCCTGGTGTATTAAAGAGGTTCAAGCCTTCAAAGACCGGCGGCAGGCGCGATCGATATTTCCGCCGCATCACCTCGTTTGATGCGTTTTGGTCCAAGGCCAGCCGGTAGTTCTGTGCCTGTATCAACTGTGACTGGGCATCCAAAGCGGCCCGTTCCTCCGCCATCTTCGCCTCTGCAACTGCCAGATCCTCCTTGGCCTGTGCTATCTGGTCTTTCAGCTTGGCAACATCCGCATTATGCTGGTCCTGTGTCTCCGGGGTAACCACCGCGGTTAGCAAGGTCGCTTAGGAATCCATCAGATCGGAGAGAACTTGAACCGGCCGGCGCCCCGGGCCACCTGCCGCGGCTGCTGTTGAAGATTGTAATGTGGGCTGTGTTCCGGCCATGTAAATGGCAACCCGACTCGGCGGTTCAGGGAGATCCGGAATACTACCGCCGTCGGAATATCCCTCGAACCCATCATCGTGGACTTGATACCGGGACTCAGTTTCCCCGGCAGATGACTCGCTATCGGTGTAAACAGCTGTCTCACCCTCGGATACCGGTTCAGATCCGGCCCCATGAACGCCCGCTTCACGGCAGGTTTGATCTGGGTAGGGTTTGCACGCTGAGCTGTCTCGACGAGGTCGGTGCAGATGTCCAGCTTAGGACCCGGCTCGCCGATCTTGCCGATGAAGACATGGATTCCTCCAAAGGGGACCCGGTATCCATACTCAATCGAGCCGGTCTCGGGGCCCCACCCTTGGTTGTCGATGTAGAGCTTGCCGCGACGACTCTTGGTCATCCGGCCAACCGCGTACCCTTTGAGTCCTTCGAAGCTGCCCTTCAAGAACTCAAAACCATCGTGCGGTAGCCCCACGGTGGGCGCCAACTGTCGTGGAATTAACACGTCAGATGTCTTCGTGAAAAGACTTAGTCGTGGAGCCATCGCAACGGGTTAGCTCGAAGGGGTTAAATCGGACAAAGGGACACGGGAGTTTATACTAGTTCGGCCCCTTCGATGAAGGTAAAGGCCTACGTCTAGTTGTGATGGGATTGATTGGGTTTCGATGCACAGGGAGCGAATTCGCTAACCTGAGCCTCGAGTTGTTGTTGTCTGTCCCTAAACCGCCGCCGGGTCACCCCTTTATATACACAGGAGGACCCCGGCCGGTCTACAGAGTCCTAGGCTGACTTATACAAGTGCCAGCCTTGGTCTCTTCCTTTCTTTCTTACATTACAAGTTTGTACAAGTATGGCGGTTTACCATCATGGGCCCTAAATCACCTGTGGACTCTGGGCCATTACGTTTCTCCGTAAAGCGCCATCCTCCGGGTTGTCTTGGGCTTCGGTATAGCTAAAGGTGAACCGGCCCCTCCTGGCCAGTTACTATCACGCATAAAAAAACAAGCGGCTCAGGAGGTGTGGCCTGGCGATTTGGCCGCGGGGACCGAGACAGAGACCAATAAAGCCAGAGGCGGTGACAGTGACTCGACGACATAGGCCACAGGGCTGACTCAGAGTTGATGCGTCTTCTTCAGAAATCCATCCGTCTCGGCGCTTCGAGAAACAATTGATGCCGGTCTTGGCGACTTGAAAACAAACAAACCAATCGCAAGACAGTGGCTGAAAAAAACTGTAACCCTAATATTTTCTGATCTCAATTTTGTATATGCCGCCGCTGATGACTTCTTCCATGTTAAACTAACGATCTTAGCTAATGTGAATCCTTCCACGCCGGTTTGAGCCGGAAAATTACGAACTTCTCGAACCCTAGAAAAAATCCCTCCAAAAACTCATCACCACCGTGCGCAGGCCCCACGGTGGGCGCCAACTGTCATGGAATTAACACGTCAGATGTCCTTAGTGTGAGGACTTAGTCGTGAGGCCAACGCATCTATGTGGTAGCTTGAGAGGGGTTGAGTGGGACGAGAGACGCAGGGCGGATCAACACACAAGATAAGGGTTTAGACAGCTTCGGGCCCCGGGAAACATCATCCGGTAATAGCCCTACATGCTGTTTGAGGCCAGATCTCATTATGCTCATGAGGGAGTCGCCGGTAAACCGGCTCTTTGTGTCTAGCCCTAAGGATTGTTTCTTCTCTTTTTTCCTGTCCCTCTTTGGGGAGCCCTGCCCCTCCTTATATATGTTGAAGGGGCGGTTTACATGACTAGTCCTAGTTGGATTAGGATTACTTTATTACAAGTGGAGTCCTAGTCTTGCTTCCTTTGTAGTTATTCCTTATGTCTTCCTCTTAAACCGGCCCACCATTAATATAAACCGGCCCTCTAGGCCTTGGGCCTTGTCATCCGTCTGTCCCGCCCGCCGGGTCACCAGTGAGTTACTATGTCCAGGCGGGTTGCTTGTAAACCGCCAGGTCATGGCGGGTCACCAGTGAATCTCCAAGTGTCAGCGGGATCTCAAATAAACCGCCAAGTTCGGCCGGGTTATACTTCCGGCCGGTTTACGCCGCGGGGTATATCCCCGACACCTCTGATAAATCAACGTCTCATTTCAACAAAACCAAAGCCACCCTCTTCTCCTCTGCCATTAATTCGCTCCAGCTTCAGGATCTCCCCATTCTTGACAGGCGTTTCACCTGGTCAAACCAACAGGAGGCTCCCATCCTTGTTCAGCTTGACCGGGCGTTGGCCAATGTTGACTGGGCCTTAAATTTCCGGATACATCTCTCTCTTCTGTAGCCAGGACTACCTCTGATCACGTCCCTATTCGTTTAACAGCATCCACACCTATCCCCAAATCTTCGGTTTTCCGCCTGGATCGCTCGCTACTGAACTTCCCTCTGTTCAAAGAGAGGGTGATGACGAATTGGACAAGTGTGGATTTGCGACATGCTCACCGAACTTTATTGGATATAGTGCAATCTATGATGTTCCTTATAGATTTACCAACATCGTTTTGGGGTTATGCATTAAAGACAGCTGCATTCACGTTAAAAAGGGGCACCATCTAAGTCCGTTGAGGCGACACAATATGAACTGTGGTTTGTCAAGAAACCAAAGTTGTCGTTTCTTAAAGTTTGGGATTGTGATGCTTATATGAATAAGTTTCATCCTGATAAGCTCAAACCCAAATCGGAGAAATATGTCTTCATAGGATACCCAAAGGAGACAGTTGGGTACACCTTCTATCACAGATCCGAAGGCAAGACATCCGTTGCTAAGAATGGATCCTTTCCAGAGAAGGAGTTTCTCTCGAAAGAAGTGAGTGGGAGGAAAGTTGAACTTGATAAGGTAACTGTTGGGGATATTGTTATTTGGGGTAAACCGGCCTACAGGGCCCGGGTTAGCCTCGTCAATGGACCCGAGATGTTGAAGCCCAAGGAGAAATAGAAGGGCCCAAGGCCTATAATCGGTTTAGAGGTTCACAGGCGTAAACCGGCCTGAGATAAAACTTGCATTGTAAGTTAGGAATAGGGAGACCGACCCGGGCACGTTTATGAGCCGGAGGTCGGGACTTTGCAGACCGACGGGCGTCACCCGTGTATATAAGGGGACGACCCGACGGCGGTTTGAGAGGGAGAACAACAACTCGAGGTTTAGGAAAAGCTTATCGCTCCCTAGCCCTCGAAACCCATCAATCCCATCACAACTAGACGTAGGCTTTTACCTTCATTGAAGGGGCCGAACTAGTATAAACTCTGTGTCCTTGCGTCCGCTCTAACCCCTTCAAACTAACCCGTTGCGATGGCTCCACGACTAAGTCCTTTTGCCAGGACAACTGCCGTGACAAATCCACGACAGTTGGCGCCCACCGTGGGGCTATCGCGAGATGGTTACAGGTTTTTGGAGGGCGGCTTTGAAGGACTCGAGGGTTACGCTGTGGGTCGGATGACTAAGAGCCGTCGCGGAAAACTCTACATCGACAGCACAGGCTGGGGCCCCGACGCCGGCTCGATCGAGTACGGCTACCGGGTCCCCTTTGGCGGCATCCACGTTTTCATCGGCAAGATCGGCGAACCGGGCCCCGAGCTGGGCGTCTGCACCGACCTTGTCGAGACAGCTCAACGCACAAGATCGACCCTGGCTAAACCGGCCAGGAAGCGCGCCTTCGTGGGAGTCATCCACGGAGGAAGCTACGAGGAAGGATCCGAATCCGGTGACGAAACCGCCATCTACTCCGGCGATGAAACATCAACCGGGGAAACCGAATCTCTTTACCAGCTGCAAGATGATCGGATTGGGGGCGGCTCCGATGGCGACAGTATTCCGGATCCCTCTGGTCTGCCCTGTCGGGTTGGGATCTTCATGGCTGGAACACAGGCGGTGCCACGTTCATCAACTGCAGCAGCCGCGATCTCCGGATCAGCAGCGGCAACAGCTGCACGGGCAGGAGGCCCTGCGGACTCACCAGCCCGAGTTTTGTCAGATCTGTTTGACGCACTAGCAGCGCTCATGGCGGAAGCCAACCCGGTGGATCAGGAGGTTCACAATGCTGAGATTGCCAAGGTGAGAGAGCAGATCACTCAAGCTAAAACGGAATTGGCAGCAGAAGAGATCAGGATGACGGCGGAGCGCGCCGCTTTAGATGCACAGGCTTACAGGCTCATGATGGACCAGAAGGCGTCTCAGGAAGTCCTGAGGAGAAAATCCCGATCTCGGTTGCCCGCAGCCCTCGACGCTCAAAATCTCTTCAACACCCCAGGGGTAAACCGTGCGGAGGCGACAGCCGGCGCCCCGGTTCAGCACCGGACAATAAACCTGCCTCGTCACAACACTGGTACACCGCCGGCCATACCAACGCCGTCAGGTCATTATTCCAACCCGATGGATAACCTCGTCGCGGCGGCAGCTCGGTTGGAAGCCATTCCGATCGAAGGAGATTCACCGCAGGATGAAGAGACACGCCGGGTCAAGGAGCTCCTTAGGACCGCGTTGGCCCAGCAAGAAGCATATTCGCAAAGCCGTGATCGGATTCACTCCACCCCTCGCCCCAGCGGGAGCTATAGTAGGCGCGTGGAGGAGCCGGCTGTTTCAAGTAACGCCAGGCGTGAAGCGCTCCGCGGCAACAATCCGGCGGGCGTCGACAATGCTCACGAGAATGTGGATCGCACCCGTGCACGGGAGGCCGGATTAGCAGCGCAGCATCAGGCTCGTCAGCTTACACCTATCTTCCCGGCGGCTACGGTTGAACCGGGGGTGGTTTCCAGTTCTTTGGGAGTACCGTGCCTTGTTCCCGCTTTGCGCAACGTACGCCTGCCCAAAGATTTCAAAGGCCCCCGCAAGGTACCAAACTACACGGCAGATCAGCCTCCGGAGACATGGGTGGAGAGCTATGAGATGGCTATGGAGATGCTGGATGTGGATGACACGGCGTGTGCCAAGTATTTTACTATGATGTTAGAAGGAACGGCCCGGACTTGGCTAAAGAGCTTACCGCCTAATTCAATTAGTTCGTGGGCCCAATTGCGCGCCCGATTTATCAAGAATTTCAAGGACACGTGCAAACAGCCAATGTCGATAGTTGACCTAGCAGCCTGCGTTCAGCAAGAAGGGGAATCAACTACCCATTGGGTACGGCGGGTATCAGAAGTTTTGCACTCGTCAGATCGCATCAACGCAGACACCGCCGTAGTGCTGTTGGAAAGCAACTGTCGGTTTGGCCCTTTGAAGCTAAAGCTGGGCCGGATGAAGCGTGATTGTACAGATATAGGAACGCTCATGACCGCTTTAGTGAAGTATGCGGATTCTGACAGTACCAAGGATCCTGACTCTGGTGATGACAAAGCAGGGAAGGGAAGGAAGAATAGCAACACCAAAGGCCAGCAGCATCGACCGACAGGTAATGGAGGCGGAGGTAAGCGTAAACCGGAAGGGAGCATGGACTTTGTGGCCAACACAAGTGCACAGAATAAGGGCCAGCGGCGCAAGGGGAAACAGCCAAGTTTCCGCACAAATCCCGGTCCTAATTCGGAGCGTTTGAACTTTTTCTTAAACCAGCCCTGTCCGAAGCACGGAACAAAAGAGGAACCAGCAACCCATCTTTGGAAGGATTGTTATATCATGAAGGAATTCAAAAGCTCAAACGCTTTCCAAAATGATCACAGCTCCGGCGGCGGTTCAGGTTCCGGATCAGGATACGGTGGCGGAAATTCCGGTCCAGGGTTCCAGGGTAATCCGGGCGGACAGGTCAGCCAAAATAATCAAACTAATCAAAGTGGTTACGGACAGCAGCAAACAGGTTATCAGAGCAACCCGAAACAGTTGAGTGGTGGACAGTATCGTGTCTTTACTACAAGCTTGGATAAACGGGATAGAAAGCTTCAGAGGCGAGCAGTCAGTGCTATCGAACCGGCCACGCCTCATTATCTGCGCTGGTCAGAACAGCCTATCATATGGAGCCGAGAGGATCATCCTCCCAGGGTTTATAATCCGGGTCAGTTAGCGTTGGTGGTGGCGCCTCAGGTGGGAGGTTATAAGCTCACCAAGGTGCTCATGGACGGAGGGAGCAGCATTAACATCTTGTATTACGAGACCTTCCGTCGTATGGGACTGGTAGATAAGGATCTCAAACCGACCAATACAGTGTTCCACGGGGTGGTGCCTGGCAAGTCTGCATATCCGGTTGGTAAGATAGCCCTTGAAGTGGTATTTGGCGATAGTCACGATTCCAGATCAGAGACGCTGACGTTCGAAGTGGTTAAAATCCAAAGTCCGTACCACGCTTTGTTCGGATGGCCAGCTTATGCAAAATTTATGGCACGGCCCTGCTACGTGTATCTGCAACTTAAGATGCCGGGTTATAAGGGCACTATAACGGTTCATGGGAGCCGTCGAATCGCTTTGGAATGCGAGGAAGGAGATGCGACTTATGCAGAATCGGTTTGTGCTACGGAGGAGCTAAAGCAGTACAAGGACAGTGTTGACCCGGAGGACATGACTTCGTTAAAGAAGCCAACCACGGACCACGATCCGGCCTTGAAGTTCAAATCGGCTGCCGAAACTAAGCTTGTTGACTTCGTACCTGGCGATCCGTCCAAGCAGTTCAGTATCAGCGCAAACCTGGATCTAAAATAGGAAAGCGCGCTCATCGAGTTCATCCGTGAGAATCGGGACATCTTTGCATGGAAGCCGTCTGACATGCCTGGTGTACCGAGGCGACTCGCTGAGCACACCCTTAATGTGGATCCTAAGTATAAACCGGTAAAGCAGTTTTTACGCCGGTTTAACGAAGAAAGGCGTAAAGCGATTGGTGAGGAAGTGGCCAGGCTCCTGGCAGCTGGGTTTATCATTGAGGTTTTTCATCCCGAATGGCTTGCTAATCCGGTGCTGGTTCTTAAGAAAAACGGCACCTGGCGCATGTGTGTGGACTACACAGACTTGAATAAAGCTTGCCCAGCGGATCCTTTTGCTCTCCCCCGGATTGATCAGATCATTGATGCTACGGCAGGTTGCGAGCGTTTAAGTTTTTTGGATGCCTATTCGGGTTATCATCAGATCAAGATGGCAGTTAAGGACCAGGAGAAGACGGTGTTCATTACTCCCTTTGGAGCCTTCTGCTATGTGTCTATGCCCTTCGGGCTTAAGAGTGCGCAGGCTACTTATCAACGGTGTGTGCAAAATTGCCTCCACGAGCAGATTGGTCGTAATGTGCATGCTTATGTGGATGATATTGTGGTCAAGTCACGAAAGAAGGAGACCCTGGTTGACGATTTGAAGGAGACTTTCGATAACTTGAGAGTGTACCAAATGATGCTCAACCCGGCGAAATGTGTTTTTGGTGTGCCTGCAGGCAAGTTGTTGGGGTTTTTAGTATCCCATAGAGGAATTGAGGCTAATCCGGAAAAGATCACAGCCATCACCTCCCTGGCCAAACCGAAATGCGTCAATGATGTTCAGCGCATGGCCGGACGGATTGCAGCGTTAAGCTGGTTCATCAGTCGCCTCGGTGAAAAGGCGATCCCCTTGTATCAAATGCTCAAGAAGACGGATCAATTTGTCTGGAGTGCGGAGGCGGATAAAGCGTTTGAGGACTTGAAGCGGCAGCTAGTCAATCCGCCAGTTTTGGCAGCCCCTGTAGATAAAGAGCCACTCCTGTTATATGTTGCTGCGAATGCCAGAGCGGTTAGTGTGGCGATGGTGGTAGAACGAAAGGAGGCTGGAAAGGAACATCCGGTTCAGCGACCGGTTTACTATATCAGTGAAGTACTTATCGAGTCCAAACAAAGGTATCCGCATTGGCAGAAGCTGGTATATGGTGTTTTTATGGCAAGCCGGAAGCTGAGGCAATATTTTCAAGGACACCCCATCACGGTGGTCAGTTCTGCTCCTTTGGGTGACATCATACAGAACCGGGAGGCGACCGGTCGGATTGCGAAGTGGGCCATCGAG
This sequence comes from Aegilops umbellulata, assembly GCA_032464435.1. Lineage (NCBI taxonomy): Eukaryota > Viridiplantae > Streptophyta > Magnoliopsida > Poales > Poaceae > Aegilops > Aegilops umbellulata. The sequence goes on along the minus strand of CP136054.1, from coordinate 94,085,208 downwards.
CTCGGGCCGCACGGTTTAAGATACGTGCCCCGGACGGCTATAAAGTCACAAGCACTTGTCGACTTTATAAACGATTGGACGGAGTTACAAGCGCCTGAGGAGAAGCCAGATCACACCTATTGGACTATTCATTTTGACGGGTCCAGACAATTGGAAGGCTCGGGGGCTGGAGTCGTTTTAACTTCCCCACGAGGAGATAAGTTTTGTTATGTCCTCCGTTTAATGTTCCCCTGTACAAATAATGCGGCTGAGTATGAAGCTTTGCTTCATGGTCTTCGGATGGCTAAAGAGATGAATCTGAGCAGAGTTAGGTGCTTTGGTGATTCGGATCTGGTGGCTCAGCAGGTATCTGGCACCTGGGATTCCAAGGACCCGCTCATGGCTGCATACCAACGTGAAGTAGATATGGTGGCCGGGCATTTCAAAGGCTATCAAGTGGACCATGTGGACCACAGAAAGAATGAGGCAGCGGACGCTTTAAGCCGCTTGGGCTCTCAGCGTAAACCGGTCCCACCCAATGTTTTCTTGGATGTATTGTATCACCCATCGGTACAGCTGCCCGGTGAGCTGGAGTTGGCTGTTCCTGATCCGGAGGCTCAATTAGTGGCGGCTCTTCACATCACCCCGGATTGGACGCTCCCTTATCTGGCATATATGAACCGGGGTGAGTTGCCAGAAGACGAAAGCTTGGCTCGACAGATAGTACGACGGTCCAAGTCTATGACCATTTTCAAAGGAGAGTTACATCATCGCAGCGTGTCAGGAGCGCTGCAACGGTGCGTATCCCCTAAGGAGGGGTGCGAGATATTACGAGAAATACATGAAGGGGATTGCGGCCACCACGCCGGTTCAAAATCATTGGTGGCTAAAGCGTTCCGCCACGGTTTCTACTGGTTAACTGCTCATGCTGATGCAGAAGACCTGGTCAGGTTATGTGATGGTTGCCAGAAATTTTCCAGACGAGCACACATACCGGCTCAAGAATTGAGGATGATTCCAATCACTTGGCCGTTTGCGACTTGGGGGCTCGATATGGTTGGGCCTTTTAAGCGTTCCAAAGATAAGAAGACCCACCTACTGGTGGCGGTTAACAAATTTACAAAGTGGGTGGAGGCAGAACCTGTCAGTAAGTGTGATGCTGCCACGGCGGTTTGGTTTATAAAGAAGGTGATCTTCCGGTTTGGCTTTCCACACAGCATCATCACAGATAATGGTACCAATCTATCCAAGGGGGCCATGAAAGAGTTCTGTGCACGGGAGCATATACGGCTTGATGTTTCTTCGGTAGCGCACCCACAGTCTAATGGTCAGGCAGAACGAGCGAACCAAGAGATCTTGAGAGGTATCAAACCCCGGCTTCTGGTCCCTTTGCAAAGGACGCCGGGTTGTTGGGTGGAGGAGCTACCGTATGTATTATGGAGCATCAACACCACGCCTAACAGATCCACGGGGTTTACGCCGTTTTTTATGGTCTATGGAGCAGAGGCGGTTCTCCCAAGTGATATACGACATGACTCACCTCGCGTGGCAGCATATGTTGAAGCGAACAATGAGCAGGCACGGCAGAACGCTCTTGACTTGTTGGATGAGGAGCGTGACTTGGCAGCTGCCCGTTCAGCGATTTACCAGCAAGATCTTCGCCGTTACCACAGCCGTCGGGTTAGGACCAGAACCTTTCAGGAGGGGGATTTGGTGCTTCGGCTCATCCAGGATCAGTCTGATCAGCATAAATTATCCCCGCCTTGGGAGGGACCTTTTGTGGTCAGCAAGAATCTGAATAATGGGTCATATTACCTGATTGATATTCGAGAGCGCAAGGATTCACGCACATCAGAGGAGGAGACCAGCAGGCCGTGGAACATAGCTCATCTTCGACCTTATTATACATGAGCCTTGGGCTCTGTTTATGTACATATCATGACCATGTATATATTATGATTAATACAATAAACCGGAGCCTCGAGTAAAGCGGGGTCTCTGCTGTTCTTCACATCATGTGTGTTTACCCCTGGAGGTCGCTTCACAGAAGTTCAAATTATAGATTCCGGTTTAAAAGCCGGTTCAAGGGAAGATGTCTCCTACAAGGCTGTGAAGCTCTTAATATCCGGTTCAATATCCCGGTTCAAGCATGAGGCTTCCTGTTCAAACATAGGTCGTATTCGAACCAAAGAGAACATAGCTATCCAAACATGGGGCTTCCTGTTCAAACATAGGTCGTATTCAAACCAAAGAGAACATAGCTATTCAAACACGGGGCTTCCTGTTCAAACATAGGTCGTATTCGAACCAAAGAGAACATAGCTATCCCTATAAAGTCAGTTGGGGACCTAGTCGGCCTGAACCGTAGCTACACCTCCGGGGGGCTTGGTCATGTCTTGACGACGGTAATGCCTTCTGGCTGGCGCATTTGCCACTGAATCAGTTGGGGACCTAATCGACTTGAACCGTAGATTACGCCTTATGGGAGCTCGGTCATGTCTTGATAATGGTAATGCCTTCTGGTCGGCTTTTTAGCCAATGAATCATTTGGGGGCTTGGTCGTGTCCGAACCAACGCAATGCCACTTGATCGGCCCTTGGCCACTGAGTCACTTGGGGGCTTGGTCGAATCCGAACCAATGCAATGCCATTTGACCGGCATATTTGCCACGATTCAGTTAGGAACCTAGTCGACCTAAACCGTAGCTACACCTCTTGGGGGCTTGGTTTATTTTGTCTTGACGATGGTCACGCCTTCTGAACGGTTCATAGCAACCACTATTTGCATGCGTTTTGCTATCGCGTTGCCTTTTCATATTTGGTTTTTGTTTTCTGCCTTTATTGTGGTGTTTTTTGTTCTTCGGAACGTCAAGTATTTTTAAACCGATTCAGCTGACATAGCCTGGTCCGTTTTTTAACCCGGAGGCAAGTTGCCCGGTTTGGCAAAGGCGCAGCACGGTTCATAGGGTCGAAAGATCTTGTGTACTCAGTAAAGACAGGAAACAAAGTTGGAAAACGTCATTGGAAAGAGCATCAGTACCCGTGCGCGAAGGCACATTCAAATGCAGAGGTATTAAACTATCTTATTACAAGGCAACGTAGTGCCTGAGTATATTGTTCGTTGACGGATTAAACGTCACCAATTAAGGTGAACCGGAGCGTTGATTACGCCTGTTCGCCGCCTCGGTTCGAAGGCTGTGGATCATCTTGCGCCGCATCCTCTTGGCTACCCATTGGCTGGAAATCAGCAGTGGTCCAGTCGATTCCCATTAGCGCTTGAAAGACAGCTTCTTCGTGAATCAGCAAAGACGGTTCAATGTCAGGGGCATAGGTATGCTTACGGATTGGAGGAATAAGATTTTCTGCTTCAGGGACCGGGGCGGCTACTCGCTTATTCTGGTTATCATACTGGGCTTGGTAATGGGTCAGATCTGCTTCTTCAGCCAATTGACAAGCTAGGGGGCGCACCGCCCGGTTTATCGCCCTCAAATCATCTTCACCAAAGTCTGAAGCGTCTTCTTTCAAGCTGGGGTATCCTTGGGCCGCTTCGACAGGATCGAAATCTGGTACCCACGCTTTAGCCCGGATCAAGGCAGTGATGGCTCCAGTTCGAGCAGCTGATCTTTTCAACTCTTCAATCCGGGCTGGAAGCATAGATAGCCTTTTCAACGTGTCTTGAATCAGGGACGGTGCAGGGTTGTTATGCGATGCAGTGGTGATAGCTCTTTGTGCTCCGGTGTACAACTGTTCAATCAGAGTATATGCAGCTTTGAGCTTCATCCGCACATCAGAACCCAAGTGTCCAATACGTGTGCCTGCAGTGTTTCAGGATGGATTACAAACCGGATATAAGATATAGCAGACAAGGTACAAATTGGAAGAGGGGCATTGAAAGAAGTTTACCGAAGACGGCAGAGGTCATAGAGTGTATTTGTCGCTTCACGGCGGATAATTCATCAACCACCGGTTTGAGAGCAGCTTCAGCATTTTCAGCCCTCTTCGTCAAAAGAGTTTTTTCGGTAGCCCAATCAGCTTGCTCCTTTTTGCGGCTTTCTTTCAGCTGCTCCATAACAGTTAAGGCTTTGGTCAATTCCTCCTTCGCTTTTTCAGTCTCAGCCTGCTGGGTTTTTAAAGCTTCCTGAAGGTCCGAGACTTGTTTCTCTTTGGTCTTCAAATCCCCCTGCAGCAGGTCATCAGCAGTGTTCAGAAAATAGTGCACGGTTTGGAAGTATCAACCACACAAGCAAGTTATGTGCTCGATACTTGGGGGCTAATGCATACTTGATCTTAACGCATGTTTTACATTACAAAAGTCCCAGGGTTTATACAAGTATTTAAACTTGGCACTTAGGGGCTAATGGTTATCTGATGATGTTTTATGATTACGACCTATGTTGAAGCCTTGGGTTTTCTAAACCGGACCTTAATTGTCAAGGCAGCCTGATCCGGATTACCATCTCGGTTTGGAAATATTGATAAGCTAAGTTGCAATGGAATGAAACACAAGAGATTTACCTCAAGTTTCTCCTTCATCATCCTGATCATGCCAGCTTCATAATCCCGACTGGTGTACAGTCGGTTCAGGTACCCAGAATAAAGATCCGGGGCGCTTAAAGAGGCGTACGTAGAGGAGTCAAGGTCCCATTTGCCCTTTATGGCCGAGATTTCGTCCTTGGCAGTATGCTTGGCCAAAGTAGCAGTGTTCCCCGGTTCAGAGCGGCCAATGCCGGTAATCACAACATCGTCATCCTTGGAGTCGCTGCTCTGCAGTGGCCCTGTCGGTTTATCAACAGTTGCAGAAGGGGGGATGGATTCATCAACCCGAACAGGACTGGCAGGCGGATTAGCACGGCTGGCAGATTTGGTAGGCCTTTCTTCAGCACAGGTGTCATCTTGCGGAGATAGATAATTCTGAGTATCTTCACGACCCAGAGCGTCAGCACCAGGAGTTTTCTCCGGTTCAGGAGCGGCAGTTCCTTCAGCCGGGTTATCCAGACGAGCCTTCTTGCTCGGTCTAGGTTTAGCCCTGGAAAAAACCCAAAGATTGAAAAAACGGTATAAGATGGATTAAGAGACCCATACAGAGATATGTTGTGATCGGTCCAACTTACCCAATAACTGTCTTCAACGGTGGCAGTTGAGTGGCTGAAGATTCACCGGAAGATGAATGGGAAGTGACCTGATAATCGGAGTCAGATGGATTTAGAGGCTGACGAGTTAAACCTGCTTTAGGAGGAAAGCTAGCGCATAAATCGGAGACCTCTGAGCGGCGTTTCCGAACCGGGCTGTTCGGTAAACCGGCGGAGGTAACTACCTGGCCGCTATGCCGGGTGGTGCGTCGAGCTTCATGTTGCTGGGTCTTCACAAGAAATTTGGGATCCAAGTAAGCAAGAGGGTGAGAAAATTTAATTTTCCGGTTTGCTTGGCGAGGTTTTTTCAAAGGCAAAGGAACGGCATCAGAAGAAAGAATAGTTACCTCTGGGCCTTCGGCATTGCTTGCTTCAGCGTCGTCCTGACAAATATCATCATCAATAAGACGTATAAAAAGCAAGCCAACTGAATCGAGGTCTACCCCGAGGTCCGGATTACCCACATCATCCTCCTCTAAATCCGGAGTAGAGGAAGCGGTGTTCCTTTTCCTCTGAGCGGGCTTCTTCACCCTCGTCTTGGGTCGGGTTACCTTTTCGGTCGGCTCTTGAAACTTCTTGCTCCAAAACGGATCATCTCCCTGTCTCAGAAAGGACTGGAGTTAGCAATATGTGTATAAGGAGATCATAAGTTCTATAACAAACAGAGGGGAGATACTTACAGCAGGTGGTTTGTTTGTGGCACAAAATGGAAGCAGGCCGGATCGGGCGCAAGCATACTCCAGTTCATTCAGCATCTTTTTCACAGCTTCAGTGACTTCGTCCTCCGTCAGCTGAATGTTGCAGTGCCTCAAAGGATCATCAACCCGGCCCGTGTATTGGCACATTAAACCGGAGCGGATGCTAAGAGGCAGGATGCTCCATGAGATCCAGCAACGGGCAAGATCTACCCCCGTTAAACCGTTAGCCATGAAGGCTCTGAGCTTGGACAGCTGAGGGGCATATTTACTCCTCTCTTTGGCGGTTAGCCTTTGGGGGAAGGGGTGTGTATTGCTAAGTCTCTCTGGACAGAAGCCGGGCAGTGGATTTTCTTCAGCAGGGGAAGTATCCTTGCAATAGAACCAAGTGTGATTCCATTCTTGCGGATGACTATGCAACTTGGCGTGAGGATAAGTCACCTCTTTCCTCTTTTGAATCGTCACACCACCCAGTTCCATATTAGGGCCGTCGGTGAATTCAGTACGTCGGTTCAAATGAAAGCAGTCCCGGAACAGCTCTACAGTAGGTTCCTCCTGGAAGTACGCCTCGCAAAGCACTTGAAAATGGCAGATATTCGTGACTGAGTTTGGACCAACATCTTGTGGGCGCAACTTAAAGTTAGCCAGGACGTCCCGATAAAATTTTGAACCGGGTGGATTAAAACCCCGGGCCAGGTGATCCGCAAACACCACCACTTCTCCCTTCTGTGGGGTAGGAGGACATTCGTTTCCTGGAACCCTCCAATGGATGGCATTTTTGCTGTTCAAAGCGCCAGTCAGAACTAAGTTGTTCAGTTGGGTCTCAGTGATGCGAGAGGGAACCCAGTTGCATTCGTACACCTGTTTTGCCATGAGAAAATCTACAAGACAAAGGTGTGCCGGTTTAAGAACAACTGTGAGTGTAAACCGAAGATGCTCTTATGTAGAGTCAGGTTATCTACAATGATATCAACCAGCGGTTCATCAAGGGGACTAATGGATGTGTGGATCGGTTTGTTCGCTTTGCTAAGAGTTAAACCGACCAGATCTAACAGTTGTGAATATGAAAGCAGAAACAGATCCCGTACGGATTCTTTCAAAGCAATGGATCTACAGCTAGGGCGAAAAAGAAATAAAAATATGAAGTTTGGCTCACAGCAGAACAACATAAGTTCGACAAGCAGGAAAAAGAGTGAGATCTAAGGAGATGAGTACAGATTTATGGCGACCGCTGAGAGGGACTACAAATCACGATACAGGTATCATCATCTGTTCGCAAAAGCTGCTATGGGGATGAACAAGAAACAGTAACAGGATGACGAACCCTAGGACAGATCTAAAAGCAGAAGAACAGAGGCCTTACCGGGATCCAAACGGATGTGGAAGGTCGCCGCGGTGCTCTGGACCGATCAGGTTGATGCAGCGGCCGGAGTTGATGCGGTGGCTGACGGCGGCGGCGGAGCTCCGAGGTCTGGGTCGCGAGGAAGACGAAGAAGGAGACGAAAGGGAGGAAAGGAAGATGGCCTTCAAGTCCTATTTATAAGGCGCGGCGCGCGTGTCAGGCGCGCGAATCCAGGGGCCGGAGATTTCGGGAGCCCAGCTGACGCCCTGATTATTGCGGATTAGAAAATGGAGACGGTAAATCTGTGCTGATGTCATATCGGTTTACCGCAGCAAAAAGAGACGAAGAAAACGGTGGTTCAACAAGTTACCGGAAGACATTTGAAGACAGAAATTCTTATTAAGGATTGACGTGAACCTGTTCAAATCAATCTGGGGCCTAATGTTGGGGATATTGTTATTTGGGGTAAACCGGCCTACAGGGCCCGGGTTAGCCTCGTCAATGGACCCGAGATGTTGAAGCCCAAGGAGAAATAGAAGGGCCCAAGGCCTATAATCGGTTTAGAGGTTCACAGGCGTAAACCGGCCTGAGATAAAACTTGCATTGTAAGTTAGGAATAGGGAGACCGACCCGGGCACGTTTATGAGCCGGAGGTCGGGACTTTGCAGACCGACGGGCGTCACCCATGTATATAAGGGGACGACCCGACGGCGGTTTGAGAGGGAGAACAACAACTCGAGGTTTAGGAAAAGCTTATCGCTCCCTAGCCCTCGAAACCCATCAATCCCATCACAACTAGACGTAGGCTTTTACCTTCATTGAAGGGGCCGAACTAGTATAAACTCTGTGTCCTTGCGTCCGCTCTAACCCCTTCAAACTAACCCGTTGCGATGGCTCCACGACTAAGTCCTTTTGCCAGGACAACTGCCGTGACAAATCCACGACAGTAACTGTACCTGCTCCCTTATTGGAAAGTAGTTCATCACAGAAATTTGTTCTTGTGACTACTACACCAATTAGTGAGGAAGATAATGATGATGATCATGTAACTTCGGATCAAGTTACTACCAAACCTCGTAGGTCAACCAGAGTGAGATCCGCACCAGAGTGGTACGGTAATCCTATTCTGGAGGTCATGTTACTTGACCATGACGAACCTACGAACTATGAGGAAGTGATGATGAGCCCAGATTCCGCAAAATGGTTTGAGGCCATGAAATCTGAGATGGGATCCATGTATGAGAACAAAGTATGGACTTTGATGGATTTGCACGATGATCGGCAAGCCATAGAAAATAAATGGATCTTCAAGAGGAAGACAGACGCTGATAGTAGTGTTACTATCTACAAAGCTAGAATTGTCGCAAAAGGTTTTCGACAAGTTCAAGGTGTTGACTACGATGAGAGTTTCTCACTCGTATCTATGCGTAAGTCTGTCCGAATCATGTTAGCAATTGCCGCATTTTATGAAATCCGGCAAATGGATAAACAAAACTGCATTCCTTAATGGATTTATTAAAGAAGAGTTGTATACGATGCAACTAGAAGGTTTTGTCGATCCTAAAGGTGTTAACAAAATATGCAAGCTCCAGCGATCCATCTATGGACTGGTGCAAGCATCTCGGAGTTGGAATATACCCTTTGATAAGTTTATCAAAGCATATAGTTTTATACAGACTTGCGGTGAAGCCTGTATTTACAAGAAAGTGAGTGGGAGCACTACAGCATTTCTGATAAGTATATGTAAATGACATATTGTTGATCGGAAATAATGTAGAATTATTATGCGAATCATAAAGGAGTATTTGAAAGGAGTTTTTCGAAGAAGGACCTCGGTAAAGCTGCTTACATATTAAGCATCAAGATCTATAGAGATAGATCAAGACGCTTGATAAGTTTTCAATGAGTACATACCTTGACAAGATTTTGAAGTAGTTCAAAATGGAACAGTCAAAGAAAGTGTTCTTGCCTGTGTTACAAGGTGTGAAGTTGAGTAAAGACTCAAAGCCCGACGACAGCAGAAGATAGAAAGAGAATGAAAGTCATTCCCTATGCCTCAGTCATAGGTTCTATAAAGTATGTCATGCTGTATACCAGAACTATTGTATACCCTACACTGATTTTGGCAAGGGAGTACAATAGTGATCTAGGAGTAGATCATTGGACAGCGGTCAAAATTATCCTTAGTGGAATAAGGATATGTTTCTCGATTATGGAGGTGACAAAAGGTTCGTCGTAAAGGGTTACGTCGATGCAAGTTTTGACACTGATCTAGATGACTCTAAGTCTCAATCTGGATACATATTGAAAGTGGGAGCAATTAGCTAGAGTAGCTCCGTGCAGAGTATTGTTGACATAGAAATTTGTAAAATACTTACGGATCTGAATATGACAGACCAGTTGACTAAAATTATCTCACAAGCAAAACATGATCACACCTTAGTGCTCTTTGGGTGTTAATCACATAGCGATGTGAACTAGATTACTGACTCTAGTAAACCAATTTTGCTGTTGGTCACATATCAATGTGAACTATGGGTGTTAATCACATGGTGATGTGAACTATTGCTGTTAAATCACATGACGATGTGAACTAGATTATTGACTCTAGTGCAAGTGGGAGACTGAAGGAAATATGCCCTAGAGGCAATAATAAAGTTATTATTTATTTCCTTATTTCATGATAAATGTTTATTATTCATGCTAGAATTGTATTAACCGGAAACATAATACATATGTGAATACATAGACAAACAGAGTGTCACTAGTATGCCTCTACTTGACTAGCTCGTTGATCAAAGATGGTTAAGTTTCCTAGCCATAGACATGAGTTGTCATTTGATTAACGGGATCACATCATTAGGAGAATGATGTGATTGACATGACCCATTCGTTAGCTTAGCACCCGATCGTTTAGTATGTTGCTATTGCTTTCTTCATGACTTATACATGTTCCTATGACTATGAGATTATGCAACTCCCGTTTGCCAGAGGAACACTTTATGTGCTACCAAACATCACAACGTAACTGGGTGATTATAAAGGAGCTCTACAGGTGTCTCCAAAGGTAGATGTTGGGTTGGCGTATTTCGAGATTAGGATTTGTCACTCCGATTGTCGGAGAGGTATCTCTGGGCCCTCTCGGTAATGCACATCACATAAGCCTTGCAAGCATTGCAACTAATGAGCTAGTTGCGAGATGATGTATTACGGAACGAGTAAAGAGACTTGCCGGTAACGAGATTGAACTAGGTATTGAGATACCGACGATCGAATCTCGGGCAAGTAACATACCGATGACAAAGGGAACAACGTATGTTGTTATGCGGTCTGACCGATAAAGATCTTCGTAGAATATGTAGGAGCCAATATGGGCATCCAGGTCCCGCTATTGGTTATTGACCGAAGACGTGTCTCGGTCATGTCTACATTGTTCTCGAACCGTAGGGTCCGCACGCTTAAGGTTTCGATGACAGTTATATTATGAGTTTATGAGTTTTGATGTACCGAAGGAGTTCGGAGTCCCATATGGGATTGGGGACATGACGAGGATTCTCGAAATGGTCGAGACGTAAAGATCGATATATTGGACGACTATATTCGGACATCGGAAAGGTTCCGAGTGATTCGGGTATTTTCGGAGGTACCGGGGAGTTACGGCAATACGAGGAAGAAGCAATGGGCCTTAGTGGGAAGGACCAGGAGGTGGCGCGCGCCCCTCCCAAGCCCAGTCCGAATTGGACAAGGGGTTTGGGGCGCGGCCCCTCTCTCCCTTCCTTCCCCTCTTCCCCTCTTTCCCCCCTTGACCTAGTTGGACTAGGAAAGAAGGAAACCTACTCCAACTAGGAGTAGGAATCCTACTCACTGGCACGCCCCTCCTAGGGCCGGCCTCCTCCCCCTTGCTCCTTTATATACGGGGGCAGGGGGGCACACCATGACACACAAGTTGGTCTTCGTGATCGTTCCTTAGCCGTGTGCGGTGCCCCCCTCCACGATATTACACCTCGGTCATATTGTAGCGGTGCTTAGGCGAAGCCCTGCGACGGTTGAACATCAAAATCGTCACCACGCCGTCGTGCTGACGGAACTCCTCCCCGAAGCTTTGCTGGATCGGAGCCCGGGGTGCGTCATCGAGTTGTACGTGTGTCAAAAACTCGGAGGTGCCGGAGTAACGGTGCTTGGATCGGTTGGACCAGGAAGACGTACGACTACTTCCTCTACGTTGCGTCAACGCTTCCGCTTCGGTCTACGAGGGTACGTAGACAACACTCTCCCCTCTCGTTGCTATGCATCACCATGATCTTGCGTGTGCGTAGGAAATTTTTTGAAATTACTACGTTCCCCAACAGTGGCATCCGATCCTAGGTTTTATGGTTTGATGTTATATGCACGAGTAGAACACAAGTGAGTTGTGGGCGATATAAGTCATACTGCTTACCAGCATGTCATACTTTGGTTCGGCGGTATTGTTGGATGAAGCGGCCCGGACCGACATTACGTGTACGCTTACGCGAGACTGGTTCTACCGCCGTGCTTTGCACACAGGTGGCTGGCGGGTGTCAGTTTCTCCAACTTTAGTTGAACCGAGTGTGGCTACGCCCGGTCCTTGCGAAGGTTAAAACAGCACCAACTTGACAAACTATCGTTGTGGTTTTGATGCGTAGGTGAGATCGGTTCTTGCTAAGCCCATAGCAGCTGACGAGGATACGTACCTAGGGTAGGGTAACTTATCATACCTGAGGTACCCAATCAAGGACATGACTCCTACAATGAAAGACATTCTAAGAAGTATCAACATTTCAGTCGACCTGGTCAGCCCAGTCGATGGACACGAGCGTACTCGACCAGAAGCACAAGCAGTCGACCATGAAGACAGCCACTCGACTATAAGAAGACCTAAAGGCACTGCCTACAAACGATCATCTCATAAGTAGCTTTTATGGCCTTCATGGTACTTTATTACAGGCGTTACCAGTAACCCCCTCTCTTTATGTACATTAAACTCCTTGTAACGTGGGCTGGCTGGGGTCCTGGCGAACTCTATATAAGCCACCCCCCTCCACTAGGACAGGGGTTCGCAACTTTGTAACACACACACACATAATCCAGTCGACTGCCTCCGGGCTCCGAGACGTAGGGATGTTACTTCCTCAGAGAAGGGCCCGAACTCGTAAAACTCCTTGCGCATACAACTACTCCATAGCTAGGATCTTGCCTCTCCATACTTACCCCCCATTCTTACTGTCAGACTTAGAACCACGACAGTTGGCGCCCACCGGGGGGCGGGTGTTCTAGCGATTTGTTGGAGGAGTTGGGATTCTTTCACCCCACATCATGTTTTCGAGCGGAGTCATGGTCGAGAGCCGCGAGATCCGTCTCGGTGCTCTCTCCTTCATCGTTGACAACTCTGCTTGGCTGCAGGAGGCTCCACTCGACGTGGACGTGCTTCCCGCCCGCGAAGCCACGCATTTTCGCGCATGCGTCCGCGGCGTCCTCCTGCGGCAACCGTCGACCCAGTACGGGTCGGCATTCGTTTCGCCATCGTCGTCATCAGTTTCCCACCGGCGCAAGCGCACCGGTCGGTCGAGACTCCAGCGGTGGGTGAAGCACGCACTGGCCCGCCAGTCGGCCATCCCCCAAGTCGCGGCAATCGAGCCCGACGAGTCACTCTACGGCCTGTTCGACCTGTCGACTGGCTCCGTAGAGACTGCGTCCGAGTGCGACAGCAGTGATCCAGTGGCGGAAGTACTAATGGTCGACGGACCACGTAGTCCCCCCGGATTCCCCCACACCGAAGAGGTTGCCGCAGGGGGGATTCCGGTGCGGGGCCACGAAGAGTACAGGCCCGAGCCCCTTACCTCAGTGCAGAGGGAGGAACTCCGTCGCCGGAACATGGACGCCCTTCACACTCCTATCGTTGGAGAAACCCCTGAGGCACGAGCCCTGGAGGAGGTGCGCTTGGCCAACTTGGCTGAACGTACTCGACTGGAGAATCTCCAGAGAGCACTCGACGAGCGCGCACGACCGCCCGTTCCCGAGTCCAGTCGCCGTCGCCTCTTCCAGCCGCCGACCCAGGTATACCGTACCCCGATTCAGAATTTGGCAGCTGCGGCTCGCATAGCGGAGTCGATCCAGCCTTCACAGTCAGAGGCAGGGAGAGGTCTGTTGCAGATCAGAGATTTGCTCCGTGCAGCGGGTGACCAGAATTCAGCCGTATCTCAGTCGCGCAACAGGATTCACAGTCGATCCGTCGCTGCGAATTCTGTTCAGTCGGCTCATAGTCCAAGGTCGCTCCCGAGGCGTGAAGGACACAGAGACCGGCACGAGGATCAATACCAAGGGCACGAGTGATATGAGCACCGATTCGATCGCAACGATCAACGTCGAGTGCCTTCTCCTGCCCCAAGAGCGGGGTCATACGTTCCTCGACGGCAAGAGGACAGACGCCAGTTCAGTACTGGGCGAAGGGTCCTAGTCGACCCCAGGGAACCAGGCTTTGATGCGAGATCCATCATCGTTCAAGGTCTGGTCGACCGAAATAGAGCTCACCGAGAAGACCGTGACAGAGGCGCGCCGTCCAGCAGCAGAGTTCACGTCTCAGGTCCCGAGTGTTTCAGCAGAGCAATCAGAGCTGCAGTGATTCCTCCCAACTTCAGGTTGGCGACTGGAGTCAGCAAGTTCACCGGAGAGTCCAAGCCGGACACATGGCTCGAGGATTACCGAGTGGCTGTTCAGATCGGAGGCGGCAATGACGAGGTGGCCATGAAGCATTTGCCCCTCATGTTGGAAGGATCAGCCAGAGCGTGGTTGAATCAGTTGGCTCCCAGCAGTATTTATACTTGGGAAGATCTAGCCCAAGTGTTTGTCAGGACATTCGAAGGGACTTGCAAGCGACCGGCAGGGTTGACAGAATTGCAGTCATGTGTTCAGAAGTCGAGTGAAACCCTGAGGGATTATATCCAAAGGTGGATCACTCTGAATCACACAGTCGAGAATGTGTCCGATCATCAGGCAGTTTGCGCCTTCAAGGAAGGCGTCAGAAACAGGGAGTTAAGTTTGAAGTTCGGTCGAACCGGGGATATGACCCTGAGTCGAATGATGGAAATCGCCACCAAGTACGCGAACGGAGAAGAGGAAGATAGACTCCGGAGTGGCAAGTATAAGGCAGCCGCTAATGAGGCCGGCGGAGGACACTCCAGTCGGAAGCAGAAGCGCAAGGCCGAGCCAGTCGCCCCCGGGGAAGCCTTAGCTGTGACCCCAGGGAAGTTTAAGGGGAAACCCAAGGGTCCTTGGAACCCCAAGAAAGTGAAAGACCAGGACGGGAACGATGTGATGGACTTACCATGCCACATTCACACGAAGAAAGATGAAGAGGGAAATCTCATTTACCCTAAGCATACCACTCGACAATGTCGACTCCTGATGCAACAGTTCCAAGGGAAGCAGGCCAAGGACAAAGAGAAAGAGTCAGACAAAGTTGAAGACAGGGAAGACAGCGGTGAAGAATACCCCCAAGTCAATTCCACTCTGATGATTTTCGCTGATGTCGAAAGTAAGAGTCGACTGAAGGTCATCAATCGCGAAGTAAACATGGTCGCTCCAGTGACACCCCATTACCTGAAGTGGTCCCAGACCGCCATCACCTTCGACCAGTCCGATCATCCGACTCATATTGCCACCCCAGGGAGGCAAGCGTTGGTGGTCGACCCAATTATTGAAGGCACTCGACTGACCAAGGTTCTGATGGACGGCGGCAGTGGGCTAAACTTGTTGTATGCAGAGACGTTGAAGGGGATGGGCATTCCGATGTCCCGACTCAGCCCCAGCAACATGAGCTTCCACGGAGTCATTCCTGGGAAGAAGGCTGAGTCACTCGGTCAAATCACTCTCGACGTCGTCTTTGGTGACTCGAAGAATTTCCGGAAAGAAAAGTTAACCTTTGAGGTCGTGGATTTTCAGAGTGCGTACCACGCCATTCTTGGGAGGCCAGCCTATGCTCGTTTCATGGCTCGACCATGCTACGTATACCTCAAGCTGAAGATGCCTGGCCCCAAAGGTGTAATCACCATCGTTGGCAATCGGAAGAAGGCAGAGGAGTGCTTCCAGAAAGGCGCCAAAATTGCTGATGCTCAGATGGCCAAGATAGAGATACAAGAGTACCAGAAGACTGCGGATCCGAGTGAGTTGTTACGAGCCAAGAAGCCCGCCACGGAGTCAGCATTTCAGTCGACTGGTGAGACCAAGCAAGTCCACATCCACCCGACCGATCCAAATGCGGCTCCAACCAACATCTCCACTACACTCGACTCCAAATAGGAAGAAGCGCTTGTCCAGTTCCTCCGTGAGAACTGGGACATCTTTGCATGGAAGCCTGCTGACATGCCAGGTGTGCCCAGGGGACTGGCTGAGCACCGCCTTCGAGTCGACCCAAAGGTCAAACCAGTCAAGGAGCATCTCCGACGGTCCGCCGTTCAGAAGAGAAAGGCCATTGGCGAAGAAGTGGCCCGACTCCTAGCAGCAGAATTCATTCGTGAGATCTACCACTCCGAGTGGCTCGCCAATGTTGTAATGATCCCTAAGAAGGACAAATCGTTGCGCATGTGCATCGATTTTAAGCATATCAATCGGGCCTGCCCGAAAGATCATTTTCCTCTTCCTCGCATCGACCAAATAGTCGACTCGACTGCAGGATGCGAGAGGTTATCTTTTTTAGATGCTTACTCTGGATACCATCAGATCCGTCTGTATGGACCCGATGAAATAAAAACAGCCTTCATCACCCCATTTGGGTGTTTCTGCTATGTTACCATGCCTTTCGGTCTCAAGAACGCCGGAGCTACATTCATGAGAATGATTCAGAAGTGCCTAATCACTCAAATCAGTCGGAATGTAGAAGCATACATGGATGACATAGTGGTCAAATCACGAAAAGGTTCCGACCTGCTGACTGACCTAGCTGAAACTTTTGCCAATCTCAGGAATTATGATATCAAGCTCAATCCGTCGAAGTGCACATTTGGAGTCCCTGGAGGAAAGTTACTCGGTTTTCTTGTTTCCGAACGAGGAATCGACGCTAACCCCGAAAAAGTTGGCACCATACTCCGGATGAAACGCCCCGTGCGTGTGCACGATGTCCAGAAACTTGCTGGATGCTTGGCCGCTTTAAGTCGATTCATCTCCAGGCTCGGTGAAAAGGCGCTGCCTCTTTACCGACTGATGAAGAAGTCAGACACGTTCGAATGGACTCCAGAAGCTGATGCAGCATTTGCAGAGCTAAAAGCTTTGCTCTCCACCCAGCCGGTGCTTGCTGCTCCTGTCAGCAAAGAGCCATTGTTGCTTTACATAGCAGCCACGGGACAAGTCGTTAGTACCATTCTTACGGTCGAGCGGGAAGAGGAAGGAAAGACCTTCAAAGTTCAACGCCCAGTTTATTATCTCTCTGAAGTTCTGACCCCGTCGAAGCAAAGATATCCCCACTATCAGAAGCTTGTTTACGGGATTTACATGACCACGAAGAAGGTTGCTCATTATTTCTCTGATCACTCTATCACAGTCGTCAGCGACGCTCCATTATCAGAGATTCTTCATAACAGAGATGCAACCGGTCGAGTGGCGAAATGGGCAATTGAACTTCTTCCTCTTGATATCAAGTTCGAGGCAAAGAAAGCTATTAAGTCCCAGGCAATAGCTGATTTCCTCGCCGAGTGGACCGAGCAGGAGCTTCCGACTCAAGTTCACTCGGAGCACTGGACTATGTTTTTCGATGGCTCCAAGATGCTGAACGGATCCGGTGCGGGGGTTGTACTGGTTTCCCCCCGAGGAGATAAGCTCAAGTATGTCCTCCAGATTCACTTTGATTCCTCCAACAATGAGGCAGAGTATGAAGCGCTTCTATACGGATTACGTATGGCCATTTCACTCGGCGTCCGTCGCCTCATGGTCTACGGCGACTCAGATCTGGTTGTTAATCAAGTGATGAAGGAGTGGGACGTCCGAAGCCCATCCATGACGGGATATTGCAGCGCAGTGAGGAAGCTGGAGAAACGATTCGAGGGGTTGGAGCTCCATCATATACCCCGACTGAAAAATCAAGCTGCAGATGATCTGGCGAAGATAGGGTCCAAAAGGGAGGCCATCCCTAAAGATGTGTGTTTGGAGCACATTCACACACCATCAGTGCAAGAAGATCCTTTCACAGAAGAGCCTCCACAACCAAAAAGCACCTCTGACTCGACCGAAGTGGAGGTTCCAGCTGTGGTCGACCTGATTATGGAAGTTATGATCACCACTCCCGATTGGACAGTGCCGTACATTGCGTATATCATGAGAAAAGAGCTCCCAGAAGATGAAGAAGAGGCTCGACAGGTCGTCCGTCGATCCAAAGCCTTTACAGTAATCAAAGGGCAGCTATACAGAGAAAGCGCGACTGGAGTTGGTCAGAAGTGCATCACACCTGAAGAAGGACAGATAATTCTCGAGGACATCCACTCGGGGACCTGTGGCCATCATGCGTCCTCTCGGACCATCGTGGCCAAAGCATACCGAGCGGGTTTTTACTGGCCAAAGGCGAACGAAATGGCAAAGGATATAGTCGACAAGTGCGAGGGGTGCCAGTTTTATTCCAACATGTCTCACAAGCCCGCCTCCGCCTTGAAGACCATTCCACTCGTCTGGCCTTTCGCTGTCTGGGGTCTAGACATGATCGGACCACTGAGAACTGGTAGGAGTGGCTTCACCCACTTGTTGGTTGCAGTCGACAAGTTCACAAAGTGGATAGAAGCCAAACCCATAAAGGACCTCGACGCAAGCACTGCCATCAGTTTTATCAGGGGATTGATATTCAGATATGGAGTTCCGCACAGCATCATCACGGATAACGGATCAAACTTTGATAATGACAGATTCAAAGCCTTCTGCGCCTCTCAGGGCACTCGAGTCAACTACGCTTCAGTTGCTCATCCTCAGTCGAATGGACAGGCCGAACGCGCGAATGGCCTCATCCTCAAAGGACTAAAACCCCGACTGATGCGTGATCTCAAACACGCAGCAGGCGCCTGGGTCGACGAACTTCCGTCAGTTCTATGGGGGTTGAGGACCACCCCTAACCGGTCGACTGGAAGAACACCATTCTTTCTGGTCTATGGAGCCGAAGCGGTTTTGCCGAGCGACCTGCTCCACAACGCACCTCGAGTCGAGTTATATTCCGAAGCAGAAGCAGAACAGGCCCGGCAAGATGCAGTCGACCTCTTAGAGGAGGAAAGAGAGATGGCTCTAATCGGCTCGACGATCTACCAGCAAGAGTTGCGTCGGTTCTACGCCAGAAATGTGAAGGGTCGAGCCTTTCAGGAAGGAGATTTGGTCCTCCGCGTGGATCAGCAAAAACCTCACAAACTTGCCCCGACCTGGGAAGGCCCCTTCATCATCACCAAAGTCCTGCACAACGGAGCGTATCACCTCTACAACATCGATCGACGGATCGTCGAGCCTCGAGCATGGAACGCGGACCTGCTCCGTCCTTTTTACACTTAAAAACTCACTCGACTGAGATGTAATAAAAGTACCTCTGTAGTTCTTTTGTTTCAAGCAAAAGACTGCTATTTCTTTTTCTGTTTGTTTAAATTTCCCCCAGTGGGTGACTTAGCTGCGAATCCGCTTCGCCTAAGTTTTCAGGAAATCCTACCGAGTGGAGAGCAAGTCTCCCACTCGGGGGCTTAGCTGCGAATCCGTTTCGCCTAAGAAATTAAAATCCTACCGAGTGGAGAGCCAGCCTCCCACTCGGGGGCTTAGCTGCAGTCCAAGCACTCGCCTAAGTTTGAAAAAATCCTACCGAGTGGAGAGCAAACCTCCCACTCGGGGGCTTAGCTGCAGTCCAAGCACTCGCCTAAGTTTGAAAAAATCCTACCGAGTGGAGAGCAAACCTCCCACTCGGGGGCTTAGCTGCAGTCCAAGCACTCGCCTAAGTTTGAAAAAATCCTACCGAGTGGAGAGCAAACCTCCCACTCGGGGGCTTAGCTGCAGTCCAAGCACTCGCCTAAGTAATTGAAATCCTACCGAGTGGAGAGCAAACCTCCCACTCGGGGGCTTAGCTGCAGTCCAAGCGCTCGCCTAAGTAATTGAAATCCTACCGAGTGGAGAGCAAACCTCCCACTCGGGGGCTTAGCTGCAGTCCAAGCACTCGCCTAAGTTTGAAAAAATCCTACCGAGTGGAGAGCAAACCTCCCACTCGGGGGCTTAGCTGCAGTCCAAGCACTCGCCTAAGTAATTGAAATCCTACCGAGTGGAGAGCAAACCTCCCACTCGGGGGCTTAGCTGCAGTCCAAGCACTCGCCTAAGTAATTGAAATCCTACCGAGTGGAGAGCAAACCTCCCACTCGGGGGCTTAGCTGCAGTCCAAGCACTCGCCTAAGTAATTGAAATCCTACCGAGTGGAGAGCAAACCTCCCACTCGGGGGCTTAGCTGCAGTCCAAGCACTCGCCTAAGTAATTGAAATCCTACCGAGTGGAGAGCGAACCTCCCACTCGGGGGCTTAGCTGCAGTCCAAGCACTCGCCTAAGTAATTGAAATCCTACCGAGTGGAGAGCAAACCTCCCACCCGGGGGCTTAGCTGCAGTCCAAGCACTCGCCTAAGTAATTGGAATCCTACCGAGTGGAGAGCAAACCTCCCACTCGGGGACTTAGCTGCAGCCCAGTGCTCGCCTAAGCCATTTTGACAGACACCATCGCGGCGATGAGCATCGTGCAAACCAGGCAGCCTCTGAGGGAACAACGAATAGCAGCCTCTGAGGGAACAACGAATAGTAGATCGGCGGATCAAGTCACCAAGACATTCAACGTCGAGCCATGTTCGGATAAAATCAAAAGATCCTAGATCGCAAATAAAAGTACTCGAGCTGAGAGCCCGACGGAGTTTATCAAATACATAAACCACTCGGCATCCCGAGGCAAATTTAAGGTAAAGCACAGCAGTTTTTTACTCTTATGGCGGAGGGCTTGATGGCGCAACGAATTCGTCCAAGTCGATCCCGTCTGAGATTCGAGTGGCAGCAGCGATGAAGGTCTCCATGAAATCCTGAAAATTATGCTTCCTGGTATTGGCAACCTGGAGAGCGGCCAGCTTCTCCTCTCGCGCCTCCTTGCAGTGGACACGAACCAGTGACAGAGCCACATCAGCACCGCACCTAGCAGAAGACTTTTTCCATTCTCGCACTCGACCTGGAACATCACTTAGTCGAGTGACCAAGGATTCAAGGTCGTTCTGAAGGGTCTCTTTGGGCCAGAGTGCGGAGTCGATCCGCGACACAGCAGCTTTCAGTCGAGCCAGGTAGTCCACCACACCAGCGATACGGGATTCCAACCGGAGGACATTCATGGCCACTTCATCCTTCACAGGAGAATTGATAGGGTCCAGGCGGGTCTCCACTCGACTGGTCTCTTCCTCAAAATTCCGGCAGAATTCTGAAAGAAGTTTCGACAGAGCAAAACTGTAACCAAATGGTGAGTCGACAACAACAAGATTAATCGCACAAAGGGGGTTACCTTCAAGCATGAGGTATAGCTTCTTGGCAAGACCCCCAAGATAATCCTCCAAGTCCTTGTGCTTCCCCGCCAGCTGGCCGATCTTGTCGTTCATAGTACTCTTGTCAGTCTTCAGTCGACTCGCTTCCCTATTGGCCGCGTCAAGAGCAGACTTCAGCCTAGCGTTCTCGTTCTCAAGATGGCTGACTGAAGCAAGTTTCTCTTCAGCGAGCTTTAACTTCTCCGCAGCTGCCTTTTGCGCCTCCGCAAGGTCAAGATCTTTCTTCTTCAGGGCCTTCTCTAGTTCGTCTGCAAAGCAACAACAGACACAGAGTTCAGAACGGGCAGAGGAACAGAGATAGACGTCGAGTCCTCACCAGCCATACCTTTTGCTTCATCCTTCGCCTTCTGCACGTTTTCCTGAGCAAACTGTAAATCAAGATTAAGCTGGATCTGCTTATCCTTCAGATCAGCGAGCTGAACAACAAGCTCACAAGACTTCTGCAAAGAGTCAATCGACAAAGGGTATCAAAGACAAGTTACTCCCGAGTGACTGAAAGAAAGAGCACAACACTTCTAAGACTACAGCCGAATCAAAACATTCGACAGTAGCCTCGGGGACTACACCCAGTGGGTGCACTCAGCGTGCCCCCACCGGTTTTCCTTGATTTCCACTCGACCCAATCCGATCAGTCGAGTGAGGAAGTTTGAAAGCATAAAGACCGGTGGGGGCACGCTGAGTGCACCCACTGGGTGTAGTCCCCGAGGCTACTGTCGAATGTTTTGATTCGGATGTAGTCTTAGAAGTGTTGTGCTCTTTCTTTCAGTCACTCGGGAGTAACTTGTCTTTGATACCCTTTGTCGATTGACTCTTTGCATAAGTCTTGTGAGCTTGTTGTTCAGCTCGCTGATCTGAAGGATAAGCAGATCCAGCTTAATCTTGATTTACAGTTTGCTCAGGAAAACGTGCAGAAGGCGAAGGATGAAGCAAAAGGTATGGCTGGTGAGGACTCGATGTCTATCTCTGTTCCTCTGCCCATTCTGAACTCTGTGTCTGTTGTTGCTTTGCAGACGAACTAGAGAAGGCCCTGAAGAAGAAAGATCTTGACCTTGCGGAGGCGCAAAAGGCAGCTGCGGAGAAGTTAAAGCTCGCTGAAGAGAAACTTGCTTCAGTCAGCCATCTTGAGAATGAGAACGCTAGGCTGAAGTCTGCTCTTGACGCGGCCAATAGGGAAGCGAGTCGACTGAAGACTGACAAGAGTACTCTGAACGACAAGATCGGCCAGCTGGCGGGGAAGCACAAGGACTTGGAGGATTATCTTGGGGGTCTTGCCAAGAAGCTATACCTCATGCTTGAAGGTAACCCCCTTTGTGCGATTAATCTTGGGGGTCTTGCCAAGAAGCAGTCGATTGCCAGCAGTCGACCGTGGCCTTGGGGACTACACCCAGTGGGTGCACTCAGCGTGCCCCCACCGGTTTTCCTTGATTTCCACTCGACCCAATCCGATCAGTCGAGTGAGGAAGTTTGAAAGCATAAAGACCGCAGTCGACTGCCAGCAGTCGACCGTGGCCTTGGGGACTACACCCAGTGGGTGCACTCAGCGTGCCCCCACCAATGAGAAATTTCAGATCAACAGCACCCAGTGGGTGTACAACGCAAGTGAAGACCAACTAACCTAGACGTTCTGCTGCAACGCCGAGCTGATGTCATAGGCCGCTTGACTGGCATCCCGAGCCGCTTTGGTCTGCTCCATCACGAGCCCCGCCTGACGTATAGCCTCCTTAGCAGCACTCACTTGATCCTCCGGGGTCTGGTAGGCGGCGAAGAACGAGGGCGGGTCGACCAGTGGGGGAGCAGTCGACGACGAAGGCCGGGCAGTCGTCAGTGGTTCAGCAAAAGTCACAGTAGTCCGGGCGGTGTCGTCACCCCCTTGGACCACCGCCTCAGCAGTCGACGCAGTCTGAGGAGCCTTGTCGACCGGGGCCCTCCGGCCTCTCCTCCTAAAAGGCCTGAGAGGCACTTCCGCCTCCTCCTCATCATCCGGAAGGTCAATAATGTTGGTCGGAGCTACAAAAGTTCATAAATGAATATCCAATCGACTCAGCAGTTAAACAGTCGGATCGTGTCAAAGATTATACCTAAGTTGGAAGTGACGACGTCCTCCATCATCTCATCGACATTCTGGATGGAAGTCTCGGAAGTAGCGGCGCTGCACAATTCCAAGCAAATAATTTGAAAGTGAATCGACTAAGAATCCGTTCTAGTCGACTCAAGAAAGATAAAAACAGTCACTTACCCAGAGATGACAGGGATGGCGACCCTGATCTTGGGCAAGGCCTTGGGTGGCTTGGTCGGGATGGCTCTGGGCTGCTTGGGTGCCTTCTCAGTTGGGGCCGGCGACGCGGTCCGAGGGCGCTTGGATGACTGGCCCACCGGAGCACTCGACTGACTGCGCTCCACGGCGGGATCCTGAGCGTTCTTGGAGCGTCTCTCGCGTCGAGGAAGGTCGACCTCCACCTCTTCATCTTCATCACCCGAGTCGTCGCTGGCCTCCTCCTCTACATCACCATCAGATTCCCACTCCTCGACTCCACCTCCATCCTCACTTCCTTCGCCTCCACTCCCTCCTCCTTCAGATACTTGCTCCTGGTTCCCATTCGGCATCGAATACATGTCGTTGATCTCCTGCAAGACAACGGGCAGAGCAAGGATCAGTCGACTTATCGCAAGCCAGTTACTAGACGGAGTGAAAATTTCAGTCGGAAGAAGTAAAACGTACCTTGTCTGTCTCCATCATCCCATCAAGCGGAGCAATCCTCCTAGAACCCCTGGGGTTGTCCTTATTCCCGGTCATGCTGGTCAACCAGCTCTCCAGTACAGAAGCCTCGACCGCCTCCGGGTGGATCCGAGTGGAGTCGTCGGACCCGGAATACAACCACATCGAGTGATCCCGAGCCTGGAGAGGTTGGATTCGTCGCTGGAGGAAGACTTCGAGCAAGTCCATGCCGGTCACGCCTTCCCGAACCAATTCAACCACTCGACTGACTAATACCTTCACCTGAGCCTTCTCCTCTGGAACCACTTTCAAAGAAGCGGGTTTCTGCACTCGGTCCAAGGTAAAAGGAGGAAGGCCGGTCGAGTGGCCAGGGGTCGGCTGGTCCTTGCAGTAGAACCAAGTCGACTGCCACCCGCGCACGGAATCGGGAAGCGTCATGGGAGGAAAACAACTCTTACCCCTCGTCTGGATCCCGAGGCCCCCGCACATCTGGATCACCTGCGTCTTTTCCTCGTCCGAGTTGAGCCTTTTAACCGACTGGGATCGGCAAGTGAAGATATGCTTGAAGAGGCCCCAGTGAGGTCGACAGCCTAAGAAACACTCACACAGAGACACGAACGCAGCAAGATAGACTATGGAGTTGGGCGTGAAATGGTGGAGCTGCGCTCCGAAGAAGTTCAGAAAGGCCCTAAAAAAGGACTCGGGGGCAGGGAAAACCCCCGGTCGACATGGGTGGCTATCAGGACGCACTCACCCTCGCGAGGTTCCGGCTCCGTCTCCTTCCCAGGGAGGCGAGCAGCCTTGTAGGGAATGAGTCCCCCCTCCACCATGTCGTCGATATCCGCTTGAGTAAGGATGGAGGGCATCCAATCCCCCTGTAACCAGCCGGACGGCAGAGCGGCCCGCGAGGACGACCCGCCTCGGCCAGATTTCTTCCCCTTACCCTTTGCCGCGGCCTTCTTCGCGCGTTCCGCCGCCGCCGTCTTGTCCTTCCCCATTGTCTCGAACGAGGTCTTGGCCGAGCGGCGGTGTCGAGATTGCAGTGAAGAGCGAGGCGGAGGCTTACGGAGGAAGGGAGAAGAAAAACAAGGGCGCACAGTGAAAAAAAAATCAGAATCATTACCTTATATAAGGCCACACCCGAGTGGCTGATCAGTGGGCCTGCGCCCCCCAGTCAAATCCCGCAGCAGGCGCGCGCACAGTACGTGGCGAAAAAGGTGGCGCGGAGATCGAGGCGCCCTTGCCTTATCCAGCCGATTCGCGCGATTTTCTCCGTCCGGTGCGCTTCCCAATTTTCAAATCCCGCAAGATCCGCGATCGACAGGACGGTTTGTCAGACGAAAAGATCCGTTTCCTTAAGTCTCCCAAGAGACTCGTCACGTAAACACACTCGGCGGTAATATGAAACCACTC
The DNA here is from genome assembly GCA_032464435.1 of Aegilops umbellulata. Classification (NCBI taxonomy): domain Eukaryota; kingdom Viridiplantae; phylum Streptophyta; class Magnoliopsida; order Poales; family Poaceae; genus Aegilops; species Aegilops umbellulata. The sequence continues at coordinate 94,060,358 of CP136054.1, read as the reverse complement.
GACGGACATCTGAATGGATCAAGGCAACTGAAGAATGGGTTCCCACCGTAACTTCCATTTATCCAAAGACAGATGCAACCGAAGCATGGAGGTTGAGTCGGAAGCATAGGCTCGGCCCCATTCTCACTTAACCCCTGACCCATTCGGGGGCTAATGACGAGGATACGTACCTAGGGTAGGGTAACTTATCATACCTGAGGTACCCAATCAAGGACATGACTCCTACAATGAAAGACATTCTAAGAAGTATCAACATTTCAGTCGACCTGGTCAGCCCAGTCGACGGACACGAGCGTACTCGACCAGAAGCACAAGCAGTCGACCATGAAGACAGCCACTCGACTATAAGAAGACCTAAAGGCACTGCCTACAAATGGTCATCTCATAAGTAGCTTTTATGGCCTTCATGGTCCTTTATTACAGGCGTTACCAGTAACCCCCTCTCTTTATGTACATTAAACTCCTTGTAACGTGGGCTGGCTGGGGTCCTGGCGAACTCTATATAAGCCACCCCCCTCCACTAGGACAGGGGTTCGCAACTTTGTAACACACACACACATAATCCAGTCGACTGCCTCCGGGCTCCGAGACGTAGGGCTGTTACTTCCTCAGAGAAGGGCCCGAACTCGTAAAACTCCTTGCGCATACAACTACTCCATAGCTAGGATCTTGCCTCTCCATACTTACCCCCCATTCTTACTGTCAGACTTAGAACCACGACAGCAGCCACGTAAAACTTGCAACAACAAAGTAGAGGACGTCTAACTTGTTTTTGCAGTGCATGTTGTGATGTGATATGGTCAAGACGTGATGAGATATAAGTTGTTGTATGAGATGATCATGTTTTGTTGAAGTTATCGGCAACTGGCAAAAGCCTTATGGTTGTCTCTCTCTCTATTGCATAAGATGTAAGCGCCAAATAATTGCTTTACTTTATCGCTATGCGATAGCAATAGTTGCAAGAGCAATTGTTGGCGAGACGACCATGTGACGACACATTGATATCGATCAAGATGAGGGAGATCATGGTGTCATGCCGGTGACGATAGAGATCATGACGGTACTTTGGAGATAGAGATCAAAGGCGCAAGATGATCATGGCCATATCATGTCACATATTTTGATTGCATGTGATATTTATCTTTTATGCATCTTATCTTGCTTTGATTGATGGTAGCATTTTAAGATGATCTCTCACTAAATTATCAAGAAGTGTTCTCCCTGAGTATGCACCGTTGCCAAAGTTCGTCGTGCCCAGACACCACGTGATGATCGGGTGTGATAAGCTCTACGTCCATCTACAACGGGTGCAAAACAGTTGCACACGCGGAATACTCGGGTTATACTTGACGAGCCTAGCATATGCAGATATGGCCTCGAAACACGGAGACCGAAAGGTCGAGCGTGAATCATATAGTAGATATGATCAACATAAAGATGTTCACCATTGAAAACTAATCCATTTCACGTGATGATCGGTTATGGTTTAGTTGATTTGGATCACGTGATCACTTAGAGGATTAGAGGGATGTCTATCTAAGTGGGAGTTCTTAAGTAATATGATTAATTGAACTTTAATTTATCATGAACTTAGTCCTGGTAGTATAAGCATATCTATGTTGTAGATCAATAGCTCGCATTGTTGCTTTCATGTGTTTATTTTGATATGTTCCTAGAGAAAATTGTGTTGAAAATATGTTAGTAGCAATGATGCGGATTGGATCCGTGATCTGAGGTTTATCCTCATTGCTGCACAGAAGAATTATGTCCTTGATGCACCGCTAGGTGACAGACCTATTCAGGAGCAGATACAGACGTTATGAACGTTTGGCTAGCTCAATATGATGACTACTTGATAGTTTAGTGCACCATGCTTAACGGCTTAGAATCGGGACTTCAAAGACGTTTTGAACGTCATGGACCATATGAGATGTTCCAGGAGTTGAAGTTAATATTTCAAGCAAATACCCGAGTTGAGAGATATGAAGTCTCTAACAAGTTCTATAGCTAAAAGATGGAGGATAATCGCTCAATTAGTGAGCATGTGCTCAGATTGTCTAGGTACTACAATCGCTTGAATCAAGTGGGAGTTAATCTTCCAGATAAAATAGTGATTAACAGAATTCTCTAGTCACCATCACCAAGTTAGTAGAACTTCGTGATGAACTATAATATGCAAGGGATGACGAAAGTAATTCCCAAGCTCTTCGTGATGCTGAAATCGACGAAGGTAGAAATCAAGAAAAACATCAAGTGTTGATGGTTAACAAGACCACTAGTTTCAAGAAAAGGGCAAAGGGAAGAAGGGGAACTTCAAGAAGAACGGCAAGCAAGTTGCTGCTCAAGTGAAGAAGCCCAAGTCTGGACCTAAGCCTGAGACTGAGTGCTTCTACTGCAAAGGGACTGGTCACTAGAAGCGGAACTACCCCAAGTAATTGGTGGATAAGAAGGATGGCAAAGTGAACAAAGGTATATTGGATATACATGTTATTGATGTGTACTTTACTAGTGTTTATAGCAACCCCTCGGTATTTGATACTGGTTCAGTTGCTAAGAGTAGTAACTTGAAACAGGAGTTGCAGAATAAACAGAGACTAGTTAAGGGTGAAGTGACGATGAGAGTTGGAAGTGGTTCCAAGATTGATATAATCATCATCGTACACTCCCTATACTTTCGAGATTAGTGTTGAACCTAAATAAGTGTTATTTGGTGTTTGCGTTGAGCATGCATATGATTTGATCATGTTTATTGCAATATGGTTATTCATTTAAGTAAGAGAATAAATTGTTGTTCTGTTTACATGAATAAAACCTTATATGGTTACACACCCAATGAAAATGGTTCATTGGATCTCAATCGTAGTGATACACATATTCATAATATTGAAGCCAAAAGATGCAAAGTTAATAATGATAGTGCAACTTATTTGTGGCACTGCCGTTTAAGTCATATTGGTGTAAAGCGCATGAAGAAACTCCATGCTGATGGGATTTTGGAATCACTTGATTATGAATCACTTGATGCTTGCGAACCATGTCTCTTGGGCAAGATGACTAAAACGCCGTTCTCCGGAACAATGGAGCAAGCAACAGATTTGTTGGAAATCATACATACTGATGTATGTGGTCCGATGAATATTAAAGCTCGCGACAAGTATCATTATTTTCTAACCTTCACAGATGATTTAAGCAGATATGAGTATATCTACTTAATGAAATAAGAAGTCTGAAACATTTGAAAAGTTCATATAATTTCAGAGTGAAGTGGAAAATCATCGTAACAAGAAAATAAAGTTTCTACGATCTGATCGTGGAGAAGAGTATTTGAGTTACGAGTTTGGTCTTCAGTTAAAACAATGTGAAATAGTTTCACTACTCACGCCACCTGGAACACCACAACATAATGGTGTGTCCGAACGTCATAACCGTACTTTATTGGATATAGTGCAATCTATGATGTTCCTTACAGATTTACCAACATTGTTTTGGGGTTATGCATTAAAGACAGCTGCATTCACGTTAAAAAGGGGCACCATCTAAGTCCGTTGAGACGACACAATATGAACTGTGGTTTGGCAAGAAACCAAAGTTGTCGTTTCTTAAAGTTTGGGATTGTGATGCTTATATGAATAAGTTTCATCCTGATAAGCTCAAACCCAAATCGGAGAAATATGTCTTCATAGGATACCCAAAGGAGACAGTTGGGTACACCTTCTATCACAGATCCGAAGGCAAGACATTTGTTGCTAAGAATGGATCCTTTCCAGAGAAGGAGTTTCTCTCGAAAGAAGTGAGTGGGAGGAAAGTAGAACTTGATAAGGTAACTGTACCTGCTCCCTTATTGGAAAGTAGTTCATCACAGAAATCTGTTCCTGTGACTACTACACCAATTAGTGAGGAAGATAATGATGATGATCATGTAACTTCGGATCAAGTTACTACCAAACCTCGTAGGTCAACCAGAGTGAGATCCGCACCAGAGTGGTACGGTAATCCTATTCTGGAGGTCATGTTACTTGACCATGACGAACCTACGAACTATGAGGAAGCGATGATGAGCCCAGATTCCGCAAAATGGTTTGAGGCCATGAAATCTGAGATGGGATCCATGTATGAGAACAAAGTATGGACTTTGATGGATTTGCCCGATGATCGGCAAGCCATAGAAAATAAATGGATCTTCAAGAGGAAGACAGACGCTGATAGTAGTGTTACTATCTACAAAGCTAGAATTGTCGCAAAAGGTTTTCGACAAGTTCAAGGTGTTGACTACGATGAGAGTTTCTCACTCGTATCTATGCGTAAGTCTGTCCGAATCATGTTAGCAATTGCTGATTTTATGAAATCCGGCAAATGGATAAACAAAACTGCATTCCTTAATGGATTTATTAAAGAAGAGTTGTATACGATGCAACTAGAAGGTTTTGTCGATCCTAAAGGTGTTAACAAAATATGCAAGCTCCAGCGATCCATCTATGGACTGGTGCAAGCATCTCGGAGTTGTAATATACGCTTTGATAAGTTTATCAAAGCATATAGTTTTATACAGACTTGCGGTGAAGCCTGTATTTACAAGAAAGTGAGTGGGAGCACTACATCATTTCTGATAAGTATATGTAAATGACATATTGTTGATCGGAAATAATGTAGAATTATTCTGCGAAGCATAAAGGAGTATTTGAAAGGAGTTTTTCGAAGAAGGACCTCGGTAAAGCTGCTTACATATTAAGCATCAAGATCTATAGAGACAGATCAAGACGCTTGATAAGTTTTCAATGAGTACATACCTTGACAAGATTTTGAAGTAGTTCAAAACGGAACAGTCAAAGAAAGTGTTCTTGCCTGTGTTACAAGGTGTGAAGTTGAGTAAAGACTCAAAGCCCGACCACGGCAGAAGATAGAAAGAGAATGAAAGGCATTCCCTATGCCTCAGTCATAGGTTCTATAAAGTATGTCATGCTGTGTACCAGAACTATTGTATACCCTACACTGATTTTGGCAAGGGGGTACAATAGTGATCTAGGAGTAGATCATTGGACAGCGGTCAAAATTATCCTTAGTGGAATAAGGATATGTTTCTCGATTATGGAGGTGACAAAAGGTTTGTCGTAAAGGGTTACGTCGATGCAAGTTTTGACACTGATCTAGATGACTCTAAGTCTCAATCTGGATACATATTGAAAGTGGGAGCAATTAGCTAGAGTAGCTCCGTGCAGAGTATTGTTGACATAGAAATTTGTAAAATACTTACGGATCTGAATATGACAGACCAGTTGACTAAAATTATCTCACAAGCAAAACATGATCACACCTTAGTGCTCTTTGGGTGTTAATCACATAGCGATGTGAACTAGATTACTGACTCTAGTAAACCCTTTTGCTGTTGGTCACATATCGATGTGAACTATGGGTGTTAATCACATGGTGATGTGAACTATTGCTGTTAAATCACATGGCGATGTGAACTAGATTATTGACTCTAGTGCAAGTGGGAGACTGAAGGAAATATGCCCTTGAGGCAATAATAAAGTTATTATTTATTTCCTTATTTCATGATAAATGTTTATTATTCATGCTAGAATTGTATTAACCGGAAACATAATACATGTGTGAATACATAGACAAACAGAGTGTCACTAGTATGCCTCTACTTGACTAGCTCGTTGATCAAAGATGGTTAAGTTTCCTAGCCATAGACATGAGTTGTCATTTGATTAACGGGATCACATCATTAGGAGAATGATGTGATTGGCATGACCCATTCGTTAGCTTAGCACCCGATCGTTTAGTATGTTGCTATTGCTTTCTTCATGACTTATACATGTTCCTATGACTATGAGATTATGCAACTCCCGTTTGCCAGAGGAACACTTTGTGTGCTACCAAACGTCACAACATAACTGGGTGATTATAAAGGAGCTCTACAGGTGTCTCCAAAGGTAGATGTTGGGTTGGCGTATTTCGAGATTAGGATTTGTTAGTCCGATTGTCGGAGAGGTGTCTCTGGGCCCTCTCGGTAATGCACATCACATAAGCCTTGCAAGCATTGCAACTAATGAGCTAGTTGCGAGATGATGTATTACGGAACGAGTAAAGAGACTTGCCGGTAACGAGATTGAACTAGGTATTGAGATACCGACGATCGAATCTCGGGCAAGTAACATACCGATGACAAAAGGAACAACGTATGTTGTTATGCGGTCTGACCGATAAAGATCTTCGTAGAATATGTAGGAGCCAATATGGGCATCCAGGTCCCGCTATTGGTTATTGACCGAAGACGTGTCTCGGTCATGTCTACATTGTTCTCGAACCGTAGGGTCCGCACGCTTAAGGTTTCGATGACAGTTATATTATGAGTTTATGAGTTTTGATGTACCGAAGGAGTTCGGAGTCTCGTATGGGATCGGGGACATGACGAGGAGTCTCGAAATGGTCGAGACATAAAGATCGATATATTAGACGACTATATTCGGACATCGGAAAGGTTCCGAGTGATTCGGGTATTTTCGGAGGTACCGGGGAGTTACGGGAATACGAGGAAGAAGCAATGGGCCTTAATGGGCCTTAGTGGGAAGGACCAGGAGGTGGCGTGCGCCCCTACCAAGCCCAGTCCGAATTGGACAAGGGGTTTGGGGCGCGGACCCTCTCTCCCTTCCTTCCCCTCTTCCCCTCTTTCCCCCCTTGACCTAGTTGGACTAGGAAAGAAGGAAACCTACTCCAACTAGGAGTAGGAATCCTACTCCCTGGCGCGCCCCTCCTAGGGCCGGCCTCCTCCCCCTTGATCCTTTATATACGGGGGCAGGGGGGCACCCCATGACACACAAGTTGATCTTCATGATCGTTCCTTAGCCGTGTGAGGTGCCCCCCTCCATGATATTACACCTCGGTCATATTGTAGCGGTGCTTAGGCGAAGCCCTGCGACGGTTGAACATCAAGATCGTCACCACGCCGTCGTACTGACGGAACTCCTCCCCGAAGCTTTGCTGGATCGGAGCCCGGGGTGCGTCATCGAGCTGTACGTGTGTCAAGAACTCGGAGGTGCCGGAGTAACGGTGCTTGGATCGGTTGGACCGGGAAGATGTATGACTACTTCCTCTACGTTGCGTCAATGCTTCCGCTTCGGTCTACGAGGGTACGTAGACAACACTCTCCCCTCTCGTTGCTATGCATCACCATGATCTTGCGTGTGCGTAGGAAATTTTTTGAAATTACTACGTTCCCCAACATCTGATATCTCTCGGCCTTTTACTATGGAGGAAATTAAAGTGGCCCTTTGGGCCATGAAGGATGACGCAAGCCCGGGGCCCGATGGCTTTGGCTGGGCCTTTTACAAGGCCAACTGGAACCTGGTTAAAATGGACCTCCTCAACTTGCTCAACGATTTCCACGCTAGCACGGCCGACCTTAAACGCTTGAATGTCGCCCATATCGTGCTCCTTCCTAAAAATCAGATGCATCCAAACCCGAAACTATCGCCCGGTGTCCCTTCAGAATTGTTCAGTGAAGCTGGCCTCTAAGTGCCTGGCCATTCAAACGCAACCTCTTATTGACGAGCTTATACACTATGAGCAAACGGGTTTTATCCGGGGTCGAGGGATCGCCGAAAACTTTGTTCATGCTACCGACATTGTCCAAACGTGCTTTAAGCGTCGACGCCCCGCAATTGTCATAAAACTTGACTTCCACAAGGCTTTTGATTCGGTCTCTTGGACAGCCCTGGTCGCGATCTTACGTGCAAAAGGTCCCCCCCCTCCCACGTGGTGCCGATGGGTCGATCATCTCAATTCTTCGGCCAGCTCGGCTGTTTTGCTGAACGAGAAACCGAGCCCTTGGTTCCAGTGCCGTCAGGGTTTAAGACAAGGGGACCCTTACTCTCCCTTCCTCTTCATTCTTGTCACCGATGTCCTTAAGCGCCTAAGTATTAAAGCTTCTGCCGAGGGCCTTCTATCGCACCCAATCGCTGACGATATCCCTTGCACAGTCTTGCAGTATGCGGACGACACTCTTATTGTTTTGCCCCCCAAGGAATCTCAACTTCAGACCCTTAAGCACATCCTTCTTCACTTCTCCGAGGCCACCGGCCTCACCATCAATTTTCACAAAAGCACCTTCGCCCCCATCCACGTCGACCCAGAGCTCTCTTCCAGACTCGCGGCCATTCTCGGATGTCCGGTTGCCACCTTTCCTCAATCTTATCTAGGGTTACCGCTCTCCACCCATAAGCTCAACATTGCGGACTTTTTCTTCATCATTGATAAGATTGACAGGCGTTTAGCTGGATGGAGGGGTCTACTTCTATCATTGGCTGGCAAGGCAATTCTTGTACGCTCCGTACTCCGTGCCCTGCCAATCTATGCTATGAGTGTCCTTCTCCTACCTGCGGGCACTGTCCACGAAATTGAAAAACGCTGCATGGCCTTCTTCTGGACAGGGCAGGACACGGTCACCGGGGGCAATTGCAAAGTGGGCTGGGACATTGTGTGCGCCCCCTTCATCAATGGAGGCCTCAGTTTCCTCTCTCTCACGCAAATGAACCTTTGCCTTCTTCTCAAGCACATCTCAAACCTACACGACGTTCAAACCTCGAGAGAAACTTCCTACCTTGTCACCAAGTACGGTTGGTCGAACACCTATGACGTGGGCATGTTAGATAATCAGCATACTCCTATTTGGCGTGACATCATGAAAGGGCTTGAGTTCTTCCGTTCCGTCACCATGGTGCAACTCGGCAACGGTGCCACCACCTCATTCTGGCTCGACCTTTGGCTCCCTCACTCCAACCAAACCATAGCCCAACTTTTTCCTGCGCTGTTCTCTCACTCCAACAGGACCCACACTTTTGTGGCACGTGTCTTGGCTTCGGCTGACCTAACCTTGGACCTGGCCGAATGCGAGCTTACTGAATTGCGCAATGTTTTGGCTTCGGTAAGCGTGAATTTGCAGGTACCTGGTAGGAGGATTTCGAGGGATGCAGGCAAACCGCTAACCACTAAACTGGCATACCAAGCGATCTGGAAGACGTGGCCCACTGACGCCATCGCCCCGGCCATCTGGGAAAACTACGCCCCCAACAAATGCAGAATCTTCATCTGGCTCGCCAACAAAGACCGCATGTTCACAAATGCGAGGCGCTTCAGACGGGACCTCGCCACTTCTGCCGCTTGCCCTTTCTGCAGCCAATGTGAAACCATTGAACACCTACTCTTCGAATGTCGGTATCTCGCTCCTCTTTGGGCGGAACTGGACAATCTCTGTCATAATGCCCCCCAGGGGATCTTGCATGCCTGGGACGGTGACTACAACAACAAAACCCGCTCGATAGTTCTACTCGTTGTTCTATGGAATATTTGGAAGCATCGAAACGCCGAGATATTCATAGGTTTACACCTAGGGCTCCACAATCTTGCTATTTCAGCTGCGGATGATCATCGCCTATGGTCCCATCGATGTAAAACTCCTTAGAAACAAGTTATGCTCCGTGACTGGGGCTCCATGTTGCTTCACCTTGGTAGGAGAATTTAGTTCCACAGCACAATGTAATTTTGCTTTCTTTCTTCTTCCTTCACCCCATGTATTTCTGATGCTCCGGTACCCTATGACACCCCTACCGCAGCGCGTGGCACCGCGTCCTGCCCATGCGCAACGGCAACCGCCGCTCCATCGCGTCCTTCTACAACCTAGCATTCGAGGCGGCCATCTCGCCGGCGGTGGGCAAAGGCGGCGCCGCCGCGTACCTGGACTACGTGTTCGGGGATTACATGGATGTGTACAACAAGCAGAAGTTCGATGCCAAGGAGCCAAGGTTCGAGGCCGTCAAGGCGCCAAAGGCAGCTTAAGATTAATCAAGGAGATTAAAAGAAAATTATTTACCTATTAGCTGGCTTTTGTTCTACAATGAAGAAAAAAAATGTATTTTTGGAGTTTATTCAGACGCGTAGCAAATATGATGTGGGGATAACTGTGATTGGTTCGGTGTCAAATAATTAGGAAATGAAGTATGGATTTTTCATTGAAAAAGTATCTGCTTTTTTTAGGGGTAATATTGGAAGTATCTGCTTTTTTTACATGCGCACATACACTCACATCTATGAACGCACACACGCACACCCTATCCCTATTAGCACCTTCTAGAGACTGAGCCGGCATATCATCTTGAGATTTATGAAGTCACCATAGATGCCTCGTCATCGACGGAAACGTCTCCTCTCACTGAAAACACATCGCCGTTAATCCTGAAATAAATTCAGGAATAATGCGAGTATTAGAACTTGAACCCTGGTGGACTAGGATACATTTGCTTTCTTTACATTGTTTGATTGTGATTTATCCTCCGATCAGTACATTGTTCCACAAGTCAGATCAAGGAAAGTTTCTCTATAAAAGGAAATCTTGTAGTTCTCCAGAGAAAAGGCCAGGGCCCGACTTTATAAATAAAGCCACCAGGCAGAGTCATACCAACCACAACAGTCAACCACATAGCACATACAGAGTATCAACCAGAACCACATAGGCTAAAGTAGAACGTACATGGCTTCCAGGCCAGTACACGGCATGCAGGCCGGAGGGACTAAAAACAACAACAACAGGGCCAACAACTCCTAATTGCCTGCTTGAACTGGAGAAAGGGAGATAGCGGAAGCCCAAATCTTGGATATCATCATATCGAACGCATCCCTGTCCTCCTCATTAGTTAATAATCTCCACTGCTGCAAGAATATGCAAGTTTTAAATAAGCAATCAGCAGGTTTAGCGGGAAAAACATGCTCAATAGTATATTTGTTTCTTGTCGTCCAAAGAGTCCAGCATATCGCTGCGAAGCCCACCAAAACATTCTCCTCTGGGCCCCAACCAAGTTATTGGCCAAGAGTCGAAGATCAGAAAAAGGGGACGGTCTCAAGGGAACATGCAACCAAGATCTGATACAACACCAGAATAATTTAGCCAACACACAGTTAAAGAAAATATGCATCGTGTCTTCTCTAAGTCCACACAAGGTGCAGCGGTCAGACCCAGGGCCGTTATGTTTGCGTATCTGGTCACCAGCCGGCAACCGTCCACGGGAGGCTTGCCAAAGGAAGATCTTAATCTTAGGAGGGATGCGAGCCCTCCAGATCCACTTGAATTTGGAAGTGGTGGACCCAGAAATCACCTTACCATATAACGATTTCACAGAAAAACGACCCGATGGGGAGTGGGGCCAGACCACCGTGTCCTCCTCCTTCGAGAGCATAGGGAAGAAGGCAACAAGGCGCTGCCAGTCAACCAACTCTTTAGGGGAGAGAGAGAGAGAGAGAGAGAGAGAGAGAGAGAGAGAGAGAGAGAGAGAGAGAGAGAGAGAGAGAGAGCGACGCAGTTGCAGATCCCAGTTATTCGAGGCGAGCTCAAAGATTGAGACCTCAGGGTCAGAGCAGTAAGAAAAAAGAACAGGAAAAGAATCTTGTAGTTCTTGACAAGAAACAGAAGATCTCCGCGAACAGTCCAGAAGATCTCACAAAATAAACAGAAGATCTCCACGAACAGTCCAGAAGATCTCACAAAAGATCTAATAGAAGTGTAAGTGTGTGGACTGTCCCGAATCAAGATGCAACTTCACCTTCATACAAGGCTGCTATACTGTTCCAACGTGAATGACAAACCACACTTTTCAATACTAGGTGTATTACAAATTAAACTGTAGCATCAAGGATATACAACTCATCATGAGCATACATCTGGCCTCTGCATGATTAAGAAGCACACAAGCAACATCAGTCATTGAGAAAGAAAAGTTAAAAGCCGGTCACAACAAAGTCATAGTAGACCGAAACTAGTTTTTCCCCGGTTTTTCATTAATTAACTGCACAATTCTCATCTTCTTAATTAATCAATTAGGCAAATCTTTTACCACTGTTTCAAAAAAAATTGTAAGATCAATGAGGCAAATCTTTTACCACTGTTCTGAAAAAAAATGTAAGGAAAACAAGGCGAAGGCGGAGAGTCGAGGAGGGTGGAGGGCCTATATGTACACTATTCCGCCGCCCACAAGGGGTAAAAACATCCATGGTCATATGCTCCACACCCATACACACAAGAGAAAACAATGGTTGATGTTTCACTCGTCGTAGAGAAGATCACGAACTGAGCCAGTTCATAGACCCATAGATAACCTGCATAAGTGATGAACTATAGAGTTAGAAACCATATCATTAATTTGCTTACAATTACAATGACTTCTCTTTCCTCCCTCACAAGAAAAGGCTTTCCTCCTCCTCCCGTTGGCACCGCTGCCGGTCCACCTCAGCTCCGATGTGTTGGGGAACGTTGCAGAAAATTAAAATTTTTCTACGGTTTCACCAAGATCCATCTATGAGTTCATCTAAGCAACGAGTCATGGAAGAGAGATTGCATCTACATAACACTTTGTAGATCGCGAGCGCAAGCGTTCAAGAAACGGGGATGAGGTAGTCGTACACGACATGATCCAAATCACCGGAGATCCTAGCACCGAACGGACGGCACCTCCGCGTTCAACACACGTACGGTCAGCGTAACGTATCCTTCTTCTTGATCCAGCAAGGCAAAGGAGAGGTTGGGGAAGATGGCTCCAGCAGCAGCACGACGGCGTGGTGATGGTGGAGCTACAGTACTCCGGCAGGGCTTCGCCGAGCTCTACGGAGGAGGAGGAGATGTTGGAGAGGGAGAGGGAGGCGCCAGGAGCAAGGGTGCGGCTGCCCCCCCCTCCCCTCCCCTCATATATATAGAGCCCCCTAGGGGGGGCGCCGGCCCTAGGAGATGCAATCTCCTAGGGGGGGCAGCGGCCAAGGGGTGGGGGGCTTGCCCCCCAAGCAAGGGGGCGCCCCCTTTAGGGTTTCCCCCACCCTAGGCGCGCATTGGCCCTGGGGAAGTGGCGCCCCAGCCCACTTTGGGCTGGATCCTTTCCTACTTCAGCCCATGGGGCCCTCCGGGGCAGGTGGCCCCACCCGGTGGACCCCCCGGGACCCTCCGGTGGTCCCGGTACAATACCGATAACCCCGAAACTTGTCCAGATGGCCAAAACAGCACTTCCTATATATAATTCTTTACCTCCGGACCATTCTGAAACTCCTCGTGACGTCCGGGATCTCATCCGGGACTCCGAACAGCATTCGGGTTACTGCATATATATATCTTCACAAACCTAGCGTCACCGAACCTTAAGTGTGTAGACCCTACGGGTTCGGGAGACATGCAGACATGACCGAGACGGCTCTCGGGCAATAACCAACAGCGGGATCTGGATACCCATGTTGGATCCCACATGCTCCACGATGATCTCATCGGATGAACCACGATGTCGAGGATTCAATTAATCCCGTATACGATTCCCTTTGTCAATCGGTATTTTACTTGCCCGAGATTCGATCGTCGGTATCCCAATACCTCGTTCAATCTCGTTACCGGCAAGTCACTTTACTCGTACCGTAATGCATGATCCCGTGATCAAACACTTTGATCACATTGAGCTCATTATGATGATGCATTACCGAGAGGGCCCGATGATACCTCTCCGTCAAGCGGAGTGACAAATCCCAGTCTCGATCCGTGTCAACCCAACAGACAGTTTTGGAGATACCTGTAGTATACCTTTATAGTCACCCAGTTACGTTGTGATGTTTGGCACACCCAAAGCACTCCTACGGTATCCGGGAGTTACACGATCTCATGGTCTAAGGAAAGGATACTTGACATTGGAAAACTCTAGCAAACGAACTATGCGATCTTATGCTATGTTTAGGATTGGGTCTCGTCCATCACATCATTTTCCTAATGATGTGATCTCATTATCATTGACATCCAATGCCCATAGTCAGGAAACCATGACTATCTGTTGATCAACGAGCTAGTCAACTAGAGGCTTACTAGGGACACGTTGTTGTCTGTTATTCACACATGTATTATGATTTCCGGATAACACAATTATAGCACGAATAAAGACAATTATCATGAACAAGGAAATAAAATAATAATGCTTTTATTATTGCCTCTAGGGCATATTTCCAACAGTCTCCCACTTGCACTAGAGTCAATAATCTAGTTACATTGTGATGAATCGAACACCCATAGAGTTCTGGTGTTGATCATGTTTTGCCTTAGGGAGAGGTTTAGTCAACGGATCTGCGACATTCAGATCCGTGTGCACTTTACAAATTTCTATGTCTCCATCTTGAACATTTTCACGAATGGAGTTGAAGCGACGCTTGATGTGCCTGGTCTTCTTGTGAAACCTGGGCTCCTTTGCAAGTGCAATAGCTCTAGTGTTGTCACAGAAGAGTTTGATTGGCCCCGACGCATTGGGTATGACTCCGAGGTCGGTGATGAACTCCTTCACCCAAATTGCTTCATGTGCTGCCTCCGAGGCTGCCATGTACTCCGCTTCACATGTAGATCCCGCCACGACGCTCTGCTTGCAACTGCACCAGCTTACTGCCCCACCATTCAAAATATACACGTATCCGGTTTGTGACTTAGAGTCATCCAGATCTGTGTCGAAGCTAGCGTCGACGTAACCCTTTACGACGAGCTCTTCGTCACCTCCATAAACGAGAAACATTTCCTTAGTCCTTTTCAGGTACTTCAGGATATTCTTGACCGCTGTCCAGTGTTCCTTGCCGGGATTACTTTGGTACCTTCCTACCAAACTTACGGCAAGGTTTACATCAGGTCTGGTACACAGCATGGCATACATAATAGAACCTATGGCTGAGGCATAGGGGATGACACTCATCTCTTCTATATCTTCTGCCGTGGTCGGACATTGAGTTGAGCTCAATTTCACACCTTGTAACACAGGTAAGAACCCCTTCTTAGATTGATCCATATTGAACTTCTTCAATATCTTATCAAGGTATGTGCTTTGTGAAAGACCTATGAGGCGTCTTGATCTATCTCTATAGATCTTGATGCCTAATATATAAGCAGCTTCTCCAAGGTCCTTCATTGAAAAACTTTTATTCAAGTAGGCCTTAATGCTGTCCAAGGGTTCTATATCATTTCCCATCAAAAGTATGTCATCTACATATAGTATGAGAAATGCTACAGAGCTCCCACTCACTTTCTTGTAAACGCAGGCTTCTCCATAAGTCTGCGTAAACCCAAACGCTTTGATCATCTCATCAAAGCGAATGTTCCAACTCTGAGATGCTTGCACCAGCCCATAAATCGAGCGTTGGAGCTTGCAACTTTGTCAGCATTCTTAGGATCGACAAAACCTTCTGGCTGCATCATATACAATTCTTCCTTAAGGAAACCATTAAGGAATGCCGTTTTGACGTCCATTTGCCATATCTCATAATCATAGAATGCGGCAATTGCTAACATGATTCGGACGGACTTTAGCTTCGCTACCGGTGAGAAAGCCTCATCATGGTCAATTCCTTGAACTTGTCGATAACCCTTAGCGACAAGCCGAGCTTTATAGATGGTCACATTACTATCCGCGTCTGTCTTCTTCTTCTTAAAGATCTATTTATTTTCTATGGCTCGCCGCTCAACGGGCAAGTCAGTCAAAGTCCATACTTCGTTTTCATACATGGATCCTATCTCGGATTTCATGGCTTCCAGCCATTTGTCGGAATCCGGGCCCGCCATCGCTTCTTCATAGTTCGAAGGTTCACCGTTGTCTAACAACATGATTTCCAAGACAGGGTTGCCGTACCACTCTGGTGCGGAACGTGTCCTTGTGGACCTTCGAATTTCAGTAGGAGCTTGATTAGAAGTATCTTGATCATCATCGTTAATTTCCTCTCTAGTCGGTGCAGACACCTCAGGAACGTTTTCTTGAGTTTCGCCATTTTCCGGTTCAAGAGGTAACACTTCATCAAGTTCTACTTTCCTCCCACTTACTTCTTTCGAGAGAAACTCTTTCTCTAGAAAGGATCCATTCTTGGCAACAAAGATCTTGCCTTCGGATCTGAGGTAGAAGGTATACCCAATAGTTTCTTTAGGGTATCCTATGAAGACGCATCTTTCCGACTTGGGTTCGAGCTTTTCAGGTTGAAGTTTCTTGACATAAGCATCGCATCCCCAAACTTTTAGAAACGACAGCTTAGGTTTCTTCCCAAACCATAATTCATACGGTGTCGTCTCAACGGATTTCGACGGAGCCCTATTTAAAGTGAATGCGGCAGTCTCTAAAGCATAGCCCCAAAAAGATAGCGGTAAATCGGTAAGAGACATCATAGATCGCACCATATCTAATAGAGTGCGATTATGACGTTCGGACACACCATTACGCTGAGGTGTTCCAGGCGGCTTGAGTTGTGAAACTATTCCACATTTTCTTAAGTGTGTGCCAAATTCGTGACTCAAGTATTCTCCTCCACGATCTGATCATAGAAACTTGATCTTTCTATCACGTTGATTTTCAACCTCACTCTGAAATTCCTTGAACTTTTCAAAGGTCTCAGACTTGTGTTTCATTAAGTAGATATACCCATATCTACTCAAGTCATCAGTGAGGGTGAGAACATAACGATAGCCACCGCGAGCCTCAACACTCATTGGACCGCACACATCAGTATGTATGATTTCCAATAAGTTGGTTGCTCGCTCCATTGTTCGTGAGAATGGAGTCTTGGTCATTTTACCCATGAGGCATGGTTCGCACGTGTCAAATGATTCATAATCAAGAGACTCTAAAAGTCCATCTGCATGGAGCTTCTTCATGCGTTTGACACCTATGTGACCAAGGCGGCAGTGCCACAAATATGTGGGACTATTGTTATCAACTTTAACTCTTTTGGTATTCACACTATGAATATGTGTATCATCACGTACGAGATTCATTAAGAATAAACCATTAACCATCGGAGCATGACCATAAAACATATCTCTCATATAAATAGAACAACCATTATTCTCGGATTTAAATGAGTAGCCATCTCGAATTAAACGAGATCCAGACACAATGTTCATGCTCAAACTTGGCACTAAATAACAATTATTGAGGTTTAAAACTAATCCCGTAGGTAAATGTAGAGGTAGCGTGCCGACGGCGATCACATCGACCTTGGAACCATTCCCGACGCGCATCGTCACCTCGTCCTTCGCCAGTCTCCGTTTATTCCGCAGCTCCTGCTTTGAGTTACAAATGTGAGCAACTGCACCGGTATCAAATACCCAAGAGCTACTACGAGTACTGGTAAGGTACACATCAATTACATGTATATCACATATACCTTTTGTTTTGACGGCCTTCTTGTCCGCTAAGTATTTGGGGCAGTTCCGCTTCCAGTGACCACTTCCCTTGCAATAAAAACACTCAGTCTCGGGCTTGGGTCCATTCTTTGGCTTCTTCCCGGCAACTTGCTTACCGGGCGCGGCAACTTCCTTGCCGTCCTTCTTCTTGAAGTTCTTTTTACCCTTGCCCTTCTTGAACTTAGTGGTTTTATTCACCATCAACACTTGATGTTCCTTCTTGATTTCTACCTCTGCTGATTTCAGCATAGCATATACCTCAGGAATGGTCTTTACCATCCCCTGCATGTTGTAGTTCATCACAAAGCTCTTGTAGCTAGGTGGAAGCGACTGGAGGATTCTGTCAATGACCGCTTCATCCGGGAGATTAACTTTCAGTTGAGTCAAGCGGTTGTGCAACCCAGACATCTTGAGTATGTGTTCACTGACAGAGCTATTTTCCTCCATCTTACAGCTAAAGAATTTTTTGGAGACTTCATATCTCTCGACCCGGGCATGAGCTTGGAAAACCATTTTCAGCTCTTCGAACATCTCATATGCTCCATGTCTCTCAAAACGCTTTTGGAGCCCCGGCTCTAAGCTGTAAAGCATGCCGCACTGAACGAGGGAGTAATCATCGGAACATGACTGCCAAGCGTTCATAACGTCTTGTTCTGCAGGGAGAACAGGTGCGTCACCCAGCGGTGCTCGTAGGACATAATCTTTCTTGGCAGCTATGAGGATGATCCTCAGGTTCCGGACCCAGTCCGTATAGTTGCTGCCATCGTCTTTCAGCTTGGTTTTCTCTAGGAACGCGTTGAAGTTGAGGACTACGTTGGCCATTTGATCTACAAGACATATTGTAAATATTTTAGACTAAGTTCATGATAATAAAGTTCATTTAATCAAATTATTTAATGAACTCCCACTTAGATAGACATCCCTCTTCTAGTCATCTAAGTATAACATGATCCGAGTCAAATAGGCCGTGTCCGATCATCACGTGAGACGGACTAGTCAATATCGGTGAACATCTTCATGTTGATCGTATCTTCTATACGACTCATGCTCGACCTTTCGGTCTTCTGTGTTCCGAGGCCATGTCTGTACATGCTAGGCTCGTCAAGTCAACCTAAGTGTTTGCATGTGTAAATCTGTCTTACACCCGTTGTATGTGAACGTTAGAATCTATCACACCCGATCATCACATGGTGCTTCGAAACAACGAACTGTCGCAACGGTGCATAGTTAGGGGGAACACTTCTTGAAATTATTATGAGGGATCATCTTATTTACTACCGTCGTTCTAAGTAAACAAGATGCAAAACATGATAAACATCACATGCAATCAAATAATAAACGTGACATGATATGGCCAATATCACATAGCTCCTTTGATCTCCATCTTGGGGCTCCATGATCATCTTGTCACCGGCTTGACACCATGATCTCCATCATCGTGTCTCCATGAAGTTGCTCGCCAACTATTACTTCTACTACTAAGGCTAACACGTTTAGCAATAAAGTAAAGTAATTTACATGGCGTTTCTCAATGACACGCGGGTCATACAAAAATAAAGACAACTCCTATGGCTCCTGCCGGTTGTCATACTCATCGACATGCAGGTCGTGATTCCTATTACAATAGCATGAACATCTCATACATCACATATAGATCATTCATCACAACTTTGGCCATATCATATCACAAAGCACTTGCTGCAAAAACAAGTTAGACGTCCTCTAATTGTTGTTGCAAGTTTTACGTGGCTGAATTAGGGTTCTAGCAAGAACGTTTTCTTACCTACGTGAAAGCCACAACGTGATTTGTCAACTTCTATTTACCCTTCATAAGGACCCTTTTCATCGAATCCGCTCCAACTAAAGTGGGAGAGACAGACACCCGCCAGCCACCTTATGCAACTAGTGCATGTTAGTCGGTGGAACCGGTCTCACGTAAGCGTACGTGTAAGGTTGGTCCGGGCCGCTTCATCCCACAATATCGCTGAAGCAAGATAAGACTAGTAGCGGCAAGATGTTAATCATCTATTTAAAAATGTTAAACGTGTAAAAAATGTTAATCATCTATTTAAAAAATGTTAAACGTGTAAAAAATGTTAATCATCTATTTAAAAAATTTTAAACATGTAAAAAAAGTTAGTCATCTATTTAAAAAAATGTTAAACGTGTAAAAAAATGTTAGTCTCAAACACAAATATATTAAAAAATGTTAATCATCTATTTAAAAATTGTTAAACGTGTAAAAAAATGTCCTCGTGTATACGAAAAATGAAGAACATATATAAAAAAGTTTGAACATAAAAACTTAAATTTTCAAAAATGTTGATCGTGTATAAAATCATGTTAATCATGCATTTCAAAAAATATTAAACATGTATTTAAAAGATGTTCCTGATATATATAAAAAATGTACAATGTGTAT
Source organism: Aegilops umbellulata (assembly GCA_032464435.1). Lineage (NCBI taxonomy): Eukaryota > Viridiplantae > Streptophyta > Magnoliopsida > Poales > Poaceae > Aegilops > Aegilops umbellulata. The sequence continues at coordinate 94,040,718 of CP136054.1, read as the reverse complement.
GAAAAAGTAGTCATCAAACTCAAATGTTTGAAAAATGTTAGTTGGCTAATCATCCACTGACAACGGGCCCTCAATTAGTATAGATAATGTTGGCCAAGTGACGTGTTCCAAAAAAAAAGCCTCCCTAAATCACACACATGAGATCTATTTGAAGACTCCAAAATTTGACTGTATAAAATGAGGGTAGCTTTCAAGCTAAACGGTTCTACAAAGTTGAGTTGTTTTCTATGTGATGAAACTAGTGTCTTGTTCGGATTCCACCATTTTTTGGATGCCAAGGTTAATTACAAAGATCAAAAGTTAGTTGGGGCCCCCGTTAATTCCACTGTCTATGAAAAGTGCTCGCGCATATTTACCGAAATGTTCGTGCATATGCGAAGTAGGAGTACTTATCTCGTCAGTAAATAAGGATGCTTGTTCCTTTCAAAAAACAAAAAAAAAATAAGGATGCTTGTTGGAGTCGAAAACGTGTTCAAAGGCTCGTCTCCAATACGGAATCCGTTTATTAGCGTCGCACAGCCGCCCTATAGCAGCTATATAATGATGCGTACGTACTTGCTATGATATGCAACTCTCATACGCATCGAATCAGCAGAAGGAAACGAACAGCACGCCGGCCGGTTCCAAGCAGCGACGTTCCCTGTTTGGTCCTCGATCGCCTGGCAACGTCGATCCGCGGCATGGCGCTACTGAAGCGCAGCTTCACCGCAGCGCTGCTCGACGAGGGCGACGACGACCCGTCGTACCCGTTCAAGATGCCGGGCAGCCTCGCGCGCACCACCGCGCCGGTGGCCAAGATGATGCGGATGTGGAACTACAAGCAAGGCTCGGGCCTCGGCGCGCACGGCCAGGGCATCATCGCCCCTATAAAGGCCATCAGGCATAGCTCCACCGCCGGCATCGGCCACTCCGAAAAGACGTACAAGAACGGCCTGCATGGCGCGCCGGCGCCGTCGCCGCCAGCCCAAGATGAGTGGCACGAGTCGGCGGCCGTCTCACGAGCCCTGCACCTCGAACGGGAGTGCTGCGAGAGGACCCTCGCGCTGCTGCGCGACGTGAAGCTTCAAGGCGACGACAGCGTGGAGACGGAGGAGGCGCTGGCGGCGATCGTCAAGTCCGAGGAGGAGCTCCGGGGGAAGAAGCGTGCGCTGGGAGCGTGGAGGGCCGCGTTGCCTGCTCCGACCGTGCAGCACATCGTGGAGCAGGTCCTCACGCCGAGGATGGCCATGAAGGCGCGAGAGTGGGAGCCGTTGTGGAGCCCGGGCTGCGACCACTGGCTACGTCCGTGGATCCCCTTGATCGGACACTTGCCGGAGAGCCTCTACGGCACCGTGGAGAGCAAGATCAGCGGCGGCAGCCTCGATATCGTCTCCCCATGGAAAGACTACTTCGGCCCGACGGATTGGGAGATCTTCTCCCGGCGTCACGTCCTGCCCAGGCTCACACGGTGGCTGCAACAGCTGAAGATCACACCACCAAAGCAGCGCGACACTAAGTTCCGCGAGGTGATGTCGTGGACGCCTCTCGTGCGCACCGAAGACGTGGTGTCGATCCTGGAGCAGGAGTTTTTCGGCAAATGGGAGGACGCGCTGCGCCACTGGCTGCAGTCCGCGAGGCCGTCGTCGGGGGAGGCCGCGGCGTGGTGCGCCGGCTGGAAGAACCTCTTCACCCCGGAGCTGCTCCACGACGAACGCGTGCTCGCACGGCTGGAGGCCGGCGTCGCCATGGTGGATCGAGAAACGGAAGACCTCAACCGTCTTGTTTGTCATAGTTGATTCATACTAATCTGCTACAACAGCTTGTAAGGTTGTAGTCATCACTTATGATTACCAATGTAATGGTTCTAGTCACTTATGATTAGCACTGTACTAGTGGTTGTAGTCACTTATGATTACCAATGTAATGGTTCTAGTCAGTTATGATTAGCAATGTAACGAGGTATTGCTATTATCAAATTGACAGTGTAAGACACCAAGCGTATATACATCAAGTTGATGCATTGTGAAGAACTGTGCAGCCCTTTTGTATACTTTCTTCACTGATAGAGTGGTAGATATGCACTTTCAGGTCCTTCCCCTATGACAAAGTAGTGGTTACTCTCGGGTGTAGTCAGTTATGCCATATTTGACACTCAAAAGCAATACATTATTGCAGCACAGATGCTTGAATGAAAATTAGAAAATAGTAAAGAGTCCATTTGCAAGTTTTCGTGAGTTTTTTGCAGTTCTACATGTAGATTTTGTGACAGTGTAAAACAAGGCACAACATATCTTCAGCTTTCGACATTGCTTTGCAGAGATCTCTGGTTGAATGTAGAAGAAGTTGGGTTTATGACCGGGCTTATATAGCAAGTCAATGACAGGAAGCGGATTTGTAGCACCTGGGTGCTCCACCCCCCCCCCCCCCCCTATATGAACATTAATTTCAAAAAAATACCGAGAAATTTGAAAAAAAAACTGGGATTTTGATATATCAAACTTGGGTGTCTGATCTACTTTCGTGTGAAATTTCGTGAAAAAATTCCTACGTATAGAAAAAACTGTTTGGATGGATTTTTGTCGGACAATATTTCCTTCGCCACGGATATGTTTCCTGGTATTTGTTTACATTTAATATTCGTATAGAGGTGTGGAGCACCCAGGAGCTCCTGCGTTTTTTCCGGCAATGACATCCTAGCAAACGGAGATGGATAAAAGACTGAAAAGCTGTTGAGGAGATCAATATGTTTTATGTTCTTATTGGCTGAAAGCCTCAAACACCGTCTGAAGATAGCAAGTTTTGTCGCTCTGAAGTGCATGTTGCCTTTGTCAATTGATCAAACCAAGCATTTTGTATAACAGTACAATATTTCCCGAGATATGCAAACTCTGCAAATGAACATATGATAAACTCATTGAGGTATGCATTGTCAAATATTTGCTCAACCAGAATTTGCTACTTCTAATTGATGTGGTGTGTATGAAGAATGCTTAATCAGGCTTTGCTTAACCAGAATTTGCTCATCCAGTGCAGCAGTTTTATTGATGGGCGCTTGTTTGTGATGCTCCAGGGGGGCATATTGGGTGTGCTAGTGCCACCAAAAAAGGCATTTTAAAGTTGCGAAGATTCTGAAAAAGAACCTATTTAAAGAAATTAAAAAAGGGGTCAATTCTGCTATAAGTTTGAATTTGATACTACTCAGAACCACTTCCTTAGCACAATAATGCACAGCCAAGTTGGATACATAGAGGAAGTATCAAAAGAACTGAAAGCTAGTGAACATAAAAAATCGAGATCTTGATTCTAACCAAAAACATAAAAATAAAAAGGTGATTAGTGCACTAGAAAATATATTGCAGCCGGATAGTCTTCATAGACATTGAACTTGCAACACAGGCGATCTGATTCTAATACACAGGTCTTAAGATCTTGTATATAAATGCATTCTGGTTACTACATCTTGCAATTCAACAAGGTGCAAAACTTCGTATGACATTCTTTTTAGGATGGCAAGTTTTGGGGATACTTCATCGTTTTCCTCCGAGTAAACCTGACTATACTGACGTAAATAGCACAACTCTTAAATTTCATGCATGTACCACAAGCAGTCCCAGTAAAACTAGCTTACATCAGCAAGAAGAGTCAGAATATATACAATAGACGCTGGAACACATATATTGTTTGAGCATGTACGATAACTAGTTCCCATAATGGAGCCTCGTTGCATCAAAAGGATCTAGAGGATTGCTAAAAAAAGGATCTAGAGAATCTGGCAGAGTGCCGCGACTGAATAACTAAGAATTACATCAGAAATACACAATCGACCAAGTGGCCTTCAGAAGCATCTTGTAGTTGCCGCATATGATAATCTCAGCATCGTAACCATTGCGCCTTGGAGTAAACTCAACAGTGCCGACAGATAACTTATCATCACTGACAGCAGCAACAACAGTCAACACCAGTATCTCATCCACAGAGACTCCTACTACGCGCCGCGCCGTTTGTATCACCCCATTGTCACCTGCAGCTAGCGCACCACTCACCTTGCTATCATGTAGCACAATGTCGCATGGGATGCTGGTAGTGGAAGCGGTGATCTTCCCATGGAATTCATCAGGTCCCTGAAGGATCCTGATCTCAACAGTGCCCTCCACTGACCTTCTTACAAATGTGTAGTTTAAATCCAATATGCTGTGCATGCTGACGAGTGTTTCCGTTTCAACCACATATCTGGGATCAAATTCCAGCCTGCGGATAGCATCCACCTCCATCAGGCCTTTACTGAGTCTATCATCATCGACAGTCCTCCCATGCACATCCTTCACCTTCAGATTGATTTCAAAGAATATATCATCGCATACCATGAATCCTCTCTTTGGGCCAGTCAAAATCAATGAATCATCCTGCAAGACCAATTTGAATAGATAAATTCCAGGAGCTTGTTTCTGGGATTCATTGAATTACCCTTGCTTTGGGGTTCAGTTTTAGCTATGTTCTGAATGAGGAAACAAGGTAATTAGACTCAGAAAAATTATGCCACATCTGTGGTCATGTATTTTTTGTACTTCCTTTTCTTATTGTGCAGATTGCTGTAGTGCCATAAACTGAGGCACGCAAGTGATAAACCCCTGGCTCCTAACACTATACCCTACAAGACAAGTATCATTAAAATCAACATCATATGGAACGGATACAAAACCAGATCCGTTATTCAATTATAACATACAAAAACCCAGATATGGATTACTAATATACAACATTCAGAAATAATCATTTATAGAAATTGCCAAAAATTCTCCGTCAGGAAATCACCATTTTTTTGTAAATCAGAGGACTGAAATGAGAAAGTACCGGTACAAATGGCAGTAAAACCTTTGAGCTGATGAGCTGGCAATCATCCTGCTCGCGCCGGAATATATAGACACATTTTCTATCCAGACTGTCCCTGGCTATGATGGTACCATAGACATTGAGTGGGTAGCCATAGTCGGAGGACACAATATTGATGGAGACAACATTGACCGAGTTTTTGAGCCGGAACCCCTCTTTGAAGGTTTTACCAGTATGTCGCACGGGACCGGCAGGTGCTGTCAAACGAGAGGAAAATTCATCTCAATCAATCAAAGAGAGTAAAAAGAAGAGTATGTATGTAGGTGTAAATTGGACTTCCACATGATTGGATATAGTAGTTGAATCAGGCTAACAGTGGTTTGTCATACAACACTAGATCAACGTCGCGGCCTGCAGATTTAACAGGAAGCAGTTCTCCGTCGACAACAGACTCATCTTAAGACAAGCTGTAGAGATACATCATACTGGTGTATCACCTGATCTGTGCAACCAATGCCAGAACCATACACATAGAAGAAGAAGCATTGTTTTGCAGCATTGCCCGTCAAGTGTCATCCCCATCCCTGGGCTTTTGCCGCTTTACCATTCTACCAAGATTCAATTCATCTCTTGAATCGTCAGCTACTAGCATATTGCTCCCAACAGCGTTGCATGATTACATGTATGTCTGTCTTAAATCTGTAATACAGCACCATTACTCTGTGTATGACCGTGTGATGAAGCCCAGCATGTTGCATTCCGGAGGAGTTGAATTCTGAGCTACTGTAATCCATGGGAATTGTTTGTACGCTGCTATTGTCAGGTCCCTGATTGTATCATCCTCAAACTTTTGGAGAAGTTTATTAGACTTTTACACCAAAGCTTTTGTGCGTGCTGTGTTGAACCTTGGCTTTCATCACTCTTCTAGTACAAACCATGGCCAGTTGGCTAAACCGTGCCTTACCTGCAAAAGGTATGCATCCTGTATTCCCTCCGCGACAACAAAAATCATGCATCCCTCTCTTAAGTTGGAATTTTAAGGAGAAAGACATGCAGAATTTTAAGTAGAAAGACATACTAATGCTCCAGACGAGCGGTTCTTGATCCATGGCACGGGCTACTCCTCCAGGAAGGCGTATCAACTGCTCCTTCATGAAGACATCGAGGACGACCATGCTGCCCTAATTTGGAGGTCCAGAGCCCCTCACAAGCTCAAAATCTTTGCTTGGCTGCTTTTCCGTGGACGGCTGAACTCCAAGTGCAACTTGTTTCACAAAACAATCGTCCCCGATGCCTCCTGCCCACGCTGTGGCGGCCCCTCTGAAGATACTGCCCACCTGTTCCTCCTCTGTCCGCATGCGGTTCGGACCTGGGAACGGCTGGGCCTCTCCCCGACTGCAAGATTTCAAGACCTGTGGCTACTACCAATCCCCGATAATCTGAATGGTCGTGTATGGCCTGAAGTGTTGCTCATGATACTATAAAAAATATGGGACTCCAGAAACGCTGCCGCTTTCCGTAGCGAAATGCACTCTGCTCTCCTCACTGTGAGGAACATTTGTAACGACCTAGAGGTTTGTAATAACCGATTCAGAGACCCGGCTGACAAGGCAGCTGCTAACTCCTGGCTGCTGTTCCTTACCTCACGGCTTGCCGTGACCTTGTAATCTCTCATGGCCCTTTCTGGCCTTTGAGTAATATACATACAGGTGGGGATCCTCTCCCCCCCGGTGATTCCTCAAAAAAAAAAAGAGGGTGCTCTCAAGGTGAAGGTGAAAGGGTGACAATTCACTTGAGTGATGATATGCATCAGTTTCTGTCCATGTCCAAAACTGAAATCTAAGTCCTCAAGAACTGGGTAGGATGTCATTCAAGGATAGAGGATAGAATGTGACATGTTAGGATCTGATGAGACTGCCCACGTACTATTAGACATGGATGATATTGGTTGTTGTCAGGGTTTCAGGTAATCAACAAACTAGCTAGGCTTATCAAACAATAAAGAGCCAAAGAATAAGACCCTCTTCAGTGTCGTCACCTCAATGCTGGTATCAATGTACAGTAGGTAGGTTAGGTCTTTGTGATCTACAACCTTTGAACTAAAATCACGTCAAGTATTTCCGAATGGAGGGAGTACATGTCAATTTGCCAAAGGTTTTTTATTTATTTTGTAAATCAGAGGACTGATATGAGGAAGTACCAGTACAAGAAAATACACATTGACATGTTGTACTATGTGTCTGTAGCAATGAGGCAAATGGCAGTAAAACCTTTGAGCTGATGAGCTGGCAATCATCCTGGTCGCGCCGGAATACATAGACACATTTTCGATCAAGATTGTCCCTGGCTATGATGGTACCATAGACATTGAGTGGGTAGCCATAGTCGGAGGAAACAATCTTGATGGAGACAACATTGACCGAGTTTGCGAGCGGGAACCCCTCTCTGAAGATTTTACCAGTATGTCGCATGGGACCAGCAGGTGCTGTCAAACGAGAGGAAAACTCATCTCAATCAATCAAAGAGAGTAAAAGCAAGAGTATGTATGTAGGTGTAAATTGGTTGGAACAGATCCATTGAAAACCAATCCAGGCAGGTTGTGCTGTAATCTTTTGCATAGTAATACAGTAGATAGTAATTAAAAGGAGTGGGCGTCCAAACAGTGAAACAGAGGCTAATTGAGGAATGAATTTGAAAATGGCAGCCTTTGCTTCCGAATAAATCTAGTAGTAGGAAGTGAATGTAACCTTCAGATGATTGATTTTGAGGAATGAAGTGATACTGACTGGCTGGTGTTTGAATTGAAATACCAAAAGAAAAAGCATGAACTAAACAGGCATAACGATTAATGAAGGCAACAAGGATCGATAGGCTTGTTTGGTTGCAAGGGGGGATTTGAGTGGATTGGGGAGGATTAAATCCGCTATAAATCAAAATCCACCTCAATCTGCTCCAAAAGAGGTTTAACCGAACATAATCATGAACTAAATAAGGGGAATTGGATTGGATTGGATGGGAACGTACACTCCTCGTCCAGGTCGAGTTTGCCGTCGAAGAAGTAGCGGACGCATATGAAACAGCCCTGCTTGGGGTCGTACTCGCTGTATCGCGGGTCCACGGAATACTCCGCCGGCTCGCACCGATACTCTTCCTGGTCCCACTCCCACTTTCTCGCCGCAGCCGCCACTGGAGAAGAACCGCCGTCGGCCATGGAAGAAGAGTCTCTCTCTCTAGGGTTTGGTCGATCGAAGAGTCTTTTTTTCTTTTCTATTTTTCGAGTTGGTCCAAGAAGATGGGTTGATCGTCGGTCAGATACTCCCTCCGTTTTTTTTACCCTATGTATTAGAATTAGTCAAAGTCAAGCTTTATAAATTCTAACAAAGTTTATAAAACATATACAATAACAAATCAATATCAATAGATTTATTATTGAATGTAGTTCTACTTCATACAGATTTGTTATGGTAATATAAACTTGGTCAAAGTTTAGTAAGTTTGATTTCAGTCAATCCTAATATGCAAAGTAAATAAAAACGAAGGGAGTACATGTTTGTTTAAATAATGGTCCCGTTTTCTCAACATGCGCATGAGTTAGTTCATCTTCGAACATCAGTTGACGGTTGATGGGCGAATCAACTTGTGTCTTTGGTAGAAAAAAGCTTGTGTATGAGCGTTTGTGTTTGCATGGTGTTAAAAAAAATTGTGTTTGTGTTTGGACAGTTAGATTGACCGTAAGATACATGTTTGCATATTAGACAGGGGATGGTGTGGATGTTCTTTTTAGTCTGGACTAGCAAAAGGGCCCGTGCGTCGTGATGGGAAAATCATAATCGTCAATGGCGATGATCACATTTCATTCACATCTCATCGCATGTTTTTAAAATTTTGTTCACAAATGCAAAAAAAATGTTTCTTCTTTTAGAATTATTCATAAATTGAAGCAATGTTCACATTTCTTGTAAAAAATATCGTGGTTGTCAAAAAACTTGATAATTCAAAGAATTATTCTGAATTTCAAGAAGCGTTTTTATAAAAAGCCATACTACAATATTCCGATACACCCCAACAGTTAATTCTTCAAGATTCACGCGGGTATATAGTCACAAAGACTCAAAAGCATTACTGTTTAACTACATACCTTCGATCATTCATGAACATTTTTTACTATTTAAAAAATAAATTTTTGAACATTTATTATATTGCGAACGGTTTTTAAGCATTTTCTTTTGAATCAGCGAACAATTCTAGAATAGAAGAACATTTTTTTAATTCACAGACATTTTTTGAAATGCTTGAACATTTTCTGAATCGGCAAACATTTTATGAATCAATAAACTCTTTTGTAATTCAAGAGCTATTTTTAAAAAATTTAGGGGATTTTTTAAAATGCAGGATTTTTTTTGAATTAGCAAACATTTTGTTCAATTTCATTAATATTTTTTAATGCACGGACTTCTTTTGAAAATAATGAACTTGTTTTGATTTGGTGAACATTTTTTTCAAAATTTCGGAATTTTTTTGGTATGCGAACATAATACCGAGCATTTATTGAATTCACAAACTTTGTATGTTTTCTTGAACATTTTATTTCAAAATTCTAAGTTTTTTCAATTTTAAATGTTTTTTGAAGTTCCAAATTAATTAAAATAGAAAAAAACATAAAATCCAAAACTAAAAAAAGACGCCCACACATGGGCCGGCCCAAATGGGTGCGCTGTGTCTTCTCCAGCGTGCAGAGTGCAGTATAGTATGTCCGTATGCTTGGGCCAGCCCAGGCGGGGATTCCCTGCAAACCAGTTTTTGTCACTTATAGGTGTCATTAATGAGTAATACTTTGCATTTTTTGGGCAATTTTAATGGCGTACCACCAAAAGCAATAACCCTTTTATTATAGAATGGTATGGATGGTGGATCGTCGTCTCATGCATGCCTCTCTCATGGACTTTGAGCACCCGGCCCCTACGTCGTTGGCCCACCAGCAAACCTCAAGGCCCCATCTTACCCCAAAGTAGCATATTGGTTCAGTCCAGACGATCTTACATTTATCTTTTTCCAATTTCCGGTGCACTAGTTGTACGTGTAAAAAGACTGACATACATTCTCTTTTGGAAACATGTCCGAGAACTGCATGTGAAAGTATTAGAAGGAGAGAAAGGGTCAGCTCCCTTGGGACTAAATGACAGTGTTATTACTCTAATCCCAAAGGTTCCTAACCCGCAATTGATTTGCCAACATCGCTCTATTGCACTATGTCCTGATCTCTACAGGTTTGGAGATTCACTCGATGAGGTGATCGGAGAAGAACACACTACATTCATTCCGGGTCTGCTTAATCACAAAAAACACTCCCGTTGCATATGAGAGTATACATGCCCTAAAAAGAAGAACGTATAAAGGAGCCTTTTGTGATGTGAAGCTTTTTCCTTTTTGCCAGCAAACTTTTGTAATCCCTTAATTCACTAAGCTCCCTAGGGGCTGGAGCACTGAGAATCGATTGAGGTCGTCGATTTCGATTTGGTGCTCAATTTTGACTTGGCCGTCTCCCGGGTAGGCCGAATGGTTGTAGGTTGTGGGCCTTGTTGTTAGTGGTGGAGGGTCTCCAGATTGATAGGCGGAGCCTACGGGGCGCACCACCACAAGCCTCTCTCCCCTGAACCCACCATGATATTGCTGCAGGGCCTCTAGATTGGGATGGAGTGGCGGCGCTGAGGGAGGCGCTAGGGGCGGTCATCAGGGAGAATGACAAGGAGGAAGGAGATCGCGTCGAGATGCGCTGCCGCTGCGATAAGGGGATGCTGCTCTCCGGCAACGACGCGGCCTGGGACGGGTTGCTGCAGCTAGACCCCCCTCCCTAACCTCCTATGGCCACCACCAACCGGCAAGGACGAGCTCCGACACACCCATTTGTTTCCCTATTGCTGTTGCTTCTTTTTCTTTCACGAAAACCCTAGCTTATCCCCGATGTGTGTTTATGGGTACAGAACCCAGGGCAGCACCGGCAGCGTACATGATGGTCGGCGGGTTCGGGAGGGCGCCCGACGGAGCTGACGAATTCCTCCACCTGATGTAGGGGACAAAAGGGACTACGACTGGTAGGTGCCCCCACTACCTTTTGCTGACAAACTGGTGAGTCGCATGTACATATCCAACAACGACCAAGAATCCAAGAAGGCTAATACAGAATGATAACCTCCATACCATGGACCCCCCTCGGGATGGTCTTGCGTCGGGTGCCGATTAGGTTTATACGAAGCAGAAGAACACATCTTCATGATAGATTGTGAAGTTTGTGATTATCTTCTTCGAGACACTTGCATCTATTTCTGTTGTATGAATAAATACTGTAATTTTAGAGCAATATATGATGACGAGATAGAGATACATTACCTACCAGTACCTTCATGCATTTCTGTCTGGAATGGTCCGTCAGGTTAGGGAGAAGCATCAAGATGAACAACACTAGGTTACAATTGACCCATCCTTATGTACAAGTGAAGGCGCAGGTAGATATAAGTTGTAAATTGCATATTAAGTTTGAGTTGCTGGCTGGTTGATGTTGGTACCCTAAAGTTTGAGCTTCTACACTTTGGGCAACGTAGGGGTAGGGGGTTTTGAACCTTACTAATTGAGGGGTTCTGTTTCATATGGTCTGCTACAAATGGGAGCTATACTAAGGACTATAATGTATATTTTGAGTTAATGTGTAGTTTCATGTGCAGTGATCTGTAAAATTTGGGTTGCAAAGCAAAATGTGTCTGGTGGTGGTTTTTGTGTGGACTGCTCCATCTTCCTCCCATCGTTTGACTGGCATGGTGCATCCTTCACATTCTATTCTTTTCTTGTGCGCATGTGGATTTTGTCTTTGTTTTCAATTGGTGTCGCGGGCAACTGTAATATAGGGATTGGATGAGCGGGGTCGCTTTGGTGGTGGTCCAGGGCGCTCTCTCCTTCTGATGGTATTGTATTTTCTTATTTGGGACGAAAACTGACACGAAGGCTAAATATATTTGTTATTGATGGTAATTGTCAGATTCTTATCTAGGCTAAAGATATATTTTGCTTGTACTAAGAGTTGGCTAATGGGATTCAACGTACATTTAAACCACATGTGGTTAACATCATAGTTAGCTTGCTACATGTTGGCACAACTGTTTCCTGTTTTTCCCCTAAAAAATTGTTTCCTGTTTTTATTGACACATTTGTTTCCTACTAATATTCTGGCCATCTCAGTTGATATTGACACATTTGTTTCCTACTTATCTATGTATATGGACATATTAGTCTGTCAAAAAGGAAGTTAGATCATTGTCTAAAAGGATCGTGGTCCCTGTCCATCTAAGAAAATGTAATCCTACAAACTTTAGATTATGGAAGGTGTGTACTGTTTTGCTTGTAAATGTTTGGGATATTTGAAATCTATATTAGATATTTTTTTTCTTTACAAAATTGCATCTTTTGTTTAGTTCATGGACGACAACAATCACTCTAGGGAAGCCCATTTGATATTATACTAGTAGGGCAGTGCGCGCTTTGCTGCGCCGCTTATGTTTTTAGAGTTGTACATGTTTTGTTTTACGTGATAAATTTTGAAGTTGTGAAAATTATTTACGTGCTAGTTGGTTTAGCGTGTGGGGGATACAATAGAGTGTGTGTTTTTTTCAGAGATACTACACCTATGGACAGACTTTACGAAATCATTGTTACAGATGAATGTGTCAATTTATGGTTGGAAATTAGGGAAAAGTGGCCCAACAGTGAAAATCTGAGAAGTGATTGGTGGGAGAGTATTTGCTACGACCAATTCATAGTGAATCGTCCATGAGTGTATCATTTTTCATTTTTTTATTCTGGTGTTTGGGTGGGGTTTTTTTTTTACCGTGTGACTAAAGGGCGTCATTTAATTAATACAAATACATTAGAAAATTACCTATGTTGTTGGCAGCATGTGTTGTGCTGATGCTAAACGTGTCATAGTTGACATTTTCTTTTTGTCAAGAAGGCCCACATCACCTAAGCACTTACCAAGGGGCACATTCATTGAGAGATCACACCATAAAGCCTAGGCCAACGACACAATTAACTGTGTATCCAATCCAAATTGAAGATCTGAGTTGAATGGGGTTCTTGAAAATTAGAGAGCTCAATGAAGTAGATTTCATTGGGTCACAACTAAGGATTGACCGAGTCAAGTCAAGGATTAAAACTGTATACCTCAGTCGAATGGGAGAGCTCCAAAATTGAAAAGCATAGTGTATTAAAAAAATTGAATTGAGAGCTCCTTGTGAAATTGTTGACCCGGTCAAAATTGGATAGCCAATTCCAAACTGGAGACTTCAATTGATTGTGGGGCCTTTAAAATTAGTGAGCTTAGTGGTGTAGAGGATGGTGCGATGATCTTCTGTTTGTCAGACCGAATGTTTGATAATATTATCATCGAGACAATTATTTCATTGTTGTTATCATGAGGATGTCAGTTTGAGCAAAACATATTGTGCGTGGATGAATGTATTTTGTGTACTCATCGTATATTGATTTATATCAAAATTAGAGAAATTTATAAATGTATCTCGGATTTCAAATAGTACATGTTTTTTCCTAGTTTACGTCTGAATAAATTCGGGTGCGGCAAAACGCGCCTTTTTCTTCTAGTACTCATTATCCGTCGGGTTTACATTCAACATTACAGAGTTTGACTGTTTTGGAAAGATCATATCTAAACCAAACACCAATTCTACATGAGCAAGAATTGCTAAAGGTGACTAATTGTGTTATGACTACGTCTAACATCAGTAATACAAGTTTGACATGAAACCATTATAGATTTGATATCAAGCATCGCGAAAGAATGAATAGACCTATCATTGTCCATTTTAGACGTGTGGTCGCAAGGCGGCAGAAAAGAATGCGCATGGCTGAAACCAAGTGGGCGAGGCAGGAAATGCAGGGGCTGGATACGCAATGAGGGTCGTCAATGGGTAGATTTCCAATAGGTTTTTGTGCCTGCAGAACTGGTACAGACCGCATCACTATTAAAATAGAGGAGGGCTAGGTAAGAAGTTGAAACTTTACCCCCGCCGCGCATCACTATTAAAATAGAGGAGGGCTAGGTAAGAAGTTGAAACTTTACCCCCGCCGCGCCGATTGGTCTTTTTTATTATCCAAATTCAAAATACACGTTGAAAGAAAAAGAAAAATCTAGAAGTGAGCGACGCCATCTTTTGTTGTCTTTCAGTGGCACTATTCTTGTTGAATTTGTCTTCTTCTTTTTTAATATGTATTTCGAGGTTGGATTCAAAAAAAATTATAGGCTGTTGACACATGTCTTGTGAACATTCACATTTTTTTTCATATCTTTCTGAAACAATTGAAATTGACTTTTTGGACATTCGATCACCCAAGTGTGGAGCACTGCATATTCTATGGTGCTAGTTGCTCTTAGAGAACCTCCATTGTCTTGCATACAAATAACAAAGCAGAGTACTAATGGAGAACTAACGTTGGAATCGCTACTACTCTCTTTGATTCGTATTATTTGTTGCTCAAATGAAATGTATCTAGATGTATTTCAATGCTAAATACATTCATATGAGAAAGAAGTTACATTTTTCGCCCCGGCCTAGGTTCGAGCACCGAGACACTAAACAGACCCATAATTTCGACTTAAAAACCATACAACAGCAATTTGGTGTCCTTAACCACATCTTAATTGACAGTCTGATGACGACTAGAATCCAGAGAGTTCATACACGCTCTGACAAAGGAGAAAACAAGAGGTAATTATACACTACATGACAGGAGAGGCATCATCTTGGTTGTCCTTCTCTCGAGAGGCAAAGTCACTAGCACTACTACCGCACTTGCTGTGCTGCCGGCGCCACGGGGACCCAGCAGTCAGATAGTACAACGCAGCGAGCTCTGCCCAGGAGCTGCTGCCGCGGCTCATGCTGACCGGCTGAAGAGGTGGTAGGGGAAGTTGCCGTTCTTGTCCATCAATGGCTCCACCAGCTTGGCGATCCCCAGCATCACCCTCATCAGCTCCTCGTTGAACTCCTTCTCCCCCCTCTTCCACACCGGCATGGCGTTGCTGCCGGCGTTGTTGTCGAAGTGAGCCGGCGGCATGTCGTCAGAGCGGGAAGAGTACTGCTGTCCGGGGAAACCGGCACGGGGAGGGTATGGCGGCAGCGGCGGCTGTCCAGGGAGGGCGAGCGGTCCGTCGCTGTGGCGAGGCTGGTACTGCGGCTGCATGTTGAACGGTGGCGGCGCTTCACTCTGGCGAGGCTGGTACGGCGGCTGCATGTTGAACATTGGCGGCGCGTCCGTGCGACGAGGCTGGTACAGCGATGGCTCGTTGACGCGAGACTGGTACGGCGATGGCTCGCTGACGCGAGACTGGTACGGCGATGGCTCGTTGATGCGAGGCTGGTATGGCAGCGGCGGTGGTGGTGGGAGTGGCTGTGAATCGGGTGCGCGTGGAGGCTGCAGTTGCTGGTGCTGTGGGCGCATGAGTGGCTGCAGGTTGGGCTGCGCAGGGCGTGCCGGCGGCTGCAGAGGCGGCTGAGCGAAGCCGAGCGACCTCGCGATCTTGCTCACTGGTGCAGCAGTGTCCGGGCCATTGTTTCCATCGAAGCTCGGTGGCAATGGAGGTGGCTCGACCATGCTGTCCCCACCGTCCAGCACGAACTTCACTCGAGGGGAGTCTCGGAGCGCGCTGGCCGCAGCCAGCCCGCCCTCGTCGTTGCTCTTCTTCAGGATTGACTTGGGCAGCCCAACGGACATGCGCGCCGGCACCGCCTTGGACAGCGTCAGTGGAGCGCCATTGCCGGAGCTCCCAGGCCTGAACGGCGTGGTCTCCATGAGCCGCAGGTCAGAGCGCTGCGGAGGGGCCGGCTCAGGCCCTGGGTCGGCGCCGGCCGACCCTCCCTCGACGCCGCGCAGGTAGTAGTTGGGGGCCAACTGGCCGAACATGGCGTTGGCCTTGGCGTACTTGAGCGCGGCCTCCGCGTCCGACTGGAACTTGTAGATGACCCGGCACATGTTGGACTTCCAGTACACGCGGATGCCGTTGATGTCGAGCGGCCCGAAGCGCGCGAACCTCGCCTTGAGGGAGGCCACCGACGGCAGCGTGCTATTCAGCGGGAACTTCATCATCAGCGCCGTCGGCGACGGCGTCCTCTTCACAGGCGCCGCCGCTGGCACCTTCTTCTTGGCTGCCGCCAGAGCCTTTTCCTTCAGGCCAGCCCGTGGCAGCTGAGCAGCCGCCGTCGTCCCGCCTCCCGCAGCTGCAGTGGCGGTGGCGACTTTCTGCTCCAGCCCGGCCTTCTTGTCGGCGGCCAGAGTCTTAATCTTGTCCAGCTTGATTTTCTTCTTGGAGGCAATCTCCTCCTGGCGGTCAGACGGCGGGCGCTTCACGCCAGCACTGGTGGGGTCGCTGGGCCTCATGACCGGCTTCTTCTTCAACGGTTTGGGGGGCTGGCCGTCAGAGACGGCGGCGGCGGCGGCGGCAACGACACTGGGCTTATTATCCAAGCCCTTCTTTGACTCTTCCGGCGGATCGTTCTCATAGCTCTTTTTGTAGTGTTTCGAGCGGAACGCCAGGATGAAGGAGTGAGAGGCGTCAGAGATGCGTCTGCCGGCGCCGTAGAAGGGAAGCAGCGGAAGGTTTTGAAGGTCGGATATTACCTGTGTCAGATCTAAGCCGTCAAGGTCGACCTTGGGGGGTGAGAAAGCTGCGGGCTTTGTAGCGCCGCCGCCGTCGCCAGAGGGGGCGGCAGAGGGCACGCCACCGTTGAGTTCAGCGAGCTTCTTCTTTTTCTTCTTCTTCTTGGGCTCGCCGTCGGTGTCGGCGGCGGCCACGTCTTCGGCAGGCTCCTCCCTGTCGCGCTTACGGGCCTTCTTGAGCTTGGCCACCTTCTTCGGCGCAGCGGCAGCGTCCGCGGTAGCCCCGCCGTCGCTCGCCTGGTCAGCGGGAGGGAGCGCGCGTCTCTGCAGCATAAACTCCTCCTCGTCGCCGCCTCCGGTGCTGCTGGGCAGCGGCGGCGTCTGCGGCTCAGCCGGGGGGAAGCCAGGCGGCGGGCCACCGTCGTCCGGGGCGGGAGCCGCGTCCGGGAGCGCGGCTGGCGGCAGCGCTGGCGCGCGCGCGTCTTCCCGGCGCTTGAGCAGGTACTGGTCCTTCTTGCTGGCCTTGGGCTTCATGGCCGGCGCACCGGGCATGATCTTCTCCATGAGCCTCGCCGCCGCGCCGGCGGCGCCCCTCCGGCCCCTCGCCGGGGCGTTCTCCTTCTCCGGCACCTTCTGCCGGCCCTTGAGCGGGCGAGCTGCAAGGCATGTCACCAGCGGCACACGTTAGCACACAGCGCGGTAACACATCCACGGGGAAAAACGCAACAGGAACAAGTCAATGCGAAGGGTTCACGTATTTATATTCGCGTTCCTAATAATAGATGTAACACAAGAACAAAGCAAAAAAAAGGAACAAAACAAAAGTAAGTAGCACTAGGAAACCAAGATCCAAAGGACGGATTCGCATGCATTTGGAAGAAATTCGTTCAAATAAAAATGTTTTGTATTCATAATATGTTTCCGCGCATTAATAAGTTACGACTGTAAAAAACGTTTTTATATTATGAAACGGAGGCAGCATTATTTTTAGATTTATATAATTGACCGTACGCTGCGGTCTGACCCTGACCCTGCAAAATGTAAATAATTCTAACTGATTAGCATGTGCATGCGTGACAAACTGACCGAGAGGTAAAAAAACCCCGGGGCTAGGTTCAGGTCCAGTCGGTCACAAGGCTAGACACGTCGGCGCTCAAATCTCGATTTTGCAGAAAGAGTATAGTACATGTGGGGCCTTGGTGACAAGGAACTTGGTGGTGGGAGCAAAGCGATCGCTCGCTCCGCATGCCACAATCTTCGTTGGCGGTACCAATGATGGGCGAGTGAGCCTCTCCCTCCACGATGCAAAAGATGGAAAAGAATTTTATGAGACCAGGTGTCACGAGTTAGCAGGTGAGACTTATCCTGATGGATGACACGTGGTATTCACAAATCACAAAGCATCTACCTCATCCTTCAACTAAAATCAGGAGGAAAGATTAGATGCTTTATGATTTATGAATGTCATGTGTTATACATCAAGGTGGGTCTCACCTGCTAACCGTGAGATCTGATCTTATATAATTATTTGTAATTTAAATTAAAAAGCGCAAAGGCCAAAATATGATGCAAAGGATACTATTTGTTGCCATTGAATCAAAATATCGCACCCACCCAGTCACACAAAATTTCATCTCTCCTCCCAAACCCTAGCCAACCCTACTTATCGCCGCTTTGATGCCATCCTCAAGCGTGCTTGCTTCGGTCCTCCACTCTTAGCGATGTTCAAAATATTAGCCAACAAATCAATTAACCGATCAATTAGTCCATGCTTGATGGATCACCAATTCAACGATTAACTGATTTATCGACCAATTAACTAGCCGATTCAAACCCAGCATATACCAGTTAGCGAACAATCTTTCTTAGCATCGCGTCGTCTCCACCTATGTGTTTCTATGGCTTTGACAAGACATTCTCCCACCCCTACATGTCATTGTCCGCAAGATCCTCCAGATTGTGTGTCTGCTTCTCGATAAGAGGTATCATCGCCACCCTAGCCAACCGCCCTCAACCAACTAACTCCATCTTGCTCTATCTACTCGACCAAAGGCGCAACTAAGCATTACTGAAGGGTGGCTTTTTTTCCTCTGGTGAGCCCTAACCCTAATTGGGATAAACCAAAAGTCGTAAGCTCATCAAAGAGCTCATCAAAGAAGGCAACTGGCAAACTAAGGATGCCACAGCCATTGGAGTTCACACTGATGATTTTGATCAAAGTGAATATTCAAATTGATGCATTCATTTATCTCACTCTTCATGTATTCTAAACTCTCCTCACCTCCCCTTCGACATCGATGAGACCCCCCCCACCCCCCTCCACATGTCACTGTGCAAAATCGTCTGAATTGCATGTTTGCTTTCCTCGTAGAGGTGCCATCGCCACCACAGCCGACCATCGACCACCCTCGACCAACTCATTAGGTCATGCATGCGATTAACTCCCTCTGCTCTACTGAGTATTGCCACACATAATCAAAGCGCGCCTTTTCCTCTCCGTTGAACCCTAACCCTAACTGTGACAAACTAAACTCCTAAACTTACCAGAGAATGCAAAACATCAAAACAAAGGATGCCATCGGATTTCACCCTAATGATTTTTTTTTATCAAAATCAACATTAAACTAGTGTGTTTTATTAGCTCACATTTCCTATACTCCAAGCTCTCCTTTCATCTAGTAGGAAAGGCAGATCATTCGAATGCCTAAGAGAGTGTGTAGGAAAAAAGGAATTATTCTATAATTTAATTGCTGCAATGACCTTGAAAGGGGACTTGGTAGTACTTTTTTGGGGCTAAAAACGGCCTAAGGCATTATATTTACGTTTCTCTGAACTGAATAGTTTTTTTTTCTCCCACCTGCTACATCTCTGGAAAGATGAGGTGCACGTGCAATTGCAGGACGTCAGGTACGTGTTAGTTTACAATTTCCTTGGCGATTTGCTTTCCTCTCTTTTGCTCAGATGACTTGCATCACCACTACGTTCTTATTTTCAGAGAGTTCTAAAAAATGTTGAAATTTATACTCATAAAATTCTAAAATATTGCCGAGGTTTTAGTAGAAAATAAGATACAGGGCTCTAAGTGGGGCTCGGTGGTTCGCGCTGTGGGGGGGAGGGGGGGGGGGGATATCCTGACGCTGCGTTCCTAACAGGTCGATTCCCCATTAGTTCTACTGAAACTCCATCGGCAGGCTAGGTTCCCACGGAAGTTGGATATGAGGTGCAAAGGGCTCCGTTCACCGCAGGCCAAGTCCCCAAACAGCACAGCTGGTGTGAGAAACGCAATTTGATAACGCTATCTGAATTTCCTTGAGTAGGAATGTGACCCATCCGTGTCCACAGGCAAACAAGATTGGCATATGGATTCCACAAAGATCTTCTGTGGCGAGTGGGCATGGCATATGGATTCGCTCTCAACTCTGGAGGGAAGGCATGGCAAATCAACTTCTGAGCTTTTAGCAAGGGGAAGAACCGCAGGCTCTACTCTGCGCTGGGACAGCCCATCAAACACCCCTTCCTGGCATGGCTACGACAGTTCATATTGGAGATGAATCATCGGTCCATAAAGTTCAGGAGAAGATAGCAATGCGTACTTCTTCATAAGCTTCTCATTGTAACTGTAGCATGTCTGGATCAGCTAAAGGACAGGCTGAAACTGCTTTCAGTGGCGTCTTCTGATTGAAGCAGGTGGTGAAACGGCAAGCCCAAACTGCTCCAAATGTGAGGCAAAACTAGTTGAACAGGCTCCGGTAAGAATTTGGGATAGAATATCCTCTGAACTGCTCTGAATGTGAGGCCAAACCAGTGGAACAGGCTCCGGTAAGAATTTGGGATAGAATGTCCTCTGAACTGCTCAGAATGCAAGGCAAAACTAGTGGAACACGCTCCGGTAAGAATTTGGGATAGAATGTCCTCTGAACTGCTCCGAATGTGAAGGAAACTAGTGGACCTGGCTCCGGTAAGAATTTGTGATAGAATCCTCCTCTGGCACAATGCCTAACTCAATTCGGTTTAGAACTTGCGTCAAAGTTTAGTACAGTGGTCGAAGATCAAGGTAAGGAGGGCAAAGGGGTTAGATAGCGTACTCAGAGTTGTTGCTGGTCTGGCCAAAGTAACTCTATATAGCTTTCACCATTCGTTTTGTCGCCATCTTGGAAAAAATGCATATGTCGGCAGATGTTAACTTCATTTTGGTCCTCTATGCAGGACCTCAACTTGAGAACTATGAAGAATACTTCGAATGTAAATTGTTTTGGGATAATCAAGATAACTTTCAGGTTATAATTGTCATGTAAATCCAGATTAATTCCACTAAGCGATTAACAGAGAAGTCCTACTAAAATTACTATAATCACTTGACCATGCATGTCTAAACTGACAATAAACATCCTTGAACTGCTACCTTGTAGATATATTTACATGCTTATTTATGAATGTAAAGTAATAGGCACAGTGTACAGTGTTAAATTGATGCCTTCCTTCATGTGTACAGGTGAACTCAACCGCCTTACCTCGATGCCTGCTCAATGATGAAAACGAAATAGTGCATCCAGAATATGTATGTAAGTACCCCAAGTCCATCTCCACCAATCACCGATATGTTTTTAGCAAGCACATAAGCGTACCTTCTTTCAGAATCAGTGTTCCTATACTTATTCAGTTCTTTCTATCAAACATTGCGCTAATACTCCTCACCAACAACAAAAACAAAAGGTCAAGTTGCTGAAACTAAGCGATTTTACCTTAATATGCGAGATTATGAAGGGCTGAAGAAAGGTACAACGTGAACGCAACTGAAAGGCAATGCAATGTTAAACTAATGCACACTCACAGGACCATGAAAGAGATCCAAATCCTAAATATACCAGATTTTAAGGCATGGCCTTAGAAGAAACTAGATGAGTAACAAGTACCCAAATCAAGGAAATATATGGATGCAAGAGAAACATTTCAGAGTCCATCCAAAATCCATCATAGCACACAGAAGCTGCTGCTTTAAAAATCTATATGCATCGTGGAGAGGTAAACTTTCATTGTATTTTTTAATATTTGTATTCAGCATAACTGGATGGGAAAGATAGATAAGTGGATAAGCTATGGGCGTATGATACACATATTCTTGTGTGTGGAACAAGTCCTCATTGATCAAACGATATTCATATGCGTATAGCTTTTACTTGATTTGGCTTTCATCTTGTGTCAAATGCAGATTTTACCATTTAATGCCAGTATAGCTTTGCACAATTACGCACATGATTTATGTAAAAAGTGTTGGCTATACAGATAAAAACATTTTTCGCATTCATGTAACACACAGTTCAACAAAAGAGAAATAATAAATATTTGAAGAACCAATATCCAGTTCACTATTCACATCAAAAGGATTAGTATCAGGTAATCTGCTCATCAAGTTCAAGTACATAGCAAAAACAATAACAGAACAATTAATAGTAGTACTACTAGGATTGGGCATGTGAGTGTCGATACCTCGTTGAGACCGTTCATTCTCAGCCTTGACCTCGCCTTCAAGGGCCTTCTTCGAATCCACCCCAAATGATTCGGCGTAGGTGAGGTCGTACCTCTCGTACCTAGAGCGGCGGTACGCCATGAGCATCGCTGCCATCTCGATCCCAGGCAAGGTCCGTGCGGCCGTCTCCGCCGCGTCGCGCTGCTGCACGGCAGCGTTCTGCAGGAAGTCATACATCTTCTGCGGGACGAACCGCTCCCGCGCGGCCGTCACCTGTTCGGGGAGGTACTCGGCGTTGCTGTCGAACCCGGGCACGTTCACCAGGAGGAACCTCCGATCCTCGTTGTGTTGGCGGAAGGTGTCGGGTCCACGGCAAGGGCAGAGGAGCGCGAGCGCGCTGCGGCGCGAGATCTCGTCGAGGGACTCGGCGACGGCGGCGGGGAAGGTGCGGCTGCCCCCCTGCGAGGTCTTCTCGACGAAGTGGTCCTCGAAGCGGACGAGCTCGTGCGGCTCGAACCAGCCGTAGCTGCCGTCGCCGAAGAAGGCGACGAGGACGAGGCCATGGCGGTGGCCGCGATGCACCTCCGGATCGTCGGAGAGGGTGAGGCTGTAGACGTGGCCCGGCCACCACGGATGCGACTTCACCTTGCCCCAAACCATGTCGCCGAAACTGGGGGTCCAGCCCTCGCCGTCGCCAGCGGGCACGACGGCGCCGGAGCCGGCGGCGGCGGGGGCAGCCATCCTGCGGCGGGGAAGCGAAACCCTAGATTTGGGTGCGGGGTCTCTCGGTCTGGGCTTAGGTTTGGGTTTGGGATTGCGCTGTTTGGGTTTCGGGGGTTGGGGAAATTTGGGGATCTCGGGCCGGGTGGGACTGGGACACCGCCCAAGGGGCATCATGGTAATTAGGTGCAGAAGAAGGGAGAGAGAAACGAAAAGGAAATGATTTTTTTCGCTGAGGCGAGGCGTGCCGAGGCGAGCAATTTATACTAGTCGAAGGGGGGCAAAACATGCCGCACGCGGTATGAAACCGCGCCCACTGAAATTCGAAATGACTTGAAATATTCGGCGCGTGTGGCTTGGTTATAGAAAATATGTTAAAATGGTTAAATGGACTACAATATGTTTATGTAACCACTGGGCCGCCGTGAATCTTCATTGTTGGGATGTTGGGCCTTAAAGTATCTCTTTATGAAATTGAAAGCTAACACTCGTCATTTAGAAAAGAATAAAAAATATAGATAAATACAATTCACTGGTCAAGCATATGAAACAACAACTAAAATATGTGCAGACGCGATGATTAGATAAAGTTGGCATCAGACATTATCAAACTATGTGAGGCATAGAAACTTAAAGCAACTCCGAACATAAAAGGAAAGGCAACTTCTCAATATGTTATCAATGCTCAAACTATTGTTTAGAATTTTGTTTTCATGGTTGTAAGCGGTTCTCTTTTGTTTCCTAACTAGGCTAGTAGTAGGTAGAAAACAATTCACTACTGTGGTAAAAACAAGTGCCACCATAATGGCGATCTAGTTACTAAACCGATTAACCTTTTGTTGTTACAATAGTGATGTATGTTTAAAGATATCTAGAAAGAGTTACCACTACAATAGTGATGTATCCACCAAATTGGTTAGCACTAGTCATCACTGGTGGGGATGCATTAGCTACTAGATTGCTTAGTCCACCACGGTAGTGATGTACTGTAAGTGGTTTGTTGAATATTAGTCATCATACAAGTGATATTACCCCATTTAATTATCATCATACTGATGATGTAGTTACCACACTAGTTAGCACTGGTGATTAATTTATTAACATGTATATACCATGTGGGTTTGGTATACAATTACCACGATGTTGTATTAAGTGCATCCATGGCCCCATAGTGTGTGATGATTTGTCTATGACAACTTTATTAAAGGGACTAATATGACCATCTTATTCCCAATAGATGTTATGATATGTAGGAGGACTGATGTTTAACCCTCAATCTTCAAAGAATGAGTGTTGCCAGGATTAAGAACAATTTCAAAACGTCAAAATCAACTTTGTTCGGGCCAGTCGAGTTGCGTCCACATCCAATGGGCCATCCCTTGATCTTGGCTATGCTTGAAGCCTCCAAGCACAATCTTTTCGGACCGCCTCCCCCCCCCCACCCCGAGCACATATAAAGTTGACTCTTTTAGTTCGGATTGGTATCTCCGAGTATAACACTTGGAGCCTTTGAGGCTTGCAAAAAAAAAGTGTACAATGGTGACATTTTAGTGTCTGATGACCCACAAGTATAGGGGATCAATCGTAGTCCTTTCGATAAGTAAGAGTGTCGAACCCAACGAGGATCAGAAGGAATAAGCAGTTTTTAGCAAGCTATTGTCTGCGAGCACTGAAATTATTGGTAACAGATAGTTTGATAGCAAGGTAATTTGTAACGAGCAATAAGTAGTAACGGTAACAAAGGTGCAGCAAGATAGCCCAATCCTTTTTGTAGCAAAGAACAGGCAGGAACGGTCTCTTATAATAAACAATGATGTTCTTGAGGACACACAAGAATTTCACCTAATCACCTTCATCATGTTTGTTTGATTTGCGTTCGTTACTTTGATAATTTTATATGTGGGTGGACCGGTGCTTGGGTGTTGTTCTTACTCGAACAAGCCTCCCACTTATGATTACCCCCTCTCACAAGTGTCCGCAACTATGAAAGAATAATTAAGGTAAATCTAACCACAGCATGAAACATATGGATCCAGATCAGCCCTAACGGAATAGCGCATAAACTAGGGTTTAAGCTTTTGTCACTCTAGCAACCCATCATCTAATAACTACTCCACAATGTCTTCCCTTACGCCCAAAGATGGTGATGTTGGGGACGCAGTAATTTCAAAAACTTTCCTACGCGCATGGAAGATCATGGTGATGCACAACAACGAGCGGGAGAGTGTTGTCCACATACCCTTGTAGACCGTAAGCGGAAGCATTATGACAACGCGGTTGATGTAGTCGTACGTCTTCACGATCCGACCGATCCTAGTACCGAAAGTACGGCACCTCCGCGATCTGCACACGTTCAGCTCGGTGACGTCCCACGAACTCTCGTTCCAGCTGAGTGTCGAGGGAGAGCTTCGTCAGCACGACGGTGTGATGACGGTGATGATGAAGTTACCTAGGGCTTCGCCTAAGCACTGCAACGATATGACCGAGGTGGATTATGGTGGAGGGGGGCACCGCACATGGCTAAGACAATGTCTGTTGTGTGTTTTAGGGTGCCCCTGCCCCCGTAAATAAAGGAGCAAGGGGGAGGCCGGCCGGCCCTAGGGCGTGCCAAGGAGAAGGAGGGGAGGAGTCCTCCTCCTAGTAGGAGTAGGACTCCCCCTTTCCTAGTCCAACTAGGAGGGGAAGGGGAAGGAAGGAAGGGAGAGGAAGAGGAGAAGGAAAGGGGGGCGCGCGCCCCTCCCTAGTCCAATCCGGACTCTCTATAGGGAGGGGGCGCGGCTGCCCCTTGTGGGCTGCTTCCCCTCTTCCCTATGGCCCATGTAGGCCCAACTTTCCCCGGGGGGTTTCGGTAACCCTCCGGCACTCCGGTTTTCTCCGAAATCACCCGGAACACTTCTGGTGTTCGAATATAGTCGTCCAATATATCAATCTTTATGTCTCGACCATTTAGAGACTCCTCGTCATGTCCGTGATCACATCCGGGACACAGAACTACCTTCGGTACATCGAAACACATAAACTCATAATATCGATCGTCACCGAACGTTAAGCATGCGGACCCTATGGGTCCGAGAACTATGTAGACATGACCGAGACACGTCTCCGATCAATAACCAATAGAGGAACCTGGATGTTCATATTGGCTCCCATATATTCTACAAAGATCTTTATCGGTCAAACCGCATAACAACATACGTTGTTCCCTTTGTCATCGGTATATTACTTGCCCGAGATTCGATCGTCGGTATCATCATACCTAGTTCAATATCATTACCGGCAAGTCTCTTTACTCGTTCCGTAATGTATCATCCCGCAACTAACTCATTAGTCACATTGCTTGCAAGGCTTATAGTGATGTGCATTACCGAGAGGGCCCAGAGATACCTCTCCGACAATCGGAGTGACAAATCCTAATATCGATCTATGGCAACTCAACAAACACCATCGAAGACACCTGTAGAGCACCTTTATAATCACCCAGTTACGTTGTGACGTTTGGTAGCACACAAGGTGTTCCTTCGGTATTCGGGAGTTGCATAATCTCATAGTCATAGGAACATGTATAAGTCATGAAGAAAGCAATAGCAACATAATAAACGACCAAGTGCTAAGCTAACAGAATGGGTCAAGTCAACCACATCATTCTCTAATGATGTGACCCTGTTAATCAAATGACAACTCATGTCTATGGCTAGGAAACTTAACCATCTTTGATTCAACGAGCTAGTCAAGTAGAGGCATACTAGTGACACTCTATTTGTCTATGTATTCACACATGTACTAAGTTTCCGGTTAATACAATTATAGCATGAATAATAGACATTTATCATGATATAAGGAAATATAAATAACAACTTTATTATTGCCTCTAGGGCATATTTCCTTCAGTGTCCCACCTGCACTAGAGTCAATAATCTAGTTCACATCGCCATGTGATTTAACACCAATAGTTCACATCACCATGTGATTAACACCCATAGTTCACATCGCCATGTGACCAACACTCAAAGGGTTTACTAGAGTTAGTAATCTTAGTTCACATAGCCATGTGATTAACACCCAAAGAGTACTAAGGTGTTATCATGTTTTGCTTGTGAGAGAAGTTTAGTCAACGAGTCTGCCATATTCATATCCATATGTATTTTGCAAATTTCTATGTCAACAATGCTCTGCACGAAGCTACTTTAGCTAATTGCTCCCACTTTCAATATGTATCCAGATTGAGACTTAGAGTCATCTGGATCAGTGTCATCGACGTAACCCTTTACGACGAACCTTTTGTCACCTCCATAATCGAGAAACATATCCTTATTCCACTAAGGATAATTTTGACCGTCGTCCAGTGATCTACTCCTAGTTCACTATTGTACTCCCTTGCCAAACTCAGTGTAGGGTATACAAGAGATCTGGTACACAGCATGGCATACTTTATAGAACCTATGGCTGAGGCATAGGGAATGACTTTCATTCTCTTTCTGCTTTGAGTCTTACTCACACTTTGCAATACAGGCAAGAACTCCTTCTTTGACTGTTCTATTTTGAACTACTTCAAAAATTTGTCAAGGTATGTACTCATTGAAAAAACTTATCAAGCGTCTTGATCTATCTCTATAGATCTTGATGCTCAATATGTAAGCATCTTCATCGAGGTCTTTCTTTAAAAAAAACTCCATTCAAACACTCCTTTTATGCTTTCTAGAAAATTCTACATCATTTCCGATCAACAATATGTCATTCACATATACTTATCAGAAAGGTTGTAGTGCTCCCACTCACTTTCTTGTAAATACATGCTTCATCGCAAGTCTGTATAAAACTATATGCTTTGATCAACTCATAAAAGTGTATATTCCAACTCTGAGATGCTTTGCACCAGTCCATGGATGGATCGCTGGAGCTTGCACATTTTGTTAGCACCTTTAGGATCGACAAAACCTTCTGGTTGAATCATATACAACTCTTCTTTAAGAAATCCATTAAGGAATGTAGTTTTGACATCCATTTGCCAGATTTCATAAAATGTGGCAATTTGCTAACATGATTCGGACAGACTTAAGCATCGCTACGAGTGAGAAAATCTCATCGTAATCAACACCTTGAACTTTGTCAAAAACCTTTTTCGACAAGTCTAGCTTTGTAGATAGTAACACTACTATCAGCGTCTGTCTTCCTCTTGAAGATCCATTTATTTTCTATGGCTTGCCGATCATCGGGCAAGTCAACCAAAGTCCACACTTTGTTCTCATACATGGATCCCATCTCAGATTTCATGGCCTCAAGCCATTTCGCGGAATCTGGGCTCATCATCGCTTCCTCATAGTTCGTAGGTTCTGAAGGAAATATGCCCTAGAGGCAATAATAAAGTTATTATTTATTTCCTCATATATCATGATAAATGTTTATTATTCATACTAGAATTGTATTAGCCGGAAACATAATACATGTGTGAATATATAAACAAACAAAGTGTCACTAGTATGCCTCTACTTGACTAGCTCGTTAATCAAAGATGGTTATGTTTCCTAACCATGAACAAAGAGTTGTTATTTGATTAACGAGGTCACATCATTAGTTGAATGATCTGGTTGACATGACCTATTCCATTAGCTTAGCACCCGATCATTTAGTATGTTGCTATTGCTTTCTTCATGACTTATACATGTTCCTATGACTATGAGATTATGCAACTCCCGTTTACCGGAGGAACACTTTGTGTGCTACCAAACGTCACAACGTAACTGGGTGATTATAAAGGTGCTCTACAAGTGTCTCCAAAGGTACTTGTTGGGTTGGCGTATTTCGAGATTAGGATTTGTCACTCCGATAGTCGGAGAGGTATCTCTGGGCCCTCTCGGTAATGCACATCACATAAGCCTTGCAAGCATTGCAACTAATGTGTTAGTTGTGAGATGATGTATTACAGAACGAGTAAAGAGACTTGCCGGCAATGATATTGAACTAGGTATTGGATACCGACGATCGAATCTCGGGCAAGTAACATACCGATGACAAAGGGAACAACGTATGTTGTTATGCGGTCTGACCGATAAAGATCTTCGTAGAATGTGTAGGAGCCAATATGGGCATCCAGGTCCCGCTGTTGGTTATTGACCAGAGATTTGTCTCAGTCATGTCTACATTGTTCTCGAACCGTAGGGTCCGCACGCTTAAAGTTACGATGACAGTTATTATGAGTTTATGCATTTTGATGTACCGAAGTTAGTTCGGAGTCCCGGATGTGATCACGGACATGACGAGGAGTCTCAAAATGGTCGAGACATAAAGATTGATATATTGGAAGCCTATATTTGGACATCGGAATGGTTCTGAGTGAAATCGACATTTTACTGGAGTACCGGGGGGTTACCGGAACCCCCCCCCCCCGGGGGTTAATGGGCCCATATGGGCCTTAAGGGAAAAGAGGAGGGGCGGCCAGGGCAGGCCGCGTGCCCCCTCCCCCCTAGTCCGAATAGGACAAGGAAGGGGGGGGGCGGCGCCCCCCCTTTTCCTTTCCCCCTCTCTCCTTCCTTCTCCTACAAGGCAAGGGAGAGGAGTCCTACTCCCGGTGGGAGTAGGACTCCTCCTGGCGCACCCCTTGGGGGCCGGCCGCGCCTTCCCCTCCCCTCCTTCATATACGGGGGCAGGGGGGCACCCTAGGACACACAAGTTGATCATTGCGATCGTTCCTTAGCCGTGTGCGGTGCCCCCCTCCACCATATTCCACCTCGGTCATATCGTTGCAGTGTTTAGGCGAAGCCCTGCGTCGGTAGAACATCATCATCGTCATCACGCCGTCGTGCTGACGAAACTCATCCCCGAAGCTTTGCTGGATCGGAGCCCGGGGAACGTCATCGAGCTGTACGTGTGTTAAGAACTCGGAGGTGCCGGAGTAACGGCACTTGGATCGGTCGGATCGGGAAGACGTACGACTACTTCCTCTACGTTGCGTCAATGCTTCCGTTTCGGTCTACGAGGGTACGTAGATAACACTCTCCCCTCTCGTTGCTATACATCACCATGATCTTGCGTGTGCGTAGGAATTTTTTTGAAATTACTACGTTCCCCAACAGTGGTATCAGAGCCTAGGTTTTTATGGTTTGATGTTATGCACGAGTAGAACACAAGTGAGTTGTGGGCGATATAAGTCATACTGCCTACCAGCATGTCATACTTTGGTTCGGCGGTATTGTTGGATGAAGCGGCCCGGACCGACATTACGCGTACGCTTACGCGAGACTGGTTCTACCGCCGTGCTTTGCACACAGGTGGCTGGCGGGTGTCAGTTTCTCCAACTTTAGTTGAACCGAGTGTGGCTACGCCCGGTCCTTGCAAAGGTTAAAACGGCATCAACTTGACAAACTATCGTTGTGGTTTTGATGCGTAGGTGAGATTGGTTCTTGCTTAAGCCCGTAGCAGCCACGTAAAACTTGCAACAAACAAAGTAGAGGACGTCTAACTTGTTTTTGCAGGGCATGTTGTGATGTGATATGGTCAAGGCATGATGCTAAATTTTATTGTATGAGATGATCATGTTTTGTAACTGAGTTATCGGCAACCGGCAGGAGCCATATGGTTGTCGCTTTATTGTATGCAATGCAATCGCCCTATAATGCTTTACTTTATCACTAAGCGGTAGCGTTAGTCGTAGAAGCATAAGATTGGCGAGACGACAATGATGCTACGATGGAGATCAAGGTGTCGCGCCGGTGACGATGGTGATCATGACGGTGCTGCGGAGATGGAGATCACAAGCACAGGATGATGATGGCCATATCATATCACTTATATTGATTGCATGTGATGTTTATCTTTTTATGCATCTTATCTTGCTTTGATTGACGGTAGCATTATAAGATGATCTCTCACTAAATTATCAAGAAGTGTTCTCCCCGAGTATGCACCGTTGCCAAAGTTCGTCGTGCCCAGACACCACGTGATGATCGGGTGTGATAAGCTCTACGTCCATCTACAACGGGTGCAAGCCAGTTTTTGCACACGCAGAATACTCGGGTTATACTTGACGAGCCTAGCATATGCAGATATGGCCTCGGAACACGGAGACCGAAAGGTCGAGCATGAATCATATAGTAGATATGATCAACATAATGATGTTCACCATTGAGAACTAATCCATTTCACGTGATGATCGGTTATGGTTCAGTTTGATTTGGATCACGTGATCACTTAGAAGATTGGAGGGATGTCTATCTAAGTGGGAGTTCTTAAGTAATATGATTAATTGAACTTAAATTTATCATGAACTTAGTCTCTGATAGTATCTTGCTTGTTTATGTTAATTGTAGATAGATGGCCCGTGTTGTTGTTCCGTTGAATTTTAATGCGTTCCTTGAGAAAGCAAAGTTGAAAGATGATGGTAGCAATTACACGGACTGGGTCCGTAACTTGAGGATTATCCTCATTGCTGCACAGAAGAGTTACGTCCTGGAAGCACCGCTGGGTGCCA
Organism: Aegilops umbellulata; assembly: GCA_032464435.1. Classification (NCBI taxonomy): domain Eukaryota; kingdom Viridiplantae; phylum Streptophyta; class Magnoliopsida; order Poales; family Poaceae; genus Aegilops; species Aegilops umbellulata. The sequence goes on along the minus strand of CP136054.1, from coordinate 94,009,600 downwards.
GGCCTGCTGCTGATGCAACTGACGATGTTAAGAACGTCTGGCAGAGCAAAGCTGATGACTACTCGATAGTTCAATGTGCCATGCTTTACGGCCTAGAACCGGGACTTCAACGACATTTTGAACATCATGGGGCATATGAGATGTTCCAAGAGTTGAAGTTAATATTCCAACATAATGCCCGGATTAAGAGATATGAAGTCTCCAATAAGTTCTATAGCTGCAAGATGGAGGAGAATAGTTCTGTCAGTGAGCATATACTCAAAATGTCTGGGTATTATAATCACTTGATTCAACTGGGGGTTAATCTTCTGGATGATTGCGTCATTGACAGAATTCTTCAATCACTTCCACCGAGCTACAAAGGCTTCGTCATGAACTATAATATGCAAGGGATGGATAAGACGATTCCGCCGAGCTCTTCGCAATGCTAAAGGCCGCGGAGGTAGAAATCAAGAAGGAGCATCAAGTGTTGATGGTCAACAAGACCACTAGTTTCAAGAAAAAGGGCAAAGGGAAAAAGAAGGGGAACTTCAAGAAGAACAGTAAGCAAGTTGCTGCTCAAGAGAAGAAACCCAAGTCTGGACCTAAGCCTGAAACTGAGTGCTTCTACTGCAAGCAGACTGGTCACTAGAAGCGGAACTGCCCCAAATATTTGGCGGATAAGAAGGATGGCAAGGTGAACAAAGGTATATGTGATATACATGTTATTGATGTGTACCTTACTAGAGCTCGCAGTAGCACCTGGGTATTTGATACTGGTTCTGTTGCTAATATTTGCAACTCGAAACAGGGACTACGGATTAAGCGAACACTGGCAAAGGATGAGGTGACGATGCGCGTGGGAAATGGTTCCAAAGTCGATGTGATCGCGGTCGGCACGCTACCTCTACATCTACCTTCGGGATTAGTATTAGACCTAAATAATTGTTATTTGGTGCCAGCGTTGAGCATGAACATTATATCTGGATCTTGTTTGATGCGAGACGGTTATTCATTTAAATCAGAGAATAATGGTTGTTCTATTTATATGAGTAATATCTTTTATGGTCATGCACCCTTGAAGAGTGGTCTATTTTTTATGAATCTCGATAGTAGTGATACACATAATGTTGAAGCCAAAAGATGCAGAGTTGATAATGATAGTGCAACTTATTTGTGGCACTGCCGTTTAGGTCATATCGGTGTAAAGCGCATGAAGAAACTCCATACTGATGGACTTTTGGAACCACTTGATTATGAATCACTTGGTACTTGCGAACCGTGCCTCATGGGCAAGATGACTAAAACACCGTTCTCCGGTACTATGGAGAGAGCAACAGATTTGTTGGAAATCATACATACAGATGTATGTGGTCCGATGAATATTGAAGCTCGTGGCGGATATCGTTATTTTCTCACTTTCACAGATGATTTAAGCAGATATGGGTATATCTACTTAATGAAACACAAGTCTGAAACATTTGAAAAGTTCAAAGAATTTCAGAGTGAAGTTGAAAATCATCGTAACAAGAAAATAAAGTTTCTACGATCTGATCGTGGAGGAGAATATTTGAGTTACGAGTTTGGTCTACATTTGAAACAATGCGGAATAGTTTCGCAACTCACGCCACCCGGAACACCACAACGTAATAGTGTGTCCGAACGTCGTAATCGTACTTTACTTGATATGGTGCGATCTATGATGTCTCTTACAGATTTACCGCTATCGTTTTGGGGTTATGCTTTAGAGATGGCCGCATTCACGTTAAATAGAGCACCATCAAAATCTGTTGAGACGACGCCTTATGAACTATGGTTTGGCAAGAAACCAAAGTTGTCGTTTCTTAAAGTTTGGGGCTGCGATGCTTATGTGAAAAAGCTTCAACCTGATAAGCTCGAACCCAAATCGGAGAAATGTGTCTTCATAGGATACCCAAAAGAGACTGTTGGGTACACCTTCTATCACAGATCCGAAGGCAAGATATTTGTTGCTAAGAATGGATCCTTTCTAGAGAAAGAGTTTCTCTCGAAAGAAGTGAGTGGGAGGAAAGTAGAACTTGATGAGGTAACTGTACCTGCTCCCTTATTGGAAAGTAGTGCATCACAAAAATCTGTTTCTATGACACCTACACCAATTAGTGAGGAAGCTAATGATAATGATCATGAAACTTCAGATCAAGTTACTACAGAACCTCGTAGATCAACCAGAGTAAGATCCGCACCAGAGTGGTACGGTAATCATGTTCTGGAAGTCATGCTACTAGATCATGATGAACCTACGAACTATGAAGAAGCGATGGTGAGCCCAGATTCCGCAAAATGGCTTGAAGCCATGAAATCTGAGATGGGATCCATGTATGAGAACAAAGTGTGGACTTTGGTTGACTTGCCCGATGGTCGGCAAGCAATTGAGAATAAATGGATCTTCAAGAAGAAGACTGACGCTGACGGTAATGTTACTGTCTACAAAGCTCGACTTGTCGCAAAAGGTTTTCGACAAGTTCAAGGGATTGACTACGATGAGACCTTCTCACCCGTAGCGATGCTTAAGTCTGTCCGAATCATGTTAGCAATTGCCGCATTTTATGATTATGAAATTTGGCAGATGGATGTAAAAACTGCATTCCTGAATGGATTTCTGGAAGAAGAGTTGTATATGATGCAACCTGAAGGTTTTATCGATCCAAAAGGAGCTAACAAAGTGTGCAAGCTCCAGCGATCCATTTATGGACTGGTGCAAGCCTCTCGGAGTTGGAATAAACGCTTTGATAGTGTGATCAAAGCATTTGGGTTTGTACAGACTTTTGGAGAAGCCTGTATTTACAAGAAAGTGAGTGGGAGCTCTGTAGCATTTCTGATATTATATGTAGATGACATATTACTAATCGGAAATGATATAGAATTTCTGGATAGCATAAAGGGATACTTGAATAAGAGTTTTTCAATGAAAGACCTCGGTGAAGCTGCTTACATATTGGGCATCAAGATCTATAGAGATAGATCAAGACGCTTAATTGGACTTTCACAAAGCACATACCTTGACAAAGTTTTGAAGAAGTTCAAAATGGATCAAGCAAAGAAAGGATTCTTGCCTGTACTTCAAGGTGTGAAGTTGAGTAAGACTCAATGCCCGACCACTGCAGAAGATAGAGAGAAAATGAAAGATGTTCCCTATGCTTCAGCCATAGGCTCTATCATGTATGCAATGCTGCGTACCAGACCTGATGTGTGTCTTGCTATAAGGGTTCTGAAGGAAATATGCCCTAGAGGCAATAATAAAGTTATTATTTATTTCCTCATATATCATGATAAATGTTTATTATTCATGCTAGAATTGTATTAGCCGGAAACATAATACATGTGTGAATATATAAACAAACAGAGTGTCACTAGTATGCCTCTACTTGACTAGCTCGTTAATCAAAGATGGTTATGTTTCCTAACCATGAACAAAGAGTTGTTATTTGATTAACGAGGTCACATCATTAGTTGAATGATCTGATTGACATGACCCATTCCATTAGCTTAGCACCCGATCGTTTAGTATGTTGCTATTGCTTTCTTCATGACTTATACATGTTCCTATGACTATGAGATTATGCAACTCCCGTTTACCGGAGGAACACTTTGTGTGCTACCAAATGTAACAACGTAACTGGGTGATTATAAAGGTGCTCTACAGGTGTCTCCAAAGGTACTTGTTGGGTTGGCGTATTTCGAGATTAGGATTTGTCACTCCGATAGTCGGAGAGGTATCTCTGGGCCCTCTCGGTAATGCACATCACATAAGCCTTGCAAGCATTGCAACTAATGTGTTAGTTGTGAGATGATGTATTACAGAACGAGTAAAGAGACTTGCCGGCAACGACATTGAACTAGGTATTGGATACCGACGATCGAATCTCGGGCAAGTAACATACCAATGACAAAGGGAACAACGTATGTTGTTATGCGGTCTGACCGATAAAGATCTTCGTAGAATGTGTGGGAGCCAATATGGGCATCCAGGTCCGCTGTTGGTTATTGACCAGAGATTTGTCTCAGTCATGTCTACATTGTTCTCGAACCGTAGGGTCCGCACGCTTAAAGTTACGATGACAATTATTATGAGTTTATGCATTTTGATGTACCGCAGTTAGTTCGGAGTCCCGGATGTGATCACGGACATGACGAGGAGTCTCGAAATGGTCGATACATAAAGATTGATATATTGGAAGCCTATATTTGGACATCGGGATGGTTCTGAGTGAAATCGGCATTTTACTGGAGTACCGGGGGGTTACCGGACCCCCCGGGGGTTAATGGGCCCATATGGGCCTTAAGGGAAAAGAGGAGGGGCGGCCAGGGCAGGCCGCGCGCCCCCTCCCCCTAGTCCGAATAGGACAAGGAAGGGGGGGGGCGACGCCCCCCTTTTTCCTTTCCCCCTCTCTCCTTCCTTCTCCTACAAGGCAAGGGAGAGGAGTCCTACTCCCGGTGGGAGTAGGACTCCTCCTGGCGCACCCCTTGGGGGCCGGCCACCGCCTCCCCCTCCCCTCCTTTATATACGGGGGCAGGGGGGCACCCTAGGGCACACAAGTTGATCATTGCGATCGTTCCTTAGCCGTGTGCGGTGCCCCCCTCCACCATATTCCACCTCGGTCATATCGTTGCAGTGTTTAGGCGAAGCCCTGCATCAGTAGAACATCATCATCGTCATCACGCCGTCGTGCTGACGAAACTCATCCCCAAAGCTTTGCTGGATCGGAGCCCGGGGAACGTCATCGAGCTGTACGTGTGCTAAGAACTCGGAGGTGCCAGAGTAACGGCACTTGGATCGGTCGGATCGGGAAGACGTACGACTACTTCCTCTACGTTGCGTCAACGCTTCCGCTTCGGTCTACGAGGGTACGTAGACAACACTCTCCCCTCTCATTGCTATACATCACCATGATCTTGCGTGTGCGTAGGAATTTTTTTGAAATTACTACGTTCCCCAACAGGTTCGTCATGGTCAAGTAACATGAACTCCAGAATAGGATTACCGTACCACTCTGGTGCGGAACGTACTCTGGTTGACCTACGAGGTTTGGTAGTAACTTGATCCAAAGCTTCATGATCATCATCATTAACTTCCTCACTAATTGGTGTAAGCATCACTTGAACTGATTTCTGTGAAGAAATACTTTCCAATTCAGGAGAAGGTACAATTACCTCATCAAGTTCTACCTTCCTCCCACTCACTTCTTTCGAGAGAAACTCCTTCTCCAAAAAGGATCCATTCTTAGCAACAAAGATATGGCCTTCGAATCTGTGATAGAAGGTGTACCCAACAGTCTCTTTTGAGTATCCTATGAATACACATTTCTCCGATTTGGGTTCAAGCTTATCAGGTTGAAGCTTTTTCACATAAGCATCGCAACCTCAAACTTTAAGAAACGACAACTTGGGTTTCTTGCCAAACCATAGTTCATAAGGTGTTGTCTCAACGGATTTATATGGTGCCCTATTTAATGTGAATGCAGCTGTCTCTAATGCATAACCCCAAAACGATAGTGGTAAATCGGTAAGAGACATCATAGATTGCACTATATCCAATAAAGTACGGTTATGACGTTCGGACACACCATTATGCCGTGGTGTTCCAGGTGGCATGAGTTTGTGAAACTATTCCACATTGTTTTAATTGAAGGCCAAACCCGTAACTCAAATATTTGCCTCTACGATCAGATCATAGAAACTTTATTTTCTTGTTACGATGATTCTCTACTTCACTCTGAAAATCTTTGAACTTTTCAAGTGTTTCAGACTTGTGTTTCATCAAGTAGATATACACATATCTGCTCAAATCATCTGTGAAGGTCAGAAAACAATGATACCCACCGTGAGCCTCAACACTCATTGGACCGCATACATCGGTATGTATTATTTCCAATAAGTCAGTGGCTCGCCCCATTATTTCGGAGAACAGAGTCTTAGTCATCTTGCCCATGAGGCATGGTTCGCAAGCATCAAATGATTCATAATCAAGTGATTCCAAAAGTCCATCGGCATAGAGTTTCTTCATGTGCTTTACACCAATATGACCTAAACGGCGGTGCCACAAATAAGTTGCACTGTCATTATTAACTTTGCATCTTTTGGCTTCAATATTTATGAATATGTGTATCACTACGATCGAGATTCAATAAACCATTTACATTGAGTGTATGACCATAAAAGGTTTTTATTCATGTAAATAGAACAAGAATTATTCTTTGACTTGAGTGAATAACCATATTGCAATAAACATGATCCAATCATATTCATGCTTAACGCAAACACCAAATAACATTTATTTTAGGTTCAACACTAATCCCGAAGGTAAAAGGAGTGTGTGATGGTGATCTTATCAACCTTGGAATCATTTCCAACACACATCATCACCTCGCCCTTAACTAGTCTCTGTTTATTTTGCAACTCCCGTTTCGAGTTACTACTCTTAGCAACTGAATAAGTATCAAATACTGAGGGGTTGCTATAAACACTAGTAAAGTACACATCAATAACATGTATATCAAATATACCTTTGTTCATTTTGCCATCCTTCTTATCCGCCAAGTATCTAGGGGCAGTTCCACTTCCAGTGACCATTTCCTTTGCAGTAGAAGCACTCAATTTCAGGCTTGGGTCTAACTTTGGGTTTCTTCATGGGAGTGACAACTTGTTTGTCATTCTTATTGAGCAGCGCTGATTTGTTGAGCAAGTAATGAATCACGCTCCTTCTGAAGATCTTCATAACTCACTCTTAGCTTTTCAAGATCTTGCTTTCTTTGAAGAAATTCATAAGAAAGCTTCTCATGATCAGACAAGAGAGTGTTATGATGACCTTGAAGGTTGTGAAACCTGGTCTGAAGTCTCTGAAGATTTTCAGTCAAGGCTTTAGTGCGATCCATTTCTTCACCCAACATATCATCACTTTTGTCTAGCATGTTTTGAACCTTTTCAAAAGCCTTTTGTTGATTCACAGCAATCTTAGCAAGTTTAGAGTAGCTGGGCTTAAGATTGTCATCAGATTCATCTTCACTAGACTCAGAGGAGGTATATTTAGGTACCTTGGCACCCTTGGCCATGAAGCAATAGGTGGGAGCGTAGTCATCACTGCCTTCACCAGCCTTGTTGGTGAGGTCATTTTCTTCAGAGTTGAAGATGGACTTGCTGATGAATGCAGTAGCGAGGGCTAGGCTCGCCACACCAGACTCGGAATCTTCAGATTCCTCCTCTTCCTCTTGTTCCTCAAATTCAGCTTTAGAGTCCATTTCCTTGCCGATGAATGCCCGAGCCTTCTTGGAGCTGCTCTTCTTGTGAGATGAAGACCTTGAGGATTTTGATGATGAAGATTTTGAGGATTTCATCTTTTTCTTTGCATCATCAGAACTGTAATCCTTGTATTTCTTCTTCTTTGATTCCTTTTCCCACTGAGGACAATCTTGAATGTAGTGTCTAGGTTTCTTGCACTTGTGACAAAGCCTCTTCTTGTAGTCACTGGATGAGGAATCATTGCTCCTTGAGGGTCTTCCAAAGCGACCACGTCTTGAGAACTTCTGGAATTTCTTCACGAGCAGTGCTAGGTCATGACTCAGTTCTTCAGGGTCACCAAGGCTGCTACCAGAGTCTTCATCTTCGGACTCAGATATTGCCTTGGCCTTCAGTGCACGTGATCTGCCATAGCTCGAACCATAGAGATCTCTCTTTTCAGCAAGCTGGAACTCATGAGTATTTAGCCTCTCGAGGATATCAGCGGGGTCAAGTGACTTGTAATCAGCACGCTCTTGTATCATCAGTGCCAGAGTATCAAATGAGGAATCAAGCGATCTCAGCAATTTCTTCACCACCTCATGGTCGGTGATGTTAGTGGCACCAAGTGCTTGAAGCTCATTTGAGATGTCAGTGAGGCGATCGAAGGTTTGCTGAACATTTTCATTGTCGAGTCTTTTGAAGCGGTTGAAGATATTGCGAAGAACATCAACTCGAGAGTCACGCTGAGTTGAAACTCCTTCATTGACTTTGGACAGCCTATCCAAGATAAGCTTAGCAGTCTCCAAAGCACTCACTCTTCCATACTGTCCTTTGCTCAGATGGCCACATATGATATTCTTTGCTTGAGAATCGAGTTGCTTGAATCTCTTCACATCAGCAGCATTCAGAGAAGGTGTGACTGAGGGAACACCATTTTCCACAACATATCAGAGATCGTTATCAATTGCCTCAAGATGCATTCACATCTTATTCTTCCAGTAGGGGTAGTCCGTCCCATCGAAGGTAGGACACCCAACAGAGACCTTGATCATACCTGCGGTCGACATAACTAAAACTCCAGGCGGTTAAACCAAAATCACACAGAACAAGGGAGTACCTTGCTCTGATACCAATTGAAAGTGCGTTATATCGACTAGAGGGGGGTGAATAGGCGATTTTTATGAATTCTTCACTGAGGAATTTGCTAGTGAGGAAATTCCTTAGCGAAGAACTACTTGCAGCGTAATAAATACTCAGAAGTAAATATAACAGAATACAAGCATAGTCATCATGATGAAATGAAGACAAACACAGAGTACAGAAAGTGTAATCACAGGATAGCACAAGATGAAGACAAACAGACTGAAGAAATTGAACTGAGGAAATTGGGAAAGTCTTCAGTCAAAGTCTTCAAACATAGATATGAACAAGCACACAACACAGTAATGAGGAAATGAAAGTGTTGAGGAAATAGAACCAGTTGGCTTCGTGAAGACAATGATTTGGTAGACCAGTTCCAACTGCTGTCTCAGTTGTACATCTGGTTGGAGCGGCTGAGTATTTAAACTCGAGGACACACAGTCCCGGACACCCAGTCCTGAGCACGCAGCTCGGGACACCAAGTCCTCACCGTATTCTCCTTGAACTAAGGTCACACAGGCCTCGTCCAATCACTCGTGGTAAGTCTTCAGGTGACTTCCAAACCTTCACAAACTCGGTCACTCGGTGATCCACAATTCCTCTTGGATGCTCTAGACCATGACGCCTAACCGTCTGCAAGAAGCACAGTCTTCAGAGGTAACAAGCGTCGGATCCACGCAGGATCAATCTCTTCAGTGATGCTCAATCACTTTGGGTTTGTAGGTGTTTGGGTTTGGGTTTTGGATTTTCCTCACTTGATGATTTTCGCTCAAAGTCTTCGGAGGATGGGATGCTCTCAATTGACAAGTGTCAGTTTCTCTCAGAGCAGCCAACCAGCTAGTGGTTGTAGGGGGCGGCTATTTATAGCCTAGGGAGCAGCCCGACATGATAAGACATAAATGCCCTTCAATGATATGACCGTTGGATGGATAAGATATTTTGGACAGCTGGCGCGTAGCACAGCAACGGTCGGAAATTTGAGGTTCAAATACCTCAGGGCTATCATGTTCCTCACTGTGTAGGCAATCCGAACTGACGAATTCCTAACTCCTCAGTCAGAACAAATTCCTCAGCGACCAGAAGAACTGCGTCTCTGTCACTGAAGAAATTGACTGAATTGCATGAGATTTCCAATGGCTTCACTCGAAGGGATTGGTAGGTGTAGGATTTGAGTTGAGCATCACATGGAAATTTTTCCTTAGTATTTCCTCGACCCCCTTTAACAGTACGGTGTTTCCTATGACTCAAGAAAGAGAAAATGAAACTACGAAAACAAAAGTCTTCACGCTTCATGTTCCTCAAATGAATACCAAGTCTTCAAGGTCACACCAATTTCTTCACTTTCAAAGTCTTCAGAATACCAAAGTCTTCAGTCGAAGAGCTTCATTTTTAGGGGTCGACTTTCACTGTGAATATCAAACTCCTCATGGACTTATAGACGTGTGTACACTCATAAACACATTAGATCCTTAACCTATAAGTCTTCAATACACCAAAATCACTAAGGGGCACTAGATGCACTTACAATCTCCCCCTTTTTGGTGATTGATGACAATATAGGTTAAGTTTTCAACGGGGATAAATATATGAAGTGTAAATACTGATATTGAGGAATTTGATTACAAGATATAGAAGAACTCCCCCTGAATATGTGCACAGTGAGGAATTTGCTTTTGAAGCAATGCACACTTGAAGAGTTGAATCATGGAGATCTCCCCCTATATCTTGTAATTCATACACACATTTGATATATAATATGAAGAATTTGAAATGCATGATGAAAAATGGTGACTGACGAATTTCAGCATGCGTGCGATAATATTAACGAGGAATAAGCATGCAGAAAAACGTAGTAGAAGTATCAGACCACCATCGGGTTTAAGTTTACAACTTGATCCAATAAAAGTTTCGGAAGAATGAGAGTTGTAACTTAGCAAGAAAAAAACGCCCATATAATAGACCGGCTTGAAGACTAACTCAAATTTCTCCCCCTTTGTCATCGAATGACCAAAAGGATCGAAACTGAGGACTAACGCCCCTGAAGATAATCAAGTTGATGAAGGAGCGCCAGCGTTGTCGGGGTCGGTTGTTGAAGTAGGGCCTGCCGCTGTGTCGTCCAAGTCTTCATTTTCATCAGTGTCACGCGATGAAGAATAGGAGCTGGCCACCAAAGAAGGAACCTTGACCTTCTTGAATTTCTTCGGAGGAGGTGCAGACCAGTCAAAGTCTTCCTTGAGACCCATTTTCTTCAGATCTTCAGCGCTGTAGACATGAGAGAGGACATCCCAGGTACAGTTGAAGGTTTCATGGAGGTAGTATTGGTTTTTCTTCACTGCATTGTGTGTTGAAGTCATGTTGTGAAGAATTGAACCAAACTGACGCTTGACCCATTTATGATTGCGATCAACCTTCTGATGAAGATTGAGGAGTAACTCATGATCAGTCATCACCCTAGGTGCTCTGGCTTGAGGATTTGGCTTGGCATTGTTGGCGACAGAGTCATGTGTGGCAGAGTCATCATTGGTGGAGTAGGATGCAGCCTTGCGAAACTGACCATCCAATGGACGAATGCCTTCATCGATCACAGCAGTTGCCTTGCCTTTGTCATCAGCTGAGGAAAATGGCCTCTTGAGGACTTCAATTGGAGGCAAGTAGCTGCAGTGGTTCAGAGTGTCAGCTTTGTAGTTGAGTGAAGACCTTGTCCTGATGAATCTCATAATCCATGGCGCATAAGGCTTCAGCTCAAATGGTGACATTGCAATATTGGCCAGAGTCCTCATGAAGAAATCATGGAAGTTGACGGGAATGCCATGAATGATATTGAAAAGCAGATTCTTCATGATGCCAATGACTTCTTCATCATTTGATTCATGGCCTTTGATAGGACTCATTGTCTTTGTCAGAATGCGATAGACAGTCCGAGGCACATACAATAATTCCTTGACGAGGAAATTGGTTCGAGGGGCCTGCCCTGGCTTCAAAGGCTTCATCAAAACTTGCATGTAGAGATTTGAAAGCTCAGGTTCACTATAGACACAGCGTGCATCTTCAAGGGGAGGACTTAGTGGTAGGGCACGAAGCAATTCAGACGCTGGTGCCTTGTAATGAGTGTTCTCTGTCATCCAGTCCAAAACCCATGAGTTAACATCTTCAGAGTCGCCCGTGATGTGCAACGTTGCATAGAACTGAAGAATGAGTTCTTCATTCCAATCACATATGTCAGTGCAGAAGTTTAGTAGCCCAGCATCGTGAAGAACACTGAGGACTGGCTCGAAGCACGGCAGAGACTCCATATCCATGTGAGGAATATGTGCATGATCGAAGACTCTGTCTTTGTTGAACATCACTGAGGAATAGAAGTTGGCTTGACTAGCAGTCCAGAAACGTCTCTTCCTTATGCGAGCAGAGTCATAAGGATTGTAATCAGTGAAGAATACATGCTCGCCAAAGAATTCTTCAACCTTGAACTTTTGCTTCCTTGAGAACGGATCCTTTGGCTTTGGCAGAGGGGTGTCAGTGAGTTGCATCACAACCTTAGGGATCGCGAGCTCAGGTTCTTCAGGCTGAGGAATTTCTGGTTCCTCCACAGGTGCAGTTTGTGTTGTCACGTTTTCAGCAGCAGCAGTTTCTTCAGCACTAGTGGCTGGAATGTCTTCACGGACAGGTGAGGTGGGATGAGTTTCCTCAGAGCCCATTTGAACTGTTGGTGTAGGGGGGTAAGGAATTTGCTGTAGTGGGGTGAAGAGTGGAGAGTTGGGATGCTGACTTTCCCAAAAGTCACCATTCATCACTGGCGTTGTGCTACCAATGTCCACGTCTTCATCTTCTAATTATTCAACACCAGCCTCTTCAGCTGTGAACTAAGGCATTGGTGAGGATACAACAGGTGTGGAAGGGATCGTATCCACTTAAATTTCCTCATCAATCTGCTCTGACGAAGCAGCAGATTGAGTTTCTTCATCAGATCCGCTTGGGATCTCATAGTCTTCACCAAAAGGAACAAGGTCCTTTGATGGCATGGTGGAAATTGGAACAACATCGATCGGATTTGCAAAAGAGCTGGTCATAGGCTTCATCTTCTTTGGAGCTGAAGATCACTTGATGCTTTCCTTTTCTTCATTGCAGATCGTTCTGCAGCCTTGGTCTTCTTCACATCTGACGCAGATGGAAGGATAGGAGTTGGTGTAGGCGCAGGAGAAGCTGAGGAATCTGTTTGAATTTCCTCAGGCGCAACTGATGCAGTTGCCCGACTTCTTCAGTTTCTTTAGGCGCACCACTAGTGGATGCCCTGGCAATTTCTTCAGCGGCTGGAATGGAGTCATCAACCCTGGAACTAGCATTTTCTTCAGCAGCCTGAAAGTCATCAGCGGTGCTGGCATGTTCTTCAGTTGGCTGAGCTGAAGCTTCAACCTGAGGAACTTCTTGTTGCGATGGGGCTACAACAGTTGTGAACTTCTCAGTCAGTTTTACAAACCTGAATTTAGCTCCTTTCCAATCAGCATAGTAAGCATCAAATTCATCGCTAAGGGTTTTGATGTCAGCCTGCATCTTGACGAGTTCTTCAGGTGTCATCTTGACAACATTTTTCTTCAGCAGTTTCTCTTTTCTGTACTACAATTTCTTGATCTGTCTGGCCTTGTCATACTTCCATTTTTCTTCTTGAATGAAAGCGGTCAAGACGTGACTTTGACCAGGAGTGAGGTTCATCTCCGGCACAGGCGTATTTGGATCTTTGTGCCATAGATCAATGAAATCCAGGATCAACCTTGGATCAAAAAGCATTGGCACATTGCTTCCTTTGGCACTAGCGGCCTTAGCTTGCCTATCTCTGATGATTTCGGCAAGTTCTTCTTCATCAGCCTCATCATCGTCAGAGGGCACTTGGAAAGCCACCTGCTTTTTCTTCGGACTAGGGCGAGGACCTCGTCCAGCAGTAGCCTTTTTCTTCAGCAGAGAGGGTCCAGCTGAGGAACTTGGTGCAGCTGAGGAACTTGCAGAGACACCAGAGGCAATGGAGATGCATGTAGTCCTTTGGCATGAGGCCAGATGTGCAGGTGCTGAGGACTTGGTTGGAACAGCTGAGGACTTTGGAGGAGGTGCTGAGGATTTTGAAGGAGCAGGAGAAGCTTGAGGAATTGGTCGTGAAGATTTTGGAGTTCCTGGCCGTGAGGGCGCAGCTGAGGAACTTGGCCGTGAGGGCACTGTTGGTGAAGCACTTGGTTTACGAGCAGGCTTCTTAGGCATAGATTTCCTCGGCTTGACAGAGGCCTCAGTGGCAGCAGCATCAGAATCTTCGTTGAATTTCCTCACTTCTTCTTTGGCTTGTCTTGCCAATTTGGCTTGGCGCTTTGTCCATTCTTCAGGAAAATCCTCACCGCGTTTGATGCTAGTGGGATCTGCCTCTTGGTCAAGTGCCAATGGGGCTCTTGGGCATGGAGGATTTAGTGCGAATTTCTTCATATACTTTGGGGTTACATATCTGTATTCCCTCCATTCGTGTGCCCATCTCCGTTCAATCTTCTGAATGCGCACATTGCGCTGATTTTTGTTTTCTTTGCCAAACTTGGCTTCAACAGGTGTGCAGTACTCTTTGTAAATGTCCTCAGGGATCTCAAAAGTAGTCATGACCTCAGGCCTCTTTCCTCCTTTCTGTGGTTTCTTACCATCTGCCATGTTCTTCAGCTGAGGAATTTGAACAATCGAATTCTCTGAAGAAGTATGCAATTTCTCTTCGAGGAATGCTGCAAATGAGTTAAGTTGATGAGAACCTAGTGATTCAGCAGCGGACATGGGTACCTATGAACATAGTATAGTTGCGAGGAATTTGGAGAGGTCATATGCGTTCTCAGAGGGTTTTTCAAAAAGAACAAGTTTGAGGAATTTGACCAGATGTGTCTTGAAGAATTTCACTAAGCGTGCTTTGTCTTAGGTTCCAGAGTTGTATAGATCGAAGATCCACACAATTGAGGAATCTTGAAGAAAATGATGCTTAGAGAAATGAGTCAAGAACATATGACTTGTAAGGTGTTTTGTGTGTGAGGATTTGAAGAATAAAACACCTTTGAAGATTTTGTAGAAAACTTTCAAATCAAAGAGGGCAGTAAAAGTAACTTTTAATTACCCTGAATGAAGAACACGACGAACAGTGAGGTGAAACAGTGGAGTTCGTCGGTGTAGATCTTCCATGCCCTAACTTGGTGGAGGAAGACATCTACGGTGGCGGCGGAGGTGAAGATTTCCGCGGTCGGCGCGAGTACGACGGCGACGAGGTCGAGACAGTGAAGCTCTTCCTCACCGGCGACGATGGAGTAGCGGCGATGCTAGGGTTTGGGAAGCTCGAGCGAGAGAGAGAGAGAGAGAGAGAGAGATCGAGCAGAGTAAAGGAAGTGAGGAAGGGGTGAGGGGGTATTTATAGTGGCAGTGAAAAACTGTTCGCCCGAAGATTTGGGATGAACGTGCCCCTAACCCTTCTCCTTCGCACGACATGTGTCACCCACTTACAGAGAGGTGGAGATCGTGTAAGATCATGGGTGAATAAAAAATGCATCGTGGGATGCGAAACGGTTTGAGCGGCAAAACCGAAAATTTGGATAAGATTAGTTTTAAAGTTCCGTTCACAATTTCTTTAGCTGACAAGGACATAGTGAAGATTTTGAACGAGTTTCAAATAGAACGCACATGAAGAATTTGTGAATAGATTGGATTGAGTATAGCATAGAGGGGGAAGGGTCCGATCACATTCACTTAGCAGAAAAACTACCTTTAAGAAATAGCCATAAGTGAATGCTGTAGAGGACATAAACTCATATATATATATATATATATATATATATATATATATATATATATATATAGCCAATGAGGAAAAACAACGGAACAAGTAAAATTTTTGCAAAGTTGAAGAATTTGAACAACTGAGGAATTTCAAAAATTGAGGAAAAACTCAAATTGAAGATTTTCAACTTTTGTGGTGGCGTGACCCACCGTATAAGAATGCTGATTTCAGACACCGCGTACAATTATCATAGGGTTCTGAGAATCAAATTCTTCGTTAATTTCTTCACACTTAGAGTGTTATTCTTCATTGATTGGAGAAAAACATTTCTTCATGTGTTGCACATCTAAGTCATCAATTTTTGCATAAGTGTTAGGATGAGTGCCTTTTCAAAGTACATTCAAAGACTCTAAGATATTTAGCTCACACCGCAACTTGCTAAATCTCTTCTCATCCAGGGGCTTAGTGAAGATATCGGCTAGCTGTTCTTCAGTCTTCACATGCTCAATAGAAATGTCGCCCTTCAACACATGATCACGAAGAAAATGACGACGAATCTGAATGTGCTTTGTCTTCGAGTGCTGAACTGGGTTGTGAGCAATCTTGATAGCGCTCTCATTGTCACAGAGGAGAGGCACATTCTTCATGTTGACGCCATAGTCCTTGAGTGTTTGCTTCATCCATAGCACTTGAGCACAGCAAGAACTAGCAGCAATGTACTCAGCTTCAACAGTAGACAATGATACGCAGTTCTGTTTCTTCGGGGACCAACAGACCAAGGATCGTCCGAGGAAATGACATGTACCAGATGTTGACTTGCGGTCTACACGATCACCAGCATAGTCAGAGTCAGAATATCCAATGAGATCAAAATCCGAGCCCTTGGGATACCATAATCCTAGTGTTGGTGTGTGAGCTAGATATCGAAGAATATGCTTCACAGCCTTATGGTGTGATTCCTTCGGTGCAGCTTGAAATCGGGCACACATGCAAACACTAAGCATTATATCTGGCCTAGATGCACATAAATACAATAAAGAACCAATCATGGAGCGGTATACCTTATGATCGAAGTCAATACCATTTTCATCAGTACTCAGTTGACCATTTGTGGGCATAGGAATTTTGATGCCTTTGCAATCTTGCATGCCAAATTTCTTCAGGACATCCTTGAGGTATTTCTCCTGAGATATGAATATGCCATTGTGCTATTGACGAATTTGAAGACCTAAGAAGAATTTCAACTCTCCCATCATAGACATTTGATATTCTTCACTCATCATATAGGCAAATTCATCACTATAATGTTGGTCAGTGCAGCCAAAGATAATATCATCAACATATATTTGGCACACAAACAGTTCACCATCATAAGATTTAGTAAAGAGAGTAGGATCGAGTGAACCGGATGTGAAGCCGTTCTTCATGAAGAATTCCTTCAAAGTATCATACCACGCCCGTGGGGCCTGCTTGAGGCCATAGAGGGCCTTATTGAGTCTGAAGACTTTGTCAGGATTCTTTGGATCTTCAAAACCTGGGGGTTGAGCAACATATACTTCTTCCTAAAGCTTACCATTGAGGAATGCACTTTTCACATCCATTTGATATAAGATGATATCATGATGGTTAGCATAAGCGAGTAATATGCGAATAGCTTCAAGTCTAGCAACAGGTGCAAAAGTCTCATCGAAATCAATTCCTTCAACCTGTGTGTAGCCTTGAGCTACTAGTCGTGCCTTATTCCTCACCACAAGGCCGTTTTCATCTTGCTTGTTGCGGTAGATCCATTTTGTGCCAATGATATTATGCTTGCGAGGATCTGGACGGTTGACCAGTTCCCAGACGTTGTTGAGCTTGAACTGATGTAATTCTTCTTACATGGCCTCAATCCACTCAGGCTCCAGAAATGCTTCATCTACCTTAGTGGGCTCTGTGATAGAGACAAAAGCAAAGTGCCCATAGAAGTTAGATAGATGTGAAGCTTTTGAGCGGGTGAGAGGACCTGGTGCTCTAATGTCATCGATGATCTTCTCCACTTGCACTTCTTTTGCAACGTGAGGGTGAGCTGGTTGTCAGTGAGGAATTTGATCAGCATTTTCTTCAGCATCAATCTCCTCAGCATTTTCCTCAGGTGTGTCAGCTCGACGTTCTTCACATTCTGGAATGAATTCTTCAGCAGATTCTTTAGTAGGAATGACATCTTCAATAGCCTTGTGCTTGATAGAATCCTCAGGTGCTGGTTCATCTATCACAGAAGGTAGGTGCTCTCTTTGCGAGCCATTAGTTTCATCGAACCGCACATCTACAGATTCAACAATCTTGTGAAGAACATTGTTGAAGACTCTGTAGGTGTGCGAGTCCTTTCCGTAACCAAGCATAAAACCTTCATGTGCTTTCGGTGCAAATTTAAAGTTGTGATGAGGATCTCTTATCCAGCATTTAGCACCGAAGACTTTGAAATAACTCACATTGGGTTTCTTGTCAGTGAGGAGTTCATAGGCAGTCTTCTTGAAGAATTTGTGAAGATATACTCTATTGATGATGTGGCACGCAGTATCAATTGCATCAACCCAGAAACGACGAGGTGTTTTGTACTCATCGAGCATAGTGTGAGCCATCTCAGCAAGAGTCCTGTTCTTGCGCTCCACGATGCCATTATGTTGAGGAGTATAAGGAGCGGATAACTCATGAGTAATACCAAGTTCATCAAGATAGTCACTGAGACCCGAATTCTTGAACTCAGTGCCATTGCCACTTTTGATGTGCTTGATCTTCACACCAAAGTTGGTTGAAGCCCTCGAGGAAAATCGTTTGAAGACTTCCTGCACTTCATGTTTGTAAGTAACAAGGTGTACCCATGTGTAACGAGAGTAATCATCAACAATAACAAAGCCATATTGAGATGCTTCATTTGAGACAGAGGAATAATGATTAGGACCGAAGATATCCATGTGAAGCAATTCAAATGGGCGAGTAGTAGTCATGATGGTCTTAGCTGGATGCTTGGCCTTGGTCATCTTTCCAGCTTCACAGGCACCACATAAGTGATCCTTGAGGAATTTGACATTTTCAATGGCAATAACATGCTTCTTCTTTGCAAGCGTGTGCAAATTCCTCATGCCTGCATGACCAAGTCGTCGATGCCATAGCCATCCTTCTGAAGATTTTGCAAGTAGGCACACGGCTGGTTGTGAATCTGCAGAGAAATCAACAATATACAAGTCTCCTGTCCTAAAGCCTTTGAAGACTTTGGAATTGTCAGCTTCCATAATCACAACACAACGATACTTGCCAAAGACAACAACCATATCAAGATCACAAAGCATTGAGACAGACATAAGTTTGTATCCTAAGGACTCAACAAGCATGACTTTGTCCATGTGTCGATCCTTTGCGATAGCAACCTTACCTAGACCCAATACCTGACTTTTGCTTTTGTCAGCGAAGATGATATGCTTCAGATGTGATGATGATAAGGGAGCATCCATCAATAGATTCTTGTCACCAGTCATGTGATTTGTACATCCACTATCGAGGACCCACTCAGTGGCTTTGGGTTGATCATCCTGCAGATGAATTAGTGCAGCTTACGAACTCATATACTTCATCAGTGAAGAATATGATATCACAATTCATCATATCAATTTCATCAATCAGTAATACATATAAAGCAGTAGAAGGACGTGTGAAATGAAAGTTCATTTCTTCATGATTAGCCTACGTCCTTTCAGGCATTTTGTCAGGTCCCCAACAAATTCTTCAGACGTTACAGTGCGTCTAGAGACCTGACCCTGCATAACAGATTAGTTCTTTTTCTTCACCACCCACATCTGAAGGGGTGTCAAAGAGTTCATCACTCTGTGAGCTCCATATGAGAATGGTGGCATAGAGGCCAAACCATTTCGTTTCACATAAGAGGGATTAGGCTAAGCATATGAATAAGCGAGAAATTCTTCGAGGACTTATGAACATAATGATTAGAAGAATAATGCTCATATTCATAGCCCTTGGCTCTTCCCTGCGAAACAAAGTTGTTAGCACGATGATGTTTGTATGAGGACTTTGATCCATATGAAGAATTTGATCTGGGGTTCCTATTCTTCACAGGTGGTGTCATGAGGACATTCACCTGAAGACTTTCAAGGCACTTTTTGGGAACCCAGATTTTCTTCATAGGGGAACCGTTCCTGTAGTTAGTGCCAACATATCCAACAAATACTTCACCATTCTGATTTTTGAACAGTTTATAGTTGGAGTCAAATGACTCATCAGAAGAATGAGAAGATTCACATGTATAACCAGATAAATTAGATGGATCAACTGGAGGTCCCTTTGTAGCAACCCATGAGGTTTTGGGGTACTGCTCAGGCTTCCAATATGTACCATCAGCATTGAGTTTCCTCTCAAAGGCAATACCCTCTTTCCTAGGGTTCCTGTTGAGGATCTGCTTTTTAAGCACATCACAAAGAGTCTGATGCCCTTTGAGGCTTTTATACATGCCTGTCATGTACAATTCCTTCAGCCCTGCATCGTCAGTGATACTTGCAATGTTCTCAGATGAGGAATTAGTGATAGTAGAGGCAGGTGAAAAATTTGTAACATTAGAAGCATTTGAACATTCAGGTGAGGAATTAGCAGATTCTCGTTCAATGTATTTCAGACATGGAGGAACAAATTCTTCCTGAGCAGCACTGATTTGTTGAGCAAGTAATGAATCACGCTCCTTCTGAAGATCTTCATAACTCACTCTTAGCTTTTCAAGATCTTGCTTTCTTTGAAGAAATTCATAAGAAAGCTTCTCATGACCAGACAAGAGAGTGTTATGATGACCTTGAAGGTTGTGAAACCTGGTCTGAAGTCTCTGAAGATTTTCAGTCAAGGCTTTAGTGCGATCCATTTCTTCACCCAACATATCATCACTTTTGTCTAGCATGTTTTGAACCTTTTCAAAAGCCTTTTGTTGTTTCACAGCAATCTTAGCAAGTTTAGAGTAGCTGGGCTTAAGATTGTCATCAGATTCATCTTCACTAGACTCAGAGGAGGTATATTTAGGTACCTTGGCACCCTTGGCCATGAAGCAATAGGTGGGAGCGTAGTCATCACTGCCTTCATCAGCCTGGTTGGTGAGGTCATTTTCTTCAGAGTTGAAGATGGACTTGCTGATGAATGCAGTAACGAGGGCTAGGCTCGCCACACCAGATTCGGAATCTTCAGATTCCTCCTCTTCCTCTTGTTCCTCAGATTCAGCTTCAGAGTCCATTTCCTTGCCGATGAATGCCCGAGCCTTCTTGGAGCTGCTCTTCTTGTGAGATGAAGACCTTGAGGATTTTGATGATGAAGATTTTGAGGATTTCATCTTTTTCTTTGCATCATCAGAATTGTAATCCTTGTATTTCTTCTTCTTTGATTCCTTTTCCCCACTGAGGACAATCTTGGATGTAGTGTCCAGGTTTCTTGCACTTGTGACAAAGCCTCTTCTTGTAGTCACTGGATGAGGAATCATTGCTCCTTGAGGGTCTTCCAAAGCGACCACGTCTTGAGAACTTCTGGAATTTCTTCATGAGCAGTGCTAGGTCATGACTCAGTTCTTCAGGGTCACCAAGGCTGCTACCAAAGTCTTCATCTTCGGACTCAGATATTGCCTTGGCCTTCAGTGCACGTGATCTGCCATAGCTCGAACCATAGAGATCTCTCTTTTCAGCAAGCTGGAACTCATGAGTATTTAGCCTCTCGAGGATATCAGCATGGTCAAGTGACTTGTAATCAGCACGCTCTTGTATCATCAGTGCCAGAGTATCAAATGAGGAATCAAGCGATCTCAGCAATTTCTTCACCACCTCATGGTCGGTGATGTTAGTGGCACCAAGTGCTTAAAGCTCATTTGAGATGTCAGTGAGGCGATCGAAGGTTTGCTGAACATTTTCATTGTCGAGTCTTTTGAAGAGATTGCGAAGAACATCAACTTGAGAGTCACGCTGAGTTGAAACTCCTTCATTGACTTTGGACAGCCTATCCCAGATAAGCTTAGCAGTCTCCAAAGCTTTCACTCTTCCATACTGTCCTTTGCTCAGATGGCCACATATGATATTCTTCGCTTGAGAATCGAGTTGCTTGAATCTCTTCACATCAGCAGCATTCAGAGAAGGTGTGACTGAGGGAACACCATTTTCCACAACATACCAGAGATCGTTATCAATTGCCTCAAGATGCATTCGCATCTTATTCTTCCAGTAGGGGTAGTCCGTCCCATTGAAGGTAGGACACCCAGCAGAGACCTTGATCATACCTGCGGTCGACATAACTAAAACTCCAGGTGGTTAAACCAAAATCACACAGAACAAGGGAGTACCTTGCTCTGATACCAATTGAAAGTGCATTAGATTGACTAGAGGGGGTGAATAGGCGATTTTTATGAATTCTTCAATGAGGAATTATCTAGTGAGGAAATTCCTTAGCGAAGAACTACTTGCAGCGGAATAAGTACTTAGAAGTAAACATAACAAAAAACAAGCATAGTCATCATGATGAAATGAAGACAAACACAGAGTACAGAAAGCGTAATCATAGGATAGCACAAGATGAAGACAAACAGACTGAAGAAATTGAATTGAGGAAATTGGGAAAGTCTTCAAACACAGATATGAGCAAGAACACAACACAGTAATGAGGAAATGAAAGTGTTGAGGAAATATAACCAGTTGGCTTGGTGAAGACAATGATTTGGTAGACCAGTTCCAACCGCTGTCTCAGTTGTACATCTGGTTGGAGCGGGTGAGTATTTAAACTCGAGGACACACAGTCCCGGACACCCAGTCCTGAGCACGCAGCTCGGGACACCAAGTCCTCACCGTATTCTCCTTGAACTAAGGTCACACAAACCTCGTCCAATCACTCGTGGTAAGTCTTCAGGTGACTTCCGAACCTTCACAAACTCGGTCACTCGGCGATCCACAATTCCTCTTGGATGCTCTAGACAATGACGCCTAACCGTCTGGAAGAAGCACAGTCTTCAAAGGTAACAAGCGTCGGATCCATGCAGGATCAATCTCTTCAGTGTTGCTCAATCACTTTGGGTTTGTAGGTGTTTGGGTTTGGGTTTTGGATTTTCCTCACTTGATGATTTTCGCTCAAAGTCCTCAGAGGATGGGATGCTCTCAATTGACAAGTTTCAGTTTCTCTCGGAGCAGCCAACCAACTAGTGGTTGTAGGGGGCGGCTATTTATAGCCTAGGGAGCAACCCGACATGATAAGACATAAATGCCCTTCAATGATATGACCGTTGGATGGATAAGATATTTTGGGACAGCTGGCGCGTAGCACAACAACGGTCGGAAATTTGAGGTTCAAATACCTCAGGGCTATCATGTTCCTCACTGTGTAGGCAATCCGAACTGGCGAATTCCTAACTCCTCAGTCAGAACAAATTCCCCTCCCAATTCAGCCCATGGGGCCCTCCGGGATAGGTGGCCCCACCCGATGGACCCCCGGGACCCTTACGGTGGTCCTGGTACAATACCGATTAACCCCACAACCTTCCCGATGGCCGAAATGTCACGACCGGTTTTCCAATAAAAATATTTATTGAGAAACCAATCTTTAGAATCCAGTTTGAGATAAAACCTCCTCACTGGCAGACAAACTTTTGATACAATAAGCCAGTAGCATAAATATGTTACAGGGTTGAGCTGACGATGCTCAACAATTTATTACAAGCGTGCCAATAATTATACATAAAGGCGATTAATGACACAAGGGAGTGGTGGCATACTACTGACTCGCAAATATGGTAGAGGTGGAGTAACACAGTGGGGAGTGGATATGGGATTCTCAAACTAACATCCCATCGAGCGTCGAGGTGAGGCTCGATGAATTTATTAGGGTAGCGGAAGCGGATATAATACAGTGACCAACTCCAGGGTTGCACGAGACTGACTGGGTCTCCTCTAGGCGTCGGATTCGCTATCGAATTCTTCATCCATGAGATCACCTTCGTCAGCATCTGGCCAAATCAACAAGCCAGTGAGTACTTTGAAAGTACTCGCAAGACAGTTCGGACGTAAGATATAACAAATGCTAACATGAAATACATGAATAAGTTAACCAGTACGATCAGACATAGAGGTAATAAATACTGGGTGCCAAGCGAGTGTCTGAAAGAATCCTCGAGCAAAAAATGCAGAATAATAATACTGGTGCCAAACGAGTGTCTGAAAGACTCCTCGAGCGGAAAATGCAGAATAATAATACTGGTGCCAAACGAGTGTCTGAAAGACTCCTCGAGCGGAAAATGCAGAATAGTAATGCCACAGTCGGGCGTCTGAGCGAAACCACATAAAGGGCTTTAAAAAGAAATGCCACAGTCGGGCGTCTGACCGACACCACATAAAGGGCTTTAAAAAGAAATGCCACAGTCGGGCGTCTGAGCGACACCACATAAAGGGCTTTAAAAAGAAATGCCACAGTCGGGCGTCTGAGCGACACCACATAAAGGGCTTTAAAAAGAAATGCCACAGTCGGGCGTCTGAGCGACACCACATAAAGGGCTTTAAAAAGAAATGCCACAGTCGGGCGTCTGAGCGACACCACATAAAGGGCTTTTAACTGATAAGGAAATAATATATTCATCATATATATAATCAACTCAAGGAATTAAACGGGTTAGTCCATCCACAAGAATAAACATTTAACCGGTCTTAGTGCTCAGGTGTTCCACCGGGTAATCTGTCATCAAACTGGCACATGAATGTTAGCAGGGAACTTGGTTATAGATAAGATGATTTAAGGATATAGAGCTCTGCAGAGTTTGTACAAAAATTTCCCACAGTCGACGGATTTCCTTAGTCACCAGGACTAATTCCGTTACGGTATTTCAGAAGGAAACACAGCTAACCAGTACACACCCATCCAACTCTTCGATGCCAGGAATCACCCTCAACATCGTCCAAGAAAAACTATTGAGACGGGGAGATCACAATCTCGAATAGCATGGGATCAAATTTATATACGCGCGCTCTAAGGGGTGCCCCCCTCTCGGTCCCAACCGGAAACACCCATGCCCCCTGACCGGATGCCTGGCTTTAATCCAGGGCAATGGAACCAGCATCCCGGCCTCTCCTTTTTGGTGTGTACCAAGAAAGCGGTTTGCGACTTACTAAACCATATCCCTTTCGGGAAACATGTGGTAGTACAGGGAAAGGAAATGGATATGAACCCAACCGATATGGGTTGGTACTGAAGATAACTTGCATGGCCTAAGACTGGCATGCTACAACACTGCCATCTTACCCATCTTCATGCCAACACATGGCCTTGCATACTTACGTCCAACGACGTGTGAAATCATCGGGCTTACTTGCCTCAACAATGCATAATGAACGGTTCATCGGTATGCTTCACACATGCCATGAGACTATCTACATGCAAACATGCCAAGACACTCATCATATCGAAAGTTCGAACATGCTTGCCTGGTTCAGAGTAGTCGGAGCCTAGCTCGGTGAAGTTTGCGGCCCCGTCACCTCCGTCGGTATCTACGGTACAGAGAAAACGTACGCGCTAACGTGAATACCGAGAGGTGCTGAAAAAGTATTGCAAATATTTTTCAAATAAATCTGATAAAAAACTAGACAAAATTTTGAAGAGAACAGAAAAAGAATCAATCAAAAATATGCTTCTGATAAAGAGTTATAAGGGTTTTTGCCCAGGGACTCATCTGTAATGAAACAGAAACTTCCCAGGGTTTTTATTATAAAAACAGAAAACGTTTCGATAGAAACTACGCCGGCCCAGAGGGAAAGCGTATTCTGGCAAAAGACGTTTTCAGAAAACGATTCGATTAGAAAAGACAGAGAGGCTGACAGGCGGGTCCCATCCGTCAGGTTTAAAATTTAAAAGAGGCGGGTCGGGGCTCGTTGGCGCCCGAGAGCCGCGGTGGTCGTCGGCGGCGATCCACGGCGAGGTGGGGAGATCGGAGGGTACCTCCGTGCTCAGGGTGCCATTCCGCGTCAGGTGGTGGTGGTGGTCGCCGGCGAGCACTGTGTCGACGGTGGCCCTTGCTCCGGCGGACGGCGGTTCGGGTGGTCGGGGACCTTGCCGGAGAGGGCTGCAATGATCAAATTGACGAGGGGGTTAGAGTACTGGTAGCTAGAGGTGGTGCTTGACGGAGTTTGGGCACCGGGGATGACCTCACCACAGTGAGTTGAGCTGAAGCCCGAGGCGGACGGAGGTGGCCGGAGTCGAGGAAGAAGGGCTCCTCGAGGCCCCTCCAGTGGCCAGGCGGGGTGTGGTGAGGTGGTGGAGCCGTGCGGGAGTGAGAGTGGGCTCGGGGGCGCTATAAATAGCCGGCCCGAGGCGGTTGCCATGAACGGGATAAGTCCGACGAGGGATTACGGTGATGCAAAGCATTGGTCGGGTGGTTTAGGCGTTGAGCGCCGTCGTGAAGGTCCATTGGGTCCGTTTTGGTGCTAAACAAGCTGGGACTCGAAGTCTTGGGGGAACTCGACGGAACGGAGCAGCGCGGGCACGTCGGCGGCAGAGTGCACGCTCTGTGCGTGTCGTGCCACGACGGCTGTGCTGCATGCGTGCGCTGGCGTGGGGATGGCCACGCAGAGCCACCAGCGGGGTTGGGCAGCGCGGAACGGCGTTGAGCCGCCGTTCTGCTCCCTGTTGGCTGCCACGGCGGTTCAGCCGCCGCGAGACACGCCGGCGTGGTCGGGTCAGAGCGCCACCGACGACAGCAAGCAGCCAAGCGCGCGTGCGGGGCATCGGACAAGCGAGCCAGGCGGCGAGCAACGTGCCAAGGGCACTGTGGGCGCGTGCCTGAAGATGATCAACGGTGATCGACTCTGAAACTGAATTTTACTTAAAGTGATAGAAACAGTGCATGCAAGGTGTTCGATAGAATGATCCAGGCATGTAGGGATTTTTCCTTGGGCTGATTTTTGGTGGAGTGACTTCTCATTGCTCCAGTAGGCTGCCTGATTTTTGGTGGAATTTTTGGAGAAGTGTAGATATGAATTTCACCAAATTTGACAAATCTGGTCCAAACTTGCAGGGAGTGAAATTTGAAAAATTTGAAAAGGAGAAGAGTGGATCAAGATGGTTCTGGGTTGTGGGTTCAAAGGACTAGTCAGTAGAGTTGTTTTGAGTTCAAAACTCAACTGAAAAGGGGTACTTGCTTTGAAAAACCATTTGGCCCAAAATAATTGATAGAAAAATATTTGAGAGAAGAAACAATCAAAATAAAATCCAAAATTTGCTTGGATGAGTTGGGACAGGGATCTTAGATGGATAACAAAGGGGAGAGGAGGTTTTGGAGTGGTTTTCAATAGAATGAAGATCCCAAATCTTTCATGGAGTTTTTCTTAAAAAGAAAAGATTAAACTCCAAAAAAAAATAAAATTTGAGAAGGGAAACAATAGAGAAGGATTTTTAAGAAGGTCAAACCCAAAGTTTGATGGAGAAAACAGAAATAACAAACCCTAGTCAAAGAAAAGGATTTTTAAGAGGATTGCTTCTGAGAGCCTCAAATCTCAAAGGAAAATCCAGCGAGAATTTTGCAAAAACCCAAAAATGAAATTTTGGAGTGTCACACGAAACTGGACTTTCTATATAAATCTTTACCTCCGGACCATTCCGGAACTCCTCGTGACGTCCGGGATCTCATCCGGGACTCCGAACAACTTTCGGGTTGCTGCATACTAACATCTCTACAACCCTAGCATCACCGAACCTTAAGTGTGTAGACCCTACGGGTTCGGGAGACACGCAGACATGACCGAGATGACTCTCCGGTCAATAACCAACAGCAGGATCTGGATACCCATGTTGGCTCCCACATGCTCCTCGATGATCTCATTGGGTGAACCACGATGTCGAGGATTCAAGCAATCCCGTATACAATTCCCTTTGTTAATCGGTACGTTACTTGCCCGAGATTCGATCGTCGGTATCCCAATACCTCGTTCAATCTCATTACTGGCAAGTCACTTTACTCGTACTGTAATGCATGATCCCGTGACCAACCACTTGGTCACATTGAGCTCATTATGATGATGCGTTACGAGTGGGCCCAGAGATACCTCTCCGTCATACGGAGTGACAAATCCCAGTCTTGATCCATGTTAACCCAACAGATGCTTTCGGGGATGCCTGTAGTATACCTTTATAGTCACCCAGTTACGTTGTGACGTTTGGCACACCCAAAGCACTCCTACGACATCCGGGAGTTACACTATCTCATGGTCTAAGGAAATGATACTTAACATTGGAAAAGCTTTAGCAAATGAACTACACGATCTTGTGCTAGGCTTAGGATTGGGTCTTGTCCATCACATCATTCTCCTAATGATGTGATCTCGTTATCAATGACATCTAATGCCCATAGTCAGGAAACCATGACTATCTGTTGATCAACGAGCTAGTCAACTAGAGGCTCACTAGGGACATGTTGTGGTCTATGTATTCACACATGTATTACGATTTCCGGATAACACAATTATAGCATGAACAATAGACAATTATCATGAACAAGGAAATATAATAATAATCCTTTTATTATTGCCTCTAGGGCATATTTCCAATAGGGCGTGCCACCAGGCTTGTGGCTGCGTGTTAGGTACCCCACCGGTATGTCTTTCGCCAATAATTTTAATATATTCCAAAATAATTCTCCGTCAATTTTCATCCCATCTGGAGTTGTTAAAAAAGTGCCTCTGATGTGGCCCTTTTCGGTCCAGAATTCCAGCTGTCGGCAATCTCCCTCTTCATGTGTAACTTGCAAAATAAGAGGGAAAAGGCATAAGAGTTGTATTATAAAGTTAAATAATAGTCCATAATGCTATAAATATCAACATAAAAACACAATGCAAAATGGATGTATCAACTACCCCAAGCTTAGGCCTCGCTTGTCCTCAAGCAAAAACCGAAATCGATAACCATGACAACATGTTTACACAGAGAGGTGTCGATAAAAAATAAAATACAGACATGGAAGAATCATGGTCATTATCATAACAACAATGTATCATCATAAAACTTCTCATGCTAGAGTAACAATTCATTCACAATCTAAAGTATGGAACATAAACTTTATTGGAAACTAACAAACAATGCTCTTAATCATTGAAACAATCACAATCCATGAACATTGCCTTGGATATCGTCATAACTATGCGCTTTTCTATCAATTGCCCAACAGTAATTTGTTCACCCACTATATGTTATTGTAGGATCGAAAGTAGGTCTAGAGGGGCTGATTAGACTATTTGACTAAATAAAAATCTAGCCTTTTCCCAATTTTAAGTCTTGGCAGATTTTAGCAATTTAGCACAAGTCAAGAAATCAACCTGCACATGCAATTCTAAGAGTGTAGCAGCGGAAAGTAAAACATTGCATATGAAGGTAAATGGAAGGGTTTGGAGAAGGCAAATGCAATATAGACACGGAGATTTTTGGCATGGTTCCGATAGGTGGTGCTATCGTACATCCACCTTGATGGAGACTTCAACCCACAAAGGGTAACGGTTGCGCGAGTCCACGGAGGGCTCCACCCACGAAGGGTCCATGAAGAAGCAACCTTGTCTATCCCACCATGGCCATCGCCCATGAAGGACTTGCCTCACTTGGGTAGATCTTCACAAAGTAGCCGATCTCCTTGCCCTTACAAACTCCTTGGTTCAACTCCACAATCTTGATGGGGGCTCCCAAGTGACACCTAACCAATCTAGGAGACACCACTCTCCAAAAGGTAATAGAAGGTGTGTTCATGATGAACTCCTTGCTCTTGTGCTTCAAATGATAGTCTCCCCAACACTCAACTCTCTCTCACATACTTGGCTATGGTGGAAAGATGATTTGAGTGGAAAGCAACTTGGGGAAGGCTAGAGATCAAGATTCTTGTGGTTGGATTGGAATGTCTTGGTCTCAACACATGAGTAGGTCGTTCTCTCTCAAAAAATGAGTAGTGGAAGTGCAGGCACGTTCTGATGGCTCTCTCTTGAATAGAGAAGGGGGTGGAGGGGTATATATAGCTAGCCTCCACACAAAATATAACTGTTACGCACATTTGACCCAACTCGGTTAGACCGAATAGGTGAACTCGGTGAGACCGATTTAGTTTAAAATGTGAACGTTTGGATTCTCGGTGGGACCGACATGATCAACTCGGTGGGATCGATGTGCTAGGGTTAGGGAAAAACCTCATCTCGGTGTGATCTATTGCATGAACTCGGTGAGACCAATTTCAACAATGAGCAAATAGTGAGTTGGTCTGGCAAACTTGGTGGGACCGATCGCTCATTTCGGTGAGACCGAAACGTTACGAAAAGGAAACAGCGAGTTTGCATTGCAAACTCGGTGGGACCGATCGCTCATCTCGGTAAGACCGAAATGTTGCGAAGGGAAACAGAGAGTTTGCAATCCCATCTCGGTGAGACCGAAATCCCTATCGGTGAGACCGAACCGATTAGGGTTTCTGGCTATGGCTATGTCAAAGGAACTCGGTGGCGCAAGATAGATCAAATCGGTGGGGCCGAGTTTGACTTTAGGTTTAGGAGATATTTGGTATTGAGAAAATGGTTGAGGGCTTTGGAGCATATCACTAAGCATTTTGAGCAAATAGACCATTAAGCAACACCTCATCCCCTTTTAATAGTATTGGCTTTTCCTATGGAATCAATGTGATCTTGGATCACTAAAATAGAAACAAGTAGTCTTGAGCTTTTGCCAACATTTTTCCTTAGCATTTTGAGGGGTCCACATCTCTAGTCCATGCCATGCCAATCATTGAACTTTCGGAAATATTCAACTTGAATGGATATTAGTTCAATGAGCTATATGTTGTTATGAATTACCAAAAACACTCGGGGATTAGTTGCACTTTCAATCTCCCCCTTTTTGGTAATTGATGACAATATATAGATCAAAGCTTCGACAAATGATAATATGAATGAAATACATCGTCGCTTTGAGAAGTATGTGATAAGCAAGAGCTCCCCCTAAATTTGTGCATTATTTAAAATTTGCTTTTGAATGTAAATGCACAATCGATTAGGATCATGGGTTACTCTTCCATGTCACATACATCTTGGTGGAGCGCTCAAAATGATAGAATATAAATAACATGCACTCATCACCAAGGCAAACATGGTTGATCATACACAAGTATTAGGATATATCAACCAAGCACACATTAAAGCATATTGATCAACCACATGATCATAAGAGTATCTCACACAAGCAAAAATATTGTAGCAAGCAAACAATCAAACGACAAGTAGCAAGAGAGGCAAATAAAAGCAATACAGTCTCTCTCATGAAGCCTAAGATCTATACACTTTCTCCCCCTTTGGCAACAGGTTACCAAAAAGCTTGAAAATGCATAGTGCTATGCGACACTCTAAGCACGATCTCCGGGAGCTCCTGAAGTGGTCTTCAGGCTGGTGGCTCCGGTGTGCGTAGATGGCATTCAGAGAAGATCGTCTGCAAAAGCTTCTGCTGAAGTCTGAGGAGCTGGAGGGGTTGCAACTGAAGGTGCAATAATGGCAGTTGCTGCAGGTGCTGATGCAGTAGCTCTGGAGTCTGTGGCAACTGGCTCGGCTGTGGACCTCTGTGCTCTTGGAACTCTATGAAATGCATCAGTGGTAGCTCTTCCGACAATGTCCTCTGCTTCTTCTTGAAGTTGCTCAACTGTGGCCTGAATCTCCGTGACCTTCAAGTCTAGATCATAAAATTTTGTTTCAGTGATCCTCTCAAGACTTTCTTGATTTTGAGTCAGGGTGGCTTGTCCTTTCTCAATTCTCACTGTTGCCTCAAGCAGATAGCTGAGCTGATCCTGCTTGGTCTTGAGATTGACAGCTAATACTTCTGGCATCTTAGAAGTTTTTGCATCCTTAGCTTTATCTCTCTTCTCTTGAGCCTCTACTAATGTAGGATGTGTTGCATCCATGACAACAACATTGTCCTCAAAGTCTGGCCTCAGGGGAAGATGCTCTCTGTCTAGTAGATATGTGCTTGTACCCATCTTGGAGTTGATGAGCATCTGAATGTGGGGTGCATATCCACATGGCCTCTTCTGATCTGCAGCAGTCCTCTTGATAGTTTCAACAATCATGGTCATCACCTTGAACTTATCTGGCACATCAAACATATGTAGCAAGTTGATTGAATGACCTCTGATGTCGGAGTAAATGACCACGGGTAGCCTCATCAGCCTCCCCTGGCATTTCAAGACATCGGGGCCGGCTGCGCCCCTCAAGCATCAAAGACAAAGGGCCGCCTTCTTGGGGCCGACTGGTCTGAGCGACCGACTGTTAGAAGACGGCGAGACCTAAAGGACGGCCATGAGGTGGGCCGACTCCTAGCAGGTGGCCTCTAGAGCGGCCGACTCCTAGCAGGCGGTCCCCTCGCGCCCTCAAAGTTAGCACCCACATAAACACGACGAGACGGGGCGTGGCTACAGTGCAGTCTGCCACCCCCGAATCCAGGTTGGAGCGTGGCCACACTGCGGCATACTGGGTGGACACCCCTCACCCGGCACGGCACTGTTGCCACATGACCCATGACATCACCCATGGCAGAGAAGGCCATGCTCCCATGACGAACTGTCGGTACGGCCCGCAGGCGGCGGGCCCTACCTATCCGTGAGAAGCTAGAAGACAGCGAGCCCGGATCAGCCGGCTTGTGGGGAGGCCGACTCCTGACCAGGCGGCCCTCCCCCTCCCTTGTAGTTCGTGCGCCATTAACCAGAAGAGACGGGAGTGGCTACAGTGAACACCCACCAGACGGCGGGACTGTAGCCACGCTCCCCCCGACAAAGCACACATCATCAGCGGCACGGCTACAGTACTAAGTAGCCGGGAAGACCTGCCAACGGTGGAAGCGGCCTGTCGGCCAAGTACGAGACAGCCGGCGGGACCCACTAGGCGGCGGGCCCCAGCTGCCGGCGGAGAAGCCGACGACTAGAGACACTGACAGCCGGGTCCTTGATACGTCTCCAACGTATCTATAATTTTTGATTGCTCCATGCTATATTATCTACTGTTTTGAACAATATTGGGCTTTATTATCCACTTTTATATTATTTTTGGGACTAACCTATTAACCGGAGGCCCAGCCCAGAATTACTGTTTTTTATCTATTTCAGTGTTTCGAAGAAAAGGAATATCAAACGGAGTCGAAACGGAATGAAATCAACTGGAGAAATTATTTTTGGAAGGAAAGCTATCGAAAAACTTGGAGTGCACGCCAGGGGAGTCCCGGGCTGCCCACGAGGGTGGGGGGCGCGCCCACCCCCCTAGGGTGTGCCCCCTGTCTCGTGGACAGCCCGGAGGTCCACCGACGTACTTCTTCCTCCTATATATACCCATATACCCTAAAACGACCGGGGAACAGAATAGATCGGGAGTTCCGCCGCCGCAAGCCTCTGTAGCCACCAAAAGTCAATCGGGACCCTGTTCCGGCACCCTGCCAGAGGGGGAACCCTCACCGGTGGCCATCTTCACTACAAAAAAATACACTTCCGTGATGATACATGTTTGTCACAGTAGGTCGCGTTTTTTGTCATGCATGTACATCCATGACGATTTTATGACAGAATCAAGATAGTCATACCTGTGCTGTCATAGAAGTGTTCCATGACATTACCAAAATTATCATCACGGAAGTGTCCACTTCCATGACGATAAATCGCGCGTCACAGAAGTGCTTTCGTCAAGGGTGACCGACACGTGGCATCCACCGTAATGGAACACCGTTAAGCTATCGGGTCGGGTTTTGAATCCGATAACCCGTTAACAGCCCCGACCAATGGGAATTTTCCACGTGTAAAATTCTTATTGGCCGGACGAAACACGTGTCAGCTCGTCAGTGGGTCAGATAGGCGCCTATGATACGTCGACACGTGGCACGGCCCAACAGAGGCCCATTCCTGTGAAAAGGCCGACCCTTTTGACTTGGTCAAAAGCTGGCAGGCCGGCCCATGGAAAGCCTGTTAACGGCCTGTTCGCATATAGCCCATTTACAGCCCGCTAACCCAAGGCCCATTACGCGCTATTCGAATTAGGCCCAGTAGCGTCATCTGGGCCATCTAATATGATTCCAGCCCGCTTTCACTTCTGGCCCATGTATGGCCCATGATGTCTTTCGGCCCATATGAGGCCCTATGTAACTCTTGGCCTATTAACGGCCCGTGGTGAAACTGGCCCGTAATGAACAGTGTATCACTTTACACCCATTAACGGCCCGTGGTGAAACTGGCCTGTAAAGAACAGTGTATCACTTTATACCCATTAAAGGCCCGTTATTCCGTTGGGCCGTTTCCAGCCCATGTTATCTTTCGGCCTTCTCAGAGCCCATTTATTCTTGGGATATTTTCCAGCATTCGTTTACTTATGGCCCGTTACTGTCATTTTCTGCTTGTGGGCCAAATTCAGCCCGTGGTTACAGTTGGCCCGTTTGTGGACCGTTAATACGTTGGGCCATTTTCATAACATTATCAAATGCGGCCTATTAACGATGGCCCGTTATGGTCGGCCCATGAACGGACGATTCCAACTCTAGCCCATTTACGGCCAGAATGCGGTCTGTTTGGCCCATGTTTGGCCAATCGATCATACGGCCCGTATAAGGCCCATTGATGATACGCCCCGTAGAAGGCCCATTGATGATACGGCCCGTAGAAGGCCCATTGTTTCTACGGCCCGTAGAAGGCCCATTGTTTCTACGGCCCGTAGAAGGCCCATTGTTTCTATGGCCCGTAGAAGGCCCATTGTTTATACGGCCTATAGAAGGCCCACTGTTTCTAGGGCCCGTAGGAGGCCCAGTGTCACTACAGTAAATATTAGCCCATGGTTATTGTGACCTAGTTTTAAAAAATAGGTTATTGCAGCCACTAGCAAACCGCAGAAAAAGAACTGCACTGACTACAAGCAAACAAATAAACAAGACAACAAGGAAATAAATAATCAAGCAACTTACACTAGGCTATCACGGCTATTACACATATTACATCCACTGGGCATCAAAGTTCGCCACCAGTGCAAATATAGGGAACACATCAGCATATAAACGCCGCAGCAAAACAAGTCCAGAACTGAAACCACTTCAGAAGAGCTCAAGAAACAATATCCTGGGTACCCATAATGCCGGCAAGATGCTTAGCAAGCTTATTAACTTTCTCTTGTTTGGCGCTTAAGTCCTCCGGTGCTTGCTGTTGCACCAGAAAGTATGCATCTGAATTCTGCAGGGACTTCCTCAGTCCTTCGGCTTCCTGTCGCATAACATCTGATCGATGTCTTTCAACTTGAAGTTGAGACTCAAGAAGCCGAACTGATTCAGTCAATGAGTTCGACGAGCTGGTGCCAGCAGTGGTAGCCAGTAACTCGAACACTACATCAAGACAGGACGTTGGGGTTGTCTCAGTGTCTTCAATATAGTTTTTATCAGCTTTCTTGGAGACCAACAAGGATGTCTCACTATCTTGAACCTTATCTGCATTACTTCCTTTACCATTGCATAACATGGTACTCTTCTCCAATATTTTATCTGCGTTCTAAAAGAGAAACAAACAAACACATCTCAGGTTTACAATGTAGTATATGAAACTCATTTTGGTAAATCAGTTCAGTAGTAAGCTGGACAGGATAACAGCATGAAACAAACATATATCTATGTAGTATGGTCACTGTATGGTCTATATTATTCTAGTTTATGTTGCCAAATCAAGATAGATACAGTTCGAATCATATCTATTTAAGACAAAGCAGCATAGACAGAATATAAGTGTGGGAAACTACACAACAATAACAACACTTGTAATGTGCATGGCACGAGAACATAAATGTTTATTCAATTGAAACTGAAATCAACATAGAGCAAGTTACAACAGCAAACAGCCAAACACGTTGAAGAAATAGGTTTAAAACATACCTGTTGCGCCATTGGAATTTCAATTGCATCCTTCAAATTTGAAATTAGTTGGTATCAGTAAATATAGTGATGCAAGAGCAAAGTAGTATGAACCATAGCTACGGAACCTGACCTGAGAACAATTCTTCTTCTGCTTTAAGCGTTGACTTCGGGTTCAGAGTGGTGGTCCTCGTGATTTGGGCACTTCAGTTGCCTTACTAACTGCTCGTGTTTGGGTGCTCTGTGGTGGAGACAGTGCTGTGTCAACGGGAACTGGGTGTCTATCTGCTAGGGTTGGGGTTAGAAGGGGTGTAGCTGGTTCTCTGTCCAACTGGGTAGGGGTACAATCTGCATGAGTGTGGGTTATGTGTGGTGGGGCTGGTTCTTGGGCAAGTACAACCGTGGTTCTATCTGCATCGACAGGTAGCACGATCTTTTCTGAAGACCGTATTTTTACTCCCACAGATACTGCCATCACTCCCTCCAATTGAAATGGTTGATAAACAAGAAAAGTAATTGAATGTACAGACATTGTAAGATAGACAGGTGCAATGGATAGTAGGAAAGAAAACAGGGCATGAAATAATTCACATTTATGTTGTCTAAGCAAACAGAATAGCAAGACATAATTTCACATATATGATGGCTAATTAAACAGGATAGCATGACACAATTTCACATGTATGATGGCTAACTAAACAGGATAGAATGACATACTTCAAAATATGATGACTATGTAAACAGGATGACATGATATAACTATACGATGTGTCTATTAAAGTGGTTGGCATGCCATAAATCACAAACATGCCGTCGATGGAAACATGATGGCATGATATAATTCACGGATAGAATGACA
The DNA here is from genome assembly GCA_032464435.1 of Aegilops umbellulata. NCBI lineage: Eukaryota > Viridiplantae > Streptophyta > Magnoliopsida > Poales > Poaceae > Aegilops > Aegilops umbellulata. Next base: position 93,973,688 of record CP136054.1, on the reverse strand, counting down.
TAATTTAAAATATGATGACTATGTAAACAGGATGAGATGATATAACTATATTATGTCTTTAGAAAATGGGTTGGCATGCCATAATTCAGATACATGCTGTCTATGTAAACATCATGGCATGACATAATTCAAATATATGATTTATATACTAAGGAAGTGAGCAGAGGGCAATCGCATATATGATGTGTCAACTAAGGAGATGGCATTCAATATTGTGTATATGATGTAAAAACTAAGCATTGCAATACAACATATGCATTATATGAGTAATATAACCCTGCCAAGTTTGAGCATACACCTCAGGGGGATAATAGGACTGGTCATCTACCTCTGAATCCTCCTCTGAATAGCTATCTGTAACCAGCAAGATACCTGCTTCAGTAGGTAGCATTGTCTGCTCTGAAGACCTTGTTTTCACTCCAGATTTCTCCACCACCATTTCAAATGGCTGATGCACAGGAAGAGCAGTTGAATATACAAACATTGTCGACAAAAGCAATGAGAAATACAAAAAAGGACGACATGATATAATTCACATATATGACGCTTGCTTAAACAGCATGGCATTGCATAATTCACATACATAATGCCTTGCAACAAGATAACATTGCATAATTCACATATATAATGTTTTGCAACAAGATGGCATTGCATAATTCTGTAACATCCCAAATTTTTAATTTGGAATGTTATACATTAGATCATCATGCATATCATATTTTATTTTGCTTCTGGTTTTGATCCTAGAAAATCCTAAGCAACTCAAGGACCCACGGAGGGAGTTGGGGGTTTCGTTATTTTCATATTTGAGTTTTTCTCAAATTTTGAAAATAGGATCATTTGGTTTTATTTATTTTATCATCAATTATTTCTATTACAAAAATATGAGAGAGGGAATAAAATGACTTTCCCAAACTATAGAAATATTGAGGATTTAATAATAAAATCAAATAAGATTTTTTCGGAGTTTTTCAATATTTTTTATTTGAATTTAGGAAAAATATGCGTTTTTAAAATTGCATTTAGGCCCCAAATAAATGTTCACTTTGTTGGGCTTGATTTTAGAAGCCCGGAAAAATTAATTTCAGGATTTTTGGAGTCCATTTAGTATTTTTTTTATTTTTTTCTAAGCGTAATTATTTAAAAAAAAACGAACCGACTTCGGGCCGTACCCTAGCGGGACACCGCCCGGGGGCAGCCTTTAAATAGAGCCGCCCCGAGCCGCCCCAGCCCATCAGCGGCTGCCTCGATCCACGCGCGTCGCCGGAGCCGCCGCAGCCGCCGACGATCCCGCCGCCCGAGACTCGCCGCCGCCTCGATTTCCGTGCCCGTTTTAAAAAAAAAACCAATTGGTTTTCGTCGATTTTATTTTCGGTTTTTTTTATTTTATTAGATCGGTTTTTTATTTTCGGTCTAGGTTAATTAGGGAACGTTCGTTCGTTAATCCGTTCGTTGTTTTTCTTTTTCTCGGATTTTCCGCGGTTATTTTCTGATCGCGATTTCTGATCCGATTTTCGTTTTAGTATAACTTTTCGCTCGTTTATCGGAATCAGGCGATTCAAGCGCCTGGAGTTTCGTCTCGAAACCCTCTATCCGTTTAACCAACTTAAACAAGTTTTTGCTTCTGCAAAATTTTACTTAGATCCAGATTAGTAGAACGAAGTTGTTTTCTTTCGCTATTTGACTTTCGTTGCTTCGTTCGATTTGATTCTTTTTGCAAACTGGAGTTCTTAAGTTGAACTTTCTGGTTAGATCTCTTATTTGAGTTTTACTTGTGCATTAGATGAGTACTTATTGTATGCTTGTTTGTTTGTCTGCGATAGAATACCCGGAGTGCGCCGCCTGTTAGTCGAATCTCTAGGTTTCGCGGATCATCAGCAAGGCAAGTAACACTTTGATCATACCTCTTTTACTACCCAGTTTTATTGCGTTAGATCAATCCTCAAACACTGCATGATTAGGATCTAATTAAATTGTGGGATGGGAAGTAGTTGAGGTAGTACCTATTACTCGTTTTATTATCAAACCTTTGGGAGTTACTTCTACGTTTGCTTATTATGCCATGCTATGCTAGTAGACGTGGATTGGGTGAGTGATATCCATGACAGATGTGAGTTTGTTAATTAAGGGTTTATCTAAGGTGGCAACTTGAACACACATCTGGGTGCATTGAGGTACCTGGGTATTCCAGGATTGCCTGTTTCTTTTTGGACCGCCACCCAGGCTCAAAGGGATCATGAGATTATTCAAACTAGAAACTTCCGTGTGCAGCCACAAGCCATTATGGGCTCTGGCATAGTTGACTAAGTCGTGCGAACTCTTATAGTGGTAGACTAGCAGATGTAGGGGATGTAGGTTGGTACGGTCTATCACATCGTAAGGTGCTAGCGCTTCTGAAAGACTATGTCTCGGTCATCCGTTTCTCAAACACCATGTAGTGCGAGAATTCCAACGGAGGAGATAGAGTCTTGTGGGGAAAAGCGCGTAAACCTCTGTAGAGTGTACAAACTAATCATGGTTAGCCGTGTCCCCGGTTATGGACGTTTTTGAGTATCTAGTACTTGGATATCATGTGAATCTCATCATGTTACTCTAAATTAATACTGTTGGGTTTTTAATGATGATTACTTTAATTGGGATTGAGGATGCTGTCAACCATTCTCAATGTTTAACAACCACCATGATAGTTAAATAAATTTATTCCTTTGTAGTAGGGAAAAATTGGCTTTACGCAAAACTGTAACCATAGAGCTTTCCACCATCCATATATGCATGTAGTATAGGCTTAATCATTCATTACTCTCTATGTGTTACATTGCCAGCATATTCCATGTGCTGACCCGTTTTCGGGCTGCAACGTTTCATGTTGCAGACTTTTCAGACGAAGAGTAAGGTGGCTTTTAGGTCGTGGTTCTATACTCAGTGATGCCGTTGGAGTTGATGGACTCGCTTATCTTCCAAAGCTTTCCGCTGTTATCGTTATTAGATGGCCTTAAGCCATATTTATTGTAATAAGTTCTCTTTGAGACATCGATGTAATAAGTGTGTGATTGCTACTCTGTTATAAATCCTTCAAAGTACTGTGTGGTGTCAGCATTACTGATCCAGGGATGACACCTGAGCACAGAGGTTAGTCTGTTTGAGGTCTGGTCGCTACAGAGATGGTATCAGAGCACACGCTGACTGTAGGACACGACCACTAAGCTAAAGCCCTAGATCACTACTCTCTTCTCATTTCTGACTCCTCATCTTTTTTACTCTTTTAGGATGACGGAAGCGAGGATCAAGTTCACCCAGACGGATGAAGATACACCTTTTGGACGACACCTGAAGGAAGTCACTAAGTACCTGAACATTGGTATACCAAGCTTCACCGGGACCTACAATGCCACTTTACCCGAAGAGGAGCGTTGGAAGATTCAAGCTCTAGTTCTAAGAAGGACGTTCGCGCCAATCACGGAGCCCATAGAGTGTGTTTTCAATGAACCAACATGGAGTCTGGGAAAGAGCATGGCAGCTCATATCACCATGGGACGCATTGGAGAAGTTTACCAAGAAGACCTCAAGGATACTATTTACCAGATTTGCGAACGCCGAGATGAACAATGGGAGATAGTTAGCACCAAGAAGGATAGATCCATTGCAGCTTTCATCCAGGAGTTAAACCAGCACATTCGACGCCAGGAGAACCAGATGTGCGCAGACATGATGGAGTTGAAGAAAGCAAAAGCCAAGATTATTGAGCTAGAAGGAGAACTGAAGGTCACTCGCAAGGACTACATGGATGAGATTGTAGCTCTAGTGATACAAAACGACGATCTTAAGGAGAAGATTGAAGAACTCATGGGGAATTCAGCACCCGGAGGAGAAGATGAAGATTGCACCTGTCCAAATAACTACATCATCATCGACGACACCGATTCGATCCTAGTGATGATGATTTCGAAGATGAAGCTGGAGCAGATATCATGGAGTCTTCATCGGAGCAGTTTCTCTAGTAGACTACCATAACAGTAGTAGTATTCCCCCATGTACATATTATAGTCCACGCACTTTTGCGATAGTTCTAGACCGATTGTATGCCTTTGTTTGATTGAATGAAGTGATTTTGTGTGCATTTGTCTCATGTGCATTTGGGTAGTGTTTTCTCTTTAGAGCTCATTCTATTCTTAATTCTCATCTTTTCTAAACCCTCAGATGCCTCCGAGACGTGACAATGGATTTGCTTTCCCACCGGAGCTCACTCAGTTGATCCAGCAGCAGAATGCTTTGATGCAGTTGTTAGTCCAGAACCAGAACAACAACAACAACAACAACAACAACCCACCGCCACCACCACCAGTTGATCACTTGACCTGTTTCCTTAGGCTAAATCCGCCGGTGTTTTCCAGTAGCACCGAGCCGATAGTAGCAGATGATTGGCTCTGCAAGACAGGGAGGGAGTTGACCACTGCTGGATGTACAGATGAGGAAAAAGTGAAGTTTGCCGCACATCAGCTTGAAGGACCCGCAGCAGCATGGTGGGAGAATTTTACAGCCACTTACCTTGTAGACACTGTCACATGGGACCAGTTTCAGCAAGCTTTCCGTACTGCCCATATTTTAGCAGGAGCTATGGCCATGAAGAAGCGTGTGTTTCGCAACTTGCGGCAAGGAGGACGGACAGTTGGCTAGTATGTGGATGACTTTAGTAAGCTAGCATGTTATGCCCCAGATGACGTTGCTACAGATGCAGCTAAGCAGGAGAAGTTTCTAGAAGGACTGAATGACGAGCTAAGTATGCAGTTGATGGTAGCAAGTTTCAACAACTGCCATGAGTTGGTAGATCGTGCTCTTATGATTGAGGGGAAGCAGCAGCAGATTGAAAACCGCAAGAGGAAGTATGGACAAGGGAAGTATAATTCAGGAGCTCAGCAGAAGCCCCGTCTTACCCCTAAACCGGGAGTTCATTTTCAGCATACCCATGGAGGAGGAAGCTCGCACAATCATAATGGTTCCAAGAATGGTAATGGGAATTGAGGAAGCAACGGCCAGAACCGTACCACCCCATCAACCCCAGCCAAGAGAGATCTGAGCCAAGTCACCTGTTTCAAGTGTTCAAAGACCGGACATTATGCCAATGAATGTCCTGACGGCCAGAATGGCAATGGAAGCTCGGGAAAGAAGCCGAACCCTTTCAACAGGGGACAAGTGAACCACGTTAATGTGGAGGAGGTTGAAGCTCAGCCTGATGCCGTAATCAGTAAGTTTTTGGTTAAGTCATTTACTGCACTCGTTCTTTTCGATACTGGTGCATCACATTCATACATATCAAGGGGATTTGTGGATAAGTATAACCTGCCAACCCAAGCCCTTAGGTCACCCATGTTAGTAACCTCGCCTGGAGCAGAGTATATGGCTAGTCGATGGTGTGATCGGTTACCATTAAGGATTGGTAACTATGTGTTTCCCTCAGACCTAATAGTATTGGAATCTCAAGGACTGGATGTGATATTAGGCATGGATTGGTTGTCAAAGTATGAAGGGAACATTGAATGCGCTAGTAAGACAATTTTGCTTACAACGACAGAAGGAAGAAGGATCAAGTACGTATCACGGCATGTGCCGAAAAGGATTCAAGCAAACTCCTTGACAGGAGTTGTGCAGGAGGAAGTACCAGTGGTAAAGGATTTCCCTGACGTATTTCCAGAAGAGTTGCCAGGCATGCCACCGGATAGAGACATTGAGTTTTTGATTGAGCTTTTGCCAGGCACAGGGCCAATATCGAAGAGACCATACAGGATGCCCGCAAAGGATTTGGTGGAAATTAAGAAGCAGATTAAGGATTTATTGGATAAAGGTTACATTCGCCCAAGTTCTTCGCCTCGGGGATCACCAGTACTTCTAGTAGAGAAGAAGGATGGATCGTTAAGAATGGTTGTTGATATCATGGATTGAACGAGGTAACAATCAAGAACAAGTACCCACTACCAATGATCAATGATCTGTTTGATCGGTTGCAAGGAGATAAAGGGTTTTCCAAGATCGATTTGCGATCAGGGTACCATCAGTTGAAGATTCGAGAGCAGGACATACCTAAGACAACATTCACCACCAGATATGGACTGTATGAGTATACCGTTATGTCATTTGGACTGACTAACACACCTGCCTATTTTATGAACATGATGAACAAAGTGTTTATGGAGTTTTTGGATAAGTTCGTCGTGGTGTTCGTTGATGATATGTTGGTTTACTCGAAGAATGAAGAGGAACACAAGGAACATTTGCGATTGGTACTGGAGAAGCTCAGAGAACATCAGTTATATGCCAAGTTCAACAAATGTGAGTTTTGGCTGAAGGAAGTAGGATTCCTCGGACATGTTATATCCGGAGAAGGAATAGCAGTTGATTCCACAAAGGTTATCACTGTGACCAATTGGGAAGCACCAACAACAGTTGGAGAGATCCGGAGTTTTCTTCGACTCGCAGGATACTACCGAAGATTTATTGAGAACTTCTCTAAGATTGCAAAGCCTATGACGGAGTTGTTGAAGAAGGATACTAAGTTCATATGGACTGAGGAGTGTGAGGCTAGTTTCCAGGAATTGAAGAAACGTTTGGTTACCTCACCAGTGTTGATTTTGCCAGACCAGACCAAGGATTATGAGATATATTGCGACGCTTCACGTCGAGGACTTGGAGCGGTACTTATGCAGGAGGGAAGAGTTGTTTCGTATGCTTCACGACAACTGAAGCCTCACGAATTGAATTATGCCACGCATGATTTGGAGTTAGCAGCCGTAGTGCATGCATTGAAGACATGGAGACATTTCCTCATTGGAAATCATTGTGAGGTGTACACGGATCACAAGAGTTTGAAGTACATTTTTACGCAGAAGGAGTTGAACCTCAGACAAAGGAGATGGTTGGAGCTCATCAAGGATTATGATATGAGATTGCATTACCATCCCGGAAAGGCCAATGTAGTAGCTGACGCATTGAGCCGTAAGAGCCATGTCAATACACTAATGATGGGAGGAATACCAAAGGAGTTAGCCGAGGATCTTCGCGAGCTACGTTTGGAAATAGTTCCGAGAGGCTATGTAGCAGCATTGGAGATTCAGTGAACGTTGATGGATAGAACCAGAGAAGCTCAGAAGACTGACAAGGAGATTGTCTCTATAAAGGAGAAAATGAGCGAAGGAAAAGCTAAAGGTTTTCGTGAGGATGAGCATGATACCCTGTGGTTTGAAGACCGTGTTTATGTGCCCAATGACCCGGAGATCAGGAAGTTGATTCTGCAAGAGGCGCATGATTCACCGTATTCGATTCACCCAGGAAATACCAAGATGTATTTGGATTTGAAGGATACTTTCTGGTGGACTGGAATGAAGAAAGATATTGTGGAGTATGTAGCAGTTTGTGATATATGTCAGAGAGTAAAGGCAGAGCATCAGAAGCCAGCAGGATTGTTACAGCCATTGCCGATACCCGAATGGAAGTGGGATAAGCTAGGCATGGATTTTATCATGGGATTACCAAGGACTCGTTCCGGCTATGACTCGATTTGGGTTGTAGTTGATCGATTGACGGAGGTAGCTCATTTCATCCCAGTAAAGACCACCTACACCAGTGCTAAGTTGGCAAAGATATACATGACCAGGATCGTATGTTTGCATGGAGTTCCGAGGAGTATCGTATCAGATAGAGGAACCCAGTTTACCTCAAAGTTCTGGAAGCAGTTGCATGAGACTTTGGGTACCAGGCTAGAATTCAATACAACTTTTCATCCGCAGACAGATGGACAGACCGAGAGAGTCAATCAGATTTTGGAGGATATGCTGAGAGCTTGTGCACTAGATTATGGATCTAGTTGGGACGACAATTTGCCATATGCAGAGTTCTCTTACAACAACAGTTACCAAACCAGTTTGAAGATGCCCCCTTTCGAAGCCTTGTACGGAAGAGACAGTTTACGAAGTCGGAGACAGAGTTCATCTTCGAGTATCACCACTTCGGGGAATTATGCGCTTTGGAGTTAAGGGAAAGTTAGCGCCACGATTTGTAGGACCATATCGAGTTTTGGAGCGTATGGGAGAAGTGGCCTACAAGTTGGAATTGCCCGAAGGATTGTCAGGAGTTCATGATGTGTTCCATGTTTCTCAGCTGAAGAAATGCCACACGGAGATGGCTGACATACCTTTGAGAGACACAGTGCCATTGGAAGCTTGTACGGAGAAACCAATTAAGATTCTCGAGTTTGCCAGCCTCGCAGCAAGGTTATCAAGTTCTGTAAAGTTCAGTGGAGCCACCACACGGAGGATGAAGCCACCTGGGAGCGAGAGGAAGATTTGCTCAAGGACCACCCTCACCTATTTTCTAGCCAACCCGAATCTCGAGGGCGAGATTCATCTTAAGGGGGGTAGGTTTGTAACATCCCAAAATTTCAATTTGGAATGTTATACATTAGATCATCATGCATATCATATTTTATTTTGCTTTTGGTTTTGATCCTAGAAAATCCTACGCAACTAAAGGACCCACGAAGAGAGTTGGGGGTTTCGTTATTTTCATATTTGAGTTTTTCTCAAATTTTGAAAATAGGATCATTTGATTTTATTTATTTTATCATCTATTATTTCTATTACAAAAATATGAGAGAGTGAATAAAATGACTTTCCCAAAATATAGAAATATTGAGGATTTAATAATAAAATCAAATAAGATTTTTTCGGAGTTTTTCGATATTTTTTATTTGAATTTAGGAAAAATATGCATTTTTCAAAATTGCATTTAGGGCCCAAATAAATGTTCACTTTGTCGAGCTTGATTTTAGAAGCCCGGGAAAATTTATTTCGGGATTTTTGGAGTCCGTTTAGTATTTCTTTTTAATTTTTTTCTGAGCGTAATTATTTAAAAAAAACGAACCAACTTCGGGCCGTACCCGTGCGGGACACCGCACGGGGGCAGCCTTTAAATAGCGCCGCCCCGAGCCGCCCCAGCCAATCAGCCGCCACCTTGATCTGTGCACGCCGCCGGAGCCGCCGATCCCACCGCCCGAGGTTCGCCACCGCCTCGATTTCCGTGCCCGTTTTTAAAAAAAAAACCGATTGGTTTTCGTCGGTTTTATTTTCGGTTTTTTATTTTTTTATTTTATTAGATCAGTTTTTTATTTTTGGTCTAGGTTAATTAGCGAACGTTCGTCCGTTAATCCGTTTGTCATTTTTCTTTTTCTTGGATTTTCCGCGGTTATTTTCTGATCGCGATTTCTGATCCGATTTTCGTTTTAGTATAACTTTTCGCTCGTTTATCGGAATCAGGCGATTCAAGCGCCTGGAGTTTCGTCTCGAAACCCTCTATCCGTTTGACCAACTTAAACAAGTGTTTGCTTCTGTAAAATTTGACTTAGATCCAGATTAGTAGAACGAAGTTGTTTTCTTTCGCTATTTGACTTTCATTGCTTCGTTCGATTTGATTCTTTTTGCAAACTGGAGTTCTTAAGTTGAACTTTCTGGTTAGATCTCTTATTTGAGTTTTACTTGTGCATTAGATGAGTACTTATTGTTTGCTTGTTTGTTTGTCTGCGATAGAATACCCGGAGTGCGCCGCCTGTTACTTCGAATCTCTAGGTTTCGCGGATCATCAGCAAGGCAAGTAACACTTTGATCATACCTCTTTTACTACCCAGTTTTATTGCGTTAGATCAATCCTCAAACACTGCATGATTAGGATCTAATTAAACTGTGGGATGGGAAGTAGTTGAGGTAGTACCTATTACTCGTTTTATTATCAAACCTTTGGGAGTTACTTCTACGTTTGCTTATTATGCCATGCTATGCTAGTAGACGTGGATTGGGTGAGTGATATCCATGACAGATGTGAGTTTGTTAATTAAGGGTTTATCTAAGGTGGCAACTTGAACACACATCTGGGTGCATTGAGGTACCTGGGTATTCCAGGATTGCCTGTTTCTTTTTGGACCGCCACCCAGGCTCAAAGGGATCATGAGATTATTCAAACTAGAAACTTCCGTGTGCAGCCACAAGCCATTATGGGCTCTGGCATAGTTGACTAAGTCGTGCGAACTCTTATAGTGGTAGACTAGCAGATGTAGGGGATGTAGGTTGGTACGGTCTATCACATCGTAAGGTGCGAGCGCTTCTGAAAGACTATGCCTCGGTCATTCGTTTCTCAAACACCATGTAGTGCGAGAATTCCAACGGAGGAGATCGAGTCTTGTGGGAAAAGTGCGCAAACCTCTGCAGAGTGTACAAACTAATCATGGTTAGCCGTGTCCCCGGTTATGGACGTTTTTGAGTATCTAGTACTTGGATATCATGTGAATCTCATCATGTTACTCTAAATTAATACTGTTGGGTTTTTAATGATGATTACTTTAATTGGGATTGAGGATGCTGTCAACCATTCTCAATGTTTAACAACCACCATGATAGTTAAATAAATTTATTCCTTTGCAGTAGGGAAAAATTGGCTTTATGCAAAACTGTAACCATAGAGCTTTCCACCAGCCATATATGCATGTAGTATAGGCTTAATCATTCATTACTCTCTATGTGTTACATTGCCAGCATATTCCATGTGCTGACCAATTTTCGGGCTGCAACGTTTCATGTTGCAGACTTTTCAGACGACGAGTAAGGTGCCATTTAGGTCGTGGTTCTATACTCAGTGATGCCGTTGGAGTTGATGGACTCGCTTATCTTCCAAAGCCTTCCGTTGTTATCATTATTAGATGGCCTTAAGCCATATTTATTGTAATAAGTTCTCTTTGAGACATCGATGTAATAAGTGTGTGATTGCTACTCTGTTATAAATCCTTCAAAGTACTGTGTGGTGTCAGCATTACTGATCCAGGGATGACACCTGAGCACGGAGGTCAGACTGTTTGAGGTCTGGTCGCTACAAATTCACATATATGGTAATTAGACACTAAATAGGTGGCATTCACACAAAGCACGTCTAAACTAAGCAAATGACATAGCAATGCAAGATACCATACGCACGATATGAGCAACATAACCCTGCCAAGTTAGGGCATGCACCTTGGGGGGGGGGGAATATGGCTGGTCATCTGTCTCTGAATCCTCCTCTGAGGAGCTATCAGTAACCAGCAAGACATGCGCTTCGTCAGATAGAATTGTCTGCTTTGAAGACCTTGTTTCCACTCTAGATTTTTCCATGACCGTTCCAAATGGCTGATGCACAGGAAGATTAATTGAATGTATTAAAATTGTTAACAAATTTAACACGTAATAAAAAATGATGGCATGATATAATTCACATATAAGATGACTGGCTAACCAGGATGGCATTGCAAAATTCACATATATGATGCCTGGCTAGACAAGATGGCATTGCATGATTCACATATACGATGAAGAAACTAAACAGATGGCATTGGCACAAAGCATGTCTAAACTAAGCAGATGACATCTTTAATGTATACAGTAAGCAATGCAAGGCACCATATGCATGATATTACCAACATCAGCATGCCAAGTTAGAGCGAAGACCTCATGGGGTAAATAGGAGTGGTCTTCTCCTTCTGAATCCCCCTCATAACAGTTATCTTCCTCTTGATTACGATCCAAAATGGGTGGAGGGGGGCTGCCTTTGCGCCCACCATGGAACGACGTCTGCATGAAATTTTATTGCCACGCAAGGCTCGTCTCTTTTGCTCTACATGATCAGTTCCAGTGTGTACAATAACTGGCATGCATAGGAATAAAACATAGTGAGATTATGTAAGGAGTGCATGCACAAATCCAGAGTGATGGTAGCAAACTGTGGCTAGACCCAAAACCAATGATAGCAGGCAGATAATAGCTTTAGTTAAAAAATACAGATAATGGCTCCTTTAATGTTTGTTTGCACCCAACATGAGACTCATAGTAGACACCGGAGATTAACCAGATAGTAGACAGATAGTACTTATTGCTGCCCCAATATGTACCCCACAACCATTTAAAAACTCAAGTTTCAGCATTAGTTTGGACCCGACTCGGAGTCTAATAGGTGAACACGACGTTAATGTAGCATGTCATCATATTAAGCGACGCATAACGTAAGTAGACACGGAAGAGTGCGACCTCTCTTGCGGACCCGTGTAGTCCTCAAGGTCATCTGCTCAGTTGATGATGGTAATGCAGTTGCCGTGGCTGCCGGCGACGGGGAAAAAGATCTGAGGCGGCGAAAGACGGTCTGGAGAGCGGATCCCTGCTGTGGTGAACCCTTCCGTTGTTGGAGCAGCTGAGCTGGGGTGGAACACAGCGCCGCAGGAGCAGGACAAACCACACAAGGTTTTCTTTGACACATATCTGTAACAGAAGTAATTGAGTAAGGGCTTGTTTGAATTTGAGGATTCTAACAATGCAGGGATAGGAAATAGACAGGAATAGGATAGGAATGCACGTGCAAAATTGAGAATTTAAAAACACATGATTTCTGCCAATCTGGGTGTTTGATTCACAACAATTGGTAGATCGCATGATGCAAAAAAGCATGGTGAGATTAAGTCAAACCACAAGAAAATGTACTATTATAATGCTATTATGCTACTATCTCTTAGTCTTGTGCTTGATGAATAGGAATATGAAAAGGAGGAGAAGTGGAAATTAGAATTCCTACGGTTTTTCTTTCAAGGAGACACTAAAGGAACAAATCCTACAATTTTCCTTTGCTCCATTCCTTTGCACCAAATTCATGAAAAGTAGTACCATAGGAAACTTTCCAATTCTGATGTTTTTCATTCACTTTTCCTTTCAAGCACTGGCGATTCTAGTAGGCAGGCTTGAGCAAGGAAAATCCTACACTAAAAAAATGTTTTTGTGCTACTTCTATTACTTTGGACCCAGGCCACTGCCATACTAGCTCAACTCCCAGGCCAATCGACAAATGCACAGCTCAAACGCGCAGAGATAAATAATGATGGCGTTCAAGAGAGTCCATCATGGATAGCTAAGTTGCCTGGTACCTCACTGCTTGTCATATAGTAGGATAAAATAATCGTAGTTCCCGTTACTATGAGTGCTCAGTGGACAATATATATAACATGTAGAGTAAAAAAGAGATGCAACAAGTGTACAACCTCTTTGGCGAAGCCATGTCGATCTCAGCGTGATTGGGTTAGCCGGTGAGGATGCTCTGGCTGACTTGGCTGTCGAGGAGGGGAATAAGATCTTAGGCGTCTGGAGATGGAGCCCGAGGTACTGCTCCGCTGTGATGGAGGGTTTCGTCGTTGGAGCAGCTCCAGTGAGTTGTACGACGCTGAGGCTGAAGCAGGACAAGAGAGACAACGAACAACGTTAACCTGAGTGGAATTCTAATAGCATCTCCAATACATGACGTAAAATACATAACCACAAAGTGCTAGATGTAAAATACATCAGCTGCTCATCTCTGAACTTAACTGTCGAAACTGAATTTAACTGTCGAAACTGAACTTAACTGTCGAAACTAAACTTAACTGTCGAAATTGAATTTTGCTGTCGAAACTGAATTTTGCTGTCGAAACTGAACGCACTAGCAAGGTGAGGCTACATGTCGGTCGACTGACTTTTTCATCTCTGGTCAGTCGATTTTGCAGCCGTTGGATACGAAATCAAGGGCCTGCGGTTCATCTTCAACCTCCACCCCCCTGAGCCGGCCAAACAGCAGCCCCGCGCCGCCCGCGGCCGGCGGTGCGCCGCCGCCCCCGCCCCGAAAACACTCCCCACCGTTGGTCCGCCGCCACCCCGGCCATCCCTCTAGGCCCCCCCGTGCCGAGCTTTTTCTCCGGCGATCCCCACGCCACCGCCCCGCCAACGCCCCGCCACCGCCGGCAACCACCGCCCCCATCCTGAACCCTAAGATAGATAGTGGGTCACCTCTCCGGCGAGCCCCCTCCCTGCTGCGGCTGGTTCTTCCTTCACCCCGGCGAGCCCCCCACCCCCTGAAAATCGACTGACCCAAAAGTCGATTCAGTCGACTGAAGTGTAGCTAAATCGGAGCAGCATCGTAAGCAAGATCAAGAGCGAGAGCAGCAGCGCGAGCAACAGCAATAGCAAGAGCAGACCAGGAAGGGGACCGAGAGCAAGAGCAGAGCAGCAGCGCGAGCGAGAGCTAAAGCAGCAGCAGCTCCTACTGATGTGGACGTCGCCCCGAGGGAGCGACGCCTTGGAGGAAGTGGCCGACGACGCCGTTGTGGATGGAGCCGCGCCGTGTCGGCTCGGGACCGAGCGCCGGCAGCACCGTGAGATCGAATCAAGAAGAAAATGCGGCGGTTAGTGTACAACCTCTTTGGTGGCGCCGATTAGGCCGCAGCTTCATCCGAGGAAACGGTGATGATGATGCTCTTCCGATGGTGTAGGTGAAGACGGTGGTGTGGGAATGGAGGTGGCGTGAAAGGCGAGGGGAACGTCGGGGCAACTCCTTGGAGGTGGAGGACGGGGTCGCTGAACCGGCGGGACGATGAGATCGACGACGGATCCTCATCCGGTACGATGGATGAGGGACGTCGAGGTGTTGCTGTGGACGACGTCGTCGGGGAAGAGGCTTCGACTGGGTGGCAGACGGAGCAGGGTGTGGGGTTTCGTCGCGGGTTTTCGCGGCCTTGGTGTACGAATGGGTGGGCGGATGGGATGGCAGTGGGGAACCATGGCTTAGAGACGCGCTTGTCCGAAATGTGGCGTAAGTTATGAAAGTACCCCCACCGATTTGAGGCGGTTCTTTCGGTTCAGGGGTACCACGGGCATTTCGCGTGTCGGGATTTCAAGGAGGTGGGAGTTTTTGCGTGCGTTGTAACTTCAGAATAGCAAGGAGCGGGTTGAGATGGAGGGAGTTGTCGGAGCACAACGAGACAAAGGTATATCTTAAATATTTCGGGCTAACAAGGCGCGGGTTGAAGAGGCGGGAGTTTCGCAGCACGATAGACAGAGACGCTAGCTTGAATTTTCGGCATAATAAGGCGCGGCTTGAAATTTCGGAAGAACAGGCTTAACGTGTACCAAAAAAAAGACAATTTGCACGTCAACACGCACAACACACACACAAACACCATTTGGACTAGAGTAAGGTACACGTGCATTGCACGCATGAGATTTGGCAACCAAATTATGAATAAATACCACATTATAGCATACAAGCTTTGAGTCATATATGCATGATGTAGATGTTCGTTTAATTCTTATAGTTCATTTCATTCAAAATCATCTAGTTTTTATAAGAAAGCTAATCTATTTTCAGATTCATGGAATTGTGCGTCGTAAGACATAAAGTAAAAACAAATAATGGCAAATCATGTAGAAAAACATTTGGGCAATTCTGATATGGAAGATTCTAGAACAAATAAGAAGTGCTTGTGTTTTGATGTTTGTGCACTATGCTTAAGTTCAACCATGGAGTCTTCTAGATTATACATGTGGCGAAATCTGGTGGAATCTAGATGATATCCAACGGCCAGCAGTGCTCAAATTTGCCATCTTTGGAACATCGGATTCGCCTCATCCAATGACCATCTTTCAAAGTTAAAGTTACCCGCACACAATATAAAAAAATATAAAATATAATATATATTGGGATATAGATATAGATATGTGATGCGAAAGCCGCCCATTATCTCCAATTAGAATAGTGTGTCCATGCACGGATGCGACATGGCCAAATGATGTCTGCCATCGGTATCTCAAATTCAAATCAGTCTGACCTTGTTCAATGTGTATACATTACAACATGCTCGTTTCCAAACCACATCACGCAGATCTCCGTTATATTCATGCATGCATGGGTTTCAAACATCAGGATCTCTTATTCAAATATTTGAATTCAACTTTACATTGATTATGACCTCACCTATTCAGCTATTCTTTTACACCCACACAGTAGTCTTCTCTTTATAATTGTACCACTAACTTTCTCTCGTGCATGCATGCACACATACTACTAGTCGGCATTATCCATCGTACGCATGCAATCTTTTTCTTCAGGTCGGTCTCCCATGAAGGCACACACCCACACACATCCCCTCTCCATCATATCGGGAATGCTTTATCTCTCACACATGCATGCGCAACGATCGATGTTCCTCTATGTATGTGTGTATATAGCTAGGTCTTTCATAGTTTTCCACACAAACCGATCAATCGATATATCCAGTGAGGTCTCACCCTCTTTCCCACGTCCACATCGATCAATCTATACCTCTCTATATAGGATTAACATATATAGCTAATACACCCACATTAATTATATATCCAACGTCCCCCTCTCATCATCCATGCCTTCCGCTTCATCTCTCAGACGCGTGCACAATGGCGAAGACAGGGGGCAGTAAGGGCCCTGCCCCGCTCCCCCCTAACATCACTATATATCGAGGCTGATATGAATGTGATCATTAGACAATTGCTGCTAAAAATGGTTTAAGTTCATGAATTGACCCTCCTCGTAAAGGATTAGCAATGCTTGGCACCTAGCTCATTTATTTTTCATGGCTCCGCCACTTCACGCAACAGCGCACGTGTTCGCCCCCTCTCTCTAAATATCGATCTCGCACTTGTGCATTCCTTCATAGTCTCCCTCCACTTGGCCCCTCGCACCATCTTCTAGCCCCCCACCGGATTTTGCCACATGTACAATCTAGCAGACTCCATGGTTGAACTTAAGCATAATGCACAAACCTCAAAACAACAGTGGTTCTCTTTTGTTCTAGAATCTTCCGTATCATAACTGCCCAAACTTTTTTTATAGTTGAATTGCCATTATTTGTTTTTACTTTATGCTTTACAATGCACAATTCCATGAATCATAAAATAGATTAAGGGCTTCTTTGATTCAAAGGATTCTCAAAGGAAATTTGGAGGATTCTAATCATTAGGAATTTTTCCTATCTTGGTTGTTTGATTCGTAGGATTGTAAACCATAGGAATTTTTCCATATGATTCATTTGCACTAGATTTCATAGGAAACATCCCATCCACTCAAACCTCTTTGAAAGAATTCTGCGTTTTTTCTATGCACAATCAAACACTCGTACAATCCTGTAGGATTCAAGACGACATTCCCCTATAATCCCATGTTTTTCCTATTCCCACGTTCTTAGCTTTTTTATAAAAACTAATTGATTTTGAATGAGATGAAATATAAGAATTAAACGAAGGGCTACATCAGGCATATATGACTCAGAGCTTACATGCTATAGTGTGGTATTTATTCATAAGTTGGTTGCAAAATCTGATGCGTGCAATGCACGTGTACCTTACTAGTACTTCGAGTATGTGCAAAACACGTAAATTAGAATACCAATGGCACGCTACACAGTGTCTCTCTTACAGTTCATGAAGCCACGTGGCACATGTGGAGGCGTTGTCGTGACCTCCTTACATGGATTGATCACAGTGACGTGCTGCTGGTTCCAGAAGAATGTACTCGTCCTCCCTGAGCCATACTGGCGGTACATGCACGAAGCGAAGATGTGCACGCACGCCACACACACACTCATTCCCTCGAACACACACGCGGGTACACGGGCGGACACAATTTTGTACCAAGATCCACCCCATGTGATAATTTGACGTGTGTAAAGTCGTTCACTTCATTGATGGTCAATTAATATAGCGCATGCAAATTGAGTGGACGTGAGGGCGGAAGAAAGACATTATTACTCCGCTGCGCGCATGCGAGTAGTTAAATCGTGGGTTGCTAGTAGTACTTCCATTGGTCTCCTTCGTATTTTGTGCCAATTTTTGATAGTAACATAATATTTACGTATTTGAGCAGTGTAGTGCTTGAAATTTATGTTCCGCTAAACTCATCGAGAGCCGTTTCAGGCCTCGAAACCAAAACCATCAATTAATTTTTACCTTGTTCCCATCACATTTGAAAGCCTGCTCACACCTACTAGTATGTACCAAACCTGAACGTGTTCCCACTATGCAGGTATTAGTACTAGTGCTAGTACTTAGGTTATAAAAAGGGGAACTACCTAACCGAAAATTACTCTACCTTTCCTCCTCATAAGTGCTTCTTCTTCGTCCGTCGTTGCCATGGCCGGTGAGCAGAGCTCTAGGTCGAGAACTACTCGTAACAAGGGAGCGACAACCAAGGCTGCGAAAAAAAAGAGAGGGCTCGCCGCCACGCAGAGACCTCGAAAGATCTCTCACGGGCAGGCGATGGCTCCCAGGAGCGCCCTAGCCGCGGAGGCGAACATGCCGAGCCGGCGGAGCTGGAGTCGTTATCCCTCGATGAAAGGATCGAGAAGAGGTGTCTAGAGGGGGGGGGGGTGATTAGACACTAGGTGCCAAAAGTTGCAGTTTTTAATATTCTTAAGTTTAAGTGGAGTTTGAGCACAAGTTTAACAAACACAATACATATCAAGCAAGCATGCAATGAGTATATGAGCAGCGGAAAGTAAAACATGCAACTTGCAAGAATGTAAAGGGAAGGGTTTGGAGTATTCAAACGCAATTGGAGACACGGATGTTTTTATCATGGTTCCGATAGGTGGTGCTATCGTACATCCACGTTGATGGAGACTTCAACCCACGGAGGGTAACAGTTGCGCGAGTCCACGAAGGGCTCCACCCACGAAGGGTCCACGAAGAAGCAACCTTGTCTATTCCATCATGGCCATCGCCCACGAAGGACTTGCCTCACTAGCGGTAGATCTTCATGAAGTAGGCGATCTTCTTGCCCTTACAAACTCCTTGGTTCAACTCCACAATCTTGTCGGAGGCTCCCAAGTGACACCTAGCCAATCTAGGAGACACCACTCTCCAAGAAGTAACAAATGGTGTGTTGATGATGAACTCCTTGCTCTTGTGCTTCAAATGATAGTCTCCCCAACACTCAACTCTCTCTCACAGGATTTGGATTTGGTGGAAAGAAGATTTGAGTGGAAAGCAACTTGGGAAGGCTAGAGATCAAGATTCATATGGTTGGAATGGAATATCTTGACCTCAACACATGAGTAGGTAGTTCTCTCTCAGAAAATGTGTATTGGAAGTGTAGATGTGTTCTGATGGCTTTCTCCATGAATGAAGAGTGGGTGGATGGGTATATATATCCTTCACACAAAATCTAACCATTACACACAATTTGCCAAACTCGATGGGACCGAATGGTTAAACTCGGTCGGACCGATTCAGCAAACCTAGTGACCGTTAGGATTTTCGGTGAGACTAAGATGCAACTCGGTAGGACCGATATGGTTAGGGTTCGGGCATAACGTAATCTCGGTGTGAACGATTACACAAACTTGGTGGGACCGATTTTGGTAATAAGCTAACCAGAGAGTTGGTCAGGCAAACTCGGTGAGACCGATTACACAAACTCAGTGGGACCGACTTTGGTAATAAGCTAACCAGAGAATTTGCATTGTAATCTTGGTAGTACCGATTGCTCAAACTCGGTGAGACCGATTTTGGTAATGGACATACACAGAGAGATTACAATCCCATCTGGTGAGACCGAGATCCCTATCGGTGAAACCGATTTGCTAAGGTTTGTGGCAGTGGCTATGACATTTGAAACTCGGTGGCTCCGGATAGAAAGAATCGGTGGGGCCGAGTTGGACTTTTGGTTTAGGTCATATGTGGATGTGGGAAGGTAGTTGAGGGTTTTGGAGCATATCACTAAGCACTTTGAGCAAGCAAGCCATTAAGCAACACCTCATCCCCTCTTGATAGTTTTGGCTTTTCCTATAGACTCAATGTGATCTTGGATCATTTAAATGGAAACTGTAGAGTCTTGATCTTGAAGCTTTGAGCCAGTCCTTTGTCCTTAGCATCTAGAAGGGGTTCCACATCCTTTAGTCCATGCCACTCCATTGTTGAACTTATCTGAAACATACTAGGTAAAAGTGTTAGTCTAACAAGAGATATGTTGACATTAATTACCAAAACCACCCAGGGAGCACTTGTGCTTTCAATCTCCCCCTTTTTTGGTAATTGATGACAACATACATCAAAGCTTTAGATAAAGATATAGAGAATAGCAAGTAAAGCTTTGGAAAGACATGTAACATGCATAGGCTCCCCTTACATGTATGCAAACATGTGAATATGGAATATAGGAGCATGTGAATGCATAAGCATGACAGAGTAAGCAATGTGTTACATGTATCTTGGCTATATGCATCAGAGCAAATGATGTGAATATGAGAAATGTACCTTCATGCTCATGAGTCATTCTTGCAAATAGTATGTACATCAGCAACAACTTCTCATTCACATGACTGAGATGCATATACTTACCTTGTGGTCTTGAGTTGGCTTAGGATGGGATGAACCTGCGCAAACAAGGTTAATTAACACATATACACCTACTGACCAGAGCAAACAAGAGAAACTACAAGAGAACCAAGACTGGGATGGCATGTAGAGTGAGTACTAAGTACCACATTGGATATAAACATGTCCCCAAAGGTAAAGATATGCAATAAAATTAGAGATTTCCTTCCCTTAGATGTCTTGCTCCCCCTGAATCTGCATGGGATATTGGGAGAAGATAGGGAACAGAAAATCAGAGCAACAAAAAAGAAACAAAAGAGCTTGAGCTAAAGCAAGCAAACAAACATGTCTTTCCCTTCTTAAAGACATGTGACATCTCTCCTCTTGAACACCAAGCATCTGGGGTCTTTGATGATATTACTTTCTCCTTGTTGAGAAACTCTCTCCCCCTGAGTATTCTCTCTTTCTCCCCCTATAGGAAAGATTAAGCTTTGATGTGATCTCTCTCTCCCTGTTTGACATCAATTTCCAAGAAGGGCTCTTCTGGACATATGATACAAATGAGTTGGTCCTTGAGTCACAGAGCAAAGTAGCATGTCTAATATGATGCTGGTAGAGGACAAGAATCATTGAGTGGAGCTGGAGCAAACAGAAATCAGGAATAAGTGGCAAGTTGGTTGTCCTGTGGTGGAATCGGTGACTCCTAGTTGTGTGCTTTGGTTGCACCGAAAGGTTTCGGTTGAGCCGAAGAAAGCAAACCGGTGGGACCGAGTTCATCAGAGTGAAACCACTTGTCACCTCATCTCACTAGACAAGTAAGATCTCACAAGGATTTGCAAGGAATTAACTGAAAGAGTTGCAATGAATTGGATGCAGAAAATGCAGAACAAAAGCAAAGAAAAGAAACTAAAAGATCTAGATGAAGTTTTTTTTGAGAAAGGGGAAACAAATATGCAAGAGACAAATGCAATAACATAGAAAAGAACACATGAGAACTTCATCTAGATTGGGCGGCGACAAAGTCACTTATGTTAGAGTATATTGACTTAGGAGTCAAGTGAGATCACTTGATCATAGGTCATACTCATCGTTTAAGCTCAAAATGGGGTTACCATTTTTCGTTTAAGCCTTTTGATGTATTCACATCTTGTCGAGTTGCTTTGACTCATGACTTGGAGTAAAGCTTCTCTAAGATGGAATAACATACCTTGGGTGGTGGTGTTGATCTTGCTCATGTAGTTGAACTTGTGTGGGTTGCTCAAGGTTGATGTAGTTTCATCAAGAGTTGGGAGCACCACTTGGAGTTTGAGTTCATCTACCTACATGGGTTAGTCTTGCAAGGAAGAGCACTTGTGTATCCAAAATGACAATTATAAGATTTAATCATAGAATTTGTCAAAGGATATGTTTGAATGGTTTCGTGCTTCCTTGTCCTCAACCACCATTGTGTAGAGACTTGGTGATGTAGAGATTGCTCAAGATGTGAGTGAGTTGCAATCTCATAGATTTAGATTCAACCAAGTACCTACACGGGTTAGATAACATGCAAGGTACAAATATATCCAAGACATATGAATAGTATCATAAGAGAAATATCGAGGATTAGTCATAGGCTCATGCCCCGCATGTATCAAATGGAGTTCCTACTCCAAGTTTGAAGCATCAATGATGTTCAATTCACCTCTCAACCTGCAAAACACTTTATCATTAAGTGGTTTAGTGAATATATCCGCCAATTGCTTATCGGTGCGAACATGCTTAATGTTAATGTCCCCTTTTGCAATATGATCTCTAATGAAATGATGACGAACTTCAATATGCTTAGTTCGAGAGTGTTGCACAGGAGTGTGAGCAATCTTAATAGCACTTTCATTGTCACATAGCAATGGAACATGTTTCACATATATCACATAATATTTAAGAGTTTGGGTCATCCAAAGTAATTGAGCACAACATGAACCAGCGGCAATGTATTCCGCTTCGGCGGTGGATAAGGGTACCGAGTTTTGTTTCTTGGAAGACCAAGATACAAGAGATCTACCAAGGAATTGACAAGTACCCGAAGTGGACTTTCTATCAACCTTGTCTCCGGCATAGTCCGAATCGGAGTAACCAACAAGATCAAAAGAGGACCTCTTAGGATACCAAATGCCAAAATTTGGTGTATGGATTAGGTATCTCACTATCCTTTTCACAGCCTTAAGATGACATTCTTTAGGAGCAGCTTGATATCGTGCACACATGCACACATTTAGCATAATATCGGGACGTGAGGCACATAGATATAACAATGAACCAATCATAGAGCGATAAACCTTTTGATCAACCGGTTCACCACCTTTGGTCAAATCAAGATGTCCACTAGTAGGCATGGGTGTAGTCATACCTTTGCATTCTGGCATATTGAACTTCTTGAATAAGTCCTTGGTGTACTTCGTTTGAGATACAAAGGTACCTTCCTTAGTTTGCTTGATTTGCAAACCGAGAAAGAATTTGAGTTCACTCATCATAGACATCTCAAACTTCTCCGACATTAGCTTTCCAAACTTCTCACTAAATTGAGGGTTAGTTGAACCAAATATGATATCATCAACAGAAATTTGGCACACAGATAGTTCTCCATTAACCCTTTTAATGAAAAGAGTAGAATCAATTTTACCAATTTCAAAGCCTTTTTCAATGAGGAACTTGTTCAAGCATTTATACCATGCTCTAGGAGCTTGTTTAAGACCGTAAAGAGCTTTGTGAAGTTTGTAAACATGATTAGGTTTCTTAGGGTTGACGAAGCCGGGAGGTTGCTTAACATAAACTTCCTCCTCAATTTTGCCATTTAGAAAAGCACTTTTAGTGTCCATTTGGTACAAAGTGATATCATGGTGATTAGCATAGGCAAGTAAGATGCGAATGGACTCAAGTCTAGCAATGGGAGAATATGTCTCACCATACTCCATACCTTCAACTTGTGTGTAGCCTTGGGCGACGAGACGTGCTTTGTTGCGAACCACTTGTCCATCTCCATCTTGCTTGTTACAAAACACCCATCTGGTACCAATGATGTTGTGGTTGTTGTCGGGCTTCTCGACCAATGTCCACACTTGATTTCTCTCAAAGTGGTGTAGCTCTTCATGCATAGCGTTTATCCAATCCGGATCCTCCAATGCTTCTTCAACCTTCATAGGTTCAATGCTAGAGATGAATGAGTAATGTTCACAAAAGTTAGCTAAACGAGTTTTAGAGCGAGTGGTTCTCCCGGTTTGGATATCTTTGTAGATTTGCTCGACGGGATGATCTTTGGCAATTCTTGCTCGAACTCGTGAAATCTTTTGCTTGGGTTGAGGTGGAACATCCTCTTCATCTTGTTCTTCTTCTTGGCCTTCTTCATTGTTGATGTTGTCGTTCTCTTGTCATGGTGGAGAAGGAGGTTGTTGATGCTAATCTTGGTGTACTTCCTCGTTTTCTTCATCTTGGCGTGTCCCACTTGTGGATGCTTCCGTATCGACTCTTGGTTCACCTTGTCGTGAGGTAGAAGCTTCCACTTGGATGGACGAGGTACTCTCCTTCACTTCCATTGGACGAATCTTGCCAATGGACAAGTCTTGAATTGCTTCTGAAGGGTCTTTGTCTCCTACATCAATTGGCAATTGCTCTACTTGCGAGCCGTTAGATTCATCAAACTTCACATCTACCGTCTCTTCAACCTTTCGGGTGAAATTGTTGTAGACACGGTAAGTGTGAGAGTTTGAGCCATAACCAAGTAGGAACCTTCATGAGATTTAGGAGCAAATTTAGAACGACGATGCTTATCAAGAATGTAGCACTTTGAGCCGAATACTCGAAAGTATCCAACTTGGGGTTTGTTACCGGTGAGGAGCTCATATGCCGTCTTGCCGAGTAACTTGTGAAGATACAAGCGATT
Source organism: Aegilops umbellulata (assembly GCA_032464435.1). Lineage (NCBI taxonomy): Eukaryota > Viridiplantae > Streptophyta > Magnoliopsida > Poales > Poaceae > Aegilops > Aegilops umbellulata. Next base: position 93,949,568 of record CP136054.1, on the reverse strand, counting down.
TGTTGCATGCAAGCTGTCTCAACCGCTTCCGCCCAAAAGTGCTTTGGCGTTTTGTACTCATCAAGCATCATTCTTGCCATCTCGATAAGAGTCCGATTCTTCCTCTCAACAACTCCATTTTGTTGAGGTGTGTATGTAGCCGAGAACTCGTGTGAAATCCCTTCTTCGTCAAGAAAGGTGTCCACATTTGCGTTCTTGAACTCCGTTCCGTTGTCGCTCCGAACCTTCTTGATCTTCATGTCAAACTGATTTTGGGCCTTTCTAGCGAAGTTTTTGAGGATCTTTTGGACCTGCGATTTGTCATCAAGAAAGAACACCCACGTAAATCTTGAAAAATCATCAACTATGACTAGACCAAATGAGTTACCACCAAGACTCTTGTAGGCATTTGGTCCAAAGAGATCCATGTGAAGTAGCTCGAGTGGTCTTCTTGTGGTCATGATGTTCTTCGCGCGGTGACTTCCTCCAACTTGTTTTCCTTCTTGACAAGCACTACAAAGTCTATCCTTGTCCAATATGACATCTTTTATTCCAAGTATATGATCACCTTTAATAAGCTTATCAAGATTTCGCATTCCAACATGACCTAGTCTTCTATGCCACAACCAGCCTTTAGAAGATTTAGCAATTAAGCAAGTTTTAGGTTGAGCCTTTTTAGTGAAATCAACAATGTAAAGATCTCCTCTACATATACCGGTAAAGACCATTTCATAATTGTCTCTATGAAACACTTGGCAATCTACTTCAGTGAATAAGACATTGAAATCGAAATCTGCAAGTCTAGAAACTGAAAGTAAATTGTATCCAAGGGATTCAACGAGCATGACATTTTGTATGGAGCTATCGTGTGAGATGGCCACCTTACCAAGACCAACCACCTTACCCTTTGAATTATCACCAAAAGTGACATATTTTCGAGGGCCGTCATTTTCAGCAAGCTCATTAAACATATCTTCATTTCCGGTCATATGATCAGTACATCCACTATCAAGGACCCATTCCTTTCCTGCAGCCATGTAGCCACGAAGATTTGCGATAAGACCAAAATGTCTCATTGCATCATAGAGATCATAGTCACTATCATCATCTTCATCATAGTATCCATGTTCAACATCCTCTTGTGATTGATCAATTCCTAGAGAGGGTAATTCATTAGATAAATGATCATCAAAATGGTTACCTTTATGAATTCTAATAGCTTCGGATATGATATCGCTAATGATTCCAACGTTTCCTTTAGCACGCATGAGATTGGTAAGCTCGAATAGGCAATCACCGAAGCTAGGATCACTAGAGTTCATCTTACTCAAGGCAATAGACTTACGGAGAATTCCGTCTAAGTTTTTCAAGGAATAACTTGGAAATCATTCCTTAAGAAATTTCCATATAGTATAGGCACAATCAAGAGTAGGCAAACTAGCAATCAAATTCTTGGGCAATCCTCTTATGATAAGATTGATGGTTCTAAGATTGCGAATCATGTCAAGATCTTCATCTAGGGTAGGGTGCAAAGGATCAACATGAGGTGCACAAGGTCTAGCAATGTACTTGTTCAAATGATATTCATTGAAAATCTCAAGCATTTCATTTTTCCACTCATGAAAATACTCTCCATCAAGAATAGGCACTCTATGTCTAAGACTTCCCAAAGTAGACACATCCATCTTCCTCCAATGGTGTTTAAACCAAGGCAATGGAGACAAAAGCTCTGATACCAATTGAAAGGATCGAGAAGAGGTGTCTAAGGGGGGGGGGTGATTAGACACTAGGTGCCAAAAGTTGCAGTTTTTAATATTCTTAAGTTTAAGTGGAGTTTGAGCACAAGTTTAACAAACACAATACATATAGAGCAAGCATGCAATGAGTATATGAGTAGCGGAAAATAAAGCATGCAACTTGCAAGAATGTAAAGGGAAGGGTTTGGAGTATTTAAACGCAATTAAAGACACATATGTTTTTGTCGTGGTTCCGACAGGTGGTGCTATCGTACATCCACGTTGATGGAGACTTCAACCCACGGAGGGTAACAGTTGCGCGAGTCCACGAAGGGCTCCACCCACGAAGGGTCCACGAAGAAGCAACCTTGTCTATTCCATCATGGCCATCGCCCACGAAGGACTTGCCTCACTAGCGGTAGATCTTCATGAAGTAGGCGATCTTCTTGCCCTTACAAACTCCTTGGTTCAACTCCACAATCTTGTCGGAGGCTCCCAAGTGACACCTAGCCAATCTAGGAGACACCACTCTCCAAGAAGTAACAAATGGTGTGTTGATGATGAACTCCTTGCTCTTGTGCTTCAAATGATAGTCTCCCCAACACTCAACTCTCTCTCACAGGATTTGGATTTGGTGGAAAGAAGATTTGAGTGGAAAGCAACTTGGGAAGGCTAGAGATCAAGATTCATATGGTTGGAATGGAATATCTTGACCTCAACACATGAGTAGGTAGTTCTCTCTCAGAAAATGTGTATTGGAAGTGTAGATGTGTTCTGATGGCTTTCTCCATGAATGAAGAGTGGGTGGATGGGTATATATATCCTTCACACAAAATCTAACCATTACACACAATTTGCCAAACTCGATGGGACCGAATGGTTAAACTCGGTCGGACCGATTCAGCAAACCTAGTGACCGTTAGGATTTTCGGTGAGACTGAGATGCAACTCGGTAGGACCGATATGGTTAGGATTCGGGCATAACGTAATCTCGGTGTGAACGATTACACAAACTTGGTGGGACCGATTTTGGTAATAAGCTAACCAGAGAGTTGGTCAGGCAAACTCGGTGAGACCGATTACACAAACTCAGTGGGACCGACTTTGGTAATAAGCTAACCAGAGAATTTGCATTGTAATCTTGGTAGTACCGATTGCTCAAACTCGGTGAGACCGATTTTGGTAATGGACATACACAGAGAGATTACAATCCCATCTGGTGAGACCGAGATCCCTATCGGTGAAACCGATTTGCTAAGGTTTGTGGCAGTGGCTATGACATTTGAAACTCGGTGGCTCCGGATAGAAAGAATCGGTGGGGCCGAGTTGGACTTTTGGTTTAGGTCATATGTGGATGTGGGAAGGTAGTTGAGGGTTTTGGAGCATATCACTAAGCACTTTGATCTAGCAAGCCATTAAGCAACACCTCATCCCCTCTTGATAGTATTGGCTTTTCCTATAGACTCAATGTGATCTTGGATCACTTAAATAGAAAATGTAGAGTCTTGATCTTGAAGCTTTGAGCCAGTCCTTTGTCCTTAGCATCTAGAAGGGGTTCCACATCCTCTAGTCCATGCCACTCCATTGTTGAACTTATCTGAAACATACTAGGTAAAAGTGTTAGTCCAACAAGAGATATGTTGACATTAATTACCAAAACCTGTTGGAAATATGCCCTAGAGGCAATAATAAAAGCATTATTATTATATTTCCTTGTTCATGATAATTGTCTTTATTCGTGCTATAATTGTTTTATCCGGAAATCGTAATACATGTGTGAATAATAGACAACAACATGTCCCTAGTAAGCCTCTAGTTGACTAGCTCGTTGATCAACAGATAGTCATGGTTTCCTGACTATGGGCATTGGATGTCAATGATAACGAGATCACATCATTAGGAGAATGATGTGATGGACAAGACCCAATCCTAAACATAGCATAAGATCGCATAGTTCGTTTGCTAGAGTTTTCCAATGTCAAGTATCCTTTCCTTAGACCACGGGATCGTGTAACTCCCGGATACCGTAGGAGTGCTTTGGGTGTGCCAAACGTCACAACGTAACTGGGTGACTATAAAGGTATACTACGGGTATCTCTGAAAGTGTCTGTTGGGTTGACACGGATCGAGACTGGGATTTGTCACTCCGCTTGACGGAGAGGTATCACCGGGCCCTCTCGGTAATGCATCATCATAATGAGCTCAATGTGATCAAAGTGTTTGATCACGGGATCATGCATTACGGTACGAGAAAAGTGACTTGCCGGTAACGAGATTGAACGAGGTATTGGGATACCGACGATCGATTCTCGGGCAAGTAAAATACCGATTGACAAAGGGAATCGTATGCGGGATTAATTGAATCCTCGACATCGTGGTTCATCCGACGAGATCATCGTGGAGCATGTGGGAGCCAACATGGGTATCCATATCCCGCTGTTGGTTATTGCCCGAGAGCCGTCTCGGTCATGTCTGCATGTCTCCCGAACCCGTAGGGTCTACACACTTAAGGTTCGGTGACGCTAGGGTTGTGAAGATATGTATATGCAGTAACCCGAATGTTGTTCGGAGTCCTGGATGAGATCCCGGACGTCACGAGGAGTTTTGGAATGGTCCGGAGGTAAAGAATTATATATAGAAAGTGCTGTTTTGGCCATCGGGACAAGATTTGGGGTTATCGATATTGTACCGGGACCACCGGATGGTCCCGGGGGGTCCACCAGGTGGGGCCACCTGCCTTGGGGGGCCACATGGGCTCTAGGGGTGCGCCTTGGCCTGCATGGGCCAAGGGGAACCAGCCCCTAGAGGCCCATGCGCCTAAGGGGGGGGGGGAACCCTAAAAGGGGGGGCGCCCCCTTGCTTGGGGGGCAAGCCCCACCCTTGGCCGCCGCTCCCCCTAGGAGATTCCATCTCCTAGGGCCGGCGCCCCCCCAAGGGGCTATATAAAGGGGGGAGGGGAGGGGGGGCAGCGCACCCTTGCTCCTGGCGCCTCCCTCTCCCTCCCCAACACCTCCTCCTCCTCCGTTGAGCACGGCGAAGCCCTGCCGGAGTACTGTAGTTCCACCATCACCACGCCGTCGTGCTGCTGCTGGAGCCTTCTTCCCCAACCTCTCCTTTGCCTTGCTGGATCAAGAAGAAGGAGACGTTATGCTGACCGTACGTGTGTTGAACGCGGAGGTGCCGTCCTTTTGGTGCTAGGATCTCCGGTGATTTGGATCACGTCGTGTACGACTACCTCATCCCCGTTCATTGAACGCTTCCGCTCGCGATCTACAAAGTGGTATGTAGATGCAATCCCTCTCCCATGACTCGTTGCTTAGATGAACTCATAGATGGATCTTGGTGAAACCGTAGGAAAAATTTTAATTTTCTGCAACGTTCCCCAACAGTGGCATCATGAGCTAGGTCTATGCGTAGTTCTCTATTGCACGAGTAGAACACAATTTGTTGTGGGCGTAGATGTTGTCAACTTTCTTGCCGCTACTAGTCTTATCTTGCTTCAGTGGTATTGTGGGATGAAGCGGCCCGGACCAACCTTACACGTACTCTTACGTGAGACCGGTTCCACCGACTAACATGCACTAGTTGCATAAGGTGGCTGGCGGGTGTCTGCCTCTCCCACTTTAGTTGGAGCGGATTCGATGAAAAGGGTCCTTATGAAGGGTAAATAGAAGTTGACAAATCACGTTGTGGCTTTCACGTAGGTAAGAAAACGTTCTTGCTAGAACCCTAATTCAGCCACGTAAAACTTGCAACAACAATTAGAGGACGTCTAACTTGTTTTTGCAGCAAGTGCTTTGTGATATGATATGGCCAAAGTTGTGATGAATGATGAATGATCTATATGTGATGTATGAGATGTTCATGCTATTGTAATAGGAATCACGACTTGCATGTCGATGAGTATGACAACCGGCAGGAGCCATAGGAGTTGTATTTATTTTTGTATGACCGGCGTGTCATTGAGAAACGCCATGTAAATTACTTTACATTATTGCTAAACACGTTAGCCATAGTAGTAGAAGTAATAGTTGGCGAGCAACTTCATGGAGACACGATGATGGAGATCATGATGATGGAGATCATGGTGTCAAGCCGGTGACAAGATGATCATGGAGCCCCAAGATGGAGATCAAAGGAGCTATGTGATATTGGCCATATCATGTCACGTTTATTATTTGATTGCATGTGATGTTTATCATGTTTTGCATCTTGTTTACTTAGAACGACGGTAGTAAATAAGATGATCCCTCATAATAATTTCAAGAAAGTGTTCCCCCTAACTGTGCACCGTTGCGACAGTTCGTTGTTTCGAAGCACCACGTGATGATCGGGTGTGATAGATTCTAACGTTCACATACAACGGGTGTAAGACAGATTTACACACGCAAAAACACTTAGGTTGACTTAACGAGCCTAGCATGGACATACATGGCCTCGGAACACAAAAGACCGAAAGGTCGAGCATGAGTCGTATAGAAGATACGATCAACATGAAGATGTTCACCGATGTTGACTAGTCCGTCTCACGTGATGATCGGACACGGCCTAGTTGACTCGGATCATGTAATACTTAGATGACTAGAAGAGGGATGTCTATCTAAGTGGGAGTTCATTAAATAATTTGATTAAATGAACTTTATTATCATGAACTTAGTCTAAAATATTTACAATATGTCTTGTAGATCAAATGGCCAACGTAGTCCTCAACTTCAACGCATTCCTAGAGAAAACCAAGCTGAAAGACGATGGCAGCAACTATACGGACTGGGTCCGGAACCTGAGGATTATCCTCATAGCTGCCAAGAAAGATTATGTCCTACGAGCACCGCTGGGTGACGCACCTATTCTCCCTGCAGAACAAGACGTTATGAACGCTTGGCAGTCACGCTGCGATGATTACTCCCTCGTTCAGTGCGGCATGCTTTACAGTTTAGAGCCGGGGCTCCAAAAGCGTTTTGAGAGACATGGAGCATATGAGATGTTCGAAGAGCTGAAAATGGTTTTCCAAGCTCATGCCCGGGTCGAGAGATATGAAGTCTCCGACAAATTCTTTAGCTGTAAGATGGAGGAAAATGGCTCTGTCAGTGAACACATAGTCAAAATGTCTGGGTTGCACAACCGCTTGACTCAACTGGAAGTTAATCTCCCGGATGAAGCGGTCATTGACAGAATCCTCCAGTCGCTTCCACCTAGCTACAAGAGCTTTGTGATGAACTACAATATGCAGGGGATGGTAAAGACCATTCCTGAGGTATATGCTATGCTGAAATCAGCAGAGGTAGAAATCAAGAAGGAGCATCAAGTGTTGATGGTGAATAAAACCACTAAGTTCAAGAAGGGCGAGGGTAAAAAGAACTTCAAGAAGGACGGCAAGGAAGTTGCCACGCCCGGTAAGCAAGTTGCCGGGAAGAAGCCAAAGAATGGACCCAAGCCCGAGACTGAGTGTTTTTATTGCAAGGGAAGTGGTCACTGGAAGCGGAACTGCCCCAAATACTTCGCGGACAAGAAGGCCGGCAAAACAAAAGGTATATGTGATATACATGTAATTGATGTGTACCTTACCAGTACTCGTAGTAGCTCTTGGGTATTTGATACCGGTGCAGTTGCTCACATTTGTAACTCAAAGCAGGAGCTGCGGAATAAACGGAGACTGGCGAAGGACGAGGTGACGATGCGCGTCGGGAATGGTTCCAAGGTCGATGTGATCGCCGTCGGCACGCTACCTCTAACATTTACCTACGGGATTAGTTTTAAACCTCAATAATTGTTATTTAGTGCCAAGTTTGAGCATGAACATTGTGTCTGGATCTCGTTTAATTCGAGATGGCTACTCATTTAAATCCGAGAATAATGGTTGTTCTATTTATATGAGAGATATGTTTTATGGTCATGCTCCGATGGTTAATGGTTTATTCTTAATGAATCTCGTACGTGATGATACACATATTCATAGTGTGAATACCAAAAGAGTTAAAGTTGATAACAATAGTCCCACATATTTGTGGCACTGCCGCCTTGGTCACATAGGTGTCAAACGCATGAAGAAGCTCCACGCAGATGGACTTTTAGAGTCTCTTGATTATGAATCATTTGACACATGTGAACCATGCCTCATGGGTAAAATGACCAAGACTCCATTCTCAGGAACAATGGAGCGAGCAACCAACTTATTGGAAATCATACGTACCGATGTGTGTGGTCCAATGAGTGTTGAGGCTCGCGGTGGCTATCGTTATGTTCTCACCCTCACTGATGACTTGAGTAGATATGGGTATATCTACTTGATGAAACACAAGTCTGAGACCTTTGAAAAGTTCAAGGAATTTCAGAGTGAGGTTGAAAATCAACATGATAGAAAGATCAAGTTTCTACGATCAGATCGTGGAGGAGAATACTTGAGTCACGAATTTGGCACACACTTAAGAAAATGTGGAATAGTTTCACAACTCACGCCGCCTGGAACACCTCAGCGTAATGGTGTGTCTGAACGTCGTAATCGCACTCTATTAGATATGGTGCAATCTATGATGTCTCTTACCGACTTACCGCTATCTTTTTGGGGCTATGCTTTAGAGACTGCCGCATTCACTTTAAATAGGGCTCCGTCGAAATCCGTTGAGACGACACCGTATGAATTATGGTTTGGGAAGAAACCTAAGCTGTCGTTTCTAAAAGTTTGGGGATGCGATGCTTATGTCAAGAAACTTCAACCTAAAAAGCTCGAACCCAAGTCGGAAAAATGCGTCTTCATAGGATACCCTAAAGAAACTATTGGGTATACCTTCTACCTCAGATCTGAAGGCAAGATCTTTGTTGCCAAGAATGGGTCCTTTCTAGAGAAAGAGTTTCTCTCGAAAGAAGTAAGTGGGAGGAAAGTAGAACTTGATGAAGTGTTACCTCTTGAACCGGAAAATGGCGAAACTCAAGAAAACGTTCGTGAGGTGCCTGCACCGACTAGAGAGGAAAATAATGATAATGATCAAGATACTTCTAATCAAGCTCCTACTGAAATTCGAAGATCCACAAGGACACGTTCCGCACCAGAGTGGTACGGCAACCCTGTCTTGGAAATCATGTTGTTAGACAACGGTGAACCTTCGAACTATGAGGAAGCAATGGCGGGCCTGGATTCCGACAAATGGCTGGAAGCCATGAAATCCGAGATAGGATCCATGTATGAAAACGAAGTATGGACTTTGACTGACTTGCCTGTTGAGCGGCGAGCCATAGAAAATAAATGGATCTTTAAGAAGAAGACAGACGCGGATGGTAATGTGACCATCTATAAAGCTCGGGTTGTCGCTAAGGGTTATCGACAAGTTCAAGGAATTGACTACGATGAGACTTTCTCACCGGTAGCGAAGCTGAAGTCCGTCCGAATCATGTTAGCAATTGCCGCATTCTACGATTATGAAATATGGCAAATGGACGTCAAAACGGCATTCCTTAATGGTTTCCTTAAGGAAGAATTGTATATGATGCAGCCGGAAGGTTTTGTCGATCCTAAGAATGCTGACAAGGTGTGCAAGCTCCAACGCTCGATTTATGGGTTGGTGCAAGCATCTCGGAGTTGGAACATTCGCTTTGATGAGATGATCAAAGTGTTTGGGTTTACGCAGACTTATGGAGAAGCCTGCGTTTACAAGAAAGTGAGTGGGAGCGCTGTAGCATTTCTCATATTATATGTAGACGACATACTTTTGACGGGAAATGGTATAGAACTCTTGGACAACATTAAGGCCTACTTGAATAAGAGTTTTTCAATGAAGGACCTTGGAGATGCTTCTTATATATTAGGCATCAAGATCTATAGAGATAGATCGAGACGCCTCATAGGTCTTTCACAAAGCACATACCTTGATAAAATATTGAAGAAGTTCAATATGGATCAATCTAAGAAAGGGTTCTTACCTGTGTTACAAGGTGTGAAATTGAGCTCAGCTCAATGTCCGACCACGGCAGAAGATATAGAAGAGATGAGTGTCATCCCCTATGCCTCAGCCATAGGTTCTATTATGTATGCCATGCTGTGTACCAGACCTGATGTAAACCTTGCCGTAAGTTTGGTAGGAAGGTACCAAAGTAATCCCGGCAAGGAACACTGGACAGCGGTCAAGAATATCCTGAAGTACCTGAAAAGGACTAAGGATATGTTTCTCGTTTATGGAGGTGACGAAGAGCTCGTCGTAAAGGGTCACGTCGACACTAGCTTCGACACAGATCTGGATGACTCTAAGTCACAAACCGGATACGTGTATATTTTGAATGGTGGGGCAGTAAGCTGGTGCAGTTGCAAGCAAAGCGTCGTGGCGGGATCTACATGTGAAGCGGAGTACATGGCAGCCTCGGAGGCAGCACATGAAGCAATTTGGGTGAAGGAGTTCATCACCGACCTCGGAGTCATACCCAATGCGTCGGGGCCAATCAAACTCTTCTGTGACAACACTGGAGCTATTGCACTTGCCAAGGAGCCCAGGTTTCACAAGAAGACCAGGCACATCAAGCGTCACTTCAACTCCATTCGTGAAAATGTTCAAGATGGAGACATAGAAATTTGTAAAGTACACACGGATCTGAATGTCGCAGATCCGTTGACTAAACCTCTCCCTAAGGCAAAACATGATCAGCACCAGAACTCTATGGGTGTTCGATTCATCATAATGTAACTAGATTATTGACTCTAGTGCAAGTGGGAGACTGTTGGAAATATGCCCTAGAGGCAATAATAAAAGCATTATTATTATATTTCCTTGTTCATGATAATTGTCTTTATTCGTGCTATAATTGTGTTATCCGGAAATCGTAATACATGTGTGAATAATAGACAACAACGTGTCCCTAGTAAGCCTCTAGTTGACTAGCTCGTTGATCAACAGATAGTCATGGTTTCCTGACTATGGGCATTGGATGTCAATGATAACGAGATCACATCATTAGGAGAATGATGTGATGGACAAGACCCAATCCTAAACATAGCATAAGATCGCATAGTTCGTTTGCTAGAGTTTTCCAATGTCAAGTATCCTTTCCTTAGACCATGAGATCGTGTAACTCCCGGATACCGTAGGAGTGCTTTGGGTGTGCCAAACATCACAACGTAACTGGGTGACTACAAAGGTATACTACGGGTATCTCTGAAAGTGTCTGTTGGGTTGACACGGATCGAGACTGGGATTTGTCACTCCGCTTGACGGAGAGGTATCACCGGGCCCTCTCGGTAATGCATCATCATAATGAGCTCAATGTGATCAAAGTGTTTGATCACGGGATCATGCATTACGGTACGAGAAAAGTGACTTGCCGGTAACGAGATTGAACGAGGTATTGGGATACCGACGATCGAATCTCGGGCAAGTAAAATACCGATTGACAAAGGGAATCGTATGCGGGATTAATTGAAACCTCGACATCGTGGTTCATTCGATGAGATCATCGTGGAGCATGTGGGAGCCAACATGGGTATCCAGATCCCGCTGTTGGTTATTGCCCGAGAGCCGTCTCGGTCATGTCTGCATGTCTCCCGAACCCGTAGGGTCTACACACTTAAGGTTCGGTGACGCTAGGGTTGTGAAGATATGTATATGAAGTAACCCGAATGTTGTTCGGAGTCCCGGATGAGATCCCGGACGTCACGAGGAGTTTCGGAATGGTCCGAAGGTAAAGAATTATATATAGAAAGTGCTGTTTTGGCCATCGGGACAAGATTCGGGGTTATCGGTATTGTACCGGGACCACCGGATGGTCCCGGGGGGTCCACCAGGTGGGGCCACCTGCCTCGGGGGGCCACACGGGCTCTAGGGGTGCGCCTTGGCCTGCATGGGCCAAGGGGAACCAGCCCCTAGAGGGCCATGCGCCTAAGGGGGGGGGACCCTAAAAGGGGGGGCGCCCCCTTGCTTGGGGGGCAAGCCCCACCCTTGGCCGCCGCTCCCCCTAGGAGATTCCATCTCCTAGGGCCGGCTCCCCCCCAAGGGGATATATAAAGGGGGGAGGGGAGGGGGGCAGCGCACCCTTGCTCCTGGCGCCTCCCTCTCCCTCCCCAACACCTCCTCCTCCTCCGTTGAGCACGGCGAAGCCCTGCCGGAGTACTGTAGTCCCACCATCACCACGCCATCGTGCTGCTGCTGGAGCCTTCTTCCCCAACCTCTCCTTTGCCTTGCTGGATCAAGAAGAAGGAGACGTTACGCTGACTGTACGTGTGTTGAACGCGGAGGTGCCGTCCCTTCGGTGCTAGGATCTCCGGTGATTTGGATCACGTCGTGTACGACTACCTCATCCCCGTTCATTGAACGCTTCCGCTCGCGATCTACAAAGTGGTATGTAGATGCAATCCCTCTCCCATGACTCGTTGCTTAGATGAACTCATAGATGGATCTTGGTGAAACCATAGGAAAAATTTTAATTTTCTGCAACGTTCCCCAACAAAACCACCCAGGGAGCACTTGTGCTTTCACTCGACGACATGACCGATCAGCTCAATAAGCAGAAGGAGTTCATCCAAGGCTTGATGGAGTTGCTGAAGGAGAGCCTCGACGACATGCCCGCTGAGCTCAATCAGCAGGGGGAGTTGACCGCCGGCTTGGTGATGCTGCTGAAGAAGAGCATTGCCACGGAGAAGAAGGCGACCGACGAAATCCTGCGACTTCGGGAGGACAATACGAAGCTCTGCCACGAGATTGACCTGTTGAAGGAGAAGAACGCCGGCTGGAAGAAGCTGCATGAGAATAGTAGTTCCTCGATGAAGATGCTACAGGCCCTCGTCATGGAAGAGAAGGAAGAGTTGGCGAAGCTCCGCATCGAGCACCCGACTGCTGTCAAGCTACGTAATATGGTCGTGGAACCGATGATGAAGGCTCGCGTCGAGAAATGCCGCGTCATGGACACAATGATGAAGATGGCGGAGGAGACGCGCAAGGAGATGGAGGTCGTGGAGGCGATGAAGAAGCAGTTATGACTCCGTGGCGAATTAGATCATTTGGGGTGATAATCTTCCTTCTTCTTTTGCTCCTGTGTTTCATCTTTTGCTTCGGGTGTTTTGCCGCACGTGTCATGTTCTCTGCGAGGCATGAATAGAACAATGGTTTTTTTAGGGAATGAATAGAACAATGCTAACAATGAGATGACTAGCAAATTAGATCATTTTTATCGCCATATGGCACTGGGTTGGCGTGTTTCGTGCTCCTCCATCGCAGTACTACTCCAGTGGAAAACTTGAGTATACCGCACGGTTCTTTGCTCCTCCTCGATCAGGTCGTCGACACATTTATACGAGCAGTCAAATCACAAGGCCCCGCCTTCCAGCAGTAATGAGCCGTCAAATCACAAAGGCCCTCGCCTCTCGTGAAACCGACCAAGCTAGACTGCCCCACCCTCTAGCCTTTCAAAAAATGTATACTTTTGTACAGCAGTAGTATCGATGGATTGAGCCATGGAGCAAAACTTGAAATAAAAAAAAGGTGGTACATATAGAGAGCGCTCGTCGCCAAATTATGCATATAGTACTATTAAAAAGGCTAGTCACAATAATGGTGTCCAACACAACCTACCCCTCAAATAAAACTAAGAGGGTGCTTGGATACGTTTTAGTCCCATGACTAAAAGTAGTGGGACTAAAACATGCTAGCCTCACCCATGCTTGGATCCAAATACTAAAAAGGCTAAAATCAAGTTAATGAGCATTTATTATCCTCCAAACCCTCCAATCCAGAACTCGCCTGTGTTAAAGGAGAGGAGTTAAATGAGTAGAGAGAGGACTAATCCACATTTAATAGGGGTACCCCTGACTAAAAAAATTTAGTCTCAAGACTAGTTTTAGCCCCTCTTTAGTCAAGGGTGCTTGGTGTTGGGGAACGTAGCAAAAATTCAAAATTTTCCTACGTATCACCAAGATCTATCTATGGAGAGACCAGCAACAAAGGGAAGGAGAGTGCATCTACATACCCTTGTAGATCGCTAAGCGGAATCGTTCAAGTGAACGGGGTTGATGGAGTCGTACTCGTCGTGATTCAAATCACCGATGACCAAGTGCCGAACGGACGGCACCTCCGCGTTCAACACACGTACAGCCCGGTGACGTCTCCCATGCCTTGATCCAGCAAGGGGAGAGGGAGAGGTTGAGGAAGACTCCATCCAGCAGCAGCACAACGGCGTGGTGATGATGGAGGAGCGTGGCAATCATGCAGGGCTTCGCCAAGCACCGCAGAAGAGGAGGAAGAAGAGATGCAGGGCTGCACTAACGAGAGATCGAATCGCGTGTTGTGGGCAGCCCAATGCCTCAATATATATAGGGAAGGGGAGGGGCTGCGACCCCTCTAGGGTTCCCACCCCTAGGGGGGAGGCAGCCCAAGATGGGGAACAAGGGTGGCGGCCAAGAGGGGAGGGGAGAGGGAGGCGCACCAATATGGGCCCTAAGGCCCATATCCCCTAGGGTTTGCCCCCTTTTCCACCTCTTAGGCGCCATGGGCCCTTGTGGGAGGCGCACCAGCCCACTTAGGGGCTGGTCCCTCCCCACCCTTGGCCCATGCAAGCCTCCGGGGCAGGTGGCCCCACTTGGTGGACCCCCGAGACCCTCCGGTGGTCCCGGTACACTACCGATAAAACCCGAAACTCTTTCGGTGACCAAAACAGGACTTCCCATATATAAATCTTTACCTCCGGACCATTCCGGAACTCCTCGTGACGTCCAGGATCTCATCCGGGACTCCGAACAACATTCGGTAACCACATACAAACTTCCTTTATAACCCTAGCGTCATCGAACCTTAAGTGTGTAGACCCTACGGGTTCGGGAGACATGCAGACATGACCGAGACGTTCTCCGGTCAATAACCAACAGCGGGATCTGGATACCCATGTTGGCTCCCACATGTTCCACGATGATCTCATCGGATGAACCACGATGTCAAGGACTTAATCAATCCCGTATACAATTCCCTTTGTCTATCGGTACGATACTTGCCCGAGATTCGATCGTTGGTATCCCGATACCTTGTTCAATCTCGTTACCGGCAAGTCTCTTTTACTCGTTCGCAACACATCATCCCGTGATCAACTCCTTGATCACATTGTGCACATTACGATGATGTCCTACCGAGTGGGCCCAGAGATACCTCTCCGTCACACGGAGTGACAAATCCCAGTCTCGATTCGTGCCAACCCAACAGACACTTTCGGAGATACCCGTAGTGCACCTTTATAGCCACCCAGTTACGTTGTGACGTTTGGCACACCCAAAGTATTCCTACGGTATCGGGGAGTTGCACAATCCCATGGTCTAAGGAAATGATACTTGACATTAGAAAAGCTTCAGCATACGAACTACATGATCTTGTGCTAGGCTTAGGATTGGGTCTTGTCCATCACATCATTCTTCTAATGATGTGATCCCGTTATCAACGACATCCAATGTCCATGGTCAGGAAACCGTAACCATGTATTGATCAACGAGCTAGTCAACTAGAGGCTTACTAGGGACATGGTGTTGTCTATGTATCCACACATGTATCTGAGTTTCCTATCAATACAATTCTAGCATGGATAATAAACGATTATCATGAACAAGGAAATATAATAATAACCTATTTATTATTGCCTCTAGGGCATATTTCCAACAGTCTCCCACTTGCACTAGAGTCAATAATCTAGTTCACATCGCCATGTGATCAACACTCAGAGAGTTCTGGGTTTGATCATTTTATGCTTGTGAGAGATGTTATAGTCAACGGGTCTGAACCTTTCAGATCCATGTGTGCTTTACAAATATCTGTGTCATCTCCTAGATGCAGTTACCACGCTCTATTTGGAGCTATTCCAAATAACTGTTCTACTATACGAATCCAGTTTACTACTCAGAATAATCTGGATTAGTGTCAAAGCTTGCATCGGCGTAACCTTTTACGACGAACTCTTTTACCACCTCCATAATCGAGAAAATTCCTTAGTCCACTAGTTACTAAGGATAACTTTGACCGTTGTCCTGTGATCCATTTCTAGATCACACTTGTACCCCTTGACTGACTCATGCTTTGGCACACTTCAGGTGCGGTACATAGCATACTTTAGAGCCTGCGTCTAAGCATATGGGACGACCTTCGTCCTTTCTCTCTCTTCTGCCGTGGTCAAGCTTTAAGTCTTACTCAATACTCACACGTGTAATACAGCCAAGAACTCCTTCTTTGCTGATCTATTTTGAATTCCTTCAAAATCTTGTCACGGTATGTATTCATTTGAAAGTACTATTAAGCGATATTGATCTATCCTTATAGATCTTGATGCTCAATGTTCAAGTAGCTTAATCCAGGTTTTCCATTGAAAACACTTTTCAAATAAACCTATATGCTTTCCAGAAATTCTACATCATTTCTGATCAACAATATGTCAACAACATATACTCATCAGAAATTCTATAGTGCTCCCACTCACTTCTTTGGAAATACAAGTTTCTGATAAACTTTGTATATACCTAAAATCTTTGATCATCTCATCAAAGCGTATATTCCAATTCCGAGGTGCTTACTCCAGTCCTTATAAGGATTGTCGGAGCTTTGCATACTTGTTAGCATCTTTCAGCATTGACAAAACTTTCTGGTTGTATCACATACAACCTTTCCTCAAGAAAATCGTTGAGGAAACAATGTTTTGACATCCTATCTGCAAGATTTCATAAATAATGCAGTAACTGCTAACATAATTCCAACAGACTCTTAGCATCGCTACGAGTGAGAAAATCTCATCGTAGTCAACTCCTTGAACTTGTTGGGAAACATCTTAATGACAAGTCGAGCTTTCTTAATGGTGACATTTACCATCGTTGTCCGTCTTCCTTTTAAAATCCATCTGTACTCAATAGCCTTACGACCATCGAGCCGTTCTGCCAAAGTCTACACTTTGTTTTCATACGTGGATCCTCTCTCGGATTTTATGGCCTTGAGCCATTCATCGGAATCCGGGCCCACCATTGCTTCTCCATAGCTCGTAGGTTCATTGTTGTCTAGCAACATGACTTCCAAGACAGGATTACGTACCACTCTGAAGTAGTACGCATCCTTGTCGTCCTACGAGGTTTGGGAGTGACTTGATCCGAAGTCTCATGATCACTATCATAAGCTTCCACTTCAATTGGTGTAGGTGCCATATGAACAACTTCATGTGCCCTGCTACACACTAGTTGAAGTGACGGTTCAATAACCTCATCAAGTCTCCACCATCCTCCCACTCAATTCTTTCGAGAGAAACTTTTCCTTGAGAAAGGACCCGATTTGAGAAACAATCCCTATTGCTTTCGGATCTGAGACAGGAGGTATACCCAACTGTTTTGGGTGTCCTATGAAGATGCATTTATCCGTTTTGGGTTCGAGCTTATCAGCCTGAAATTTTTCACATAAGCGTCGTAGCCCCAAACTTTTAAGAAATGACAACTTAGGTTTCTCTAAACCATAGTTCATATGGTGTCATCTCATCGGAATTACGTGGTGCCCTATTTAAAGTGAGTGCGGTTGTCTCTAATGCCTAACCCATGAACGATAGTGGTAATTCGATAAGAGACATCATGGTATGCATCATATCCAGTAGGGTGCAGTTATGATGTTCGGACACACCATCACACTATGGTGTTCCAGGCGGTACTAGTCGTGAAACAATTTCCACAATGTCTCAATTGTGTACCAAACTCGCAACTCAGATATTCATCTCTATGATCATATCATAGATATTTTATCCTCTTGTCACGACGATCTTCAACTTCATTCTGAAATTACTTGAACCATTCAATAATTCAGACTTGTGTTTCATCAAGTAAATATGCTCAGTATCTACTCAAATCATCTGTGAAGTAAGAGCATAACGATATCCACTACGTGCCTCAGCACTCATTGGACTGCACACATCAAAATGTGTTACTTCCAACAAGTTGCTTTCTTGTTCCATTTTACTGAAACCGAAGCTTTCAGTCATCTTGCCCATGTGGTATGATTTGCATGTGTCAAGCGATTCAAAATCAAGTGAGTCCAAACTTTCCATCTGCATGGAGTTTCTTCATGCGTATATACCAACAGACATGGTTCACATGTCTCAATCCTTTTCAAAATGAGTGAGTCCAAAGATCCATCAACATGGAGCTTCTTGATGCGTTTTATACCAATATGACTTACATGGCAGTGCCACAAGTAAGTGGTACTATCATTACTATCTTATATCTTTTGGCATGAACATGTGTATCACTATGATCGAGATTCAATAAACCATTCATTTTAGGTGCAAGACCATTGAAGGTATTATTCAAATAAATAGAGTATCTCCTTAAATGAATAACCGTATTGCGATAGACATAATCCAATCATGTCTATGCTCAACGCAAACACCTAGGTTTAACACCAATCTCGATGGTAGAGGGAGCGTGCGATGCTTTGATCATATCAACCTTGGAAACACTTCCAACACATCTCGTCAGCTCACCTTTAGCTAGTCTTCGTTTATTCCGTAGCTTTTATTTCGAGTTACTAACAATTAGCAACTGAACCGGTATCTAATACCCTGATGCTACTAGGAGTACTAGTAAAGTACACATTCACATAATGTATATCCAATATACTTCTATCGACAGCCTTCTCATCTACCAAGTATCTAGGGTAATTCTGCTCTAGTGGTTGTTCCCCTTATTACAGAAGCACTCAGTCTCGGGTTTGGGTTCAACCTTGGGTTTCTCCACTAGAGCAGCAGCTGATTTGCCGTTTCATGAAGTATCCCTTCTTGCCCTTGCCCTTCTTGAAACTAGTGGTTTCACTAACCATCAACAATTGATGCTCCTGCTTGATTTCTACTTTCGCGGTGTCAAACATTGCGAATATTTCAAGGATCATCATATCTATCCCTGATATGTTATAGTTCATTACGAAGCTCTAGCAGCTTGGTGGCAATGACTTTGGAGAAGCATCACTATCTTATCTGGAAGATCAACTCCCACTCGATTCAAGTGATTGTTGTACTCAGACAATCTGAGCACAAGCTCAACGATTGAGCTTTTCTCCCTTAGTTTGCAGGCCAAGAAAATCGTCGGAGGTCTTATACCTCTTGACGTGGGCACGAGCCTGAAATCCCAATTTCAGCCCTCGAAACATCTCATATGTTCCGCAACATTTCAAAAATGTCTTCGGTGCCTCAATTCTAAACCATTTAACATTACCGAACTATCATGTAGTCATCAAAACGTGTATGCCAAATGTTCGCAACATCCACATACCATGTTCGAGGTCCAGCACACTGAGCAGTGCATTAAGGATGTAAGCCTTGTATTGTCCGCATAATTGCTACTATCAACTTTCAACTATATTTTCTCTAGGAACATATCTAAAACAGTAGAACTAAAGCGCGAGCTTACGACATAATTTGCAAAGACCTTTTGACTATGTTCAGGATAATTAAGTTCATCTTATGAACTCCCACTCAGATAGACATCCCTCTAGTTATCTAAGTGATTACATGATCCGAGTCAACTAGGCCGTGTCCGATCATCACGTGAGACGGACTAGTCAACATCGGTGAACATCTTCATGTTGCTCGTATCTGTCATACGACTCATGCTCGACCTTTCGGTCTTCTGTGTTCCGAGGCCATGTCTGTACATGCTAGGCTCGTCAAGTCAACCTAAGTGTTTCGCGTGTGTAAATCTGTCTTACACCCGTTGTATGTGAACGTAAGAATCTATCACACCCGATCATCACGTGGTGCTTCGAAACGACGAACTTTCGCAACGGTGCACAGTTAGGGGGAACACTTTCTTGAAATTTTAATGAGGGATCATCTTATTTACTACCGTTGTTCTAAGCAAATAAGATGCGAAAACATGATAAACATCACATGCAATCAAATAGTGACATGATATGGCCATCATCACTTTGCTCCTTTTGATCTCCATCTTCGGGGCTCCATGATCATCGTCGTCACCGGCATGACACCATGATCTTCATCATCATGATCTCCATCATCGTGTCTTCATGAAGTTGTCACGTCAACTATTACTTCTACTACTATGGCTAACGGTTAGCAATAAAGTAAAGTAATTACATGACGTTTATGTTGACACGCAGGTCATAAATAAATAAATTAAAGACAACTCCTATGGCTCCTGCCGGTTGTCATACTCATCGACATGCAAGTCGTGATTCCTATTACAAGAACATGATCATCTCATACATCACATACTTTGGCCATATCACATCACATGGCATACCCTGCAAAAACAAGTTAGACGTCCTCTAATTGTTGTTTGCATGTTTTACGTGGCTGCTATGGGTTTCTAGCAAGAACGTTTCTTACCTACGCAAAACCACAACATGATATGTCAATTGCTATTTACCCTTCATAAGGACCCTTTTCATCGAATCCGATCCAACTAAAGTGGGAGAGACTGGCACCCGCTAGCCACCTTATGCAACTAGTGCATGTCAGTCGGTGGAACCTGTCTCACGTAAGAGTACGTGTAAGGTCGGTCCGGGCCGCTTCATCCCACAATGCCGCCGAATCAAGATTGACTAGTAACGGTAAGCATATTGAACAAAATCAACGCCCACAACTACTTTGTGTTCTACTCGTGCAAAGAATCTACGCAATAGACCTAGCTCATGATGCCACTGTTGGGGAACGTAGCAGAAATTCAAAAATTTCCTACGTATCACCAAGATCTATCTATGGAGAGACCAGCAACGAAGGGAAGGAGAGTGCATCTACATACCCTTGTAGATCGCTAAGCGGAAGCGTTCAAGTGAACGGGGTTGATGGATTCGTACTCGTCGTGATTCAAATCACCGATGACCAAGTGCCGAACGGACGGCACCTCCGCGTTCAACACACGTACAGCCCGGTGACGTCTCCCATGCCTTGATCCAGCAAGGGGAGAGGGAGAGGTTGAGGAAGACTCCATCCAGCAGCAGCACAATGGCGTGGTGATGATGGAGGAGCGTGGCAATCATGCAGGGCTTCGCCAAGCACCGCAGAAGAGGAGGAAGAAGAGATGCAGGGCTGCACTAACGAGAGATCGAATCGCGTGTTGTGGGCAGCCCAATGCCTCAATATATATAGGGAAGGGGAGGGGCTGCGCCCCCTCTAGGGTTCCCACCCCTAGGGGGGCGGCAGCCCTAGATGGGGAACAAGGGTGGCGGCCAAGAGGGGAGGGGAGAGGGAGGCGCACCAATATGGGCCCTAAGGCCCATATCCCCTAGGGTTTGCCCCCTTTTCCACCTCTTAGGCGCCATGGGCCCTTGTGGGAGGCGCACCAGCCCACTTAGGGGCTGGTCCCTCCCCACCCTTGGCCCATGCAAGCCTCCAGGACAGGTGGCCCCACTTGGTGGACCCCCGAGACCCTCCGGTGGTCCCGGTACACTACCGATAAAACCCGAAACTCTTTCGGTGACCAAAACAGGACTTCCCATATATAAATCTTTACCTCCGGACCATTTCGGAACTCCTCGTGACGTCCAGGATCTCATCCGGGACTCCGAACAACATTCGGTAACCACATACAAACTTCCTTTATAACCCTAGCGTCATCGAACCTTAAGTGTGTAGACCCTACGGGTTCGGGAGACATGCAGACATGACCGAGACGTTCTCCGGTCAATAACCAACAGCGGGATCTGGATACCCATGTTGGCTCCCACATGTTCCACGATGATCTCATCGGATGAATCACGATGTCAAGGACTTAATCAATCCCGTATACAATTCCCTTTGTCTATCGGTACGATACTTGCCCGAGATTCGATCGTCGGTATCCCGATACCTTGTTCAATCTCGCTACCGGCAAGTCTCTTTTACTCATTCCGCAACACATCATCCCGTGATCAACTCCTTGATCACATTGTGCACATTACGATGATGTCCTACCGAGTGGGCCCAGAGATACCTCTCCGTCACACGGAGTGACAAATCCCAGTCTCGATTCGTGCCAACCCAACAGACACTTTCGGAGATACCCGTAGTGCACCTTTATAGCCACCCAGTTACGTTGTGACGTTTGGCACACCCAAAGTATTCCTACGGTATCCGGGAGTTGCACAATCCCATGGTCTAAGGAAATGATACTTGACATTAGAAAAGCTTCATCATACGAACTACATGATCTTGTGCTAGGCTTAGGATTGGGTCTTGTCGATCACATCATTCTTCTAATGATGTGATCCTGTTATCAACGACATCCAATGTCCATGGTCAGGAAACCGTAACCATCTATTGATCAACGAGCTAGTCAACTAGAGGCTTACTAGGGACATGGTGTTGTCTATGTATCCACACATGTATCTGAGTTTCCTATCAATACAATTATAGCATGGATAATAAACGATTATCATGAACAAGGAAATATAATAATAACCTATTTATTATTGCCTCTAGGGCATATTTCCAACAGTCTCCCACTTGCACTAGAGTCAATAATCTAGTTCACATCGCCATGTGATTAACACTCAGAGAGTTCTGGGTTTGATCATTTTATGCTTGTGAGAGATGTTATAGTCAACGGGTCTGAACCTTTCAGATCCATGTGTGCTTTACAAATATCTGTGTCATCTCCTAGATGCAGTTACCACGCTCTATTTGGAGCTATTCCAAATAACTGTTCTACTATACGAATCCAGTTTACTACTCAGAATAATCTGGATTAGTGTCAAAGCTTGCATCGGCGTAACCTTTTACGACGAACTCTTTTACCACCTCCATAATCGAGAAAATTCCTTAGTCCACTAGTTACTAAGGATAACTTTGACCGTTGTCCTGTGATCCATTTCTAGATCACACTTGTACCCCTTGACTGACTCATGCTTTGGCACACTTCAGGTGCGGTACATAGCATACTTTAGAGCCTGCGTCTAAGCATATGGGACGACCTTCGTCCTTTCTCTCTCTTCTGCCGTGGTCAAGCTTTAAGTCTTACTCAATACTCACACGTGTAATACAGCCAAGAACTCCTTCTTTGCTGATCTATTTTGAATTCCTTCAAAATCTTGTCACGGTATGTATTCATTTGAAAGTACTATTAAGCGATATTGATCTATCCTTATAGATCTTGATGCTCAATGTTCAAGTAGCTTAATCCAGGTTTTCCATTGAAAACACTTTTCAAATAACCCTATATGCTTTCCAGAAATTCTACATCATTTCTGATCAACAATATGTCAACAACATATACTCATCAGAAATTCTATAGTGCTCCCACTCACTTCTTTGGAAATACAAGTTTCTGATAAACTTTGTATAAACCTAAAATCTTTGATCATCTCATCAAAGCGTACATTCCAATTCCGAGATGCTTACTCCAGTCCTTATAAGGATTGTCGGAGCTTTGCATACTTGTTAGCATCTTTCAGCATTGACAAAACTTTCTGGTTGTATCACATACAACCTTTCCTCAAGAAAATCGTCGAGGAAACAATGTTTTGACATCCTATCTGCAAGATTTCATAAATAATGCAGTAACTGCTAACATAATTCCAACAGACTCTTAGCATCGCTACGAGTGAGAAAATCTCATCGTAGTCAACTCCTTGAACTTGTCGGGAAACATCTTAATGACAAGTCGAGCTTTCTTAATGGTGACATTTACCATCGTTGTCCGTCTTCCTTTTAAAATCCATCTGTACTCAACAGCCTTATGACCATCGAGCCGTTCTGCCAAAGTCTACACTTTGTTTTCATACATGGATCCTCTCTCGGATTTTATGGCCTCGAGCCATTCATCGAAATCCGGGCCCACCATTGCTTCTCCATAGCTCGTAGGTTCATTGTTGTCTAGCAACATGACTTCCAAGACAGGATTACATACCACTCTGAAGTAGTACGCATCCTTGTCGTCCTACGAGGTTTGGAGTGACTTGATCCAAAGTCTCATGATCACTATCATAAGCTTCCACTTCAATTGGTGTAGGTGCCATATGAACAACTTCATGTGCCCTGCTACACACTAGTTGAAGTGACGGTTCAATAACCTCATCAAGTCTCCACCATCCTCCCACTCAATTCTTTCGAGAGAAACTTTTCCTTGAGAAAGGACCCGATTTGAGAAACAATCCCTATTGCTTTCGGATCTGAGACAGGAGGTATACCCAACTGTTTTGGGTGTCCTATGAAGATGCATTTATCCGTTTTGGGTTCGAGCTTATCAGCCTGAAACTTTTCACATAAGCGTCGCAGCCCCAAACTTTTAAGAAATGACAGCTTAGGTTTCTCTAAACCATAGTTCATACGGTGTCATCTCATCGGAATTACGTGGTGCCCTATTTAAAGTGAGTGCGGTTGTCTCTAATGCCTAACCCATGAACGATAGTGGTAATTCAATAAGAGACATCATGGTATGCATCATATCCAATAGGGTGCAGTTATGATGTTCGGACACACC
Source organism: Aegilops umbellulata (assembly GCA_032464435.1). Lineage (NCBI taxonomy): Eukaryota > Viridiplantae > Streptophyta > Magnoliopsida > Poales > Poaceae > Aegilops > Aegilops umbellulata. Next base: position 93,925,469 of record CP136054.1, on the reverse strand, counting down.
ATCACACTATGGTGTTCCAGGCGGTACTAGTCGTGAAACAATTTCCACAATGTCTCAATTGTGTACCAAACTCGCAACTCAGATATTCATCTCTATGATCATATCATAGATATTTTATCCTCTTGTCACGACGATCTTCAACTTCATTCTGAAATTACTTGAACCATTCAATAATTCAGACTTGTGTTTCATCAAGTAAATATGCTCAGTATCTACTCAAATCATCTGTGAAGTAAGAGCATAACGATATCCACTACGTGCCTCAGCACTCATTGGACTGCACACATCAAAATGTGTTACTTCCAACAAGTTGCTTTCTTGTTCCATTTTACTGAAACCGAAGCTTTCAGTCATCTTGCCCATGTGGTATGATTTGCATGTGTCAAGCGATTCAAAATCAAGTGAGTCCAAACGGTCCATCTGCATGGAGTTTCTTCATGCGTATATACCAATAGACATGGTTCACATGTCTCAATCCTTTTCAAAATGAGTGAGTCCAAAGATCCATCAACATGGAGCTTCTTGATGCGTTTTATACCAATATGACTTACATGGCAGTGCCACAAGTAAGTGGTACTATCATTACTATCTTATATCTTTTGGCATGAACATGTGTATCACTATGATCGAGATTCAATAAACCATTCATTTTAGGTGCAAGACCATTGAAGGTATTATTCAAATAAATAGAGTAACCATTATTCTCCTTAAATGAATAACCGTATTGCGATAGACATAATCCAATCATGTCTATGCTCAACGCAAACACGAAATAACAATTATTTAGGTTTAACACCAATCTCGATGGTAGAGGGAGCGTGCGATGCTTTGATCATATCAACCTTGGAAACACTTCCAACACATCTCGTCTGCTCACCTTTAGCTAGTCTCCGTTTATTCCGTAGCTTTTATTTCGAGTTACTAACACTTAGCAACCGAACCGGTATCTAATACCCTGATGCTACTAGGAGTACTAGTAAAGTACACATTCACATAATGTATATCCAATATACTTCTATCGACAGCCTTCTCATCTACCAAGTATCTAGGGTAATTCTGCTCTAGTGGTTGTTCCCCTTATTACAGAAGCACTCAGTCTCGGGTTTGGGTTCAACCTTGGGTTTCTCCACTAGAGCAGCAGCTGATTTACCATTTCATGAAGTATCCCTTCTTGCCCTTGCCCTTCTTGAAACTAGTGGTTTCACTAACCATCAACAATTGATGCTCCTGCTTGATTTCTACTTTCGCGGTGTCAAACATCGCGAATATTTCAAGGATCATCATATCTATCCCTGATATGTTATAGTTCATTACGAAGCTCTAGCAGCTTGGTGGCAATGACTTCGGAGAAGCATCACTATCTTATCTGGAAGATCAACTCCCACTCGATTCAAGTGATTGTTGTACTCAGACAATCTGAGCACAAGCTCAACGATTGAGCTTTTCTCCCTTAGTTTGCAGGCCAAGAAAATCGTCGGAGGTCTTATACCTCTTGACGTGGGCACGAGCCTGAAATCCCAATTTTAGCCCTCGAAACATCTCATATGTTCCGCAACATTTCAAAAATGTCTTCGGTGCCTCAATTCTAAACCATTTAACATTACCGAACTATCATGTAGTCATCAAAACGTGTATGCCAAATGTTCGCAACATCCACATACCACGTTCGAGGTCCAGCACACTGAGCAGTGCATTAAGGACGTAAGCCTTGTATTGTCCGCATAATTGCTACTATCAACTTTCAACTATATTTTCTCTAGGAACATATCTAAAACAGTAGAACTAAAGCGCGAGCTTACGACATAATTTGCAAAGACCTTTTGACTATGTTCAGGATAATTAAGTTCATCTTATGAACTCCCACTCAGATAGACATCCCTCTAGTTATCTAAGTGATTACATGATCCGAGTCAACTTGGCCGTGTCCGATCATCACGTGAGACGGATTAGTCAACATCGGTGAACATCTTCATGTTGATCGTATCTGTCATACGACTCATGCTCGACCTTTCGGTCTTCTGTGTTCCGAGGCCATGTCTGTACATGCTAGGCTCGTCAAGTCAACCTAAGTGTTTCGCGTGTGTAAATTTGTCTTACACCCGTTGTATGTGAACGTAAGAATCTATCACACCCGATCATCACGTGGTGCTTCGAAACGACGAACTTTCGCAACGGTGCACAGTTAGGGGGAACACTTTCTTGAAATTTTAATGAGGGATCATCTTATTTACTACCGTCGTTCTAAGCAAATAAGATGCAAAAACATGATAAACATCACATGCAATCAAATAGTGACATGATATGGCCATCATCACTTTGCTCCTTTTGATCTCCATCTTCGGGGCTCCATGATCATCGTCGTCACCGGCATGACACCATGATCTTCATCATCATGATCTCCATCATCGTGTCTTCATGAAGTTGTCACGTCAACTATTACTTCTACTACTATGGCTAACGGTTAGCAATAAAGTAAAGTAATTACATGACGTTTATGTTGACACGCAGGTCATAAATAAATAAATTAAAGACAACTCCTATGGCTCCTGCCGGTTGTCATACTCATCGACATGCAAGTCGTGATTCCTATTACAAGAACATTATCATCTCATACATCACATACTTTGGCCATATCACATCACATGGCATACCCTGCAAAAACAAGTTAGACGTCCTCTAATTGTTGTTTGCATGTTTTACGTGGCTGCTATGGGTTTCTAGCAAGAACGTTTCTTACCTACGCAAAACCACAACGTGATATGTCAATTGCTATTTACCCTTCATAAGGACCCTTTTCATCGAATCCGATCCGACTAAAGTGGGAGAGACTGGCACCCGCTAGCCACCTTATGCAACTAGTGCATGTCAGTCGGTGGAACCTGTCTCACGTAAGAGTACGTGTAAGGTCGGTCCGGGCCGCTTCATCCCACAATGCCGCCGAATCAAGATTGACTAGTAACGGTAAGCATATTGAACAAAATCAATGCCCACAACTACTTTGTGTTCTACTCGTGCAAAGAATCTACGCAATAGACCTAGCTCATGATGCCACTGTTGGGGAACGTAGCAGAAATTCAAAAATTTCCTACGTATCACCAAGATCTATCTATGGAGAGACCAGCAACGAAGGGAAGGAGAGTGCATCTACATACCCTTGTAGATCGCTAAGCGGAAGGGTTCAAGTGAACGGGGTTGATGGAGTCGTACTCGTCGTGATTCAAATCACCGATGACCAAGTGCCGAACGGACGGCACCTCCGCGTTCAACACACGTACAGCCCGGTGACGTCTCCCATGCCTTGATCCAACAAGGGGAGAGGGAGAGGTTGAGGAAGACTCCATCCAGCAGTAGCATAATGGCGTGGTGATGATGGAGGAGCGTGGCAATCATGCAGGGCTTCGCCAAGCACCGCAGAAGAGGAGGAAGAAGAGATGCAGGGCTGCACTAACGAGAGATCGAATCGTGTGTTGTGGGCAGCCCAATGCCTCAATATATATAGGGAAGGGGAGGGGCTGCGCCCCCTCTAGGGTTCCCACCCCTAGGGGGGCGGCAGCCCTAGATGGGGAACAAGGGTGGCGGCCAAGAGGTGAGGGGAGAGGGAGGCGCACCAATATGGGCCCTAAGGCCCATATCCCCTAGGGTTTGCCCCCTTTTCCACCTCTTAGGCGCCATGGGCCCTTGTGGGAGGCGCACCAGCCCACTTAGGGGCTGGTCCCTCCCCACCCTTGGCCCATGCAAGCCTCCAGGACAGGTGGCCCCACTTGGTGGACCCCCGAGACCCTCCGGTGGTCCCGGTACACTACCGATAAAACCCGAAACTCTTTCGGTGACCAAAACAGGACTTCCCATATATAAATCTTTACCTCCGGACCATTCCGGAACTCCTCGTGACGTCCAGGATCTCATCCGGGACTCCGAACAACATTCGGTAACCACATACAAACTTCCTTTATAACCCTAGCGTCATCGAACCTTAAGTGTGTAGACCCTACGGGTTCGGGAGACATGCAGACATGACCGAGACGTTCTCCGGTCAATAACCAACAGCGGGATTTGGATACCCATGTTGGCTCCCACATGTTCCACGATGATCTCATCGGATGAACCACGATGTCAAGGACTTAATCAATCCCGTATACAATTCCCTTTGTCTATCGGTACGATACTTGCCCGAGATTCGATCGTCGGTATCCCGATACCTTGTTCAATCTCGTTACCGGCAAGTCTCTTTTACTCGTTCCGCAACACATCATCCCGTTATCAACTCCTTGATCACATTGTGCACATTACGATGATGTCCTACCGAGTGGGCCCAAAGATACCTCTCCGTCACACGGAGTGACAAATCCCAGTCTCGATTCGTGCCAACCCAACAGACACTTTCGGAGATACCCGTAGTGCACCTTTATAGCCACCCAGTTACGTTGTGACGTTTGGCACACCCAAAGTATTCCTACGGTATCCGGGAGTTGCACAATCCCATGGTCTAAGGAAATGATACTTGACATTAGAAAAGCTTCATCATACGAACTACATGATCTTGTGCTAGGCTTAGGATTGGGTCTTGTCCATCACATCATTCTTCTAATGATGTGATCCCGTTATCAACGACATCCAATGTCCATGGTCAGGAAACCGTAACCATGTATTGATCAACGAGCTAGTCAACTAGAGGCTTACTAGGGACATGGTGTTGTCTATGTATCCACACATGTATCTGAGTTTCCTATCAATACAATTCTAGCATGGATAATAAACGATTATCATGAACAAGGAAATATAATAATAACCTATTTATTATTGCCTCTAGGTCATATTTCCAACACTTGGAACTATAGCCTCTTAAAGAGACTATTTTTAGTCAGACTAAAATAAGTCCCTTGGATCCAAGCACCCTCTAAGCATCCTGGAATTCTTTGACAAAACTAAGCGCCCTGAAATTCTTTGACAACTAAACTGCTGGCTATATGATGTTGGCCATATATATTGTACGTATATGAGGTGAAGAAACGAGTGGTAGTACTATACCAACTAAAAGATGAATTGTAAGAAATACTAGTATGTACGTACTGAAGAGTTAGTAACGAGAATAAACATAACATAGTTCTGCTAGGGGCTCAGCACAACACACCCCTCAAATTAAATTAAGCACACATGAAATTAAAATTTGCAACTATTCCGGTAGACACTGCATTAGAACCACCATGAGCAACGACACTGCCACCTTACCCGGAGTCCTCGTCCACGTCCTCGACTTCGTCCTTGTCCCTCTTCCTCTTGGCCGATACTTCTTTGCTTGAACCGCACACTTGGCTGTTGCTCTTCATCCAACCCTTGTAGATATTGAAGCAAAGGTAGCCATCCATTGCAGCATAGTGGATGTGGTCTATATCTAGTACATTCCGCTGCCATGCATGACAATGAAACGTGTAATGAGGTTTCTCCAGTTTACCGTACGAAGGATGAACCATGGCTCCTGCTAGGATCAACATTGAAGGCTGACGAGAGGACACCAGCCGATTCTTCTGGAGGTCGAAGGTGTTGCCTACAACGAGGCCTATCCGACGCAAGACTTATTTGTCGTTACCAAAGTCTACAGTAACGAATTTGACTAGGTTGCTCCCGAGGAAGTCCTTAAAATCCTGGCACTCAACGTCGGCATGTCATATGTGGTAGACCAAGCATAAGTCATGCACACAAACCTGGATCACGGCGGGCTTCTTCCTCTCTTCATCCTTTAGATCCTTCTCTCGTCCCAGGACTGTGGTGTACTCAACATCTAGCCCAGCGACCCACTCATCATCTGAGTTTTCGAACATGCGTCTGAAGCGAGAAAGGCATCCTTTCACCATCGCAGAAGAACGGGTGTAGATGACGTCGAACTCATCGCTGGTGATGGTTCTAACCTTGTACTCACCTCCGATCGCGGAGATTTGGGATGCCATGGATTTGGGAGGAGGGTTAGGATTAGTGGAACTACCGTAATGTGAATGGACGGGACGACTAGGAGCGAACCGCCGTAGTATTAAAGGACGTGCGGGGACGAGTAGGAGCGAACTGCCAGCATGCGAACGGCAGGGTAGTGGCTTTCCATTTTCCCATGATACAGGCTTCCGAGAGCCCTTGGATCTGAGATCGAACGGTTGCATGGCGTGATTATAGACCTATGGGTGAATATCCTATCCTGGAGGGTTATTCTGCAAATTTTCAGCAACTTAGCATGCGACCGTTTGATCTCAGATCCAAGGGCTGCCAGCAGCCCGTATCATGGTCACGCCTACCACGACCGCCGCATCGCTCGCGCGGTCGCGCCCTTGGAGATTTAACACGGTGCGTTAGGCTATCTGATGTTGGCATGTCATACATAGTCATCACTTAGTCACTCATACTACAACAATGTTGGCTATAAGTGTATTTTTTTACTCCTCTCTATCTCTTTCTTCGTACTCAAGGAAGAAACGGTGCTAAGCGCGTGTATTTATTGCATTTGCCAAGGAGTGACCTCTTCTAATGAAATGGTGTTGCTAAGTTTGCTTCATTTAATTAGCTATAGACTCAAAATTGTCTTTTCACCTAGGTACACACGCTTAGCACCGTTTCTTCCTTGGGTCATCAAACTAGTCTATCTCTTCTTGATTAACTTGCCACATCAGACTTTATGCCTATGTGGCAAGCTTAAGCACCTGTAGGAGCAAGTAAAAGTAAGTATAATAGTGCGCTTTACATGGCATTTTTGCATATGTGGAGGAAAGAGAGGCAAGGAAAAAGCGGAGAAGTGGGCTCTCATGCAAGAGTCAACCTCTACTACATGGTGGAGCATTGGGAGAGGCACCTGTATGGAGGTGGTCAGGAATCTGGGAGACTCACGCCGGTCGTAGCGCCGCAGTTAAAATGATAATGGCAAGTCAAATCACGGGGCCCCACCTGTCTAGCAGTAACTCGCTGTCAAATCACACAATCCTACGTTTGCAGCAACCTACTCCCTCGTCTTCTCGCGTCTCTGTCGAACCGACTAGGCGGAACTTCCCCGCCGCCTACCGCGCAGGAAAAGCCCCGCCCTCGACTTTTAAATAGTATACAGTATACTAATTTTATATCCATGGATTGCGCCCACGCCATGGAGCAAAGCGTCTAGAAAACGGTGGTACACATGTACGGAGTATACAGCACGCCCGTCGCGTTCGCGTCGCACCCCAGACGGCCGGTCGGTCTGGCACGCTGCTCTCCGAATGGAACGCGCGTCATATTGTGTTTGCACACACATGTGGGACGACAATTGAGAACCGACCATAGGCACGCCCGTCGCGTTCGCGTCGCACCCCAGACGAGAGGGCCGGCGGCTGTGACTGGATCAAAAATCAAAATCAATTTACCCTTCAATTAATAAAGCGAACCCACATTAACTAGTCTCCCTTTTATTCTGGGTCATAATTGACCATGATTTTCGCACATAAAATATATGTTATACATTGTAAAAATAATACTCCCTCCATTTTTGTATACAAGGCCACTATCAAAATTACAATTTGCAACTATACAAGGCCACTAACATTAATCGAGGCAAAATTGATGGCGTTTGCCTCGTACTAGCACCCGAGGACATTAATATCCCTTGTGTGCATGCGGGAGTGAGAAGGTTAGCTTGCATTCCCAACATTAATCAACCAATGAGGAGTTAGAGGGTTGGCTTGTTGTGCTTGGGAGAGAAAAACCACATTAATTAACACGACAATCAAGGTGACAAGCTAGCTTGCAACATTGACTTAAACATAGCTTTGATTTTTACCTTGGTACCTGTAATATGAGTTTGTTGTATAATTTTAAAGTACATTCAGATACGAACCAAACGATACAATTTTTGATGACATGCATTCACATTTTGCTTGTCAAATACAGTATGTGGTCAAACTTTGACCCAAAATACGCAAAACAACAAAAAAATACTTCCAAGACCAGCGCCGCTCTTCCGCTCTTCTCCTTTTAAATCACCGCCGCTCCTCTTCTGTTCCAATCTAAATGCAGCGCCGCTCCTCTCCTCTTCCATTTCAAAACCACCACCCCTCCTCTCCTGTTCCAGTCCAAAACCAGCGTCGCTCCTCTCCTGTTCTAATCCAAAACCAGCGCTGCTCCTCTCCTCTTCCATTCAAAAACCACTGCTGGCGAGTGAAGTTGCTGTGGAGAAGTAGATCGATGGAGGAGTACAACCGATACGCGAGGATCGCAGACAGCGACCCTGTGAAGTTAGCTAGGATGTTGGAGATACAGTCTTGGTTTGTCAACAAGGAGCAACTAGCGGCGACGACGACATCCATGGCCAAATATCTGCAACAGAGCGAAAAGGCGGCGATACTCCCGGAGGGAGTCGCGCCGGAGTGCATAGAGCTGCTCCTTTGGGCCACGGAGCAAACAGATTCACCGAATCCGATCGTGAGGGAGCGGTGGTGGGAGTATCAATCCCAGATGGAGAATCCACCAGAGATTGAAGGATCGAGCATCTATAGGGTGCCGTTTGTGAGGGTGTCCTGCCAGAGCGAGCCGGTGTAGTCTTCGTCGACCGAACCCAACTGCAAGAGGAGAAAAGCAGTTGGCCTGATGACACTTCCCCGCCATCGTCTCCCTCGCTGTTCACATCGTCTCACGGGGCGGATGTCTGCCGCCGAGGAATAGGAGGGGGCTTCCCCCCCAGCCCAATAGTCGGGCAGGTTGTGAATTGTCAGGAGGAGCTTAGGGTTGTCAGTATTTGCAGGTTGTGAATTGTGTTTTGTGTTGTGTATTTTGAGAGTACTTTCAGATATGAATGTCTTTTGAATTTCAGATTTGCAGTATTGAGCATATGAAGTATTTTATGAATTCTAGAGATCTATTTTTAGCACTTAAAAAATGTAGTTTCATAGGAGTATAAAAGTGCAGACAATGTGATTCTCAGAGAAGAAACTGCAAGTTTCAGTTTCAGATAAGAAACTGCAAGTTCAGTTTCAGATAAGAAACTGCAACTTTCAGAGGCAGAGCATTTATATTAACACGGCCTTTTCAAACAGGGTTAACATCATGTTGGAAGTTCTATTCATGGTCGAAAATGGAACTACCAGCCAGTTAACATCATGCTGATCAACATTCATGCATAGCACATCTTCATATGATGCACAGTCAAAATGCCCACACAATGTCGAGTGTGCGAAACACAGAGAAAACGAGGGACGAAGTTTTGGCAAGTGTTGGACGTGGTTTTGGGCTGCCCCGTCTAGGCTTTCATTTTTAACATGCGCAGCCCACGACCTCGGATGGGAGGTCCATAGGCCTGTTTGTATTTTCTTAGGGCCTTCATGTATCGACCGGCCTATGGACCTCCCATCCGAGGTTTTATTTTTGGCAACCCAATTTGTGTATTTTTTTGAAGAAAACACAGAGGTATGTTCTATTTTTCTATATAAGAATAGGAACGCCAGGTCCAACTTATGTTTCCCTTCTAACTATATTATATATATTTAAATTATTTTATATGTTGACTGTTTAGTTCACATACTCCCTCTTCGGTTTATAGGGCTTATCTCAAAATTTTAGTTTTTCCATTTTCTAAGGCTCAATTTGGTTGTTTTCCATCACATGTTCAGATTCCAAGGTGCATTAAATCATTGCATGCAAGTATTAAGAGAAAATTGACCAATGCATGTACTTTATGCATGCATGCATTGATAAACATAATTTTTGAGGAAAACAAGTGCATTAATTAGGTGCTTTTGCAAACTACAAAAAGTATTCCACCATTCATCATCTACCTTGGTTGGTGAGATTTTTGAATTGAGCCCTATAAACCGAAAAGGAGGGAGTAATTGGCAAATAGATGACCGCTCTCGTGATCCCCTTCGCCCCCGACACTACCTTCACCCTCGCCGCCACCCCTGCCACTACCTCCACCCTCGCCACCGCCATAGATCTTGCCGCCACCCCCCCGCCTCTTGACTCCGGGCGCGCTTGCCCCCCTCAGCAAGTCCGCTAGCGCGCCCCATGGAGTCGCCGGCCATATCCACGGGGGAATGGCTGGAAGACAGGCAGATGTACAAGATGCATCTCCCACATGTCTACAAAGCCTTCCCGCGGATGCTCCAGCCGCTCGACTCCGTCGCGTCGGCGGTGCTGCGGGAGACTCGAGGAAGGAGATGGAGGGAGCAGGCGATGAGGATCCGCAACGACACTCTCTCCTGGACCCAGTGCACGCGCGAATGGAGGGAAGCAGAGGAGGAAGCTGCGAGGGAGGAAGCCAAGGAGGGACCGAATCCGTTCTCTCACTCGCGCAGGTACGCTCGGATATGCAAGGATCATGTGGATTCTAAGGAGATTTCTCAGAGAAGCACAGGATGCCCCACCCCAGTGAGCCGTCGATTGCGTTCGTTCGATGGGCGAAAGGAGAAGTGAATTCAGGAGATCCATGCCGTGCTGCGAGATGGGAATGCTTGACTGGACTCCTGCCCACCAGCACGCCACCGGAGCCGGAGCAGGTGGATCCCCTACCTTACCTCTCCCCCAAACCTGCAGAAGATTGAAATTAGGCTTGCAATGTGCTTCAATTGAGCTGTCTGGGGGTTATTTCTGCTTCCTGAGAGGATGAGAAGGAACTAGGAACTCCGATGAATTTCCCCCATCACAATGGGGGGAGCGCCGGTTGGGCAGTGGTACGGCCCACCTCCGCCCCAAATGGGGGCACAATCTGGGCGGGCTCCTGTAATTGCCCAAGATCAATCTTCTGGTGGTTCTGACTCTCAGATCAGTGGGAAATCTCAAGGCAAGAATCAACAAAAGAAGAGATAGGACATCCAGAAAACTGGTCCTGCCCCTGCTTCGGGCCTTATGGCATACTCTGAGGTGATCTGCTACAACTGTGGGGAACCAGGGCATCATTTGGATAAATGTGTCAAGCCCAAGAGTTGTTTTATTTGCAAAATGGTTACCCATAAAGTTGAGAATTGCCCTGTCAGAAGGAAAACCCACAGTTCTACTAGATATGTTGGAAGTGCTGCTCCAGGATTATGTCCACCATTGACAAAATTTTCTATGACACACAATTAGATAGTTTCTTTCCCCTTTCTAGTTGTAGAGCTCTGCCCAGATGTGGTAGTGACCACACTCCTTTGCTCCGAGACTCTGGTCTTAACCAAACTCCAAAGAGCAATAGTTTTAAATTTGAAAAGTGGTGGTTGCTTAGAGAAGATTTTACTGAGCTAGTCAGGAAAATCTGGAATGAGCCTACTGGGAGCAGCTGCCCCCTAGAAAATTGGCAGATCAAAATTAGGAGATTGAGAAGAACTACCAAAGGGTGGAACACCAATGAGGAAGCTAATCTTAGAATATACAAAAGGCTTCTCCTCCTTGAGTTTGATTCTCTAGATATTAAGGCAGAAACCACTGACCTCTCTGAGGGTGAGACTAATAGATTAAGCTTTGTCCATGGAGAGCTCAAGAAAATTTGGCTTCAAGAAGAAATCAAAGCCAAACAAAGGTCTAGATATAGGAACATTAAGGAGGGTGATAGAAATACTGCTTACTTCCATGCAGTAGCTAACCAGAGGAGGAGGAAAACCCTCATTCACTCCCTTGATGGCCCTAATGGCCCTGTTACTGAGGTAGATGAGATGCTGAAAGTGGCTAGTGACTTCTACAAAGACCTGTTTAAGAAAGAAAACCCTTCTGGGTTCTCTCTACAAAACAATTTTCTCTCTGCTTCTGAAAAAGACTCTCCTGCTGAAAATGAGCTGCTAGAAGCCCCTTTTTCAGAGACAGAGGTGAAGGAAGCCATTTTTAGCTCTTATCCTGATGGGGCTCCTGGTCCTGATGGGATTCCCTTCTTGTTTTACCAGCATTTTTGGGACTTGGTGAAAAATGATCTGTTAGATCTTTTCCAAGCCTTTCATAGAGGAGAGTTGGATCCAACAACTTACTCATGGGGGTCTGTTGGGGTCAAATTAATAACTGTGAAAGTGATTTTTTCCTTGCTGGTAAAGGCCTTAGGCAAGGTGACCCCATCTTCCCGCTTTTGTTTAATTTAGTAGTGGACATTCTTACTAAAATACTGAGCAAAGCTGCTGATCATAGTCTGATTGCAGGGCTCTGTCCTGAGGTCTGCCCTGGTGGCATCATCTGCCTTCAATATGCAGATGATACCATCCTTTTCTTAGACAATGACTCCACACATGCTAGCAATCTGAAAACTGTTCTAACCTGTTTTGAACAAGTCTCAGGCATGAGAATCAACTACTCTAAAAGTGAACTCATCCCTATCAACATGGATGATCAGGAGTTAGCTGACTTCCTGTCTATTCTAGTTTGTAATAAAGGTAACTTCCCCATTAAGTACCTAGGTATCCCTCCACTATGATAAACCGAGGAGAGAGGATTTCCAACCCCTTCTGAATAAAATCATTAAAAGGATTGCTGGGTGGAGGGGAAAACTTCTCTCTTACAGAGATAGATTGATCCTCATACAAGCTTGTTTGGCTAGCATTCCAGTGTATCTCCTCTCCTTCTTCAACTTCCCTAAGTGGGCAGTGAACCTCATCAATTCTCAGATGTCTCATTGCTTGTGGAATGATTTTGAGGGAAATAGGAAGCTACACCTTGCTAATTGGGCCCTAGTCTCTATGAAAAAAGATTTTGGAGGCCTAGGCATACCTAACCTCCAAGAAATTAACATATGTCTTCTAGGGTCTTGGATTAAAAGATTCTATGAGGAAGACCTGAAACCCTGGAAGCTTCTTATTGCCCATAAATACCTAGGAAATGAACCTAATATTTTTGTCCCTTCCTCCAACCCTAAGACCTCTAGATTCTGGAAAGGATTAAAATCTATTATGCATGCTGTGAAATTTGGCTATAGATGGAACATAGGGGATGGGAGCAGAACCAGGTTCTGGGACGATACTTGGTTTGGCACATCCCCCCTAGCAGTCCAATTTTGGCCTATTTACTCTATCTGCAATGAGCTTAACAAAAGTGTCAATGAAGTTTGGGACGGTCAATGCCTAAAACTCTCGTTTAGAACGAACTTTAGTGATAGTCTCATGGAACAATGGTTCCAGTTGGAGGAAATTGCCAAAAGCATTACCTTTACTGCCGAACCGGATGCCCTGATTTGGCAGCTGGACAATAAGGGGAAGTATTCCTCCAGCTCCCTCTATCATGTTATCAACTTTAGAGGGGTTCAACCCGTGTTTATCCCTGCTGTCTGGAAATTGAGAGTTCCCCCTAAAATTCATGTATTTCTCTAGCTTCTCTCCAAAAACAAATTGATGACTAGGGATAACCTTAGGAAGAGACACATCATCAAACCCCTTGATTGTGTTTACTGCTTGGAACAAGAGTCTTGTTCTCACCTATTTTTTGAATGTATAGTTGCTAAACATCTCTGGGCCCACATCGAGGAATATTTCCCTAGTCAGATTGGCTCATCCTTTGAATCTGTCGCCAGATTCTGGATTACTACCAAAAAGTGCTCAGTTTTAAACACTGTTAGCTCAGCTGTCCTTTGGTGCCTCTAGAAATATAGAAATGCTATGATTTTCAGTAACACCTCCTGGATTTCCATTCCACAGGTCTTGAGGTTGACCAGGAACATGGTGAGGAACTGGGCGATTCTCTCCTCCAGATCGGACAAGGACAAGTTGATGAGCTTCGTGGAAACCCTAACAAGATCCCTCCAGAAACCGTTGGCGATCACTTGTGGCTGAACAAGGCTCGACCTGCTCTAGGGCTAGACCCGTGGGCTCGTCTCAAGATCTCTGATGAAGATGATGGGCACCTGGCGCCGAAAAAGAGGGACATCCACCATGCTACGCCTTCCAGCCCGGTGTCTCCGCTTGCTTACTGGTCGCCGCAGGCTGACACGGCCCCTCGACTGAAGACCATGAAGGCTTCGCTGGACCCTCCTTGTGTCATTTGAGTGCTCTATCCGCTCTGCCTTTGGCACCGCTCGGGTGATTTGTGTTATTCAGAGAACTTGTTCATCCACCCCCCTAGTTTGTAGCTTTTCTACCTTTGCTTTCGAACTGCTCTTTGAGCTGTTGTATCAGAATATGTTGTGGTTTCGTTCTCAGCAATGGAACCGGGGAGATGCTCCCTGTTTTTCTAAAAAATATATTTTATATGTTATTATATATTATTTTTATTGTCATCATATATTTAACATATACTTACATATGTAAGAAAACAATATCCCACATCTTATTAACTTATAAAAATAATTTCTTAACAAATAAAATCCTGGATTGTTTTGGCACGAAAATTCTAGTGATTGTGTACAAAAGCTTGGTAAGATTTAAGGATGAATATAATAATATCACTTATTATTTAAATATATTTATAACAAAATGCTCAGCTCCTTTTTATTTTTTGATAACATCGCTGGCCCAACCCAACATTATAATTAGAATCAGCCCAGCAAGATCATGTATTTCGAGAAAGTGCAAATGGCCTGTAATTTTTTAGGAAATAAAATAAACGGGCCACATGGACGCTACATTATTTGTTCACCCAGCCCAGCTAATGGCTGTAATTCAAAAAAAAGATCAAATTGACTGTAAATTCTACCGCGCAAAAAAGACTGTAAATTCTGAAAAAATGGGTTGAATACGTGCCACATTTTTGGAGGCTGAAATGTGGGCCAATAGGTTGAAGCCAACGCAAGTCGTTGTCAATTTATTCAACAAATGATTCTGACATGTTAGCCGTTGGATTAACATTCAACGACCGACATCCATCTTCAATCTCTCGTCTTCTTCCTCCAGCGCCGCCGGGACCACCTCTCGCCTCCTGCTGCTAGCAGCTCTGCTTAGCACGCTTCGCTATGAAGCGCTACTCCACTGTTGGCCAGGCCATCCCTCCACCCCTCCACACCTCCCGTTCTTCTCCACCGACTGCTGAACCACACCGCACTAGAACCAGTTAACCCTTGTACACCTCTCCGTCTGTGACTCTACTCCCGCGTCTTCCCATCTCCGGCTTGTTGCTGTCCGGGGCCTCGCCGTCGTCCACCACCTTGGATGCGCTCGGCATGGCATGGTCAACTTGGTCAATGAACGACACCATCGGAAGTAGACTGTGCGTGGAGAGGCTGACAGCTGGGTCCATGGCCGCACACAAGGAAATGCCTCCTTATTATGCGCAAAATAATGATTCCTCCACTTGACATCTGGGACCCACCGGAAGGGCCTCTGTATTTCACGAAAATAACATGGCCCCCGCTGACATGTCGGACCCACCAGCTATCTTCACATGCAAGGAAGTGCCTCCTTATTACGCATAAAAAAAATGAATATTCCCCCTGCCAGCTGGAACCCAGCATAGTGGGAGGCTGACTTGTGGGCCTACCAAGTTGACGGGACGGAGGGCTTTGTCAACTTAGTCAATATGAACGATTCTAGCTCCTGTTACCGTACGATGTTCATCCAACGGCCGTAGTGCTTCTTCAACCTCTGGTCTTCTTGCTCCAGCCTCCCAAACCAGCGCCGGTCGTGCCGCGTGCTCCTGCCTCCCGTGGCCGGCTGTGATGCCGCGGAGGCCTCACCGCCCCCTACTACTCCCACCGCTGGCCAGGCCATCCCTCTACTCACCCACACCCCCTGTTATTCTGCGGTGACAACAACCTCACACCGCAGCCGAACCAGTGACCCCTCGTACTCCTCTTTGCGTGGGCATCCACTGCTGCGTCTTCCCCGGCTCCGAGTCGTCCCCTTCTTAGTCCTCGCCGTCGTCCACCGCCCTGGTTCTCTCGGCGCGGCGTGGTCAACGTGGTCAACGACCGACTTCCATCGGAAGAGTACTGTACGTGGAGAGGCTGACAGCTGGGTCCAGGCGGCCGCAAGGAAGTGCCTCCTTATTACGCCCAAAATAATTATTCCTCCACCTGACAGTAGGGACCCATCGGACGGGCCACCTTATTTCGCGAAAAAAAATGTTTCCCCCCTGACTGCTAGGACCCACCGGACGGGCCAGCGTATTTTACGAAAAACGTTCCCCCTGCTGTCAGCTCGGACCCACCGGAAGTGCCTCCTTATTACGCACAAAAAAACGAATACTCCCCCTGCTAGCTGGGACCCACCATGGTGGGAGGCTGACTTGTGGGCCTACTAAGTTGATTGGGGCGGGGGCCTTTGTCAACTTTAGTCAATATGAACGATTCTAGCTCGAGTGACCGTACGATGTCCATCCAACGACAGTAGTGCTTCTTCAACCTCTGGTCTTCTTGCTCCAGCCGCCCAAAGCAGCGCCGGTCGTGCCGCATGCTCCTGCCTCCCGTGGCCGGCTGTGCTACCGCGGAGGCCTCACCGCCCCCTACTATTCCCACTGCTGGCCAGGCCCTGCGGGGACGACAGCCTCACACCGCAGCCAAACCAGTGAACCCTCGTACTCCTCTCCGCGCGGGCTTCCACTGCCGCGTCTTCCCTGGCTCCCCGTCGTCCCCTTCCTAGGCCTCGCCGTCGTCCACCGCCCTGGTGCTCTCGGCGCAGCTTGGTCAACGTGGTCAAGGAACGACTTCCATCGGACGTGGACTGTACGTGGAGAGGCTGACAGCTAGGTCCACGACCGCAGCAAGGAAGTGCCTCCTTATTACACGGAAAATAATGATTCCTCCACCTGACAGCTGGGACCCACCGGACGGGCCACTGTATTTCGTGAAAAAAACGTTTCCCCTGACTGCTGGGACCAACCAGCTACACCTTCGCACGCAAGGAAGTGCATCCGGGCAAAAAATAATAATAAAATGATTCGTCCCCCTAACTACTGGGACCCACCAGCTACATCTTCGCACACAAGGAAGTGCCTGACAGTCGGGACCCACCTGGTCGAAGCGTACGTAGCGTTGTCATTCTGGTCGCGAACGTGTACGTACATATATACTGGTCGATGTAGAGGCGCGCACGTAGCATGTACACGTAGGTACAGCGGCCAGGGTGCAAGAAAGAAAATACGGCCACATATGTGTACATATGGGCAGGGTCTCGAATGCCTACTCGCACATACGTACAACCAGGGCTCGTGTACATGGCTGGGTCGGAACGGAAAAACAGCATCGTCGTCGTGTTCATGGGTAGGCCACAGAATGCGTTGTGTTCATCGGGAGGGCTTGGACGGAACAGGCGATGGAAACGAGGCCTGACGTACCGCAGAATGGAGGAAACAGCCTTGTGTTCGACCGGTCATGTTTGAAACGGGATCCTGTTCATCGGGAGGGGTCTGGCGTACCTCAAAACGGAGGAAACGGACCTCCTACGGTCGAAGCGGGGGTCCTGTTGATCGGGAGGGGTGTGGCGTACCGCAAAACAGAGGAAACAGACTTGTGTTGGAGCGCTACGGTCGAAACGGGGTCCTGTTGATCGGGAGGGGTGTGGCGTACCGCAAAACGGGACTCCACGGGATACTGTTCATCTCCACCGTCGACCCCCTCCAGCCTCCACGGGCTACTATCCATCCACCGTCGACCTCCTCCAGCCTCCACCTGCGACTGTTCATCCACGGGCTCCTGTTCATCCAGCCTCCACCGCGCGCTACTCCACCGGCTACTGTTCAACCAGCCCTCTCCACGGGCTCCTGTTCAACCACCCCTCCACGGGCTACTGTTCATCCAGCCCTCCACCGTCTACTGTTCATCCTGCCCTCCACGGGGTGTTCCTGTTCATCCAGCCCTCCACGGGGTCCTGTTCATCTAGCCCCAACCGGCTCGATCGATTGGGGTCCAGTTCATCCAGATGCAACACCACGGGGTCCTGTTCATCCACCCCCACCGGGAACTGTTCATCCAAACCCCCCCGCAACGCTCACTGTTCATCCAGAGGCAGCATCGATCGGCTTCAGTTAGCAGCAGTACCGAAGGAATCGCTCGATCGGGTTCAGTTAATAGCCATTGATCGGTCGCTCGGGTTCAGTAACGCGTAGCCTGCAGTGCAATCACTCGGGTTCAGTTAGAGACCAACGCCTCGCTCGGGTTCAGTTAGAGCCAACGCCTTGCACACACGCACGTATGTGTACGAGAGAAATGCGCATCGCTCGGCCCTGACCTCCCACCGTAACCGGGAACTCCCCGAAATTTTCCTCCCCCTCGCTTCTACCACGGTTTTTTCCGTCATGGACGGCCCAAAGAATGTCATGCAGCTGCCTCTCCGGCCCGTCCAGGACGAAAAGCCCATTTTCTGTCATGATTTTTTGTCATAGAAGTAGGAGCCCACCACATCTATGATGATACCGGATTTTGTCACAATTATCGTCATAGAAGTGTCATATGTATGACAATTTTTTTTCGTTCGGCCCAAAATGTCACAGATGTGTCTTTTTTTGTAGTGCTTCATCATCCCAGCGCTCTCCATGATGAGGAGGGAGTAGTTCACCCTCGTGGCTGAGGGTATGTACCAGTAGCTATGTGTTTGATCTTTCTCTCTCTTGTGTTCTTGATTTGGCACGATCTTGATGTATCGTGAGCTTTGCTATTATAGTTGGATCTTATGTTGCTTCTCCCCCTCTACTCTCTTGTAGTGGATTGAGTTTTCCCTTTGAAGTTATCTTATCGGATTGAGTCTTTAATGAATTGAGAACACTTGATGTATGTCTTTCCGTGCGTATCTGTGGTGACAATGGGATATCACGTGATTCACTTGATGTATGTCTTGGTGATCAACTTGCGGGTTCCGCCCATGAACCTATGCATAGGGGTTGGCACACGTTTTCGTCTTGATTCTCCAGTAGAAACTTTGGGGCACTCTTTGACGTTCTATGTGTTGGTTGAATAGATGAATCTGAGATTGTGTGATGCATATCGTATAATCATACCCATGGATACTTGAGGTGACATTGGAGTATCTAGGTGACATTAGGGTTTTGGTTGATTTGTGTCTTAAGGTGTTATTCTAGTACAAACTCTAGGGCTGTTTGTGACACTTATAGGAATAGCCCAATAGATTGATTGGAAATAATAACTTTGAGGTGGTTTCATACCCTACCATAATCTCTTCGTTTGTTCTCCGCTATTAGTGCTTTGGAGTGACTCTTTGTTGTATGTTGAGGGATAGTTATATGATCCAATTATGTTATTATTGTTGAGAGAACTTGCACTAGTGAAAGTATGAACCCTAGGCCTTGTTTCCTATCATTGCAATACCGTTTACGCTCACTTTTACCACTTGTTACCTTGCTGTTTTTATATTTTTCAGATTACAAAAACCTATATCTACCATCCATATTGCACTTGTATCACCATCTCTTCGCCGAACTAGTGCACCTATAGAATTTACCATTGTATTGGGTGTGCTGGGGACATAAGAGACTCTTTGTTATTTGGTTGCAGGGTTGCTTGAGAGAGACCATCTTCATCCTACGCCTCCTACGGATTGATAAACCTTAGGTCATCCACTTGAGGGAAATTTGCTACTGTCCTACAAACCTCTGCACTTGAACGTTGCAGAAAATTAAAATTTTTCCTACGGTTTCACCAAGATCCATCTATGAGTTCATCTAAGCAACGAGTCATGGGAGAGAGATTGCATCTACATACCACTTTGTAGATCGCGAGCGGAAGCGTTCAACGAACGGGGATGAGGTAGTCGTACACGACGTGATCCAAATCATCGGAGATCCTAGCACCGAAAGCACAGCACCTCCGCATTCAACACACGTACGGTCAGCGTAACGTCTCCTTCTTCTTGATCCATCAAGGCAAAGGAGAGGTTGGGGAAGATAGCTCCAGCAGCAGCACGACGGCGTGGTGATGGTGGAGTTGCAGTACTTCGACAGGGCTTCGCCGAGCTCTACGGAGGAGGAGGAGGTGTTGGAGAGGGAGAGGGAGGCGCCAGGAGCAAGGGTGCGCTGCCCCCCCTCCCCTCCCCCCTTTATATAGCCCCTTGGGGGGGGGGGCGCCGGCCCTAGGAGATGGAATCTCCTAGGGGGGCGGCGGCCAAGGGTGGGGCTTGCCCCCCAAGCAAGGGGGCGCCCCCCCTCTTTAGGGTTTCCCCCCTCTAGGTGCATGGGCCTCTAGGGGCTGGTTCCCCTTGGCCCATGTAGGCCAAGGCGCACCCCTAGATCCCATGTGGCCCCCGAGGCAGGTGGCCCCACCCGGTGGACCCCCCGGGACCCTCCGGTGGTCCCGGTACAATACCGATAACCCCGAAACTTGTCCCGATGGCCGTATGACGACTTCCCATATATAAATCTTTACCTCCGGACTATTCCTAAACTCCTCGTGACGTCCGGGATCTCATCCGGGACTCCGAACAACAGTCGGGTTACTGCATATACATATCTTCACAACCCTAGCGTCACCGAACCTTAAGTGTGTAGACCCTACGGGTTCGGGAGACATGCAGACATGACCGAGACGGCTCTCGGGCAATAACCAACAGTGGGATCTGGATACCCATGTTGGCTCCCACATGCTCCACGATGATCTCATCGGATGAACCACGATGTCGAGGATTCAATTAATCCCGTACACGATTCCCTTTGTCAATCGGTATTTTACTTGCCCGAGATTCGATCGTCGGTATCCCAATACCTCGTTCAATCTCGTTACCGGCAAGTCACTTTTCTCGTACCGTAATGCATGATCCCGTGATCAAACACTTTGATCACATTGAGCTCATTATGATGATGCATTACCGAGAGGGCCCGGTGATACCTCTCCGTCAAGCGGAGTGACAAATCCCAGTCTCGATCCGTGTCAACCCAACAGACACTTTCAGAGATACCCGTAGTATACCTTTATAGTCACCCAGTTACGTTGTGACGTTTGGTACACCCAAAGCACTCCTACGGTATCCGGGAGTTACACGATCTCATGGTCTAAGGAAAGGATACTTGACATTGGAAAACTCTAGCAAATGAACTATGCGATCTTATGCTATGTTTAGGATTGGGTCTCGTCCATCACATCATTCTCCTAATGATGTGATCTCGTTATCATTGACATCCAATGCCCATAGTTAGGAAACCATGACTATCTGTTGATCAACGAGCTAGTCAACTAGAGGCTTACTAGGGACACGTTGTTGTCTGTTATTCACACATGTATTACGATTTCCGGATAACACAATTATAGCACGAATAAAGACAATTATCATGAATAAGGAAATATAATAATAATGCTTTTATTATTGCCTCTAGGGCATATTTCCAACAAGATGAACTCTCAGGCTTCACTTATATAATTTTGAGAGTCTTAAATAGCATGGTAATTTGCTTAAAAATCTTAATATGCTTGGTATTCAAGATTTGTAGAACTTTCTTTTGAGTGCATTGAATACTAAGAATAGTTTGATGCTTGATAATTGTTTTGAGATATGAAGATGGTGATATTAGAATCATGCTAGTTGAGTAGTTGTGAATTTGAGAAATACTTGTGTTAAAGTTTTTGATTCCCGTAGCATGCACGTATGGTGAACCGTTATGTGATGAAGTCGGAGCATGATTTATTTATTGATTGTCTTCCTTATGAATGGCGGTCGGGGACGAGCGATGGTCTTTTCCTACCAATCTATCCCCCTTGGAGCATGCGCGTAATACTTTGCTTTGATAACTTCTATATTTTTGCAATAAGTATATGAGTTCTTTATGACTAATGTTGAGTCCATGGATTATACACATTTTTCCCATCCTTGCACCATTGCTAGCCTCTCTAATACCACGCACTTTTCGCCGGTATCATACACCCACCATATACCTTCCTCAAAACAGCCACCATACCTACCTATCATGGCATTTCCATAGCCATTCCGAGATATATTGCCATGCAACTTTCCACCGTTCCATTTATTATGACACGCTCCATCATAGTCATATTGCTAGCATGATCATGTAGTTGACATAGTATTTGTGGCAAAGCCACCATTCATAATTCTTTCATACATGTCACTCTTGATTCATTGCATATCCTGGTACACCGCTGGAGGCATTCACATAGAGTCATATCTTGTTCTAAGTATCGAGTTGTAATTGTTGAGTTGTAAGAAAAATAAAAGTGTGATGATCATCATTTTTAGAGCATTGTCCCAAGTGAGGAAAGGATGATGGAGACTATGATTCCCCCACAAGTCGGGATGAGACTCCGGACGAAAAAAAAGAGAAAAAGAGGCCATAAAAAAAGAGAAAAGGCCCAAATTAAAAAAATGAGAGAAAAAGAGAGAAGGGACAATGTTACTATCCTTTTACCACACTTGTGCTTTAAAGTAGCACCATGATCTTCATGATATAGAGTCTCCTATGATATCACTTTCATATACTAGTGGGAATTTTTCATTATAGAACTTGGCTTGTATATTCCAATGATGGGCTTCCTCAAAATGCCCTAGGTCTTCATGAGCAAGCGAGTTGGATGCACACCCACTTAGTTTTTTTGTTGAGCTTTCATATACTTATAGCTCTAGTGCATCCATTACATGGCAATCCCTACTCACTCACATTGATATCTATTGATGGGAATCTCCATAGCCCGTTGATACACCTAGTTGATGTGAGACTATCTTCTCCCTTTTTGTCTTCTCCACAACCACCATTCTATTCCACATATAGTGCTATATCCATGGCTCACGCTCATGTATTGTGTGAAGATTGAAAAAGTTTTGAGAATGTCAAAAGTATGAAACAATTGCTTGGCTTGTCATCGGGGTTGTGCATGATTTAAATACTTTGTGTGGTGAAGATAGAGCATAGCCAGACTATATGATTTTGTATGGATAACTTTCTTTGGCCATGTTATTTTGAGAAGACATGATTGCTTTGTTAGTGTGCTTGAAGTATTATTATTTTTATGTCAATATGAACTTTTGTCTTGAATCTTTCGGATCTGAATATTCATGCCACAATTAAGAAGAATTACATTGAAAATATGCCAAGTAGCACTCCGCATCAAAAATTCTTTTTATCATTTACCTACTTGAGGACGAGCAGGAATTAAGCTTGGGGATGCCTGATACGTCTCCAACGTATCTATAATTTTTGATTGCTCCATGCTATATTATCTACTGTTTTGAACAATACTGGGCTTTATTATCCACTTTTATATTATTTTTGGGACTAGCCTATTAACCGGAGGCCTAGCCCAGAATTGCTATTTTTTGCCTATTTCAGTGTTTCGAAGAAAAGGAATATCAAACGGAGTCGAAACGGAATGAAATCAACTGGAGAAGTTATTTTTGGAAGGAAAGCTACTAGAAAAACTTGGAGTGCATGCCAGAGGAGTCCCGGGCTGCCCACGAGGGTGGGGGGCGCGCCCACCCCCCTAGGGTGCGCCCCCTGCCTCGTGGACAGCCCGGAGGTCCACCGACGTACTTCTTCCTCCTATATATACCCATATACCCTAAAACGACCGAGGAATAGAATAGATCAGGAGTTCCGCCGTCGCAAGCCTCTCTAGCCACCAAAAGTCAATCAGGACCCTGTTCCGGCACCCTGCCAGAGGGGGGAACCCTCACCGGTGGCCATCTTCATCATCCCGGCGCTCTCCATGATGAGGAGGGAGTAGTTCACCCTCGGGGTTGAGGGTATGTACTAGTAGCTATGTGTTTAATCTCTCTCTCTCTCTCTCTCTCTCTCTCTCTCTCTCTCGTGTTCTTGATTTGGCACGATCTTGATGTATCGCGAGCTTTGCTATTATAGTTGGATCTTATGTTGCTTCTCCCCCTCTACTCTCTTGTAATGGATTGAGTTTTCCCTTTGAAGTTATCTTATCGGATTGAGTCTTTAATGACTTGAGAACAATTGATGTATGTCTTGCCGTGCGTATCTGTGGTGACAATGGGATATCACGTGATTCACTTGATGTTTGTCTTGGTGATCAACTTGCGGGTTCCGCCCATGAACCTATGCATAGGGGTTGGCACACGTTTTCGTCTTGATTGTCCGGTAGAAACTTTGGGGCACTCTTTGAGGTTCTATGTGTTGGTTGAATAGATGATCTGAGATTGTGTGATGCATATCGTATAATCATACCCACGGATACTTGAGGTGACATTGGAGTATCTAGGTGACATTAGGGTTTTGGTTGATTTGTGTCTTAAGGTGTCCACATACCCTTGTAGACCGTAAGCGGAAGCGTTATGACAACGCGGTTGATGTAGTCGTACGTCTTCACGATCCGACCGATCCTAGTACCGAAAGTACGGCACCTCCGCGATCTGCACACGTTCAGCTCGGTGACGTCCCACGAACTCTCGTTCCAGCTGAGTGTCGAGGGAGAGCTTCGTCAGCACGACGGTGTGATGACGGTGATGATGAAGTTACCTAGGGCTTCGCCTAAGCACTGCAACGATATGACCGAGGTGGATTATGGTGGAGGGGGTACCGCACATGGCTAAGACAATGTCTGTTGTGTGTTTTAGGGTGCCCCTGCCCCCGTAAATAAAGGAGCAAGGGGGAGGCCGGCCGGCCCTAGGGCGTGCCAAGGAGAAGGAGGGGAGGAGTCCTCCTCCTAGTAGGAGTAGGACTCCCCCTTTCCTAGTCCAACTAGGAGGGGAAGGGGAAGGAAGGAAGGGAGAGGAAGAGGAGAAGGAAAGGGGGGCGCGCGCCCCTCCCTAGTCCAATCCGGACTCTCTATAGGGAGGGGGCGCGGCTGCCCCTTGTGGGCTGCTTCCCCTCTTCCCTATGGCCCATGTAGGCCCAACTTTCCCCGGGGGGTTTCGGTAACCCTCCGGCACTCCGGTTTTCTCCGAAATCACCCGGAACACTTCTGGTGTTCGAATATAGTCGTCCAATATATCAATCTTTATGTCTCGACCATTTAGAGACTCCTCGTCATGTCCGTGATCACATCCGGGACACAGAACTACCTTCGGTACATCGAAACACATAAACTCATAATATCGATCGTCACCGAACGTTAAGCATGCGGACCCTATGGGTCCGAGAACTATGTAGACATGACCGAGACACGTCTCCGATCAATAACCAATAGAGGAACCTGGATGTTCATATTGGCTCCCATATATTCTACAAAGATCTTTATCGGTCAAACCGCATAACAACATACGTTGTTCCCTTTGTCATCGGTATATTACTTGCCCGAGATTCGATCGTCGGTATCATCATACCTAGTTCAATCTCATTACCGGCAAGTCTCTTTACTCGTTCCGTAATGTATCATCCCGCAACTAACTCATTAGTCACATTGCTTGCAAGGCTTATAGTGATGTGCATTACCGAGAGGGCCCAGAGATACCTCTCCGACAATCGGAGTGACAAATCCTAATATCGATCTATGGCAACTCAACAAACACCATCGAAGACACCTGTAGAGCACCTTTATAATCACCCAGTTACGTTGTGACGTTTGGTAGCACACAAGGTGTTCCTTCGGTATTCGGGAGTTGCATAATCTCATAGTCATAGGAACATGTATAAGTCATGAAGAAAGCAATAGCAACATAATAAACGACCAAGTGCTAAGCTAACAGAATGGGTCAAGTCAACCACATCATTCTCTAATGATGTGACCCTGTTAATCAAATGACAACTCATGTCTATGGCTAGGAAACTTAACCATCTTTGATTCAACGAGCTAGTCAAGTAGAGGCATACTAGTGACACTCTATTTGTCTATGTATTCACACATGTACTAAGTTTCCGGTTAATACAATTATAGCATGAATAATAGACATTTATCATGATATAAGGAAATATAAATAACAACTTTATTATTGCCTCTAGGGCATATTTCCTTCAGTGTCCCACCTGCACTAGAGTCAATAATCTAGTTCACATCGCCATGTGATTTAACACCAATAGTTCACATCACCATGTGATTAACACCCATAGTTCACATCGCCATGTGACCAACACTCAAAGGGTTTACTAGAGTTAGTAATCTTAGTTCACATAGCCATGTGATTAACACCCAAAGAGTACTAAGGTGTTATCATGTTTTGCTTGTGAGAGAAGTTTAGTCAACGAGTCTGCCATATTCATATCCATATGTATTTTGCAAATTTCTATGTCAACAATGCTCTGCACGAAGCTACTTTAGCTAATTGCTCCCACTTTCAATATGTATCCAGATTGAGACTTAGAGTCATCTGGATCAGTGTCATCGACGTAACCCTTTACGACGAACCTTTTGTCACCTCCATAATCGAGAAACATATCCTTATTCCACTAAGGATAATTTTGACCGTCGTCCAGTGATCTACTCCTAGTTCACTATTGTACTCCCTTGCCAAACTCAGTGTAGGGTATACAAGAGATCTGGTACACAGCATGGCATACTTTATAGAACCTATGGCTGAGGCATAGGGAATGACTTTCATTCTCTTTCTATCTTCTGCCGTGGTCGGGCTTTGAGTCTTACTCACACTTTGCAATACAGGCAAGAACTCCTTCTTTGACTGTTCTATTTTGAACTACTTCAAAAATTTGTCAAGGTATGTACTCATTGAAAAAACTTATCAAGCGTCTTGATCTATCTCTATAGATCTTGATGCTCAATATGTAAGCATCTTCATCGAGGTCTTTCTTTAAAAAAAACTCCATTCAAACACTCCTTTTATGCTTTCTAGAAAATTCTACATCATTTCCGATCAACAATATGTCATTCACATATACTTATCAGAAAGGTTGTAGTGCTCCCACTCACTTTCTTGTAAATACATGCTTCATCGCAAGTCTGTATAAAACTATATGCTTTGATCAACTCATAAAAGTGTATATTCCAACTCTGAGATGCTTTGCACCAGTCCATGGATGGATCGCTGGAGCTTGCACATTTTGTTAGCACCTTTAGGATCGACAAAACCTTCTGGTTGAATCATATACAACTCTTCTTTAAGAAATCCATTAAGGAATGTAGTTTTGACATCCATTTGCCAGATTTCATAAAATGTGGCAATTTGCTAACATGATTCGGACAGACTTAAGCATCGCTACGAGTGAGAAAATCTCATCGTAATCAACACCTTGAACTTTGTCAAAAACCTTTTTCGACAAGTCTAGCTTTGTAGATAGTAACACTACTATCAGCGTCTGTCTTCCTCTTGAAGATCCATTTATTTTCTATGGCTTGCCGATCATCGGGCAAGTCAACCAAAGTCCACACTTTGTTCTCATACATGGATCCCATCTCAGATTTCATGGCCTCAAGCCATTTCGCGGAATCTGGGCTCATCATCGCTTCCTCATAGTTCGTAGGTTCTGAAGGAAATATGCCCTAGAGGCAATAATAAAGTTATTATTTATTTCCTCATATATCATGATAAATGTTTATTATTCATACTAGAATTGTATTAGCCGGAAACATAATACATGTGTGAATATATAAACAAACAAAGTGTCACTAGTATGCCTCTACTTGACTAGCTCGTTAATCAAAGATGGTTATGTTTCCTAACCATGAACAAAGAGTTGTTATTTGATTAACGAGGTCACATCATTAGTTGAATGATCTGGTTGACATGACCTATTCCATTAGCTTAGCACCCGATCATTTAGTATGTTGCTATTGCTTTCTTCATGACTTATACATGTTCCTATGACTATGAGATTATGCAACTCCCGTTTACCGGAGGAACACTTTGTGTGCTACCAAACGTCACAACGTAACTGGGTGATTATAAAGGTGCTCTACAAGTGTCTCCAAAGGTACTTGTTGGGTTGGCGTATTTCGAGATTAGGATTTGTCACTCCGATAGTCGGAGAGGTATCTCTGGGCCCTCTCGGTAATGCACATCACATAAGCCTTGCAAGCATTGCAACTAATGTGTTAGTTGTGAGATGATGTATTACAGAACGAGTAAAGAGACTTGCCGGCAATGATATTGAACTAGGTATTGGATACCGACGATCGAATCTCGGGCAAGTAACATACCGATGACAAAGGGAACAACGTATGTTGTTATGCGGTCTGACCGATAAAGATCTTCGTAGAATGTGTAGGAGCCAATATGGGCATCCAGGTCCCGCTGTTGGTTATTGACCAGAGATTTGTCTCAGTCATGTCTACATTGTTCTCGAACCGTAGGGTCCGCACGCTTAAAGTTACGATGACAGTTATTATGAGTTTATGCATTTTGATGTACCGAAGTTAGTTCGGAGTCCCGGATGTGATCACGGACATGACGAGGAGTCTCAAAATGGTCGAGACATAAAGATTGATATATTGGAAGCCTATATTTGGACATCGGAATGGTTCTGAGTGAAATCGACATTTTACTGGAGTACCGGGGGGTTACCGGAACCCCCCCCGGGGGTTAATGGGCCCATATGGGCCTTAAGGGAAAAGAGGAGGGGCGGCCAGGGCAGGCCGCGTGCCCCCTCCCCCCTAGTCCGAATAGGACAAGGAAGGGGGGGGGCGGCGCCCCCCCTTTTCCTTTCCCCCTCTCTCCTTCCTTCTCCTACAAGGCAAGGGAGAGGAGTCCTACTCCCGGTGGGAGTAGGACTCCTCCTGGCGCACCCCTTGGGGGCCGGCCGCGCCTTCCCCTCCCCTCCTTCATATACGGGGGCAGGGGGGCACCCTAGGACACACAAGTTGATCATTGCGATCGTTCCTTAGCCGTGTGCGGTGCCCCCCTCCACCATATTCCACCTCGGTCATATCGTTGCAGTGTTTAGGCGAAGCCCTGCGTCGGTAGAACATCATCATCGTCATCACGCCGTCGTGCTGACGAAACTCATCCCCGAAGCTTTGCTGGATCGGAGCCCGGGGAACGTCATCGAGCTGTACGTGTGTTAAGAACTCGGAGGTGCCGGAGTAACGGCACTTGGATCGGTCGGATCGGGAAGACGTACGACTACTTCCTCTACGTTGCGTCAACGCTTCCGTTTCGGTCTACGAGGGTACGTAGATAACACTCTCCCCTCTCGTTGCTATACATCACCATGATCTTGCGTGTGCGTAGGAATTTTTTTGAAATTACTACGTTCCCCAACAGTGGTATCAGAGCCTAGGTTTTTATGGTTTGATGTTATGCACGAGTAGAACACAAGTGAGTTGTGGGCGATATAAGTCATACTGCCTACCAGCATGTCATACTTTGGTTCGGCGGTATTGTTGGATGAAGCGGCCCGGACCGACATTACGCGTACGCTTACGCGAGACTGGTTCTACCGCCGTGCTTTGCACACAGGTGGCTGGCGGGTGTCAGTTTCTCCAACTTTAGTTGAACCGAGTGTGGCTACGCCCGGTCCTTGCAAAGGTTAAAACGGCATCAACTTGACAAACTATCGTTGTGGTTTTGATGCGTAGGTGAGATTGGTTCTTGCTTAAGCCCGTAGCAGCCACGTAAAACTTGCAACAAACAAAGTAGAGGACGTCTAACTTGTTTTTGCAGGGCATGTTGTGATGTGATATGGTCAAGGCATGATGCTAAATTTTATTGTATGAGATGATCATGTTTTGTAACTGAGTTATCGGCAACCGGCAGGAGCCATATGGTTGTCGCTTTATTGTATGCAATGCAATCGCCCTATAATGCTTTACTTTATCACTAAGCGGTAGCGTTAGTCGTAGAAGCATAAGATTGGCGAGACGACAATGATGCTACGATGGAGATCAAGGTGTCGCGCCGGTGACGATGGTGATCATGACGGTGCTGCGGAGATGGAGATCACAAGCACAGGATGATGATGGCCATATCATATCACTTATATTGATTGCATGTGATGTTTATCTTTTTATGCATCTTATCTTGCTTTGATTGACGGTAGCATTATAAGATGATCTCTCACTAAATTATCAAGAAGTGTTCTCCCCGAGTATGCACCGTTGCCAAAGTTCGTCGTGCCCAGACACCACGTGATGATCGGGTGTGATAAGCTCTACGTCCATCTACAACGGGTGCAAGCCAGTTTTTGCACACGCAGAATACTCGGGTTATACTTGACGAGCCTAGCATATGCAGATATGGCCTCGGAACACGGAGACCGAAAGGTCGAGCATGAATCATATAGTAGATATGATCAACATAATGATGTTCACCATTGAGAACTAATCCATTTCACGTGATGATCGGTTATGGTTCAGTTTGATTTGGATCACGTGATCACTTAGAAGATTGGAGGGATGTCTATCTAAGTGGGAGTTCTTAAGTAATATGATTAATTGAACTTAAATTTATCATGAACTTAGTCTCTGATAGTATCTTGCTTGTTTATGTTAATTGTAGATAGATGGCCCGTGTTGTTGTTCTGTTGAATTTTAATGCGTTCCTTGAGAAAGCAAAGTTGAAAGATGATGGTAGCAATTACACGGACTGGGTCCGTAACTTGAGGATTATCCTCATTGCTGCACAGAAGAGTTACGTCCTGGAAGCACCGCTGGGTGCCAGGCCTGCTGCTGATGCAACTGACGATGTTAAGAACGTCTGGCAGAGCAAAGCTGATGACTACTCGATAGTTCAATGTGCCATGCTTTACGGCCTAGAACTGGGACTTCAACGACATTTTGAACATCATGGGGCATATGAGATGTTCCAAGAGTTGAAGTTAATATTCCAACATAATGCCCGGATTAAGAGATATGAAGTCTCCAATAAGTTCTATAGCTGCAAGATGGAGGAGAATAGTTCTGTCAGTGAGCATATACTCAAAATGTCTGGGTATTATAATCACTTGATTCAACTGGGGGTTAATCTTCCGGATGATTGCGTCATTGACAGAATTCTTCAATCACTTCCACCGAGCTACAAAGGCTTCGTCATGAACTATAATATGCAAGGGATGGATAAGACGATTCCGCCGAGCTCTTCGCAATGCTAAAGGCCGCGGAGGTAGAAATCAAGAAGGAGCATCAAGTGTTGATGGTCAACAAGACCACTAGTTTCAAGAAAAAGGGCAAAGGGAAAAAGAAGGGGAACTTCAAGAAGAACAGTAAGCAAGTTGCTGCTCAAGAGAAGAAACCCAAGTCTGGACCTAAGCCTGAAACTGAGTGCTTCTACTGCAAGCAGACTGGTCACTGGAAGCGGAACTGCCCCAAATATTTGGCGGATAAGAAGGATGGCAAGGTGAACAAAGGTATATGTGATATACATGTTATTGATGTGTACCTTACTAGAGCTCGCAGTAGCACCTGGGTATTTGATACTGGTTCTGTTGCTAATATTTGCAACTCGAAACAGGGACTACGGATTAAGCGAACACTGGCAAAGGATGAGGTGACGATGCGCGTGGGAAATGGTTCCAAAGTCGATGTGATCGCGGTCGGCACGCTACCTCTACATCTACCTTCGGGATTAGTATTAGACCTAAATAATTGTTATTTGGTGCCAGCGTTGAGCATGAACATTATATCTGGATCTTGTTTGATGCGAGACGGTTATTCATTTAAATCAGAGAATAATGGTTGTTCTATTTATATGAGTAATATCTTTTATGGTCATGCACCCTTGAAGAGTGGTCTATTTTTTATGAATCTCGATAGTAGTGATACACATAATGTTGAAGCCAAAAGATGCAGAGTTGATAATGATAGTGCAACTTATTTGTGGCACTGCCGTTTAGGTCATATCGGTGTAAAGCGCATGAAGAAACTCCATACTGATGGACTTTTGGAACCACTTGATTATGAATCACTTGGTACTTGCGAACCGTGCCTCATGGGCAAGATGACTAAAACACCGTTCTCCGGTACTATGGAGAGAGCAACAGATTTGTTGGAAATCATACATACAGATGTATGTGGTCCGATGAATATTGAAGCTCGTGGCGGATATCGTTATTTTCTCACTTTCACAGATGATTTAAGCAGATATGGGTATATCTACTTAATGAAACACAAGTCTGAAACATTTGAAAAGTTCAAAGAATTTCAGAGTGAAGTTGAAAATCATCGTAACAAGAAAATAAAGTTTCTACGATCTGATCGTGGAGGAGAATATTTGAGTTACGAGTTTGGTCTACATTTGAAACAATGCGGAATAGTTTCGCAACTCACGCCACCCGGAACACCACAACGTAATAGTGTGTCCGAACGTCGTAATCGTACTTTACTTGATATGGTGCGATCTATGATGTCTCTTACAGATTTACCGCTATCGTTTTGGGGTTATGCTTTAGAGACGGCCGCATTCACGTTAAATAGAGCACCATCAAAATCTGTTGAGACGACGCCTTATGAACTATGGTTTGGCAAGAAACCAAAGTTGTCGTTTCTTAAAGTTTGGGGCTGCGATGCTTATGTGAAAAAGCTTCAACCTGATAAGCTCGAACCCAAATCGGAGAAATGTGTCTTCATAGGATACCCAAAAGAGACTGTTGGGTACACCTTCTATCACAGATCCGAAGGCAAGATATTTGTTGCTAAGAATGGATCCTTTCTAGAGAAAGAGTTTCTCTCGAAAGAAGTGAGTGGGAGGAAAGTAGAACTTGATGAGGTAACTGTACCTGCTCCCTTATTGGAAAGTAGTGCATCACAAAAATCTGTTTCTATGACACCTACACCAATTAGTGAGGAAGCTAATGATAATGATCATGAAACTTCAGATCAAGTTACTACAGAACCTCGTAGATCAACCAGAGTAAGATCCGCACCAGAGTGGTACGGTAATCATGTTCTGGAAGTCATGCTACTAGATCATGATGAACCTACGAACTATGAAGAAGCGATGGTGAGCCCAGATTCCGCAAAATGGCTTGAAGCCATGAAATCTGAGATGGGATCCATGTATGAGAACAAAGTGTGGACTTTGGTTGACTTGCCCGATGGTCGGCAAGCAATTGAGAATAAATGGATCTTCAAGAAGAAGACTGACGCTGACGGTAATGTTACTGTCTACAAAGCTCGACTTGTCGCAAAAGGTTTTCGACAAGTTCAAGGGATTGACTACGATGAGACCTTCTCACCCGTAGCGATGCTTAAGTCTGTCCGAATCATGTTAGCAATTGCCGCATTTTATGATTATGAAATTTGGCAGATGGATGTAAAAACTGCATTCCTGAATGGATTTCTGGAAGAAGAGTTGTATATGATGCAACCTGAAGGTTTTATCGATCCAAAAGGAGCTAACAAAGTGTGCAAGCTCCAGCGATCCATTTATGGACTGGTGCAAGCCTCTCGGAGTTGGAATAAACGCTTTGATAGTGTGATCAAAGCATTTGGGTTTGTACAGACTTTTGGAGAAGCCTGTATTTACAAGAAAGTGAGTGGGAGCTCTGTAGCATTTCTGATATTATATGTAGATGACATATTACTAATCGGAAATGATATAGAATTTCTGGATAGCATAAAGGGATACTTGAATAAGAGTTTTTCAATGAAAGACCTCGGTGAAGCTGCTTACATATTGGGCATCAAGATCTATAGAGATAGATCAAGACGCTTAATTGGACTTTCACAAAGCACATACCTTGACAAAGTTTTGAAGAAGTTCAAAATGGATCAAGCAAAGAAAGGATTCTTGCCTGTACTTCAAGGTGTGAAGTTGAGTAAGACTCAATGCCCGACCACTGCAGAAGATAGAGAGAAAATGAAAGATGTTCCCTATGCTTCAGCCATAGGCTCTATCATGTATGCAATGCTGCGTACCAGACCTGATGTGTGTCTTGCTATAAGGGTTCTGAAGGAAATATGCCCTAGAGGCAATAATAAAGTTATTATTTATTTCCTCATATATCATGATAAATGTTTATTATTCATGCTAGAATTGTATTAGCCGGAAACATAATACATGTGTGAATATATAAACAAACAGAGTGTCACTAGTATGCCTCTACTTGACTAGCTCGTTAATCAAAGATGGTTATGTTTCCTAACCATGAACAAAGAGTTGTTATTTGATTAACGAGGTCACATCATTAGTTGAATGATCTGATTGACATGACCCATTCCATTAGCTTAGCACCCGATCGTTTAGTATGTTGCTATTGCTTTCTTCATGACTTATACATGTTCCTATGACTATGAGATTATGCAACTCCCGTTTACCGGAGGAACACTTTGTGTGCTACCAAATGTAACAACGTAACTGGGTGATTATAAAGGTGCTCTACAGGTGTCTCCAAAGGTACTTGTTGGGTTGGCGTATTTCGAGATTAGGATTTGTCACTCCGATAGTCGGAGAGGTATCTCTGGGCCCTCTCGGTAATGCACATCACATAAGCCTTGCAAGCATTGCAACTAATGTGTTAGTTGTGAGATGATGTATTACAGAACGAGTAAAGAGACTTGCCGGCAACGACATTGAACTAGGTATTGGATACCGACGATCGAATCTCGGGCAAGTAACATACCAATGACAAAGGGAACAACGTATGTTGTTATGCGGTCTGACCGATAAAGATCTTCGTAGAATGTGTGGGAGCCAATATGGGCATCCAGGTCCGCTGTTGGTTATTGACCAGAGATTTGTCTCAGTCATGTCTACATTGTTCTCGAACCGTAGGGTCCGCACGCTTAAAGTTACGATGACAATTATTATGAGTTTATGCATTTTGATGTACCGAAGTTAGTTCGGAGTCCCGGATGTGATCACGGACATGACGAGGAGTATCGAAATGGTCGATACATAAAGATTGATATATTGGAAGCCTATATTTGGACATCGGGATGGTTCTGAGTGAAATCGGCATTTTACTGGAGTACCGGGGGGTTACCGGACCCCCCGGGGGTTAATGGGCCCATATGGGCCTTAAGGGAAAAGAGGAGGGGCGGCCAGGGCAGGCCGCGCGCCCCCTCCCCCTAGTCCGAATAGGACAAGGAAGGGGGGGGGGCGACGCCCCCCTTTTTCCTTTCCCCCTCTCTCCTTCCTTCTCCTACAAGGCAAGGGAGAGGAGTCCTACTCCCGGTGGGAGTAGGACTCCTCTTGGCGCACCCCTTGGGGGCCGGCCACCGCCTCCCCCTCCCCTCCTTTATATACGGGGGCAGGGGGGCACCCTAGGGCACACAAGTTGATCATTGCGATCGTTCCTTAGCCGTGTGCGGTGCCCCCCTCCACCATATTCCACCTCGGTCATAT
The DNA here is from genome assembly GCA_032464435.1 of Aegilops umbellulata. NCBI lineage: Eukaryota > Viridiplantae > Streptophyta > Magnoliopsida > Poales > Poaceae > Aegilops > Aegilops umbellulata. The sequence goes on along the minus strand of CP136054.1, from coordinate 93,890,568 downwards.
CGTTGCAGTGTTTAGGCGAAGCCCTGCATCAGTAGAACATCATCATCGTCATCACGCCGTCGTGCTGACGAAACTCATCCCCAAAGCTTTGCTGGATCGGAGCCCGGGGAACGTCATCGAGCTGTACGTGTGCTAAGAACTCGGAGGTGCCAGAGTAACGGCACTTGGATCGGTCGGATCGGGAAGACGTACGACTACTTCCTCTACGTTGCGTCAACGCTTCCGCTTCGGTCTACGAGGGTACGTAGACAACACTCTCCCCTCTCGTTGCTATACATCACCATGATCTTGCGTGTGCGTAGGAATTTTTTTGAAATTACTACGTTCCCCAACAGGTTCGTCATGGTCAAGTAACATGAACTCCAGAATAGGATTACCGTACCACTCTGGTGCGGAACGTACTCTGGTTGACCTACGAGGTTTGGTAGTAACTTGATCCAAAGCTTCATGATCATCATCATTAACTTCCTCACTAATTGGTGTAAGCATCACTTGAACTGATTTCTGTGAAGAAATACTTTCCAATTCAGGAGAAGGTACAATTACCTCATCAAGTTCTACCTTCCTCCCACTCACTTCTTTCGAGAGAAACTCCTTCTCCAAAAAGGATCCATTCTTAGCAACAAAGATATGGCCTTCGAATCTGTGATAGAAGGTGTACCCAACAGTCTCTTTTGAGTATCCTATGAATACACATTTCTCCGATTTGGGTTCAAGCTTATCAGGTTGAAGCTTTTTCACATAAGCATCGCAACCTCAAACTTTAAGAAACGACAACTTGGGTTTCTTGCCAAACCATAGTTCATAAGGTGTTGTCTCAACGGATTTATATGGTGCCCTATTTAATGTGAATGCAGCTGTCTCTAATGCATAACCCCAAAACGATAGTGGTAAATCGGTAAGAGACATCATAGATTGCACTATATCCAATAAAGTACGGTTATGACGTTCGGACACACCATTATGCCGTGGTGTTCCAGGTGGCATGAGTTTGTGAAACTATTCCACATTGTTTTAATTGAAGGCCAAACCCGTAACTCAAATATTTGCCTCTACGATCAGATCATAGAAACTTTATTTTCTTGTTACGATGATTCTCTACTTCACTCTGAAAATCTTTGAACTTTTCAAGTGTTTCAGACTTGTGTTTCATCAAGTAGATATACACATATCTGCTCAAATCATCTGTGAAGGTCAGAAAACAATGATACCCACCGTGAGCCTCAACACTCATTGGACCGCATACATCGGTATGTATTATTTCCAATAAGTCAGTGGCTCGCCCCATTATTTCGGAGAACAGAGTCTTAGTCATCTTGCCCATGAGGCATGGTTCGCAAGCATCAAATGATTCATAATCAAGTGATTCCAAAAGTCCATCGGCACAGAGTTTCTTCATGTGCTTTACACCAATATGACCTAAACGGCGGTGCCACAAATAAGTTGCACTGTCATTATTAACTTTGCATCTTTTGGCTTCAATATTTATGAATATGTGTATCACTACGATCGAGATTCAATAAACCATTTACATTGAGTGTATGACCATAAAAGGTTTTTATTCATGTAAATAGAACAAGAATTATTCTTTGACTTGAGTGAATAACCATATTGCAATAAACATGATCCAATCATATTCATGCTTAACGCAAACACCAAATAACATTTATTTTAGGTTCAACACTAATCCCGAAGGTAAAAGGAGTGTGTGATGGTGATCTTATCAACCTTGGAATCATTTCCAACACACATCATCACCTCGCCCTTAACTAGTCTCTGTTTATTTTGCAACTCCCGTTTCGAGTTACTACTCTTAGCAACTGAATAAGTATCAAATACTGAGGGGTTGCTATAAACACTAGTAAAGTACACATCAATAACATGTATATCAAATATACCTTTGTTCATTTTGCCATCCTTCTTATCCGCCAAGTATCTAGGGGCAGTTCCACTTCCAGTGACCATTTCCTTTGCAGTAGAAGCACTCAATTTCAGGCTTGGGTCTAACTTTGGGTTTCTTCATGGGAGTGACAACTTGTTTGTCATTCTTATTGAGCAGCGCTGATTTGTTGAGCAAGTAATGAATCACGCTCCTTCTGAAGATCTTCATAACTCACTCTTAGCTTTTCAAGATCTTGCTTTCTTTGAAGAAATTCATAAGAAAGCTTCTCATGATCAGACAAGAGAGTGTTATGATGACCTTGAAGGTTGTGAAACCTGGTCTGAAGTCTCTGAAGATTTTCAGTCAAGGCTTTAGTGCGATCCATTTCTTCACCCAACATATCATCACTTTTGTCTAGCATGTTTTGAACCTTTTCAAAAGCCTTTTGTTGATTCACAGCAATCTTAGCAAGTTTAGAGTAGCTGGGCTTAAGATTGTCATCAGATTCATCTTCACTAGACTCAGAGGAGGTATATTTAGGTACCTTGGCACCCTTGGCCATGAAGCAATAGGTGGGAGCGTAGTCATCACTGCCTTCACCAGCCTTGTTGGTGAGGTCATTTTCTTCAGAGTTGAAGATGGACTTGCTGATGAATGCAGTAGCGAGGGCTAGGCTCGCCACACCAGACTCGGAATCTTCAGATTCCTCCTCTTCCTCTTGTTCCTCAAATTCAGCTTTAGAGTCCATTTCCTTGCCGATGAATGCCCGAGCCTTCTTGGAGCTGCTCTTCTTGTGAGATGAAGACCTTGAGGATTTTGATGATGAAGATTTTGAGGATTTCATCTTTTTCTTTGCATCATCAGAACTGTAATCCTTGTATTTCTTCTTCTTTGATTCCTTTTCCCACTGAGGACAATCTTGAATGTAGTGTCTAGGTTTCTTGCACTTGTGACAAAGCCTCTTCTTGTAGTCACTGGATGAGGAATCATTGCTCCTTGAGGGTCTTCCAAAGCGACCACGTCTTGAGAACTTCTGGAATTTCTTCACGAGCAGTGCTAGGTCATGACTCAGTTCTTCAGGGTCACCAAGGCTGCTACCAGAGTCTTCATCTTCGGACTCAGATATTGCCTTGGCCTTCAGTGCACGTGATCTGCCATAGCTCGAACCATAGAGATCTCTCTTTTCAGCAAGCTGGAACTCATGAGTATTTAGCCTCTCGAGGATATCAGCGGGGTCAAGTGACTTGTAATCAGCACGCTCTTGTATCATCAGTGCCAGAGTATCAAATGAGGAATCAAGCGATCTCAGCAATTTCTTCACCACCTCATGGTCGGTGATGTTAGTGGCACCAAGTGCTTGAAGCTCATTTGAGATGTCAGTGAGGCGATCGAAGGTTTGCTGAACATTTTCATTGTCGAGTCTTTTGAAGCGGTTGAAGATATTGCGAAGAACATCAACTCGAGAGTCACGCTGAGTTGAAACTCCTTCATTGACTTTGGACAGCCTATCCAATATAAGCTTAGCAGTCTCCAAAGCACTCACTCTTCCATACTGTCCTTTGCTCAGATGGCCACATATGATATTCTTTGCTTGAGAATCGAGTTGCTTGAATCTCTTCACATCAGCAGCATTCAGAGAAGGTGTGACTGAGGGAACACCATTTTCCACAACATATCAGAGATCGTTATCAATTGCCTCAAGATGCATTCACATCTTATTCTTCCAGTAGGGGTAGTCCGTCCCATCGAAGGTAGGACACCCAACAGAGACCTTGATCATACCTGCGGTCGACATAACTAAAACTCCAGGCGGTTAAACCAAAATCACACAGAACAAGGGAGTACCTTGCTCTGATACCAATTGAAAGTGCGTTATATCGACTAGAGGGGGGTGAATAGGCGATTTTTATGAATTCTTCACTGAGGAATTTGCTAGTGAGGAAATTCCTTAGCGAAGAACTACTTGCAGCGTAATAAATACTCAGAAGTAAATATAACAGAATACAAGCATAGTCATCATGATGAAATGAAGACAAACACAGAGTACAGAAAGTGTAATCACAGGATAGCACAAGATGAAGACAAACAGACTGAAGAAATTGAACTGAGGAAATTGGGAAAGTCTTCAGTCAAAGTCTTCAAACATAGATATGAACAAGCACACAACACAGTAATGAGGAAATGAAAGTGTTGAGGAAATAGAACCAGTTGGCTTCGTGAAGACAATGATTTGGTAGACCAGTTCCAACTGCTGTCTCAGTTGTACATCTGGTTGGAGCGGCTGAGTATTTAAACTCGAGGACACACAGTCCCGGACACCCAGTCCTGAGCACGCAGCTCGGGACACCAAGTCCTCACCGTATTCTCCTTGAACTAAGGTCACACAGGCCTCGTCCAATCACTCGTGGTAAGTCTTCAGGTGACTTCCAAACCTTCACAAACTCGGTCACTCGGTGATCCACAATTCCTCTTGGATGCTCTAGACCATGACGCCTAACCGTCTGGAAGAAGCACAGTCTTCAGAGGTAACAAGCGTCGGATCCACGCAGGATCAATCTCTTCAGTGATGCTCAATCACTTTGGGTTTGTAGGTGTTTGGGTTTGGGTTTTGGATTTTCCTCACTTGATGATTTTCGCTCAAAGTCTTCGGAGGATGGGATGCTCTCAATTGACAAGTGTCAGTTTCTCTCAGAGCAGCCAACCAGCTAGTGGTTGTAGGGGGCGGCTATTTATAGCCTAGGGAGCAGCCCGACATGATAAGACATAAATGCCCTTCAATGATATGACCGTTGGATGGATAAGATATTTTGGACAGCTGGCGCGTAGCACAGCAACGGTCGGAAATTTGAGGTTCAAATACCTCAGGGCTATCATGTTCCTCACTGTGTAGGCAATCCGAACTGACGAATTCCTAACTCCTCAGTCAGAACAAATTCCTCAGCGACCAGAAGAACTGCGTCTCTGTCACTGAAGAAATTGACTGAATTGTATGAGATTTCCAATGGCTTCACTCGAAGGGATTGGTAGGTGTAGGATTTGAGTTGAGCATCACATGGAAATTTTTCCTTAGTATTTCCTCGACCCCCTTTAACAGTACGGTGTTTCCTATGACTCAAGAAAGAGAAAATGAAACTACGAAAACAAAAGTCTTCACGCTTCATGTTCCTCAAATGAATACCAAGTCTTCAAGGTCACACCAATTTCTTCACTTTCAAAGTCTTCAGAATACCAAAGTCTTCAGTCGAAGAGCTTCATTTTTAGGGGTCGACTTTCACTGTGAATATCAAACTCCTCATGGACTTATAGACGTGTGTACACTCATAAACACATTAGATCCTTAACCTATAAGTCTTCAATACACCAAAATCACTAAGGGGCACTAGATGCACTTACAATCTCCCCCTTTTTGGTGATTGATGACAATATAGGTTAAGTTTTCAACGGGGATAAATATATGAAGTGTAAATACTGATATTGAGGAATTTGATTACAAGATATAGAAGAACTCCCCCTGAATATGTGCACAGTGAGGAATTTGCTTTTGAAGCAATGCACACTTGAAGAGTTGAATCATGGAGATCTCCCCCTATATCTTGTAATTCATACACACATTTGATATATAATATGAAGAATTTGAAATGCATGATGAAAAATGGTGACTGACGAATTTCAGCATGCGTGCGATAATATTAACGAGGAATAAGCATGCAGAAAAACGTAGTAGAAGTATCAGACCACCATCGGGTTTAAGTTTACAACTTGATCCAATAAAAGTTTCGGAAGAATGAGAGTTGTAACTTAGCAAGAAAAAAACGCCCATATAATAGACCGGCTTGAAGACTAACTCAAATTTCTCCCCCTTTGTCATCGAATGACCAAAAGGATCGAAACTGAGGACTAACGCCCCTGAAGATAATCAAGTTGATGAAGGAGCGCCAACGTTGTCGGGGTCGGTTGTTGAAGTAGGGCCTGCCGCTGTGTCGTCCAAGTCTTCATTTTCATCAGTGTCACGCGATGAAGAATAGGAGCTGGCCACCAAAGAAGGAACCTTGACCTTCTTGAATTTCTTCGGAGGAGGTGCAGACCAGTCAAAGTCTTCCTTGAGACCCATTTTCTTCAGATCTTCAGCGCTGTAGACATGAGAGAGGACATCCCAGGTACAGTTGAAGGTTTCATGGAGGTAGTATTGGTTTTTCTTCACTGCATTGTGTGTTGAAGTCATGTTGTGAAGAATTGAACCAAACTGACGCTTGACCCATTTATGATTGCGATCAACCTTCTGATGAAGATTGAGGAGTAACTCATGATCAGTCATCACCCTAGGTGCTCTGGCTTGAGGATTTGGCTTGGCATTGTTGGCGACAGAGTCATGTGTGGCAGAGTCATCATTGGTGGAGTAGGATGCAGCCTTGCGAAACTGACCATCCAATGGACGAATGCCTTCATCGATCACAGCAGTTGCCTTGCCTTTGTCATCAGCTGAGGAAAATGGCCTCTTGAGGACTTCAATTGGAGGCAAGTAGCTGCAGTGGTTCAGAGTGTCAGCTTTGTAGTTGAGTGAAGACCTTGTCCTGATGAATCTCATAATCCATGGCGCATAAGGCTTCAGCTCAAATGGTGACATTGCAATATTGGCCAGAGTCCTCATGAAGAAATCATGGAAGTTGACGGGAATGCCATGAATGATATTGAAAAGCAGATTCTTCATGATGCCAATGACTTCTTCATCATTTGATTCATGGCCTTTGATAGGACTCATTGTCTTTGTCAGAATGCGATAGACAGTCCGAGGCACATACAATAATTCCTTGACGAGGAAATTGGTTCGAGGGGCCTGCCCTGGCTTCAAAGGCTTCATCAAAACTTGCATGTAGAGATTTGAAAGCTCAGGTTCACTATAGACACAGCGTGCATCTTCAAGGGGAGGACTTAGTGGTAGGGCACGAAGCAATTCAGACGCTGGTGCCTTGTAATGAGTGTTCTCTGTCATCCAGTCCAAAACCCATGAGTTAACATCTTCAGAGTCGCCAGTGATGTGCAACGTTGCATAGAACTGAAGAATGAGTTCTTCATTCCAATCACATATGTCAGTGCAGAAGTTTAGTAGCCCAGCATCGTGAAGAACACTGAGGACTGGCTCGAAGCACGGCAGAGACTCCATATCCATGTGAGGAATATGTGCATGATCGAAGACTCTGTCTTTGTTGAACATCACTGAGGAATAGAAGTTGGCTTGACTAGCAGTCCAGAAACGTCTCTTCCTTATGCGAGCAGAGTCATAAGGATTGTAATCAGTGAAGAATACAAGCTCGCCAAAGAATTCTTCAACCTTGAACTTTTGCTTCCTTGAGAACGGATCCTTTGGCTTTGGCAGAGGGGTGTCAGTGAGTTGCATCACAACCTTAGGGATCGCGAGCTCAGGTTCTTCAGGCTGAGGAATTTCTGGTTCCTCCACAGGTGCAGTTTGTGTTGTCACGTTTTCAGCAGCAGCAGTTTCTTCAGCACTAGTGGCTGGAATGTCTTCACGGACAGGTGAGGTGGGATGAGTTTCCTCAGAGCCCATTTGAACTGTTGGTGTAGGGGGGTAAGGAATTTGCTGTAGTGGGGTGAAGAGTGGAGAGTTGGGATGCTGACTTTCCCAAAAGTCACCATTCATCACTGGCGTTGTGCTACCAATGTCCACGTCTTCATCTTCTAATTATTCAACACCAGCCTCTTCAGCTGTGAACTGAGGCATTGGTGAGGATACAACAGGTGTGGAAGGGATCGTATCCACTTAAATTTCCTCATCAATCTGCTCTGACGAAGCAGCAGATTGAGTTTCTTCATCAGATCCGCTTGGGATCTCATAGTCTTCACCAAAAGGAACAAGGTCCTTTGATGGCATGGTGGAAATTGGAACAACATCGATCGGATTTGCAAAAGAGCTGGTCATAGGCTTCATCTTCTTTGGAGCTGAAGATCACTTGATGCTTTCCTTTTCTTCATTGCAGATCGTTCTGCAGCCTTGGTCTTCTTCACATCTGACGCAGATGGAAGGATAGGAGTTGGTGTAGGCGCAGGAGAAGCTGAGGAATCTGTTTGAATTTCCTCAGGCGCAACTGATGCAGTTGCCCGACTTCTTCAGTTTCTTTAGGCGCACCACTAGTGGATGCCCTGGCAATTTCTTCAGCGGCTGGAATGGAGTCATCAACCCTGGAACTAGCATTTTCTTCAGCAGCCTAAAAGTCATCAGCGGTGCTGGCATGTTCTTCAGTTGGCTGAGCTGAAGCTTCAGCCTGAGGAACTTCTTGTTGCGATGGGGCTACAACAGTTGTGAACTTCTCAGTCAGTTTTACAAACCTGAATTTAGCTCCTTTCCAATCAGCATAGTAAGCATCAAATTCATCGCTAAGGGTTTTGATGTCAGCCTGCATCTTGACGAGTTCTTCAGGTGTCATCTTGACAACATTTTTCTTCAGCAGTTTCTCTTTTCTGTACTACAATTTCTTGATCTGTCTGGCCTTGTCATACTTCCATTTTTCTTCTTGAATGAAAGCGGTCAAGACGTGACTTTGACCAGGAGTGAGGTTCATCTCCGGCACAGGCGTATTTGGATCTTTGTGCCATAGATCAATGAAATCCAGGATCAACCTTGGATCAAAAAGCATTGGCACATTGCTTCCTTTGGCACTAGCGGCCTTAGCTTGCCTATCTCTGATGATTTCGGCAAGTTCTTCTTCATCAGCCTCATCATCGTCAGAGGGCACTTGGAAAGCCACCTGCTTTTTCTTCGGACTAGGGCGAGGACCTCGTCCAGCAGTAGCCTTTTTCTTCAGCAGAGAGGGTCCAGCTGAGGAACTTGGTGCAGCTGAGGAACTTGCAGAGACACCAGAGGCAATGGAGATGCATGTAGTCCTTTGGCATGAGGCCAGATGTGCAGGTGCTGAGGACTTGGTTGGAACAGCTGAGGACTTTGGAGGAGGTGCTGAGGATTTTGAAGGAGCAGGAGAAGCTTGAGGAATTGGTCGTGAAGATTTTGGAGTTCCTGGCCGTGAGGGCGCAGCTGAGGAACTTGGCCGTGAGGGCACTGTTGGTGAAGCACTTGGTTTACGAGCAGGCTTCTTAGGCATAGATTTCCTCGGCTTGACAGAGGCCTCAGTGGCAGCAGCATCAGAATCTTCGTTGAATTTCCTCACTTCTTCTTTGGCTTGTCTTGCCAATTTGGCTTGGCGCTTTGTCCATTCTTCAGGAAAATCCTCACCGCGTTTGATGCTAGTGGGATCTGCCTCTTGGTCAAGTGCCAATGGGGCTCTTGGGCATGGAGGATTTAGTGCGAATTTCTTCATATACTTTGGGGTTACATATCTGTATTCCCTCCATTCGTGTGCCCATCTCCGTTCAATCTTCTGAATGCGCACATTGCGCTGATTTTTGTTTTCTTTGCCAAACTTAGCTTCAACAGGTGTGCAGTACTCTTTGTAAATGTCCTCAGGGATCTCAAAAGTAGTCATGACCTCAGGCCTCTTTCCTCCTTTCTGTGGTTTCTTACCATCTGCCATGTTCTTCAGCTGAGGAATTTGAACAATCGAATTCTCTGAAGAAGTATGCAATTTCTCTTCGAGGAATGCTGCAAATGAGTTAAGTTGATGAGAACCTAGTGATTCAGCAGCGGACATGGGTACCTATGAACATAGTATAGTTGCGAGGAATTTGGAGAGGTCATATGCGTTCTCAGAGGGTTTTTCAAAAAGAACAAGTTTGAGGAATTTGACCAGATGTGTCTTGAAGAATTTCACTAAGCGTGCTTTGTCTTAGGTTCCAGAGTTGTATAGATCGAAGATCCACACAATTGAGGAATCTTGAAGAAAATGATGCTTAGAGAAATGAGTCAAGAACATATGACTTGTAAGGTGTTTTGTGTGTGAGGATTTGAAGAATAAAACACCTTTGAAGATTTTGTAGAAAACTTTCAAATCAAAGAGGGCAGTAAAAGTAACTTTTAATTACCCTGAATGAAGAACACGACGAACAGTGAGGTGAAACAGTGGAGTTCGTCGGTGTAGATCTTCCATGCCCTAACTTGGTGGAGGAAGACATCTACGGTGGCGGCGGAGGTGAAGATTTCCGCGGTCGGCGCGAGTACGACGGCGACGAGGTCGAGACAGTGAAGCTCTTCCTCACCGGCGACGATGGAGTAGCGGCGATGCTAGGGTTTGGGAAGCTCGAGCGAGAGAGAGAGAGAGAGAGAGATCGAGCAGAGTAAAGGAAGTGAGGAAGGGGTGAGGGGGTATTTATAGTGGCAGTGAAAAACTGTTCGCCCGAAGATTTGGGATGAACGTGCCCCTAACCCTTCTCCTTCGCACGACATGTGTCACCCACTTACAGAGAGGTGGAGATCGTGTAAGATCATGGGTGAATAAAAAATGCATCGTGGGATGCGAAACGGTTTGAGCGGCAAAACCGAAAATTTGGATAAGATTAGTTTTAAAGTTCCGTTCACAATTTCTTTAGCTGACAAGGACATAGTGAAGATTTTGAACGAGTTTCAAATAGAACGCACATGAAGAATTTGTGAATAGATTGGATTGAGTATAGCATAGAGGGGGAAGGGTCCGATCACATTCACTTAGCAGAAAAACTACCTTTAAGAAATAGCCATAAGTGAATGCTGTAGAGGACATAAACTCATATATATATATATATATATATATATATATATAGCCAATGAGGAAAAACAACGGAACAAGTAAAATTTTTGCAAATTTGAAGAATTTGAACAACTGAGGAATTTCAAAAATTGAGGAAAAACTCAAATTGAAGATTTTCAACTTTTGTGGTGGCGTGACCCACCGTATAAGAATGCTGATTTCAGACACCGCGTACAATTATCATAGGGTTCTGAGAATCAAATTCTTCGTTAATTTCTTCACACTTAGAGTGTTATTCTTCATTGATTGGAGAAAAACATTTCTTCATGTGTTGCACATCTAAGTCATCAATTTTTGCATAAGTGTTAGGATGAGTGCCTTTTCAAAGTACATTCAAAGACTCTAAGATATTTAGCTCACACCGCAACTTGCTAAATCTCTTCTCATCCAGGGGCTTAGTGAAGATATCGGCTAGCTGTTCTTCAGTCTTCACATGCTCAATAGAAATGTCGCCCTTCAACACATGATCACGAAGAAAATGACGACGAATCTGAATGTGCTTTGTCTTCGAGTGCTGAACTGGGTTGTGAGCAATCTTGATAGCGCTCTCATTGTCACAGAGGAGAGGCACATTCTTCATGTTGACGCCATAGTCCTTGAGTGTTTGCTTCATCCATAGCAGTTGAGCACAGCAAGAACTAGCAGCAATGTACTCAGCTTCAACAGTAGACAATGATACGCAGTTCTGTTTCTTCGGGGACCAACAGACCAAGGATCGTCCGAGGAAATGACATGTACCAGATGTTGACTTGCGGTCTACACGATCACCAGCATAGTCAGAGTCAGAATATCCAATGAGATCAAAATCCGAGCCCTTGGGATACCATAATCCTAGTGTTGGTGTGTGAGCTAGATATCGAAGAATATGCTTCACAGCCTTATGGTGTGATTCCTTCGGTGCAGCTTGAAATCGGGCACACATGCAAACACTAAGCATTATATCTGGCCTAGATGCACATAAATACAATAAAGAACCAATCATGGAGCGGTATACCTTATGATCGAAGTCAATACCATTTTCATCAGTACTCAGTTGACCATTTGTGGGCATAGGAATTTTGATGCCTTTGCAATCTTGCATGCCAAATTTCTTCAGGACATCCTTGAGGTATTTCTCCTGAGATATGAATATGCCATTGTGCTATTGACGAATTTGAAGACCTAAGAAGAATTTCAACTCTCCCATCATAGACATTTGATATTCTTCACTCATCATATAGGCAAATTCATCACTATAATGTTGGTCAGTGCAGCCAAAGATAATATCATCAACATATATTTGGCACACAAACAGTTCACCATCATAAGATTTAGTAAAGAGAGTAGGATCGAGTGAACCGGATGTGAAGCCGTTCTTCATGAAGAATTCCTTCAAAGTATCATACCACGCCCGTGGGGCCTGCTTGAGGCCATAGAGGGCCTTATTGAGTCTGAAGACTTTGTCAGGATTCTTTGGATCTTCAAAACCTGGGGGTTGAGCAACATATACTTCTTCCTAAAGCTTACCATTGAGGAATGCACTTTTCACATCCATTTGATATAAGATGATATCATGATGGTTAGCATAAGCGAGTAATATGCGAATAGCTTCAAGTCTAGCAACAGGTGCAAAAGTCTCATCGAAATCAATTCCTTCAACCTGTGTGTAGCCTTGAGCTACTAGTCGTGCCTTATTCCTCACCACAAGGCCGTTTTCATCTTGCTTGTTGCGGTAGATCCATTTTGTGCCAATGATATTATGCTTGCGAGGATCTGGACGGTTGACCAGTTCCCAGACGTTGTTGAGCTTGAACTGATGTAATTCTTCTTACATGGCCTCAATCCACTCAGGCTCCAGAAATGCTTCATCTACCTTAGCGGGCTCTGTGATAGAGACAAAAGCAAAGTGCCCACAGAAGTTAGATAGATGTGAAGCTTTTGAGCGGGTGAGAGGACCTGGTGCTCTAATGTCATCGATGATCTTCTCCACTTGCACTTCTTTTGCAACGTGAGGGTGAGCTGGTTGTCAGTGAGGAATTTGATCAGCATTTTCTTCAGCATCAATCTCCTCAGCATTTTCCTCAGGTGTGTCAGCTCGACGTTCTTCACATTCTGGAATGAATTCTTCAGCAGATTCTTTAGTAGGAATGACATCTTCAATAGCCTTGTGCTTGATAGAATCCTCAGGTGCTGGTTCATCTATCACAGAAGGTAGGTGCTCTCTTTGCGAGCCATTAGTTTCATCGAACCGCACATCTACAGATTCAACAATCTTGTGAAGAACATTGTTGAAGACTCTGTAGGTGTGCGAGTCCTTTCCGTAACCAAGCATAAAACCTTCATGTGCTTTCGGTGCAAATTTAAAGTTGTGATGAGGATCTCTTATCCAGCATTTAGCACCGAAGACTTTGAAATAACTCACATTGGGTTTCTTGTCAGTGAGGAGTTCATAGGCAGTCTTCTTGAAGAATTTGTGAAGATATACTCTATTGATGATGTGGCACGCAGTATCAATTGCATCAACCCAGAAACGACGAGGTGTTTTGTACTCATCGAGCATAGTGTGAGCCATCTCAGCAAGAGTCCTGTTCTTGCGCTCCACGATGCCATTATGTTGAGGAGTATAAGGAGCGGATAACTCATGAGTAATACCAAGTTCATCAAGATAGTCACTGAGACCCGAATTCTTGAACTCAGTGCCATTGCCACTTTTGATGTGCTTGATCTTCACACCAAAGTTGGTTGAAGCCCTCGAGGAAAATCGTTTGAAGACTTCCTGCACTTCATGTTTGTAAGTAACAAGGTGTACCCATGTGTAACGAGAGTAATCATCAACAATAACAAAGCCATATTGAGATGCTTCATTTGAGACAGAGGAATAATGATTAGGACCGAAGATATCCATGTGAAGCAATTCAAATGGGCGAGTAGTAGTCATGATGGTCTTAGCTGGATGCTTGGCCTTGGTCATCTTTCCAGCTTCACAGGCACCACATAAGTGATCCTTGAGGAATTTGACATTTTCAATGGCAATAACATGCTTCTTCTTTGCAAGCGTGTGCAAATTCCTCATGCCTGCATGACCAAGTCGTCGATGCCATAGCCATCCTTCTGAAGATTTTGCAAGTAGGCACACGGCTGGTTGTGAATCTGCAGAGAAATCAACAATATACAAGTCTCCTGTCCTAAAGCCTTTGAAGACTTTGGAATTGTCAGCTTCCATAATCACAACACAACGATACTTGCCAAAGACAACAACCATATCAAGATCACAAAGCATTGAGACAGACATAAGTTTGTATCCTAAGGACTCAACAAGCATGACTTTGTCCATGTGTCGATCCTTTGCGATAGCAACCTTACCTAGACCCAATACCTGACTTTTGCTTTTGTCAGCGAAGATGATATGCTTCAGATGTGATGACGATAAGGGAGCATCCATCAATAGATTCTTGTCACCAGTCATGTGATTTGTACATCCACTATCGAGGACCCACTCAGTGGCTTTGGGTTGATCATCCTGCAGATGAATTAGTGCAGCTTACGAACTCATATACTTCATCAGTGAAGAATATGATATCACAATTCATCATATCAATTTCATCAATCAGTAATACATATAAAGCAGTAGAAGGACGTGTGAAATGAAAGTTCATTTCTTCATGATTAGCCTACGTCCTTTCAGGCATTTTGTCAGGTCCCCAACAAATTCTTCAGACGTTACAGTGCGTCTAGAGACCTGACCCTGCATAACAGATTAGTTCTTTTTCTTCACCACCCACATCTGAAGGGGTGTCAAAGAGTTCATCACTCTGTGAGCTCCATATGAGAATGGTGGCATAGAGGCCAAACCATTTCGTTTCACATAAGAGGGATTAGGCTAAGCATATGAATAAGCGAGAAATTCTTCGAGGACTTATGAACATAATGATTAGAAGAATAATGCTCATATTCATAGCCCTTGGCTCTTCCCTGCGAAACAAAGTTGTTAGCACGATGATGTTTGTATGAGGACTTTGATCCATATGAAGAATTTGATCTGGGGTTCCTATTCTTCACAGGTGGTGTCATGAGGACATTCACCTGAAGACTTTCAAGGCACTTTTTGGGAACCCAGATTTTCTTCATAGGGGAACCGTTCCTGTAGTTAGTGCCAACATATCCAACAAATACTTCACCATTCTGATTTTTGAACAGTTTATAGTTGGAGTCAAATGACTCATCAGAAGAATGAGAAGATTCACATGTATAACCAGATAAATTAGATGGATCAACTGGAGGTCCCTTTGTAGCAACCCATGAGGTTTTGGGGTACTGCTCAGGCTTCCAATATGTACCATCAGCATTGAGTTTCCTCTCAAAGGCAATACCCTCTTTCCTAGGGTTCCTGTTGAGGATCTGCTTTTTAAGCACATCACAAAGATTCTGATGCCCTTTGAGGCTTTTATACATGCCTGTCATGTACAATTCCTTCAGCCCTGCATCGTCAGTGATACTTGCAATGTTCTCAGATGAGGAATTAGTGATAGTAGAGGCAGGTGAAAAATTTGTAACATTAGAAGCATTTGAACATTCAGGTGAGGAATTAGCAGATTCTCGTTCAATGTATTTCAGACATGGAGGAACAAATTCTTCCTGAGCAGCACTGATTTGTTGAGCAAGTAATGAATCACGCTCCTTCTGAAGATCTTCATAACTCACTCTTAGCTTTTCAAGATCTTGCTTTCTTTGAAGAAATTCATAAGAAAGCTTCTCATGACCAGACAAGAGAGTGTTATGATGACCTTGAAGGTTGTGAAACCTGGTCTGAAGTCTCTGAAGATTTTCAGTCAAGGCTTTAGTGCGATCCATTTCTTCACCCAACATATCATCACTTTTGTCTAGCATGTTTTGAACCTTTTCAAAAGCCTTTTGTTGTTTCACAGCAATCTTAGCAAGTTTAGAGTAGCTGGGCTTAAGATTGTCATCAGATTCATCTTCACTAGACTCAGAGGAGGTATATTTAGGTACCTTGGCACCCTTGGCCATGAAGCAATAGGTGGGAGCGTAGTCATCACTGCCTTCATCAGCCTGGTTGGTGAGGTCATTTTCTTCAGAGTTGAAGATGGACTTGCTGATGAATGCAGTAACGAGGGCTAGGCTCGCCACACCAGATTCGGAATCTTCAGATTCCTCCTCTTCCTCTTGTTCCTCAGATTCAGCTTCAGAGTCCATTTCCTTGCCGATGAATGCCCGAGCCTTCTTGGAGCTGCTCTTCTTGTGAGATGAAGACCTTGAGGATTTTGATGATGAAGATTTTGAGGATTTCATCTTTTTCTTTGCATCATCAGAATTGTAATCCTTGTATTTCTTCTTCTTTGATTCCTTTTCCCCACTGAGGACAATCTTGGATGTAGTGTCCAGGTTTCTTGCACTTGTGACAAAGCCTCTTCTTGTAGTCACTGGATGAGGAATCATTGCTCCTTGAGGGTCTTCCAAAGCGACCACGTCTTGAGAACTTCTGGAATTTCTTCATGAGCAGTGCTAGGTCATGACTCAGTTCTTCAGGGTCACCAAGGCTGCTACCAAAGTCTTCATCTTCGGACTCAGATATTGCCTTGGCCTTCAGTGCACGTGATCTGCCATAGCTCGAACCATAGAGATCTCTCTTTTCAGCAAGCTGGAACTCATGAGTATTTAGCCTCTCGAGGATATCAGCATGGTCAAGTGACTTGTAATCAGCACGCTCTTGTATCATCAGTGCCAGAGTATCAAATGAGGAATCAAGCGATCTCAGCAATTTCTTCACCACCTCATGGTCGGTGATGTTAGTGGCACCAAGTGCTTAAAGCTCATTTGAGATGTCAGTGAGGCGATCGAAGGTTTGCTGAACATTTTCATTGTCGAGTCTTTTGAAGAGATTGCGAAGAACATCAACTTGAGAGTCACGCTGAGTTGAAACTCCTTCATTGACTTTGGACAGCCTATCCCAGATAAGCTTAGCAGTCTCCAAAGCTTTCACTCTTCCATACTGTCCTTTGCTCAGATGGCCACATATGATATTCTTCGCTTGAGAATCGAGTTGCTTGAATCTCTTCACATCAGCAGCATTCAGAGAAGGTGTGACTGAGGGAACACCATTTTCCACAACATACCAGAGATCGTTATCAATTGCCTCAAGATGCATTCGCATCTTATTCTTCCAGTAGGGGTAGTCCGTCCCATTGAAGGTAGGACACCCAGCAGAGACCTTGATCATACCTGCGGTCGACATAACTAAAACTCCAGGTGGTTAAACCAAAATCACACAGAACAAGGGAGTACCTTGCTCTGATACCAATTGAAAGTGCATTAGATTGACTAGAGGGGGTGAATAGGCGATTTTTATGAATTCTTCAATGAGGAATTATCTAGTGAGGAAATTCCTTAGCGAAGAACTACTTGCAGCGGAATAAGTACTTAGAAGTAAACATAACAAAAAACAAGCATAGTCATCATGATGAAATGAAGACAAACACAGAGTACAGAAAGCGTAATCATAGGATAGCACAAGATGAAGACAAACAGACTGAAGAAATTGAATTGAGGAAATTGGGAAAGTCTTCAAACACAGATATGAGCAAGAACACAACACAGTAATGAGGAAATGAAAGTGTTGAGGAAATATAACCAGTTGGCTTGGTGAAGACAATGATTTGGTAGACCAGTTCCAACCGCTGTCTCAGTTGTACATCTGGTTGGAGCGGGTGAGTATTTAAACTCGAGGACACACAGTCCCGGACACCCAGTCCTGAGCACGCAGCTCGGGACACCAAGTCCTCACCGTATTCTCCTTGAACTAAGGTCACACAAACCTCGTCCAATCACTCGTGGTAAGTCTTCAGGTGACTTCCGAACCTTCACAAACTCGGTCACTCGGCGATCCACAATTCCTCTTGGATGCTCTAGACAATGACGCCTAACCGTCTGGAAGAAGCACAGTCTTCAAAGGTAACAAGCGTCGGATCCATGCAGGATCAATCTCTTCAGTGTTGCTCAATCACTTTGGGTTTGTAGGTGTTTGGGTTTGGGTTTTGGATTTTCCTCACTTGATGATTTTCGCTCAAAGTCCTCAGAGGATGGGATGCTCTCAATTGACAAGTTTCAGTTTCTCTCGGAGCAGCCAACCAACTAGTGGTTGTAGGGGGCGGCTATTTATAGCCTAGGGAGCAACCCGACATGATAAGACATAAATGCCCTTCAATGATATGACCGTTGGATGGATAAGATATTTTGGGACAGCTGGCGCGTAGCACAACAACGGTCGGAAATTTGAGGTTCAAATACCTCAGGGCTATCATGTTCCTCACTGTGTAGGCAATCCGAACTGGCGAATTCCTAACTCCTCAGTCAGAACAAATTCCCCTCCCAATTCAGCCCATGGGGCCCTCCGGGATAGGTGGCCCCACCCGATGGACCCCCGGGACCCTTACGGTGGTCCTGGTACAATACCGATTAACCCCACAACCTTCCCGATGGCCGAAATGTCACGACCGGTTTTCCAATAAAAATATTTATTGAGAAACCAATCTTTAGAATCCAGTTTGAGATAAAACCTCCTCACTGGCAGACAAACTTTTGATACAATAAGCCAGTAGCATAAATATGTTACAGGGTTGAGCTGACGATGCTCAACAATTTATTACAAGCGTGCCAATAATTATACATAAAGGCGATTAATGACACAAGGGAGTGGTGGCATACTACTGACTCGCAAATATGGTAGAGGTGGAGTAACACAGTGGGGAGTGGATATGGGATTCTCAAACTAACATCCCATCGAGCGTCGAGGTGAGGCTCGATGAATTTATTAGGGTAGCGGAAGCGGATATAATACAGTGACCAACTCCAGGGTTGCACGAGACTGACTGGGTCTCCTCTAGGCGTCGGATTCGCTATCGAATTCTTCATCCATGAGATCACCTTCGTCAGCATCTGGCCAAATCAACAAGCCAGTGAGTACTTTGAAAGTACTCGCAAGACAGTTCGGACGTAAGATATAACAAATGCTAACATGAAATACATGAATAAGTTAACCAGTACGATCAGACATAGAGGTAATAAATACTGGGTGCCAAGCGAGTGTCTGAAAGAATCCTCGAGCAAAAAATGCAGAATAATAATACTGGTGCCAAACGAGTGTCTGAAAGACTCCTCGAGCGGAAAATGCAGAATAATAATACTGGTGCCAAACGAGTGTCTGAAAGACTCCTCGAGCGGAAAATGCAGAATAGTAATGCCACAGTCGGGCGTCTGAGCGAAACCACATAAAGGGCTTTAAAAAGAAATGCCACAGTCGGGCGTCTGAGCGACACCACATAAAGGGCTTTAAAAAGAAATGCCACAGTCGGGCGTCTGAGCGACACCACATAAAGGGCTTTAAAAAGAAATGCCACAGTCGGGCGTCTGAGCGACACCACATAAAGGGCTTTAAAAAGAAATGCCACAGTCGGGCGTCTGAGCGACACCACATAAAGGGCTTTAAAAAGAAATGCCACAGTCGGGCGTCTGAGCGACACCACATAAAGGGCTTTTAACTGATAAGGAAATAATATATTCATCATATATATAATCAACTCAAGGAATTAAACGGGTTAGTCCATCCACAAGAATAAACATTTAACCGGTCTTAGTGCTCAGGTGTTCCACCGGGTAATCTGTCATCAAACTGGCACATGAATGTTAGCAGGGAACTTGGTTATAGATAAGATGATTTAAGGATATAGAGCTCTGCAGAGTTTGTACAAAAATTTCCCACAGTCGACGGATTTCCTTAGTCACCAGGACTAATTCCGTTACGGTATTTCAGAAGGAAACACAGCTAACCAGTACACACCCATCCAACTCTTCGATGCCAGGAATCACCCTCAACATCGTCCAAGAAAAACTATTGAGACGGGGAGATCACAATCTCGAATAGCATGGGATCAAATTTATATACGCGCGCTCTAAGGGGTGCCCCCCTCTCGGTCCCAACCGGAAACACCCATGCCCCCTGACCGGATGCCTGGCTTTAATCCAGGGCAATGGAACCAGCATCCCGGCCTCTCCTTTTTGGTGTGTACCAAGAAAGCGGTTTGCGACTTACTAAACCATATCCCTTTCGGGAAACATGTGGTAGTACAGGGAAAGGAAATGGATATGAACCCAACCGATATGGGTTGGTACTGAAGATAACTTGCATGGCCTAAGACTGGCATGCTACAACACTGCCATCTTACCCATCTTCATGCCAACACATGGCCTTGCATACTTACGTCCAACGACGTGTGAAATCATCGGGCTTACTTGCCTCAACAATGCATAATGAACGGTTCATCGGTATGCTTCACACATGCCATGAGACTATCTACATGCAAACATGCCAAGACACTCATCATATCGAAAGTTCGAACATGCTTGCCTGGTTCAGAGTAGTCGGAGCCTAGCTCGGTGAAGTTTGCGGCCCCGTCACCTCCGTCGGTATCTACCGTACAGAGAAAACGTACGCGCTAACGTGAATACCGAGAGGTGCTGAAAAAGTATTGCAAATATTTTTCAAATAAATCTGATAAAAAACTAGACAAAATTTTGAAGAGAACAGAAAAAGAATCAATCAAAAATATGCTTCTGATAAAGAGTTATAAGGGTTTTTGCCCAGGGACTCATCTGTAATGAAACAGAAACTTCCCAGGGTTTTTATTATAAAAACAGAAAACGTTTCGATAGAAACTACGCCGGCCTAGAGGGAAAGCGTATTATGGCAAAAGACGTTTTCAGAAAACGATTCGATTAGAAAAGACAGAGAGGCTGACAGGCGGGTCCCATCCGTCAGGTTTAAAATTTAAAAGAGGCGGGTCGGGGCTCGTTGGCGCCCGAGAGCCGCGGTGGTCGTCGGCGGCGATCCACGGCGAGGTGGGGAGATCGGAGGGTACCTCCGTGCTCAGGGTGCCATTCCGCGTCAGGTGGTGGTGGTGGTGGTCGCCGGCGAGCACTGTGTCGACGGTGGCCCTTGCTCCGGCGGACGGCGGTTCGGGTGGTCGGGGACCTTGCCGGAGAGGGCTGCAATGATCAAATTGACGAGGGGGTTAGAGTACTGGTAGCTAGAGGTGGTGCTTGACGGAGTTTGGGCACCGGGGATGACCTCACCACAGTGAGTTGAGCTGAAGCCCGAGGCGGACGGAGGTGGCCGGAGTCGAGGAAGAAGGGCTCCTCGAGGCCCCTCCAGTGGCCAGGCGGGGTGTGGTGAGGTGGTGGAGCCGTGCGGGAGTGAGAGTGGGCTCGGGGGCGCTATAAATAGCCGGCCCGAGGCGGTTGCCGTGAACGGGATAAGTCCGACGAGGGATTACGGTGATGCAAAGCATTGGTCGGGTGGTTTAGGCGTTGAGCGCCGTCGTGAAGGTCCATTGGGTCCGTTTTGGTGCTAAACAAGCTGGGACTCGAAGTCTTGGGGGAACTCGACGGAACGGAGCAGCGCGGGCACGTCGGCGGCAGAGTGCACGCTCTGTGCGTGTCGTGCCACGACGGCTGTGCTGCATGCGTGCGCTGGCGTGGGGATGGCCACGCAGAGCCACCAGCGGGGTTGGGCGGCGCGGAACGGCGTTGAGCCGCCGTTCTGCTCCCTGTTGGCTGCCACGGCGGTTCAGCCGCCGCGAGACACGCCGGCGTGGTCGGGTCAGAGCGCCACCGACGACAGCAAGCAGCCAAGCGCGCGTGCGGGGCATCGGACAAGCGAGCCAGGCGGCGAGCAACGTGCCAAGGGCACTGTGGGCGCGTGCCTGAAGATGATCAACGGTGATCGACTCTGAAACTGAATTTTACTTAAAGTGATAGAAACAGTGCATGCAAGGTGTTCGATAGAATGATCCAGGCATGTAGGGATTTTTCCTTGGGCTGATTTTTGGTGGAGTGACTTCTCATTGCTCCAGTAGGCTGCCTGATTTTTGGTGGAATTTTTGGAGAAGTGTAGATATGAATTTCACCAAATTTGACAAATCTGGTCCAAACTTGCAGGGAGTAAAATTTGAAAATTTTGAAAAGGAGAAGAGTGGATCAAGATGGTTCTGGGTTGTGGGTTCAAAGGACTAGTCAGTAGAGTTGTTTTGAGTTCAAAACTCAACTGAAAAGGGGTACTTGCTTTGAAAAACCATTTGGCCCAAAATAATTGATAGAAAAATATTTGAGAGAAGAAACAATCAAAATAAAATCCAAAATTTGCTTGGATGAGTTGGGACAGGGATCTTAGATGGATAACAAAGGGGAGAGGAGGTTTTGGAGTGGTTTTCAATAGAATGAAGATCCCAAATCTTTCATGGAGTTTTTCTTAAAAAGAAAAGATTAAACTCCAAAAAAAAATAAAATTTGAGAAGGGAAACAATAGAGAAGGATTTTTAAGAAGGTCAAACCCAAAGTTTGATGGAGAAAACAGAAATAACAAACCCTAGTCAAAGAAAAGGATTTTTAAGAGGATTGCTTCTAAGAGCCTCAAATCTCAAAGGAAAATCCAGCGAGAATTTTGCAAAAACCCAAAAATGAAATTTTGGAGTGTCACACGAAACTGGACTTTCTATATAAATCTTTACCTCCGGACCATTCCGGAACTCCTCGTGACGTCCGGGATCTCATCCGGGACTCCGAACAACTTTCGGGTTGCTGCATACTAACATCTCTACAACCCTAGCATCACCGAACCTTAAGTGTGTAGACCCTACGGGTTCGGGAGACACGCAGACATGACCGAGATGACTCTCCGGTCAATAACCAACAGCAGGATCTGGATACCCATGTTGGCTCCCACATGCTCCTCGATGATCTCATTGGGTGAACCACGATGTCGAGGATTCAAGCAATCCCGTATACAATTCCCTTTGTTAATCGGTACGTTACTTGCCCGAGATTCGATCGTCGGTATCCCAATACCTCGTTCAATCTCATTACTGGCAAGTCACTTTACTCGTACTGTAATGCATGATCCCGTGACCAACCACTTGGTCACATTGAGCTCATTATGATGATGCGTTACGAGTGGGCCCAGAGATACCTCTCCGTCATACGGAGTGACAAATCCCAGTCTTGATCCGTGTTAACCCAACAGATGCTTTCGGGGATGCCTGTAGTATACCTTTATAGTCACCCAGTTACGTTGTGACGTTTGGCACACCCAAAGCACTCCTACGACATCCGGGAGTTACACTATCTCATGGTCTAAGGAAATGATACTTAACATTGGAAAATCTTTAGCAAATGAACTACACGATCTTGTGCTAGGCTTAGGATTGGGTCTTGTCCATCACATCATTCTCCTAATGATGTGATCTCGTTATCAATGACATCTAATGCCCATAGTCAGGAAACCATGACTATCTGTTGATCAACGAGCTAGTCAACTAGAGGCTCACTAGGGACATGTTGTGGTCTATGTATTCACACATGTATTACGATTTCCGGATAACACAATTATAGCATGAACAATAGACAATTATCATGAACAAGGAAATATAGTAATAATCCTTTTATTATTGCCTCTAGGGCATATTTCCAATAGGGCGTGCCACCAGGCTTGTGGCTGCGTGTTAGGTACCCCACCGGTATGTCTTTCGCCAATAATTTTAATATATTCCAAAATAATTCTCCGTCAATTTTCATCCCATCTGGAGTTGTTAAAAAAGTGCCTCTGATGTGGCCCTTTTCGGTCCAGAATTCCAGCTGTCGGCAATCTCCCTCTTCATGTGTAACTTGCAAAATAAGAGGGAAAAGGCATAAGAGTTGTATTATAAAGTTAAATAATAGTCCATAATGCTATAAATATCAACATAAAAACACAATGCAAAATGGATGTATCAACTACCCCAAGCTTAGGCCTCGCTTGTCCTCAAGCAAAAACCGAAATCGATAACCATGACAACATGTTTACACAGAGAGGTGTCGATAAAAAATAAAATACAGACATGGAAGAATCATGGTCATTATCATAACAACAATGTATCATCATAAAACTTCTCATGCTAGAGTAACAATTCATTCACAATCTAAAGTATGGAACATAAACTTTATTGGAAACTAACAAACAATGCTCTTAATCATTGAAACAATCACAATCCATGAACATTGCCTTGGATATCGTCATAACTATGCGCTTTTCTATCAATTGCCCAACAGTAATTTGTTCACCCACTATATGTTATTGTAGGATCGAAAGTAGGTCTAGAGGGGCTGATTAGACTATTTGACTAAATAAAAATCTAGCCTTTTCCCAATTTTAAGTCTTGGCAGATTTTAGCAATTTAGCACAAGTCAAGAAATCAACCTGCACATGCAATTCTAAGAGTGTAGCAGCGGAAAGTAAAACATTGCATATGAAGGTAAATGGAAGGGTTTGGAGAAGGCAAATGCAATATAGACACGGAGATTTTTGGCATGGTTCCGATAGGTGGTGCTATCGTACATCCACCTTGATGGAGACTTCAACCCACAAAGGGTAACGGTTGCGCGAGTCCACGGAGGGCTCCACCCACGAAGGGTCCATGAAGAAGCAACCTTGTCTATCCCACCATGGCCATCGCCCATGAAGGACTTGCCTCACTTGGGTAGATCTTCACAAAGTAGCCGATCTCCTTGCCCTTACAAACTCCTTGGTTCAACTCCACAATCTTGATGGGGGCTCCCAAGTGACACCTAACCAATCTAGGAGACACCACTCTCCAAAAGGTAATAGAAGGTGTGTTCATGATGAACTCCTTGCTCTTGTGCTTCAAATGATAGTCTCCCCAACACTCAACTCTCTCTCACATACTTGGCTATGGTGGAAAGATGATTTGAGTGGAAAGCAACTTGGGGAAGGCTAGAGATCAAGATTCTTGTGGTTGGATTGGAATGTCTTGGTCTCAACACATGAGTAGGTCGTTCTCTCTCAAAAAATGAGTAGTGGAAGTGCAGGCACGTTCTGATGGCTCTCTCTTGAATAGAGAAGGGGGTGGAGGGGTATATATAGCTAGCCTCCACACAAAATATAACTGTTACGCACATTTGACCCAACTCGGTTAGACCGAATAGGTGAACTCGGTGAGACCGATTTAGTTTAAAATGTGAACGTTTGGATTCTCGGTGGGACCGACATGATCAACTCGGTGGGATCGATGTGCTAGGGTTAGGGAAAAACCTCATCTCGGTGTGATCTATTGCATGAACTCGGTGAGACCAATTTCAACAATGAGCAAATAGTGAGTTGGTCTGGCAAACTTGGTGGGACCGATCGCTCATTTCGGTGAGACCGAAACGTTACGAAAAGGAAACAGCGAGTTTGCATTGCAAACTCGGTGGGACCGATCGCTCATCTCGGTAAGACCGAAATGTTGCGAAGGGAAACAGAGAGTTTGCAATCCCATCTCGGTGAGACCGAAATCCCTATCGGTGAGACCGAACCGATTAGGGTTTCTGGCTATGGCTATGTCAAAGGAACTCGGTGGCGCAAGATAGATCAAATCGGTGGGGCCGAGTTTGACTTTAGGTTTAGGAGATATTTGGTATTGAGAAAATGGTTGAGGGCTTTGGAGCATATCACTAAGCATTTTGAGCAAATAGACCATTAAGCAACACCTCATCCCCTTTTAATAGTATTGGCTTTTCCTATGGAATCAATGTGATCTTGGATCACTAAAATAGAAACAAGTAGTCTTGAGCTTTTGCCAACATTTTTCCTTAGCATTTTGAGGGGTCCACATCTCTAGTCCATGCCATGCCAATCATTGAACTTTCGGAAATATTCAACTTGAATGGATATTAGTTCAATGAGCTATATGTTGTTATGAATTACCAAAAACACTCGGGGATTAGTTGCACTTTCAATCTCCCCCTTTTTGGTAATTGATGACAATATATAGATCAAAGCTTCGACAAATGATAATATGAATGAAATACATCGTCGCTTTGAGAAGTATGTGATAAGCAAGAGCTCCCCCTAAATTTGTGCATTATTTAAAATTTGCTTTTGAATGTAAATGCACAATCGATTAGGATCATGGGTTACTCTTCCATGTCACATACATCTTGGTGGAGCGCTCAAAATGATAGAATATAAATAACATGCACTCATCACCAAGGCAAACATGGTTGATCATACACAAGTATTAGGATATATCAACCAAGCACACATTAAAGCATATTGATCAACCACATGATCATAAGAGTATCTCACACAAGCAAAAATATTGTAGCAAGCAAACAATCAAACGACAAGTAGCAAGAGAGGCAAATAAAAGCAATACAGTCTCTCTCATGAAGCCTAAGATCTATACACTTTCTCCCCCTTTGGCAACAGGTTACCAAAAAGCTTGAAAATGCATAGTGCTATGCGACACTCTAAGCACGATCTCCGGGAGCTCCTGAAGTGGTCTTCAGGCTGGTGGCTCCGGTGTGCGTAGATGGCATTCAGAGAAGATCGTCTGCAAAAGCTTCTGCTGAAGTCTGAGGAGCTGGAGGGGTTGCAACTGAAGGTGCAATAATGGCAGTTGCTGCAGGTGCTGATGCAGTAGCTCTGGAGTCTGTGGCAACTGGCTCGGCTGTGGACCTCTGTGCTCTTGGAACTCTATGAAATGCATCAGTGGTAGCTCTTCCGACAATGTCCTCTGCTTCTTCTTGAAGTTGCTCAACTGTGGCCTGAATCTCCGTGACCTTCAAGTCTAGATCATAAAATTTTGTTTCAGTGATCCTCTCAAGACTTTCTTGATTTTGAGTCAGGGTGGCTTGTCCTTTCTCAATTCTCACTGTTGCCTCAAGCAGATAGCTGAGCTGATCCTGCTTGGTCTTGAGATTGACAGCTAATACTTCTGGCATCTTAGAAGTTTTTGCATCCTTAGCTTTATCTCTCTTCTCTTGAGCCTCTACTAATGTAGGATGTGTTGCATCCATGACAACAACATTGTCCTCAAAGTCTGGCCTCAGGGGAAGATGCTCTCTGTCTAGTAGATATGTGCTTGTACCCATCTTGGAGTTGATGAGCATCTGAATGTGGGGTGCATATCCACATGGCCTCTTCTGATCTGCAGCAGTCCTCTTGATAGTTTCAACAATCATGGTCATCACCTTGAACTTATCTGGCACATCAAACATATGTAGCAAGTTGATTGAATGACCTCTGATGTCGGAGTAAATGACCACGGGTAGCCTCATCAGCCTCCCCTGGCATTTCAAGACATCGGGGCCGGCTGCGCCCCTCAAGCATCAAAGACAAAGGGCCGCCTTCTTGGGGCCGACTGGTCTGAGCGGCCGACTGTTAGAAGACGGCGAGACCTAAAGGACGGCCATGAGGTGGGCCGACTCCTAGCAGGTGGCCTCTAGAGCGGCCGACTCCTAGCAGGCGGTCCCCTCGCGCCCTCAAAGTTAGCACCCACATAAACACGACGAGACGGGGCGTGGCTACAGTGCAGTCTGCCACCCCCGAATCCAGGTTGGAGCGTGGCCACACTGCGGCATACTGGGTGGACACCCCTCACCCGGCACGGCACTGTTGCCACATGACCCATGACATCACCCATGGCAGAGAAGGCCATGCTCCCATGACGAACTGTCGGTACGGCCCGCAGGCGGCGGGCCCTACCTATCCGTGAGAAGCTAGAAGACAGCGAGCCCGGATCAGCCGGCTTGTGGGGAGGCCGACTCCTGACCAGGCGGCCCTCCCCCTCCCTTGTAGTTCGTGCGCCATTAACCAGAAGAGACGGGAGTGGCTACAGTGAACACCCACCAGACGGCGGGACTGTAGCCACGCTCCCCCCGACAAAGCACACATCATCAGCGGCACGGCTACAGTACTAAGTAGCCGGGAAGACCTGCCAACGGTGGAAGCGGCCTGTCGGCCAAGTACGAGACAGCCGGCGGGACCCACTAGGCGGCGGGCCCCAGCTGCCGGCGGAGAAGCCGGCGACTAGAGACACTGACAGCCGGGTCCTTGATACGTCTCCAACGTATCTATAATTTTTGATTGCTCCATGCTATATTATCTACTGTTTTGAACAATATTGGGCTTTATTATCCACTTTTATATTATTTTTGGGACTAACCTATTAACCGGAGGCCCAGCCCAGAATTACTGTTTTTTATCTATTTCAGTGTTTCGAAGAAAAGGAATATCAAACGGAGTCGAAACGGAATGAAATCAACTGGAGAAATTATTTTTGGAAGGAAAGCTATCGAAAAACTTGGAGTGCACGCCAGGGGAGTCCCGGGCTGCCCACGAGGGTGGGGGGCGCGCCCACCCCCCTAGGGTGTGCCCCCTGTCTCGTGGACAGCCCGGAGGTCCACCGACGTACTTCTTCCTCCTATATATACCCATATACCCTAAAACGACCGGGGAACAGAATAGATCGGGAGTTCCGCCGCCGCAAGCCTCTGTAGCCACCAAAAGTCAATCGGGACCCTGTTCCGGCACCCTGCCAGAGGGGGAACCCTCATCGGTGGCCAACTTCACTACAAAAAAATACACTTCCGTGATGATACATGTTTGTCACAGTAGGTCGCGTTTTTTGTCATGCATGTACATCCATGACGATTTTATGACAGAATCAAGATAGTCATACCTGTGCTGTCATAGAAGTGTTCCATGACATTACCAAAATTATCATCACGGAAGTGTCCACTTCCATGACGATAAATCGCGCGTCACAGAAGTGCTTTCGTCAAGGGTGACCGACACGTGGCATCCACCGTAATGGAACACCGTTAAGCTATCGGGTCGGGTTTTGAATCCGATAACCCGTTAACAGCCCCGACCAATGGGAAATTTCCACGTGTAAAATTCTTATTGGCCGGACGAAACACGTGTCAGCTCGTCAGTGGGTCAGATAGGCGCCTATGATACGTCGACACGTGGCACGGCCCAACAGAGGCCCATTCCTGTGAAAAGGCCGACCCTTTTGACTTGGTCAAAAGCTGGCAGGTCGGCCCATGGAAAGCCTGTTAACGGCCTGTTCGCATATAGCCCATTTACAGCCCGCTAACCCAAGGCCCGTTACGCGCTATTCGAATTAGGCCCAGTAGCGTCATCTGGGCCATCTAATATGATTCCAGCCCGCTTTCACTTCTGGCCCATGTATGGCCCATGATGTCTTTCGGCCCATATGAGGCCCTATGTAACTCTTGGCCTATTAACGGCCCGTGGTGAAACTGGCCCGTAATGAACAGTGTATCACTTTACACCCATTAACGGCCCGTGGTGAAACTGGCCTGTAAAGAACAGTGTATCACTTTATACCCATTAAAGGCCCGTTATTCCGTTGGGCCGTTTCCAGCCCATGTTATCTTTCGGCCTTCTCAGAGCCCATTTATTCTTGGGATATTTTCCAGCATTCGTTTACTTATGGCCCGTTACTGTCATTTTCTGCTTGTGGGCCAAATTCAGCCCGTGGTTACAGTTGGCCCGTTTGTGGACCGTTAATACGTTGGGCCATTTTCATAACATTATCAAATGCGGCCTATTAACGATGGCCCGTTATGGTCGGCCCATGAACGGACGATTCCAACTCTAGCCCATTTATGGCCAGAATGCGGTCTGTTTGGCCCATGTTTGGCCAATCGATCATACGGCCCGTATAGGGCCCATTGATGATACGCCCCGTAGAAGGCCCATTGATGATACGGCCCGTAGAAGGCCCATTGTTTCTACGGCCCGTAGAAGGCCCATTGTTTCTACGGCCCGTAGAAGGCCCATTGTTTCTATGGCCCGTAGAAGGCCCATTGTTTATACGGCCTATAGAAGGCCCACTGTTTCTAGGGCCCGTAGGAGGCCCAGTGTCACTACAGTAAATATTAGCCCATGGTTATTGTGGCCTAGTTTTAAAAAATAGGTTATTGCAGCCACTAGCAAACCGTAGAAAAAGAACTGCACTGACTACAAGCAAACAAATAAACAAGACAACAAGGAAATAAATAATCAAGCAACTTACACTAGGCTATCACGGCTATTACACATATTACATCCACTGGGCATCAAAGTTCGCCACCAGTGCAAATATAGGGAACACATCAGCATATAAACGCCGCAGCAAAACAAGTCCAGAACTGAAACCACTTCAGAAGAGCTCAAGAAACAATATCCTGGGTACCCATAATGCCGGCAAGATGCTTAGCAAGCTTATTAACTTTCTCTTGTTTGGCGCTTAAGTCCTCCGGTGCTTGCTGTTGCACCAGAAAGTATGCATCTGAATTCTGCAGGGACTTCCTCAGTCCTTCGGCTTCCTGTCGCATAACATCTGATCGATGTCTTTCAACTTGAAGTTGAGACTCAAGAAGCCGAACTGATTCAGTCAATGAGTTCGACGAGCTGGTGCCAGCAGTGGTAGCCAGTAACTCGAACACTACATCAAGACAGGACGTTGGGGTTGTCTCAGTGTCTTCAATATAGTTTTTATCAGCTTTCTTGGAGACCAACAAGGATGTCTCACTATCTTGAACCTTATCTGCATTACTTCCTTTACCATTGCATAACATGGTACTCTTCTCCAATATTTTATCTGCGTTCTAAAAGAGAAACAAACAAACACATCTCAGGTTTACAATGTAGTATATGAAACTCATTTTGGTAAATCAGTTCAGTAGTAAGCTGGACAGGATAACAGCATGAAACAAACATATATCTATGTAGTATGGTCACTGTATGGTCTATATTATTCTAGTTTATGTTGCCAAATCAAGATAGATACAGTTCGAATCATATCTATTTAAGACAAAGCAGCATAGACAGAATATAAGTGTGGGAAACTACACAACAATAACAACACTTGTAATGTGCATGGCACGAGAACATAAATGTTTATTCAATTGAAACTGAAATCAACATAGAGCAAGTTACAACAGCAAACAGCCAAACACGTTGAAGAAATAGGTTTAAAACATACCTGTTGCGCCATTGGAATTTCAATTGCATCCTTCAAATTTGAAATTAGTTGGTATCAGTAAATATAGTGATGCAAGAGCAAAGTAGTATGAACCATAGCTACGGAACCTGACCTGAGAACAATCGGGTTCAGAGTGGTGGTCCTCGTGATTTGGGCACTTCAGTTGCCTTACTAACTGCTCGTGTTTGGGTGCTCTGTGGTGGAGACAGTGCTGTGTCAACGGGAACTGGGTGTCTATCTGCTAGGGTTGGGGTTAGAAGGGGTGTAGCTGGTTCTCTGTCCAACTGGGTAGGGGTACAATCTGCATGAGTGTGGGTTATGTGTGGTGGGGCTGGTTCTTGGGCAAGTACAACCGTGGTTCTATCTGCATCGACAGGTAGCACGATCTTTTCTGAAGACCGTATTTTTACTCCCACAGATACTGCCATCACTCCCTCCAATTGAAATGGTTGATAAACAAGAAAAGTAATTGAATGTACAGACATTGTAAGATAGACAGGTGCAATGGATAGTAGGAAAGAAAACAGGGCATGAAATAATTCACATTTATGTTGTCTAAGCAAACAGAATAGCAAGACATAATTTCACATATATGATGGCTAATTAAACAGGATAGCATGACACAATTTCACATGTATGATGGCTAACTAAACAGGATAGAATGACATACTTCAAAATATGATGACTATGTAAACAGGATGACATGATATAACTATACGATGTGTCTATTAAAGTGGTTGGCATGCCATAAATCACAAACATGCCGTCGATGGAAACATGATGGCATGATATAATTCACGGATAGAATGACATAATTTAAAATATGATGACTATGTAAACAGGATGAGATGATATAACTATATTATGTCTTTAGAAAATGGGTTGGCATGCCATAATTCAGATACATGCTGTCTATGTAAACATCATGGCATGACATAATTCAAATATATGATTTATATACTAAGGAAGTGAGCAGAGGGCAATCGCATATATGATGTGTCAACTAAGGAGATGGCATTCAATATTGTGTATATGATGTAAAAACTAAGCATTGCAATACAACATATGCATTATATGAGTAATATAACCCTGCCAAGTTTGAGCATACACCTCAGGGGGATAATAGGACTGGTCATCTACCTCTGAATCCTCCTCTGAATAGCTATCTGTAACCAGCAAGATACCTGCTTCAGTAGGTAGCATTGTCTGCTCTGAAGACCTTGTTTTCACTCCAGATTTCTCCACCACCATTTCAAATGGCTGATGCACAGGAAGAGCAGTTGAATATACAAACATTGTCGACAAAAGCAATGAGAAATACAAAAAAGGACGGCATGATATAATTCACATATATGACGCTTGCTTAAACAGCATGGCATTGCATAATTCACATACATAATGCCTTGCAACAAGATAACATTGCATAATTCACATATATAATGTTTTGCAACAAGATGGCATTGCATAATTCTGTAACATCCCAAATTTTTAATTTGGAATGTTATACATTAGATCATCATGCATATCATATTTTATTTTGCTTCTGGTTTTGATCCTAGAAAATCCTAAGCAACTCAAGGACCCATGGAGGGAGTTGGGGGTTTCGTTATTTTCATATTTGAGTTTTTCTCAAATTTTGAAAATAGGATCATTTGGTTTTATTTATTTTATCATCAATTATTTCTATTACAAAAATATGAGAGAGGGAATAAAATGACTTTCCCAAACTATAGAAATATTGAGGATTTAATAATAAAATCAAATAAGATTTTTTCGGAGTTTTTCAATATTTTTTATTTGAATTTAGGAAAAATATGCGTTTTTAAAATTGCATTTAGGCCCCAAATAAATGTTCACTTTGTTGGGCTTGATTTTAGAAGCCCGGAAAAATTAATTTCAGGATTTTTGGAGTCCATTTAGTATTTTTTTTATTTTTTTCTAAGCGTAATTATTTAAAAAAAACGAACCGACTTCGGGCCGTACCCTAGCGGGACACCGCCCGGGGGCAGCCTTTAAATAGAGCCGCCCCGAGCCGCCCCAGCCCATCAGCGGCTGCCTCGATCCACGCGCGTCGCCGGAGCCGCCGCAGCCGCCGACGATCCCGCCGCCCGAGACTCGCCGCCGCCTCGATTTCCGTGCCCGTTTTAAAAAAAAACCAATTGGTTTTCGTCGATTTTATTTTCGGTTTTTTTTATTTTATTAGATCGGTTTTTTATTTTCGGTCTAGGTTAATTAGCGAACGTTCGTTCGTTAATCCGTTCGTTGTTTTTCTTTTTCTCGGATTTTCCGCGGTTATTTTCTGATCGCGATTTCTGATCCGATTTTCGTTTTAGTATAACTTTTCGCTCGTTTATCGGAATCAGGCGATTCAAGCGCCTGGAGTTTCGTCTCGAAACCCTCTATCCGTTTAACCAACTTAAACAAGTTTTTGCTTCTGCAAAATTTTACTTAGATCCAGATTAGTAGAACGAAGTTGTTTTCTTTCGCTATTTGACTTTCGTTGCTTCGTTCGATTTGATTCTTTTTGCAAACTGGAGTTCTTAAGTTGAACTTTCTGGTTAGATCTCTTATTTGAGTTTTACTTGTGCATTAGATGAGTACTTATTGTATGCTTGTTTGTTTGTCTGCGATAGAATACCCGGAGTGCGCCGCCTGTTAGTCGAATCTCTAGGTTTCGCGGATCATCAGCAAGGCAAGTAACACTTTGATCATACCTCTTTTACTACCCAGTTTTATTGCGTTAGATCAATCCTCAAACACTGCATGATTAGGATCTAATTAAACTGTGGGATGGGAAGTAGTTGAGGTAGTACCTATTACTCGTTTTATTATCAAACCTTTGGGAGTTACTTCTACGTTTGCTTATTATGCCATGCTATGCTAGTAGACGTGGATTGGGTGAGTGATATCCATGACAGATGTGAGTTTGTTAATTAAGGGTTTATCTAAGGTGGCAACTTGAACACACATCTGGGTGCATTGAGGTACCTGGGTATTCCAGGATTGCCTGTTTCTTTTTGGACCGCCACCCAGGCTCAAAGGGATCATGAGATTATTCAAACTAGAAACTTCCGTGTGCAGCCACAAGCCATTATGGGCTCTGGCATAGTTGACTAAGTCGTGCGAACTCTTATAGTGGTAGACTAGCAGATGTAGGGGATGTAGGTTGGTACGGTCTATCACATCGTAAGGTGCTAGCGCTTCTGAAAGACTATGTCTCGGTCATCCGTTTCTCAAACACCATGTAGTGCGAGAATTCCAACGGAGGAGATAGAGTCTTGTGGGGAAAAGCGCGTAAACCTCTGTAGAGTGTACAAACTAATCATGGTTAGCCGTGTCCCCGGTTATGGACGTTTTTGAGTATCTAGTACTTGGATATCATGTGAATCTCATCATGTTACTCTAAATTAATACTGTTGGGTTTTTAATGATGATTACTTTAATTGGGATTGAGGATGCTGTCAACCATTCTCAATGTTTAACAACCACCATGATAGTTAAATAAATTTATTCCTTTGTAGTAGGGAAAAATTGGCTTTACGCAAAACTGTAACCATAGAGCTTTCCACCAGCCATATATGCATGTAGTATAGGCTTAATCATTCATTACTCTCTATGTGTTACATTGCCAGCATATTCCATGTGCTGACCCGTTTTCGGGCTGCAACGTTTCATGTTGCAGACTTTTTAGACGAAGAGTAAGGTGGCTTTTAGGTCGTGGTTCTATACTCAGTGATGCCGTTGGAGTTGATGGACTCGCTTATCTTCCAAAGCTTTCCGCTGTTATCGTTATTAGATGGCCTTAAGCCATATTTATTGTAATAAGTTCTCTTTGAGACATCGATGTAATAAGTGTGTGATTGCTACTCTGTTATAAATCCTTCAAAGTACTGTGTGGTGTCAGCATTACTGATCCAGGGATGACACCTGAGCACAGAGGTTAGTCTGTTTGAGGTCTGGTCGCTACAGAGATGGTATCAGAGCACACGCTGACTATAGGACACGACCACTAAGCTAAAGCCCTAGATCACTACTCTCTTCTCATTTCTGACTCCTCATCTTTTTTACTCTTTTAGGATGACGGAAGCGAGGATCAAGTTCACCCAGACGGATGAAGATACACCTTTTGGACGACACCTGAAGGAAGTCACTAAGTACCTGAACATTGGTATACCAAGCTTCACCGGGACCTACAATGCCACTTTACCCGAAGAGGAGCGTTGGAAGATTCAAGCTCTAGTTCTAAGAAGGACGTTCGCGCCAATCACGGAGCCCATAGAGTGTGTTTTCAATGAACCAACATGGAGTCTGGGAAAGAGCATGGCAGCTCATATCACCATGGGACGCATTGGAGAAGTTTACCAAGAAGACCTCAAGGATACTATTTACCAGATTTGCGAACGCCGAGATGAACAATGGGAGATAGTTAGCACCAAGAAGGATAGATCCATTGCAGCTTTCATCCAGGAGTTAAACCAGCACATTCGACGCCAGGAGAACCAGATGTGCGCAGACATGATGGAGTTGAAGAAAGCAAAAGCCAAGATTATTGAGCTAGAAGGAGAACTGAAGGTCACTCGCAAGGACTACATGGATGAGATTGTAGCTCTAGTGATACAAAACGACGATCTTAAGGAGAAGATTGAAGAACTCATGGGGAATTCAGCACCCGGAGGAGAAGATGAAGATTGCACCTGTCCAAATAACTACATCATCATCGACGACACCGATTCGATCCTAGTGATGATGATTTCGAAGATGAAGCTGGAGCAGATATCATGGAGTCTTCATCGGAGCAGTTTCTCTAGTAGACTACCATAACAGTAGTAGTATTCCCCCATGTACATATTATAGTCCACGCACTTTTGCGATAGTTCTAGACCGATTGTATGCCTTTGTTTGATTGAATGAAGTGATTTTGTGTGCATTTGTCTCATGTGCATTTGGGTAGTGTTTTCTCTTTAGAGCTCATTCTATTCTTAATTCTCATCTTTTCTAAACCCTCAGATGCCTCCGAGACGTGACAATGGATTTGCTTTCCCACCGGAGCTCACTCAGTTGATCCAGCAGCAGAATGCTTTGATGCAGTTGTTAGTCCAGAACCAGAACAACAACAACAACAACAACAACAACCCACCGCCACCACCACCAGTTGATCACTTGACCTGTTTCCTTAGGCTAAATCCGTCGGTGTTTTCCAGTAGCACCGAGCCGATAGTAGCAGATGATTGGCTCTGCAAGACAGGGAGGGAGTTGACCACTGCTGGATGTACAGATGAGGAAAAAGTGAAGTTTGCCGCACATCAGCTTGAAGGACCCGCAGCAGCATGGTGGGAGAATTTTACAGCCACTTACCTTGTAGACACTGTCACATGGGACCAGTTTCAGCAAGCTTTCCGTACTGCCCATATTTTAGCAGGAGCTATGGCCATGAAGAAGCGTGTGTTTCGCAACTTGCGGCAAGGAGGACGGACAGTTGGCTAGTATGTGGATGACTTTAGTAAGCTAGCATGTTATGCCCCAGATGACGTTGCTACAGATGCAGCTAAGCAGGAGAAGTTTCTAGAAGGACTGAATGACGAGCTAAGTATGCAGTTGATGGTAGCAAGTTTCAACAACTGCCATGAGTTGGTAGATCGTGCTCTTATGATTGAGGGGAAGCAGCAGCAGATTGAAAACCGCAAGAGGAAGTATGGACAAGGGAAGTATAATTCAGGAGCTCAGCAGAAGCCCCGTCTTACCCCTAAACCGGGAGTTCATTTTCAGCATACCCATGGAGGAGGAAGCTCGCACAATCATAATGGTTCCAAGAATGGTAATGGGAATTGAGGAAGCAACGGCCAGAACCGTACCACCCCATCAACCCCAGCCAAGAGAGATCTGAGCCAAGTCACCTGTTTCAAGTGTTCAAAGACCGGACATTATGCCAATGAATGTCCTGACGGCCAGAATGGCAATGGAAGCTCGGGAAAGAAGCCGAACCCTTTCAACAGGGGACAAGTGAACCACGTTAATGTGGAGGAGGTTGAAGCTCAGCCTGATGCCGTAATCGGTAAGTTTTTGGTTAAGTCATTTACTGCACTCGTTCTTTTCGATACTGGTGCATCACATTCATACATATCAAGGGGATTTGTGGATAAGTATAACCTGCCAACCCAAGCCCTTAGGTCACCCATGTTAGTAACCTCGCCTGGAGCATAGTATATGGCTAGTCGATGGTGTGATCGGTTACCATTAAGGATTGGTAACTATGTGTTTCCCTCAGACCTAATAGTATTGGAATCTCAAGGACTGGATGTGATATTAGGCATGGATTGGTTGTCAAAGTATGAAGGGAACATTGAATGCGCTAGTAAGACAATTTTGCTTACAACGACAGAAGGAAGAAGGATCAAGTACGTATCACGGCATGTGCCGAAAAGGATTCAAGCAAACTCCTTGACAGGAGTTGTGCAGGAGGAAGTACCAGTGGTAAAGGATTTCCCTGACGTATTTCCAGAAGAGTTGCCAGGCATGCCACCGGATAGAGACATTGAGTTTTTGATTGAGCTTTTGCCAGGCACAGGGCCAATATCGAAGAGACCATACAGGATGCCCGCAAAGGATTTGGTGGAAATTAAGAAGCAGATTAAGGATTTATTGGATAAAGGTTACATTCGCCCAAGTTCTTCGCCTCGGGGATCACCAGTACTTCTAGTAGAGAAGAAGTATGGATCGTTAAGAATGGTTGTTGATATCATGGATTGAACGAGGTAACAATCAAGAACAAGTACCCACTACCAATGATCAATGATCTGTTTGATCGGTTGCAAGGAGATAAAGGGTTTTCCAAGATCGATTTGCGATCAGGGTACCATCAGTTGAAGATTCGAGAGCAGGACATACCTAAGACAACATTCACCACCAGATATGGACTGTATGAGTATACCGTTATGTCATTTGGACTGACTAACACACCTGCCTATTTTATGAACATGATGAACAAAGTGTTTATGGAGTTTTTGGATAAGTTCGTCGTGGTGTTCGTTGATGATATGTTGGTTTACTCGAAGAATGAAGAGGAACACAAGGAACATTTGCGATTGGTACTGGAGAAGCTCAGAGAACATCAGTTATATGCCAAGTTCAACAAATGTGAGTTTTGGCTGAAGGAAGTAGGATTCCTCGGACATGTTATATCCGGAGAAGGAATAGCAGTTGATTCCACAAAGGTTATCACTGTGACCAATTGGGAAGCACCAACAACAGTTGGAGAGATCCGGAGTTTTCTTCGACTCGCAGGATACTACCGGAGATTTATTGAGAACTTCTCTAAGATTGCAAAGCCTATGACGGAGTTGTTGAAGAAGGATACTAAGTTCATATGGACTGAGGAGTGTGAGGCTAGTTTCCAGGAATTGAAGAAACGTTTGGTTACCTCACCAGTGTTGATTTTGCCAGACCAGACCAAGGATTATGAGATATATTGCGACGCTTCACGTCGAGGACTTGGAGCGGTACTTATGCAGGAGGGAAGAGTTGTTTCGTATGCTTCACGACAACTGAAGCCTCACGAATTGAATTATGCCACGCATGATTTGGAGTTAGCAGCCGTAGTGCATGCATTGAAGACATGGAGACATTTCCTCATTGGAAATCATTGTGAGGTGTACACGGATCACAAGAGTTTGAAGTACATTTTTACGCAGAAGGAGTTGAACCTCAGACAAAGGAGATGGTTGGAGCTCATCAAGGATTATGATATGAGATTGCATTACCATCCCGGAAAGGCCAATGTAGTAGCTGACGCATTGAGCCGTAAGAGCCATGTCAATACACTAATGATGGGAGGAATACCAAAGGAGTTAGCCGAGGATCTTCGCGAGCTACGTTTGGAAATAGTTCCGAGAGGCTATGTAGCAGCATTGGAGATTCAGTGAACGTTGATGGATAGAACCAGAGAAGCTCAGAAGACTGACAAGGAGATTGTCTCTATAAAGGAGAAAATGAGCGAAGGAAAAGCTAAAGGTTTTCGTGAGGATGAGCATGATACCCTGTGGTTTGAAGACCGTGTTTATGTGCCCAATGACCCGGAGATCAGGAAGTTGATTCTGCAAGAGGCGCATGATTCACCGTATTCGATTCACCCAGGAAATACCAAGATGTATTTGGATTTGAAGGATACTTTCTGGTGGACTGGAATGAAGAAAGATATTGTGGAGTATGTAGCAGTTTGTGATATATGTCAGAGAGTAAAGGCAGAGCATCAGAAGCCAGCAGGATTGTTACAGCCATTGCCGATACCCGAATGGAAGTGGGATAAGCTAGGCATGGATTTTATCATGGGATTACCAAGGACTCGTTCCGGCTATGACTCGATTTGGGTTGTAGTTGATCGATTGACGGAGGTAGCTCATTTCATCCCAGTAAAGACCACCTACACCAGTGCTAAGTTGGCAAAGATATACATGACCAGGATCGTATGTTTGCATGGAGTTCCGAGGAGTATCGTATCAGATAGAGGAACCCAGTTTACCTCAAAGTTCTGGAAGCAGTTGCATGAGACTTTGGGTACCAGGCTAGAATTCAATACAACTTTTCATCCGCAGACAGATGGACAGACCGAGAGAGTCAATCAGATTTTGGAGGATATGCTGAGAGCTTGTGCACTAGATTATGGATCTAGTTGGGACGACAATTTGCCATATGCAGAGTTCTCTTACAACAACAGTTACCAAACCAGTTTGAAGATGCCCCCTTTCGAAGCCTTGTACGGAAGAGACAGTTTACGAAGTCGGAGACAGAGTTCATCTTCGAGTATCACCACTTCGGGGAATTATGCGCTTTGGAGTTAAGGGAAAGTTAGCGCCACGATTTGTAGGCCCATATCGAGTTTTGGAGCGTATGGGAGAAGTGGCCTACAAGTTGGAATTGCCCGAAGGATTGTCAGGAGTTCATGATGTGTTCCATGTTTCTCAGCTGAAGAAATGCCACACGGAGATGGCTGACATACCTTTGAGAGACACAGTGCCATTGTAAGCTTGTACGGAGAAACCAATTAAGATTCTCGAGTTTGCCAGCCTCGCAGCAAGGTTATCAAGTTCTGTAAAGTTCAGTGGAGCCACCACACGGAGGATGAAGCCACCTGGGAGCGAGAGGAAGATTTGCTCAAGGACCACCCTCACCTATTTTCTAGCCAACCCGAATCTCGAGGGCGAGATTCATCTTAAGGGGGGTAGGTTTGTAACATCCCAAAATTTCAATTTGGAATGTTATACATTAGATCATCATGCATATCATATTTTATTTTGCTTTTGGTTTTGATCCTAGAAAATCCTACGCAACTAAAGGACCCACGAAGAGAGTTGGGGGTTTCGTTATTTTCATATTTGAGTTTTTCTCAAATTTTGAAAATAGGATCATTTGATTTTATTTATTTTATCATCTATTATTTCTATTACAAAAATATGAGAGAGTGAATAAAATGACTTTCCCAAAATATAGAAATATTGAGGATTTAATAATAAAATCAAATAAGATTTTTTCGGAGTTTTTCGATATTTTTTATTTGAATTTAGGAAAAATATGCATTTTTCAAAATTGCATTTAGGGCCCAAATAAATGTTCACTTTGTCGAGCTTGATTTTAGAAGCCCGGGAAAATTTATTTCGGGATTTTTGGAGTCCGTTTAGTATTTCTTTTTAATTTTTTTCTGAGCGTAATTATTTAAAAAAAACGAACCAACTTCGGGCCGTACCCGTGCGGGACACCGCACGGGGGCAGCCTTTAAATAGCGCCGCCCCGAGCCGCCCCAGCCAATCAGCCGCCACCTTGATCTGTGCACGCCGCCGGAGCCGCCGATCCCACCGCCCGAGGTTCGCCACCGCCTCGATTTCCGTGCCCGTTTTTAAAAAAAAAACCGATTGGTTTTCGTCGGTTTTATTTTCGGTTTTTTATTTTTTTATTTTATTAGATCAGTTTTTTATTTTTGGTCTAGGTTAATTAGCGAACGTTCGTCCGTTAATCCGTTTGTCATTTTTCTTTTTCTTGGATTTTCCGCGGTTATTTTCTGATCGCGATTTCTGATCCGATTTTCGTTTTAGTATAACTTTTCGCTCGTTTATCGAAATCAGGCGATTCAAGCGCCTGGAGTTTCGTCTCGAAACCCTCTATCCGTTTGACCAACTTAAACAAGTGTTTGCTTCTGTAAAATTTGACTTAGATCCAGATTAGTAGAACGAAGTTGTTTTCTTTCGCTATTTGACTTTCGTTGCTTCGTTCGATTTGATTCTTTTTGCAAACTGGAGTTCTTAAGTTGAACTTTCTGGTTAGATCTCTTATTTGAGTTTTACTTGTGCATTAGATGAGTACTTATTGTTTGCTTGTTTGTTTGTCTGCGATAGAATACCCGGAGTGCGCCGCCTGTTACTTCGAATCTCTAGGTTTCGCGGATCATCAGCAAGGCAAGTAACACTTTGATCATACCTCTTTTACTACCCAGTTTTATTGCGTTAGATCAATCCTCGAACACTGCATGATTAGGATCTAATTAAACTGTGGGATGGGAAGTAGTTGAGGTAGTACCTATTACTCGTTTTATTATCAAACCTTTGGGAGTTACTTCTACGTTTGCTTATTATGCCATGCTATGCTAGTAGACGTGGATTGGGTGAGTGATATCCATGACAGATGTGAGTTTGTTAATTAAGGGTTTATCTAAGGTGGCAACTTGAACACACATCTGGGTGCATTGAGGTACCTGGGTATTCCAGGATTGCCTGTTTCTTTTTGGACCGCCACCCAGGCTCAAAGGGATCATGAGATTATTCAAACTAGAAACTTCCGTGTGCAGCCACAAGCCATTATGGGCTCTGGCATAGTTGACTAAGTCGTGCGAACTCTTATAGTGGTAGACTAGCAGATGTAGGGGATGTAGGTTGGTACGGTCTATCACATCGTAAGGTGCGAGCGCTTCTGAAAGACTATGCCTCGGTCATTCGTTTCTCAAACACCATGTAGTGCGAGAATTCCAACGGAGGAGATCGAGTCTTGTGGGAAAAGTGCGCAAACCTCTGCAGAGTGTACAAACTAATCATGGTTAGCCGTGTCCCCGGTTATGGACGTTTTTGAGTATCTAGTACTTGGATATCATGTGAATCTCATCATGTTACTCTAAATTAATACTGTTGGGTTTTTAATGATGATTACTTTAATTGGGATTGAGGATGCTGTCAACCATTCTCAATGTTTAACAACCACCATGATAGTTAAATAAATTTATTCCTTTGCAGTAGGGAAAAATTGGCTTTATGCAAAACTGTAACCATAGAGCTTTCCACCAGCCATATATGCATGTAGTATAGGCTTAATCATTCATTACTCTCTATGTGTTACATTGCCAGCATATTCCATGTGCTGACCAATTTTCGGGCTGCAACGTTTCATGTTGCAGACTTTTCAGACGACGAGTAAGGTGCCATTTAGGTCGTGGTTCTATACTCAGTGATGCCGTTGGAGTTGATGGACTCGCTTATCTTCCAAAGCCTTCCGTTGTTATCATTATTAGATGGCCTTAAGCCATATTTATTGTAATAAGTTCTCTTTGAGACATCGATGTAATAAGTGTGTGATTGCTACTCTGTTATAAATCCTTCAAAGTACTGTGTGGTGTCAGCATTACTGATCCAGGGATGACACCTGAGCACGGAGGTCAGACTGTTTGAGGTCTGGTCGCTACAAATTCACATATATGGTAATTAGACACTAAATAGGTGGCATTCACACAAAGCACGTCTAAACTAAGCAAATGACATAGCAATGCAAGATACCATACGCACGATATGAGCAACATAACCCTGCCAAGTTAGGGCATGCACCTTGGGGGGGGGGGAATATGGCTGGTCATCTGTCTCTGAATCCTCCTCTGAGGAGCTATCAGTAACCAGCAAGACATGCGCTTCATCAGATAGAATTGTCTGCTCTGAAGACCTTGTTTCCACTCTAGATTTTTCCATGACCGTTCCAAATGGCTGATGCACAGGAAGATTAATTGAATGTATTAAAATTGTTAACAAATTTAACACGTAATAAAAAATGATGGCATGATATAATTCACATATAAGATGACTGGCTAACCAGGATGGCATTGCAAAATTCACATATATGATGCCTGGCTAGACAAGATGGCATTGCATGATTCACATATACGATGAAGAAACTAAACAGATGGCATTGGCACAAAGCATGTCTAAACTAAGCAGATGACATCTTTAATGTATACAGTAAGCAATGCAAGGCACCATATGCATGATATTACCAACATCAGCATGCCAAGTTAGAGCGAAGACCTCATGGGGTAAATAGGAGTGGTCTTCTCCTTCTGAATCCCCCTCATAACAGTTATCTTCCTCTTGATTACGATCCAAAATGGGTGGAGGGGGGCTGCCTTTGCGCCCACCATGGAACGACGTCTGCATGAAATTTTATTGCCACGCAAGGCTCGTCTCTTTTGCTCTACATGATCAGTTCCAGTGTGTACAATAACTGGCATGCATAGGAATAAAACATAGTGAGATTATGTAAGGAGTGCATGCACAAATCCAGAGTGATGGTAGCAAACTGTGGCTAGACCCAAAACCAATGATAGCAGGCAGATAATAGCTTTAGTTAAAAAATACAGATAATGGCTCCTTTAATGTTTGTTTGCACCCAACATGAGACTCATAGTAGACACCGGAGATTAACCAGATAGTAGACAGATAGTACTTATTGCTGCCCCAATATGTACCCCACAACCATTTAAAAACTCAAGTTTCAGCATTAGTTTGGACCCGACTCGGAGTCTAATAGGTGAACACGACGTTAATGTAGCATGTCATCATATTAAGCGACGCATAACGTAAGTAGACACGGAAGAGTGCGACCTCTCTTGCGGACCCGTGTAGTCCTCAAGGTCATCTGCTCAGTTGATGATGGTAATGCAGTTGCCGTGGCTGCCGGCGACGGGGAAAAAGATCTGAGGCGGCGAAAGACGGTCTGGAGAGCGGATCCCTGCTGTGGTGAACCCTTCCGTTGTTGGAGCAGCTGAGCTGGGGTGGAACACAGCGCCGCAGGAGCAGGACAAACCACACAAGGTTTTCTTTGACACATATCTGTAACAGAAGTAATTGAGTAAGGGCTTGTTTGAATTTGAGGATTCTAACAATGCAGGGATAGGAAATAGACAGGAATAGGATAGGAATGCACGTGCAAAATTGAGAATTTAAAAACACATGATTTCTGCCAATCTGGGTGTTTGATTCACAACAATTGGTAGATCGCATGATGCAAA
Organism: Aegilops umbellulata; assembly: GCA_032464435.1. Lineage (NCBI taxonomy): Eukaryota > Viridiplantae > Streptophyta > Magnoliopsida > Poales > Poaceae > Aegilops > Aegilops umbellulata. Next base: position 93,846,825 of record CP136054.1, on the reverse strand, counting down.
AAAGCATGGTGAGATTAAGTCAAACCACAAGAAAATGTACTATTATAATGCTATTATGCTACTATCTCTTAGTCTTGTGCTTGATGAATAGGAATATGAAAAGGAGGAGAAGTGGAAATTAGAATTCCTACGGTTTTTCTTTCAAGGAGACACTAAAGGAACAAATCCTACAATTTTCCTTTGCTCCATTCCTTTGCACCAAATTCATGAAAAGTAGTACCATAGGAAACTTTCCAATTCTGATGTTTTTCATTCACTTTTCCTTTCAAGCACTGGCGATTCTAGTAGGCAGGCTTGAGCAAGGAAAATCCTACACTAAAAAAATGTTTTTGTGCTACTTCTATTACTTTGGACCCAGGCCACTGCCATACTAGCTCAACTCCCAGGCCAATCGACAAATGCACAGCTCAAACGCGCAGAGATAAATAATGATGGCGTTCAAGAGAGTCCATCATGGATAGCTAAGTTGCCTGGTACCTCACTGCTTGTCATATAGTAGGATAAAATAATCGTAGTTCCCGTTACTATGAGTGCTCAGTGGACAATATATATAACATGTAGAGTAAAAAAGAGATGCAACAAGTGTACAACCTCTTTGGCGAAGCCATGTCGATCTCAGCGTGATTGGGTTGGCCGGTGAGGATGCTCTGGCTGACTTGGCTGTCGAGGAGGGGAATAAGATCTTAGGCGTCTGGAGATGGAGCCCGAGGTACTGCTCCGCTGTGATGGAGGGTTTCGTCGTTGGAGCAGCTCCAGTGAGTTGTACGACGCTGAGGCTGAAGCAGGACAAGAGAGACAACGAACAACGTTAACCTGAGTGGAATTCTAATAGCATCTCCAATACATGACGTAAAATACATAACCACAAAGTGCTAGATGTAAAATACATCAGCTGCTCATCTCTGAACTTAACTGTCGAAACTGAATTTAACTGTCGAAACTGAACTTAACTGTCGAAACTAAACTTAACTGTCGAAATTGAATTTTGCTGTCGAAACTGAATTTTGCTGTCGAAACTGAACGCACTAGCAAGGTGAGGCTACATGTCGGTCGACTGACTTTTTCATCTCTGGTCAGTCGATTTTGCAGCCGTTGGATACGAAATCAAGGGCCTGCGGTTCATCTTCAACCTCCACCCCCCTGAGCCGGCCAAACAGCAGCCCCGCGCCGCCCGCGGCCGGCGGTGCGCCGCCGCCCCCGCCCCGAAAACACTCCCCACCGTTGGTCCGCCGCCACCCCGGCCATCCCTCTAGGCCCCCCCGTGCCGAGCTTTTTCTCCGGCGATCCCCACGCCACCGCCCCGCCAACGCCCCGCCACCGCCGGCAACCACCGCCCCCATCCTGAACCCTAAGATAGATAGTGGGTCACCTCTCCGGCGAGCCCCCTCCCTGCTGCGGCTGGTTCTTCCTTCACCCCGGCGAGCCCCCCACCCCCTGAAAATCGACTGACCCAAAAGTCGATTCAGTCGACTGAAGTGTAGCTAAATCGGAGCAGCATCGTAAGCAAGATCAAGAGCGAGAGCAGCAGCGCGAGCAACAGCAATAGCAAGAGCAGACCAGGAAGGGGACCGAGAGCAAGAGCAGAGCAGCAGCGCGAGCGAGAGCTAAAGCAGCAGCAGCTCCTACTGATGTGGACGTCGCCCCGAGGGAGTGACGCCTTGGAGGAAGTGGCCGACGACGCCGTTGTGGATGGAGCCGCGCCGTGTCGGCTCGGGACCGAGCGCCGGCAGCACCGTGAGATCGAATCAAGAAGAAAATGCGGCGGTTAGTGTACAACCTCTTTGGTGGCGCCGATTAGGCCGCAGCTTCATCCGAGGAAACGGTGATGATGATGCTCTTCCGATGGTGTAGGTGAAGACGGTGGTGTGGGAATGGAGGTGGCGTGAAAGGCGAGGGGAACGTCGGGGCAACTCCTTGGAGGTGGAGGACGGGGTCGCTGAACCGGCGGGACGATGAGATCGACGACGGATCCTCATCCGGTACGATGGATGAGGGACGTCGAGGTGTTGCTGTGGACGACGTCGTCGGGGAAGAGGCTTCGACTGGGTGGCAGACGGAGCAGGGTGTGGGGTTTCGTCGCGGGTTTTCGCGGCCTTGGTGTACGAATGGGTGGGCGGATGGGATGGCAGTGGGGAACCATGGCTTAGAGACGCGCTTGTCCGAAATGTGGCGTAAGTTATGAAAGTACCCCCACCGATTTGAGGCGGTTCTTTCGGTTCAGGGGTACCACGGGCATTTCGCGTGTCGGGATTTCAAGGAGGTGGGAGTTTTTGCGTGCGTTGTAACTTCAGAATAGCAAGGAGCGGGTTGAGATGGAGGGAGTTGTCGGAGCACAACGAGACAAAGGTATATCTTAAATATTTCGGGCTAACAAGGCGCGGGTTGAAGAGGCGGGAGTTTCGCAGCACGATAGACAGAGACGCTAGCTTGAATTTTCGGCATAATAAGGCGCGGCTTGAAATTTCGGAAGAACAGGCTTAACGTGTACCAAAAAAAAGACAATTTGCACGTCAACACGCACAACACACACACAAACACCATTTGGACTAGAGTAAGGTACACGTGCATTGCACGCATGAGATTTGGCAACCAAATTATGAATAAATACCACATTATAGCATACAAGCTTTGAGTCATATATGCATGATGTAGATGTTCGTTTAATTCTTATAGTTCATTTCATTCAAAATCATCTAGTTTTTATAAGAAAGCTAATCTATTTTCAGATTCATGGAATTGTGCGTCGTAAGACATAAAGTAAAAACAAATAATGGCAAATCATGTAGAAAAACATTTGGGCAATTCTGATATGGAAGATTCTAGAACAAATAAGAAGTGCTTGTGTTTTGATGTTTGTGCACTATGCTTAAGTTCAACCATGGAGTCTTCTAGATTATACATGTGGCGAAATCTGGTGGAATCTAGATGATATCCAACGGCCAGCAGTGCTCAAATTTGCCATCTTTGGAACATCGGATTCGCCTCATCCAATGACCATCTTTCAAAGTTAAAGTTACCCGCACACAATATAAAAAAATATAAAATATAATATATATTGGGATATAGATATAGATATGTGATGCGAAAGCCGCCCATTATCTCCAATTAGAATAGTGTGTCCATGCACGGATGCGACATGGCCAAATGATGTCTGCCATCGGTATCTCAAATTCAAATCAGTCTGACCTTGTTCAATGTGTATACATTACAACATGCTCGTTTCCAAACCACATCACGCAGATCTCCGTTATATTCATGCATGCATGGGTTTCAAACATCAGGATCTCTTATTCAAATATTTGAATTCAACTTTACATTGATTATGACCTCACCTATTCAGCTATTCTTTTACACCCACACAGTAGTCTTCTCTTTATAATTGTACCACTAACTTTCTCTCGTGCATGCATGCACACATACTACTAGTCGGCATTATCCATCGTACGCATGCAATCTTTTTCTTCAGGTCGGTCTCCCATGAAGGCACACACCCACACACATCCCCTCTCCATCATATCGGGAATGCTTTATCTCTCACACATGCATGCGCAACGATCGATGTTCCTCTATGTATGTGTGTATATAGCTAGGTCTTTCATAGTTTTCCACACAAACCGATCAATCGATATATCCAGTGAGGTCTCACCCTCTTTCCCACGTCCACATCGATCAATCTATACCTCTCTATATAGGATTAACATATATAGCTAATACACCCACATTAATTATATATCCAACGTCCCCCTCTCATCATCCATGCCTTCCGCTTCATCTCTCAGACGCGTGCACAATGGCGAAGACAGGGGGCAGTAAGGGCCCTGCCCCGCTCCCCCCTAACATCACTATATATCGAGGCTGATATGAATGTGATCATTAGACAATTGCTGCTAAAAATGGTTTAAGTTCATGAATTGACCCTCCTCGTAAAGGATTAGCAATGCTTGGCACCTAGCTCATTTATTTTTCATGGCTCCGCCACTTCACGCAACAGCGCACGTGTTCGCCCCCTCTCTCTAAATATCGATCTCGCACTTGTGCATTCCTTCATAGTCTCCCTCCACTTGGCCCCTCGCACCATCTTCTAGCCCCCCACCGGATTTTGCCACATGTACAATCTAGCAGACTCCATGGTTGAACTTAAGCATAATGCACAAACCTCAAAACAACAGTGGTTCTCTTTTGTTCTAGAATCTTCCGTATCATAACTGCCCAAACTTTTTTTATAGTTGAATTGCCATTATTTGTTTTTACTTTATGCTTTACAATGCACAATTCCATGAATCATAAAATAGATTAAGGGCTTCTTTGATTCAAAGGATTCTCAAAGGAAATTTGGAGGATTCTAATCATTAGGAATTTTTCCTATCTTGGTTGTTTGATTCGTAGGATTGTAAACCATAGGAATTTTTCCATATGATTCATTTGCACTAGATTTCATAGGAAACATCCCATCCACTCAAACCTCTTTGAAAGAATTCTGCGTTTTTTCTATGCACAATCAAACACTCGTACAATCCTGTAGGATTCAAGACGACATTCCCCTATAATCCCATGTTTTTCCTATTCCCACGTTCTTAGCTTTTTTATAAAAACTAATTGATTTTGAATGAGATGAAATATAAGAATTAAACGAAGGGCTACATCAGGCATATATGACTCAGAGCTTACATGCTATAGTGTGGTATTTATTCATAAGTTGGTTGCAAAATCTGATGCGTGCAATGCACGTGTACCTTACTAGTACTTCGAGTATGTGCAAAACACGTAAATTAGAATACCAATGGCACGCTACACAGTGTCTCTCTTACAGTTCATGAAGCCACGTGGCACATGTGGAGGCGTTGTCGTGACCTCCTTACATGGATTGATCACAGTGACGTGCTGCTGGTTCCAGAAGAATGTACTCGTCCTCCCTGAGCCATACTGGCGGTACATGCACGAAGCGAAGATGTGCACGCACGCCACACACACACTCATTCCCTCGAACACACACGCGGGTACACGGGCGGACACAATTTTGTACCAAGATCCACCCCATGTGATAATTTGACGTGTGTAAAGTCGTTCACTTCATTGATGGTCAATTAATATAGCGCATGCAAATTGAGTGGACGTGAGGGCGGAAGAAAGACATTATTACTCCGCTGCGCGCATGCGAGTAGTTAAATCGTGGGTTGCTAGTAGTACTTCCATTGGTCTCCTTCGTATTTTGTGCCAATTTTTGATAGTAACATAATATTTACGTATTTGAGCAGTGTAGTGCTTGAAATTTATGTTCCGCTAAACTCATCGAGAGCCGTTTCAGGCCTCGAAACCAAAACCATCAATTAATTTTTACCTTGTTCCCATCACATTTGAAAGCCTGCTCACACCTACTAGTATGTACCAAACCTGAACGTGTTCCCACTATGCAGGTATTAGTACTAGTGCTAGTACTTAGGTTATAAAAAGGGGAACTACCTAACCGAAAATTACTCTACCTTTCCTCCTCATAAGTGCTTCTTCTTCGTCCGTCGTTGCCATGGCCGGTGAGCAGAGCTCTAGGTCGAGAACTACTCGTAACAAGGGAGCGACAACCAAGGCTGCGAAAAAAAAGAGAGGGCTCGCCGCCACGCAGAGACCTCGAAAGATCTCTCACGGGCAGGCGATGGCTCCCAGGAGCGCCCTAGCCGCGGAGGCGAACATGCCGAGCCGGCGGAGCTGGAGTCGTTATCCCTCGATGAAAGGATCGAGAAGAGGTGTCTAGAGGGGGGGGGGGGGTGATTAGACACTAGGTGCCAAAAGTTGCAGTTTTTAATATTCTTAAGTTTAAGTGGAGTTTGAGCACAAGTTTAACAAACACAATACATATCAAGCAAGCATGCAATGAGTATATGAGCAGCGGAAAGTAAAACATGCAACTTGCAAGAATGTAAAGGGAAGGGTTTGGAGTATTCAAACGCAATTGGAGACACGGATGTTTTTATCATGGTTCCGATAGGTGGTGCTATCGTACATCCACGTTGATGGAGACTTCAACCCACGGAGGGTAACAGTTGCGCGAGTCCACGAAGGGCTCCACCCACGAAGGGTCCACGAAGAAGCAACCTTGTCTATTCCATCATGGCCATCGCCCACGAAGGACTTGCCTCACTAGCGGTAGATCTTCATGAAGTAGGCGATCTTCTTGCCCTTACAAACTCCTTGGTTCAACTCCACAATCTTGTCGGAGGCTCCCAAGTGACACCTAGCCAATCTAGGAGACACCACTCTCCAAGAAGTAACAAATGGTGTGTTGATGATGAACTCCTTGCTCTTGTGCTTCAAATGATAGTCTCCCCAACACTCAACTCTCTCTCACAGGATTTGGATTTGGTGGAAAGAAGATTTGAGTGGAAAGCAACTTGGGAAGGCTAGAGATCAAGATTCATATGGTTGGAATGGAATATCTTGACCTCAACACATGAGTAGGTAGTTCTCTCTCAGAAAATGTGTATTGGAAGTGTAGATGTGTTCTGATGGCTTTCTCCATGAATGAAGAGTGGGTGGATGGGTATATATATCCTTCACACAAAATCTAACCATTACACACAATTTGCCAAACTCGATGGGACCGAATGGTTAAACTCGGTCGGACCGATTCAGCAAACCTAGTGACCGTTAGGATTTTCGGTGAGACTAAGATGCAACTCGGTAGGACCGATATGGTTAGGGTTCGGGCATAACGTAATCTCGGTGTGAACGATTACACAAACTTGGTGGGACCGATTTTGGTAATAAGCTAACCAGAGAGTTGGTCAGGCAAACTCGGTGAGACCGATTACACAAACTCAGTGGGACCGACTTTGGTAATAAGCTAACCAGAGAATTTGCATTGTAATCTTGGTAGTACCGATTGCTCAAACTCGGTGAGACCGATTTTGGTAATGGACATACACAGAGAGATTACAATCCCATCTGGTGAGACCGAGATCCCTATCGGTGAAACCGATTTGCTAAGGTTTGTGGCAGTGGCTATGACATTTGAAACTCGGTGGCTCCGGATAGAAAGAATCGGTGGGGCCGAGTTGGACTTTTGGTTTAGGTCATATGTGGATGTGGGAAGGTAGTTGAGGGTTTTGGAGCATATCACTAAGCACTTTGAGCAAGCAAGCCATTAAGCAACACCTCATCCCCTCTTGATAGTTTTGGCTTTTCCTATAGACTCAATGTGATCTTGGATCATTTAAATGGAAACTGTAGAGTCTTGATCTTGAAGCTTTGAGCCAGTCCTTTGTCCTTAGCATCTAGAAGGGGTTCCACATCCTTTAGTCCATGCCACTCCATTGTTGAACTTATCTGAAACATACTAGGTAAAAGTGTTAGTCTAACAAGAGATATGTTGACATTAATTACCAAAACCACCCAGGGAGCACTTGTGCTTTCAATCTCCCCCTTTTTTGGTAATTGATGACAACATACATCAAAGCTTTAGATAAAGATATAGAGAATAGCAAGTAAAGCTTTGGAAAGACATGTAACATGCATAGGCTCCCCTTACATGTATGCAAACATGTGAATATGGAATATAGGAGCATGTGAATGCATAAGCATGACAGAGTAAGCATTGTGTTACATGTATCTTGGCTATATGCATCAGAGCAAATGATGTGAATATGAGAAATGTACCTTCATGCTCATGAGTCATTCTTGCAAATAGTATGTACATCAGCAAGAACTTCTCATTCACATGACTGAGATGCATATACTTACCTTGTGGTCTTGAGTTGGCTTAGGATGGGATGAACCTGCGCAAACAAGGTTAATTAACACATATACACCTACTGACCAGAGCAAACAAGAGAAACTACAAGAGAACCAAGACTGGGATGGCATGTAGAGTGAGTACTAAGTACCACATTGGATATAAACATGTCCCCAAAGGTAAAGATATGCAATAAAATTAGAGATTTCCTTCCCTTAGATGTCTTGCTCCCCCTGAATCTGCATGGGATATTGGGAGAAGATAGGGAACAGAAAATCAGAGCAACAAAAAAGAAACAAAAGAGCTTGAGCTAAAGCAAGCAAACAAACATGTCTTTCCCTTCTTAAAGACATGTGACATCTCTCCTCTTGAACACCAAGCATCTGGGGTCTTTGATGATATTACTTTCTCCTTGTTGAGAAACTCTCTCCCCCTGAGTATTCTCTCTTTCTCCCCCTATAGGAAAGATTAAGCTTTGATGTGATCTCTCTCTCCCTGTTTGACATCAATTTCCAAGAAGGGCTCTTCTGGACATATGATACAAATGAGTTGGTCCTTGAGTCACAGAGCAAAGTAGCATGTCTAATATGATGCTGGTAGAGGACAAGAATCATTGAGTGGAGCTGGAGCAAACAGAAATCAGGAATAAGTGGCAAGTTGGTTGTCCTGTGGTGGAATCGGTGACTCCGAGTTGTGTGCTTTGGTTGCACCGAAAGGTTTCGGTTGAGCCGAAGAAAGCAAACCGGTGGGACCGAGTTCATCAGAGTGAAACCACTTGTCACCTCATCTCACTAGACAAGTAAGATCTCACAAGGATTTGCAAGGAATTAACTGAAAGAGTTGCAATGAATTGGATGCAGAAAATGCAGAACAAAAGCAAAGAAAAGAAACTAAAAGATCTAGATGAAGTTTTTTTTGAGAAAGGGGAAACAAATATGCAAGAGACAAATGCAATAACATAGAAAAGAACACATGAGAACTTCATCTAGATTGGGCGGCGACAAAGTCACTTATGTTAGAGTATATTGACTTAGGAGTCAAGTGAGATCACTTGATCATAGGTCATACTCATCGTTTAAGCTCAAAATGGGGTTACCATTTTTCGTTTAAGCCTTTTGATGTATTCACATCTTGTCGAGTTGCTTTGACTCATGACTTGGAGTAAAGCTTCTCTAAGATGGAATAACATACCTTGGGTGGTGGTGTTGATCTTGCTCATGTAGTTGAACTTGTGTGGGTTGCTCAAGGTTGATGTAGTTTCATCAAGAGTTGGGAGCACCACTTGGAGTTTGAGTTCATCTACCTACATGGGTTAGTCTTGCAAGGAAGAGCACTTGTGTATCCAAAATGACAATTATAAGATTTAATCATAGAATTTGTCAAAGGATATGTTTGAATGGTTTCGTGCTTCCTTGTCCTCAACCACCATTGTGTAGAGACTTGGTGATGTAGAGATTGCTCAAGATGTGAGTGAGTTGCAATCTCATAGATTTAGATTCAACCAAGTACCTACACGGGTTAGATAACATGCAAGGTACAAATATATCCAAGACATATGAATAGTATCATAAGAGAAATATCGAGGATTAGTCATAGGCTCATGCCCCGCATGTATCAAATGGAGTTCCTACTCCAAGTTTGAAGCATCAATGATGTTCAATTCACCTCTCAACCTGCAAAACACTTTATCATTAAGTGGTTTAGTGAATATATCCGCCAATTGCTTATCGGTGCGAACATGCTTAATGTTAATGTCCCCTTTTGCAATATGATCTCTAATGAAATGATGACGAACTTCAATATGCTTAGTTCGAGAGTGTTGCACAGGAGTGTGAGCAATCTTAATAGCACTTTCATTGTCACATAGCAATGGAACATGTTTCACATATATCACATAATATTTAAGAGTTTGGGTCATCCAAAGTAATTGAGCACAACATGAACCAGCGGCAATGTATTCCGCTTCGGCGGTGTAAGGGTACCGAGTTTTGTTTCTTGGAAGACCAAGATACAAGAGATCTACCAAGGAATTGACAAGTACCCGAAGTGGACTTTCTATCAACCTTGTCTCCGGCATAGTCCGAATCGGAGTAACCAACAAGATCAAAAGAGGACCTCTTAGGATACCAAATGCCAAAATTTGGTGTATGGATTAGGTATCTCACTATCCTTTTCACAGCCTTAAGATGACATTCTTTAGGAGCAGCTTGATATCGTGCACACATGCACACATTTAGCATAATATCGGGACGTGAGGCACATAGATATAACAATGAACCAATCATAGAGCGATAAACCTTTTGATCAACCGGTTCACCACCTTTGGTCAAATCAAGATGTCCACTAGTAGGCATGGGTGTAGTCATACCTTTGCATTCTGGCATATTGAACTTCTTGAATAAGTCCTTGGTGTACTTCGTTTGAGATACAAAGGTACCTTCCTTAGTTTGCTTGATTTGCAAACCGAGAAAGAATTTGAGTTCACTCATCATAGACATCTCAAACTTCTCCGACATTAGCTTTCCAAACTTCTCACTAAATTGAGGGTTAGTTGAACCAAATATGATATCATCAACAGAAATTTGGCACACAGATAGTTCTCCATTAACCCTTTTAATGAAAAGAGTAGAATCAATTTTACCAATTTCAAAGCCTTTTTCAATGAGGAACTTGTTCAAGCATTTATACCATGCTCTAGGAGCTTGTTTAAGACCGTAAAGAGCTTTGTGAAGTTTGTAAACATGATTAGGTTTCTTAGGGTTGACGAAGCCGGGAGGTTGCTTAACATAAACTTCCTCCTCAATTTTGCCATTTAGAAAAGCACTTTTAGTGTCCATTTGGTACAAAGTGATATCATGGTGATTAGCATAGGCAAGTAAGATGCGAATGGACTCAAGTCTAGCAATGGGAGAATATGTCTCACCATACTCCATACCTTCAACTTGTGTGTAGCCTTGGGCGACGAGACGTGCTTTGTTGCGAACCACTTGTCCATCTCCATCTTGCTTGTTACAAAACACCCATCTGGTACCAATGATGTTGTGGTTGTTGTCGGGCTTCTCGACCAATGTCCACACTTGATTTCTCTCAAAGTGGTGTAGCTCTTCATGCATAGCGTTTATCCAATCCGGATCCTCCAATGCTTCTTCAACCTTCATAGGTTCAATGCTAGAGATGAATGAGTAATGTTCACAAAAGTTAGCTAAACGAGTTTTAGAGCGAGTGGTTCTCCCGGTTTGGATATCTTTGTAGATTTGCTCGACGGGATGATCTTTGGCAATTCTTGCTCGAACTCGTGAAATCTTTTGCTTGGGTTGAGGTGGAACATCCTCTTCATCTTGTTCTTCTTCTTGGCCTTCTTCATTGTTGATGTTGTCGTTCTCTTGTCATGGTGGAGAAGGAGGTTGTTGATGCTAATCTTGGTGTACTTCCTCGTTTTCTTCATCTTGGCGTGTCCCACTTGTGGATGCTTCCGTATCGACTCTTGGTTCACCTTGTCGTGAGGTAGAAGCTTCCACTTGGATGGACGAGGTACTCTCCTTCACTTCCATTGGACGAATCTTGCCAATGGACAAGTCTTGAATTGCTTCTGAAGGGTCTTTGTCTCCTACATCAATTGGCAATTGCTCTACTTGCGAGCCGTTAGATTCATCAAACTTCACATCTACCGTCTCTTCAACCTTTCGGGTGAAATTGTTGTAGACACGGTAAGTGTGAGAGTTTGAGCCATAACCAAGTAGGAACCTTCATGAGATTTAGGAGCAAATTTAGAACGACGATGCTTATCAAGAATGTAGCACTTTGAGCCGAATACTCGAAAGTATCCAACTTGGGGTTTGTTACCGGTGAGGAGCTCATATGCCGTCTTGCCGAGTAACTTGTGAAGATACAAGCGATTTGTTGCATGCAAGCTGTCTCAACCGCTTCCGCCCAAAAGTGCTTTGGCGTTTTGTACTCATCAAGCATCATTCTTGCCATCTCGATAAGAGTCCGATTCTTCCTCTCAACAACTCCATTTTGTTGAGGTGTGTATGTAGCCGAGAACTCGTGTGAAATCCCTTCTTCGTCAAGAAAGGTGTCCACATTTGCGTTCTTGAACTCCGTTCCGTTGTCGCTCCGAACCTTCTTGATCTTCATGTCAAACTGATTTTGGGCCTTTCTAGCGAAGTTTTTGAGGATCTTTTGGACCTGCGATTTGTCATCAAGAAAGAACACCCACGTAAATCTTGAAAAATCATCAACTATGACTAGACCAAATGAGTTACCACCAAGACTCTTGTAGGCATTTGGTCCAAAGAGATCCATGTGAAGTAGCTCGAGTGGTCTTCTTGTGGTCATGATGTTCTTCGCGCGGTGACTTTCTCCAACTTGTTTTCCTTCTTGACAAGCACTACAAAGTCTATCCTTGTCAAATATGACATCTTTTATTCCAAGGATATGATCACCTTTAATAAGCTTATCAAGATTTCGCATTCCAACATGACCTAGTCTTCTATGCCACAACCAGCCTTTAGAAGATTTAGCAATTAAGCAAGTTTTAGGTTGAGCCTTTTTAGTGAAATCAACAATGTAAAGATCTCCTCTACATATACCGGTAAAGACCATTTCATAATTGTCTCTATGAAACACTTGGCAATCTACTTCAGTGAATAAGACATTGAAATCGAAATCCGCAAGTCTAGAAACTGAAAGTAAATTGTATCCAAGGGATTCAACGAGCATGACATTTTGTATGGAGCTATCGTGTGAGATGGCCACCTTACCAAGACCAACCACCTTACCCTTTGAATTATCACCAAAAGTGACATATTTTCGAGGGCCGTCATTTTCAGCAAGCTCATTAAACATATCTTCATTTCCGGTCATATGATCAGTACATCCACTATCAAGGACCCATTCCTTTCCTCCAGCCATGTAGCCACGAAGATTTGCGATAAGACCAAAATGTCTCATTGCATCATAGAGATCATAGTCACTATCATCATCTTCATCATAGTATCCATGTTCAACATCCTCTTGTGATTGATCAATTCCTAGAGAGGGTAATTCATTAGATAAATGATCATCAAAATGGTTACCTTTATGAATTCTAATAGCTTCGGATATGATATCGCTAATGATTCCAACGTTTCCTTTAGCACGCATGAGATTGGTAAGCTCGAATAGGCAATCACCGAAGCTAGGATCACTAGAGTTCATCTTACTCAAGGCAATAGACTTACGGAGAATTCCGTCTAAGTTTTTCAAGGAATAACTTGGAAATCATTCCTTAAGAAATTTCCATATAGTATAGGCACAATCAAGAGTAGGCAAACTAGCAATCAAATTCTTGGGCAATCCTCTTATGATAAGATTGATGGTTCTAAGATTGCGAATCATGTCAAGATCTTCATCTAGGGTAGGGTGCAAAGGATCAACATGAGGTGCACAAGGTCTAGCAATGTACTTGTTCAAATGATATTCATTGAAAATCTCAAGCATTTCATTTTTCCACTCATGAAAATACTCTCCATCAAGAATAGGCACTCTATGTCTAAGACTTCCCAAAGTAGACACATCCATCTTCCTCCAATGGTGTTTAAACCAAGGCAATGGAGACAAAAGCTCTGATACCAATTGAAAGGATCGAGAAGAGGTGTCTAAGGGGGGGGGTGATTAGACACTAGGTGCCAAAAGTTGCAGTTTTTAATATTCTTAAGTTTAAGTGGAGTTTGAGCACAAGTTTAACAAACACAATACATATAGAGCAAGCATGCAATGAGTATATGAGTAGCGGAAAATAAAGCATGCAACTTGCAAGAATGTAAAGGGAAGGGTTTGGAGTATTTAAACGCAATTAAAGACACATATGTTTTTGTCGTGGTTCCGACAGGTGGTGCTATCGTACATCCACGTTGATGGAGACTTCAACCCACGGAGGGTAACAGTTGCGCGAGTCCACGAAGGGCTCCACCCACGAAGGGTCCACGAAGAAGCAACCTTGTCTATTCCATCATGGCCATCGCCCACGAAGGACTTGCCTCACTAGCGGTAGATCTTCATGAAGTAGGCGATCTTCTTGCCCTTACAAACTCCTTGGTTCAACTCCACAATCTTGTCGGAGGCTCCCAAGTGACACCTAGCCAATCTAGGAGACACCACTCTCCAAGAAGTAACAAATGGTGTGTTGATGATGAACTCCTTGCTCTTGTGCTTCAAATGATAGTCTCCCCAACACTCAACTCTCTCTCACAGGATTTGGATTTGGTGGAAAGAATATTTGAGTGGAAAGCAACTTGGGAAGGCTAGAGATCAAGATTCATATGGTTGGAATGGAATATCTTGACCTCAACACATGAGTAGGTAGTTCTCTCTCAGAAAATGTGTATTGGAAGTGTAGATGTGTTCTGATGGCTTTCTCCATGAATGAAGAGTGGGTGGATGGGTATATATATCCTTCACACAAAATCTAACCATTACACACAATTTGCCAAACTCGATGGGACCGAATGGTTAAACTCGGTCGGACCGATTCAGCAAACCTAGTGACCGTTAGGATTTTCGGTGAGACTGAGATGCAACTCGGTAGGACCGATATGGTTAGGGTTCGGGCATAACGTAATCTCGGTGTGGACGATTACACAAACTTGGTGGGACCGATTTTGGTAATAAGCTAACCAGAGAGTTGGTCAGGCAAACTCGGTGAGACCGATTACACAAACTCAGTGGGACCGACTTTGGTAATAAGCTAACCAGAGAATTTGCATTGTAATCTTGGTAGTACCGATTGCTCAAACTCGGTGAGACCGATTTTGGTAATGGACATACACAGAGAGATTACAATCCCATCTGGTGAGACCGAGATCCCTATCGGTGAAACCGATTTGCTAAGGTTTGTGGCAGTGGCTATGACATTTGAAACTCGGTGGCTCCGGATAGAAAGAATCGGTGGGGCCGAGTTGGACTTTTGGTTTAGGTCATATGTGGATGTGGGAAGGTAGTTGAGGGTTTTGGAGCATATCACTAAGCACTTTGATCTAGCAAGCCATTAAGCAACACCTCATCCCCTCTTGATAGTATTGGCTTTTCCTATAGACTCAATGTGATCTTGGATCACTTAAATAGAAAATGTAGAGTCTTGATCTTGAAGCTTTGAGCCAGTCCTTTGTCCTTAGCATCTAGAAGGGGTTCCACATCCTCTAGTCCATGCCACTCCATTGTTGAACTTATCTGAAACATACTAGGTAAAAGTGTTAGTCCAACAAGAGATATGTTGACATTAATTACCAAAACCTGTTGGAAATATGCCCTAGAGGCAATAATAAAAGCATTATTATTATATTTCCTTGTTCATGATAATTGTCTTTATTCGTGCTATAATTGTTTTATCCGGAAATCGTAATACATGTGTGAATAATAGACAACAACATGTCCCTAGTAAGCCTCTAGTTGACTAGCTCGTTGATCAACAGATAGTCATGGTTTCCTGACTATGGGCATTGGATGTCAATGATAACGAGATCACATCATTAGGAGAATGATGTGATGGACAAGACCCAATCCTAAACATAGCATAAGATCGCATAGTTCGTTTGCTAGAGTTTTCCAATGTCAAGTATCCTTTCCTTAGACCACGGGATCGTGTAACTCCCGGATACCGTAGGAGTGCTTTGGGTGTGCCAAACGTCACAACGTAACTGGGTGACTATAAAGGTATACTACGGGTATCTCTGAAAGTGTCTGTTGGGTTGACACGGATCGAGACTGGGATTTGTCACTCCGCTTGACGGAGAGGTATCACCGGGCCCTCTCGGTAATGCATCATCATAATGAGCTCAATGTGATCAAAGTGTTTGATCACGGGATCATGCATTACGGTACGAGAAAAGTGACTTGCCGGTAACGAGATTGAACGAGGTATTGGGATACCGACGATCGATTCTCGGGCAAGTAAAATACTGATTGACAAAGGGAATCGTATGCGGGATTAATTGAATCCTCGACATCGTGGTTCATCCGACGAGATCATCGTGGAGCATGTGGGAGCCAACATGGGTATCCATATCCCGCTGTTGGTTATTGCCCGAGAGCCGTCTCGGTCATGTCTGCATGTCTCCCGAACCCGTAGGGTCTACACACTTAAGGTTCGGTGACGCTAGGGTTGTGAAGATATGTATATGCAGTAACCCGAATGTTGTTCGGAGTCCTGGATGAGATCCCGGACGTCACGAGGAGTTTTGGAATGGTCCGGAGGTAAAGAATTATATATAGAAAGTGCTGTTTTGGCCATCGGGACAAGATTTGGGGTTATCGATATTGTACCGGGACCACCGGATGGTCCCGGGGGGTCCACCAGGTGGGGCCACCTGCCTTGGGGGGCCACATGGGCTCTAGGGGTGCGCCTTGGCCTGCATGGGCCAAGGGGAACCAGCCCCTAGAGGCCCATGCGCCTAAGGGGGGGGGGGAACCCTAAAAGGGGGGGCGCCCCCTTGCTTGGGGGGCAAGCCCCACCCTTGGCCGCCGCTCCCCCTAGGAGATTCCATCTCCTAGGGCCGGCGCCCCCCCAAGGGGCTATATAAAGGGGGGAGGGGAGGGGGGGCAGCGCACCCTTGCTCCTGGCGCCTCCCTCTCCCTCCCCAACACCTCCTCCTCCTCCGTTGAGCACGGCGAAGCCCTGCCGGAGTACTGTAGTTCCACCATCACCACGCCGTCGTGCTGCTGCTGGAGCCTTCTTCCCCAACCTCTCCTTTGCCTTGCTGGATCAAGAAGAAGGAGACGTTATGCTGACCGTACGTGTGTTGAACGCGGAGGTGCCGTCCTTTTGGTGCTAGGATCTCCGGTGATTTGGATCACGTCGTGTACGACTACCTCATCCCCGTTCATTGAACGCTTCCGCTCGCGATCTACAAAGTGGTATGTAGATGCAATCCCTCTCCCATGACTCGTTGCTTAGATGAACTCATAGATGGATCTTGGTGAAACCGTAGGAAAAATTTTAATTTTCTGCAACGTTCCCCAACAGTGGCATCATGAGCTAGGTCTATGCGTAGTTCTCTATTGCACGAGTAGAACACAATTTGTTGTGGGCGTAGATGTTGTCAACTTTCTTGCCGCTACTAGTCTTATCTTGCTTCAGTGGTATTGTGGGATGAAGCGGCCCGGACCAACCTTACACGTACTCTTACGTGAGACCGGTTCCACCGACTAACATGCACTAGTTGCATAAGGTGGCTGGCGGGTGTCTGCCTCTCCCACTTTAGTTGGAGCGGATTCGATGAAAAGGGTCCTTATGAAGGGTAAATAGAAGTTGACAAATCACGTTGTGGCTTTCACGTAGGTAAGAAAACGTTCTTGCTAGAACCCTAATTCAGCCACGTAAAACTTGCAACAACAATTAGAGGACGTCTAACTTGTTTTTGCAGCAAGTGCTTTGTGATATGATATGGCCAAAGTTGTGATGAATGATGAATGATCTATATGTGATGTATGAGATGTTCATGCTATTGTAATAGGAATCACGACTTGCATGTCGATGAGTATGACAACCGGCAGGAGCCATAGGAGTTGTATTTATTTTTGTATGACCTGCGTGTCATTGAGAAACGCCATGTAAATTACTTTACATTATTGCTAAACACGTTAGCCATAGTAGTAGAAGTAATAGTTGGCGAGCAACTTCATGGAGACACGATGATGGAGATCATGATGATGGAGATCATGGTGTCAAGCCGGTGACAAGATGATCATGGAGCCCCAAGATGGAGATCAAAGGAGCTATGTGATATTGGCCATATCATGTCACGTTTATTATTTGATTGCATGTGATGTTTATCATGTTTTGCATCTTGTTTACTTAGAACGACGGTAGTAAATAAGATGATCCCTCATAATAATTTCAAGAAAGTGTTCCCCCTAACTGTGCACCGTTGCGACAGTTCGTTGTTTCGAAGCACCACGTGATGATCGGGTGTGATAGATTCTAACGTTCACATACAACGGGTGTAAGACAGATTTACACACGCAAAAACACTTAGGTTGACTTAACGAGCCTAGCATGTACAGACATGGCCTCGGAACACAAAAGACCGAAAGGTCGAGCATGAGTCGTATAGAAGATACGATCAACATGAAGATGTTCACCGATGTTGACTAGTCCGTCTCACGTGATGATCGGACACGGCCTAGTTGACTCGGATCATGTAATACTTAGATGACTAGAAGAGGGATGTCTATCTAAGTGGGAGTTCATTAAATAATTTGATTAAATGAACTTTATTATCATGAACTTAGTCTAAAATATTTACAATATGTCTTGTAGATCAAATGGCCAACGTAGTCCTCAACTTCAACGCATTCCTAGAGAAAACCAAGCTGAAAGACGATGGCAGCAACTATACGGACTGGGTCCGGAACCTGAGGATCATCCTCATAGCTGCCAAGAAAGATTATGTCCTACGAGCACCGCTGGGTGACGCACCTATTCTCCCTGCAGAACAAGACGTTATGAACGCTTGGCAGTCACGCTGCGATGATTACTCCCTCGTTCAGTGCGGCATGCTTTACAGTTTAGAGCCGGGGCTCCAAAAGCGTTTTGAGAGACATGGAGCATATGAGATGTTCGAAGAGCTGAAAATGGTTTTCCAAGCTCATGCCCGGGTCGAGAGATATGAAGTCTCCGACAAATTCTTTAGCTGTAAGATGGAGGAAAATGGCTCTGTCAGTGAACACATAGTCAAAATGTCTGGGTTGCACAACCGCTTGACTCAACTGGAAGTTAATCTCCCGGATGAAGCGGTCATTGACAGAATCCTCCAGTCGCTTCCACCTAGCTACAAGAGCTTTGTGATGAACTACAATATGCAGGGGATGGTAAAGACCATTCCTGAGGTATATGCTATGCTGAAATCAGCAGAGGTAGAAATCAAGAAGGAGCATCAAGTGTTGATGGTGAATAAAACCACTAAGTTCAAGAAGGGCGAGGGTAAAAAGAACTTCAAGAAGGACGGCAAGGAAGTTGCCACGCCCGGTAAGCAAGTTGCCGGGAAGAAGCCAAAGAATGGACCCAAGCCCGAGACTGAGTGTTTTTATTGCAAGGGAAGTGGTCACTGGAAGCGGAACTGCCCCAAATACTTCGCGGACAAGAAGGCCGGCAAAACAAAAGGTATATGTGATATACATGTAATTGATGTGTACCTTACCAGTACTCGTAGTAGCTCTTGGGTATTTGATACCGGTGCAGTTGCTCACATTTGTAACTCAAAGCAGGAGCTGCGGAATAAACGGAGACTGGCGAAGGACGAGGTGACGATGCGCGTCGGGAATGGTTCCAAGGTCGATGTGATCGCCGTCGGCACGCTACCTCTAACATTTACCTACGGGATTAGTTTTAAACCTCAATAATTGTTATTTAGTGCCAAGTTTGAGCATGAACATTGTGTCTGGATCTCGTTTAATTCGAGATGGCTACTCATTTAAATCCGAGAATAATGGTTGTTCTATTTATATGAGAGATATGTTTTATGGTCATGCTCCGATGGTTAATGGTTTATTCTTAATGAATCTCGTACGTGATGATACACATATTCATAGTGTGAATACCAAAAGAGTTAAAGTTGATAACAATAGTCCCACATATTTGTGGCACTGCCGCCTTGGTCACATAGGTGTCAAACGCATGAAGAAGCTCCACGCAGATGGACTTTTAGAGTCTCTTGATTATGAATCATTTGACACATGTGAACCATGCCTCATGGGTAAAATGACCAAGACTCCATTCTCAGGAACAATGGAGCGAGCAACCAACTTATTGGAAATCATACGTACCGATGTGTGTGGTCCAATGAGTGTTGAGGCTCGCGGTGGCTATCGTTATGTTCTCACCCTCACTGATGACTTGAGTAGATATGGGTATATCTACTTGATGAAACACAAGTCTGAGACCTTTGAAAAGTTCAAGGAATTTCAGAGTGAGGTTGAAAATCAACATGATAGAAAGATCAAGTTTCTACGATCAGATCGTGGAGGAGAATACTTGAGTCACGAATTTGGCACACACTTAAGAAAATGTGGAATAGTTTCACAACTCACGCCGCCTGGAACACCTCAGCGTAATGGTGTGTCTGAACGTCGTAATCGCACTCTATTAGATATGGTGCAATCTATGATGTCTCTTACCGACTTACCGCTATCTTTTTGGGGCTATGCTTTAGAGACTGCCGCATTCACTTTAAATAGGGCTCCGTCGAAATCCGTTGAGACGACACCGTATGAATTATGGTTTGGGAAGAAACCTAAGCTGTCGTTTCTAAAAGTTTGGGGATGCGATGCTTATGTCAAGAAACTTCAACCTAAAAAGCTCGAACCCAAGTCGGAAAAATGCGTCTTCATAGGATACCCTAAAGAAACTATTGGGTATACCTTCTACCTCAGATCTGAAGGCAAGATCTTTGTTGCCAAGAATGGGTCCTTTCTAGAGAAAGAGTTTCTCTCGAAAGAAGTAAGTGGGAGGAAAGTAGAACTTGATGAAGTGTTACCTCTTGAACCGGAAAATGGCGAAACTCAAGAAAACGTTCGTGAGGTGCCTGCACCGACTAGAGAGGAAAATAATGATAATGATCAAGATACTTCTAATCAAGCTCCTACTGAAATTCGAAGATCCACAAGGACACGTTCCGCACCAGAGTGGTACGGCAACCCTGTCTTGGAAATCATGTTGTTAGACAACGGTGAACCTTCGAACTATGAGGAAGCAATGGCGGGCCTGGATTCCGACAAATGGCTGGAAGCCATGAAATCCGAGATAGGATCCATGTATGAAAACGAAGTATGGACTTTGACTGACTTGCCTGTTGAGCGGCGAGCCATAGAAAATAAATGGATCTTTAAGAAGAAGACAGACGCGGATGGTAATGTGACCATCTATAAAGCTCGGGTTGTCGCTAAGGGTTATCGACAAGTTCAAGGAATTGACTACGATGAGACTTTCTCACCGGTAGCGAAGCTGAAGTCCGTCCGAATCATGTTAGCAATTGCCGCATTCTACGATTATGAAATATGGCAAATGGACGTCAAAACGGCATTCCTTAATGGTTTCCTTAAGGAAGAATTGTATATGATGCAGCCGGAAGGTTTTGTCGATCCTAAGAATGCTGACAAGGTGTGCAAGCTCCAACGCTCGATTTATGGGTTGGTGCAAGCATCTCGGAGTTGGAACATTCGCTTTGATGAGATGATCAAAGTGTTTGGGTTTACGCAGACTTATGGAGAAGCCTGCGTTTACAAGAAAGTGAGTGGGAGCGCTGTAGCATTTCTCATATTATATGTAGACGACATACTTTTGACGGGAAATGGTATAGAACTCTTGGACAACATTAAGGCCTACTTGAATAAGAGTTTTTCAATGAAGGACCTTGGAGATGCTTCTTATATATTAGGCATCAAGATCTATAGAGATAGATCGAGACGCCTCATAGGTCTTTCACAAAGCACATACCTTGATAAAATATTGAAGAAGTTCAATATGGATCAATCTAAGAAAGGGTTCTTACCTGTGTTACAAGGTGTGAAATTGAGCTCAGCTCAATGTCCGACCACGGCAGAAGATATAGAAGAGATGAGTGTCATCCCCTATGCCTCAGCCATAGGTTCTATTATGTATGCCATGCTGTGTACCAGACCTGATGTAAACCTTGCCGTAAGTTTGGTAGGAAGGTACCAAAGTAATCCCGGCAAGGAACACTGGACAGCGGTCAAGAATATCCTGAAGTACCTGAAAAGGACTAAGGATATGTTTCTCGTTTATGGAGGTGACGAAGAGCTCGTCGTAAAGGGTCACGTCGACACTAGCTTCGACACAGATCTGGATGACTCTAAGTCACAAACCGGATACGTGTATATTTTGAATGGTGGGGCAGTAAGCTGGTGCAGTTGCAAGCAAAGCGTCGTGGCGGGATCTACATGTGAAGCGGAGTACATGGCAGCCTCGGAGGCAGCACATGAAGCAATTTGGGTGAAGGAGTTCATCACCGACCTCGGAGTCATACCCAATGCGTCGGGGCCAATCAAACTCTTCTGTGACAACACTGGAGCTATTGCACTTGCCAAGGAGCCCAGGTTTCACAAGAAGACCAGGCACATCAAGCGTCACTTCAACTCCATTCGTGAAAATGTTCAAGATGGAGACATAGAAATTTGTAAAGTACACACGGATCTGAATGTCGCAGATCCGTTGACTAAACCTCTCCCTAAGGCAAAACATGATCAGCACCAGAACTCTATGGGTGTTCGATTCATCATAATGTAACTAGATTATTGACTCTAGTGCAAGTGGGAGACTGTTGGAAATATGCCCTAGAGGCAATAATAAAAGCATTATTATTATATTTCCTTGTTCATGATAATTGTCTTTATTCGTGCTATAATTGTGTTATCCGGAAATCGTAATACATGTGTGAATAATAGACAACAACGTGTCCCTAGTAAGCCTCTAGTTGACTAGCTCGTTGATCAACAGATAGTCATGGTTTCCTGACTATGGGCATTGGATGTCAATGATAACGAGATCACATCATTAGGAGAATGATGTGATGGACAAGACCCAATCCTAAACATAGCATAAGATCGCATAGTTCGTTTGCTAGAGTTTTCCAATGTCAAGTATCCTTTCCTTAGACCACGGGATCGTGTAACTCCCGGATACCGTAGGAGTGCTTTGGGTGTGCCAAACGTCACAACGTAACTGGGTGACTATAAAGGTATACTACGGGTATCTCTGAAAGTGTCTGTTGGGTTGACACGGATCGAGACTGGGATTTGTCACTCCGCTTGACGGAGAGGTATCACCGGGCCCTCTCGGTAATGCATCATCATAATGAGCTCAATGTGATCAAAGTGTTTGATCACGGGATCATGCATTACGGTACGAGAAAAGTGACTTGCCGGTAACGAGATTGAACGAGGTATTGGGATACCGACGATCGAATCTCGGGCAAGTAAAATACCGATTGACAAAGGGAATCGTATGCGGGATTAATTGAAACCTCGACATCGTGGTTCATTCGATGAGATCATCGTGGAGCATGTGGGAGCCAACATGGGTATCCAGATCCCGCTGTTGGTTATTGCCCGAGAGCCGTCTCGGTCATGTCTGCATGTCTCCCGAACCCGTAGGGTCTACACACTTAAGGTTCGGTGACGCTAGGGTTGTGAAGATATGTATATGAAGTAACCCGAATGTTGTTCGGAGTCCCGGATGAGATCCCGTACGTCACGAGGAGTTTCGGAATGGTCCGAAGGTAAAGAATTATATATAGAAAGTGCTGTTTTGGCCATCGGGACAAGATTCGGGGTTATCGGTATTGTACCGGGACCACCGGATGGTCCCGGGGGGTCCACCAGGTGGGGCCACCTGCCTCGGGGGGCCACACGGGCTCTAGGGGTGCGCCTTGGCCTGCATGGGCCAAGGGGAACCAGCCCCTAGAGGGCCATGCGCCTAAGGGGGGGGACCCTAAAAGGGGGGGCGCCCCCTTGCTTGGGGGGCAAGCCCCACCCTTGGCCGCCGCTCCCCCTAGGAGATTCCATCTCCTAGGGCCGGCTCCCCCCCAAGGGGATATATAAAGGGGGGAGGGGAGGGGGGCAGCGCACCCTTGCTCCTGGCGCCTCCCTCTCCCTCCCCAACACCTCCTCCTCCTCCGTTGAGCACGGCGAAGCCCTGCCGGAGTACTGTAGTCCCACCATCACCACGCCATCGTGCTGCTGCTGGAGCCTTCTTCCCCAACCTCTCCTTTGCCTTGCTGGATCAAGAAGAAGGAGACGTTACGCTGACTGTACGTGTGTTGAACGCGGAGGTGCCTTCCCTTCGGTGCTAGGATCTCCGGTGATTTGGATCACGTCGTGTACGACTACCTCATCCCCGTTCATTGAACGCTTCCGCTCGCGATCTACAAAGTGGTATGTAGATGCAATCCCTCTCCCATGACTCGTTGCTTAGATGAACTCATAGATGGATCTTGGTGAAACCATAGGAAAATTTTTAATTTTCTGCAACGTTCCCCAACAAAACCACCCAGGGAGCACTTGTGCTTTCACTCGACGACATGACCGATCAGCTCAATAAGCAGAAGGAGTTCATCCAAGGCTTGATGGAGTTGCTGAAGGAGAGCCTCGACGACATGCCCGCTGAGCTCAATCAGCAGGGGGAGTTGACCGCCGGCTTGGTGATGCTGCTGAAGAAGAGCATTGCCACGGAGAAGAAGGCGACCGACGAAATCCTGCGACTTCGGGAGGACAATATGAAGCTCTTCCACGAGATTGACCTGTTGAAGGAGAAGAACGCCGGCTGGAAGAAGCTGCATGAGAATAGTAGTTCCTCGATGAAGATGCTACAGGCCCTCGTCATGGAAGAGAAGGAAGAGTTGGCGAAGCTCCGCATCGAGCACCCGACTGCTGTCAAGCTACGTAATATGGTCGTGGAACCGATGATGAAGGCTCGCGTCGAGAAATGCCGCGTCATGGACACAATGATGAAGATGGCGGAGGAGACGCGCAAGGAGATGGAGGTCGTGGAGGCGATGAAGAAGCAGTTATGACTCCGTGGCGAATTAGATCATTTGGGGTGATAATCTTCCTTCTTCTTTTGCTCCTGTGTTTCATCTTTTGCTTCGGGTGTTTTGCCGCACGTGTCATGTTCTCTGCGAGGCATGAATAGAACAATGGTTTTTTTAGGGAATGAATAGAACAATGCTAACAATGAGATGACTAGCAAATTAGATCATTTTTATCGCCATATGGCACTGGGTTGGCGTGTTTCGTGCTCCTCCATCGCAGTACTACTCCAGTGGAAAACTTGAGTATACCGCACGGTTCTTTGCTCCTCCTCGATCAGGTCGTCGACACATTTATACGAGCAGTCAAATCACAAGGCCCCGCCTTCCAGCAGTAATGAGCCGTCAAATCACAAAGGCCCTCGCCTCTCGTGAAACCGACCAAGCTAGACTGCCCCACCCTCTAGCCTTTTAAAAAATGTATACTTTTGTACAGCAGTAGTATCGATGGATTGAGCCATGGAGCAAAACTTGAAATAAAAAAAGGTGGTACATATAGAGAGCGCTCGTCGCCAAATTATGCATATAGTACTATTAAAAAGGCTAGTCACAATAATGGTGTCCAACACAACCTACCCCTCAAATAAAACTAAGAGGGTGCTTGGATACGTTTTAGTCCCATGACTAAAAGTAGTGGGACTAAAACATGCTAGCCTCACCCATGCTTGGATCCAAATACTAAAAAGGCTAAAATCAAGTTAATGAGCATTTATTATCCTCCAAACCCTCCAATCCAGAACTCGCCTGTGTTAAAGGAGAGGAGTTAAATGAGTAGAGAGAGGACTAATCCACATTTAATAGGGGTACCCCTGACTAAAAAAATTTAGTCTCAAGACTAGTTTTAGCCCCTCTTTAGTCAAGGGTGCTTGGTGTTGGGGAACGTAGCAAAAATTCAAAATTTTCCTACGTATCACCAAGATCTATCTATGGAGAGACCAGCAACAAAGGGAAGGAGAGTGCATCTACATACCCTTGTAGATCGCTAAGCGGAAGCGTTCAAGTGAACGGGGTTGATGGAGTCGTACTCGTCGTGATTCAAATCACCGATGACCAAGTGCCGAACGGACGGCACCTCCGCGTTCAACACACGTACAGCCCGGTGACGTCTCCCATGCCTTGATCCAGCAAGGGGAGAGGGAGAGGTTGAGGAAGACTCCATCCAGCAGCAGCACAACGGCGTGGTGATGATGGAGGAGCGTGGCAATCATGCAGGGCTTCGCCAAGCACCGCAGAAGAGGAGGAAGAAGAGATGCAGGGCTGCACTAACGAGAGATCGAATCGCGTGTTGTGGGCAGCCCAATGCCTCAATATATATAGGGAAGGGGAGGGGCTGCGACCCCTCTAGGGTTCCCACCCCTAGGGGGGAGGCAGCCCAAGATGGGGAACAAGGGTGGCGGCCAAGAGGGGAGGGGAGAGGGAGGCGCACCAATATGGGCCCTAAGGCCCATATCCCCTAGGGTTTGCCCCCTTTTCCACCTCTTAGGCGCCATGGGCCCTTGTGGGAGGCGCACCAGCCCACTTAGGGGCTGGTCCCTCCCCACCCTTGGCCCATGCAAGCCTCCGGGGCAGGTGGCCCCACTTGGTGGACCCCCGAGACCCTCCGGTGGTCCCGGTACACTACCGATAAAACCCGAAACTCTTTCGGTGACCAAAACAGGACTTCCCATATATAAATCTTTACCTCCGGACCATTCCGGAACTCCTCGTGACGTCCAGGATCTCATCCGGGACTCCGAACAACATTCGGTAACCACATACAAACTTCCTTTATAACCCTAGCGTCATCGAACCTTAAGTGTGTAGACCCTACGGGTTCGGGAGACATGCAGACATGACCGAGACGTTCTCCGGTCAATAACCAACAGCGGGATCTGGATACCCATGTTGGCTCCCACATGTTCCACGATGATCTCATCGGATGAACCACGATGTCAAGGACTTAATCAATCCCGTATACAATTCCCTTTGTCTATCGGTACGATACTTGCCCGAGATTCGATCGTTGGTATCCCGATACCTTGTTCAATCTCGTTACCGGCAAGTCTCTTTTACTCGTTCGCAACACATCATCCCGTGATCAACTCCTTGATCACATTGTGCACATTACGATGATGTCCTACCGAGTGGGCCTAGAGATACCTCTCCGTCACACGGAGTGACAAATCCCAGTCTCGATTCGTGCCAACCCAACAGACACTTTCGGAGATACCCGTAGTGCACCTTTATAGCCACCCAGTTACGTTGTGACGTTTGGCACACCCAAAGTATTCCTACGGTATCGGGGAGTTGCACAATCCCATGGTCTAAGGAAATGATACTTGACATTAGAAAAGCTTCAGCATACGAACTACACGATCTTGTGCTAG
Source organism: Aegilops umbellulata (assembly GCA_032464435.1). NCBI lineage: Eukaryota > Viridiplantae > Streptophyta > Magnoliopsida > Poales > Poaceae > Aegilops > Aegilops umbellulata. Next base: position 93,820,156 of record CP136054.1, on the reverse strand, counting down.
GCTTAGGATTGGGTCTTGTCCATCACATCATTCTTCTAATGATGTGATCCCGTTATCAACGACATCCAATGTCCATGGTCAGGAAACCGTAACCATGTATTGATCAACGAGCTAGTCAACTAGAGGCTTACTAGGGACATGGTGTTGTCTATGTATCCACACATGTATCTGAGTTTCCTATCAATACAATTCTAGCATGGATAATAAACGATTATCATGAACAAGGAAATATAATAATAACCTATTTATTATTGCCTCTAGGGCATATTTCCAACAGTCTCCCACTTGCACTAGAGTCAATAATCTAGTTCACATCGCCATGTGATCAACACTCAGAGAGTTCTGGGTTTGATCATTTTATGCTTGTGAGAGATGTTATAGTCAACGGGTCTGAACCTTTCAGATCCATGTGTGCTTTACAAATATCTGTGTCATCTCCTAGATGCAGTTACCACGCTCTATTTGGAGCTATTCCAAATAACTGTTCTACTATACGAATCCAGTTTACTACTCAGAATAATCTGGATTAGTGTCAAAGCTTGCATCGGCGTAACCTTTTACGACGAACTCTTTTACCACCTCCATAATCGAGAAAATTCCTTAGTCCACTAGTTACTAAGGATAACTTTGACCGTTGTCCTGTGATCCATTTCTAGATCACACTTGTACCCCTTGACTGACTCATGCTTTGGCACACTTCAGGTGCGGTACATAGCATACTTTAGAGCCTGCGTCTAAGCATATGGGACGACCTTCGTCCTTTCTCTCTCTTCTGCCGTGGTCAAGCTTTAAGTCTTACTCAATACTCACACGTGTAATACAGCCAAGAACTCCTTCTTTGCTGATCTATTTTGAATTCCTTCAAAATCTTGTCACGGTATGTATTCATTTGAAAGTACTATTAAGCGATATTGATCTATCCTTATAGATCTTGATGCTCAATGTTCAAGTAGCTTAATCCAGGTTTTCCATTGAAAACACTTTTCAAATAAACCTATATGCTTTCCAGAAATTCTACATCATTTCTGATCAACAATATGTCAACAACATATACTCATCAGAAATTCTATAGTGCTCCCACTCACTTCTTTGGAAATACAAGTTTCTGATAAACTTTGTATATACCTAAAATCTTTGATCATCTCATCAAAGCGTATATTCCAATTCCGAGGTGCTTACTCCAGTCCTTATAAGGATTGTCGGAGCTTTGCATACTTGTTAGCATCTTTCAGCATTGACAAAACTTTCTGGTTGTATCACATACAACCTTTCCTCAAGAAAATCGTTGAGGAAACAATGTTTTGACATCCTATCTGCAAGATTTCATAAATAATGCAGTAACTGCTAACATAATTCCAACAGACTCTTAGCATCGCTACGAGTGAGAAAATCTCATCGTAGTCAACTCCTTGAACTTGTTGGGAAACATCTTAATGACAAGTCGAGCTTTCTTAATGGTGACATTTACCATCGTTGTCCGTCTTCCTTTTAAAATCCATCTGTACTCAATAGCCTTACGACCATCGAGCCATTCTGCCAAAGTCTACACTTTGTTTTCATACGTGGATCCTCTCTCGGATTTTATGGCCTTGAGCCATTCATCGGAATCCGGGCCCACCATTGCTTCTCCATAGCTCGTAGGTTCATTGTTGTCTAGCAACATGACTTCCAAGACAGGATTACGTACCACTCTGAAGTAGTACGCATCCTTGTCGTCCTACGAGGTTTGGGAGTGACTTGATCCGAAGTCTCATGATCACTATCATAAGCTTCCACTTCAATTGGTGTAGGTGCCATATGAACAACTTCATGTGCCCTGCTACACACTAGTTGAAGTGACGGTTCAATAACCTCATCAAGTCTCCACCATCCTCCCACTCAATTCTTTCGAGAGAAACTTTTCCTTGAGAAAGGACCCGATTTGAGAAACAATCCCTATTGCTTTCGGATCTGAGACAGGAGGTATACCCAACTGTTTTGGGTGTCCTATGAAGATGCATTTATCCGTTTTGGGTTCGAGCTTATCAGCCTGAAATTTTTCACATAAGCGTCGTAGCCCCAAACTTTTAAGAAATGACAGCTTAGGTTTCTCTAAACCATAGTTCATATGGTGTCATCTCATCGGAATTACGTGGTGCCCTATTTAAAGTGAGTGCGGTTGTCTCTAATGCCTAACCCATGAACGATAGTGGTAATTCGATAAGAGACATCATGGTATGCATCATATCCAGTAGGGTGCAGTTATGATGTTCGGACACACCATCACACTATGGTGTTCCAGGCGGTACTAGTCGTGAAACAATTTCCACAATGTCTCAATTGTGTACCAAACTCGCAACTCAGATATTCATCTCTATGATCATATCATAGATATTTTATCCTCTTGTCACGACGATCTTCAACTTCATTCTGAAATTACTTGAACCATTCAATAATTCAGACTTGTGTTTCATCAAGTAAATATGCTCAGTATCTACTCAAATCATCTGTGAAGTAAGAGCATAACGATATCCACTACGTGCCTCAGCACTCATTGGACTGCACACATCAAAATGTGTTACTTCCAACAAGTTGCTTTCTTGTTCCATTTTACTGAAACCGAAGCTTTCAGTCATCTTGCCCATGTGGTATGATTTGCATGTGTCAAGCGATTCAAAATCAAGTGAGTCCAAACGGTCCATCTGCATGGAGTTTCTTCATGCGTATATACCAACAGACATGGTTCACATGTCTCAATCCTTTTCAAAATGAGTGAGTCCAAAGATCCATCAACATGGAGCTTCTTGATGCGTTTTATACCAATATGACTTACATGGCAGTGCCACAAGTAAGTGGTACTATCATTACTATCTTATATCTTTTGGCATGAACATGTGTATCACTATGATCGAGATTCAATAAACCATTCATTTTAGGTGCAAGACCATTGAAGGTATTATTCAAATAAATAGAGTATCTCCTTAAATGAATAACCGTATTGCGATAGACATAATCCAATCATGTCTATGCTCAACGCAAACACCTAGGTTTAACACCAATCTCGATGGTAGAGGGAGCGTGCGATGCTTTGATCATATCAACCTTGGAAACACTTCCAACACATCTCGTCAGCTCACCTTTAGCTAGTCTTCGTTTATTCCGTAGCTTTTATTTCGAGTTACTAACAATTAGCAACTGAACCGGTATCTAATACCCTGATGCTACTAGGAGTACTAGTAAAGTACACATTCACATAATGTATATCCAATATACTTCTATCGACAGCCTTCTCATCTACCAAGTATCTAGGGTAATTCTGCTCTAGTGGTTGTTCCCCTTATTACAGAAGCACTCAGTCTCGGGTTTGGGTTCAACCTTGGGTTTCTCCACTAGAGCAGCAGCTGATTTGCCGTTTCATGAAGTATCCCTTCTTGCCCTTGCCCTTCTTGAAACTAGTGGTTTCACTAACCATCAACAATTGATGCTCCTGCTTGATTTCTACTTTCGCGGTGTCAAACATTGCGAATATTTCAAGGATCATCATATCTATCCCTGATATGTTATAGTTCATTACGAAGCTCTAGCAGCTTGGTGGCAATGACTTTGGAGAAGCATCACTATCTTATCTGAAAGATCAACTCCCACTCGATTCAAGTGATTGTTGTACTCAGACAATCTGAGCACAAGCTCAACGATTGAGCTTTTCTCCCTTAGTTTGCAGGCCAAGAAAATCGTCGGAGGTCTTATACCTCTTGACGTGGGCACGAGCCTGAAATCCCAATTTCAGCCCTCGAAACATCTCATATGTTCCGCAACATTTCAAAAATGTCTTCGGTGCCTCAATTCTAAACCATTTAACATTACCGAACTATCATGTAGTCATCAAAACGTGTATGCCAAATGTTCGCAACATCCACATACCATGTTCGAGGTCCAGCACACTGAGCAGTGCATTAAGGATGTAAGCCTTGTATTGTCCGCATAATTGCTACTATCAACTTTCAACTATATTTTCTCTAGGAACATATCTAAAACAGTAGAACTAAAGCGCGAGCTTACGACATAATTTGCAAAGACCTTTTGACTATGTTCAGGATAATTAAGTTCATCTTATGAACTCCCACTCAGATAGACATCCCTCTAGTTATCTAAGTGATTACATGATCCGAGTCAACTAGGCCGTGTCCGATCATCACGTGAGACGGACTAGTCAACATCGGTGAACATCTTCATGTTGCTCGTATCTGTCATACGACTCATGCTCGACCTTTCGGTCTTCTGTGTTCCGAGGCCATGTCTGTACATGCTAGGCTCGTCAAGTCAACCTAAGTGTTTCGCGTGTGTAAATCTGTCTTACACCCGTTGTATGTGAACGTAAGAATCTATCACACCCGATCATCACGTGGTGCTTCGAAACGACGAACTTTCGCAACGGTGCACAGTTAGGGGGAACACTTTCTTGAAATTTTAATGAGGGATCATCTTATTTACTACCGTCGTTCTAAGCAAATAAGATGCAAAAACATGATAAACATCACATGCAATCAAATAGTGACATGATATGGCCATCATCACTTTGCTCCTTTTGATCTCCATCTTCGGGGCTCCATGATCATCGTCGTCACCGGCATGACACCATGATCTTCATCATCATGATCTCCATCATCGTGTCTTCATGAAGTTGTCACGTCAACTATTACTTCTACTACTATGGCTAACGGTTAGCAATAAAGTAAAGTAATTACATGACGTTTATGTTGACACGCAGGTCATAAATAAATAAATTAAAGACAACTCCTATGGCTCCTGCCGGTTGTCATACTCATCGACATGCAAGTCGTGATTCCTATTACAAGAACATGATCATCTCATACATCACATACTTTGGCCATATCACATCACATGGCATACCCTGCAAAAACAAGTTAGACGTCCTCTAATTGTTGTTTGCATGTTTTACGTGGCTGCTATGGGTTTCTAGCAAGAACGTTTCTTACCTACGCAAAACCACAACATGATATGTCAATTGCTATTTACCCTTCATAAGGACCCTTTTCATCGAATCCGATCCAACTAAAGTGGGAGAGACTGGCACCCGCTAGCCACCTTATGCAACTAGTGCATGTCAGTTGGTGGAACCTGTCTCACGTAAGAGTACGTGTAAGGTCGGTCCGGGCCGCTTCATCCCACAATGCCGCCGAATCAAGATTGACTAGTAACGGTAAGCATATTGAACAAAATCAACGCCCACAACTACTTTGTGTTCTACTCGTGCAAAGAATCTACGCAATAGACCTAGCTCATGATGCCACTGTTGGGGAACGTAGCAGAAATTCAAAAATTTCCTACGTATCACCAAGATCTATCTATGGAGAGACCAGCAACGAAGGGAAGGAGAGTGCATCTACATACCCTTGTAGATCGCTAAGCGGAAGCGTTCAAGTGAACGGGGTTGATGGATTCGTACTCGTCGTGATTCAAATCACCGATGACCAAGTGCCGAACGGACGGCACCTCCGCGTTCAACACACGTACAGCCCGGTGACGTCTCCCATGCCTTGATCCAGCAAGGGGAGAGGGAGAGGTTGAGGAAGACTCCATCCAGCAGCAGCACAATGGCGTGGTGATGATGGAGGAGCGTGGCAATCATGCAGGGCTTCGCCAAGCACCGCAGAAGAGGAGGAAGAAGAGATGCAGGGCTGCACTAACGAGAGATCGAATCGCGTGTTGTGGGCAGCCCAATGCCTCAATATATATAGGGAAGGGGAGGGTCTGCGCCCCCTCTAGGGTTCCCACCCCTAGGGGGGCGGCAGCCCTAGATGGGGAACAAGGGTGGCGGCCAAGAGGGGAGGGGAGAGGGAGGCGCACCAATATGGGCCCTAAGGCCCATATCCCCTAGGGTTTGCCCCCTTTTCCACCTCTTAGGCGCCATGGGCCCTTGTGGGAGGCGCACCAGCCCACTTAGGGGCTGGTCCCTCCCCACCCTTGGCCCATGCAAGCCTCCAGGACAGGTGGCCCCACTTGGTGGACCCCCGAGACCCTCCGGTGGTCCCGGTACACTACCGATAAAACCCGAAACTCTTTCGGTGACCAAAACAGGACTTCCCATATATAAATCTTTACCTCCGGACCATTTCGGAACTCCTCGTGATGTCCAGGATCTCATCCGGGACTCCGAACAACATTCGGTAACCACATACAAACTTCCTTTATAACCCTAGCGTCATCGAACCTTAAGTGTGTGGACCCTACGGGTTCGGGAGACATGCAGACATGACCGAGACGTTCTCCGGTCAATAACCAACAGCGGGATCTGGATACCCATGTTGGCTCCCACATGTTCCACGATGATCTCATCGGATGAATCACGATGTCAAGGACTTAATCAATCCCGTATACAATTCCCTTTGTCTATCGGTACGATACTTGCCCGAGATTCGATCGTCGGTATCCCGATACCTTGTTCAATCTCGCTACCGGCAAGTCTCTTTTACTCATTCCGCAACACATCATCCCGTGATCAACTCCTTGATCACATTGTGCACATTACGATGATGTCCTACCGAGTGGGCCCAGAGATACCTCTCCGTCACACGGAGTGACAAATCCCAGTCTCGATTCGTGCCAACCCAACAGACACTTTCGGAGATACCCGTAGTGCACCTTTATAGCCACCCAGTTACGTTGTGACGTTTGGCACACCCAAAGTATTCCTACGGTATCCGGGAGTTGCACAATCCCATGGTCTAAGGAAATGATACTTGACATTAGAAAAGCTTCATCATACGAACTACATGATCTTGTGCTAGGCTTAGGATTGGGTCTTGTCGATCACATCATTCTTCTAATGATGTGATCCTGTTATCAACGACATCCAATGTCCATGGTCAGGAAACCGTAACCATCTATTGATCAACGAGCTAGTCAACTAGAGGCTTACTAGGGACATGGTGTTGTCTATGTATCCACACATGTATCTGAGTTTCCTATCAATACAATTATAGCATGGATAATAAACGATTATCATGAACAAGGAAATATAATAATAACCTATTTATTATTGCCTCTAGGGCATATTTCCAACAGTCTCCCACTTGCACTAGAGTCAATAATCTAGTTCACATCGCCATGTGATTAACACTCAGAGAGTTCTGGGTTTGATCATTTTATGCTTGTGAGAGATGTTATAGTCAACGGGTCTGAACCTTTCAGATCCATGTGTGCTTTACAAATATCTGTGTCATCTCCTAGATGCAGTTACCACGCTCTATTTGGAGCTATTCCAAATAACTGTTCTACTATACGAATCCAGTTTACTACTCAGAATAATCTGGATTAGTGTCAAAGCTTGCATCGGCGTAACCTTTTACGACGAACTCTTTTACCACCTCCATAATCGAGAAAATTCCTTAGTCCACTAGTTACTAAGGATAACTTTGACCGTTGTCCTGTGATCCATTTCTAGATCACACTTGTACCCCTTGACTGACTCATGCTTTGGCACACTTCAGGTGCGGTACATAGCATACTTTAGAGCCTGCGTCTAAGCATATGGGACGACCTTCGTCCTTTCTCTCTCTTCTGCCGTGGTCAAGCTTTAAGTCTTACTCAATACTCACACGTGTAATACAGCCAAGAACTCCTTCTTTGCTGATCTATTTTGAATTCCTTCAAAATCTTGTCACGGTATGTATTCATTTGAAAGTACTATTAAGCGATATTGATCTATCCTTATAGATCTTGATGCTCAATGTTAAAGTAGCTTAATCCAGGTTTTCCATTGAAAACACTTTTCAAATAACCCTATATGCTTTCCAGAAATTCTACATCATTTCTGATCAACAATATGTCAACAACATATACTCATCAGAAATTCTATAGTGCTCCCACTCACTTCTTTGGAAATACAAGTTTCTGATAAACTTTGTATAAACCTAAAATCTTTGATCATCTCATCAAAGCGTACATTCCAATTCCGAGATGCTTACTCCAGTCCTTATAAGGATTGTCGGAGCTTTGCATACTTGTTAGCATCTTTCAGCATTGACAAAACTTTCTGGTTGTATCACATACAACCTTTCCTCAAGAAAATCGTCGAGGAAACAATGTTTTGACATCCTATCTGCAAGATTTCATAAATAATGCAGTAACTGCTAACATAATTCCAACAGACTCTTAGCATCGCTACGAGTGAGAAAATCTCATCGTAGTCAACTCCTTGAACTTGTCGGGAAACATCTTAATGACAAGTCGAGCTTTCTTAATGGTGACATTTACCATCGTTGTCCGTCTTCCTTTTAAAATCCATCTGTACTCAACAGCCTTATGACCATCGAGCCGTTCTGCCAAAGTCTACACTTTGTTTTCATACATGGATCCTCTCTCGGATTTTATGGCCTCGAGCCATTCATCGAAATCCGGGCCCACCATTGCTTCTCCATAGCTCGTAGGTTCATTGTTGTCTAGCAACATGACTTCCAAGACAGGATTACATACCACTCTGAAGTAGTACGCATCCTTGTCGTCCTACGAGGTTTGGAGTGACTTGATCCAAAGTCTCATGATCACTATCATAAGCTTCCACTTCAATTGGTGTAGGTGCCATATGAACAACTTCATGTGCCCTGCTACACACTAGTTGAAGTGACGGTTCAATAACCTCATCAAGTCTCCACCATCCTCCCACTCAATTCTTTCGAGAGAAACTTTTCCTTGAGAAAGGACCCGATTTGAGAAACAATCCCTATTGCTTTCGGATCTGAGACAGGAGGTATACCCAACTGTTTTGGGTGTCCTATGAAGATGCATTTATCCGTTTGGGTTCGAGCTTATCAGCCTGAAACTTTTCACATAAGCGTCGCAGCCCCAAACTTTTAAGAAATGACAGCTTAGGTTTCTCTAAACCATAGTTCATACGGTGTCATCTCATCGGAATTACGTGGTGCCCTATTTAAAGTGAGTGCGGTTGTCTCTAATGCCTAACCCATGAACGATAGTGGTAATTCAATAAGAGACATCATGGTATGCATCATATCCAATAGGGTGCAGTTATGATGTTCGGACACACCATCACACTATGGTGTTCCAGGCGGTACTAGTCGTGAAACAATTTCCACAATGTCTCAATTGTGTACCAAACTCACAACTCAGATATTCATCTCTATGATCATATCATAGATATTTTATCCTCTTGTCACGACGATCTTCAACTTCATTCTGAAATTACTTGAACCATTCAATAATTCAGACTTGTGTTTCATCAAGTAAATATGCTCAGTATCTACTCAAATCATCTGTGAAGTAAGAGCATAACGATATCCACTACGTGCCTCAGCACTCATTGGACTGCACACATCAAAATGTGTTACTTCCAACAAGTTGCTTTCTTGTTCCATTTTACTGAAACCGAAGCTTTCAGTCATCTTGCCCATGTGGTATGATTTGCATGTGTCAAGCGATTCAAAATCAAGTGAGTCCAAACGGTCCATCTGCATGGAGTTTCTTCATGCGTATATACCAATAGACATGGTTCACATGTCTCAATCCTTTTCAAAATGAGTGAGTCCAAAGATCCATCAACATGGAGCTTCTTGATGCGTTTTATACCAATATGACTTACATGGCAGTGCCACAAGTAAGTGGTACTATCATTACTATCTTATATCTTTTGGCATGAACATGTGTATCACTATGATCGAGATTCAATAAACCATTCATTTTAGGTGCAAGACCATTGAAGGTATTATTGAAATAAATAGAGTAACCATTATTCTCCTTAAATGAATAACCGTATTGCGATAGACATAATCCAATCATGTCTATGCTCAACGCAAACACGAAATAACAATTATTTAGGTTTAACACCAATCTCGATGGTAGAGGGAGCGTGCGATGCTTTGATCATATCAACCTTGGAAACACTTCCAACACATCTCGTCTGCTCACCTTTAGCTAGTCTCCGTTTATTCCGTAGCTTTTATTTCGAGTTACTAACACTTAGCAACCGAACCGGTATCTAATACCCTGATGCTACTAGGAGTACTAGTAAAGTACACATTCACATAATGTATATCCAATATACTTCTATCGACAGCCTTCTCATCTACCAAGTATCTAGGGTAATTCTGCTCTAGTGGTTGTTCCCCTTATTACAGAAGCACTCAGTCTCGGGTTTGGGTTCAACCTTGGGTTTCTCCACTAGAGCAGCAGCTGATTTACCATTTCATGAAGTATCCCTTCTTGCCCTTGCCCTTCTTGAAACTAGTGGTTTCACTAACCATCAACAATTGATGCTCCTGCTTGATTTCTACTTTCGCGGTGTCAAACATCGCGAATATTTCAAGGATCATCATATCTATCCCTGATATGTTATAGTTCATTACGAAGCTCTAGCAGCTTGGTGGCAATGACTTCGGAGAAGCATCACTATCTTATCTGGAAGATCAACTCCCACTCGATTCAAGTGATTGTTGTACTCAGACAATCTGAGCACAAGCTCAACGATTGAGCTTTTCTCCCTTAGTTTGCAGGCCAAGAAAATCGTCGGAGGTCTTATACCTCTTGACGTGGGCACGAGCCTGAAATCCCAATTTCAGCCCTCGAAACATCTCATATGTTCCGCAACATTTCAAAAATGTCTTCGGTGCCTCAATTCTAAACCATTTAACATTACCGAACTATCATGTAGTCATCAAAACGTGTATGCCAAATGTTCGCAACATCCACATACCACGTTCGAGGTCCAGCACACTGAGCAGTGCATTAAGGACGTAAGCCTTGTATTGTCCGCATAATTGCTACTATCAACTTTCAACTATATTTTCTCTAGGAACATATCTAAAACAGTAGAACTAAAGCGCGAGCTTACGACATAATTTGCAAAGACCTTTTGACTATGTTCAGGATAATTAAGTTCATCTTATGAACTCCCACTCAGATAGACATCCCTCTAGTTATCTAAGTGATTACATGATCCGAGTCAACTTGGCCGTGTCCGATCATCACGTGAGACGGATTAGTCAACATCGGTGAACATCTTCATGTTGATCGTATCTGTCATACGACTCATGCTCGACCTTTCGGTCTTCTGTGTTCCGAGGCCATGTCTGTACATGCTAGGCTCGTCAAGTCAACCTAAGTGTTTCACGTGTGTAAATTTGTCTTACACCCGTTGTATGTGAACGTAAGAATCTATCACACCCGATCATCACGTGGTGCTTCGAAACGACGAACTTTCGCAACGGTGCACAGTTAGGGGGAACACTTTCTTGAAATTTTAATGAGGGATCATCTTATTTACTACCGTCGTTCTAAGCAAATAAGATGCAAAAACATGATAAACATCACATGCAATCAAATAGTGACATGATATGGCCATCATCACTTTGCTCCTTTTGATCTCCATCTTCGGGGCTCCATGATCATCGTCGTCACCGGCATGACACCATGATCTTCATCATCATGATCTCCATCATCGTGTCTTCATGAAGTTGTCACGTCAACTATTACTTCTACTACTATGGCTAACGGTTAGCAATAAAGTAAAGTAATTACATGACGTTTATGTTGACACGCAGGTCATAAATAAATAAATTAAAGACAACTCCTATGGCTCCTGCCGGTTGTCATACTCATCGACATGCAAGTCGTGATTCCTATTACAAGAACATTATCATCTCATACATCACATACTTTGGCCATATCACATCACATGGCATACCCTGCAAAAACAAGTTAGACGTCCTCTAATTGTTGTTTGCATGTTTTACGTGGCTGCTATGGGTTTCTAGCAAGAACGTTTCTTACCTACGCAAAACCACAACGTGATATGTCAATTGCTATTTACCCTTCATAAGGACCCTTTTCATCGAATCCGATCCGACTAAAGTGGGAGAGACTGGCACCCGCTAGCCACCTTATGCAACTAGTGCATGTCAGTCGGTGGAACCTATCTCACGTAAGAGTACGTGTAAGGTCGGTCCGGGCCGCTTCATCCCACAATGCCGCCGAATCAAGATTGACTAGTAACGGTAAGCATATTGAACAAAATCAACGCCCACAACTACTTTGTGTTCTACTCGTGCAAAGAATCTACGCAATAGACCTAGCTCATGATGCCACTGTTGGGGAACGTAGCAGAAATTCAAAAATTTCCTACGTATCACCAAGATCTATCTATGGAGAGACCAGCAACGAAGGGAAGGAGAGTGCATCTACATACCCTTGTAGATCGCTAAGCGGAAGGGTTCAAGTGAACGGGGTTGATGGAGTCGTACTCGTCGTGATTCAAATCACCGATGACCAAGTGCCGAACGGACGGCACCTCCGCGTTCAACACACGTACAGCCCGGTGACGTCTCCCATGCCTTGATCCAACAAGGGGAGAGGGAGAGGTTGAGGAAGACTCCATCCAGCAGTAGCATAATGGCGTGGTGATGATGGAGGAGCGTGGCAATCATGCAGGGCTTCGCCAAGCACCGCAGAAGAGGAGGAAGAAGAGATGCAGGGCTGCACTAACGAGAGATCGAATCGTGTGTTGTGGGCAGCCCAATGCCTCAATATATATAGGGAAGGGGAGGGGCTGCGCCCCCTCTAGGGTTCCCACCCCTAGGGGGGCGGCAGCCCTAGATGGGGAACAAGGGTGGCGGCCAAGAGGTGAGGGGAGAGGGAGGCGCACCAATATGGGCCCTAAGGCCCATATCCCCTAGGGTTTGCCCCCTTTTCCACCTCTTAGGCGCCATGGGCCCTTGTGGGAGGCGCACCAGCCCACTTAGGGGCTGGTCCCTCCCCACCCTTGGCCCATGCAAGCCTCCAGGACAGGTGGCCCCACTTGGTGGACCCCCGAGACCCTCCGGTGGTCCCGGTACACTACCGATAAAACCCGAAACTCTTTCGGTGACCAAAACAGGACTTCCCATATATAAATCTTTACCTCCGGACCATTCCGGAACTCCTCGTGACGTCCAGGATCTCATCCGGGACTCCGAACAACATTCGGTAACCACATACAAACTTCCTTTATAACCCTAGCGTCATCGAACCTTAAGTGTGTAGACCCTACGGGTTCGGGAGACATGCAGACATGACCGAGACGTTCTCCGGTCAATAACCAACAGCGGGATCTGGATACCCATGTTGGCTCCCACATGTTCCACGATGATCTCATCGGATGAACCACGATGTCAAGGACTTAATCAATCCCGTATACAATTCCCTTTGTCTATCGGTACGATACTTGCCCGAGATTCGATCGTCGGTATCCCGATACCTTGTTCAATCTCGTTACCGGCAAGTCTCTTTTACTCGTTCCGCAACACATCATCCCGTTATCAACTCCTTGATCACATTGTGCACATTACGATGATGTCCTACCGAGTGGGCCCAGAGATACCTCTCCGTCACACGGAGTGACAAATCCCAGTCTCGATTCGTGCCAACCCAACAGACACTTTCGGAGATACCCGTAGTGCACCTTTATAGCCACCCAGTTACGTTGTGACGTTTGGCACACCCAAAGTATTCCTACGGTATCCGGGAGTTGCACAATCCCATGGTCTAAGGAAATGATACTTGACATTAGAAAAGCTTCATCATACGAACTACATGATCTTGTGCTAGGCTTAGGATTGGGTCTTGTCCATCACATCATTCTTCTAATGATGTGATCCCGTTATCAACGACATCCAATGTCCATGGTCAGGAAACCGTAACCATGTATTGATCAACGAGCTAGTCAACTAGAGGCTTACTAGGGACATGGTGTTGTCTATGTATCCACACATGTATCTGAGTTTCCTATCAATACAATTCTAGCATGGATAATAAACGATTATCATGAACAAGGAAATATAATAATAACCTATTTATTATTGCCTCTAGGTCATATTTCCAACACTTGGAACTATAGCCTCTTAAAGAGACTATTTTTAGTCAGACTAAAATAAGTCCCTTGGATCCAAGCACCCTCTAAGCATCCTGGAATTCTTTGACAAAACTAAGCGCCCTGAAATTCTTTGACAACTAAACTGCTGGCTATATGATGTTGGCCATATATATTGTACGTATATGAGGTGAAGAAACGAGTGGTAGTACTATACCAACTAAAAGATGAATTGTAAGAAATACTAGTATGTATGTACTGAAGAGTTAGTAACGAGAATAAACATAACATAGTTCTGCTAGGGGCTCAGCACAACACACCCCTCAAATTAAATTAAGCACACATGAAATTAAAATTTGCAACTATTCCGGTAGACACTGCATTAGAACCACCATGAGCAACGACACTGCCACCTTACCCGGAGTCCTCGTCCACGTCCTCGACTTCGTCCTTGTCCCTCTTCCTCTTGGCCGATACTTCTTTGCTTGAACCGCACACTTGGCTGTTGCTCTTCATCCAACCCTTGTAGATATTGAAGCAAAGGTAGCCATCCATTGCAGCATAGTGGATGTGGTCTATATCTAGTACATTCCGCTGCCATGCATGACAATGAAACGTGTAATGAGGTTTCTCCAGTTTACCGTACGAAGGATGAACCATGGCTCCTGCTAGGATCAACATTGAAGGCTGACGAGAGGACACCAGCCGATTCTTCTGGAGGTCGAAGGTGTTGCCTACAACGAGGCCTATCCGACGCAAGACTTATTTGTCGTTACCAAAGTCTACAGTAACGAATTTGACTAGGTTGCTCCCGAGGAAGTCCTTAAAATCCTGGCACTCAACGTCGGCATGTCATATGTGGTAGACCAAGCATAAGTCATGCACACAAACCTGGATCACGGCGGGCTTCTTCCTCTCTTCATCCTTTAGATCCTTCTCTCGTCCCAGGACTGTGGTGTACTCAACATCTAGCCCAGCGACCCACTCATCATCTGAGTTTTCGAACATGCGTCTGAAGCGAGAAAGGCATCCTTTCACCATCGCAGAAGAACGGGTGTAGATGACGTCGAACTCATCGCTGGTGATGGTTCTAACCTTGTACTCACCTCCGATCGCGGAGATTTGGGATGCCATGGATTTGGGAGGAGGGTTAGGATTAGTGGAACTACCGTAATGTGAATGGACGGGACGACTAGGAGCGAACCGCCGTAGTATTAAAGGACGTGCGGGGACGAGTAGGAGCGAACTGCCAGCATGCGAACGGCAGGGTAGTGGCTTTCCATTTTCCCATGATACAGGCTTCCGAGAGCCCTTGGATCTGAGATCGAACGGTTGCATGGCGTGATTATAGACCTATGGGTGAATATCCTATCCTGGAGGGTTATTCTGCAAATTTTCAGCAACTTAGCATGCGACCGTTTGATCTCAGATCCAAGGGCTGCCAGCAGCCCGTATCATGGTCACGCCTACCACGACCGCCGCATCGCTCGCGCGGTCGCGCCCTTGGAGATTTAACACGGTGCGTTAGGCTATCTGATGTTGGCATGTCATACATAGTCATCACTTAGTCACTCATACTACAACAATGTTGGCTATAAGTGTATTTTTTTACTCCTCTCTATCTCTTTCTTCGTACTCAAGGAAGAAACGGTGCTAAGCGCGTGTATTTATTGCATTTGCCAAGGAGTGACCTCTTCTAATGAAATGGTGTTGCTAAGTTTGCTTCATTTAATTAGCTATAGACTCAAAATTGTCTTTTCACCTAGGTACACACGCTTAGCACCGTTTCTTCCTTGGGTCATCAAACTAGTCTATCTCTTCTTGATTAACTTGCCACATCAGACTTTATGCCTATGTGGCAAGCTTAAGCACCTGTAGGAGCAAGTAAAAGTAAGTATAATAGTGCGCTTTACATGGCATTTTTGCATATGTGGAGGAAAGAGAGGCAAGGAAAAAGCGGAGAAGTGGGCTCTCATGCAAGAGTCAACCTCTACTACATGGTGGAGCATTGGGAGAGGCACCTGTATGGAGGTGGTCAGGAATCTGGGAGACTCACGCCGGTCGTAGCGCCGCAGTTAAAATGATAATGGCAAGTCAAATCACGGGGCCCCACCTGTCTAGCAGTAACTCGCTGTCAAATCACACAATCCTACGTTTGCAGCAACCTACTCCCTCGTCTTCTCGCGTCTCTGTCGAACCGACTAGGCGGAACTTCCCCGCCGCCTACCGCGCAGGAAAAGCCCCGCCCTCGACTTTTAAATAGTATACAGTATACTAATTTTATATCCATGGATTGCGCCCACGCCATGGAGCAAAGCGTCTAGAAAACGGTGGTACACATGTACGGAGTATACAGCACGCCCGTCGCGTTCGCGTCGCACCCCAGACGGCCGGTCGGTCTGGCACGCTGCTCTCCGAATGGAACGCGCGTCATATTGTGTTTGCACACACATGTGGGACGACAATTGAGAACCGACCATAGGCACGCCCGTCGCGTTCGCGTCGCACCCCAGACGAGAGGGCCGGCGGCTGTGACTGGATCAAAAATCAAAATCAATTTACCCTTCAATTAATAAAGCGAACCCACATTAACTAGTCTCCCTTTTATTCTGGGTCATAATTGACCATGATTTTCGCACATAAAATATATGTTATACATTGTAAAAATAATACTCCCTCCATTTTTGTATACAAGGCCACTATCAAAATTACAATTTGCAACTATACAAGGCCACTAACATTAATCGAGGCAAAATTGATGGCCTTTGCCTCGTACTAGCACCCGAGGACATTAATATCCCTTGTGTGCATGCGGGAGTGAGAAGGTTAGCTTGCATTCCCAACATTAATCAACCAATGAGGAGTTAGAGGGTTGGCTTGTTGTGCTTGGGAGAGAAAAACCACATTAATTAACACGACAATCAAGGTGACAAGCTAGCTTGCAACATTGACTTAAACATAGCTTTGATTTTTACCTTGGTACCTGTAATATGAGTTTGTTGTATAATTTTAAAGTACATTCAGATACGAACCAAACGATACAATTTTTGATGACATGCATTCACATTTTGCTTGTCAAATACAGTATGTGGTCAAACTTTGACCCAAAATACGCAAAACAACAAAAAAATACTTCCAAGACCAGCGCCGCTCTTCCGCTCTTCTCCTTTTAAATCACCGCCGCTCCTCTTCTGTTCCAATCTAAATGCAGCGCCGCTCCTCTCCTCTTCCATTTCAAAACCACCACCCCTCCTCTCCTGTTCCAGTCCAAAACCAGCGTCGCTCCTCTCCTGTTCTAATCCAAAACCAGCGCTGCTCCTCTCCTCTTCCATTCAAAAACCACTGCTGGCGAGTGAAGTTGCTGTGGAGAAGTAGATCGATGGAGGAGTACAACCGATACGCGAGGATCGCAGACAGCGACCCTGTGAAGTTAGCTAGGATGTTGGAGATACAGTCTTGGTTTGTCAACAAGGAGCAACTAGCGGCGACGACGACATCCATGGCCAAATATCTGCAACAGAGCGAAAAGGCGGCGATACTCCCGGAGGGAGTCGCGCCGGAGTGCATAGAGCTGCTCCTTTGGGCCACGGAGCAAACAGATTCACCGAATCCGATCGTGAGGGAGCGGTGGTGGGAGTATCAATCCCAGATGGAGAATCCACCAGAGATTGAAGGATCGAGCATCTATAGGGTGCCGTTTGTGAGGGTGTCCTGCCAGAGCGAGCCGGTGTAGTCTTCGTCGACCGAACCCAACTGCAAGAGGAGAAAAGCAGTTGGCCTGATGACACTTCCCCGCCATCGTCTCCCTCGCTGTTCACATCGTCTCACGGGGCGGATGTCTGCCGCCGAGGAATAGGAGGGGGCTTCCCCCCCAGCCCAATAGTCGGGCAGGTTGTGAATTGTCAGGAGGAGCTTAGGGTTGTCAGTATTTGCAGGTTGTGAATTGTGTTTTGTGTTGTGTATTTTGAGAGTACTTTCAGATATGAATGTCTTTTGAATTTCAGATTTGCAGTATTGAGCATATGAAGTATTTTATGAATTCTAGAGATCTATTTTTAGCACTTAAAAAATGTAGTTTCATAGGAGTATAAAAGTGCAGACAATGTGATTCTCAGAGAAGAAACTGCAAGTTTCAGTTTCAGATAAGAAACTGCAAGTTCAGTTTCAGATAAGAAACTGCAACTTTCAGAGGCAGAGCATTTATATTAACACGGCCTTTTCAAACAGGGTTAACATCATGTTGGAAGTTCTATTCATGGTCGAAAATGGAACTACCAGCCAGTTAACATCATGCTGATCAACATTCATGCATAGCACATCTTCATATGATGCACAGTCAAAATGCCCACACAATGTCGAGTGTGCGAAACACAGAGAAAACGAGGGACGAAGTTTTGGCAAGTGTTGGACGTGGTTTTGGGCTGCCCCGTCTAGGCTTTCATTTTTAACATGCGCAGCCCACGACCTCGGATGGGAGGTCCATAGGCCTGTTTGTATTTTCTTAGGGCCTTCATGTATCGACCGGCCTATGGACCTCCCATCCGAGGTTTTATTTTTGGCAACCCAATTTGTGTATTTTTTTGAAGAAAACACAGAGGTATGTTCTATTTTTCTATATAAGAATAGGAACGCCAGGTCCAACTTATGTTTCCCTTCTAACTATATTATATATATTTAAATTATTTTATATGTTGACTGTTTAGTTCACATACTCCCTCTTCGGTTTATAGGGCTTATCTCAAAATTTTAGTTTTTCCATTTTCTAAGGCTCAATTTGGTTGTTTTCCATCACATGTTCAGATTCCAAGGTGCATTAAATCATTGCATGCAAGTATTAAGAGAAAATTGACCAATGCATGTACTTTATGCATGCATGCATTGATAAACATAATTTTTGAGGAAAACAAGTGCATTAATTAGGTGCTTTTGCAAACTACAAAAAGTATTCCACCATTCATCATCTACCTTGGTTGGTGAGATTTTTGAATTGAGCCCTATAAACCGAAAAGGAGGGAGTAATTGGCAAATAGATGACCGCTCTCGTGATCCCCTTCGCCCCCGACACTACCTTCACCCTCGCCGCCACCCCTGCCACTACCTCCACCCTCGCCACCGCCATAGATCTTGCCGCCACCCCCCCGCCTCTTGACTCCGGGCGCGCTTGCCCCCCTCAGCAAGTCCGCTAGCGCGCCCCATGGAGTCGCCGGCCATATCCACGGGGGAATGGCTGGAAGACAGGCAGATGTACAAGATGCATCTCCCACATGTCTACAAAGCCTTCCCGCGGATGCTCCAGCCGCTCGACTCCGTCGCGTCGGCGGTGCTGCGGGAGACTCGAGGAAGGAGATGGAGGGAGCGGGCGATGAGGATCCGCAACGACACTCTCTCCTGGACCCAGTGCACGCGCGAATGGAGGGAAGCAGAGGAGGAAGCTGCGAGGGAGGAAGCCAAGGAGGGACCGAATCCGTTCTCTCACTCGCGCAGGTATGCTCGGATATGCAAGGATCATGTGGATTCTAAGGAGATTTCTCAGAGAAGCACAGGATGCCCCACCCCAGTGAGCCGTCGATTGCGTTCGTTCGATGGGCGAAAGGAGAAGTGAATTCAGGAGATCCATGCCGTGCTGCGAGATGGGAATGCTTGACTGGACTCCTGCCCACCAGCACGCCACCGGAGCCGGAGCAGGTGGATCCCCTACCTTACCTCTCCCCCAAACCTGCAGAAGATTGAAATTAGGCTTGCAATGTGCTTCAATTGAGCTGTCTGGGGGTTATTTCTGCTTCCTGAGAGGATGAGAAGGAACTAGGAACTCCGATGAATTTCCCCCATCACAATGGGGGGAGCGCCGGTTGGGCAGTGGTACGGCCCACCTCCGCCCCAAATGGGGGCACAATCTGGGCGGGCTCCTGTAATTGCCCAAGATCAATCTTCTGGTGGTTCTGACTCTCAGATCAGTGGGAAATCTCAAGGCAAGAATCAACAAAAGAAGAGATAGGACATCCAGAAAACTGGTCCTGCCCCTGCTTCGGGCCTTATGGCATACTCTGAGGTGATCTGCTACAACTGTGGGGAACCAGGGCATCATTTGGATAAATGTGTCAAGCCCAAGAGTTGTTTTATTTGCAAAATGGTTACCCATAAAGTTGAGAATTGCCCTGTCAGAAGGAAAACCCACAGTTCTACTAGATATGTTGGAAGTGCTGCTCCAGGATTATGTCCACCATTGACAAAATTTTCTATGACACACAATTAGATAGTTTCTTTCCCCTTTCTAGTTGTAGAGCTCTGCCCAGATGTGGTAGTGACCACACTCCTTTGCTCCGAGACTCTGGTCTTAACCAAACTCCAAAGAGCAATAGTTTTAAATTTGAAAAGTGGTGGTTGCTTAGAGAAGATTTTACTGAGCTAGTCAGGAAAATCTGGAATGAGCCTACTGGGAGCAGCTGCCCCCTAGAAAATTGGCAGATCAAAATTAGGAGATTGAGAAGAACTACCAAAGGGTGGAACACCAATGAGGAAGCTAATCTTAGAATATACAAAAGGCTTCTCCTCCTTGAGTTTGATTCTCTAGATATTAAGGCAGAAACCACTGACCTCTCTGAGGGTGAGACTAATAGATTAAGCTTTGTCCATGGAGAGCTCAAGAAAATTTGGCTTCAAGAAGAAATCAAAGCCAAACAAAGGTCTAGATATAGGAACATTAAGGAGGGTGATAGAAATACTGCTTACTTCCATGCAGTAGCTAACCAGAGGAGGAGGAAAACCCTCATTCACTCCCTTGATGGCCCTAATGGCCCTGTTACTGAGGTAGATGAGATGCTGAAAGTGGCTAGTGACTTCTACAAAGACCTGTTTAAGAAAGAAAACCCTTCTGGGTTCTCTCTACAAAACAATTTTCTCTCTGCTTCTGAAAAAGACTCTCCTGCTGAAAATGAGCTGCTAGAAGCCCCTTTTTCAGAGACAGAGGTGAAGGAAGCCATTTTTAGCTCTTATCCTGATGGGGCTCCTGGTCCTGATGGGATTCCCTTCTTGTTTTACCAGCATTTTTGGGACTTGGTGAAAAATGATCTGTTAGATCTTTTCCAAGCCTTTCATAGAGGAGAGTTGGATCCAACAACTTACTCATGGGGGTCTGTTGGGGTCAAATTAATAACTGTGAAAGTGATTTTTTCCTTGCTGGTAAAGGCCTTAGGCAAGGTGACCCCGTCTTCCCGCTTTTGTTTAATTTAGTAGTGGACATTCTTACTAAAATACTGAGCAAAGCTGCTGATCATAGTCTGATTGCAGGGCTCTGTCCTGAGGTCTGCCCTGGTGGCATCATCTGCCTTCAATATGCAGATGATACCATCCTTTTCTTAGACAATGACTCCACACATGCTAGCAATCTGAAAACTGTTCTAACCTGTTTTGAACAAGTCTCAGGCATGAGAATCAACTACTCTAAAAGTGAACTCATCCCTATCAACATGGATGATCAGGAGTTAGCTGACTTCCTGTCTATTCTAGTTTGTAATAAAGGTAACTTCCCCATTAAGTACCTAGGTATCCCTCCACTATGATAAACCGAGGAGAGAGGATTTCCAACCCCTTCTGAATAAAATCATTAAAAGGATTGCTGGGTGGAGGGGAAAACTTCTCTCTTACAGAGATAGATTGATCCTCATACAAGCTTGTTTGGCTAGCATTCCAGTGTATCTCCTCTCCTTCTTCAACTTCCCTAAGTGGGCAGTGAACCTCATCAATTCTCAGATGTCTCATTGCTTGTGGAATGATTTTGAGGGAAATAGGAAGCTACACCTTGCTAATTGGGCCCTAGTCTCTATGAAAAAAGATTTTGGAGGCCTAGGCATACCTAACCTCCAAGAAATTAACATATGTCTTCTAGGGTCTTGGATTAAAAGATTCTATGAGGAAGACCTGAAACCCTGGAAGCTTCTTATTGCCCATAAATACCTAGGAAATGAACCTAATATTTTTGTCCCTTCCTCCAACCCTAAGACCTCTAGATTCTGGAAAGGATTAAAATCTATTATGCATGCTGTGAAATTTGGCTATAGATGGAACATAGGGGATGGGAGCAGAACCAGGTTCTGGGACGATACTTGGTTTGGCACATCCCCCCTAGCAGTCCAATTTTGGCCTATTTACTCTATCTGCAATGAGCTTAACAAAAGTGTCAATGAAGTTTGGGACGGTCAATGCCTAAAACTCTCGTTTAGAACGAACTTTAGTGATAGTCTCATGGAACAATGGTTCCAGTTGGAGGAAATTGCCAAAAGCATTACCTTTACTGCCGAACCGGATGCCCTGATTTGGCAGCTGGACAATAAGGGGAAGTATTCCTCCAGCTCCCTCTATCATGTTATCAACTTTAGAGGGGTTCAACCCGTGTTTATCCCTGCTGTCTGGAAATTGAGAGTTCCCCCTAAAATTCATGTATTTCTCTAGCTTCTCTCCAAAAACAAATTGATGACTAGGGATAACCTTAGGAAGAGACACATCATCAAACCCCTTGATTGTGTTTACTGCTTGGAACAAGAGTCTTGTTCTCACCTATTTTTTGAATGTATAGTTGCTAAACATCTCTGGGCCCACATCGAGGAATATTTCCCTAGTCAGATTGGCTCATCCTTTGAATCTGTCGCCAGATTCTGGATTACTACCAAAAAGTGCTCAGTTTTAAACACTGTTAGCTCAACTGTCCTTTGGTGCCTCTAGAAATATAGAAATGCTATGATTTTCAGTAACACCTCCTGGATTTCCATTCCACAGGTCTTGAGGTTGACCAGGAACATGGTGAGGAACTGGGCGATTCTCTCCTCCAGATCGGACAAGGACAAGTTGATGAGCTTCGTGGAAACCCTAACAAGATCCCTCCAGAAACCGTTGGCGATCACTTGTGGCTGAACAAGGCTCGACCTGCTCTAGGGCTAGACCCGTGGGCTCGTCTCAAGATCTCTGATGAAGATGATGGGCACCTGGCGCCGAAAAAGAGGGACATCCACCATGCTACGCCTTCCAGCCCGGTGTCTCCGCTTGCTTACTGGTCGCCGCAGGCTGACACGGCCCCTCGACTGAAGACCATGAAGGCTTCGCTGGACCCTCCTTGTGTCATTTGAGTGCTCTATCCGCTCTGCCTTTGGCACCGCTCGGGTGATTTGTGTTATTCAGAGAACTTGTTCATCCACCCCCCTAGTTTGTAGCTTTTCTACCTTTGCTTTCGAACTGCTCTTTGAGCTGTTGTATCAGAATATGTTGTGGTTTCGTTCTCAGCAATGGAACCGGGGAGATGCTCCCTGTTTTTCTAAAAAATATATTTTATATGTTATTATATATTATTTTTATTGTCATCATATATTTAACATATACTTACATATGTAAGAAAACAATATCCCACATCTTATTAACTTATAAAAATAATTTCTTAACAAATAAAATCCTGGATTGTTTTGGCACGAAAATTCTAGTGATTGTGTACAAAAGCTTGGTAAGATTTAAGGATGAATATAATAATATCACTTATTATTTAAATATATTTATAACAAAATGCTCAGCTCCTTTTTATTTTTTGATAACATCGCTGGCCCAACCCAACATTATAATTAGAATCATCCCAGCAAGATCATGTATTTCGAGAAAGTGCAAATGGCCTGTAATTTTTTAGGAAATAAAATAAACGGGCCACATGGACGCTACATTATTTGTTCACCCAGCCCAGCTAATGGCTGTAATTCAAAAAAAAGATCAAATTGACTGTAAATTCTACCGCGCAAAAAAGACTGTAAATTCTGAAAAAATGGGTTGAATACGTGCCACATTTTTGGAGGCTGAAATGTGGGCCAATAGGTTGAAGCCAACGCAAGTCGTTGTCAATTTATTCAACAAATGATTCTGACATGTTAGCCGTTGGATTTACATTCAACGACCGACATCCATCTTCAATCTCTCGTCTTCTTCCTCCAGCACCGCCGGGACCACCTCTCGCCTCCTGCTGCTAGCAGCTCTGCTTAGCACGCTTCGCTATGAAGCGCTACTCCACTGTTGGCCAGGCCATCCCTCCACCCCTCCACACCTCCCGTTCTTCTCCACCGACTGCTGAACCACACCGCACTAGAACCAGTTAACCCTTGTACACCTCTCCGTCTGTGACTCTACTCCCGCGTCTTCCCATCTCCGGCTTGTTGCTGTCCGGGGCCTCGCCGTCGTCCACCACCTTGGATGCGCTCGGCATGGCATGGTCAACTTGGTCAATGAACGACACCATCGGAAGTAGACTGTGCGTGGAGAGGCTGACAGCTGGGTCCATGGCCGCACACAAGGAAATGCCTCCTTATTATGCGCAAAATAATGATTCCTCCACTTGACATCTGGGACCCACCGGAAGGGCCTCTGTATTTCACGAAAATAACATGGCCCCCGCTGACATGTCGGACCCACCAGCTATCTTCACATGCAAGGAAGTGCCTCCTTATTACGCATAAAAAAAATGAATATTCCCCCTGCCAGCTGGAACCCAGCATAGTGGGAGGCTGACTTGTGGGCCTACCAAGTTGACGGGACGGAGGGCTTTGTCAACTTAGTCAATATGAACGATTCTAGCTCCTGTTACCGTACGATGTTCATCCAACGGCCGTAGTGCTTCTTCAACCTCTGGTCTTCTTGCTCCAGCCTCCCAAACCAGCACCGGTCGTGCCGCGTGCTCCTGCCTCCCGTGGCCGGCTGTGATGCCGCGGAGGCCTCACCGCCCCCTACTACTCCCACCGCTGGCCAGGCCATCCCTCTACTCACCCACACCCCCTGTTATTCTGCGGTGACAACAACCTCACACCGCAGCCGAACCAGTGACCCCTCGTACTCCTCTTTGCGTGGGCATCCACTGCTGCGTCTTCCCCGGCTCCGAGTCGTCCCCTTCTTAGTCCTCGCCGTCGTCCACCGCCCTGGTTCTCTCGGCGCGGCGTGGTCAACGTGGTCAACGACCGACTTCCATCGGAAGAGTACTGTACGTGGAGAGGCTGACAGCTGGGTCCAGGCGGCCGCAAGGAAGTGCCTCCTTATTACGCCCAAAATAATTATTCCTCCACCTGACAGTAGGGACCCATCGGACGGGCCACCTTATTTCGCGAAAAAAAATGTTTCCCCCCTGACTGCTGGGACCCACCGGACGGGCCAACGTATTTTACGAAAAACGTTCCCCCTGCTGTCAGCTCGGACCCACCGGAAGTGCCTCCTTATTACGCACAAAAAAACGAATACTCCCCCTGCTAGCTGGGACCCACCATGGTGGGAGGCTGACTTGTGGGCCTACTAAGTTGATTGGGGCGGGGGCCTTTGTCAACTTTAGTCAATATGAACGATTCTAGCTCGAGTGACCGTACGATGTCCATCCAACGACAGTAGTGCTTCTTCAACCTCTGGTCTTCTTGCTCCAGCCGCCCAAAGCAGCGCCGGTCGTGCCGCATGCTCCTGCCTCCCGTGGCCGGCTGTGCTACCGCGGAGGCCTCACCGCCCCCTACTATTCCCACTGCTGGCCAGGCCCTGCGGGGACGACAGCCTCACACCGCAGCCAAACCAGTGAACCCTCGTACTCCTCTCCGCGCGGGCTTCCACTGCCGCGTCTTCCCTGGCTCCCCGTCGTCCCCTTCCTAGGCCTCGCCGTCGTCCACCGCCCTGGTGCTCTCGGCGCAGCTTGGTCAACGTGGTCAAGGAACGACTTCCATCGGACGTGGACTGTACGTGGAGAGGCTGACAGCTAGGTCCACGACCGCAGCAAGGAAGTGCCTCCTTATTACACGGAAAATAATGATTCCTCCACCTGACAGCTGGGACCCACCGGACGGGCCACTGTATTTCGTGAAAAAAACGTTTCCCCTGACTGCTGGGACCAACCAGCTACACCTTCGCACGCAAGGAAGTGCATCCGGGCAAAAAATAATAATAAAATGATTCGCCCCCCTAACTACTGGGACCCACCAGCTACATCTTCGCACACAAGGAAGTGCCTGACAGTCGGGACCCACCTGGTCGAAGCGTACGTAGCGTTGTCATTCTGGTCGCGAACGTGTACGTACATATATACTGGTCGATGTAGAGGCGCGCACGTAGCATGTACACGTAGGTACAGCGGCCAGGGTGCAAGAAAGAAAATACGGCCACATATGTGTACATATGGGCAGGGTCTCGAATGCCTACTCGCACATACGTACAACCAGGGCTCGTGTACATGGCTGGGTCGGAACGGAAAAACAGCATCGTCGTCGTGTTCATGGGTAGGCAACAGAATGCGTTGTGTTCATCGGGAGGGCTTGGACGGAACAGGCGATGGAAACGAGGCCTGACGTACCGCAGAATGGAGGAAACAGCCTTGTGTTCGACCGGTCATGTTTGAAACGGGATCCTGTTCATCGGGAGGGGTCTGGCGTACCTCAAAACGGAGGAAACGGACCTCCTACGGTCGAAGCGGGGGTCCTGTTGATCGGGAGGGGTGTGGCGTACCGCAAAACGGAGGAAACAGACTTGTGTTGGAGCGCTACGGTCGAAACGGGGTCCTGTTGATCGGGAGGGGTGTGGCGTACCGCAAAACGGGACTCCACGGGATACTGTTCATCTCCACCGTCGACCCCCTCCAGCCTCCACGGGCTACTATCCATCCACCGTCGACCTCCTCCAGCCTCCACCTGCGACTGTTCATCCACGGGCTCCTGTTCATCCAGCCTCCACCGCGCGCTACTCCACCGGCTACTGTTCAACCAGCCCTCTCCACGGGCTCCTGTTCAACCACCCCTCCACGGGCTACTGTTCATCCAGCCCTCCACCGTCTACTGTTCATCCTGCCCTCCACGGGGTGTTCCTGTTCATCCAGCCCTCCACGGGGTCCTGTTCATCTAGCCCCAACCGGCTCGATCGATTGGGGTCCAGTTCATCCAGATGCAACACCACGGGGTCCTGTTCATCCACCCCCACCGGGAACTGTTCATCCAAACCCCCCCGCAACGCTCACTGTTCATCCAGAGGCAGCATCGATCGGCTTCAGTTAGCAGCAGTACCGAAGGAATCGCTCGATCGGGTTCAGTTAATAGCCATTGATCGGTCGCTCGGGTTCAGTAACGCGTAGCCTGCAGTGCAATCACTCGGGTTCAGTTAGAGACCAACGCCTCGCTCGGGTTCAGTTAGAGCCAACGCCTTGCACACACGCACGTATGTGTACGAGAGAAATGCGCATCGCTCGGCCCTGACCTCCCACCGTAACCGGGAACTCCCCGAAATTTTCCTCCCCCTCGCTTCTACCACGGTTTTTTCCGTCATGGACGGCCCAAAGAATGTCATGCAGCTGCCTCTCCGGCCCGTCCAGGACGAAAAGCCCATTTTCTGTCATGATTTTTTGTCATAGAAGTAGGAGCCCACCACATCTATGATGATACCGGATTTTGTCACAATTATCGTCATAGAAGTGTCATATGTATGACAATTTTTTTTCGTTCGGCCCAAAATGTCACAGATGTGTCTTTTTTTGTAGTGCTTCATCATCCCAGCGCTCTCCATGATGAGGAGGGAGTAGTTCACCCTCGTGGCTGAGGGTATGTACCAGTAGCTATGTGTTTGATCTTTCTCTCTCTTGTGTTCTTGATTTGGCACGATCTTGATGTATCGTGAGCTTTGCTATTATAGTTGGATCTTATGTTGCTTCTCCCCCTCTACTCTCTTGTAGTGGATTGAGTTTTCCCTTTGAAGTTATCTTATCGGATTGAGTCTTTAATGAATTGAGAACACTTGATGTATGTCTTTCCGTGCGTATCTGTGGTGACAATGGGATATCACGTGATTCACTTGATGTATGTCTTGGTGATCAACTTGCGGGTTCCGCCCATGAACCTATGCATAGGGGTTGGCACACGTTTTCGTCTTGATTCTCCAGTAGAAACTTTGGGGCACTCTTTGACGTTCTATGTGTTGGTTGAATAGATGAATCTGAGATTGTGTGATGCATATCGTATAATCATACCCATGGATACTTGAGGTGACATTGGAGTATCTAGGTGACATTAGGGTTTTGGTTGATTTGTGTCTTAAGGTGTTATTCTAGTACAAACTCTAGGGCTGTTTGTGACACTTATAGGAATAGCCCAATAGATTGATTGGAAATAATAACTTTGAGGTGGTTTCATACCCTACCATAATCTCTTCGTTTGTTCTCCGCTATTAGTGCTTTGGAGTGACTCTTTGTTGTATGTTGAGGGATAGTTATATGATCCAATTATGTTATTATTGTTGAGAGAACTTGCACTAGTGAAAGTATGAACCCTAGGCCTTGTTTCCTATCATTGCAATACCGTTTACGCTCACTTTTACCACTTGTTACCTTGCTGTTTTTATATTTTTCAGATTACAAAAACCTATATCTACCATCCATATTGCACTTGTATCACCATCTCTTCGCCGAACTAGTGCACCTATAGAATTTACCATTGTATTGGGTGTGCTGGGGACATAAGAGACTCTTTGTTATTTGGTTGCAGGGTTGCTTGAGAGAGACCATCTTCATCCTACGCCTCCTACGGATTGATAAACCTTAGGTCATCCACTTGAGGGAAATTTGCTACTGTCCTACAAACCTCTGCACTTGAACGTTGCAGAAAATTAAAATTTTTCCTACGGTTTCACCAAGATCCATCTATGAGTTCATCTAAGCAACGAGTCATGGGAGAGAGATTGCATCTACATACCACTTTGTAGATCGCGAGCGGAAGCGTTCAACGAACGGGGATGAGGTAGTCGTACACGACGTGATCCAAATCATCGGAGATCCTAGCACCGAAAGCACAGCACCTCCGCATTCAACACACGTACGGTCAGCGTAACGTCTCCTTCTTCTTGATCCATCAAGGCAAAGGAGAGGTTGGGGAAGATAGCTCCAGCAGCAGCACGACGGCGTGGTGATGGTGGAGTTGCAGTACTTCGACAGGGCTTCGCCGAGCTCTACGGAGGAGGAGGAGGTGTTGGAGAGGGAGAGGGAGGCGCCAGGAGCAAGGGTGCGCTGCCCCCCCTCCCCTCCCCCCTTTATATAGCCCCTTGGGGGGGGCGCCGGCCCTAGGAGATGGAATCTCCTAGGGGGGCGGCGGCCAAGGGTGGGGCTTGCCCCCCAAGCAAGGGGGCGCCCCCCCTCTTTAGGGTTTCCCCCCTCTAGGCGCATGGGCCTCTAGGGGCTGGTTCCCCTTGGCCCATGTAGGCCAAGGCGCACCCCTAGATCCCATGTGGCCCCCGAGGCAGGTGGCCCCACCCGGTGGACCCCCCGGGACCCTCCGGTGGTCCCGGTACAATACCGATAACCCCGAAACTTGTCCCGATGGCCGTATGACGACTTCCCATATATAAATCTTTACCTCCGGACTATTCCTAAACTCCTCGTGACGTCCGGGATCTCATCCGGGACTCCGAACAACAGTCGGGTTACTGCATATACATATCTTCACAACCCTAGCGTCACCGAACCTTAAGTGTGTAGACCCTACGGGTTCGGGAGACATGCAGACATGACCGAGACGGCTCTCGGGCAATAACCAACAGTGGGATCTGGATACCCATGTTGGCTCCCACATGCTCCACGATGATCTCATCGGATGAACCACGATGTCGAGGATTCAATTAATCCCGTACACGATTCCCTTTGTCAATCGGTATTTTACTTGCCCGAGATTCGATCGTCGGTATCCCAATACCTCGTTCAATCTCGTTACCGGCAAGTCACTTTTCTCGTACCGTAATGCATGATCCCGTGATCAAACACTTTGATCACATTGAGCTCATTATGATGATGCATTACCGAGAGGGCCCGGTGATACCTCTCCGTCAAGCGGAGTGACAAATCCCAGTCTCGATCCGTGTCAACCCAACAGACACTTTCAGAGATACCCGTAGTATACCTTTATAGTCACCCAGTTACGTTGTGACGTTTGGTACACCCAAAGCACTCCTACGGTATCCGGGAGTTACACGATCTCATGGTCTAAGGAAAGGATACTTGACATTGGAAAACTCTAGCAAATGAACTATGCGATCTTATGCTATGTTTAGGATTGGGTCTCGTCCATCACATCATTCTCCTAATGATGTGATCTCGTTATCATTGACATCCAATGCCCATAGTTAGGAAACCATGACTATCTGTTGATCAACGAGCTAGTCAACTAGAGGCTTACTAGGGACACGTTGTTGTCTGTTATTCACACATGTATTACGATTTCCGGATAACACAATTATAGCACGAATAAAGACAATTATCATGAATAAGGAAATATAATAATAATGCTTTTATTATTGCCTCTAGGGCATATTTCCAACAAGATGAACTCTCAGGCTTCACTTATATAATTTTGAGAGTCTTAAATAGCATGGTAATTTGCTTAAAAATCTTAATATGCTTGGTATTCAAGATTTGTAGAACTTTCTTTTGAGTGCATTGAATACTAAGAATAGTTTGATGCTTGATAATTGTTTTGAGATATGAAGATGGTGATATTAGAATCATGCTAGTTGAGTAGTTGTGAATTTGAGAAATACTTGTGTTAAAGTTTTTGATTCCCGTAGCATGCACGTATGGTGAACCGTTATGTGATGAAGTCGGAGCATGATTTATTTATTGATTGTCTTCCTTATGAATGGCGGTCGGGGACGAGCGATGGTCTTTTCCTACCAATCTATCCCCCTTGGAGCATGCGCGTAATACTTTGCTTTGATAACTTCTATATTTTTGCAATAAGTATATGAGTTCTTTATGACTAATGTTGAGTCCATGGATTATACACATTTTTCCCATCCTTGCACCATTGCTAGCCTCTCTAATACCACGCACTTTTCGCCGGTATCATACACCCACCATATACCTTCCTCAAAACAGCCACCATACCTACCTATCATGGCATTTCCATAGCCATTCCGAGATATATTGCCATGCAACTTTCCACCGTTCCATTTATTATGACACGCTCCATCATAGTCATATTGCTAGCATGATCATGTAGTTGACATAGTATTTGTGGCAAAGCCACCATTCATAATTCTTTCATACATGTCACTCTTGATTCATTGCATATCCTGGTACACCGCTGGAGGCATTCACATAGAGTCATATCTTGTTCTAAGTATCGAGTTGTAATTGTTGAGTTGTAAGAAAAATAAAAGTGTGATGATCATCATTTTTAGAGCATTGTCCCAAGTGAGGAAAGGATGATGGAGACTATGATTCCCCCACAAGTCGGGATGAGACTCCGGACGAAAAAAAAGAGAAAAAGAGGCCATAAAAAAAGAGAAAAGGCCCAAATTAAAAAAATGAGAGAAAAAGAGAGAAGGGACAATGTTACTATCCTTTTACCACACTTGTGCTTTAAAGTAGCACCATGATCTTCATGATATAGAGTCTCCTATGATATCACTTTCATATACTAGTGGGAATTTTTCATTATAGAACTTGGCTTGTATATTCCAATGATGGGCTTCCTCAAAATGCCCTAGGTCTTCATGAGCAAGCGAGTTGGATGCACACCCACTTAGTTTTTTTGTTGAGCTTTCATATACTTATAGCTCTAGTGCATCCATTACATGGCAATCCCTACTCACTCACATTGATATCTATTGATGGGAATCTCCATAGCCCGTTGATACACCTAGTTGATGTGAGACTATCTTCTCCCTTTTTGTCTTCTCCACAACCACCATTCTATTCCACATATAGTGCTATATCCATGGCTCACGCTCATGTATTGTGTGAAGATTGAAAAAGTTTTGAGAATGTCAAAAGTATGAAACAATTGCTTGGCTTGTCATCGGGGTTGTGCATGATTTAAATACTTTGTGTGGTGAAGATAGAGCATAGCCAGACTATATGATTTTGTATGGATAACTTTCTTTGGCCATGTTATTTTGAGAAGACATGATTGCTTTGTTAGTGTGCTTGAAGTATTATTATTTTTATGTCAATATGAACTTTTGTCTTGAATCTTTCGGATCTGAATATTCATGCCACAATTAAGAAGAATTACATTGAAAATATGCCAAGTAGCACTCCGCATCAAAAATTCTTTTTATCATTTACCTACTTGAGGACGAGCAGGAATTAAGCTTGGGGATGCCTGATACGTCTCCAACGTATCTATAATTTTTGATTGCTCCATGCTATATTATCTACTGTTTTGAACAATACTGGGCTTTATTATCCACTTTTATATTATTTTTGGGACTAGCCTATTAACCGGAGGCCTAGCCCAGAATTGCTATTTTTTGCCTATTTCAGTGTTTCGAAGAAAAGGAATATCAAAC
This sequence comes from Aegilops umbellulata, assembly GCA_032464435.1. NCBI lineage: Eukaryota > Viridiplantae > Streptophyta > Magnoliopsida > Poales > Poaceae > Aegilops > Aegilops umbellulata. The sequence continues at coordinate 93,787,989 of CP136054.1, read as the reverse complement.
GGAGTCGAAACGGAATGAAATCAACTGGAGAAGTTATTTTTGGAAGGAAAGCTACTAGAAAAACTTGGAGTGCATGCCAGAGGAGTCCCGGGCTGCCCACGAGGGTGGGGGGCGCGCCCACCCCCCTAGGGTGCGCCCCCTGCCTCGTGGACAGCCCGGAGGTCCACCGATGTACTTCTTCCTCCTATATATACCCATATACCCTAAAACGACCGAGGAATAGAATAGATCAGGAGTTCCGCCGTCGCAAGCCTCTCTAGCCACCAAAAGTCAATCAGGACCCTGTTCCGGCACCCTGCCAGAGGGGGGAACCCTCACCGGTGGCCATCTTCATCATCCCGGCGCTCTCCATGATGAGGATGGAGTAGTTCACCCTCGGGGTTGAGGGTATGTACTAGTAGCTATGTGTTTAATCTCTCTCTCTCTCTCTCTCTCTCTCTCTCTCTCTCTCTCGTGTTCTTGATTTGGCACGATCTTGATGTATCGCGAGCTTTGCTATTATAGTTGGATCTTATGTTGCTTCTCCCCCTCTACTCTCTTGTAATGGATTGAGTTTTCCCTTTGAAGTTATCTTATCGGATTGAGTCTTTAATGACTTGAGAACAATTGATGTATGTCTTGCCGTGCGTATCTGTGGTGACAATGGGATATCACGTGATTCACTTGATGTTTGTCTTGGTGATCAACTTGCGGGTTCCGCCCATGAACCTATGCATAGGGGTTGGCACACGTTTTCGTCTTGATTGTCCGGTAGAAACTTTGGGGCACTCTTTGAGGTTCTATGTGTTGGTTGAATAGATGATCTAAGATTGTGTGATGCATATCGTATAATCATACCCACGGATACTTGAGGTGACATTGGAGTATCTAGGTGACATTAGGGTTTTGGTTGATTTGTGTCTTAAGGTGTCCACATACCCTTGTAGACCGTAAGCGGAAGCGTTATGACAACGCGGTTGATGTAGTCGTAAGTCTTCACGATCCGACCGATCCTAGTACCGAAAGTACGGCACCTCCGCGATCTGCACACGTTCAGCTCGGTGACGTCCCACGAACTCTCGTTCCAGCTGAGTGTCGAGGGAGAGCTTCGTCAGCACGACGGTGTGATGACGGTGATGATGAAGTTACCTAGGGCTTCGCCTAAGCACTGCAACGATATGACCGAGGTGGATTATGGTGGAGGGGGGCACCGCACATGGCTAAGACAATGTCTGTTGTGTGTTTTAGGGTGCCCCTGCCCCCGTAAATAAAGGAGCAAGGGGGAGGCCGGCCGGCCCTAGGGCGTGCCAAGGAGAAGGAGGGGAGGAGTCCTCCTCCTAGTAGGAGTAGGACTCCCCCTTTCCTAGTCCAACTAGGAGGGGAAGGGGAAGGAAGGAAGGGAGAGGAAGAGGAGAAGGAAAGGGGGGCGCGCGCCCCTCCCTAGTCCAATCCGGACTCTCTATAGGGAGGGGGCGCGGCTGCCCCTTGTGGGCTGCTTCCCCTCTTCCCTATGGCCCATGTAGGCCCAACTTTCCCCGGGGGGTTTCGGTAACCCTCCGGCACTCCGGTTTTCTCCGAAATCACCCGGAACACTTCTGGTGTTCGAATATAGTCGTCCAATATATCAATCTTTATGTCTCGACCATTTAGAGACTCCTCGTCATGTCCGTGATCACATCCGGGACACAGAACTACCTTCGGTACATCGAAACACATAAACTCATAATATCGATCGTCACCGAACGTTAAGCATGCGGACCCTATGGGTCCGAGAACTATGTAGACATGACCGAGACACGTCTCCGATCAATAACCAATAGAGGAACCTGGATGTTCATATTGGCTCCCATATATTCTACAAAGATCTTTATCGGTCAAACCGCATAACAACATACGTTGTTCCCTTTGTCATCGGTATATTACTTGCCCGAGATTCGATCGTCGGTATCATCATACCTAGTTCAATCTCATTACCGGCAAGTCTCTTTACTCGTTCCGTAATGTATCATCCCGCAACTAACTCATTAGTCACATTGCTTGCAAGGCTTATAGTGATGTGCATTACCGAGAGGGCCCAGAGATACCTCTCCGACAATCGGAGTGACAAATCCTAATATCGATCTATGGCAACTCAACAAACACCATCGAAGACACCTGTAGAGCACCTTTATAATCACCCAGTTACGTTGTGACGTTTGGTAGCACACAAGGTGTTCCTTCGGTATTCGGGAGTTGCATAATCTCATAGTCATAGGAACATGTATAAGTCATGAAGAAAGCAATAGCAACATAATAAACGACCAAGTGCTAAGCTAACAGAATGGGTCAAGTCAACCACATCATTCTCTAATGATGTGACCCTGTTAATCAAATGACAACTCATGTCTATGGCTAGGAAACTTAACCATCTTTGATTCAACGAGCTAGTCAAGTAGAGGCATACTAGTGACACTCTATTTGTCTATGTATTCACACATGTACTAAGTTTCCGGTTAATACAATTATAGCATGAATAATAGACATTTATCATGATATAAGGAAATATAAATAACAACTTTATTATTGCCTCTAGGGCATATTTCCTTCAGTGTCCCACCTGCACTAGAGTCAATAATCTAGTTCACATCGCCATGTGATTTAACACCAATAGTTCACATCACCATGTGATTAACACCCATAGTTCACATCGCCATGTGACCAACACTCAAAGGGTTTACTAGAGTTAGTAATCTTAGTTCACATAGCCATGTGATTAACACCCAAAGAGTACTAAGGTGTTATCATGTTTTGCTTGTGAGAGAAGTTTAGTCAACGAGTCTGCCATATTCATATCCATATGTATTTTGCAAATTTCTATGTCAACAATGCTCTGCACGAAGCTACTTTAGCTAATTGCTCCCACTTTCAATATGTATCCAGATTGAGACTTAGAGTCATCTGGATCAGTGTCATCGACGTAACCCTTTACGACGAACCTTTTGTCACCTCCATAATCGAGAAACATATCCTTATTCCACTAAGGATAATTTTGACCGTCGTCCAGTGATCTACTCCTAGTTCACTATTGTACTCCCTTGCCAAACTCAGTGTAGGGTATACAAGAGATCTGGTACACAGCATGGCATACTTTATAGAACCTATGGCTGAGGCATAGGGAATGACTTTCATTCTCTTTCTATCTTCTGCCGTGGTCGGGCTTTGAGTCTTACTCACACTTTGCAATACAGGCAAGAACTCCTTCTTTGACTGTTCTATTTTGAACTACTTCAAAAATTTGTCAAGGTATGTACTCATTGAAAAAACTTATCAAGCGTCTTGATCTATCTCTATAGATCTTGATGCTCAATATGTAAGCATCTTCATCGAGGTCTTTCTTTAAAAAAAACTCCATTCAAACACTCCTTTTATGCTTTCTAGAAAATTCTACATCATTTCCGATCAACAATATGTCATTCACATATACTTATCAGAAAGGTTGTAGTGCTCCCACTCACTTTCTTGTAAATACATGCTTCATCGCAAGTCTGTATAAAACTATATGCTTTGATCAACTCATAAAAGTGTATATTCCAACTCTGAGATGCTTTGCACCAGTCCATGGATGGATCGCTGGAGCTTGCACATTTTGTTAGCACCTTTAGGATCGACAAAACCTTCTGGTTGAATCATATACAACTCTTCTTTAAGAAATCCATTAAGGAATGTAGTTTTGACATCCATTTGCCAGATTTCATAAAATGTGGCAATTTGCTAACATGATTCGGACAGACTTAAGCATCGCTACGAGTGAGAAAATCTCATCGTAATCAACACCTTGAACTTTGTCAAAAACCTTTTTCGACAAGTCTAGCTTTGTAGATAGTAACACTACTATCAGCGTCTGTCTTCCTCTTGAAGATCCATTTATTTTCTATGGCTTGCCGATCATCGGGCAAGTCAACCAAAGTCCACACTTTGTTCTCATACATGGATCCCATCTCAGATTTCATGGCCTCAAGCCATTTCGCGGAATCTGGGCTCATCATCGCTTCCTCATAGTTCGTAGGTTCTGAAGGAAATATGCCCTAGAGGCAATAATAAAGTTATTATTTATTTCCTCATATATCATGATAAATGTTTATTATTCATACTAGAATTGTATTAGCCGGAAACATAATACATGTGTGAATATATAAACAAACAAAGTGTCACTAGTATGCCTCTACTTGACTAGCTCGTTAATCAAAGATGGTTATGTTTACTAACCATGAACAAAGAGTTGTTATTTGATTAACGAGGTCACATCATTAGTTGAATGATCTGGTTGACATGACCTATTCCATTAGCTTAGCACCCGATCATTTAGTATGTTGCTATTGCTTTCTTCATGACTTATACATGTTCCTATGACTATGAGATTATGCAACTCCCGTTTACCGGAGGAACACTTTGTGTGCTACCAAACGTCACAACGTAACTGGGTGATTATAAAGGTGCTCTACAAGTGTCTCCAAAGGTACTTGTTGGGTTGGCGTATTTCGAGATTAGGATTTGTCACTCCGATAGTCGGAGAGGTATCTCTGGGCCCTCTCGGTAATGCACATCACATAAGCCTTGCAAGCATTGCAACTAATGTGTTAGTTGTGAGATGATGTATTACAGAACGAGTAAAGAGACTTGCCGGCAATGATATTGAACTAGGTATTGGATACCGACGATCGAATCTCGGGCAAGTAACATACCGATGACAAAGGGAACAACGTATGTTGTTATGCGGTCTGACCGATAAAGATCTTCGTAGAATGTGTAGGAGCCAATATGGGCATCCAGGTCCCGCTGTTGGTTATTGACCAGAGATTTGTCTCAGTCATGTCTACATTGTTCTCGAACCGTAGGGTCCGCACGCTTAAAGTTACGATGACAGTTATTATGAGTTTATGCATTTTGATGTACCGAAGTTAGTTCGGAGTCCCGGATGTGATCACGGACATGACGAGGAGTCTCAAAATGGTCGAGACATAAAGATTGATATATTGGAAGCCTATATTTGGACATCGGAATGGTTCTGAGTGAAATCGACATTTTACTGGAGTACCGGGGGGTTACCGGAACCCCCCCCGGGGGTTAATGGGCCCATATGGGCCTTAAGGGAAAAGAGGAGGGGCGGCCAGGGCAGGCCGCGTGCCCCCTCCCCCCTAGTCCGAATAGGACAAGGAAGGGGGGGGCGGCGCCCCCCCTTTTCCTTTCCCCCTCTCTCCTTCCTTCTCCTACAAGGCAAGGGAGAGGAGTCCTACTCCCGGTGGGAGTAGGACTCCTCCTGGCGCACCCCTTGGGGGCCGGCCGCGCCTTCCCCTCCCCTCCTTCATATACGGGGGCAGGGGGGCACCCTAGGACACACAAGTTGATCATTGCGATCGTTCCTTAGCCGTGTGCGGTGCCCCCCTCCACCATATTCCACCTCGGTCATATCGTTGCAGTGTTTAGGCGAAGCCCTGCGTCGGTAGAACATCATCATCGTCATCACGCCGTCGTGCTGACGAAACTCATCCCCGAAGCTTTGCTGGATCGGAGCCCGGGGAACGTCATCGAGCTGTACGTGTGTTAAGAACTCGGAGGTGCCGGAGTAACGGCACTTGGATCGGTCGGATCGGGAAGACGTACGACTACTTCCTCTACGTTGCGTCAACGCTTCCGTTTCGGTCTACGAGGGTACGTAGATAACACTCTCCCCTCTCGTTGCTATACATCACCATGATCTTGCGTGTGCGTAGGAATTTTTTTGAAATTACTACGTTCCCCAACAGTGGTATCAGAGCCTAGGTTTTTATGGTTTGATGTTATGCACGAGTAGAACACAAGTGAGTTGTGGGCGATATAAGTCATACTGCCTACCAGCATGTCATACTTTGGTTCGGCGGTATTGTTGGATGAAGCGGCCCGGACCGACATTACGCGTACGCTTACGCGAGACTGGTTCTACCGCCGTGCTTTGCACACAGGTGGCTGGCGGGTGTCAGTTTCTCCAACTTTAGTTGAACCGAGTGTGGCTACGCCCGGTCCTTGCAAAGGTTAAAACGGCATCAACTTGACAAACTATCGTTGTGGTTTTGATGCGTAGGTGAGATTGGTTCTTGCTTAAGCCCGTAGCAGCCACGTAAAACTTGCAACAAACAAAGTAGAGGACGTCTAACTTGTTTTTGCAGGGCATGTTGTGATGTGATATGGTCAAGGCATGATGCTAAATTTTATTGTATGAGATGATCATGTTTTGTAACTGAGTTATCGGCAACCGGCAGGAGCCATATGGTTGTCGCTTTATTGTATGCAATGCAATCGCCCTATAATGCTTTACTTTATCACTAAGCGGTAGCGTTAGTCGTAGAAGCATAAGATTGGCGAGACGACAATGATGCTACGATGGAGATCAAGGTGTCGCGCCGGTGACGATGGTGATCATGACGGTGCTGCGGAGATGGAGATCACAAGCACAGGATGATGATGGCCATATCATATCACTTATATTGATTGCATGTGATGTTTATCTTTTTATGCATCTTATCTTGCTTTGATTGACGGTAGCATTATAAGATGATCTCTCACTAAATTATCAAGAAGTGTTCTCCCCGAGTATGCACCGTTGCCAAAGTTCGTCGTGCCCAGACACCACGTGATGATCGGGTGTGATAAGCTCTACGTCCATCTACAACGGGTGCAAGCCAGTTTTTGCACACGCAGAATACTCGGGTTATACTTGACGAGCCTAGCATATGCAGATATGGCCTCGGAACACGGAGACCGAAAGGTCGAGCATGAATCATATAGTAGATATGATCAACATAATGATGTTCACCATTGAGAACTAATCCATTTCACGTGATGATCGGTTATGGTTCAGTTTGATTTGGATCACGTGATCACATAGAAGATTGGAGGGATGTCTATCTAAGTGTGAGTTCTTAAGTAATATGATTAATTGAACTTAAATTTATCATGAACTTAGTCTCTGATAGTATCTTGCTTGTTTATGTTAATTGTAGATAGATGGCCCGTGTTGTTGTTCCGTTGAATTTTAATGCGTTCCTTGAGAAAGCAAAGTTGAAAGATGATGGTAGCAATTACACGGACTGGGTCCGTAACTTGAGGATTATCCTCATTGCTGCACAGAAGAGTTACGTCCTGGAAGCACCGCTGGGTGCCAGGCCTGCTGCTGATGCAACTGACGATGTTAAGAACGTCTGGCAGAGCAAAGCTGATGACTACTCGATAGTTCAATGTGCCATGCTTTACGGCCTAGAACCGGGACTTCAACGACATTTTGAACATCATGGGGCATATGAGATGTTCCAAGAGTTGAAGTTAATATTCCAACATAATGCCCGGATTAAGAGATATGAAGTCTCCAATAAGTTCTATAGCTGCAAGATGGAGGAGAATAGTTCTGTCAGTGAGCATATACTCAAAATGTCTGGGTATTATAATCACTTGATTCAACTGGGGGTTAATCTTCCGGATGATTGCGTCATTGACAGAATTCTTCAATCACTTCCACCGAGCTACAAAGGCTTCGTCATGAACTATAATATGCAAGGGATGGATAAGACGATTCCGCCGAGCTCTTCGCAATGCTAAAGGTCGCGGAGGTAGAAATCAAGAAGGAGCATCAAGTGTTGATGGTCAACAAGACCACTAGTTTCAAGAAAAAGGGCAAAGGGAAAAAGAAGGGGAACTTCAAGAAGAACAGTAAGCAAGTTGCTGCTCAAGAGAAGAAACCCAAGTCTGGACCTAAGCCTGAAACTGAGTGCTTCTACTGCAAGCAGACTGGTCACTGGAAGCGGAACTGCCCCAAATATTTGGCGGATAAGAAGGATGGCAAGGTGAACAAAGGTATATGTGATATACATGTTATTGATGTGTACCTTACTAGAGCTCGCAGTAGCACCTGGGTATTTGATACTGGTTCTGTTGCTAATATTTGCAACTCGAAACAGGGACTACGGATTAAGCGAACACTGGCAAAGGATGAGGTGACGATGCGCGTGGGAAATGGTTCCAAAGTCGATGTGATCGCGGTCGGCACGCTACCTCTACATCTACCTTCGGGATTAGTATTAGACCTAAATAATTGTTATTTGGTGCCAGCGTTGAGCATGAACATTATATCTGGATCTTGTTTGATGCGAGACGGTTATTCATTTAAATCAGAGAATAATGGTTGTTCTATTTATATGAGTAATATCTTTTATGGTCATGCACCCTTGAAGAGTGGTCTATTTTTTATGAATCTCGATAGTAGTGATACACATAATGTTGAAGCCAAAAGATGCAGAGTTGATAATGATAGTGCAACTTATTTGTGGCACTGCCGTTTAGGTCATATCGGTGTAAAGCGCATGAAGAAACTCCATACTGATGGACTTTTGGAACCACTTGATTATGAATCACTTGGTACTTGCGAACCGTGCCTCATGGGCAAGATGACTAAAACACCGTTCTCCGGTACTATGGAGAGAGCAACAGATTTGTTGGAAATCATACATACAGATGTATGTGGTCCGATGAATATTGAAGCTCGTGGCGGATATCGTTATTTTCTCACTTTCACAGATGATTTAAGCAGATATGGGTATATCTACTTAATGAAACACAAGTCTGAAACATTTGAAAAGTTCAAAGAATTTCAGAGTGAAGTTGAAAATCATCGTAACAAGAAAATAAAGTTTCTACGATCTGATCGTGGAGGAGAATATTTGAGTTACGAGTTTGGTCTACATTTGAAACAATGCGGAATAGTTTCGCAACTCACGCCACCCAGAACACCACAACGTAATAGTGTGTCCGAACGTCGTAATCGTACTTTACTTGATATGGTGCGATCTATGATGTCTCTTACAGATTTACCGCTATCGTTTTGGGGTTATGCTTTAGAGACGGCCGCATTCACGTTAAATAGAGCACCATCAAAATCTGTTGAGACGACGCCTTATGAACTATGGTTTGGCAAGAAACCAAAGTTGTCGTTTCTTAAAGTTTGGGGCTGCGATGCTTATGTGAAAAAGCTTCAACCTGATAAGCTCGAACCCAAATCGGAGAAATGTGTCTTCATAGGATACCCAAAAGAGACTGTTGGGTACACCTTCTATCACAGATCCGAAGGCAAGATATTTGTTGCTAAGAATGGATCCTTTCTAGAGAAAGAGTTTCTCTCGAAAGAAGTGAGTGGGAGGAAAGTAGAACTTGATGAGGTAACTGTACCTGCTCCCTTATTGGAAAGTAGTGCATCACAAAAATCTGTTTCTATGACACCTACACCAATTAGTGAGGAAGCTAATGATAATGATCATGAAACTTCAGATCAAGTTACTACAGAACCTCGTAGATCAACCAGAGTAAGATCCGCACCAGAGTGGTACGGTAATCATGTTCTGGAAGTCATGCTACTAGATCATGATGAACCTACGAACTATGAAGAAGCGATGGTGAGCCCAGATTCCGCAAAATGGCTTGAAGCCATGAAATCTGAGATGGGATCCATGTATGAGAACAAAGTGTGGACTTTGGTTGACTTGCCCGATGGTCGGCAAGCAATTGAGAATAAATGGATCTTCAAGAAGAAGACTGACGCTGACGGTAATGTTACTGTCTACAAAGCTCGACTTGTCGCAAAAGGTTTTCGACAAGTTCAAGGGATTGACTACGATGAGACCTTCTCACCCGTAGCGATGCTTAAGTCTGTCCGAATCATGTTAGCAATTGCCGCATTTTATGATTATGAAATTTGGCAGATGGATGTAAAAACTGCATTCCTGAATGGATTTCTGGAAGAAGAGTTGTATATGATGCAACCTGAAGGTTTTATCGATCCAAAAGGAGCTAACAAAGTGTGCAAGCTCCAGCGATCCATTTATGGACTGGTGCAAGCCTCTCGGAGTTGGAATAAACGCTTTGATAGTGTGATCAAAGCATTTGGGTTTGTACAGACTTTTGGAGAAGCCTGTATTTACAAGAAAGTGAGTGGGAGCTCTGTAGCATTTCTGATATTATATGTAGATGACATATTACTAATCGGAAATGATATAGAATTTCTGGATAGCATAAAGGGATACTTGAATAAGAGTTTTTCAATGAAAGACCTCGGTGAAGCTGCTTACATATTGGGCATCAAGATCTATAGAGATAGATCAAGACGCTTAATTGGACTTTCACAAAGCACATACCTTGACTAAGTTTTGAAGAAGTTCAAAATGGATCAAGCAAAGAAAGGATTCTTGCCTGTACTTCAAGGTGTGAAGTTGAGTAAGACTCAATGCCCGACCACTGCAGAAGATAGAGAGAAAATGAAAGATGTTCCCTATGCTTCAGCCATAGGCTCTATCATGTATGCAATGCTGCGTACCAGACCTGATGTGTGTCTTGCTATAAGGGTTCTGAAGGAAATATGCCCTAGAGGCAATAATAAAGTTATTATTTATTTCCTCATATATCATGATAAATGTTTATTATTCATGCTAGAATTGTATTAGCCGGAAACATAATACATGTGTGAATATATAAACAAACAGAGTGTCACTAGTATGCCTCTACTTGACTAGCTCGTTAATCAAAGATGGTTATGTTTCCTAACCATGAACAAAGAGTTGTTATTTGATTAACGAGGTCACATCATTAGTTGAATGATCTGATTGACATGACCCATTCCATTAGCTTAGCACCCGATCGTTTAGTATGTTGCTATTGCTTTCTTCATGACTTATACATGTTCCTATGACTATGAGATTATGCAACTCCCGTTTACCAGAGGAACACTTTGTGTGCTACCAAATGTAACAACGTAACTGGGTGATTATAAAGGTGCTCTACAGGTGTCTCCAAAGGTACTTGTTGGGTTGGCGTATTTCGAGATTAGGATTTGTCACTCCGATAGTCGGAGAGGTATCTCTGGGCCCTCTCGGTAATGCACATCACATAAGCCTTGCAAGCATTGCAACTAATGTGTTAGTTGTGAGATGATGTATTACAGAACGAGTAAAGAGACTTGCCGGCAACGACATTGAACTAGGTATTGGATACCGACGATCGAATCTCGGGCAAGTAACATACCAATGACAAAGGGAACAACGTATGTTGTTATGCGGTCTGACCGATAAAGATCTTCGTAGAATGTGTGGGAGCCAATATGGGCATCCAGGTCCGCTGTTGGTTATTGACCAGAGATTTGTCTCAGTCATGTCTACATTGTTCTCGAACCGTAGGGTCCGCACGCTTAAAGTTACGATGACAATTATTATGAGTTTATGCATTTTGATGTACCGAAGTTAGTTCGGAGTCCCGGATGTGATCACGGACATGACGAGGAGTATCGAAATGGTCGATACATAAAGATTGATATATTGGAAGCCTATATTTGGACATCGGGATGGTTCTGAGTGAAATCGGCATTTTACTGGAGTACCGGGGGGTTACCGGACCCCCCGGGGGTTAATGGGCCCATATGGGCCTTAAGGGAAAAGAGGAGGGGCGGCCAGGGCAGGCCGCGCGCCCCCTCCCCCTAGTCCGAATAGGACAAGGAAGGGGGGGGGGGGCGACGCCCCCCTTTTTCCTTTCCCCCTCTCTCCTTCCTTCTCCTACAAGGCAAGGGAGAGGAGTCCTACTCCCGGTGGGAGTAGGACTCCTCCTGGCGCACCCCTTGGGGGCCGGCCACCGCCTCCCCCTCCCCTCCTTTATATACGGGGGCAGGGGGGCACCCTAGGGCACACAAGTTGATCATTGCGATCGTTCCTTAGCCGTGTGCGGTGCCCCCCTCCACCATATTCCACCTCGGTCATATCGTTGCAGTGTTTAGGCGAAGCCCTGCATCAGTAGAACATCATCATCGTCATCACGCCGTCGTGCTGACGAAACTCATCCCCAAAGCTTTGCTGGATCGGAGCCCGAGGAACGTCATCGAGCTGTACGTGTGCTAAGAACTCGGAGGTGCCAGAGTAACGGCACTTGGATCGGTCGGATCGGGAAGACGTACGACTACTTCCTCTACGTTGCGTCAACGCTTCCGCTTCGGTCTACGAGGGTACGTAGACAACACTCTCCCCTCTCGTTGCTATACATCACCATGATCTTGCGTGTGCGTAGGATTTTTTTTGAAATTACTACGTTCCCCAACAGGTTCGTCATGGTCAAGTAACATGAACTCCAGAATAGGATTACCGTACCACTCTGGTGCGGAACGTACTCTGGTTGACCTACGAGGTTTGGTAGTAACTTGATCCAAAGCTTCATGATCATCATCATTAACTTCCTCACTAATTGGTGTAAGCATCACTTGAACTGATTTCTGTGAAGAAATACTTTCCAATTCAGGAGAAGGTACAATTACCTCATCAAGTTCTACCTTCCTCCCACTCACTTCTTTCGAGAGAAACTCCTTCTCCAAAAAGGATCCATTCTTAGCAACAAAGATATGGCCTTCGAATCTGTGATAGAAGGTGTACCCAACAGTCTCTTTTGAGTATCCTATGAATACACATTTCTCCGATTTGGGTTCAAGCTTATCAGGTTGAAGCTTTTTCACATAAGCATCGCAACCTCAAACTTTAAGAAACGACAACTTGGGTTTCTTGCCAAACCATAGTTCATAAGGTGTTGTCTCAACGGATTTATATGGTGCCCTATTTAATGTGAATGCAGCTGTCTCTAATGCATAACCCCAAAACGATAGTGGTAAATCGGTAAGAGACATCATAGATTGCACTATATCCAATAAAGTACGGTTATGACGTTCGGACACACCATTATGCCGTGGTGTTCCAGGTGGCATGAGTTTGTGAAACTATTCCACATTGTTTTAATTGAAGGCCAAACCCGTAACTCAAATATTTGCCTCTACGATCAGATCATAGAAACTTTATTTTCTTGTTACGATGATTCTCTACTTCACTCTGAAAATCTTTGAACTTTTCAAGTGTTTCAGACTTGTGTTTCATCAAGTAGATATACACATATCTGCTCAAATCATCTGTGAAGGTCAGAAAACAATGATACCCACCGTGAGCCTCAACACTCATTGGACCGCATACATCGGTATGTATTATTTCCAATAAGTCAGTGGCTCGCCCCATTATTTCGGAGAACAGAGTCTTAGTCATCTTGCCCATGAGGCATGGTTCGCAAGCATCAAATGATTCATAATCAAGTGATTCCAAAAGTCCATCGGCACAGAGTTTCTTCATGTGCTTTACACCAATATGACCTAAACGGCGGTGCCACAAATAAGTTGCACTGTCATTATTAACTTTGCATCTTTTGGCTTCAATATTTATGAATATGTGTATCACTACGATCGAGATTCAATAAACCATTTACATTGAGTGTATGACCATAAAAGGTTTTTATTCATGTAAATAGAACAAGAATTATTCTTTGACTTGAGTGAATAACCATATTGCAATAAACATGATCCAATCATATTCATGCTTAACGCAAACACCAAATAACATTTATTTTAGGTTCAACACTAATCCCGAAGGTAAAAGGAGTGTGTGATGGTGATCTTATCAACCTTGGAATCATTTCCAACACACATCATCACCTCGCCCTTAACTAGTCTCTGTTTATTTTGCAACTCCCGTTTCGAGTTACTACTCTTAGCAACTGAATAAGTATCAAATACTGAGGGGTTGCTATAAACACTAGTAAAGTACACATCAATAACATGTATATCAAATATACCTTTGTTCATTTTGCCATCCTTCTTATCCGCCAAGTATCTAGGGGCAGTTCCACTTCCAGTGACCATTTCCTTTGCAGTAGAAGCACTCAATTTCAGGCTTGGGTCTAACTTTGGGTTTCTTCATGGGAGTGACAACTTGTTTGTCATTCTTATTGAGCAGCGCTGATTTGTTGAGCAAGTAATGAATCACGCTCCTTCTGAAGATCTTCATAACTCACTCTTAGCTTTTCAAGATCTTGCTTTCTTTGAAGAAATTCATAAGAAAGCTTCTCATGATCAGACAAGAGAGTGTTATGATGACCTTGAAGGTTGTGAAACCTGGTCTGAAGTCTCTGAAGATTTTCAGTCAAGGCTTTAGTGCGATCCATTTCTTCACCCAACATATCATCACTTTTGTCTAGCATGTTTTGAACCTTTTCAAAAGCCTTTTGTTGATTCACAGCAATCTTAGCAAGTTTAGAGTAGCTGGGCTTAAGATTGTCATCAGATTCATCTTCACTAGACTCAGAGGAGGTATATTTAGGTACCTTGGCACCCTTGGCCATGAAGCAATAGGTGGGAGCGTAGTCATCACTGCCTTCACCAGCCTTGTTGGTGAGGTCATTTTCTTCAGAGTTGAAGATGGACTTGCTGATGAATGCAGTAGCGAGGGCTAGGCTCGCCACACCAGACTCGGAATCTTCAGATTCCTCCTCTTCCTCTTGTTCCTCAAATTCAGCTTTAGAGTCCATTTCCTTGCCGATGAATGCCCGAGCCTTCTTGGAGCTGCTCTTCTTGTGAGATGAAGACCTTGAGGATTTTGATGATGAAGATTTTGAGGATTTCATCTTTTTCTTTGCATCATCAGAACTGTAATCCTTGTATTTCTTCTTCTTTGATTCCTTTTCCCACTGAGGACAATCTTGAATGTAGTGTCTAGGTTTCTTGCACTTGTGACAAAGCCTCTTCTTGTAGTCACTGGATGAGGAATCATTGCTCCTTGAGGGTCTTCCAAAGCGACCACGTCTTGAGAACTTCTGGAATTTCTTCACGAGCAGTGCTAGGTCATGACTCAGTTCTTCAGGGTCACCAAGGCTGCTACCAGAGTCTTCATCTTCGGACTCAGATATTGCCTTGGCCTTCAGTGCACGTGATCTGCCATAGCTCGAACCATAGAGATCTCTCTTTTCAGCAAGCTGGAACTCATGAGTATTTAGCCTCTCGAGGATATCAGCGGGGTCAAGTGACTTGTAATCAGCACGCTCTTGTATCATCAGTGCCAGAGTATCAAATGAGGAATCAAGCGATCTCAGCAATTTCTTCACCACCTCATGGTCGGTGATGTTAGTGGCACCAAGTGCTTGAAGCTCATTTGAGATGTCAGTGAGGCGATCGAAGGTTTGCTGAACATTTTCATTGTCGAGTCTTTTGAAGCGGTTGAAGATATTGCGAAGAACATCAACTCGAGAGTCACGCTGAGTTGAAACTCCTTCATTGACTTTGGACAGCCTATCCAAGATAAGCTTAGCAGTCTCCAAAGCACTCACTCTTCCATACTGTCCTTTGCTCAGATGGCCACATATGATATTCTTTGCTTGAGAATCGAGTTGCTTGAATCTCTTCACATCAGCAGCATTCAGAGAAGGTGTGACTGAGGGAACACCATTTTCCACAACATATCAGAGATCGTTATCAATTGCCTCAAGATGCATTCACATCTTATTCTTCCAATAGGGGTAGTCCGTCCCATCGAAGGTAGGACACCCAACAGAGACCTTGATCATACCTGCGGTCGACATAACTAAAACTCCAGGCGGTTAAACCAAAATCACACAGAACAAGGGAGTACCTTGCTCTGATACCAATTGAAAGTGCGTTATATCGACTAGAGGGGGGTGAATAGGCGATTTTTATGAATTCTTCACTGAGGAATTTGCTAGTGAGGAAATTCCTTAGCGAAGAACTACTTGCAGCGTAATAAATACTCAGAAGTAAATATAACAGAATACAAGCATAGTCATCATGATGAAATGAAGACAAACACAGAGTACAGAAAGTGTAATCACAGGATAGCACAAGATGAAGACAAACAGACTGAAGAAATTGAACTGAGGAAATTGGGAAAGTCTTCAGTCAAAGTCTTCAAACATAGATATGAACAAGCACACAACACAGTAATGAGGAAATGAAAGTGTTGAGGAAATAGAACCAGTTGGCTTCGTGAAGACAATGATTTGGTAGACCAGTTCCAACTGCTGTCTCAGTTGTACATCTGGTTGGAGCGGCTGAGTATTTAAACTCGAGGACACACAGTCCCGGACACCCAGTCCTGAGCACGCAGCTCGGGACACCAAGTCCTCACCGTATTCTCCTTGAACTAAGGTCACACAGGCCTCGTCCAATCACTCGTGGTAAGTCTTCAGGTGACTTCCAAACCTTCACAAACTCGGTCACTCGGTGATCCACAATTCCTCTTGGATGCTCTAGACCATGACGCCTAACCGTCTGGAAGAAGCACAGTCTTCAGAGGTAACAAGCGTCGGATCCACGCAGGATCAATCTCTTCAGTGATGCTCAATCACTTTGGGTTTGTAGGTGTTTGGGTTTGGGTTTTGGATTTTCCTCACTTGATGATTTTCGCTCAAAGTCTTCGGAGGATGGGATGCTCTCAATTGACAAGTGTCAGTTTCTCTCAGAGCAGCCAACCAGCTAGTGGTTGTAGGGGGCGGCTATTTATAGCCTAGGGAGCAGCCCGACATGATAAGACATAAATGCCCTTCAATGATATGACCGTTGGATGGATAAGATATTTTGGACAGCTGGCGCGTAGCACAGCAACGGTCGGAAATTTGAGGTTCAAATACCTCAGGGCTATCATGTTCCTCACTGTGTAGGCAATCCGAACTGACGAATTCCTAACTCCTCAGTCAGAACAAATTCCTCAGCGACCAGAAGAACTGCGTCTCTGTCACTGAAGAAATTGACTGAATTGTATGAGATTTCCAATGGCTTCACTCGAAGGGATTGGTAGGTGTAGGATTTGAGTTGAGCATCACATGGAAATTTTTCCTTAGTATTTCCTCGACCCCCTTTAACAGTACGGTGTTTCCTATGACTCAAGAAAGAGAAAATGAAACTACGAAAACAAAAGTCTTCACGCTTCATGTTCCTCAAATGAATACCAAGTCTTCAAGGTCACACCAATTTCTTCACTTTCAAAGTCTTCAGAATACCAAAGTCTTCAGTCGAAGAGCTTCATTTTTAGGGGTCGACTTTCACTGTGAATATCAAACTCCTCATGGACTTATAGACGTGTGTACACTCATAAACACATTAGATCCTTAACCTATAAGTCTTCAATACACCAAAATCACTAAGGGGCACTAGATGCACTTACAATCTCCCCCTTTTTGGTGATTGATGACAATATAGGTTAAGTTTTCAACGGGGATAAATATATGAAGTGTAAATACTGATATTGAGGAATTTGATTACAAGATATAGAAGAACTCCCCCTGAATATGTGCACAGTGAGGAATTTGCTTTTGAAGCAATGCACACTTGAAGAGTTGAATCATGGAGATCTCCCCCTATATCTTGTAATTCATACACACATTTGATATATAATATGAAGAATTTGAAATGCATGATGAAAAATGGTGACTGACGAATTTCAGCATGCGTGCGATAATATTAACGAGGAATAAGCATGCAGAAAAACGTAGTAGAAGTATCAGACCACCATCGGGTTTAAGTTTACAACTTGATCCAATAAAAGTTTCGGAAGAATGAGAGTTGTAACTTAGCAAGAAAAAAACGCCCATATAATAGACCGGCTTGAAGACTAACTCAAATTTCTCCCCCTTTGTCATCGAATGACCAAAAGGATCGAAACTGAGGACTAACGCCCCTGAAGATAATCAAGTTGATGAAGGAGCGCCAGCGTTGTCGGGGTCGGTTGTTGAAGTAGGGCCTGCCGCTGTGTCGTCCAAGTCTTCATTTTCATCAGTGTCACGCGATGAAGAATAGGAGCTGGCCACCAAAGAAGGAACCTTGACCTTCTTGAATTTCTTCGGAGGAGGTGCAAACCAGTCAAAGTCTTCCTTGAGACCCATTTTCTTCAGATCTTCAGCGCTGTAGACATGAGAGAGGACATCCCAGGTACAGTTGAAGGTTTCATGGAGGTAGTATTGGTTTTTCTTCACTGCATTGTGTGTTGAAGTCATGTTGTGAAGAATTGAACCAAACTGACGCTTGACCCATTTATGATTGCGATCAACCTTCTGATGAAGATTGAGGAGTAACTCATGATCAGTCATCACCCTAGGTGCTCTGGCTTGAGGATTTGGCTTGGCATTGTTGGCGACAGAGTCATGTGTGGCAGAGTCATCATTGGTGGAGTAGGATGCAGCCTTGCGAAACTGACCATCCAATGGACGAATGCCTTCATCGATCACAGCAGTTGCCTTGCCTTTGTCATCAGCTGAGGAAAATGGCCTCTTGAGGACTTCAATTGGAGGCAAGTAGCTGCAGTGGTTCAGAGTGTCAGCTTTGTAGTTGAGTGAAGACCTTGTCCTGATGAATCTCATAATCCATGGCGCATAAGGCTTCAGCTCAAATGGTGACATTGCAATATTGGCCAGAGTCCTCATGAAGAAATCATGGAAGTTGACGGGAATGCCATGAATGATATTGAAAAGCAGATTCTTCATGATGCCAATGACTTCTTCATCATTTGATTCATGGCCTTTGATAGGACTCATTGTCTTTGTCAGAATGCGATAGACAGTCCGAGGCACATACAATAATTCCTTGACGAGGAAATTGGTTCGAGGGGCCTGCCCTGGCTTCAAAGGCTTCATCAAAACTTGCATGTAGAGATTTGAAAGCTCAGGTTCACTATAGACACAGCGTGCATCTTCAAGGGGAGGACTTAGTGGTAGGGCACGAAGCAATTCAGACGCTGGTGCCTTGTAATGAGTGTTCTCTATCATCCAGTCCAAAACCCATGAGTTAACATCTTCAGAGTCGCCCGTGATGTGCAACGTTGCATAGAACTGAAGAATGAGTTCTTCATTCCAATCACATATGTCAGTGCAGAAGTTTAGTAGCCCAGCATCGTGAAGAACACTGAGGACTGGCTCGAAGCACGGCAGAGACTCCATATCCATGTGAGGAATATGTGCATGATCGAAGACTCTGTCTTTGTTGAACATCACTGAGGAATAGAAGTTGGCTTGACTAGCAGTCCAGAAACGTCTCTTCCTTATGCGAGCAGAGTCATAAGGATTGTAATCAGTGAAGAATACATGCTCGCCAAAGAATTCTTCAACCTTGAACTTTTGCTTCCTTGAGAACGGATCCTTTGGCTTTGGCAGAGGGGTGTCAGTGAGTTGCATCACAACCTTAGGGATCGCGAGCTCAGGTTCTTCAGGCTGAGGAATTTCTGGTTCCTCCACAGGTGCAGTTTGTGTTGTCACGTTTTCAGCAGCAGCAGTTTCTTCAGCACTAGTGGCTGGAATGTCTTCACGGACAGGTGAGGTGGGATGAGTTTCCTCAGAGCCCATTTGAACTGTTGGTGTAGGGGGGTAAGGAATTTGCTGTAGTGGGGTGAAGAGTGGAGAGTTGGGATGCTGACTTTCCCAAAAGTCACCATTCATCACTGGCGTTGTGCTACCAATGTCCACGTCTTCATCTTCTAATTATTCAACACCAGCCTCTTCAGCTGTGAACTGAGGCATTGGTGAGGATACAACAGGTGTGGAAGGGATCGTATCCACTTAAATTTCCTCATCAATCTGCTCTGACGAAGCAGCAGATTGAGTTTCTTCATCAGATCCGCTTGGGATCTCATAGTCTTCACCAAAAGGAACAAGGTCCTTTGATGGCATGGTGGAAATTGGAACAACATCGATCGGATTTGCAAAAGAGCTGGTCATAGGCTTCATCTTCTTTGGAGCTGAAGATCACTTGATGCTTTCCTTTTCTTCATTGCAGATCGTTCTGCAGCCTTGGTCTTCTTCACATCTGACGCAGATGGAAGGATAGGAGTTGGTGTAGGCGCAGGAGAAGCTGAGGAATCTGTTTGAATTTCCTCAGGCGCAACTGATGCAGTTGCCCGACTTCTTCAGTTTCTTTAGGCGCACCACTAGTGGATGCCCTGGCAATTTCTTCAGCGGCTGGAATGGAGTCATCAACCCTGGAACTAGCATTTTCTTCAGCAGCCTGAAAGTCATCAGCGGTGCTGGAATGTTCTTCAGTTGGCTGAGCTGAAGCTTCAGCCTGAGGAACTTCTTGTTGCGATGGGGCTACAACAGTTGTGAACTTCTCAGTCAGTTTTACAAACCTGAATTTAGCTCCTTTCCAATCAGCATAGTAAGCATCAAATTCATCGCTAAGGGTTTTGATGTCAGCCTGCATCTTGACGAGTTCTTCAGGTGTCATCTTGACAACATTTTTCTTCAGCAGTTTCTCTTTTCTGTACTACAATTTCTTGATCTGTCTGGCCTTGTCATACTTCCATTTTTCTTCTTGAATGAAAGCGGTCAAGACGTGACTTTGACCAGGAGTGAGGTTCATCTCCGGCACAGGCGTATTTGGATCTTTGTGCCATAGATCAATGAAATCCAGGATCAACCTTGGATCAAAAAGCATTGGCACATTGCTTCCTTTGGCACTAGCGGCCTTAGCTTGCCTATCTCTGATGATTTCGGCAAGTTCTTCTTCATCAGCCTCATCATCGTCAGAGGGCACTTGGAAAGCCACCTGCTTTTTCTTCGGACTAGGGCGAGGACCTCGTCCAGCAGTAGCCTTTTTCTTCAGCAGAGAGGGTCCAGCTGAGGAACTTGGTGCAGCTGAGGAACTTGCAGAGACACCAGAGGCAATGGAGATGCATGTAGTCCTTTGGCATGAGGCCAGATGTGCAGGTGCTGAGGACTTGGTTGGAACAGCTGAGGACTTTGGAGGAGGTGCTGAGGATTTTGAAGGAGCAGGAGAAGCTTGAGGAATTGGTCGTGAAGATTTTGGAGTTCCTGGCCGTGAGGGCGCAGCTGAGGAACTTGGCCGTGAGGGCACTGTTGGTGAAGCACTTGGTTTACGAGCAGGCTTCTTAGGCATAGATTTCCTCGGCTTGACAGAGGCCTCAGTGGCAGCAGCATCAGAATCTTCGTTGAATTTCCTCACTTCTTCTTTGGCTTGTCTTGCCAATTTGGCTTGGCGCTTTGTCCATTCTTCAGGAAAATCCTCACCGCGTTTGATGCTAGTGGGATCTGCCTCTTGGTCAAGTGCCAATGGGGCTCTTGGGCATGGAGGATTTAGTGCGAATTTCTTCATATACTTTGGGGTTACATATCTGTATTCCCTCCATTCGTGTGCCCATCTCCGTTCAATCTTCTGAATGCGCACATTGCGCTGATTTTTGTTTTCTTTGCCAAACTTGGCTTCAACAGGTGTGCAGTACTCTTTGTAAATGTCCTCAGGGATCTCAAAAGTAGTCATGACCTCAGGCCTCTTTCCTCCTTTCTGTGGTTTCTTACCATCTGCCATGTTCTTCAGCTGACGAATTTGAACAATCGAATTCTCTGAAGAAGTATGCAATTTCTCTTCGAGGAATGCTGCAAATGAGTTAAGTTGATGAGAACCTAGTGATTCAGCAGCGGACATGGGTACCTATGAACATAGTATAGTTGCGAGGAATTTGGAGAGGTCATATGCGTTCTCAGAGGGTTTTTCAAAAAGAACAAGTTTGAGGAATTTGACCAGATGTGTCTTGAAGAATTTCACTAAGCGTGCTTTGTCTTAGGTTCCAGAGTTGTATAGATCGAAGATCCACACAATTGAGGAATCTTGAAGAAAATGATGCTTAGAGAAATGAGTCAAGAACATATGACTTGTAAGGTGTTTTGTGTGTGAGGATTTGAAGAATAAAACACCTTTGAAGATTTTGTAGAAAACTTTCAAATCAAAGAGGGCAGTAAAAGTAACTTTTAATTACCCTGAATGAAGAACACGACGAACAGTGAGGTGAAACAGTGGAGTTCGTCGGTGTAGATCTTCCATGCCCTAACTTGGTGGAGGAAGACATCTACGGTGGCGGCGGAGGTGAAGATTTCCGCGGTCGGCGCGAGTACGACGGCGACGAGGTCGAGACAGTGAAGCTCTTCCTCACCGGCGACGATGGAGTAGCGGCGATGCTAGGGTTTGGGAAGCTCGAGCGAGAGAGAGAGAGAGAGAGAGAGATCGAGCAGAGTAAAGGAAGTGAGGAAGGGGTGAGGGGGTATTTATAGTGGCAGTGAAAAACTGTTCGCCCGAAGATTTGGGATGAACGTGCCCCTAACCCTTCTCCTTCGCACGACATGTGTCACCCACTTACAGAGAGGTGGAGATCGTGTAAGATCATGGGTGAATAAAAAATGCATCGTGGGATGCGAAACGGTTTGAGCGGCAAAACCGAAAATTTGGATAAGATTAGTTTTAAAGTTCCGTTCACAATTTCTTTAGCTGACAAGGACATAGTGAAGATTTTGAACGAGTTTCAAATAGAACGCACATGAAGAATTTGTGAATAGATTGGATTGAGTATAGCATAGAGGGGGAAGGGTCCGATCACATTCACTTAGCAGAAAAACTACCTTTAAGAAATAGCCATAAGTGAATGCTGTAGAGGACATAAACTCATATATATATATATATATATATATATATATATATATATATATATATATATAGCCAATGAGGAAAAACAACGGAACAAGTAAAATTTTTGCAAAGTTGAAGAATTTGAACAACTGAGGAATTTCAAAAATTGAGGAAAAACTCAAATTGAAGATTTTCAACTTTTGTGGTGGCGTGACCCACCGTATAAGAATGCTGATTTCAGACACCGCGTACAATTATCATAGGGTTCTGAGAATCAAATTCTTCGTTAATTTCTTCACACTTAGAGTGTTATTCTTCATTGATTGGAGAAAAACATTTCTTCATGTGTTGCACATCTAAGTCATCAATTTTTGCATAAGTGTTAGGATGAGTGCCTTTTCAAAGTACATTCAAAGACTCTAAGATATTTAGCTCACACCGCAACTTGCTAAATCTCTTCTCATCCAGGGGCTTAGTGAAGATATCGGCTAGCTGTTCTTCAGTCTTCACATGCTCAATAGAAATGTCGCCCTTCAACACATGATCACGAAGAAAATGACGACGAATCTGAATGTGCTTTGTCTTCGAGTGCTGAACTGGGTTGTGAGCAATCTTGATAGCGCTCTCATTGTCACAGAGGAGAGGCACATTCTTCATGTTGACGCCATAGTCCTTGAGTGTTTGCTTCATCCATAGCACTTGAGCACAGCAAGAACTAGCAGCAATGTACTCAGCTTCAACAGTAGACAATGATACGCAGTTCTGTTTCTTCGGGGACCAACAGACCAAGGATCGTCCGAGGAAATGACATGTACCAGATGTTGACTTGCGGTCTACACGATCACCAGCATAGTCAGAGTCAGAATATCCAATGAGATCAAAATCCGAGCCCTTGGGATACCATAATCCTAGTGTTGGTGTGTGAGCTAGATATCGAAGAATATGCTTCACAGCCTTATGGTGTGATTCCTTCGGTGCAGCTTGAAATCGGGCACACATGCAAACACTAAGCATTATATCTGGCCTAGATGCACATAAATACAATAAAGAACCAATCATGGAGCGGTATACCTTATGATCGAAGTCAATACCATTTTCATCAGTACTCAGTTGACCATTTGTGGGCATAGGAATTTTGATGCCTTTGCAATCTTGCATGCCAAATTTCTTCAGGACATCCTTGAGGTATTTCTCCTGAGATATGAATATGCCATTGTGCTATTGACGAATTTGAAGACCTAAGAAGAATTTCAACTCTCCCATCATAGACATTTGATATTCTTCACTCATCATATAGGCAAATTCATCACTATAATGTTGGTCAGTGCAGCCAAAGATAATATCATCAACATATATTTGGCACACAAACAGTTCACCATCATAAGATTTAGTAAAGAGAGTAGGATCGAGTGAACCGGATGTGAAGCCGTTCTTCATGAAGAATTCCTTCAAAGTATCATACCACGCCCGTGGGGCCTGCTTGAGGCCATAGAGGGCCTTATTGAGTCTGAAGACTTTGTCAGGATTCTTTGGATCTTCAAAACCTGGGGGTTGAGCAACATATACTTCTTCCTAAAGCTTACCATTGAGGAATGCACTTTTCACATCCATTTGATATAAGATGATATCATGATGGTTAGCATAAGCGAGTAATATGCGAATAGCTTCAAGTCTAGCAACAGGTGCAAAAGTCTCATCGAAATCAATTCCTTCAACCTGTGTGTAGCCTTGAGCTACTAGTCGTGCCTTATTCCTCACCACAAGGCCGTTTTCATCTTGCTTGTTGCGGTAGATCCATTTTGTGCCAATGATATTATGCTTGCGAGGATCTGGACGGTTGACCAGTTCCCAGACGTTGTTGAGCTTGAACTGATGTAATTCTTCTTACATGGCCTCAATCCACTCAGGCTCCAGAAATGCTTCATCTACCTTAGCGGGCTCTGTGATAGAGACAAAAGCAAAGTGCCCACAGAAGTTAGATAGATGTGAAGCTTTTGAGCGGGTGAGAGGACCTGGTGCTCTAATGTCATCGATGATCTTCTCCACTTGCACTTCTTTTGCAACGTGAGGGTGAGCTGGTTGTCAGTGAGGAATTTGATCAGCATTTTCTTCAGCATCAATCTCCTCAGCATTTTCCTCAGGTGTGTCAGCTCGACGTTCTTCACATTCTGGAATGAATTCTTCAGCAGATTCTTTAGTAGGAATGACATCTTCAATAGCCTTGTGCTTGATAGAATCCTCAGGTGCTGGTTCATCTATCACAGAAGGTAGGTGCTCTCTTTGCGAGCCATTAGTTTCATCGAACCGCACATCTACAGATTCAACAATCTTGTGAAGAACATTGTTGAAGACTCTGTAGGTGTGCGAGTCCTTTCCGTAACCAAGCATAAAACCTTCATGTGCTTTCGGTGCAAATTTAAAGTTGTGATGAGGATCTCTTATCCAGCATTTAGCACCGAAGACTTTGAAATAACTCACATTGGGTTTCTTGTCAGTGAGGAGTTCATAGGCAGTCCTCTTGAAGAATTTGTGAAGATATACTCTATTGATGATGTGGCACGCAGTATCAATTGCATCAACCCAGAAACGACGAGGTGTTTTGTACTCATCGAGCATAGTGTGAGCCATCTCAGCAAGAGTCCTGTTCTTGCGCTCCACGATGCCATTATGTTGAGGAGTATAAGGAGCGGATAACTCATGAGTAATACCAAGTTCATCAAGATAGTCACTGAGACCCGAATTCTTGAACTCAGTGCCATTGCCACTTTTGATGTGCTTGATCTTCACACCAAAGTTGGTTGAAGCCCTCGAGGAAAATCGTTTGAAGACTTCCTGCACTTCATGTTTGTAAGTAACAAGGTGTACCCATGTGTAACGAGAGTAATCATCAACAATAACAAAGCCATATTGAGATGCTTCATTTGAGACAGAGGAATAATGATTAGGACCGAAGATATCCATGTGAAGCAATTCAAATGGGCGAGTAGTAGTCATGATGGTCTTAGCTGGATGCTTGGCCTTGGTCATCTTTCCAGCTTCACAGGCACCACATAAGTGATCCTTGAGGAATTTGACATTTTCAATGGCAATAACATGCTTCTTCTTTGCAAGCGTGTGCAAATTCCTCATGCCTGCATGACCAAGTCGTCGATGCCATAGCCATCCTTCTGAAGATTTTGCAAGTAGGCACACGGCTGGTTGTGAATCTGCAGAGAAATCAACAATATACAAGTCTCCTGTCCTAAAGCCTTTGAAGACTTTGGAATTGTCAGCTTCCATAATCACAACACAACGATACTTGCCAAAGACAACAACCATATCAAGATCACAAAGCATTGAGACAGACATAAGTTTGTATCCTAAGGACTCAACAAGCATGACTTTGTCCATGTGTCGATCCTTTGCGATAGCAACCTTACCTAGACCCAATACCTGACTTTTGCTTTTGTCAGCGAAGATGATATGCTTCAGATGTGATGACGATAAGGGAGCATCCATCAATAGATTCTTTTCACCAGTCATGTGATTTGTACATCCACTATCGAGGACCCACTCAGTGGCTTTGGGTTGATCATCCTGCAGATGAATTAGTGCAGCTTACGAACTCATATACTTCATCAGTGAAGAATATGATATCACAATTCATCATATCAATTTCATCAATCAGTAATACATATAAAGCAGTAGAAGGACGTGTGAAATGAAAGTTCATTTCTTCATGATTAGCCTACGTCCTTTCAGGCATTTTGTCAGGTCCCCAACAAATTCTTCAGACGTTACAGTGCGTCTAGAGACCTGACCCTGCATAACAGATTAGTTCTTTTTCTTCACCACCCACATCTGAAGGGGTGTCAAAGAGTTCATCACTCTGTGAGCTCCATATGAGAATGGTGGCATAGAGGCCAAACCATTTCGTTTCACATAAGAGGGATTAGGCTAAGCATATGAATAAGCGAGAAATTCTTCGAGGACTTATGAACATAATGATTAGAAGAATAATGCTCATATTCATAGCCCTTGGCTCTTCCCTGCGAAACAAAGTTGTTAGCACGATGATGTTTGTATGAGGACTTTGATCCATATGAAGAATTTGATCTGGGGTTCCTATTCTTCACAGGTGGTGTCATGAGGACATTCACCTGAAGACTTTCAAGGCACTTTTTGGGAACCCAGATTTTCTTCATAGGGGAACCGTTCCTGTAGTTAGTGCCAACATATCCAACAAATACTTCACCATTCTGATTTTTGAACAGTTTATAGTTGGAGTCAAATGACTCATCAGAAGAATGAGAAGATTCACATGTATAACCAGATAAATTAGATGGATCAACTGGAGGTCCCTTTGTAGCAACCCATGAGGTTTTGGGGTACTGCTCAGGCTTCCAATATGTACCATCAGCATTGAGTTTCCTCTCAAAGGCAATACCCTCTTTCCTAGGGTTCCTGTTGAGGATCTGCTTTTTAAGCACATCACAAAGAGTCTGATGCCCTTTGAGGCTTTTATACATGCCTGTCATGTACAATTCCTTCAGCCCTGCATCGTCAGTGATACTTGCAATGTTCTCAGATGAGGAATTAGTGATAGTAGAGGCAGGTGAAAAATTTGTAACATTAGAAGCATTTGAACATTCAGGTGAGGAATTAGCAGATTCTCGTTCAATGTATTTCAGACATGGAGGAACAAATTCTTCCTAAGCAGCACTGATTTGTTGAGCAAGTAATGAATCACGCTCCTTCTGAAGATCTTCATAACTCACTCTTAGCTTTTCAAGATCTTGCTTTCTTTGAAGAAATTCATAAGAAAGCTTCTCATGACCAGACAAGAGAGTGTTATGATGACCTTGAAGGTTGTGAAACCTGGTCTGAAGTCTCTGAAGATTTTCAGTCAAGGCTTTAGTGCGATCCATTTCTTCACCCAACATATCATCACTTTTGTCTAGCATGTTTTGAACCTTTTCAAAAGCCTTTTGTTGTTTCACAGCAATCTTAGCAAGTTTAGAGTAGCTGGGCTTAAGATTGTCATCAGATTCATCTTCACTAGACTCAGAGGAGGTATATTTAGGTACCTTGGCACCCTTGGCCATGAAGCAATAGGTGGGAGCGTAGTCATCACTGCCTTCATCAGCCTGGTTGGTGAGGTCATTTTCTTCAGAGTTGAAGATGGACTTGCTGATGAATGCAGTAACGAGGGCTAGGCTCGCCACACCAGATTCGGAATCTTCAGATTCCTCCTCTTCCTCTTGTTCCTCAGATTCAGCTTCAGAGTCCATTTCCTTGCCGATGAATGCCCGAGCCTTCTTGGAGCTGCTCTTCTTGTGAGATGAAGACCTTGAGGATTTTGATGATGAAGATTTTGAGGATTTCATCTTTTTCTTTGCATCATCAGAATTGTAATCCTTGTATTTCTTCTTCTTTGATTCCTTTTCCCCACTGAGGACAATCTTGGATGTAGTGTCCAGGTTTCTTGCACTTGTGACAAAGCCTCTTCTTGTAGTCACTGGATGAGGAATCATTGCTCCTTGAGGGTCTTCCAAAGCGACCACGTCTTGAGAACTTCTGGAATTTCTTCATGAGCAGTGCTAGGTCATGACTCAGTTCTTCAGGGTCACCAAGGCTGCTACCAAAGTCTTCATCTTCGGACTCAGATATTGCCTTGGCCTTCAGTGCACGTGATCTGCCATAGCTCGAACCATAGAGATCTCTCTTTTCAGCAAGCTGGAACTCATGAGTATTTAGCCTCTCGAGGATATCAGCATGGTCAAGTGACTTGTAATCAGCACGCTCTTGTATCATCAGTGCCAGAGTATCAAATGAGGAATCAAGCGATCTCAGCAATTTCTTCACCACCTCATGGTCGGTGATGTTAGTGGCACCAAGTGCTTAAAGCTCATTTGAGATGTCAGTGAGGCGATCGAAGGTTTGCTGAACATTTTCATTGTCGAGTCTTTTGAAGAGATTGCGAAGAACATCAACTTGAGAGTCACGCTGAGTTGAAACTCCTTCATTGACTTTGGACAGCCTATCCCAGATAAGCTTAGCAGTCTCCAAAGCTTTCACTCTTCCATACTGTCCTTTGCTCAGATGGCCACATATGATATTCTTCGCTTGAGAATCGAGTTGCTTGAATCTCTTCACATCAGCAGCATTCAGAGAAGGTGTGACTGAGGGAACACCATTTTCCACAACATACCAGAGATCGTTATCAATTGCCTCAAGATGCATTCGCATCTTATTCTTCCAGTAGGGGTAGTCCGTCCCATTGAAGGTAGGACACCCAGCAGAGACCTTGATCATACCTGCGGTCGACATAACTAAAACTCCAGGTGGTTAAACCAAAATCACACAGAACAAGGGAGTACCTTGCTCTGATACCAATTGAAAGTGCATTAGATTGACTAGAGGGGGTGAATAGGCGATTTTTATGAATTCTTCAATGAGGAATTATCTAGTGAGGAAATTCCTTAGCGAAGAACTACTTGCAGCGGAATAAGTACTTAGAAGTAAACATAACAAAAAACAAGCATAGTCATCATGATGAAATGAAGACAAACACAGAGTACAGAAAGCGTAATCATAGGATAGCACAAGATGAAGACAAACAGACTGAAGAAATTGAATTGAGGAAATTGGGAAAGTCTTCAAACACAGATATGAGCAAGAACACAACACAGTAATGAGGAAATGAAAGTGTTGAGGAAATATAACCAGTTGGCTTGGTGAAGACAATGATTTGGTAGACCAGTTCCAACCGCTGTCTCAGTTGTACATCTGGTTGGAGCGGGTGAGTATTTAAACTCGAGGACACACAGTCCCGGACACCCAGTCCTGAGCACGCAGCTCGGGACACCAAGTCCTCACCGTATTCTCCTTGAACTAAGGTCACACAAACCTCGTCCAATCACTCGTGGTAAGTCTTCAGGTGACTTCCGAACCTTCACAAACTCGGTCACTCGGCGATCCACAATTCCTCTTGGATGCTCTAGACAATGACGCCTAACCGTCTGGAAGAAGCACAGTCTTCAAAGGTAACAAGCGTCGGATCCATGCAGGATCAATCTCTTCAGTGTTGCTCAATCACTTTGGGTTTGTAGGTGTTTGGGTTTGGGTTTTGGATTTTCCTCACTTGATGATTTTCGCTCAAAGTCCTCAGAGGATGGGATGCTCTCAATTGACAAGTTTCAGTTTCTCTCGGAGCAGCCAACCAACTAGTGGTTGTAGGGGGCGGCTATTTATA
This sequence comes from Aegilops umbellulata, assembly GCA_032464435.1. Classification (NCBI taxonomy): domain Eukaryota; kingdom Viridiplantae; phylum Streptophyta; class Magnoliopsida; order Poales; family Poaceae; genus Aegilops; species Aegilops umbellulata. The sequence continues at coordinate 93,758,458 of CP136054.1, read as the reverse complement.
GCCTAGGGAGCAACCCGACATGATAAGACATAAATGCCCTTCAATGATATGACCGTTGGATGGATAAGATATTTTGGGACAGCTGGCGCGTAGCACAACAACGGTCGGAAATTTGAGGTTCAAATACCTCAGGGCTATCATGTTCCTCACTGTGTAGGCAATCCGAACTGGCGAATTCCTAACTCCTCAGTCAGAACAAATTCCCCTCCCAATTCAGCCCATGGGGCCCTCCGGGATAGGTGGCCCCACCCGATGGACCCCCGGGACCCTTACGGTGGTCCTGGTACAATACCGATTAACCCCACAACCTTCCCGATGGCCGAAATGTCACGACCGGTTTTCCAATAAAAATATTTATTGAGAAACCAATCTTTAGAATCCAGTTTGAGATAAAACCTCCTCACTGGCAGACAAACTTTTGATACAATAAGCCAGTAGCATAAATATGTTACAGGGTTGAGCTGACGATGCTCAACAATTTATTACAAGCGTGCCAATAATTATACATAAAGGCGATTAATGACACAAGGGAGTGGTGGCATACTACTGACTCGCAAATATGGTAGAGGTGGAGTAACACAGTGGGGAGTGGATATGGGATTCTCAAACTAACATCCCATCGAGCGTCGAGGTGAGGCTCGATGAATTTATTAGGGTAGCGGAAGCGGATATAATACAGTGACCAACTCCAGGGTTGCACGAGACTGACTGGGTCTCCTCTAGGCGTCGGATTCGCTATCGAATTCTTCATCCATGAGATCACCTTCGTCAGCATCTGGCCAAATCAACAAGCCAGTGAGTACTTTGAAAGTACTCGCAAGACAGTTCGGACGTAAGATATAACAAATGCTAACATGAAATACATGAATAAGTTAACCAGTACGATCAGACATAGAGGTAATAAATACTGGGTGCCAAGCGAGTGTCTGAAAGAATCCTCGAGCAAAAAATGCAGAATAATAATACTGGTGCCAAACGAGTGTCTGAAAGACTCCTCGAGCGGAAAATGCAGAATAATAATACTGGTGCCAAACGAGTGTCTGAAAGACTCCTCGAGCGGAAAATGCAGAATAGTAATGCCACAGTCAGGCGTCTGAGCGAAACCACATAAAGGGCTTTAAAAAGAAATGCCACAGTCGGGCGTCTGAGCGACACCACATAAAGGGCTTTAAAAAGAAATGCCACAGTCGGGCGTCTGAGCGACACCACATAAAGGGCTTTAAAAAGAAATGCCACAGTCGGGCGTCTGAGCGACACCACATAAAGGGCTTTAAAAAGAAATGCCACAGTCGGGCGTCTGAGCGACACCACATAAAGGGCTTTAAAAAGAAATGCCACAGTCGGGCGTCTGAGCGACACCACATAAAGGGCTTTTAACTGATAAGGAAATAATATATTCATCATATATATAATCAACTCAAGGAATTAAACGGGTTAGTCCATCCACAAGAATAAACATTTAACCGGTCTTAGTGCTCAGGTGTTCCACCGGGTAATCTGTCATCAAACTGGCACATGAATGTTAGCAGGGAACTTGGTTATAGATAAGATGATTTAAGGATATAGAGCTCTGCAGAGTTTGTACAAAAATTTCCCACAGTCGACGGATTTCCTTAGTCACCAGGACTAATTCCGTTACGGTATTTCAGAAGGAAACACAGCTAACCAGTACACACCCATCCAACTCTTCGATGCCAGGAATCACCCTCAACATCGTCCAAGAAAAACTATTGAGACGGGGAGATCACAATCTCGAATAGCATGGGATCAAATTTATATACGCGCGCTCTAAGGGGTGCCCCCCTCTCGGTCCCAACCGGAAACACCCATGCCCCCTGACCGGATGCCTGGCTTTAATCCAGGGCAATGGAACCAGCATCCCGGCCTCTCCTTTTTGGTGTGTACCAAGAAAGCGGTTTGCGACTTACTAAACCATATCCCTTTCGGGAAACATGTGGTAGTACAGGGAAAGGAAATGGATATGAACCCAACCGATATGGGTTGGTACTGAAGATAACTTGCATGGCCTAAGACTGGCATGCTACAACACTGCCATCTTACCCATCTTCATGCCAACACATGGCCTTGCATACTTACGTCCAACGACGTGTGAAATCATCGGGCTTACTTGCCTCAACAATGCATAATGAACGGTTCATCGGTATGCTTCACACATGCCATGAGACTATCTACATGCAAACATGCCAAGACACTCATCATATCGAAAGTTCGAACATGCTTGCCTGGTTCAGAGTAGTCGGAGCCTAGCTCGGTGAAGTTTGCGGCCCCGTCACCTCCGTCGGTATCTACGGTACAGAGAAAACGTACGCGCTAACGTGAATACCGAGAGGTGCTGAAAAAGTATTGCAAATATTTTTCAAATAAATCTGAGAAAAAACTAGACAAAATTTTGAAGAGAACAGAAAAAGAATCAATCAAAAATATGCTTCTGATAAAGAGTTATAAGGGTTTTTGCCCAGGGACTCATCTGTAATGAAACAGAAACTTCCCAGGGTTTTTATTATAAAAACAGAAAACGTTTCGATAGAAACTACGCCGGCCCAGAGGGAAAGCGTATTCTGGCAAAAGACGTTTTCAGAAAACGATTCGATTAGAAAAGACAGAGAGGCTGACAGGCGGGTCCCATCCGTCAGGTTTAAAATTTAAAAGAGGCGGGTCGGGGCTCGTTGGCGCCCGAGAGCCGCGGTGGTCGTCGGCGGCGATCCACGGCGAGGTGGGGAGATCGGAGGGTACCTCCGTGCTCAGGGTGCCATTCCCCGTCAGGTGGTGGTGGTGGTGGTCGCCGGCGAGCACTGTGTCGACGGTGGCCCTTGCTCCGGCGGACGGCGGTTCGGGTGGTCGGGGACCTTGCCGGAGAGGGCTGCAATGATCAAATTGACGAGGGGGTTAGAGTACTGGTAGCTAGAGGTGGTGCTTGACGGAGTTTGGGCACCGGGGATGACCTCACCACAGTGAGTTGAGCTGAAGCCCGAGGCGGACGGAGGTGGCCGGAGTCGAGGAAGAAGGGCTCCTCGTGGCCCCTCCAGTGGCCAGGCGGGGTGTGGTGAGGTGGTGGAGCCGTGCGGGAGTGAGAGTGGGCTCGGGGGCGCTATAAATAGCCGGCCCGAGGCGGTTGCCGTGAACGGGATAAGTCCGACGAGGGATTACGGTGATGCAAAGCATTGGTCGGGTGGTTTAGGCGTTGAGCGCCGTCGTGAAGGTCCATTGGGTCCGTTTTGGTGCTAAACAAGCTGGGACTCGAAGTCTTGGGGGAACTCGACGGAACGGAGAAGCGCGGGCACGTCGGCGGCAGAGTGCACGCTCTGTGCGTGTCGTGCCACGACGGCTGTGCTGCATGCATGCGCTGGCGTGGGGATGGCCACGCAGAGCCACCAGCGGGGTTGGGCGGCGCGGAACGGCGTTGAGCCGCCGTTCTGCTCCCTGTTGGCTGCCACGGCGGTTCAGCCGCCGCGAGACACGCCGGCGTGGTCGGGTCAGAGCGCCACCGACGACAGCAAGCAGCCAAGCGCACGTGCGGGGCATCGGACAAGCGAGCCAGGCGGCGAGCAACGTGCCAAGGGCACTGTGGGCGCGTGCCTGAAGATGATCAACGGTGATCGACTCTGAAACTGAATTTTACTTAAAGTGATAGAAACAGTGCATGCAAGGTGTTCGATAGAATGATCCAGGCATGTAGGGATTTTTCCTTGGGCTGATTTTTGGTGGAGTGACTTCTCATTGCTCCAGTAGGCTGCCTGATTTTTGGTGGAATTTTTGGAGAAGTGTAGATATGAATTTCACCAAATTTGACAAATCTGGTCCAAACTTGCAGGGAGTAAAATTTGAAAATTTTGAAAAGGAGAAGAGTGGATCAAGATGGTTCTGGGTTGTGGGTTCAAAGGACTAGTCAGTAGAGTTGTTTTGAGTTCAAAACTCAACTGAAAAGGGGTACTTGCTTTGAAAAACCATTTGGCCCAAAATAATTGATAGAAAAATATTTGAGAGAAGAAACAATCAAAATAAAATCCAAAATTTGCTTGGATGAGTTGGGACAGGGATCTTAGATGGATAACAAAGGGGAGAGGAGGTTTTGGAGTGGTTTTCAATAGAATGAAGATCCCAAATCTTTCATGGAGTTTTTCTTAAAAAGAAAAGATTAAACTCCAAAAAAAAAATTTGAGAAGGGAAACAATAGAGAAGGATTTTTAAGAAGGTCAAACCCAAAGTTTGATGGAGAAAACAGAAATAACAAACCCTAGTCAAAGAAAAGGATTTTTAAGAGGATTGCTTCTAAGAGCCTCAAATCTCAAAGGAAAATCCAGCGAGAATTTTGCAAAAACCCAAAAATGAAATTTTGGAGTGTCACACGAAACTGGACTTTCTATATAAATCTTTACCTCCGGACCATTCCGGAACTCCTCGTGACGTCCGGGATCTCATCCGGGACTCCGAACAACTTTCGGGTTGCTGCATACTAACATCTCTACAACCCTAGCATCACCGAACCTTAAGTGTGTAGACCCTACGGGTTCGGGAGACACGCAGACATGACCGAGATGACTCTCCGGTCAATAACCAACAGCAGGATCTGGATACCCATGTTGGCTCCCACATGCTCCTCGATGATCTCATTGGGTGAACCACGATGTCGAGGATTCAAGCAATCCCGTATACAATTCCCTTTGTTAATCGGTACGTTACTTGCCCGAGATTCGATCGTCGGTATCCCAATACCTCGTTCAATCTCATTACTGGCAAGTCACTTTACTCGTACTGTAATGCATGATCCCGTGACCAACCACTTGGTCACATTGAGCTCATTATGATGATGCGTTACGAGTGGGCCCAGAGATACCTCTCCGTCATACGGAGTGACAAATCCCAGTCTTGATCCGTGTTAACCCAACAGATGCTTTCGGGGATGCCTGTAGTATACCTTTATAGTCACCCAGTTACGTTGTGACGTTTGGCACACCCAAAGCACTCCTACGACATCCGGGAGTTACACTATCTCATGGTCTAAGGAAATGATACTTAACATTGGAAAAGCTTTAGCAAATGAACTACACGATCTTGTGCTAGGCTTAGGATTGGGTCTTGTCCATCACATCATTCTCCTAATGATGTGATCTCGTTATCAATGACATCTAATGCCCATAGTCAGGAAACCATGACTATCTGTTGATCAACGAGCTAGTCAACTAGAGGCTCACTAGGGACATGTTGTGGTCTATGTATTCACACATGTATTACGATTTCCGGATAACACAATTATAGCATGAACAATAGACAATTATCATGAACAAGGAAATATAATAATAATCCTTTTATTATTTCCTCTAGGGCATATTTCCAATAGGGCGTGCCACCAGGCTTGTGGCTGCGTGTTAGGTACCCCACCGGTATGTCTTTCGCCAATAATTTTAATATATTCCAAAATAATTCTCCGTCAATTTTCATCCCATCTGGAGTTGTTAAAAAAGTGCCTCTGATGTGGCCCTTTTCGGTCCAGAATTCCAGCTGTCGGCAATCTCCCTCTTCATGTGTAACTTGCAAAATAAGAGGGAAAAGGCATAAGAGTTGTATTATAAAGTTAAATAATAGTCCATAATGCTATAAATATCAACATAAAAACACAATGCAAAATGGATGTATCAACTACCCCAAGCTTAGGCCTCGCTTGTCCTCAAGCAAAAACCGAAATCGATAACCATGACAACATGTTTACACAGAGAGGTGTCGATAAAAAATAAAATACAGACATGGAAGAATCATGGTCATTATCATAACAACAATGTATCATCATAAAACTTCTCATGCTAGAGTAACAATTCATTCACAATCTAAAGTATGGAACATAAACTTTATTGGAAACTAACAAACAATGCTCTTAATCATTGAAACAATCACAATCCATGAACATTGCCTTGGATATCGTCATAACTATGCGCTTTTCTATCAATTGCCCAACAGTAATTTGTTCACCCACTATATGTTATTGTAGGATCGAAAGTAGGTCTAGAGGGGCTGATTAGACTATTTGACTAAATAAAAATCTAGCCTTTTCCCAATTTTAAGTCTTGGCAGATTTTAGCAATTTAGCACAAGTCAAGAAATCAACCTGCACATGCAATTCTAAGAGTGTAGCAGCGGAAAGTAAAACATTGCATATGAAGGTAAATGGAAGGGTTTGGAGAAGGCAAATGCAATATAGACACGGAGATTTTTGGCATGGTTCCGATAGGTGGTGCTATCGTACATCCACCTTGATGGAGACTTCAACCCACAAAGGGTAACGGTTGCGCGAGTCCACGGAGGGCTCCACCCACGAAGGGTCCATGAAGAAGCAACCTTGTCTATCCCACCATGGCCATCGCCCATGAAGGACTTGCCTCACTTGGGTAGATCTTCACAAAGTAGCCGATCTCCTTGCCCTTACAAACTCCTTGGTTCAACTCCACAATCTTGATGGGGGCTCCCAAGTGACACCTAACCAATCTAGGAGACACCACTCTCCAAAAGGTAATAGAAGGTGTGTTCATGATGAACTCCTTGCTCTTGTGCTTCAAATGATAGTCTCCCCAACACTCAACTCTCTCTCACATACTTGGCTATGGTGGAAAGATGATTTGAGTGGAAAGCAACTTGGGGAAGGCTAGAGATCAAGATTCTTGTGGTTGGATTGGAATGTCTTGGTCTCAACACATGAGTAGGTCGTTCTCTCTCAAAAAATGAGTAGTGGAAGTGCAGGCACGTTCTGATGGCTCTCTCTTGAATAGAGAAGGGGGTGGAGGGGTATATATAGCTAGCCTCCGCACAAAATATAACTGTTACGCACATTTGACCCAACTCGGTTAGACCGAATAGGTGAACTCGGTGAGACCGATTTAGTTTAAAATGTGAACGTTTGGATTCTCGGTGGGACCGACATGATCAACTCGGTGGGATCGATGTGCTAGGGTTAGGGAAAAACCTCATCTCGGTGTGATCTATTGCATGAACTCGGTGAGACCAATTTCAACAATGAGCAAATAGTGAGTTGGTCTGGCAAACTTGGTGGGACCGATCGCTCATTTCGGTGAGACCGAAACGTTACGAAAAGGAAACAGCGAGTTTGCATTGCAAACTCGGTGGGACCGATCGCTCATCTCGGTAAGACCGAAATGTTGCGAAGGGAAACAGAGAGTTTGCAATCCCATCTCGGTGAGACCGAAATCCCTATCGGTGAGACCGAACCGATTAGGGTTTCTGGCTATGGCTATGTCAAAGGAACTCGGTGGCGCAAGATAGATCAAATCGGTGGGGCCGAGTTTGACTTTAGGTTTAGGAGATATTTGGTATTGAGAAAATTGTTGAGGGCTTTGGAGCATATCACTAAGCATTTTGAGCAAATAGACCATTAAGCAACACCTCATCCCCTTTTAATAGTATTGGCTTTTCCTATGGAATCAATGTGATCTTGGATCACTAAAATAGAAACAAGTAGTCTTGAGCTTTTGCCAACATTTTTCCTTAGCATTTTGAGGGGTCCACATCTCTAGTCCATGCCATGCCAATCATTGAACTTTCGGAAATATTCAACTTGAATGGATATTAGTTCAATGAGCTATATGTTGTTATGAATTACCAAAAACACTCGGGGATTAGTTGCACTTTCAATCTCCCCCTTTTTGGTAATTGATGACAATATATAGATCAAAGCTTCGACAAATGATAATATGAATGAAATACATCGTCGCTTTGAGAAGTATGTGATAAGCAAGAGCTCCCCCTAAATTTGTGCATTATTTAAAATTTGCTTTTGAATGTAAATGCACAATCGATTAGGATCATGGGTTACTCTTCCATGTCACATACATCTTGGTGGAGCGCTCAAAATGATAGAATATAAATAACATGCACTCATCACCAAGGCAAACATGGTTGATCATACACAAGTATTAGGATATATCAACCAAGCACACATTAAAGCATATTGATCAACCACATGATCATAAGAGTATCTCACACAAGCAAAAATATTGTAGCAAGCAAACAATCAAACGACAAGTAGCAAGAGAGGCAAATAAAAGCAATACAGTCTCTCTCATGAAGCCTAAGATCTATACACTTTCTCCCCCTTTGGCAACAGGTTACCAAAAAGCTTGAAAATGCATAGTGCTATGCGACACTCTAAGCACGATCTCCGGGAGCTCCTGAAGTGGTCTTCAGGCTGGTGGCTCCGGTGTGCGTAGATGGCATTCAGAGAAGATCGTCTGCAAAAGCTTCTGCTGAAGTCTGAGGAGCTGGAGGGGTTGCAACTGAAGGTGCAATAATGGCAGTTGCTGCAGGTGCTGATGCAGTAGCTCTGGAGTCTGTGGCAACTGGCTCGGCTGTGGACCTCTGTGCTCTTGGAACTCTATGAAATGCATCAGTGGTAGCTCTTCCGACAATGTCCTCTGCTTCTTCTTGAAGTTGCTCAACTGTGGCCTGAATCTCCGTGACCTTCAAGTCTAGATCATAAAATTTTGTTTCAGTGATCCTCTCAAGACTTTCTTGATTTTGAGTCAGGGTGGCTTGTCCTTTCTCAATTCTCACTGTTGCCTCAAGCAGATAGCTGAGCTGATCCTGCTTGGTCTTGAGATTGACAGCTAATACTTCTGGCATCTTAGAAGTTTTTGCATCCTTAGCTTTATCTCTCTTCTCTTGAGCCTCTACTAATGTAGGATGTGTTGCATCCATGACAACAACATTGTCCTCAAAGTCTGGCCTCAGGGGAAGATGCTCTCTGTCTAGTAGATATGTGCTTGTACCCATCTTGGAGTTGATGAGCATCTGAATGTGGGGTGCATATCCACATGGCCTCTTCTGATCTGCAGCAGTCCTCTTGATAGTTTCAACAATCATGGTCATCACCTTGAACTTATCTGGCACATCAAACATATGTAGCAAGTTGATTGAATGACCTCTGATGTCGGAGTAAATGACCACGGGTAGCCTCATCAGCCTCCCCTGGCATTTCAAGACATCGGGGCCGGCTGCGCCCCTCAAGCATCAAAGACAAAGGGCCGCCTTCTTGGGGCCGACTGGTCTGAGCGGCCGACTGTTAGAAGACGGCGAGACCTAAAGGACGGCCATGAGGTGGGCCGACTCCTAGCAGGTGGCCTCTAGAGCGGCCGACTCCTAGCAGGCGGTCCCCTCGCGCCCTCAAAGTTAGCACCCACATAAACACGACGAGACGGGGCGTGGCTACAGTGCAGTCTGCCACCCCCGAATCCAGGTTGGAGCGTGGCCACACTGCGGCATACTGGGTGGACACCCCTCACCCGGCACGGAACTGTTGCCACATGACCCATGACATCACCCATGGCAGAGAAGGCCATGCTCCCATGACGAACTGTCGGTACGGCCCGCAGGCGGCGGGCCCTACCTATCCGTGAGAAGCTAGAAGACAGCGAGCCCGGATCAGCCGGCTTGTGGGGAGGCCGACTCCTGACCAGGCGGCCCTCCCCCTCCCTTGTAGTTCGTGCGCCATTAACCAGAAGAGACGGGAGTGGCTACAGTGAACACCCACCAGACGGCGGGACTGTAGCCACGCTCCCCCCGACAAAGCACACATCATCAGCGGCACGGCTACAGTACTAAGTAGCCGGGAAGACCTGCCAACGGTGGAAGCGGCCTGTCGGCCAAGTACGAGACAGCCGGCGGGACCCACTAGGCGGCGGGCCCCAGCTGCCGGCGGAGAAGCCGGCGACTAGAGACACTGACAGCCGGGTCCTTGATACGTCTCCAACGTATCTATAATTTTTGATTGCTCCATGCTATATTATCTACTGTTTTGAACAATATTGGCCTTTATTATCCACTTTTATATTATTTTTGGGACTAACCTATTAACCGGAGGCCCAGCCCAGAATTACTGTTTTTTATCTATTTCAGTGTTTCGAAGAAAAGGAATATCAAACGGAGTCGAAACGGAATGAAATCAACTGGAGAAATTATTTTTGGAAGGAAAGCTATCGAAAAACTTGGAGTGCACGCCAGGGGAGTCCCGGGCTGCCCACGAGGGTGGGGGGCGCGCCCACCCCCCTAGGGTGTGCCCCCTGTCTCGTGGACAGCCCGGAGGTCCACCGACGTACTTCTTCCTCCTATATATACCCATATACCCTAAAACGACCGGGGAACAGAATAGATCGGGAGTTCCGCCGCCGCAAGCCTCTGTAGCCACCAAAAGTCAATCGGGACCCTGTTCCGGCACCCTGCCAGAGGGGGAACCCTCACCGGTGGCCAACTTCACTACAAAAAAATACACTTCCGTGATGATACATGTTTGTCACAGTAGGTCGCGTTTTTTGTCATGCATGTACATCCATGACGATTTTATGACAGAATCAAGATAGTCATACCTGTGCTGTCATAGAAGTGTTCCATGACATTACCAAAATTATCATCACGGAAGTGTCCACTTCCATGACGATAAATCGCGCGTCACAGAAGTGCTTTCGTCAAGGGTGACCGACACGTGGCATCCACCGTAATGGAACACCGTTAAGCTATCGGGTCGGGTTTTGAATCCGATAACCCGTTAACAGCCCCGACCAATGGGAAATTTCCACGTGTAAAATTCTTATTGGCCGGACGAAACACGTGTCAGCTCGTCAGTGGGTCAGATAGGCGCCTATGATACGTCGACACGTGGCACGGCCCAACAGAGGCCCATTCCTGTGAAAAGGCCGACCCTTTTGACTTGGTCAAAAGCTGGCAGGTCGGCCCATGGAAAGCCTGTTAACGGCCTGTTCGCATATAGCCCATTTACAGCCCGCTAACCCAAGGCCCGTTACGCGCTATTCGAATTAGGCCCAGTAGCGTCATCTGGGCCATCTAATATGATTCCAGCCCGCTTTCACTTCTGGCCCATGTATGGCCCATGATGTCTTTCGGCCCATATGAGGCCCTATGTAACTCTTGGCCTATTAACGGCCCGTGGTGAAACTGGCCCGTAATGAACAGTGTATCACTTTACACCCATTAACGGCCCGTGGTGAAACTGGCCTGTAAAGAACAGTGTATCACTTTATACCCATTAAAGGCCCGTTATTCCGTTGGGCCGTTTCCAGCCCATGTTATCTTTCGGCCTTCTCAGAGCCCATTTATTCTTGGGATATTTTCCAGCATTCGTTTACTTATGGCCCGTTACTGTCATTTTCTGCTTGTGGGCCAAATTCAGCCCGTGGTTACAGTTGGCCCGTTTGTGGACCGTTAATACGTTGGGCCATTTTCATAACATTATCAAATGCGGCCTATTAACGATGGCCCGTTATGGTCGGCCCATGAACGGACGATTCCAACTCTAGCCCATTTACGGCCAGAATGCGGTCTGTTTGGCCCATGTTTGGCCAATCGATCATACGGCCCGTATAGGGCCCATTGATGATACGCCCCGTAGAAGGCCCATTGATGATACGGCCCGTAGAAGGCCCATTGTTTCTACGGCCCGTAGAAGGCCCATTGTTTCTACGGCCCGTAGAAGGCCCATTGTTTCTATGGCCCGTAGAAGGCCCATTGTTTATACGGCCTATAGAAGGCCCACTGTTTCTAGGGCCCGTAGGAGGCCCAGTGTCACTACAGTAAATATTAGCCCATGGTTATTGTGGCCTAGTTTTAAAAAATAGGTTATTGCAGCCACTAGCAAACCGTAGAAAAAGAACTGCACTGACTATAAGCAAACAAATAAACAAGACAACAAGGAAATAAATAATCAAGCAACTTACACTAGGCTATCACGGCTATTACACATATTACATCCACTGGGCATCAAAGTTCGCCACCAGTGCAAATATAGGGAACACATCAGCATATAAACGCCGCAGCAAAACAAGTCCAGAACTGAAACCACTTCAGAAGAGCTCAAGAAACAATATCCTGGGTACCCATAATGCCGGCAAGATGCTTAGCAAGCTTATTAACTTTCTCTTGTTTGGCGCTTAAGTCCTCCGGTGCTTGCTGTTGCACCAGAAAGTATGCATCTGAATTCTGCAGGGACTTCCTCAGTCCTTCGGCTTCCTGTCGCATAACATCTGATCGATGTCTTTCAACTTGAAGTTGAGACTCAAGAAGCCGAACTGATTCAGTCAATGAGTTCGACGAGCTGGTGCCAGCAGTGGTAGCCAGTAACTCGAACACTACATCAAGACAGGACGTTGGGGTTGTCTCAGTGTCTTCAATATAGTTTTTATCAGCTTTCTTGGAGACCAACAAGGATGTCTCACTATCTTGAACCTTATCTGCATTACTTCCTTTACCATTGCATAACATGGTACTCTTCTCCAATATTTTATCTGCGTTCTAAAAGAGAAACAAACAAACACATCTCAGGTTTACAATGTAGTATATGAAACTCATTTTGGTAAATCAGTTCAGTAGTAAGATGGACAGGATAACAGCATGAAACAAACATATATCTATGTAGTATGGTCACTGTATGGTCTATATTATTCTAGTTTATGTTGCCAAATCAAGATAGATACAGTTCGAATCATATCTATTTAAGACAAAGCAGCATAGACAGAATATAAGTGTGGGAAACTACACAACAATAACAACACTTGTAATGTGCATGGCACGAGAACATAAATGTTTATTCAATTGAAACTGAAATCAACATAGAGCAAGTTACAACAGCAAACAGCCAAACACGTTGAAGAAATAGGTTTAAAACATACCTGTTGCGCCATTGGAATTTCAATTGCATCCTTCAAATTTGAAATTAGTTGGTATCAGTAAATATAGTGATGCAAGAGCAAAGTAGTATGAACCATAGCTACGGAACCTGACCTGAGAACAATCGGGTTCAGAGTGGTGGTCCTCGTGATTTGGGCACTTCAGTTGCCTTACTAACTGCTCGTGTTTGGGTGCTCTGTGGTGGAGACAGTGCTGTGTCAACGGGAACTGGGTGTCTATCTGCTAGGGTTGGGGTTAGAAGGGGTGTAGCTGGTTCTCTGTCCAACTGGGTAGGGGTACAATCTGCATGAGTGTGGGTTATGTGTGGTGGGGCTGGTTCTTGGGCAAGTACAACCGTGGTTCTATCTGCATCGACAGGTAGCACGATCTTTTCTGAAGACCGTATTTTTACTCCCACAGATACTGCCATCACTCCCTCCAATTGAAATGGTTGATAAACAAGAAAAGTAATTGAATGTACAGACATTGTAAGATAGACAGGTGCAATGGATAGTAGGAAAGAAAACAGGGCATGAAATAATTCACATTTATGTTGTCTAAGCAAACAGAATAGCAAGACATAATTTCACATATATGATGGCTAATTAAACAGGATAGCATGACACAATTTCACATGTATGATGGCTAACTAAACAGGATAGAATGACATACTTCAAAATATGATGACTATGTAAACAGGATGACATGATATAACTATACGATGTGTCTATTAAAGTGGTTGGCATGCCATAAATCACAAACATGCCGTCGATGGAAACATGATGGCATGATATAATTCACGGATAGAATGACATAATTTAAAATATGATGACTATGTAAACAGGATGAGATGATATAACTATATTATGTCTTTAGAAAATGGGTTGGCATGCCATAATTCAGATACATGCTGTCTATGTAAACATCATGGCATGACATAATTCAAATATATGATTTATATACTAAGGAAGTGAGCAGAGGGCAATCGCATATATGATGTGTCAACTAAGGAGATGGCATTCAATATTGTGTATATGATGTAAAAACTAAGCATTGCAATACAACATATGCATTATATGAGTAATATAACCCTGCCAAGTTTGAGCATACACCTCAGGGGGATAATAGGACTGGTCATCTACCTCTGAATCCTCCTCTGAATAGCTATCTGTAACCAGCAAGATACCTGCTTCAGTAGGTAGCATTGTCTGCTCTGAAGACCTTGTTTTCACTCCAGATTTCTCCACCACCATTTCAAATGGCTGATGCACAGGAAGAGCAGTTGAATATACAAACATTGTCGACAAAAGCAATGAGAAATACAAAAAAGGACGGCATGATATAATTCACATATATGACGCTTGCTTAAACAGCATGGCATTGCATAATTCACATACATAATGCCTTGCAACAAGATAACATTGCATAATTCACATATATAATGTTTTGCAACAAGATGGCATTGCATAATTCTGTAACATCCCAAATTTTTAATTTGGAATGTTATACATTAGATCATCATGCATATCATATTTTATTTTGCTTCTGGTTTTGATCCTAGAAAATCCTAAGCAACTCAAGGACCCACGGAGGGAGTTGGGGGTTTCGTTATTTTCATATTTGAGTTTTTCTCAAATTTTGAAAATAGGATCATTTGGTTTTATTTATTTTATCATCAATTATTTCTATTACAAAAATATGAGAGAGGGAATAAAATGACTTTCCCAAACTATAGAAATATTGAGGATTTAATAATAAAATCAAATAAGATTTTTTCGGAGTTTTTCAATATTTTTTATTTGAATTTAGGAAAAATATGCGTTTTTAAAATTGCATTTAGGCCCCAAATAAATGTTCACTTTGTCGGGCTTGATTTTAGAAGCCCGGAAAAATTAATTTCAGGATTTTTGGAGTCCATTTAGTATTTTTTTTATTTTTTTCTAAGCGTAATTATTTAAAAAAAAACGAACCGACTTCGGGCCGTACCCTAGCGGGACACCGCCCGGGGGCAGCCTTTAAATAGAGCCGCCCCGAGCCGCCCCAGCCCATCAGCGGCTGCCTCGATCCACGCGCGTCGCCGGAGCCGCCGCAGCCGCCGACGATCCCGCCGCCCGAGACTCGCCGCCGCCTCGATTTCCGTGCCCGTTTTTAAAAAAAACCAATTGGTTTTCGTCGATTTTATTTTCGGTTTTTTTTATTTTATTAGATCGGTTTTTTATTTTCGGTCTAGGTTAATTAGCGAACGTTCGTTCGTTAATCCGTTCGTTGTTTTTCTTTTTCTCGGATTTTCCGCGGTTATTTTCTGATCGCGATTTCTGATCCGATTTTCGTTTTAGTATAACTTTTCGCTCGTTTATCGGAATCAGGCGATTCAAGCGCCTGGAGTTTCGTCTCGAAACCCTCTATCCGTTTAACCAACTTAAACAAGTTTTTGCTTCTGCAAAATTTTACTTAGATCCAGATTAGTAGAACGAAGTTGTTTTCTTTCGCTATTTGACTTTCGTTGCTTCGTTCGATTTGATTCTTTTTGCAAACTGGAGTTCTTAAGTTGAACTTTCTGGTTAGATCTCTTATTTGAGTTTTACTTATGCATTAGATGAGTACTTATTGTATGCTTGTTTGTTTGTCTGCGATAGAATACCCAGAGTGCGTCGCCTGTTAGTCGAATCTCTAGGTTTCGCGGATCATGAGCAAGGCAAGTAACACTTTGATCATACCTCTTTTACTACCCAGTTTTATTGCGTTAGATCAATCCTCAAACACTGCATGATTAGGATCTAATTAAACTGTGGGATGGGAAGTAGTTGAGGTAGTACCTATTACTCGTTTTATTATCAAACCTTTGGGAGTTACTTCTACGTTTGCTTATTATGCCATGCTATGCTAGTAGACGTGGATTGGGTGAGTGATATCCATGACAGATGTGAGTTTGTTAATTAAGGGTTTATCTAAGGTGGCAACTTGAACACACATCTGGGTGCATTGAGGTACCTGGGTATTCCAGGATTGCCTGTTTCTTTTTGGACCGCCACCCAGGCTCAAAGGGATCATGAGATTATTCAAACTAGAAACTTCCGTGTGCAGCCACAAGCCATTATGGGCTCTGGCATAGTTGACTAAGTCGTGCGAACTCTTATAGTGGTAGACTAGCAGATGTAGGGGATGTAGGTTGGTACGGTCTATCACATCGTAAGGTGCTAGCGCTTCTGAAAGACTATGTCTCGGTCATCCGTTTCTCAAACACCATGTAGTGCGAGAATTCCAACGGAGGAGATAGAGTCTTGTGGGGAAAAGCGCGTAAACCTCTGTAGAGTGTACAAACTAATCATGGTTAGCCGTGTCCCCGGTTATGGACGTTTTTGAGTATCTAGTACTTGGATATCATGTGAATCTCATCATGTTACTCTAAATTAATACTGTTGGGTTTTTAATGATGATTACTTTAATTGGGATTGAGGATGCTGTCAACCATTCTCAATGTTTAACAACCACCATGATAGTTAAATAAATTTATTCCTTTGTAGTAGGGAAAAATTGGCTTTACGCAAAACTGTAACCATAGAGCTTTCCACCAGCCATATATGCATGTAGTATAGGCTTAATCATTCATTACTCTCTATGTGTTACATTGCCAGCATATTCCATGTGCTGACCCGTTTTCGGGCTGCAACGTTTCATGTTGCAGACTTTTCAGACGAAGAGTAAGGTGGCTTTTAGGTCGTGGTTCTATACTCAGTGATGCCGTTGGAGTTGATGGACTCGCTTATCTTCCAAAGCTTTCCGCTGTTATCGTTATTAGATGGCCTTAAGCCATATTTATTGTAATAAGTTCTCTTTGAGACATCGATGTAATAAGTGTGTGATTGCTACTCTGTTATAAATCCTTCAAAGTACTGTGTGGTGTCAGCATTACTGATCCAGGGATGACACCTGAGCACAGAGGTTAGTCTGTTTGAGGTCTGGTCGCTACAGAGATGGTATCAGAGCACACGCTGACTATAGGACACGACCACTAAGCTAAAGCCCTAGATCACTACTCTCTTCTCATTTCTGACTCCTCATCTTTTTTACTCTTTTAGGATGACGGAAGCGAGGATCAAGTTCACCCAGACGGATGAAGATACACCTTTTGGACGACACCTGAAGGAAGTCACTAAGTACCTGAACATTGGTATACCAAGCTTCACCGGGACCTACAATGCCACTTTACCCGAAGAGGAGCGTTGGAAGATTCAAGCTCTAGTTCTAAGAAGGACGTTCGCGCCAATCACGGAGCCCATAGAGTGTGTTTTCAATGAACCAACATGGAGTCTGGGAAAGAGCATGGCAGCTCATATCACCATGGGACGCATTGGAGAAGTTTACCAAGAAGACCTCAAGGATACTATTTACCAGATTTGCGAACGCCGAGATGAACAATGGGAGATAGTTAGCACCAAGAAGGATAGATCCATTGCAGCTTTCATCCAGGAGTTAAACCAGCACATTCGACGCCAGGAGAACCAGATGTGCGCAGACATGATGGAGTTGAAGAAAGAAAAAGCCAAGATTATTGAGCTAGAAGGAGAACTGAAGGTCACTCGCAAGGACTACATGGATGAGATTGTAGCTCTAGTGATACAAAACGACGATCTTAAGGAGAAGATTGAAGAACTCATGGGGAATTCAGCACCCGGAGGAGAAGATGAAGATTGCACCTGTCCAAATAACTACATCATCATCGACGACACCGATTCGATCCTAGTGATGATGATTTCGAAGATGAAGCTGGAGCAGATATCATGGAGTCTTCATCGGAGCAGTTTCTCTAGTAGACTACCATAACAGTAGTAGTATTCCCCCATGTACATATTATAGTCCACGCACTTTTGCGATAGTTCTAGACCGATTGTATGCCTTTGTTTGATTGAATGAAGTGATTTTGTGTGCATTTGTCTCATGTGCATTTGGGTAGTGTTTTCTCTTTAGAGCTCATTCTATTCTTAATTCTCATCTTTTCTAAACCCTCAGATGCCTCCGAGACGTGACAATGGATTTGCTTTCCCACCGGAGCTCACTCAGTTGATCCAGCAGCAGAATGCTTTGATGCAGTTGTTAGTCCAGAACCAGAACAACAACAACAACAACAACAACAACCCACCGCCACCACCACCAGTTGATCACTTGACCTGTTTCCTTAGGCTAAATCCGCCGGTGTTTTCCAGTAGCACCGAGCCGATAGTAGCAGATGATTGGCTCTGCAAGACAGGGAGGGAGTTGACCACTGCTGGATGTACAGATGAGGAAAAAGTGAAGTTTGCCGCACATCAGCTTGAAGGACCCGCAGCAGCATGGTGGGAGAATTTTACAGCCACTTACCTTGTAGACACTGTCACATGGGACCAGTTTCAGCAAGCTTTCCGTACTGCCCATATTTTAGCAGGAGCTATGGCCATGAAGAAGCGTGTGTTTCGCAACTTGCGGCAAGGAGGACGGACAGTTGGCTAGTATGTGGATGACTTTAGTAAGCTAGCATGTTATGCCCCAGATGACGTTGCTACAGATGCAGCTAAGCAGGAGAAGTTTCTAGAAGGACTGAATGACGAGCTAAGTATGCAGTTGATGGTAGCAAGTTTCAACAACTGCCATGAGTTGGTAGATCGTGCTCTTATGATTGAGGGGAAGCAGCAGCAGATTGAAAACCGCAAGAGGAAGTATGGACAAGGGAAGTATAATTCAGGAGCTCAGCAGAAGCCCCGTCTTACCCCTAAACCGGGAGTTCATTTTCAGCATACCCATGGAGGAGGAAGCTCGCACAATCATAATGGTTCCAAGAATGGTAATGGGAATTGAGGAAGCAACGGCCAGAACCGTACCACCCCATCAACCCCAGCCAAGAGAGATCTGAGCCAAGTCACCTGTTTCAAGTGTTCAAAGACCGGACATTATGCCAATGAATGTCCTGACGGCCAGAATGGCAATGGAAGCTCGGGAAAGAAGCCGAACCCTTTCAACAGGGGACAAGTGAACCACGTTAATGTGGAGGAGGTTGAAGCTCAGCCTGATGCCGTAATCGGTAAGTTTTTGGTTAAGTCATTTACTGCACTCGTTCTTTTCGATACTGGTGCATCACATTCATACATATCAAGGGGATTTGTGGATAAGTATAACCTGCCAACCCAAGCCCTTAGGTCACCCATGTTAGTAACCTCGCCTGGAGCATAGTATATGGCTAGTCGATGGTGTGATCGGTTACCATTAAGGATTGGTAACTATGTGTTTCCCTCAGACCTAATAGTATTGGAATCTCAAGGACTGGATGTGATATTAGGCATGGATTGGTTGTCAAAGTATGAAGGGAACATTGAATGCGCTAGTAAGACAATTTTGCTTACAACGACAGAAGGAAGAAGGATCAAGTACGTATCACGGCATGTGCCGAAAAGGATTCAAGCAAACTCCTTGACAGGAGTTGTGCAGGAGGAAGTACCAGTGGTAAAGGATTTCCCTGACGTATTTCCAGAAGAGTTGCCAGGCATGCCACCGGATAGAGACATTGAGTTTTTGATTGAGCTTTTGCCAGGCACAGGGCCAATATCGAAGAGACCATACAGGATGCCCGCAAAGGATTTGGTGGAAATTAAGAAGCAGATTAAGGATTTATTGGATAAAGGTTACATTCGCCCAAGTTCTTCGCCTCGGGGATCACCAGTACTTCTAGTAGAGAAGAAGGATGGATCGTTAAGAATGGTTGTTGATATCATGGATTGAACGAGGTAACAATCAAGAACAAGTACCCACTACCAATGATCAATGATCTGTTTGATCGGTTGCAAGGAGATAAAGGGTTTTCCAAGATCGATTTGCGATCAGGGTACCATCAGTTGAAGATTCGAGAGCAGGACATACCTAAGACAACATTCACCACCAGATATGGACTGTATGAGTACACCGTTATGTCATTTGGACTGACTAACACACCTGCCTATTTTATGAACATGATGAACAAAGTGTTTATGGAGTTTTTGGATAAGTTCGTCGTGGTGTTCGTTGATGATATGTTGGTTTACTCGAAGAATGAAGAGGAACACAAGGAACATTTGCGATTGGTACTAGAGAAGCTCAGAGAACATCAGTTATATGCCAAGTTCAACAAATGTGAGTTTTGGCTGAAGGAAGTAGGATTCCTCGGACATGTTATATCCGGAGAAGGAATAGCAGTTGATTCCACAAAGGTTATCACTGTGACCAATTGGGAAGCACCAACAACAGTTGGAGAGATCCGGAGTTTTCTTCGACTCGCAGGATACTACCGGAGATTTATTGAGAACTTCTCTAAGATTGCAAAGCCTATGACGGAGTTGTTGAAGAAGGATACTAAGTTCATATGGACTGAGGAGTGTGAGGCTAGTTTCCAGGAATTGAAGAAACGTTTGGTTACCTCACCAGTGTTGATTTTGCCAGACCAGACCAAGGATTATGAGATATATTGCGACGCTTCACGTCGAGGACTTGGAGCGGTACTTATGCAGGAGGGAAGAGTTGTTTCGTATGCTTCACGACAACTGAAGCCTCACGAATTGAATTATGCCACACATGATTTGGAGTTAGCAGCCGTAGTGCATGCATTGAAGACATGGAGACATTTCCTCATTGGAAATCATTGTGAGGTGTACACGGATCACAAGAGTTTGAAGTACATTTTTACGCAGAAGGAGTAGAACCTCAGACAAAGGAGATGGTTGGAGCTCATCAAGGATTATGATATGAGATTGCATTACCATCCCGGAAAGGCCAATGTAGTAGCTGACGCATTGAGCCGTAAGAGCCATGTCAATACACTAATGATGGGAGGAATACCAAAGGAGTTAGCCAAGGATCTTCGCGAGCTACGTTTGGAAATAGTTCCGAGAGGCTATGTAGCAGCATTGGAGATTCAGTGAACGTTGATGGATAGAACCAGAGAAGCTCAGAAGACTGACAAGGAGATTGTCTCTATAAAGGAGAAAATGAGCGAAGGAAAAGCTAAAGGTTTTCGTGAGGATGAGCATGATACCCTGTGGTTTGAAGACCGTGTTTATGTGCCCAATGACCCGGAGATCAGGAAGTTGATTCTGCAAGAGGCGCATGATTCACCGTATTCGATTCACCCAGGAAATACCAAGATGTATTTGGATTTGAAGGATACTTTCTGGTGGACTGGAATGAAGAAAGATATTGTGGAGTATGTAGCAGTTTGTGATATATGTCAGAGAGTAAAGGCAGAGCATCAGAAGCCAGCAGGATTGTTACAGCCATTGCCGATACCCGAATGGAAGTGGGATAAGCTAGGCATGGATTTTATCATGGGATTACCAAGGACTCGTTCCGGCTATGACTCGATTTGGGTTGTAGTTGATCGATTGACGAAGGTAGCTCATTTCATCCCAGTAAAGACCACCTACACCAGTGCTAAGTTGGCAAAGATATACATGACCAGGATCGTATGTTTGCATGGAGTTCCGAGGAGTATCGTATCAGATAGAGGAACCCAGTTTACCTCAAAGTTCTGGAAGCAGTTGCATGAGACTTTGGGTACCAGGCTAGAATTCAATACAACTTTTCATCCGCAGACAGATGGACAGACCGAGAGAGTCAATCAGATTTTGGAGGATATGCTGAGAGCTTGTGCACTAGATTATGGATCTAGTTGGGACGACAATTTGCCATATGCAGAGTTCTCTTACAACAACAGTTACCAAACCAGTTTGAAGATGCCCCCTTTCGAAGCCTTGTACGGAAGAGACAGTTTACGAAGTCGGAGACAGAGTTCATCTTCGAGTATCACCACTTCGGGGAATTATGCGCTTTGGAGTTAAGGGAAAGTTAGCGCCACGATTTGTAGGACCATATCGAGTTTTGGAGCGTATGGGAGAAGTGGCCTACAAGTTGGAATTGCCCGAAGGATTGTCAGGAGTTCATGATGTGTTCCATGTTTCTCAGCTGAAGAAATGCCACACGGAGATGGCTGACATACCTTTGAGAGACACAGTGCCATTGGAAGCTTGTACGGAGAAACCAATTAAGATTCTCGAGTTTGCCAGCCTCGCAGCAAGGTTATCAAGTTCTGTAAAGTTCAGTGGAGCCACCACACGGAGGATGAAGCCACCTGGGAGCGAGAGGAAGATTTGCTCAAGGACCACCCTCACCTATTTTCTAGCCAACCCGAATCTCGAGGGCGAGATTCATCTTAAGGGGGGTAGGTTTGTAACATCCCAAAATTTCAATTTGGAATGTTATACATTAGATCATCATGCATATCATATTTTATTTTGCTTTTGGTTTTGATCCTAGAAAATCCTACGCAACTAAAGGACCCACGAAGAGAGTTGGGGGTTTCGTTATTTTCATATTTGAGTTTTTCTCAAATTTTGAAAATAGGATCATTTGATTTTATTTATTTTATCATCTATTATTTCTATTACAAAAATATGAGAGAGTGAATAAAATGACTTTCCCAAAATATAGAAATATTGAGGATTTAATAATAAAATCAAATAAGATTTTTTCGGAGTTTTTCGATATTTTTTATTTGAATTTAGGAAAAATATGCATTTTTCAAAATTGCATTTAGGGCCCAAATAAATGTTCACTTTGTCGAGCTTGATTTTAGAAGCCCGGGAAAATTTATTTCGGGATTTTTGGAGTCCGTTTAGTATTTCTTTTTAATTTTTTTCTGAGCGTAATTATTTAAAAAAAACGAACCAACTTCGGGCCGTACCCGTGCGGGACACCGCACGGGGGCAGCCTTTAAATAGCGCCGCCCCGAGCCGCCCCAGCCAATCAGCCGCCACCTTGATCTGTGCACGCCGCCGGAGCCGCCGATCCCACCGCCCGAGGTTCGCCACCGCCTCGATTTCCGTGCCCGTTTTTAAAAAAAAAACCGATTGGTTTTCGTCGGTTTTATTTTCGGTTTTTTATTTTTTTATTTTATTAGATCAGTTTTTTATTTTTGGTCTAGGTTAATTAGCGAACGTTCGTCCGTTAATCCGTTTGTCATTTTTCTTTTTCTCGGATTTTCCGCGGTTATTTTCTGATCGCGATTTCTGATCCGATTTTCGTTTTAGTATAACTTTTCGCTCGTTTATCGGAATCAGGCGATTCAAGCGCCTGGAGTTTCGTCTCGAAACCCTCTATCCGTTTGACCAACTTAAACAAGTGTTTGCTTCTGTAAAATTTGACTTAGATCCAGATTAGTAGAACGAAGTTGTTTTCTTTCGCTATTTGACTTTCGTTGCTTCGTTCGATTTGATTCTTTTTGCAAACTGGAGTTCTTAAGTTGAACTTTCTGGTTAGATCTCTTATTTGAGTTTTACTTGTGCATTAGATGAGTACTTATTGTTTGCTTGTTTGTTTGTCTGCGATAGAATACCCGGAGTGCGCCGCCTGTTACTTCGAATCTCTAGGTTTCGCGGATCATCAGCAAGGCAAGTAACACTTTGATCATACCTCTTTTACTACCCAGTTTTATTGCGTTAGATCAATCCTCGAACACTGCATGATTAGGATCTAATTAAACTGTGGGATGGGAAGTAGTTGAGGTAGTACCTATTACTCGTTTTATTATCAAACCTTTGGGAGTTACTTCTACGTTTGCTTATTATGCCATGCTATGCTAGTAGACGTGGATTGGGTGAGTGATATCCATGACAGATGTGAGTTTGTTAATTAAGGGTTTATCTAAGGTGGCAACTTGAACACACATCTGGGTGCATTGAGGTACCTGGGTATTCCAGGATTGCCTGTTTCTTTTTGGACCGCCACCCAGGCTCAAAGGGATCATGAGATTATTCAAACTAGAAACTTCCGTGTGCAGCCACAAGCCATTATGGGCTCTGGCATAGTTGACTAAGTCGTGCGAACTCTTATAGTGGTAGACTAGCAGATGTAGGGGATGTAGGTTGGTACGGTCTATCACATCGTAAGGTGCGAGCGCTTCTGAAAGACTATGCCTCGGTCATTCGTTTCTCAAACACCATGTAGTGCGAGAATTCCAACGGAGGAGATCGAGTCTTGTGGGAAAAGTGCGCAAACCTCTGCAGAGTGTACAAACTAATCATGGTTAGCCGTGTCCCCGGTTATGGACGTTTTTGAGTATCTAGTACTTGGATATCATGTGAATCTCATCATGTTACTCTAAATTAATACTGTTGGGTTTTTAATGATGATTACTTTAATTGGGATTGAGGATGCTGTCAACCATTCTCAATGTTTAACAACCACCATGATAGTTAAATAAATTTATTCCTTTGCAGTAGGGAAAAATTGGCTTTATGCAAAACTGTAACCATAGAGCTTTCCACCAGCCATATATGCATGTAGTATATAGGCTTAATCATTCATTACTCTCTATGTGTTACATTGCCAGCATATTCCATGTGCTGACCAATTTTCGGGCTGCAACGTTTCATGTTGCAGACTTTTCAGACGACGAGTAAGGTGCCATTTAGGTCGTGGTTCTATACTCAGTGATGCCGTTGGAGTTGATGGACTCGCTTATCTTCCAAAGCCTTCCGTTGTTATCATTATTAGATGGCCTTAAGCCATATTTATTGTAATAAGTTCTCTTTGAGACATCGATGTAATAAGTGTGTGATTGCTACTCTGTTATAAATCCTTCAAAGTACTGTGTGGTGTCAGCATTACTGATCCAGGGATGACACCTGAGCACGGAGGTCAGACTGTTTGAGGTCTGGTCGCTACAAATTCACATATATGGTAATTAGACACTAAATAGGTGGCATTCACACAAAGCACGTCTAAACTAAGCAAATGACATAGCAATGCAAGATACCATACGCACGATATGAGCAACATAACCCTGCCAAGTTAGGGCATGCACCTTGGGGGGGGGGGGAATATGGCTGGTCATCTGTCTCTGAATCCTCCTCTGAGGAGCTATCAGTAACCAGCAAGACATGCGCTTCGTCAGATAGAATTGTCTGCTCTGAAGACCTTGTTTCCACTCTAGATTTTTCCATGACCGTTCCAAATGGCTGATGCACAGGAAGATTAATTGAATGTATTAAAATTGTTAACAAATTTAACACGTAATAAAAAATGATGGCATGATATAATTCACATATAAGATGACTGGCTAACCAGGATGGCATTGCAAAATTCACATATATGATGCCTGGCTAGACAAGATGGCATTGCATGATTCACATATACGATGAAGAAACTAAACAGATGGCATTGGCACAAAGCATGTCTAAACTAAGCAGATGACATCTTTAATGTATACAGTAAGCAATGCAAGGCACCATATGCATGATATTACCAACATCAGCATGCCAAGTTAGAGCGAAGACCTCATGGGGTAAATAGGAGTGGTCTTCTCCTTCTGAATCCCCCTCATAACAGTTATCTTCCTCTTGATTACGATCCAAAATGGGTGGAGGGGGGCTGCCTTTGCGCCCACCATGGAACGACGTCTGCATGAAATTTTATTGCCACGCAAGGCTCGTCTCTTTTGCTCTACATGATCAGTTCCAGTGTGTACAATAACTGGCATGCATAGGAATAAAACATAGTGAGATTATGTAAGGAGTGCATGCACAAATCCAGAGTGATGGTAGCAAACTGTGGCTAGACCCAAAACCAATGATAGCAGGCAGATAATAGCTTTAGTTAAAAAATACAGATAATGGCTGCTTTAATGTTTGTTTGCACCCAACATGAGACTCATAGTAGACACCGGAGATTAACCAGATAGTAGACAGATAGTACTTATTGCTGCCCCAATATGTACCCCACAACCATTTAAAAACTCAAGTTTCAGCATTAGTTTGGACCCGACTCGGAGTCTAATAGGTGAACACGACGTTAATGTAGCATGTCATCATATTAAGCGACGCATAACGTAAGTAGACACGGAAGAGTGCGACCTCTCTTGCGGACCCGTGTAGTCCTCAAGGTCATCTGCTCAGTTGATGATGGTAATGCAGTTGCCGTGGCTGCCGGCGACGGGGAAAAAGATCTGAGGCGGCGAAAGACGGTCTGGAGAGCGGATCCCTGCTGTGGTGAACCCTTCCGTTGTTGGAGCAGCTGAGCTGGGGTGGAACACAGCGCCGCAGGAGCAGGACAAACCACACAAGGTTTTCTTTGACACATATCTGTAACAGAAGTAATTGAGTAAGGGCTTGTTTGAATTTGAGGATTCTAACAATGCAGGGATAGGAAATAGACAGGAATAGGATAGGAATGCACGTGCAAAATTGAGAATTTAAAAACACATGATTTCTGCCAATCTGGGTGTTTGATTCACAACAATTGGTAGATCGCATGATGCAAAAAAGCATGGTGAGATTAAGTCAAACCACAAGAAAATGTACTATTATAATGCTATTATGCTACTATCTCTTAGTCTTGTGCTTGATGAATAGGAATATGAAAAGGAGGAGAAGTGGAAATTAGAATTCCTATGGTTTTTCTTTCAAGGAGACACTAAAGGAACAAATCCTACAATTTTCCTTTGCTCCATTCCTTTGCACCAAATTCATGAAAAGTAGTACCATAGGAAACTTTCCAATTCTGATGTTTTTCATTCACTTTTCCTTTCAAGCACTGGCGATTCTAGTAGGCAGGCTTGAGCAAGGAAAATCCTACACTAAAAAAAAATGTTTTTGTGCTACTTCTATTACTTTGGACCCAGGCCACTGCCATACTAGCTCAACTCCCAGGCCAATCGACAAATGCACAGCTCAAACGCGCAGAGATAAATAATGATGGCGTTCAAGAGAGTCCATCATGGATAGCTAAGTTGCCTGGTACCTCACTGCTTGTCATATAGTAGGATAAAATAATCGTAGTTCCCGTTACTATGAGTGCTCAGTGGACAATATATATAACATGTAGAGTAAAAAAGAGATGCAACAAGTGTACAACCTCTTTGGCGAAGCCATGTCGATCTCAGCGTGATTGGGTTGGCCGGTGAGGATGCTCTGGCTGACTTGGCTGTCGAGGAGGGGAATAAGATCTTAGGCGTCTGGAGATGGAGCCCGAGGTACTGCTCCGCTGTGATGGAGGGTTTCGTCGTTGGAGCAGCTCCAGTGAGTTGTACGACGCTGAGGCTGAAGCAGGACAAGAGAGACAACGAACAACGTTAACCTGAGTGGAATTCTAATAGCATCTCCAATACATGACGTAAAATACATAACCACAAAGTGCTAGATGTAAAATACATCAGCTGCTCATCTCTGAACTTAACTGTCGAAACTGAATTTAACTGTCGAAACTGAACTTAACTGTCGAAACTAAACTTAACTGTCGAAATTGAATTTTGCTGTCGAAACTGAATTTTGCTGTCGAAACTGAACGCACTAGCAAGGTGAGGCTACATGTCGGTCGACTGACTTTTTCATCTCTGGTCAGTCGATTTTGCAGCCGTTGGATACGAAATCAAGGGCCTGCGGTTCATCTTCAACCTCCACCCCCCTGAGCCGGCCAAACAGCAGCCCCGCGCCGCCCGCGGCCGGCGGTGCGTCGCCGCCCCCGCCCCGAAAACACTCCCCACCGTCGGTCCGCCGCCACCCCGGCCATCCCTCTAGGCCCCCCCGTGCCGAGCTTTTTCTCCGGCGATCCCCACGCCACCGCCCCGCCAACGCCCCGCCACCGCCGGCAACCACCGCCCCCATCCTGAACCCTAAGATAGATAGTGGGTCACCTCTCCGGCGAGCCCCCTCCCTGCTGCGGCTGGTTCTTCCTTCACCCCGGCGAGCCCCCCACCCCCTGAAAATCGACTGACCCAAAAGTCGATTCAGTCGACTGAAGTGTAGCTAAATCGGAGCAGCATCGTAAGCAAGATCAAGAGCGAGAGCAGCAGCGCGAGCAACAGCAATAGCAAGAGCAGACCAGGAAGGGGACCGAGAGCAAGAGCAGAGCAGCAGCGCGAGCGAGAGCTAAAGCAGCAGCAGCTCCTACTGATGTGGACGTCGCCCCGAGGGAGCGACGCCTTGGAGGAAGTGGCCGACGACGCCGTCGTGGATGGAGCCGCGCCGTGTCGGCTCGGGACCGAGCGCCGGCAGCACCGTGAGATCGAATCAAGAAGAAAATGCGGCGGTTAGTGTACAACCTCTTTGGTGGCGCCGATTAGGCCGCAGCTTCATCCGAGGAAACGGTGATGATGATGCTCTTCCGATGGTGTAGGTGAAGACGGTGGTGTGGGAATGGAGGTGGCGTGAAAGGCGAGGGGAACGTCAGGGCAACTCCTTGGAGGTGGAGGACGGGGTCGCTGAACCGGCGGGACGATGAGATCGACGACGGATCCTCATCCGGTACGATGGATGAGGGACGTCGAGGTGTTGCTGTGGACGACGTCGTCGGGGAAGAGGCTTCGACTGGGTGGCAGACGGAGCAGGGTGTGGGGTTTCGTCGCGGGTTTTCGCGGCCTTGGTGTACGAATGGGTGGGCGGATGGGATGGCAGTGGGGAACCATGGCTTAGAGACGCGCTTGTCCGAAATGTGGCGTAAGTTATGAAAGTACCCCCACCGATTTGAGGCGGTTCTTTCGGTTCAGGGGTACCACGGGCATTTCGCGTGTCGGGATTTCAAGGAGGTGGGAGTTTTTGCGTGCGTTGTAACTTCAGAATAGCAAGGAGCGGGTTGAGATGGAGGGAGTTGTCGGAGCACAACGAGACAAAGGTATATCTTAAATATTTCGGGCTAACAAGGCGCGGGTTGAAGAGGCGGGAGTTTCGCAGCACGATAGACAGAGACGCTAGCTTGAATTTTCGGCATAATAAGGCGCGGCTTGAAATTTCGGAAGAACAGGCTTAACGTGTACCAAAAAAAAGACAATTTGCACGTCAACACGCACAACACACACACAAACACCATTTGGACTAGAGTAAGGTACACGTGCATTGCACGCATGAGATTTGGCAACCAAATTATGAATAAATACCACATTATAGCATACAAGCTTTGAGTCATATATGCATGATGTAGATGTTCGTTTAATTCTTATAGTTCATTTCATTCAAAATCATCTAGTTTTTATAAGAAAGCTAATCTATTTTCAGATTCATGGAATTGTGCGTCGTAAGACATAAAGTAAAAACAAATAATGGCAAATCATGTAGAAAAACATTTGGGCAATTCTGATATGGAAGATTCTAGAACAAATAAGAAGTGCTTGTGTTTTGATGTTTGTGCACTATGCTTAAGTTCAACCATGGAGTCTTCTAGATTATACATGTGGCGAAATCTGGTGGAATCTAGATGATATCCAACGGCCAGCAGTGCTCAAATTTGCCATCTTTGGAACATCGGATTCGCCTCATCCAATGACCATCTTTCAAAGTTAAAGTTACCCGCACACAATATAAAAAAATATAAAATATAATATATATTGGGATATAGATATAGATATGTGATGCGAAAGCCGCCCATTATCTCCAATTAGAATAGTGTGTCCATGCACGGATGCGACATGGCCAAATGATGTCTGCCATCGGTATCTCAAATTCAAATCAGTCTGACCTTGTTCAATGTGTATACATTACAACATGCTCGTTTCCAAACCACATCACGCAGATCTCCGTTATATTCATGCATGCATGGGTTTCAAACATCAGGATCTCTTATTCAAATATTTGAATTCAACTTTACATTGATTATGACCTCACCTATTCAGCTATTCTTTTACACCCACACAGTAGTCTTCTCTTTATAATTGTACCACTAACTTTCTCTCGTGCATGCATGCACACATACTACTAGTCGGCATTATCCATCGTACGCATGCAATCTTTTTCTTCAGGTCGGTCTCCCATGAAGGCACACACCCACACACATCCCCTCTCCATCATATCGGGAATGCTTTATCTCTCACACATGCATGCGCAACGATCGATGTTCCTCTATGTATGTGTGTATATAGCTAGGTCTTTCATAGTTTTCCACACAAACCGATCAATCGATATATCCAGTGAGGTCTCACCCTCTTTCCCACGTCCACATCGATCAATCTATACCTCTCTATATAGGATTAACATATATAGCTAATACACCCACATTAATTATATATCCAACGTCCCCCTCTCATCATCCATGCCTTCCGCTTCATCTCTCAGACGCGTGCACAATGGCGAAGACAGGGGGCAGTAAGGGCCCTGCCCCGCTCCCCCCTAACATCACTATATATCGAGGCTGATATGAATGTGATCATTAGACAATTGCTGCTAAAAATGGTTTAAGTTCATGAATTGACCCTCCTCGTAAAGGATTAGCAATGCTTGGCACCTAGCTCATTTATTTTTCATGGCTCCGCCACTTCACGCAACAGCGCACGTGTTCGCCCCCTCTCTCTAAATATCGATCTCGCACTTGTGCATTCCTTCATAGTCTCCCTCCACTTGGCCCCTCGCACCATCTTCTAGCCCCCCACCGGATTTTGCCACATGTACAATCTAGCAGACTCCATGGTTGAACTTAAGCATAATGCACAAACCTCAAAACAACAGTGGTTCTCTTTTGTTCTAGAATCTTCCGTATCATAACTGCCCAAACTTTTTTTATAGTTGAATTGCCATTATTTGTTTTTACTTTATGCTTTACAATGCACAATTCCATGAATCATAAAATAGATTAAGGGCTTCTTTGATTCAAAGGATTCTCAAAGGAAATTTGGAGGATTCTAATCATTAGGAATTT
This sequence comes from Aegilops umbellulata, assembly GCA_032464435.1. Taxonomy (NCBI): domain Eukaryota; kingdom Viridiplantae; phylum Streptophyta; class Magnoliopsida; order Poales; family Poaceae; genus Aegilops; species Aegilops umbellulata. The sequence continues at coordinate 93,728,083 of CP136054.1, read as the reverse complement.
TTCCTATCTTGGTTGTTTGATTCGTAGGATTGTAAACCATAGGAATTTTTCCATATGATTCATTTGCACTAGATTTCATAGGAAACATCCCATCCACTCAAACCTCTTTGAAAGAATTCTGCGTTTTTTCTATGCACAATCAAACACTCGTACAATCCTGTAGGATTCAAGACGACATTCACCTATAATCCCATGTTTTTCCTATTCCCACGTTCTTAGCTTTTTTATAAAAACTAATTGATTTTGAATGAGATGAAATATAAGAATTAAACGAAGGGCTACATCAGGCATATATGACTCAGAGCTTACATGCTATAGTGTGGTATTTATTCATAAGTTGGTTGCAAAATCTGATGCGTGCAATGCACGTGTACCTTACTAGTACTTCGAGTATGTGCAAAACACGTAAATTAGAATACCAATGGCACGCTACACAGTGTCTCTCTTACAGTTCATGAAGCCACGTGGCACATGTGGAGGCGTTGTCGTGACCTCCTTACATGGATTGATCACAGTGACGTGCTGCTGGTTCCAGAAGAATGTACTCGTCCTCCCTGAGCCATACTGGCGGTACATGCACGAAGCGAAGATGTGCACGCACGCCACACACACACTCATTCCCTCGAACACACACGCGGGTACACGGGCGGACACAATTTTGTACCAAGATCCACCCCATGTGATAATTTGACGTGTGTAAAGTCGTTCACTTCATTGATGGTCAATTAATATAGCGCATGCAAATTGAGTGGACGTGAGGGCGGAAGAAAGACATTATTACTCCGCTGCGCGCATGCGAGTAGTTAAATCGTGGGTTGCTAGTAGTACTTCCATTGGTCTCCTTCGTATTTTGTGCCAATTTTTGATAGTAACATAATATTTACGTATTTGAGCAGTGTAGTGCTTGAAATTTATGTTCCGCTAAACTCATCGAGAGCCGTTTCAGGCCTCGAAACCAAAACCATCAATTAATTTTTACCTTGTTCCCATCACATTTGAAAGCCTGCTCACACCTACTAGTATGTACCAAACCTGAACGTGTTCCCACTATGCAGGTATTAGTACTAGTGCTAGTACTTAGGTTATAAAAAGGGGAACTACCTAACCGAAAATTACTCTACCTTTCCTCCCCATAAGTGCTTCTTCTTCGTCCGTCGTTGCCATGGCCGGTGAGCAGAGCTCTAGGTCGAGAACTACTCGTAACAAGGGAGCGACAACCAAGGCTGCGAAAAAAAAGAGAGGGCTCGCCGCCACGCAGAGACCTCGAAAGATCTCTCACGGGCAGGCGATGGCTCCCAGGAGCGCCCTAGCCGCGGAGGCGAACATGCCGAGCCGGCGGAGCTGGAGTCGTTATCCCTCGATGAAAGGATCGAGAAGAGGTGTCTAGAGGGGGGGGGTGATTAGACACTAGGTGCCAAAAGTTGCAGTTTTTAATATTCTTAAGTTTAAGTGGAGTTTGAGCACAAGTTTAACAAACACAATACATATCAAGCAAGCATGCAATGAGTATATGAGCAGCGGAAAGTAAAACATGCAACTTGCAAGAATGTAAAGGGAAGGGTTTGGAGTATTCAAACGCAATTGGAGACACGGATGTTTTTATCATGGTTCCGATAGGTGGTGCTATCGTACATCCACGTTGATGGAGACTTCAACCCACGGAGGGTAACGGTTGCGCTAGTCCATGGAGGGCTCCACCCACGAAGGGTCCACGAAGAAGCAACCTTGTCTATTCCATCATGGCCGTCGCTCACGAAGGACTTGCCTCACTAGCGGTAGATCTTCATGAAGTAGGCGATCTCCTTGCCCTTAGAAACTCCTTGTTTCAACACCACAATCTTGTCGGAGGCTCCCAAGTGACACCTAGCCAATCTAGGAGACACCACTCTCCAAGAAGTAACAAATGGTGTGTTGATGATGAACTCCTTGCTCTTGTGCTTCAAATGATAGTCTCCCCAACACTCAACTCTCTCTCACAGGATTTGGATTTGGTGGAAAGAAGATTTGAGTGGAAAGCAACTTGGGAAGGCTAGAGATCAAGATTCATATGGTTGGAATGGAATATCTTGACCTCAACACATGAGTAGGTAGTTCTCTCTCAGAAAATGTGTATTGGAAGTGTAGATGTGTTCTGATGGCTTTCTCCATGAATGAAGAGTGGGTGGATGGGTATATATATCCTTCACACAAAATCTAACCATTACACACAATTTGCCAAACTCGATGGGACCGAATGGTTAAACTCGGTCGGACCGATTCAGCAAACCTAGTGACCGTTAGGATTTTCGGTGAGACTGAGATGCAACTCGGTAGGACCGATATGGTTAGGGTTCGGGAATAACATAATCTCGGTGTGAACGATTACACAAACTTGGTGGGACCGATTTTGGTAATAAGCTAACCAGAGAGTTGGTCAGGCAAACTCGGTGAGACCGATTACACAAACTCAGTGGGACCGACTTTGGTAATAAGCTAACCAGAGAATTTGCATTGTAATCTTGGTAGTACCGATTGCTCAAACTCGGTGAGACCGATTTTGGTAATGGACATACACAGAGAGATTACAATCCCATCTGGTGAGACCGAGATCCCTATCGGTGAAACCGATTTGCTAAGGTTTGTGGCAGTGGCTATGACATTTGAAACTCGGTGGCTCCGGATAGAAAGAATCGGTGGGGCCGAGTTGGACTTTTGGTTTAGGTCATATGTGGATGTGGGAAGGTAGTTGAGGGTTTTGGAGCATATCACTAAGCACTTTGAGCAAGCAAGCCATTAAGCAACACCTCATCCCCTCTTGATAGTTTTGGCTTTTCCTATAGACTCAATGTGATCTTGGATCATTTAAATGGAAACTGTAGAGTCTTGATCTTGAAGCTTTGAGCCAGTCCTTTGTCCTTAGCATCTAGAAGGGGTTCCACATCCTTTAGTCCATGCCACTCCATTGTTGAACTTATCTGAAACATACTAGGTAAAAGTGTTAGTCTAACAAGAGATATGTTGACATTAATTACCAAAACCACCCAGGGAGCACTTGTGCTTTCAATCTCCCCCTTTTTTGGTAATTGATGACAACATACATCAAAGCTTTAGATAAAGATATAGAGAATAGCAAGTAAAGCTTTGGAAAGACATGTAACATGCATAGGCTCCCCTTACATGTATGCAAACATGTGAATATGGAATATAGGAGCATGTGAATGCATAAGCATGACAGAGTAAGCAATGTGTTACATGTATCTTGGCTATATGCATCAGAGCAAATGATGTGAATATGAGAAATGTACCTTCATGCTCATGAGTCATTCTTGCAAATAGTATGTACATCAGCAAGAACTTCTCATTCACATGACTGAGATGCATATACTTACCTTGTGGTCTTGAGTTGGCTTAGGATGGGATGAACCTGCGCAAACAAGGTTAATTAACACATATACACCTACTGACCAGAGCAAACAAGAGAAACTACAAGAGAACCAAGACTGGGATGGCATGTAGAGTGAGTACTAAGTACCACATTGGATATAAACATGTCCCCAAAGGTAAAGATATGCAATAAAATTAGAGATTTCCTTCCCTTAGATGTCTTGCTCCCCCTGAATCTGCATGGGATATTGGGAGAAGATAGGGAACAGAAAATCAGAGCAACAAAAAAGAAACAAAAGAGCTTGAGCTAAAGCAAGCAAACAAACATGTCTTTCCCTTCTTAAAGACATGTGACATCTCTCCTCTTGAACACCAAGCATCTGGGGTCTTTGATGATATTACTTTCTCCTTGTTGAGAAACTCTCTCCCCCTGAGTATTCTCTCTTTCTCCCCCTATAGGAAAGATTAAGCTTTGATGTGATCTCTCTCTCCCTGTTTGACATCAATTTCCAAGAAGGGCTCTTCTGGACATATGATACAAATGAGTTGGTCCTTGAGTCAAAGAGCAAAGTAGCATGTCTAATATGATGCTGGTAGAGGACAAGAATCATTGAGTGGAGCTGGAGCAAACAGAAATCAGGAATAAGTGGCAAGTTGGTTGTCCTGTGGTGGAATCGGTGACTCCGAGTTGTGTGCTTTGGTTGCACCGAAAGGTTTCGGTTGAGCCGAAGAAAGCAAACCGGTGGGACCGAGTTCATCAGAGTGAAACCACTTGTCACCTCATCTCACTAGACAAGTAAGATCTCACAAGGATTTGCAAGGAATTAACTGAAAGAGTTGCAATGAATTGGATGCAGAAAATGCAGAACAAAAGCAAAGAAAAGAAACTAAAAGATCTAGATGAAGTTTTTTTTGAGAAAGGGGAAACAAATATGCAAGAGACAAATGCAATAACATAGAAAAGAACACATGAGAACTTCATCTAGATTGGGCGGCGACAAAGTCACTTATGTTAGAGTATATTGACTTAGGAGTCAAGTGAGATCACTTGATCATAGGTCATACTCATCGTTTAAGCTCAAAATGGGGTTACCATTTTTCGTTTAAGCCTTTTGATGTATTCACATCTTGTCGAGTTGCTTTGACTCATGACTTGGAGTAAAGCTTCTCTAAGATGGAATAACATACCTTGGGTGGTGGTGTTGATCTTGCTCATGTAGTTGAACTTGTGTGGGTTGCTCAAGGTTGATGTAGTTTCATCAAGAGTTGGGAGCACCACTTGGAGTTTGAGTTCATCTACCTACATGGGTTAGTCTTGCAAGGAAGAGCACTTGTGTATCCAAAATGACAATTATAAGATTTAATCATAGAATTTGTCAAAGGATATGTTTGAATGGTTTCGTGCTTCCTTGTCCTCAACCACCATTGTGTAGAGACTTGGTGATGTAGAGATTGCTCAAGATGTGAGTGAGTTGCAATCTCATAGATTTAGATTCAACCAAGTACCTACACGGGTTAGATAACATGCAAGGTACAAATATATCCAAGACATATGAATAGTATCATAAGAGAAATATCGAGGATTAGTCATAGGCTCATGCCCCGCATGTATCAAATGGAGTTCCTACTCCAAGTTTGAAGCATCAATGATGTTCAATTCACCTCTCAACCTGCAAAACACTTTATCATTAAGTGGTTTAGTGAATATATCCGCCAATTGCTTATCGGTGCGAACATGCTTAATGTTAATGTCCCCTTTTGCAATATGATCTCTAATGAAATGATGACGAACTTCAATATGCTTAGTTCGAGAGTGTTGCACAGGAGTGTGAGCAATCTTAATAGCACTTTCATTGTCACATAGCAATGGAACATGTTTCACATATATCACATAATATTTAAGAGTTTGGGTCATCCAAAGTAATTGAGCACAACATGAACCAGCGGCAATGTATTCCGCTTCGGCGGTGGATAAGGGTACCGAGTTTTGTTTCTTGGAAGACCAAGATACAAGAGATCTACCAAGGAATTGACAAGTACCCGAAGTGGACTTTCTATCAACCTTGTCTCCGGCATAGTCCGAATCGGAGTAACCAACAAGATCAAAAGAGGACCTCTTAGGATACCAAATGCCAAAATTTGGTGTATGGATTAGGTATCTCACTATCCTTTTCACAGCCTTAAGATGACATTCTTTAGGAGCAGCTTGATATCGTGCACACATGCACACATTTAGCATAATATCGGGACGTGAGGCACATAGATATAACAATGAACCAATCATAGAGCGATAAACCTTTTGATCAACCGGTTCACCACCTTTGGTCAAATCAAGATGTCCACTAGTAGGCATGGGTGTAGTCATACCTTTGCATTCTGGCATATTGAACTTCTTGAATAAGTCCTTGGTGTACTTCGTTTGAGATACAAAGGTACCTTCCTTAGTTTGCTTGATTTGCAAACCGAGAAAGAATTTGAGTTCACTCATCATAGACATCTCAAACTTCTCCGACATTAGCTTTCCAAACTTCTCACTAAATTGAGGGTTAGTTGAACCAAATATGATATCATCAACAGAAATTTGGCACACAGATAGTTCTCCATTAACCCTTTTAATGAAAAGAGTAGAATCAATTTTACCAATTTCAAAGCCTTTTTCAATGAGGAACTTGTTCAAGCATTTATACCATGCTCTAGGAGCTTGTTTAAGACCGTAAAGAGCTTTGTGAAGTTTGTAAACATGATTAGGTTTCTTAGGGTTGACGAAGCCGGGAGGTTGCTTAACATAAACTTCCTCCTCAATTTTGCCATTTAGAAAAGCACTTTTAGTGTCCATTTGGTACAAAGTGATATCATGGTGATTAGCATAGGCAAGTAAGATGCGAATGGACTCAAGTCTAGCAATGGGAGAATATGTCTCACCATACTCCATACCTTCAACTTGTGTGTAGCCTTGGGCGACGAGACGTGCTTTGTTGCGAACCACTTGTCCATCTCCATCTTGCTTGTTACAAAACACCCATCTGGTACCAATGATGTTGTGGTTGTTGTCGGGCTTCTCGACCAATGTCCACACTTGATTTCTCTCAAAGTGGTGTAGCTCTTCATGCATAGCGTTTATCCAATCCGGATCCTCCAATGCTTCTTCAACCTTCATAGGTTCAATGCTAGAGATGAATGAGTAATGTTCACAAAAGTTAGCTAAACGAGTTTTAGAGCGAGTGGTTCTCCCGGTTTGGATATCTTTGTAGATTTGCTCGACGGGATGATCTTTGGCAATTCTTGCTCGAACTCGTGAAATCTTTTGCTTGGGTTGAGGTGGAACATCCTCTTCATCTTGTTCTTCTTCTTGGCCTTCTTCATTGTTGATGTTGTCGTTCTCTTGTCATGGTGGAGAAGGAGGTTGTTGATGCTAATCTTGGTGTACTTCCTCGTTTTCTTCATCTTGGCGTGTCCCACTTGTGGATGCTTCCGTATCGACTCTTGGTTCACCTTGTCGTGAGGTAGAAGCTTCCACTTGGATGGACGAGGTACTCTCCTTCACTTCCATTGGACGAATCTTGCCAATGGACAAGTCTTGAATTGCTTCTGAAGGGTCTTTGTCTCCTACATCAATTGGCAATTGCTCTACTTGCGAGCCGTTAGATTCATCAAACTTCACATCTACCGTCTCTTCAACCTTTCGGGTGAAATTGTTGTAGACACGGTAAGTGTGAGAGTTTGAGCCATAACCAAGTAGGAACCTTCATGAGATTTAGGAGCAAATTTAGAACGACGATGCTTATCAAGAATGTAGCACTTTGAGCCGAATACTCGAAAGTATCCAACTTGGGGTTTGTTACCGGTGAGGAGCTCATATGCCGTCTTGCCGAGTAACTTGTGAAGATACAAGCGATTTGTTGCATGCAAGCTGTCTCAACCGCTTCCGCCCAAAAGTGCTTTGGCGTTTTGTACTCATCAAGCATCATTCTTGCCATCTCGATAAGAGTCCGATTCTTCCTCTCAACAACTCCATTTTGTTGAGGTGTGTATGTAGCCGAGAACTCGTGTGAAATCCCTTCTTCGTCAAGAAAGGTGTCCACATTTGCGTTCTTGAACTCCGTTCCGTTGTCGCTCCGAACCTTCTTGATCTTCATGTCAAACTGATTTTGGGCCTTTCTAGCGAAGTTTTTGAGGATCTTTTGGACCTGCGATTTGTCATCAAGAAAGAACACCCACGTAAATCTTGAAAAATCATCAACTATGACTAGACCAAATGAGTTACCACCAAGACTCTTGTAGGCATTTGGTCCAAAGAGATCCATGTGAAGTAGCTCGAGTGGTCTTCTTGTGGTCATGATGTTCTTCGCGCGGTGACTTCCTCCAACTTGTTTTCCTTCTTGACAAGCACTACAAAGTCTATCCTTGTCAAATATGACATCTTTTATTCCAAGGATATGATCACCTTTAATAAGCTTATCAAGATTTCGCATTCCAACATGACCTAGTCTTCTATGCCACAACCAGCCTTTAGAAGATTTAGCAATTAAGCAAGTTTTAGGTTGAGCCTTTTTAGTGAAATCAACAATGTAAAGATCTCCTCTACATATACCGGTAAAGACCATTTCATAATTGTCTCTATGAAACACTTGGCAATCTACTTCAGTGAATAAGACATTGAAATCGAAATCCGCAAGTCTAGAAACTGAAAGTAAATTGTATCCAAGGGATTCAACGAGCATGACATTTTGTATGGAGCTATCGTGTGAGATGGCCACCTTACCAAGACCAACCACCTTACCCTTTGAATTATCACCAAAAGTGACATATTTTCGAGGGCCGTCATTTTCAGCAAGCTCATTAAACATATCTTCATTTCCGGTCATATGATCAGTACATCCACTATCAAGGACCCATTCCTTTCCTCCAGCCATGTAGCCACGAAGATTTGCGATAAGACCAAAATGTCTCATTGCATCATAGAGATCATAGTCACTATCATCATCTTCATCATAGTATCCATGTTCAACATCCTCTTGTGATTGATCAATTCCTAGAGAGGGTAATTCATTAGATAAATGATCATCAAAATGGTTACCTTTATGAATTCTAATAGCTTCGGATATGATATCGCTAATGATTCCAACGTTTCCTTTAGCACGCATGAGATTGGTAAGCTCGAATAGGCAATCACCGAAGCTAGGATCACTAGAGTTCATCTTACTCAAGGCAATAGACTTACGGAGAATTCCGTCTAAGTTTTTCAAGGAATAACTTGGAAATCATTCCTTAAGAAATTTCCATATAGTATAGGCACAATCAAGAGTAGGCAAACTAGCAATCAAATTCTTGGGCAATCCTCTTATGATAAGATTGATGGTTCTAAGATTGCGAATCATGTCAAGATCTTCATCTAGGGTAGGGTGCAAAGGATCAACATGAGGTGCACAAGGTCTAGCAATGTACTTGTTCAAATGATATTCATTGAAAATCTCAAGCATTTCATTTTTCCACTCATGAAAATACTCTCCATCAAGAATAGGCACTCTATGTCTAAGACTTCCCAAAGTAGACACATCCATCTTCCTCCAATGGTGTTTAAACCAAGGCAATGGAGACAAAAGCTCTGATACCAATTGAAAGGATCGAGAAGAGGTGTCTAAGGGGGGGGGGGGTGATTAGACACTAGGTGCCAAAAGTTGCAGTTTTTAATATTCTTAAGTTTAAGTGGAGTTTGAGCACAAGTTTAACAAACACAATACATATAGAGCAAGCATGCAATGAGTATATGAGTAGCGGAAAATAAAGCATGCAACTTGCAAGAATGTAAAGGGAAGGGTTTGGAGTATTTAAACGCAATTAAAGACACATATGTTTTTGTCGTGGTTCCGACAGGTGGTGCTATCGTACATCCACGTTGATGGAGACTTCAACCCACGGAGGGTAACAGTTGCGCGAGTCCACGAAGGGCTCCACCCACGAAGGGTCCACGAAGAAGCAACCTTGTCTATTCCATCATGGCCATCGCCCACGAAGGACTTGCCTCACTAGCGGTAGATCTTCATGAAGTAGGCGATCTTCTTGCCCTTACAAACTCCTTGGTTCAACTCCACAATCTTGTCGGAGGCTCCCAAGTGACACCTAGCCAATCTAGGAGACACCACTCTCCAAGAAGTAACAAATGGTGTGTTGATGATGAACTCCTTGCTCTTGTGCTTCAAATGATAGTCTCCCCAACACTCAACTCTCTCTCACAGGATTTGGATTTGGTGGAAAGAAGATTTGAGTGGAAAGCAACTTGGGAAGGCTAGAGATCAAGATTCATATGGTTGGAATGGAATATCTTGACCTCAACACATGAGTAGGTAGTTCTCTCTCAGAAAATGTGTATTGGAAGTGTAGATGTGTTCTGATGGCTTTCTCCATGAATGAAGAGTGGGTGGATGGGTATATATATCCTTCACACAAAATCTAACCATTACACACAATTTGCCAAACTCGATGGGACCGAATGGTTAAACTCGGTCGGACCGATTCAGCAAACCTAGTGACCGTTAGGATTTTCGGTGAGACTGAGATGCAACTCGGTAGGACCGATATGGTTAGGGTTCGGGCATAACATAATCTCGGTGTGAACGATTACACAAACTTGGTGGGACCGATTTTGGTAATAAGCTAACCAGAGAGTTGGTCAGGCAAACTCGGTGAGACCGATTACACAAACTCAGTGGGACCGACTTTGGTAATAAGCTAACCAGAGAATTTGCATTGTAATCTTGGTAGTACCGATTGCTCAAACTCGGTGAGACCGATTTTGGTAATGGACATACACAGAGAGATTACAATCCCATCTGGTGAGACCGAGATCCCTATCGGTGAAACCGATTTGCTAAGGTTTGTGGCAGTGGCTATGACATTTGAAACTCGGTGGCTCCGGATAGAAAGAATCGGTGGGGCCGAGTTGGACTTTTGGTTTAGGTCATATGTGGATGTGGGAAGGTAGTTGAGGGTTTTGGAGCATATCACTAAGCACTTTGATCTAGCAAGCCATTAAGCAACACCTCATCCCCTCTTGATAGTATTGGCTTTTCCTATAGACTCAATGTGATCTTGGATCACTTAAATAGAAAATGTAGAGTCTTGATCTTGAAGCTTTGAGCCAGTCCTTTGTCCTTAGCATCTAGAAGGGGTTCCACATCCTCTAGTCCATGCCACTCCATTGTTGAACTTATCTGAAACATACTAGGTAAAAGTGTTAGTCCAACAAGAGATATGTTGACATTAATTACCAAAACCTGTTGGAAATATGCCCTAGAGGCAATAATAAAAGCATTATTATTATATTTCCTTGTTCATGATAATTGTCTTTATTCGTGCTATAATTGTTTTATCCGGAAATCGTAATACATGTGTGAATAATAGACAACAACATGTCCCTAGTAAGCCTCTAGTTGACTAGCTCGTTGATCAACAGATAGTCATGGTTTCCTGACTATGGGCATTGGATGTCAATGATAACGAGATCACATCATTAGGAGAATGATGTGATGGACAAGACCCAATCCTAAACATAGCATAAGATCGCATAGTTCGTTTGCTAGAGTTTTCCAATGTCAAGTATCCTTTCCTTAGACCACGGGATCGTGTAACTCCCGGATACCGTAGGAGTGCTTTGGGTGTGCCAAACGTCACAACGTAACTGGGTGACTATAAAGGTATACTACGGGTATCTCTGAAAGTGTCTGTTGGGTTGACACGGATCGAGACTGGGATTTGTCACTCCGCTTGACGGAGAGGTATCACCGGGCCCTCTCGGTAATGCATCATCATAATGAGCTCAATGTGATCAAAGTGTTTGATCACGGGATCATGCATTACGGTACGAGAAAAGTGACTTGCCGGTAACGAGATTGAACGAGGTATTGGGATACCGACGATCGATTCTCGGGCAAGTAAAATACCGATTGACAAAGGGAATCGTATGCGGGATTAATTGAATCCTCGACATCGTGGTTCATCCGACGAGATCATCGTGGAGCATGTGGGAGCCAACATGGGTATCCATATCCCGCTGTTGGTTATTGCCCGAGAGCCGTCTCGGTCATGTCTGCATGTCTCCCGAACCCGTAGGGTCTACACACTTAAGGTTCGGTGACGCTAGGGTTGTGAAGATATGTATATGCAGTAACCCGAATGTTGTTCGGAGTCCTGGATGAGATCCCGGACGTCACGAGGAGTTTTGGAATGGTCCGGAGGTAAAGAATTATATATAGAAAGTGCTGTTTTGGCCATCGGGACAAGATTTGGGGTTATCGATATTGTACCGGGACCACCGGATGGTCCCGGGGGGTCCACCAGGTGGGGCCACCTGCCTTGGGGGGCCACATGGGCTCTAGGGGTGCGCCTTGGCCTGCATGGGCCAAGGGGAACCAGCCCCTAGAGGCCCATGCGCCTAAGGGGGGGGGAACCCTAAAAGGGGGGGCGCCCCCTTGCTTGGGGGGCAAGCCCCACCCTTGGCCGCCGCTCCCCCTAGGAGATTCCATCTCCTAGGGCCGGCGCCCCCCCAAGGGGCTATATAAAGGGGGGAGGGGAGGGGGGGCAGCGCACCCTTGCTCCTGGCGCCTCCCTCTCCCTCCCCAACACCTCCTCCTCCTCCGTTGAGCACGGCGAAGCCCTGTCGGAGTACTGTAGTTCCACCATCACCACGCCGTCGTGCTGCTGCTGGAGCCTTCTTCCCCAACCTCTCCTTTGCCTTGCTGGATCAAGAAGAAGGAGACGTTATGCTGACCGTACGTGTGTTGAACGCGGAGGTGCCGTCCTTTTGGTGCTAGGATCTCCGGTGATTTGGATCACGTCGTGTACGACTACCTCATCCCCGTTCATTGAACGCTTCCGCTCGCGATCTACAAAGTGGTATGTAGATGCAATCCCTCTCCCATGACTCGTTGCTTAGATGAACTCATAGATGGATCTTGGTGAAACCGTAGGAAAAATTTTAATTTTCTGCAACGTTCCCCAACAGTGGCATCATGAGCTAGGTCTATGCGTAGTTCTCTATTGCACGAGTAGAACACAATTTGTTGTGGGCGTAGATGTTGTCAACTTTCTTGCCGCTACTAGTCTTATCTTGCTTCAGTGGTATTGTGGGATGAAGCGGCCCGGACCAACTTTACACGTACTCTTACGTGAGACCGGTTCCACCGACTAACATGCACTAGTTGCATAAGGTGGCTGGCGGGTGTCTGCCTCTCCCACTTTAGTTGGAGCGGATTCGATGAAAAGGGTCCTTATGAAGGGTAAATAGAAGTTGACAAATCACGTTGTGGCTTTCACGTAGGTAAGAAAACGTTCTTGCTAGAACCCTAATTCAGCCACGTAAAACTTGCAACAACAATTAGAGGACGTCTAACTTGTTTTTGCAGCAAGTGCTTTGTGATATGATATGGCCAAAGTTGTGATGAATGATGAATGATCTATATGTGATGTATGAGATGTTCATGCTATTGTAATAGGAATCACGACTTGCATGTCGATGAGTATGACAACCGGCAGGAGCCATAGGAGTTGTATTTATTTTTGTATGACCTGCGTGTCATTGAGAAACGCCATGTAAATTACTTTACATTATTGCTAAACACGTTAGCCATAGTAGTAGAAGTAATAGTTGGCGAGCAACTTCATGGAGACACGATGATGGAGATCATGATGATGGAGATCATGGTGTCAAGCCGGTGACAAGATGATCATGGAGCCCCAAGATGGAGATCAAAGGAGCTATGTGATATTGGCCATATCATGTCACGTTTATTATTTGATTGCATGTGATGTTTATCATGTTTTGCATCTTGTTTACTTAGAACGACGGTAGTAAATAAGATGATCCCTCATAATAATTTCAAGAAAGTGTTCCCCCTAACTGTGCACCGTTGCGACAGTTCGTTGTTTCGAAGCACCACGTGATGATCGGGTGTGATAGATTCTAACGTTCACATACAACGGGTGTAAGACAGATTTACACACGCAAAAACACTTAGGTTGACTTAACGAGCCTAGCATGTACAGACATGGCCTCGGAACACAAAAGACCGAAAGGTCGAGCATGAGTCGTATAGAAGATACGATCAACATGAAGATGTTCACCGATGTTTACTAGTCCGTCTCACGTGATGATCGGACACGGCCTAGTTGACTCGGATCATGTAATACTTAGATGACTAGAAGAGGGATGTCTATCTAAGTGGGAGTTCATTAAATAATTTGATTAAATGAACTTTATTATCATGAACTTAGTCTAAAATATTTACAATATGTCTTGTAGATCAAATGGCCAACGTAGTCCTCAACTTCAACGCATTCCTAGAGAAAACCAAGCTGAAAGACGATGGCAGCAACTATACGGACTGGGTCCGGAACCTGAGGATCATCCTCATAGCTGCCAAGAAAGATTATGTCCTACGAGCACCGCTGGGTGACGCACCTATTCTCCCTGCAGAACAAGACGTTATGAACGCTTGGCAGTCACGCTGCGATGATTACTCCCTCGTTCAGTGCGGCATGCTTTACAGTTTAGAGCCGGGGCTCCAAAAGCGTTTTGAGAGACATGGAGCATATGAGATGTTCGAAGAGCTGAAAATGGTTTTCCAAGCTCATGCCCGGGTCGAGAGATATGAAGTCTCCGACAAATTCTTTAGCTGTAAGATGGAGGAAAATGGCTCTGTCAGTGAACACATAGTCAAAATGTCTGGGTTGCACAACCGCTTGACTCAACTGGAAGTTAATCTCCCGGATGAAGCGGTCATTGACAGAATCCTCCAGTCGCTTCCACCTAGCTACAAGAGCTTTGTGATGAACTACAATATGCAGGGGATGGTAAAGACCATTCCTGAGGTATATGCTATGCTGAAATCAGCAGAGGTAGAAATCAAGAAGGAGCATCAAGTGTTGATGGTGAATAAAACCACTAAGTTCAAGAAGGGCGAGGGTAAAAAGAACTTCAAGAAGGACGGCAAGGAAGTTGCCACGCCCGGTAAGCAAGTTGCCGGGAAGAAGCCAAAGAATGGACCCAAGCCCGAGACTGAGTGTTTTTATTGCAAGGGAAGTGGTCACTGGAAGCGGAACTGCCCCAAATACTTCGCGGACAAGAAGGCCGGCAAAACAAAAGGTATATGTGATATACATGTAATTGATGTGTACCTTACCAGTACTCGTAGTAGCTCTTGGGTATTTGATACCGGTGCAGTTGCTCACATTTGTAACTCAAAGCAGGAGCTGCGGAATAAACGGAGACTGGCGAAGGACGAGGTGACGATGCGCGTCGGGAATGGTTCCAAGGTCGATGTGATCGCCGTCGGCACGCTACCTCTAACATTTACCTACGGGATTAGTTTTAAACCTCAATAATTGTTATTTAGTGCCAAGTTTGAGCATGAACATTGTGTCTGGATCTCGTTTAATTCGAGATGGCTACTCATTTAAATCCGAGAATAATGGTTGTTCTATTTATATGAGAGATATGTTTTATGGTCATGCTCCGATGGTTAATGGTTTATTCTTAATGAATCTCGTACGTGATGATACACATATTCATAGTGTGAATACCAAAAGAGTTAAAGTTGATAACAATAGTCCCACATATTTGTGGCACTGCCGCCTTGGTCACATAGGTGTCAAACGCATGAAGAAGCTCCACGCAGATGGACTTTTAGAGTCTCTTGATTATGAATCATTTGACACATGTGAACCATGCCTCATGGGTAAAATGACCAAGACTCCATTCTCAGGAACAATGGAGCGAGCAACCAACTTATTGGAAATCATACGTACCGATGTGTGTGGTCCAATGAGTGTTGAGGCTCGCGGTGGCTATCGTTATGTTCTCACCCTCACTGATGACTTGAGTAGATATGGGTATATCTACTTGATGAAACACAAGTCTTAGACCTTTGAAAAGTTCAAGGAATTTCAGAGTGAGGTTGAAAATCAACATGATAGAAAGATCAAGTTTCTACGATCAGATCGTGGAGGAGAATACTTGAGTCACGAATTTGGCACACACTTAAGAAAATGTGGAATAGTTTCACAACTCACGCCGCCTGGAACACCTCAGCGTAATGGTGTGTCTGAATGTCGTAATCGCACTCTATTAGATATGGTGCAATCTATGATGTCTCTTACCGACTTACCGCTATCTTTTTGGGGCTATGCTTTAGAGACTGCCGCATTCACTTTAAATAGGGCTCCGTCGAAATCCGTTGAGACGACACCGTATGAATTATGGTTTGGGAAGAAACCTAAGCTGTCGTTTCTAAAAGTTTGGGGATGCGATGCTTATGTCAAGAAACTTCAACCTAAAAAGCTCGAACCCAAGTCGGAAAAATGCGTCTTCATAGGATACCCTAAAGAAACTATTGGGTATACCTTCTACCTCAGATCTGAAGGCAAGATCTTTGTTGCCAAGAATGGGTCCTTTCTAGAGAAAGAGTTTCTCTCGAAAGAAGTAAGTGGGAGGAAAGTAGAACTTGATGAAGTGTTACCTCTTGAACCGGAAAA
This sequence comes from Aegilops umbellulata, assembly GCA_032464435.1. Classification (NCBI taxonomy): domain Eukaryota; kingdom Viridiplantae; phylum Streptophyta; class Magnoliopsida; order Poales; family Poaceae; genus Aegilops; species Aegilops umbellulata. The sequence goes on along the minus strand of CP136054.1, from coordinate 93,712,192 downwards.
TGGCGAAACTCAAGAAAACGTTCGTGAGGTGCCTGCACCGACTAGAGAGGAAAATAATGATAATGATCAAGATACTTCTAATCAAGCTCCTACTGAAATTCGAAGATCCACAAGGACACGTTCCGCACCAGAGTGGTACGGCAACCCTGTCTTGGAAATCATGTTGTTAGACAACGGTGAACCTTCGAACTATGAGGAAGCAATGGCGGGCCCGGATTCCGACAAATGGCTGGAAGCCATGAAATCCGAGATAGGATCCATGTATGAAAACGAAGTATGGACTTTGACTGACTTGCCTGTTGAGCGGCGAGCCATAGAAAATAAATGGATCTTTAAGAAGAAGACAGACGCGGATGGTAATGTGACCATCTATAAAGCTCGGGTTGTCGCTAAGGGTTATCGACAAGTTCAAGGAATTGACTACGATGAGACTTTCTCACCGGTAGCGAAGCTGAAGTCCGTCCGAATCATGTTAGCAATTGCCGCATTCTACGATTATGAAATATGGCAAATGGACGTCAAAACGGCATTCCTTAATGGTTTCCTTAAGGAAGAATTGTATATGATGCAGCCGGAAGGTTTTGTCGATCCTAAGAATGCTGACAAGGTGTGCAAGCTCCAACGCTCGATTTATGGGTTGGTGCAAGCATCTCGGAGTTGGAACATTCGCTTTGATGAGATGATCAAAGTGTTTGGGTTTACGCAGACTTATGGAGAAGCCTGCGTTTACAAGAAAGTGAGTGGGAGCGCTGTAGCATTTCTCATATTATATGTAGACGACATACTTTTGACGGGAAATGGTATAGAACTCTTGGACAACATTAAGGCCTACTTGAATAAGAGTTTTTCAATGAAGGACCTTGGAGATGCTTCTTATATATTAGGCATCAAGATCTATAGAGATAGATCGAGACGCCTCATAGGTCTTTCACAAAGCACATACCTTGATAAAATATTGAAGAAGTTCAATATGGATCAATCTAAGAAAGGGTTCTTACCTGTGTTACAAGGTGTGAAATTGAGCTCAGCTCAATGTCCGACCACGGCAGAAGATATAGAAGAGATGAGTGTCATCCCCTATGCCTCAGCCATAGGTTCTATTATGTATGCCATGCTGTGTACCAGACCTGATGTAAACCTTGCCGTAAGTTTGGTAGGAAGGTACCAAAGTAATCCCGGCAAGGAACACTGGACAGCGGTCAAGAATATCCTGAAGTACCTGAAAAGGACTAAGGATATGTTTCTCGTTTATGGAGGTGACGAAGAGCTCGTCGTAAAGGGTCACGTCGACACTAGCTTCGACACAGATCTGGATGACTCTAAGTCACAAACCGGATACGTGTATATTTTGAATGGTGGGGCAGTAAGCTGGTGCAGTTGCAAGCAAAGCGTCGTGGCGGGATCTACATGTGAAGCGGAGTACATGGCAGCCTCGGAGGCAGCACATGAAGCAATTTGGGTGAAGGAGTTCATCACCGACCTCGGAGTCATACCCAATGCGTCGGGGCCAATCAAACTCTTCTGTGACAACACTGGAGCTATTGCACTTGCCAAGGAGCCCAGGTTTCACAAGAAGACCAGGCACATCAAGCGTCACTTCAACTCCATTCGTGAAAATGTTCAAGATGGAGACATAGAAATTTGTAAAGTACACACGGATCTGAATGTCGCAGATCCGTTGACTAAACCTCTCCCTAAGGCAAAACATGATCAGCACCAGAACTCTATGGGTGTTCGATTCATCATAATGTAACTAGATTATTGACTCTAGTGCAAGTGGGAGACTGTTGGAAATATGCCCTAGAGGCAATAATAAAAGCATTATTATTATATTTCCTTGTTCATGATAATTGTCTTTATTCGTGCTATAATTGTGTTATCCGGAAATCGTAATACATGTGTGAATAATAGACAACAACGTGTCCCTAGTAAGCCTGTAGTTGACTAGCTCGTTGATCAACAGATAGTCATGGTTTCCTGACTATGGGCATTGGATGTCAATGATAACGAGATCACATCATTAGGAGAATGATGTGATGGACAAGACCCAATCCTAAACATAGCATAAGATCGCATAGTTCGTTTGCTAGAGTTTTCCAATGTCAAGTATCCTTTCCTTAGACCATGAGATCGTGTAACTCCCGGATACCGTAGGAGTGCTTTGGGTGTGCCAAACATCACAACGTAACTGGGTGACTACAAAGGTATACTACGGGTATCTCTGAAAGTGTCTGTTGGGTTGACACGGATCGAGACTGGGATTTGTCACTCCGCTTGACGGAGAGGTATCACCGGGCCCTCTCGGTAATGCATCATCATAATGAGCTCAATGTGATCAAAGTGTTTGATCACGGGATCATGCATTACGGTACGAGAAAAGTGACTTGCCGGTAACGAGATTGAACGAGGTATTGGGATACCGACGATCGAATCTCGGGTAAGTAAAATACCGATTGACAAAGGGAATCGTATGCGGGATTAATTGAAACCTCGACATCGTGGTTCATTCGATGAGATCATCGTGGAGCATGTGGGAGCCAACATGGGTATCCAGATCCCGCTGTTGGTTATTGCCCGGGAGCCGTCTCGGTCATGTCTGCATGTCTCCCGAACCCGTAGGGTCTACACACTTAAGGTTCGGTGACGCTAGGGTTGTGAAGATATGTATATGAAGTAACCCGAATGTTGTTCGGAGTCCCGGATGAGATCCCGGACGTCACGAGGAGTTTCGGAATGGTCCGAAGGTAAAGAATTATATATAGAAAGTGCTGTTTTGGCCATCGGGACAAGATTCGGGGTTATCGGTATTGTACCGGGACCACCGGATGGTCCCGGGGGGTCCACCAGGTGGGGCCACCTGCCTCGGGGGGCCACACGGGCTCTAGGGGTGCGCCTTGGCCTGCATGGGCCAAGGGGAACCAGCCCCTAGAGGGCCATGCGCCTAAGGGGGGGGGGACCCTAAAAGGGGGGGCGCCCCCTTGCTTGGGGGGCAAGCCCCACCCTTGGCCGCCGCTCCCCCTAGGAGATTCCATCTCCTAGGGCCGGCTCCCCCCCAAGGGGATATATAAAGGGGGGAGGGGAGGGGGGCAGCGCACCCTTGCTCCTGGCGCCTCCCTCTCCCTCCCCAACACCTCCTCCTCCTCCGTTGAGCACGGCGAAGCCCTGCCGGAGTACTGTAGTCCCACCATCACCACGCCATCGTGCTGCTGCTGGAGCCTTCTTCCCCAACCTCTCCTTTGCCTTGCTGGATCAAGAAGAAGGAGACGTTACGCTGACTGTATGTGTGTTGAACGCGGAGGTGCCGTCCCTTCGGTGCTAGGATCTCCGGTGATTTGGATCACGTCGTGTACGACTACCTCATCCCCGTTCATTGAACGCTTCCGCTCGCGATCTACAAAGTGGTATGTAGATGCAATCCCTCTCCCATGACTCGTTGCTTAGATGAACTCATAGATGGATCTTGGTGAAACCATAGGAAAAATTTTAATTTTCTGCAACGTTCCCCAACAAAACCACCCAGGGAGCACTTGTGCTTTCACTCGACGACATGACCGATCAGCTCAATAAGCAGAAGGAGTTCATCCAAGGCTTGATGGAGTTTCTGAAGGAGAGCCTCGACGACATGCCCGCTGAGCTCAATCAGCAGGGGGAGTTGACCGCCGGCTTGGTGATGCTGCTGAAGAAGAGCATTGCCACGGAGAAGAAGGCGACTGACGAAATCCTACTACTTCGGGAGGACAATGCGAAGCTCTGCCACGAGATTGACCTGTTGAAGGAGAAGAACGCCGGCTGGAAGAAGCTGCATGAGAATAGTAGTTCCTCGATGAAGATGCTACAGGCCCTCGTCATGGAAGAGAAGGAAGAGTTGGCGAAGCTCCGCATCGAGCACCCGACTGCTGTCAAGCTACGTAATATGGTCGTGGAACCGATGATGAAGGCTCGCGTCGAGAAATGCCGCGTCATGGACACAATGATGAAGATGGCGGAGGAGACGCGCAAGGAGATGGAGGTCGTGGAGGCGATGAAGAAGCAGTTATGACTCCGTGGCGAATTAGATCATTTGGGGTGATAATCTTCCTTCTTCTTTTGCTCCTGTGTTTCATCTTTTGCTTCGGGTGTTTTGCCGCACGTGTCATGTTCTCTGCGAGGCATGAATAGAACAATGGTTTTTTTAGGGAATGAATAGAACAATGCTAACAATGAGATGACTAGCAAATTAGATCATTTTTATCGCCATATGGCACTGGGTTGGCGTGTTTCGTGCTCCTCCATCGCAGTACTACTCCAGTGGAAAACTTGAGTATACCGCACGGTTCTTTGCTCCTCCTCGATCAGGTCGTCGACACATTTATACGAGCAGTCAAATCACAAGGCCCCGCCTTCCAGCAGTAATGAGCCGTCAAATCACAAAGGCCCTCGCCTCTCGTGAAACCGACCAAGCTAGACTGCCCCACCCTCTAGCCTTTTAAAAAATGTATACTTTTGTACAGCAGTAGTATCGATGGATTGAGCCATGGAGCAAAACTTGAAATAAAAAAAAGGTGGTACATATAGAGAGCGCTCGTCGCCAAATTATGCATATAGTACTATTAAAAAGGCTAGTCACAATAATGGTGTCCAACACAACCTACCCCTCAAATAAAACTAAGAGGGTGCTTGGATACGTTTTAGTCCCATGACTAAAAGTAGTGGGACTAAAACATGCTAGCCTCACCCATGCTTGGATCCAAATACTAAAAAGGCTAAAATCAAGTTAATGAGCATTTATTATCCTCCAAACCCTCCAATCCAGAACTCGCCTGTGTTAAAGGAGAGGAGTTAAATGAGTAGAGAGAGGACTAATCCACATTTAATAGGGGTACCCCTGACTAAAAAAATTTAGTCTCAAGACTAGTTTTAGCCCCTCTTTAGTCAAGGGTGCTTGGTGTTGGGGAACGTAGCAGAAATTCAAAATTTTCCTACGTATCACCAAGATCTATCTATGGAGAGACCAGCAACAAAGGGAAGGAGAGTGCATCTACATACCCTTGTAGATCGCTAAGCGGAAGCGTTCAAGTGAACGGGGTTGATGGAGTCGTACTCGTCGTGATTCAAATCACCGATGACCAAGTGCCGAACGGACGGCACCTCCGCGTTCAACACACGTACAGCCCGGTGACGTCTCCCATGCCTTGATCCAGCAAGGGGAGAGGGAGAGGTTGAGGAAGACTCCATCCAGCAGCAGCACAACGGCGTGGTGATGATGGAGGAGCGTGGCAATCATGCAGGGCTTCGCCAAGCACCGCAGAAGAGGAGGAAGAAGAGATGCAGGGCTGCACTAACGAGAGATCGAATCGCGTGTTGTGGGCAGCCCAATGCCTCAATATATATAGGGAAGGGGAGGGGCTGCGACCCCTCTAGGGTTCCCACCCCTAGGGGGGAGGCAGCCCAAGATGGGGAACAAGGGTGGCGGCCAAGAGGGGAGGGGAGAGGGAGGCGCACCAATATGGGCCCTAAGGCCCATATCCCCTAGGGTTTGCCCCCTTTTCCACCTCTTAGGCGCCATGGGCCCTTGTGGGAGGCGCACCAGCCCACTTAGGGGCTGGTCCCTCCCCACCCTTGGCCCATGCAAGCCTCCGGGGCAGGTGGCCCCACTTGGTGGACCCCCGAGACCCTCCGGTGGTCCCGGTACACTACCGATAAAACCCGAAACTCTTTCGGTGACCAAAACAGGACTTCCCATATATAAATCTTTACCTCCGGACCATTCCAGAACTCCTCGTGACGTCCAGGATCTCATCCGGGACTCCGAACAACATTCGGTAACCACATACAAACTTCCTTTATAACCCTAGCGTCATCGAACCTTAAGTGTGTAGACCCTACGGGTTCGGGAGACATGCAGACATGACCGAGACGTTCTCCGGTCAATAACCAACAGCGGGATCTGGATACCCATGTTGGCTCCCACATGTTCCACGATGATCTCATCGGATGAACCACGATGTCAAGGACTTAATCAATCCCGTATACAATTCCCTTTGTCTATCGGTACGATACTTGCCCGAGATTCGATCGTTGGTATCCCGATACCTTGTTCAATCTCGTTACCGGCAAGTCTCTTTTACTCGTTCGCAACACATCATCCCGTGATCAACTCCTTGATCACATTGTGCACATTACGATGATGTCCTACCGAGTGGGCCCAGAGATACCTCTCCGTCACACGGAGTGACAAATCCCAGTCTCGATTCGTGCCAACCCAACAGACACTTTCGGAGATACCCGTAGTGCACCTTTATAGCCACCCAGTTACGTTGTGACGTTTGGCACACCCAAAGTATTCCTACGGTATCGGGGAGTTGCACAATCCCATGGTCTAAGGAAATGATACTTGACATTAGAAAAGCTTCAGCATACGAACTACATGATCTTGTGCTAGGCTTAGGATTGGGTCTTGTCCATCACATCATTCTTCTAATGATGTGATCCCGTTATCAACGACATCCAATGTCCATGGTCAGGAAACCGTAACCATGTATTGATCAACGAGCTAGTCAACTAGAGGCTTACTAGGGACATGGTGTTGTCTATGTATCCACACATGTATCTGAGTTTCCTATCAATACAATTCTAGCATGGATAATAAACGATTATCATGAACAAGGAAATATAATAATAACCTATTTATTATTGCCTCTAGGGCATATTTCCAACAGTCTCCCACTTGCACTAGAGTCAATAATCTAGTTCACATCGCCATGTGATCAACACTCAGAGAGTTCTGGGTTTGATCATTTTATGCTTGTGAGAGATGTTATAGTCAACGGGTCTGAACCTTTCAGATCCATGTGTGCTTTACAAATATCTGTGTCATCTCCTAGATGCAGTTACCACGCTCTATTTGGAGCTATTCCAAATAACTGTTCTACTATACGAATCCAGTTTACTACTCAGAATAATCTGGATTAGTGTCAAAGCTTGCATCGGCGTAACCTTTTACGACGAACTCTTTTACCACCTCCATAATCGAGAAAATTCCTTAGTCCACTAGTTACTAAGGATAACTTTGACCGTTGTCCTGTGATCCATTTCTAGATCACACTTGTACCCCTTGACTGACTCATGCTTTGGCACACTTCAGGTGCGGTACATAGCATACTTTAGAGCCTGCGTCTAAGCATATGGGACGACCTTCGTCCTTTCTCTCTCTTCTGCCGTGGTCAAGCTTTAAGTCTTACTCAATACTCACACGTGTAATACAGCCAAGAACTCCTTCTTTGCTGATCTATTTTGAATTCCTTCAAAATCTTGTCACGGTATGTATTCATTTGAAAGTACTATTAAGCGATATTGATCTATCCTTATAGATCTTGATGCTCAATGTTCAAGTAGCTTAATCCAGGTTTTCCATTGAAAACACTTTTCAAATAAACCTATATGCTTTCCAGAAATTCTACATCATTTCTGATCAACAATATGTCAACAACATATACTCATCAGAAATTCTATAGTGCTCCCACTCACTTCTTTGGAAATACAAGTTTCTGATAAACTTTGTATATACCTAAAATCTTTGATCATCTCATCAAAGCGTATATTCCAATTCCGAGGTGCTTACTCCAGTCCTTATAAGGATTGTCGGAGCTTTGCATACTTGTTAGCATCTTTCAGCATTGACAAAACTTTCTGGTTGTATCACATACAACCTTTCCTCAAGAAAATCGTTGAGGAAACAATGTTTTGACATCCTATCTGCAAGATTTCATAAATAATGCAGTAACTGCTAACATAATTCCAACAGACTCTTAGCATCGCTACGAGTGAGAAAATCTCATCGTAGTCAACTCCTTGAACTTGTTGGGAAACATCTTAATGACAAGTCGAGCTTTCTTAATGGTGACATTTACCATCGTTGTCCGTCTTCCTTTTAAAATCCATCTGTACTCAATAGCCTTACGACCATCGAGCCGTTCTGCCAAAGTCTACACTTTGTTTTCATACGTGGATCCTCTCTCGGATTTTATGGCCTTGAGCCATTCATCGGAATCCGGGCCCACCATTGCTTCTCCATAGCTCGTAGGTTCATTGTTGTCTAGCAACATGACTTCCAAGACAGGATTACGTACCACTCTGAAGTAGTACGCATCCTTGTCGTCCTACGAGGTTTGGAGTGACTTGATCCAAAGTCTCATGATCACTATCATAAGCTTCCACTTCAATTGGTGTAGGTGCCATATGAACAACTTCATGTGCCCTGCTACACACTAGTTGAAGTGACGGTTCAATAACCTCATCAAGTCTCCACCATCCTCCCACTCAATTCTTTCGAGAGAAACTTTTCCTTGAGAAAGGACCCGATTTGAGAAACAATCCCTATTGCTTTCGGATCTGAGACAGGAGGTATACCCAACTGTTTTGGGTGTCCTATGAAGATGCATTTATCCGTTTTGGGTTCGAGCTTATCAGCCTGAAACTTTTCACATAAGCGTCGCAGCCCCAAACTTTTAAGAAATGACAGCTTAGGTTTCTCTAAACCATAGTTCATACGGTGTCATCTCATCGGAATTACGTGGTGCCCTATTTAAAGTGAGTGCGGTTGTCTCTAATGCCTAACCCATGAACGATAGTGGTAATTCAATAAGAGACATCATGGTATGCATCATATCCAATAGGGTGCAGTTATGATGTTCGGACACACCATCACACTATGGTGTTCCAGGCGGTACTAGTCGTGAAACAATTTCCACAATGTCTCAATTGTGTACCAAACTCGCAACTCAGATATTCATCTCTATGATCATATCATAGATATTTTATCCTCTTGTCACGACGATCTTCAACTTCATTCTGAAATTACTTGAACCATTCAATAATTCAGACTTGTGTTTCATCAAGTAAATATGCTCAGTATCTACTCAAATCATCTGTGAAGTAAGAGCATAACGATATCCACTACGTGCCTCAGCACTCATTGGACTGCACACATCAAAATGTGTTACTTCCAACAAGTTGCTTTCTTGTTCCATTTTACTGAAACCGAAGCTTTCAGTCATCTTGCCCATGTGGTATGATTTGCATGTGTCAAGCGATTCAAAATCAAGTGAGTCCAAACGGTCCATCTGCATGGAGTTTCTTCATGCGTATATACCAACAGACATGGTTCACATGTCTCAATCCTTTTCAAAATGAGTGAGTCCAAAGATCCATCAACATGGAGCTTCTTGATGCGTTTTATACCAATATGACTTACATGGCAGTGCCACAAGTAAGTGGTACTATCATTACTATCTTATATCTTTTGGCATGAACATGTGTATCACTATGATCGAGATTCAATAAACCATTCATTTTAGGTGCAAGACCATTGAAGGTATTATTCAAATAAATAGAGTATCTCCTTAAATGAATAACCGTATTGCGATAGACATAATCCAATCATGTCTATGCTCAACGCAAACACCTAGGTTTAACACCAATCTCGATGGTAGAGGGAGCGTGCGATGCTTTGATCATATCAACCTTGGAAACACTTCCAACACATCTCGTTAGCTCACCTTTAGCTAGTCTTCGTTTATTCCGTAGCTTTTATTTCGAGTTACTAACAATTAGCAACTGAACCGGTATCTAATACCCTGATGCTACTAGGAGTACTAGTAAAGTACACATTCACATAATGTATATCCAATATACTTCTATCGACAGCCTTCTCATCTACCAAGTATCTAGGGTAATTCTGCTCTAGTGGTTGTTCCCCTTATTACAGAAGCACTCAGTCTCGGGTTTGGGTTCAACCTTGGGTTTCTCCACTAGAGCAGCAGCTGATTTGCCGTTTCATGAAGTATCCCTTCTTGCCCTTGCCCTTCTTGAAACTAGTGGTTTCACTAACCATCAACAATTGATGCTCCTGCTTGATTTCTACTTTCGCGGTGTCAAACATTGCGAATATTTCAAGGATCATCATATCTATCCCTGATATGTTATAGTTCATTACGAAGCTCTAGCAGCTTGGTGGCAATGACTTTGGAGAAGCATCACTATCTTATCTGGAAGATCAACTCCCACTCGATTCAAGTGATTGTTGTACTCAGACAATCTGAGCACAAGCTCAACGATTGAGCTTTTCTCCCTTAGTTTGCAGGCCAAGAAAATCGTCGGAGGTCTTATACCTCTTGACGTGGGCACGAGCCTGAAATCCCAATTTCAGCCCTCGAAACATCTCATATGTTCCGCAACATTTCAAAAATGTCTTCGGTGCCTCAATTCTAAACCATTTAACATTACCGAACTATCATGTAGTCATCAAAACGTGTATGCCAAATGTTCGCAACATCCACATACCATGTTCGAGGTCCAGCACACTGAGCAGTGCATTAAGGATGTAAGCCTTGTATTGTCCGCATAATTGCTACTATCAACTTTCAACTATATTTTCTCTAGGAACATATCTAAAACAGTAGAACTAAAGCGCGAGCTTACGACATAATTTGCAAAGACCTTTTGACTATGTTCAGGATAATTAAGTTCATCTGATGAACTCCCACTCAGATAGACATCCCTCTAGTTATCTAAGTGATTACATGATCCGAGTCAACTAGGCCGTGTCCGATCATCACGTGAGACGGACTAGTCAACATCGGTGAACATCTTCATGTTGATCGTATCTGTCATACGACTCATGCTCGACCTTTCGGTCTTCTGTGTTCCGAGGCCATGTCTGTACATGCTAGGCTCGTCAAGTCAACCTAAGTGTTTCGCGTGTGTAAATTTGTCTTACACCCGTTGTATGTGAACGTAAGAATCTATCACACCCGATCATCACGTGGTGCTTCGAAACGACGAACTTTCGCAACGGTGCACAGTTAGGGGGAACACTTTCTTGAAATTTTAATGAGGGATCATCTTATTTACTACCGTCGTTCTAAGCAAATAAGATGCAAAAACATGATAAACATCACATGCAATCAAATAGTGACATGATATGGCCATCATCAATTTGCTCCTTTTGATCTCCATCTTCGGGGCTCCATGATCATCGTCGTCACCGGCATGACACCATGATCTTCATCATCATGATCTCCATCATCGTGTCTTCATGAAGTTGTCACGTCAACTATTACTTCTACTACTATGGCTAACGGTTAGCAATAAAGTAAAGTAATTACATGACGTTTATGTTGACACGCAGGTCATAAATAAATAAATTAAAGACAACTCCTATGGCTCCTGCCGGTTGTCATACTCATCGACATGCAAGTCGTGATTCCTATTACAAGAACATGATCATCTCATACATCACATACTTTGGCCATATCACATCACATGGCATACCCTGCAAAAACAAGTTAGACGTCCTCTAATTGTTGTTTGCATGTTTTACGTGGCTGCTATGGGTTTCTAGCAAGAACGTTTCTTACCTACGCAAAACCACAACATGATATGTCAATTGCTATTTACCCTTCATAAGGACCCTTTTCATCGAATCCGATCCAACTAAAGTGGGAGAGACTGGCACCCGCTAGCCACCTTATGCAACTAGTGCATGTCAGTCGGTGGAACCTGTCTCACGTAAGAGTACGTGTAAGGTCGGTCCGGGCCGCTTCATCCCACAATGCCGCCGAATCAAGATTGACTAGTAACGGTAAGCATATTGAACAAAATCAACGCCCACAACTACTTTGTGTTCTACTCGTGCAAAGAATCTACGCAATAGACCTAGCTCATGATGCAACTGTTGGGGAACGTAGCAGAAATTCAAAAATTTCCTACGTATCACCAAGATCTATCTATGGAGAGACCAGCAACGAAGGGAAGGAGAGTGCATCTACATACCCTTGTAGATCGCTAAGCGGAAGCGTTCAAGTGAACGGGGTTGATGGATTCGTACTCGTCGTGATTCAAATCACCGATGACCAAGTGCCGAACGGACGGCACCTCCGCGTTCAACACACGTACAGCCCGGTGACGTCTCCCATGCCTTGATCCAGCAAGGGGAGAGGGAGAGGTTGAGGAAGACTCCATCCAGCAGCAGCACAATGGCGTGCTGATGATGGAGGAGCGTGGCAATCATGCAGGGCTTCGCCAAGCACCGCAGAAGAGGAGGAAGAAGAGATGCAGGGCTGCACTAACGAGAGATCGAATCGCGTGTTGTGGGCAGCCCAATGCCTCAATATATATAGGGAAGGGGAGGGGCTGCGCCCCCTCTAGGGTTCCCACCCCTAGGGGGGCGGCAGCCCTAGATGGGGAACAAGGGTGGCGGCCAAGAGGGGAGGGGAGAGGGAGGCGCACCAATATGGGCCCTAAGGCCCATATCCCCTAGGGTTTGCCCCCTTTTCCACCTCTTAGGCGCCATGGGCCCTTGTGGGAGGCGCACCAGCCCACTTAGGGGCTGGTCCCTCCCCACCCTTGGCCCATGCAAGCCTCCAGGACAGGTGGCCCCACTTGGTGGACCCCCGAGACCCTCCGGTGGTCCCGGTACACTACCGATAAAACCCGAAACTCTTTCGGTGACCAAAACAGGACTTCCCATATATAAATCTTTACCTCCGGACCATTTCGGAACTCCTCGTGACGTCCAGGATCTCGTCCGGGACTCCGAACAACATTCGGTAACCACATACAAACTTCCTTTATAACCCTAGCGTCATCGAACCTTAAGTGTGTAGACCCTACGGGTTCGGGAGACATGCAGACATGACCGAGACGTTCTCCGGTCAATAACCAACAGCGGGATCTGGATACCCATGTTGGCTCCCACATGTTCCACGATGATCTCATCGGATGAATCACGATGTCAAGGACTTAATCAATCCCGTATACAATTCCCTTTGTCTATCGGTACGATACTTGCCCGAGATTCGATCGTCGGTATCCCGATACCTTGTTCAATCTCGCTACCGGCAAGTCTCTTTTACTCATTCCGCAACACATCATCCCGTGATCAACTCCTTGATCACATTGTGCACATTACGATGATGTCCTACCGAGTGGGCCCAGAGATACCTCTCCGTCACACGGAGTGACAAATCCCAGTCTCGATTCGTGCCAACCCAACAGACACTTTCGGAGATACCCGTAGTGCACCTTTATAGCCACCCAGTTACGTTGTGACGTTTGGCACACCCAAAGTATTCCTACGGTATCCGGGAGTTGCACAATCCCATGGTCTAAGGAAATGATACTTGACATTAGAAAAGCTTCATCATACGAACTACATGATCTTGTGCTAGGCTTAGGATTGGGTCTTGTCCATCACATCATTCTTCTAATGATGTGATCCTGTTATCAACGACATCCAATGTCCATGGTCAGGAAACCGTAACCATCTATTGATCAACGAGCTAGTCAACTAGAGGCTTACTAGGGACATGGTGTTGTCTATGTATCCACACATGTATCTGAGTTTCCTATCAATACAATTATAGCATGGATAATAAACGATTATCATGAACAAGGAAATATAATAATAACCTATTTATTATTGCCTCTAGGGCATATTTCCAACAGTCTCCCACTTGCACTAGAGTCAATAATCTAGTTCACATCGCCATGTGATTAACACTCAGAGAGTTCTGGGTTTGATCATTTTATGCTTGTGAGAGATGTTATAGTCAACGGGTCTGAACCTTTCAGATCCATGTGTGCTTTACAAATATCTGTGTCATCTCCTAGATGCAGTTACCACGCTCTATTTGGAGCTATTCCAAATAACTGTTCTACTATACGAATCCAGTTTACTACTCAGAATAATCTGGATTAGTGTCAAAGCTTGCATCGGCGTAACCTTTTACGACGAACTCTTTTACCACCTCCATAATCGAGAAAATTCCTTAGTCCACTAGTTACTAAGGATAACTTTGACCGTTGTCCTGTGATCCATTTCTAGATCACACTTGTACCCCTTGACTGACTCATGCTTTGGCACACTTCAGGTGCGGTACATAGCATACTTTAGAGCCTACGTCTAAGCATATGGGACGACCTTCGTCCTTTCTCTCTCTTCTGCCGTGGTCAAGCTTTAAGTCTTACTCAATACTCACACGTGTAATACAGCCAAGAACTCCTTCTTTGCTGATCTATTTTGAATTCCTTCAAAATCTTGTCACGGTATGTATTCATTTGAAAGTACTATTAAGCGATATTGATCTATCCTTATAGATCTTGATGCTCAATGTTCAAGTAGCTTAATCCAGGTTTTCCATTGAAAACACTTTTCAAATAACCCTATATGCTTTCCAGAAATTCTACATCATTTCTGATCAACAATATGTCAACAACATATACTCATCAGAAATTCTATAGTGCTCCCACTCACTTCTTTGGAAATACAAGTTTCTGATAAACTTTGTATAAACCTAAAATCTTTGATCATCTCATCAAAGCGTACATTCCAATTCCGAGATGCTTACTCCAGTCCTTATAAGGATTGTCGGAGCTTTGCATACTTGTTAGCATCTTTCAGCATTGACAAAACTTTCTGGTTGTATCACATACAACCTTTCCTCAAGAAAATCGTCGAGGAAACAATGTTTTGACATCCTATCTGCAAGATTTCATAAATAATGCAGTAACTGCTAACATAATTCCAACAGACTCTTAGCATCGCTACGAGTGAGAAAATCTCATCGTAGTCAACTCCTTGAACTTGTCGGGAAACATCTTAATGACAAATCGAGCTTTCTTAATGGTGACGTTTACCATCGTTGTCCGTCTTCCTTTTAAAATCCATCTGTACTCAACAGCCTTATGACCATCGAGCCGTTCTGCCAAAGTCTACACTTTGTTTTCATACATGGATCCTCTCTCGGATTTTATGGCCTCGAGCCATTCATCGAAATCCGGGCCCACCATTGCTTCTCCATAGCTTGTAGGTTCATTGTTGTCTAGCAACATGACTTCCAAGACAGGATTACGTACCACTCTGAAGTAGTACGCATCCTTGTCGTCCTACGAGGTTTGGAGTGACTTGATCCAAAGTCTCATGATCACTATCATAAGCTTCCACTTCAATTGGTGTAGGTGCCATATGAACAACTTCATGTGCCCTGCTACACACTAGTTGAAGTGACGGTTCAATAACCTCATCAAGTCTCCACCATCCTCCCACTCAATTCTTTCGAGAGAAACTTTTCCTTGAGAAAGGACCCGATTTGAGAAACAATCCCTATTGCTTTCGGATCTGAGACAGGAGGTATACCCAACTGTTTTGGGTGTCCTATGAAGATGCATTTATCCGTTTTGGGTTCGAGCTTATCAGCCTGAAACTTTTCACATAAGCGTCGCAGCCCCAAACTTTTAAGAAATGACAGCTTAGGTTTCTCTAAACCATAGTTCATACGGTGTCATCTCATCGGAATTACGTGGTGCCCTATTTAAAGTGAGTGCGGTTGTCTCTAATGCCTAACCCATGAACGATAGTGGTAATTCAATAAGAGACATCATGGTATGCATCATATCCAATAGGGTGCAGTTATGATGTTCGGACACACCATCACACTATGGTGTTCCAGGCGGTACTAGTCGTGAAACAATTTCCACAATGTCTCAATTGTGTACCAAACTCGCAACTCAGATATTCATCTCTATGATCATATCATAGATATTTTATCCTCTTGTCACGACGATCTTCAACTTCATTCTGAAATTACTTGAACCATTCAATAATTCAGACTTGTGTTTCATCAAGTAAATATGCTCAGTATCTACTCAAATCATCTGTGAAGTAAGAGCATAACGATATCCACTACGTGCCTCAGCACTCATTGGACTGCACACATCAAAATGTGTTACTTCCAACAAGTTGCTTTCTTGTTCCATTTTACTGAAACCGAAGCTTTCAGTCATCTTGCCCATGTGGTATGATTTGCATGTGTCAAGCGATTCAAAATCAAGTGAGTCCAAACGGTCCATCTGCATGGAGTTTCTTCATGCGTATATACCAATAGACATGGTTCACATGTCTCAATCCTTTTCAAAATGAGTGAGTCCAAAGATCCATCAACATGGAGCTTCTTGATGCGTTTTATACCAATATGACTTACATGGCAGTGCCACAAGTAAGTGGTACTATCATTACTATCTTATATCTTTTGGCATGAACATGTGTATCACTATGATCGAGATTCAATAAACCATTCATTTTAGGTGCAAGACCATTGAAGGTATTATTCAAATAAATAGAGTAACCATTATTCTCCTTAAATGAATAACCGTATTGCGATAGACATAATCCAATCATGTCTATGCTCAACGCAAACACGAAATAACAATTATTTAGGTTTAACACCAATCTCGATGGTAGAGGGAGCGTGCGATGCTTTGATCATATCAACCTTGGAAACACTTCCAACACATCTCGTCAGCTCACCTTTAGCTAGTCTCCGTTTATTCCGTAGCTTTTATTTCGAGTTACTAACACTTAGCAACCGAACCGGTATCTAATACCCTGATGCTACTAGGAGTACTAGTAAAGTACACATTCACATAATGTATATCCAATATACTTCTATCGACAGCCTTCTCATCTACCAAGTATCTAGGGTAATTCTGCTCTAGTGGTTGTTCCCCTTATTACAGAAGCACTCAGTCTCGGGTTTGGGTTCAACCTTGGGTTTCTCCACTAGAGCAGCAGCTGATTTACCATTTCATGAAGTATCCCTTCTTGCCCTTGCCCTTCTTGAAACTAGTGGTTTCACTAACCATCAACAATTGATGCTCCTGCTTGATTTCTACTTTCGCGGTGTCAAACATCGCGAATATTTCAAGGATCATCATATCTATCCCTGATATGTTATAGTTCATTACGAAGCTCTAGCAGCTTGGTGGCAATGACTTCGGAGAAGCATCACTATCTTATCTGGAAGATCAACTCCCACTCGATTCAAGTGATTGTTGTACTCAGACAATCTGAGCACAAGCTCAACGATTGAGCTTTTCTCCCTTAGTTTGCAGGCCAAGAAAATCGTCGGAGGTCTTATACCTCTTGACGTGGGCACGAGCCTGAAATCCCAATTTCAGCCCTCGAAACATCTCATATGTTCCGCAACATTTCAAAAATGTCTTCGGTGCCTCAATTCTAAACCATTTAACATTACCGAACTATCATGTAGTCATCAAAACGTGTATGCCAAATGTTCGCAACATCCACATACCACGTTCGAGGTCCAGCACACTGAGCAGTGCATTAAGGACGTAAGCCTTGTATTGTCCGCATAATTGCTACTATCAACTTTCAACTATATTTTCTCTAGGAACATATCTAAAACAGTAGAACTAAAGCGCGAGCTTACGACATAATTGGCAAAGACCTTTTGACTATGTTCAGGATAATTAAGTTCATCTTATGAACTCCCACTCAGATAGACATCCCTCTAGTTATCTAAGTGATTACATGATCCGAGTCAACTTGGCCGTGTCCGATCATCACGTGAGACGGATTAGTCAACATCGGTGAACATCTTCATGTTGATCGTATCTGTCATACGACTCATGCTCGACCTTTCGGTCTTCTGTGTTCCGAGGCCATGTCTGTACATGCTAGGCTCGTCAAGTCAACCTAAGTGTTTCGCGTGTGTAAATTTGTCTTACACCCGTTGTATGTGAACGTAAGAATCTATCACACCCGATCATCACGTGGTGCTTCGAAACGACGAACTTTCGCAACGGTGCACAGTTAGGGGGAACACTTTCTTGAAATTTTAATGAGGGATCATCTTATTTACTACCGTCGTTCTAAGCAAATAAGATGCAAAAACATGATAAACATCACATGCAATCAAATAGTGACATGATATGGCCATCATCACTTTGCTCCTTTTGATCTCCATCTTCGGGGCTCCATGATCATCGTCGTCACCGGCATGACACCATGATCTTCATCATCATGATCTCCATCATCGTGTCTTCATGAAGTTGTCACGTCAACTATTACTTCTACTACTATGGCTAACGGTTAGCAATAAAGTAAAGTAATTACATGACGTTTATGTTGACACGCAGGTCATAAATAAATAAATTAAAGACAACTCCTATGGCTCCTGCCGGTTGTCATACTCATCGACATGCAAGTCGTGATTCCTATTACAAGAACATTATCATCTCATACATCACATACTTTGGCCATATCACATCACATGGCATACCCTGCAAAAACAAGTTAGACGTCCTCTAATTGTTGTTTGCATGTTTTACGTGGCTGCTATGGGTTTCTAGCAAGAACGTTTCTTACCTACGCAAAACCACAACGTGATATGTCAATTGCTATTTACCCTTCATAAGGACCCTTTTCATCGAATCCGATCCGACTAAAGTGGGAGAGACTGGCACCCGCTAGCCACCTTATGCAACTAGTGCATGTCAGTCGGTGGAACCTGTCTCACGTAAGAGTACGTGTAAGGTCGGTCCGGGCCGCTTCATCCCACAATGCCGCCGAATCAAGATTGACTAGTAACGGTAAGCATATTGAACAAAATCAATGCCCACAACTACTTTGTGTTCTACTCGTGCAAAGAATCTACGCAATAGACCTAGCTCATGATGCCACTGTTGGGGGAACGTAGCAGAAATTCAAAAATTTCCTACGTATCACCAAGATCTATCTATGGAGAGACCAGCAACGAAGGGAAGGAGAGTGCATCTACATACCCTTGTAGATCGCTAAGCGGAAGTGTTCAAGTGAACGGGGTTGATGGAGTCGTACTCGTCGTGATTCAAATCACCGATGACCAAGTGCCGAACGGACGGCACCTCCGCGTTCAACACACGTACAGCCCGGTGACGTCTCCCATGCCTTGATCCAACAAGGGGAGAGGGAGAGGTTGAGGAAGACTCCATCCAGCAGTAGCATAATGGCGTGGTGATGATGGAGGAGCGTGGCAATCATGCAGGGCTTCGCCAAGCACCGCAGAAGAGGAGGAAGAAGAAATGCAGGGCTGCACTAACGAGAGATCGAATCGTGTGTTGTGGGCAGCCCAATGCCTCAATATATATAGGGAAGGGGAGGGGCTGCGCCCCCTCTAGGGTTCCCACCCCTAGGGGGGCGGCAGCCCTAGATGGGGAACAAGGGTGGCGGCCAAGAGGTGAGGGGAGAGGGAGGCGCACCAATATGGGCCCTAAGGCCCATATCCCCTAGGGTTTGCCCCCTTTTCCACCTCTTAGGCGCCATGGGCCCTTGTGGGAGGCGCACCAGCCCACTTAGGGGCTGGTCCCTCCCCACCCTTGGCCCATGCAAGCCTCCAGGACAGGTGGCCCCACTTGGTGGACCCCCGAGACCCTCCGGTGGTCCCGGTACACTACCGATAAAACCCGAAACTCTTTCGGTGACCAAAACAGGACTTCCCATATATAAATCTTTACCTCCGGACCATTCCGGAACTCCTCGTGACGTCCAGGATCTCATCCGGGACTCCGAACAACATTCGGTAACCACATACAAACTTCCTTTATAACCCTAGCGTCATCGAACCTTAAGTGTGTAGACCCTACGGGTTCGGGAGACATGCAGACATGACCGAGACGTTCTCCGGTCAATAACCAACAGCGGGATCTGGATACCCATGTTGGCTCCCACATGTTCCACGATGATCTCATCGGATGAACCACGATGTCAAGGACTTAATCAATCCCGTATACAATTCCCTTTGTCTATCGGTACGATACTTGCCCGAGATTCGATCGTCGGTATCCCGATACCTTGTTCAATCTCGTTACCGGCAAGTCTCTTTTACTCGTTCCGCAACACATCATCCCGTTATCAACTCCTTGATCACATTGTGCACATTACGATGATGTCCTACCGAGTGGGCCCAGAGATACCTCTCCGTCACACGGAGTGACAAATCCCAGTCTCGATTCGTGCCAACCCAACAGACACTTTCGGAGATACCCGTAGTGCACCTTTATAGCCACCCAGTTACGTTGTGACGTTTGGCACACCCAAAGTATTCCTACGGTATCCGGGAGTTGCACAATCCCATGGTCTAAGGAAATGATACTTGACATTAGAAAAGCTTCATCATACGAACTACATGATCTTGTGCTAGGCTTAGGATTGGGTCTTGTCCATCACATCATTCTTCTAATGATGTGATCCCGTTATCAACGACATCCAATGTCCATGGTCAGGAAACCGTAACCATGTATTGATCAACGAGCTAGTCAACTAGAGGCTTACTAGGGACATGGTGTTGTCTATGTATCCACACATGTATCTGAGTTTCCTATCAATACAATTCTAGCATGGATAATAAACGATTATCATGAACAAGGAAATATAATAATAACCTATTTATTATTGCCTCTAGGTCATATTTCCAACACTTGGAACTATAGCCTCTTAAAGAGACTATTTTTAGTCAGACTAAAATAAGTCCCTTGGATCCAAGCACCCTCTAAGCATCCTGGAATTCTTTGACAAAACTAAGCGCCCTGAAATTCTTTGACAACTAAACTGCTGGCTATATGATGTTGGCCATATATATTGTACGTATATGAGGTGAAGAAACGAGTGGTAGTACTATACCAACTAAAAGATGAATTGTAAGAAATACTAGTATGTACGTACTGAAGAGTTAGTAACGAGAATAAACATAACATAGTTCTGCTAGGGGCTCAGCACAACACACCCCTCAAATTAAATTAAGCACACATGAAATTAAAATTTGCAACTATTCCGGTAGACACTGCATTAGAACCACCATGAGCAACGACACTGCCACCTTACCCGGAGTCCTCGTCCACGTCCTCGACTTCGTCCTTGTCCCTCTTCCTCTTGGCCGATACTTCTTTGCTTGAACCGCACACTTGGCTGTTGCTCTTCATCCAACCCTTGTAGATATTGAAGCAAAGGTAGCCATCCATTGCAGCATAGTGGATGTGGTCTATATCTAGTACATTCCGTTGCCATGCATGACAATGAAACGTGTAATGAGGTTTCTCCAGTTTACCGTACGAAGGATGAACCATGGCTCCTGCTAGGATCAACATTGAAGGCTGACGAGAGGACACCAGCCGATTCTTCTGGAGGTCGAAGGTGTTGCCTACAACGAGGCCTATCCGACGCAAGACTTATTTGTCGTTACCAAAGTCTACAGTAACGAATTTGACTAGGTTGCTCCCGAGGAAGTCCTTAAAATCCTGGCACTCAACGTCGGCATGTCATATGTGGTAGACCAAGCATAAGTCATGCACACAAACCTGGATCACGGCGGGCTTCTTCCTCTCTTCATCCTTTAGATCCTTCTCTCGTCCCAGGACTGTGGTGTACTCAACATCTAGCCCAGCGACCCACTCATCATCTGAGTTTTCGAACATGCGTCTGAAGCGAGAAAGGCATCCTTTCACCATCGCAGAAGAACGGGTGTAGATGACGTCGAACTCATCGCTGGTGATGGTTCTAACCTTGTACTCACCTCCGATCGCGGAGATTTGGGATGCCATGGATTTGGGAGGAGGGTTAGGATTAGTGGAACTACCGTAATGTGAATGGACGGGACGACTAGGAGCGAACCGCCGTAGTATTAAAGGACGTGCGGGGACGAGTAGGAGCGAACTGCCAGCATGCGAACGGCAGGGTAGTGGCTTTCCATTTTCCCATGATACAGGCTTCCGAGAGCCCTTGGATCTGAGATCGAACGGTTGCATGGCGTGATTATAGACCTATGGGTGAATATCCTATCCTGGAGGGTTATTCTGCAAATTTTCAGCAACTTAGCATGCGACCGTTTGATCTCAGATCCAAGGGCTGCCAGCAGCCCGTATCATGGTCACGCCTACCACGACCGCCGCATCGCTCGCGCGGTCGCGCCCTTGGAGATTTAACACGGTGCGTTAGGCTATCTGATGTTGGCATGTCATACATAGTCATCACTTAGTCACTCATACTACAACAATGTTGGCTATAAGTGTATTTTTTTACTCCTCTCTATCTCTTTCTTCGTACTCAAGGAAGAAACGGTGCTAAGCGCGTGTATTTATTGCATTTGCCAAGGAGTGACCTCTTCTAATGAAATGGTGTTGCTAAGTTTGCTTCATTTAATTAGCTATAGACTCAAAATTGTCTTTTCACCTAGGTACACACGCTTAGCACCGTTTCTTCCTTGGGTCATCAAACTAGTCTATCTCTTCTTGATTAACTTGCCACATCAGACTTTATGCCTATGTGGCAAGCTTAAGCACCTGTAGGAGCAAGTAAAAGTAAGTATAATAGTGCGCTTTACATGGCATTTTTGCATATGTGGAGGAAAGAGAGGCAAGGAAAAAGCGGAGAAGTGGGCTCTCATGCAAGAGTCAACCTCTACTACATGGTGGAGCATTGGGAGAGGCACCTGTATGGAGGTGGTCAGGAATCTGGGAGACTCACGCCGGTCGTAGCGCCGCAGTTAAAATGATAATGGCAAGTCAAATCACGGGGCCCCACCTGTCTAGCAGTAACTCGCTGTCAAATCACACAATCCTACGTTTGCAGCAACCTACTCCCTCGTCTTCTCGCGTCTCTGTCGAACCGACTAGGCGGAACTTCCCCGCCGCCTACCGCGCAGGAAAAGCCCCGCCCTCGACTTTTAAATAGTATACAGTATACTAATTTTATATCCATGGATTGCGCCCACGCCATGGAGCAAAGCGTCTAGAAAACGGTGGTACACATGTACGGAGTATACAGCACGCCCGTCGCGTTCGCGTCGCACCCCAGACGGCCGGTCGGTCTGGCACGCTGCTCTCCGAATGGAACGCGCGTCATATTGTGTTTGCACACACATGTGGGACGACAATTGAGAACCGACCATAGGCACGCCCGTCGCGTTCGCGTCGCACCCCAGACGAGAGGGCCGGCGGCTGTGACTGGATCAAAAATCAAAATCAATTTACCCTTCAATTAATAAAGCGAACCCACATTAACTAGTCTCCCTTTTATTCTGGGTCATAATTGACCATGATTTTCGCACATAAAATATATGTTATACATTGTAAAAATAATACTCCCTCCATTTTTGTATACAAGGCCACTATCAAAATTACAATTTGCAACTATACAAGGCCACTAACATTAATCGAGGCAAAATTGATGGCGTTTGCCTCGTACTAGCACCCGAGGACATTAATATCCCTTGTGTGCATGCGGGAGTGAGAAGGTTAGCTTGCATTCCCAACATTAATCAACCAATGAGGAGTTAGAGGGTTGGCTTGTTGTGCTTGGGAGAGAAAAACCACATTAATTAACACGACAATCAAGGTGACAAGCTAGCTTGCAACATTGACTTAAACATAGCTTTGATTTTTTACCTTGGTACCTGTAATATGAGTTTGTTGTATAATTTTAAAGTACATTCAGATACGAACCAAACGATACAATTTTTGATGACATGCATTCACATTTTGCTTGTCAAATACAGTATGTGGTCAAACTTTGACCCAAAATACGCAAAACAACAAAAAAATACTTCCAAGACCAGCGCCGCTCTTCCGCTCTTCTCCTTTTAAATCACCGCCGCTCCTCTTCTGTTCCAATCTAAATGCAGCGCCGCTCCTCTCCTCTTCCATTTCAAAACCACCACCCCTCCTCTCCTGTTCCAGTCCAAAACCAGTGTCGCTCCTCTCCTGTTCTAATCCAAAACCAGCGCTGCTCCTCTCCTCTTCCATTCAAAAACCACTGCTGGCGAGTGAAGTTGCTGTGGAGAAGTAGATCGATGGAGGAGTACAACCGATACGCGAGGATCGCAGACAGCGACCCTGTGAAGTTAGCTAGGATGTTGGAGATACAGTCTTGGTTTGTCAACAAGGAGCAACTAGCGGCGACGACGACATCCATGGCCAAATATCTGCAACAGAGCGAAAAGGCGGCGATACTCCCGGAGGGAGTCGCGCCGGAGTGCATAGAGCTGCTCCTTTGGGCCACGGAGCAAACAGATTCACCGAATCCGATCGTGAGGGAGCGGTGGTGGGAGTATCAATCCCAGATGGAGAATCCACCAGAGATTGAAGGATCGAGCATCTATAGGGTGCCGTTTGTGAGGGTGTCCTGCCAGAGCGAGCCGGTGTAGTCTTCGTCGACCGAACCCAACTGCAAGAGGAGAAAAGCAGTTGGCCTGATGACACTTCCCCGCCATCGTCTCCCTCGCTGTTCACATCGTCTCACGGGGCGGATGTCTGCCGCCGAGGAATAGGAGGGGGCTTCCCCCCCAGCCCAATAGTCGGGCAGGTTGTGAATTGTCAGGAGGAGCTTAGGGTTGTCAGTATTTGCAGGTTGTGAATTGTGTTTTGTGTTGTGTATTTTGAGAGTACTTTCAGATATGAATGTCTTTTGAATTTCAGATTTGCAGTATTGAGCATATGAAGTATTTTATGAATTCTAGAGATCTATTTTTAGCACTTAAAAATGTAGTTTCATAGGAGTATAAAAGTGCAGACAATGTGATTCTCAGAGAAGAAACTGCAAGTTTCAGTTTCAGATAAGAAACTGCAAGTTCAGTTTCAGATAAGAAACTGCAACTTTCAGAGGCAGAGCATTTATATTAACACGGCCTTTTCAAACAGGGTTAACATCATGTTGGAAGTTCTATTCATGGTCGAAAATGGAACTACCAGCCAGTTAACATCATGCTGATCAACATTCATGCATAGCACATCTTCATATGATGCACAGTCAAAATGCCCACACAATGTCGAGTGTGCGAAACACAGAGAAAACGAGGGACGAAGTTTTGGCAAGTGTTGGACGTGGTTTTGGGCTGCCCCGTCTAGGCTTTCATTTTTAACATCCGCAGCTCACGACCTCGGATGGGAGGTCCATAGGCCTGTTTGTATTTTCTTAGGGCCTTCATGTATCGACCGGCCTATGGACCTCCCATCCGAGGTTTTATTTTTGGCAACCCAATTTGTGTATTTTTTTGAAGAAAACACAGAGGTATGTTCTATTTTTCTATATAAGAATAGGAACGCCAGGTCCAACTTATGTTTCCCTTCTAACTAAATTATATATATTTAAATTATTTTATATGTTGACTGTTTAGTTCACATACTCCCTCTTCGGTTTATAGGGCTTATCTCAAAATTTTAGTTTTTCCATTTTCTAAGGCTCAATTTGGTTGTTTTTCATCACATGTTCAGATTCCAAGGTGCATTAAATCATTGCATGCAAGTATTAAGAGAAAATTGACCAATGCATGTACTTTATGCATGCATGCATTGATAAACATAATTTTTGAGGAAAACAAGTGCATTAATTAGGTGCTTTTGCAAACTACAAAAAGTATTCCACCATTCATCATCTACCTTGGTTGGTGAGATTTTTGAATTAAGCCCTATAAACCGAAAAGGAGGGAGTAATTGGCAAATAGATGACCGCTCTCGCGATCCCCTTCGCCCCCGACACTACCTTCACCCTCGCCGCCACCCCTGCCACTACCTCCACCCTCGCCACCGCCATAGATCTTGCCGCCACCCCCCCCGCCTCTTGACTCCGGGCGCGCTTGCCCCCCTCAGCAAGTCCGCTAGCGCGCCCCATGGAGTCGCCGGCCATATCCACGGGGGAATGGCTGGAAGACAGGCAGATGTACAAGATGCATCTCCCACATGTCTACAAAGCCTTCCCGCGGATGCTCCAGCCGCTCGACTCCGTCGCGTCGGCGGTGCTGCGGGAGACTCGAGGAAGGAGATGGAGGGAGCGGGCGATGAGGATCCGCAACGACACTCTCTCCTGGACCCAGTGCACGCGCGAATGGAGGGAAGCAGAGGAGGAAGCTGCGAGGGAGGAAGCCAAGGAGGGACCGAATCCGTTCTCTCACTCGCGCAGGTATGCTCGGATATGCAAGGATCATGTGGATTCTAAGGAGATTTCTCAGAGAAGCACAGGATGCCCCACCCCAGTGAGCCGTCGATTGCGTTCGTTCGATGGGCGAAAGGAGAAGTGAATTCAGGAGATCCATGCCGTGCTGCGAGATGGGAATGCTTGACTGGACTCCTGCGCACCAGCACGCCACCGGAGCCGGAGCAGGTGGATCCCCTACCTTACCTCTCCCCCAAACCTGCAGAAGATTGAAATTAGGCTTGCAATGTGCTTCAATTGAGCTGTCTGGGGGTTATTTCTGCTTCCTGAGAGGATGAGAAGGAACTAGGAACTCCGATGAATTTCCCCCATCACAATGGGGGGAGCGCCGGTTGGGCAGTGGTACGGCCCACCTCCGCCCCAAATGGGGGCACAATCTGGGCGGGCTCCTGTAATTGCCCAAGATCAATCTTCTGGTGGTTCTGACTCTCAGATCAGTGGGAAATCTCAAGGCAAGAATCAACAAAAGAAGAGATAGGACATCCAGAAAACTGGTCCTGCCCCTGCTTCGGGCCTTATGGCATACTCTGAGGTGATCTGCTACAACTGTGGGGAACCAGGGCATCATTTGGATAAATGTGTCAAGCCCAAGAGTTGTTTTATTTGCAAAATGGTTACCCATAAAGTTGAGAATTGCCCTGTCAGAAGGAAAACCCACAGTTCTACTAGATATGTTGGAAGTGCTGCTCCAGGATTATGTCCACCATTGACAAAATTTTCTATGACACACAATTAGATAGTTTCTTTCCCCTTTCTAGTTGTAGAGCTCTGCCCAGATGTGGTAGTGACCACACTCCTTTGCTCCGAGACTCTGGTCTTAACCAAACTCCAAAGAGCAATAGTTTTAAATTTGAAAAGTGGTGGTTGCTTAGAGAAGATTTTACTGAGCTAGTCAGGAAAATCTGGAATGAGCCTACTGGGAGCAGCTGCCCCCTAGAAAATTGGCAGATCAAAATTAGGAGATTGAGAAGAACTACCAAAGGGTGGAACACCAATGAGGAAGCTAATCTTAGAATATACAAAAGGCTTCTCCTCCTTGAGTTTGATTCTCTAGATATTAAGGCAGAAACCACTGACCTCTCTGAGGGTGAGACTAATAGATTAAGCTTTGTCCATGGAGAGCTCAAGAAAATTTGGCTTCAAGAAGAAATCAAAGCCAAACAAAGGTCTAGATATAGGAACATTAAGGAGGGTGATAGAAATACTGCTTACTTCCATGCAGTAGCTAACTAGAGGAGGAGGAAAACCCTCATTCACTCCCTTGATGGCCCTAATGGCCCTGTTACTGAGGTAGATGAGATGCTGAAAGTGGCTAGTGACTTCTACAAAGACCTGTTTAAGAAAGAAAACCCTTCTGGGTTCTCTCTACAAAACAATTTTCTCTCTGCTTCTGAAAAAGACTCTCCTGCTGAAAATGAGCTGCTAGAAGCCCCTTTTTCAGAGACAGAGGTGAAGGAAGCCATTTTTAGCTCTTATCCTGATGGGGCTCCTGGTCCTGATGGGATTCCCTTCTTGTTTTACCAGCATTTTTGGGACTTGGTGAAAAATGATCTGTTAGATCTTTTCCAAGCCTTTCATAGAGGAGAGTTGGATCCAACAACTTACTCATGGGGGTCTGTTGGGGTCAAATTAATAACTGTGAAAGTGATTTTTTCCTTGCTGGTAAAGGCCTTAGGCAAGGTGACCCCATCTTCCCGCTTTTGTTTAATTTAGTAGTGGACATTCTTACTAAAATACTGAGCAAAGCTGCTGATCATAGTCTGATTGCAGGGCTCTGTCCTGAGGTCTGCCCTGGTGGCATCATCTGCCTTCAATATGCAGATGATACCATCCTTTTCTTAGACAATGACTCCACACATGCTAGCAATCTGAAAACTGTTCTAACCTGTTTTGAACAAGTCTCAGGCATGAGAATCAACTACTCTAAAAGTGAACTCATCCCTATCAACATGGATGATCAGGAGTTAGCTGACTTCCTGTCTATTCTAGTTTGTAATAAAGGTAACTTCCCCATTAAGTACCTAGGTATCCCTCCACTATGATAAACCGAGGAGAGAGGATTTCCAACCCCTTCTGAATAAAATCATTAAAAGGATTGCTGGGTGGAGGGGAAAACTTCTCTCTTACAGAGATAGATTGATCCTCATACAAGCTTGTTTGGCTAGCATTCCAGTGTATCTCCTCTCCTTCTTCAACTTCCCTAAGTGGGCAGTGAACCTCATCAATTCTCAGATGTCTCATTGCTTGTGGAATGATTTTGAGGGAAATAGGAAGCTACACCTTGCTAATTGGGCCCTAGTCTCTATGAAAAAAGATTTTGGAGGCCTAGGCATACCTAACCTCCAAGAAATTAACATATGTCTTCTAGGGTCTTGGATTAAAAGATTCTATGAGGAAGACCTGAAACCCTGGAAGCTTCTTATTGCCCATAAATACCTAGGAAATGAACCTAATATTTTTGTCCCTTCCTCCAACCCTAAGACCTCTAGATTCTGGAAAGGATTAAAATCTATTATGCATGCTGTGAAATTTGGCTATAGATGGAACATAGGGGATGGGAGCAGAACCAGGTTCTGGGACGATACTTGGTTTGGCACATCCCCCCTAGCAGTCCAATTTTGGCCTATTTACTCTATCTGCAATGAGCTTAACAAAAGTGTCAATGAAGTTTGGGACGGTCAATGCCTAAAACTCTCGTTTAGAACGAACTTTAGTGATAGTCTCATGGAACAATGGTTCCAGTTGGAGGAAATTGCCAAAAGCATTACCTTTACTGCCGAACCGGATGCCCTGATTTGGCAGCTGGACAATAAGGGGAAGTATTCCTCCAGCTCCCTCTATCATGTTATCAACTTTAGAGGGGTTCAACCCGTGTTTATCCCTGCTGTCTGGAAATTGAGAGTTCCCCCTAAAATTCATGTATTTCTCTAGCTTCTCTCCAAAAACAAATTGATGACTAGGGATAACCTTAGGAAGAGACACATCATCAAACCCCTTGATTGTGTTTACTGCTTGGAACAAGAGTCTTGTTCTCACCTATTTTTTGAATGTATAGTTGCTAAACATCTCTGGGCCCACATCGAGGAATATTTCCCTAGTCAGATTGGCTCATCCTTTGAATCTGTCGCCAGATTCTGGATTACTACCAAAAAGTGCTCAGTTTTAAACACTGTTAGCTCAGCTGTCCTTTGGTGCCTCTAGAAATATAGAAATGCTATGATTTTCAGTAACACCTCCTGGATTTCCATTCCACAGGTCTTGAGGTTGACCAGGAACATGGTGAGGAACTGGGCGATTCTCTCCTCCAGATCGGACAAGGACAAGTTGATGAGCTTCGTGGAAACCCTAACAAGATCCCTCCAGAAACCGTTGGCGATCACTTGTGGCTGAACAAGGCTCGACCTGCTCTAGGGCTAGACCCGTGGGCTCGTCTCAAGATCTCTGATGAAGATGATGGGCACCTGGCGCCGAAAAAGAGGGACATCCACCATGCTACGCCTTCCAGCCCGGTGTCTCCGCTTGCTTACTGGTCGCCGCAGGCTGACACGGCCCCTCGACTGAAGACCATGAAGGCTTCGCTGGACCCTCCTTGTGTCATTTGAGTGCTCTATCCGCTCTGCCTTTGGCACCGCTCGGGTGATTTGTGTTATTCAGAGAACTTGTTCATCCACCCCCCTAGTTTGTAGCTTTTCTACCTTTGCTTTCGAACTGCTCTTTGAGCTGTTGTATCAGAATATGTTGTGGTTTCGTTCTCAGCAATGGAACCGGGGAGATGCTCCCTGTTTTTCTAAAAAATATATTTTATATGTTATTATATATTATTTTTATTGTCATCATATATTTAACATATACTTACATATGTAAGAAAACAATATCCCACATCTTATTAACTTATAAAAATAATTTCTTAACAAATAAAATCCTGGATTGTTTTGGCACGAAAATTCTAGTGATTGTGTACAAAAGCTTGGTAAGATTTAAGGATGAATATAATAATATCACTTATTATTTAAATATATTTATAACAAAATGCTCAGCTCCTTTTTATTTTTTGATAACATCGCTGGCCCAACCCAACATTATAATTAGAATCAACCCAGCAAGATCATGTATTTCGAGAAAGTGCAAATGGCCTGTAATTTTTTAGGAAATAAAATAAACGGGCCACATGGACGCAACATTATTTGTTCACCCAGCCCAGCTAATGGCTGTAATTCAAAAAAAAGATCAAATTGACTGTAAATTCTACCGCGCAAAAAAGACTGTAAATTCTGAAAAAATGGGTTGAATACGTGCCACATTTTTGGAGGCTGAAATGTGGGCCAATAGGTTGAAGCCAACGCAAGTCGTTGTCAATTTATTCAACAAATGATTCTGACATGTTAGCCGTTGGATTTACATTCAACGACCGACATCCATCTTCAATCTCTCGTCTTCTTCCTCCAGCGCCGCCGGGACCACCTCTCGCCTCCTGCTGCTAGCAGCTCTGCTTAGCACGCTTCGCTATGAAGCGCTACTCCACTGTTGGCCAGGCCATCCCTCCACCCCTCCACACCTCCCGTTCTTCTCCACCGACTGCTGAACCACACCGCACTAGAACCAGTTAACCCTTGTACACCTCTCCGTCTGTGACTCTACTCCCGCGTCTTCCCATCTCCGGCTTGTTGCTGTCCGGGGCCTCGCCGTCGTCCACCACCTTGGATGCGCTCGGCATGGCATGGTCAACTTGGTCAATGAACGACACCATCGGAAGTAGACTGTGCGTGGAGAGGCTGACAGCTGGGTCCATGGCCGCACACAAGGAAATGCCTCCTTATTATGCGCAAAATAATGATTCCTCCACTTGACATCTGGGACCCACCGGAAGGGCCTCTGTATTTCACGAAAATAACATGGCCCCCGCTGACATGTCGGACCCACCAGCTATCTTCACATGCAAGGAAGTGCCTCCTTATTACGCATAAAAAAAATGAATATTCCCCCTGCCAGCTGGAACCCAGCATAGTGGGAGGCTGACTTGTGGGCCTACCAAGTTGACGGGACGGAGGGCTTTGTCAACTTAGTCAATATGAACGATTCTAGCTCCTGTTACCGTACGATGTTCATCCAACGGCCGTAGTGCTTCTTCAACCTCTGGTCTTCTTGCTCCAGCCTCCCAAACCAGCGCCGGTCGTGCCGCGTGCTCCTGCCTCCCGTGGCCGGCTGTGATGCCGCGGAGGCCTCACCGCCCCCTACTACTCCCACCGCTGGCCAGGCCATCCCTCTACTCACCCACACCCCCTGTTATTCTGCGGTGACAACAACCTCACACCGCAGCCGAACCAGTGACCCCTCGTACTCCTCTTTGCGTGGGCATCCACTGCTGCGTCTTCCCCGGCTCCGAGTCGTCCCCTTCTTAGTCCTCGCCGTCGTCCACCGCCCTGGTTCTCTCGGCGCGGCGTGGTCAACGTGGTCAACGACCGACTTCCATCGGAAGAGTACTGTACGTGGAGAGGCTGACAGCTGGGTCCAGGCGGCCGCAAGGAAGTGCCTCCTTATTACGCCCAAAATAATTATTCCTCCACCTGACAGTAGGGACCCATCGGACGGGCCACCTTATTTCGCGAAAAAAAATGTTTCCCCCCTGACTGCTGGGACCCACCGGACGGGCCAGCGTATTTTACGAAAAACGTTCCCCCTGCTGTCAGCTCGGACCCACCGGAAGTGCCTCCTTATTACGCACAAAAAAACGAATACTCCCCCTGCTAGCTGGGACCCACCATGGTGGGAGGCTGACTTGTGGGCCTACTAAGTTGATTGGGGCGGGGGCCTTTGTCAACTTTAGTCAATATGAACGATTCTAGCTCGAGTGACCGTACGATGTCCATCCAACGACAGTAGTGCTTCTTCAACCTCTGGTCTTCTTGCTCCAGCCGCCCAAAGCAGCGCCGGTCGTGCCGCATGCTCCTGCCTCCCGTGGCCGGCTGTGCTACCGCGGAGGCCTCACCGCCCCCTACTATTCCCACTGCTGGCCAGGCCCTGCGGGGACGACAGCCTCACACCGCAGCCGAACCAGTGAACCCTCGTACTCCTCTCCGCGCGGGCTTCCACTGCCGCGTCTTCCCTGGCTCCCCGTCGTCCCCTTCCTAGGCCTCGCCGTCGTCCACCGCCCTGGTGCTCTCGGCGCAGCTTGGTCAACGTGGTCAAGGAACGACTTCCATCGGACGTGGACTGTACGTGGAGAGGCTGACAGCTAGGTCCACGACCGCAGCAAGGAAGTGCCTCCTTATTACACGGAAAATAATGATTCCTCCACCTGACAGCTGGGACCCACCGGACGGGCCACTGTATTTCGTGAAAAAAACGTTTCCCCTGACTGCTGGGACCAACCAGCTACACCTTCGCACGCAAGGAAGTGCATCCGGGCAAAAAATAATAATAAAATGATTCGCCCCCCTAACTACTGGGACCCACCAGCTACATCTTCGCACACAAGGAAGTGCCTGACAGTCGGGACCCACCTGGTCGAAGCGTACGTAGCGTTGTCATTCTGGTCGCGAACGTGTACGTACATATATACTGGTCGATGTAGAGGCGCGCACGTAGCATGTACACGTAGGTACAGCGGCCAGGGTGCAAGAAAGAAAATACGGCCACATATGTGTACATATGGGCAGGGTCTCAAATGCCTACTCGCACATACGTACAACCAGGGCTCGTGTACATGGCTGGGTCGGAACGGAAAAACAGCATCGTCGTCGTGTTCATGGGTAGGCAACAGAATGCGTTGTGTTCATCGGGAGGGCTTGGACGGAACAGGCGATGGAAACGAGGCCTGACGTACCGCAGAATGGAGGAAACAGCCTTGTGTTCGACCGGTCATGTTTGAAACGGGATCCTGTTCATCGGGAGGGGTCTGGCGTACCTCAAAACGGAGGAAACGGACCTCCTACGGTCGAAGCGGGGGTCCTGTTGATCGGGAGGGGTGTGGCGTACCGCAAAACGGAGGAAACAGACTTGTGTTGGAGCGCTACGGTCGAAACGGGGTCCTGTTGATCGGGAGGGGTGTGGCGTACCGCAAAACGGGACTCCACGGGATACTGTTCATCTCCACCGTCGACCCCCTCCAGCCTCCACGGGCTACTATCCATCCACCGTCGACCTCCTCCAGCCTCCACCTGCGACTGTTCATCCACGGGCTCCTGTTCATCCAGCCTCCACCGCGC
The DNA here is from genome assembly GCA_032464435.1 of Aegilops umbellulata. Taxonomy (NCBI): domain Eukaryota; kingdom Viridiplantae; phylum Streptophyta; class Magnoliopsida; order Poales; family Poaceae; genus Aegilops; species Aegilops umbellulata. The sequence goes on along the minus strand of CP136054.1, from coordinate 93,679,189 downwards.
GCTACTCCACCGGCTACTGTTCAACCAGCCCTCTCCACGGGCTCCTGTTCAACCACCCCTCCACGGGCTACTGTTCATCCAGCCCTCCACCGTCTACTGTTCATCCTGCCCTCCACGGGGTGTTCCTGTTCATCCAGCCCTCCACGGGGTCCTGTTCATCTAGCCCCAACCGGCTCGATCGATTGGGGTCCAGTTCATCCAGATGCAACACCACGGGGTCCTGTTCATCCACCCCCACCGGGAACTGTTCATCCAAACCCCCCCGCAACGCTCACTGTTCATCCAGAGGCAGCATCGATCGGCTTCAGTTAGCAGCAGTACCGAAGGAATCGCTCGATCGGGTTCAGTTAATAGCCATTGATCGGTCGCTCGGGTTCAGTAACGCGTAGCCTGCAGTGCAATCACTCGGGTTCAGTTAGAGACCAACGCCTCGCTCGGGTTCAGTTAGAGCCAACGCCTTGCACACACGCACGTATGTGTACGAGAGAAATGCGCATCGCTCGGCCCTGACCTCCCACCGTAACCGGGAACTCCCCGAAATTTTCCTCCCCCTCGCTTCTACCACGGTTTTTTCCGTCATGGACGGCCCAAAGAATGTCATGCAGCTGCCTCTCCGGCCCGTCCAGGACGAAAAGCCCATTTTCTGTCATGATTTTTTGTCATAGAAGTAGGAGCCCACCACATCTATGATGATACCGGATTTTGTCACAATTATCGTCATAGAAGTGTCATATGTATGACAATTTTTTTTCGTTCGGCCCAAAATGTCACAGATGTGTCTTTTTTTGTAGTGCTTCATCATCCCAGCGCTCTCCATGATGAGGAGGGAGTAGTTCACCCTCGTGGCTGAGGGTATGTACCAGTAGCTATGTGTTTGATCTTTCTCTCTCTTGTGTTCTTGATTTGGCACGATCTTGATGTATCGTGAGCTTTGCTATTATAGTTGGATCTTATGTTGCTTCTCCCCCTCTACTCTCTTGTAGTGGATTGAGTTTTCCCTTTGAAGTTATCTTATCGGATTGAGTCTTTAATGAATTGAGAACACTTGATGTATGTCTTTCCGTGCGTATCTGTGGTGACAATGGGATATCACGTGATTCACTTGATGTATGTCTTGGTGATCAACTTGCGGGTTCCGCCCATGAACCTATGCATAGGGGTTGGCACACGTTTTCGTCTTGATTCTCCAGTAGAAACTTTGGGGCACTCTTTGACGTTCTATGTGTTGGTTGAATAGATGAATCTGAGATTGTGTGATGCATATCGTATAATCATACCCATGGATACTTGAGGTGACATTGGAGTATCTAGGTGACATTAGGGTTTTGGTTGATTTGTGTCTTAAGGTGTTATTCTAGTACAAACTCTAGGGCTGTTTGTGACACTTATAGGAATAGCCCAATAGATTGATTGGAAATAATAAGTTTGAGGTGGTTTCATACCCTACCATAATCTCTTCGTTTGTTCTCCGCTATTAGTGCTTTGGAGTGACTCTTTGTTGTATGTTGAGGGATAGTTATATGATCCAATTATGTTATTATTGTTGAGAGAACTTGCACTAGTGAAAGTATGAACCCTAGGCCTTGTTTCCTATCATTGCAATACCGTTTACGCTCACTTTTACCACTTGTTACCTTGCTGTTTTTATATTTTTCAGATTACAAAAACCTATATCTACCATCCATATTGCACTTGTATCACCATCTCTTCGCCGAACTAGTGCACCTATAGAATTTACCATTGTATTGGGTGTGCTGGGGACATAAGAGACTCTTTGTTATTTGGTTGCAGGGTTGCTTGAGAGAGACCATCTTCATCCTACGCCTCCTACGGATTGATAAACCTTAGGTCATCCACTTGAGGGAAATTTGCTACTGTCCTACAAACCTCTGCACTTGAACGTTGCAGAAAATTAAAATTTTTCCTACGGTTTCACCAAGATCCATCTATGAGTTCATCTAAGCAACGAGTCATGGGAGAGAGATTGCATCTACATACCACTTTGTAGATCGCGAGCGGAAGCGTTCAACGAACGGGGATGAGGTAGTCGTACACGACGTGATCCAAATCATCGGAGATCCTAGCACCGAAAGCACGGCACCTCCGCATTCAACACACGTACGGTCAGCGTAACGTCTCCTTCTTCTTGATCCATCAAGGCAAAGGAGAGGTTGGGGAAGATAGCTCCAGCAGCAGCACGACGGCGTGGTGATGGTGGAGCTGCAGTACTTCGACAGGGCTTCGCCGAGCTCTACGGAGGAGGAGGAGGTGTTGGAGAGGGAGAGGGAGGCGCCAGGAGCAAGGGTGCGCTGCCCCCCCTCCCCTCCCCCCTTTATATAGCCCCTTGGGGGGGGGCGCCGGCCCTAGGAGATGGAATCTCCTAGGGGGGCGGCGGCCAAGGGTGGGGCTTGCCCCCCAAGCAAGGGGGCGCCCCCCCTCTTTAGGGTTTCCCCCCTCTAGGCGCATGGGCCTCTAGGGGCTGGTTCCCCTTGGCCCATGTAGGCCAAGGCGCACCCCTAGATCCCATGTGGCCCCCGAGGCAGGTGGCCCCACCCGGTGGACCCCCCGGGACCCTCCGGTGGTCCCGGTACAATACCGATAACCCCGAAACTTGTCCCGATGGCCGTATGACGACTTCCCATATATAAATCTTTACCTCCGGACTATTCCTAAACTCCTCGTGACGTCCGGGATCTCATCCGGGACTCCGAACAACAGTCGGGTTACTGCATATACATATCTTCACAACCCTAGCGTCACCGAACCTTAAGTGTGTAGACCCTACGGGTTCGGGAGACATGCAGACATGACCGAGACGGCTCTCGGGCAATAACCAACAGTGGGATCTGGATACCCATGTTGGCTCCCACATGCTCCACGATGATCTCATCGGATGAACCACGATGTCGAGGATTCAATTAATCCCGTACACGATTCCCTTTGTCAATCGGTATTTTACTTGCCCGAGATTCGATCGTCGGTATCCCAATACCTCGTTCAATCTCGTTACCGGCAAGTCACTTTTCTCGTACTGTAATGCATGATCCCGTGATCAAACACTTTGATCACATTGAGCTCATTATGATGATGCATTACCGAGAGGGCCCGGTGATACCTCTCCGTCAAGCGGAGTGACAAATCCCAGTCTCGATCCGTGTCAACCCAACAGACACTTTCAGAGATACCCGTAGTATACCTTTATAGTCACCCAGTTACGTTGTGACGTTTGGTACACCCAAAGCACTCCTACGGTATCCGGGAGTTACACGATCTCATGGTCTAAGGAAAGGATACTTGACATTGGAAAACTCTAGCAAATGAACTATGCGATCTTATGCTATGTTTAGGATTGGGTCTCGTCCATCACATCATTCTCCTAATGATGTGATCTCGTTATCATTGACATCCAATGCCCATAGTTAGGAAACCATGACTATCTGTTGATCAACGAGCTAGTCAACTAGAGGCTTACTAGGGACACGTTGTTGTCTGTTATTCACACATGTATTACGATTTCCGGATAACACAATTATAGCACGAATAAAGACAATTATCATGAATAAGGAAATATAATAATAATGCTTTTATTATTGCCTCTAGGGCATATTTCCAACAAGATGAACTCTCAGGCTTCACTTATATAATTTTGAGAGTCTTAAATAGCATGGTAATTTGCTTAAAAATCTTAATATGCTTGGTATTCAAGATTTGTAGAACTTTCTTTTGAGTGCATTGAATACTAAGAATAGTTTGATGCTTGATAATTGTTTTGAGATATGAAGATGGTGATATTAGAATCATGCTAGTTGAGTAGTTGTGAATTTGAGAAATACTTGTGTTAAAGTTTTTGATTCCCGTAGCATGCACGTATGGTGAACCGTTATGTGATGAAGTCGGAGCATGATTTATTTATTGATTGTCTTCCTTATGAATGGCGGTCGGGGACGAGCGATGGTCTTTTCCTACCAATCTATCCCCCTTGGAGCATGCGCGTAATACTTTGCTTTGATAACTTCTATATTTTTGCAATAAGTATATGAGTTCTTTATGACTAATGTTGAGTCCATGGATTATACACATTTTTCCCATCCTTGCACCATTGCTAGCCTCTCTAATACCACGCACTTTTCGCCGGTATCATACACCCACCATATACCTTCCTCAAAACAGCCACCATACCTACCTATCATGGCATTTCCATAGCCATTCCGAGATATATTGCCATGCAACTTTCCACCGTTCCATTTATTATGACACGCTCCATCATAGTCATATTGCTAGCATGATCATGTAGTTGACATAGTATTTGTGGCAAAGCCACCATTCATAATTCTTTCATACATGTCACTCTTGATTCATTGCATATCCTGGTACACCGCTGGAGGCATTCACATAGAGTCATATCTTGTTCTAAGTATCGAGTTGTAATTGTTGAGTTGTAAGAAAAATAAAAGTGTGATGATCATCATTTTTAGAGCATTGTCCCAAGTGAGGAAAGGATGATGGAGACTATGATTCCCCCACAAGTCGGGATGAGACTCCGGACGAAAAAAAAGAGAAAAAGAGGCCATAAAAAAAGAGAAAAGGCCCAAATTAAAAAAATGAGAGAAAAAGAGAGAAGGGACAATGTTACTATCCTTTTACCACACTTGTGCTTTAAAGTAGCACCATGATCTTCATGATATAGAGTCTCCTATGATATCACTTTCATATACTAGTGGGAATTTTTCATTATAGAACTTGGCTTGTATATTCCAATGATGGGCTTCCTCAAAATGCCCTAGGTCTTCATGAGCAAGCGAGTTGGATGCACACCCACTTAGTTTTTTTGTTGAGCTTTCATATACTTATAGCTCTAGTGCATCCATTACATGGCAATCCCTACTCACTCACATTGATATCTATTGATGGGAATCTCCATAGCCCGTTGATACACCTAGTTGATGTGAGACTATCTTCTCCCTTTTTGTCTTCTCCACAACCACCATTCTATTCCACATATAGTGCTATATCCATGGCTCACGCTCATGTATTGTGTGAAGATTGAAAAAGTTTTGAGAATGTCAAAAGTATGAAACAATTGCTTGGCTTGTCATCGAGGTTGTGCATGATTTAAATACTTTGTGTGGTGAAGATAGAGCATAGCCAGACTATATGATTTTGTATGGATAACTTTCTTTGGCCATGTTATTTTGAGAAGACATGATTGCTTTGTTAGTGTGCTTGAAGTATTATTATTTTTATGTCAATATGAACTTTTGTCTTGAATCTTTCGGATCTGAATATTCATGCCACAATTAAGAAGAATTACATTGAAAATATGCCAAGTAGCACTCCGCATCAAAAATTCTTTTTATCATTTACCTACTTGAGGACGAGCAGGAATTAAGCTTGGGGATGCCTGATACGTCTCCAACGTATCTATAATTTTTGATTGCTCCATGCTATATTATCTACTGTTTTGAACAATACTGGGCTTTATTATCCACTTTTATATTATTTTTGGGACTAGCCTATTAACCGGAGGCCTAGCCCAGAATTGCTATTTTTTGCCTATTTCAGTGTTTCGAAGAAAAGGAATATCAAACGGAGTCGAAACGGAATGAAATCAACTGGAGAAGTTATTTTTGGAAGGAAAGCTACTAGAAAAACTTGGAGTGCATGCCAGAGGAGTCCCGGGCTGCCCACGAGGGTGGGGGGCGCGCCCACCCCCCTAGGGTGCGCCCCCTGCCTCGTGGACAGCCCGGAGGTCCACCGACGTACTTCTTCCTCCTATATATACCCATATACCCTAAAACGACCGAGGAATAGAATAGATCAGGAGTTCCGCCGTCGCAAGCCTCTCTAGCCACCAAAAGTCAATCAGGACCCTGTTCCGGCACCCTGCCAGAGGGGGGAACCCTCACCGGTGGCCATCTTCATCATCCCGGCGCTCTCCATGATGAGGAGGGAGTAGTTCACCCTCGGGGTTGAGGGTATGTACTAGTAGCTATGTGTTTAATCTCTCTCTCTCTCTCTCTCTCTCTCTCTCTCTCTCGTGTTCTTGATTTGGCACGATCTTGATGTATCGCGAGCTTTGCTATTATAGTTGGATCTTATGTTGCTTCTCCCCCTCTACTCTCTTGTAATGGATTGAGTTTTCCCTTTGAAGTTATCTTATCGGATTGAGTCTTTAATGACTTGAGAACAATTGATGTATGTCTTGCCGTGCGTATCTGTGGTGACAATGGGATATCACGTGATTCACTTGATGTATGTCTTGGTGATCAACTTGCGGGTTCCGCCCATGAACCTATGCATAGGGGTTGGCACACGTTTTCGTCTTGATTGTCCGGTAGAAACTTTGGGGCACTCTTTGAGGTTCTATGTGTTGGTTGAATAGATGATCTGAGATTGTGTGATGCATATCGTATAATCATACCCACGGATACTTGAGGTGACATTGGAGTATCTAGGTGACATTAGGGTTTTGGTTGATTTGTGCCTTAAGGTGTTATTCTAGTACGAATTCTAGGGATGTTTGTGACACTTATCGGAATAGCCCAATAGATTGATTGGAAAGAATAACTTCGAGGTGGTCTCGTACCCTACCATAATCTCTTTGTTTGTTCTACGCTATTAGTGTCTTTGGAGTGACTCTTTGTTGCATGTTGAGGGATAGTTATATGATCCAATTATGTTATTATTGTTGAGAGAACTTTCACTAGTGAAAGTATGAACCGTAGGCCTTGTTTCCTAACATTGAAATACCATTTACGCTCACTTTTACCACTTCTTACCTTGCTGTTTTTATATTTTCAGATTACAAAAACCTATATCTACCATCCATATTGCACTTGTATCACCATCTCTTCGCCAAACTAGTGCACCTATACAATTTACCATTGTATTGGGTGTGTTGGGGACACAAGTGACTCTTTGTTATTTGGTTGCAGGGTTGCTTGAGAGAGACCATCTTCATCCTAGCCTCCCACGAATTGATAAACCTTAGGTCATCCACTTGAGGGAAATTTGCTACTGTCCTACAAACCTCTGCATTTGGAGGCCCAACAACGTCTACAAGAAGGTTGCATAGTAGACATCAGTCCTACCGCCCAGCCAGATTACCATTGTACCCCTGGGGAGTAGGCCTATGTAAACCCCCCAGGGCACCCATGCAAAGGGTTCAGCCCCTGAGATACTACACACACAATGTAGAGAGAGGAGTAGAGCTAGCCCTGCCCTTCTTCCTCCTCTAGCCAAACAGCTCAAGGAGCACTTGTAGTCACTTGTTGAGTTAGTGATCATGCGGAGACCCGCAGAGCAGGACTAGGGGTGTTATCTCCTAGGAGAGCCCCGAACCTGGGTAAAGTGCGCCGGCATTCGTGTCTACGCCTTATCCTGTTTCCAGGCACCGGTGACGTAATACTAGCTCCCACCATGATAAGCCATCCTTTGACATATGTCGCCCCAAACCCCCGACATTTGGTGCCCACCGTGGGGCTAGGTGCACCGTCGTTCGGAGATCTATTTTGGACGGGAACCTTGTTCCTTCCTGCCAATGCGCCAGCCCGGCACGCGTGATGGCGTTTGCGCTGACGCGCTGCATGGCGCGGAAGTCGCCTGCACGGTGAGCTGCATCGCCGATCTTGTTGGCGAGATCCGCCTCTCCAACGAGCCCGCGCCCGACGCGGGAGCAGCCAGCTCCGAGAGCTGGCTCATCGACCTCCTTGGCAAGCTCCACATCGCCAACGAGCCAGCCTCCGACTCGATGCTTGTCGACTCCGACACGACATCCCTCGACGCCTTCCCCACCAACATGGTGGTCATCGACGATCCGCTTCCTCGAGTGGATAGTGGCGGCAGCACCGTCACGGAGGTGCTCGTCATCAGCCATGACGGAGCATCTGGCGGAGCCACTCAGGACCCGCTGCAGGCAGCACTGCGGGACCTGTCCGCACCCATAGCAGAAGACGCTGACGCCGCGACGCTAGAAGCCTACCGCTTCTCCCTTGTCGAGAATGCCAAGAAATTGGCTACCATGAGACGCCTCTCTGATACGTCTCCAACGTATCTACTTTTCCAAACACTTTTGCCCTTGTTTTGGACTCTAACTTGCATGATTTGAATGGAACTAACCCGGACTGACGCTGTTTTCAACAGAATTGCCATGGTGTTGTGCAGAAACAAAAGTTCTCGGAATGACCTGAAACTTCACGAAGATTATTTTTGGAAATAATAAAAAATACAGGTGAAAGAATCAAGGCCAAGGGGCCCACACCCTATCCACGAGGGTGGAGGGCACGCTTGCCCCCTGGGTGCGCCCTCTGCCTCGTGGGCCCCCTGGAGCTCCATCGACCTCAACTCCAACTCTATATATTCGTGTTCGGGGAGAAAAAAATCAGGGAGAAGGATTCATCACGTTTTACGATAAGGAGCCGCCGCCAAGCCCTAATCTCTCTCGGGGGGCTGATCTGGAGTCCGTTCGGGGCTCCGGAGAGGGGAATCCATCGCCATCGTCATCATCAACCATCCTCCATCACCAATTTCATGATGCTCACCGCCGTGCGTGAGTAATCTCATCGTAGGCTTGCTGGACGGTGATGGGTTGGATGAGATTTATCATGTAATCGAGTTAGTTTTGTTAGGGTTTGATCCCTCGTATCCACTATGTTCTGAGATTGATATTGCTATGACATTGCTATGCTTAATGCTTGTCACTAGGGCACCTATTATGTTTTCATGAATATATGTGAGTTCTTGATCCTATCTTGGAAGTCTACAGTCACCTACTATGTGTTATGATCCGGCAACCCCGAAGTGACAATAAACGGGACCACTCCCGGTGATAACCATAGTTTGAGGAGTTCATGTATTCACTATGTGTTAATGCTTTGGTCCGGTACTCTATTAAAAGGAGGCCTTAATATCCCTTAGTTTCCAATAGGACCCCGCTGCCACGGGAGGGTAGGACAAAAGATGTCATGCAAGTTCTTTTCCATAAACACATATGACTATATTCGGAATATATGCCTACATTACATTGATGAATTGGAGCTAGTTCTGTGTCACCCTATGTTATAACTGTTGCATGAATAATCGCATCCGGCATAATTCTCCATCACCGATCCAATGCCTACGAGCTTTTCACATATTGTTCTCCGTTTAGTTACTTTTCTGTTGCCACTGTTACAATCACTACAAAACTATTACTGTTACTTTTGCTACCGTTACCGTTACTTCCATACTACTTTGCTACTAAATACTTTGCTGCAGATATTAAATTATCCAGGTGTGGTTGAACTGACAACTCAACTGCTAATACTTGAGAATATTCTTTGGCTACCCTTGTGTCGAATCAATAAATTTGGGTTGAATACTCTACCCTCGAAAACTGTGGGTTATCAAGACTATTTTCTGGCGCCGTTGCCGGGGAGCATAGCTCTATTCTTTGAGTCACTTGGGATTTATATCTGTTGGTCACTATGAGGAACTTGAAAGACGAGAAAACCAAAATTTATCCCTCAACTACGAGGGGAGGTAAGGAACTGCCATCTAGCTCTGCACTTGATTCACCTTCTGTTTTGAGTAAACTTGCAACACCTAAACCTGCTTCTGCTATTAATTCTGATATGTCGCATGTTATTGATGATGCCACTTCTTCTATGCATGATACTTATGATGAAACTACTTCTATGCTTGATACTACTGTGCCACTTGGTGAATTTCTTGATGAACAACTTGCTAGGGCTAGAGAGAATAAAATTATTGAAACTGATAATATTGATGAAAGTGATGATGAAGATTCTCCCCCTAGATATGAATTGCCTGTTGTGCCTGAAGGCTATGTTATGGATGAAGAAACTGCTAGAGACTTTCTTGCTTGCAATGATAGAAGTGATCTTAAGAAATTATTAGCTAAGTTGAAAGAAAAATCTCTGAATGCTAGAATGAAATATGATCCTGCTTATGCTACTTCACCTATATTTGTTACTGATAAGGATTATCATGTCTTTGTTGGTCCTGATATAATTAATTTGGTTGAATCTGATCCTTTCTATGGCTATGGATCTGAAACTGTTGTGGCACATCTTACTAAATTAAATGATATAGCCACCCTGTTCACTAATGATGAGAAAACTTGCTACTATTATATCCTTAAGATATTTCCGTTCTCATTAAAGGGTGATGCTAAGATATGGTTTAATTCTCTTGATTTTGGTTGTGTGCGTAGTCCCCAGGATATGATTTATTACTTCACTACTAAATATTTCCCTGCTTATAAGAAACAAGCTGCTTTAAGGGAAATATATAATTTGTGCAAATTGAAGAAGAGAGTCTCCCACAAGCTTGGGGAAGGCTTCTCTCCAAGTACTTAATGCTTTGCCTGATCATCCTCTCAAGAAAAATGAAATACTTGATATCTTTTATAATGGACTAACCGATGCTTCTAGAGACCACATGGATAGTTGTGTTGATTGTGTTTTCAGGGAAAGAACAGTTGATCAAGCTGAAATTCTATTGAATAATATGTTGACCAATGAAAATAATTGGACACTTCCTGAACCAACTCCTAAGCCAACTCCGGAAAAAGGGATATTCTATTTCTCAGTCCTGAAGATATGCAAGAGGCAAAGAAATCTATGAAGGAAAAAGGTATTAAAGCTAAGGATGTTAAATTTTTTATTATTAAACAAGAAAACTTCAATGCTTAGATGAGTTTGATAATTTTATTATTAAACAAGAAAACTTCAATGCTTATGTTGGCAGACAATTGAAACACAATGCTGGTACGCTTGAACACTTGAGTGATTATATGTCTAGAGTTAAAGGTGAACTTAAACTCATTAGTAAACATGCTTCTATGGTTACCACTCAAGTAGAACAAGTGCTTAAAGCTCAGAATGATTTGCTCAATGAATTAAATAATAAGAAAAATGATAATGCTGTTAGAGTTATGATTAGAGGGGGTAAAATGACTCAGGAACCTTTGTATCCTGAAGGTCACCCTAAGAGAATTGAGCAAGATTCTCAGAGAACTAATGACGAGGCACCTAGTCCTTCTAAAAAGAAGAAAAAGGAAAATGATAAGACTTTGCATGCTCCTAGTGAACCTGTTGTAGACACGCATGAGAATCCCAATGATATTTCTACCTCTGATGCTGAAACACAATCTGGAAATGAACATGAACCTAGTGATAATGTTAATGATGATGTTCATGTTGATGCTCAAACTAGTAATGATAATGATGTAGAAATTGAACCTACTGTTGATCTTGATAACCCACAATCAAAGAATCAACATTATGATAAGGGAGACTTTGTTGCTAGGAAGCATGGTAAAGAAAGAGAGCCATGGGTTCAGAAACCCATGCCCTTTCCTCCTAAACCATCCAAGAAAAAGGATGATGAGGATTTTGAGCGCTTTGCTGAAATGATTAGACCTATCTTTTTGCGTATGCGTTTGACTGATATGCTTAAAATGAATCCTTATGCTAAGTATATGAAGGATATTGTTACAAATAAGAGAAAGATATCGGGAGCTGAAATTTCCACCATGCTTGCTAATTATACTTTTAAAGGTGGAATACCTAAGAAACTAGGAGATCTAGGAGTACCAACTATACCATGCTCCATTAAGAGAAACTATGTTAGAACTGCTTTATGTGATCATGGAGTCGGTGTTAGTGTTATGCCTCTCTCTTTATATCGCAGACTTGATTTCAATAAGTTGACACCTACTGAAATATCTTTGCAAATGGCTGATAAATCAACTGCTATACCTGTCGGTATTTGTGAGGATGTGCCTGTTGTGGTTGCAAACGTTACTATTTTAACGGACTTTGTTATTCTTGATATTCCCGAGGACGATAGTATGTCTATTATTCTTGGAAGACCCTTTTTGAATACTGCAGGGGCTGTTATTGATTGCAACAAAGGCAATGTCACTTTTCATGTTAATGGTAATGAGCATATGGTACACTTTCCGAGGAAACAACCTCAAGTCCACAGTATCAATTCTATTGGAAAAATTCCATCGATTATTATTGGAGGTTTTGAATTTCCTCTTCCTACTGTCAAGAAGAAATATGATATTCTTATTGTTGGGGATGTGCATATCCCCGTTGAGGTAACATAATGTTATTCGAATTTTCTCCGGTTTCATGTTATTCGAAATGAGTTTGTTAACAAGACCTGATCAACCTTGTTAGTGGATTCCTTTCGATGAGCATGAGATGGATGAAGTTAGAAAGCACAACATTTTGTACCCTCCTTTTACTTTCTGTTATTTAGATTAAATAAAGCAAAAATAGTATTTTCTGTCTGTTTTCTGAAATATCTGTGCAAAAAATAATAATATACCCCGAAAATAAAAGTTCCCCAAATGCCCCGAAAATGAAATATGATTTTTTCTAGAATATTTGAGAATATCTGGCACTGAGAACACATCAGGCGGAGCAAGCACCTGGCCACGAGGGTCCAGGGCGCGCCCATCCCCCTGGGCGCGCCTGTCGGCGTTCTGGGAACGGGGGTCCCCAGACTTGCCTGCCTGCGGCCTGCGGCGTGGCTCAAAGGAGGCCCAGCACGGACCATCTTCATCAACACAAGACCCAAGACCCTCGCGAGGGGCCAAGCCTCGCGGGGCGGACGACGTAGAGCTTCCTCAGGCGCGGCCTCATCAGGCTGGCTCACGAGGAGGCAGAGAGATCAAGGTGGGGTACCTCACGAGGTGCCCATGATGTAAGCCATGACGACCACGGGCGCCAGGCGGGCGCCAACCCGCGCAGTGTCCTCTTTTCCTCTTTGGTGCAAAGGGGGCAAGCGCAGGCAAGAGGATCAAGCAAAGGCATCCGTTTCAGTGCAATGAGACCAAGACCAGTCCAACGGCGGGAAGGAGGTCACCGTGGAGCCCAGGACGGCGTCACCACAGAGCCTTTGGCAGGCGAGGACCGACTTTAGTCAGGATAAGTGTACCAGATGTTCCCCTTCAAAATGGCCAACTGTTGGCGCCCTTCCCGCTCAATATTTGGGGAAGAGGCCCAGGGCCCTTGCCTATAAATAGGACTAGCCACCCAGAGGATAGATAGGTCGGTACCCAGCAAGCTAGAATCCAGAGAGAGAGAGAGAGAGAAAGAAGGGCGGCTGAACTCCTCCTAGCAGTTCATCCTCCCAGCCAAGAACAGGCCCTCGCGAGGCTGTTCTTCCTTGCACTGTTCATCATCATCAGCCCAAGAGGCAATCCACCCACCACAAACTAGAGTAGGGTATTACACCACACTGGTGGCCCGAACTAGTATAAACCCTGTGTCTCTTGTGTTGTTCCTTCAGTAGTTTAGATCTTTGCGAGACGGAGAGGTAGAGGGCGTAATCTCCGCGCGCACCCCAGAGATCGAGCCTTAAGGGTCTGCCAGAACCCGAAATCTGACATTTGGCGCGCCAGGTAGGGGTGCGCCGGAATTTGTCTTCCACCGCTCCGCTCTCCTCCGATCGTCGCGTCCATGTCCGACGCTCGCCGGGCCCGCGCCAAGCGCCGGGCCGCCATCGCTTCCCGCGTCGCCTAGACGGCTCCCGTCGGCGGGCATCCCCGTCGTTCCCCGTCGCCCGCCGTCAACGCCGCCACCGGCCCGGCGGGGAACGAGCAGCAAGCATCGTCTCAACATCCGTCCGTGCGGCCGGGCGGCTGTACTGCTACTCCGTCGCTCACACCCACTGGTTCTTTGTCCCGCGCGCTCCGCGCACCCTTGGAGGCTCGAGCTGCGCTCATGCGGCAAACGAGCTCCTGTGCTACCGTCCCGTCGACGACGTCTACGAAGAGTGGCTCGACCGCGTCGCCGAGCTCGTCCACGCCATCCGTTCCGCTGCGCCGCACCCCGTCCCGCACGGGCAACGAAGCTCCGGGGGCATACCAGCCGCCTCCTCTTCAAGAAGACGCCATGGCTCCAAGGCGCGCGGCCCCTGGCACGAACCCGCTCCGCCAGGCGCCGGCTCGACAATATCAGAGCTGCCAAGAAGTCCCTCGCCCGCAAGAAGCTGCCCGGGTGCTCCCTGCTCCGACACGTCGCGGCCCTGCTCCTGCTCCCGCGCGTCAAGACCCCGTGCTGCTCCCAGCTGCAGCGCGTGGGGACCCGCAAGACCAAGCTGTCCCTCACCCAAAGCCTCCCGTGACCACCGCAGGCTGCCGTGCCTACACCACCGAGCTGCGCAGCGTCGCATGGCCCGGCAAGTTCAAGCCAGACCTGCCTCCTCGTTACGACGGCACGATCGACCCTGCGGAATTCCTCCAGCTCTATGAGTTGGGCATCGAAGCTTCCAGTGGGGACGAGAAGGTCATGGCGAACTGGTTCCCCATGGCGCTCAAGGAAGGAGCTCGCACCTGGCTCCTGAATCTGGCTCCAGGCACGATCTCTTCCTGGGACCAGATGCGCACCCGCTTCATCGCCAACTTCCAAGGTACTCGCGACCGGCCGCCCGCCGTGAGTGACATGCGCCGCATCAAGCAACAACCCGGAGAGACCCTGCAAAAGTACATCCAGCGCTTCAACAGTGCGCGCCTCAAGATCCCCAAGGTGTCCGAGGAGGCCATCATCTCAGCCTTCTTCGGTGGTGTGCGCGACGTCAAAATGAAGGAGGAGCTGGTGATGCATGAAGACCTGTGCACCTCCCTGGAGCTGTTCAACTTGGCGACCAAGTGCGCCAGGGCTGAGGAAGGCCGCCTCTCCCTCCTCGAGCTTCCTGGCGCAGACCTAGAAGAGAAGAAGCCCAAGGGAAAGGACGTGAAGCGCAAGGGGGCTGCCGTGCTCGCGGCAGAACCAGACACCAAAAGGGGCAAAGATCTGCCTGAATCCTCCAGGGGCAGCCGGTACTGTGTGTACCATGACCTCCACACCCACAACACCAACAAATGCCAAGAACTCCGCACCGTGCGAGAAGGAAGGATCGGCCGTCGTCCCGACCATGCTGACTGGGGCTACGACCAAGGAGGAGGAAGAAACACAGGATGCTGGGAAGACCGCGGCCCGCGCCAAGGATGGCGTGATCAACCTCGCGAGGATCGCTGGCGAGACCTGCCTTGCAAGGGAGACTGGAGGGATCAGCCTCGTGAGGAACGCCCACAAGGCAACGCAGGCCTCCCACCGCTGCCGCCTCAGCCAAGGAGGAACGAGGACCGCCATCAAGATGAAGGGGCTGGGGGCTTCCAGGAGCCACGCGCAATCGCTTGCATCCTGGGCGGAGCTCAAGTCCTAGCCTCCCAACGCAACTTCAAGCAGTTTGCCCGTGAAGTGAATGCAGTCCTACCCAAGATCGAAGCAACGCGCCCTCTCAGGTGGTCGGCGTGCGCCATCACGTTCAGCTCAGCGGATCAGCTCAAGTGTGCGGCCACAGCCGGAGTCCTCCCGATGCCTTGCTCCCCAGTCATCAGCAACGTACTGGTCACCAGGACCCTCATCGATGGTGGGGCAGGGCTCAATGTCCTGTCCGTGGAAACATTCAACAATCTCCAAGTACCCTATGACCAGCTTCAGCCAACCAAGCCGTTCTCCGGAGTCACCGACGGCTCCACGGTCCCGATTGGGCAGGTCCGCCTCCCTGTCACCTTCGGGGCACGCAACAACTACCGCACCAAGCTCATCGACTTCGACGTCGCTCATATCCGCCTGCCGTACAACGCCATCCTCGGGTACCTAGTGCTGGCCAAGTTCATGGCCGTAACTCACCATGGCTACAACGTCCTCAAGATGCCAGGAAGTGGCGGAGTCATCACGGTGCCCTGCGAAGAGAAAGATGTAGTGTGTTCCCTGGAGCGAGCCTTTCAGGCCGCGTCACTTGAAGACCCGGATCACGGGAGCAGGAGGCTTCCCGAGACCACCCTCAAGAAGAAGACATCGTCCGGACCGGCTCCACAGGAGGCCGGCCCCTCAGGGCCCGCGTCTGCCCAAGGGGAACCTCCTTCCATCGCATAGGAAAGCGCGCCCGTCGCCCTCCTCAGGCAGGGCTCGGGGGCTCTCCCCTGGAGGGCCACCGACCTGGCCAAGGTCACGAGGGAGGCGCTAGGGCACCACGTGGATGCGTGTTTCGAAGCATGTTTCCCTCAAGGAGGAGCAAGCCAAGGAAGGTCAGACCAGCAGGAGTTCGTCAGCAAGGTCATTCAAGAACTACAGGAATCGAGAATCATGAGAGGTTGCCACCGTCTACCGGCTGTGGCTCCCCATCCAGGCGATGATGGTGGGCTGCGCGTCTGCATTGACGTACCAGGGCTCAACCAAGTCGCCACGATGGAGCGCCTCTAGCCCTCGCAAGTGGGGCGCTGCGGAGGTCCGCCCCAGAGCTACGCTCGCATGCCTTACGGCTTGCCGAGCGCGGCTGCTACGTACCAGCGCCTCATGAGGGGCATCATGGAGGCTCAAGAAGAAAGGAGTTCCGCAGCCCTGGCGGAGATGGAGATGATTCGCGAGGAGCCACCAGCGCCTCCGGAGCCTCCCGAGGCCCCAGGGCCTGGGGGCTCGTGAGGACCGGCTTCCGTAGCCCACCGAGTCTGCTGCACCAACACCCCTTCATCCTCGACATCTTCAGGTGACATCTTTCAAGTTTCATTTCTAGCTGGGAGCGCCCCCCAGGGCGTCATCATTCCCAGGCCGCGTGGGTCTATCCCTGCGGCATGTACCCCTTTTTATTTCGTGTTGATTAGCTTGCTTTGTTGGGGGCGCCCCTCGGGCTGCATCATCCCCAAGTCGCTCGGGCCAGACCCAGCGACATGTATCTCCCTTGCGTTTATTTCCAGCTATGCATTCGCCCATCATGCTTGATTACTTGACGCCTGCCCAGGGCACCTCTTCTCCTCCATGTCGACCACTTGCACGTTAAAGGGGGGGGTACCTGAGCATCGCGACTCAGGGCTCTTACCGGCGCTCCAGCCCTCACCCGCTGGCCTTGTCCACGGCATCGCGACCTGGCATACCAGCGACGGCTGAGACCAGCTCGAGGGCCGGGACCCGAGGACGTAGTGTGCCGACATCTAACCAAATTTGCAGGAACACACCACAAGACAAGGCCCAGTGCCAGGCGCAACCCGCCTAGAGGTAGGGCCCCATGAGTCCCGCGCTGGCTCACGGGTTCCCAGATACACCTCACCTAGCCCTACCGTGCCGGCCACGTGTCAGGGCGGGGCTGTACACGCCCCGGGGGCTCCTCCCGGAGGGGAGCCCCCTCCCACGTACCAGTGGAAGCACCATGCTCCGCGCTGGCTGACGACACTGCCGAGGAGCGGCTATGCCCGTACACATACGGAAGCGCTATGCTCCGCGCTGGTGATAAACAACTGAGGGTGGCCCCCGGGCCGCATCAACCTCAGGGAGCCCAGAGCTCAATGTCTAGCCTCATCGCAACGCCTCCCCTCGGGAGAGCCGCGCAAGGGGGCTAGGCACGGGGGCTGCGCCTGGGTCACGCTCAGACGTACGCCACCTAGCCAGGCCCCTCGGGCCTGGTTCGTCGCGCGTCTCTCCCCGAGTGGAGCCAAGGTATGAAGGCCGTTTGAGCGTCAAGGGGGACCCCTGAGCATCGCGACTCAGGGGCCTAACCGGTCCCGTAGCCCCTCACTCCCTAGTTCCCAAAGGCTAGCGCTAGGTGAGGTACGCGCGGGGCCGGGCTCTGCAGACGTAGAACGGTAGTCCCACTTGCATCTCGCCTCCTCATTTGCTGTTCACGCGTCAAGGGGGACTCCTGAGCATCGCGACTCAGGAGCCTAACTGGTCCCGTAGCCCTTCACTCCCTAGTTCCGAAAGGCTAGCGCTGGGTGAGGTACGCGCGGGGCCGGGCTCTGCAGACGTAGAACGGAAGATCCACCTACATCACACCTCCCTACTTGTTGTCCGTACGCCAAGGGGGACTCCTGAGCATCGTGACTCAGGCGCCTAACTTGCCACGTAGCCCCTCGCTCCTTTGGTCCCGTCCTGGTTTCCGGTCGGGGCTAATGCTGGGTGAGGTACGCGCGGGGCCGGGCTCTGCCGGCGTGGAACACACGCAAGTAGGGAGGAAACACATAAAATTCAAGGAATTTAAAAGAAAATATTACAGTCCATAATGTCGTCCCAATACCAAACGCAAGTTTAAACGCCTCCCCGAGGCATGATACACGTGCAGGAATTAAAGGTAGGACAGGAGCGGTAGCGGAGTCACTTGTCGGCGGTGGAGCAGCGCGGATTGGCTTCGCCTCATGGAGCAGCAAGGCCGGCAGCGCCTTGCTTCGGCTTGGTGCTGAAGGCCCGGAACTTCCCCAGCAGCGCCTCCGCGTGCCCCCTTACGGCCTCGGCAGCGGCGGTAGCACCCTCGCCGCTTACTGGCTCCAACAGGCTGTCGAGGTCGGCGCTGGGGTCGCGAAGGTAGATGTGGGCGAAGACCCGCGTCAGCGCTGCAGAAGACAGGACACGCGCCTCGGCCTCAGCCGTGGGGCCAAGGCCAAGGACGACATCCTCAAGGGCATGAACCAGGAAGGGAAGCAGCTTGGCGGGGCCGTCCTCGGCGCCGGCCAGCGGGCTCTCCAGGCCGCTCTCATAAAAGCGTCTTCAGCAAGGAACGGGCCTTCTTCTCCATGTCCGCGAAGGCCACGCGATCCTCGGCAAGAACCCGGGCCTTGCCGTCCAGCTCAACCTTCGTCACCTCCCGCTCCTTCTTCAGCGCGCCTAGACGGTCGCGGCGCTTCTTGAGCTTGGCCTCCCGGCCCTCGATGGCCGCCTCGCGAGCCTTCATGCCTTCTTCTTGCTCCTGGCGAAGACGAGCCTCCTTCATGAGCTGGTTCCGCACGCCCTGCAGCTCGTCCTCCACTGCCTTGCAACGGCCACGGACTTCGACCACCTCCCCCAGGGCTGCATCTCGAGCATCCTTCGCTTCGAGGACGACCTCCCTCTCTTCATCGCAGGCCGTCGAGGCCTGAACCAGCGCCTCCCGAATCAAGGCGTTGGAGCGAATCCATCCTGAAGCCAGCTCCAGGCGCCCGGCCGCCAGGCGAGGGTCGGCGCCAAGAAGATCCTGCCGCAGCCGGTCCAGTCCAGCAGCGGCATGCTCCAGGACGGCAGGAGGAGTTGGAGAAACAATAGTCGGTGGAACAGGAGGAGAAGGTAGTGGCGGCGAAACAACAGCATCCTGAGGCGGAGTCTGTTGCGCCCCAACGACCGTGGTGGCGGCAGCAGGCAGAGGCACCTCAGGAGTCACTTGGGCCATGGGGGCTGAGCTCGCCCCAGCCAGCTCAGCCAGGCCACGCGAGGACTACCGGGCACGAGAAGCCCGTGCGTCGCGGTCACCTACTTCCACAGGTGGAGGCGCTGCCGCGGATGGAGCCTCAGGAGCCCCCTTTGGCTTCTTCGCCGCGGGCGCCAGCCTATTCAAAGAGATGCGAACATTAAGCCTCAGCTGCAGGACAAGGAATAAAGACAGGGATCAAGCACTTACGGGTCATCACCGGTGAGCTCGTGCACCTTCCGGCCAAACTTGAAGACTGACATCCGGCTGGAAGGGTCAACCTCGGAAGCAGAAGGCGCGTCTGTAGACTGCCTCGGAGCAGGGGCAGACCCGCGAGAGATCAGCCCGGTCCTGTCCTTCTTCGGGATGAGCGGCAAGCTCCCGCCGACCTGCTCGTCCCCATCCTCATCATCATCACTCGAAGAAAGGCGGAGAGTGCGGGGCCTGCGCCGGGGGAGGGGAGCTCTCGACTCTCCATCGGTCGCCTCGGAGTTGGGTCCCTCCACCCGCTCCTCTTCGTCCTCCTCCCTGCCGAAGTCGCCGGAGGACACGTCCACTAGTCCCTCAGGAGCCTCCACGGGCACGGGCCCGTCCCCGTTAAAGACGGGCATGGACTTCACCACCTGCTCCCAGTCGTCGCGGAGGAACAAGGGCGTAGGCGCGCCCTCCAACCTTGCCACCTCGCCGCCGACCAGAGATTGGAGGACCGCGGCCAAATCTTCGTCGCCCAAGGCCGCGGGGCTCGGATGAGGCCTCCAAATCGGAGGTGAGTACTGCCAAAGTGGAGCCAGCTAGTGCTCCAGGAACTCCCTCAGCAGTGACGCGCCGGTCAGCTTTGCCGCTGCCATGCTAACCGGCCTCAGGTCTGCGTCCATCTTCTCCAACACCAGTTTCGCGCGGGGGTCTGTGAGCTCCGCCCGGGACCAGTCGCTGGAGCTCGCGGGCTGCTCCGCGGGCAAGATCAACCGAGGGTGGATGCGCCCGGCATCTACCAAGACCCACTTGCTTCTGAAGCCCTCAATCCTCTTCTCGGGATTCGAAATGGCAATGGTGCCACCGTACGCGACGAAACTCGCACACACGGAAGGAGAACCGCGAGAGACCCAGAGGGAGAAGTAGTGACGCAGCAAAGCCACTGAGGGTTGCACTCCTATGTGAGCCTCGCAGTAATAGGCGAAGATCAGAAGGACGGAGTTGGGGTGGAGATGCAGGGCCAGCAAGTTGTAAAGGCAGAGGATAGAGAAGAAGAACTCGGAGAAGGGAGGCACTAGGCCAGCGGCAATGGAGCTTACAAAGAGAGGGTAAAAGGTGCTCCCTTGACCTTCGGGGGTGGCGGAGCCGGCCTTGAACACCCGCGCCCCATCGATGCCCTGCGCCGCCGCCATCTGGCGCAACCGAGCAAGGCCCGCCTCCGACACGTTCGTCAGATCCAGAGCAGACGAGTACCAAGCTTTGGCCGGGGACTGGCGAGGCGCCATGGCTTCCTAGGTCGCGCCGTCGGAGCAGATCTAGAGGTTTGGAGGAAGGAAGGGGAGGCACAAGAAAGGGGATATAAGCAGCAACCGAAGAAAGCAAAAGGCAAAGCCTAGGCAGATGCCGCTCCTTTATCAACCTGCGCGGTTGCTGAAGCACTCGCGTCCCATCAACCGCTACGCGGTGCCCAAGGCCGTAGGCTATTAGGGCCCACAGCGCTTTGCTCTTGCCATTTCGCCTCTCAGCACGGCCAAGTCCGGGCGCGCCTTGGGCCCGGGGGCTACTGTCGGCGTTCTGGGAACGGGGGTCCCCAGACTTGCCTGCCTGCGGCCTGCGACGTGGCTCAAAGGAGGCCCAACACGGCCCATCTTCATCAACACAAGACCCAAGACCCTCACGAGGGGCCAAGCCTCACGGGGCGGACGACGCAGAGCTTCCTCAGGCGCGACCTCATCAGGCTGGCTCATGAGGAGGCGGAGAGAGCAAGGCGGGGTACCTCACGAGGTGCCCATGACGTAAGCCATGACGACCATGGGCGCCAGGCGGGCGCCAGCCCGCGCAGTGTCCTCTTTTCCTCTTTGGTGCAAAGGGGGCAAGCGCAGGCAAGAGGATCAAGCAAATGCATCCATTTCGGTGCAACGAGACCAAGACCAGTCCAACGGCGGGAAGGAGGTCACCGTGGAGCCCAGGACGGCGTCACCACAGATCCTTTGGCAAGCGAGGACCGACTTTAGTCAGGATAAGTGTACCAGATGTTCCCCTTCAAAATGGCCAACTGTTGGCGCCCTTCCCGCTCAATATTTGGGGAAGAGGCCCAGGGCCCTTGCCTATAAATAGGACTAGCCACCCAGAGGATAGATAGGTCGGTACCCAGCAAGCTAGAATCCAGAGAGAGATAGAGAGAAAGAAGGGCGGCTGAACTCCTCCTAGCAGTTCATCCTCCCAGCCAAGAACAGGCCCTCGCGAGGCTGTTCTTCCTTGTACTGTTCATCATCATCAGCCCAAGAGGCAATCCACCCACCACAAACTAGAGTAGGGTATTACACCACACTGGTGGCCCCAACTAGTATAAACCCTGTGTCTCTTGTGTTGTTCTTTCAGTAGTTTAGATCTTTGCGAGACAGAGAGGTAGAGGGCGTAATCTCCGTGCGCACCCCAGAGTTCGAACCTTAAGGGTTTGCCGGAACCCGAAATCCGACAGCGCCCCCTTGCCTCGTGGGCCCATGGTGGCTCCCCTCCACTTATTCCAGCAACCACACACTCCTTCTTCCTCCCAAAAAAATCACAAACCAGCTCAAGCACGAGTTCTTGCTCATTTTGCTACGATTTTTGATCTCCTTGCTCAAAGCCCCTCTCACGAAACTGCTTTGGGGGATTGTTCATCGGTATGTGACTCCTCCAATGGTCCAATTAGTGTTTGTTCTAGTGCTTTATTCGTTGCAATTTTTTGCTGCTTAGGTGACCCTGTTCTTGAGCTTGCAGGTCAAATTTATTTGGTCCCAAGTAGTTCTAATGCATGATATAGTCTCTCGGCACTTGTGGGAGTAGTTGCTATCAATTTTGTCGAGTTTTGGTTCACTTTTATTTGAAGTTACTAAAAATTTCAGAAATTTTGAGAAAATGATGAAGAGATTTTTGAGGGGTTCTTCGAGCCGAAGCTCGAAGGATAAGCAAAGTGAAGAAGAAGAGAGGCCCAAGTATAATCTCCCTCACACTGCAGAAGTTCGGCCGTGTGAATGGCCTTGTGATGATTTCTTGAGAGGAGCCGGGATTTATGATGATTTTTATGAGTTGGCTGATAATGTAGGCCTCACCGACTTCCTCCGCGACCAACGTGAACAGTATCTCTTACTCACTAATATCTTTGTGCAAAATTTTCATTTCCATGCTAGGAGGTCACTGCCTTCGGTGGATTTTTATTTATATGATGAGTATAAGGAGATGCCCCTCTCTGAATTTTGTGAGGTTTGCAAATTGCCCTTTTTGGGTAGCGTAGAGGAACCACGTTGTGACGATGTGGAGGGGTTCATTGATACAATTGCTGTAGGGGAAATTAGGAAAGTTTTTGATGCACGAATTACTAGCATACATTTTCCTGTTTTACATTACTTTGCAATATTTGCTATTAGATGCTTAATTGGTCGCAGAAACTGTGGCAACCTTAGTGACCCTGATATTGTTCTTTTGTGACATGCCCTGTTTCGTGACGACACATTTAGTATGGGCGCTATTGTTGCAAAGCGGTTAAATCTTAACCATACTAAAGGCCCCATCTTGGGAGGCATCTTCGCCTCGCGCCTCGCTGCGTACTTTAACATACCTATTAGGCATTCTGAGAAAGAAGAAAAGTTGTTGCCTACTGTTTTTCTAGACTACAAGAGTATGGTTGCACATGATTTCATTGTTAAGAACAAGAAAAAGGAGCTTAACTATAGACTGTTATTTGATAAAAATCAACCTGAGACTATTACTTTGCCTGCTCCTTCCTTGTTGACTTATCTGCAGGCAAGTACCTTGTTCCGCTGGAGGCCATCCACACCTACCGGAACCCCACCTCAGCTACAGAGCCAGATCCGAAACTACAATTTGTTCCTTCATGCCAGTCTGTTTACCAGTGGGATCCGGAGGAGATGGCCAGCCAGTGGCAACCTGAGGCTTCATCTCAGTACGACCCCAACTACAACTTTGGATATCCGCCAGGCCAGTCGTGGCCATAGACCAACTTAGGCTAAAAGCCTAAGCTTGGGGGAGTACGTGTTTCTCACCGACATTACATTCATGTTTACACACTCATGCTAGTTATCGGTGCTCACACTGTTTCACTATAATATCCATGTTAGTTTATTTTCCTTCTTATGCTTTCTTCTTGTGTGTTTGAAAAACCTTAAGAAAAACTAAAAAAAAATTAATTGTAGCTTTTAGCTAGTTTACTTTTCATGCCCGTAGTAGTAATAATTAAAAGAAAACCCAAAAAGATTTCCTGTTCTTCTTTTGTATATTGGGAGCTTTTCGTGTAAATAGTTTTATTTCTTTTCTTTTCTTTGGGGGTCGACAGGAGAAGACCATAATGAAAATGTTGAAGTGGCTCTTATATGCATTATTGTTGATTTAACCAAGAGCCCATATTGCCTTGTCTTCTCCTGTTTATTGAATGCTCGCAGATTCCACCTTAGTCCAATGCACGTGCACTATTATTATTATTCACACCGTTCGGTTGTGCAAGTGAAAGGCAATTATGACGATATATGATGGACTGATTGAGATGAGAAAAGCTGTTATGAACTCGACCTCTCTTGTTTTTGTAAATATGATTAGTTCATCGTTCCTAATTCAGCCTATTATGAATAAACATGTTTGCAATGACAATTAGAGATTATAGTTGCTTATGCCATGCTTAATTAGCTAGGAGCTTGTAATGGTTTACCTTGCGTGCCAACAAGCTATTAAAATGATTGTGATTTGGTATGATATGGTTGTATCCTCCTTTGAATGATTCAAGTGACTTGACTTGGCACATGTTCACGCATGTAGTTGAAACAAATCAACATAGCCTTCACGATATTTATGTTCATAGTGGATTATATCCTACTCATACTTGCACTCAATGTTTATTAATTTTAATGCATGTTCATGACTATTGTCGCTCTCTAGTTGGTCGCTTCCCAGTCTTTTTCTAGCCTTCACTTGTACTAAGCGGGAATACTGCTTGTGCATCCACTTCCATAAACCCCAAAGTTATTCCATATGAGTCCACTATAGCTTCCTACATGCGGTATCTACCTGCCGTTCCAAGTAAATTTGTATGTGCCAAACTCTAAATCTTCAAATGAAATTTTGTGTTGTATGCTCGAATAGCTCATGTATCAACTAGGGTTGTCTGTATCTTCCATGCTAGGCGGGTTATTCTCAAGAGGAGTGGACTCCGCTCCTCACTCATGAGAAAATGGCTGGTCACTGGGATGCCCAGTCCCATGCTTTATGCAAATCAAATCAAAATAATTGCAAACAAAACTCCCCCGGGACTCATGTTAGTTGGAGGCACTCGTTGTTTTGAGCAAGCCATGGATTAATGCTTGTTGGTGGAGGGGGAGTATAAACTTTACCATTTTGTTTGGGAACCGCCTATAATGTGTGTAGCATGGAAGATATCGCCATCTCTCGGTTGTTATGTTGACTATGAAAGTATGCCGCTCAAAATATTATTTATCTCTGCTTTAAAACCGAGCTCTGGCACCTCTGCAAATCCCTGCTTCCCTCTGCGAAGGGCTTATCTATTTACTTTTATGTTGAGTCATCACCCTCTTATTAAAAAGCACCAGCTGGAGAGCACCGCTGTCATTTGCATCCATTACTGTTAATATATATTGGGTATGACTATGACTGGATCTCTTTTACCTTGAATTACAATGTTTAGTCAGTCCTTGATCTTTAAAGGTGCTCTGCATTTATGTTTTGCGGTCTCAGAAAGGGCTAGCGAGATACCATCTTGTTATATCATATCATGATTGTTTTGGGAAAGTGTTGTCATCCGAGATTTATTATTATTGCTCGCTAGATGATTATGCCATTGACATGAGTAAACATGAGACCTAAGTGTTATTGTGAATATGGTTAGTTCATAATCTTTGCTGAAAACTTGAATGCTGGCTTTACATATTTACAACAACAAGAGCAAACAGAGTTTGTAAATTTTTTTCTTTATCACTTCCAGTTTATCAACTGAATTGCTTGAGGACAAGCAAAGGTTTAAGCTTGGGGGAGTTGATATGTCTCCAACGTATCTACTTTTTCAAACACTTTTGCCCTTGTTTTGGTCTCTAACTTGCATGATTTGAATGGAACTAACCCGGACTGACGCTATTTTCAGCAGAATTGCCATGGTGTTATTTTGTGCAGAAACAAAAGTTCTCGGAATGACCTGAAACTTCACGGATATTATTTTTGGAAATAATAAAAAATACTGGCAAAAGAATCAAGGCCAGGGGCCCACACCCTATCCACGAGGGTGGGGGCGCGCCTACCCCCTGGGCTAGCCCCCTGCCTCGTGGCCCCCCTGGAGCTCCACCGACCTCAACTCCAACTCTATATATTCATGTTCGGGGAGAAAAAAATCAGAGAGAAGGATTCATCGCGTTTTACGATACGGAGCCGCCGCCAAGCCCTATCTCTCTCGGGAGGGCTGATCTGGAGTCCGTTCGGGGCTCTGGAGAGGGGACTCCATCGCCATCGTCATCATCAACCATCCTCCATCACCAATTTCATGATGCTCACCGCCGTGCGTGAGTAATTTCATCGTAGGCTTGGTGGACGGTGATGGGTTGGATGAGATTTATCATGTAATCAAATTAGTTTTGTTAGGGTTTGATCCCTAGTATCCACTATGTTCTGAGATTGATGTTGCTATGACTTTGCTATGCTTAATGCTTGTCACTAGGGCCCGAATGCCATGATTTCAAATATGAACCTATTATGTTTTCATGAATATTCGTGAGTTCTTGATCCTATCTTGAAGGTCTATAGTCACCTACTATGTGTTATGATCCGGCAACCCCGAAGTGACAATAATAGGGACCACTCCCGGAGATGACCATAGTTTGAGGAGTTCATGTATTCACTATGTGTTAATGCTTTGATCCGGTACTGTATTAAAAGGATGCCTTAATATCCCTTAGTTTCCAATAGGACCTGATAGAGGCAAAGGTGTCCCGATGTTTCGATGAGATGGTGGCTATCGTTTTCTGTGGGAGTCGACCTTGACGATCCTACTACGAACGTGCGAGACGTCGCGCCTTAGCAATCGCTAAACCAACTTCCGAGGGTTATTGACCACGTCGGAGCACGATCAACCTGACCACAAGGGACTATTTCCTGTGAGCAAACGAAGAACAAGCAAGAAACTAAGATTGCAATCTGGATATTGTGAATATAAGAGGAAAGCTTTACTAATGAAGGTGGGGTTCTGTGACGCCTTGGTTTGGTCGTTGAACACAAACGAAGTACGTGAAGTTGCGGCTATGGGGAACTTTTAATCTAAACAAAACCCGAAGTCTAAATGGTGCGCTAAGGGCTGTATATATGGAGGAAGAGGGGGGTATTTCGTGGCCCTTGGGGAAGGGGTCCGAAACCAACCCTATCTCTTGTTTCCCCACACATACGGACTCTAAAAACAACCTATACTTATGTATTTTTAAACTACATGGGCCTGGCCCAATAATAAGGTGACACAACACCTAGAATAGCCTCTGGACGAAATTTATGAAGTGGCATCTTGTATATTTCGTCCAAGGCTTCATTCACTCCTTATGGTGGCTTCAAAGTCCTGAAATCATCACTTGTAACTCCGTTCTTGTTCCCCTTGCACATGCCATCAACTCTATGCTTGTTCTTGTTCCAATGTTCATCCTTCTCCAAGCTAGGCCCTTCATTTGTAAGCAAAACAAATGTATCCAATTTAGGCAGCATGATTGTAGGACCTTGAAGTATGTCTAGAGGGGGGTGATTAGACTACTTGACCAAATAAAAACTTAACCTTTTTCCAATTTTAATGTTTGGCAGATTTTAGCTACTTTAGGACAAGTCAAGCAATCATCACACAATTCAAGCAAGCATGCAAAGATTATATAGGCAGCGGAAAGTAAAGCATGCAACTTACAAAAATGTAAAGGGGAAGGATTTGGAGAATTCAAACGCAATTGGAGACACGGATGTTTTTGGCGTGGTTCGGATAGGTGGTGCTATCCTACATCCACGTTGATGGAGACTTCAACCCACGAAGGGTAACGGTTGCGCGAGTCCACGGAGGGCTCCACCCACGAAGGGTCCACGAAGAAGCAACCTTGTCTATCCCACCATGGCCATCGCCCACGAAGGACTTGCCTCACTAGCGGTAGATCTTCACGAAGTAGGCGATCTCCTTGCCCTTACAAACTCCTTGGTTCAACTCCACAATATTGTCGGAGGCTCCCAAGTGACACCTAGCCAATCTAGGAGACACCACTCTCCAAGAAGTAACAAATGGTGTGTTGATGATGAACTCCTTGCTCTTGTGCTTCAAACGATAGTCTCCCCAACACTCAACTCTCTCTCATAGGATTTGGATTTGGTGGAAAGAAGATTTGAGTGGAAAGCAACTTGGGGAAGGCTAGAGATCAAGATTCATATGGTAGGAATGGAATATATTGAGATCAACACAAGGGTAGGTGGTTCTCTCTCAGAACATATGAGTTGGAAGTGTAGATGTGTTCTGATGGCTCTCTCCATGAGTGAAGAGGAGGTGGAGGGGTATATATAGCCTCCACACAGAATCCAACCGTTGCACACAATTTACCAATCACGGTGGGACCGAATCAACAAACTCGGTCGGACCGATTTAGTAAACCTAGTGACCGTTAGGATTTTCGGTGGGACCGACATGCAACTCGGTAGGAACGATATGGTTAGGGTTAGGGCATAACGTAATCTCGGTGAGACCGATTACACAAACTTGGTGAGACCGATTTGGTAATAAGCTAACCAGAGGGTTGGTCAGGTAAACTCGGTGGGACCGATTTGCTCTTTCGGTAAGACCGAAATGTTACAAAAAGGAAACAAAGAGTTTACATTGCAATCTCGGTGGGACCGATCCGCTCTTTCGGTGAGACCGAAAAGTTACGAAAAGGAAACAGAGAAATTGCAATCCCATCTCGGTGAGACCGAGATCCCTATCGGTAGAACCGATTTGCTTGGGGTTTGGCAGTGGCTATGACATGTAAAACTCGGTGGCGCCGGGTTGAAAGAATCGGTAGGGCCGAGTTTGACTTTGGGTTTAGGTCATATGTGGAAGTGAGAAAGCAGATGAGGGTTTTGGAGCATATCACTAAGCACATGAAGCAAGAGGCTCATTAAGCAACACCTCATCCCTCCTTGATAGTATTGGCTTTTCCTAAAGACTCAATGTGATCTTGGATCACTAAAATATAAAATGAAGAGTCTTGAGCTTTTGAGCTTGAGCCAATCCTTTGTCCTTAGCATTTCGAGGGATCCACTTTCATCATCCAAGCCATGCCAATCATTGAGCTTTCCTGAAATAATTATCTTGGAATAGCATTAGCTCAATGAGCTATATGTTGTTATGAATTACCAAAACCACCTAGGGATAGTTGCACTTTCAATCTCCCCCTTTTTGGTAATTGATGACAACATATAGATCAAAGCTTCGACAAATGACAATAAGAAAGAAATATATCGTCTCTTTGAGGAGTATGTGATAAGTAAGAGCTCCCCCTAAATTTGTGCATATTTTAACTTTGCTTTGGACTGCAAATGCACAAAGAGTTAGAATCATGGGTTACTCTTCCATGTCACATACATCTTGGTGGAGCGCTCAAAATGATACGAATTGAATACATGCACTCATCACCAAAAAAATGAATGATCACATAAGATAGATAGCATAATATCAAGCATGCATAAGTGTAGCTTATGATCAAACACATGATCATCAATGTCTCACAAGCATATCATAGTATCTCAACCAAAAGCAAACAAAGTTTGAAAAACCACCAAATAAAGCAAGAGAGAATAAAAGCAACACACTCTCTCTCGAAGCCTATGATCTATACATTTTTCTCCCCCTTTGGCAACAAGTTACCAAAAAGTTCCTAGAAAATGCATAGTGCTAGATCGACTCTCAGGCTTGATCTTCTGGTGGTGGTGGAGTCTGGATCACTCCAAGGACAAAGGCTTCTGTTGAAGTGGTTGGAGCTGGAGCTGAAGTGGATGCTGGAGCTGGTTGGGCTGGTGCTGTAGCTGGAGCTGAGGAGGTGGCTCTGGTGTCAGGAACTGGCACTGCAGTTGACCTCTGAGCTCGTGGCACTCTGGCAAATGCATCAGTTGTAGTCTTCCCTTTCCTCTCCTGCATGTCATCTTGAAGTTGCTCCACTGCAGACTGAATCTCTGTTACTTTGACATCCAAGTCATTGAACTTTTGTTCTACGATTCTCTCTAAGCTCTCCTGATTCTGAGTGAGGGTGGCCAGACCTTTCTCAATCCTCAGTGTGGATGCAATCAAGTAACTAAGCTGCTCTTGCTTGTTTTTCAAGAAATACTCAGATGCCTCCTCTTGAGTTGGCATCTTGGCAGCTTTCTCCTTCCTTGCCTTCTCGTTCTTAGCTTGTGCTTGAGCTGATGATGGTTCATTCTCATTCATCACAACTTGGTTGTCCTCGAAATCTGGATGAATACGCAAATGTTCCTTGTCCAACAAGTATGTGCCTGTGCCCATTTTGAGTTAATCAACGTTTGGATCTAAGGGGCATAACCACAGCTCCTCTTCTGATTTGCTTCAGTCCTCTTGATAGTCTCAACTATAAGGCTCATGACCTTGAATTTCTGAGGCACATCAAATATATGTAGCAAGTTAATGGCATGACCTCTGATCATCCTGTGATCTCCAGACTTGGGCAAAAGTGTGTGCCTAAGGATCAAGTTGATCGTGGGCAGTCCTGACAACAAGTGTTTTACAGACCCAAACTGGTGAGTGTCAAGATCATTTGCTGGAATCTCCTTGTACATATTTGCCATTGTGTTATGATCCATCGTTTTCTTGGCATAGACATCCAAGTCATCTTCATTTTCCTTTGGGGCATTGATCAACTTTGCCCATTCCTCAATAGTTGATTGGTACCTTGTACCTTCAGACATCCATGTGATCCTTCCATCTGGGTAGAAGTGTGCTGTGGAGTAGAATTGCATGATCAGCTCTTCATTCCACTTTGTGAGCTTCTGCCCAACAAAGTCAGCTACTCCACTACCTTTAAAGCTGTCTTGCACTCCAGGATAGTGCTCTTCATTGTCCTTGATGTACTCCCAATCTACCCATCTCATGTCACAAACTATGGGCTTCTTATCAAGCAAAACTGTCTCATAGAAGTCCTGCTGTTCCTTTGTGTGGAACCTGTAGTCAACATCAGTTCTTCTTCTTGAAGCATATGGATCTTATGCTCTCCACTTTCTTAACCCTGAGTCTTTCCTGATTTTCATGTTCTCAGCCACAGGATGAGCATCATTGTGGTCTGGAATCTTGGACTTAAGCTTTCTCAGAACTTGACCTTCTTCTTCTTCAGCAATGTCAGGCACTGGGGCCTTGTCCTTTTCAGCAGCTGGTATGCTCCTTGTATTTCTCTTTGGAGCTGACTTGGCCTTGGAGGCAGCTTTGGTTGCTTCCTTGGGCTTGGATGCAGTAGCCCCTGATTTGATAGCATCACCCATAAGCTTTGGTGCCTTAGGTGCTGGTGCAGCAACCTCTTCCTCTTCTTCTTCTTCAGAAGAATGCTTTTCAAACTCAGCCATTGGATCAACTTTCTTGCACCATCTGCCTCTTTTCCTTTCCTTCTTCCCTTCAGCAGCAACTAGCCCTTTGGGTGCAGGCTTTTCAGGAATTTTAGTTGAAGCTCTGGACTTTGGCATAGGCTGCCTACCTGCTAGCCTTTTGATTTTCAAGCCTGGCTTTGTGCTCTGTGCTGAGCCATACTCCTTCTTGAGCACTACTTTCTTGGAAGTAGCTTCTTCTTCCTCTGCCACATAATCCTCATCCTCTGATTCTGAGGTTCTCTTCTTTCTTTGTCTGGTGGCAGATTTTGGCAAATTGCTAGGGGTGCTCCTGCTGCCTTCATCTGAAGAACTGGAGGGACTAGTGCCCTCACTCATTTGCACTTGCTCTTCTAACATATTCTGGCTGTCACTCTGATCATACATGATTGAAAAGCTGACTGCTGACCCTGTGAAGAGTTTATAGATGAGGTAGAGTGGATGAGCATCACAAAATGCAGAGATTTTTGCAAAAGAATGATTCAAAATCTTAGTTTTAGTTTCCCACAGAAAACATTTCGGATCTACAGATTTTTAAACTCGGTGATACCGAAGCAGTTTTGGAACCTAAACTAGTGAACTCGGTCAGACCGAGTCATAGTTCAGTGGCACCGAGACTGCTAGGGTTTCACAAAGTTCCATAATCGGTCACACCGATTAGTAATTCTCGGTCAGACCGAGTCTTACTTGTGCAATGGCATGAGCCAAATCAGTGGGACCGAGTTTTTCAACTCGGTGGGTCCAAGATGGTTTCGGCGGAAACCTAACCCTAAAATTTTCAAATCAAACCTATTCTACGAATTGCATTGACTGGATAGGGGTGTTTCAATCGTGGCTAGAGTCAATAAGATCACAATGTGCTAGGAATAGGATTGGGAATAGCACAAAGATCGAGTCCATACCCTAGTTCGGCGGAGACTCGCTACGGCGGCAACGACGGGGTTGAATTCCGTTGACGGCGATGGAGACCAGCGACTTGAGGCGGCTGGCGGCGAGAAGACGATCCGGAGACCATGTAGGCAGAGCGAGCTATCGCGCGGGCGAAGGGGTTCGGAGAAATTTCCAAATTTTGGCCCGTGTCTATATATAGCCTGACCCTGTCGGTGTGACCGAGTGGAACAACTTGGTGGCACCGAGATGCAAAACTGTATACAGTTATAGCAACTCGGTGTGACCGAATGGTTCAAATCGGTTGCACCGAGATCGAAAACATAGATCGACTTGATGATCTCGGTAGGACCGAAAAGGAGAAATCGGTCAGACCGAGAATCACAAAGAAGTTTTGGAAGTTTAAGTCTATGACGAATCGGGGACTCCGAGTGCTCCTCACACAGAGTGGTTCAAATCTGACTTGATCAAATTTTGTGATGTAGCATGAATAGAGTTTGAGACGAGAAAAGCATAGATAGCTAGAGGAGGTTCTTAGGCATTCTTGTCCATCCACTTGGCAAGAGAAAAGAAAACCAATCAATCAAAACAACAAGTGGATGTCCTCGAATGAGTAAAATATGCAACCAACATGCTCACACAATAAAATGGCAATTGAAATATGTGACAAAGCATGCACAACCAATACTAGCATCTATCAAGCAATTTGCGATGACTAGGTCATCTATATATGAGTATATTGACTTAGGAGTCAAATGAGAACATTTGATCATAGGTCACACTCATCGTTTAAGCACAAGTGGGGTTACCACTTTTACATAAAGCATTGTTGTGTTTACATCATTAGAGTTGCTTTATCTCAAGTCTTAGAGTAAAGCTCCCCCTAGATGTGATATCCCCCCTTAAGAGGAATGAACTAACCTTGGGTTTTGTCGATGATGACTTCATGTAGATGTTGAATATGTGGATGCTCAATGTTGATGTAGAACAATTGGAGCTATCCATTGGAGTGAATTGCACTTTCAATACCTACATGGGTTAGTCCCACAAGGAACAAACAAAGATATCCATAGACATAGAGTGATGCACACACAAGATGATGTCCATGAAAACTTTTAGGTTACCTTGTCCCTTGACTTACCAACAAGAGGGTTTGTGACTCCTTGAACTAGTGCAAGATGTGGAAGTTGATTGTACTTGTTCTTGCCAAAATGATAAGAGTGAAGTATGTTGGCGGAGTCACCCTCAAGAACTCTCTAGTTCTTCTTCTTTTGGATCCACACCATCTTGATGGGAATCCTTGGAGTTGTAGTCGTACTTGATGAAGTGGAACTTCAAGTCGTCTTGGGAATCCACTTGGCTAAGATCTTAGGAGCTTCTTCAAATGCATCAATTTCCTCTTGAAGCTTGTCCTTGCATTTTTGCTTGTAGTCTTGTGGTGGAAGATCATCTTGAGCTTGTGTCCCCTTGAAGGAACTAGGATCATACTTCTCTTGTTGAGGAACAAACTTCGTCTTGGGGTATTGATATTCTTCCCACTCAACTCCATTGGTGTTGAACTTTCGTTCAAAACCAACACCTTGATTCTTCCGGTGCCTTCCTTGCTTGCCTACAATTTCTTCGAATTGCTTACTTCCGGCAAGGCTCTTGTAGACTCCTATCTCTATAATTCCCTTCAATAAGCTATTTTCTTGCTCAAGTGTAACTTGGCTAAGAGAATCATTAGTGGAATCAAGAGAACTACTAGAAGCAACAATATTGGATTTAACATGATCATTGTTACTACTAGAGGAATAATCTTTCTTGTTCTTGTTACTAGACTTGACTTGAGGCATGTAAGTGGATAAGAGTAAACGCTTGGCAATGTAAGAAGAACTTTTCTTGCGGAGATCATCATTGATTGCTTTTAAGAACTCATGCTCTTGCTCAAGATTGAGCTTTTCAAAGTGTAACTTCTCATGAGCTCTTAAAAGTTCTCGATGATCTTCGAAGACAGTTTCATGAGCTAACTTAAGAGTGTTTAGTTCTTTAGTTAGAGCCTCAATCTTCTCCTTATCATTGTCATTCGTTTTATCTTGATTAGCATGATTAATTGACATTTCATCATAGTATTCATCACTAGAGTTGTCAACAAGTAAATCATCATCACCTAACAAGTCATCTTCATCACTATTGAAATCAACATACTCGGGGTGTGATACCTTAGGGCCTTTAGCCATGAAGCATGTTCCAACTCCTTCATTTGGTGAGTCAAATATGTCGTAGGAGTTGGTTGCCACTAGTGCTAGACCGGCAACACCTTCATCTTGAGTATATTCGGAATCGGAGTGATAACTTCTCTCGGAGTGGTTGTTGGAGTCGGAGCCGGATACCCATTCACCAACATGAGCTTGATGTCTTCCTTTTGTGTAGCTCCTTGATGACTTTTCTTTTCTTTCCGAATCCTTGCTTCTCCGTGAGTATCTTCGTTCATAATGATCATCTCTACTCCTTCTCTCTCTAGATGGTGATTCATCTCTTTTTCTTCTTCTTTTTGGAGAATCTTCTATTCTTTTGTAGGGTGCCGTACACTCATTGGAATAGTGTCCGGGTCTTCCACAATTCTAGCAGTTTCGCTCTCGACTAGAAGATCTTTTGTCATTGTAGGACCTTGACTTGGAGCTTCTATCTTTGCTTCTACTCTTGTAGAACTTGTTGAAGTTCTTCACCATTAAGCTCAATTGTTAATTGAAGGTTTGTTTCTCACTTAATGATGTGGGGGCTTCACATGAGGCTTTGTAAGCTCCACTTGATTTGTTGTGAAGTTCCTCTTTATCCTTGAGTGACATGTGATGAGCAACAATTCTTCCAATGACCTCCGTTGGCTTGAGATCTTTGTAATTGGGCATCATATGGATCAATGTGCACACAGTATCATATTTTCCATCCAAGGCTCTTAGGATCTTCTTGATGATGAATCTGTCGGTCATCTCTTCACTCCCTAAGCCGACAATCTCATTTGTGATGAGAGCAAGCCTAGAGTACATTTCAGCGACACCTTCACCATCCTTCATTTTGAACTTGTCAAGTTGACTTTGAAGCACATCGAATTTGGATTCCTTGAAGTAGTCGGTACCTTCGTGCATATCAATCAAAGTATCCCAAATTTCCTTTGCATTCTCAAGACGGCTGATTTTGTTGAATCCTTCGGGGCACAATCCGTTGAAGAGAATATCACAAGCTTGAGTGTTGTATTGCAGCATCTTCAACTCTTCCACGGTAGCTTCACGGTTTGGTTCTTTCCCATCAAAGAAGTCACCTTGCAAACCAACACACCCAATAGCCCAAACGGCGGGGTTATGTCCGAGAACATGCATTTTCATTTTATGCTTCCAACTAGCAAAATTAGTACCATCAAAGTAAGGACCTCTACGGTGATAATTTCCCTCGCTAGACGCCATACTCTCCTAGGTTGTGAAACCAAGGCTATGACCACCAAAAGCTATGGAAATCAAAGCAAATGGAGACCAAAGCTCTGATACCACTTGTAGGACCTTGAAGTATGTCTAGAGGGGGGGTGATTAGACTACTTGACCAAATAAAAACGTAACCTTTTCCCAATTTTAATGTTTGGCAGATTTTAGCTACTTTAGGACAAGTCAAGCAATCATCACACAATTCAAGCAAGCATGCAAAGAGTATATAGGCAGCGGAAAGTAAAGCATGCAACTTGCAAGAATGTAAAGGGGAAGGATTTGGAGAATTCAAACGCAATTGGAGACACGGATGTTTTTGGCGTGTTTCTGATAGGTGGTGCTATCCTACATCCACGTTGATGGAGACTTCAACCCACAAAGGGTAACGGTTGCACGAGTCCACGGAGGGCTCCACCCACAAAGGGTCCACGAAGAAGCAACCTTGTCTATCCCACCATGGCCATCGCCCACGAAGGACTTGCCTCACTAGCGGTAGATCTTCATGAAGTAGGCGATCTCCTTGCCCTTACAAACTCCTTGGTTCAACTCCACAATCTTGTCAGAGGCTCCCAAGTGACACCTAGCCAATCTAGGAGACACCACTCTCCAAGAAGTAACACATGGTGTGTTGATGATGAACTCCTTGCTCTTGTGCTTCAAATGATAGTCTCCCCAACACTCAACTCTCTCTCACAGGATTTGGATTTGGTGGAAAGAAGATTTGAGTGGAAGGCAACTTGGGGAAGGCTAGAGATCAAGATTCATATGGTAGGAATGGAATATCTTGAGCTCAACACAAGGGTAGGTGGTTCTCTCTCAGAACATATGAGTTGGAAGTGTAGATGTGTTCTGATGGCTCTCTCCACGAGTGAAGAGGAGGTGGAGGGGTATATATAGCTTCCACACAAAATCCGACCATTACACACAATTAACCAATCTCGGTGGGACCGAATCAACAAACTCGGTCGGACCGATTTAGTAAACCTAGTGACCGTTAGGATTTTCGGTGGGACCGACATGCAACTCGGTAGGACCGATATGGTTAGGGTTAGGGCATAACATAATCTCGGTGAGACCGATTACACAAACTCGGTGAGACCGATTTGGTAATAAGCTAACCAGAGGGTTGGTCAGGTAAACTCGATGGGACCGATTTGCTCTTTCGGTGAGATCGAAATGTTACAAAAAGGAAACAGAGAGTTTACATTGCAATCTCGGTGGGACCGATCCGCTCTTTTGGTGAGACCGAAAAGTTACGAAAAGGAAACAGAGAAATTGCAATCCCATCTCGGTGAGACCGAGATCCCTATCGGTAGAACCAATTTGCTTAGGGTTTGGCAGTGGCTATGACTTGTAAAACTCGGTGGCGCCGGGTTGAAAGAATCGGTAGGGCCGAGTTTGACTTTGGGTTTATGTCATATGTGGAAGTGAGAAAGTAGCTGAGGGTTTTGGAGCATATCACTAAGCACATGAAGCAAGAGGCTCATTAAGCAACTCCTCATCCCTCCTTGATAGTATTGGCTTTTCCAAAAGACTCAATGTGATCTTGGATCACTAAAATATAAAATGAAGAGTCTTGAGCTTTTGAGCTTGAGCCAATCCTTTGTCCTTAGCATTTTGAGGGATCCACTTTTCATCATCCATGCCATGCCAATCATTGAGCTTTCCTGAAATAATTTTCTTGGAATAGCATTAGCTCAATGAGCTATATGTTGTTATGAATTACCAAAACCACCTAGGGATAGTTGCACTTTCAATCATATTCTCATGAACATTAGAACCATTACCAAGAAACGAAAGTACCTGGTAATTTAATTGGCGTGCGCGAGCTCTAGTAATTGGTCCATTATATGTAACAGTAGGGGTTGTGGGTGTAACAATGTTATTGATGTCCTCATCATCCTCCCCTTCTTGAAATGAAGTCGTCCTCGACGGAAGCTCATCTTCCTCACCCAAATAAGGCTTCAAATCTGCAATGTTAAAAGTGGGACTAACCCCAAAATCTGCAGGTAGCTGAAGTTTATATGGATTATCATTTATTTTCGCTAACACCTTAAAAGGACCAGCAACACGTGGCATTAGCTTTGATTTGCACAAATTGGGAAATCTATCCTTATGCAAATGTAACCAAACAAGATCTCTAGGTGCAAACACAACATGTTTTCTACCCTTATCTCCCGCAAGTTTATATCTAGCATTCATACGCTCAATGTTTACCTTAGTTTACTCATGCATTTTTAAAATCAATTCAGCACGTTGTTTAGCATCAAAATTAACCTTCTCCTAAGATGGAAGAGGCAACAAATCAATAGGTGCACGAGGTAGGAAACCATACACAATTTCAAAAGGGCACATCTTAGTAGTAGAATGCAATGAACAATCATAAGCAAATTCAATATGAGGCAAGCATTCTTCCCGCATTTTCTTATTATTATTCAAAACAACCCTAAGCATAATAGACAAAGTTCTATTGACTACTTCAGTTTGGGGGTGACATGTAGTACTAAAAAGCAGTTTAGTCCCCAACTTAGCCCATAAACATCTTCAAAAGTGGCTAAGAAATTTAGTATCATGATCTGAAATGATAATATTTGGCACACCATGCAAGCGAATAATTTCACGAAAGAACAAATCAGCAACATTAACATCATCATCGCTTTTATGACATGGTATAAAGTGTGCCATTTTTGAGAATCTATCCACGACAACAAATATGCTATCCCTCCCCTTCTTTGTTCGAGGTAAACCTAAAACAAAGTCCATAGATATATCCTCCCAAGGAACACTAGGTACAGACAAAAACATATAAAAACCATGAGGATTGAGTCGTGACTTAGCTTTTTGACATGTAGTGCAGCGAACAACAAAACGCTCAACATCCCGCCTCATCTTTGGCCAAAAGAAATGTGTAGCAAGTATATCCTCCGTCTTCTTCACGCCAAAGTGTCCCATTAGTC
Organism: Aegilops umbellulata; assembly: GCA_032464435.1. NCBI lineage: Eukaryota > Viridiplantae > Streptophyta > Magnoliopsida > Poales > Poaceae > Aegilops > Aegilops umbellulata. Next base: position 93,640,857 of record CP136054.1, on the reverse strand, counting down.
CTCCTCCATGCGCCTCCGGCAGCAACAAAAGACGACCGGAGCTAGCTGGAATGCATAGCTTGTTAGCACGAAACACAAATCCATCGTTGACGACGAACTTGTTCCATGTTCTACCTTCTTTACAATTCTGCAATACATATTTAAATTCAGTATCATGCACATATTGATCTTTGATGGTCTCCAAACCAAATATTTTAAAGTCAAGTTGTGAAAGCATAGTATAACGACGAGACAATGCATCAGCAATAACATTTTCTTTACCATTCTTGTGTTTAATGACATAAGGGAAAGTCTCAATGAATTCAACCCATTTAGCATGTCTACGGTTTAGTTTTGCTTGACTTTTAATGTGTTTCAAAGATTCATGATCAGAATGTATAACAAATTCTTTGGGCCATAAATAATGTTGCCATGTTTCTAAAGTCCGAACAAGAGCATACAATTCTTTATCAAAGTAGAATAGTTCAGACTAGGCCCACTCAATTTTTCAGAAAAGTATGCAACAGGTTTGACATCTTGTAATAACACACCTCCTAATCCAATTCCACTAGGATCACACTCAAGCTCAAAAGTCTTATTAAAGTCAGGAAGTTGGAGTAAAGGAGCATGTGTCAACTTATCTTTCAATATTGTGAAGGCTTCTTCCTGTGCGGTACCCCAAACAAAAGGCACATCCTTCTTTGTAAGCTCGTTGAGAGGTGCAGCAATGGTGCTAAAATCTCTCACAAAACGCCTATAGAAACCAGCGGGTCCAAGAAAACTCCTCACTTGTGTGACCGTTTTGGGCTGCGGCCAACTCTCTATAGCTTCAATCTTGGCTTTATCAACTTCAATTCCCTGTGGAGTAACAACATAGCCAAGAGATTACTCGATCGGTGCAAAAGGTGCACTTCCCAAGGTTACCAAACAAACGTGCATCATGTAGAACAATAAAAACATCACGTAAATGTTCCAAATATTCTTCCAAAGATTTGCTATAAATCAGTATATCATCAAAATAGACTACCACAAATCATCCAATGAAAGCACGTAAAACTTTGTTCATTAGTCTCATGAAAGTACTAGGTGCATTAGTTAACCCAAAAGGCATGACTAACCACTCATATAAACCAAACTTAGTTTTAAATGTTGTTTTCCATTCATCTCCCAATTTCATACGAATTTGATGGTATCCACTACGCAAATCAACTTTGGAGAATATTGCAGAGCCACTCAATTCATCAAGCATATCATCTAGCCTAGGAATAGGATGACGATAATGAATAGTAATATTATTAAGCCTCTACAATCAACACACATACGCGACGTACCATCCTTTTTAGGCACTAGTATAATAGGAACATCACAAGGACTAAGAGATTCACGTATATAACCTTTGTCGAGTAGCTCCCATACTTGACGCATAATCTCCTTCGTCTCCTCTGGATTGGTACGGTATGGTGCACGGTTGGGTAGCGATGCATCGGGAATTAAGTCAATTTGATGCTCAATCCCTCGAATAGGTGGTAATCCCGGTGGCACGTCTTGTGGGAAGACGTCAGCGAACTCCTGCAAAATGTTAGTGACAGCAGGGGGCAAAGAGGAAGGCACATCCTTGAATGAAAATAATGCCTCTTTGCACACAAAAGCATAGCAAACAGATTTGCTAAAATCTAGCTCATCAATATCAGATTTGGTGGCAAGTAAACATGCACTTTTCAATTTAATTTCAGAAGCAACACTAGATGGTTTATTATTAGGCTTCATTTGTTGCTCAAGTTATTTTGCCACAATCTGACTTTCACTCTTATTTTTCTCCTGTTTTGCTTTATTAGCTCTATTAATATCATCTTTCAAAATGGAATCAGGAGTCATAGGAAGCAAAGTAATATTTTTATCCTTATGAACAAGAGTATACTGATTGTTTCTACCATGGTGTACAGAATTTTTATCAAATTGCCATGGTCTACCAAGTAATAAGGAACATGCTTGCATAGGTACCACATCACAATCAACATAATCAGCATATGTAGAGATACTAAAATGCACATGAACAATACGTGTTACCTTAACCTTGCCGCTGTTGTTGAACCATTGGATGTAGTAAGGATGCGGATGTGGTCTTGTGGTAAGAGCTAGCTTCTCCACCATCTCCATGCTAACCAAGTTGTTGTAGCTCCCCCCAACTATGATGACGCGAATAGAACGTTCCTTCACAACTCCCTTTGTATGGAACAAATTATGCCTCTGATTTTGCTCAGCTTGTGTAACCTGCACACTCAAAACACGTTGAGCAACTAAACATTCATACCTGTCAGCATCTTCAGCAGCCATGTATTGCGTCTCATGATCAGAATCATCTCCACCGTGTTCTTCACGTGTAATAAGAGCCAAAGTCTCCTCATCATAGTCACCAGCGGACTCATACCGACCATCCTCAGTAGCAATCATCACACGCTGAGATTTGCATTCTCTCGCAAAATGTCCTCTTACCTTACAACAACGACACATAATATCACTTGTGTGCCCTGTTGATGCCATCGAAGAAGAACTTTGTGCATGCCCGATAGGTGTGCTCTTGGCAGATAATGGTGGTTGTGCCTGCTTCCTTGTATCACGGCTGGAGGTAACAGATGATGGATGTGTCAGTGCAGTAGAATGTGTGGAAGTAGATGATACACGCGGTGTCCATGATGAAGGTCGACCTGCAGAAAAGTTAGTCCGCGCCAATGCGTGTCGATCCTGCACTTCACGTTCAGCTTTACAAGCAAGATGGAATAATCGAGTGATATTATTATAATCCTTATACCCTAGAATGGTCTGAATCTCTCTATTTAATCCACCCATAAAATGTGCAAGCATAGCTTCATTCTCCTCAACAATACCACATCTAATCGTGCCAGTTTGTAATTCCTGATAATATTCTTCTACAATTTTTTTCCTTGTCTTAAGCGCTGCAATTTTTGAAGTAATTCACGTTGATAATATGGTGGAACCCAACGAGTACGCATAGCAGTTTTCAAAGCAGCCCAAGTAGCTGGAATAGGATATAATCTACAATATTCAGACCACCAAACACATGCAAAACTAGTGAAAGCACAAACAGCAGCAGGAACACGTCTCTCCTCGGGATATTGTAAACATGTAAAACGCTGTTCAGTTTCGAACTCCCAAGTAAGATATATATCAGGAACATATCTACCCTCAAATGGTGGAATATTCAATTTCAGTTTAGGAAGATGGTCATGGTCTCGTACCTCATGTGGTGGTGCATCCCTACTGTTGCGAAGATATGCATGAGGACGACCTGGTGGTGGTGGTGCTGGTGGTTGCACATAGTTCTGATTTTGATCAACCTCATCCTCGTAATGCTCCTCCACCTCTGCAGTAGCAGCAGGATCTACAGAAGCATCAACACCAGGTGCAGCAACTCCAGAAGTTTTACCATCCTCAATAGGAACACGCTTCCCTCATCCGAACTGGTTCGGAAGGGAGTGTTGTTGTTGTCGTTGTAGAGGTGCGATAGGTGCAGCCGGCGGTGGTGGTGGAAAATGCGAAAGCAATTCAGCAAACTTGTTATTGAGCTTTGTTTCAAACGTCTTCTTCATGCCATCTATCTTCTCCATGGCCTCTTCAAATCTTTTTAGAACATCTTGCACCTGTCCACTCATCATTTGCTTATACTTATCATGAAGCTCCTTGTTCGTCAAGTTCTCCCAGTCAGTCTCGTCGGCTTGTGATCCTGGCATGGTTAGCAGCAATAGAAACACACAAGAATATGATCCTACAGACTACTAACAAGTGGTGGTGGTGGCGGGTGTCACAAATCCGTCAAGCAAATCTCAATTTCTTACCAGTTCTTACCCAGCAGCAGGCGGTGATCGACAATCGATGTAGTCAAAACTCTCAAAGCTTGGATAGAGCCAGGGAGAGTCAAACGCACGATGTAGATGTATGTGGAGCTGGGAAGGCTTATAATATGGTAGCAAAAAGGGTCAGCAATAATCAATTCAGATATGCAAAGTTGAATAAACGCTCAATGACGTTACTGTGCTCATCCTAGGCTAGACCGTGGTAGAGACGCGAGCCTAAAACACTAACAAAATCACGGCGCTGCACGTAAACAAGGGAAAAGCACACTCTGTAATTTTTTTTCACCCTGTTTTTTTTGCGCTCTTTTTGTTTTGCGCTCCTCTTTTTTTTGCGAAAATTCACTATAATGGCGAGTGTCTCAAAACTCTTCCCAGGTAAAGCTGACAGGATGGGCACGAAATTTTTTTGACTATTTTTTCGGAAATCAGGGCAGCGACGACGAAAAAGTGCGACAAAAAATCACTATGATGGCGAGTGTCTCAAAAGACTCAGAAAACCTAAAAATAGGATAGGGAAAAATATTTTTGGTCGCCAAAATTTTGGCCTAAAAACTGCCTGGGGGTCTCCAGACTTTTTTTGAGACCTAATCAGGCAAGGAAACACAAAACGAAAACTAGATGGATCTCGAAAACAAACCTAATATGAAAAGAACTCGGATTGGTGGTGGACAGGCAGATGTATATGTGCACTCGGATCGGTGGTGGACAGGCGGATGTATATGTGGACTCGGATTGGTGGTGGACAGGCAGATGTATATGTGGACTCGGATTGGTGGTGGACAGGCGGATGTATATGGCAGTGGTAAGGAATATGTTGGTGGTGGTGGTATATGCTAGGAACAATGACGATGGTGTGGCGGCAGCGTGACAACTTGTGAACATAACTCAAAACTCTAAGGGAAACCAGACGCTAAGACCAGCAACTTGACACGACCGTGCAACCGCAAATTCAACAAAGCAAAATACTGAAAAGACTATGCAAAGGCTCAGACTGGTTCGGATATGATGAACTAACCCTAATTTTTTTTGGATTTTTCGTGGACTGTAGGTATGAATAACAAACTCGATCTAAACTACGAAAAACTGTAAAATCTCACCGAGCAACCTGAAAATCTGATACCACTCGATAGAGGCAAAGGTGTCCTGATGTTTCGATGAGATGGTGGCTATCGTTTTCTCTGGGAGTCGACCTTGATGATCCGACTACGAACGTGCGAGACGTCGCGCCTTAGCAATCGCTAAACCAACTTCCGAGGGTTATTGACCACGCCGGAGCACGATCAACCTGACCACGAGGGTCTGTTTCCTGCGAGCAAACGAAGAACAAGCAAGAAACTAAGATTGCAATCTGGATATTGAGAATATAAGAGGAAAGCTTTATTAATGAAGGTAGGGTTCTGTGACGCCTTGGTCTGGTCATTGAACACAAACGAAGTACGTGAAGTTGTAGCTAAGGCGAACTTTTAATCTAAACATAACCCAAAGTCTAAACGGTGACCTAAGGGTTGTATATATGGAGGAAGAGGGGGGAATTTCGTGGCCCTTGGGGAAGGGGTCCTAAACCAACCCTATCTTTTGTTTCCCCACACATACGGACTCCAACAACAGCCTATACTTATGTATTTCGAAATTACATGGGCCTGACCCAATAATAAGGTGACGCATCACCTAGAATAGCCTCTAGACGAAATTTATGAAGTGACATCTTCTATATTTCATCCAAGGCTTCATTCACTCCTTATGGTGGCTTCAAAGTCCTGAAATCATCACTTGTAACTCCGTTCTTGTTCCCCTTGCGCATGCCATCAACTCCATGCTTGTTCCTGCTCCAATGTTCATCCTTCTCCAAGCTAGGCCCTTCATTTGTAAGCAAAACAAATGTATCCAATTTAGGCAGCATCATATTCTCATGAACATTAGAATCATTACCAAGAAACAAAAGTACCTGGTAATTTAATTGGCGTGCGCGAGCTCTAGTATTTGGTCCATTATATGTAACAGTAGGGGTTGTGGGTGTAACAATGGTATTGATGTCCTCATCAGGATGCCGCTGCCACGGGAGGGTAGGACAAAAGATGTCATGCAAGTTCTTTTCCATAAGCACGTATGACTATATTCGGAATACATGCCTACATTACATTGAGGAATTGGAGCTAGTTCTTTGTCACCTTATGTTATAACTGTTGCATGAATAATTGCATCCGGCATAATTCTCCATCACCGATCCAATGCCTATGAGCTTTTCACATATTGTTCTCCATTTAGTTACTTTTCCGTTGCCACTGTTACAATCACTACAAAACTTTACTGTTACTTTTGCTACCGTTACCGTTACTTGCGTACTACTGTGCTACTAAATACTTTGCTGCAGATATTAAGTTATCCAGGTGTGGTTGAATTGACAACTCAAATGCTAATACTTGAGAATATTCTTTGGCTCCCCTTGTGTCAAATCAATAAATTTGGGTTGAATACTCTACCCTCGAAAACTGGTGCGACCCCCTATACTTTTGGGTTATCACTCTCCGAGGCCTACCAGCGCGAGATCGACCGTGCCGTCGGCGGCACGCCGGCTGCTGGCGGACCCAGCCGCATAAGCACGGTCCGACAGCGCGGCGCTGCCGTTGCCAGCATGTTCGGGGTTGACCGCCCTGTCTATGCCACGCCTGTGGAGAATATACGAGCTGCCCAGGCGGCAGCAGACGAGCTGGATCACCTAGAGGGCGACGAGCGTTGCTACATGATGGAGTGCATTCAGCAGCTCATCGACGCGGCTGCCGCACAGCAAGAAGCCGGCTGCCGCGCAGAAGAGCCCTGACAACGGGTCGAGAATCCTCCCCCCGCCAACACCAAGGCGTGACCTCCCAGACGCCGATAGGCAGCATCCGCAACAGACGAGACCGAGAGCCGGCCGCTAGCCGTAGCCGCACATGCCTCATGATCGAGCGCGACCAAGACGGTCGCCCATGAGCAGTGGAACGACGGGATGACTGCCCGCCTCGTCCTCCTTCCCGCAGGGAGAGGCGCGTTTCACCGCCGCCCGTTGAGCACCTGACTCTCGGCGACCGGCTGGGCCGCTGTGAAGGAGTCGGGGAGAATGATGCCCGCCACCAGATCGACCGCCTCGCTCGATCCCTGGCGTTAGAAGAAGAAGAAGACGTGATGGGCCCACCTTGTTTCGGCCCCGCATTCGTGACGAGCCCTTCCCCAAAGGATTCTCGCTCCCACGGGACACGCCCAAGTACAACGGTTTCGTGAAGCCGGAAGATTGGCTGGTCGACTACTCCATTTCAACATAGCGAATGGCAACAAGCGCGTTGCCACAAAGTACGTTCCGCTCATGCTCCAGGGCACGGCCCGGACATGGCAATGGGGACCCACCAGGTCCATAGCCTCACGTACGCAAGTGCCTCCTTATTTTATATATATATATATATATATATATATATATATATATATATATAATTTATTTTGCTTCCGCCTGGTTTCCTGACATCACGGTCCCACACCATTGTCAACCTATGTAGTAGTCAATAAACGAGAGAATTGCACAAGAAGCGGCCGATAGCTGGGACCAAGCAGCTCGAGCAGTATTTGTGTTTTTGAGGTGTGAGCACTGCAGAGTTTTTCGATGTTTAGCCCAGATATTAATTTTTCTCCTCTGAAGAACAACGAAAACATCGCTGCAGGTATTAACTGGGCGGGCTGTGGCCCGTCTAGCCCAGGCGAGATATCCAGCCCAGATATTAATTTTTTGGGTTAATTAGATAAATGCCACTTCAATTATGGTGATTCATAAAAATGCCACTGCAATTTCCAGACTTTGAAAAATGCCACTGCAATTTTTGCAAACTTTGAAAAACCCCACTGCAGACTTCGAAAAATGCCACTAGAAATGGTATGAAATGGCATTTTTCAAAGTTTGGAAATTGCAGTGGCATTTCTCGGAATCGCCAAATTTGGAGTGGCATTTGTCAAATTAACCCATTTTTTCAAGCTGAAAATGGCTAGCCCAGCTATACTTTTTTTATGAATACCTAGGCAAGGTCAAGTTGTTATTCTCCGCCCCGCTGGGCTGCAAATCTTTCCTAGGAGGGATGCATTAGGCTTAAAAAGAAAATGGGCTTTAAGAAATAATAAATGGGATGTAATTAAAAAAACTGGGCAGTAACTATAAAAAATGCACCAAACACATGATTATTTTAGAAAATATTGTTTTTGGATATTGAAAATTTTAATTTCATTAATTGTTGCAAGCGCAATGTTTCGTTGGATTTTTACGTAATATACATTTATATTGAAATTTTATTTAATTTGACTAGAAATTTCGGGATAAAAATATTTCGGATCCCATCAAAATGTGGGAAATTTTATTGAATTCTGTTTTGAACGCTTGGTTGAAATGGGCTGTACTTTTAACAACCTGTAAATGGGTTGTAGTAAATTCCATTAGAATTCAAAAATGGGCTACACAATGGGCTATAAGTTTTCTGCCACACACTTCTGGCCTTACTAACTTGACGCGTCCCCTAAAAAAGCAGAGTTGACGTGTATGCAAGGCTTTGTCAACTTATAGTCAACACACGGTTCTAGCAACAGTGGCCGTTGGATGTCCATCCAACGGATGACGTGCTTCTTCTTCAATCTCCGACATTCTAGCTTCACCCGCCCAAAAATGATTCTTCCCCCTGACATCGGGGGTGCACCGTTTCGGAAGCTGACCTATGGGCCTACTAAGTTGACGTACCAAGGGCTTTGTCAACTTAGTCAATATAAACGATTCTAGCTGCAGTGATCGTACGATGTCCATCGAACGGCCGTCGTGCTTCTTCAACCTCTAGTTTTCTTGCTCCAGCCGCCCAAAGCAGCACCGGTCGTGTCGCCTGCTCCTACCTCCCGTGGCCGGTTGTGCAGCCGCGGAGGCCTCACCGCCCCCTACTACTCCCACCGCTGGCCAGGCCATCCCTCCACTCACCCACACCTCCTGTTATTCTACGGCGGCGGTAGCGCAGCCGAACCAGTGAACCCTTGTACTCCTCTCCGCGTGTGCATCCACTGCCGCGTCTTCCCCGGCTCCGCGTCGTCCCCTTCCTAGGCCTCGCCATCATCCACCGCCCTGGTACTCTCGGTGCGGCGTGGTCAACGTGGTCAAGGAACGGCTTCCATCGGACATGGACTGTACGTGGAGAGGCTGACAGCTGGGTCCACGGCAGCCGCAAGGAAGTGCCTCCTTATTACACGCAAAATAATTATTCCTCCACCTGACAGCGGGGACCCACCGGAAGGGCCACCGTATTTCGCGAAAAAAATGATTCGCCCCCTGACTGCTGGGACCCATGGGCTACATCTTCACATGCAAGGAAGTGCGTCCAAAAAATGGTTCGCACCCCTGACTGCTAGGACCCACCAGCTACATCTTCGCACGCAAGGAAGTGCGTTCGAAAAAAATGATTCGCCCCCCGACTGCTGGGACCCACCAGCTACACCTTCGCACACAAGGAAGTGCGTCCGGGCAAATAAAAAACGAATCGCTCCCCTGACTGCTGGGACCCAGCAGCTATAGCTTCGCACGCAAGGAAGTGCGTCCGGGCAAAAAAACGATACGCCCCCCTTACTGCTGGGACCCACCAGCTACATCTTCACAGGCAAGGCAGTGCCTGACAGTCCGGACCCACCTGGTCGAAGCGTACGTAGCGTTGTCATTCTGGTCACGAACGTGTACGTACATATATACTGGTCGATGTAGAGGCGCGCATGTGTCGTAGTAGAGGCGCGTACGTGTCGTAGTAGAGGCGCGCACGTAGCATGTACACGTACATACAACAGCCAGGGTGCAAGAAATAAAATACGACCACGTACGTACATACGGGCAGGGTCTCGAACGCCTACTCGCGCATACGTACGGCCAGGGCTCGTGTACAATGATGGGTCGGAATGGAGAAATAGCGTCGCCGTCGTGTTCATGGGGAGGGAATGGAATGCGTCGTGTTCATGGGGAGGAAACAGAATGCGTCGTGTTCATCGGGAGGCAACGGAATGCTTGGGAGCCAACTGGCTGGGTCGGAACGGAATGCATGCGTCGTGTTCATCGATAGGGCCTAGACAGAACATGCGATGGAAACGAGGCCTGGTGTACCGCACAATGGAGGAAACAAACCTCCTACATTCGGAAATTGGTCCTGTTGATCGGGAGGGGTGTGGCGTACCGCAAAACAGAGGAAACAGACCTCCTACGGTCGAAACGGGGGTCCTGTTGGTCGGGAGGGGTGTGGCGTACCGCAAAACAGAGGAAACGGACTTGTGTTGGAGCGTTACGGTCGAAACGGGGGTCCTGTTCATCGGGAGGGGTGTGGCGTACCGCAAGACGGGACTCCACGGGATACTGTTCATCTCCACCGTCGACCTCCTCCAGCCTCCACGGGCTCCTGTTCATCCAGCCTCCACCGCGCGCTACTCCACCGGCTACTGTTCAACCACCCCTCCACCGTCTACTGTTCATCCAGCGCTCCACACCACGGGGTCCTGTTCAACCATCCCTCTACGGGCACCCCTCCACCGTCTACTGTTCATCCAGCCCTCCACACCACGGGGTCCTGTTCAACCACCCCTCCACGGGCACCCCTCCATCGTCTACTGTTCATCCAGCCCTCCACTACACCACGGGGTCCTGTTCATTCAGAGGCAACGCCACCGCTCACTGTTCATCCGAACCCCCCCCCCCCCGCGCAATGCTCACTGTTCATCCCATGGATCGGCTTCAGTTAGCAGCAGTAGAGAAGGAACCGCTTGATCGGGTTCAGTTAACAACCATCGATCGATCGCTCGGGTTCAGTAACGCGTAGCCTGCAGTGCAATCGCTCGGGTTCAGTTAGAGCCAACACCTCGCACACACGCGCATACGTGTATGAGAGAAACGCGCGTCGCTCGGCCCCCGAACCCCCACCGTAACCGGGAACTCCCCGAGATTTTCCTCGCCCTCGCTTCTACCATAGTTTTTTCCGTCATGGATGGCCCAAAGAATGTCATGCAGCTGCGTCTGCGGCCCGCCCAGGACGAAAGCCCATTTTCTATCATGATTTTTTGTCATAGAAGTAGGAGCCCACCACATCTATGATGATACCGAGTTTTGTCACAATTATCGTCATAGAAGTATCATATGTATGACAGAAAAAAATTTCGTTCGGCCCAAAATGTCAAGGATGTGTCTTTTTTTGTAGTGTGAGTCCTCGCCATCACCCGGGTTCAGCCCGAACCAGTTGGGCGGCAGCTCGACACCCTCCTCGTCTAGCTCGGGGATGAAGTTATCGGTGTTGGTGTACTCAGCGATTGCCGCCGCACGCTGAGTAAGCTTGGCCGCCACCACCGCCAACTCCCCGGTGGCCTCCTGCCAGAAGGTGGCCAACTGGTCTAGGTTCAACCCGGGATACCAGGCCTTGACAAATTCCAAGGCCCTGTGTGCACCCACCCGGGCAGAGCAGCCCTTCCACGCCTCAAGGCGCCCAACTGCCACTTCCAGCCAGTCGGCAGTTCGTTTGGGAGTGCGCGGAATGTTGGCTTCTGGCCAAAGGGCGGACAACACCGGGGCTCCGACAAGCTGCAGGCGGCGAAGCATTCGATGATCCGGCTGAAGACATGATTGGATGGCGAGAAGCTGCTCATTGAGGGTCCGGGGCGTGTTGGGCGTGATTTCCGCACCTTCGCACCTTCGCTCTTCGCAGCGTGCCTTGATGGCCTGACCGGCGGAAACGGCGTAGCCAGGGAAGAATTCTGCACAAGAAGAAAATATTAGAAGCCAGAAGCCGACTTCTGCAACAGTCGGCAGCTGTTCAAAAGGAAGAGGCAACTCACCGTCGATCATGTCTTCGATATCACCATAGCTGTCGTTCATCGCCTTCTCCTTCTCGGCTCAGCTCGAACGCTCGGTCTCAAACTCGGCTAGGAGGCTGGCGTCACCGTCCTTTGCTGCGTGGAGGGCCGCCTTGTGCTGATCCGCCTGGTCAGCCAGATTCTTGGCCAGGCGGTCGCGCTCCTCGGCCGCCTTGTGACACTCCTCCTCCTTAGCACGCAACGCGGTTTGGGCCTCGCCCAGCTGCTGCTGCAAGGTGGCGTTGGCTCCTGTAGAAGACAAGAAAGAAAAGACAGTAAGCAAATCAACAAAAGAAAAAAGTAGTTGCTGGAAGATTCGGCCCGATTGCTCAGCAGTCGACCCGAAACTCGAGGGCTACACCCCGCGGGTGTGCTGGCGCGCCCCCGCGAGAATAAGGGCGGAGTGCTTTCTATGGCTGTCGAATAGGTCGGCGGTCCGCTTGTCCAGCTTCCGGACATGGGAGTTGAAGGCGGCCGCGCGGATGTTGTGGTAGTCCTGCAAGGAAGACAACAGAAGAGAAAATAAAAAGGTCAGCACTCAAAACTTACTTTTAAGTTCCGAGCCGCCTACTTAGCAGCCGACTCGGAACTCGGGGGCTACACACAGTGGGTGCACTGGCGCGCCCCCACGGAAAATTTCGAGATGATCACAAGAATCAAAAACAAGCAAACAAGAGACATACCCGGATGGCTGCACGCGTCGCCAAGAACTCCTTTGTATACTGCTGGAGGGTGGCGCCTTGGGCCTGAAGATGGGCCTGGACGTCATTCGCCGCCCGATTCAGCACGCCCCTGTCCCCAGGAGTCCACTTTGGTGGGGCGATGCTGCTGGCCTCGGCGTCAGGGGCCGAAGAACTTGCGGCCCCAAAGTCCAACGGCCTTGGCGCTGACGCCGCCTTCTCCGAACGACGACGCTCCAGAGTGCGGACCACCGGATTCGAGCTCACCACCAACTCGTTGCCAGCAGTCGGCACTTGCGGGGACACCTTCTCCCCCAAGATGACAACGTCGCCCCCTCCCCTCTCCATGGCTGGCTCATCATTGCCGGTTCCCCCAGTCGGCGTCAGGATCTCGGGCGCGGGTGGCGCGGAGCGCAATGGGACGATGAGTTGCGGAGCCTGGCTATGGGCCACCTCCGCCTCCTGCGCCTTGGCAGCCGCGTCCGCCCACTCCTTGGCCGCGGCGTCGGCCTGAGCCTTGGTGGCCGCGTCGGCTTCATCCCGCGCCTCCTTGGTTGCTGCCGCTTTCTACCGCTCCGCCTCCTCCCGCTCCTCGCGCGCCTCCTGCGCGTTTCACTCCGTCGCCGCCTGGAGCTCGGCGCGTGGGTCAACACGGCGGGTGTTGGCGAAACCTTCCGTCGCCCCAATCATAGAAGCAGAGGCCAACCGCTCAAGAGAGAGTGGGGCCCTGTTCAAACAAGAAAAAGAAGAAACTCAGAAGGAGTTTGCAAGAAGGAAGTAAAATAAAGTGCAAGAGACAGCAAACACTTACGAAGACACCATGGACGGCTGCTTCGGGGCCTTCTGAAACTGGGCCGCCTTGGCGGCGGCCGTATTCCAGGGCTTCTTTGGCCAGCTATCGAACAGCGGCTGGCCGGCTCGGCGCTTCGGCGCGCCGCCTGGTGCGGTCGGTGCCACTAAGGAGCTCGCGCCCGCCTTGTCGGTGCCCTGCGGGCGGTGCGGTTCGGCCTCCATCTCATCGTCGTCCGGCCAGTCCTCGACGCCGCCTCCTCTAGAGCTACCTGCTCCACCACCGCCACATGTGGCGTCATCTTCTTCCAGGGCGGCCGCCCCCAAGTCGGGGTCGTCCGCGTCACTCGCTGACCGGTCCGGCAGGTACTCCTGACCCTGCTCCAGGGCGTCGGCTGCCAGCTGGGTTGTGAAGATCTATATCGTGACCGACTGATCAGGCAGCAAAGCAGAACTTGGAAAAAAGAGAAAAGAGTTGAGGACTCACCGCGGGCGACGGGTCTGCGTGGGAGTATGGACGCTTGCCGAACTGCCACTCTGCCTCCGAGATCTTGCAGTTCAAGATATAGTTCACCAGCCGGGCCACTTCCGTGTCGAGCATCTCCTTGGTGCACATCCGGCACGGGTCTTGGTGCCTGCTCATCCGGCGATCAGATGAGGCCGACCTTGAAGAGGGAGCACCCGGAGCATTGAGCCGAGCCATGGCAGCAGTGTAGGCGGCCGACAGCGTCCTCGGCTTGAAAGTCTAGTTGGTGCGGGGTTCAGCCGGCGGGCCGGCTGTATAAGCCGACAGGTTACAAAGTCCAGCATCTGGTGGACGTTCTTAACGTAGAAATATGATTTTTGCCATAGCTTGACTGACTCTGTCAAGCTGATAGCTGGGAAGTAGTTCCCGGCGCCCAGACGCCGCACCGCAATGAAGGCTCCGCGTTGGGTCGCCTCCCCCTTGGCGGCAGTGCCGAGCTTGGTGTAGAAGAATTCCTCCCAGAGCTCGAGGGTGGTGAGAACGCCGAGGTAACCCTCGTAGACAGTAACGAAGGCGGACAACAGCACCACCGTGTTCGGTGTGAGGTGGTGCGGCTGCAGATGATAGAACTGGAGGAAGGACCTGAGAAAGCCGCTTGCCGGCAGGCCGAAGCCGCGGAGGAAATGCGACCGAAAGGCGACGTGTTTGCCTTCCTCTAGCGCCGGCAAGATCTCCTTCTCGAGCGGAGCGCGTACCTGTATGTAGCCCTCACCGGGCAGCCGCCGCGTTTGGCGGAGGAAGGAGAGGTTATCATCATGGACATTTGAGCCGTCCCATTCGCCGGCCGCTCGCGCGCCATGAGAGTGAAGCCCAACGGAGGCACGGCGCGACGACGAACGCACGAGCCCGCAGCAGAGCGGCGATGCAGCGGGGAGGATAGGCTCGGCGACGCTGGGCTGCGGCGGCACTTCGGCAAGATGCGGGGGTGTGGCGGCAGCAGAGAGAAGAGAAGGGAAATGGCAAAGGGAGAGGAGGGCGCACATGCGTCTGCCGCTCCCCTCCTCCCCCTACTTATAGCCCCAGGCAGCGGAGCCGAGGGGGCGGGAACGTGGGGGGACGTGGGATTAACTGCGCCCACGACCCCACGACCCCGCGTTTACCGCGCAGTAACGACGCGCATTTACTACACCACGAAGTCCCAACCGTCCACCTCGGGTGTAGAGGATCCGCGCGCGTGCTGAGGCCCAGTAGTGGTGGGCCCCGGCCTACAGCGACGTCCCATCACGCGCGTGGGCTGGCAGGCCGGTTCCGCCGGCTGACGCCGCATGGCGTGCAGGCGATGGGCGGCAAGCCCGGCACCTGGCTGCCGTGCCACCTGGCTCCCGCCACGACATTTTGAAATCACCAGGCGGCCTGCCTGGTCACGACCGACTCCTAGTTGTCGGCACCTCGGAAGACGGACAAAGCGTGATCACCAACCACTCGGAGTAGGAAGCTGCAGAGGCTTCTCGCCTCTTCAGCCGCGACGCCTCACCAGCTTCGGGGACTACTGTCGGAGTAAATGACCACAGCTAG
Organism: Aegilops umbellulata; assembly: GCA_032464435.1. Taxonomy (NCBI): domain Eukaryota; kingdom Viridiplantae; phylum Streptophyta; class Magnoliopsida; order Poales; family Poaceae; genus Aegilops; species Aegilops umbellulata. The sequence goes on along the minus strand of CP136054.1, from coordinate 93,625,630 downwards.
CCTCATCAGCCTCCCCTGGTATTTCAAGACATCGGGGCTGGCTGCGCCCCTCAAGCATCAAAGACAAAGGGCTGCCTTCTTGGGGCCGCCTGGTCCGAGAGGCTGACTGTTAGAAGACGGCGAGACCTAAAGGACGACCACGAGGTGGGCCGACTCCTAGCAGGCGGCCTCCAGAGCGGCCAACTCCTAGCAGGCGGCCCCCTCGCGCCCTCAAAGTTTGCACCCACATAAACACGATGAGACGGGGCGTGGATACAGTGCAGTCTGCCACCCCTGAATCTAGGGTGGAGCGTGGCCACAGTGCGGCATACTGGGCGGACACCCCTCGCCCGGCGCGACACTGTTGCCATGCGACCCATGACATCACCCATGGCACAGAAGGCCATGCTCCCACGAGGACTGTCGGTACGGCCCGCAGGCGGCAGGCCCTACCTATCCGTGAGAAGCCAGAAGACGGCAAGCCCCGATCAGCCGGCTTGTGGGGAGGCCGACTCTTGACTAGGCGGCCCTCCCCCTCCCTTGGAGTCCGTGCACCATTAACCAGAAGAGACGGGGAGTGGCTACAGTGAACGCCCACCAGGTGGCGGGACTGTAGCCACACTCCCCTGGCAAAGCACACATCATCAGCGGCACAACTACAGTACTAAGCAGCCGGCAAGACCCGCCAGCGGCGGGAGCGGCCTGTCAGCCAAGTACGATACAGCCGGTGGGACCCATCAGGCGGCGGGAGCGGCCTGTCCGCCAAGTACGAGACAACCGGTGGGACCCACCAGGCGGCGAGCCCCAGCTGCTGGCGAAGAAGCCGACGACTAGATACACTGACAGTCGGGTCCTACTGCCCGACCAAATTACCATTGTACCCTTGAGGGGTAGGCCTATATAAACCCCCCAGGGCACCCATGCAAAGGGTTCAGCCCCTGAGATACTACACACAGCGCGTAGAGAGAGGAGTAGAGCTAGCCCTGCCCTTCTTCCTCCTCTAGCCAAACAGCTCAAGGAGCACTTGTAGTCACTTGTTGAGTTAGTGCTCATGCGGAGACCCCGCAGAGTAGGACTAGGGGTGTTATCTCCTAGGAGAGCCCCGAACCTGGGTAAAGTTCGCTGGCGTTCGTGTCTACGCCTTATCTCGTTTCCAGGCACCGGCGACGTCTTACTAGCTCCCACCATGATTAGCCGTCCTTTGGCATATGTCGCCCCACACCCCCGACATCTGATCATCATGTCATCTCCTGATTTGGGCAACAGAGTGTGCCTCAATATAGTGTTGATGGTAGGTAGCCCTGACAACATATAGTAGATGGAGTCGAACTTGTGAGTCTCCAAGGTAGCATCAGGAATTTCCTTGTACATATGTGCCATGGAGTTATGGTCTTTCCTGGGGTTGGCGTAAACATCTATATCATCCTCAGCCTCTTCAGGGGAATTGATCAGTTTGGCCCACTCAGCAATTGAAGATTGGTATCTTGTACCTTCAGTCATCCATACTTTCTTTCCATCTGGATAGAAATGTGTAGTAGAATAAAATTGCATCACAATCTCATCATTCCATTTAGTCAGCTTCTGACCAACAAACTTGTCAACTCTGTTCATCCTGGAACTCTCATGAACTCTAAGGAAGTAATCTTCATTGTCATCAATGAATTTCCAATCAACCCATCTCATGTCACTGACTATGGGCTTCTTGTCCAGAAGAGCAGTTTCATAGAAGTCTTGTTGTTCCTTGGTGTGAAACCTATAATCCATAGCAGTCCTTCTCCTCACAGCATAAGGATCTCTCTATCCCATAGTCTGAGACCTGCATCCTTTCTCACTTTCATGTTCTCTGCTACTGGATGAGTGTCATCATGATCTGAAATTTTTGGTTTGAGCTTCCTGAGCACTTGGGGTTCATCATCTTCTTGAACTTCAGGCACTGGGGCCTTATTCTTCTCAGCAGCTAGGAAATTTCTTGTGGATCTCTTGGGTGTTGTTGGCTTTGAAGCTTGAGTTGATGCCTTGGGAGCTGTCTTGGGCTTAGTTGGTGCAGCCCCAGACTTGATAGCATCTCCCATAAGTTTCTGAGATTTAGGAGGTGGTGCAGTTGGCTCTTCTTCCTCCTCATCTTTAGCATTTTCCACCATGGTTGGTCTTCCAAGCACTTTTGTTGTTATGGTTCTTTCCCTCTTCTTCTTCTTGCCAGCATCCCCATCATCATCTGATTGTTCCAAAGTGAACTTCATGGTTTCTTGAGTGGAGACTCTGACTTTGGACATGGGCACTCTCCTTGCAGGAGCCTTCTTGTGCATGCCAGGCTTGATGGCAGCAACAACTTGATCTTTCTTGATCACTTTGTTCTTTGAAGTGACCACCTCATCAACCACAAAATCTTCATCTTCAGATTCCGAGTTTCTCTTCTTCTTCTGCCTAGTTGCAGCCTTAGGCAGGTTGCTTGGGGGTGCTTCTGCTACCCTCATCATAGTTGCTAGAGGGACTAGTGCCCTCACTGAGATTTTGTTGCTACTATGACTTGGTCTGCCTATCACTGTTGTTTGACATGGCTGACATAGACCCTGTCAATAGATAGGTATAGTTAGAGTAGATGAGCATCACAAAGCACAACTGTTTTGGCAAAAAGATTGACTCAAAAACTCAATTTTAGTTTTCTACAAAAAGCATTTCGGAGCTACCGATATGACAAACTCGGTGACACTGAAGCAGATTTGGAGTCTAAACATGTGAAGTCGGTCAGACCGAGACACAGTTCGGTGACTCCGAGATGCTAGGGTTTCATAGAGAAAGTGAACTCGATCACATCGATTTGTACACTTCGGTCAGACCGAGTAGTACATGTGCAATGGCCTGAGCCAAATCGGTGAGACCGAATACTCCAAATCGGTCGGTCCGAGATGAGTTCGGTGGAAACCTAACCATAAGTTTTTGCATCAAAACTAATCTGAAGGAAGTTCTGGTTGGATAGAGTAATCTCAATCATGGCTAGATACATGGCATTGACCTTTGTGCAAGAATTGGAGTTAAAGATTGCACAAGGGGTTGAGTTCATACCCTAACTTGGTGATGAACCTGCTACGGCGACAACGGCGGTGAAGATTCCCATTGACGGCGATGGAGACCAGCGGCAGGAGGTCGCTAGCGACGACGGCGATGATTCGGAGACCAAGGGGGCGGCATAGCTGGGAGGCGCTGACGAAGAGTTTGGAGTAATCTCCAAAATTTCAACTCGCGGATATATATACCCAGTCACTGTCGGTGTGACTCAGTGGAACGACTCTGTGGCACCGAGATGCAGAATCGCAAGCGGTTGCTACAACTCGGTGTGACCGAACTGTTCTAATAGGTTGCACCAAGGTGAAAACCTAGATCAACCCAATGAGTTCGGTGAGACTAAGGGGAGTGAATCGGTCAGACCAAGAACCATTGAGAGGTTTTGGAAGTTTAAGCCCTTGACGGATCGGTTGCTCTGAGTGCTCCTCACCCGGAGGGTCCGGATTCGACTTGATCAAACTTTGTGATGTAGCATGAATAGAGTTTGAGACGAGAAAAGCATAGATAGCTAGAGGGAGTAATTAGGCATTCTTGTCCATCCATTTGGCAAAAAGAAAAGCCAAACATTCAAAGCAACAAATGGATGTCCTCGAATGGGAGAAAAAAATAGGTATAATTGATGTTATGCCCCTAGTTGGGTCACACTCGGCAGGTTTACGCCTAGTTTCCAAAAACACTTGTTCCTGCCCAAACCACTTTGCTCCTCTTATGCTTTTGCTCTTTAACCATTTGACCATCACTTTGAAAACTTCATAAAAATTTCATACTAACTCAGAAAAATTCAAATACGATATCAAAATGTTCAGAAAAGCATCACCTATATGTGCATGTCATTTGCATTCATGAAAAAAGTGTTGGCCAGTCCCCATCTCTGTTTTAGCTCATATGATCTTAGCATGAACAGTAAAATCTAAAAAAATTCTAAAAAATCTAAAAACATTTGGTGGAAACTTTGACCAATGTTTTGAGTGCTTGCCAAGTTTCATAAAGGAATGACATTCATGGAAGTCGTGGCAAAAAAACAAAAATCAATGCTCCAAAATTTCATTTTGTTGGCACGACTTCCACGAATGTCATTCCCTTATGAAACTTGGCAAACACTGACAACGTTGGTTAAAGTTTGCCACCAATTTTTTTAGAATTTTTAGATTTTTTTTAGATTTTACTATTCATGCTAAGATCATATGAGCTAAAACTGAGATGGGGACTGGCCAACACTTCTTTCATGAATGCAAATGACATGCACATATAGGTGATGCTTTTATGAACATTTTGATATCTTATTTGAATTTTTCTGAGTTAGTATGAAATTTTTATGAAGTTTTTAAAGTGATGGTCAAACGGTCAAAGGGCAAAAGCATAAGAGGAGCAAAGTGATTTGGGCAGGAACAAGTGTTTTCGGAAACTAGGGGTAAACCTGCCGAGTGGGACACAACTAAGGGCACCAAATTAATTATCCCAAAAAAATATGCAACCAACATGCTCACACAGTAAGATAGCAAATGAAATATGTGGCAAAGCATGCACAAACACTCTAGCATCTATCAAGAAATTGGCGATGACTAGGTCATCTATGTATGAGTATATTGACTTAGGAGTCAAATGAGAACATTTGATCATAGGTCATACTCATCGTTTAAGCACAAGCGGGGTTACCACTTTTACATAAAGCATTGTTGTGTTCATACCATTAGAGTTGCTTTAGTTCAATTTTTAGAGCAAAGCTCCCCCTAGATGTGATATCCCCCCTAAGAGGGATGAACTAACCTTGGGTTTTGTCGATGATGACTTCATGTAGGTGTTGAAGATGTAGATGCTCAATGTTGATGTAGATCATTTGGAGCAATCCTTTGGAGTGAGTTGCACTTTCAATACCTACATGGGTTAGTCCCACAAGGAACACACAAGGATATCCATAGACATAGAGTGAAATAAACACATGATGTTGTCCATGAAAGCATTTGGTTACCTTGTCCCTTCTCTTACCAACAAGAGGATTTCTGACTCCTTGAACTAGTGCAAGATGTGGAAGTTGATTGCAATTGTCCTTGCCAAAATGAATATGAGTGGAGTATGTTGGCAGAGTCACCCTCAAGAACTCTTTATTTCTTCTTCTTTGGGACCCACATAAACTTGATGGGAATCATTGGAGTTGTAGTCATACTTGATGAAGTAGAACTTGATGTATTCTTGGGAACCCACTTGACCAAGGCCTTTGGAGCTTCTTCAAATGCATCAATCTCTTCTTGAAGCTTGTCCTTGCCTTTTATCTTGTGGTCTTGTGGTGGAAGATCATCTTGAGCTTGTGTTTCCTTGAAAGAAGTGGGATCATACTTCTCTTGTTGAGGAACAAACTTCGTCTTGGGGTATTGATCTTCTTCCCACTCAACTTCATTGGCATTGAACTTGCGTTGAAAACCAACACCTTGATTCTTCTGGTGCCTTCCTTGCTTGCGTACAATTTCCTCAAATTGCTTACTTCCGGCAAGACTCTTGTAAACACCTTTCTCTATAATTCCCTTTAATAAGCTATTTTCTTGCTCAAGTGTAACTTGGCTAAGAGAATCATTAGTGGAATCAAGAGAATTACTAGAAGCAACAATATTGGATTTAACATGATTATTGTTACTACAAGAAGATGAATCTTTCTTACTCTTGTTCCTAGATTTTACTTGTGGCATTTAAGTAGACAAGAGTAAACACTTGACAATGTAAGAAGAACTTTTCGTACGAAGATCATCATTGATTGCTTTTAATAATCCATGCTCTTGCTCTAGATTGAGCTTTTCAAAGCGTAGCTTCTCATGAGTCTTTAAAAGCTCTCGATGATCCTCTAAGGTAGTTTCATGAGCTAACTTAAGAGTGTTTAGTTCTTTAGTTAGACCCTCAATCTCCTTCTTATCATTGTCATTCGTTTTATCTTTATTAGCATGATTAATAGCAATTTCATCATAGTTTTCATCACTAGAGTTGTCAACAAGTAAATCACCATCACATAGAAAATCATCTTCATCACTATTGAAATCAGCATAATCGGGGTGTGATACCTTGGGGACTTTAGCCATGAAGCATCTTCCAATCCCTTCATTTGGTGAATCAAATATGTCGTAGGAGTTGGATGACACAAGTGCAAGACCGGCAACACCTTCATCTTGAGTATATTCGGAATCAAAGTGATAGCTTCTCTCGGAGTAGTTGTTAGAGTCGGAACCGGATACCCATTCACCAATGTGAGCTTGATGTCTTCGTCTTGTGTAGCTCTTTGATGACTTGTCCATCCTTTCTGAATCCTTGAGTCTACAAGAGGTTCTTCGTTCATAACGATCATCTCTACTCCTTCTCTCTCTTGGAGGTGATTCCTCTCTCTTACTTCTCCTTTTAGGTGAGTCTTCTTTTCTTTTGTAGGGAGCCGTACACTCACTAGTGTAGTGTCCGGGTCTTCCACAATTGTAGCAATTGCCATCATGACTAGAAGATCTTTTGTCATTGTAGGACCTTGACTTGGAACTTCTCTCTTTGCTTCTACTCTTGTAGAACTTGTTGAAGTTCCTCACCATTAGGCTCAATTCCTCATTGAAGGGGTTTTCCTCACTTAATGTTGTAGGAGCATCACATGAAGCTTTGTAAGCACCACTAGACTTGTTGTGAAGCTCTTCCTTATCCTTGAGTGACATCTCACGGGCAACAATTCTACCAATGACTTTTGTTGGCTTGAGATCTTTGTAATTGGGCATCATTTGGATCAATGTGCACACAGTATCATACTTTCCATCCAAGGCTCTTAGGATCTTCTTGATGATGAATCTGTCGGTCATCTCTTCACTTCTTAAGCCGACAATCTATTTGTGATGAGAGCAAGCCTAGAGTACATTTCAGCGACACCTTCACCATCCTTCATTTTGAACTTGTCAAGTTGACTTTGAAGCACATCCAATTTGGATTCCTTGACGGACTCGGTACCTTCGTGCATATCAACCAAAGTATCCCAAATTTCCTTTGCATTCTCAAGACGGCTAATTTTGTTGAATTCTTCAGGGCACAATCCATTGAAGAGGATATCTCAAGCTTGAGCATTATATTGCAACATCTTTAATTCTTCCGCGGTTCCTTCACTATTCGGTTCTCTTCCATCTTCGAAGAATTCACCTTGCAAACCAACACACACAATAGCCCAAACGCCGGGGTTATGTCCAAGAATATGCATTTTCATCTTATGCTTCTAACTAGCAAAATTAGTACATCAAAGTAAGGACCTCTATGGTGGTAATTTCCCTCACTAGACGCCATACTCTCCTAGGTTGTGGAACCAAGGCTAGGATCACCAAAGAAATGGAAATCAAGGCAAATGGAGACCAAAGTTCTGATACCACTTGTAGGATCGAAAGTAGGTCTAGAGGGGGGTGATTAGACTACTTGACCAAATAAAAATCTAGCCTTTTCCCAATTTTAAGTCTTCACAGATTTTAGCAATTTACACAAGTCAAGCAATCAACCTATACATGCAATTCTAAGAGTGTAGCAGCGGAAAGTAAAACAATGCATATGAGGGCAAAGGGAAGGGTTCGGAGAAGGAAAACGCAATGTAGACACGGAGATTTTTGGCGTGGTTCCGATAGATGGTGCTATCGTACATCCATGTTCATGGAGACTTCAACCCACGAAGGGTAACGATTGCGCGAGTCTACGGAGGGCTCCACCCACGAAGGGTCCACGAAGAAGCAACCTTGTCTATCCCACCATGGCCATCGCCCACGAAGGACTTGCCTCACTTGGGTAGATCTTCATGAAGTAGGCGATCTCCTTGCCCTACAAACTCCTTGCTTCAACTCCACAATCTTGAAGGAGGCTCCGAAGTGACACCTAACCAATCTAGGAGACACCACTCTCCAAAAGGTAATAGATCGTGTGTTGATGATGAACTCCTTACTCAAATGATAGTCTCCCCAACACTCAACTCTCTCTCACAGATGGCTATGGTGGAAAGATGATTTGAGTGGAAAGCAACTTGGGGAAGGCTAGAGATTGATACGTCTCCAATGTATCTACTTTTCCGAACACTTTTGCCCTTGTTTTAGACTCTAACTGGCATGATTTGAATGGAACTAACCCGGACTGACGCTGATTTCAGCAGAACTGCCATGGTGTTATTTTTGTGCAGAAATAGATGTTCTCGGAATGACCTGAAAATCCACGGAGACACATTTTGTAATTAATAAAAAATATAGGCGAAAGAATCAGCATCAGGGGGTGTCGGTGTCAAAACCGGCGGATCTCGGGTGGGGGGTCCCGAACTGTGCGTCTAGGCGGATGGTAACATGAGACGAGGGACACAATGTTTTACCCAGGTTCGGGCCCTCTTGATGGAGGTAAAACCCTACGTCCTGCTTGATTAATATTGATGATATGGGTAGTACAAGAGTAGATCTACCACGAGATCAAGGAGGCTAAACCCTAGAAGCTAGCCAATGGTATGATTGTTGTATGTTGGGGTTCTCCCCTACAGACTAAAACCCTCCGGTTTATATAGACACCAGATAGGGTTAGGGTTACACAAAGTCGGTTACAATGGTAGGAGATATGAATATCCGCATCGCCAAGCTTGCCTTACACGCCAAGGAAAGTCCCATCCGGACACGGGACGAAGTCTTCAATCTTGTATCTTCATATTCCAGGAGTCCGGCTGAAGGTATAGTCCGGCTATCCGAACACCCCCTAATCCAGGACTCCCTCAGTAGCCCCTGAACCAGGCTTCAATGACGACGAGTCCGGCGCGCAGATTGTCTTCGGCATTGCAAGGCGGGTTCCTCCTCCAAGTTCTTCATAAAAGTTTGTAAACACCAAGGGTAGTGTCCGGCTCTGCAAAATAAGTTTCCACATATTGCCATAGAGAGAATAATATTAACACAAATCTAATCTGCTGACGTATCCCGTAGCATGACATCACACCACGGCCAAGCCTTTATTCGAATCGTTTTCACTTCCCCACCTTAGCGTATTTTGCGAGGCGGTTTCCTTGGCACGTCTTGTCGAAGCAGAGATCGTGTCCCCTTTATTTATGGGATTCTCATCAATACGGACGTGGGTTACCCAATCGTGCCCGTTAGTATGTTTTCTCGATTAAAGGCGAGTCCCAAACGGTTACGGGGAGGGCTCTTGGTATTCAACCTCTTATAAAGAGACCAAGGCCTTGCTCCTTTTCAATCTCAACCAAGTTCGCCCGTCGCCTCGAGTTCCAACACTCTAGGCTCCAGATTCCAGGCACTTCGGACCTTCGACAATGTACGGTTCCGACCTTCGAGGCCGATGGATGCCCTCCTCCGTCACGGAGGAGGTCATGCTAAAGTTGAGAGAGGCCAAGTTCTTGACCGGCGAAATTTCGCACCGGTTGCCTGCTCAAGGGCAGGCCATTCCCAGTCCCCAGCCTGGTGAGAGCGTGGTGTTCGTGTCTCACTTCCTTCGGGGGTTAGGCTTCCCAATGGATCCCTTCGTGAGGGGGCTGATGTTCTATTATGGGCTGGAATTTCACGACTTAGCTCCCGAGTCCATCCTCCATGTTTTCTCATTCATCGTCGTGTGTGAAGCGTTCCTCCGTGTTACTCCTCACTTTGGATTATGGCTCAAGACCTTTAAGGTAGAGCCGAAGATGATTGAGGGATGGCACGCAGAGTGCGGAGGCGCCGTCATAAGCAAGAAGGCCGATGCTCCATGGCCCGAGGGCCCTTTTCAAGAGGAGCTCGGCTTGTGGCAACGAGAGTGGTTCTACGTCACCGCTCCCAGGGGCACCAAGTGGGTGGCGCCGCCTGCCTTTCGCTCGGGTCCCCCAAAGCAGCTAGGGTCGTGGGTCAATAAAGGCCTAGATTGGGGGCCACCCCAGGACGTGTCTTTGTTGCGGGGCCGCATCAGGGATCTCTTAGAAGGAGGTCTCAGCTTGGTCAAAGTGACGCAAGTCATACTGATCCGTCGAACCCTGCCCGGCAAACGCCGCTCCCTTCGTCCATGGGAGTTTAATCCGGAGGGACCGCAAGCTCTCCAGCACATTATAGGCGCAACGCTCGCGGAGATGTATAAATTGTTCTTCGGATCACAAGCAATGTGTCCGGATTTGACCGAGGACGCGGGTCTGAGCTGCAATCACCCGGATACTCAAGTAAGTAGCCTTCTGCCCAGACTTGCTATCCGTATATTTGTCATAAAATTCCCTTAAAGGAGTTGTACCTTTAAACAGGAGTGGACAGCGAAAGCAAAGCTGATCAGGTGTCCGGCTCCCCTCCCTGAGACCAGGCCGGATCCCGTCCTAGTCAGGATGTTAAAGATCGTGCCTTTGAAGGAAAGTGAAGGAGGGGACAAGGAAACTACGGCCTCCTCGAAGGAGGCTGTTCGGAGGGAAGGAACCGAAAATTCCTCTCCTCCGGGGAAGAAAAGGATCGCCTCTGAAGACCCGGAGACCATGGCCTCAAAGCGGGGGGGAAAATCCTCGTCAGAGGGTCCTACGCCGGGGGGTACCTCGGCCGAATTATGCCCTCAAGGGGACCAGCCCTCCAGCGAGCCGTGAGTAGAGAAAGATTATATTTTTAAGAGAGAAATCCTTGCTTTATATCTGAGAAGATTAACCGAAATTTTACCTTGTAGTTCAGACCTCAGCCCTTCTCAGCAGAGTTCGTCTTCGGGGGACCTTCTTCCAGAGATGATGGAGAGCAGAACGCCTCCCCTTGCCTCACCACCTAGCGAGGTGGGCGATCCCGAGGTGTCGTCGCGGAGGGTTTCTCCGAATTCGGCAGGGGCGGAAGATAGCTATGTGCCCCCCCAAGGTTCTCCATGTCTGGCCTACGAAAGAGGCCGTAGGACAAGTCCGGCACCGTCTGGTGCTCGGCCGGAGGAGCTGATGAATCTGCTGGGGCGAGCTTCTATCTCAGAGGAGCACCGTGCATTGATGGGCACGGTGATTGAGAGGATTTGATCCGCGGAAAGCGGATTGCACGAGGCTGTCAGAAGTTTACTGACAGGTTTTGAGGTACGTGAAATAATGTACATTTTCTGATAGTTGTGCATAAATAAGATGCGCCCTGTGTAGATAGTAGCCCCTGAGACTCTGTGCGTTGTCAAAAGTGACGGCGCGCAGAGGATCATAATCCCAGGTCTAAAATGTCGCCTTTGAATGTAGGTGGCGAAGTGTCCGGAGTCCAGCCGGACTGATGATTTTGCCGAGTTAAAGCGGCAACTTGACGTGGCAGATGCCGACATCGCGCTCATCAACAAGCGGCTTGATGAGGCTCAAGGTATGTAATTCCTCGGGCGGCACCTGGTAAGAGGAGCTTTATGCCAGTATCTTACAATGTGTGTGCTTGACGCAGATGGTGCGGCCGCCGTTGAGAGTCTTCGGGCGGAGCTTGCCCGAGCTAAGGAACAAGCCAGAAAAAGTGATGCGGCTGCCGAGAAGGCCCTTGAAGAGCTGAGAGCCGAACAGGCTGCTCACTGCCGAAGCAAAAAAGAGATGGCCGAGATGGCCGTGAAGCTAAAGAGCGCTACTAACCGTTGCAAGCTTCTGGAAAAATAAGATCGGGCGGAACAGATGGACTTGAAGAAAGTCGTTGCCGATGCCAAGGATGCTCGCTCTGCAATGAGAGCTGCAAGGAAGGAGCTTCGTGAAGCCGGAGAGATCGTGGCTGGAAAGCCCTTTATGCTGCGGAGGAAGTTTTGTGATCCTAAGAATGCTCCGTTGGACCGGCTATGGAGTATGACGGACACCTAGCTGGATTTGGCGGCAAGTGCTGCTGATGCGACCGAACACTTTCGAGATCAAAGAGATCACGAAGTGGAGAAACTCTTTTGGTCGCAGTTCCACAATCCAGAGCGTCCACTGTCAGTGGCCGATCGTCTGGCCGAATGGGCCGAGCTGAATAGGTTGTCCGGACTTGCCATGAAGTGCGTCATGAGTCATTTGTGATCAGGGAGATCGGAGCCGAAGAGTTATTTCAGCTTGGTGGAGCAACTCCTTGGTGCGGTGCCACGTATCAATGCAATGAAGAGGTCAGCATGCATAGAGGGCGCACGGATGCCTCTTGCCCGTGTCAAGACATACTGGGAGGAGATGGAGACCACCGTTGTTGCATCCCGAGATTCGGACAAAAGCCGAGTACCCTCCGAGCACTATTTTCAGGAAGTCCTTGAAGGCGCTCATGTAATAGAGACGCAGTGCTCGAAGGATGTTATGTTCGAATAGCATGTGCCATTGTAAGGCGGTAGTTTGATAAATTGTAGGAACTTCTTATACTTGTGCCTGCAAGTATTGTGACACCTCCTATGTGGCCGTTTAAAAAATATATACAAAATCTGAAAGATGGCAGTCGTTGGCTTCTGCCCCCACGCACATAGTGCGGGGGTGCTCGCGGAAGACGCATTTTCACACTTAATCCAACATCTTGGTCCTACAAAGGAGGTGATAGCGCAGCAAGCTAGGCAACCGGACTATAATGCTTTAACACTTTCACTTAGCCATAGGAGCTTGACAGTGGGGCTACTTAAATAGCCCCTGGTGGCGCCTGCGCTCACCCGAAGTCGGGGCGCATATGTGCCTGGCCGGGAAACAGCCCTTCGTTAATGCAGAGGAATCCTATAGATTCTAGAGAGTCATCGAGTGGTTGACAAGTCTCACGCTATATCATGACAGTCAGTTTTCGGCTTTCTCTACTGAGGTGCTCGCCTGGCCGAACCGGGGCACAATCGCAGTAGTTCTCCTGGTGCCGCCTTAGCCGATAGAGCGGAACGTAAGGCAGCCGAACACAGGAGCCGGGCAACCCAACATTTGACCAAAGACATGATTCGGAGCTGATGCATATAAGGCCAAACTCGCGACGCCGAACACTCCCTAAGGTATTCGGTCTTTTATGAGAGCGGGCGAAATAACGCTCTTAGGTATATGCCCCTAGTGTCCAGGTACGCGCAGAAATTCTGACGTGGCCACATGCCAAGACGCCAGCCTCCTCCTTGATTATACTACAGAGAACCAGGGGATGTGTATCAACAAGAGACAGTAAAAAAGGTTTACGCAGGGTCTTAATCTAAAAAGAATCCTTGTAACGGGTCCCTGCTGCACGTCTGCACCTTTGTCTCTGTTGTGCCGTATCCTAGACGGGCGCAACACGATATTCATCTGCGAAAGAGAGGAACTAAGTTGAAAAAAGGTCGTGCCGAACAAAAGTTATATTAAATAAACAAAGTATAAAGTAAAATATGTAGAATTGAGCTTTATTGTCTCTTATTTTATATGTGCGGAGCCCCTAGGGCAGGGGTATATGGCCACTAAGCCTTTATCAATGATACTTTTGTGCCGGACTCGTCTATCCGTGTCCATGGTCTTAATGGCTTGTTCAGATGTTTTGGTTGGTGAAGCCATTTTATTGTGGGGCTGTTAAAGCGGCCGCACAGTCCTCCGCTCGGGGGAGGCTTACTCAATGCTTCCCCTTCAAAGAGATGATGCCTCGTGGACCGGGCATCTTAAGCGTAAGAGATGCATAATGCGGTATTGCGTTAAAGCGGGCGAAAGCTTCGCGTCCCAGCAGTGCTTGATAGCGACTTGAGAATGGGACAATGTGGAAAGTTAGCTTTTCGCGGCGGAAGTTATCGGTAGAGCCGAATATAACTTCGAGCCGGAGGAAACCCATGCAATGGGTGTCCGGACCTGGCGTTACCCCTTGAAAGGAGGTTTTGCTGTGGTGAATTCTTTTTGGGTCTATACCCATGTGGCGGATTGTGTCCTGATATATCTGGTTTAGACCACTGCCGCCGTCCATTAAGACATTTGTAAACTGGGGTCCGTCAATTATTGGATTGAGTACCAAGGCAGTCCAGCCTGCGTTCCTGATACTTCTAGAATAGTCCAGATGATCGAATACGATTGGTTTTGACAACCAGTGGCGAGACTCCTTTGGGATAGGCCGTATGGTGCGTACCTTTATGGGTGCCGCACATTTTGTAACGTGAAGTAAGTTTATTGTTTTTACTTCTTGTGGAAAATTCTTTTGTTTCCCGGTGCTCTGCTTTTGGGGTTCGTCATCGTCTTCGCTTGGTGTGTCGAGCCCCTTGTGTTCCGCGTCGAGTCTGCCGGATTGTTTGAAGACCCAACAGTCTCTGTGGGTATGGTTAGCAGGCTTCCCGGGAGTATTGTGTATTTGACATATCCTGTCCAGGATTTTGTTTAGGTTGGATAAATCATCTCTGTTATCTTGGAGGGGCGGCTTTTTCTGATTCTGCCGTGAGCTTTTGGATCCGGCGTTGACTGTCATGCTCTTCGGACTGTTTTCCTTAGTCCGGCGACGATCCTTGTTGCATCGCGGTTTTCCATTTCCATCCCTAGTTTCGGATGTACTTGGGTCGCTGGTGCTACATCTTGCCAACCAGCTGTCCTCACCTGCGCGAAAGCGGGTCATGAGGCTTGTCAATGCGACCATTGTTCTTGGCTTTTCTTTGCCGAGGTGTCTGGCGAGCCATTCGTCTCGGACGTTGTGCCTAAAAGCTGCTAGGGCTTCGGCGTCCAGACAGTCGACTATCTGATTCTTTTTAGTAAGAAATCTGTTCCAGAATTGCCAAGCTGACTCTCCGGGCTGTTGAGTTATGTGACTGAGGTCGTCTGCGTTCGGAGGGCGGACATAGGTCCCTTGAAAATTTGCTTGGAAAGCGTCCTCGAGCTCTTCCCAACTTCCAATTGTGTTTTCAGGAAGGCTTTTGAGCCAATGCCGGGCTGGCCCTTTAAGCTTGAGGGGTAAATATTTTATGGCGTGGAGGTCATCTCCTCTGGCCATATGTATGTGGAGGATATAATCCTCGATCCAGACTCCAGGGTCTGTTGTTCCGTCGTATGCCTCTATGTTTACGGGTTTGAATCCCGCTGGAAATTCATAATCCAGGACCTCATCGGTGAAACATAGGGGGTGTGCGGCGCCCCTGTATTTGGGTGTGCCGGATTCTGATACTGGCTTTATTGCATTGCTTACGAGAGCTTGCTTTCTTGGCCCATAAATGGACCTGGCTGGGCCATCTTTTTGATGCGAGTCCTTAAGTGGGTCGCATGCCGGCTTAAGTGCGGCGCCGCTTGCCACTTTATGCTGGCCATGGGGTCGTCTATCCGACCGGGTGGCTTTCTTACTTTTTGAATGCGAGGGCTCTAAGGCCTCTTCGTCGAATTCAGGCAGTAGCTTTCGCTTCGGATAACTTTTAGTGCGGCGACTGTCGCCGTATTTGTCTGCGGTATTGATTACTTTGCTCCATCTGATTCTGAGTGCATCTTTCGCAGTTTCTAGCTTCCGCTTCTGCTTTTTCAGGCTACGTGTGGTTGCAACGAGCCTTTTGTGGAGGTTCTTAT
Organism: Aegilops umbellulata; assembly: GCA_032464435.1. Taxonomy (NCBI): domain Eukaryota; kingdom Viridiplantae; phylum Streptophyta; class Magnoliopsida; order Poales; family Poaceae; genus Aegilops; species Aegilops umbellulata. The sequence goes on along the minus strand of CP136054.1, from coordinate 93,610,230 downwards.
GCTCCGTGGGCTTATCCGGCGTAAGGTCGTCCGGAATGCCGTTTTTGCCTGGGACAGGCTGTTCGGTTCTTTATCTGAGTTGCCCTGTTCGGACGGTTGCCCTAAGGCATGCTCGTCATCTGCCGGCTCGTCATGCTCTATGGCAGGGTCTGTGTCGAGGCGGGGCTTGGGGCGGCGTTTACGCCGCCGCTTTGATTGCTTTTCGAGAGATCGATCCCTCGTTGCCTCCCCGTGTTCCTCGTTGTTGCTTCCTTTAGGTGTATCCACCAAGTACACATCATGTGATGAGGTGGCTGTCCCATGCCCTATAGGCGTTGGTTCATATGCGTCTCCTGCATCGTCGTCCATACCGTCGATGTCTTCGGAGTCGAAGTTGAGCACGTCGTTTAAATTATCGATGGTGGCTACCAAATGGGTGGTGGGTGGGCTTTGAATTTCTTCATCGTCCGTATCCCAACCTTGCTGACCGTAGTCCGGCCAGCGCTCTCCTGATAAAGAGAGAGGATTTAGTGACTTCAGAATGTCGCCAAAGGGCGAGTGTTGAAAGATGTCCGCGGCGGTGAACTCCATGATCGGCGCCCAATCGGATTCGATCGGCAGGCGCGCGGAGGGCTCGGAGTCCGGAGAGGAATCCGGCCCCTCGGAGTCACAGGCCTTGCGGAGTGCGGGGCTGGTGTTCGGCTCGATCGCCTTTGAGATCGCAGCCCCCGAGGCGGCGTCCAACCACTCATCCTCGATTGGCGCAGTAGGCTCCAAATTAAGGGTCGGAACCGAAGCGTGTGTAGCCTCCAAGGCACGGTTCGGTGGCAGAGCTAGATCATGCCCATCGAGACAGTGCGGCGCGCTCGGCTGTGGCTCGAATCCGTCGAAGATCAAGTCCCCGCGGATGTCAGCCGTGTAGTTTAAACTTCCAAATCTGACCTGATGGCCATGGGCGTATCTTTCGATCTGCTCCAGGTGGCCAAGCAAATTGGCTCGCAGTGCGAAGCCACCGAAGACGAAGATCTGTCCGGGGAGAAAAGTCTCACCCTGGACCGCATCGTTGTTGATGATCAAAGGAGCCATCGGGCCTAAAAGCGACGACACAGAGGAACTCTCAATGAAAGCACCAATGTCAGTGTCAAAACCGGCGGATCTCGGGTAGGGGGTCCCGAACTGTGCGTCTAGGCGGATGGTAACAAGAGACGAGGGATCGCCTCTGACATAATTATCCATCATTGATCCATTGCCTATGAGCTTTTCACATATTGATCTTTGCTTAGTTACTTTTCCGTTGCCACTGTTACGATTGCTACAAAGCTGCTACTGTTACTTTTGCCATCGTTACCGTTACTTTTACTTCCATACTACTTTGCTGCAGATATTAAGTCTTTGAGGTGTGGTTGAATTGAAAACTCAACTGCTAATACTTGAGAATATTCTTTGGATCCCCTTGTGTCGAATCAATAAATTTGGGCTGAATACTCTACCCTCGAAAACTGTTGCGATCCCCTATACTTGTGGGTTATCAGGACTATTTTCTGGCGCCATTGCCGGGAGCAAAGCTCTATTCTTTGATTCACTTGGGATTTATATCTGTTGATCACTATGAGTAACTTGAAAGATGAAAGAACCAAGATTTTTCCCTCAACTACGAGGGGAGGTAACGAACTGCCATCTAGCTCTGCACTTGATTCACCTTCTGTTATGAGTAAATTTGTGACACCTACACCTGTTATTGATTCTGATATGTCGCATGTTATTGATGATGCCACTTCTGCTATGCATGATGCTTATGATGAAAATACTTTTATGCTTGATAATACTGTGCCATTAGGTGAATTTCTTGATGAACAACTTGCTAGGGTTAGAGAGAATGAAATTATTGAAACATATAATATTGATGAAAGTGATGATGAAGATTCTCCCCCTAGATATGAATTGCCTGATGTGCCCGAGGGTTATGTTATGGATGAAGAAACTGCTAGAGACATTTTTGCTTGCAAAGATAGATATGATCTTAAGAAACTATTAGCTAAGTTGAAAGAAAAGTCTTTGAATGCTAGAATGAAATATGACCCTGCTTTTGCTACTTCACTTATCTATATTTCTGATAAGGATTATGATTTCTTTATCGATCTTGAGTTAATTACTTTGGTTGAATCTGATCCTTTTTGTGGCTATGAATCTGAAACTGTTGTGGCACATCTTACTAAATTGAATGATATAGCCCCCCTATTCACTCACGAGGAAATTTTTTTTACTACTATATCCTTAAGTTATTTCCGTTCTCATTAAAGGGTGATGCTAAAACATGGTTTAATTCTCTTGCTCCTGGTTGTGTGCGTAGTCCCCAGGATATGATTTATTACTTCTCTGCTAAATATTTCCCCGCTCATAAGAAACAAGCTGCCTTAAGGGAAATATATAATTTTGTGCAAATTTAAGAAGAGAGTCTCCCACAAGCTTGGGGGAGGCTTCTCCGATTACTTAATGCTTTGCCTGATCATCTTCTCAAGAAAAAAATGAAATACTTGATATCTTTTATAATGGACTAACCGATGCTTCCAGAGACCACCTAGATAGTTGTGCTAGTGGTGTTTTTAGGGAGAGAACTGTTGAGCAAGCTAAATTGCTATTGACTAATATATTGAGTAATGATAATGATTGGACACTTCCTGAACCAGCTCCTAAGCCAACTCCGAAGGAAAGGGGTATTCTATTTCTCAGTCCTGAAGATATGCAAGAGGCAAAGAAATCTATGAAAGAAAAGGGTTTTAAAGCTGAAGATGTTAAGAATTTACCACCTATTGAAGAAAGACATGGTCTTAATAACCCGACACAGGTAGTAAAAGTAATTTCTCTCTATAGATTTGATGAAGGTGTTATTCCTTGTAATAAGTCTACTAGCCAATGCTTGGATGAGTTTGATAATTTTATTGTTAAACAAGAAAACTTCGATGCTTATGTTGGTAGGCAATTGAAACGTAATGCTTATATGGTTAAACACTTGAGTGATTATATGTCTAGAGTTAAAGGTGACCTTAAACTTATTAGTGAACATGCTTCTATGGTTACCACTCAGGTAGAACAAGTGCTTAAAGCACAAGATGATTTGCTCATTGAATTAAGAGAGAAGTGCATATTACACCCCCAACTCTAGCCCTAGTCTAATATACACCCCCAACTCAAGTACCGTCTAATATACACCCCAACTCTCAAAACTGGCCATAATTCAACCCTCCCCTCCCTGTTGACCGGTTTTGACCCAGTTTGACCGGTTTTGACTGAGTGAACAGTAAAATAAAATTTTAAAAACCATAAATACTTTTTTTGAAAAAATTCAAAAAAGTTCCAAGTTTTTTTCACCGCGTGAACAGTAAATTAAAAAAATCACCTTTTCAGCATGTTTGGACACCTGAGTAAATTCGAGATGTCCGTAAAAGTGGATTGTGGCGCAGACCGGAGTACCAAATTATTTGTTTTTTTCATTCTCTTAAAGATCTTATCAAGTATTTGTAGATATTTCAGAAACTACTGTTCACGCGGTGAAAAAACTTGGAACTTTTTTGAAATTTTTCAGAATAAATATTTTTTGTTTTTATTTTTTTATTTTTACTGTTCACTCAGTCAAAACCGGTCAAACTGGGTCAAAACCGGTCAACAGGGAGGGGAGGGTTGAATTCTAGCCGGTTTTGAGAGGTGGGGGTGTATTTTAGACAGTATTGGAGTTGAGGGGTGTATATTAGACTAGGGCTAGAGTTGGGGGTGTAATATGCACTTCTCTCATGAATTAAATAAAAAGAAAAATGATAATGCTGTTAGAGTTATGACTAGAGGCGGTAGAATGACTCAGGAACCTCTGTATCCTGAGGGCCACCCTAAGAGAGTTGATCAAGATTCTCAGAGAACTAATGTTGATGCACCTAGTCCTTCTAAGAAGAAGAAAAAGAAAAATGATAGGACTTTGCATGCTTCTAGTGAACCTGTTGTTGACACACCTGAGAATCCCAATGGTATTTCTTTTTTTGATGCTGAAACACAATCTGGTAATGAACATGAACCTAGTGATAATGATGATGTTCATGTAGAGATTGAACCTGCTGTTGATCTTGAAATCCCACAATCAAAGAATCAACGTTATTATAACAAAGACTTCGTTGCTAGGAAGCACGGTAAAGAAAGAGAACCATGGGTTCAAAAACCCATGCCTTTTCCTCCTAAACCATCCAAGAAAAAGGATGATGAGGATTTTGAATGCTTTGCTGAAATGATTAGACCTATCTTTTTGCGTATGCGTTTGACTGATATGCTTAAAATGAATCCTTATTCTAAGTATATGGAAGATATTCTTACAAATAAAAGAATGATATCGGAAGCTGAAATTTCCACCATGCTTGCCAATTATACTTTTAAAGGTGGAATACCAAAGAAACTAGGAGATCCACGAGTACCAACTATACCATGCTCCATTAAAAGAAACTATGTTAAAACTGCTTTATGTGATCTTGAAGCCGGTGTTAGTATTATGCCTCTGTCTTTATATCGTAGACTTAATTTGAATAAGTTGACACCTACTGAAATATCTTTGCAAATGGCAGATAAATCAACTGCTATACCTGTCGGTATTTGTGGGGATGTGCCTATTGTGGGTTGCAAACGTTACTATTTTAACGAACTTTGTTATTCTTGATATTCCCGAGGACGATAGTATGTTGATTATCCTTGGTAGACCCTTTTCAAATACTGCAGAGGCTATTATTGATTGCAACAAAGGCAATTTCACTTTTCATGTTAATGGTAATGAGCATACGGTACACTTACCGAGGAAACAACCTCAAGTCCACAGTATCAATTCTATTGGAAAAATTTCAACGATTACTATTGGAGGTTTTGAATTCCCTCTTCCTACTGTCAAGAAGAAATATGATATTCTTGGATATGCATATCCCCGTTGAGGTAACCTAGTGTTATTCGAAAATTCTCCGGTTTCATGTTATTCAGGAAGAGTTTGTTAACAAGACTTGATCAACCTTGTTAGTGGATTCCTTTTGATGAGCACGAGATGGATGAAGTTAGAAAGCACAACTCTCTGTACCCTCCTTTTACTTCATGTTATTTCGATTAAATAAAGCAAAAATAGTATTTTCTGTTCGTTTTCTGAATTATCGTTGCAATGAAAATACCCCGAAAATAAAAGTTCTCCAAATGTCTTGAAAATGAAATATGATTTTTTGTAGAATATTTAAGAATTTCTGGCACTAAGAACACACCAAGAGGGCCCACCATTTGGCCACGAGGGCACAAGGCGCGCCCACCCCCCTGGGGCGCGCCCCCTGCCTCGTGGGCCCCATGTGGACCCCTCCACTTATTCCAGCACCCACTCACTTCATCTTCCTCCAGAAGAAAATCCTCCCATAGATCAAACCCGTGTTCTAGCTCATCTTGCTGCCATTTTCGATCTCTTTGCTCAAAGCTCCATTCACAAAACTGTTTTGGGGGATTGTTCTTTGGTATGTGACTCCTCCAATGGTCCAAATAGTTTTTGTTCTAGAGCTTTATTTATTGAATTTTTTTTCTGCTAAGGTGACCCTGTTCCTGAGCTTGCATGACAAATTTATATGGTCCAAAGTATTTTTAATGCATGATATAGCCTCTAGGCACTTGTGGGAGTAGTTGCTATCAATCTTGTTGAGTTTGGTTCACTTTTATTTTGAGTCACTAAAAATTTCAGAAATTTTTCAGAGAAAGAAAATTATGAAGAGATTGTTGAGGGGCTCTTCGAGCCGAAGCTCGAAGGATAAGCAGAATGAAGAGAATAAAAAGCCCAAATACAATCTCCCTCGCACTACGGAGGTTCCTCGTGCGAATGGCCTTGTGATGCATTCTTGAGAACCGCCGGAATTTATGATGAATTTTATTACTTGGCTGAGAATGCAGGCCTCACTGACTTCCTCCACGACCAGCGCGAACATTATCTCCTACTCACTAATATTTTCGTGCAAAATTTTTATTTCCATGCTAAGAAATCACCACCTTCAGTGGATTTTCACTTATATGATGACGTTAAGGAGATGTCACTCCATGATTTTTGTCGGGTCTGCAAGATACCCTTTGTGGGCAGCATCGAGGAACCACATCGTAGTGATGTGGATGGATTTATTGATAGAATTGTTGTAGGGGAAACGAGGAAAGTTTTCGATGCAAGAATTACTAGTATACACTTTCCTGTTCTACGTTACTTTGCGATATTTGCTAGTAGATCCTTAATTGGTCGCGGGAACAGTGGAAATCTTAGTGCTCATGATCTTGTCATTTTGCGCCATGCTTTGTTTCATGATACAATTTTCAGCTTAGGCGCTATTGTTGCTAAACGATTAAGTCTGAACCGTACAAAGGGCCCCATCTTCGGAGGCATCTTTGCTTCACGCCTTGCTAAACACTTTGAGATACCTATTAGGCATTATGAGAAAGAGGAGAAATTGTTGCCCCCTATTTTTCTAGATTATAAGAGTATGGTAGCACATGAATTTATTGCTAAAAAAAATAAGAAGACGATGCTTAAGTATAATTTGATATTTGATAGAACTCACTGTGAGACTATTACCTTGCCTGCACCCTCTTTGTTTAACATACTTTCAGGCACGTGCCTCATCTTGCCCGAGGCCATTTATGCATACTGGAGGCTGACACAAGTCCTAGAGCCTGAGCCTGAGCCACCACTTGACCCTTATCGACAGTCTGTTTATCAGTGGGATCCGGAGGAGATCAACAACCAGTGGCACCCCGAGGACCCTCCTCAGTACACCGGAGAGAGTAGCTTCAATCCGTGGGCATACACCAACTTAGGCCGAAAGCCTAAGCTTGGGGGAGTACGTATTTCTCACCGACATTACATTCATGTTCACACACTTATTCTAGTTGTCGGTGCTCATACTTTTTCATTGTACTATCCATGCTAGTTTATTTTCTTTTCTAAGCCTTCTTCTTGTGTGTTTGAAAAACCTTAAGAAAAACAAAAAAAAATTAGTTGTAGCTTTTAGCTAGTTTACTTTCCATGCCTGTAGTAGTAGTAATTAAAAGAAAACCCAAAAACATTTTTCGTTCTTCTTTTGCTTGTTGGGAGCTTTCCCGTGTAAATAGCTTTATTTCTTTTCTTATTCTTTGGGGGTCGAGAGGAGAAGACCATGATGAAAATGTTGAGTGGCTCTCATATGCATTATTGTTGATTAACCAAGAGCCCATATTACCTTGTCTTCTCCCTTGTATTAAATGCTTGCAGATTCCAGCTTAGTCCAATGCACATGCACTATTATTATTATCCACACCGGTCGGTCGTGCGAGTGAAACGCAATAATGACGATATATGACGGACTGATTGAGATGAGAGAAGCTGGTACGAACTCGACCTATCTTGCTTTTGTAAATATGATTAGTTCATCGTTCCTGATTCAGCCTATTATGAATGAAACATGTTTGCAATGACAATTAGAGATTATAGTTGCTCATGCCATGCTTAATTAGCTAGGAGTTTATAATGGTTTACCTTGCGTGCCAACATGCTATTAAAATGGTTGTGATGTGGTATGATAGGGTGGTATCCTCCTTTGAATGATTCGAGTGGCTTGACTTGGCACATGTTCATGCATGTAGTTGAAACAAAATCAACATAGCCTCCACGATATTTATGTTCACAGTGATTTATATCCTACTCATGCTTGCACTCATTGTTGATTAATCTTAATGCATGTTCATGACTGTTGTCGCTCTCTAGTTGGTCGCTTCCCAGTCTCTTTCTAGCCTTCACTTGTACTAAGCGGGAATACTGCTTGTGCATCCACTTCCATAAACCCCAAAGTTATTCCATATGATTCCACCATACCTTCCTATATGCGGTATTTACCTGTCGTTCCAAGTAAATTTGTATGTGCCAAACTCTAAACCTTCAAATGAAATTCTGTTTTGTATGCTCGAATAGCTCATGTATCAACTAGGGCGGTCTATATCTTCCATGCTAGGTGGGTTATTCTCACGATGAGTGGACTCCGCTCATCATTCACGAGAAAATGGCCGGTAACCGGGATGCCCAGTCCCATGCTCAAATCAAATCAAAATAATTGCAAACAAAACTCCCCCAGGATTGTTGTTAGTTGGACGGCACCCATTGTTTCGGAAAAGCCATGGATTGATGTTTGTTGGTCGTGGGGGAGTATAAACTTTACCATTTAGTTCGGGAACCGCCTATAATGTGTGTAGCATGGAAGATATCGAGATCTCTGGGTTGTTATGTTGACAATAAAAGTATGCCACTCAAAATAATATATATCTCTGTTTCAAAACTCAAGCTCTGGCACCTATGCAAATCCCTGCTTCCCTCTGCGAAGGGCCTATCTATTTTTTTTGTTGACTCATCATCCTCTTATTAAAAAGCACCAGTTGGAGAGCACCGCTGTCATTCGCAAGCATTGCTGTTAATTTACATTGAATATGACTATGACTGGATCTCTTTTACCATGGATTACAATGTCTAGTCATTCCTTGATCTTCTGGGGTGCTCTGCATTTATGTTTTGCGATCTCAGAAAGGGCTAGCAAGATACCATCTTGTTACATCATGTTATGATTATTTTGAGAAAGTGTTGTCATCCGAGATTTATTGTTATTGCTCTCTAGTTGATTATGCCATTGATGTGAGTAACCATGAGACCTAAATGTTATTGTAAATATGGTTAGTTCATAATCTTTGCTGAAAACTTGAATGCTGGCTTTACATATTTGAAACAACAAGATCAAACAGCGCGTGTAAAAGTTTTTCTTTATCACTTTCAGTTTGTCAACTGAATTGCTTGAGGACAAGCAAAGGTTTAAGCTTGGGGGAGTTGATACGTCTCCAACGTATCTACTTTTCCAAACACTTTTGCCCTTGTTTTGGACTCTAACTTGCATGATTTGAATGGACTAACCCGGACTCACGTTGTTTTCAGCAGAATTGCCATGGTGTTATTTTTGTGCAGAAATAAAAGTTCTCGGAATGACCTGAAAAATCCACGGAGACACATTTTGGAATTAATAAAAAATATTGGCGAAAGAATCAACATCAGGAGGCCCACACCCTGTCCACGAGGGTGCAGGGCGCGCCCCCTGGGGCACGCCCCCCTGCCTCGTGGGCCCCCTGGGAGTCCACCAACCTTAACCCCAACTCCATATATTCACTTTCAGGGAGAAAAAATCAGAGAGAAGGATTCATCGCGTTTTACGATACGAAGCCGCCGCCAAGCCCTAATCTTCCTCGGGAGGGCTGATCCGGAGTCCGTTCGGGGCTCCAGAGAGGGGAATCTGTCGCCATCATCATCATCAACCATCCTCCATCACCAATTTCATGATGCTCACCGCCGTGCGTGAGTAATCCCATCATAGGCTTGCTGGACGGTAATGGGTTGGATGAGATTTACCATGTAATCGAGTTAGTTTTGTTAGGGTTTGATCCGTAGTATCCATTATGTTCTAAGATTGATGTTGCTACACTACTAGGAAAAAGCCTAGCAGCAGCGCGGGTTTTGGGCCTATTAGCAGCGCGGGTGCCCGCGCTACTAATAAGGCGCTACAGCTAACGTATAGCAGCAGCGCGGGTGCCACCCGCGCTACTACTACGTCCGTTAGTAGCAGCGTGGGTAAAAACCCGCGCTACTACTAACCCGAGGAATTTTTTTTCGAATTTTTTGCCCGAATTTTAAAATTTCTGAATTATTTTAACCTCTAATCTCTAATCACCCCTCATCATTCCAAATCATCTAACTTCCCGGACGGTCACCCATCTTCTCACTACTCCAGCCTGAGCACGCTTAACTTCCGGGTTCTATTCTCCATCGATTCCAAGTCTGCACTTGTTGTTTTCCTGACAATTGTAAGATGTCAATCCTATTAACCCTCGGGAGTTTAGCTTGAGCATGAAGTCACACATTTCACTGCTTGAGTTTAAAACTATTGTTCTAAAAAACAATAATTATTTATTAACAATAATATTTCTTGAATAACTAGTTTGACCATAGTTTGACCACAGTTTGACCAGATTTTGACCAGATTTGACCAAAATTCAAAAAAACTGAAATAATTATTTAGTAACACTAATATTCTTGAATAATTAGTTTGACCACAGTTTGACCAGATATAACAAAAATTAAAGAAAAAACTGAAAATTGATGAATTTTTTTGCCTCCAGATCTTAAAAGCCTCATAACTTTTTTCTGTTAGGTTTTTGAGGATTTTAAAAATGTTTAAAGCTTCTACTATGGCATGGTCCAGAGGACGGTAGAGACCACTTAGTAGTAGCGAGGGTTAAAAACCAACGATGCTGCTATCAACTTAGTAGTAGCGAGGGTTAAAAACCCGCGCTACTACTATGGCATGTCCCGGGGGGCGCGGTAGAGACCGCTTAGTAGTAGCGAGGGTTAAAAACCCGCGCTACTGCTATCAACTTAGTAGTAGAGAGGTTTAAAAACCTGCGCTGCTAGTAAGTAGCAGTAGCGTGGGTTTTTAACCCTCGCTGCTGCTAAGATTCTGTGTATAGGCTTTTCCCTAGTAGTGCTATGGCTTTGCTATGCTTAATGCTTGTCACTAGGGCCCAAGTGCCATGATTTCAAATCTGAACCTATTATGTTTTGATGAATATATGTGAGTTCTTGATCCTATCTTGCAAGTCAATATTCACCTACTATGAGTTATGATCCGGCAACCCCGAAGTGACAATAATCAGGACCACTCCCAGAGATGACCGTAGTTTGAGGAGTTCATGTATTCACTATGTGTTAATGCTTTGTTCCGGTTCTCTATTAAAAGGAGGCCTTAATATCCCTTAGTTTCCAATAGGACCCCGCTACCACGGGAGGGTAGGACAAAGATGTCATGCAAGTTCTTTTCCATAAGCACGTATGACTATATTCGGAATACATGCCTACATTACGTTGATGAACTGAGCTAGTTCCGTGTCACCCTAAGTTATAACTGTTGCATGAGGAATCACATCTGACATAATTATCCATCATTCATACATTGCCTACGAGCTTTTCACATATTGATCTTTGCTTGGTTACTTTCCCGTTGGCACTGTTATGATTGCTACAAAGACTGCTACTATTACTTTTGCCACCGTTACCGTTACTTCCATACTACTTTGCTACTAAATTCTTTGCTGCAAATATTTTGGCTTTCAGGTGTGGTTGAATTGACAACTCAACTGCTAATACTTGAGAATATTCTTTGGTTCCCCTTGTGTCGAATCAATACATTTGGGTTGAATACTCTACCCTTGAAAAATGTTGTGATCCCCTATACTTGTGGGTTATCACAAATCAAGATTCTTGTGGTTGGATTGGAATGTCTTGGTCTCAACACATGAGTAGGTGGTTCTATCTAAGAAAGTAAGTAGCGGAAGTGTAGGCATGTTCTGATGGCTCTCTCTTGAATAGAGAAGGGGTGGAGGGGTATATATAGCCTCCACACAAAATATAACCGTTACACACATTTGACCCAACTCGGTCAGCCCGAATAGGTGAACTCGGTGAGACCGATTTAGTTCAGAACGTGAACGTTAGGATTCTCGGTGGGACCGACATGATCAAGTCGGTGGGACCGATGTGCTAGGGTTAGGGCAAAACCTCATCTCGGTGTGACCGATTGCATGAACCCGGTGAGACCAATTTCATCAATGAGCAAATAGAGAGTTGGTATGGCAAACTTGGTGGGACCGATCGCTCATTTCGATGAGACCGAAATGTTACAAAAAGAAAAGAGAGAGTTTGCATCGTGAACTCGGTGGGACAAATCCCTCATCTTGGTAAGATCGAAATGTTATGAAGGGAAACTAAGAGTTTGCAATCCCATCTCGATGAGACCGAAATCCCTATCGGTGAGACCGAACTGATTAGGGTTTCTGGCTATGGCTATGTCAAAGAACTCGGTGGCGCCGGATTGATCAAATCGGTGGGGCCGAGTTTGAATTTAGGCTTAGGACATATTTAGTATTGAGAAAGTGGTTGAGGGCTTTGGAGCATATCACTAAATTTTTTGAGCAAGTAGACCATTAAGCAACACCTCATCCCCTTTTAATAGTATTTTTTTTCCTATGGACTCAATGTGACCTTGGATCACTAAAATAGAAATGAAGAGTCTTGAGCTTTTGCCAATATTTGTCCTTAGCATTTTTAGGGGTACACATCTCTAGTCCATGCCATGCCAATCATTGAACTTTTCTGAAATATTCAACTTGAATGGATATTAGTTCAATGAGCTATATGTTGTTATGAATTACCAAAACCACCCGGGGATTGGTTGCACTTTTAGTTATGTGTTCGAGAGAGAAGCCTCTAGTGAAAATTATGGCCCCTGGGTCTACTTTTATCATATTGCTAAAAACCAAAAATATTTTCCTGCAATTTATTTTCTTTTATTTCAATTTACAATTTATCTATCTATCACCATCAGAATTAGTCCTTCCAAGTAACAAGTTCAAGGGGATTGACAACCCTCTTTCCCGCGTTGGGTGCAAGTATTTGCTTGTGTGTGTAGGTGTTAGTAAACGAAGGTTTGTGTGGTTCTCCTATGGTTCGATAACCTTGGTTCTCACTAAGGAAAATACTTTTCTATATTGTACTACTTTACCCCTCCTCTTCGGGGAAATCCCAACGTAGTTTACAAGTAGCATAAACATGACATGAATACTTCATAACTTATAGATACGTTGCAGACGTATCAGTCACTATGCGAGAGAATGTCCATCCAAGCGTGTGTTGATTGCTACTGAGGATGGTGGGTATGAGTATACTAGTGACTATGACAAGGAGACTTTGGCTCTTATTGCAAGTGAAGAGTAGGGTGGAGATGATTCTGAACAAAAGACACAATACATGGCTGCTCAAGACGCTTACATGTATGAAAGTTTATTTGTTCAACGTGTTTTGAGTGTGCAGGTAACATAAGCTGAGCAAAATCAGAGGCACAATTTGTTCCATACAAAAGGAGTTGTGAAGGAATGTTCTATTCGCATCATCATAGATGGAGGTATTTGCAACAACTTGGCTAGCATCGAGATGGTGGGGAAGCTGTCTCTCACCACCAGACCACATCCTCATCCTTACTACATACAATGGTTCAACAACAGTAGCAAGCTTAAGGTAACACGTACTGTTCGTGTGCATTTTAGTATCACTACATATGACGATCATGTTGGTTGTGGTGTGGTACCCATACAAGCATGCTCTAGGGGTACTTGGTAGACCATGGCAATTCAATAAAAAATATATACACCATGGTAGATACTCTTGCCCATAAGGATAAAGATATTACTTTGCTTCCTATGTCTCCTGAACAAATTTCAAAAGATGATCTTAATAGAGATAGTAAAGAAAAATAGGAGCAAACAAGAGTGAAAATTAGATTGTAGCAAACAAATTGAGCAACAACTTAAGCCTAATAATAAACCATCATCTAGTGTCGCCTCCAAAATTAAATTGAAAAATGGATGTTAACTTGCCATCAAATCTGATATTAATGATCTAGATTTTAGCAAACCTGTTTGTTATGCTTTTGTGTGCAAAGAGGCATTATTTTCTTTAGAGGAAGTGACTCCTTCTCTTGTCTCTTGCTGTCACTAACATTTGCAGGAGTTCGCTGACACTTTTCCACAAGACGTGCCACAGAGATTACCACCTATTCGAGGGATTGAGCATCAAACGGATTTAAATCCCGGTGCATCACTGCCCAACCGTACCAATCCACAGGAGAAGAAAGAAGAATATGCGTCAAGTACAGGGTTGCTCGACAAAGGTTATATACGCGAATCTCTTAGTCCTTGTGATGTTCCTATTATTCTAGTACCAAAAAAGGATGGTACATCACGTATGTGTGTTGATTGTAGATCCATTGATAATATTACAGTTTGTTATCGTCATCCTATTCCTAGGCTAGATGATATGCTCAATGAATTAAGTGGCTCTACCATATTCTCCAAAGTTGATTCGCATAGTGGATACCATCAAATTCGCATGAAACTGGGAGATGAATGGAAAATTGCATTTAAAAGTAAGTTTGGCTTATATGAGTGGTTATTCATGCCTTTTCGGTTTACTAATGCACCTAGTGCTTTCATGAGATTAATGAACAAATTTTTATGTGCTTTCATTGGACGATTTGTGGTAGTATATTTTGATGATATAATGATTTATAGCAGATCTTTGGATTAACGTTTGGAACATTTACATGTTGTTTTTATTGCTTTACGTGATGCACATTTGTTTGGTAACCTTGGGAATTGTTCCTTTTGCATCGACCGAGTATCTTTTCTTGGATATGTTGTTACTACACAGGGAATTGAAGTTGATAAAGCCAATATTGAAGCTATCGAGAGTCGGTCGTAGCTCAAAACGGTAACACAAGTCAGGAGTTTTCTTGGCATCGCTGTTTTTTATAGCTGTTTTGTGAGAGATTTCAGCACCATTGTTGCACCTCGCAATGAGCTTACAAAGAAGGGTGTACCTTTGGTTTGGGGTACCGCACATGAATAAGCCTTCTCGGTATTCAAAGATAAGTTGACACATGCTCCTTTACTCCAACTTCTAAATTTTGATAAGACTTTTGAGCTTGAATGCAATGCTGGTGGAATTGGACTAGGAGGTGTGTTATTACAAGATGGAAAACCTATTGCATACTTTTCTGAAAAGTTGAGAGGGCCTAGTCTGAACTATTTTACTTATAATAAAGAATTATATGCTCTTGTTCAGACTTTAGAAACATGGCAACATTATTTATTGCCCAAAGAATTTATTATACATTCATATCATGAGTCTTTGAAACATATTAAAAGTCAAGCAAAACTGAATCGTATACATGCTAAATGGGTTGAAAACATTGAGACGTTCCCTTATGTCATTAGACACAAGAAGGGTAAAGAAAATCTTATTGCTGATGCATTGTCTCGTCGCTATACTATGCTTTCACAACTTGAATTTAACATATTTGGTTTGGAGACCATCAAAGATCAATATGTGCCTGATACTGAATTTAAAAATGTAATGCAAAACTGTAAGGAAGGAAGAACATGGAACAAGTTCGTCATTATTGACGGATTTGTGTTTCGTGCTAACAAGCTATGCATTCCATCTAGCTTTGTTTCTCTTTTGTTGTTGCTGGAGGCGCATGGAGGAGGACTAATGCGACACTTTTACACTAAAAAAATACACTTCCGTGATGATACGTGTTTGTCATAGTAGGTCACGTTTTCTATCATGCATGTACATCCATGACGATTTTATGATAGAATCAAGATAGTCATACCTGTGCTGTCGTAGAAGTGTTCCATGACATTACCAAATTTATCATCACGGAAGTGTCCACTTCCATGACGATAAATCGCGCGTCACATAAGTGCTTTCGTCAAGGGTGACCGACACATGGCATCCACCGTAACGGAACGCCGTTAAGCTATCGGGTCCGGTTTTGGATCAGATAACCCGTTAATAGCCCCGACCAATGGGGATTTTCCACATGTAAAATCATCATTGGCTGGAGGAAACACGTGTCGGCTCACCGTTGGGACAGATGTCATCCACTCATTGGACGCAAAGCGCCTATGATACATCGACACGTGGCACGGCCCAACAGAGGCTCATTCCTATGAAAAGGACGACCCGTTCAACTTGGTCAAAAGGTGGCAGGCCGGCCCACGGCAAGCATGTTAACGGCTTGTTCGCATATAGCCCATTTACAGCCTGCTAACCCAGGGCCCGTTTATGTCCTATCCGAATTAGGCCCAGTAGCGTCATATGGGCCGTTGCTACCTCTTGAGCATTGCGTTGGTTTTCCCTTGAAGAGGAAAGGGTGATGCAGTAAAGTAGCGTAAGTATTTCCCTCAGTTTTTGAGAACCAAGGTATCAGTCCAGTAGGAGACCACGCTCGAGTCCCACGCACCTACACAAACAAATAAGAACCTCGCAACCAACACGATAAAGGGGTTGTCAATCCCTTTACGGTCACTTACGAGAGTGAGATCTGATAGATATGATAAGATAATATTTTTGGTATTTTTATGATAAAGAGAAATAAAGATGCAAAGTAAAATAAACGGCAATAGAAATAGCTAAGTGTTGGAAGATTAATATGATGCAAAATACACCCGGGGGCCATAGGTTTCACTAGTGGCTTCTCTCAAGATAGCATAAGTATTACGATGGGTGAACAAATTACTGTCGAGCAATTGATAGAATTGAGCATAGTTATGAGAATATCTAGGTATGATCATGTATATAGGCATCACGTCTGTGACAAGTAGACCGAAACGATTCTGCATCTACTACTATTACTCCACACATCAACCGCTATCCAGCATGCATCTAGAGTATTAAGTTCATAAGAACAGAGTTATGCTTTAAGCAAGATGACATGATGTAGAGGGATAAACTCATGCAATATGATATAAACCCCATCTTTTTATCCTCGATGGCAACAATACAATACATGCCATGATGCCCCTCCTGTCACTGGGAAAGGACACCGCAAGATTGAACCCAAATATAAGCACTTCTCCCATTGCAAGAAAGATCAATCTAGTAGGCCAAACCAAACTGATAATTCGAAGAGAGTTACAAAGATAACCAATCATACATAAACAAATTCAGAGGAGATTCAAATATTGTTCATAGATAATCTTGATTATAAACCCACAATTCATCGGTCTCGACAAACACACCGCAAAAGAAGAGTTACATCAAATAGATCTCCAAGAGAATCGAGGAGAACTTTCTATTGAGATCCAAAGAGAGAGAAGAAGCCATCTAGCTAATAACTATGGACCCGAAGGTCTGAGGTAAACTACTCACACATCATCGGAGAGGCTATGGTGTTGATGTAGAATCCCTCGTGATCAATGCCCCCTCCGGTAAGACGCCGGAAAAGGCCCCAAGATGGGATCTCACGGGTATAGAAGGTTGCGGCGGCGGAATTAGGTTTTCGTGGATGCCTCTGATGGTTTGGGGGTACGTAGGTATATATAGGAGGAAGAAGTAGGTGGATGGAGCCACGAGGGGCCCATGAGGGTGGAGGACGCGCATGGGGGGGGGGGTAGGCGCGCCCCCTGCCTCGTGGTCTCCTCGTTGGTTGCTTGACGTCCACTCCAAGTCCTCTGGATCACGTTTGTTCCAAAAATCACAATCCCGAAGGTTTCATTCCATTTGGACTTTGCTTGATATTCTTTTTCTCTGAAACACTTAAATAGGAAAAAAACAGCAGTTTGGGTTGAGCCTCCGGTTAATAGGTTAGTCTCAAAAATAATATAAAATTGTATAATAAAGCCCATTAATCATCCAAAACTGAATATAATATAGCATGGAACAATAAAAAATTATAGATACGTTGGAGACGTATCAAGCATCCCCAAGCTTAATTCCTGCTCGTCCTCGAGTAGGTAAATGATAAAAACAAATTTTTTGATGTGGAATGCTACTTAGCATAATTTCCAATGTAACCCTCTTAATTGTGGTATGAATATTCAGATCCGAAAGATTGAAGATAAAAGTCTAATATTGACATAAAAATAATAATACTTCAAGCATACTAACTAAGCAATCATGTCTTCTCAAAATAACATGGCCAAAGAAAGTTATCCCTACAAGATCATATAGTCTGGCTATGCTCTATCTTCATCACACAAAGTATTTAATCATGCACAACCCCGATGACAAGCCAAGCAATTGTTTCATACTTTTGATGTTCTCAAACTTTTTCAATCTTCACGCAATACATGAGCGTGAGCCATGGACATAGCACTATGTGTGGAATTGAATGGTGGTTGTGGAGAAGACAAAAAAAGGAGAAGATAGTCTCACATCAACTAGGCGTATCAACGGGCTATGGAGATGCCCATCAATAGATATCAATGTGAGTGAGTAGGGATTGCCATGCAATGGATGCACTAGAGCTATAAGTGTATGAAATCTCAACAAAAGAAACTAAGTGGGTGTGCATCCAACTTGCTTGCTCACGAAGACCTAGGGCATTTTGAGGAAGCCCATCATTTGAATATACAAGCCAAGTTCTATAATGTAAAATTCCCACTAGTATATGAAAGTGAAAAAGCAAGAGACTCTCTATCATAAAGATCAAGATGCTACTTTGAAGCACACATGTGGAAAAAGGATAGTAGCATTGTCCCTTCTCTCTTTTTCTCTCTTTTTTTTGTTGTTTGGGCCTTTTCTCTCTTTTTTTATGGCCTCTTTTTTAATTTTTTACTTTATTTTTCGTCCGGAGTCTCATCCCGACTTGTGGGGGAATCATAGTCTCCATCATCCTTTGCTCACTTGGGACAATGCTCTAATAATGATGATCATCACACTTTTATTTACTTACAACTCAAGAACTACAACTCGATACTTAGAACAAAAATATGACTCTATGTGAATGCCTTCGACGGAGTACCGGAATATGCAATGAATCAAGAGTGACATGTATAAAAATTATGAACGGTGGCTTTGCCACAAATACGATGTCAACTACATGATCATGCAAAGCAATATGACAATGATGAAGCGTGTCATAGCAAACGGAATGGTGGTAAGTTGCATGGCAATATATCTCGAAATGGCTATGGAAATGCCATAATAGGTAGGTATGGTGGCTTTTTTGAGGAAGGTATATGGTGGGTGTATGATACCGGCGAAAAGTGCGCGGTATTAGAGAAGCTAGCAATGGTGGAAGGGTGAGAGTGCGTATAATCCATGGACTCAACATTAGTCATAAAGAACTCATATACTTGTTGCAAAAATCTATTAGTTATCGAAACAAAGTATTACGCGCATGCTCCTAGGGGGATAGATTGGTAGGAAAAGACCATCGCTCGTCCCCGACCGCCACTCATAAGGAAGACAATCAATAAATAAATTATGCTCCGACTTCATCACATAACAGTTCATCATACGTGCATGCTACGGGAATCACAAACTTTAACACAAGTATTTCTCAAATTCACAACTACTCAACTAGCATGACTCTAACATCACCATCTTCATATCTCAAAACAATTATCAAGCATCAAACTTCTCATAGTATTCAACGCACTTATAAGAAAGTTTTTACTAATCTTGGATGCCTATCACTTTAGGACTAATTTCTCAATTTAAGCAAATTACCATGTTGTTTTGTAGGACTCTCAAAATAATATAAGTGAAGCATTAGAGAACAATAGTTTCTATAAAACAAAACCACCGCCGTGCTCTAAAAGATATAAGTGAAGCACTAGAGCAAAAACTATATAGCTCAAAAGAAATAAATGAAGCACATAGAGTATTCTAATAAATTCTGAATCATGTGTATCTCTCTAAAAAGGTGTGTACAGCAAGGATGATTGTGGTAAACTAAAAAGCAAAGACTCAAATCATACAAGACGCTCCAAGGAAAACACTTATCATGTGGTGAATAAAAATATAGCTCCAAGTAAATTTACCGATGGATGAGGACGAAAGAGGGGATGCCTTCCGGGGCATCCCCAAGCTTTGGCTTTTTGCTGTCCTTAGATTACCTTGGGGTTCCATGGGCATCCCCAAGCTTAGGCTCTTGCCACTCCTTGTTCCATAATCCATCAAATCTTTACCCAAAACTTGAAAACTTCATAACACAAAACTTAATAGAAAATCTTGTGAGCTCCGTTAGCGAAAGAAAACAAAAAACCACTTGAAGGTACTGTAATGATATCATTCTTTATTTATATTGGTGTTAAACCTACTGTTTTCCAACTTCTCTATGGTTTATAAACTATTTTACTATCCATAGATTCATCAAAATAAGCAAACAACACACAAAAACAGAATCTGTCAAAAACAGAACAGTCTATAGTAATATGTAACTAACGCAAACTTCTGGAGCTCAAAATATTCTACCAAAATAGGACGACCTAAATAATATTTTTATTGATCTGATGCAATTGTAATCAATATTTTATCACGTTCTGGTGATTTTTAACAATTGTTTTCGTGAACAGAAAGTTTCTGGAATTTTCAGCAAGATCAAATAACTATCATCCAAGAAGATCCTATAGGTTTAACTTGGCACAAACACTAACTAAAACATAAAAACAAATCTAACCAGAGGCTAGATCAAAGATTTATTCCTAAACTGTAACGCCCGGATAATTAGGCTACAGTAAAACTCTCCTAATGATGCCATGTCACCTCTGTTACTGTTGCTAATCAAGTGTTAGTTCAAAATATTTCAAATTCAAAAATGAATTAGTGACAAACACCCAAAGTTTTCAAAAGTTGAAACAAAAATGTTCGGACAGTGCCAAATATGGCATAGGTAATTATGGTGTAGAAGACACAATTTTATAAAATACTCGAATGCCCTAAATTAAATAAAACAGAAATGGAAAAGAAATAAAAGAAAAGAAAATACAAAAGCAGAAGACAAAAGAGAAAAAAAAGAAAAAGGACCCCCAGTGGACCAGACGGCCCAGCTCACAGCTACGCCAGCCCACCTGGCCCATCCGGCCGACCCAGCCCGTTCCCCCGGTCGCTCTCTCCCCTTCCATGTTCCCCCGACCAGGGTCGGAACAGAGGCGCGTCCCCGCCCGACCGCCTCGCCGGCACCGACGCCGGAAGGAGATAAGGCCGCCATGCCCTCGCTTACTCGATCCCATCTCCCACTCGCCCCCGCTCTCCCCCTCGGTCCCTGCGCCTTCCCTCCCCCTCAGATCCACCTCGCTCTCCCCCGCATTCCCCACCACACCTCGAACGCCACCATGGACCCGCTGCCGTGAAACGTGCGAATACAGCCATCGCCTCGCCGCGTCTGCGTGTCCGTCGTCTCCGCCGTCATCCTCCTCGTCGACCGGTGGACACAGCTGGAGCTCGGAGGCGCTGCTGCAACGGTCCCCTTCTTCCACATCTCCGGTCGCCGCCGTCCTTCACCAACTCCGGCGACGCCCCCCTGCTGCTACTAAACCACCATGGGCCATCTTGCATGCCGCATGGTGAGCCCCCCACCTCCTGCTCCTCCTCGTTAAGCCCCTCGCACACCATAGCTACCTCGTCGACGTTTCCGTGAGCACGTCGCCGCGGATCGCCTCGCCGCCGTGGCCTTGCTCTCCGTCGTGCTCGCCTGAGCACGTTATCGTGTTCCTGGTGCTTCCAGGAACCCAACGCACCTATGCACGCGCTTCCCCGTGGCCCCTAGCCCCTAGCTCGTTGAGCGCTCGAATGCGTCGCCGCCCGTGCTCGCCGCCGGCAGCCGTCCGGTGACCCTTTGGTCCCGGGCTTGTGCCGTTGTGCTCGCGCGTGCACGTAGGCCTCGCCCCGCCCTTCTGTTGCCCAATAGCGCGTCGCATCGCCGTTGTCGTTGCTCGCCCGAAACATCTCGCCGCCGATGAGCTCGATGCGCCCTTCTCCGGCCACCGCAGCCCGCCAGACCTCCACCAAGCGACGTGTCGTCGTCTTGCTGTTCTAACGCGCCCGGCCGCGATCGAAATGGTGCCCTGTGAGCATTTTTCGACGATGCCCGAGGACACGCCGCCACGAACGAGCTCGTCGGCGTGTTTCCGACGAGTCGCCGACCGTCGCTGAGCTGGTCTGATGCGTGGGCCCTCTTGTGTCGCTGACGGGTGGGCCCCTTCTGTCACTGATGGGTGGGCCCCGTTGAACCATTGACTCGGTCAGCGCTGACGTGGCTCACCCGTGTCTATGACATGCAGGCCCCATGCCATAAACGAATAAAAATAAATAGATAAATTGCTAATTAATTAAATTAATTAATTATAACCTTAATCTCTCATTGACTACTGGGCCCCACCCGCTAATTAACCCATTTAGTTAGTCTAAACCCTCCTCTTAGTGCCCCTGACAATGACATGTGGGTCCCACTGGACCCACCTGTCTCGTTTGACTGGTCAACCAACCAGTTGACCTGCTGACATCACTCTGATGCCATACCTGCGTCACCGTCACTGTTCTGGATAATGTTGGATTTAAATAAATAATTAAAATCAGAAAATGATTAAAACTTCATAAAATCATATAAAATAATCCGTAACTCGGATGAAAATACTTTCTACATGAAAGTTGCTCAAAACGACGAGACGAATCTGGATACGCAGCCCGTTCGTCCGCCACACATCCCTAGCATATCGAACACACAACTTTCCCCCTCCGGTTCATCTGTCCGGAAACGCAAAACACCGGGAATACTTTCCTGGATGTTTCCCCCCTTCACCGGTATCACCTACTACCGCGATTGGGCACACCTAGCATCACGCTTTGTGTCATGCATCGTCATGCATTTGTTTGCATTATATTTATTGTTTCTTCCCCTCTTCTCTCGCTAGACACCGAGACCGATGCTGCTGCTACCCAGTACGACTATGGTGTTGACGACCCCTCCTTCTCGGCTGAGCTTCCAGGCAAGCCCCCCCCCCCTGATCACCAGATATCGTATATTCTACTCTCTACTGCTTGCATTAGACTAGTGTAGCATGTTACTGTTTTCCGTTAATCCTATCCTGATGCATAGCCTGTCCTTGCTACTACTGTTGTTACCTTTACCTGCAATCCTACCTGCTTATTATAGGATACTAGTATTCCATCTGTGGCCATACATTCTTGTCCATCTGCCTTGCTATACTATCGGGCCGTGATCACTCGGGGGTGATCATGGGTACATACTTATATACTTTACATTATACCTGTAGTGACTAAAGTCGGGTCGGCTCGAGGAGTACCCGCGAGTGGATCTTTGTGGCAGAGCGACAAGGCAGGTTGAGACCACCTAGGCGAGAGGTGGGCCTGGCCCTAGTCGGCATTCGTGGTAACTTTAAAATAACATGTTTAACGAGTTCTTGGTATTTGACCTGAGTCTGGCCACTGGCCTATATGCACTAACCAACTATGCGGGAACAGTTATGGGCACTCGGCGTCGTGGTATCATCCGAAGCCTTCGTGACATCAGCGACTGAGCGGCGCGCGCCGGATTGGACCGGAACGCCTGCTCTTGTATAAGGGAGGCTAGGTCTGCTTCCGGCCGCGTACGCAACATGTAGGTGTGCAATAGGCGATGGGCCCAGACCCCTGCACGCATAGGATTTAGACCGGCGTGCTGACCTCTCTGTTGTGCCTAGGTGGGGCGGCGACGTGTTGATCTTCCGAGGCCGGGCATGAACCAGGAAAGTGTGTCCGGCCAAATGGGATCGAGCGTGTTGGGTAATGTGGTGCACCCCTGCAGGGAAGTTTATCTATTCGAATAGCCGTGTCCCTCGGTAAAAGGACGACCCGGAGTTGTAACTTGACCTTATGACAACCAGAACCGGATACTTAATAAAACACACCCTTCCAAGTGCCAGATACAACCCGGTGGCCACTCTCTAATAAGGCGACGAGGAGAGGATCGCCGGGTAGGAGTATGATATACGATGCTACTTGGTGAACTTACCATCTACTCTCTTCTACATGGTGCAAGATGAAGGCTGCCAGAAGCGTAGTCTTCGAGGATTAGCTATCCCCCTCTTATTCTGGCATTCTGCAGTTCAGTCCACCGATATAGCCCCTTTACACAGATACCCATGCATATGTAGTGTAGATCCTTGCTTGCGATTACTTTGGATGAGTACTCACGGTTGCTTTTCTCCCCTTTTCCCCCTTTCCTTTCTTCCTCGTTGTCGCAACCAGATGCTGGAGCCCAGGAGCCAGATGCCACCATTGACGACGACTCCTACTACACCGGAGGTGCCTACTACTATGTGCAGCCCGCTGACGACGACCAGGAGTAGTTAAGAGGATCCCAGGCAGGAGGCCTGCTCCTCTTTCGATCTGTATCCCATTTTGTGCTAGCCTTCTTAAGGCATGCTTGTTTACTTATGTCTATACTCAGATATTGTTGCTTCCGCTGACTCGTCTATGATCGAGCACTAGTATTCGAGCCCTCGAGGCCCCTGGCTTGTATTATGATGCTTGTATGACTTATTTATGTTTTTAGAGTTGTGTTGTGATATCTTCCCGTGAGTCCCTGATCTTGATCGTACACGTTTGCGTGCATGATTAGTGTACCATTGAATCGAGGACGTCACAAGTTGGTATCAGAGCCGACTGCCTGTAGGAATCCCCCTTCCACACTCCTTGGCCAAAGTCGAGTCTAGACATTGCAAAAACTTTTACTAGCATGGCTGTGTGTCTTACGGGCCCACGTCGCCATTGGGTGGTACTAGGATCTTTTACTCCTCGACCTTTACTCTAGGACTCTGAACTCTCTTCTACTCAGGTTAAACGAATTTACTAACTCTAACACTAGGATCCCATGACCACATTCACCCCAAAGTTGGATAAGCCATAGTTATTATTCTTTTGCATATCACACAAATCAACAAAGCTATTTAGATGGGTAGCGGCATCTTCACTAGGAAGGCTGGCGAATTGATATTTCATGACAAGATTCAACAAAGCAACATTAATTTCACAAGATTCAGCATCGGTAAGAGGAGCAATCGGAGTGCTAAGAAAATCATTGTTGTTGGTATAGGTAAAGTCACACAATTTAGTATTGTCTTGATCCATGGTGACAAGCAAGAAATCCAACACACAAGCAAACAAGAAGCAAGCGAAAAAGAGGCGAACGGAAAAGAGAGGGCGAATAAAAACGGCAAGGGTGAAGTGCAGGAAAGGAAAACGAGAGGCAAATGGCAAATAATGTAATGCGAGGGATAAGAGTTTTTGATGGGTACTTGGTATGTCTTGACTTTTGCGTAGACTCCCCGGCAACGGCACCAGAAATGGCTCGTTGACGGGAAATCAGATCTTGACTTGACTTGGCGCGAATCTCCCCGGCAACGGCGCCAGAAATCCTTCTTGCTACCTCTTGAGCACTGCGTTGGTTTTCCCTTGAAGAGTCAAGGGTGATGCAGTAAAGTAGCGTAAGTATTTCCCTCAATTTTTGAGAACCAACGTATCAATCCAGTAGGAGACCACGCTCGAGTCGCATGCACCTACACAAACAAATAAGAACCTTGCAGCCAATGCGATAAAGGGGTTGTCAATCCCTTCACGGTCACTTACGAGAGTGAGATCTGATAAATATGATAAGATAATATTTTTGGTATTTTTATGATAAAGAGAAATAAAGATGCAAAGTAAAATAAACGGCAATAGAAATAGCTAAGTGTTGGAAGATTAATATGATGCAAAATACACCCGGGGGCCATAGGTTTCACTAGTGGCTTCTCTCAAGATAGCATAAGTATTACGATGGGTGAACAAATTACTGTCGAGCAATTGATAGAATTGAGCATAGTTATGAGAATATCTAGGTATGATCATGTATATAGGCATCACGTCTGTGACAAGTAGACCGAAACGATTCTGCATCTACTACTATTACTCCACACATCAACCGCTATCCAGCATGCATCTAGAGTATTAAGTTCATAAGAACAGAGTTATGCTTTAAGCAAGATGACATGATGTAGAGGGATAAACTCATGCAATATGATATAAACCCCATCTTTTTATCCTCGATGGCAACAATACAATACGTGCCTTGCTGCCACTGTTGTCACTGGGAAAGGACACCACAAGATTGAACCCAAATCTAAGCACTTCTCCCATTGCAAGAAAGATCAATCTAGTAGGCCAAACCAAACTGATAATTCAAAGAGACTTACAAAGATAACCAATCATACATAACAGAATTCAGAGGAGATTCAAATATTGTTCATAGATAATCTTGATCATAAACCCACAATTCATCGCTCTCGACAAACACACCGCAAAAGAAGAGTTACATAAAATAGATCTCCAAGAGAATCGAGGAGAACTTTGTATTGAGATCCAAAGAGAGAGAAGAAGCCATCTAGCTAATAACTATGGACCCGAAGGTCTGAGGTAAACTACTCACACATCATCGGAGAGGCTATGGTGTTGATGTAGAAGCCCTCTGTGATCAATGCCCCCTCCGACAAGACACCGGAAAAGGCCCCAAGATGGGATCTCACGGGTACAGAAGGTTGCGGCGGTGGAATTAGGTTTTCATGGATGCGTCTGATGGTTTGGGTGTACGTAGGTATATATAGGAGGAAGAAGTAGGTCGGTGGAGCCACGAGGGGCCCATGAGGGTGGAGGGCGCGCCTGGGGGGGGGGGGGGTAGGCGCGGCCCCTGCCTCATGGTCGCCTTGTTGGTTGCTTGACGTCCACTCCAAGTCCTCTGGATCACGTTTATTCCAACAATCACGTTCCCGAAGGTTTCATTCTGTTTGGACTCTGTTTGATATTATTTTTCTGCGAAACACTGAAATAGGCAAAAAAAATAGCAATTTGGGATGGGCCTCCGGTTAATAGGTTACTCCCAAAAATAATATAGAAGTGTATAATAAAGCCCATTAATCATCCAAAACAGAATATAATATAGCATGGAACAATGAAAAATTATAGATACCTTGGAGACGTATCAACCGTCCAATATAATTCTAGCCTGTTTGAACTTCCGGCCCATGTATGGCCCATGACGTCTTTCGGCCCATATGAGGCCCTTTGTAACTCTCGGCCCATTAACGGCACGTGGTAAAACTGGCCCGTAATGAATAGTGTATCACTTTATACCCATTAACGACACGTGGTGAAACTGGCCCGTAATGAAGAGTGTATCACTTTATACCCATTAACGGCCCATTATTCCGTTGGGCCATTTCCAGCCCATGTTATCTTTTGGCCTTCTCAGGGCCCATTCTTGGGCTCATTTCCATCATTCGTTAACTTACGACCCTTTACTGTCATTTTCTGCTTGTGGGCCAAATTCAGCCCGTGGTTACAGTCGGCCGTTTGTGGCCCGTTAATACGTTGGGCCGTTTTCATAGCATCATCAAATACGGCCGATTAACGATGGCCCGTTATGGTCGGCCCATGATCGGAAGATTTCAACTCTAGCCCATTTACGGCCATAATGTGGTCTGTTATTGGCCCATGTTTGGCCAACTGATCATACGACCCGTAGAAGGCCCATTGATGATAAGTCCCGTAGAAGGCCCATTGTGTCTACGGCCCATATAAGGCCCATTGTTTCTACGCCCCGTAGAAGTCCCATTGTTTCTACAACCCGTAGGAGGCCCATGTTAACTATAGTAAATATGTAGCCCATGGTTATTGTGGCCTAGTTTTAAAAAATAGGTTGTTGAGGCCACTAGCAAACCGCGGAAAAAGAACTGCACTAACTACAAGAAAACAAATAAACAAGACAATAAGGAAATAAATTAGCAAGCAACTTATGCTAGGCTATCACGGCTATTACACATATTACATCCACTAGGCATCAAAGTTCGCCACCATGAAAATATAGGGAACAAAGCAGCATACAAACGCCGCAGCAAAACAAGTCCAGAACTGAAACCACTTCAGAAGAGCTCAAGAAACAATATCCTGGGTACCCATAATGCTGGCAAGATGCTTAGCAAGCTTATTAACTTTCTCTTGTTTGGCGCTTAAATCCTCCAGCACTTTGCTGTTGCACCAGTAAGTATGCATCTGAATTCTGCAGGGACTTCCTCAGTCCTTCGGCTTCCTGTCGCATAACATCTAATCGATGTCTTTCAACTTGAAGTTGAGACTCAAGAAGCTGAACTGATTCAGGCAGCGAGTTCGAAGAGCTGGTGCCAGCAGTAGTAGCCAGTAAATCGAACACTACATCAAGACACGACTTTGAGGTTGTCTCAGTGTCTTCAATATAGTTTTTATCAGCTTTCTTGGAGACCAACAGGGATGTCTCACTATGTTGAACCTTATCTGCATTACTTCCTTTACCATTGCATAACGGGGTACTCTTCTCCAATATTTTATCCGCGTTATAAAAGAGAAACAAACAAACACATCATAGGTTTACAATGTAGTATATGAAACTCATTTTGGTAACCAATTCAGTAGTAAGGTGGACAGGATAACATCATCAAACATGCATATATCTATGTAGTATGGCCACTGTATGGTCTATATCATTCTAGTTTATGTTGCCAAATCAAGATAGATACAGTTCGAACCATATCTATTTAAGACAAAGCAGCATAGACAGAATATAAGTGTGGAAAACTACACAGCAATAACAACACTTGTAATGTGCATGGCATGAGAACATAATTGTTTATTCAATTGAAACTGAAATCAACATAGAGCAAGTTACAACAGCAAACACCCAAACACGTTGAAGAAACAGGTTTAAAACATACCTGTTGCGCCATTGGAGTTTCAATTGCATCCTTCAAATTTGAAATTAGTTGGTATGAGTAAATAAAGTGATGCAAGAGCAAAGTATTATGAACCATAGCTATGGAACCTGACCTGAGAACAATTCTTCTTCTGCTTTAAGCGTTGACTTGGGGTTCAGAGTGGTGGTCCTCATGCTTTGGGCACTGCAGTTGCCTTACTAACTGCTCGTGTTTGGGTGCTCTGTGGTGGAGACGGTGTTGTGTCAATGGGAACTGGGTTACTATCTGCTGGGGTTGGGGTTAGAAGGGTGTAGCTGGTTCTCTGTCCAACTGGGTAGGGGTACAATCTGCGTGAGTCTGGGTTATGTGTGGTGGGGTTGGTTCTTGGGCAAGTACAACCATGGTTCTATCTCCATCGACAGGTAGCACGATCTTTTCTGAAGACCGTGTTTTTACTCCCACAGATACTGCAATCACCCCCTCCAATTCAAATGGCCGATAAACAAGAAAAGTAATTGAATGTACAGACATTGTAAGATAGACAGGTGCAATGGATAGTAGGGAAGAAAACAGGGCATGAAATAATTCACATTTATGTTGTCTAACCAAACAGAATAGCATGACATAATTTCACATATATGATGGCTAATTAAACAGGATAGCATGACACAATTTCACATGTATGATGGTTAACTAAATAGGATAGAATGACATACTTCAAAATATGATGACTATGTAAACAGGTTGACATGATATAACTATACAGTGTGTCTATTAAAGTGGTTGGCATGCCATAAATCATAAACATGCCGTCGATGGAAACATGATGGCATGATATAATTCATGGATAGAATGACATAATTCAAAATATGATGACTATGTAAACAGGATGAGATGATATAACTATATTATGTCTTTAGAAAATGGGTTGGCATGCTATAATTCAGATACATGCTGTCTATGTAAACATCATGGCATGATATAATTCAAATATATGATTTATATACTAAGGAAGTGAGTAGAGGGCAATCGCATATATGATGTGTCAACTAAGGAGATGGCATTCAATATCGTGTATATGATGTAAAAACTAAGCATTGCAATACAACATATGCATGATATGAGTAATATAACCCTGCCAAGTTTGAGCATACACCTCAGGGGGATAATAGGACTGGTCATCTGCCTCTGAATCCTCCTCTGAATAGCTATCTGTAACCAGCAAGATATCTGCTTCAGCAGGTAGCATTGTCTGCTCTGAAGACCTTGTTTTCACTCCAGATTTCTCCATCACCATTTCAAACGGCTGACGCACAGGAAGAGCAGTTGAATATACAAACATTGTCGACAAAAGCAATGAGAAATACATAAAAAAAGGATGGCATGATATAATTCACATATATGACGCTTGGCTAAACAACATGGCATTGCATAATTCACATATATAATGCCTTGCAACAAGATAGCATTGCATAATTCACATATATAATGTCTTGCAACAAGATGGCATTGCATAATTCACATATATGGTAATTAGACACTAAACATGTGGCATTCACACAAAGCATGTCTAAACTAAGCAAATGACATAGCAATGCAAGATACCATACGCACGATATGAGCAACATAACCCTGCCAAGTTAGAGCATGCACCTCAGGGGGGATAGGACTGGTCATCTGTCTCTGAATCGTCCTCTAAGGAGCTATCTATAACCAGCAAGACAGATAGCATTGTCTGCTATGAAGACCTTGTTTCCACTCCAGATTTTCCATGACCGTGTCGAATGGCTGATGCACAGGAAGAGCAATTGAATGTACTAAAATTGTTGACAAATTTAACATGTAATAAAAAATGATGTCATGATATAATTCACATATAAGATGACTGGCTAACTAGGGTGGCATTGCAAAATTCACATATATGATGCCTGGCTAAACAAGATGGAATTGCATGATTCACATATACGATAAATAAACTAAACAGATGGCATATGACATCTTTAATGTATACAGTAAGCAATGCAGGGCACCATATGCATGATATTACCAACATCAGCATGCCAAGTTAGAGCGAAGACCTCATGGGGTAAATAGGAGTGGTCTTCTGCTTCTGAATCCCCCTCAGAACAGTTATCTTCCTCTTGATTACGATCCGAAATTGGTGGAGGGGGGGTTGCCTTTGCGCCCACCATGGAGCGACGTTTGCATGAAATTTTATTGCCACGCAAGGCTCGTCTCTTTTGCTCTACATGTTCAATTCCATTGTGTACAATAACTGACATGCATAGGAATAAAACATATTGAGATTATGTAAGGAGTGCATGCACAAATCCAGAGTGATGGTAGCAAACTGTGGATAGACCCAAAACCAATGATAGCAGGCAGATAGTACCTTTAGTTAAAAAATACAGATAATGGCTCCTTTAATGTTTGTTCGCACCCAACATGAAACTCATAGTAGACACCTGAGATTAACCTGATAGTAGACAAATAGTACTGATTGCTGCCCCAATATGTACCCCACAACCATTTAAAAACTCAAGTTTCAGCATAAGTTTGGACCTGACTCAGAGTCTAATAGGTGAACACGACGATAAAGTAGCATGTCATCATATTAAGCGATGCATAACGTAAGCAGACACGAAAGAGTGCGACCTCTCTTGTGGACCCGTGTAGTCCTCAAGGTCATCTGCTCAGTTGATGATGGTAATGCAGTTCTGTGGCTACCGGCGGTGGGGAAGAAGATCTGAGGCGGCAAAAGACAGTCTGGAGAGCGGATCCCTGCTGTTGTGAACCCTTCCGTCGTTGGAGCAGCCGAGCTAGGGTGGAACACATCACCGCAGGAGCAGGACAAACCACACGAGGTTTTCTTTGACACATATCTGTAACAGAAGTAATTGTGTAAGGGCTTGTTTGAATTTGAGGATTCTAACAATGCAGGGATAGGAAATAGACAGGAATAGGATAGGAATGCACGTTCAGAACAGGGAATTTAAAAACACAGGATTTCTGCCAATCTGGGTGTTTGGTTCACAAGAATTGGAAGATCACAGGATGCAAAGAAGCATGGTGAGATTATATCAAACCACAAGAAAATGTACGGTTATAATGCTATTATGCTACTATCTCTTAGTCTTGTGCTTCATGAATAGGAATTTGAAAAAGGAGGACAAGTGGAAATTAAAATTCCTACGGTTTTTCTTTCAAGGAGACACTAAAGGAACAAATCCTACAGTTTTCCTTTGCTCCATTCCTTTGCACCAAATTCATGAAAAGTAGCACCATAGGAAACTTTCCAATTCCTATGTTTTTCATTCACTAGGGTTACATGGAGTCGGTTACATAAGAAGGAATCTTCACAGCTGGTCACCTAGCTTGCCTTCCACGCCAAGGGAAGTCCAATCCGGACATGAGTATGGTCTTCGGTCTTCACAGCCCATCAGTTCGGCCCATGGATAGCAGGTAGGATGCTCGAGGACCCCTTAGTCCAGGACTCCCTCAGTAGCCCCTGAACTTGGCTTCAATGATGAGGAGTCCGGCGCGCAGATTGTCTTCGGCATTGCAAGGCGGGTTCCCCTTTCTCCGAACTCCAAGATAGTCTTCGGATGTAGTAGATATATCCGGACCTGTATACATAGTTGCAGAAAATATACGAGCATAATTTATTGATGACTGTTTATGACATCATGCCTGCCCGGTCACTATTTCCAACTGTTGGCGGGCGCGTCGCCCCACGTCTCGAGATGCGGTTTTACTGGCTTGTCTTGCCAAGGCAGTGTTCCCCTTTTTCATGGGATTTTCATTAATGTCGGCATGGGTAACCCAACCGTCCCCCGGGTACAACTCTCTGGATATTGGTAAGTTTCGAGACCCAGGTGGATACGCATAGTACTTGGGGCCTTTATATAGGTCCCAGTCTCGTCTTCTTCCTTTGCGCTCGCTTCTTCCTCAACCCTAACCACCCAAGTTCCAACGCTTGGGTTCTCATCGCCACCAGCCCCAATCATGTCCAGATCCAGCCGTCCAGGCCAGTGGGTGGCTTCTTCTGTCACAGAGGAGGATATTGCGAAGCTCCGCACAGTGAGGTATCTGACCCCAAAAATCCTCCATCGGCTCCCTGCACAGGGCCAGGTCGTTCCCACCCCCCAAATCCGGTGTGTCCCACTTCCTCCATGAGTTGGGTTTCGCGCTTAACCCCTTCGTCTGGGGGCTCATGTTTTACTATGGGCTAGACTTTCACGATCTGGCCCCGGACTCTATTCTCCACATCGACATTTACGTTACATGTGAGGCCTTCCTCCGGATTCCTCCGCACTTTGGTTTGTGGCTCAAGACCTTTGACGTGAGGCCGCAGGTGACAGAGGAGGAGCAGGCAGAGTGCGGCAGCGTCACAATAGGCAAGCTTGCCAGCGCAGTTTGGTTTGAAGGATCTTTCGCCAAGTCTTCTGACCTATGGCAGCAGGGGTGGTTTTACATCAACGAGCCGCGGGGCTCCAAGTGGGCGGCTACGCCTGCGTTCTGACCCGGCCCTCGAATTCAGCTTGCTTCATGGATCAATAAGGGACTGGACTGGGGATCTATCAATGAAGTGCAGACCCTACAAGGTCGCGTCCGAAGCCTTACCGAGAAGGGCATCGGTCGTCGTTCAAGTAATGCTAGTCCGTCGGACCCTGCCATGTCAGCGGAGGCCTCTCCGTATGTGGGAGTTCAATCCCAAACGACGGCGGACTCTTCAGCACTTCCTCGGCACTACGCACGAGGGAATGTGGAAATTATATTTTGGGGAACGAGAGCAATGGCCGGTCACCACCGAAGATGTTGGCCTTGACTGCAACCATCCGGACACCGCGGTAAGTATTCGATCTCCGCACACCCTTTATTCGAGTATCCCATGGTAAGATATCGAACCATTCGTCCCTTCACAGGACTGGATAAAGAAAGCGGTGTTGATCTGGTGTCCGGTGCCCCTTCCCGAAGACTCTGCGAACGCCCTACTAACGAGGATGCTGACTCCGACACTGTACAAGGTGTCTGCGGAGGAGGGCGAGAACAGGGAGGCCGGAGGTGGTCTTTGCCCCAAGGATAAATTAGACGTTGTGTTCGGGGAAACCGAAACCCTTTTGCCCGAGGGCAAAGGTGCAGAGGAGGCCTTCCATGGCAAGAAAAGGGCCGCTTCTGAAGGTCAGGTGGGGAAACCTTCCAAGAAAGGGAAAACGCCATCGACGGGCAGCTTGGGCCGGGCAAGCAATGTTGACGTGGAGCTTTATGATGAGGATAAACCTCTGGCCAAACTGTAAGTGCAGCAGGGTAATTAAACCATACCTCCTTCCTTTCTTATTACTGAAGTAATCTTCCGACATACGTATGTCCTCGCAGGATAACGCCTGGGGTTTCCCAATCGTCCTCCTCCTCAGGAGACCTTCTTCCAGAGATGATGGAGAGTGACACGCCTTCTCCGGCCCCCTCGCCCAACAGGGAGGATGATTCTGAGCTATCGTCCCGGGGGGCTCCTCCTGGTCGACAAGCAGTGCAGGAAACAAAGAGGGCATTACCCGAAGGTGGTGCCTCTGTCACTCAGGGTTCGAGAATCAAACATGGCGGCCCCGCCCTATCCGGTTTAGAGCCGGAGACGATCCCAGGGGCGAGTGGGTGGATTCCTTCGAAGGAATACCGTACTCCGGCAGCGGCTTCCGAAGACCCAAAAGCGCCGGAAATGCTGACGGACATGCTGCGACAAGCGCCTGTTTCGGAGGAACACCGTGCCTTGATGGTTACGGTGGTCGAAAAGGTTCTATCCGCGAAGAACGGGTCGAACGAGTCCTTCACGAGCCTCCTAAGGGGTTTTGAGGTTTGTGATGTAGTTTTTCCAATTGAATAATATTGACAGAATGCACCTGTTGTATATGCAGTAGCCCCTGAGACTTGGATTGCCTTCCGACGGAAGCGATCGGAGGATCAAAAAGATATGCCCAGTTGTTAACCTTGATTTAACTTGGAATATAGGCTGCCTCCCCTCCTGCGGCTACTCGAAATACGGGTGTGGCCGAAGTGCAGCGAAAGCTGGATATTGCGGAAGATGACATTGCATTGATCAACACGCGTCTTGATGACTCACAAGGTATATATGTCGAGCATTCCTTACACTAATGTGCTTGTAATGTAGGCCTGATGCCGGAAAGGGTTTATATGAAATGTGCATGATTGCAGATGGTGCTGCCGCCGTTGAAGCTCTTTGGGCGGAGCTAGCCCAGGCCAAGGAGCAGGCCCGGCGTAGTGATGCGGCTCCCGAGAAGGCATCGGCTGATCTAAGAGCTGAACAAGCAGCTCGACGCCAAAGTGAGGAGAAAATATCCGCACTGGCGCTTGAATTGAAGAATACAGCCAGCCGATGTGAATTCCTTGAGAAGGAGAATAAAGCAAAAATGGTTGAGCTTGATAAGGCCGTATGAGAGGCGAGTGAACCTCGGTCTGAATCTAGGGCAGCTCGTGAAGAGATTCGGCAGCCTAGGAGATAGCTGCCGGGGAGCCCTTTTTGCTTCAGACCAAGTTTGGCGATCCGGACTATGCTCAGCTAAACCAGGTCTGGAGTTCTCCGACTGAATTTTTGGACTTGCCGAAGATTTCTTCCGATGCGACGCAATTTTACCACGCACAAGAGGGGTATGCAACGGAGAAGCTTTTCTGGTCGCAGTTCGGCGCGTCGAACCGCCCTCTGTTGCTCAATGAGCAGATGTCCCAGTGGGTCGAGCTTCATAGGATATCTGACGACGCCATGAAGAACGTCATAATCCGGTTGTGGCCAAGTGAGCCTATTCCGAGTAGTTATTTTGGCCTGGTGTGGCGGTTTGTTGACGCGGTGCCACATATCGACGCTGTGAAGCGATCGGCGTGCATTGAGGGTGCACGGATGGCCTTTGCCCGAGTCAAAACATTTTTGGGAAAGAT
Organism: Aegilops umbellulata; assembly: GCA_032464435.1. Classification (NCBI taxonomy): domain Eukaryota; kingdom Viridiplantae; phylum Streptophyta; class Magnoliopsida; order Poales; family Poaceae; genus Aegilops; species Aegilops umbellulata. The sequence continues at coordinate 93,575,103 of CP136054.1, read as the reverse complement.
GAAGGCCATTGATGTTGCGGCGAGGAGTCCACCCAAGGGCGAGGACCGTAATGAGCCAGAGCACTATTTTGATGACGTCTTAGATGCCGCCCACTTATTAGAGGGTCAATGCTCGAAAGATATAATGTTTGAGTGACTTATATAATGATGTAACAGACAACTTTATAGTTAATATATTTATTTTTGTCTCAAAAGCTTGAATTCCTCCTCTGTGGCCGTTTTAGCATAATCTAAAAGTTTTCCAGTCGTCGGCTTCAGCCCCCTCGTAGGAAGTACGGGGGTGTTCGGAAAAGCATGTAATCACTCTTTATCCAACGTCTTGGTCCATAAAGGAGGTGATAATGCGGCGAACCAGGCAACCGGACTATAGGGCGTTAACACTTTCACTTAGCCATAGGAGTTTTATGGTGGGGCTACGACATAGCCCCTGGTATGTATACGACGCATAGTGCCTTACATATGTTGATCTAAAAAAGATCCCTCGTGTGACACGGAGAATCACTAAAGATTCAAATAAGTCGTCAAGTGGTTGACCAGCTCTCGCTGCATCATGACAGTTAGTTTTCGGCTTTCTCTACTGAGGTGCTCATCCAGTCTAGGACAGGGCACAATTGCAGTAGTTCTCCCTTTACTACCCTAGCCAATAGAATGGAACATAGGGTAGCAAGCACAGGAGCCGGTCAACCCAACTATTGACCAAAGACAATGATTCGGAGCTGATGCATATAAGGCCAAACTTGCGACGCCGAAGTACGCTATAAAGTTGTTCGGACTTTTACTGGCGACTCGTTTGTTCCCATACCAGGCCCCTAGCAAGTTATGCCGAGGTGCGCCTTGTAAGGCAGCCGTTACGGCCGGACTCATTATAGAAAGAGCATGAAAGATTAGTTCAGATAAAGTTTACTGGGAGAAGAGCAATATGCCAATGGTAAATATATATATATAAAGAGTAAAAACCACAACCCAGCTATTTGACATGCTCGGGGTTGGGAACAAAGGAGAAGGGCATGGTACAGGCTCAAAAGAAAGAGTGCGGTCTACAAAGACTTATTTTGGACCTCCTGTCGCACGTCTGCGCCGCACGTCCTCGGGGAGGGGAATACTTAACGGGAGTGGCCCCGTAGGTGAGTATGCGGATCCGAATTCGAGGGAGTCCGATGTAAATGCTGTCCTGATGGTCGCCTGTTTTTAAGAAATGATACAAAAAAATAAGAAAGACGGATAAGAACGTTATAAAGCTTCTTGGAGGGTTGTCCATATTGTGCTTCCGCCGATGCCCATGGTATCTTGAGTGCATAGTGATGTACGCGTGGTGTGAACTTTGCCAGTACAGTGGGTGTGCGGCGGAAGCCGAACTGCTATTTCTGTTCTGGGTGTGGTCGAACTTCAGAGGGAAAGTGTTTCTCGCCCCTGGTGTTCGGCTGGCGAGCCGATCCGTCGTCTCTGTCGCCTGGTGGCCTCCTCCCCTTGTGATCGGCGTTGAGCTTGCCTGCCTGCTTCAGGACCCAACAGTTTCTGTTGGTGTGATTAGCTGGCCTATCACGGTGACCGTGAATCTGACAAGGCCGGTCCAATATCCTGTCAAGGGTGGATGGTCCATCCTGGTTTGCCTTTAGTGGCTTCTTTTGTTGATCGGGCTTTGGATTGTGAAATTCGGCGTTCACCGCTGTGTCGCATGTATTACTGCGACTGTTGTGTTTGGTTTGTCGTGGCTTACAATTGCCGCCTCGAATTTCGGAAGTGCCCGGGTTGCTGGCGTTGTTGCTTTTACGAGCGAGCCAGTTGTCTTCTCCCGCACAAAACCGAGTCATTAGAGCGGTAAGGGCTGTCATGGACTTGGGTCCTTCCTGGCCGAGGTGGCGCGCTAGCCATTCATCCCGGACGCCGTGTTTGAAGGCTGCGAGGGCTTCTGTGTCTGGACAGTCGACAATTTGGTTCTTTTTTACTAAGAACCTAGTCCAGAGCTCCCTGACTGACTCGTCGGGCTGCTGGACAATATGACTTAAGTCATCGGCATCTGGAGGTCGGACATATGTTCCTTGGAAGTTGTCTCGAAAGGCGTCTTCCAAGTCTTCCCAGCTACCAATAGAATTTTCTAGTAAATTGTTTAGCCAGTAGCGATCTGGCCCCTTAAGCTTGAGAGGTATGTATTTAATGGCATGAAGGTCGTCCCCGCGAGCCATGTGGATATGGAGGAGGTAATCGTCGATCCATACCGCGGGATCTGTTGTTCTGTCGTATGATTCGATGTTAATGGGTTTGAACCCGTCTGGGAATTCATGCTCTGTTACCTCATCGGTGGAGCAGAGAGCGTGTGCGGCTCCTCTATGTTCGGCCACACTGTGAAGCACCTCCGGCGGACTCCACTTACGGAGTTCGGACCGGGCGTAGTTGGCTCTGTAGTGTCTGAATGGGTGACCATCATAGTCGGTCGGGGTGTATCACCGTGGTCTGTACATCGATCTTGTGCGCCCTTCTCTATCCTCCGAGTCTCGGTAGATGTCGCGGGTGTTCCCTCGAGCAGTTTTACTCTTGATTTGATGGCCGGATGGGTTGGTATGTTGCTCTTTTTGGGCTGCTGCTTTGTCTGGACAGAACTATGGCCGACCCGCCGCATTGTTCGATGGTGGTGTGGGCTCCAGCACCCTGCCATCGTATTGAGGGAGCCACCTACCCTTTGGGTGGCTTTTGTCTGGGCTACTAAGGTTGTATTCCTCGGCGGCCAAGACCTTGGTCCATCTATCATTGAGCAAATCTTGGCTTGCTTGAAGTTGCAACTGCTTCTTCCTTTGGCTCCTTGAAATGGCTATAAGCCGGCGTTTGAAACGCTCCTACTTGAGAGGTTCCTTAGGCGCTTTAAAATCCTCGTTGTCAAGAATATCCTCTTTCTCGGAGGGTGGGAGATAATTGTTGTCCTCTGAGTCTCCATATGTGGCCTGTTCATCGGGGTTGTCTTGCTCGCTTTCCTGTTCCTCCTGTTCGGATTCTACCTCAACAGGGTCTTCGTTGTCCGGAGTGTTATCTTTCCTAGTGCTAGCAGTGTTTTCTCTTGGGCGATGTGGCTTGGAGCGGCGCCGTGGGCGCTGGTGTTCGGACTGTGTACCAGGAGGTTTATTCTCGACTGGATCCTCCTTGTCATCATTGAGAGCGCCGTCGGGTGTGTCTATCATACACACGTCGTACCAGGAAGTGGCCATCCCGTGTCTAGCGGGTAGGAGGCTCTGGCCCTGCCCCTCATCGTCGTCCATAACGGCGTTGTCTTCGGAGCAGGGGTCAGGCGTGTTGGTTGGGTCCTCGACGATGGCTATAAAGTGGGTGGCGGGTGGGGAGCAAAATTCTCCGTCATCCGCCGTAAGTTCGAACCGATCATAGTTCGGTGATGAGCCATCTGCCAGGGGTAGGTTTTTTAATGAGTTTAGTAGGTCGCCCATGGGCGAGTGTTGGAAGACATCTGCAGCGCTAAACTTGAAGATCGATAACCGATCAAGTTCGGTATCCGCCGGCTTGCAGGGTTCGGAACTCGACACCGGAGAAGAGTCTGGGGTTCTGTTGATGCAGATGTCGTACGCAGCAGAATCTGCGAGCGGCTCCAATGCTGCAGAATCGGTAGCCCTGCGACGGGGTTGAGCTTCCCGTCTTCGGGGGACTTGATCTGCTCCAGATCTAAGGTTGCGGTGGTGGAATTAGGTTTTTGGCTCCGTCTCTGATCGTTTGGGGGTACGTAGGTAGATATAGGAGGAAGAAGTACGTTGGTGGAGCAACGTGGGGCCCACGAGGGTGGAGGGCACGCCCCCCTACCTCGTGCCCTCCTTGAAGCTTCCTTGACTTAGGGTCCAAGTCTCGTGGATCACGTTCGCTGAGAAAATCACGTTCCCGAAGGTTTCATTCCGTTTGGACTCCGTTTGATATTCCTTTTCTGCAAAACTCTGAAATAGGCAAAAAGCAGCAATTCTGGGCTGGGCCTCCGGTTAATAGGTTAGTCCCAAAAATAATATAAAAGTGGATAATAAAGCCCAACATTGTCCAAAACAGTAGATAATATAGCATGGAGCAATCAAAAATTATAGATACGCTGGAGATGTATCAGCGCTCATCCAGTTCCTCCGTGAGAACTGGGACATCTTTGCATGGAAACCTTCTGAAATGTCGGGTGTTCCCAGGGGCTAGCTGAGCACCGTCTGCGAGTCGACCCAAAAGTGAAACCAGTAAAGGAACATCTTCGACGGTCCGTCGTACAGAAGAGAAAAGCAATTGGCGAAGAAGTGGCTCGGCTCCTGGCAGCTGAGTTTATCCGAGAGATCTATCACTCCAAGTGGCTCGCTAATGTTGTCATGGTCCACAAGAAGGACGACTCACTTCGCATGTGCATTGACTTCAAGCATATCAATCGGGCCTGCCTGAAAGATCACTTTCCTCTCCCCTGCATCGACCAAATCGTCGACTTGACTGCGGGGTGCGAGCGATTGTCTTTTCTGGACGCTTATTTCGGGTATCATCAGATCCGACTGTATGGACCCAACGAAATAAAAACAGATTTCATTACTCCATTCAGATGCTTCTGTTAGGTCACCATGCCATTCGTCCTGAAGAACGCTGGAGCCACATTCACAAGGATGATTCAAAAGTGCCTGCTCACTCAAATCAGTCGGAATGTGGAAGCTTACATGGATGACATTGTGGTAAAGTCACTTAAAGGTTCTAACCTACTGACTGACCTTGCTGAAACTTTCACCAACCTCAGAAGGTATGATATCAAGCTCAATCCGTCAAAATGCACATTTGGAGTTCCTGGCGGAAAGTTACTCGATTTTCTCATTTTCGAATGAGGAATCGACGCTAACCCAGAGAAAGTTGGTGCCATACTCCGGATGAAACGCCCTATGCGTGTGCACGATGTTTAGAAGTCACTGGTTGTTTGGCCTCCTTAAGTCGATTCATTTCTCGCCTTGGTGAAAAGGCATTGCCTCTTTACCGACTGATGAAGAAGTCTGATAAGTTTGAGTCGACTCCTGAAGCTGATGCAACGTTTGTAGAGCTCAAAGCTCTACTTTCCACCCAGTCGGTGCTTTCTGCCCATATCAGCAAAGAACCTTTATTGCTTTACATTGCAGCCACTGGACAAGTTGTCAGTACAGTACTTACGGTCGAACGGGAAGAAGAAGGAAAAGCTTATAAAGTTCAACGCCCAGAATATTATGTTTCTGAAGTTCTGACTCCATCAAAGCAAAGATATCCACATTATCAGAAGCTTGTTTATGGGATTTATATGACCACAAAGAAGGTTGCACACTATTTCTCTAACAACTCCATTACATTCGTCAGCGACGCTCCATTATCAGAGATTCTGAACAACAGAGATGCAACCGGTCGAGTGGCAAAGTGGGTGATTGAACTCCTTCCCTTGGATATCAAGTTTGAGGCAAAGAAAGCTATCAAATCCCAAGCAATAGCAGATTTCCTCGCCGAGTGGATCGAACAGCAACTGCCGACTCAAGTCCACTCGGAGCGCTGGACCATGTTCTTTGATGGCTCCAAGATGCTGAATGGTTCCGGTGCTGGGGTTGTGCTGGTATCCCCCAGAGGAGACAAGCTCAGATATGTCCTCCAGATTCACTTTGATTCTTCCAATAACGAAGCTGAATATGAAGCACTCTTATATGGGTTACGTATGGCCATTTCACTCGGCGTCCGACACATCATGGTCTACGGCGACTCAGATTTGGTAGTCAATCAAGTGATGAAGGAGTGGGACGTCAGAAGCCCAGCTATGACTGGTTATTGCAATGCGGTGAGAAAGTTGGAAAAGAAGTTTGAGGGGTTAGAGCTTCATCAGATACCCCAACTGAAAAATCAAGCAACTGACGATTTGGCGAAGATAGGTTCCAAAAGGGAAGCCATTCCCAGCAATGTGTTTTTGGAACACATTCATACACCTTCAGTTCAAGAAGATCCTTTCACTGAAGAGCCCCCACAACCTAAGAGTGCCACAGATCCGATTGAAGTCGAAGACCCAGCCGTGGTCGACTTGATCATGGAGGTTTTGGTCATCACTCCCAACTGGACAGTGCCATACATTGTGTGTATTCTTAGGAAGGAACTCGCAGAGGACGAAGAAGAGGCTCGATAGATCGTCCGTCGATCCAAAGCCTTTACTGTGATAAGGGGGCAGCTGTTCAGAGAAAGTGTAACTGGAGTCAGCCAGAAATGCATAACACGAGAAGAAGGTCGATTGATCCTCAACGACATCCACTCGGGGACTTGTGGTTACAATGCGTCCTCTCGGACCATAGTGGGCAAAGCATACCGAGCTGGATTTTATTGGGCACGAGCAAATGAAATGGCAAAATATATAGTCGACAAATGTGAAGGCTGCCAGTTCTACCCCAATATGTCTCACAAGCCTGCATCAGCCCTGAAGACCATTCCACTCGTCTGGCCCTTTGCTGTTTGGGGGTTAGATATGGTTGGACCCCTGAGGACCGGTAGGAGCGGCTTTACTCATGTGCTTGTTGTAGTCGACAAGTTTACCAAATGGATAGAAGCCAAGCCAATCAATAATCTTGAAGCCAGTACCACCGCCAGCTTCATCAGAGAGTTGACATTCAGATATGGGGTACCACACAGCATCATCATAGACAATGGATCGAACTTCGATTCTAATGAGTTCAGAGCTTTTTGTGCTTCCCAAGGCACTCCAGTCGACTACACTTCAGTCGCACACCCTCAGTCGAATGGACAAGCAGAAAGAGCAAATGGCTTGATTCTCAAAGGATTGAAACCCCGATTGATGCGTGATCTCAAGCATGCAGCAGGCGCCTGGGTTGATGAACTTCCATCAGTTCTTTGGGGATTGAGGACAACTCCCAATCGGTCGACTGGCCGAACTCCATTCTTCTTGGTCTATGGAGCTGAAGCTGTTCTACCGAGCGATTTGCTTCACAATGCACCCCGAGTCGAGCTTTTCTTCGAAGATGAAGCAGAACAGGCCCGACGGGACGCAGTTGATCTCCTAGAAGAGGAAAGAGAGATGGCCTTAATCCGGTCGACCATTTATCAGCAAGACTTGCGTCGATTCCACGCCAGAAACGTGAGGGGTCGAGCCTTTCAAGAGGGAGACTTGGTTCTTCGAGTGGATCAGCAGAAACCACACAAGCTCGCCCCTGCTTGGGAAGGTCCCTTCATCATCACTAGAGTTCTCCACAATGGGGCATACCATCTTTACAATGTCGAACATTAGAAAGACGAGCCACGGGCTTGGAATGCGGAGCTGCTCCGCCCCTTTTATACTTAAGTACTCATTCTGATGAGATGTAATAAGAAATACCTTTGTAGTTTGTTTATTAAAGATAAGAGCTTTACAGTCTTTGTCGGTGTCAAAACCGGTGGATCTCGGGTAGGGGGTCCCGAACTGTGCGTCAAGGTCGGATGGTAACAGGAGACAAGGGACACTTTATTTTACCCAGGTTTGGGCCCTCTCGATGGAGGTAAAACCCTACTCCTGCTAGATTAATATTGATGATATGGGTAGTACAAGAGTAGATCTACCATGAGATCAAGGAGGCTAAACCCTAGAAGCTAGCCTATGGTATGATTGTGTATGATGATGGTTGTCCTACGGACTACAACCCTCCAGTTTATATAGACACCGGATAGGGTTAGGGTTACACAGAGTCGGTTACAATGGTAGGAGATCTTGAATATCCGCACGCCTAGCTTGCCTTCCACGCCAAGAAAAGATCCTTCCGGACACGGGACGAAGTCTTCAATCTTGTATCTTCATAGTCCTGGAGTCCGGCTGAAGGTATAGTCTGGCTATCCGAACACCCCCTAATCCAGGACTCCCTCAGTCTTCTTAAAGGATTGTTGTTGTTTATGTTTGCGTCTCAAATCCCCCAGTGGGTGACTTAGCCGCGAATCCGTTTCGCCTAAGTTTCAAAAATCCTACCGAGTGATGAGCAAGCCTCTCACTCGCAGGCTTAGCCGTGAATCCGTTTTGCCTAAGTTTCAAAAATCCTACCGAGTGGTGAGCAAGCCTCTCACCCGGGGGCTTAGCTGCAGTCCAGTACACGCCTAAGATTCAAAAATCCTACCGAGTGGTGAGCAAGCCTCTCACTCGGGGGCTTAGCTGCAGTCCAGTACTGGCCTAAGTTTCAAAAATCCTACCAAGTGGTGAGCAAGCCTCTCATTCGGGGGATTAGCTGCAGTCCAGTACCTGCCTAAGTTTCAAAAATCCTACCAAGTGGTGAGCAAGCCTCTCACTCGGGGGCTTAGCTGCGGTCCAGTACACCCCTAAGTTTCAAAAATCCTACCGAGTGGTGAGAAACCCTCTCACTCGGGGGCTTAGCTGCAATCCAGTACTCGCCTAAGTTTCAAAAATCCTACCGAGTGGTGAGCAAGCCTCTCACTCGGGGGCTTAGCTACAGTCCAGTACTCGCCTAAGTTTCAAAAATACTACCGAGTGGTGAGCAAGCCTCTCACTCGGGGGCTTAGCTGCAGTCCAATACTCACCTAAGTTTCAAAAATCCTATCGAGTGGTGAGAAACCCTCCCACTCGGGGGCTTAGCTGCAGTCCAGTACTCGCCTAAGTTTCAAAAATCCTACCGAGTGGTGAGCAAGCCTCTCACTCGGGGGCTTAGCTGCAGTCCAGTACTCGCCTAAGTTTCAAAAATCCTATCGAGTGGTGAGCAACCCTCCCACTCGGGGGCTTAGCTTCAGTCCAGTACTCGCCTAAGTTTCAAAAATCCTACCGAGTGGTGAGCAAGCCTCTCATTCGGGGGCTTAGCTGCAGTCCAGTACTCGCCTAAGTTTCAAAAATCCTACCGAGTGGTGAGCAAGCCTCTCACTCGGGGGCTTAGATGTAGTCTAGTACTCGCCTAAGTTTCAAAAATCCTACCGAGTGGTGAGCAAGCCTCTCACTCGGGGGCTTAGCTGCAGTCCAGTACTCGCCTAAGTTTCAAAAATCCTACCAAGTGGTGAGCAACCCTCCCACTCGGGGGCTTAGCTGCAGTCCAGTACTCGCCTAAGTTTCAAAAATCCTACCGAGTGGTGAGCAAGCCTCTCACTCGGGGGCTTAGATGCAGTCCAGTACTCGCCTAAGTTTCAAAAATCCTACCGAGTGGTGAGCAAGCCTCTCACTCGGGGGCTTAGCTGCAGTCCAGTACTCACCTAAGTTTCAAAAATCCTATCGAGTGGTGACCAACCCTCCCACTCGGGGGCTTAGCTGCAGTCCAGTACTCGCCTAAGTTTCAAAAATCCTACCGAGTGGTGAGCAAGCCTCTCTGTCGGTGTCAAAACCGGCGGATCTCGGGTAGGGGGTCCCAAACTGTGCGTCAAGGTCGGATGGTAACAGGAGACGAGGGACACTTTATTTTACCCAGGTTCGGGCCCTCTCGATGGAGGTAAAACCCTACTCATGCTAGATTAATATTGATGATATGGGTAGTACAAGAGTAGATCTACCACGAGATCAAGGAGGCTAAACCCTAGAAGCTAGCCTATGGTATGTGTTGGGGATATTGCTATTTGGGGTAAACCGGCCTATAGGGCCCGGATTAGCCCCGTCAATGGACCCGAGATGTTAAAGCCCAAGGAGAAATATAAGGGCCCGAAGCCTATAATCGGTTTAGAGATTTACGCGTAAACCGGCCTGAGGTAAACTTGCATTGTAAGTTAGGAATAGAGACCGACCCGGGCACGTTTATGAACCGGGGGTTGGGACTTTGCAGACCGACGGGCGTCACCCGTGTATATAAGGGGACGACCCGACGGCGGTTTAAGGACAGAGAACAAGAACTCGAGGTTTAGGCGAAGCTTATCGCTCCCTAGCCCTCGAAACCCATCAATCGCATCACAACTAGACGTAGGCTTTTACCTTCATTGAAGGGGCCGAACTAGTATAAACACCGTGTCCTTGCGTCCGCTTTAACCCCTTCAAATTAACCCGTTGCGATGGCTCCACGACTAAGTCCTTTTGCTAGGACATCTGCCGTGACAAATCCACGACAGTTGGCGCCCACCGTGGGGCTATCGCGAGATGGTTTCAAGTTTTTGGAGGGCCGCTTTGAAGGACTCGAGGGTTACGCTGTGGGTCAGATGACCAAGAGCCGTCGCGGAAAACTCTACATCGACAGCACAGGATGGGGCCCCGACGCCGGCTCGATCGAGTACGGGTACCGGGTCCCCTTTGGCGGCATCCATGTTTTCATCGGCAAGATCGGTGAACCAGGCCCCGAGCTAGGCGTCTGCACCGACCTCGTCGAGACAGCTCAGTGCACGAGATCGACCCTGGCTAAACCGACCAAGAAGCGTGCCTTCGTGGGAGTCATCCACGGAGGAAGCTACGAGGAAGGATCCGAATCCGGTGACGAAACCGCCATCTACTCCGGCGATGAAACGTCGACCGGGGAAACCGAATCTCTTTACCAGCTGCAAGATGATCGGATTGGGGGCGGCTCCGATGGCAACAGTATTCCGGACCCCTCTGATTTGCCCTATCGGGTTGGGATCTTCATGGCTGGAACACAGGCGGCGCCACGTTCATCAACAGCAGCAGCAGCGATCTCCGGATCGGCAGCGGCAACAGCTGCGCGGGCAGGAGACCCTGCGGATTCACCAGCCCAAGTTTTGTCAGACCTGTTTGACGCACTGGCAGCGCTCATGGCGGAAGCCAACCCGGTGGATCAGGAGGTTCACAATGCTGAGATTGCCAAGGTGAGAGAGCAGATCACTCAAGCTAAAGCGGAGCTGGCAGCAGAAGAGATCAGGATGACGGCGGAGCGCGCCGCTTTAGATGCACAGGCTTACAGGCTTATGATGGACCAGAATGCGTCTCAGGAAGTCCTGAAGAGGAAATTCCGATCTCGATTGCCCGCAGCCCTCGACGCCCGAAATCTCTTCAACACCCCAGGGGTAAACCGTGCGGAGGCGACAGTCGGCGCCCCGGTTCAGCACCGGATAATAAACCTGCCTCGTCACAACACTAGTACACCACAGGCCGTGCCAACACCGTCAGGTCATTATTCCAACCCGATGGATAACCTCGTCGCGGCGGCAGCTCGGTTGGAAGCCATTCCGATCGAAGGCGATTCACCGCAGGATGTAGAGACACGCCGGGTCAAGGAGCTCCTTAGGACCGCGTTGGCCCAACAAGAAGCATATTCGCAAAGCCGTGATCGGATTCACTCCACCCCTCGCCCCAGCGGGAGCTATAGTAGGCGCATGGAGGAGCCGGCTGTTTCAAGTAATGCCAGGCGTGAAGCGCTCCGCGGCAACAATCCGGCGGGCGTCGACAATGCTCAGGAGAATGTGGATCGCACCCGTGCGCGGGAGGCCGGATTAGCAGCGCAGCATCAGGCTCGTCAGCTTACACCTATCTTCCCAGCGGCTACGGTTGAACCGGGGGTGGTTTCCAGTTCTTTGGGAGTACCGTGCCTTGTTCCCGCTTTGCGCAACGTACGCCTGCCCAAAGACTTCAAAGGCCCCCGCAAGGTACCAAACTACACGGCAGATCAGCCCCCGGAGACATGGGAGGAGAGCTATGAGATGGCTATGGAGATGCTGGATGTGGATGACACGGCGTGTGCCAAGTATTTTACTATGATGTTAGAAGGAACGGCCCGGACTTGGCTAAAGAGCTTACCGCCTAATTCTATTAGTTCGTGGGCCCAATTGCGCGCCCGGTTTATCAAGAATTTCAAGGACACGTGCAAACAGCCAATGTTGATAGTTGACCTAGCAGCCTGCGTTTAGCAAGAAGGGGAATCAACTACCCATTGGGTACGACGGGTATTAGAAGTTTTGCACTCGTCAGATCGCATCAACGCAGACACCGCCGTGGTGCTGTTGGAAAGTAACTGTCGGTTTGGCCCTTTGAAGCTAAAGTTAGGCCGGATGAAGCGTGATTGTACAGATATAGGAACGCTCATGACCGCTTTAGTGAAGTATGCAGATTTTGACAGTACCAAGGATCCTAATTCTGGTGATGACAAAGCAGGGAAGGGAAAGAAGAATAGCAACACCAAAGGCCAGCAACATCGACCAACAGGTAATGGAGGCGGAGGTAAGCGTAAACCGGACGGGAGCATGGATTTTGTGGCCAACACAAGTGCACAGAATAAGGGCCAGCGGCGTAAGGGGAAACAGCCAAGTTTCCGCGCAAATCCCGGTCCTAATCCGGAGCGTTTGAACTTTTTCTTAAACCAGCCCTGTCCGAAGCACGGAACAAAAGAGGAAACAGCAACCCATCTTTGGAAGGATTGTTATATCATGAAGGAATTCAAAAGCTCAAACACTTTCCAATATGATCACAGCTCTGGCGGCGGTTCAGGTTCCGGATCAGGATACGGTGGCGGAAATTCCGGTCCAGGGTTCCATGGTAATCCGGGCGGACAGGAGAGCCAAAATAATCAAAGTAATCAAAGTGGTTACGGACAGCAGCAATCAGGTTATCAGAGCAACCCGAAACAGTTGAGTGGTGGACAGTATCATGTCTTTACTACAGGCTTGGATAAACGGGATAGAAAGCTTCAGAGGCGGGCAGTTAGTGCTGTTGAACCGGCCACGCCTCACTATCTGCGCTGGTCGGAACAACCTATCATATGGAGCCGAGAAGATCACCCTCCCAGGGTTTATAATCCGGGTCAGTTAGCATTGGTGGTGGCGCCTCAAGTGGGAGGGTATAAGCTCACCAAGGTGCTCATGGACGGAGGGAGCAGCATTAACATCTTGTATTATGAGACCTTCCGTCGCATGGGATTGGTAGACAAAGATCTCAAACCGACCAATACAGTGTTCCACGGGGTGGTGCCTGGCAAGTCTGCGTACCCGGTTGGTAAGATAGCCCTTGAAGTGGTCTTCGGCGATAGTCATGATTCCAGATCAGAGACGCTGACGTTCGAGGTGGTTAAAATCCAAAGTCCATACCACGCTTTGTTCGGACGGCCAGCCTATGCAAAATTTATGGCACGGCCCTGCTATGTATATCTGCAACTCAAGATGCCGGGTTACAAGGGCACTATAACGGTTCATGGGAGCCGTCGAATCGCTTTGGAATGTGAGGAAGGAGATGCGACTTATGCAGAATCGGTTTGTGCTACGGAGGAGCTAAAGCAGTACAAAGACAGTGTTGACCCGGAGGACATGACTTCATTGAAGAAGCCAACTACGGACCACGATCCGGCCTTGAAGTTCAAATCGGCTGCTGAAACTAATCTTGTTGACTTCGTACCTGGCGATTCGTCCAAGCAGTTCAGCATCAGTGCAAACCTGGATCCAAAATAGGAAAGCGCGCTCATCGAGTTCATCCGTGAGAATCGGGACATCTTTGCATGGAAGCCGTCTGACATGCCTGGTGTACCGAGGCGACTCGCTGAGCACACCCTTAATGTGGATCCTAAGTATAAACCGGTAAAGCAGTTCTTACGCCGATTTAACGAAGAAAGACGTAAAGCGATTGGTGAGGAAGTGGCCAGGCTCCTGGCAGCTGGGTTTATTATTGAGGTTTTTCATCCCGAATGGCTTGCTAATCCGGTGCTGGTTCTTAAGAAAAACGGCACCTGGCGCATGTGTGTGGATTACACAGACTTGAATAAAGCTTGTCCAGCGGATCCTTTTTCTCTCCCCCGGATTGATCAAATCATTGATGCTACGGCAGGTTGCGAGCGTTTGAGCTTTTTTGGATGCCTATTCGGGTTATCATCAGATCAAGATGGCAGTTAAGGACCAGGAGAAGACGGCGTTCATTACTCCCTTTGGAGCCTTCTGCTATGTTTCTATGCCCTTCGGGCTTAAGAGTGCGCAGGCTACTTATCAACGGTGTGTGCAAAATTGCCTCCACGAGCAGATTGGTCGTAATGTGCATGCTTATGTGGATGACATTGTGGTCAAGTCACGAAAGAAGGAGACCCTGGTTGACGATTTGAAGGAAACTTTCGATAACTTGAGAGTGTACCAAATGATGCTCAACCCAGCTAAATGTGTTTTTGGTGTACCTGCAGGCAAGTTGTTGGGATTTTTAGTGTCCCATAGAGGAATTGAGGCCAATCCGGAAAAGATCACAGCCATCACCTCCCTGGCCAAACCGAAATGCGTCAATGATGTTCAGCGCATGGCCGGACGGATTGCAGCGTTAAGCCGGTTTATCAGTCGCCTTGGTGAAAAGGCGATCCCCTTGTATCAAATGCTCAAGAAGACGGATCAATTTGTCTGGAGTCCGGAGGCTGATAAAGCGTTTGAGGACTTGAAGCGACAGCTAGTCAATCCACCAGTGTTGGCAGCCCCTGTAGATAAAGAGCCACTCCTGTTATATGTTGCTGCGAATGCCAGAGCGGTTAGTGTGGCGATGGTGGTAGAACGAAAGGAGGCTGGAAAGGAACATCCGGTTCAACGACCGGTTTAGTATATCAGTGAAGTGCTTATCGAGTCCAAACAAAGGTATCCGCATTGGCAGAAGTTGGTATATGGTGTTTTTATGGCAAGCCGGAAGCTGAGGCAATATTTTCAAGGGCACCCCATCACGGTGGTCAGTTCTGCTCCTTTGGGTGACATCATACAGAACCGGGAGGCGACCGGTCGGATTGCTAAGTGGGCTATCGAGCTTGGGCCGCACGGTTTAAGATACGTGCCCCGGACGGCTATAAAGTCACAAGCACTTGTCGACTTCATAAACGATTGGACAGAGTTACAAGCGCCTGAGGAGAAGCCAGATAACACCTATTGGACTATTCATTTTGACGGGTCCAGACAATTGGAAGGCTCGGGGGCTGGAGTCGTTTTAACTTCCCCACGAGGAGATAAGTTTTGTTATGTCCTCCGTTTAATGTTCCCCTGTACAAATAATGCGGCTGAGTATGAAGCTTTGCTTCATGGTCTTCGGATGGCTAAAGAGATGAATCTGAGCAGAGTTAGGTGCTTTGGTGATTCAGATCTGGTGGCTCAGCAGGTATCTGGCACCTGGGATTCTAAGGACCCGCTCATGGCTGCATACCGACGTGAAGTAGATATGGTGGCCGGGCATTTCAAAGGCTATCAAGTGGACCATGTGGACCGCAGAAAGAATGAGGCAGCGGACGCTTTAAGCCGCTTGGGCTCTCAGCGTAAACCGGTCCCACCCAATGTTTTCTTGGATGTATTGTATCACCCATCGGTACAGTTACCCGGTGAGCTGGAGTTGGCTGTTCCTGATCCGGAGGCTCAATTAGTGGCGGCTCTTCACGTCACCCCGGATTGGACGCTCCCTTATCTGGCATATATGAACCGGGGTGAGTTGCCAGAAGACGAAAGCTTGGCTCGGCAGATAGTACGGCGGTCCAAGTCTATGACCATCCTCAAAGGGGAGCTACATCATCGCAGCGTGTCAGGAGCGCTGCAACGGTGCGTATCCCCTGAGGAGGGGTGCGAGATATTACGTGAAATACATGAAGGGGATTGCGGCCACCACGCCGGTTCAAAATCATTGGTGGCTAAAGCGTTCCGCCACGGTTTCTACTGGTCAGGTTATGTGATGGTTGCCAGAAATTTTCCAGACGAGCGCACATACCGGCTCAAGAATTGAGGATGATTCCAATCACTTGGCCGTTTGCGACTTGGGGGCTCGATATGGTTGGGCCTTTTAAGCGTTCCAAAGATAAGAAGACCCATCTACTGGTGGCGGTTGACAAATTTACAAAGTGGGTGGAGGCAGAACCTGTCAGTAAATGTGATGTGGCCACGGCGGTTCGGTTTATAAAGAAGGTGATCTTCCGGTTTGGCTTTCCACACAGCATCATCACAGATAATGGTACCAATCTATCCAAGGGGGCCATGAAAGAGTTCTGCGCACGGGAGCATATACGACTTGATGTTTCTTCGGTAGCTCACCCACAATCTAATGGTCAGGAAGAACGAGCGAATCAAGAGATCTTGAGAGGTATCAAACCCCGGCTTCTGGTCCCTTTGCAAAGGACGCCGGGTTGTTGGGTGGAGGAGCTACCATCTGTATTACGGAGCATCAACACCACGCCTAACAGATCCACGGGGTTTACGCCGTTTTTTATGGTCTATGGAGCAGAGGCGGTTCTCCCAAGTGATATACGACATGACTCACCTCGTGTGGCAGCGTATGTTGAAGCGGACAACGAGCAGGCACGGCAGAACGCTCTTGACTTGTTGGATGAGGAACGTGACTTAGCAGCTGCCCGTTCAGCGATTTACCAGCAAGATCTTCGCCGTTACCACAGCCGTCGGGTTAGGACCAGAACCTTTCAGGAAGGGGATTTGGTGCTTCGGCTCATCCAGGATCAGTCTGATCAGCATAAATTATCCCCGCCTTGGGAGGGGCCTTTTGTGGTCAGCAAGAATCTGAATAATGGGTCATACTACCTGATTGATATTCGAGAGCGCAAGGATTCACGCACATCAGAGGAGGAGACCAGCAGGCCGTGGAACATAGCTCATCTTCGACCTTATTATACATGAGCCTTGGGCTCTGTTTATGTACATATCATGACCATGTATATCTTATGATTAATACAATAAACCGGAGCCTCGAGTAAAGCGGGGTCTCTGCTGTTCTTCACATCATGCGTGTTTACCCCTTGAGGTCGCTTCACAGAAGATCAAAGTAAAGATTCCGGTTTAAAAGCCGGTTCAAGGGAAGATGTCTCCCACAAAGCTGTGAAGCTCTTAATATCCGGTTCAAGATCCCGGTTCAAGAAAAATTAGTGGCGGCTCAAACATGGGGCTTCCTGTTCAAACATAGGTCGTATTCGAACCAAAGAGAACATAGCTATCCTTATAAAGTCAGTTGGGGACCTAGTCGGCCTGAACCGTAGCTACACCTCCGGGGAGCTTGGTCATGCCTTGACGACGGTAATGCCTTCTGGCTGGCACATTTGCCACTGAATCAGTTGGGGACCTAATCGACTTGAACCGTAGTTACACCTTATGGGAGCTCGGTCATGTCTTGATGATGGTAATGCCTTCTGATCGGCTTTTTAGCCAATGAATCATTTGGGGGCTTGGTCGTGTCCGAACCAACGCAATGCCACTTGATCGGCCCTTGGCCACTGAGTCACTTGGGGGCTTGGTCGAAACCGAACCAATGCAATGCCATTTGACCGGCATATTTGCCACGATTCAGTTAGGAACCTAGTCGACCTGAACCGTAGCTACACCTCTTGGGGGCTTGGTTTCTTTTGTCTTGACGACGGTCACGCCTTCTGAACGGTTCATAGCAACCACTATTTGCATGCGTTTTACTATCGCGTTGTCCTCTCGTATTTGGTTTTTGTTTTCTGCCTTTATTGTGGTGTTTTTTGTTCTTCGGAACGTCAAGTACCTTTAAACCGATTCAGCTGACACAGCCTGGTCCGTTTTTTAACCCGGAGGCAAGTTGCCCGGTTTGGCAAAGGCGCAGCACGGTTCATATGGTCGAAAGATCGTCTTGTGTACTCAGTAAAGACAGGAAACATAAGTTGGAAAAAGTCATTGGAAAGGGCATCAGTACCCGTGCGCAAAGGCGCATTCAAACGCAGAGGTATTAAACTATCTTATTACAAGGCAGCGTAGTGCCTGAATATATTGTTTTTTGACGGATTAAACGTCGCCAATTAAGGTGAACCGGAGCGTTGATTACGCCTGTTCGCCGCCTCGGTTCGAAGGCTATGGATCATCTTGCGCCGCTTCAGCTTTATCTTGGCTACCCATTGGCTGGAAATCAGCAGTGGTCCAGTCGATTCCCATTAGCGCTTGAAAGACAGCTTCTTCGTGAATCAGCAAAGACGGTTCAATGTCAGGGGCGTAGGTATGCTTACGGATTGGAGGAATAAGGTTTTCCGCTTCAGGGACCGGGGCAGCTACTCGTTTGTTCTGGTTATCATATTGGGCCTGGTAATGTGTCAGATCTGCTTCTTCAGCCAATTGACAAGCTAGGGGGCGCACCGCCCGGTTTATCGCCCTCAAGTCATTTTCGCCAAAGTCTGAACCATCTTCTTTCAAGCTGGGATATCCTTGGGCCGCTTCGACAGGATCGAAATCTGGTACCCACGCTTTGGCCCGGATCAAGGCAGTGATGGCTCCAGTTCGAGCAGCTGATCTTTTCAACTCTTCAATCCGGGCTGGAAGCATGGATAGCCTTTTTAACGTGTCTTGAATCAGAGACGGTGCAGGGTTGTTATGCGATGCAGTGGTGATAGCTCTCTGTGCTCCGGTGTACAACTGTTCAATCAGAGTATAGGCAGCTTTGAGTTTCATCCGCACATCAGAACCCAAGTGCCCAATACGTGTGCCTGCAGTGTTTCACGATGGATTACAAACCGGACATAGGATATAGCAGACAAGGTACAAATTGGAAGAAGGGCATCGAAAGAAATTTACCAAAGACGGCAGAGGTCATGGAGTGTATTTGTCGCTTCACGGTGGATAATTCATCAACCACCGGTTTGAGAGCAGCTTCGGCATTTGCAGCCCTCTTCGTCAAAAGAGCTTTTTCAGTAGCCCAATCAGCTTGCTCCTTTTTGCGGCTTTCTTTGAGCTGTTCCATAACGGTTAAGGCATTGGTCAATTCCTCCTTCGTTTTTGCAGTTTCAGCCTGCTGGGTTTTTAAGGTTTCCTGAAGGTCCGAGACTTGTTTCTCTTTGGTCTTCAGATCCCCCTGCAGCAGGTCATCAGCAGTGTTCAGAAAATATTGCACGGTTTGGAAGTATCAACCACACAAGCAAGTTATGTGCTCGATACTTGGGGGCTAATGCGTACTTGATCTTAATGCATGTTTTACATTACAAAAGTCCCAGGGTTTATACAAGTATTAAACTTGGCACTTGGGGGCTAATAGTTATTTGATGATGTTTTCTGGTTACGACCTATGTTGAAGCCCTGGGTTTTTAAACCGGACCTTAGTTGTCAAGGCAGCCTGATCCGGATTACCATCTCGGTTTGGAAATATTGATAAGCTAAGTTGCAATGGAATGAAGCACAAAAGAGTTACCTCAAGTTTCTCCTTCATCATCCTGATCATGCCAGCTTCATAATCACGACTGGTGTACAGTCGGTTCAGGTACCCAGAATAAAGATCTGGGGCGCTTAAAGCGGCATACGTGGAGGAATCAACGTCCCATTTGCCCTTTATGGCCGAGATTTCTTCCTTGGCAGTATGCTTGGCCAGAATAGCAGAATTCCCCGGTTCAGAGCGACCAATGCCGGTAATCACAACATCATCATCTTTGGAGTCGCTGCTCTGCATTGGCGCTGTCGGTTTATCAATAGTTCCAGAAGGGGGGATGGATTCCTCAACCCGAACAGGACTAATAGGCTGATCAGTACGGCTGGCACGGTAGGCCTTTCTTCAGCATAGGCGTCATCTTGTGGAGGTAGATAATTCTGAATGTCTTCACGACACAGAGCATCAGCACCAGGAGTTCTCTCCGGTTCAGGAGCGGCAGTTCCTTCGGCCGGGTTATCCAGACGAGCCTTCTTGCTCGGTCTAGGTTTAGCCCTGGGAAAGACCCAAAGATTGAAAGAACGGTGTAAGATGGATTAAGAAACCCATATAGAAATATGTTGTGATCGGTCCAACTTACCCAATAACTGTCTTTAGCGGTGGCAGTTGAGTGGCTGAAGATTCACCAGAAGATGAATGGGAAGTGACCTGATAATCGGAGTCAGATGGATTAAGAGGCTGACGAGTTAAACCTGCTTTAGGAGGAAAGCTAGCGCATAAATCGGAGACCTCTGAGCGGCGTTTCCGAACCGGGCTGTTCGGTAAACCGGCGGAGGTAACTACCTGGCCGCTATGTCGGGTGGTGCGTCGAGCTTCATGTTGCTGGGTCTTCACAAGAAATTTGGGATCCAAGTAAGCAAGAGGATGAGAAAATTTAATTTTCTGGTTTGCTTGGCGAGATCTTTTCAAAGGCAAAGGAACTGCATCAGAAGAAAGAATAGTTACCTCTGGGCCTTCAGCATTACTCGCTTCAGCGTCGTCCTGACAAATATCATCATCAATAAGACGTATAAAAAGTAAGCCAACTGAATCAAGGTCTACCCCAAGGTCCGGATTACCCACATCATCCTCCTCTAAATCCGGGGTAGAGGAAGCAGTGTTCCTTTTCTTCTGAGCGGGCTTCTTCACCCTTGTTTTGGGTCGGGTTACCTTTTCGGTCGGCTCTTGAAACTTCTTGCTCCAAAACGGATCATCTCCCTGTCTCAGAAAGGACTGGAGTTAACAATATGTATATAAGGAGATCATAACTTCTATAACAAACAGAGGTGAGATGCTTACAGCAGGTGGTTTGTTTATAGCACAAAAGGGAAGCAGGCCAGTTCGGGCGCAAACATATTCCGGTTCATTCAGCATCTTTTTCACAGCTTCAGTAACTTCGTCTTCCGTCAGCTGAATGTTGCAGTGCCTCAAAGGATCATCAACCCGGCCCGTGTATTGGCACATTAAACCGGAGCGAATGCTAAGGGGCAGGATGCTCCATGAAATCCAGCAACGGGCAAGATCTACCCCCGTTAAACCGT
Source organism: Aegilops umbellulata (assembly GCA_032464435.1). Lineage (NCBI taxonomy): Eukaryota > Viridiplantae > Streptophyta > Magnoliopsida > Poales > Poaceae > Aegilops > Aegilops umbellulata. Next base: position 93,554,610 of record CP136054.1, on the reverse strand, counting down.
TGGCCATGAAGGCTCTGAGCTTGGACAGCTGAGGGGCATACTTACTCCTCTCTTTGGCGGTTAGTCTTGGGGGGAAGGGGTGTGTATTGCTGAGTCTCTCTGGACGAAAGCCAGGCAGAGGATTTTCTTCAGCAGGAGAAGTATCCTTGCAATAGAACCAAGTGTGATTCCATTCTTGCGGATGACTATGCAACTTGGCATGAGGATAAGTCACTTCTTTCCTCTTTTGAATTGCCATACCACCCAGTTCCATATTAGGGCCGTCGGTGAATTCAGTACGTCGGTTCAAATGAAAACAGACTCGGAACAGCTCTACAGTAGGTTCCTCCTGGAAATACACCTCACAAAGCACTTGAAAATGGCAGATATTCGTGACTGAGTTTGGGCCAACATCTTGTGGGCGCAACCTAAAATTAGCTAGGACGTCCCGATAAAATTTTGAACCGGGTGGATTAAAACCCCGGGCCAGGTGATCCGCAAACACCACCACTTCTCCCTCCTGTGGGGTAGGAGGACATTCATCCCCTGGAACCCTCCAATGGATGGCATTTTTGCTACTCAAAGCGCCAGTCAGAACTAAGTTGTTTAATTGGGTCTCAGTGTTGCGAGAGGGAACCCAGTTGCATTCGTACACCTGTTTTGCCATGAGGAAATCTACAAGACAAAGGTATTCCGGTTTGAGAACAAGTGTGATTGCAAACCGAAGATGCTCTTATATAGAGTGAAGTTATCTACAATGATATCACCTAGCGGTTCATCAAGGGGACTAATGGATATATGGATTGGGTTGCTCGCTCTGTGGGAAGTTAAACCGACCAGATCTAACAGTTGTGAATATGAAAGCAGAAACAGATCCCGTACGGATTCTTTCAAAACAATGGATCTACAGCTAGGGCGAAAAAGAAGTAAAAATATGAGGTTTGGCTCACAGCAGAACAACATAAGTTCGACAAGCAGGGAAATGAGTGGGATCTAAGGAGATGAGTACAGATTTATGGCGAATACTGAGAGGGACTACAAATCACAATATAGGTATCATCATCTGTTCGCAAAAGCTGTTATGAAGATGAACAAGGAACAGTGGCAGGATGACGAACCCTAGAACAGATCTAAAGCAAGAAGAACAGGAGCCTTACCGGAATCCAAACGGATGTGGAAGGTCGCCGCGGTACTCTGGTCCGATCAGGGTGATGCAGCGGCCGGAGTTGATGCAGTAGCTGACGGCGGCGGCAGAGCTCCGAGGTCTGGGTCGCGAGGAAGACGAAGAAGGGGACGAAAGGGAGGAAAGGAAGATGGCCTTCAAGTCCTATTTATAAGGCGCGGCGCGCGTGCCAGGCGCGCGAATCCAGGGGCCGGTGATTTCGGGAGCCCAGCCGTCGCCCTGATTATTGCGGATTAGTAAAAGGAGACGGTAACTTTGCGCTGACGTCATATCGGTTTACCGCAGCAAAAGGAGACGAAGAAACGGCGGTTTAACAGTTACTGGAAGACATTTGAAGACAGAAATTCTTATTAAGGATTGACATGAACCTGTTCAAATCAATCTGGGGCCTAATGTTGGGGATATTGCTATTTGGGGTAAACCGGCCTATAGGGCCCAGATTAGCCCCGTCAATGGACCCGAGATGTTAAAGCCCAAGGAGAAATATAAGGGCCCGAAGCCTATAATCGGTTTAGAGATTTACGGCGTAAACCGGCCTGAGGTAAACTTGCATTGTAAGTTAGGAATAGAGACCGACCCGGGCACGTTTATGAACCGGGGGTTGGGACTTTGCAGACCGAGGGCGTCACCCGTGTATATAAGGGGACGACCCGACGGCGGTTTAAGGACAGATAACAAGAACTCGAGGTTTAGGCGAAGCTTATCGCTCCCTAGCCCTCGAAACCCATCAATCGCATCACAACTAGACGTAGGCTTTTACCTTCATTGAAGGGGCCGAACTAGTATAAACACCGTGTCCTTGCGTCCGCTTTAACCCCTTCAAATTAACCCGTTGCGATGGCTCCACGACTAAGTCCTTTTGCTAGGACATCTGCCGTGACAAATCCACGACAGTATGATTGTGTATGATGATGGTTGTCCTACGGACTACAACCCTCCGGTTTATATAGACAGCGGATAGGGTTAGGGTTACATAGAGTCGGTTACAATGGTAGGAGATCTTGAATATCCGCACGCCTAGCTTGCCTTCCACGCCAAGAAAAGATCCTTCCGGACACATGACGAAGTCTTCAATCTTGTATCTTCATAGTCCTGGAGTCCGGCTGAAGGTATAGTCCGGCTATCCGAACACCCCCTAATCCAGGACTCCCTCAGTAGCCCCTGAACCAGGCTTCAATGACGATGAGTCCGGCGCGCAGATTGTCTTCGGCATTGCAAGGCAGGTTCCTCCTCCAAGTTCTTCAAGAAGATTACAAACACCGAAAATAGTGTCCGGCTCTGCAAAATAAGTTTCCACATATTGCCATATAGAGAATAATATTAACACAAATCAAATCTGCTGACGTATTCCGCAGTGCGTCATAACACTGCGGCCAAGCTCTTTATATAAATTGTTTTCATTGTTCCACCTCAGCGTGTTTAGCGAGGCGGTTTCCTTGGCACGTCTTGTCAAAGTAGAGATCGTGTGCCCCTTTTAACGGGATTCTCATCAATACGGACGTGGGTAACCCAGTCGTGCCCGTTAGCACGTTTTGCCTTAATTAAAGGCTAGTCCAAGACGGTTATGGGGAGGGCTCTTGGTATTCTTCCTTTTATAAAGAGACCAAGACCCTATTCCCCTCTTATATTCTCAAAACGAGCTCGCCCGTCGCCTCGAGTTCCAACACCCTAGGCTTCCAGATTTCAGGCGCACCGGACCTTCGACAATGTCCGGCTCCGACCTCCAAGGCCGATGGATGCCCTCCTCCGTTACGGAGGAGGACGTATTAAGGTTGAGGGAAGCTAAATTCCTGACCGGCGAGATTTCGCACAGGTTGCCTGTTCAAGGACAGGTGATCCCTAGCCCTCAGCCCGGTGAGAGTGTGGTATTAATATCCCACTTCCTTCAGGGATTAGGCTTCCCAATGGATCCCTTTGTAAGGGGGCTGATGTTTTATTATGGGCTGGAATTCCACGACTTAGCTCTGGAGTCCATCCTCCATATCTCCTCGTTCGTTGTTGTGTGCGAAGCGTTCCTCCGTGTTACCCCTCACTTCGGATTATGGCTCAAGACCTTCAAAGTAGAACCGAAGATGATCGAGGGGCGCCACGCAGAGTGCGGAGGCGCTGCTATAAAAAGAAATGTTGATGCTCCATGGCCCGAGGGCGCTCTTCAAGAGGAGCTTGGCTTATGGCAACAGGAGTGGTTCTATATCACCGCTCCTCGGGGCACCGCATGGGTGGCGCCTCCTGCCTTTCGCTCGGGTCCTTCACCGCGGTTAGCATCGTGGATCAACACAGGGTTAGATCGGGGCTTGCCCAAAGACGTACCTCTGCTGCAGGGCCGCATTAAGGATCTCTTAGAAGGAGACCTCAACCTGGTCAAGGTGAAACAAGTCATGCTGATCCGCCGGACACTGCCCGGCCAACATCGCCCCCTTCACCTGTGGGAGTTCAATCCAGAGGGACCGCGAGTTCTCCGGGATTTTATGGGCGTGACGCCCGCGGAGATGTATAAACTGTTCTTCGGATCACAAGAAGTGAGTCCGGATTTGACCGAGGATGTGGGTTTAAGCCGCAATCGCCCGGATACTCAAGTAAGTGACCTTGTTCTCGGACCTTCTATCCGCATAATTGACTTGCTCTTAACAGCGCTTCTCCTTTTAAGCAGGAGTGGATAGCGAAGGCGAAGCTGATCAGGTGTCCGGCTCCCCTTCCCGAAACCAGGCTGGATCCCGTGCTAGTCAGGATGCTGGAGGTAGTGCCTTTGGAGGGAAATAAGGGGGAGGACAAGGAAACCATGGCCTCCTCGAAAGAGGCCATTCCGAAGGGGGGAATCGATAATTCCTCTCCTAAGGGAAAGAAAAGGGCCGCCTCTGACGACCCGGAGACCGTAGCCTCGAAGCGGGGGAAAGAATCCTTGTTAGAGGGCCCGACGCCGGGGAGCCCCTCGGCCGAACTAAACCCTCAAAGGGACCAGCTCTTCAGCGAGCCGTAAGTAGAAGAAGAGCTTTTCTTTTAAGAGAAATCCTTGATTTATATCTGAGAAGTTTTAACCGAAACCTTACTTTGTAGTTCGGACCTCAACCCTTCTCAGCAGAACTCGTCCTCGGGGGATCTTCTTCCGGAGATGATGGAGAGCGGAACGCCTCCTCCTTCTGTATCGCCTAGCAAGGCGGGCGACGCTGAAGTGTCGTCGCGGAGGATTTCTCCGGATCCGACAGGGGCGGAAGGTGGCCATGTGGCCCCCCGAGGTTCTCCGCGTCCGGCCTTTGAGGGAGGCCATGGGACGAGTCCGGCACCATCTGGTGTTCGGCCGGAGGAGCTAAAGATTCTGCTGGGACGAGCCTCTGTCTCAGAGGAGCATCGTGCGGTGATGAACACGATGATTGAAAAGATTTCATCCGCAGAAAGCGGATTGCACGAGGCCGTCAAAAGTTTACTGGCAGGCCTTGAGGTACATTTTAAATAATGTACACTTGTGTTAGTTGCGCATAAATAAAGTGCGCCCTGTGTAGATAGTAGCCCCTGAGACTCTGTGCGTCGTTAAAATTGACGGCGCGCAGAGGATCTTAATCCCAGGTCCTTTAAGTGGCACCTTTATATGTAGGTGGCGGATTGTCCGGAGTCAAGCCGGACTCGTGAATTTTCCGAACTGAAGCGACAACTTGATGAGGCAGAAGCCGACATCGCGCTTGTTAACAAGCGGCTTGATGATGCTCAAGGTATTGAAATCATCGGGCGATGGTTAGTACGAGGAGCTTTATGTCAATATCATACCGTGTGTACGCTTGACGCAGATGGTGCGGCCGCCGTGGAGGGTCTTAGGGCCGAACTCGCCCGAGCGAAGGAACAAGCCAGGAAAAGCGATGCGGCTGCCGTGAAAGCCCTTGAAGAGCTGAAAGCCGAACATGCTGCCCATTGCCGAAGCAAGGAGGAGATGGCTGATATGGCCGTAAAGTTAAAGAGTGCTACTGACCGTTGCAAGCTTCTTGAAGAAGAGGGTCGGGCGAGGCAAACGAGCTTAGAGAAGGATGTTGCTGACGCCAAGGACGCCTGCTCTATAATGAGAGCGGCAAGGGAAGAGCTGCGTCAAGCCGGACAAATTACGGATGGAAAGCCCTTCTCGCTGCGGAGAAAATTTTGTGATCCGAAGTTTGCCCCATTAGACCGGATGTGGAGTGTAGAGGACACCTATCTGGATTTGGCGGCTAGTGCTGCTGATGCGACTGAACACTTTCGAGATAAAAAGGATCATGAAGTGGAGAAGCTCTTTTGGTCGCAATTCATCAATCTAGAGCGTCCACTGGCAATGGACGATCGCCTGGCCCAATGGGCCGAACTGAATAGGTTGTCCGGACTCGCCATGAAGTACGTCATGGACCATCTGTGTCCGGGGAGATCAAAGCCGAAGAGTTATTTCAGCTTGGTGCAGCAATTTCGAGACGTGGTGTCACGTGTCGATGCTATGAAGAGGTCAGCATGCATAGAGGGCGCTCGGCTGGCTCTTGCCCGTGTCAAGACATACTGGGCAGATATGGAGCCCACCATTGTTGCGTCCCGGGATTCGGATAAAAGCCAAATACCTTCCGAGCACTATTTCAAGGAAGTCCTTGAAGGCGCACGCGTAATAGAGACACAGTGCTCGAAGGATGCTATATTATGATAGCATATGCAAGCATAAAACAGTATTTTGATAAATTTTAGTGGCATTTTTTAGACTTGTGCCTTCAAGTATTAAGAGCACCTCCTGTGCAGCCGTTTTAATATATAAATTCTGAAAGATTGCAGTCATTGGCTTCAGCCCCCACGCACATAGTGCGGGGGTGCGCGCAGAAGACGCATTTTCACACTTAACCCAACGTCTTGGTCCTACAAAGGAGGTGATAGCGCAGCGGGCTAGGCAACCGGACTATAATGCTTTATCACTTTCACTTAGCCATAGGAGCTTGACAGTGGGACTCTTTAGGTAGCCCCTTAGTGGCGACTGCGCTTGCCCGAATTCGGGGCGCATACGTGCCTCACCGGGAAACGGCCCTTCGTCAAAGCGGAGGAATCCGATAAATTCCTATAAGTCATCGAGTGGCGACCAGTCTCGCGCTACATCATGACAGTCAGTTTTCGGCTTTCTCTACTAAGGTGCTCACCCGGCCGAACCGGGGCACAATCGCAGTAGTTCTCCTGGTGCTACCTTAGCCGATAGAGCGGAACGTAAGGTAGCCGAACTCAGGAGCCGGGCAACCCAACATTTGACCAAAGACATGATTCGGAGCTGATGCATATAGTGCCAAAACTCGCGACGCCGAACACTCCCTATGGTGTTCGGTCTTTATGAGTGCGGGTGAAACAACACCCTTAAAAAAAGAGCCCCTAGTGTCCAGGTACGAGCAAAAATTCTGGCGTGGCCACATGCCAAGACGCCAGCCTCCTCCTTGGTTATAGTAGAAAAAACCAGGGGATGTATAGCAGCAAGAGACAGGAAAAAGGTTTACGCAGGGTCTTAATCTAAAAAGAATCCTTAGGACGGGTCCCTACTGCACGTCTGCGCATGTGTCTCCGCTGTGCCGTGTCCTGGACGGGCGCCGCACAACGTTCATCAGTAAAAGAGAGGAACTGAATTGAAAATGGGTCGTGCGGAACAAAAAGATAATAAACAAAATATAAAGTAAAAAATATATAAAGTTGAGCTTTATTGTCTCTGCGTATAGCCCCCGATACGGGGGTATATGGCGTTTTAAGCCTGCGTTGATGATGGACTTGTGCCGAACTCATTTAGTCCGGGTCTGTGGCCTTTAATGACTTATATCGAAGAAGTCTTTTGGCTGGCGAGGCCACTTTATTGTGCGGCTGTTTAAGCGGCCGCGCAATCCTCCGTTTGGAGGAGGCGTATTTTAGTGCGCTCCCTTTAAAGATATGATGCCTCGTGGACCGGGCATCTTAAGCGTGAGAGATGCATAGTGCGGTATTGCGTTAAAGCGAGCGAAAGCTCCGTGTCCCATTAGTGCTTGATAGCGACTTGAAAACGGGATGACATGGAAGGTCAGCTTTTCACGACGGAAGTTATTGGCAGAGCCAAATATGACTGCAAGCCGGAGAAAACCCATACAATGGGTGTCCGGGCCCGGTGCTACCCCTTGAAAGGAGGTTTTGCTGTGGCAGATTCTTGCTGGGTTTATGCCCATGCGGTGGATTGTATCCTGATATATCAGGTTTAGTCCACTGCCGCCGTCCATAAGGACATTGGTAAACTGGAATCCGTCAATTATTGGATCGAGTATCAGGGCAGTCCGGCCTGCGTTTTTGATATTTCTAGAATAATCTAGCTGATAAAAAATGATTGGTTTTAATAACCAGTGGCGGGACCCCTGAGGGATAGGTTTTATTGTGCGTACCTTTATGGGTGCCACACGTTTTGTTACGTGAAGTGAGTTCACTGTTTTAACTTCTTGTGGGAAGTTCTTTTGTTTCCTGGTGTTCTGCTTCTGGGGTTCGTCCTCGTCTTCGCTTGGTGTATCGAGCCCCTTGTGTTCGGCGTTAAGCCTTCCGGATTGTTTTAAAACCCAACAGTCTCTGTGGGTGTGATTGGCAGGCTTCCCAGGAGTACCGTGTATCTGACATATTCTATCCAGGATTCTGTTTAAGCTGGACGGATCGTCCCTATTATCCTGAAGGGGTGGTTTTGTCTGATTTTGCCGTGAGCTTTTGAATTCGGCATTGACTGCCGTGCTCTTCGGACTTTTTCTTTGGTTCGGCAACGGTCCTTATTTCGTCGCGGTTTTCCGTTTCCATCCCTAATGTCGGATGTACTTGGGTCGCTGGGGCTGCATCGTGCCAACCAGTTGTCCTCTCCTGCGCAAAAGCGGGTCATGAGGCTTGTGAGTGCGGCCATTGTTCTTGGCTTTTCCTGTCCGAGACGAATGGCCGCCGAGGTGTCTGGCGAGCCATTCGTCTCGGACATTATGCCTGAAAGCTGCTAAGGCTTCGGCGTCCGGACAATCCACTATCTGATTCTTTTTAGTAAGGAATCTATTCCAGAACTGCCGAGATGATTCTTCGGGCTGTTGAGTTATGTGACTGAGATCGTCTGCGTCCGGGGGCGGACATAGGTCCCTTGAAAATTTGCTCGGAAAGCATCCTCGAGCTCTTCCCAACTTCCAATTGTGTTTTCGGGAAGGCTTTTAAGCCAGTGCCGGGCTGGCCCTTTAAGCTTAAGGGGTAAATATTTGATGGCGTGGAGATCATCTCCTCTAGCCATATGTATGTGGAGGATATAATCCTCGATCCAGACTCCGGGGTCTGTTGTTCCATCATACGCCTCTATGTTGACGGGTTTGAATCCCTCTGGAAATTCATATTCCAGGACCTCATCGGTGAAACATAGCGGGTGTGCGGCGCCCCTGTATTTGGGTGTGCCAGATTCTGATGATGGCTTTTTTGCATTGCTTGTCAGAGCTTGCTTTCTTGGCCCGTAAATGGACCTGGCTGGGCCATGATGCGAGTCTTTAATTGGGTCGCATGCCGTATTGAGTGCGGCGCCGCTTGCCGTTTTATGGTGGCTATGGGGTCGTCTATCCGACCGTGTGGCTTTTTTATTTTTTGAATGCGAGGGCTCTAGGGCCTCTTGGTCGACTTCGGGCAGTAGTTTTCTCTTCGGATAGCTTTTAGTGCGGCGGCTGCCGCCGTATTTGTCTGCGGTCTTGATTACCTTGCTCCATCTTATTCTGAGTGCATCTTCCGCAGTCTTGAGCTTCCGCTTCTGCTTTTTCAGGCTGCGTGTTGTGGCAACGAGCCTTTCGTGGAGATTCTTCTGCTCCGTGGTTTTATCCGGCATGAGATCGTCCGGAGTTCTTTTATGGCCGGGGGAGGGCTGTTTGTCCTCTCTATCCGCGTTGCCCTGTTCCGATGGTTGCTCTAAGGCATGCTCGTCGTCTACCGGCTCATCCTGCTCTATGGCTGGGTCTTGATCGAGGCGGGGCTTGGCTCGGCGTTTTCGTCGCCGCTTTGATTGCTTTTCGGAGGGTTTATCCCTTTTTCCGTCCCCTTTTTCCTCGTTGTCGTTTCCTTTAGGGGTATCCACCATGAATACATCGTTAGGTGGGGTGGCGGTCCAGCGCCCTATAGGTGCTAGTTCCTGTTCGTCTCCATGTTCGTCGTCCATACCGTCGAAGTCTTCGGATCCGAAGTCAAGTATGTCGGTTAAATCATCGACAGTGGCTATTAAGTGGGTGGTGGGTGGGCTTTGAATTTCTTCGTCGTCCGAATCCCAACCTTGCAGACCATAGTCCGGCCTGGGCTCTCCTGATAGAGAGAGAGACTTGAGAGAATTCAGGATATCACCGAAAGGTGAGTACTGAAAGATGTCCGCGGCGGTGAACTCCATTATAGGCGCCCAATCGGATTCGATCGGCAGGGGCACGGGAGGCCCGGAGTTCGGATAAGAATCCGACTCCTTGGAGTCATGGGCCGTGCGGAGTGCGGGGCTGGCGTTCGGTTTGATCGCCTTCAAGATCGCAGCCCCCGAGGTGACGTCTAACCGTTCATCCTCAAAGAACGCAGCGGGCTCCGAGTCGAGGATCGGGGCCGGTGCGTGTGCGGCCTCTAGGGCACTATTTGGAGGCAGAGCTATGTCCTGCCCCTCGAGGTAGTGCGGCGCGCTTGGCTGTGGCTCGAACCCGTCGAAGATCAAGTCTCCGTGGATATCTGCCGTGTAGTTTAAGCTTCCAAACCTGACTTGATGGCCAGGGGCGTAGCTTTCGATCTGCTCCAGATGACCAAGCGAATTGGCCCGCAGAGCGAAGCCGCCGAAGACGAAGATTTGTCCGGGGAGGAAAGTCTCACCCTGGACCTCATCATTGTTGATGATCAAAGGTGCCATCCGGCCTAAAAGCGACGACACAGAGGAACTCTCAATGAAAGCACCAATGTCGGTGTCAAAACCGGCGGATCTCGGGTAGGGGGTCCCGAAATGTGCGTCAAGGTTGGATGGTAACAGGAGACGAGGGACACTTTATTTTACCCAGGTTCGGGCCCTCTCGATGGAGGTAAAACCCTACTCATGCTAGATTAATATTGATGATATGGGTAGTACAAGAGTGGATCTACCACGAGATCAAGGAGGCTAAACCCTAGAAGCTAGCCTATGGTATGATTGTGTATGATGATGGTTGTCCTACGGACTACAACCATCCGGTTTATATAGACACCGGATAGGGTTAGGGTTACACAGAGTCGGTTACAATGGTAGGAGATCTTGAATATCCGCACGCCTAGCTTGCTTTCCACGCCAAGAAAAGATCCTTCCGGACACGGGACAAGTCTTCAATCTTGTATCTTCATAGTCCTGGAGTCCGGCTGAAGGTATAGTCCGGCTATCCGAACACCCCCTAATCCAGGACTCCCTCACTCTCACTCGGGGGCTTAGCTACAGTCCAGTACTCTCCTAAGTTTCAAAAATCCTATCGAGTGGTGAGCAACCCTCCCACTCGGGGGCTTAGCTGCAGTCCAGTACTCGCCTAAGTTTCAAAAATCCTACCGAGTGGTGAGCAAGCCTCTCATTCGGGGGCTTAGCTGCAGTCCAGTACTCGCCTAAGTTTCAAAAATCCTACCGAGTGGTGAGCAAGCCTCTCACTCAAGGGCTTAGCTGCACTCTAGTACTCGCCTAAGTTTCAAAAATCCTACCGAGTGGTGAGCAAGCCTCTCACTCGGGGGCTTAGTTGCAGTCCAGTACTCGCCTAAGTTACAAAAATCCTACCGAGTGGTGAGCAACCCTCCCACTCGGGGGCTTAGCTGCAGTCCAGTACTCGCCTAACTTTCAAAAATCCTACCGAGTGGTGAGCAAGCCTCTCACTCAGGGGCTTAGCTGCAGTCCAGTACTCGCCTAAGTTTCAAAAATTCTACCGAGTGGTGAGCAAGACTCTCACTCGGGGGCTTAGCTGCAGTCCAGTACTCGCCTAAGTTTCAAAAATCCTACCGAATGGTGAGCAAGCCTCTCACTCGGGGGCTTAGCTGCAGTCCAGTACTCGCCTAAGTTTCAAAAATCCTACCGAGTGGTGAGCAGCCCTCCCACTCGGGGGCTTAGCTGATGTCCAGTACTCACCTAAGTTTCAAAAATCCTACCGAGTGGTGAGCAACCCTCCGACTCGGGGGCTTAGCTGCAGTCCAGTACTCGCCTAAGTTTCAAAAATCCTACCGAGTGGTGAGCAACCCTCCCACTCGGGGGCTTAGCTGCAGTCCAGTACTCGCCTAAGTTTCAAAAATCCTACCGAGTGGTGAGCGACCCTCCCACTCGGAGGCTTAGCTGAAGTCCAGTACTCGCCTAAGTTCGAAACACTCCCTATCCGCAAGGACGACGAGGTGCAGGTCGACTGCAACCTTCTCCTTCGGAGCTGCGCCACAAATACAATGTGCGCTCCATCCCTATCTGCAAGGACGACGAGGTGCAGGTCGACTGCAACCTTCTCCTTCGGAGCTGTGCCACAAATACAACGTGCGCTCCATCCCTATCCGCAAGGACGGCGAGGTGCAGGTCGACTGCAACCTTCTCCTTCGGAGCTACGCCACAAATACAATGTGCGCTCCATCCCTATCCGCAAGGACGATGAGGTGCGGCTCGACCGCAACCTTCTCCTTCGGAGCTGCTCCACAAATACAACGTGCGCTCCATCCCTATCCGCAAGGACGACGAGGTGCAGGTCGACTGCAACCTTCTCCTTCGGAGCTGCACCACAAATACAATGTGCGCTCCACCCCTATCCGCAAGGACGGCGAGGTGCAGGTCGACTGCAACCTTCTCCTTCGAAGATGCGCCACAAATGCAACGTGCGCTCCATCCCTATCCGCAAGGACGACGAGATACAGGTCGACCGCAACTTTCTCCTCTGAGCTGCATCTCAAGTATAAAGATTGTTCCGAGTGAAGAGCAAATTCCACTCGAAGGAAAATACGAGCATATTCAGAGATAAAACAAGTTCAGATAAATCCTAAAGTTCCGGACTACGGATCAAAAGTATTCGAGCACCAAGCCCGAAGAAGTTTAACGGTTACACAATCACTTGGCATTCCGAGGCAAATAAAGTGGAGCATAATGTTTCTTGGCTATGCGTTAGGAGAAGGACTGGCTGGGTCACAGAAACTATCAAGGTCTATGTTGTCTGCGATGCAAGTGGCGGCGTCAAGGAAAGTGTCCATGAAGGACTGGAAAGTGTGCCTCTTTGTGTTAGCAACCTTGAGTTCCGCCAGCTTGTCTTCTTTGATGTCTTTGCAGTGCACTCGAACCAGGGACAACGCGACATCAGCGCCACAGCGAGCAGATGACTTCTTCCATTCTTGCACTCGGTCAGGTATTTGATTCAGTCGAGCCATCAGAGACTCGAGGTCTTGAGACAGTTCCGCCAGACGCCAGAGTTCAGCATCAACCCGAGTCATCGCTGCCTTCAAGCAGGCAAGATAAGCAACCGCGCTGTCCATGTGAGATTCCAGCCGCAGCACATTCATCGCAACATCATCCTTGACTGGACAATTTATGGGATCGAGACCCGTCTCAACACTCCCAGTTTCCGCTTCAAAGTTTTGGCAAAGCTCTGCGCAGTTGAATAATTGTTGAGTCAACGATATAATCAGACTGACAGCCAACCGTAATAAGACAGTCAACCGTAATAAGACGATATATTCAGTCAATCATCAATACCTTCAAGTTTTAAGACCAACTTTGTAGCCAGCTGGCCCAGATAAGACTCCAACTCGCCCTTCTTAACTTTGAGGCTCCCAAGCTCGTCAGCCAGCTTGTCCTTGTCTTTCTTCAGTCGCTCGACCTCCCGATTGGCGACAGAAACAACAGTATTCAGTTTGGAGTTCTCTTCTTCTAATTTGCTGACTGAAGCAAGCTTCTTATCAGCAAGCGCCGTTTTCTCTCGCGCTTCCTTCTGTGCAGCAGCAAGATCCAGATCCTTCTTCTCCAAAGCCTGCTTCATTTTCTCTAAAGAAATAACATTCTTCAGAATGGCTTGGAGTTGACGGTTTTCACTACATACATCTGCTCGAGTAGAGTCACTTGGTTCAAAAAATGGAAAGGAAAAGTGCTAGAAGCAGTAAGATAAACATTTGACGGTTGGTTACCTCCCATGGCGGCTACTTCTTCACGAGCAGTCTTGAGATTCTTTCTGGCCAGTTCCAGATCAAGGTTGAGGCTGATTTGTTGCTTGTTCAGTGTAGAAAGTTGAGCACCACGATCACAAGACTTCTGCGGTCAATACAGAAGACATGTCAGTCGACTGAAATAAAAGACATCACTACGACAGTTACTCTAAGACTGCCACCGAATCAAACATTCAATAGCAGTCTCGGGGACTACACCCAGTGGGTGCACTTAGCGTGCCTCCACTGATTTAAAAAAATTTAGATTCTCAGACCATAATCGACTGCCCGCAGTCAACTATGGTCTCGGGGACTACACCCAGTGGGTGCACTTAGCGTGCCCCCACTGGTTCAAAGATTCAATTCAAGTCGACCCAAACTGATTTATGCGGTTTCATAACAGTCACACCCCAGTGGGTGATCAGACAAGAAAAATGATCAATTGGAAATCAACTAACCTGGACATTGGTCTGCAGAGCAGCTCCGGCGTGGAAGGCCACCTGACTGGCCTCATGCACCACTTTCATTTGCCCCATCAGAAGGTTCAACTGAAGAAGAGCTTCCTTGGCGGCAGTCGGTGGGTCGTCTGGGGTTTGATACGCAGTGAAAAGTGATGCTGGCAGAGCAATCGAAGCAGTCGCTGGGTCTGAGGCATGGAGTTGTATTGGTGCAGCAGTGGTCTGAGCAGCTGATCCTGATGGGTAATCAGTCGACAGCGGGACGGCGAAAGTAACGTTGGTATGAGCCGGATCTGTCAATCGCTCGATTGCCGTCCCAGCCGTCACGGTCGACTGAAGAACTTGGACCTCAGGCCCTTTCCTGCTCAGTTCATTGTCCTTTCTCCTCCTTCCCCTCAGCGGTACTTCTTCTTCATCGTCCGCGAGCACAACAACGTCTCGTGGAACTGCAACAAACAGAGAAACTCATAGAGATGGCCGACAGACAGTCTAGTCATCCAAATAAATTCGAGTCGGGCAGACTTACTGGCTTTGGAGGTAGATGCGTCGTCAGTTTCCTCGTCGTCTGGGGTCTTGTCGATGTCCATATCAGTCGTAGCTGAGGCCAGGCTGTAAAGGTTCGTCATCCAGTCGGTCAGTACAAGAGAATCGGTCGAAACAAAAAAATACGGGAAGAACATTTACCCAGAAGCAATGGGAACGTCCATCTTGATTCTAGGCAAGGTCTTCCGAGCCTTCGAAGGATTGATCTTGGGCTGCTTGGTGACCTTCTCAGCCAATTCTGGAGTCGAAGATCGAGTGCGGTTCTGAGATGGAGCGCTCGACGCCCCAGCTTTGTCGCGCCTGCCCGCGGGATCGTGGTGCTGCTTGGATCGGTGTTCAGAACGAGGTGGTGAGTCGACTACTTCCTCATCGTCCGACTCATCGCTCTCATCCTCATCATCGTCGCCAGGTGACTCCCACTCGCCGCTCTCCTCCGCACTGTCCTCGCCCTCTTGGTCCTGCTCCAGAGCTTGTTCACCATTGGGCATCGAGTACATCTCTGTGTAAATCTACAAAACAAGGAGCTGAGTGGAAATCAGTCGGATTAACAAATAGTCAGAAAACATATCTGAATTCAGTCAGTTGTAATGGTCGAACCTTGTCTGTATGGTTGCTGTCGCTGAAAGGGTTGACCCTCCTGGTGCCCCTGGGGTTGTCTTTGATTCCGGTGATGCCCCTCAACTACTGGGCCACTATTTTGGCCGCCATCTCCTCCGGATGAACCCGAGCGGTGTCACTAGCCCCAGAGTACATCCACATGGAGTGGTCACGAGCTTGGAGTGGTTGGATACGTTGACTGAGGAACACCTCCAACAGATCCATGCCGGTGACACCTTGGTTGATCAGTTGAACTACTCTCTCGACCAACATGCCCATCTCCGCTTTCTCCGTGGCGGTCACTTTCAACAAAGAAGGAGTCTGAACACGATCAAAAGAGAAAGGGGGGAGTCCACTCGACTGGCCCGGGGTCGCAATATCCTGGCAGTAGAACTAGGTCGAATGCTAGTCCCTGACCGACTCAGGAAGAGTCATCGAAGGGAAGGAACTCCACTTCCTCTTCTGGATACCAGACCCCCACACATCTGGATAACATGGGTTTTCTCGTCGTTTGAGTTTGCTTTGTTCACTGTCTGGGAACGAATGGTAAAGATGTGCTTGAAAAGACCCCAGTGCGGTCGGCACCCCAGGAAGTTCTCGCACATGGATACTAATGCAGCAAGATATGTGATGGTGTTGGGAGTAAAGTGATGGAGTTGAGCCCCAAAGAAATTCAGGAAACCTCGAAAGAAGGGGTGTGGAGGAAGCGAGAAGCCACGGTCGACATGAGTAGCGAGCAAGACACACTCACCCGGTCGCGGTTGCGGCTCCGTTTCCCCCTCCGGCAGCCGCGCAGACTTATGGACGATCAGCCCTAACTCGGCCATATCGTCCAAGTCTTCCTGCCGAAGTGAGGATCGGATCCAATCCCCCTGGATCCAACCCGACAGCAGCCCCGAGCGCGACGAAGATCCCTGATTCGTCTTCTTGCTTTTCGTCGCCCCCGTCGCCTTCTTTGCGCGTTCCAGCGCTGCCATTTTCTCCTTCCCCATGGCGGCAGAGCAGCGGCGTCGAGAGTGGAGGAGCTGAAGGAGGTGAAGGAGCATGAGGAAGAAGAAGGAGAATAGGCACACACAGTGCGGACTCCTCGGCCTCGCCGCTTTTAAAGGCCCACTTCCGAGTGGCTGACGCGTGGGGCCAGGCGATCCTGTCAAATCCTTTAAACAATGACACACGGGATACGTGGCGAAAAAGGTGGCGCGGAAATCGAAACGTCCTATTTATCTACTCCGCTTACCACGGCACTCTCCGCCTGGCTCACTTCCACCAAAATTTCGAATCCCGCGAAATCTGGGATCATCTACAACCGATCACGCCAAAGATTCCATACCAAGGATGACACTCGACGGGTGACATTATAAAAACCAGTCCGCAATTTCTGAATCGATCAAGGCGACTGAAACGAAGCCGAAGTTCAAGCAACTGGCCTCCATTTAGAGATGAAGGTGAGTCAAAACAAGAATAAAGGAAAGGGAAACTTCCTCTTCTTTCCACTCGGACCTCAATCCATTTGGGGGCTAATGACGAGGACATAAACCTAGGGTAGGGTAATAGGCCTGACCTATACGTCCTACCTAAGGTCCTTGTCCTAGAAGCAAAGAAGTTCAAGAGTAAATAGAGGGAGCCTAACAAAGGTGTCGAGTGCAATCCACTCGACCTACCATTCACTCGGAAGACCCCTCCTTGTTTAGGTCACTCGACCATTAAACCACTCGATGTGCAGAAGATCTAAAGCCACTCCGCGCAGCAACGGTTGGGCATTTACTCGTATATTTAATGATCATTTACAACACTTTATTGCAGACGCTACCTGGAACGCTTTCCCTTTATGAACATTGAACACTGTGTAACGGAGGGGAGCTGGGGTCCTGGCGCACTCTATATAAGCCACCCCCCTCCTCTGAGACAAGGGTTCACACCTTTGAAAACACACACAAACATAATCCAGTCGACCGCCTCCAGGCTCCGAGACGTAGGGCTGTTACTTCTTCTGAGAAGGGCCTGAACTCGTAAACTCGTGTGTACAACTTCGTCATAGCTAGGATCTTGCCTCTCCATACTTACCCCCCTATTCTACTGTCAGTCTTAGTACCACGACACGGGCTCCTGTTCATCCAGCCTCCACTGCGCGCTACTCCACCGGCTACTGTTCAACCAGCCCTCTCCACGGGCTCCTGTTCAACCACCCCTCCACGGGCTACTGTTCATCCAGCCCTCCACCATCTACTGTTCATCCAGCCCTCCACGGGGTCGTCCTGTTCATCCAGCCCTCCACGGGGTCCTATTCATCCAGCCCCAACTGGCTCGATCGATCGGGGTCCTGTTCATCCAGAGGCATCACCATGGGGTCCTGTTCATCCACCCCCACCAAGAACTGTTCATCCAACCCCCCCCCCCAGCAACGCTCACTGTTCATCCAGAGGCAGCATCAATCGGCTTCAGTTAGCAGCAGTAGCGAAGGAATCGCTCGATCAGGTTCAGTAACGTAGCTAGTGCAATCGCTTGGGTTCAGTTAGAGCCCAACGCTTCGCACACATGCGCGTACGTGTACGAGAGAAACGCGCATCGCTCGGCCCCGACCACCCACCGTAACCGGGAACACCCCGATATTTTCCCCGCCCTTGCTTCTACCATGGTTTTTTCCGTCATGGACGGCCCAAAGAATGTCATGCAGCTGCGTCTCCGGCCCGCCCAGGACGAAAAGCCCATTTTCTGTCATGATTTTTTGTCATAGAAGTAGGAGCCCACCACATCCATGATGATACCGTGTTTTGTCACAATTATCGTCATAGAAGTGTCATAAGTATGACAAAAAAAAATTCGTTCGGCCCAAAATGTCACAGATGTGTCTTTTTTGTAGTGTTACATGTAGAATACGGAGGACGTACTTGCTACACATTTCGTTTGGCCAAAAATCTGACGGGATGTTGGGTGTTTCGTTGCTCGCTGCACTACATGTCAAAAAAGTAAAGTCACCACTCAATCCTCATGGTTTTTGCATGTACTAGTGTTCTATGGGAGGACATACATATGGACTTTGTTTTAATTTTACCTCGAACAAAGAAGGGGAGGGATAGCATATTTGTTGTCGTCGATAGATTTTCAAAAATAGCACACTTTATACCATGTCATAAAGTGATGCTGGTGATTTGTTCTTTTGTGAAATAATTCGCTTGCATGGTATGCCAAATTCTATTGTTTCAGATCATGATACTAAATTTCTTAGCCACTTTTGGAGATTCTTATGGGCTAAGTTGGGGATGAAATTGCTTTTCAATACTACATGTCACCCCGAAATTGATGGACAAACAGAAGTAGTTAATAGAACATTGTCTGCTATGCTTAGCGTTGTTTTGAAGAATGACATGAAAATGTGGGAAGAATGCCTGCCTCATACTGAATTTCCTTATAATCGTTCAGTGCATTCTACTACTAAGATGTGCCCTTTTGAAATTGTGTATGGTTTCCTACCTCGTGCACCTATTGATTTTTTGCCTCTTCCATCTTCGAAGATGGCTAATTTGGATGCTAAACAACATGCTGAATTGATCTTGAAAATGCATGAGTTAATAAAGGAAAACATTGAGGTATGAATGCTAATACAAACTTGCTGGAGATAAGGGTAGAAAACATGTTGTATTTGCACCTGAAGATCTTGTTTGGTTACATTTATGCAAAGATAGGTTTCCTGAATTGTGCAAGTCAAAGCTCATGCCACGTGCTGATGGTCCTTTTCAGGTGTTAGAGAAAATAAATGATAATGCATACAAACTTGAGCTGCCTGCAGATGTTGGGGTTAGTCCCATTTTTAACATTGCAGATTTGAAGCCTTATGTGGGAGAGGAATTCGAGCTTCCGTCGAGGACGACTTCAATTCAAGAAGGGGAGGACGATGAGGACATCACTAATACAGTTACACCCATAACCCCTACTACTACTACACATATTGGACCAATTACTAGAGCTCGCATGTGCCGATTAAATTATTATGTACTTTTGTTTCTTGGTAATGATTCTAATGTTTATCAGAATATGATGCTGCCTAAATTGGATACATTTATTTTCCTTATAAACGAAGGAGCCATCATGGACAAGAAGGATAAACATTGGAGCATGCTCAAGCATGGAGATGATGGCATGCGCAAGGAGAACAAAAACAAAGTTGCTGGTGGAGTTTTCAGCACTTTGGAGCCACCATGATGACATACGAAGGACATGGACGAAATATACAAGATAGCCTTTCATAAATTTTGTCCATAGCTTAATATAGGTGTTGTGCCACCTTATTTTTGGGCAGGCCCATGTAATTTTGAAATACACTTAATAGGCTATTTTTAGAGTCCGTATTAATAGGGAAAACAACTTAGGCATAATTTAGTCCCACCTTGCCAAGGGTGGACGAAATTCCCCTCTCTCTCCCTATAAATCCAGCCCTTAGGGCGTCGTTTTAGACTTGGGTTTTCTTTAGATTAAAGTTCGCCATAGCGCAACGCGCGTACTTCGTTTGTGTCCAACAACAAGGCCAAGACGTTTCATAACCCCACTTTGATCAATAAAGCCTTCCTCTTAAATTTGCAATATCCAGATTGCAATCTCAGTTTCTTGCTTGTTCTTTGTTTGCTTGCAGGAAATAGACCCTCATGGTCAGGTTGATGATGCTCCGCTGTATTCAATAACCTCTTGGAGTTGGTTTAGCGATTGCTAAGACGCGACGTCCGTTCGTAGTCGGATCGTCAAAGTTGACTTTCACCAAAACAATCATCGAAAGATGGGACACCTTTGCCTCTATAACACACATCTCTCCTCCCGCCCCTTGGTCCATTTTACAACTGCATGTCCCTCTTTTAGTCTCCCTCTCCCTCTCCCTCTCTCCCTCCCTCCTCTGTCTCTCTCTCTCTTGGAGAGAGTTGAAAAGAGGGACGTAGAGGAAGAGAGAGAGGTCTCTCTCTACCTTTCCTTGACATACACATCACAAATGCAGGCTAAAAAAGTATAGAGACTACCACTTAATCCAGATTCACTTTGTGCTAGAATTTTGAACGCCGAGTATTATCCAAATCAAAGCATCCTTGAGGTTGGACCGGAAAAAGAGCATCTTTCACTTGGCAAAGCACTGTGTGAGGCATGCAAACTTTTAACAACGGTTGTATATGGAGGGTAGGAAATGGTGATAGCATAAATATGTGGAAAGATCCTTGGATACCTACCAGCCCAAACAGAAAGATATTGAATGTGCATGGGATAGTTCTTTTGGATGAGGTATCAGTTTTGATTGATTCGGTGACTGGACCGGTTGTTGATGCTACTCGTATCCTTAAAATTCCTCGTAGCATTAATGGAGTTGATGACTTTGCAGCTTGGCACTACAACCATTTTGGTACTTTTAAGTGAGTTCAGATTATCATGTTGAGTGGAATCATCAATTTTGGTACTTTTAAGTGACTTCAAATGGCCTCTTCTTCATCGGGTTCAAATCCTATATGGAGGAAAATATGGAGTCTGGTTGTACCTGGGAAGGTAAAAATGTTTTGTTGGAGAGCCCTACATGCATTCCTACCGCTGAAATCAAATACAAATTGAAGGGGAATGTCCGATCTGCCATATCCATCCAGAAGATATTAAACATCTACTGTTTGGATGCACTCCGACGCAAAATCTTTAGGAACTTCTGAATCTGGATGAACGTATATTTGCACGCTTGGCTTTTGACCGATCAGGATCAACTGTACTTGAAGAACTACTTGATACTTCTACTGTACCCAAATCTCCAGCCAGTTTTGCTATTTCACATCTAAATGTGAAATAACTATCTCACATCTAAGTCTAGAGTCTTTGGAAGATTCGTGCAAACGTGTTTGTCTCGTTGTTGCGCTTGCTTGTGGTGCGTTGTCTCGCGCGGCCGTGTCCAGGTCGATGCTAGTTGGGGCTGGGCCATTGTTTGTTTTCTTTCGCGACTATGGTGCATGCACACGTCTTGAAGTTGGCTCACGACTGTTTTTTTTCCTTATTTTCTTTTTTCCTTTTACTTTCTTTTTTCATTTATGTGTTTCAAATTCTTAAACTTTTTCAATTCATTTTTTTCTTATTTTTATTTTTTATCTTTTTCATTTTATTATTTTCTAAAAATCCATGAATTTTCCTCATTGCTCTTAGTTGACTGTTCAACACCAAACTAGGGTTGTCTTTTTTCTTGTTTCAGTTGCAAGTCCACTCTCAACTTGTAACTGGAGTCTAATCTTTTTTCGTCCCAGTTGAAATCACACCCTTGACTCGCAACTGGGCCTCGCCATTTTTGTTGTGTCATTTGCAAGTCTATCCTCAACTCGCAATTGGGGTTTGTAACTTTTTTGTTCTAGTTGCAAGTCCACCCACGACTCGCAACTGCGACCCAACATATTTTTGTCCCTGTTGCAACTTCATCCTCGACTCGCAACTGGAGCCCGGTCTTTTTTGTGACAATTGCAAATCAACCCTCGACAGCCAATTGGGCCTGAACTTTTTTTTCAGTTGCAAGTCCACAGTAGACTCGCAACTGGGGCCCGACCTTTTTTGCATTGGTTCCTTTTTTCCAGGTTTCATTGTTTATTTCTTGATTTTTATCGGGCTTTTTTGTTTTCCTTTATTTATTTCTTGGTTTTCATTGTTTTCATTCCTTTTCATAGGTTTTCTTCAGTTTTCATTTTCTTTTTTTGGTTTTCTTTGCTTTTCCTTTTTTGGGTTTTATTGGGTTTCTTCATTTTTCTTTGTTCTTTTGTCGATTTTCATCGGTTTCCTTTTTTTCAACACATGTGAACTTTTGTAATATACATTCTTTTTTTTTGCGGGTGTTGTAACACACATTCAACATTTTTTTGTATGCATTAAAAAACATATTATATATAGATGTTTAACTGTTTGACATACATGATTAACATTTGTTTCTTCTTTATTTTTTTAAATCCATGATTATTTAAAACTGATTTAGCAATGTCCCACCATGTAGTAGTTAACAGCCCAGTACTTAATCACTCGATGCACACACTAGTCCCATTATACCATCATGCAATGTACTGTAGCACAGCGAAGCACCAGCATTCATGGCAACTATAGCAAAAGAGTGCAACATCAGAATGTAAAGATATTGCAGCGTTTTGTGTTTGTCGTCACTGCGTCCTACTGTAGTTTGATAGCAACGCGGCCGAGTCACAGCGCGCACGAGCCCGCCGTACGGGACGGTCGTTGTGCGACGTGCACTATTAAATTTATTCATGTTTTTCAGAAAATGTTTGAAATTTTCAAATGTGTCCACACTTTAGAAACTGTTTGGGGATTTTAAAAAATTGTTCACGTTTTCAAATTTTGTTTGTGGAGAAATTGTTTATAATACCAAATTTTTGTTCTTATTTTTCAAAAAAGTTTGGAATTACAAATTGTATT
Organism: Aegilops umbellulata; assembly: GCA_032464435.1. NCBI lineage: Eukaryota > Viridiplantae > Streptophyta > Magnoliopsida > Poales > Poaceae > Aegilops > Aegilops umbellulata. Next base: position 93,532,323 of record CP136054.1, on the reverse strand, counting down.
CCCATTTTTTTCAAAAAATTTAAATTACTTGGGTTTCGAAATATATTCAACATTTTTAATTTGTTCACAATTTGCAAAAAAAAGGTTTCAAAAGATTTCAAAAATGTCTTCTAATGTCGACGCTGTATTACGTTATTTAAATTCCTCGCTTGGTAAATTACAATAGCAGTCATCGGCTGGAGTGGTAGGAGCTGGCGTTCCTCAGTGCAAGTATCCTGCACTCCAACGGATTGTGTGCTCCGGCTGCATCCTATGCAGCTCGGCCATCAGATACAGAATACAGGGACAGGATGAAACCCGAACGCCCCGCTGTTAGAATTTTGCAAAAAAGCGCCCCATGTAAGCACAGAATAGCAGTAATGCCCCACCACTTAGCTGTGCCACAACAGAAAGAACAAACTAGGGCATCAGGGGCCGGCGACGGAGCTCGTCGTGGGATCTACTGCCACACTGGCCGAACAAGCTTGCCGCAGTACGGACGTATTGTACTCCAACGTCCAGCGGAGAACTCGCCCCACCTCGGCCCCGCCATTATCCACCTCAGCGCAACCCACTCCACACCCACACACGCCTGCCTAGCTCCGCCATCAGCCGAAGCACCTAATCCACTAGAGTACGGGATACTTCCTCGGATGTGACTATCTCACGTCTAAGTTGTGACATCAGCAAAAGTCAACGATCGTCTAGTCGTTTCTTTTCTTCGCGGTGAAAAAAGTTGTATGTAATGCAGTGCTCTTCATAGGAATCGAACTCAAAGTATCCTGTACTCCAGTGGATTAGGTGCTCCGGCTGCACCATACACACCAGAGCCGCTAGATACAGAATATAGGGACACGATGAAGCCCCAACTCCCCACCTTTGAACTTTTGCAAAAAGAACCCCGTGTAAGTATAGAATAACTGAACAGTTCGATCACCGGATGTGATGCTCCCTGTTTTGGAACGGAAAGGACACAACTATGCTGCTCCAGCAGCTCGGGGTGTGCCTGGACCGTCGACATGTTTTAATGTAAGTAGAAGACGGAGCATCTCTGGGACAGGTTTCGTTTTCAAGCATTTTCTGGAGAAAAATTGCACAACTGATTTATGCAAGTAAATGTACAATTTCTGGCCAACATGTGCGCTCAGTTTGTTTCCAAACAAATGAAAAGATCTGTTCCACTTTAGAGAGATAGAAAAGTTTTATAAGGACCTTAATGTACAAAGCAAACAAAAAATTGTCACTGGCTGCTGGGAAGGCACTATTTGGTTGTCCTAAACATTCAAAAAACTTAAAATGATGTCCAAAAAATCTTAAAACTCCAGAAAGAGACACAGGAGCTCCTAGAAACTTTAACCTTCGTCCATTACATATAAATATGGTACGGGTAGTGACAGGAAATTTCCAAGCTGATATACAAAAAGAGACATGTTCCATAGGAAGTGCACATTACAAAAACAAAACGTTCAGGAAGGTGATTTGTGGCTAATTTGAAGTAAAGAAAGAGTTTAACCATGATTTTAACTGGTGAAATCTACATGACAAATGCGAAGACTACAGTGTCGGGTGTATGAAACACCACCGTCATTACAAAATGATCAATCAACAATCATCCATTGGCATTCCACCTCCGTTTTTAGTTCATCTTGACATTGCGAAGTTAATATTAAATAGCAATAATATGTCTTGGATGCTTTCTAAATTGGACTCATGAAAACACACATAATTCTATTGTCAAGCACATACTTCAACGATCAAATCTCGATGTTGCTTATAAACCAGGTATATCAGACACGTATATATTGCACCAAGATGTCCGCTTCCATGGCATGTGCTGCAAAATATCAAACAAGTTTTAGTGAAAGACTTCCCAATTCTGAACATGTTTTAATCAAACAGGAGCAAAATATAAACACACCATTTGAGCTACTGCAACCAACTTAGAAAATAGAATAATCTATCTTGAAACTTTTTGGATATTGCTTGTTGTGCAAAGAAGAAAACAAAGTGCGTTACTAAAAGCTGACGAAAGACATACTATTTAAATTCTTGCATAATATGACAAATAAATACCATGGAAAAGTTGCTAGCATCATCTTCAAGTCTCATCATTATAGTTGACCCGACACTTGAAGCAATGCTTGCCATTGACTCCATCCTTCCCTGTTCCATGCAGAAATTAGTTTTAGATATTACATTTAGCAACAACTAAGAGTTAGATTATCATGAAAGCTATAGCACAACGAAGTCTAAGAAAACAGCAATCCCATGCTAAAGTAGCGAAGAATGATAATATATATGGAATGCGCATTTAGATGAGCTAAGGAAAAGAAAAGGAGTTTTTGTGAAAATGGACTTGAGTACAGCAGCATAATTTAGCATGGCTTTTATGCCATGGACAACTAGAATTTAACATGTAGATATGTAGGAATGTAATGCCATTTTTTCATACCTATAGGAACATATTGCAAGTGTTAATGAATCTTAGTCTTGCGCGGTTGTGCCTACAAGCAGAGTATTACAGCTCGTGCCAACAGGCACTTCATGTTCAAGAATTGAACAGGTAGATAAAATTACTTCACTCATGTTCACTACCAGGCTAATTGCTAGAATATGAAATCTAGGCATAATTGCTAGAATATGCAATCTAAGCAAAACATAGCAATTTCCCTGACTAATTTTGTCACGCCCTGATATAGAAAGATATCTACTCAAGATAGGATTGGTTACTGATGACCCACAAGTATAGGGGATTAATCATAGTCCTTCCGATAAGTAAGAGTGTCGAACCCAACGAGAAGCAGAAGGAAATGACAAGTGGTTCTCAGCAAGGTAATTTCTGCAAGCACTGAAATTGTTGGTAACAAATAGTTTGATAGTAAGGTAATTTGTAATGAGCAAGTAACGTTAACGGTAAATAATGTGCAGCAAGGTAGCCCAATCCTTTTGTGGCAAAGGACAGGCCAGAACGGTTTTTATAATAGGAAAAACGTTCTTGAGGGGACACGGGAATTTCATCTAGTCACTTTCATCATGTTGGTTCGATTCGTGTTCGCTACTTTGATAATTTGATATGTGGGTGGACCGGTGCTTAGGTGTTGTTCTTACTTGAACAAACCTCCTACTTATGATTAACCCCCCACCCCCCTGCAAGCATCCGCAACTAATAGTAAAGTATTATTATAAAATCTAACCATAGCATTAAACTTTTGGATCCAAATTTGTCCCTTACGAAGTAGCGCATAAACTAGGGTTTAAGCTTCTGTCACTCTAGCAACCCATCATCTAATAACTACTCCACAATGCATTCCCTTAGGCCCAAATATGGTGAAGTGCCATGTACTCGACGTTCACATGACACCACTAAGGGAATCACAACATACATATCATCAAAATATCGAACACATATCAAGTTCACATGATTACTTACAACAAGATTTCTCCCGTGACCTCAAGAACAAAAATAACTACTCACAAATGATAATCATGCTCAAGATCGGAGGGGTATTAAATAGCATAATGGATTTGAACATATAATCTTCCACCAAATAAACCATATAGTAGTCAACTACAAGATGCAATCAACACTACCAGTCACCCACAGGTGCCAATCCGAGGTTCCAGTACAAAGATTGAACACAAGAGATGAACTAGGGTTTGAGAGGAGATGGTGATGTTGAAGATGTTGATGGAGATTACCTTTCCAAATAAGAGAGGGTTGGTGGTGATGACGTTGACGATGATTTCCCCCTCCGGGAGGGAAGTTCCCCCGATGGAATCGCTCCGTCGGAGGGCAAAAGTGCTCCTGCCCAAGTTCCACCTCGAGACGGTGGCGCTCCGTTCCGAAAGTCCTCCCCTTATTTTTTTTCTATGTCAAATGACTTATATACCAGAAGAGGGGCACCGGAGGTGGGCCGAGGAGGGCACAACCCACCATGGCGCGCCTAGGGTGCCTGGCGCGCCTAGGTGGGTTGTTCCCACCTGGTGGGCCTCCTCCGGTAGTTATTTGCTCCATTATTTCCTTTTATTCCAAAACAATTCTTCGTAAATTTTCAGCTCATTTGGAGATGTTCATAATATATAATTCTGACGTAGCTTTTTCAGGTCCAGAATTCCAGCCGCCGGTATTCTCCCTCTTTGTGCAAACCTTGCATATTATAAGAGAAAAGGCATTATAATTACTCCAGAAAGCATTATTATGCATAAAACATAGTAAATAACAGTAAGTAAACATGATGCAAAATGGACGTATCAACTCCCCCAAGCTTAGACCCCGCTTGTCCTCAAGCGAAAAACCGAAATCGAGAAGTCCAGATGCTTAGAGAGAGGTGTCGATAAAAACAAAATACGGACAGAGAAGCATCATGGACATTATTAAAACAGCAACAAACTTTATCATAGAACTTTTACCACATAACTTTTATCATAAACTTCTCATGAACAAGCGACAATTCATCACAACATCGAATTATAAAGCATAAACTCTATTGAAAACCAAAAAACTATGTTCTCAGTCAACTTCGCTACTACAATTCATCATCTTTTCAGGAAGGGTCATGTATCGGAGCCTTTTGGCAAGTCCACATACTCAACCATCATATAATCTTCTATGATTGCTAACACCCACCGCATACGAATCAGTAAAAAGTTTCAACCAGACACATAGCAAGATAGGGGCTTATAGTTTCGCCTCCCGACGTATTCACCTCAAGGGTGATGTCAACAATAATAACTCATGCTCACTCATATCCAACTGGGTATATGTGCATAGATCTTTACTCGCCACATGATGCTTGCAAAAAAGAAAATAAAAAGGAATAGGGAAGAATACTTTGACTCTTGCATAAAAGTAAATGCATAAAAGTAAAAGATAGGCCCTTCGCAGAGGGAATCAGAGGTTGTCATGCGCTTTTTGGTTTGTATGCTCAATATCTTAGTGCAAACGAACGTCACGTTGTATTGCATCTTATGATAGCAACCTTTATTATGCAGTTTGTCGCCTTTATTATTTTTCCATCACAAGTTCATACAACGCTAAATTTTCTCTAACACTAAATGATCCAACACATTTAGAAGCGATTTTATTGCCTTATTGCACCGATGAAAACTTACTTGAAGGATCTTACTCCATCTATAGGTAGGTATGGTGGACTCTCGAAACAAGATTTGGGTTTAATGGTTTTTGGATGCACAAGTAGTATCTCTACTTAGTGCGGAATTTTTTGGCTAGCAAAGATAGGGGCAAGCACCACATGTTAAAGTATCTATGACAATATAAGTTCTATGTGAATATGAACAAACACAAATCATTACATTGCCTTCCTTGTCCAACGTTAACAATTTTGGCATAAAATATTTTGATGGGGGCTCACAATCATAAAAGATGTCCAAGATAGTGTATTTACATGTGAATCTTCTCTTCCCTTATTAATTCTTTCATGAATTGCATCATTGACCAATGCTATGTTTGTCAATCTCCAATAAATTTTACCACTTATAATTTTCCTTATGTGATGTTATTACTTACCATAAGATTAGCATATGATCATTTTCATTATTCTTTTCCTTTATTTGGATTGAAAAGAAAAAGTAAAGAAAGCAAAACTCGAACTAAACTTTATTATATATCTCGCACACGATTACAAAGATAGATAGACCACTAAGCAAAACACTCAAAAAGGATCAAACTAAACTTTTATTCAACTAATTCAAAAGATAACTAAAGATCGAACTAAGAAAAATAAAGGCAAAAGAGGTGGTGTGATACGATACCGGGTGTCGGTGTCAAAATCGGCTGATCTCGGGTAGGGGGGCCCAAGCTGTGAGTCTAAGGATCAATGGTAACAAGGGACAATGGGGACACAATGTTTACCCAGGTCCGGGCCCTCTTAATGGAGGTAAAACCCTACGTCCTGCTTGATTGTATTCGATGAGTATTGGGGTTACAAGAGTTGATCTAACTCGAGATCGTAATGGCAAAACCCTAGCTGTCTAGCATATGGTTATTCTGATAGCCCCTACGGACTAACCCCTCCGGTTTATATACACACCGGAGGGGCCTAGGGTTGTACAGAGTCGGTTTGCAAAAGAAGGAATAATACATCCGGACACCAAACTTGCCGTCCACGCATACAGGAGTCCTACCCAGACACGAGAGATGGTCTTCCACTTTTATCTTCATGGCCCATCAGTCCGGCCCATATCAAATAGACCAGACAATTGAGGACCCCCGAATCCAGGACTCCCTCACCGAGGCACATCCCCCAAGCTTGGCACAAGCCAAGGGGAGTACCATACCCGATACTCTAGTCTACTTTGGTGGTGAAGAAGGTGATGGGGGTGGTGGTGATGAAATAGGATCTTGCTTATCCCTAGGCTCAAAAGATACTCCAATCTGCGGATGACGCTCTGGAGGGCAATGATGTGCTCTAGCAATAGAATATTTTCAAGAGTGAGATATTTGCTTTGAACACGAACCGTTTCAATAGTCCTAAAAGCTTCCGCGGGCAAGGCCTACTCTACTGCTGGAGATTCATCTACAGTAGCTTCCTTGCTCTTGCCCCCCTTGAAGGATTCTTTTGGTTCTTCTCTCTTCAGTTCCATCTTCATCAACCAAGCATCCTCTTCTACGTTGCTGGAGGAGGGAGAAGAAATGATGCTTGGCTTAAAAAAAAGCTCTGACAGAATTCAGCAAGAAACAAAAACAGAAGATTTCTCTGCGATACGGTAGTCAATAGGTTCGGGGGGTATATAAAGATTTTTTATCTTGAGAAACAAGCAAACGGGAGAAAAACGGAGTCCGGAAGGTACCCGAGATGGGCACAACCCACTTGGTGTCTTGTGCCCTCCTTGGTTGCCTTCTGGGTTGTTTATTATTTTCCTAATTTTTGTAATATTCCAAAACCGACAAAAAATATTTTTGTGGATTTTTTGAAGTCCGTTTATACCTCCTATTTTTCACGATTATGGAGTGTTCCGGCAGGTTTGTTTTATGTGTTCCTCCGGTGTCATAGTTTGGATAATATTGCTTTCAACATTAATAGACGTACCTAAGATATGGTGTTTGATTCTTTGCCCATTGATAACCTTCGGGTTAGTACCTTCGGCATTCATTACTGCAGGTTGCTGCTAACGCGACACTACGATCAGAGACCCTTCGATGAAACTGTGTGCGATGCAATAATAGAAAATGGGGGTGTAAAAAATCCGTCAAAAAAGGTGCAAAATGTTTGCGATGACGGATGCATCAAACATGGTTCAGATTTTAGTTGCGTGTGCGAAGTAGGGCATACGGTTGATCCAGACGAACTGTTTGCGATTAGACAGAACAACAAAAACGGGCAGCCATATCAATGTGTGTGCGATATATGGCATACAGTTCGCTTCGATGAACTGTTTGCTATTAGGGAAAGGAACAGAAACGGTCAGCCAGATCAAGGTGTGTGATATACGGCATACGGTTCAGTCGAATGAACTGTTTTCGATTAGGGAAGAGAACATAAACGGTTCAACTTAACAAGATGTGTGTGATACACGGCAAAAATGCCCGAAGGTTAATTCGAGAACAAGTACACAGAGGTTAATTTGACATACATGACTTATAAGTTTCACAAAAATCATATCACTTTTTGGAAAACATTTAATTGCGTTGAATCTATATAGTGCTTTGTCCTATTAGTTGAATTAACCTCGAGGTCCATGTTTTGGAAACATGTCGTAAAGTAACGGGACAGACCTTCATTCAAGCCAATCAACATGTGTTCAAATTTTTTTAACAAAAAGTAACGAGATAGACCTTCTTCAAGCCAATCAACATGTGTACAAAAAGCAAAAAATGTCAAAAAAAATACAAAACAAGGACCTCGAGGTTAATTCAAATAATATGATGGAGCACTATATACATTCAACGCAATTAAATGTTTACAGTGACCCATCACATCAGTTAATTTAACATCGAGGCCACTTTCCATCCGGTCACCCATCTGATAACTACTCAAGCCTCAGCACAGTTAACTTGGGAGTTCTGTTAGATGAGCTATCGGTAGGGAAGCTGGTCCTTGATGCTGTAGGATCCCTCTTTGCATCATTTATTGGGCACCCAGATGACCGACTGTTGCCGCCCAATGGTCAATGCCACGTCCCCCGCGAATGTGCCCGACATGATCGATGGTGTACTCGAGGTCGAAGCCGACCACTTGGTACTTCTCCTCGGCAAGGAACTGCTCCATAGTTTGGATGGAGCTGTCCACCAAGACCGGATCGTTCATGTACACCACTGAGAGGGCCTCCCCCCTCACGTGGGTATCCACTATGTGATGGGGGTGAACTGCCTGCCGTTGTCGTCGTCGGCCGCTGGGGGCGCCATTGGAGCCACGGGGATCACCATTGGAACCGCTGGATGTCCTCTCTGTATGTGTCGTCGTGGTTGTGCTTATTATGTCGTGCGCCGGCCCCAAACACTGGCAGCACAACTTATAAATTGATGGAGTACTAGTTACAATGATGCATATAATTAAGCAAAGGGATCGCACATGTCTGTATTGACTGGAATATGAATGCAATAGCACAATAAGAATTAAGGCCACGATGATGCGATCGCAGTGGTGGTTATAGGAGGCAAGAAGAAAGATGCATCCATCAACGTATGACCTCCTCCTCCTCAACTCAGTGCGCCGGGCCACCGACCAGCGGCTAAGGAGCGACGGCTTTTGTGGAGAGGTTAAGGTGCTTCTCAGCAAACGCATCCAAGGCTTCCAGCCGGTTGAAGAAGGCCAATGTTGTAGCGTCCTCACTGGCCTTGTAGATGCCTATGTACATGATTTGCTCGTACACGTGGGTGTGTAGGTCAACGAATTCTTGTAGGGCGAGGTGCCTCGCGGAGAGCGCGACTTCCAGGTGGACATTCTTCGTGGCGTCGGCGGGCAGTCGCAGGGCCACCAATGCTTGAAAGAGGTTCCGACCATGGAGGCCGATTACGGTGGCAGGCAATGAGGAGCCCAGGCGCGCGGGCTGGAGGAGTACGGCGATGTCGTCCATGAGCTTCTTGACAACGGTGAACTTGTTGGTGGTGGCAACGATCATCTGGTCCAACTAAGAGTCGTAGCTGGCGTCGACGGCGGCCATCCACCAGCCGTTCGCCAACACCGTCTCGAGACGATCCTCGGTGCCATGCCGCAGGCCGGCATCGTGGACCATCTAGCACAGCCGTTGGCCGCTCGTGCGCATCGCCGCCATGAGTCTGGAGTGAGCACTTTTGCGCTTAGTGTAGGTGCTTAGGAAAATGCTTAGGTGCGTATGATGTGGTAGATGCATTGGAATGGAGGGGCGCCTTTATATGAGTGCAAACTGCGTTGCATTCACATCGTGCTGCCTCTTTTCCCGATCCTCCTCCCATTACTTCCCTCATGCATTCACGATGCTAATTGAAGGAGGATGCATCATTGGTCGTTCAACATTTCGGGAACCGCTACCCTCTCCCTCGTCTGCATTAAAGTCGTATCGGGAACTGCACCGCCCGCTGTCAAATCGAATAGTATCGCGCCACCCGCTGCACGCCCGGCTGAACACGCCTCCTCGCCTCCATCCATGCTTAATTACTGAATGTTAGTTGCAAAAATTAGATACCGCTAGTGATTTTTAGCTTCATATTTTGACAAATCGCAGTGTTACAAGGTTGACAAATGGCAATGTTACTAGATCAACAAAGGTCAATCTTTCTAGTTTGAGAAATGGCAACATACCCGATATGACAGATGCAAATCTTACCAAATTGTTTGTAAGTGGTTCCACACGGGTCATCCAAAAGAACCATTTGCGTTGAAGCGATACACAAATCCTGCTCTCACTTTGCATATGGGTGTTCTATATCTAAAACATTTGCAATCAAGAGCCATTAAAACCTATAGCCATTAAAACCAAGACACGTGGTGTCACGTGAATGGTTAATAGAATGCACACAGTTTGAATTATACAAACGTTTGAGATATTAAAGTGGCAGCTACTTTTCAAAATGCCTTTGTTGGCTGTTATTCGAGTGCGCCTTCTCTCAAAATGCGCCTTCTCTCAAAATGGACACGAAAAATACCACAGCATGTCGGGTGCCATTCCATGATAGCATGCCAAGTTTCATGAATTTCAGACGAGTTTTGGATTTACTAGAATTTAAAAACAAAGTATCTCAACGTTTTGCCGGTAATCAACGGTGCCCTGGTGTTTGAAATTCATTCCCATTTCTTCAATGGGACCTAAGCATGCACCCAAGGACAAAGATTTGATTTTTCAACCAATTTATATGCACTGGAGCATGTGCATGTAGTTCAAATTTGAATTATGCACATAAATGCATTGAAAACTCATTTAATGCATAAAAATGTCCAAACGAACCCCGAAAAATCCCAAAAAATTGACACAACACTCCTGTTGTTCTATGTTGACATGAGAAATTTTCTAAAAGCAATAAAAGGCAATGGATATTGTTTCGTCCCCAAAGGTGGGACGTTCCCTACCGAAACCATCATGCTTGTTGTGAGAAGCTCTGGTTTGTGAGAAGCATATACCCAAACCTGCCCCAAATGGAACAAAAAAATTACCACGACATGTTGATGCCGCTCCATGATAGCATGCAAAGTTTCATGAATTTCAGACGAGTTTTGTATTTACTAGAATTTAAAAACTAGGTATCTCAATGTTTGCGGCCGAGTGACAGTGGCAGGGTGTTTGACATTCATTCTCATTTCTTGCATGGGACCTAAGCATGCAACCGAGGACACACACTTGAATTTTCAACCAATTTATATGCATTAGAGCATGTGCATGTAGTTCAAATTTGAATTATGCACATAAATGTATTGAAAACTCAATTGATGCATAAAAATCTCCAAACGATCCCCGAAAAATCCCAAAAATTGACACAACACTCCTGTTGTTCTATATTGACACGAGACATTTTTTGAAAGCAATAAGAGGCAATTGATATCGTTTCGTCCCCAAAGGTGGGAGTTCCCTACCGAAACCATCAGGCTTGTTGTGAGAAGCTCTGGTTTGTGAGAAGCGTATCCCCAAACCTGCCCCAAATGGGACAAAAAAATTACCACGGCATGTTGATGCGGCTCCATGATAGCATGCCAAGTTTCATGAATTTCAGATGAATTTTGGATTTACTAGAATTTAAAAACCAGGTATCTCAATGTTTGCGGCCGATTGACGGCGGCATGGTGTTTGACATTCATTCCCATTTCTTGCATGGGACCTAAGCATGCAACCAAGGACACAGATTTGAATTTTCAACCAATTTATATGCATTAGAGCATGTGCTTGTAGTGCACATTTGAATTATGCACATGAATGCATAGAAAACTTAGTTAATGTATAAATATGTCCAAGCGAACCCCGAAAAATCCCAAAAATTGACACAACACTCCTGTTGTTCTATGTTGACACTAGGAAAAAAATTGAAATTGAGAAGAGGCAATGGATATCGTTTCGTCCAGAAAGGTGAAACGTTCCCTACGGAAACCATGAGGCTTGTTGTGAGAAGCATATCCCCAAACCTGCCTCAAATGGGACAAAAAAATTACCACGGCATATTGATGCCGCTCCATGACAGAATGCCAAGTTTCACGAATTTCATATGAGCTTTGGATTTACTAGAATTTAAAAACCAGGTATCTCAATGTTTGCAGCCGAGTGACGGTGGCAGGGTATTTGACATTCATTCCCATTCCTTGCATGGGACCTAAGCAAGCAACCAAGGACACATATTTGAATTTTCAACTAATTTATATGCATTAGAGCATGTGCATGTAGTTCAAATTTGAATTATGCACATGAATGCATATAAAACTCAGTCGATGTATAAAAATGTCCAAGCGAACCCCGAAAAATCCCAAAAATTGACACAACACTCCTGATCTTCTATGTTGATGCTACCTCTCGAGCTTGTGTTGGTTTTCCCCGAAGAGGAGAGGATGATGCAGTAGAGTAGCGTAAATATTTCCCTCAGTTTTTGAGAACCAAGGTATCAATCCAGTAGGAGGCCACGCTCAAGTCCCTCGTAACTGCACAAAACGATAGAAACTCGCAACCAACGCGATTAGGGGTTGTCAATCCCTTCACGGTCACTTACGAGAGTGAGAACTGATAGATAATGTTTTTGGTATTTTTGGTTTAGAGATGCAAAGTAAAAAAGCAAAGCAAGATTAAAGTGATGGAGATTGATATGATGAGAATAGACTAGGGGGCAATAGGTTTCACTAGTGGCTTCTCTCAAGAGCATAAGTATTCTACGGTGGGTGAACAAATTACTGTTGAGCAATTGACAGAATTGAGCATAGTTATGAGAATATCTAAGGTATGATCATGTATATAGGCATCACGTCCGTGACAAGTTGACCGACTCCTGCCTGCATCTACTACTATTACTCCACTCATCGACCGCTATCCAGCATGCATCTAGAGTATTAAGTTAGAAACAGAGTAACGCTTTAAGCAAGATGACATGATGTAGAGAGATAAATTCATGCAATATGAAATAAACCCCATCTTGTTATCCTCGATGGCAACAATGCAATACGTGCCTTGCTGCCCCTTCTGTCACTAGGAAAGGACACCGCAAGATTGAACCCAAAGCCAAGCACTTCTCCAATGGCAAGAAAAAACCAATCTAGTAGGCCAAACCAAACTGATAATTCGAAGAGACTTGCAAAGATAACCAATCATACATAAAAGAATTCAGAGAAGATTCAAATATTATTCAAAGATAGACTTGATCATAAACCCACAATTCATTGGTCTCAACAAACACACCGCAAAAACAAGATTACATCGAATAGATCTCCAAAAGAGAGGGGGGAACTTTGTATTGAGATCCAAAAAGAGAGAAGAAGCCATCTAGCTACTAACTATGGATCCGAAGGTCTGAAATAAAGTACTCACACTTCATCGGAGAGGCTATGATGATGTAGAAGCCCTCCATGATGACGGCCCTCTCCGGCGGAGCTCTGGAACAGGCCCCAAGATCGGATCTCATGGATACAGAAGGTTGCGGCGGTGGAATTAGGTTTTTGGCTCCTGTTCTGATTGTTTGGGGGTACGTAGGTATATATAGGAGGAAGGAGTACGTCGGTGGAGCTTCGAGGGGCCCACGAGGCAGGGGGCGTGCCCTAAGGGGGGCACGCCCCCCACCCTCGTGACCGCCTCTTCGATGCCTTGGCGTAGGGTCCAAGTCCTCTGGATCACGTTCAGTGAGAAAATCACGTTCCCGAAGATTTTATTCTGTTTGGACTCCGTTTGATATTCTGTTTCTCTGAAACACTAAAATAGGCAAAAAAACAGCAATTCTGGGTTGGGCCTTCGGTTAATAGGTTAGTCCCAAAAATAATATAAAAGTGGAAAATAAAGCCCAATATAGTCCAAAACAGTAGATAATATAGCATGGAGCAATCAAAAATTATAGATACGTTGGAGACGTATCAGGCATCCCCAAGCTTAATTCCTGCTCGTCCTCGAGTAGGTAAATGATAAAAAGAGAATTTTTGATGCGGAGTTCTACTTGGCATAATTTCAATGTAAAACTTCTTAATTGTGGTATGAATATTCAGATTCGAAAGATTCAAGACAAAAGTTCATATTGACATAGAAATAATAATACTTCAAGCATACTAACAAAGCAATTATGTCTTCTCAAAATAACATGGCCAAATAAAGTTATCTCTACAAATTCATATAGTCTGGTTATGCTCCATCTTCACCACACAAAGTATTTAAATCATGCACAACCCCAATGACAAGCCAAGTAATTGTTTCATACTTTAACATTTTCAAAACTTTTTCAACCTCCACGCAATACATGGGCGTGAGCCATGGATATAACACTATATGTGGAATAGAACGGTGGTTGTGGAGAAGACAAAAAGAGGAGAAGATAGTCTCACATCAACTAGGCGTATCAACGGGCTATGGAGATGTCCATTAATAGATATCAATGTGAGTGAGTAGGGATTGCCATGCAACGGATGCACTAGAGCTATAAGTATATGACAGCTCAACAAAAGAAACTAAGTGGGTGTGCATCCAACTCGCTTGCTCACGAAGACCTAGGGCATTTTGAGGAAGCCCATCATTGGAATATACAAGACAAGTTCTATAATGAAAAATTCCCACTAGTATATGGAAGTGACAACATAGAAGACTCTCTATCATGAAGATTTTGGTGCTACTTTGAAGCACAAGTGTGGTAAAAGGATAGTAACATTGTCCCTTCTCTCTTTTTCTCTCATTTTTTTCTTTTTTCTTTTTTTTTATTTGGGCCTTTTCTCTTTTTTTATGGCCTCTTTTTTTTCTCTTTTTTTATTTTTCGTCCGGAGTCTCATCCCGACTTGTTGGGGAATCATAGTCTCCATCATTCTTTCCTCACTTGGGACAATGCTCTAAAAAATGATGATCATCACACTTTTATTTTTCTAACAACTCAACAATTACAACTCGATACTTAGAACAAGATATGACTCTATATGAATGCCTCCGGCGGGGTACCGGGATATGCAATAAATCAAGAGTGACATGTATGAAAGAATTATGAATGGTGGCTTTGCCATAAATACGATGTCAACTACATGATCATGCAAGCAATATGACAATGATGGAGCGTGTCATAATAAACGGAACGGTGGAAAGTTGCATGGCAATATATCTCGGAATGGCTACGGAAATGCCATGATAGGTAGGTATGGTGGCTGTTTTGAGGAACATATATGGTGGGTGTATGATACTGGTGATAAGTGCGCGGTATTAGAGAGGTTAGCAATGGTGGAAAGATGGGAAAAAGTGCGTATAATCCATGGACTCAACATTAGTCATAAAGAACTCATATACTTATTGCAAAAATCTAGAATTTATCAAAGCAAAGTATTATGTGCATGCTCCTAAGGGGGTAGATTGGTAGGAAAAGACCATCGCTCGTCCCCGACCGCCACTCATAAGGAGGACAATCAATAAACACTTCATGCTCCGACTTCGTTACATAATGGTTCACCATACGTGCATGCTACGGGAATCACAAACTTCAACGCAAGTATTCTTTAAATTCACAACTACTTCCACTAGCATGACTCTAATATTATCACCTCCATATCTCAAAACAATTATCATGCTTCAATCTTTTCTTAGTATTCAACGCACTCAAATTTTTTTTTCACAAATCATGAATACCAAGCATATTAATATTAAGCATTTTACTATGCTATTAAGACTCTCAAAATGATCTAAGTGAAGCATGAGAGATCAATAGTTTCTTTAAAAAAAGTCCACCACCGTGCTCTAAAAAATCTAAGTGAAGCACATAGAGCAAAATTATCACGCTCAAAAGATATAAGTGAAGCACATAGAGCAAAAATGCCTAGCTCAAAAGATATAAGTGAAGCACAAAGAGTATTCTAACAAATTTTAATTCATAGATGGATCTCTCAAAGGTGTCTACAGCAAGGATGATTGTGGCACACTAACAAACAAAGACACAAATAATACAAGACGCTCCAAGCAAAACACATATCATGTTGGTTAATAAAAATATAGCTCCAAGTAAAATACCGATGGAAGTAGACGAAGGACGGGATGCCTTCCGGGGCATCCCCAAGCTTTGACTTTTTGGTATCCTTGGATTATCATGGGGGTGCTATGGTCATACCCAAGCTTAGGCTCTTGCCACTCCTTGTTCCATAATCCATCAAAAGATTTCACCCAAAACTTGAAAACTTCACAACACAAAACTCAATAGAAATCTCGTGAGCTCCGTTAGAGAAAGAAAACAAAAAACCCCTTCAAGGTACTGTAATGAACTCATTCTTTATTTATATTGGTGTTAAACCTACTGTATTCCAAGTTCTCTATGGATCATACCCTCCAATACTAGCCATAGATTCATCAAAATAAGCAAACAACACGCGAAAAACAGAATGTGTCAAAAACAGAACAGTCTGTAGTAATCTGTAACTAACGCAAACTTCTGGAACTCCAAAAAATCTACCAAAATTATAAGACCTAGAAAATTTGTTTATTGATCAGAAGCAATTGGAATCAGAATTTTATCACGTTCTGGTGATTTTTAATAATTCGGGTACTAAGCGCAAAGTTTCTGGAAATTACAGCAAGATCAAATAACTATCATCCTAGAAGATCCAATAGGTCTAGCTTGGCACAAACACTAATTAAAACACAAAACCACATCTAAACAGAAGGTAGATGGGTTATTTATTCCTAAACAGAAGCAAAAACAAAAATCTCAAAATAAAATTGGGTTGCCTCACAACAAACGCTATCGTTTAACGCCCCTAGCTAGGCATAAAAGCGAGGATAGATTTAGGTAGTGCCGTAGTAATAAGATCGATCGGTGAAACTCATTTCATATTCTCTACGTTCGGCAGCAAGTTTTCTTTGAGGCAAGCAAAAGTAATGAAAATGGCTAAATTTAATAGGACAAAAGTCCCCAAGATCAATTTTAGGTGGTATAGGTTCCTCTTTCGGCCCTTCGTATTGCACAACCAATTCATCATTAAAAGCATTCTTTTGACAAAACCTTGTGAGCCTAAACTCAAGAGAGCATCCTAGCTCATTGTTTTGAATAGCCAAATCATCATTAAGTTCAGAGATTCTATCAATTAAGATATTGATGGGCACCTTTTTTCTAAGGTTTTCATTGAAAGCAACATAGTCAATAGATTGAAAACATATAATTTCTTCTTGATCAAAGAGGATAGATTCTATGGGAGGACGACTGGCATCCACCCTATAATGCGCAAAAATTCTTTGGCTTCTTTTATTATAAACCTGAATTCATGAGCCAAAAAGATAGTAGCAGCACGCTTAACAGAAGAGTGTTCGATATTAGAAAATTCTAAGAAAATTCTTTGTATAGATGGGTGCATATGCATGAATTGCCTTTCAAGTTCAACAATAAGCATGGCAATAGCATCCGCAAGACTACTAGTTCTATGGAGAATAGAACCGCCCATAGAGGGCAAAGCACCGGCACAAGTAAAGAAATCTTGAATAACTCCTTCTCCAATAATATTACCACTACCGTTTCGAAATCTTTTTGTATGATAGGTAGGGGGTTCTTCAGCAGAAGCATCAGAATTTTCTATAATATTGTTATCGCCCATATCGGCGATAACCTCCCCAATTTCAGACATAGCGACAAACAAGCAATCCAACACACGAGCAAACAAAAGGCAAGCGAGAAAAAAAGGCAAACGGAAAAAGAGAAGGAGAAGGAGAAGGAGAGGGCAAATAAAACGGCAAGGGTGAAGTGGGGGAGAGGAAAACGAGAGGCAAAGGGCAACTAATGTAATGCGTGAGATAGGGATTGTGATGGGAACTTGGTATGTTGACTTTTTGCGTAGACTCCCCCGGCAACGGCGCCATAAATTCTTCTTGCTACCTCTTGACCTTGCGTTGGTTTTCCCCGAAGAGGAGAGGATGATGCAGTAGAGTAGCGTAAGTATTTCCCTCAGTTTTTGAGAACCAAGGTATCAATCCAGTAGGAGGCCACACTCAAGTCCCTCGTACCTGCACAAAACGATAGCAACTCGCAACCAACGTGATTAGGGGTTGTCAATCCCTTCACGGTCACTTACGAGAGTGAGAACTGATAGATAATGTTTTTGGTATTTTTGGTATAGAGATGCAAAGTAAAAAGTAAAAGGCAAAGTAAAAAAGCAAAGCAAGATTAAACTGATGGAGATTGATATGATGAGAATAGACTCGGGGGCCATAGGTTTCACTAGTGGCTTCTCTCAAGAGCATAAGTATTCTACGGTGGGTGAACAAATTACTGTTGAGCAATTGACAGAATTGAGCATAGTTATGAGAATATCTAAGGTATGATCATGTATATAGGCATCACGTCCGTGACAAGTAGACCGACTCCTGCCTGCATCTACTACTATTACTCCACTCATCGACCACTATCCAGCATGCATCTAGAGTATTAAGTTAGAAACAGAGTAACGCTTTAAGCAAGATGACATGATGTAGAGAGATAAATCCATGCAATATGAAATAAACCCCATATTGTTATCCTCGATGGCAACGATGCAATACGTGCCTTGCTGCCCCTTCTGTCACTGGGAAAGGACACCGCAAGATCGAACCCAAAGCTAAGCACTTCTCGCATGGCAAGAAAAAACCAATCTAGTAGGCCAAACCAAACTGATAATTCGAAGAGACTTGCAAAGATAACCAATCATACATAAAAGAATTTAGAGAAGATTCAAATATTATTCAAAGATAGACTTGATCATAAACCCACAATTCAACGGTCTCAACAAACACACCGCAAAAAGAAGATTACATCGAATAGATCTCCAAAAGAGAGGGGGAGAATTTTGTATTGAGATCCAAAAAGAGAGAAGAAGCCATCTAACTACTAACTATGGACCCGAAGGTCTGAAATAAACTACTCACACTTCATCGAAGAGGCTATGATGATGTAGAAGCCCTCCATGATGACGGCCCTCTCCAGCGGAGCTCCGGAACAGGCCCCAAGATGGGATCTCGTGGATACAGAAGGTTGCGGCGGTGGAATTAGGTTTTTGTCTCCTGTTTTGATCGTTTGGGGGTACGTAGGTATATATAGGAGGAAGGAGTACGTCGGTGGAGCTTCGAGGGGCCCACGAGGCAGGGGGCGTGCCCTAAGGGGGGGCGCCCCCCACCCTCGTGACCGCCTCTTCGATGCCTTAGTGTAGGGTCCAAGTCATCTGGATCACATTCTGTGAGAAAATCACGTTTCCGAAGAATTTATTCCGTTTGGACTCCGTTTGATATTCTGTTTCTCCGAAACACTGAAATAGGCAAAAAACAGCAATTCTGGGCTGGGCCTCTGGTTAATAGGTTAGTCCCAAAAATAATATAAAAGTGGAAAATAAAGCCCAATATAGTCCAAAACAGTAGATAATATAGCAATCAAAAATTATAGATACGTTGGAGACGTATCAGTTGACACTAGGAAAAAAATTGAAATCGAGAAGAGGCAACAGATATCGTTTCATCCAGAAAGGTGAAACGTTCCCTACCGAAACCATCACACCTGTTGTGAGAAGCTCTGGTTTATGAGAAGCTTATACCCAAACCTGCCCCAAATGGGACAATTTTTTTACCACGACATGTTGATGCCGCTCCATGATAGCATGCCAAGTTTCATGAATTTCGGATGACTTCTGGATTTACTAGAATTACAAAAGCAAGTACATCGACGTTTGTCGGAGAGCCACGGTGTCGTGGTGTTCGAAATTCATCCCCATTTCTTGCATGGGACATAAGCATAAACCCATGGACACATATATGATTTTACAACCCATGTTGGTGCACCGGAGCATGTGCATGTAGTTTAATTTTGAATTGTGCACATGGAATGGCTAGAAAACCAATTTAATGTATAAAATGTCCAAACGAACCCTAAATAATTCCAATTCTATTACGGCACACATATAGTTCCATGTTCACTGCAGGTAAAAGGTCTAGCAATTCAAACACTGCCCATTGCCGCTGGGACCCCATTATGTAATTCAAATCAAGAAGAAAAATCAAGTAGATCCCACATAGTTTATTATAACAAACCGTGTGAGATGCAGCACAAAATATCTTGGAGCACCGTCAGAGTATAGTACGCATATGGCTTACGCGAGAAGGTGCGACGGCTACAGTCCACAGCCCGCTCTAAATAAGGGACCGTGTCTGATGACACTTTGCGCGCCAGTTTTTTTTCGCTAAAGCGATTCCAAATTTTCGACTTCCGCGGAAATATCTACCTGCCCCCTCCCCCTTACCAAAAGCCACATTTCCCCTGTTTTCGCTTTCCTTTCCAAGTTGAAACCTTCACTCCTTGCTTGCAGTGCCGCCTCCTCGCCGGCGACCCTCCTTCACGCTGCTCGGCCTCGCCTATACAGGCAGGTAATCCACACCCAACCCCCATCCTCCTCCTCCTTCCACATCCCACATGCCCCGACCGTCGGTGCGAGCGCGACACCTTCCACCCAAATCACCAACCCCTCCACCAAATAAGCGCCACCCCAAGCCATGGTGCACGCAGTATAGCCAGATCTCAAGGAGCATTTGGCAGCGAAGAAGCAAATCGCGGCCGCACGCGCGGATGAGGTCGCGATGGATGCCATTCATGCCGACCCCCAGATCTTGGAGGAGCACCTCGCCGTCAAGGCCACCGTCGATGCCTCGCGCTCCGACGCCGCGATGCGGTTGGATGCTTTAAACGACAGTTCGTGGCATTTTCTCGACGCCACCGTCGGTGCCTTCGACGAAGACTACGAGGTGTTTTCTCAGCGTGCACGTGCTTACCTCATCTTGAGAGCCAGTAGGTTGATGCCCGGAGTAGCTAAGGCAACTCACCACTATGACGAGGGCACCCACGATGCGGAGGCCTCGCCCTCTTCCATGTCCAAGGAGCCAATCATCATTGATATCTCTGACAATGAGGTGTAGCTTGTCTTATTAGCTCACTATAAGGACCCATGTTCAGTTTGCTAGCTACTGCCTTTCCTTAACAAATTCTATTAAATTGTGCTATCTACTTTTACCATGCAATCTTCTCCTCTAGTGTATATGTTCTATATGTCGTGCAATGTGGTGTTCAGTTAACTGTTTGGTTCAATTCTGCAAATGTGATGTTCAATTCTTCAGGGTGCAATTTCTAAGTTGTCAAGCATGCTTGCTTTGGTTAACTGTCTGATCTTCTATTAGGAGTATTTTATATTGTGCAATGTGGTGCTTAGTTGACGTTTGGTTCATTTGTTGTGGTGTTTAGTTAATTGTTTGGTTCAATTCTGCAATGCGATGTTCAATTGTTGTGGGTGCATTCTGTTATTGTATACCATGTGAGTAATAAATCGAATTTGGTTGTACTAAATACATGAGAAACAAATACAATTGCTATATTTCCAAGTTGTTAAGCATGCTTGGTTTGGTTAACTGACTGATCTTCTATTAGGAGTATGTTATATTGTGCAATGTGGTACTCAGTTAACGTTTGGTTCATTTGTTGTGGTGTTTAGTTAACTGCTTGGTTCAATTCTGCAATGCGATGTTCAATTGTTGTGGCTGCATTCTGTTATTGTATACCATGTGATGAATAAATTGAATTTGGCTGCACTCAATACATGAGAAACATATACAAGTACTATATTTCCTGGTTCTTAATCATGCTTGGTTTGGATAAATGGGTTTTCCATGTGGCTTGAATTAATCTGATGAATCTGCAATGTGCTTATTTTTCATCAACATATTTTACTGATAGCATGTGAACCCTTACTTAACTTGATGACAAACTACCTTATATGTGTTGCAGGGAAACAATGGGAAGCACTGAGGTTTACAAGATGGTACTAACTATTATACCTTGCCTTTTTTATTCCTTTCCCCATTTCCAATATAGAGAATATATTTATGTACATCCTTGTTTTCAGGCCTTTCCAAAGCAGTTCACTGATGATTACCTCTCAAACCACCTCTATGGTCAGGAGGCGAGGAAAGTTTTCATACAACACCCATGGTTCAATATTGAAGTGTTCCTGAAAAGGACGAAGGATGGACAGTCAATCATCCACAGGCACTGGCCTAAAGTTGCAAAGACCTTCAACATGAATGAAGGCTCAATATTCGCCTTTCGCTTCAGTAGTTTTCTAGATGAGATGCATCTGTCTATGTACCGTCAATGATGCTAATTTAGAAGGGTTCTAGATGTTGCATGTGAAACTTGGTGCTGGTGAAGTTGTGTAATGGGTTAGCTGAGTGCTGAAGCTATATCATGTTGTACTCGGATGTATTTCAATTATGAAATGCCGCTTCCTTAATATGAAAATGAAATATATTATGTGCTTAATATGAATGTCCATTAGATTAATAAATGGATTATTAATAATAGGGAAATTAGCTTGCTAATTGGGTTTTCCTATTGCAAACGGTTATTGGGAAAACACCGTGGGCGATGACCTCAGACAACGCACACAGTTTCTAGGAATAAACCGTATTGGATCAATGAACAATCACACACGCCATTCTCCTGAAAACTGTTTGCATTACGCCACCTTGCGCAAACATTTTCCTTGGAGTGACTGTGTGGGATGTATATACGAACGGAAACGTTTAGCGGGGACTGCCTGTGTGGGATGTACTTACGAACGGAAACGATTTCGCCTGTATAATTGTATTTTTTAGCACTACTGTACGTATAACCGTATTGGTTGCTCGCCGGTCGCACACGACCTCATTTTGCCGAGCGTGTGTGCCAGGAGGGTATATCCCCAACGGTTTCTGGGTCGTGTGGGAAGGACCTCCCTATCGCAGTCACTCACTAGGTGACGCTTCCGAACACCATCGCAGAAAGGGGTTAAAAACCGTTTGTATAGCACCTTTTTGCACGAGTGATTATTTATTTTGATAGCTCTAGAGCGGTAAACTTCTTTGATAATATATGGTCCTTTCCATTTGGAGAGAAGTTTTCCTTCAAAGAATCTGAAACGGGAGTTGTACAAAAGAACATATTCTCCAACTTTAAATTCCTGCTTTTGGATACTTTTATTATGCCATCTTTTAACTTTTTCTTTAAATAGTTTGGCATTTTGATAAGCTTGAGTTCTCCATTCATCTACGGAGCAAATATCTAATAGCCACTTTTCACCAGCAAGTTTAAAATCATAGTTGAGTTCTTTGATTTCCCAATATGCTTTATGTTCTAACTCAAGAGGCAAATGACAAGCTTTTCCATAAACCATTTTATAAGGAGACATAACCATAGGATTTTTATATGATGTTCTGTAAGCCCAAAGTGCATCATCTAATTTCTTAGACCAATTCTTTCGGGACCTTTTGACAGTCTTTTGTAATATTATTTTTATTTCTCTATTGTCAGGTTCAACTTGACCACTAGATTGGGGATGATAGGGTAATGCAATTCTATGGTTAACATTGATAACCCACAAGTATAGGGGATCGTTTGTAGCCTTCTAAGATAAATAAGAGTGTGGATCCTTCATCCTAGAGCGGCAAATATAATCATATCTCAAGCATAGATTCCAAGCATACCATTGCAACATTTCAATTTGATCCCATAAAAGTTTTCCTTTTTTAATCAAGCGATAATCCCTAAAGTATTCACGTTGATCCAACGTTACTCCCATTATCAAGTTGAATGGGGTTTTCTCAGGATTATCAAAGTAGTGCATAATATTTCTCACATAACGAGCATCGAGGGTTTTAGGAGGTTCCCCATCTCCATGAGTAGCAAGTACAACTAATTTTTTTTGGTGTTTCATGTTCCATATCCAGAACTAAAGATAGAGAACAACTTAGGACAGGAAATAAAAACTACTTAGCGATAAAGCAAACAAGCACACACGAGAATATTCACCCCACGCTATTGCTCCTCGGCAACGGCGCCAGAAAAAGGTCTTGATAACCCACAAGTATAGAGGATCGTTTGTAGCCTTCTTCGATAAATAAGAGTGTCGAACCCAACGAGGAGCTAAAGGTAGAACAAATATTCCCTCAAGTTCTATCGACCACTGATACGACTGTAAGCACACTTGACGTTTGCTTTACTTAGAACAAGTATGAAACTATTTTGTAAGAATAAAACTACGAGTAATTTGCGAGAATAAAACTACGAATAAATTGCAAGGTAATAAAAGTGGATAGCTTTTGTCAATAAGAAAGTCAATTTGTCCCTAGGAAATCGATAACAATTATACCAGTAATCATTCTTGTAATTTTATATGAGGGAGAGGCATGAGCTAACATAATTTCTCTACTTGAATCATATGCACTTATGATTGGAACCCTAGCAAGCATCCACAACTACTAAAGATCATTAAGGTCGTGAAACCCAACCATAGCATTACGTATCAAGTCCTCTTTACTCCCATACATCATAACCCATTTATCCGCGTTTAGGCTGCTGTCACCCCTGCAACACTAACAATAAGCAAACCATGAACATATTGCAACACCCTACAGCGGGGGCCCCTCACGTTTGCACAAGACGGAGGGCACCGTAGGACAGCACCATAAATAAAATATACAATCATACCAACCAAGATCACGATTAACCCATAGGACAAAACTGATCTACTCAAACATCATAGGATAACCATAGATCGTTGGGAAGTAATATATGGAGTTGAGCACCATGTTTAAGTAGAGATTACAACGGGGAGAAGGGATGTTACACCACTGCATAGAGGGGGAGAGAGTTGGTGTTGACGGTAGCAAGATTGTTGATATAGATCGCCGTCACGATCCTTGCCCTCGCAGTGTTCCGGCGCCACCGGGAGAGAGGGAGAGAGAGAGCACCCTCCTTCTTCTTCTTCCTTGGCCTCCCCCTAGATGGGAGGAGAGTTCCCCCTCTGGTCCATGGCCTTAATGGTGGCGGAGGGGCGAGAGCCCCTCCGAAATTGGATCTCACTCTCTGTTCTCTTCTGTTTCGCGCCCCCAGATCTGGCCCTTCACAGTTTCTTAAATTCCCGGAGATCCGTAACTCCGATTACGCTGAAATTTTTACATGTTTTCCATAAATTATCTTTCTTGTGCCAGAAGAAGGGCCCCAACCGACTTTCGAGGAGGGCATAAGACACCTGGGCGCGCCAGGGGGTGCCCAGCGCGTGCTAGTGGGTTGTGGTCACTATGGGACCCCGTTTGCGTTGATTCCAAGTCCCAAAAATCACATACATTTCAAACTAATTCTCCATAAATTTTTATCGCGTTTGGACTTTGTTTGATATGGATTTTCTGCGAAACAAAAAACATGCTACAAACAGGAACTGGCATTGGCACTGGATCAGTAGGTTAGTCCAATAAATCATATAAAATGTTGCCAAAAGTATGTGAAAGTTGTATAATATTGGCATGAAACAATCAAAAATTACAGATACGACAGAGACGTATCAAACATCATACTTAGCAAGCATTTTACGGAAAGCACCATGAATAAAGTGTGAACCACCATCAGTCATTAAATATCTAGGGACTCCAAACCTTGGGAAAATAACTTATTTAAGCATTTTAATAGAGGTGTTGTGATCAGCACTACTAGTTGGAATTGCTTCTACCCACTTAGTAACATAATCAACAACAACCAAAATATGAGTGTACCAATTAGAGGAAGGAAAAGGTCCCATGTAATCAAAACCCCAAACATCAAATGGTTCAACAACAAGTGAATAATTCATAGGCATTTCTTGACGCTTACTGATATTACCAATTCTTTGGCACTCATCACAACATAAAACATACTTACGAGAATCGTTGAAGAGAGTAGGCCAGTAAAAACCAAATTGCAATACCTTGTGAGCAGTTCTATCTCATGCATGATGTCTTCCATAAGCTTCGAAGTGACATTTCCATAGGATTTGTTCCTGTACATGCTCAAGTACACAACATCTAGATAATACCATCTACCATTTCTTTATAGAGGTGTGGGTCATCCCAAAAGTAATGTCTCAAATCATAGAAGAATTTTTTCTTTTGTTGGTAAGTGAAACTAGGTGGTATATATTTAGCAACAATGTAATTAGCATAGTCAGCATACCAAGGAGTGTTATGAGAGACATTTATTGTAGCTAGTTGTTCATTAGAAAAGCTATCATCAATAGGTAGTGGGTCATCAAGAACATTTTCTAACCTAGACAAGTTATCAGCTACGGGGTTCTCAGCTCCTTTTCTATCAGTAATATGTAAATCAAATTCTTGTAACAAGAAAACCCACCTAATGAGTCTAGGTTTAGCATCTTTCTTTTCAATAAGATATTTTATAGCAACATGATCGGTGTGTACAGTCACTTTAGAATCAAACAATATAAGATCTGAATTTATCACAAGCAAACACAACTGCTAAAAATTCTTTTTGAGTAGTAGCATAATTTCGTTGAGCACTGTCTAGAGGTTTACAAGCATAATGAATAACATTTATTTTTTATCAACTCTTTGTCCTAGAACAACACCAACAACATACTCACTAGTATCACACATAATTTCAAGAGGCAAGTTCCAATCAGGTGGTTGCACTATAGGTGCAGAAGTTAAGGCTTTCTTGAGTGTTTCAAAGGCTTCTACATAGTCATCATCAAAAACAAATGGAACATCCTTTTTTAAAAGATTTGTAAGAGGCCTAGAAATTTTAGAGAAGTCTTTAATGAACCTCCTATAGAAACCAACATGATTGAGGAAACAACGAATACCTTTAATATCTTTAGGACATGGCATTTTCTCAGTTGCGTCAACTTTAGATTTATCCACCTCAATACCTCGTTCAGAAATTTTATGACCTAAGACAATTCCTTCTTTAACCATAAAGTGGCACTTCTACCAGTTCAAGACAAGATTAGTTCGCTCATATCTCTGCAAAACTCGATCAAGGTTGCTTAAGCAATCATCAAAAGAAGTTTCGTAAACAGAAAAATCATCCATGAAAACATCAACAATCTTTTCACAAAAGTCAGAGAATATAGCAGTCATATAGCTTTGAAAGGTAGCAGGTGCATTGCATAAACCAAAAGGCATACGTCTATAAACATAAGTTCCAAAAGGGCAAGTAAAGGTGGTTTTCTCTTGATCAGGTTGTGAAACAGGTATTTGAGAAAAACCAGAATATTCATCAAGGAAGCAAAAGTGTGTGCGCTTAGTAGTCTTTCTAGCATTTGATCTATAGAAGGCAGAGGGTAATGATATTTTCTAGTTGCTTTATTCAATTTTCTAAAATCAATTACCATTCTATAACCCGTGACAATTTATTGTCGAATAAGTTCATTTTTATCATTAGGAACAACAATAATACCTCCTTTCTTAGGGACACAATGAACGGGACTTACCCATCTACTATTAGCTATGGGATGGATTATACCTGCTTCAAGAAGCTTTAATATTTTAGTTCTTACCACTTCTTTCATCTTAGGATTCAAGCGTCGTTGGTGATCAACAACGGGCTTAGCATTAGGTTCCATATTAATCTTGTGCTGACATAGAGTGGGACTAATGCCCTTAAGATCATCAAGAGTATACCCAATAGCAGCTCGGTGCTTCTTCAGAATTTTCAATAATCTTTCTTCTTCATGTTCTGAAAGGTTAACACTAATAATAACATGATATATCTTTTTCTCATCAAGATAAGCATATTTCAAAGTGTCTGGCAATTGTTTTCCAAAGACAGGATCACCCTTAGGTGGAGGAGGACGTCCTAGAGTTTCAATAGGCAAATTGTGTTTGAGCAGGGGTAGTTGTTCAAAGAAATTTTTATCTATTTCATTTCTTTCATGCATATGCATATCCTTTTCATGATCTAGCAAATATTGTTCTAGTGGATCAGTAGGAGGCACGACAATAGAAGCAAGACCAATTATTTCATCCTTACTAGGTAATTCTTTCTTACGATGTTTTCTACTAAACTTAGAGAAATTAAACACATGAGACTCATCACCAAAACTAACACCGATAGTTTGTTTCTCACAATCTATATTAGCATTAACAGTGTTCAAGAAAGGTCTATCAAAAATAATGGGTCAGAAATCATCTTGTGGGGAACCAAGAACTAGAAAATCAGTAAGGTATTTTACTTTCCCACACAAGACATCAACATCTCTAACAATCCCAAGTGGTGTGATGGTGTCCCTATTAGCAAGTTCAATAGTGACATCTATATCTTCTATTTCAGTGGGTGCTATATCATCCATAATTTCTTGATATAAGGTAAAAGGAATAGCACTCACGCTAGCACCCAAGTCACATAAACCATGATAACAGTAATCTCCTATTTTAACTGAGACAACAGGCATGCCAACAACATGTCTATGTTTATCTTTTTCATGGGGTTTGGCAATTCTAGCAGCTTTATCACAGAAATAAATAACATGCCCATCAATATTTTCTACCAGGAGATCTTTAACCATAACAACACTAGGTTCTACTTTGATTTGTTCTGGTGGTCTAGGTGCTCTAATATTACTTTTGCGAACAATAGTTGAAACCTTAGCATGTTCTTTTATCCTAACAGGAAAAGGTGGTTTTTCAATATAAGCAGTAGGCAACTGGATCAACATTGTAAATAATAGTTTCTTCTTTAGCTATTACTGGATCTTTAATTTCTTATTTAATAGGTGGATGATATTTAAACCACTTATCCTTAGGGAGATCAACATGAGTAGCAAAAGATTTAGAGAAAGAGGCTACTATCTCAGAGTCAAGTCCATATTCAGTGCTAAACTTGTGAAAAGCATCGGTATTCATAAAAGATTTAACACAATCAAACTTAAGCTTATAACCTGACTCTTTACCTTCGTCAAGTTCCCAATCTTCAGAGTTGCGTTTAATTCTTTCCAAAAGATCTCACCTGAATTCAATAGTCTTCTTCATAAAAGAACCAACACAAGAAGTATCGAGCATGGATCGATCATCATGAGAAAGCCGAGCATAAAAATTCCGGATAATAATTTCTCTTGTGAACTCATGATTGGGGCATGAATATAACATTGGCTTAAGTCTCCCCCAAGCTAGAGCGATACTTTCTCCTTCACGAGGCCAAAAATTATATATATAATTCCGATCACGATGAACTAGATGCATAGGATAATTTTTTGGGTGAAATTACAATTTTCAATCGATTCCAATTCCAAGATC
Organism: Aegilops umbellulata; assembly: GCA_032464435.1. NCBI lineage: Eukaryota > Viridiplantae > Streptophyta > Magnoliopsida > Poales > Poaceae > Aegilops > Aegilops umbellulata. The sequence goes on along the minus strand of CP136054.1, from coordinate 93,503,676 downwards.
AAATATCATCGCATAGCCTATGGCATGCCAATGCTTTTTCCCTTCAAAGATAAAGGAAAAAAACTTCTTCTTAGCTTCATCTCCGGGTAAACCTACAAGCTTAAATAATCCATAAATTTCATCCACATAGATCAAGTGCATATCAGGATGTTCAGTTTCATCTTCTGCATAAGGATTAGCTAACAGTTGTTCTATCATACCCGAAGGAATTTCATAACAAATATTTTCAGTAGGTGTTGTAGGTTGAGGGGCAACTAATTGTGGTTTCGGTCGAGGTGAAGATACCCTGAACAAACCCCTCAAAGGATGGTTCTCCATAGTAACAAGTGACAATAAATTTCAGCGTGTAGTAATAATTTTTCCTTACCAATTTCCACTTACAAAGAGCGCTTCACTCCCCGGCAACGGCGCCAGAAAATAGTATTGATGACGCACAAGTATAGGTTATTGACCGTCGTCCTTTCTATAAGTAAGAGTGTCGAACCCAACGAGGAGCAGAAGGAAATGACAAGTGGTTTTCAGCAAGGTAATTTCTGCAAGCGATAAAATTGTCGGTAACAGATAGTTTGATAGCAAGGTAATTTTTAATGAGCAAGTAACGGTAACGGTAAGTAAAGTGCAGCAAGGTAGCCCAATCCTTTTATGGCAAAGGACAAGCCAAAACGTTTCATTATAATAGGCAAAGCGTTCTTGAGGGGACACGGGAATTTCATCTAGTCACTTTCATCATGTTGTTTCGATTCGTGTTCGCTAATTTGATAATTTGATATGTGGGTGGACCGGTGCTTAGGTGCTATTCTTACTGGAACAAATGCCTCCTACTTATGATTAACCCCCTCAGAAGCATCCGCAACTACGAGAAAAATATTAAGATACAATCTAACCATAGCATTAAACTTTTGGATCTAAATCGGTCCCTTCCGAAGTAGCGCATAAACTAGGGTTTAAGCTTCTGTTACTCTAGCAACCCATCTTCTAATAACTACTCCACAATGCGTTACCTTAGGCCCAAATATGGTGAAGTGTCATGTAGTCGACGTTCACATGACACCACTAAGGGAATCAGAACATACATATCATCAAAATATCGAACACATATCAAGTTCACATGATTACTTGCAACAAGATTTCTCCGTGACCTCAAGAAAAAAATAACTACTCACAAATGATAATCATGCTCAAGATCGGAGGGGTATTAAATAGCATAATGGATCTGAACATATAATCTTCCACCAAATAGACCATATAGTAGTCAACTACAAGATGCAATCAACACTACTAGTTACCCACAGGTACCAAATCTGAAGTTCCGATACAAAGATTGAACACAAGAGATGAACTAGGGTTTGCGAGGAGATGGTGGTGTTGAAGATGTTGATGGAGATTGCCCTCCCAAAGATGAAAGGGTTGTTGGTGATGACGTTGATGATGATTTCCCCTCCAAGAGGGAAGTTCCCCCCGCGGAATCGCTCCGCCGGAGGGCAAAAGTGCTCCTGCCCACGCCTTGAGACGGCGGCGCTCCGTCCCAAAAATCCCCCCCCCCCCCCTCCTTATTTTTTTCTAGGTCAAAATGACTTATATACCAAAAGAGGGGTACCGGAGGTGGGCCGAGGAGGGCACAACCCACCAGGGCACGCCAGGAGTGCCTGACGCGCCCAGGTGGGTTGTGCCCACCTGGTGGGCCTCCTCCGGTAGTTATTTGCTCCAATATTTTTCTTTTATTCCAAAATAATCCGTAAATTTTCAGCTCATTTGGAGATGTGTAGAATAGGTAACTTTGACGCAGCTTTTTCAGGTCCAGAATTCCAGTTGTCGGTATTCTCCCTCTTTGTGTAAACCTTGCATACTATGAGAGAAAGTGCATTATAATTACTTCAAAAAAAAGCATTATTATGCATAAAAACATAGTAAATAACAGTAGTTAAACATGATGCAAAATGGACGTATGAGTTACAACTCAGAAAAGAGCATAAAAGGAACCAAGGATTAGATTCAAAACACACAATAATAACACAAATTCGTAACATCTAAAAGCATACCTGAAAGCTGGGAGTTCTCTTCTCTGGCGTTGGCGGATGGCGGAGCTAGGTAGGCCTGTGTGGGTGTGGAGGGGGTTGCGCCGAGGTGGATAATGGCGGGGCAGAAGTGGGGCGAGTTTTCCGCTGAACGTCCGAGTACAATACGTTCGTACTGCGGCGAGCTTGTTCGGCCAGTGTGGCACTGGCAGCATAGCCTACGGCGAGCTCTGTCGCCGGGCCCCTGATGCCCTAGTCTGTTCTTTCTGTTATGGCACAGCTAAGTGGTGAGGGCATTACTGCTAATGTGCTTAGATGGGGCGCTTTTTTTGCAAAATTCTAAGAGCGGGGCGTTCGGGTTCCACCATGTCCCTGTATTCTGTATCTGATGGCTGAGCTGCGTACGGTGCTGCCGGAGCACACAATCCGTTGGAGTACAGGATAGTTTCCCAGTCACATCCATCTTCAGCAAGTGGGTGGTGCCGAGGTAATTGCCACCTCTTGTTGGTATTTATGGTGGGTTTGCAGACATGCAACTCATGGTGATAGTTTTCGTCCCATCACAACCTGGAGAGCTACGAAACATGGTTTTAGCTTTCTTGTAATTGGATGGATGGGCATCCTGATTTTATTTTTAACTCTCTAGGTGTTATTTGAGATCAATAAGGTAGCCATGATGGCGTTCCTTAAAAAAAACTTGGACCAAAAACACCAATGTTGTTAAGCTACCGACATGAACGGGTCACCACAAAATTAGCAAAAGCTTAAATTAACACAACCCATGCTATTATTAGGTCTTCCAGCAAAAAGACCCTAAAACTTTTGCGCAAAATTACCCACTAAACTAACCACCAGACTAAACATTGCAACCCTACGACCCAAACCGTCACTAGCCATCTCCCTTGGATCATTCGTAGCCTCCAAGATCTGCTTACCATTGAGAATCATTCATAGCTTGCTCCTCCATCCGTCCATCGCCTTCCACAAATCATCGTCTCCCGATCACACAACCGAAATATTGACAGAGCGATCACAACGGGCTCCTGCGAGCGAGCGGCGCGATCATGGCGTGCCGGGTGCTGGAGGTGACGCTGATCTCGGCCAAGGACCTGAAGAAGGTGACGATGTTCTCCAAGATGCGCGTGTACGCGGTGGTGTCCATCTCCGGCGGCGACCCGAGGACGCCGACGCACAGGACGCACTCGGACCGGCACGGCGGCCGGAATCCCATGTGGCACGCGCCGCTGCGGTTCCCCATCCCGACCGCCGCCGACCCGCGGGGGCTGGCGCTGCACGTGCTCCTCCGCGCCGAGCGCTCCTTCGGCGACCGCGACGTCGGCGAGGTGGTGGTGCCGGTGCAGGACCTCGTCGCCGTCGCGCCGCCCGCCGGCGAGCACCGACACCTCAGCTACCAGGTGCGCAGCCCGATGAGCGGCCGGAAGCGCGGCGTGCTCCACATCTCCTACAGCCTCTCCGACGCGCCTGCCCCGACGGCGGCGGCGCCGGGCGACGCGCAGTACATGCAGACGAACGCGGCGGCCAAGGCCGGCGCCGACCCGGTGACCGCGTACCCGCCGTACCACCACCAGCAGCACGCCGTGCCGCCGTACGGCTACAACCCCCCGTACGGGTACGCGGGGGCGTCGTACGGCTACGGCCCCGCCGCGGCCGCTCCCTACGGGTACGGCGCGCCGTCCGCCGCGGCTGCCAGGCAAGACGGAGGCGTCGGGATGGGCTCCGGGTTCGGGATGGGGCTCCTCGGCGCGGCGGTCGGCGGGATGATGATGGGCCTCGGCGAGGGCGTGGGCGAGATCATCGCCGACTCGGACATGAGCCTGGACGGCTGCTTCTGATCCGCGTCCGACGCGTCTTGCATGCATGCATACACGCACGGCTCACTTAGAACACGTAGTACGTTGGCCAATCACAGTGCTGCTCGATCCCTTCGAAGCATCAGACCAACTCGTGTGCGCGCGTTGAGATTTTCTTTTGCTCCTCAGAGAAACTGCTTGTGAGTTGTGACTACGTGAAAATGATCCACGACTTTGACGCAGTCGCTAATCTCCTTCTAGGGGTTTTCCAATAAATAAACTAGTTCATTGCCATCGGCCCATCCCGGCGATCTCGTTCGAGGTACATAGCAGAGTTTTGCAGTGATGCTGTGAGTGATATCATTTACGAAATGTCGAACTGATGAGGTCAGCTTTATCAGGACTCTTTAGTTGTATCAGAGATCTTACAATGTGTATATTTAAGCTTTTTTTATCTAATTAAGTCAAACAGACTCCGAGAAATTAATAGATGATAATGCAAAGTGCATTCAGTTCTACCGCTTCTTCTTTTTATTGACACGAAAGTTAAGTGACGAGAGAAGCTTTAATGATATCAAACATTGTGGTCTCAAGCTCCTGCGTCAAAGTTTAGGCCTTACCCGAGTTGGTTAATACCTCGCAATGTTGATGCGCCTTTACATCGTTACCTTGTTGACGGTGTTGCTCGGATATGCTTGTCCTGATTTTTTAGGGTGAAAACATAGATTCTGGCCTTAGGTGGTTGGATCGGTGATGCTCCCTTACTAAAGGCGTTGCTGTGGAAGAACTTTGTCGTCCGCATGGTGTCATGAGATGGTTTGTGCGGATCTGGTTATCGCGTAGATTGTCTATCGCGGATCTGATCGCTTTTTTTTTCTCGCCTAGCTTTGTTTTCTTAGGACTTTGGTATTTGTTGGCTTGTTATTTATGTACGTGTTGATGTTGGTTGTGTGCATTGATGCATCTAAGGCATCTCCAACGCCAACCCCAAATTGGACACCGCATTTGTCCGCGGACACGGGCCAGTTCGCGGACACGAATGCGGGAGCCGGCAATTCAAAGCTAGCCGCATATGTCCAGTTATAGTTTGGAAGAATTTTAGCATGAATGAACAAATTTTATGCATATTTGAACCCATCGGACGATATTCATTCATACTTTGGATAATTTTTACATAAAACCGGATGCTTTTCATGTAAACCGGAGCAAATTCATTACATTTAGACATATTTCAACCAAACCGGACGCTAAACCTAGCCTAAAATGGCTGCAGGCACCCGTTCCCCATCTCCGGCCGGCCATGAGCCACGAAAATTGAAGCTTCGCCTCCTTCGCGGCCATGAGTGCCAGGAAATGAAGCTATCTGCCTTCACGTCATTGCCAAGCGACTAACTGGTCGACGATGTTGAGCCCACCAAGCTTGGCTTCAACGAGAGAGAAGGAGTGGTGGCCTTCATGGAATACAAGCGTCGACGACTGCCCATGTGCTACTCTTCCTCGCCGCTGGCAGTGCCCACGCTCGTGCCAGCTTCGTGGTCGTGGCGGCGGGGCGCAGCCGAGTTGGCGACCTCATCTTTGTCCTCACTCTTGTTGAACACCTCATTCGCCGCCTCATCAAACTCCATGTACGCGGCTTCTAACTCCGCCTGACGTTGGCGGTACCGTCAACAGTTGCAGCGGATCTCGCTGACGGAGAAATAGGACTCGATCAGCGCCTCCTACTCGAGCACATCCACGTCTGGCATGATGGTCTTCCATCGTTCAGTAGCTCCTCTGCACGCCGGTGCTGTCGAGGAGGCGGAGGTTGTAGGCCTGGCCGGCCTGCACCTGCCGGAATGCTGCCTCCCGCTCCTCCAGCACCATGTCCATTTAGTGGGCAGGGGCCTCGCCCATGGTGATGCCGGCATGACCGGTGAGGGGGTGGTGCTGGCTCGTCCTCGGCCGTGTCCTCCATTGGGACGTCTGCAGCACTGGCCTCCATCTGCCTGTCGGCCTGCCATCCGGCTGCAATGCGGCGACCTCCTGTTTCTGTTTAGACGTGAGGTTGTCCCAGACGGCTTTGGAGCTCAAGGAGGCCATGGCGGGCGTGGTGCAGAGAGGAGGAAGGAAGTGAAGGATGATAGATGCGGTTATGGCCGGGCCTGCGGTTCATATGGCAGGGCAACCGGTGACGTGATTAATGGTGAGCGGTAGACGAACGAACGGGTGGCGCCAGCTCGGCGTTCATTGGCAACCGCAAGCATGTTAAATGTTGGCAGGCAGATGTCATTTGAACACCGGGCAACCGTATGCGCCGGGAAGTAGCAAGGTCGATGCTCTCGACTGACGCACTATTTCAATGTCAAAGCGTCATGAGAGGTCACTTCACTCTGAGCTGGCATGAATGCAGCACTGGTGCCCTGTAGTGATGATGACCTTTTCGAGCAGGAACACCTGCGGGCATGGGAAAGGGGTCTTGGTAAGCCGGGTTAGTCAGGCGCAGACATGGCAGCAGTTTAGACGTCTGCAACCCCTGCAAGAAAAAGTGTGTTCGAACCGCCGAACTAATGTAGGACTGTGTTAGACGGTAAAGGTCCGCGTTGGTGATGTCCTAACTGTAGTGTTATGGACAGCCTTTGGGAATTCAAATTAATAGCATCTTCAACATGTGTCAAAAAACATCTCACGCGCTAAAAATCATCGTTTTTGTGCGTAGGAGAAAAAAACAACGCTCCAGCAGACGCTGTAAATTAGAGCGCGCACAAAAACTTTAGCGCACGTGCTAAATACGGTATCCCGGGCCGCAAATTTTGGGCCTCGTATTATGCGCGCTGTAAAATCTGGGCTGCTGCAGGTGGGGCCGCCAGATTAGGCATCGTGTTTTTGTGCATCTGAATCGCTCCCATGCGCAAAAGAACTATTTTAATAATGTAAAATAATTAGGGATAATTGGTTTTATGCCCCTAGTCGTGTCCTACTCGATAGGATTGCCACTAATTTTCAAAAGCCAACAGTTCTATCCAACCCACTTTAGTCGTCTTGTGCTTTTGCCCTTTGACCGTTTGACGTCACTTTGAAAACTTCATAACTAAATCATACTAAATCAGAAAAATGCAAATAAGATACCAAAATGTTTGGAAAAACATCACTTACATGTCAATGTCATTTGCATTCATGAAAAAAGTGTTGGAAAGTGCTCATTCGAGTTTTAGCTCTTATCATACCACCGTGAACAGTAAAATCTAAAAAAATTACTCATAACGGTCAAACGGTCAAAGGGCAAAAGCACAAGACGACCAAAGTGGGTTGGACAAAACTGTTGGCTTTTGAAAATTAGGAGCAATCCTGTCCAGCGGGACACAACTAGAGGCATAAAACCAATTATCCTAAAAAAATTATACCGCGCCGAGCGAAACACGCTTGTTGGAGATGCTCTAAAGCACAATTTCGGAGCACCATGATCCTGGCGTACTCACATTTTATTCGTGAAGGCTCTCTCAGTCTCAGCTGGAGGAGTTGGGGGTGGTAGCAGTGAGATCGTCATTTGGCAGATACGATCTGAGTTGTTCAACAAATTCGTCAATGTATCTCTCCTGGCGTTCCTTGTCGGCCACGATCGCATGCATCTTGAGGGCACTCGCCACAAATCCCCTCCTGGCTTCTCCATCCATCATGACGGCCCGGACGGCAGCCGCAACGCCATGGCGGTCGAACGACCCGTCGTCGTCCTCCCTCGCCACCTGCAACCCTACCTTCTTCGCCTCCATTTGGCGGGCATTCGGGCCCTGGTCCCCGAAGATGGGCAGCATGACGAGAGGGTGCCCGAACAGAAGCCCTTCGATGAGCGAGTTCCGGCCGCAGTGCGTCAGGAACGCGCCCACGGCGGCGTGCGCCAGGATGCTGATCTGGGGCACCCATCCCATGGTCACCACCCCATGGCCGCGGGTGCGGTCCTGGAAACCGGGGGGCAGGGCGGCGTCGTTGTCGAGGACGGCGCCGGCGGGCTTCCGCAGAGCCCAGAGGAAGCGTGTCCCGGCGAGCTCCAGCCCCAGGGCCAGCTCGTGCACCTGCTCAACGCTCAGCGGCACCTCGCTCCCCAGCGCGATGTACACGACGGAGTCGCGCGGCTGCTCTTCTAGCCAGCGCAGGGTGACGTGGTCCTCTGATGATCCGGCCGCGCGGCGCCTGCCTCCGTCGGCCGACGGCGGCAGGAGGCCCAGGGGCACCACCGGCTTGCCGAGGAGTGCCTCCACCAGCGGGAAGGTCTCGGGCTCCCACTCCACGCAGCTCCGGATGGCCAGGACCGTGCACCTCTCTTTCGCCAAGAACCAGCGCTGGGCGATGGACATGCCCGACGCGCAGTCGTCGGCGTAAGCAGGTGCCACGTCGTCCCTCTCGTAACGGGGCACGGCGAGGCGCACGGCCGCGGCGGCCTCGACGGGCTCCGACTCCAGCGGTTGCTGGCGGGGCGCGGCAGCGAGCATAGCGGCCGTCGGCAGGAGCACCGCGCATGGCACCTTGTGGTCAAGGGCGGCGGCGGCGGCCCAGTGGTGGAAGCAGTCGGCGATGATCCAGTGAGGCCTCCTGCCGTCGTCCGCGCACGCGGCAGCAAGGAAGTCCGCGAAGGGCGCGGCGAGGCCGTCGAAGGCCTTCCAGTGGAGCTCCCGCTTCTCGTCCGGGACGTCGTTGGTGGACTCGGCGCCTTCGGGGAGGCCGTCGACAGGCGGCAGCGGCAGCGGGACGAGGTCGATGTTGCACGGCGACGCGGGCGGCGGGAGGCGAGCGAGGTTGCGCGGCGTGGAGACGAAAGTCACGCGGTGGCCGCGTGACGCCAGGCGCTCCGCGAGCTCCAGGTACGGGAGCAGGTGGCCGAACGCCAGCCACGGGCAGATCACGATACGAAGCGGCCCAGTAGCTGAGAACCCGGCGTCCATGGCCAAGGGTGACCAGCGTGGTAGCAGTGCTCTGTGCTCCGCTCACACCCGAGACCAGACCATATAGACCATATATGATGGTAGGATCTTGTAAAATACAGTATATCACATGATGGTAACATCTTACAAAAAAAATACAGGACGGCAACAACTTGTAAAAATAAAGATATTATTCGTTTTGGGGTATGTAAAAAATTAAGATATGATGGTTACATCTTGTAAAAATTAATACTCCATGTGGAGTATACGATGGTAACATGCCACTAACCCCTCTTGTCAGGAGCTTTAGGTTAACAAACACTTCCATGTACGAAAACCAAGTATGAAGCTCGGTAGAGCCTCTAAAAGGGGAGTGAAACCTATTGAATGAAAATTTTGATTTTTAAAAGAAAGATGAAGAACGGATGGTGGATGGTAATCCTACTGTCTATAAAGGTAGGCTTCTTGCGAATGGAGCAATGGAGCCCATAGTCAATCAGCAAAGGAGGATATACAGGTCTGGTGCCAGAAAATTACCACTTAGTATAACTAAGACATGATGTAATCTCCCCCCCCCCCCCTCCTTTCTCCTTCCTACTTTCTGTTAGACTATGCTTGTGCCTTGCACCTTGGTGCAATGGCCAAGTCTTGCTTTGTACTCCCTCTGTTCACTTTTATAAGACGTTTAGACAAATTCAGACAACACACAAAATAGTTCAATGTCACTTGTCCAAAACATCTTATAAAAGAGAACAGAGGGAGTACATGTTACTTCATCAGGCCTTGCCTGTTTTGAAATATAAGGTCGGCAGCCAGCCACCTTCTTCGTTTAAAAAAAGGGGGGGTTCCGCAAATTCAAGGAGTTCATTAAGCCGAGACTTTCACGATCGTAAGTATTCTTAAGTCTGTGTAGATTATGTCGGCCGCCGTCTTCGCGCCTGCCGGCGGAGCTGTACGGATGTTGCTACAACTGCGGGAGCAACGGGCACATCTCGGTAGACTGCACCAATCCGGCGTTCTGCGTCCGGTGCCGCAGAGTGGGGCACATCTCCCGTGGCTGCACCAGGCCGCGTAGTCCGTCTCCGGTGGAGCAACTGGCGCGCCTGCCTCCTGCCCTGCGTCGTCCAGTGGAGGCACCCGCCCCTGCGTCACCGCGGCGTTCAGCCACGATCCTGCCGCCTCCTCCGCCGGGCCCCCCGCCGCCTGGCGCGGTCAGGCTCTGGAGTGAGGTGGTGAGGGCGCCGTCCCGGGACGCGCGGGTTGTGGCCGGACCGGAGTTCTCGGTGCCGTTCGGCCTGCTGGAGTCCGGGTCCCCCGGGGTGACCGTCGTGCAGGATGCGCCGGTGGAAGTTTGCTTCTTGGAGGCGGGTGATGACACATGGCAGATGGAGGCCGAGCTTGCCCGGGTGGTGCTTGTCACGGTCACCGGCAACAGACCCTCGGTGGATTTGGCTTCTGCGGCGGAGGCGTTGCACGCGACGTTCGACATTGGTCCGGAGGATATGTCTATCTGTACCTTCTTCCCCGATGATTTCCTGGTCCTGTGCAGCAATGGGGAGGTCCGGGATCGGATGGTGTGCGCAGGCCGCGCCAACTCGTCCTGGTTTGAGCTCAACCTCCGGCCGTGGAATAGGCAAGCGCGGGCGACGGCGGCTCTGCTACCCTACCTGGTCCCTATCTCGTTGAGGGGAGTGCGTGCGCATGTGTGGAACCAGAGGACGGCGAATGTGATTTTGCGTGGCCTCGGCTATGTTGTGGGGGTGGCTGATTCCACGGCTCGCCGGCTCGACATGGCGGATTTCAGGCTCTGGCTGTGCACGGATCGGCCGCATCAGATCCCTCGTCGCCGGTTGTTGTACATCGATGAGCCCCGGCGAAACCTCTGGGCTGAAGAAGAGGGCCGGCGCTCTACTGTTGGCCGGCGTGCCAGCACGCTCTGGTATCCGATCGATATCCGGGTTCTGGAGGAGCCGCGGATGGTGGATGGGGTTGATGATGGTGGTCGCCGGCCTCCTCCTCCGCCGCCACCGCCATCCCCACCTTTTGGGAGTGATGATTTGGTGCGCGGGCTGCTGAGGAGGGAGGCATGCAACCCTGCGATGCCCGGGGCTTCGGCCAGTACGGTGGAGTCGTCGACGACGGCGCCGCCGGCGGCGACGCGCGGCGTCCAGGCTGGCGAGTCGTTGCCTGGTAGTGGATCGGTCAGCGACAGCTGTAGGGCCATCGTCACTGGATCGCTTTGCGCTGATCCTGTGGGTCCGCAGGCTGGCGACTCGGGTGGACAGCCAATGGTGGAGGCCGACATGTTGATGCAGGTGGGGTCTGGTCAAAAGGAAGGATCGGCGGTCCGTGGTGCTGCGCTGGTGCGGGGGACAGAGCTGCTGGTTTCCGTTGGCTCGCCTGCCTCGGTCCAGCTGTCCAGGTGGGCGCGGGCAGACAGGGATGCGCGCGAGCCCGAGGTGGATAGGTGCTCGGATCTGGAGCCGGTTGGCGCTTTGCATGGGGAGGGATCCGTCCAAATTGGATCGTACCTTATCTCCTTCCGGGGCCCAGTGCTCGATGGGGACACAACCTCATGCGGGGACAGATGGGATGGACTGGACTCGCTGTTCGAGGAGGATTTGGCGGATGGCTGCAAACGCACGCTGCATGGACAGGTGGAGGTTGGTGATACGTTCTGTGTGAGCCTATCACAGGAGGGCTGCACCCATGCACCATGCACCCCTTCCCCGACGTCGCTACGTACGGTGCGACTGGAGTGCCCTGGGGATGTGGTTGAGGGGACCAGGCATCTCAGCCCTGTACAAGGTGTGGCCACACCGCAGAGGGCCGATGAGGAGGGCCTCTTGCTACAGGATATTGATGCCATGCGGGCGCAGATGTGCCGATCCATAACACCACTTTTGCCGCGTCCGGCAAGTCGTGCATGTGGGTTGCAAGCCCGGAACCCAAGGAAGAAGCAGAAGGTGGAAGTCACTCCAAGGAGGAGTGCGCGATTGGCAAAGATGGGGGCCTCCAAGCAGCAACAAGTCCTCATTAGAAGATTGTGCTTGGCGCATGAAGGGGAGGTAATCTCGGAGGAGGCACTGAAGATGTATGTGGACCTGTTCTCTAGGCCACTCTCGGACGCTCACATTGCGGCGATACTTGCTTTGTTTGGATGGGAGTCGCCAGTAATGCCGCTGGCGAGTGCGGTGGTGCACTAGCTGCTTGGTTGGTGGTCATGGTGGGAACCAATCATGAATGCGCAGCCATTGAGGATGATCGTGTGGAATGTACGTGGGCTAAATGCTCCGGCCCGCAGGAATGCAGTTTTTCAGGTGGTTAACTCGGCAGGACCGACTATTGTGTGCCTCCAAGAAACAAAACTGCAAGATGTACCCATGAACGTTGTGTGTCAGTGCCTTGGCGCTAAATATGAGAACTTTTTCTACTTGCCGGCAGTGGGTACACGAGGTGGGGTTCTGGTGGCTTGGGTGTGACGTCCGGATAATTAGGCTACAGTAATCCCACGTTAATGATGCCACGTCACCTCTGATACTGTTGCTAATCATGCGTTAGTTCGAAACCGATTCAGATTCCAATTCAAAAGAAAAGCAAACAACAAAAGTTTTCAAAAATTTAAAACTAAAATGTTCGGGTTGTTTCAAATAAATCGTAAGCAATTATGGTGGAGAAACCAAGCTTTTATAAAATGCTTAAATGAACTATAAGGATTTTAAACAGTAGAAAAAACAATTAATTAAATGCTTTTTACAATTAATAAATTACTAAACTATTTTATTTTGTGACCAAACTTTTTGTGGAAGTGGCATAAACTGTAACACTATTTTAGGTGCCACTTTTGTATTTTGTTGAAACTAAAATAAGACAGATAAGTAGTACATGAAAATTAAGAAAAGAAAAACTAAAAGAAAGAGGAGAGAGAGAGAGAGAAAAGGCCCCCCCTCCACTGGACCGAATGGCCCAGCTGGCCAAAGTCGGCCCAGCTGGCCGGCCCAGTCGCCCCTGGCCTATATGGCCTCCTCACCACCGAACCCTAGCCCATCACCCCACTCCCCGCATGATCCCCACCTCTCCCCTCGTCTCGCTCACCCGCCGCCACCACACAACACACACACACACACGCACACAGGAGAGGAGCTCCTCGCCCCGATCCCTTCGCCTCTGTCGCCGTGCGCCGTCGCCGGTGCCAACCCCGTCGCCGCCTCGCCTTCGTCTGTCGCCGCCCGGAGCACGTCCGCCTCGGCCACCACTCCGACGCTCCGTCGCATCCCCGGCCCCCTTCGACCTCGACTTCCCCTTGACCCTGCGCCCTCTATGAGGCCATCTGTCGACCCCCCCCTCTTCCCCTTCCATTTCTCCCGCAGTAGATCATCGCGACGATCTCACGATGAGCACGCACTCATCGTGCATCTGTATCGCACACGACCACGCCCGACCACCGCTCGGCTCCACTCGCCGCGAGCCCTGGATGCGTCCGCGCGCCTTGGCTGCCCCTGGCCACGCCCCGCCGCGTCCTTCTTTAGGATCGAAAGTATGTCTAGAGGGGGGGTGATTAGACTACTTGACCAAATAAAAATCTAGCCTTTTCCCAATTTTAGTTCTTGGAAGATTTTAGCTATCTTAGCACAAGTCAAGCAATCTCCACACAATTCAAGCAAGCATGCAAAAGAGTATATGAGCAGCGGAAAGTAAAGCATGCAACTTGCAAGAATGTAAAGGGAAGGGTTTGGAGGATTCAAACGCAATTGGAGACACAGATGATTTTTCATGGTTCCGATAGGTGGTGCTATCGTACATCCACGTTGATGGAGACTTCAACCCACGGAGGGTAACGGTTGCGTGAGTCCACGGAGGGCTCCACCCATGAAGGGTCCACGAAGAAGCAACCTTGTCTATTCCATCACGACCGCCGCCCACGAAGGACTTGCCTCACTAGCGGTAGATCTTCACGAAGTAGGCGATCTCCTTGCCCTTACAAACTCCTTGGTTCAACTCCACAATCTTGTCGGAGGCTCCCAAGTGACACCTTGCCAATCTAGGAGACACCACTCTCCAAGAAGTAACAAATGGTGTGTTGATGATGAACTCCTTGCTCTTGTGCTTCAAATGATAGTCTCCCCAACACTCAACTCTCTCTCACAGGATTTGGATTTGGTGGAAAGAAGATTTGAGTGGAAAGCAACTTGGGAAGTCTAGAGATCAAGATTCATATGGTAGGAATGGAATATCTTGACCTCAACACAAGTGTAGGTGGTTCTCTCTCAGAAAATGTGTATTGGAAGTGTAGGTATGTTCTCATGGCTCTCTCCATGAATGAAGAGTGGTTGGAGGGGTATATATAGCCTCCACACAAAATCTAACCGTTACACACAATTTACCAAACTCGGTGGGACCGAATGGTTAAACTCGGTCGGACTGATTCAGCAAACCTAGTGAGCGTTAGGATTTTCGGTGGGACTGAGATGCAACTCGGTAGGACCGATATGGTTAGGGTTAGGGCATAATGTAATCTCGATGTGATCGATTACACAAACTCGGTGGGACCGATTTTGGTAATAAGCTAACCAGAGAGTTGGTCAGGTAAACTCGATGGGACCGATTCGCTCATCTCGGTGAGACCGAAATGTTACAAAAGGGAAACAGAGAGTTTACATTGCAATCTCGGTGGGACGGATCGCTCATCTCGGCAAGACCGTAACGTTACGAAGGGAAACAGAGAGATTACAATCCCATCTCGGTGAGATCGAGATCCCTATCGGTGAGACCGATTTGCCTAGGGTTTGTGGCAGTGGCTTATGACATTTGAAACTCGGTGGCGCCGGATAGAAAGAATCGGTGGGGCCGAGTTTGACTTTTGGTTTAGGTCATATGTGGATGTGGGAAGGTAGTTGAGGGTTTTCGAGCATATCACTAAGCACCGAAGAGCAAGAAACTCATTAAGCAACACCTCATCCCTCCTTGATAGTATTGGCTTTTCCTATGGGCTCAATGTGATCTTGGATCACTAAAATATAAAATGTAGAGTCCTGAGGTTCAAGCTTGAGCCAAACTTTTTGTCCTTAGAATTTTGAGGGATCCACTTTCCTCATCCATGCCATGCCATTCATTGAGCTTTTCCTGAAATATTAATCTTGGAATAATGTTAGCTCAATGAGTTATATATTGTTAGGAATTACCAAAACCACGCAGGGATAGTTGCACTTTCAATCTCCCCCTTTTTGGTAATTGATGACAACATATAGATCAAAGCTTCGACAAATGATAATAAGAGTGAAAGATATTGTCGCTTTGAGTAGTATGTGAAAAACAAGAGCTCCCCCTAAATTTGTGCATATCTTAAGATTTGCTTTGGACTGCAAATGAACAGTGAGTTAGGATCATGGGTTACTCTTCCATGTCACATACATCTTGGTGGAGCGCTCAAAATGATAAGAATTAAATACATGCACTCATCACCAAGCAAAGTGAATGATCAAATAGGGATAAAATGATAGTATGAAAGTGCAACTATCCCTAGGTGGTTTTGGTAATTCATAACAACATATAGCTCATTGAGCTAATGCTATTTGAAGATGATTATTTCAGGAAAGCTCAATGATTGGCATGGCATGGAATATGTAAGTGGATCCCTCAAAATGCTAAGGACAAAGGATTGGCTCAAGCTCAGAAGCTCAAGACTCTTCATTTTATATTTTAGTGATCCAAGATCACATTGAGTCTTTAGGAAAAGCCAATACTATCAAGGAGGGATGAGGTGTTGCTTAATGAGCCTCTTGCTTCATGTGCTTAGTGATATGCTCCAAAACCCTCAGCTACTTTCCATATCCACACTTGACCTAAACCCAAAGCCAAACTCGGTCCTACCGATTCTTTCAACACGGCGCCACCGAGTTTCACATGTCATAGCCACTGCCAAACCCTAAGCAAATCGGTTCTACCGATAGGGATCTCGGTCTCACCGAGATGGGATTGCCATTTCTCTGTTTCCTTTTCGTAACTTTTCGGTCTCACCGAAAGAGCGGATCGGTCCCACCGAGATTGCAATGTAAACTCTCTGTTTCCTTTTTGTAACTTTTTGGTCTCACCGAAAGAGCAAATCGGTCCCACCGAGTTTACCTGACCAACCCTCTGGTTAGCTTATTACCAAATCGGTCTCATCGAGTTTGTGTAATCGGTCTCACCGAGATTATGTTATGCCCTAACCCTAACCATATCGGTCCTACCGAGTTGCATATCGGTCCCACCGAAAACCCTAATGGTCACTAAGTTTACTAAAATCGGTCTGACCGAGTTTGTTGATTCGGTCCCACCGAGATTGGTAAATTGTGTGTAACGGTTAGATTTTGTGTGGAGGTCTATATATACCCCTCCACCTCCTCTTCATTCGTGGAGAGAGCCATGAGAACACATCTACACTTCCAACTCATATGTTCTGAGAGAGAACCACCTACCCTTGTGTTGAGGCCAAGATATTCCATTCCTACCATATGAATCTTGATCTCTAGCCTTCCCCAAGTTGCTTTCCACTCAAATCTTCTTTCCACCAAATCCAAATCCTATGAGAGAGAGTTGAGTGTTGGGGAGACTATCATTTGAAGCACAAGAGCAAGGAGTTCATTATCAACACACCATTTGTTACTTCTTGGAGAGTGGTGTCTCCTAGATTGGCTATGTGTCACTTGGGAGCCTCCAACAAGATTGTGGAGTTGAACCAAGGAGTTTGTAAGGGCAAGGAGATCGCCTACTTCGTGAAGATCTACCGCTAGTGAGGCAAGTCCTTCGTGGGCGATGGCCATGGTGGGATAGACAAGGTTGCTTCTTCGTGGACCCTTCGTGGGTGGAGCCCTCCGTGGACTCGCGCAACCGTTACCCTTCATGGGTTGAAGTCTCCATCAACGTGGATGTAGGATAGCACCACCTATTCGAACCACGCCAAAAACATATGTGTCTCCAATTGCGTTTGAATTCTCCAAACCCTTCCCTTCACATTCTTGCAAGTTGCATGCTTTACTTTCCGCTGCCTATATACTCTTTGCATGCTTGCTTGAATTGTGTGATGATTGCTTGACTTGTCCTAAAGTAGCTAAAATTTGCCAAACTCTAAAATTTGGGAAAAGGTTAAGTTTTTATTGGTCAAGTAGTCTAATCACCCCCCTCTAGACATACTTCAAGGTCCTACAAGTGGTATCAGAGCTTTGGCCTCCATTTGCTTTGATTTTCATAGCTTTTGGTGGTCATAGCCTTGGTTTCACAACCTAGGAGAGTATGGCGTCTATCGAGGGAAATTATCACCGTAGAGGTCCTTACTTTGATGGTACTAATTTTGCTAGTTGGAAGCATAAGATGAAAATGCATATTCTCGGACATAACCCCGCCGTTTGGGCTATTATGTGTGTTGGTTTGCAAGGTGACTTCTTTGATGGGAAAGAACCAAACCGTGAAGCTACCGCGGAAGAGTTGAAGATGCTGCAATACAACGCTCAAGCTTGTGATATTCTCTTCAACGGATTGTGCCCCGAAGAATTCAACAAAATCAGCCGTCTTGAGAATGCAAAGGAAATTTGGGATACTTTGATTGATATGCACGAAGGTACCAACTCCGTCAAGGAATCCAAATTGGATGTGCTTCAAAGTCAACTTGACAAGTTCAAAATGAAGGATGGCGAAGGTGTCGCTGAAATGTACTCTAGGCTTGCTCTCATCACAAATGAGAGTGCCGGCTTAGGGAGTGAAGAGATGACCGATAGATTCATCATCAAGAAGATCCTAAGAGCCTTGGATGGAAAATATGATACCATGTGCACATTGATCCAAATGATGCCCAATTACAAAGATCTCAAGCCAACGGAGGTCATTGGAAGAATTGTTGCTCATGAGATGTCACTCAAGGATAAAGAGGAACTTCACAACAAATCAAGTGGAGCTTAAAAAGCCTCATGTGAAGCCCCCACATCATCAAGTGAGAAACAAACCTTCAACGAAGAATTGAGCTTAATGGTGAAGAACTTCAACAAGTTCTACAAGAGTAGAAGCAAAGATAGAAGCTCCAAGTCAAGGTCCTACAATGACAAAAGATCTTCAAGTCGAGAGCGAAACTGCTACAATTGTGGAAGACCCGGACACTATTCCAATGAGTGTACGACACCCTACAAAAGAAGAGAAGATTCTCCAAAAAGAAGTAGCAAAAGAGAAGAATCACCATCTAGAGAGAGAAGGGGTAGAGATGATCGTTATGAATGAAGATACTCACAGAGAAGCAAGGATTCGGAAAGAAAGGAAAAGTCATCAAGGAGCTACACAAAACAAAGACATCAAGCTCATGTTGGTGAATGGGTATCCGGCTCCGACTCCGACAACCACTCCGAGAGAAGTTATCACTCCGATTCCGAATATACTCAAGATGAAGGTGTTGCCGGTCTAGCACTTGTGTCAATCGACTCCTACGACATGTTTGACTCACCAAATGAAGGAGTTGGAAGATGCTTCATGGCCAAAGGTCCTAAGGTAACACACCCCGAGTATGTTGATTTCAATAGTGATGAAGATGACTTGTTAGGTGACGATGATTTACTTGTTGACAACTCTAGTGATGAATACTATGATGAAACGTCAATTAATCATGCTAATCAAGATAAAACAAATGACAATGATAAGGAGAAGATTGAGGCTCTAACTAAAGAACTAAACACTCATAAGTTAGCTCATGAAACTATCTTCGAAGATCATCGAGAACTTTTAAGAGCTCATGAGAAGTTACGCTTTGAAAAGCTCAATCTTGAGCAAGAGCATGAGTTTTTAAAAGCAATCAATGATGATCTCCGTAAGAAAAGTTCTTCTTACATTGCCAAGCGTTTACTCTTATCCACTTACATGCCTCAAGTCAAGTCTAGTAACAATAGTAAGAAAGATTCTTCCTCTAGTAGTAACAATGATCATGCTAAATCCAATGTTGTTGCTTCTAGTAGTTCTCTTGATTCCACTAATGATTCTCTTAGCCAAGTTACACTTGAGCAAGAAAATAGCTTATTGAAGGGAATTATAGAGAAAGGAGTCTACAAGAGCCTTGCCGGAAGTAAGCAATTCAAGGAAATTGTATGCAAGCAAGGAAGGCACCGGAAGAATCAAGGTGTTGGTTTTGAACGAAAGTTCAACGCCAAGTGAGTTGAGTGGGAAGAAGATCAATACCCCAAGACGAAGTTTGTTCCTCAACAAGTGAAGTATGATCCTACTTCCTTCAAGGGGACACAAGCTCAAGATGATCTTCCACCACAAGACTACAAGCAAAAAGGCAAGGACAAGCTTCAAGAGGAAATTGATGCATTTGAAGAAGCTCCTAAGACCTTAGTCAAGTGGATTCCCAAGACTACTTCAAGTTCCACTTCATCAAGTACGACTACAACTCCAAGGATTCCCATCAAGATGGTGTGGATCCAAAAGAAGAAGAACTAGAGAGTTCTTGAGGGTGAATCCGCCAACATACTTCACTCTTATCATTTTGGCAAGAACAAGTGCAATCAACTTCCACATCTTGCACTAGTTCAAGGAGTCACAAACCCTCTTGTCGATAAGTCAAGGGACAAGGTAACCTAAAAGCTTTCATGGACATCATCTTGTGTGTGAATCACTCTATGTCTATGGATATTCTTTTTTGTTCCTTGTGGGACTAACCCATGTAGGTATTGAAAGTGCAATACACTCCAATGGATAGCTCCAATTGTTCTACATCAACATTGAGCATCCACATCTTCAACATCTACAATAAGTCATCATCGACAAAACCCAAGGTTAGTTCATCCCTCTTAGGGGGGATATCACATCTAGGGGAAGCTTTACTCTAAGACTTGAGCTAAAGCAACTCTAATGATGTGAACACAACAAAGCTTTATGTAAAAGTGGTAACCCCACTTGTGCTTAAACGATGAGTATGACCTATGATCAAATGTTCTCATTTGACTCCTATGTCAATATACTCATATATAGGTGACCTAGTCATCGCCAATTGCTTGATAGATGCTAGAATTGGTTGTGCATGCTTTGCCACATATTTTAATTGCCATTTTATTGTGTGAGCATGTTGCTTGCATATTTTACTCATTCGAGGACATCCACTTGTTGTTTTGATTGATTGGTTTTCTTTTCTCTTGCCAAGTGGATGGACAAGAACGCCTAAGAACCTCCTCTAGCTATCTATGCTTTTCTCGTCTCAAACTCTATTCATGCTACATCACAAAATTTGATCAAGTCAGATTCGAACCACTCTGTGTGAGGAGCACTCGGAGTCCCCGATTCGTCATAGACTTAAACTTCCAAAACTTCTTTGTGATTCTCGGTCTGACCGATACCTTATTTCTGGTCCTACCGAGATCATCAAGTCGATCTATGTTTTCGATCTCGGTGCAACTGATTTGAACCATTCGGTCACACCGAGTTGCAATAACTGTATACAGTTTTGTATCTCGGTGCCACCGAGATGTTCCACTCGGTCACACCGACAGGGTCGGGCTATATATAGACACGGGCAAAAATTTGGAAATTTCTCTGAACCCCTTCGCCCACGCAATAGCTCGCTCTACCTACGTGGTCTCGGGATCGTCTTCTCGCCGCCAGCCGCCTCCTATCGCTGGTCTCCATCGCCGTCAACGGAATTCAACCCCGCCGTTGCCGCCGTAGCAAGTCTCCGCCGAACTAGGGTATGGACTCGATCTTTGTTCTATTCCCCATCTGATTCCTAGCACAGTGTGATCTTATTGATTCTAGCCATGATTGAAACACTCCTATCCAGTCAATGCAATTCGTAGAATAGGTTTGATTCGAAAATTTTAGGGTTAGGTTTCCGCCGAAACCATCTCGGACCCACCGAGTTGAAAAACTCGGTCCCACCGATTTGGCTCATGCCATTGCACAAGTGAGACTCGGTCTGACCGAGAATTACTAATCGGTGTGACCGGTTTTGGAACTTTGTGAAACCCTAGCAGTCTCGGTGCCACCGAACTGTGACTCGGTCTGACCGAGTTCACTAGTTTAGGTTCCAAAATGAAGGAAATATGCCCTAGAGGTAATAATAAAGTTATTATTTATTTCCTTACATATCATGATAAATGTTTATTATTCATGCTAGAATTGTATTAACTGGAAACATAATACATGTGTGGATACATAGACAAACAGAGTGTCACTAGTATGCCTCTACTTGACTAGCTTGTTAATCAAAGATGGTTAAGTTTCCTAACCATGGACAAAGGAGTTGTCATTTGATTAACAAGGTCACATCATTAGTTGAATGATCTGATTGACATGACCCATTCCATTAGCATAGCACCCGATCGTTTAGTATGTTGCTGTTGCTTTTATCCATGACTTATACATGTTCCTTTGACTATGAGATTATGCAACTCCCGTTTGCCGGAGGAACACTTTGGGTGCTACCAAACGTCACAACGTAACTGGGTGATTATAAAGGAGTACTACAGGTGTCTCCAAAGGTAGATGTTGGGTTGGCGTATTTCGAGATTAGGATTTGTCACTCCAATTGTAGGAGAGGTATCTCTGGGCCCTCTCGGTAATGCACATCACTTAAGCCTTGCAAGCATTGCAACTAATGAGTTAGTTGCGGGATGATGTATTACGGAACGAGTAAAGAGACTTGCCGGTAACGAGATTGAACTAGGTATTGGATACCGACGATCGAATCTCGGGCAAGTAACATACCGATGGACAAAGGGAACAACGTATGTTGTTATGCGGTCTGACCGATAAAGATCTTCGTAGAATATGTAGGAGCCAATATGGGCATCCAGGTCCCTCTATTGGTTATTGACCGGAGATGTGTCTCGGTCATGTCTACATTGTTCTCGAACCGTAGGGTCCGCACGCTTAAGGTTACGATGACAGTTATTATGAGTTTATGAGTTTTGATGTACCAAAGGAGTTCGGAGTCCCGGATGAGATCGGGGACATGACGAGGAGTCTCGAAATGATCGAGACGTAAAGATCAATATATTGGACGACTATATTCGGACATCGGAAAGGTTCTGAGTGGTTCGGGTATTTTTGGAGGTACCGGGGAGTTACGGGAATACGGGGAAGAGTATTGGGGGCCTTAGTGGGAAGGAGCCAGGAGGTGGCGCGCGCCCCTCCCAAGCCCAGTCCGAATTGGACAAGGGGTTTGGGGGCGCGGCCCCCTCTCCCTTCCTTCTCCACTCCCCTCCTTTCCCCCCTTCTCCTAGTTGGACTAGGAAAGGTGGAATCCTACTCCCGGTGGGAGTAGGACTCCCCTTGGCGCGCCCCTCCTAGGCCGGCCGCCCCCTCCTCCCTTGCTCCTTTATATACGGGGGCAGGGGGCACCCCATGGACACACAAGTTAATCTTCGTGATCGTTCCTTAGCCGTGTGCGGTGCCCCCCTCCACCATATTCCACCTCGAATATATCGTTGCAGTGCTTAGGCGAAGCCCTGCGCCAGTAGAACATCAAGATTGTCACCACGCCGTCGTGCTGATGGAACTCCTCCCCGAAGCTTTGCTGGATCGGAGCTAGGGGTGCGTCATCGAGCTGAACGTGTGCCAAGAACTCGGAGGTGCTGGAGTAACGGTGCTTGGATCGGTCGGATCGGGAAGACGTACGACTACTTCCTCTACGTTGCGTCAACGCTTCCGCTTCGGTCTACGAGGGTACGTAGACAACACTCTCCCCTCTCGTTGCTATGCATCACCATGATCTTGCGTGTGCGTAGGAAATTTTTTGAAATTACTATGTTCCCCAACACAAAACTGCTTCGGTATCACCGAGTTTAAAAATCGGTAGATCCGAAATGATTTTTGTGGGAAACTAAAACTAAGATTTTGAATCATTCTTTTGCAAAAATCTCTGCATTTTGTGATACTCATCCACTCTACCTCATCTATAAACTCTTCACGGGGTCAGCAGTCAGCTTTTACATCATGTCTGATCAGAGTGACAGCCAGAACATGTCAGAAGAGCAAGTGCACATGAGTGAGGGCACTAGTCCCTCCAGTTCTTCAGATGAAGGCAGCAGGAGCACTCCTAGCAATTTGCCAAAAGCTGCCACCAGGCAAAAGAAGAAGAGAACCTCAGACTCAGAGGATGAGGATTATGTGGCAGAGGAAGAGGAAGCTACTTCCAAGAGAGTAGTGCTCAAGAAGGAGTATGGCTCAGCCCAGAGCACAAAGCCAGGCTTGAAAATCAAAAGGACAGCAGGTAGGCAGCCTATGCCAAAGGCCAGAGCTTCAACTAAAATTCCTGAAAAGCCTGCACCCAAAGGGCTAGTTGCTGCTGAGGGAAAGAAGGAAAAGAAAAGGGGCAGATGGTGCAAGAAAGTTGATCCAATGGCTGAGTTTGAAAATCATTCTTCTTCTGAAGAAGAAGAAGAAGAAGAAGAAGAAGATGATGATGATGAAGAAGAAGAGGTTGCTGCACCATCACCTAAGGCACCAAAGCTTATGGGTGATGCTATAAAATTGGGGGCTACTGCATCCAAGCCCAAAGAAGCACCCAAAGCTGCCTCTAAAGCCAAGCCAGCTCCAAAGCCAAAACCAAAGAGAAATACAAGGAGCATACCAGCTGCTGAGAAGAACAAGGCCCCAGTGCCTGAAGCTGTTGGAGAAGATGAAGAAGGACAAGTTATGAGAAAACTCAAGCCCAAGATTCCAGACCACAACGATGCTCATCCTGTGGCTGAGAACATGAAAATTAGAAGGGATTCAGGGTTGAGGAAGTGGAGAGATGAAGACCCATATGCTTCAAGGAGAAGAACTGTTGTTGACTACAAGTTCCACACTAAGGAACAACAGGACTTCTATGAGACAGTTTTGTTGGATAAGAAGCCTATCGTTTGTGACATGAGGTGGGTCGACTGGACCTACATCAAGGAAAATGAAGAGCACTATCCTGGAGTGCAAGACAGCTTCAGTGCTTGTGGAGTTGCTGACTTTGTTGGGCAGAAGCTCACAAAGTGTAACGAGGAGCTCATTATGCAATTCTACTCCACAACACACTTCTACCCAGATGGAAGGATAACATGGATGTCTGAAGGTACAAGGTACCAATCCACTGTTGAGGAATGGGCAAAGTTGATCAATGCCCCAGAGGAAAATGAAGATGACTTGGATGTCTATGCCAAGAAAAAGATGGATCATAACACAATGGCAAATATGTACAAGGAGATTCCAGCAGATGATCTTGACACTCACCAGCTTGGGTCCGTGAAACACTTGTTGTCAGGACTGCCTACGATCAACTGGATCCTTAGGCACACACTCTTGCCCAGGTCTGGAGATCACAGAATGATCAGAGGTCATGCCATTAACTTGCTACACATATTTGATGTGCCTCAGAAATTCAAGGTCATGAGCCTCATAGTAGAGACTATCAAGAGGACTGCAGCAGATCAGAAGAGGAGCTGTGGTTATGCCCCTCAGATCCAAGAGTTGATTAACTCAAAGATGGGCACGGGCACTTACTTGTTGGACAAGAAACATTTGCCTATTCATCCAGATTTCGAGGACAATCAAGTTGTGCTGAATGAGAATGAACCATCATCAGCTCAAGCACAAGCAAAGAAGGAGAAGGCAAGGAAGGAGAAAGTTGCCAGGATGCCAACTCAAGAGGAGGCATCTGAGTATTTCTTGAAAACCAAGCAGGAGCATCTTAGTTACTTGATTGCATCTACACTGAGGATTGAGAAAGGACTGGCCACCCTCACTCAGAATCAGGAGAGCTTAAAGAGAATCGTGGAACAAAAGTTCTATGACTTGGATGTAAAAGTAACAGAGATTCAGTCTGCAGTGGAGCAACTTCAAGATGACATGCAGGAGAGGAAAGGGAAGACTACAACTGATGCATTTGCCAGAGTGCCAAGAGCTCAGAGGTCAACTGCAGTGCCAGTTCCTAACACCAGAGCCACCACATCAGCTCCAGCTACAGCACCAGCCCAACCAGCTCCAACTCCAACCACTTCTACAGAAGCCTTCGTCCTTGGAGTGATTCGTACTCCACCACCACCAGAAGATCAAGCCTGAGAGTCGATCTAGCACTATGCATTTTCTAGGAACTTTTTGGTAACTTGTTGCCAAAGGGGGAGAAAAATGTATAGATCATAGGCTTCGAGAGAGAGTGTGTTGCATTTATTCTCTATTGCTTTATTTGGTGGTTTTTCAAACCTTGTTTGCTTTTGGTTGAGATACTATGATATGCTTGTGAGACATTGATGATCATGTGTTTGATCATAAGCTACACTTATGCATGCTTGATATTATCCTCTCTATCTTATGTGATCATTCACTTTTCTTGGTGATGAGTGCATGTATTCAATTCTTATCACTTTGAGCGCTCCACCAAGATGTATGTGACATGGAAGAGTGACCTATGATTCTAACTCTTTGTGCATTTGCAGTCCAAAGCAAATTTTAAAATATGCACAAATTTAGGGGGAGCTCTTGCTTTTCACATACTTCTCAAAGCGATGATGTTCTAAATCTTATTATTTATCGAAGCTTTGATCTATATGTTGTCATCAATTACCAAAAAGGGGGAGATTGAAAGTGCAACTATCCCTAGGTGGTTTTGGTAATTCATAACAACATATAGCTCATTGAGCTAATGCTATTCCAAGATGATTATTTCAGGAAAGCTCAATGATTGGCATGGCATGGATAATGAAAGTGGATCCCTCAAAATGCTAAGGACAAAGGATTGGCTCAAGCTCAAAAGCTCAAGACTCTTCATTTTATATTTTAGTGATCCAAGATCACATCGAGTCTTTAGGAAAAGCCAATACTATCAAGGAGGGATGAGGTGTTGCTTAATGAGCCTCTTGCTTCATGTGCTTAGTGATATGCTCCAAAACCCTCAGCTACTTTCCCATATCCACACTTGACCTAAACCCAAAGCCAAACTCGGTCCTACCGATTCTTTCAACCCGGCGCCACCGAGTTTCACATGTCATAGCCACTGCCAAACCCTAAGCAAATCGGTTCTACCGATAGGGATCTCGGTCTCACCGAGATGGGATTGCCATTTCTCTGTTTCCTTTTCGTAACTTTTCGGTCTCACCGAAAGAGCGGATCGGTCCCACCGAGATTGCAATGTAAACTCTCTGTTTCCTTTTTGTAACTTTCTGGTCTCACCGAAAGAGCAAATCGGTCCCACCGAGTTTACCTGACCAACCCTCTGGTTAGCTTATTACCAAATTGGTCTCATCGAGTTTGTGTAATCGGTCTCACCGAGATTACGTTATGCCCTAACCCTAACCATATCGGTCCTACCGAGTTGCATATCGGTCCCACCGAAAACCCTAACGGTCACTAAGTTTACTAAAATCGGTCTGACCGAGTTTGTTGATTCGGTCCCACCGAGATTGGTAAATTGTGTGTAACGGTTAGATTTTGTGTGGAGGTCTATATATACCCCTCCACCTCCTCTTCATTCGTGGAGAGAGCCATCAGAACACATCTACACTTCCAACTCATATGTTCTAAGAGGGAACCACCTACCCTTGTGTTGAGGCCAAGATATTCCATCCTACCATATGAATCTTGATCTCTAGCCTTCCCCAAGTTGCTTTCCACTCAAATCTTCTTTCCACCAAATCCAAATCCTATGAGAGAGAGTTGAGTGTTGGGGAGACTATCATTTGAAGCACAAGAGCAAGGAGTTCATCATCAACACACCATTTGTTACTTATTGGAGAGTGGTGTCTCCTAGATTGGCTAGGTATCACTTGGGAGCCTCCGACAAGATTGTGGAGTTGAACCAAGGAGTTTGTAAGGGCAAGGAGATCGCCTACTTCGTGAAGATCTACCGCTAGTGAGGCAAGTCCTTCGTGGGCGATGGCCATGGTGGGATAGACAAGGTTGCTTCTTCGTGGACCCTTCGTGGGTGGAGCCCTCCGTGGACTCGCGCAACCGTTACCCTTCGTGGGTTGAAGTCTCCATCAACGTGGATGTAGGATAGCACCACCTATCCGAACCACGCCAAAAACATCCGTGTCTCCAATTGCGTTTGAATTCTCCAAACCCTTCCCTTTACATTCTTGCAAGTTGCATGCTTTACTTTCCGCTGCCTATATACTCTTTGCATGCTTGCTTGAATTGTGTGATGATTACTTGACTTGTCCTAAAGTAGCTAAAATCTGCCAAACTCTAAAATTTGAGAAAAGGTTAAGTTTTTATTGGTCAAGTAGTCTAATCACCCCCCCTCTAGACATACTTCAAGGTCCTACATAGTATCATCCAACAAGCATTAATGTAGCATATGATCAAACACACATGATCATTCAAGTATCACAAACAAGCATAAAGTATCTCAATCAAGCAAATAAAGTTCAACCAAGAAGACAAGAGAGAACAAAAGGCAACGCTCTCTCTCGAAGCCTATGATCTATACAATTTTCTCCCCCTTTGGCAACAAGTTACCAAAAAGTTCATATAAAATGCATAGCACTAAAACCACTCTCGGGCTTGATCTTCTGGTGGTGGAGTCCGGATAACGCCAAGGACGAAGGCTTCAGTTGATGTAGATGGAGCTGCTGGGGTAGGTGCTGGAGCTGGTGGCACTGAAGCTATAGCTGGTGCAGATGTAGTGGCTCTAGTGTCTGATACTGGCACTGCAGTTGATCTCTGAGCTCGAGGCACTCTGGCAAATGCATTAGTGGTTGTCTTGCCCTTCCTCTCCTGCATGTCATCATGTAGCTGCTCCACAACTGACTGAATCTCAGTTACTTTGACATCTAAATCATAGAATTTTTGTTCCATGATTCTTTCCAGGCTCTCCTGGTTTCGAGTTAGGGTGGCCAACCCCTTCTCAATCCTCAGAGTTGATGCTATCAAATAACCGAGCTGGTCCTTCTTGCTCTTTAAAAAGTACTCAGATGCCTCTTCTTGAGTTGGCATCTTGGCAGCCTTCTCTTTCTTTGCTTTCTCCTTCTTTGCTTGTGCTTGCACTGAGGAGGGTTCATCTTCATTCATCACAACTTGGTTGTCCTTGAAGTCTGGGTAGATAGGCAAGTGTTCCTTATCCAACAAGTATGTGCCTGTGCCCATCTTTGAGTTAATCAACTCCTGAATTTGTGGGGCATATCCACAACTTCTCTTCTGGTCAGCTGCTGTCCTCTTGATAGTCTCAACCATGAGGCTCATGACCTTGAATTTCTGTGGCACATCAAATATGTGTAGCAAGTTAATTGCATGCCCTCTGATCATGAAGGAAATATGCCCTAGAGGGAATAATAAATTTATTATTTATTTCCTTATATCATGATAAATGTTTATTATTCATGCTAGAATTGTATTAACCGGAAACATAATACTTGTGTGAATACATAGACAAACATATTGTCACTAGTATACCTCTACTTAACTAGCTTGTTAATCAAAGATGGTTATGTTTCCTAACCATAGACATGTGTTGTCATTTGATTAAACGGGATCACATCATTACGAGAATGATGTGATTGACGTGACCCATTCCTTTAGCTTAGCACCCGATCGTTTAGTATGTTGCTATTGCTTTCTTCATGACTTATACATGTTCCTATGACTATGAGATTATGCAACTCCCGTTTGCCGGAGGAACACTTTGTGCGCTACCAAACGTCACAACATAACTGGGTGATTATAAAGGAGCTCTACAGGTGTTTCCGAAGGTACATGTTGGGTTGGCGTATTTCAAGATTAGGATTTGTCACTCCGATTGTCGGAGAGGTATCTCTGGGCCCTCTCGGTAATGCACATCACTTAAGCCTTGCAAGCAATGCAACTAATGAGTTAGTTACGAGATGATGTATTACAAAACGAGTAAAGAGACTTGCCGGTAACGAGATTGAACTAGGTATTGAGATATCGACGATCGAATCTCGGGCAAGTAAAATACCGATGACAAAGGGAACAACGTATGTTGTTATGCGGTCTGACCAATAAAGATCTTCGTATAATATGTAGGAGCCAATATGAGCATCCAGGTTCCACTATTGGTTATTGACCGGAGACGTGTCTCGGTCATGTCTACATTGTTCTCGAACCCGTAGGGTGCGCACGCATAACGTTACGATGACAGTTTCATTATGAGTTTATATGTTTTGATGTACCGAAGGTTGTTCAGACTCCCGGATGTGATCACGGACATGACGAGGAGTCTAGAAATGGTCGAGACATAAAGATTGATATATTGGACGACTATATATATATTCAGACACCGGAAGTGTTCTGGGTGATTTCGGAGAAAACCGGAGTCCCGGAGGGTTACCGGAACCCCCCGGGAGAAGTAATGGGCCTTATGGGCCTTAGTGGAGAGAGAGAGGGGCGGCCAGGGTGGGCCGCGCCCCCCTCCCCCTCTGGTCCGAATTGGACTAGGAGAGGGGGCGGCGCCCCCCCTTTCCTTCTCCCTCTCCCCCTTCCTTTCCCCCTCCTAGTAGGAGTAGGAAAGAGGGGAGTCCTACTCCTACTAGGAGGAGGACTCCTCCTAGCGCGCCCTGCAAGGGCCGGCCGACCTCCCCCCTTTCTCCTTTATATACAGGGGCAGGGGGGCACCTCTAGACACAACAATTGATCCTTGAGATTTCTTAGCCGTGTGCGGTGCCCCCCTCCACCATAATCCTCGATAATATTGTAGCGGTGCTTAGGCGAAGCCCTGCGACGGTAGAACATCAAGATCGTCACCACACCGTCGTGCTGACGGAACTCATCCCCGACACTTTGCTGGATCGGAGTCCGGGGATCGTCATCGAGCTGAACGTGTGCTAGAACTCAGAGGTGCCGTAGTTTCGGTGCTTGATCGGTCGGGCCGCGAAGACGTACGACTACATCAACCGCGTTGTTATAACGCTTACACTTTCGGTCTACGAGGGTATGTGGACAACACTCTCCCCTCTCGTTGCTATGCATCACCATGATCTTGCGTGTGCGTAGGAAAATTTTGAAATTACTACATTCCCCGACAGTGGCATCCGAGCCTGTTTTATGTGTTGATGTTATTTGCACAAGTAGAACACAAGTGAGTTGTGGGCGATGTAAGTCATACTGCTTACCAACATGTCACACTTTGGTTCGGCGGTATAGTTGGATGAAGCGGCCCGGACTGACATTACGCGTACGCTTACGCGAGACTGGTTCTACCGACGTGCTTTGCACACAAGTGGCTGGCGGGTGTCAGTTTCTCCAACTTTA
Source organism: Aegilops umbellulata (assembly GCA_032464435.1). Lineage (NCBI taxonomy): Eukaryota > Viridiplantae > Streptophyta > Magnoliopsida > Poales > Poaceae > Aegilops > Aegilops umbellulata. Next base: position 93,473,775 of record CP136054.1, on the reverse strand, counting down.
GTTGAACCGAGTGTGGCTACGCCCGGTCCTTGTGAAGGTTAAAACAGCACCAACTTGACAAACTATTGTTGTGGTTTTGATGCGTAGGTAAGATTGGTTCTTGCTAAGCCCATAGCAGCCATGTAAAACTGGCAACAACAAAGTAGAGGACGTCTAACTTGTTTTTGCAGGGCATGTTGTGATGTGATATGGTCAAGACATGATGCTAAATTTTATTGTATGAGATGATCATGTTTTGTAACCGAGTTATCGGCAACTGGCAGGAGCCATATGGTTGTCGCTTTATTGTATGCAATGCAATCGCCCTGTAATGCTTTACTTTATCACTAGGCGGTAGCGATAGTCGTAGAAGCATAAGATTGGCGAGACAACAACGATGCTATGATGAAGATCAAGGTGTCACGCCGGTGACGATGGTGATCATGACAGTGCTTTGAAGATGGAGATCACAAGCAAAAGATGATGATGGCCATATCATATCACTAATATTGATTGCATGTGATGTTTATCTTTTATGCGTCTTATCTTGCTTTGATTGACGGTAGCATTATAAAATGATCCCTCACTAAATTATCATAGTTAAAGTGTTCTCCCTGAGTATGCACTATTGCGAAAGTTCTTCGTGCTGACACACCACGTGATGATCGGGTGTGATAGGCTCTACGTTCAAATACAACGGGTGTAAAACAGTTGCACACGCAGAATACTCAGGTTTAACTTGACAAGCCTAGCATATAACAGATATGGCCTCAGAACACGGAGACCGAAAGGTCGAGCATGAATCATATAGTAGATATGATCAACATAGTGATGTTCACCATTGAAACTACTCCATCTCACGTGATGATCGGACATGGTTTAGTTGATTTGGATCACGTGATCACTTAGAGGATTAGAGGGATGTCTATCTAAGTGGGAGTTCTTTAGTAATCTGATTAATTGAACTTAAATTTATCATGAACTTAGTACCTGATAGTATCTTGCTTGTTTATGTTTGATTGTAGATAGATGGCCCGTGCTGTTGTTCCGTTGAATTTTAATGCGTTCCTTGAGAAAGCAAAGTTGAAAGATGATGGTAGCAATTACACGGACTGGGTCCGTAACTTGAGGATTATCCTCATTGCTGCACAGAAGAATTACGTCCTGGAAGCACCGCTGGGTGCCAGGCCTGCTGCTGATGCAACTGACGACGTTAAGAACGTCTGGCAGAGCAAAGCTGATGACTACTCGATAGTTCAATGTGCCATGCTTTACGGCTTAGAACCGGGACTTCAACGACGTTTTGAACGTCATGGAGCATATGAGATGTTCCAGGAGTTGAAGTTGATATTTCAAGCAAATGCCCGGATTGAGAGATATGAAGTCTCCAATAAGTTCTATAGCTGCAAGATGGAGGAGAACAGTTCTGTCAGTGAGCATATACTCAAAATGTCTGGGTATAATAATCACTTGATTCAACTGGGAGTTAATCTTTCGGATGATTGCTTCATTGATAGAATTTTCCAATCACTACCACCAAGCTACAAGAGCTTCGTGATGAACTATAACATGCAAGGGATGGATAAGATGATTCGTGAGCTCTTCGCAATGCTAAAAGCTGCAGAGGTAGAAATCAAAAAGGAGCATCAAGTGTTGATGGTCAACAAGACCACTAGTTTCAAGAAAAAGGGCAAAGGGAAGAAGAAGGGGAACTTCAAGAAGAACAGCAAGCAAGTTGCTGCTCAGGAGAAGAAACCCAAATCTGGACCTAAGCCTGAAACTGAGTGCTTCTACTGCAAGCAGACTGGACACTGGAAGCGGAACTGCCCCAAGTATTTGGCGGATAAGAAGGATGGCAAGGTGAACAAAGGTATATGTGATATACATGTTATTGATGTGTACCTTACTAATGCTCGCAGTAGCACCTGGGTATTTGATACTGGTTCTGTTGCTAATATTTGCAACTCGAAACAGGGACTACGGATTAAGCGAAGATTGGCAAAGGACGAGGTGACGATGCGCGTAGGAAATGGATCCAAAGTCGATGTGATCGCAGTCGGCACGCTATCTCTACATCTACCTTCGGGGTTAGTTTTAGACCTAAATAATTGTTATTTGGTGCCAGCGTTGAGCATGAACATTATATCTGGATCGTGTTTGATGCGAGACGGTTATTCATTTAAATCAGAGAATAATGGTTGTTCTATTTATATGAGTAATATCTTTTATGGTCATGCACCCTTGAAGAATGGTCTATTTTTGTTGAATCTCGATAGTAGTGATACACATATTCATAATGTTGAAGCCAAAAGATGCAGAGTTGATAATGATAGTGCAACTTATTTGTGTCACTGCCGTTTAGGTCATATCAATGTAAAGCGCATGAAGAAACTCCATACTGATGGACTTTTGGAACCACTTGATTATGAATCACTTGGTACTTGCGAACCGTGCCTCAGGGGCAAGATGACTAAGACACCGTTCTCCGGCACTATGGAGAGAGCAACAGATTTGTTGGAAATCATACATACAGATGTATGTGGTCCGATGAATGTTGAGTCTCGTGGCGGATATTGTTATTTTCTCACCTTCAGAGATGACTTAAGCAGATATGGGTATATCTACTTAATGAAACATAAGTCTGAAACATTTGAAAAGTTCAAAGAATTTCAGAGTGAAGTTGAAAATCATCGTAACAAGAAAATAAAGTTTCTACGATCTGATCGTGGAGGAGAATATTTGAGTTACGAGTTTGGTGTACATTTGAAACAATGCGGAATAGTTTCGCAACTCACGCCACCTGGAACACCACAACGTAATGGTGTGTCCGAACGTCGTAATCATACTTTACTTGATATGGTGCGATCTATGATGTCTCTTATAGATTTACCGCTATCGTTTTGGGGTCATGCTTTAGAGAAGGCCGCATCCACGTTAAAATCCGTTGAGACGACGCCTTATGAACTGTGGTTTGGAAAGAAACCAAAGTTGTCGTTTCTGAAAGTTTGGGGCTGCGATGCTTATGTGAAAAAGCTTCAACCTGATAAGCTCGAACCCAAATCGGAGAAATGTGTCTTCATAGGATATCCAAAGGAGACTATTGGATACACCTTCTATCACAGATCCAAAGGCAAGACTTTTGTTGCTAAATTCGGAAACTTTCTAGAGAAGGAGTTTCTCTCGAAAGAAGTGAGTGGGAGGAAAGTAGAACTTGATGAGGTAATTGTACCTGCTCCCTTATTGGAAAGTAATTCATCACAGAAACCGGTTTCTGTGACACCTACACCAACTAGTGAGGAAGTTAATGATGATGATCATGAAACTTCAGATCAAGTTGTTACAAAACCTCGTAGATCAACCAGAGTAAGATCCGCACCAGAGTGGTACGGTAATCCTGTTCTGGAAGTCATGCTATTAGATCATGGTGAACCTACGAACTATGAAGAAGCGATGGTGAGCCCAGATTCCGCAAAATGGCTTGAAGCCATGAAATCTGAGATGGGATCCATGTATGAGAACAAAGTATGGACTTTGGTTGACTTGCCCAATGATCGGCAAGCAATTGAGAATAAATGGATCTTCAAGAAGAAGACTGACGCTGACGGTAATGTTACTGTCTACAAAGCTCGACTTGTCGCAAAAGGTTTTCGACAAGTTCAAGGGATTGACTACGATGAGACCTTCTCACCTGTAGCGATGCTTAAGTCTGTCCGAATCATGTTAGCAATTGCCGCATTTTATGATTATGAAATTTGGCAGATGGATGTCAAAACTGCATTCCTGAATGGATTTCTGGAAGAAAAGTTGTATATGATGCAACCGGAAGGTTTTGTCGATCCAAAGGGAGCTAACAAAGTGTGCAAGCTCCAGCGATCCATTTATGGACTGGCGCAAGCCTCTCGGAGTTGGAATAAACGCTTTGATAGTGTGATCAAAGCATTTGGTTTTATACAGACTTTTGGAGAAGCCTGTATTTACAAGAAAGTGAGTGGGAGCTCTGTAGCATTTCTGATATTATATGTGGATGACATATTACTAATCGGAAATGATATAGAATTTCTGGATAGCATAAAGGGATACTTGAATAAGAGTTTTTCAATGAAAGACCTCGGTGAAGCTCCTTACATATTGGGCATTAAGATCTATAGAGATAGATCAAGACGCTTAATTGGACTTTCACAAACCACATACCTTGACAAAGTTTTGAAGAAGTTCAAAATGGATCAGGCAAAGAAAGGATTCTTGCCTGTGTTACAAGGTGTGAAGTTGAGTAAGACTCAATGCCCGACCATTGCAGAAGATAGAGAGAAAATGAAAGATGTTCCCTATGCTTCAGCCATAGGCTCTATCATCTATGCAATGCTGTGTACCAGACCTGATGTGTGCCTTGCTATAAGTCTAGCAGGGAGGTACCAAAGTAATCCAGGAGTGGATCACTGGACAGCGGTCAAGAACATCCTGAAGTACTTGAAAAGGACTAAGGATATGTTTCTCGTATATGGAGGTGACAAAGAGCTCATCGTAAATGGTTACGTTGATGCAAGCTTTGACACTGATCCGGACGATTCTAAATCGCAAACCGGATATGTGTTTACATTAAACGGTGGAGCTGTCAGTTGGTGCAGTTCTAAACAAAGCGTCATGGCGGGATCTACATGTGAAGCGGAGTACATAGCTGCTTCGGAAGCAGCAAACGAAGGAGTCTGGATGAAGGAGTTCATATCCGATCTAGGTGTCATACCTAGTGCATCGGGTCCAATGAAAATCTTTTGTGACAATACTGGTGCAATTGCATTGGCAAAGGAATCCAGATTTCACAAGAGAACCAAGCACATCAAGAGACGCTTCAATTCCATCCGGGATCTGGTCCAGGTGGGAGACATAGAGATTTGCAAGATACATACGGATCTGAATGTAGCAGACCCATTGACTAAGCCTCTTCCACGAGCAAAACATGGTCAACACCAAAGCTCCATGGGTGTTAGAATCATTACCGTGTAAGCTAGATTATTGACTCTAGTGCAAGTGGGAGACTGAAGGAAATATGCCCTAGAGGCAATAATAAAGTTATTATTTATTTCCTTATATCATGATAAATGTTTATTATTCATGCTAGAATTGTATTAACCGGAAACATAAGACTTGTGTGAATACATAGACAAACATATTGTCACTAGTATGCCTCTACTTAACTAGCTCGTTAATCAAACATGGTTATGTTTCCTAACCATAGACATGTGTTGTCATTTGATTAAACGGGATCACATCATTAGGAGAATGATGTGATTGACGTGACCCATTCCTTTAGCTTAGCACCCGATCGTTTAGTATGTTGCTATTGCTTTCTTCATGACTTATACATGTTCCTATGACTATGAGATTATGCAACTCCCGTTTGCCGGAGGAACACTTTGTGTGCTACCAAATGTCACAACGTAACTGGGTGATTATAAAGGAGCTCCACAGGTGTCTTCGAAGGTACATGTTGGGTTGGCGTATTTCAAGATTAGGATTTGTCACTCTGATTGTCGGAGAGGTATCTTTGGGCCCTATCGGTAATGCACATCACTTAAGCCTTGCAAGCAATGCAACTAATGATTTAGTTACGAGCTGATGTATTACGGAACGAGTAAAGAGACTTGCCGGTAACGAGATTGAACTAGGTATTGAGATATCGACGATCGAATCTCGGGCAAGTAACATACCGATGACAAAGGGAACAACGTATGTTGTTATGCGGTCTGACCGATAAAGATCTTCATAGAATATGTAGGAGCCAATATGAGCATCCAGGTTCTGCTATTGTTTATTGACCGGAGACGTGTCTCGGTCATGTCTACATTGTTCTCAAACCCATAGGGTCCGCACGCTTAACGTTACGATGACAGTTTCATTATGAGTTTATATGTTTTGATGTACTGAAGGTTGTTTGGAGTCCCGGATGTGATCACGGACATGACAAGGAGTCTTAAAATGGTCGAGACATAAAGATTGATATATTGGACGACTATATTCGGACACCGGAAGTGTTCTGGGTGATTTCGGAGAAAACCGGAGTGCCGGAGGGTTACCGGAACCCCCCGGGAGAAGTAATGGGCCTTATGGGCCTTAGTGGAGAGAGAGAGGAGCGGCCAGGGTGGGCCGCGTGCCCCCTCCCCCTCTGGTCCGAATTGGACTAGGAGAGGGGGGCGGCGCCCCCCTTTCCTTCTCCCTCTCCCCTTCCTTTCCCCGTCCTAGTAGGAGTAGGAAAGAGGGGAGTCCTACTCCTACAAGGAGGAGGACTCCTCCTCCTGGCGCGTCCTGCAAGGGCCGGCCGGCCTCCCCTCTTGCTCCTTTATATACAGGGGCAGGGGGCATGAGGGAGTCCTGGATTAGGGGGTGTTCGGATAGCCGAACTATACCTTCAGCCGGACTCCAGGACTATGAAGATACAAGATTGAAGACTTTGTCCCGTGTCCGGAAGGATCTTTTCTTGGCGTGGAAGGCAAGCTAGGTGTGCGGATATTCAAGATCTCCTACCAATGTAACCGACTCTGTGTAACCCTAACCCTATCCGGTGTCTATATAAACCGGAGGGTTGTAGTCCGTAGGACAACCATCATCATACACAATCATACCGTAGGCTAGCTTCTAGGGTTTAGCCTCCTTGATCTCGTGGTAGATCTACTGTTGTACTACCCATATCATCAATATTAATCTAGCAGGAGTAGGGTTTTACCTCCATCGAGAGGGCCCGAACCTGGGTAAAATAAAGTGTCCCTTGTCTCCTGTTACCATCCGACCTTGACGCACAGTTCGGGACCCCCTACCCGAGATCCGCCGGTTTTGACACCGACGTTGGTGCTTTCATTGAGAGTTCCTCTGTGTCGTCGCTTTTAGGCCCGATGGCTCCTTTGATCATCAACAACGATGAGGTCCAGGGTGAGGCTTTCCTCCCCGGACAGATCTTCGTCTCCGGCGGCTTCGCTCTACGGGCCAATTCGATTGGTCATCTGGAGCAGATCGAAAGCTACGCCCCTGGCCATCAAGTCAGGTTTGGAAGCTTAAACTACACGGCGGATATCCGCGGAGACTTGATCTTCGACGGATTCGAGCCACAGCCAAGCGCGCCGCACTGTTTCGAGGGGCATGATATAGCTCTGCCTCCGAACAGTACCCTGGAGGTCGCACACGCTCCGGCCCCGATCCTCGACTCGGAGCCTGCTGCGTACTCTGAGGATGAACGGTTGGACGTCACCTCGGGGGCTGCGATCTCAAAGGCGATTGAGCCGAACGCCAGCCCCGTACTCTGCACGGCCCAGGACTCCAAGGAGCCGGACTCTTCTCCGAACTCCGAGCCTTCCGCGCCCCTGCCGATCGAATCTGATTGGGCGCCTGTAATGGAGTTCACTGCCGCGAACATCTTTCAGTGCTCACCTCTCAGTGATATCCTGAATTCTCTCAAGTCTCTCTCTTTATCAGGAGAGCCCAGGCCGGACTATGACCTACGAGGTTGGGATTCGGACGACGAAGAAATTCAAAGCCCACCCACCACCCACTTAATAGCCACTGTCGATGATTTAACCGACATGCTTGACTTCGGATCCAAAGACTTCGACGGTATAGACGACGAAGGCGGAGACGAATTGGAACCAGCACCTATAGGGCACTGGGCCTCCACCCCACCTAACGATGTATTCATGGTGGATACCCCTAAAGGAAACGACAACGAGGAAAAAGGGGGCAAAAAAAGAGGTAAAACCTACGAAAAGCAGTCAAAACGGCGACGTAAACGCCGAGCCAAGCCCCGCCTCGATCAAAACCCAGCCCTAGAGCAAGATGAGCCGGTAGACGACGAGCTTGCTTCAGAACAGCCGTCCGAACAAGGCAACACGGATAGAGAGGACGGACAGCCCTCTCCCGGCCATAACAGAACTCCGGACGATCTCACGCCGGACAAAACCATGGAGTAGAAGAATCTCCACGAAAGGCTCGTTGCCACGGCACGTAGCCTGAAAAAGCAGAAGCGGAAGCTGAAGACGACGGAAGATGCACTCAAAACAAGATGGAGCAAAGTAATCAAGACCGCAGACAAATACGGCGACAGCCGCCGCACCAAAAGCTATCCGACAAGAAAACTACTGCCCGAATTCGACCAGGAGGCCACACGGTCGGATAGACGACCCCACGGCCACTATAAAAAGGCAAGCGGCGCCGCACTTAATGCGGCATGCGACCCAATCAAAGACTCGCACCAAGGCCCAGCCAAGTCCATTTACGGGTGAAGAAAGCAAACTTTCACAAGCAATGCAAAAATTCCACCATCAGAATCCCGCACACCCAAATACAGGGGCGCCGCACACCCCCTATGTTTCACCGATGAGGTCCTGGAATACGAATTTGCAGAGGGATTTAAACCCGTCAACATAGAGGCATACAATGGAACAACAGACCCGAGAGTCTGGATCGAGGATTATATCCTCCACATACATATGGCTAGAGGAGACGATCTCCATGCCATAAAATATTTACCCCTTAAGCTTAAAGGGCCAGCCAGGCACTGGCTTAAAAGCCTTCCCGAAAACACAATTGGAAGCTGGGAAGAGCTCGAGGATGCTTTCCGAGCAAATTTTCAAGGGACCTATGTCCGTCCCCCGGATGCAGACGATCTCAGTCACATAACTCAGCAGTCCGGAGAATCAGCTCGGCAGTTCTGGAACAGATTCCTCACTAAAAAGAATCAAATAGTGGATTGTCCAGACGCCGAAGCCCTAGCGGCTTTCAGGCATAATGTCCAAGACGAATGGCTCGCCAGACACCTCGGCCAGGAAAAGCCAAGAACAATGGCCGCACTCACAAGCCTCATGACCCGCTTTTGCGCAGGAGAGGACAGCTGGTTGGCACGATGCAGCCCCAGCGACCCAAGTACATCAGAAATCAGAGATGGAAACGGAAAACCGCGGCGAAATAGGGACCGCCGCCGAATCAAAGGCAAAAGTCCGAAGAGCACGGCAGTCAATGCCGGATTCAAAAGCTCACGGCAAAATCATACAAAACCACCCCTTCAAGATAATAGGGATGATCCGTCCAGCTTAAACAGAATCATGGACAGAATATGTCAGATACACAGTACTCCGGGGAAACCTGCCAATCACACCCACAGAGACTGTTGGGTTTTTAAACAATCCGGACAGCTTAACGCCGAACACAAGGGGCTCGATACACCAAGTGAAGAAGAGGACGAACCCCAAATGCAGAACACCAGGAAACAAAAGAACTTCCCTCAAGAAGTCAAAACAGTGAACTCACTTCACGTAACAAAACGTGTGGCACCCATAAAGGTACGCACAGTCAAACCTACCCCTCAGGAGTCCCGCCGCTGGTCACTAAAGCCAATCATTTTTTATCAGCTAGATTATTCTAGAAATATCAAAAACGCAGGCCGGACTGCCCTGATACTGGATCCAATAATCGATGGATTTCATTTTACCAATGTCCTTATGGACGGCGGCAGTGGACTAAACCTGATATATCAGGATACAATCCACATCATGGGCATAAACCCAGCAAGAATCTGCCACAGCAAAACCTCCTTTCAAGGGGTAGCACCAGGCCCGGACACCCATTGCATGGGATTTCTCCGGCTCACAGTCATCTTTGGCTCTGCCAATAACTTTCGTCGCGAAAAGCTGACCTTCCATGTAGTCCCATTTTCAAGTCGCTATCAAGCACTAATGGGACGCGGAGCTTTTGCTCGCTTTAACGCAATACCGCATTATGCATCCCTCATGCTAAAGATGCCCGGTCCCCGAGGCATTATCTCTTTAAAGGGAATGCACTAAAATACGCCTCCTCCAAACGGAGGATTGCGCGGCCGCTTAAACAGCCGCACAATAAAGTGGCCTCGCCAGCCAAAGGACTTTTTTCTAATTCATTATAGTCCACGGACCCGGACTCAACGAGTTCGGCACAAGTTGATCATTAACGCGGGCCTAGTACGCCATATACCCCCATACCAGGGGCTGTACACAGAGACAATAAAACTCTACCTTATATATCCTTTACTTTGTATTTTGTTTATTATTCTTTTGTTCCGCACGACCCATTCTTCAATTTAGTTCCTCTCTTTTTACAGATGAACATCGTGCCGCGCCCGTCCAGGACACGGCACAGCGAAGACACAGGCGCAGACGTGCAGTAGGGACCCGTCCTAAAGGATTCTTTTTAGATTAAGATCCTGCGTAAACCTTTTTTACTGTCTTTTGCTGCTATACATCCCCTGGTTTTTTCTTTTCTGCTATAACCAAGGAGGACGCTGGCGTTTTGGCATGTGGCCACGCCAGAAATCTTGCTCGTACCTGGACACTAAGGGCTCTTTTATTTTGTTTAAGGGTGTTGTTTCACACGCACTCACAAAGACCGAACACCTTAGGGAGTGTTCGGCATCGCGAGTTTTGGCACTATATGCATCAGCTCTGAATCATGATTTTGGTCACATGTTGGGTTGCCCGGCTCCTGAGTTCGGCTACCTTACGTTCCGCTCTATCGGCTAAGGTAGCACCAGGAGAACTACTGCGATTGTGCCCCGGTTTGGCCGGGTGAGCACCTCAGTAGAGAAAGCCGAAAACCGGCTGTCATGATGTAGCGAGAGACTAGTCGCCACTCGATGACTCATAGGGATTTATCGAATCCCTCCTCTTTGACGAAGGGCCGTTTCCCGGTCAGGCACGTACGCGCTTCGAACTCGGGCAAAGCGCAGTCGCCACTAAAGGGCTACCTAAAGAGTCCCACTGTCAAGCTCCTATGGCTAAGTGAAAGTGTTAAAGCATTATAGTCCGGTTGCCTAGCCCGCTGCGCTATCACCTCCTTTGTAGGACCAAGACGTTGGGTTAAGTGTGAAAACGCGTCTTCTGCGCGCACCCCCGCACTATGTGCGTGGGGGCTGAAGCCAACGACTGCAATCTTTCAGAATTTATATATCAAAACGGCCGCACAGGAGGTGTTCGTAATACTTGAAGGCACAAGTCTAAAAAATGTCACTCAAATTTATCAAAATACCGATTTATAATTACATATGCTATCATAATATAGGATCCTTCGAGCACTGTGTCTCTATTACGCGAGCGCCTTCGAGGACTTCCTCAAAATAATGCTCGGCAGGTATTCGGCTTTTATCCGAATCCCGGGACGCAACAATGGTGGGCTCCATATCTGCCCAGTATGTCTTAACACGGGCAAGAGCCAGCCGAGCGCCCTCTATGCACGCTGACCTCTTCATAGAATCGACACGTGGCACCACGTCCAGCAATTGCTGCACCAAGCTGAAATAACTATTCGGCTTCGTTCTCCCCGGACACAGACGATCCATGACGTACTTCATGGCGAGTCCGGACAACCTATTCAGCTCGGCCCATTGGGCCAGGCGATCGTCCACTGCCAGCGGACGCTCTGGATTGACGAATTGCGACCAAAAGAGCTTCTCCACTTCATGATCCTTTTTATCTCGAAAGTGTTCGGTCGCATCAGTGGCACTAGCCGCCAAATCCAGATAGGTGTCCTCTATACTCCACATCCGGTTTAACGGGGCAAACTTCGGATCACAAAATTTTCTCCGCAGCGAGAAGGGCTTTCCATCCGTAATCTGTCCAGCCTGACGCAGCTCTTCCTTCGCCGCTCTCATTACAGAGCGGGCGTCCTTGGCGTCAGCAACAGCCTTCTCCAAGCTCGTTTGCTTCTCCCGATCTTCTTCTTCAAGAAGCTTACAACGGTCAGTAGCGCTCTTTAACTTTACGGCCATATCAGCCATCTCATCCTTGCTTCGGCAATGGGCAGCCTGTTCGGCTTTCAGCTCTTCAAGGGCTTTTACGGCAGCCGCATCACTTTTTCTGGCTTGTTCCTTTGCTCGGGCGAGTTCGGCCCTAAGACCTTCCACGGCGGCCGCACCATCTGCATCAAGCATACACACGGTAAGATATTGACATAAAGCTCCTCTTACTACCAATCGCCCAATCATTTTAAGTACCTTGAGCATCATCAAGCCGCTCGTTTACAAGCACGATGTCGGCTTCTGCCTCATCAAGTTGTCGCTTCAGTTCGGCAAATTCTCGAGTCCGGCTTGAGTCCGGACAATTAGCCACCTACACATAAAGGTGCCACTTAAAGGACCTGGGATTAAGATCCTCTGCGCGCCGTACATCTTTACGACCCATAGAGTCTCAGGGGCTACTATCTACACAGGGCGCATTTTATTTATGCGCAATTAATTCAAATATACGTTATTTAAAACGTACCTCAAGGCCTGCCACTAAACTCTTGACGGCCTCATGCAGCCCGCTTTCTGCGGATGAAATCTTTTCAATCACCGTGCTCACTAACGCACGGTGCTCCTCTGAGACAGAGGCTCGCCCCAGCAGAGTGTTTAGCTCCTCCGACTGAACACCAGACGGTGCCGGACTCGTCCCATGGCCTTCCTCAAAGGCCGGACACGGAGAACCTTGGGGGGTAGCACCATCCGCCCTTTGCGGATCCGGAGAAATCCCCCGCGATGACACTTCGGCGTCGCCCGCCTTGCTAGGCGATACAGAAGGAGGAGGCGTTCCGCTCTCCATCATCTCCGGAAGAAGATCCCCCGAGGATGAGTTCTGCTGAGAAGGGCTGAGGTCCGAACTACAAAATAAGGTTTCGGTTAAAACTTCTCAGATATAAATCGAGGATTTCTCTTAAAAGAAAAACTCTTCCTCTACTCACGGCTCGCTGGAGAGCTGGTCCTTTTCAGGGTTTAGTTCGGCCGAGGGGCTCCCCGGCGTTCGGTCCTCTGACAAGGATTCTTTCCCCCGCTTCGAGACTACGGTCTCCGGGTCATCAGAGGCGGCCCTTTTCTTTCCCTTAGGAGAGGAATTATCGATTCCCCCCTTCGGGAGGGCCTATTTTGAAGAGGCCACGGTTTCCTTGTCCTCCCCCTTATTTCCCTCCAAAGGTACTTCCTCCAGCATCCTGACTAGCACGGGATCCAGTCTGGTTTCGGGAAGGGGAGCCGGACACCTGATCAGCTTCTCCTTCGCTATCCACTCCTGCATAAAAAGAGAAGCACTGTTAAAAGCAAGTTAATTATGCGGATAGAAGGTCCGGTCGCAAGGTCACCTACTTGAGTATCCGGGCGATTGCGGCTTAAACCAGCATCCTCGGTCAAATCCGGACTCACATCTTGTGATCCGAAGAACAGTTTATACATCTCCACAGGCGTCACGCCCATAAAACTCTGGAGAGCTCGTGGTCCCTCCGGATTGAATTCCCACAAGCGAAGGGGGCGACGTTGGCCGGGCAGTGTCCGGCGAATCAGCATGACTTGTGTCACCTTGACCAGGTCGAAATCTCCCTTCAAGAGATCCTTAATGCGGCCCTGCAGCAAAGGAACGTCTTTGGGCAAGCCCCGATCTAACCCCGTGTTAATCCACGATGCTAACCGTGGTGGGGGACCCGAGCGAAAGGCTGGAGGCGCCACCCACGTGGTGCCCCGAGGAGCGGTGATGTAGAACCACTCCTATTGCCATAAGCTGAGCTCCTCTTGAAAAGCGCCCTCGGGCCATGGAGCGTCGGCATTTCTTTTTATAACAGCGCCTCCGCACTCTGCGTGGCGCCCCTCGATTATCTTCGGTTCTACTTTGAAGGTCTTGAGCCACAATCCGAAGTGAGGGGTAACACGGAGGAACGCTTCGTACACAACTATGAACGAGGAGATATGGAGGATGGACTCCGGAGCTAGGTCGTGGAATTCTAGCCCGTAATAAAACATCAGCCCCCTCACAAAGGGATCCATTGGGAAGCCTAATCCCCGAAGGAAGTGAGATATGAACACGACGCTCTCACCAGGCTGAGGGCTGGGGATCACCTGTCCTTGAACAGGCAACCTGTGCGGAATCTCGCTGGTCAGGAACCTAGCTTCCCTCAACCTCGACACGTCCTCCTCTGTAACGGAAGAAGGCATCCATCGACCTTGGAGGTCGGAGCCGGACATTGTTGAAGATCCAGTGCGCTCGGAATCTGGAAGCTTAGGGTGTTGGAACTCGAGGCGACGGGCGAACTCTTTTTGAGAGTAAAAGAGGGGGAAACAGGGTCTCGGTCTCTTTATAAGAGGCAGAATATCAAGCGCCCTCCCCGTAACCGTCTTGGACTAGCCTTTAATTAAGGCAAGACGTGCTAACAGGCACGGTTGGGTTACCCACGTCCGTATTAATGAGAATCCCGCTAAAAGGGGGCACATGATCTCTGCTTTGACAAGACGTGCCAAGGAAACTGCCTCGCTAAACGAGCTGAGGTGGAACAATGAAAACAATTTATGTAGAAGGCTTGGCCGCAGTGTTATGACGCACTGCGGGATACGTCAGCAGATTTGATTTGTGTTAATATTATTCTCTGTATGGCAATATGTGGAAACTTATTTTGCAGAGCCGGACACTATTTTGTGGTGTTTATAATCTTTTTGAAGAACTTGGAGGAGGAACCCGCCTTGCAATGCCGAAGACAATTTGCGCGCCGGACTCGTCGTCATTGAAGCCTGGTTCAGGGGCTACTGAGGGAGTCTTGGATTAGGGGGTGTTCGGATAGCCGAACTATACCTTCAGCCGGACTCCAGGACTATGAAGATACAAGATTGAAGACTTCGTCCCGTGTCCGGAAGGATCTTTTCTTGGCGTGGAAGGCAAGCTAGGTGTGCGGATATTCAAGATCTCCTACCAATGTAACCGACTCTGTGTAACCCTAACCCTATCCGGTGTCTATATAAACCGGAGAGTTGTAGTCTGTAGGACAACCATCATCATACACAATCATACCGTAGGCTAGCTTCTAGGGTTTAGCCTCCTTGATCTCGTGGTAGATCTACTCTTGTACTACCCATATCATCAATATTAATCTAGCAGGAGTAGGGTTTTACCTCCATCGAGAGGGCCCGAACCTGGGTAAAATAAAGTGAACCTTGTCTCCTGTTACCATCCGACCTTGACGGACAGTTTGGGACCCCCTACCCGAGATCCGCCGGTTTTGACACCGACAGGGCACCTCTAGACACAACAATTGATCCTTGAGATCTCTTAGCCGTGTGCGGTGCCCCCATCCACCATAATCCTCGATAATATTGTAGCGGTGCTTAGGCGAAGCCCTGCGATGGTAGAACATCAAGATCATCACCATGCCGTCATGCTGACGGAACTCATCCCCGACACTTTGCTGGATCGGAGTCCGGGGATCGTCATCGAGCTGAACGTGTGCTAGAACTCGGAGGTGCCGTAGTTTCGATGCTTGATCGGTCGGTCCATGAAGACGTACGACTACATCAACCGCGTTGTTATAACGCTTCCGCTTTCGGTCTACGAGGGTACGTGGACAACACTCTCCCCTCTCGTTGCTATGCATCACCATGATCTTGTGTGTGCGTAGGAAAATTTTGAAATTACTACGTTCCCCGACAGTTGTGGTCACCTGACTTGGGCAAAATAGTGTGCGTTAGGATCCAGTTGATCGTTGGCAGTCCTGGCAGAAGAAAATGAACTGACCCAAACTTGAAAGTCTCAAGAGCTTTGTCTGGGATCTCCTTGTACATCTGTGACATAGAATTGTGATCCATCTTTTTCTTGGCATAGACATCCAAGTCATCTTCACTTTCCTTTGGGGCATTGATCAGATTGGCCCATTCCTCAATAGTTGATTGGTATCTCGTTCCTTCAGAGATCCAAACTATTATGCCATCTGGATAGAAATGTACTGTGGAGTAGAATTGCATTATGAGCTCCTCATTCCACTTTGTGAGCTTCTGCCCAACAAAGTCTGCAACTTCACAAGCACTGAAGTTGTCATACACTCCAGGATAGTGTTCCTCATTCTCCTTCATGTAGGTCCAGTCAACCCACCTCATATCACACACTATGGGTTTCTTGTCCAACAGCACTGTCTCATAGAAATCTTGTTGTTCCTTTGTGTGGAACCTGTAATCAACATCAGTCCTTCTCCTGGTAGCATATGGATCTGTCTCTCTCCATTTCCTCAGTCCTGAGTCTCTCCTGATCTTCATGTTCTCAGCCACATGATGAGCATCATTGTGGTCTGGAATCTTGGGTTTGAGCTTCCTCAGAACTTGTCCTTCATCATCTTCATCAGCAGCAACTTCAGGCACTGGGGCCTTGTTCTTCTCAGCAGCAGATATGTTCCTGGTATTCCTCTTAGGTGCACTCTTGGGCTTGGAGGCAGCTTTGGGTGCTTCTTTGGGCTTTGATGAAGCAGCCCTTGTCCTGATAGCATCACCCATAAGCTTCTGGGCCTTAGGTGCTGGTGCAACAACCTCCTCCTCTTCTTCTTCTTCTTCTTCTTCTTCAGAATCTCTCCTCATAGAGGGTTTGCCAAGAACTCTAGCAGTAGTGGTTCTGACTCTCTTTTTCTTTTTATCTTGGCCAACAGCTTCCTCTTCTGACTCCATGGTAAACTTTATGGTTTCTCCAGTGGCAACCTTCCTAGGTTTGGAAGTGGGAACTCTCCTTGCAGGTGCCTTCTTCTGCATACCTAGCTTTGTGGTTGCAGCTGTGCCATATTCTTTCTTGAGCACTTTCTTCTTTGATGTGGCTTCCTCTTCCTCTGCCACATAATCTTCATCCTCAGACTCTGAAGTTCTTTTCTTGCTTGCTCTAGTGGCAGCCTTTGGCAAATTGCTTGGGGTGCTTCTGCTACCCTCATCTGAGCTGCTAGTGGGACTAGTGCCCTCACTCATGTGCACCTGCTCCTCTGACTTGTTCTGGCTGTCACTCTGGTCAGACATGTTGCAAACACTAACTGCAGACCCTGTGAATAGATTGTAGATGACATAGAGTGAATGAGCATCACAAAATGCAGAGATTTTTGCAAAAGAATGAGTCAAAACTTAGTTTTAGTTTTCCACAGAAAGCATTTCGGATCAACCGATGTGCAAACTCGGTGATACCGAAGCAGTTTTTGGAACCTAAACTAGTGAACTCGGTCAGACCGAGTCACAGTTCGGTGGCACCGAGACTGCTAGGGTTTCACAAAGTCCTGAACTCGGTCACACCGATTTGCAATTCTCGGTCAGACCGAGAACCACATGTGCAATGGCCTTGGCCGAATCGGTGGAACCGAGTTCTGCAACCCGGTGGGTCCGAGATGGTTTCAGCGGAAACCTAATCCTAAATTTTTGATTCAACTCTAATCTACGGAGTGTTTTGACTGGATAGAAGCGTTTCAATCGTGGTAAGAATCGTAATGAACACAATGTGCTAGGAATAGGACGGGGATAGCACTGTGATCGAGTCCATACCCTAGTTCAGCGATGAACTCGCTACGGCGGCAACGGCGGGGACGAATTCCGTTGACTGCGGCGGAGACCAGCGACAGGAGGCGGCTGGCGACGAGGAGGACGATCCGGAGACCCAAGAGGCAAAGCGAGCTATGCGCGGGCGAAGGGGTTTCAGAGAAATTTCCAAAATTTTGCCCGTGAGTATATATAGCCTAACCCTGTCGGTGTGACCGAGTGGAACAACTCGGTGGCACCGAGATGCATAACTGTTGACAGTTACAGCAACTCGGTGTGACCGAAAAGTTCAAATCGGTTGCACCGAGATTGAAAACCTAGATCGACTTACTGATCTCGGTATGACCGAAATGGATGAATGGGTCAGACCGAAACACACAAAGAAGTTTTGGAAGTTTAAGTCTATGACGAATCGGGGACTTCGAGTGCTCCTCACATAGAGTGGTTCGAATCTGACTTGATCAAATTTTGTGATGTGGCATGAATAGAGTTTGAGACGAGAAAAGCATAGATAGCTAGAGAAGGTTCTTAGGCATTCTTGCCCATCCACTTGGCAAAAGAAAAGAGGACCAATCAATCAAAACAACAAGTGGATGTCCTCGAATGAGTGAAATATGCAACCAACATGCTCACACAATAAAATGACAAATGAAATACGTGGCAAAGCATGCACAACCAATTCTAGCATCTATCAAGCAATTTGCGATGACTAGGGCATCTATATTGAAGGAAATATGCCCTAGAGGCAATAATAAAGTTATTATTTATTTCCTTGCATATCATGATAAATGTTTATTATTCATGCTAGAATTGTATTAACCGGAAACATAATACATGTGTGGATACATAGACAAACAGAGTGTCACTAGTATGCCTCTACTTGACTAGCTTGTTAATCAAAGATGGTTAAGTTTCCTGACCATAGACAAAGGAGTTTTCATTTGATTAACAAGGTCACATCATTAGTTGAATGATCTGATTGACATGACCCATTCCATTAGCTTAGCACCCGATCGTTTAGTATGTTGCTATTGCTTTCTCCATGACTTATACATGTTCCTTTGACTATGAGATTATGCAACTCCCGTTTACCGTAGGAACACTTTGTGTGCTACCAAACGTCACAACGTAACTGGGTGATTATAAAGGTGCTCTACAGGTGTCTCCGAAAGTATTTGTTGGGTTGGCGTATTTCGAGATTAGGATTTGTCACTTCGAATGTCGGAGAGGTATCTCAGGGCCTTCTCGGTAATGCACATCATATAAGCCTTGCAAGCATTGCAACCAATGAGTTAGTTGCGAGATGATGTATTACGGAACGAGTAAAGAGACTTGCCGGTAACGAGATTGAACTAGGTATTGGATACCGACGATCGAATCTCGGGCAAGTAACATACCGATGACAAAGGGAACAACGTATGTTGTTATGCGATCTGACCGATAAAGATCTTCGTAGAATATGTAGGAGCCAATATGGGCATCCAGGTCCCGCTATTGGTTATTGACCGGAGACGTGTCTCGGTCATGTCTACATTGTTCTCGAACCGTAGGGTCCGCACGCTTAAGGTTACGATGACAATTGTTATGAGTTTATGCATTTTGATGTACCGAAGTTAGTTCGGAGTCCCAGATGAGAT
The DNA here is from genome assembly GCA_032464435.1 of Aegilops umbellulata. Taxonomy (NCBI): domain Eukaryota; kingdom Viridiplantae; phylum Streptophyta; class Magnoliopsida; order Poales; family Poaceae; genus Aegilops; species Aegilops umbellulata. The sequence continues at coordinate 93,454,869 of CP136054.1, read as the reverse complement.
CACGGACATGACGAGGAGTCTCGGAATGGTCGAGACGTAAAGATTGATATATTGGACGACTATATTCGGACATCGGAATGGTTCCGAGTGGTTTCGGAGAAAACCGGAGTGCTGGAGGGGTTACCGGAACCCCCCGGGAGAAGTATTGGGCCATATGGGCCTTAGTGGAGAGAGAGAGGGGCGGCCAGGGTGGGCCGCGCGCCCCCTCCCCCTTTGGTCCGAATTGGACTAGGAGAGGGGGGGCGGCGCCCCCCTTTCCCTCTCCCTCTCCCCCCTTCCTTTCCCCCTCCTAGTAGGAGTAGGAAAGAGGGGAGTCCTACTCCTACTAGGAGGAGGACTCCTCCTCCTGGCGCGCGCCCCAAGGGCCGGCCGGCCTCCCCCTTGCTCCTTTATATACGGGGGCAGGGGGCACCCTAGGACACGCAAGTTGATCTTCGTGATCGTTCCTTAGCCGTGTGCGGTGCCCCCCTCCACCATATTCCACCTCGGTCATATCATTGCAGTGCTTAGGCGAAGCCCTGCGTCGGTAGTACATCAAGATCGTCACCACGCCGTCGTGCTTACGGAACTCCTCCCTGAAGCTTTGCTGGATCGGAGCCCAGGGATCGTCATCGAGCTGAACGTGTGCTAAGAACTCGTAGGTGCCGGAGTAACGGCGCTTGGATCGGTCGGATCGGGAAGACATACGACTACTTCCTCTACATTGCGTCAACGCTTCCGCTTCGGTCTACGTGGGTACGTAGATAACACTCTCCCCTCTCGTTGCTATGCATCACCATGATCTTGCGTGTGCGTAGGAAAATTTTGAAATTACTACGTTCCCCAACAGTGGCATCCGAGCCTGGTCTTATGGTTTGATGTTTTGCACGAGTAGAACACAAGTGAGTTGTGGACGATACAAGTCATACTGCCTACCAGCATGTCATACTTTGGTTCGGCGGTATTGTTGGATGAAGCGGCCCGGACCGACATTACGCGTACGCTTACGCGAGACTGGTTCTACCGCCGTGCTTTGCACACAGGTGGCTGGCGGGTGTCAGTTTCTCCAACTTTAGTTGAACCGAGTATGGCTACGCCCGGTCCTTGAGAAGGTTAAAACGGAGTCTATTTGACAAACTATCGTTGTGGTTTTGATGCGTAGGTGAGATTGGTTCTTGCTTAAGCCCGTAGCAGCCACGTAAAACTTGCAACAAACAAAGTAGAGGACGTCTAACTTGTTTTTGCAGGGCATGTTGTGATATGTTCAAGACATGATGCTAAATTTTATTGTATGAGATGATCATGTTTTGTAACCGAGTTATCGGCAACCGGCAGGAGCCGTATGGTTGTCGCTTTATTGTATGCAATGCAATCGCCCTGTAATGCTTTACTTTATCACTAAGCGGTAGCGATAGTCGTAGAAGCATAAGATTGGCGAGATGACAATGATGCTACGATGGAGATCAAGGTGTCGCGCCGGTGACGATGGTGATCATGACGGTGCTTCGGAGATGGAGATCACAAGCACAAGATGATGATGGCCATATCATATCACTTATATTGATTGCATGTGATGTTTATCTTTTTATGCATCTTATCTTGCTTTGATTGACGGTAGCATTATAAGATGATCTCTCACTAAATTATCAAGAAGTGTTCTCCCCGAGTATGCACCGTTGCCAAAGTTCGTCGTGCCCAGACACCACGTGATGATCGGGTGTGATAAGCTCTACATCCATCTACAACGGGTGCAAGCCAGTTTTGCACACGCAGAATACTCGGGTTATACTTGACGAGCCTAGCATATGCAGATATGGCCTCGGAACACGAAGACCGAAAGGTCGAGCGTGAATCATATAGTAGATATGATCAACATAATGATGTTCACCATTGAAAACTAATCCATTTCACGTGATGATCGGTTATGGTTTAGTTTGATTTGGATCATGTGATCACTTAGAAGATTAGAGGGATGTCTATCTAAGTGGGAGTTCTTAAGTAATATGATTAATTGAACTTAAATTTATCATGAACTTAGTCCCTGATAGTATCTTGCTTGTTTATGTTGATTGTAGATAGATGGCTCGTGTTGTTGTTCCGTTGAATTTTAATGCGTTCCTTGAGAAAGCAAAGTTGAAAGATGATGGTAGCAATTACACGGACTGGGTCCATAACTTGAGGATTATCCTCATTGCTGCACAGAAGAGTTACGTCCTGGAAGCACCAGTAGGTGCCAGGCCTGTTGTTGGAGCAACGCCAGATGTTGTGCACGTCTGGCAGAGCAAAGCTGATGACTACTCGATAGTTCAGTGTGCCATGCTTTATGGCTTAGAACCGGGACTTCAACGACGTTTTGAACATCATGGAGCATATGAGATGTTCCAAGAGTTGAAGTTAATATTCCAACAGAATGCCCGGATTGAGAGATATGAAGTCTCCAATAAGTTCTATAGCTGCAAGATGGAGGAGAATAGTTCTGTCAGTGAGCATATACTCAAAATGTCTGGGTATTATAATCACTTGATTCAACTGGGGGTTAATCTTCCGGATGATTGCGTCATTGACAGAATTCTGCAATCACTTCCACCAAGCTACAAAGGCTTCGTGATGAACTATAATATGCAAGGGATGGATAAGACGATTCCCGAGCTCTTCGCAATGCTAAAGGCTGCGGAAGTAGAAATCAAGAAGGAGCATCAAGTGTTGATGGTTAACAAAACCACTAGTTTCAAGAAAAGGGGCAAAGGGAAGAAGAAGGGGAACTTCAAGAAGAACAGCAAACAAGTTGCTGCTCAAGAGAAGAAACCCAAGTCTGGACCTAAGCCTGAAACTGAGTGCTTCTACTGCAAGCAGACTGGTCACTGGAAGTGGAACTGCCCCAAGTATTTGGCGGACAAGAAGGATGGCAAGGTGAACAAAGGTATATGTGATATACATGTTATTGATGTGTACCTTACTAGAGCTCGCAGTAGTACCTGGGTATTTGATACTGGTTCTGTTAATAATATTTGCAACTCAAAACAGGGACTACGGATTAAGCGAACACTGGCAAAGGACGAGGTGACGATGCGCGTGGGAAACGGTTCCAAAGTCGATGTGATCGCAGTCGGCACGCTACCTCTACATCTACCTTCGGGATTAGTATTAGACCTAAATAATTGTTATTTGGTGCCAGCGTTGAGCATGAACATTATATCTGGATCTTGTTTGATGCGAGACGGTTATTCATTTAAATCAGAGAATAATGGTTGTTCTATTTATATGAGTAATATCTTTTATGGTCATGCACCCTTGAAGAGTGGTCTATTTTTGATGAATCTCGATAGTAGTGATACACATATTCATAATGTTGAAACCAAAAGATGTAGAGTTGATAATGATAGTGCAACTTATTTGTGGCACTGCCGTTTAGGTCATATCGGTATAAAGCGCATGAAGAAACTCCATACTGATGGACTTTTGGAACCACTTGATTATGAATCACTTGGTACTTGCGAACCGTGCCTCATGGGCAAGATGACTAAAACACCGTTCTCCGGTACTATGGAGAGAGCAACAGATTTGTTGGAAATCATACATACAGATGTATGTGGTCCGATGAATGTTGAGGCTCGTGGCGGATATCGTTATTTTCTCACCTTCACAGATGATTTAAGCAGATATGGATATATCTACTTAATGAAACACAAGTCTGAAACATTTGAAAAGTTCAAAGAATTTCAGAGTGAAGTTGAAAATCATCGTAAAAATAAAATAAAGTTTCTACGATCTGATCGTGGAGGAGAATATTTGAGTTACGAGTTTGGTCTACATTTGAAACAATGCGGAATAGTTTCGCAACTCACGCCACCCGGAACACCACAACGCAATGGTGTGTCAGAACGTCGTAATCGCACTTTACTTGATATGGTGCGATCTATGATGTCTCTTACAGATTTACCGCTATTGTTTTGGGGTTATGCTCTAGAGACGGCCGCATTCACATTAAATAGGACGCCATCGAGATCCGTTGAGACGACGCCTTATGAACTATGGTTTAGCAAGAAACCAAAGTTGTCGTTTCTCAAAGTTTGGGGCTGTGATGCTTATGTGAAAAAGCTTCAACCTGATAAGCTCGAACCCAAATCGGAGAAATGTGTCTTCATAGGATACCCAAAAGAAACTGTTGGGTACACCTTCTATCACAGATCTGAAGGCAAGTCATTTGTTGCTAAAAATGGATCATTTCTAGAGAAGGAGTTTCTCTCGAAAGAAGTGAGTGGGAGGAAAGTAGAACTTGATGAGGTAACTGTACCTGCTCCCTTATTGGAAAGTAGTACATCACAGAAATCTGTTTCTGAAGCACCTACACCAATTAGTGAGGAAGTTAATGATGATGATCATGCAACTTCAGATCAAGTTACTACAAAACCTCGTAGATCAACCAGAGTAAGATCCGCGCCAGAGTGGTACGGCAATCCTGTTCTGGAAATCATGCTACTAGATCATGGTGAACCTACGAACTATGAAGAAGCGATGGTGAGCCCAGATTCCGCAAAATGGCTTGAAGCCATGAAATCTGAGTTGGGATCCATGTATGAAAACAAAGTATGGACTTTGGTTGACTTGCCCGATGGTCGGCAAGCAATAGAGAATAAATGGATCTTCAAGAAGAAGACTGACGTTGATGGTAATGTTACTGTCTACAAAGCTCGACTTGTCGCAAATGGTTTTCGACAAGTTCAAGGGATTGAATACGATGAGACCTTCTCACCCGTAGCGATGCTTAAGTCTGTCCGAATCATGTTAGCAATTGCCGCATTTTATGATTATGAAATTTGGCAAATGGATGTAAAGACTGCATTCCTGAATGGATTTCTGGAAGAAGAGTTGTATATGATGCAACCGGAAGGTTTTATCGATCCAAAGGGAGCTAACAAAGTGTGCAAGCTCCAGCGATCCATTTATGGACTGGTGCAAGCCTCTCGGAGTTGGAATAAATGCTTTGATAGTGTGATCAAAGCATTTGGGTTTGTACAGACTTTTGGAGAAGCCTGTATTTACAAGAAAGTGAGTGGGGGCTCTGTAGCATTTCTGATATTATATGTAGATGACATATTACTAATTGGAAATGATATAGAATTTCTGGATAGCATAAAGGGATACTTGAATAAAAGTTTTTCAATGAAAGACCTCGGTGAAGCTGCTTACATATTGGCATCAAGATCTATAGAGATAGATCAAGACGCTTAATTGGACTTTCACAAAGCACATACCTTGACAAAGTTTTGAAAAAGTTCAAAATGGATCAAGCAAAGAAAGGGTTCTTGCCTGTATTACAAGGTGTGCAGTTGAGTAAGACTCAATGCCCGACCACTGCAGAAGATAGAGAGAAAATGAAAGATGTTCCCTATGCTTAAGCCATAGGCTCTATCATGAATGCAATGTTGTGTACCAGACCCGTTGTATGCCTTGCTATAAGTTTGGCAGGAAGGTACCAAAGTAATCCAGGAGTGGATCACTGGACAGCGGTCAAGAATATCCTGAAGTACCTGAAAAGGACTAAGGAGATGTTTCTCGTGTATGGAGGTGACAAAGAGCTCGTCGTAAACGGTTACGTTGATGCAAGCTTTGACACTGATCCGGACGATTCTAAATTGCAAACCGGATACGTATTTACATTAAACGGTGGAGTTGTCAGTTGGTGCAGTTCTAAACAAAGTGTCGTGGCGGGATCTACATGTGAAGCGGAATACATAGCTTCTTCGGAAGCAGCAAATGAAGGAGTCTGGATGAAGGAGTTCATATCCGATCTAGGTGTAATACCTAGTGCATCGGGTCCAATGAAAATCTTTTGTGACAATACTGGTGCAATTGCCTTGGCAAAGGAATCCAGATTTCACAAGAGAACCAAGCACATCAACAGACGCTTCAATTCCATCCGGGATTTGGTCCAGGTGGGAGACATAGAGATTTGCAAGATACATACGGATCTGAATGTAGCAGACCCGTTGACTAAGCCTCTTCCACGAGCAAAACATGATCAGCACCAAGACTCCATGGGTGTTAGAATGATTACTGTGTAATCTAGATTATTGACTCTAGTGCAAGTGGGAGACTGAAGGAAATATGCCCTAGAGGCAATAATAAAGTTATTATTTATTTCCTTGCATATCATGATAAATGTTTATTATTCATGCTAGAATTGTATTAACCGGAAACATAATACATGTGTGGATACATAGACAAACAGAGTGTCACTAGTATGCCTCTACTTGACTAGCTTGTTAATCAAAGATGGTTAAGTTTCCTGACCATAGACAAAGGAGTTGTCATTTGATTAACAAGGTCACATCATTAGTTGAATGATCTGATTGACATGACCCATTCCATTAGCTTAGCACCCGATCGTTTAGTATGTTGCTATTGCTTTCTCCATGACTTATACATGTTCCTTTGACTATGAGATTATGCAACTCCCGTTTACCGTAGGAACACTTTGTGTGCTACCAAACGTCACAACGTAACTGGGTGATTATAAAGGTGCTCTACAGGTGTCTCCGAAAGTATTTGTTGGGTTGGCGTATTTCGAGATTAGGATTTGTCACTTCGAATGTCGGAGAGGTATCTCAGGGCCTTCTCGGTAATGCACATCATATAAGCCTTGCAAGCATTGCAACCAATGAGTTAGTTGCGAGATGATGTATTACGGAACGAGTAAAGAGACTTGCCGGTAACGAGATTGAACTAGGTATTGGATACCGACGATCGAATCTCGGGCAAGTAACATACCGATGACAAAGGGAACAACGTATGTTGTTATGCGGTCTGACCGATAAAGATCTTCGTAGAATATGTAGGAGCCAATATGGGCATCCAGGTCCCGCTATTGGTTATTGACCAGAGACGTGTCTCGGTCATGTCTACATTGTTCTCGAACCGTAGGGTCCGCACGCTTAAGGTTACGATGACAATTGTTATGAGTTTATGCATTTTGATGTACCGAAGTTTGTTCGGAGTCCCGGATGAGATTACGGACATGACAAGGAGTCTCGGAATGGTCGAGACGTAAAGATTGATATATTGGACGACTATATTCGGACATCGGAATGGTTCTGAGTGGTTTCGGAGAAAACCGGAGTGCTGGAGGGGTTACCGGAACCTCCCGGGAGAAGTATTGGTCCATATGGGCCTTAGTGGAGAGAGAGAGGGGCGGCCAGGGTGGGCCGCGCGCCCCCTCCCCCTCTGGTCCGAATTGGACTAGGAGAGGGGGGCGGCGCCCCCCTTTCCCTCTCCCTCTCCCCCTTCCTTTCCCCCTCCTAGTAGGAGTAGGAAAGAGGGGAGTCCTACTCCTACTAGGAGGAGGACTCCTCCTCCTGGCGCGCGCCCCAAGGGCCGGTCGGCCTCCCCCCTTGCTCCTTTATATACGGGGGCAGGGGGCACCCTAGGACACGCAAGTTGATCTTCGTGATCGTTCCTTAGCCGTGTGCGGTGCCCCCCTCCACCATATTCCACCTCGGTCATATCGTTGCAGTGCTTAGGCGAAGCCCTGCGTCGGTAGTACATCAAGATCGTCACCACGCCGTCGTGCTTACGGAACTCCTCCCCGAAGCTTTGCTGGATCGGAGCCCGGGGATCGTCATCGAGCTGAACGTGTGCTAAGAACTCGGAGGTGCCGGAGTAACGGCGCTTGGATCGGTCGGATCGGGAAGACGTACGACTACTTCCTCTACGTTGCGTCAACGCTTCCGCTTCGGTCTACGTGGGTACGTAGATAACACTCTCCCCTCTCGTTGCTATGCATCACCATGATCTTGCGTGTGCGTAGGAAATTTTTTGAAATTACTACGTTCCCCAACATATATATGAGTATATTGACTTAGGAGTCAAATGAGAACATTTGATCATAGGTCATACTCATCGTTTAAGCACAAGTGGGGTTACCACTTTTACATAAAGCATTGTTGTGTTCACACCATTAGAGTTGCTTTAGCTCAATTCTTAGAGTAAAGCTCCCCCTAGATGTGAGATCCCCCCTTAAGAGGGATGAACTAACCTTGGGTTTTGTCGATGATGACTTCATGTAGATGTTGAAGATGTGGATGCTCAATGTTGATGTAGATCATTTGGAGCTATCCATTGGAGTGAGTTGCACTTTCAATACCTACACGGGTTAGTCCCACAAGGAACAAACAAGGGTATCCATAGACATAGAGTGATGCACACACAAGATGATGTCTATGAAAGCTTTTAGATTACCTTGTCCCTTGTCTTACCAACAAGAGGGTTTGTGACTCCTTGAACTAGTGCAAGATGTGGAAGTTGATTGCACTTGTTCTTGCCAAGATGATAAGAGTGAAGTATGTTGACAGAGTCACCCTCAAGAACTCTCTAGTTCTTCTTCTTCGGGATCCACACCATCTTGATGGGAATCCTCGGAGTTGTAGTTGTACTTGATGAAGTGGAACTTGAAGTAGTCTTTGGAACCCACTTGACCAAGGCCTTAGGAGCTTCTTCAAATGCATCAATTTCCTCTTGAAGCTTGTCCTTGCCTTTTTGCTTGTGGTCTTGTGGTGGAAGATCATCTTGAGCTTGTGTCCCTTTGAAAGAAGTAGGATCATACTTCTCTTGTTGAGGAACAAACTTCGTCTTGGGGTATTGATCTTCTTCCCATTCAACTCCATTGGCATTGAACTTTCGTTCAAAACCAACACCTTGATTCTTCCGGTGCCTTCCTTGCTTGCGTACAATTTCCTCAAATTGCTTACTTCCGGCAAGGCTCTTGTAAACACCTTTCTCTATAATTCCCTTCAATAAGCTATTTTCTTGCTCAAGTGTAACTTGGCTAAGAGAATCATTAGTGGAATCAAGAGAACTACTAGAAGCAACAATATTGGATTTAGCATGATTATTGTTACTACTAGAGGAAGAATCTTTCTTGTTATTGTTACTAGACTTGACTTGAGGCATGTAAGTGGATAAGAGTAAACGCTTGGCAATGTAAGAAGAACTTTTCTTACGAAGATCATCATTGATTGCTTTTAAGAACTCATGCTCTTGCTCAAGGTTGATCTTTTCAAAGCGTAATTTCTCATGAGTCCTTAAAAGTTCTCGATGATCTCCTAAGATAGTTTCATGAGCTAACTTAAGAGTGTTTAGTTCTTAGTTAGAGACTCAATCTTCTCCTTATCATTGTCATTTGTTTTATCTTGATTAGCATGATTAATTTACATTTCATCATAGTATTCATCACTAGAGTTGTCAACAAGTAAATCATCATCACCTAACAAGTCATCTTCATCACTATTGAAATCAACATGCTCGGGTGTGATACCTTTGGGCCTTTAGCCATGAAGCACGTTCCAACTCTTTCATTTGGTGAGTCAAATATGTCGTAGGAGTTGGTTGTCACAAGTGCTAGACCGGCAACACCTTCATCTTGAGTATATTCGGAGTCGGAGTGATAGCTTCTCTTGGAGTGGTTGTCGGAGTCGGAGCCGGATACCCATTCACCAACATGAGCTTGATGTCTTCGTTTTGTGTAGCTCCTTGATGACTTGTCCTTTCTTTCCGAATCCTTGCTTCTCTGTGAGGATCTTCGTTCATAACGATCATCTCTGCTCCTTCTTTCTCTAGATGGTGATTCTTCTCTTCTACTTCTTCTCTTGGGAGAATCTTCTCTTCTCTTGTAGGGGGCGTACACTCATTGGAATAGTGTCCGGGCCTTCCACAATTGTAGCAGTTTTGCTCTCGACTAGAAGATCTTTTTTCATTGTAGGACCTTGACTTGGAGCTTCTCTCTTTGCTTCTACTCTTGTAGAACTTCTTGAAGTTCTTCACCATTAAGCTCAATTCTTCATTGAAGGTTTTTTCTCACTTGATGATGTGGGGGCTTCACATGAGGCTTTGTAAGCACCACTTGATTTGTTGTGAAGTTCCTCTTTATCCTTGAGTGACATCTCATGAGCAACAATTCTTCCAATGACTTCCGTTGGCTTGAGATCTTTGTAATTGGGCATCATTTGGATCAATGTGCACACGGTATCATATTTTCCATCCAAGGCTCTTAGGATCTTCTTGATGATGAATCTATCGGTCATCTCTTCACTCCCTAAGCCGGCAATCTCATCTGTGATAAGAGCAAGCCTAGAGTACATTTCAGCGACACCTTCACCATCCTTCATTTCGAACTTGTCAAGTTGACTTTAAAGCACGTCCAATTCGGATTCCTTGACGGAGTCGGTACCTTCGTGCATATCAATCAAAGTATCCCAAATTTCCTTTGCATTCTCAAGACGGCTGATTTTGTTGAATTCTTCGGGGCACAATCCGTTGAAGAGGATATCACAAGATTGAGCGTTGTATTGCAGCATCTTCAACTCTTCCGCGGTAGCTTCACGGTTCGGTTCTTTCCCATCAAAGAATTCACCTTGCAAGCCAATACACACAATAGCCCAAACGGCGGGGTTATGTCCAAGAATATGCATTTTCATCGTATGCTTCCAACTAGCAAAATTAGTACCATCAAAGTAAGGACCTCTACGGTGATAATTTCCCTCGCTAGACGCCATACTCTCCTAGGTTGTGAAACCAAGGCTATGACCACCAAAAGCTATGGAAATCAAAGCAAATGGAGACCAAAGCTCTGATACCACTTGTAGGATCAAAAGTATGTCTAGAGGGGGGTGATTAGACTACTTGACCAAATAAAAATCTAGCCTTTTCCCAATTTTAGTTCTTGGCAGCTTTTAGCTATCTTAGAACAAGTCAAGCAATCTCCACACAATTCAAGCAAGCATGCAAAAGAGTATATGAGCAGCGGAAAGTAAAGCATGCAACTTGCAAGAATGTAAAGGGAAGGGTTTGGAGGATTCAAACGCAATTGGAGACACGGATGTTTTTGTCGTGGTTCCGATAGGTGGTGCTATCGTACATCCACGTTGATGGAGACTTCAACCCACGGAGGGTAACAGTTGCGCGAGTCCACGGAGGGCTCCACCCACGAAGGGTCCACGAAGAAGCAACCTTGTCTATTCCATCACGGTCGTCGCCCACGAAGGACTTGCCTCACTAGCAGTAGATCTTCACGAAGTAGGCGATCTCCTTGCCCTTACAAACTCCTTGGTTCAACTCCACAATCTTGTCGGAGGCTCCCAAGTGACACCTAGCCAATCTAGGAGACACCACTCTCCAAGAAGTAACAAATGGTGTGTTGATGATGAACTCCTTGCTCTTGTGCTTCAAATGATAGTCTCCCCAACACTCAACTCTCTCTCACGGGATTTGGATTTGGTGGAAAGAAGATTTGAGTGGAAAGCAACTTGGGAAGGCTAGAGATCAAGATTCATATGGTAGGAATGGAATATCTTGACCTCAACACAAGTGTAGGTGGTTCTCTCTCAGAAAATGTGTATTGGAAGTGTAGGTATGTTCTGATGGCTCTCTCCACGAATGAAGAGTGGGTGGAGGGGTATATATAGCCTCCACACAAAATCAAACCGTTACACACAATTTGCCAAACTCGATGGGACCGAATGGTTAAACTCGGTCGGATCGATTCAGCAAACCTAGTGACCGTTAGGATTTTCGGTGGGACTGAGATGCAACTCGGTAGGACCGATATGGTTAGGGTTAGGGCATAACGTAATCTCGGTGTGACCGATTACACAAACTCGGTGGGACCGATTTTGGTAATAAGCTAACCAGAGAGTTGGTCAGGTAAACTCGGTGGGACCGATTCACTCATCTCGGTGAGACCGAAATGTTACAAAAGGGAAACAGAGAGTTTACATTGCAATCTCGGTGGGACCGATCGCTCATCTCGGCAAGACCGAAACGTTACGAAGGGAAACAGAGAGATTACAATCCCATCTTGGTGAGACCGAGATCCCTATCGGTGAGACCGATTTGCCTAGGGTTTGTGGCAATGGCTTATGACATTTGAAACTCGGTGGCACCGGATAGAAAGAATCAATGGGGTCGAGTTTGACTTTTGGTTTAGGTCATATGTGGATGTGGGAAGGTAGTTGAGGGTTTTGGAGCATATCACTAAGCACTGAAGAGCAAGAAACTCATTAAGCAACACCTCATCCCTACTTGATAGTATTGGCTTTTCCTATGGACTCAATGTGATCTTGGATCACTAAAATATAAAATGTAGAGTCTTGAGCTTCAAGGTTGAGCCAAACTTTTTGTCCTTAGAATCTTGAGGGATCCACTTTCCTCATCCATGCCATGCCATTCATTGAGCTTTTCCTGAAATATTAATCTTGGAATAATGTTAGCTCAATGAGCTATATGTTGATAGGAATTACCAAAACCACCCAGGGATAGTTGCACTTTCATGTTCCGTGCGTCGGCCGTGCCCGCTCGCAAACTGCGCCGCCCACCGCAGCTCCCGCGTTCCTCCAACCCCCACATGCCGCGCACCAGCCACCGGCCCCCACTTTCCCACTGCTGCTGCCTTCCCCCTACGTCCGCGCCGGACGACCCGCGCTCGTCGCCCGCCTGTGTACGCCCCGCCCGGTCGCACGTCCCTGCCGCCGCTTTCCCGTTCCCGCTCCTGCCGTTGGCTGATGCTGCCTTGCTTGCTCCGTCGCCTGCTCGCCGGCCACCCCAAGCTCTCGCGCCGTTCGCTCGCGGGCCGCGCCCCTCCTCCCGCTGCTCGGGGCCTTGCCGCGCACAGCCATTGCCGCCGACCGCAACCGCCTGCGCCCCAGCGCCTCCACTGGCCTGGGCGGGCGCCCAAACGGGCTGGCGCCCGCATGCCCGTAACCCGTTCGCCCGCGCCCATTTGGCCTCTAGGCCCATGACATGAGGGGCCCATGCCCAGAACGTTTAATAAGAAAATATATGAAAAGGAGTTAATAAACAATAATAAAAATAAATATATTAAATAAATAATTAAATTAAGTAATTAATCCTGATTAGATTAGCCTAATTAACTGTGATTAATTAACTAACAGTAAATGACGTGCGGGACCCACATGTCAGGTTGACCAGGTCAACTGCTGACTTCATGCTGACGTCAGCAAGCACTATTCTGGATAATGTTGAACTAAAATAATTAAATAAATCCTAAAAATGAATTAAATCTTTTAAAATTAATATAAAATAAACCGTAGTTCGGATGGAAAAACTTTGTACATGAAATTTGCTCAGAACGACGAGACGAATCCGGATACGCAGCCCGTTCATCCGCCACACATCCCTAACCTATCGAACCTGCAACATTTCACCTCCGGTTCATCTGTCCAAAAACACAAAACACCGGGGATACTTTCCCGGATGTTTCCCCCCTTCGCCGGTATCACCTACCACTACGTTAGGTCACCCCTAGCACCGCATATTGCCGCGTCTTTCTTTGTGCTACATTTTATTGCTCTGTTATTCATTGTGTTCCCCCTCCGTTACTTCTTTCCGGTAGACTCTAAGACCGGTGCCGATGTCCGTGTGTTCGACTACACCGAAGATGACCCCTTCTTCTTGCCGGAGCAACCAGGCAAGCCCACCCCTTTGATCACCAGATATCGCCTATTCTCGTCTTTACTGCTTGCATTAGAGTAGTGTAGCATGTTACTGCTTTCAGTTAATCCTATACTGCTGCATAGCCTGTCCTTGCTACTATTGTTGTTACCTTTACCTGCTATCCTACTGCTTAGTATAGGATGCTAGTGTTCCATTAGTGGCCCTACACTCTTGTTCGTCTGCCATGCTATACTACTCGGTCGTGATCACTTCGGGAGGTGATCACGGGCATATGCTATATACTTTACACTGTTACATTACCTGTGGTACTATTCAGAGATGGGGGCTGAAGGGGCAGGTGGTTCCACCCAGGTAGTGGTGGGCCTGGGTTCCCGACGGCCCCCGACTGTTACTTTGTGGCGGAGCGACAGGGCATGTTGAGACCACCTAGGAGAGAGGTGGGCCTGGCCCTAGTCGGCGTTCGCGGATACTTAACACGCTTAATGAGATCTTGGTATTTGATCTGAGTCTGGCTACTGGCCTATACGAACTAACCAACTACAAGGAACAGTTATGGGCACTCGGCGTCGTGGTATCAGCCGAAACACTTCGTGACATCAGCGACTGAGCGGCGCGCGCCAGATTGGACCGTGTAACGTGACTTCCGTTGTACTAGAGGTTGCTAGGTCTGCTTCCGGCCGCGTTCACAACGTGCAGGTGTGCTAAAGGCGATGGGCCCAGACCCCTGTGCGCTTAGGTTTAGACCGGCGTGCTGACCTCTCTATTGTGCCTAGGTGGGGTTGCGACGTGTTGATCTTCCGAGGTCGGGCATGACCCAGAAAAGTGTGTCCGGCCAAATGGGATCAAGCGTGTTGGGTTATGTGGTTCACCCTTGCAGGGAAATTAATCTATTCGAATAGTCGTGATCTTCGGTAACAGGACGACTTGGAGTTGTACCTTGACCTTATGACAACTAGAACCGGATACTTAATAAAACACACCCTTCCAAGTGCCAGATACAACCCGGTGATTGCTCTCTAACAGGGCGCCGAGGAGGGGATCGCTGGGTAGGATTATGCTATGTGATGCTGCTTGGAGGACTTCAGTCTACTCTCTTCTATATGCTGCAAGACGGAGGCTGCCAGAAGCGTAGTCTTCGACAGGATTAGCTACCCCCCTCTTATTCTGGCATTCTGCAGTTCAGTCCACTGATATGGCCCTTTACACATATACCCATGCATATGTAGTGTAGCTCCTTGCTTGCGAGTACTTTGGATGAGTACTCACGGTTGCCTTGTTCCCCCTTTTCCCCATTTCTTTACCCGATTGTTGCGACCAGACGAGGGAGCCCAGGAGTCAGACGCCACCGTCGACAACGACTCCTACTACACCGGAGGCGCCTACTACTACGTGTTGCCCGCTGACGACGATCAGGAGTAGTTAGGAGGATCCCAGGCAGGAGGCATGCGCCTCTTTCGATCTGTATCCCAGTTTGTGCTAGCCATCTTATGGCAACTTGTTTAACTTATGTCTGTACTCAGATATTGTTGCTTCCGCTGACTCGTCTATGATCGAGCACTTGTATTCGAGCCTCGAGGCCCCTGGCTTGTATTATGATGTTTGTATGACTTATTTATGTTGTAGAGTTGTGTTGTGATATCTTCCCGTGAGTCCCTGATCTTGATCATACACGTTTGCGTGTATGATTAGTGTACGATTGAATCGGGGGCGTCACATTGGGATGCTGCGGTTACGCGACTATCGAACCCGCACTACAGGGATCATACGTTAACAGTGCTTGTCATGTGCCAGGAGGACGAGCGGCCATGGTGGCTCACATGCGTCTATGGGCCACAAGATGAGGTGGACAAAGTGGCTTTCTTGCAAGACCTTGTTGACATTCGGGACCTGCACGCGGGGCCCTGGTTGGTAGCAGGAGATTTCAATCTAATTGCCAGGGAGGAGGACAAAAGTAATGCGTTGATCAACCGTAGGATGATGGGTAGGTTTAGGGCAAAGTTGAACTTGCTTGAGCTGAAGGAGCTCTATCTAAATGGGAGACGCTATACGTGGTCTAACGAGAGGCAGATGGCTACCTTGGAGAAGATCGACCATGTGTTCGTGACAAACGAGTCGGATGAGGCGTACCCGATGTGTTTCCTCTCAGCTTTGGGCACTGTGGTCTCTGATCATTGCCCGTTAATGTTGGACATGAATGTCTCCATCTGCACAAAGAAGAGGTTCAAGTTTGAGTCATTCCGGACTCGTGCGGAGGGTTTCTTTGATGTGGTCAAGATGGCTTGGACTATGACTCCGGCGGCCTCTAACAACTACCTCACCTTACAAAGCAAGCTTAGGGCCACGGCACGGAGCCTACGAAAGTGGAGTGATCGTTGGATTGGCAACGTGAAGCTTCAAATTGCCATTGCCACAGAGGTCATTAAGCAACTGGATATTGCTATGGAGGCAAGGATTCTATCGGATGCAGAGAGGGATTTGCGCAAGCGTTTAAAGAGAAAGCTTTTGGGTTTGAGCTCGTTGGAGAGAACAATTGCTAGGCAGAGGTCTAGAATGTTGCAACTGCGGGAGGGCGACGGGAACACGAGGTTGTTCCACCAACAAGCAAGTTATAGGCAAAGAAAGAATGTCTTGAGGACGGTCAAATACAATGATCAACTATACTCTGGCCAGGACGAGGTGGCTTCGGCGGTGGATGCTTATTTTGGGGCGGCATTCGGGAGTGCATGCCCTCGTGGGTTTGCGCTCAACCTGGAAGAGCTGGGCCTTCCACGCCTCAACCTAGCGCATCTTGAGCGGCCGTTTATGGAGGAAGAGGTGTAAGGAGTGATCAAGTCGATGCCTTGGGATAAAGCACCGGGCCTTGATGGTTTTACGGGCAGATTCTATGCTACTTGCTGGAGTATAATCAAGGAGGATTTCATGAGAGCGATGGGCTTCTTCTATAATGGTGACATGAGGGGTTTGGCGGCCATCAACAAGTCCTTGGTTTCTCTTTTGCCCAAGAAAGATGGTGCACTGGAGGTTAGCGACTTCAGACCCATCAACCTTGTGCATAGGGTAGTGAAGATTTTCGAGAAGGTGCTTGCGTGTAGACTCGTGGAAGATCTACCTAAACTGGTTGGGAATCATCAAAGTGCTTTCGTCAAGGGCAGATCTTTGCATGATAATTTCATGCTTGTGCAAAGCACGGCAAGACGGCTTCATGCCCTGAAAAACTCCGCGATCTTGCTTAAGCTAGACATTTCGAAAGCTTTCGACTCGGTGCAATGGCCCTTCTTGGTTGAGGTGTTGCAGCATATGGGATTCGGGCCAAGGTGGAGGTCTTGGATTTGTGGAATTCTTTCAACCTCTACCACGAAAGTAATGGTCAATGGTGCACCGGGGGACACGATCTACAACTGCAAAGGGCTACGGCAAGGGGATCCCATCTCCTCAATGCTTTTCATCCTAACTATGGAGCTGATGCAAAGGATGATGCAGCTAGCAGTGACCCGAGGGGTGATGCAACCTTTGGCGCGTGTGGGCATGGAGAAGCGACTATCAATCTTTGTGGATGACGTTGTTCTTTTTGTCAAGCCAAATAGAGTGGATCTGGCGGCTTGCAAGTGTATCTTGGAGCTTTTTGGTGAAGCGTCGGGACTGAGGATCAACATGCAAAAATCAGCAGCTATTCCTATTAGATGCTCGGAGGACCAGATTACCATGGCATGTGCCGACCTCCAGTGCCCCTTGGGCTCCTTCCCGATCAAGTATTTGGGGTTGCCACTCTCATTAAGGAGGCCATCGGCGACGCAGTTGAAGTATTTGGTGGATCAAATGGCTAATAAGCTGCCAAAGTGGAAGGCATCGCTTATGCCAAAGAGTGGCAGACTAACTTTGGTACAATCAGTGCTATGTGCCATGCCGATTCACGCAATGATGGCGTTGGATTTACCGATGAAAACAATTGCTGCAATGAAGAAGGTTTGCAGAGGCTTCTTGTGGTGTAGACGCGCAGAGGCCAACGGTGGAAATTGTGCGGTGGCTTGGGACACGGTGTGCACACCAAAGTGGGCAGGTGGCCTTGGATTGCCAAACTTACGCTGGATGAACATAGCAATGCAAGCGAGATGGCCTTGGCTCGCGGGGAGTGATGAGACGAGGCCATGGAGAGAGTTCAAGATCAAGGTCCCGGAGGAGTCAATGGGGCTTTGTATGGCAGCCATGAGGAGTGTGGCTAACTCTGGGCTAACGACACGCTTTTGGGAGGACCGTTGGCTTGATGGCAGCAGGATTCAGGAGGTGGCACCGCTCCTCTACAGCTTGGTTCCAAAGCGCATCAGAGACTCCCGGTTAGTTGCACCGGCGGTGGAGAATGGGAGTTGGGCATTGGACGTTGGCCTGGACATTGGACTTGCTGTGTTGCACGAGTTCTTTTTGGTATGGCAACTGGTATCGGCTTGGGAGCCCATGGTGGATGTGCCTGACAAGGTGGTCTGGTCGTGGGAGGCCACCGGACAGTTCTCCGTGAAATCTGCCTATGCGGCTGGCTTTTGGGGTCGAGAAAGAAGCGTGACAGCGGATCTAACTTGGAAATCACGTGCACCCTCATGGTGCAGGTTCTTCACGTGGTTGGCCCTCAGGGACCGATGTTGGACGTCGGACCGACTAGCGAGGCGAGGATTGCCACACCAGGACGCGTGCCCGTTCTGTGACCAGGAAGATGAAACCATTAACCACGTTCTACTCACTTGCGTCTTTGCTAGGACGGCTTGGGCGAGGATCTTTCAGGCCTTGGGCAAACCAGATTGGACTCCCACTCAACAGGACAAGTTGGCGGAATGGGTTGTGGACAAGCAAAGATTAGAAGGCATGAGCACTAAAGATCTTCGTACTATTATTGCGCTAGTCTGGTGGGAGTTGTGGAAGCATAGGAATGGCATTATCTTTGATGGGGCGCGCCCTAGCTTGGAGTACCTACTACGGAGAGTGAGGCAAGAGGGCCAACTGTGGGCATCGGCGGGGCTAATGAAAGGGAATGTAACTCCCTTCTTTAGTAGGGTGGATAAGTGGGAGACTAGTGAGGAGTAATCTGTGCCAATAAATGGTGTAATATGGCGGAGGCTTTCTTTCCCTTTCTTCTTTAATATATGATATGCACACTCGTGCATATTCGAGAAAAAAAAGATATGGTAGATGGATGTCAAAATAGCTCTTCTAAATGAAAACTTTAAAGACGATCTATATATGATAGAGCCAGAAGGTTTTGTGAATTTTAAGGATGTCGATAAGGTGTGCAAGCTTCAAATGTCAATTTATGGTTTGAAGCAAGCATCAAGGAGGCGAAACATTCACTTCGATGAAGTGGTCAAAGAATTTGGCTTCATCAAGAATGGCGAATAATCTTGTGTCTACAAGAAGTCTAGTGGGTGTTTTAAGACATTTCTAATCTTATATGTGGATGACATATTGTTGGTTGGTAATGACGTGAAATTTCTTAACACAATTAAGAGCCGTTGAAAAGTGGGTTTCAATGAAAGACTACGACAACGCGACATATATATTAGGCATGAAAATATATAGAGATAGATCAAGATGTCTAATACCGCTTAGCCAGAGCACGTACATTGACAAGGTTTTAAAGAGGTTTAAAATGGAGAATGCCAAGAAGGGCTCACTCCCAATGTTACATGGCACGACACTTAGCAAGAATCAATGTCCTCGGGACGAAACTATTTCACAAACTAAATTGTGTTTGAAAGTATTTCATCCAGCTGATCTCTAATGTGCAGCGCCTGACAGCTAGGCGTTGCACAGTTTACAACGTACCCGCGAGTACCGTACCCGCATGGGCAGGGTATGGGCACACTTTTATACCCATGGCTAGTACCCATACCCTACTCATTAAGTCATGGGTGGGGTACGGGTATAACCTTGTATCCGCGGGTATACCCATACCCTGCCCGTTTGTGAACTAATGTTAAGTTGTCGTCAGTTAGTCATTAATTTGTCATGTGACGCGTCTACTCCTATTGAATTAAGAGTATGTTGTGATTTCTAAATTTTGATATATGTCATTTACTCATCTACCAGTTATTGAGCTGAGATAATTGATTTTTTTTGTCAAATGTGCTATCAATGAGCATAAAATTGTGAACAACTTGTGTATTATTTGTTCTACCCTTTGGGTACCCAATGGGTATGGGTACCCGTCGGGTATGGGTATGGATAAAGTTTCATACCGATGGGTACGGGTATGGGTAGAATTTTGTACCCACTGACTATACGAATATGGGTATGGTATTGCTCTACCCTGCCCATACCCTACCCATTGCCATCCTTAATTTTGGCGGTTGATTCCTCCCCCTCCATCTATATATACATGAGGGGGGCACCACTAGAGACACACAAGTCCTTTGATTAGGGCGCCCCCTCTCTCTCTTGATCTAGTTTTGATGTAGTTTTCTCTAGTCCTCATAATAGAGAAGCCCCGTGATATTCTCTTCTCCCTCTTATAGTTCTTCGATAACGCTTTGCTTTGGACGGCGAAGCGTTGCTGTACGCGTGCAATCCGTAGAGAGATCGTGCTTTCGATCTTTGTTCAAGGGATCGTTCGTGGGACGGTTTGAGGGACTTCAAGTTCGATCTACACCAACTCTTCTTACGCTGCAACTCCAAGTTGGTAACGAACCTATCTAATCTTGTATGCATTTTCATAGTGATCCTAGGATCTTGATCGTAGGCCGATTTTTTTGTTTCTACTGTGTTTCCCAACAGAGATCCGTCAGGCTAAGTTGGTGATTCTTCGACGGCGATTAGGGTCTCCTCTGCTGACATGGCAGGTGAGAGGTGAGGGGCACTGCCGCCGTTTCTAACCATCTATCCCGCTGCTACGCAGTGCTCCCTGCTATTGCAGGTGGCGCCGTCGGGTCACGGACTTGCGGTGGTTGGCCTTGTGGCTCTAGCTTGGTAGGATGGGAACGTCTTGCTGCACGCGGAGGAGTGCAACTGCAGTTTCGGCGAGACGTGGTGGCTGCACGCTAACATGGCCAACGAGAGAAGGATTGCATTTGTGAGTGGCATGAACAACAACCGTTCGACGTTTTGTCTCAAAGAAGTAAACATGAGCGTCGCATGTGTTTTTCTCTTACCACAAATCTTGGCCACCGTCCACAACTCCACATCGGCACGAAACCACTCCGAGTGGCTCGAATGATGAAAAATATCCAATTTTGAAAGCAGGTAATAGCAAGAGAGTGAAGAATGAACTGTCCTTAGAAAAAGTAAGCAGTGAATGAGTCTTACCCGCGAACAATCCGCAAGTGAAGGACTGATCCTTTAGCGCCAGTACTGCTGCGAGACTGGTACTTGACGGGTCACAGGCAACATACCCAAGCCTCTATTCCAGGAGATGATTTCGATTCGACGTTTCGCCACTTGTGTGAAAATGACTTCCTGATAATCTGGTGTTGGACACGTGCATTAGTTTGGTAGGTGGAGGGGTAAGATCTGCTTGTGGATCTAACTGTCCCGTGAAAATTTTCTTAACGTGATGTCCAACTATTCGTGTGGATATAGCGATTCTGTTGGAGATTTGCTTTCCAGGTCAAACGGCTGGTTTGTCGGACGGTGAAGCCTCATATGGCGACGTGGATGGGCCATGCATGTACAGCTAATTTTCTTTATGTGACCACGTGATGGCCCATGCAACCGCTTTTCCTGCTGCTTCTAGACTTTGCTACCGTGTTGTGTTTGTGTTCGTAGTTGGAGCGCTGTGATGGTTCGTGATGTCGCTTAGTCGGTTTGTCCGCCGCTTATCGTTGTTTTTCGACGTTGTTGGGCTTCTATAAATACATAGCTCAGTTCTTGACGGAAGGCCAAGCCGATCAAGGCCGGCAACAACTTCGAGTGCCTCTTCTCCCCCTACGCTGACGCTGGGCCGCCCTCGCTCCTCTCCGTCGGCCTGCCCGCGGCGGCCATGGAGACCGCGAGCTCGCAACCTTCCAATCTGGGCGCCGGTGCCCCGCGATCCGGTGTCACGTCGTCGCCATCTCGATCTTACATTCGCCCAGGCCGCCGGCGCCTTTTCTTCCATCACCACCGGAGGTCTTTGCCCCGCGTCGCCGCCGTGTAGAGGTGCTACCTCGCCTAAGCCGTTGTGAGGAGGCGCCCCTGCTCCTTCCCCCTCCGCGTTGTGTCAACCACAGGATGGTGCCCTCCCACCTCAACGAGGTGTGCGCTTTGCTCGGGACTGCGAGTTCATCGTCGACAACCGCGACGGGAACGTGCAGTACAAACCGGTACTACGGCTGCGCCGCCGCCGACCTCGACCTATACTGGACGCTGTGAACTCTACCGGGGAGCCCTCTGCTACTATCTCCGGGAGGGCGTGCCGGACCTCGATGAGGTATACGGCGTGCTCGACAGGGCCTGGTCCAAGCCGCATGAGGAGACAGCCCTCCGCGGGATCCAACCGTTGCAGTGTCCTCGATCTCAGGTCCGCACACCAATTTGTTTTTGTATTACCCGACCGGCCTGTGAATTTGTGATTGATTACGCCGATGCTGTTCCACCCGGGAACGGGGCTGTGCCTGTGTGTGGTCGTTGCTCAGCAGCGGCGGCACCTAGCGCTGCGGGACAGCCCACTGATGTGCCTCTGTGCGCAGTGCACCGGCCGGCCGCGCCTCGGCCTACCGTGGGATGGCGAGTACACAACGGTTGTCTCTTCCTCACTCTCTAGGACGTGCGGCCTGCCGTCCGTGCTGTGTTGTCTGCGTGTGCTGCTTGTGCGCTCCTGCTGTGTCGCGTGTGTGTGTGTGCAGTGTGCTGGTTAGTGGTTACTAGCTTCGTCAGTTCGTGTAATTGTGTGTAAGTCAGGTGTGCGTCCGTGTGCTTGCTGCGTTGCCGGCGTCCGTGCTCTGTAGTTGTATGCGCTGTGGACGACGATGTCGCCCCTCTCGCTGCCAACGTACAACCATAGAAGCCTCTCTTGCCGAAAGCAGCACTGGCAGGCTGAACATCTTTGTATTTATTTATTATACGAGCTCAAAGGTTCTTATATTAACTACAAAATACATGTGCTTATACTTTGTATTACGTACTATATATCCTTCTAAGTATGCCATGACACAAAAACATGGAGAAATTTAAAAAAAAAATTCTCTAGAGCTCAGCGTAATGGCTCTCGGAAAGAAACGCATTGGCTCTGGCCATTATAGTACCAGACAACAGAACAAGCTTCTGAAGCTGAACTGATGCATTGTTTAACTCATCCTGAACCTGTGTACTGTTTCTCCGTGATTCAAGTGCAAGCAGCAATGATGGCCGCACCTAGACATGATTCTTTTTATCTTATATTGTAGAGATATTACATTTAATTGGATATAGATTAAGTTGTGGGTTTATGTGCCCACAATTTACATAATTTCCTGAAGTATTGGAAGGATAGCACTGGTTAGTTGTTGCCTGTCATGCTTTACTAACATATGTGTCACTTGACTACAATTAATAACTGAACCAATTCCAGTCAAAACTATTTATTTACAAGATTTATTTTGTAACTCATTTTTCACCGGTTCTCTATACTTACTAAACAATATGGGTTTACCCCCATTCTCATATTTGTTGTATGTAGGCATCAATACTAAAAATATGGTTTTACCCTATTCTCATCTGTATGCAGGCATCAAGTTGTGATGAATTTGGAAGACACACTATTAACTTACATAATAAGATCCTTAAGGGTGAAAAAACGCAAGCAATGGCAAGGTATTAACAACCTATTTTTCTCATGTTGCTTACTGGAGGTGAACAACAAGATACATTTTAATGGCCCTCTTGACCTGTTGTTTATTTTAGATTTACGTTGGTCCAGATTTTATTATTTATATGAAAACTGTTAAGTTTGTACTATCATGTTCTAACTGTTAAAATGCTTACCATGTCAACAGGACAATGCAAGGTGTTGTTGTGAGTTGTCGGTTTTAGTATTCATTCTTTTCTGCAGCACACCAAGTTTACATGGACATTTTACGTTTTTCTCCCAGTGTTTGATTTTGAAAGCTTACTTTTCTCTCCCAGTTTATATTTTTGAGAGGAAAAAACTTATTTTATGAATCAAAATTTGTATCACTGTACCTTTTCTTCTTTATGTGATGTGTTCCCATCTCACTAGCTATGTTTCTCTGTGTTGTATATTAATTTTTCCTTTGAATGTTATGAGACAATGACCAGTCTAAAAGATAAGTGAAATGTGTCTACTTTTGCCTGGCTTCTGGTTGATAAAATATTTTCCAATTGCTATGTCATGAATGCAAGTTAGTCACCAGTCAGACAAAAAAAACTGCAACAGATGGTCGTACCTATTGGTATTTCTTCCTATATATACATAAACATTGGTATTTCCAGTTTTATACACAAACATTATCTCGATGTATAGTTGAAGTCTATATGGTCATAAATGACTGATTCAGGCATAGGTTCATGCACATTATTTGCCCCATGTTTGAACTCTATCATGTTAACTACTAATATGACACTCCCTCGGCTAATGGTGCCTTTATATACTGAAACTAACAGAAGGAAGTTATAATTGTAGCATGCTCTTTGTTTTATAGAACGGCATGGCGAGAATAAATGAGTCACAATGTGTATTTCTCTATGCCTCTTTCCAGTTTATCTTTCTACATACAGGGTTGTCTTACCTTAAACCAGTAACATTTGTTGTAAATGGACACATCGTATCGATAAGCATTAGGCGCGGCGTGCCACCGCGCGGGCTAAGCTAGTATAGACTAAGGCACCACTCCTCCTGTACTCACCAAAGATGCAATGCTCGTAGAAATTATGTTTGCCAGTGATATTCGAAGTCCTACTTTGTTTGCGTCAAACCCAGTTCATCATATGCCTGAGACACATATGCAAAACACTAGCAACATGCATTCCTTCTTCTTTGGAACCTCATCAAGAGGGAACGATGCTCCTGCTATTTTATATAAACTAGTAAGCGTGCACGTGCAACACACGTATCCTAATCTTACTACAATATAAACATGAACTCCGTCTTATGTTTTTACCTGGACATTTAAATGCGTGTCACCGCCAATGATTCCAAAGTAGTAATTTATTTTAGATCAAGTCATTGGTCCTGTTTGACGGGTGAAAGACTTCCATTATTAAAATGTTGTGATCCCAAAATTTCAAAAACAAAATGAAAAAAATCGCGCATGTAACACACGACCAAAACACATGTCTTCACATAGAAATAAATGATCACATAAATATATTGTAACTGTTACTTATTACAAAAATACTTAAAAATAACAACTTAGCAACATTATCTAGTAATCATTATTTGATGATGATCCTCTCTGGAAGGTCCATCTTTTGATACGATCTATAATGGTTCGTTCTAAGACTGGGATATTGTTCAGAACTTCATTCTCTTCATACTTGAAAATATGAACCAAAAATCGCTTCCTCAGTTCAAAATCATCCCACATATGCATTATATAACAATGTTATTAAAAAACATGAGTAATATGTGTAGAAATGAGCATGGTGGCAATACTTACCTTGGGTATCAGAAAATGTAGCGTCTCATCGTGCCATGAGTGCATTAAATTGAAAACCAAATAACCAGACAAGGGACTGCATGTATGAAATGTTACATGCAAGTTGAATGAATCAATTAAGATTGTGATGTATTGACAAGATTCTTACCCGTATGAGTTTGTGGGAACATTAGGAACTTTGCATCCCCATATTAAAATGTCGTCCTTGAAGGCAGGGTTTGCAGCTTGGAGTGCAAGGTTTAGATCATTGGCCATAGTTTCAAATATATGTTTTCCGAAAGTAGGTATTGAAAGCGGGTTCAGAATAGAAACAACCTTTTTATGTTGGTCCAAGACGTCGTCGTTTGTTGGAGTGACAAACGGCGAAAGGATAAATGATTGCGACATGAGCTCAACTTGTGACGATGAGTTGGATGCTCTCGGTTTGTTAGGAGGTCTTTCGACAATCATACAATCGTTGGGATCCGTGTTGGTTTCATCATCATCCATGTCTCGGTTTCTTATATCGTCATCATTGAATTCCGAGTCGACTAAAATGACAGCTAATTTTGTTCTAAAATCTGTCATATAAACCTAAAGTGAAGTAGTAATAATAAGACTTAGTTTTCAAATAATGACACAACATGAAATAATTAGTGTCATGATACGATGCAAGATATACCTGTTCGAGAGTGTCGGACAAAC
This sequence comes from Aegilops umbellulata, assembly GCA_032464435.1. Lineage (NCBI taxonomy): Eukaryota > Viridiplantae > Streptophyta > Magnoliopsida > Poales > Poaceae > Aegilops > Aegilops umbellulata. Next base: position 93,429,187 of record CP136054.1, on the reverse strand, counting down.
TATCTCCCCTGAAGTACTCCATATAATTTAACATCCAGAGACCACAAGATGACCTGGATGATAGGAATATTGATATGATTAATAACAAAGATATTAATAAAAAATATTAGTATTACAAAATGATGATGATTGAACCACATAGTCATACTGGAGATGGTCGATAAAAAAGAATTTAACAACATTTGCTGCTAATATAAATGAAATGAGCAAAAGGGCTATGAACAAAAGAATTGAATTTGTGAACGCATAATTTTTAATATAAATTGAATGAACAAAAGGGCTATCAATAAAAATGAATTTATAGACGCATCATTTTTTTAGAAGACCAATATAATTATTACTTCACCGAATGGGTTCATATAAAATTTAATTCAGATTTCAGTCGTGCGTTGACAAGTAACCAGAGAAACACAAGTAGCGGCTGAGAAGTAAAATAAAAAGAAAGAGCACCGGTTGCACTTCGCTTTCTCCTAAGGATGGCAAATTTACCCATGGACATGGATATCCATGGATATCCGACCCGAATGGATAGGGTTTGGATATACTTTTGTGTCCATGGGCGGCGCCCAAACCCAACCCGATTGTTCATGGGTAGGGCATGGATATAATCTTGTACCCGTGGGTATACCCAAACCCGACCCGATAATATGACTTAATTGGCAGATATCTGCTATCCCTGCCCCACAGTCACATGTCCCACTACAATTTTACACTTTGTAATCTAAAACATGGAAAAGAAATTACACAATCCCCGTCATAAATTTTGTTCGTTGACATTTAATTCCCTCCGTAATGTACTCCAATGCCCCTTCCCTTATTTTTTTATCATTGTTAAATGACTCGTTATTCTCATCTGTTAGAAAAATAATAAATGATCTTAGGTTGTTAGTGGAGGTTTATTTATGAAATAAAAAATGGAAGAGCTTATGTTAACATTGTGTTATGTCTTATTTATATGTCTCGAGAGGACCCAATGGATATCCAGTGGGTATGGACATCCATCGGGTTTGGACATGGACAAAAAAATTCATCCATGGATTTTTTCATGGGCGGGCAAACACTACCTTCATGGATATGGATATAGATTTGATATTGTTCAACCCGATCCAAACCCGACCCATTGCCATCCTTACTTTCTCCACTGTGAGACCGTGAGACATAGGAAGTCATCACTTCATTTTTCTTTCTCCACTCGTCACTTTGCTTTCTCCACCAGCCATCTACCCAGCCGCCTCCTCTGCCGCCACGCCGTCGCCCAGCGCCCCTCCCACCCCCCACCCACACCACCACGGGCTCTCCCCGTCTCGTCCTATCCCCACCACGGCCTCGCCCCGCCGGCTCTTATCCCCACGATGGCCTCGCCTCGCCGGCCCTTATCACCACGATGGCCTCTCCCCGCCGCCTCCTGTCACCACCGCGGCCTTGCCTCGCCGCCAACCCCGCGGATCTTCCCTAGATCAGTTCTGCCGCCGCCATCCTACTGCCTCAGAGCAGATCGAGATGCGAGCTGCTGGACACGATGTGGGAGGAGGCATCTCGAATTGGACCAAGATTCAGTGCGTTGACGTGCCCGCCGCAATCATCGCCCGCCGTGCTTGGCTCACATAGTCGCTCCGGGAAGGGGTTCGCAGCTCGCATACGTGCTCGGTTGCTGAAGGTATGCTGTTCGATTAGATGTTATTAGTGCACCTACGGTTATCAGTGGGGATTTAGTCAGGCGACATTTTTGAGGCAACCATGTTGTGACAAAGCTGATTGATTTGTGGATTTGAATTCCGGGTGGCTTAATTTGTCACTATCGGCTATCTATAATTGATGTTCATTCGTTGCTTTTTGTGGCAGTTGCTTGATTTGTGTGGTATTCTCATGTTGTAAATGTCACATCATTACTGGCACTAAGTAACAGAGAGTTGTAGGATCACAACCAAGTTGGTATATGCACTGTTTGTATCAGAAATACATGTGACTCTATCATTTTACATCTTTCCTTTGCTGATGCTTATGCCATTATATGCACAACAGGCGCCTTCGCCAGATTGTCATTCATATGTGAGAGATGCTTATCTTTCTCTATGTTGGCATGGATGATATAGAGTAGTGGAAGATTGTTAGTGAAACACATACAGGTATGCCATGTATCTGCTTCTTTCCATGTGTGTAGTAACATATTCGTTGTTCAAATCCAGAAATTGTAACACATTTTCTATACTATATGCAGCCCAATGAAATGCATCACCTTGAGCTCCATTATTTAGGCCAAATCTCACGAGAGGTGTTGTGTCAATTGCATCGGCATACTATAAGGTAAAGAATTGCATTGGCATACCAAATCTGTTGATCAAATGTGCTCCAGGAATGCTATGCAGTGAAAAAATAAACATAATAGCATACCAAATTTACCCTGTTAAGCATAAATGCTCTGAGTTATATTAGGAGGCGTACACATCCGTCTAAAGACTGCTCTTAATATATTCTTCTATTTTCCATGTTGTAACATTTAGATCAGTCCACTTATTGGATTTTAATTCCATGTGCTCGGATGCATATTTGAATAAAACCTCCGGTCCTTCTAGCTGTTGTACCAACAAAGCAAAAAAGTATAAGCATGACAAGCAAGTAAGAAAAAAAAGCTTCTTATGCAAAGATGGGGTAGTAGGACTAACTACTAACCGTATAAGTGAGGTCCTCGTGATTCATTGATGGGCGAGCGAGTCGAGCACTTGAACACATAGTTTTCTGGCATTTATAACACATAGGTAGCAGTAAACGTCGTCCATGTTTATTGGAATGAATATCTGAAGAAAATGATTATTAGTTGCACTCCTATATGGACGAATCGGTCGTACTCGCTGTAATTCATAGAAATATGTAGAAACCTGAGACTAACCATATCATTTTAAAAATATTCTTTGGCTCTGTTTAATACTCATGCTGGTGCAGCATCCATGTCATCTGAGGGTAGATAGCCACCGATCTTTATCATCTTAGAGATGCGTGCATTCTGTAAGAACACACTTCCACTCGACCTTACCTGTAGATGCTCCGTAGCAGTCATGCAATTTATGTACGTATTTGTGACCTGCAATTAAAAGTATGAACCAAGCAGTAGTAAATTAAAGCACCATTATATTTGTCCACGGGATTGTGTCCACACGACGGCACACTGAGTATGTTGACTGGCCTCATCCTCCCTCCAATGTTTTGCATCTGGTACAACCACAATCTTCATCAGTTACAGAAATATTGAGTGACTATCAGTTGGGAAACCAAAGATGGATATCATGTGTTTGATGTAGCTGGCATCACCTGTATCGGATTGAGTTTGTTCTCTAGTTGTTGGGACAAGTGTAGATTTGGCTCGACACTGTTTCTCGTAGGCTTTGTAATATCCCTTCTTTATGTTGCTCATACCGGGCATTTTCCCTCTCCCGTCGTAACCCAGTAAATTGGGAGGACTCATTGGCAGACTCGACATTATTGACATTTTCCTTGTTAGAAACGACACTTTCCGGTGTTTTTGATGAATTTGGACTATGAAGTGGACTCTGATCAGTCATTACGACATGAACAGGTATGCGTACATCACAATTGTATGTACTGCGTCAGTTTTGTTGACACAGAAAGGAAGCTATTACGTTTGTCCAGAAAAATATAACCTTTACTCAGCTGGTGTGTATCCACGCTGGGTGACAACAGACTGTGCACTGGGCCTCTCCACAGTGTCAAAATCTGCCCAAAAAAATTGATCATTAATATGACTTTACTTGTTATTCATGAACGTATCATAAAGAACAGAGAAAATAGAGAAACCAGGCGACATGGACTCGGGTGGCTAAGATGGAATGTTGTTTCTATTGAGAATAGCCAACGTAGCATTCTTACGATCCCTTGCCTCCTGTCTTCTTTTTAATATTGCATCCCTGTATAATGCATACCTCTCCCTTTCCCTTTGTCTCTTCTATTCTTTCGTATCTGTTTTTTGACCTGCGAGGGAATGAAATATTCAGGATTTACAAGGTCGAAGCAGGTAAGAGTTGGTGATATATGTATTTACCTGAATTGCCGCTGTTTGTCAGGTCCTGAAAGGGAGTACCTACCCCACTACACTGAGAGGATGTCATATTTGTCTTCTCACTGAATCTATTTGTGAAACACTTCTTCAACCTTGTTGTCAATTTGTGAGTCAAACAATGAACAATTCTACATGAAGAACTCAGTTTGTCATGCAGATCATGATGTCATGTAAGTATCAAATTTCACACTACAAATTACAGATTTGTCAGATTAAACAAGCAATTTCCTTTGCCTTCTGTATGATGTCTGATTACAAATTCAAATGATCTAACCTGTGCAGTGCCAGGGGCAGAAGTACTACTATGGCGCGGGCCTCCGGGGTGATGACACCGAAGGTAGGGCAGCGCGCCGTGTCGAGGATGGCCACCGGGTCGACGACGGCGTGGAGATTAGGGGCGAGGACGGCGGGGCGAGACAGAGGTTTCGTTCAGACGGCATGGCCACCGGGTCGACGACGTCGTGGAGATCAGGGGCGAGGTCGAGGTTTTGTTCAGACGGCATGGCCATCGGGTCGACAATGGCGTGAAGACCTGGGGCGAGGACGGCAAGGCGAGGCCGAGGTGACGTCGTGGAGGCGAGGCCGAGGTTTTGTTCAGATGGAACGACCACCAGGATGAGGATGTCGTGGACACCAGGGGCGAGGCCAGGTTCATGGCGTGGTGGCGGCATTGATTGCGGAGGTATTGTTTAGTTTCCTGGAGCCTGGAGGTGCCATCGTTGGGTTATGGCGTTGATTGCGGAGGTATTGTTTCCTGGAGGTGCCATCGTTAGGCTGGGTAGCATCCTGAACGGGGAGTCTGCCGGCAGAACATTTGTTTTCAACAGTTGATCTGATTGTAATATGGTTGATGTAATGTGGACAGTTGGATGGTATTAAGTGGATCTGATCGGACGTGGGGGGTTATCCCGTGTGCACTTTGTGGTGTGGCTTTAGGGGAATTCATGTTTGCTCTTTTAATAGTAGTATAATAGTAGTATATAGATAATTTCTGAATTTACCAAAAAAATTGAATGCATCAGTTAGACAACGGTGATACATCAGAGCGTCTCTTTAATAGAAACGACTTAATTTTGGAGGAGGACTACGCCGTTCCCAAATCCTAGCTCCGCCGTTGATGATACCTGAATTTACTTTAGTAGATCTTCTCTTGTAAAATCCAAACTGTTTCCGAGCCTATATGTTTTGTTTCATATTGTTGTTTATCATGCAATACTTATCCTGCAGCCATCTGATATGCAAATTTGATAATAAAAGATGACCAAATTTGTGTACAGGAAAATGCATATTCTTAGACTGGGTTTTCTTCTCCACTCTATTGGACCAAGTTACAAATAGATCATACTTACTGGGTTTTATTCATTCAGTCATACAGATTCGAGCACTATACTGTTAAAACAATATGATGGAGGGCTCCAGTTTGATGCACTGTTAAAATTCATGTTCAAGTCATAGGAGGTAGATCTATTATGGTTTGTACAAAATTGATACATTCATCATCACACTATTGTAAATATGCAAATTTGAGAGCGAAGAGCATTGTTATAAAGATGCAAATTTGACAGGGATTAGGGAAGCAATGAAGTATGCACATATATGTTAAATAGAATTTCCTTTAAAATCAGGAACTGATTGGCCCTATCACATTAACCCAATTGAATATCCTGTAAAATTATACCATGTTCCTTTGGTGCAGGCAGGTGCGTTGCCTGAGGAGTTCGTCGGCGCCTGTGGAAGGCGGCGATGGCCAACAGTGGCTGGGCGGCGAGGGCACAACAGTGGCTTGGCGGCACCGACGTCTGACTGTAGTGTGCGTCTAAACGGCGACATGAAAGAAGACATCGAGATTAACAGGGATGGAACTGGCCACGTATTGTGCACAAGAGGATAGTCTGCACCTGCATTGGCGAGAAGCGCGTCGTCGCGGGCGTCGTCCGCTACGCATGGCGGCGATGGCGCAGGACAGGCTGGGCGGCTGCGACGTACGTCCGGGTGGGCAAAGGCTGGTAGATCGAGCTGATTCCCGTAAGTTTAGAAATTTATTATAAGGCAGACGTGTTAATTTCCGTTAATTGTGGCTAATTTTTTGTAGTTGATTGGACGCGAACGCAAAGGGTGGAACTGTTTTTTTTTTAAGGCGGAGGTGCAACTGTTTGATCGATGGCAGAGTTTCGTCCGCTAATGTAAATCGCTAAACGTACACAAGGGAGGTCTGACTTTTATGTGGACGGTTAGATGCCTGATCCTGGGGATGATAATTTGTCTTGTTTGGCCTGTGTACGTTTAACCGGGTGGGCATAGTGAAGAATATGTTTGCTTGTTTAATAGTAGTACAGAAGAATATAGTTGGCCTGATTTATACGAGAAACTAGGCCGAAAACCACACAATTGCTTGATCGATTTATAATCAAACTCAAACCAACTAACAGCTTGCGAGAGGTTCTCTGTTTATCAAAGAACCCTATATTTCATAAAATTATTATTGTTATCTTTTTTCTCTCTCTCAAGGATGTAAGGGAAATAGTGAGGGGTTGGTGGAATCGTTTATTATATTACTCGAGCCTCATGGATATATATACATGAGTACATGGTCTTTTTGGAATACAAGGCAAGCGGGAACAAATCCTAATATATCCTATATTTCCTAAACAATCATGATACTCAACAAAGGGCATGGAGAATTGAAGTGCTTAGGCTTTGGGAAGGCCATTCTCTGATGTTGTCGCACTAGAACAAGATTCACGTGAATGCCATGGCGCGCCGGCCATTACCGCTTCGATTTCACAGATCTCTCGGGGGCAGTTCGTGAGGTTCTTGCATCCTTGTGCCGTCACATACACATTACTTTCCACGCGAACACCACCAAAGCTTCTGTACATTTCAATCTTTTCCCAGTTGAAGAAGTTTGAGCAAATTGGGTCATCCCTGGCCTGCCTCAGCAAAGCGTCAATGAAATAGCAGCCCGGCTCGACCGTGATAACCATGCCTTCTTTGAGTTCTCTTGTGGTCCTCAAGGATCTCAATCCCGGCTCCTCCGGCCTCTCTAAACCCTCCGGGTAGCCTCCGGGATCATGGGCGTCGATCCCAAGCAAGTGCCCAAGACCATGAGGCATGAAGACAGCACCCAACCTTCTGTCCATCATGTCACCGATATCACCACGGATGATATCTTCTTCCTTCAGAGACTCGAGTATTCTCCGCTCCGCCAGCTTGTGCATGTCGATCCATTTCACTCCGGGCCGCATATGTGATATCACATCGTCATGAGCCTTGAGGACGGCATTGTACACAACTGCCTGGTTTCTTGTGAATTTTCCATTGGTAGGGTATGAGCATGTGATGTCAGAGGCATAGAAGTTGTACTCAGCTCCCATGTCCATGAGAGCCATGTCTCCATCGTTCACCGTCCCATCATTTTGTCCATAATGGAGAACAGAACTGTTCTGTCCAGTGGCACATATGCATGTGTAGGCGCAATGTCGGCAGCCTTCGTACATGGACGCATGGCAACGGAAGATGCTCCCCAACTGATATTCCTTCATGCCTGGCTTGATCTTCCTCATGACCTCAACGTGCGCTTCTGAGCTGACATCATTGGCATGCTGAATGAGGGCGAGCTCCATGTCAGATTTTGTAACACGGCATTCAGTCAAGATGGGATGCAGCGTGCTTAAGTCGGTGTCGAACTTGTCCATCCCCTCGAAACTGGCAGGCCTTGAGTAGTTCCCGCTGTCGGTGTTCTGCCCGTACAAGAGGAAGAGAAGCGGCTCTCCATGGCCATGCTCACTGAATTCACATCGGAGAACCTGCCGCAAGCTCGTCGACATGGAAGACAGAATCGACCTTGTACATGTCCTTGAAGTAAGGCAATTTTTTGGGTTTGCCGTTCCAAATAGCGTCATCAGGTGACAACCTTGGAGCGAACAAGATGGACTGTCCGGAAGCAATGTCGACGGCGCCGTAGAACCCCGGCTCCCGCACCCCGAAGAGATACGCGAAGTAGCTCTCCTGCCTGAAGAGCGGGACGTGGTCGGTGCAGTAACGGGTCTGCTCCTCGCCGCCCTGGAGAAGCACGATGCCGCCGCGGGGAGCGCGGCCGGCGGCGGAGAGGTGGGCGCGGAGCGCGGCCACGAGGCGCTCGCGGTTGCCGGCGTGCACCTCCGCCATGGACGCCCCGGGTGGAGCAACGGAGAAGGACTCGCTCATCTTGCACGCCAGGGCCTGCACGTCCAAGTGGTACGTCGGCGATCGAGGTGAATCCACACCCGGGTTGGGTCGGTGGAACAAGACGCGTCGCCCGGCCCGAATATATAGACGAGGAAGAGGGGCGACGAGATCAGTCATAGTCGACAGGAAAACGGACTCGGAGATCAATCCGCCTGCGCCTGGGTCTCGTCTCCCTGCTCCGTCTCGGTTGCATGACACAGGAGCTCAGCACGCGTCGACACGTTGGTGCACACGCGTCGCGGTCGCCTTTCCACGCGCAGCGTCTCTGGCCAAAGCCCCGCCCATCGTCACTCACCAGCAGCCACCGCCCGGGCCACCTCACCGCCCATCCAAACCCCGCCGCCTCCTCCCACAGCACCGCTCCGAGTCCGACTTCAGCCTCATCCCATGAGCATGGTTCTCGACGAGGTCGAATCCGCCGGCGCCCACAGCCAGGACTGCCTCCCCCACTCTGGCAGCCCCGGCCGGTCAGCAGCTGGCGGCGGCGGCGGCGGCGCTAAGGACAGCTGGGCATGCGAGCTGCTCCGGCGCGGATGGGGCCTGACCCGGACGGCCGCCATCGCCGGCGCCGCGGCGACGGCCGCGCCGGTCGTGGCCCCGCCGCTGCTCGTCCTCTCCGCCGCCGGCGTCGCGCTGTCCGTCCCCTTCGCCGCCTACCTCGCCAGCCTCGCCGCCGCTAACCACCTCACGGGCGCGCTCCTCCGTTCCTGTCAACCGCCGCCGCAGCCGTGCCCCCAAGAATACGACGACCTGGAGCAAGAATTCCTCGACGCATCGGAAGGGTACGGCCAAGAGGCCCGGGTTTTCGGCCATTTCGATGCCGAAACTGAGCAGGGCATCGTCGGAGAGGAAGACGGGAGCGACACTTCGCTGCCCCTGTCACGGGATCCTGGCGAGCTTGCCGACGACGAGGTAGAAGGTGAATTTTCTGCCCAAGAATTTTCTGCACCATCAAAGCCACTGCTTCAGGAAGATGACACTCTGGTTCAGAAAAGAGAAGATGAATTTTCTGCACCATCAAAGCCACTGCTTCAAGAAGAGGATACTCTGGTTCAGACAAGAGGAGAAGATGAATTTTCTGTGCTGAATTCAGACCAACATTCATTGCAATCAAACAATTGGAAGGGAAAAGAGGATGTCTTGTGTTCTAAAAGCAATGAAGAGGATGACAGAACTATGGAGGAAAACAGGCCTGCAAAGGAGACGGTGTCGCAGGGCTTCTATTTTCCTGAATTGGGCGTGCCAGCATCCGGTGGTGATGACGACAATGTGGTCCAGGAAAAGGGAGAAGATGAGTTTTCTGTACAGAATTCAGGCCAGCAACCATTTCAATTTCTGTCAAAGAATCTTGGTGAAAAAGAAGTGGAGGATGGGGAAATTATGGAGGAAAATAAGCCTACCAAGGAGACGGTGTCTCAAGTGGCTCCGGCGTTTGGCTATTTGGATACTGAAACATATGAGAGCGACACTTTGCCGCTGCTGCCACGGGATCCTGGTGTTTCCAAATCATCGGCGCCTGCGTTTGCCGACGACGAGGTGGAGGAGGAGGTACAAGGTGAATTTTCTGCCCAAGAATCTGGCCATGGTTCATACATATCAAACCGCAGCAATGATACAGAGGAGCACACACCATTCGAAGGAAGGGAGTCAACTGGGAAGGAGACACTACCGAGGGGCTTTGGTGTTTCTGCATCAGCAAACCCACTGTTTCCAGAAGAGGATAATGTGGTTCAGGAAAAGGGAAACGACGAAGAAGCTGAACAAGTATCAGGCAAGCAATTATTTCAATCAAAGAATTGGAATGAAACAGAGGATGCCATGTATTCTCAAGAAGAAGGTGATGGTAAAACTATGGAGGAAAACAAGAATATGAATGAGACGGTGTCACAAAGCCTCTGTTTTCCAGAATCGCATGTGCCAGCATCAGGCGAAGACGATGACAATGTGGTCCAGGATAAGGGAGAAAGTAGATTTGATGCACAGAATTCAGGCCAACAACCATTTCAGCCAAAGAATTTGAATGAAAAAGTAGAAGAGGATGGCAAAACTACAGAGGAAAACAAGTCTACCAAGGAGATGCTGTTCTATGAATCGTCTGTGCCGGCGTCAGGTGATGAAGACAATGTGGTTCAGGAAAAGAGAGAAGGTGAATTTTCTGTACAGAATTCAGGCCAACTATCATTTCAATCAAAGATTTGGAATGAAAAAGAAGAGGATGACAAAACTACAGAGGAAAACAAGTCTACCAAGGTGACGCATTCACAAGGTTCCTATTTTCCAGAATCGACTGTGCCAGCATCAGGTGATGAAGACAAAAAGGGAGAAGATGAATTTTCTGTACACAATTTAGGGAAACATTCACTTTTATCGGACATCGTAGATAAGAAAGAGCATGGCATAACAATGGACAAAAAGAAGTCTACCGAGGACATGCCACCAGCTCCAGTGTTCCATGGTGAAGACAATGTGGTTCAGAGCAAGGAAGGATTTGAAGTTACAATGGAGGGAGTGTTGGAAGAAGCTAATAGTAATACAGATCTTGTTATGGACGAAGTGGTTGATGCTCAAGTGGAAATTATTGTAACTGCAGCACCTGAAAGTGAGGTGCTGCCACCGAGCACCGATCTCGTTATGGCCGAAGTGGTTGACGTGCAAGTGGAGATCATTGCAGCTGCAGCACTAGATAGTGAGGAGATGTCACCGAGTAATCTTGTGGCTCCTGAGTTACATCCGGATATTGTTACAGGGGAAGTTAATGATGTGTATGTCGGCATGGTTGCTGCTGTGGAACCTGAGAGTGAGGTGCTGCATGAGAGTAACCTCGCGATTGGTGCGTCAACGACAGATCCTGGTACTGGGGAAATTTCTGATGTGCAAGTCAACACTGTTGCTGCTGCGAAGCCTGAAGATGAGGTGCTGCGTGAGAGTGACCTTGCAGCTTGTGCTTCAACGGCAGATCTTGGTATTGGGGAAATTTCTGATGTGCAAGTCAACATTGTTGCTGCTGCTGTGAGGCCTGACGATGAGGTGCTGCCACTGAGTAACCTCACAGAATGTGAGTCACAGGTGGTTGTTGAAACTGCACATGTTGGTGACATTGTAGGAATTTCTGCAACAGGACACAATGTAAAGGATTCTGGTGATGTAGACAAACAAGGCATGGAATGCTGTTTTGTCCCAGTGGCGTCTATGCATGATACTGAAGATGTAATATCTAGTGGGAGCACACCGTATTTTTCCACCATGGGCGAAGAAATCATTGACCTGTCCGATCAGTCAAGTGATGTGGGCTACACAGCGAGGAATGAAGCATTTAGGAGAAGAGTTGCCACTGAGAGCGAGGTGAGTCAGTGACATGTTGTGCTTCTTACTGTTAATCAGATTATCTGTAGGATTTTGCGAAGAATGGATATAAAAAAATGTTATTATATGGAGCAACCACATAGGAAACCAGGGATATGGTAAATATTCCTATGTTTCTTCAAAGTAACGTCTATGTTGAGACCCACTGCCATTCTGTAGGTTTTACAAATAATTGACATTGTAAACATACCCTGCCTGATTATTTATTTCTGCAATTTGATAACTCGGCATGAAATGACCGGAATATGATTTACTTATATTCAAATAATTTTATGTCGCTTTACTAGTAAATGAAAACCGAATTGTTCGCGTGAAGTGTGGCATTCCCAGTTGATAAAACCATAGATCCATGATCTGGGGGTATGGGGGATACGGAAAATAAGTGTGTTCGTACAGCATGATGATAATATCATTTCTTGAAGTGGAAATTGCACAAATACGTAATATTTGGGGCTGAGGTAACGCAAACCTCAACTCTATGGGATTTTGATTGAAACCCACAACTCTTAAGACTAATCAGTAACAGAAAAACAGTAAGGGGTCCCATGTTTAAGTGACTAGAGGGACGTCTCGGCTTGAGATCTTGGCTTAAGCCGACCTGAGCTCAGCTAACTGAAAAAAATGAAACTGTTCAAAATTCGAAAAAAAAATCTCAATTATCAAAATGGGGTCAAAGTTCCAAATTTTGGACAGTTTTTCTAAAGATTCAGGCAAATTTGGCTCAACATTTAAAAAAAATCCGAAAAACTCCAAAATTTGGTACATCTTCAATTATTAATCTGGGAAGTTTTCAGCCCATTTTTTCCCCCTTTTCATTTAAAGTTTGGACAGATTTTATAAGATCCGGCCTTTGCCTTGCCCCTGATTACACAATTAGTATGTTTGAGAAGAGATTACACAAATACAAAATATTTGGGGCCGAGGTAACACCAAAAACACAATATTTGGGGTTGAGCTAACACAAGTCACAACTCTATGGGATTTTAACTGATACCCATAACCTGGGACTAATCTGTATGTTTGAGAAGAGGTAGGGATTTTACTGTAGCCTTGTCCTTCAGTTCTAGAGTTCAAATTGTATATAGATGGAAAACTAAAAAGACAAAAGCATTGTAAGTGTAGACTTAATAGGAATCACATCAAGTTGAGATGTCCGGAAAGGCTAAAGTGAAGAAATGCAGTCGCTCCAGGATTTCATCTGGATGCCTGTAACACAGTTCAGCCGACTTTTTGTTTTGAAATGGACAGTTTACCACGCTGAATGCACAGTTGTAACATATAACATAGCAGGATTTATATTTGTGCACTATTATTTTTTCCCCATGTCTAAGCATGATCTTCCTTGTTTCGACCAGGCTCGCTACACGGAAGAACAGTTGAGGGAGCAGCTCGACACGATAAGAACAATAACCGGGTACGGTGCCGTGCCTTCTTCAACACTGGAAGGCGAGCTGGCAGGGCTTTACATATTCGTGGGGGTGGAGGCCCCTGTCGGCTCAAGCGATACTTCTGACCGCCTGATGGCGCTCAGTGCAGAACTCCGGTTCTTGAAATCGATCATCGGAGTGGACTGAATATCTTAGATCTTCGAAGTGAACTCTGTCTTCCTGTATCTGTATATGCATAGTTGCAGCCTGTTCATGTCCTCTTGTGGGCTTTTAGATACATTCCTGTGTACTACCCTGATACTCCGGCATGATATCATTTGTCATATGGAAATAAGCATCTGGTGTGTGGAGAGAAATCGATGCTGCTGTAAGCTTGTGATTACTTCTCTATTTGATTTGTTATGCTTCATCATCCCTCCGGGCAATTTCTCCCGAAATAGGCTTTTGCCCCGCTTTATAGAACCTCCGGGCAATTTGGTGTCGAAAACTATTCCTTCCGTTCCAAAATACTTGTCGCTGTTGAAGGGCTCCTTTTGTCTCTACGGACATCAGTGTGCTAGATAGGGTGGTTTAAGGGCTCCTTTTGTCTCCACGGACATTAGTGTGCTAGATAGGGTTTTGGTCTCCACGGGCTGGGAGGCATAAGAGGAATTGGTTTTGGTTGGTTGATGAAGGGCTCCTTTTGTCTCCACGGACATCAGTGTGCTAGATAGGGTTTTGGTCTCCACGGGCTGGGAGGTACAAGAGGAATTGGTTTTGGTCTCCACGGGCTGGGAGGCACAAGAGGAATTCCCTCTGGCATCACTTCGGGCTGTCACTAGGGCGGGTTCGGACCATGTCCTCTTGCTGCTCGCGCCGGGCCGCCCAGATTCCACTTTTACAGTTTATCGTGGTTTCAGGGCTCCTTCGGTCTCCACGGACATGAGTGTGCTAGATAGGATTTTGGTCTCCACGGACTGGGAGAGACAATTCCCTCGGTCTTCACTTCGGGTTGTCACTAGGGTGGGTTAGGACCATGTCCCCTTGTTGCTTGCGTCGAGCCGCCCAGATTCCACTTTGAGATGTTTTTGGATGCGCCGGGAGGGCTTTGCCAATGTGGTAAAAAAACAAGTGGTTTGAGGCTCTCGACTCGCCTCATCGGTCTATGTTGGTATTAGACACTTGGCATCACTGTACCAAGTTGACCAGGCAACTCACGAAGGATTGGGGTGCCAATTTGGGGCAGGATCAACGGATCCGAAAAACAGAGCTCTTGGGGGCCATCCAGTCCATCGATGGCCGAGCGGATACACAGGGCCTTGATCCTGAGGAATGGATGGAACGGTGATGCGACATGGTCTACAAGACAACCTCATGACGTTGTTCCGGAACAAGGAAATGTATTGGCGATTCCAACACGGCGTGCTTCCAGGCCATTGCTAATGGTCGCGTCGAAGGTCCTCGATTGTTGTCATTTGGGACGGAGCTAGGATGATTCAGGACAAGGTGGAAATCCGCGCTCATGTTGATGGCTTTTTTAGAAGTCTCTTTAGCGGCCAGGAGCGAACAGGGGTCAACCTCCATGAGGATGTCTGGCCGAATGAGTTGTTGGTGGCCAAGGAGGAGAATAATGGTCTACTGGAGCCCTTCTCTGGAGCTGAGGTTGAAGTGGCGATCAATTTGATGAAGCCAGGTTCGACCCCGAGGCCAGATGGGCTTCCCTTCTGATTCTTTATGAAATTCAGGAAAGTCGTCAAAGGGGTGGTGATGGTTATTTTACGGGACTTCTTGTTGGGGGATGCTAAATGCTTTTACGCTTAATTATGGTGTCTTACATTGATCCCCAAGGTAGTGGGGGCAACCAAAATCCACCAGTTCTGGCCGATCACGGTTATTGACGTGATCTTCTGCATTCTGGCCAAGGTGCACGCCATTAGGGCGTTGTCTGTCGTGGCTAGGATTACTCATCTGAATCAATCGGCCTTCATCAAGGGTCAGTTGATCCATGATGGGGTTCTGCCTCTTCATGAGATCACTCATAAAGTTAAGACTAGACGTCAAAAGGCGGTCTTCTTCAAAATTGATTTTCATAAAGCCTATGACACACGCTTAGTCGTCACTTACTCAAAGAATATATGCAGCATAAAGGCTTCAACGATAGATGGATTACTAGAAATATGCAGCTAGGTGGTAGTGGGCACACTGCCATCAATGTTAATGGAGAGATGGGTCCATTTTTTAAGCCCTCAAGGGGTATGAGGCGGGGTGACCGGCTCAAGCGTTTACCAGGAGAAATGACAGCCATGGGTCTATCCAAATTAGAAGACGTGAAATCATGCTTGGCAAAAAACGGTCTTGACATGAAACAATGCGGAGCACCAGTATCAAATAAGACTTTAGCAGGAATATCATTAACTGAGAGATTACCCATGATCACTTCAGAAGAATCCTCTGCCTGAACCGCGTTCATCATGTTCACCTTGGCATGCTTAGGATTATGCTTGACCACTGCATTGCTATAAGATTTCACAGGAGGAGGAGGCGGAAGGCGCCTTTGGTTGAAGCACTTGTTCGCATAGTGACCCTTTTGCTGACATTTGTTGCAAGTCACCTCTGAGAGCGGACGATGATAAGGAGCATTTGGCCTTGGAGCTTGGTTCTGAGACTTGTTCTGATAGCCTGGGTTGGGTGGGTGGGAAGATCCACGACCACCTGAGTACTTCTGCTGATAAGGCTGACGGAACGGAGGAGGAGGAGGCAACCAGAACTTCTGTTGCTTAGCTGCCACCAGTGAGGAAGAAGAAGACTGAACTGCGTCCCTGACTCTCTTCTTAGATGCCTCACACTTGAGCTGAGCAGCTTCTTGTTTCAGTGCCATGTTGTAGAATTCATCATACTTTAACGGCTCAAAAAGCACGAGAGCTAGTTGCAGATCTTCTCTGAGGCCACGCCTGAACTGGTAAATCATGCTCTTCTCATCAGGGATGTCTTGCTTAGCAAAACGAGAGAGCTTCTGGAACTTAGTATTGTATTGATACACAGACATGTTGCCTTGCTTGAGATTGCGGAACTCCTCACGTGTGACGCCCCCGATTCAACCGTACACTAATCATGCACGCAAATGTGTACGATCAAGATCAGGGACTCACGGGAAGATATCACAACACAACTCTAAAACATAAATAAGTCATACAAGCATCATAATACAAGCCAGGGGCCTCGAGGGCTCGAATACAAGTGCTCGATCATAGACGAGTCAGCGGAAGCAACAATATCTGAGTACAGACATAAGTTAAACAAGTTTGTTTTAAGAAGGCTAGCACAAACTGGGATACAGATCGAACGAGGCGCAGGCCTCCTGCCTGGGATCCTCCTAACTACTCCTGGTCATCGTCAGCGGACTGCACGTAGTAGTAGGCACCTCCAGAGTAGTAGGAGTCGTCGTCGACGGTGGCGTCTGGATCCTGGGCTCCATCGTCTGGTTGCGGCAACCGGGTAGAAGGGAAAGGGGGAAAAGGGGGAGAAAGCAACCGTGAGTACTCATCCAAAGTACTCGCAAGCAAGGAGCTACACTACATATGCATGGATATATGTGTAAAGGCCATATCAGTGGACTGAACTGCAGAATGCCAGAATAAGAGGGGGATAGTGTTGGGGAACGTTGCAGAAAATCAAAATTTTTCCTACGGTTTCACCAAGATCCATCTATGAGTTCATCTAGCAATGAGTCATGGGAGAGAGAGATTGCATCTACATACCACTTTGTAGATCGCGAGCGGAAGCGTTCAACGAACGGGGATGAAGTAGTCGTACACACCGTGATCCAAATCACCAGAGATCCTAGCACCGAAAGCACGGCACCTCCGTTCAACACACATACGGTCAGCGTAACGTCTCCTTCTTCTTGATCCAGCAAGGCAAAGGAGAGGTTGGGGAAGAAGACTCCAGCAGCAGCACGACGGCGTGGTGATGGTGGAGCCGCAGTACTCCGACAGGGCTTCGCCGAGCTCTACGGAGGAGGAGGAGGTGTTGGAGAGGGAGAGGGAGGCGCCAGGGCAAAGGGTGCGCAGCCCCTCCTCCCCTCCCCCCATTATATAGCCCCTTGGGGGGGCGCCGACCCTAGGAGATGGAATCTCCTAGGGGGGGCAGCGGCCAGGGAGGGGGACTTGCCCCCCAAGCAAGGGGGGCGCCCCCTTTAGGGTTCCCCCCCAAACCCTAGGCGCATGGGCCTTTGGGGGAGGCGCACCAGCCCACTTTGGGCTAGTTCCCTCCCTCATACAGCCCATGGGGCCCTCCGGGATAGGTGGCCCCACCCGGTGGACCCCCCCGGGACCCTCCGATGGTCCCGGTACAATACCGATAACCCCGAAACTTGTCCCGATGTCCGTATGACGACTTTCCATATATAAATCTTTACCTCTGGACCATTCCGAAACTCCGCGTGACGTCCGGGATCTCATCCGGGACTCCGAACAACATTCGGGTTACTGCATATACATATTTTCACAACCCTAGCGTCACCGAACCTTAAGTGTGTAGACCCTACGGGTTCGGGAGACATGCAGACATGACCGAGACGGCTCTCGGGCAATAACCAACAGCGGGATCTGGATACCCATGTTGGCTCCCACATGCTCCACGATGATCTCATCGGATGAACCACGATGTCGAGGATTCAATTAATCCCGTATACGATTCCCTTTGTCAATCGGTATTTTACTTGCCCGAGATTCGATCGTCGGTATCCCAATACCTCGTTCAATCTCGTTACCGGCAAGTCACTTTTCTCGTACCGTAATGCATGATCCCGTGATCAAACACTTTGATCACATTGAGCTCATTATGATGATGCATTACCGAGAGGGCCCGGTGATACCTCTCCGTCAAGCGGAGTGACAAATCCCAGTCTCGATCCATGTCAACCCAACAGACACTTTCAGAGATACCCGTAGTATACCTTTATAGTCACCCAGTTACGTTGTGACGTTTGGCACACCCAAAGCACTCCTACGGTATCCGGGAGTTACACGATCTCATGGTCTAAGGAAAGGATACTTGACATTGGAAAACTCTAGCAAACGAACTATGCGATCTTATGCTATGTTTAGGATTGGGTCCTGTCCATCACATCATTCTCCTAATGATGTGATCCCGATATCAAATGACATCCAATGTCCATAGTCAGGAAACCATGACTATCTGTTGATCAACGAGCTAGTCAACTAGAGGCTCACTAGGGACACGTTGTTGTCTGTTATTCACACATGTATTACGATTTCCGGATAACACAATTATAGCACGAATAAAGACAATTATCATGAACAAGGAAATATAATAATAATGCTTTTATTATTGCCTCTAGGGCATATTTCCAACAGTCTCCCACTTGCACTAGAGTCAATAATCTAGTTACATTGTGATGAATCGAACACCCATAGAGTTCTGGTGCTGATCATGTTTTGCCTTAGGGAGAGGTTTAGTCAACGGATCTGCGACATTCAGATCCGTGTGCACTTTACAAATTTCTATGTCTCCATCTTGAACATCCATAGAGTTGAAGCGACGCTTGATGTGCCTGGTCTTCTTATGAAACCTGGGCTCCTTGGCAAGTGCAATAGCTCCAGTGTTGTCACAGAAGAGTTTGATTGGCCCCGACGCATTGGGTATGACTCCGAGGTCGGTGATGAACTCCTTCACCCAAATTACTTCATGTGCTGCCTCTGAAGCTGCCATGTACTCCGCTTCACATGTAGATCCCGCCACGACGCTTTGCTTGCAACTGCACCAGCTTACTGCCCCACCATTCAAAATATACATGTATCCGGTTTGTGACTTAGAGTCATCCAGATCTGTGTCGAAGCTAGCGTCGACGTAACCCTTTACGACGAGCTCTTCGTCACCTCCATAAACGAGAAACATTTCCTTAGTCCTTTTCAGGTACTTCAGGATATTCTTGACCGCTGTCCAGTGTTCCTTGCCGGGATTACTTTGGTACCTTCCTACCAAACTTACGGCAAGGTTTACATCAGGTCTGGTACACAGCATGGCATACATAATAGAACCTATGGCTGAGGCATAGGGGATGATACTCATCTCTTCTATATCTTCTGTCGTGGTCGGACATTGAGCTGAGCTCAATTTCACACCTTGTAACACAGGTAAGAACACCTTCTTAGATTGATCCATATTGAACTTCTTCAATATCTTATCAAGGTATGTGCTTTGTGAAAGACCTATGAGGCGTCTCGATCTATCTCTATAGATCTTGATGCCTAATATATAAGCAGCTTCTCCAAGGTCCTTCATTGAAAAACTTTTATTCAAGTAGGCCTTAATGCTATCCAAGAGTTCTATATCATTTCCCATCAAAAGTATGTCGTCTACATATAATATGAGAAATGCTACAGAGCTCCCACTCACTTTCTTGTAAACACAGGCTTCTCCATAAGTCTGTGTAAACCCAAACGCTTTGATCATCTCATCAAAGCGAATGTTCCAACTCCGAGATGCTTGCACCAGCCCATAAATCGAGCGTTGGAGCTTGCACACCTTGTCAGCATTCTTAGGATCGACAAAACCTTCCGGCTGCATCATATACAATTCTTCCTTAAGGAAACCATTAAGGAATGCCGTTTTGACGTCCATTTGCCATATTTCATAATCGTAGAATGCGGCAATTGCTAACATGATTCTGACGGACTTCAGCTTCGCTACCGGTGAGAAAGTCTCATCGTAGTCAACCCCTTGAACTTGTCGATAACCCTTAGCGACAAGCCGAGCTTTATAGATGGTCACATTACCATCCGCGTCTGTCTTCTTCTTAAAGATCCATTTATTTTCTATGGCTCGCCGCTCAACGGGCAAGTCAGTCAAAGTCCATACTTCGTTTTCATACATGGATCCTATCTCGGATTTCATGGCTTCCAGCCATTTGTCGGAATCTGGGCCCGCCATTGCTTCCTCATAGTTCGAAGGTTCACCGTTGTCTAACAACATGATTTCCAAGACAGGGTTGCCGTACCACTCTGGTGCGGAACGTGTCCTTGTGGACCTTCGAATTTCAGTAGGAGCTTGATTAGAAGTATCTTGATCATCATCATTAATTTCCTCTCTAGTCGGTGCAGGCACCTCAGAAACGTTTTCCTGAGCTTCGCCATTTTCCGGTTCAAGAGGTAACACTTCATCAAGTTCTACTTTCCTCCCACTTACTTCTTTCGAGAGAAACTCTTTCTCTAGAAAGGATCCATTCTTGGCAACAAAGATCTTGCCTTCGGATCTGAGGTAGAAGGTATACCCAACAGTTTCTTTAGGGTATCCTATGAAGACGCATTTTTCCGACTTGGGTTCGAGCTTTTCAGGTTGAAGTTTCTTGACATAAGCATCGCATCCCCAAACTTTTAGAAACGACAACTTAGGTTTCTTCCCAAACCATAATTCATACGGTGTCGTCTCAACAGATTTCGACGGAGCCCTATTTAAAGTGAATGCGGCAGTCTCTAAAGCATAGCCCCAAAAAGATAGCGGTAAGTCGGTAAGAGACATCATAGATCGCACCATATCTAATAGAGTGCGATTACGACGTTCGGACACACCATTACGCTGAGGTTTTCCAGGCGGCGTGAGTTGTGAAACTATTCCACATTTTCTTAAGTGTGTGCCAAATTCATGACTCAAGTATTCTCCTCCACGATCTGATAGTAGATACTTGATCTTTCTATCATGTTGATTTTCAACCTCACTCTGAAATTCCTTGAACTTTTCAAAGGTCTCAGACTTGTGTTTCATTAAGTAGGCATACCCATATCTACTCAAGTCATCAGTGAGTGTGAGAACATAACGATAGCCACCGCGAGCTTCAACACTCATTGGACCGCACACATCGGTATGTATGATTTCCAATAAGTTGGTTGCTCGCTCCATTGTTCCTGAGAACGGAGTCTTGGTCATTTTACCCATGAGGCATGGTTCGCACGTGTCAAATGATTCATAATCAAGAGACTCTAAAAGTCCATCTGCATGGAGCTTCTTCATGCGTTTGACACCTATGTGACCAAGGCGGCAGTGCCACAAATATGTGGGACTATTGTTATCAACTTTAACTCTTTTGGTATTCACACTATGAATATGTGTATCATCACGTACGAGATTCATTAAGAATAAACCATTAACCATCGGAGCATGACCATAAAACATATCTCTCATATAAATAGAACAACCATTATTCTCGGATTTAAATGAGTAGCCATCTCGTATTAAACAAGATCCAGACACAATGTTCATGCTCAAACTTGGCACTAAATAACAATTATTGAGGTTTAAAACTAATAACGTAGGTAAATGTAGAGGCAGCGTGCCGACGGCGATCACATCGACCTTGGAACCATTCCCGACGCGCATCGTCACCTCGTCCTTCGCCAGTCTCCGTTTATTCCGCAGCTCCTGCTTTGAGTTACAAATGTGAGCAACTGCACCGGTATCAAATACCCAAGAGCTACTACGAGTACTGTTAAGGTACACATCAATTACATGTATATCACATATACCTTTGGTTTTGCCGGCCTTCTTGTCCGCTAAGTATTTGGGGCAGTTCTGCTTCCAGTGACCACTTCCCTTGCAATAAAAACACTCAGTCTCGGGCTTGGGTCCATTCTTTGGCTTCTTCCCGGCAACTTGCTTACCGGGCGCGGCAACTTCCTTGCCGTCTTTCTTGAAGTTCTTTTTACCCTTGCCCTTCTTGAACTTAGTGGTTTTATTCACCATCAACACTTGATGCTCCTTCTTGATTTCTACCTCTGCTGATTTCAGCATAGCATATACCTCAGGAATGGTCTTTACCATCCCCTGCATATTGTAGTTCATCACAAAGCTCTTGTAGCTAGGTGGAAGCGACTGGAGGATTCTGTCAATGACCGCTTCATCCGGGAGATTAACTTCCAGTTGAGTCAAGCGGTTGTGCAACCCAGACATTTTGAGTATGTGTTCACTGACAGAGCTATTTTCCTCCATCTTACAGCTAAAGAATTTGTCGGAGACTTCATATCTCTCAACCCGGGCATGAGCTTGGAAAACCATTTTCAGCTCTTCGAACATCTCATATGCTCCATGTCTCTCAAAACGCTTTTGGAGCCCCGGCTCTAAGCTGTAAAGCATGCCGCACTGAACGAGGGAGTAATCATCGCAGCGTGACTCCCAAGCGTTCATAACATCTTGTTCTGCAGGGAGAATAGGTGCGTCACCCAGCGGTGCTCGTAGGACATAATCTTTCTTGGCAGCTATGAGGATGATCCTCAGGTTCCGGACCCAGTCCGTATAGTTGCTACCATCGTCTTTCAGCTTGGTTTTCTCTAGGAACGCGTTGAAGTTGAGGACTACGTTGGCCATTTGATCTACAAGACATATTGTAAAATTTTTAGACTAAGTTCATGATAATAAAGTTCATTTAATCAAATTATTTAATGAACTCCCACTTAGATAGACATCCCTCTTCTAGTCATCTAAGTATTACATGATCCGAGTCAACTAGGCCGTGTCCGATCATCACATGAGACGGACTAGTCAACATCAGTGAACATCTTCATGTTGATCGTATCTTCTATACCACTCATGCTCGACCTTTCGGTCTTCTGTGTTCCGAGGCCATGTCTGTACATGCTAGGCTCGTCAAGTCAACCTAAGTGTTTTGCGTGTGTAAATCTGTCTTACACCCATTGTATGTGAACGTTAGAATCTATCACACCCGATCATCACGTGGTGCTTCGAAACAACGAACTGTCGCAACAGTGCACAGTTAGGGGGAACACTTTCTTGAAATTATTATGAGGGATCATCTTATTTACTACCGTCGTTCTAAGTAAACAAGATGCAAAACATGATAAACATCACATGCAATCAAATAATAAACGTGACATGATATGGCCAATATCACATAGCTCCTTCGATCTCCATCTTGGGGCTTCATGATCATCTTGTCACCGGCTTGACACCATGATCTTCATCATCGTGTCTCCATGAAGTTGCTCGCCAACTATTACTTCTACTACTATGGCTAACGCGTTTAGCAATAAAGTAAAGTAATTTACATGGCGTTTCTCAATGACTCGCAGGTCATACAAAAAATAAAGACAACTCCTATGGCTCCTGCCGGTTGTCATACTCATCGACATGCAAGTCGTGATTCCTATTACAATAGCATGAACATCTCATACATCACATATAGATCATTCATCATTCATCACAACTTTGGCCATATCATATCACAAAGCACTTGCTGCAAAAACAAGTTAGACGTCCTCTAATTGTTGTTGCAAGTTTTTACGTGGCTGAATTAGGGTTCTAGCAAGAACGTTTTCTTACCTACGTGAAAACCACAACGTGATTTGTCAACTTCTATTTACCCTTCATAAGGACCCTTTTCATCGAATCCGCTCCAACTAAAGTGGGAGAGACAGACACCCGCCAGCCACCTTATGCAACTAGTGCATGTTAGTCGGTGGAACCGGTCTCACGTAAGCGTACGTGTAAGGTTGGTCCGGGCCGCTTCATCCCACAATACCGCTGAAGCAAGATAAGGTCCTCGATTGTTTTCATTTGGGACGGAGCTAGGATGATTCAGGACAAGGTGGAAATCCGCGCTCATGTTGATGGCTTTTTTAGAAGTCTCTTTAGCGGCCAGGAGCGAACAGGGGTCAACCTCCATGAGGATGTCTGGCCGAATGAGTTGTTGGTGGCCAAGGAGGAGAATAATGGTCTACTGGAGCCCTTCTCTGGAGCTGAGGTTGAAGTGGCGATCAATTTGATGAAGCCAGGTTCGACCCCGAGGCCAGATGGGCTTCCCTTCTGATTCTTTATGAAATTCAGGAAAGTCGTCAAAGGGGTGGTGATGGTTATTTTACGGGACTTCTTGTTGGGGGATGCTAAATGCTTTTACGCTTAATTATGGTGTCTTACATTGATCCCCAAGGTAGTGGGGGCAACCAAAATCCACCAGTTCTGGCCGATCACGGTTATTGACGTGATCTTCTGCATTCTGGCCAAGGTGCACGCCATTAGGGCGGTGTCTGTCGTGGCTAGGATTACTCATCTGAATCAATCGGCCTTCATCAAGGGTAAGTTGATCCATGATGGGGTTCTGCCTCTTCATGAGATCACTCATAAAGTTAAGACTAGACGTCAAAAGGCGGTCTTCTTCAAAATTGATTTTCATAAAGCCTATGACACACGCTTAGTCGTCACTTACTCAAAGAATATATGCAGCATAAAGGCTTCAACGATAGATGGATTACTAGAAATATGCAGCTAGGTGGTAGTGGGCACACTGCCATCAATGTTAATGGAGAGATGGGTCCATTTTTTAAGCCCTCAAGGGGTATGAGGCGGGGTGACCGGCTCAAGCGTTTACCAGGAGAAATGACAGCCATGGGTCTATCCAAATTAGAAGACGTGAAATCATGCTTGGCAAAAAACGATCTTGACATGAAACAATGCGGAGCACCAGTATCAAATAAGAGTTTAGCAGGAATATCATTAACTGAGAGATTACCCATGATCACTTCAGAAGAATCCTCTGCCTGAACCGCGTTCATCATGTTCACCTTGGCATGCTTAGGATTATGCTTGACCACTGCATTGCTATAAGATTTCACAGGAGGAGGAGGCGGAAGGCGCCTTTGGTTGAAGCACTTGTTCGCATAGTGACCCTTTTGCTGACATTTGTTGCAAGTCACCTCTAAGAGCGGACGATGATAAGGAGCATTTGGCCTTGGAGCTTGGTTCTGAGACTTGTTCTGATAGCCTGGGTTGGGTGGGTGGGAAGATCCACGACCACCTGAGTACTTCTGCTGATAAGGCTGACGGAACGGAGGAGGAGGAGGCAACCAGAACTTTTGTTGCTTAGCTGCCACCAGTGAGGAAGAAGAAGACTGAACTGCGTCCCTGACTCTCTTCTTAGATGCCTCACACTTGAGCTGAGCAGCTTCTTGTTTCAGTGCCATGTTGTAGAATTCATCATACTTTAACGGCTCAAAAAGCACGAGAGCTAGTTGCAGATCTTCTCTGAGGCCACGCCTGAACTGGTAAATCATGCTCTTCTCATCAGGGATGTCTTGCTTAGCAAAACGAGAGAGCTTCTGGAACTTAGTATTGTATTGATACACAGACATGTTGCCTTGCTTGAGATTGCGGAACTCCTCACGTGTGACGCCCCCGATTCAACCGTACACTAATCATGCACGCAAACGTGTACGATCAAGATCAGGGACTCACGGGAAGATATCACAACACAACTCTAAAACATAAATAAGTCATACAAGCATCATAATACAAGCCAGGGGCCTCGAGGGCTCGAATACAAGTGCTCGATCATAGACGAGTCAGCGGAAGCAACAATATCTGAGTACAGACATAAGTTAAACAAGTTTGCCTTAAGAAGGCTAGCACAAACTGGGATACAGATCGAACGAGGCGCAGGCCTCCTGCCTGGGATCCTCCTAACTACTCCTGGTCGTCGTCAGCGGACTGCACGTAGTAGTAGGCACCTCCAGAGTAGTAGGAGTCGTCGTCGACGATGGCGTCTGGATCCTGGGCTCCATCGTCTGGTTGCGACAACCGGGTAGAAGGGAAAGGGGGAAAAGGGGGAGAAATCAACCGTGAGTACTCATCCAAAGTACTCGCAAGCAAGGAGCTACACTACATATGCATGGATATATGTGTAAAGGCCATATCAGTGGACTGAACTGCAGAATGCCAGAATAAGAGGGGGATAGTGTTGGGGAACGTTGCAGAAAATCAAAATTTTTCCTACGGTTTCACCAAGATCCATCTATGAGTTCATCTAGCAACGAGTCATGGGAGAGAGAGATTGCATCTACATACCACTTTGTAGATCGCGAGCGGAAGCGTTCAACGAACGGGGATGAAGTAGTCGTACACACCGTGATCCAAATCACCAGAGATCCTAGCACCGAAAGCACGGCACCTCCGTGTTCAACACACGTACGGTCAGCATAACGTCTCCTTCTTCTTGATCCAGCAAGGCAAAGGAGAGGTTGGGGAAGAAGACTCCAGCAGCAGCACGACGGCGTGGTGATGGTGGAGCCGCAGTACTCCGACAGGGCTTCGCCGAGCTCTACGGAGGAGGAGGAGGTGTTGGAGAGGGAGAGGGAGGCGCCAGGGCAAAGGGTGCGCAGCCCCTCCTCCCCTCCCCCCTTTATATAGCCCCTTGGGGGGGCGCCGGCCCTAGGAGATGGAATCTCCTAGGGGGGGCGGCGGCCAGGGAGGGGGACTTGCCCCCCAAGCAAGGGGGGCGCCCCCTTTAGGGTTCCCCCCCCAAACCCTAGGCGCATGGGCCTTTGGGGGGGAGGCGCACCAGCCCACTTTGGGCTGGTTCCCTCCCTCATACAGCCCATGGGGCCCTCCGGGATAGGTGGCCCCACCCGATGGACCCCCCCGGGACCCTCCGGTGGTCCCGGTACAATACCGATAACCCCGAAACTTGTCCCGATGTCCGTATGACGACTTTCCATATATAAATCTTTACCTCCGGACCATTCCAAAACTCCTCGTGACGTCCGGGATCTCATCCGGGACTCCGAACAACATTCGGGTTACTGCATATACATATCTTCACAACCCTAGCGTCACCGAACCTTAAGTGTGTAGACCCTACGGGTTCGGGAGACATGCAGACATGACCGAGACGGCTCTCGGGCAATAACCAACAGCGGGATCTGGATACCCATGTTGGTCCCACATGCTCCACGATGATCTCATCGGATGAACCACGATGTCGAGGATTCAATTAATCCCGTATACGATTCCCTTTATCAATCGGTATTTTACTTGCCCGAGATTCGATCGTCGGTATCCCAATACCTCGTTCAATCTCGTTACCGGCAAGTCACTTTTCTCGTACCGTAATGCATGATCCCGTGATCAAACACTTTGATCACATTGAGCTCATTATGATGATGCATTACCGAGAGGGCCCGGTGATACCTCTCCGTCAAGCGGAGTGACAAATCCCAGTCTCGATCCATGTCAACCCAACAGACACTTTCAGAGATACCCGTAGTATACCTTTATAGTCACCCAGTTACGTTGTGAAGTTTGGCACACCCAAAGCACTCCTACAGTATCCGGGAGTTACACGATGTCATGGTCTAAGGAAAGGATACTTGACATTGGAAAACTCTAGCAAACGAACTATGCGATCTTATGCTATGTTTAGGATTGGGTCTTGTCCATCACATCATTCTCCTAATGATGTGATCCTGTTATCAAATGACATCCAATGTCCATAGTCAGGAAACCATGGCTATCTGTTGATCAACGAGCTAGTCAACTAGAGGCTCACTAGGGACACGTTGTTGTCTGTTATTCACACATGTATTACGATTTCCGGATAACACAATTATAGCACGAATAAATACAATTATCATGAACAAGGAAATATAATAACAATGCTTTTATTATTGCCTCTAGGGCATATTTCCAACAGATAGCTAATCATGTCGAAGACTACGCTTCTGGCAGCCTCCGTCTTGCAGCAGGTAGAAGAGAGTAGACTGAAGTCCTCCAAGTAGCATCGTATAGCATAATCCTACCCGGCGATCCCCTCCTCGATGCCCTGTTAGAGAGCGATCACCGGGTTGTATCTGGCACTTGGAAGGGTGTGTTTTATTAAGTATTCGATTCTAGTTGTCATAAGGTCAAGGTACAACTCCGGGTCGTCCTTTTACTGAGGGACACGGCTATTCGAATAGATAAGCTTCCCTGCAGGGGTGCACCACATAGCCCAACACGCTTGATCCCATTTGGCCGGACACACTTTTTTGGGTCATGCCCGGCCTCGAAAGATCAACACGTCGCAGCCCCACCTAGGCACAACAGAGGGGTCAGCACGCCGGTCTAAACCTAAGCGTGCAGGGGTCTGGGCCCATCGCCCTGAGCACACCTGCACGTTGCGTACGCGGCTGGAGAGCAGACCTAGCAACCTCCATTTCAAAGGAAGTCACGTTACGCGGTCCAACCCGGCGCGCGCCGCTCAGTCGCTGACGTCACGAAGTGCTTCGACTGATACCACGACGTCGGGATACCCATAACTACTCCCGGGTAGGTGGTTAGTGCGTATAGACCAAATGGTCAGACTCAGATCAAATACCCAGATCTCGTTAAGCGTGTTAAGTATCCGCGAACGCCGACCAGGGCCAGGCCCACCTCTCTCCTAGGTGGTCTGAACCTGCCCTGTCGCTCCGCCACAAAGTAACAGTCGGGGGCCGTCGGGAACCCAGGCCCACCTCTACCTGGATGGAGCCACCTGCCCCTTCAGCCCCCATCTCCGAACAGTATCACAGGTAATGTAACAGTGTAAAGTATATAGTATATGTCCGCGATCACTTCCCGAAGTGATCACGGCCCAGTAGTATAGCATGGCAGACGGACAAGAGTGTAGGGCCACTGATGGAACACTAGCATCCTATACTAAGCAGTAGGATAGCAGATAAGGGTAACAACGGTAGCAACAATGACAGGCTATGCAACAGAATAGGATAAACCGAAAGCAGTAACATGCTACACTACTCTAATGCAAGCAGTAGAGAAGAATAGGCGATATATGGTGATCAAGGGGGGGGCTTGCCTGGTTGCTCTGGCAAGAGAGAGGGATCGTCAACTCCGTAGTCGAACGGGGCAGCAGCAGCGTCGGTCTCGGTGTCTAGCGAGAGAAGAGGGGGGAGAAACAATAAATATTTAAGCAAGCAGATGCTTAGTGATGCATGACATGACAAGTAACGGCGTTAGAGGTGCCCTAACGCGGTATGGGATGATACCGGTGATGGGGGGAACATCCGGGAAAGTATCCCCGGTGTTTCGCGTTTTCGGGCAGAGGAGCCGGAGGGGGAAAAGTTGCGAGTTTGATATGTTAGGAATGTGTGGCGGAAGAACGGGCTGCGTATCCAGGTTCGTCTCGTCGTTCTGATCAACTTTCATGTACAAAGTTTTTCCATCCGAGCTACGATTTATTTTATATTGATTTTCAAAGATTTAATCATTTTTCAAATTTATTTTAATTCGAAAATAAAACAGCAAAATACTTTCGTTGCCTAGTGCTATTGCAGCCGTAGTGTATGACAGTGGGGCCAGTGTGGCTGGGTTGACCCAGTCAAATGTTGACTAGTCAACATATGAATAGTGTAGGGGCCACATGTCACTGAATTAGAC
This sequence comes from Aegilops umbellulata, assembly GCA_032464435.1. Classification (NCBI taxonomy): domain Eukaryota; kingdom Viridiplantae; phylum Streptophyta; class Magnoliopsida; order Poales; family Poaceae; genus Aegilops; species Aegilops umbellulata. Next base: position 93,399,943 of record CP136054.1, on the reverse strand, counting down.
TAAAATTTTGTTTTTCTTTATACTACAATGGGTCCACATGTCATCTACTATTGGAATAATTAACTAGTAATATTAATTAGACTAACTAACTAAATTAGTCCCTAATCTAGGATTTGGGCCGGCCATACACTCCCAGAACACACACGCACACACAGGGCTAGGCATTCTCAGCACTTAGCACGCACGGGCAAAAGGCCACGGCGGCCATGACCAGCAGCTGCAGTAGGCAGTAGCCGCACTAACGAGCAACAGAAGCAAGCAGCAACTAGCGGCACACAGCAGCAGAAGTAGCAATAAGCAGCGGCACGCAGGGACAGCAGCGCGGCAGCAGCAGGACAACGGCAAGAGCAGCAGCAGCGCATCCGCGAAGTAGCATGGATGAGCAGCGGGCGAGGCCACGCGCAACCGGGAGCGCGCGGAGGCACGGCCGGGCGCAGCCGTTCACGGCCAGAGGTCCGCGGCTGGCGCGGCGGCATGCTGGCGTGTGCGCGGACAGGACCGAGTGAGAGCGCGGGTTGGGCGCGCAGGGGCTCGCGGTGAGCACGGCCAGCAGCAGGGGAGCGCGGCCAGAGCCGCGACAATGGAGCAGTGAACAGGGGGCGCGGAGCCGAGCTCCCTGTCATGGCGGCCAACACGTGGGACGGCCAAACAACGACGAATTCAAGGGGAAAGAAAAGGGGAACGGGGAGAGGATCTCACATCGATCCTGTAGGTGAGCAAAGCGGGCTCGAGGAGGCTCCGGTGAGGCCGAATCGAAGACGGTGAGCGGCGGTGCGGAGGTTGAAGATGACCTCAATCCGGACGATGTAGGGGCTCCCTGCTTCATCTGGTGGTTGTGGTTGAGGCAGTGGTCGACGACGCAGCGGAAGGACGCGCTCAGTGGGCGAGGGGACGACGGTGGCCGCGGCTATGGAGGCGGCATGACGACGGTGACGCTCGGGTGGAGATGGGATCGAGCGAGAGAGGGACGAGGAAGGAAAAGAGAGGGCTAGGGTTCGATCCAGGGACGAGGGTTGTCCCATATCCTCTCGGCTTGCCGGCGGATGCTCGACGTGTGGCCATCCGCGCCATGGGCGGGTGTGCTAAGGCCACGCCATGGCCTCTGCCTCCCTCTCTGTTGAGACGTAGATGAAAAGGCCAGCCGATGTGGGTTGGGCTGCACTGTAGTAGTGGGCTACCGTGCATAGTAGTTTTTCTAAATTACATTTTTTGTAAAAAAGAAAAAAGATAGCTACCGTTCTATTTACCTCGGCCACCAAATGAATTTAGTTTTAAATGAAAATTTTGCACATAATTACTACGTAATATACTAGGCTACCACAAAAAGTTTGGGGTCTAAAGGAATTCGTTCGATTTATGTTTTGAATTTAAGTGCGTATAATTAAAGTTGCTAGCCCTATTTTAAATAGGTTAGGGGTATTTTATTAACTCAAATAATGTTTGTTTCCACATGATAATTAAATAGTGATTATCTGCAACCCAACGAACATTTTTGTTGGATAGTTTAAAGAAATAGAAATTTGACTTGTTATTAGAATTTGTATTTGAACTGATTTTGAAAAGAGTGCGGTTTAACAAAAATTTAATTAGGGTGACATGGCATCATTACTAGAGGGTTACTGTAGCTTAATTATCTGGGCATCACATCACGCTTACTCCCAACAACACTTTCTGGAATGTGATGAGCTTTGAAGTCACGGCGGAAATCATCCCAGGTAATCACACGACCTCCTCTGGAATCTTTGTATTGTTGAAACCACTCAGCAGCTTGATCCTTGAGTTGAAAAGAGGCAAACTTGATAAAGTCCTCAGGTCTAACATTGCTGCATTCAAAGTGCTTGTTGATGTCCGCGAGCCAATCATCGGCGTCTGTGGCCTCGACACAGTAGCTGAAAGTCTTTGGCTGATTTGCAAGGAACTGATTGAGGGTAGCGAAATGCGGCTGATTGTTGCCTTGGCCTTGATTTCCCTGATTACCTTGCCCTTGGTTGCGATCTTGCAAGAGCTGAATCAGAATCTGAGCGTTGGCATTGGTGGCTGTCATCAAGGCTTGCCATGCCTCCGAAGGCGGAGGTGGTGGCAGAGGATTAGCCTGACTCCCTTCATTGCGTTCCGGATTCTGACGCGTTGGCGGAGCCATCCTGAAGAGGGTGACATCCATTAGCATCTTGAAAAACATAAATTCAAGCTGAATCAAAGGATCGAAATTGCAACATATAGTCTTCACAATAAACATCCGAACGAGAATGAACGAATGAATTCAAAGTAAATCATCACACTTCCATAAGTTGAGAAGCCACTTAGATAAAGGTATGGAATAAAATCAACAAGGTACGGATGTGAACAAATACTTGGTAAGGATTACCCAATCACGAACCAAATATCTGTGGGAAGAAATACTAGAGCTACAAGATGCCCGAAATGCTGTTGGAAGAGGGCTATGTGATGTTAGTTTCTGATTCTTATCAGAACATGCACTTTTGTCATTTTTGCCATGATGGATGTGTGCATCCTATGAAGTTGAGTCCTACATGTGTTTTGTAATATGCCATGTTATCTTTCCAGAGGTTTTTGCCATGTATTTTTGTGAGCTTTGTGGTGACTAGCACAAGCATGCAAACTAGGGTACTTAATATTGCTGATTTCAGAGACTTAGTAATTTCACTAAGTCCCTGCCTGCTGTTATTTTTATGCCATGTGTTCTTGTTGTTTCAGAGAGATCTATGCCTCTTTTGAGCATGATCAGTAAGAGTGTTTTGAGCATATGGATTTGCTCTATCCATCCATGCCTTTGTTTGTAATTATGGAGTGCCGTATCTTGAGTCAATCGAGCTCTACTTTTGCCATAAAATGTTGCTGGCAGATTGTTTACATGTTGTTCGATTTTGCCAAGCTTGTTGTAGTTGATCCTTGCATGATATGATGTTGTTCTTGCCATGTCTAGTTTCTATGCCATGCCTTCTTGATGTATGTATGCTTAGTTTATCATGTACTGCTCTGTAGTGAGTGCATAGAGCTCACGAACATGCCTACTTGTTATCTGTTTTTGACATGTCCAGTTTTCTGCTAAGTCTGAAACCTGTAACGAAACATGCTTATTTGACATGGGTGTTATTATATTTTATGTTCCCTTTTGGCTTATGGTCAGTAAGGGACTTTTGTTAAGTGCCTTGAGTAGATTCATGCCATGCCTTATTTTGCTATGTCCTGATAATGTAGCATGTTGTTTCATTGCTTTAAACATGTCATCCTGATGTTAGTTTCTGGCATGTTGTTATTTTCACTAAGTCTGTGAACCTGTTATCTTTTGCACTTTTGCCATGCTTGTTTGAACCGGTTGTGGTGTGATTTAGCCGTAGCTCAGTGTTTATCTTTTGTCAAGCATCTTGAGTAGTTTACTGTCATATGCTTTGTTGATATGTTTGGGTGCAGTAGCTTAATTTCTTTTTGCTTACTAAGTAGCATCATGCTGTTAATGGCATATTCTTGTCATTCTTGTTTTGCTTGTCATTTGCAAACCGTGCATCCGATTCCGGTGATCTTTATATCGTTTTCAACCGAAATCACCTCACCTATCCAGTGGCATACTTGGTTTGCCAAGATTATGCCTTGTTCATCTTTTTCCTTCCGAAGCACGCATATGCTTTGCATATCCCATCTCGCATATCATGCCATGTTTTGCATCATGTTGCTTGCGCATTGCATCGTGATTGATGTTGTCCCCTTTGCTTGTGTTATTGCTTTGGGTAGAGCCGAGAGACGAGTACGTGAACGAGGAACCTGTTGAGAACGCTTACGAGGACTAAGCTTTCGACAACTCTGAGAACCTTGCAGGCAAGATGACCATACCCTCGAAATCACTTCTATCTTTGCTTGCTAGATGCTCGCTCTTTTGCTATGCCTATGCTGCGATACCTACCACTTGCTATATCATGCCACCCATGTTGCCATGTCAGCCCCTAACCATCCATGTCCTAGCAAACCGTTGTTTGGCTATGTTACCGCTTTGCTCAGCCCCTCTTATAGCGTTGCTAGTTGCAGGTGAAGATGAAGTTTGTTCCTTGTTGGAACATGGGATTGTTGTTCCTTGTTGGAACATGTTTACTTGTTGGGATATCACAATACCTCTTATTTAATTAATGCATCTATATACTTGGTAAAGGGTGGAAGGCTCGGCCTTATGCCTGGTGTTTTGTTCCACTCTTGCCACCCTAGTTTCCGTCATACCGGTGTTATGTTCCTTGATTTTGCGTTCCTTACACGGTTGGGTGATTTATGGGACCCCCTTGACAGTTCGCTTTCAATAAGACTCTTCCAGCAAGGCCCAACATTGGTTTTACCATTTGCCTACCACCTACTCATTTTCCCCCCGGGTTTTCGCGAGCCCGAGGGTCATCTTTATTTTAGCCCCCCCCCCCCCGGACCAGTGCTTCTCTAAGTGCTGGCCCGAACCGAGCCGCCTGCGAGGCCACCTCGGGGAAACTCGATGCCTGGTTTTACTCGTAGCCTGTCTCATCCGGATGTACCCTGAGACCGAGATATGTGCAGCTCCTATCAGGATTTGTCGGCACAATCGGGCGGCTTTGCTGGACTTGTTTTATTACTGTCGAGATGTCTTGTAGTCCGGGATTCCGAGACTGATCGGGTCTTCCCGGTAGAATAAATATCCTTCGTTGACCGTGAGAGCTTATAATGGGCTAAGTTGGGACACCCCTGCAGGGTATTATCTTTCGAAAGGCGTGCCCGCGGTTATGAGGCAGATGGGAATTTGTTGATGTCCGGTTGTAGAAAACCCGAAGTTGAACTTAACTAAAACACATCAACCGCGTGTGTAACCGTGATGGTCTCTTCTCGGCGGGGTCCAGGAAGTGAACACGGTGTTGGAGTTATGTTTGACGTAGGTTGTTCAGGATCACTTCTTGATCACTTCTAGCTTCTCGACCGTGCTTTGCTTCTCTTCTAGCTCTCTTTTGCGTTGTAGCCACCATATATGTTAGTCGCTTGCTGCAGCTCCACCTCACAACCCTTTCCTACCTATAAGCTTAAATAGTCTTGATCTCGCGGGTGTGAGATTATTGAGTCCCCGTGACTCACAGATTCTACCAATACAGTTGCAGGTGCCAACGATGCCAGTGCAGATGACGCGACCGAGCTCACGTGGGAGTTCGACGAGGAACGTGGCCGTTACTATGTGTCTTCTCCAGATGATCAGTAGTGGAGCCCAGTTGGGGTGATCCGGGGATCTGTGTAGCATTTGGGGTAGTCTACTTTCATTTTGGTTCCGTAGTCGGACCTTGAGTGTAATCTGGATGATGAATGTTTATTTATGTATTGTGTGAAGTGGCGACTGTAAGCCAACTATGTATCTCTTTCCCTTATGTATTACATGGGTTGTGTGAAGATTACCTCACTTGCGACATTGCTTTCAATGCGGTTATGCCTCTAAGTCGTGCCTCGACACGTGGGAGATATAGCCGCATCGAGGGCGTTACACGCAGCTAAGCAACGAGCAGCTAGCGAGCAACAGAAGCAAGCAGCAACTAGCGGCACACAGTAGCAGAAGTAGCAATAAGCAGCGGCACGCAGGGACAGCAGCGCGGCAGCAGTAGGACAACGGCAAGAGCTGCAGCAGCGCATCCGCGAAGCAGCATGGACGAGCAGCGGGCGAGGCCACGCGCAACCGGGCGCGCGCGGAGGCACGGCCGGGCGCAGCCGTTCACGGCCAGAGGTCCGCGGCGGGCGCGGCGGCATGCTGGCGTGTGCGCGGATAGGACCGAGTGAGAGCGCGGGCTGGGCACGCAGGGGCTCGCGGTGAGCACGGCCAGCAGCAGGGGAGCGCGGCCAGACCCGCGACAATGGAGCAGTGAACAGGGGGAGCGGAGCCGAGCTCCCTATCATGGCGGCCAACACGTGGGACGGCCAAACAACGACGAATTCAAGGGGAAAGAAAAGGGGAACGGGGAGAGGATCTCACATCGATCCTGTAGGTGAGCAAAGCGGGCTCGAGGAGGCTCCGGTGAGGCCGAATCGAAGACCGTGAGCAGTGGTGCGGAGGTTGAAGATGACCTCGATCCGGACGATGTAGGGGCTCCCTGCTTCATCTGGTGGTTGTGGTTGAGGCAGTGGTCGACGACGCAGTGGAAGGACGCGCTCAGTGGGCGAGGGGACGACGGTGGCCGCGGCTGTGGAGGCGGCATGACGACGGTGACGCTCGGGTGGAGATGGGATCGAGCGAGAGAGGCGCGAGGAAGGAAAAGAGAGGGCTAGGGTTCGATCCAGGGACGAGGGTTGTCCCTTATCCTCTCGGCTTGTCGGCGGATGCTCAACGTGTGGCCATCCGCGCCATGGGCGGGTGTGCTGAGGCCACGCCATGGCCTCTGCCTCCCTCTCTGTTGAGACGTAGATGAAAAGGCCAGCCAATGTGGGTTGGGCTGCACTATAGTAGTGGGCTACCGTGCATAGTAGTTTTTCTAAATTACATTTTTTGTAAAAAAGAAAAAAGATAGCTACCGTTCTATTTACCTCGGCCACCAAATGAATTTAGTTTTAAATGAAAATTTTGCACATAATTACTACGTAATATACTAGGCTACCACAAAAAGTTTGGGGTCTAAAGGAATTCGTTCGATTTATGTTTTGAATTTAAGTGCGTATAATTAAAGTTGCTAGCCCTATTTTAAATAGGTTAGGGGTATTTTATTAACTCAAATAATGTTTGTTTCCACATGATAATTAAATAGTGATTATGTGCAACCCAACGAACATTTTTGTTGGATAGTTTAAAGAAATAGAAATTTGACTTGTTATTAGAATTTGTATTTGAACTGATTTTGAAAAGAGTGCGGTTTAACAAAAATTTAATTAGGGTGACATGGCATCATTACTAGAGGGTTATTGTAGCTTAATTATCTGGGCGTCACAATTCTCCTCCACTACAAGAAATCTCGTCCCGAGATTTAGGAGGGGAGTAAGGGGGAACGGAACGGGTTACGAAAAATCTAACGGATCTTTGCGGTCTTGGTTGCTCTTCTCAAACAGGTCGATCCATTGCATTGACGTCTTCTTTACTCTGCTTCCGATCATCATGATGAAGGCGGCATCCTTCCTTCAGGAACTCCATCGTACTTACGAAAGAATAAAGGGTGGTTATTCCAGAAGAGCGGACCTCTACAAGGTTGACTATCTGGTCGATAACATCGAGGAAGGTGGCGGAAAGTACTCTCGAAGTGAAACTTAAGAAAATATCGAGAGCAAATTAAGGAGTTGTCATGGAAAGTTTCGAGCAGACAGACAATCGTTCGATGCCTGAAATAGGGCGTGAGAGGGGTTCAAAGCAATGGGAGTAAGTATTCTGTCTGATACCAGAATTGATGATCTCTCGGAAGGTGGCTCGTGAATTACATATGAGACCACGCGCGAGTAATAACTTTGGAACAAGAGGACGTACAGGAGAGTCAGGTTTTGATCCTATGGAACTGTGGGTTATGGGCCCACCATGTGGGTTAAAAGTAGGAGGAGCGGTGACATCTTGCCTGGTCATGATAGCAAGGCAGGTCAGAGGGTAGCATGCCGACTATGTTGGCAACAACGTTGGTACCAAGGGCGAGGGACGAAGAGAACCATTTTTCCCGCTCGTTGAACGAGGCGGACCAATAGGCAAAGTTCTCGTCCATTGGGGGTTACCAGGATGTCGTCAGCAATAGTAACAGGGTCACACTGACAGAGTTGTAAACCGAGGTGTTTACCTAAGCAGGAGAATATTACTGCTTAGATAATATAGATCACAAGAAACGTTAACCCAACAAATGAAAAGAAAAATATGATTATCAGATTAAACAGAACAATGGAAAGGAAAATGTGTTTAAACACATATTTCAAAGGTATATCCTTCGGAAGAATGAGCAGAGCATGATATCCATGACAGGATAAAATGTAGTAAACTCTTTAGGTAGGGGAGAGAATTTTCATTACATTACCCATACAGCGGTGTTTAGATAATTGAGCAGGAAACATTTAACATTGGGCTTCAAATGTTCCTGTTGAAAATCGGAGTATCATAGACATGCTTCGAGATAGCATTGACTTGGTCATTAGGTGAAGATCAAACCTTGGAAACAGGAAGAATCCATCAGGAACAACTTGTAGAGTAAGTCTTACAGTTTCCTCATGGAAGAATGGATAACCTTGCTAATAAGGAAACTATAACAGCAGGTCATCCGGCCAGGTGTGCTGGACATGCCATCACCTTACCGGGTCATAAAAGACCAGTGTTATAACTCTTGGAAAAATGTTCCAACCATCATATCTGACCGAGATTCAGATCTGATCGGTGTTAGGATACCTCAGACTCAGGATGCCTGAGAAGAAAAAGGTGCAAAACAAATTGACGAGACGACATTGTAAGATGCTCGGGAAATCTACTACGGAAGCGAGTTCTGAAATAAGAGCTCATCATTAAACCAATGAAGGGACAAGGTGGTAGCTGATGAACTCAGCGACAATTCATCGAGATTTCCAAAAGACGGGTTTCCACAATTATGTGAACAAGGAGATAACATTAGTCAGTTCAAATGATATAACGATGTATTCTCGAAGAAAACATACACAGTTTAAATATTGGTTGAAAGGTGCACCCGAAATATGGGCTTAAGTAGCATGATCAATGTCATAATGGTGGTCTAAGAATGAAATATAGACCATTTACTTCAAGCAATAGGTTGCTAGAAGTTTTGGAATTACACATCACAGTCAATTTGTCGGTATTCCGGTAAGAAACAACACGATGACCAGGAAAAGAATGGTGATCGTGATAAGTATCACTTGTATAAAGAATTCTCCAAAGGTGGTGAAATTCTCACGACATTCTTGACATAAACGATGGTAATACTCCAAGGTAAAGAAGAACAAATGCTGAATAGCAAGGAACTCAAGGTATAACACAAAACACGAACAAGTTTGTGTTGAGAGGGAAATCAAGAATGTTGTCGATGTTAACACAAATCATCGAGGGGGAAAGCATGGAATTTCTCATCAGGAACTCAATGTACGACTCGGAAGAAGTTAAAATGTTGATGATGATCACGACACATTTATCGAGAGGTTTCAAGAAGATGTAATCAAACAGCGACTACATCAAGTAAAAGGACTGATGCAACGAAAGATTATTTGAACCACATATATGACACAAACTCGGAATCAAGTTTGTGGCTCGACGTGAAACGGTAAGACGAGGAAATCGATGTAAGCTTAGCTTATAATCGAAAGTTGTGCTCCGAGAATAAGGACCAGGTGGCATAGTTAAACTATAGCACGATAAGAATATAGTTGATCAGGCTAGGAATGACTTGATCAGTTACAAAATCGTACTTAAATAAGATTACTAAAAGTTGTTGAATCGTAGTGCGGACTCGGTTCAGTTATCAGTGTCTTTGAGTGTTTAATAACTCAGAGCCCGTGAAAACTTGGAATCAGTGGGAATGTAGCACTTGATGAAGAACTCATAAGAAGATATGCAGTTCCATGATAATCTCGAGGTACAGGGGGGTAATACTCGACGACAGATCAAAGTAGAGGTTGGACTAGAGTAATGCTCTGCAGAAGACCAGTATTTCGGGGTATCTTGTAATAACAGGACCAACTGGGGATGAATATAAGAATAACAACTGCAAGTAGTTATCCATAAGGGTTGACGGTGGAAAGGGAATTGTAAACGCGATGAACACAAGTTCTAGGGTTAACAGCGGAGAGTATCTTCAGGGTCTTCACGTGCAGTAGACGATCATCAGTAATAAATGGGCTCTCCGGCAGGAAGTGGTAACGAGAACCTAGAGTTTAGATTTTAGCAAATCATTTAACCCGAATAGAAAAGAGATCAGACTCCCAGAGTATAGACGAGGAATAAAAGATCCTAATACCACCCAATGGCGACGTGGGCCTATGGGCCGCACAACCATGTTAGTAAAAGTTTTGCAATGTCTAGACTCGACTTCGGCCAAGGAGTGTGGAAGGGGATTCCTACAGGCAGTCGGCTCTGATACCAACTTGTGACACCCCCGATTCAACCGTACACTAATCATGCACGCAAATGTGTACGATCAAGATCAGGGACTCACGGGAAGATATCACAACACAACTCTAAAACATAAATAAGTCATACAAGCATCATAATACAAGCCAGGGGCCTCGAGGGCTCGAATACAAGTGCTCGATCATAGACGAGTCAGCGGAAGCAACAATATCTGAGTACAGACATAAGTTAAACAAGTTTGCCTTAAGAAGGCTAGCACAAACTGGGATACAGATCGAACGAGGCACATGCCTCCTGCCTGGGATCCTCCTAACTACTCCTGGTCGTCGTCAGCGGACTGCACGTAGTAGTAGGCACCTCCAGAGTAGTAGGAGTCGTCGTCGACGGTGGCGTCTGGATCATGGGCTCCATCGTCTGGTTGCGGCAACCGGGTAGAAGGGAAAGGGGGAAAAGGGGGAGAAAGCAACTGTGAGTACTCATCCAAAGTACTCGCAAGCAAGGAGCTACACTACATATGCATGGATATATGTGTAAAGGCCATATCAGTGGACTGACTTCTGGCAGCCTCCGTCTTGCAGCAGGTAGAAGAGAGTAGACTGAAGTCCTGCAAGTAGCATCGTATAGCATAATCCTACCCGGCGATCCCCTCCTCGATGCCCTGTTAGAGAGCGATCACCGGGTTGTATCTGGCACTTGGAAGGGTGTGTTTTATTAAGTATCCGGTTCTAGTTGTCATAAGGTCAAGGTACAACTCTGGGTCGTCCTTTTACCGAGGGACACGGCTATTCGAATAGATAAACTTCCCTGCAGGGTGCACCACATAGCCCAACACGCTTGATCCCATTTGGCCGGACACACTTTTTTGGGTCATGCCCGGCCTCGAAAGATCAACACGTCGCAGCCCCACCTAGGCACAACAGAGGGGTCAGCACGCCGGTCTAAACCTAAGCGTGCAGGGGTCTGGGCCCATCGCCCTGAGCACACCTGCACGTTGCGTACGCGGCTGGAGAGCAGACCTAGCAACCTCCATTTCAAAGGAAGTCACGTTACGCGGTCCAACCCGGCGCGCGCCGCTCAGTCGCTGACGTCACGAAGTGCTTCGACTGATACCACGACGTCGGGATACCCATAACTACTCCCGGGTAGGTGGTTAGTGCGTATAGACCAAATGGTCAGACTCAGATCAAATACCCAGATCTCGTTAAGCGTGTTAAGTATCCGCGAACGCCGACCAGGGCCAGGCCCACCTCTCTCCTAGGTGGTCTGAACCTGCCCTGTCGCTCCGCCACAAAGTAACAGTCGGGGGTCGTCGGGAACCCAAGCCCACCTCTACCGGGATGGAGCCACCTGCCCCTTCAGCCCCCATCTCCGAACAGTATCACAGGTAATGTAACAGTGTAAAGTATATAGTATATGTCCGCGATCACTTCCCGAAGTGATCACGGCCCAGTAGTATAGCATGGCAGATGGACAAGAGTGTAGGGCCACTGATGGAACACTAGCATCCTATACTAAGCAGTAGGATAGCAGATAAGGGTAACAACTGTAGCAACAATGACAGGCTGTGCAACAGAATAGGATAAACCGAAAGCAGTAACATGCTACACTACTCTAATGCAAGCAGTAGAGAAGAATAGGCGATATCTGGTGATCAAGGGGGGGGGGGCTTACCTGGTTGCTCTGGCAAGAGAGAGGGATCGTCAACTCCGTAGTCGAACGGGGCAGCAGCAGCGTCGGTCTCGGTGTCTAGCGAGAGAAGAGGGGGGAAAACAATAAATATTTAAGCAAGCAGATGCTTAGTGATGCATGACATGACAAGTAACGGCGTTAGAGGTGCCCTAACGCGGTATGGGATGATACCGGTGATGGGGGGAACATCCGGGAAAGTATCCCGGTGTTTCGCGTTTTCGGGCAGAGGAGCCGGAGGGGGAAAAGTTGCGAGTTTGATATGTTAGGAATGTGTGGCAGCAGAACGGGCTGCGTATCCGGGTTCGTCTCGTCGTTCTGATCAACTTTCATGTACAAAGTTTTTCCATCCGAGCTACGGTTTATTTTATATTGATTTTCAAAGATTTAATCATGTTTTAAATTTATTTTAATTCGAAAATAAAACAGCAAAATACTTTCATTACCGAATGCTATTGCAGCCGTAACGTATGACAGTGGGGCCAGTGTGGCTGGGTTGACCCAGTCAAATGTTGACTAGTCAACATATGAATAGTGTAGGGGCCACATGTCACTGAATTAGACTAAAATTTTGTTTTTCTTTATACTACAATGGGTCCACATGTCATCTACTATTGGAATAATTAACTAGTAATATTAATTAGACTAACTAACTAAATTAGTCCCTAATCTAGGATTTGGGCCGGCCATACACTCCCAGAACACACACGCACACACAGGGCTAGGCATTCTCAGCACTTAGCACGCACGGGCAAAAGGCCACGGCGGCCATGACCAGCAGCTGCAGTAGGCAGTAGCCGCACTAGCGAGCAACAGAAGCAAGCAGCAACTAGCGGCACACAGCAGCAGAAGTAGCAATAAGCAGCGGCACGCAGGGACAGCAGCGCGGCAGCAGCAGGACAACGGCAAGAGCAGCAGCAGCGCATCCGCGAAGTAGCATGGATGAGCAGCGGGCGAGGCCACGCGCAACCGGGCGCGCGCGGAGGCACGGCCGGGCGCAGCCGTTCACGGCCAGAGGTCCGCGGCTGGCGCGGCGGCATGCTGGCGTGTGCGCGGACAGGACCGAGTGAGAGCGCGGGTTGGGCACGCAGGGGCTCGCGGTGAGCACGGCCAGCAGCAGGGGAGCGCGGCCAGAGCCGCGACAATGGAGCAGTGAACAGGGGGCGCGGAGCCGAGCTCCCTGTCATGGCGGCCAACACGTGGGACGGCCAAACAACGACGAATTTAAGGGGAAAGAAAAGGGGAACGGGGAGAGGATCTCACATCGATCCTGTAGGTGAGCAAAGCGGGCTCGAGGAGGCTCCGGTGAGGCCGAATCGAAGACGGTGAGCGGCGGTGCGGAGGTTGAAGATGACCTCAATTCGGACGATGTAGGGGCTCCCTGCTTCATCTGGTGGTTGTGGTTGAGGCAGTGGTCGACGACGCAGCGGAAGGACGCGCTCAGTGGGCGAGGGGACGACGGTGGCCGCGGCTATGGAGGCGGCATGACGACGGTGACGCTCGGGTGGAGATGGGATCGAGCGAGAGAGGGACGAGGAAGGAAAAGAGAGGGCTAGGGTTCGATCCAGGGACGAGGGTTGTCCCATATCCTCTCGGCTTGCCGGCGGATGCTCGACGTGTGGCCATCCGCGCCATGGGCGGGTGTGCTAAGGCCACGCCATGGCCTCTGCCTCCCTCTCTGTTGAGACGTAGATGAAAAGGCCAGCCGATGTGGGTTGGGCTGCACTGTAGTAGTGGGCTACCGTGCATAGTAGTTTTTCTAAATTACATTTTTTGTAAAAAAGAAAAAAGATAGCTACCGTTCTATTTACCTCGGCCACCAAATGAATTTAGTTTTAAATGAAAATTTTGCACATAATTACTACGTAATATACTAGGCTACCACAAAAAGTTTGGGGTCTAAAGGAATTCGTTCGATTTATGTTTTGAATTTAAGTGCGTATAATTAAAGTTGCTAGCCCTATTTTAAATAGGTTAGGGGTATTTTATTAACTCAAATAATGTTTGTTTCCACATGATAATTAAATAGTGATTATCTGCAACCCAACGAACATTTTTGTTGGATAGTTTAAAGAAATAGAAATTTGACTTGTTATTAGAATTTGTATTTGAACTGATTTTGAAAAGAGTGCGGTTTAACAAAAATTTAATTAGGGTGACATGGCATCATTACTAGAGGGTTACTGTAGCTTAATTATCTGGGCATCACATCACGCTTACTCCCAACAACACTTTCTGGAATGTGATGAGCTTTGAAGTCACGGCGGAAATCATCCCAGGTAATCACACGACCTCCTCTGGAATCTTTGTATTGTTGAAACCACTCAGCAGCTTGATCCTTGAGTTGAAAAGAGGCAAACTTGACAAAGTCCTCAGGTCTAACATTGCTGCATTCGAAGTGCTTGTTGATGTCCACGAGCCAATCATCGGCGTCTGTGGCCTCGACACAGTAGCTGAAAGTCTTTGGCTGATTTGCAAGGAACTGATTGAGGGTAGCGAAATGCGGCTGATTGTTGCCTTGGCCTTGATTTCCCTGATTACCTTGCCCTTGGTTGCGATCTTGCAAGAGCTGAATCAGAATCTGAGCGTTGGCATTGGTGGCTGTCATCAAGGCTTGCCATGCCTCCGAAGGCGGAGGTGGTGGCAGAGGATTAGCCTGACTCCCTTCATTGCGTTCCGGATTCTGACGCGTTGGCGGAGCCATCCTGAAGAGGGTGACATCCATTAGCATCTTGAAAAACATAAATTCAAGCTGAATCAAAGGATCGAAATTGCAACATATAGTCTTCACAATAAACATCCGAACGAGAATGAACGAATGAATTCCAAAGTAAATCATCACACTTCCATAAGTTGAGAAGCCACTTAGATAAAGGTATGGAATAAAATCAACAAGGTACGGATGTGAACAAATACTTGGTAAGGATTACCCAATCACGAACCAAATATCTGTGGGAAGAAATACTAGAGCTACAAGAATTCCCACTTATAAACTCCCGAAACTTTCTGGTTATGCAATCAGGTGCTGGGGATACAGGGGACACAAAATATATCACCCAAACTAACAATACCTAGATCCAGCTGTATCCATCCTTCAACACATAACCAAGAAACCTTCGGAAATTGTCTACCTCAACCTTCGAAAAACATCCGTTATACGAGTTATGGCAATACTCCCGCACTCGCCTCAGTACTGGGCTATCAGGGTTATCTCACCAACAACTGTACAAAAGAGATTTTCGATGTCGGCATACTAAACTCAGGTATTCCAGAACTGTAACGATAAAATTATGACGACAACACCTCGGAGCTCAACTCCCCGGGACACCTCCACTAAACCCCTGCTGACAGGAGGCACCAAGACAATGTTGTCATCATAAAACCATCGGAACGATTCTAAGATACCCGCGTGATCCTAAAAAAAATTAGTGAAATTTGAGAAGAGAAGAGTTAAAACTCTACGTCAGGATGCCTTACCAGAGCGATGAGGAGACTGGGAAGTAAAAAAGAATTCCTAAACTCTCCGATACATAATTCCTAAATGACTCAAAACATTTTTCTAGACACAACTCGGCCGCTAAAAACGATCAATCAGTGGGGGCTCCTAAGGTCGGGGACCTGGCTCTGATTACCAACTTGTAACACCCTCGATGCGGCTATATCTCCCACGTGTCGAAGCACGACTTAGAGGCATAACCGCATTGAAAGCAATGTCGCAAGTGAGGTAATCTTCACACAACCCATGTAATACATAAGGGAAAGAGATACATAGTTGGCTTACAGTCGCCACTTCACACAATACATAAATAAACATTCATCATCCAGATTACACTCGAGGTCCGACTACGGAACCAAAATGAAAGAAGACTACCCCAAAAGCTACACAGATCCCCGAATCACCCCAACTGGGCTCCACTACTGATCATCAGGAAAAGACACATAGTAACGACCACGTTCCTCGTCGAACTCCCATTTGAGCTCGGTTGAATCATCTGCACTGGCATCGTCGGCACCTGCAACTGTTTTGGTAGAATCTGTGAGTCACGGAGACTCAGCAATCTCACACCCGCGAGATCAAGACTATTTAAGCTTAAAGGTAGGATAGGGTTGGGAGGTGGAGCTGCAGCAAGCGACTAGCATATATGGTGGCTAACAACGCAAAAGAGAGCAAGAAGAGAGCAAAGCACGGTCGTGAATCTAGAAGTGATCAAGAAGTGATCCTGAAACTACTTACGTCAAACATTACTCCAACACCGTGTTCACTTCCCGGACTCCGCCGAGAAGAGACCATCACGGTTACACACGCGGTTGATGTGTTTTAGTTAAGGTCAACTTCGGGTTTTCTACAACCGGACATTAACAAATTCCCATCTGCCTCATAACCGCGGGCACGGCTTTCGAAAGATAATACCCTGCAGGGGTGTCCCAACTTAGCCCATTATAAGCTCTCACGGTCAACGAAGGATATTCCTTCTACCGGGAAGACTCGATCAGTCTCGGAATCCCGGACTACAAGACATTTCGACAGTAATAAAACAAAACCAGCAAAGCCGCCCGAATGTGCCGACAAATCCCGATAGGAGCTGCACATATCTCGTTCTCAGGGCACATCGGATAAGCGAAGCGTACAGGTACCAACGTGACCCAAGTTGCCTAGGGACGGTCCCGCACGGTGCTCTAGTTTGGACCAGCACTCAGAGGAGCACTGGCCCGGGGGTTAAAATAAAGATGACCCTCGGGCTCGCGAAAACCCGGGGGAAAAGGCTTAGGTGGCAAATGGTAAAACCAAAGTTGGGCCTTGCTGGAGGAGTATTATTCAAAGCGAACTGTCAAGGGGGTCCCATAAATCACCCAACCATGTAAGGAACGCAAAATCAAGGAACATAACACCGGTATTACGGAAACTAGGGTGGCAAGAGTGGAACAAAACACCAGGCATAAGGCCGAGCCTTCCACCCTTTACCAAGTATATAGATGCATTAATTAAATAAGAGATATTGTGATATCCCAACAAGTAAACATGTTCCAACAAGGAACAACATCTCCATGTTCCAACAAGGAACAAACTTCATCTTCACCTGCAACTAACAACGGTATAAAAGGGGCTGAGCAAAGCGGTAACATAGCCAAACAACGGTTTGCTAGGACATGGATGGTTAGAGGCTGACATGGCAATATGGGTGGCATGATATAGCAAGTGGTAGGTATCGCAGCATAGGCATAGCAAAAGAGCGAGCATCTAGCAAGCAAAGATAGAAGTGATTTCGAGGGTATGGTCATCTTGCCTGCAAGGTTCTCAGAGTTGTCGAAAGCTTGGTCCTCGTAAGCATTCTCAACAGGTTCCTCGTTCACGTACTCGTATCCCGGCTCTACCCAAAACAAGAGCACAAGCAAAGGAACAACTATCAACCACGATGCAATGCACAAACAACATGATGCAAACATATGCGAGATGTGATATGCAATGCATATGCATGCTTCGGAAGGAAAAAGATGAACAAGGCATAATCTTGGCAAACCAAGTATGCCACTGGATAGGTGAGGTGATTTCGGTTGAAATCGATATAAAGATCACCGGAATCGGATGCACGGTTTGCAAATGACAAGCAAAACAAGAATGACATATTTCTGCGATTAACAGCATGATGCTACTCAGCAAGCAACAAGAAATTAAGCTACTGCACCCAAACGTATCAGCAAAGCATATGGCAGTGATCTACTCAAGATGCTTGACAAAAGATGAACACTGAGCTACGGCTAAATCACACCACAACAGGTTCAAACAAGCATGGGAAAAGTGCAAAAGCTAACAGGTTCACAGACTTAGTGAAAATAACAACATGCCAGAAATAAACATCAGGATGACATGTTTAGAGCAAGGAAACAGCATGCTACAGGAACAGGACATAGCAAAATATGGCATGGCATGAATCTACTCAAAGAAATGAACAAAAGTCCCTTACTGACAAAGAGCCAAAAAGGACCAGAGAATATAATAACACCCATGTCAATTAAGCAAGTTTCGTTACAGGTTTCAGACTTAGCAGAAAACTGGACATGTCAAAAACAGATAACATGTAGGCATGTTTACGAGCTCGATGCACTCACTACAGAGCTTTGCATGATAAACTAAGCATACATTCATTAAGAAGACATGGCATAGAATCTAGAAATGGCAAGAATAACATCATAGCATGCAAGGATCAACTACAACAAGCTTGGCAAAATCGAATAACATGTAAACAATCTGCCAGCAACATTTTATAGCAAAAGTAGAGCTCGATTGACTCAAGATATTGCACTCCATAATTACAAACAAAGGCACGGATGGATAGATAAAATCCATATGTTCAAAATAGCCTTACTGATCATGCTCAAAAGAGGCATAGATCTCTCTAAAACAACATGAACACATGGCATAAAAATAACAGCAGAACATGACAGTGAAAATACTAAGTCTCTGAAATCAGCAACATTATGATCCCTAGTTTGCATACTTGTGCTAGTCACCACAAAGATCACAAAAATACATGGCATACACCCCTGGAGAGATAGCATGGCATATTACAAAACACATGTAGGACTCAACTTCATAGGATGCACACATCAATCATGGCAAAAATGACAAAAGTGCATGTTCTGAAACAGATCTGAAACTAACATCACATAGCCCTCGTCTAACAGCATTTCGGGCATCAACATGAGCTCAAATGAAAATTATGCAATGAGATGAAATGATGTACTCGTTGAGGCGATCAATTTGATATGCTATACGCCCAAAACGGATCCACGGATGCAGAGATATGATGCGATGAACATGACATAAAAATATGTGCAGAAAAAGACTTAGACGGAAATCAACCTAGGGTTTGCCGGCGCGCGAACCGAGGCGGGCGACGGATCTGGCCGGCGCCTCGCCGGAGAGAGCGCGGGGCGGCCGGAGGGAGGCGGCGCGGGACGCGGCGGCGGCGGCGCGGGACGTCCCGCGGGAGGCGGCGGCGGCGGCGGCGGAGGAGGCGGTGGCCGGCGGGCGCGGCGCGATGCCGGCGGACGCCGGGGCGGCGGAGGACGGGCGGCGCGCTGCGAGCGAGGCGACCGGGCGCGGGCGGCGCGGCTCCAGGCCGGGGAGGGCCCCGCACGGGCCTCGCGGGCCCGCGGGGTCGGCGGCGAACTGGGGACCGCCCAGAGACACGTGGCGGCCCCTGGTAGGTCGGCGGTGGCAGCGGACAACGTCCGGCCGTCCGGATTTTTGTCCGGCGGCGCGGAGAGGAGCGGGGCTAGGGTTAGGGTAGAATTTCATCCGGGATTTTGGAGGGGGGTATATTTATAGGTAGAAGGAGCTAGGAAGCTCCAAATGGAGAGCGGTTTTCGGCCACGCGATCGTGATCGAACGGCGATGGACATGGGAGTGTCTTAGATGGGTTATTGGGCTGTTTTGAAGGGGTTTTGGGCTGCAACCCAAAAGAGGCCTTCGCGGTTACCCGATTAACCGTTGGAGTATTAAACGACCTCCGAATGACCCGAAACTTGACCGGCGGTCTACCGGTGCTATACCAAGGCCGCTTGGCAAACCTCGGTCCATTCCGAGAAGGTTTAATATCCGCTCACGGAAAAAGGTAAAAGGGGGCGCCGGGGAACATAGGAGCGCCGGATTGCAAAACGGACAACGGGGAAAATGCTCGGATTCACAAGACGAACACGTATGCGAATGCGATGCACATGATGACATGATATGAAATGCATGATAAGGACAAAATGCAAAATGACGGGAAACCCAACCACGAAGGTAATATCATATCACATAGCCGAAAATGGCAAGAGTTGGATTACAAATATGGCAAGTTACATCCGGGGTGTTACATGGGCACACTGCCATCAATGTTAATGGAGAGATGGGTCCATTTTTTAAGCCCTCAAGGGGTATGAGGCGGTGTGACCGGCTTTCTCTGTTCTTGTTTTAATATCATTCTTGATGGCCTCACAAACATTATGGACACAGCTAGGCGTGAAGGTCATTTGCGAGGGATGGTGGCACACTTAATTGCATGAGGTGGAGCCTCACACGTGCAATACGCGGACGATACCATCCTTATTGTTGAAGGAACTTCATTAGATATAATAAATTTGAAGTTCCTTAGGTTTTCAGGAGATGTTTGGGTTGATGATTAGTTTTACCAAGAGTGAGGTTATGGCGATGGGTTATTCTGATCAGGAGAGATCAACCATCGCCAACCTTCTAAACCATTGACTTTGGCCGTTCCCTATTTCCTACTTGGGGCTGGCCGTTAGTTACTGAATAGTTTGTATGAGGGATCTTAGACCTTTGGTGGAGTGGGCGCAACACTAGGTCGATCCCTGGCAAGGAAGATTGGTATCCAAGGTCGGAAAATCGGTTCACATTGGTTTGTAGTTCTCCCAACCACTAGACAGAAAATGAGTTGGGTTCCCCTCCCCTCCAGTGTCGCTCCTATGAGCGACTCGGAGGGGAAACCCTAGCAGTCGGCGCAACTAGCCCCTTCCCCTTCCTCCCTCCCCTCGCCGCGCGCCAGCCAGCGCTAACGGGCAAAGCCTTGTTAGCGTCGGCGGCGGCGGGGTCTCTTTTCCCCTACCCGATGGCGGCCAGCACGGGCTAGTGAGGTCAAGTCGCGACACTATGTCGGCGAAGGGTGTGACGACACTGCGGTTGCGGCGGGGGCGGTGCCTTGCAGCAGTATGAAGGGCTCCGTGGTGGTGGTGACGTGTGTGTGGTGCACCCGGTGGCATGGCGGCGGCCACTGTCCGGGTGGCGCCTACTGCCCTCGGATGGACGGTGGGCGCGGATGAGGAGGTGCGCCGCCTTGGCCATACGGGCAGTAGGTCGAACGTTTGCGGTTAGCTTTGAACGTTCGGCTCCGTATCAGTGTCTGGACACCTATCCGATGTTGGAAATATGCCCTAGAGGCAATAATGATGTTCGGACACTGATATCTGTTTCGAGAGAGTAGTGCGGCGCAGAAAGATGTTTTTGTGGCACCTACGTCATTTGAAGAGGAAGCTGATGATGGTGATCATGAAGCTTCGGATCAAGTTACTATCAAACCTCATAGGTCGACAAGGGTACGTACTGATCCTGAGTGGTACGGCAACCCTGTCTTAGAAGTCAAGTTGTTGGACAATGATGAACCTACGAGCTATGGAGGAGCGATGGTAGGCCCAGATTCCGATAAGTGGTTAGAGGCCATGAAATCCGAGATGGGTGTATGAAAACAAAGTATGGACTTTGGAAGTATTACCTTCACCTCCCTCCATCTCCCTCGTAGTCTCTCTCTCTCTCTCTCTCTCTCTCTCTCTCTCTCTCTCTCTCTCTCTCTCTCTCTATCTCTCTCTCTCTCTCTACGTAGCTTAGTGAAGCTCTGCTGAGATTGCTCCACCACCACCGCCACCACGCCGTCATGCTGCCGGGAACTCGAGCTACTACTTCATCCTTGCTCACTGGATCAAGGAGGTGAAGGCGTCACCAAGCCGTACGTGTGTTGAACCCGGAGATGCCGTCCATTCAGTGCTTGGATCGGGAGTTCGCTGGACGGATCGTGATTGGATCGCGAAGACGTTCGACTACATCAACTGTGTTTCTTAACGCTTCTGCTTAGCGATCCACAAGGGTATGTATATCTAATCTCTCCTCTTGAAGATGGTCATCACCTAGTGAGCGTAGGAAATTTTTTGTTTCCCATGCAACGTTTGAAGGAAATATGCCCTAGAGGCAATAATAAAGTTATTATTTATTTCCTTATTTCATGATAAATGTTTATTATTCATGCTAGAATTGTATTAACCGGACACATAATACATGTGTGAATACATAGACAAACAGAGTGTCACTAGTATGCCTCTACTTGACTAGCTCGTTAATCAAAGATGGTTATGTTTCCTAACCATGAACAAAGAGTTGTTATTTGATTAACAAGGTCACATCATTAGTTGAATGATCTGATTGACATGACCCATTCCATTAGCTTAGCACCCGATCATTTAGTATGTTGCTATTGCTTTCTTCATGACTTATACATGTTCCTATGACTATGAGATTATGCAACTCCCGTTTACCGGAGGAACACTTTGTGTGCTACCAAACGTCACAACGTAACTGGGTGATTATAAAGGTGCTCTACAGGTGTCTCCAAAGGTAGATGTTGGGTTGGCGTATTTCGAGATTAGGATTTGTCACTCCGATTGTCGGAGAGGTATCTCTGGGCCCTCTCGATAATGCACATCACTTAAGCCTTGCAAGCATTCCAACTAATGAGTTAGTTGCGAGATGATGTATTACGGAACGAGTAAAGAGACTTGCCGGTAACGAGATTGAACTAGGTATTGGATACCGACGATCGAATCTCGGGCAAGTAACATATCGATGACAAAGGGAACAACATATGTTGTTATGCGGTCTGACCGATAAAGATCTTCGTAGAATATGTAGGAGCCAATATGGGCATCCAGGTCCCGCTATTGGTTATTGACCGGAGACGTGTCTCGGTCATGTCTACATTATTCTCGAACCGTAGGGTCCGGACGCTTAACGTTACGATGACAGTTATTATGAGTTTATACATTTTGATGTACCGAATATAGTTCGGAGTCCCGGATGTGATCACGGACATGACGAGGAGTCTCGAAATGGTCGAGACATAAAGATTGATATATTGGAAGCCTATATTTGGACATCGGAATCGATCCGGGTGAAATCGGCATTTTACCGGAGTACCGAGGGGTTACCGGAACCCCCCGGGGGTTAATGGGCCTTCATGGGCCATAAGGGAGAAGAGAGGGGCAGGCCAGGGCAGGCCGCGCACCCCCTCCCCCCCTAGTCCGAATAGGACAAGGAAGGGGGGGCGGCGCCCCCCTTTCCTCTTCTCCCTCCCCCTTTCCTTCTCCAACAAGGCAAGAGAGGGGGGAGTCCTACTCCCGGTGAGAGTAGGACTCCTCTAGGCACACCCCTTGGGGGCCGGCCACACCTCCCCCTCCCTCCTTTATATACGGAGGCAGGGGGGCACCCTAGGACACACAAGTTGATCTTCGTGATCGTTCCTTAGCCGTGTGCAGTGCCCCCTTCCACCATATTCCACCTCGATCATATCGTTGTAGTGCTTAGGCGAAGCCCTGCGCCGGTAGAACATCATCATCGTCACCACGCCGTCGTGCTGACGGAACTCCCCCCCCCCCCCGAAGCTTTGCTGGATCGGAGCTAGGGGTGCGTCATCGAACTGAACGTGTGCCAAGAACTCGGAGGTGCCGGAGTAACGGTGCTTGGATCGGTCGGATCGGGAAGACGTACGACTACTTCCTCTATGTTGCGTCAACGCTTCCGCTCCGGTCTACAAGGGTACGTAGACAACACTCTCCCCTCTCGTTACTATGCATCACCATGATCTTGCGTGTGCGTAAGAAATTTTTTGAAATTACTGCGTTCCCCAACAGTGGCATCCGAGCCTAGGTTTTTATGGTTTGATGTTATATGCACGAGTAGAACACAAGTGAGTTGTGGACGATATAAGTCATACTGCCTACCAGCATGTCATACTTTAGTTCGGCGGTATTGTTGGATGAAGCGGCCCGGACCGACATTACGCGTATGGCTACCAGCTTTCTCCAACTTTAGTTGAACCGAGTATGGCTACGCCCGGTCCTTGCGAAGGTTAAAACGGAGTCTATTTGACAAACTATCGTTGTGGTTTTGATGCATAGGTGAGATTGGTTCTTGCTTAAGCCCGTAGCAGCCACGTAAAACTTGCAACAAACAAAGTAGAGGACGTCTAACTTGTTTTTGCAGGGCATGTTGTGATGTGATATGGTCAAGACATGATGCTAAATTTTATTGTATGAGATGATCATGTTTTGTAACCGAGTTATCGGCAACTGGCAGGAGCCATATGGTTGTCGCTTTATTGTATGCAATGCAATCGCCCTGTAATGCTTTACTTTATCACTAAGCGGTAGCGATAGTCGTAGTAGCATAAGATTGGCGAGACGACAACGATGCTACGATGGAGATCAAGGTGTCGCGCCGGTGACGATGGTGATCATGACGGTGCTTCAGAGATGGAGATCACAAGCACGAAGATGATGATGACCATATCATATCACTTATATTGATTGCATGTGATGTTTATCTTTTTATGCATCTTATCTTGCTTTGATTGACGGTAGCATTATAAGATGATCTCTCACTAAATTATCAAGAAGTGTTCTCCCTGAGTATGCACCGTTGCCAAAGTTCGTCGTGCCCAGACACCACGTGATGATCGGGTGTGATAAGCTCTACGTCCATCTACAACGGGTGCAAGCCAGTTTTGCACACGCGGAATACTCGGGTTATACTTGACGAGCCTAGCATATGCAGATATGGCCTCGGAACACGGAGACCGAAAGGTCGAGCGTGAATCATATAGTAGATATGATCAACATAATGATGTTCACCATTGAAGACTAATCCATTTCACGTGATGATCGGTTATGGTTTAGTTGATTTGGATCACGTGATCACTTAGAAGATTAGAGGGATGTCTATCTAAGTGGGAGTTCTTAAGTAATATGATTAATTGAACTTAAATTTATCATGAACTTAGTCCCTGATAGTATCTTGCTTGTTTATGTTAATTGTAGATAGATGGCCCGTGCTGTTGTTCCGTTGAATTTTAATGCGTTCCTTGAGAAAACAAAGTTGAAAGATGATGGTAGCAATTACACGGACTGGGTCCGTAACTTGAGGATTATCCTCATTGCTGCACAGAAGAGTTACATCCTGGAAGCACCGCTGGGTGCCAGGCCTGCTGCTGATGCAACTGACGACGTTAAGAACGTTTGGCAGAGCAAAGCTGATGACTACTCGATAGTTCAATGTGCCATGCTTTACGGCTTAGAACCGGGACTTCAACGACGTTTTGAACGTCATGGGGCATATGAGATGTTCCAAGAGTTGAAGTTAATATTCCAACAGAATGCCCGGATTGAGAGATATGAAGTCTCCAATAAGTTCTATAGCTGCAAGATGGAGGAGAATAGTTCTGTCAGTGAGCATATACTCAAAATGTCTGGGTATTGTAATCACTTGATTCAACTGGGAGTTAATCTTCCGGATGATTGCGTCATTGACAGAATTCTCCAATCGCTTCCACCAAGCTACAAAGGCTTCGTGATGAACTGTAATATGCAAGGGATGGATAAGACAATTCCCGAGCTCTTCGCAATGCTAAAGGCTGCGGAGGTAGAAATCAAGAAGGAGCATCAAGTGTTGATGGTCAACAAGACCACTAGTTTCAAGAAAAAGGGCAAAGGGAAAAAGAAGGGAAACTTCAAGAAGAACAGCAAGCAAGTTGTTGCTCAAGAGAAGAAACCCAAGTCTGGACCTAAGCCTGAAACTGAGTGCTTCTACTGCAAGCAGACTGGTCACTGGAAGCGGAACTGCCCCAAGTATTTGGCGGATAAGAAGGATGGCAAGGTGAACAAAGGTATATGTGATATACATGTTATTGATGTGTACATTACTAGAGCTCGCAATAGCACCTGGGTATTTGATAATGGTTCTGTTGCTAATATTTGCAACTCGAAACAGGGACTACGGATTAAGCGAACACTGGCAAAGGACGAGGTGACGATGCGCGTGGGAAATGGTTCCAAAGTCGATGTGATCGCGGTCGGCACGCTACCTCTACATCTACCTTCGGGATTAGTATTAGACCTAAATAATTGTTATTTGGTGCCAGCGTTGAGCATGAACATTATATCTGGATCTTGTTTGATGCGAGACGTTTATTCATTTAAATCAGAGAATAATGGTTGTTCTATTTATATGAGTAATATCTTTTATGGTCATGCACCCTTGAGGAGTGGTCTATTTTTGATGAATCTCGATAGTAGTGATACACATATTCATAATGTTGAAGCCAAAAGATGCAGAGTTGATAATGATAGTGCAACTTATTTGTGGCACTGCCGTTTAGGTCATATCGGTGTAAAGCGCATGAAGAAACTCCATACTGATGGACTTTTGGAACCACTTGATTATGAATCACTTGGTACTTGCGAACCGTGCCTCATGGGCAAGATGACTAAAACGCCGTTCTCCGGTACTATGGAGAGAGCAACAGATTTGTTGGAAATCATACATACAGATGTATGTGGTCCGATGAATATTGAGGCTCGTGGCGGATATCGTTATTTTCTCACCTTCACAGATGATTTAAGCAGATATGGGTATATCTACTTAATGAAACATAAGTCTAAAACATTTGAAAAGTTCAAAGAATTTCAGAGTGAAGTTGAAAATCATCGTAACAAGAAAATAAAGTTTCTATGATCTGATCGTGGAGGAGAATATTTGAGTTACGAGTTTGGTCTACATTTGAAACAATGCGGAATAGTTTCGCAACTCACGCCACCCGGAACACCACAACGTAATGGTGTGTCCGAACGTCGTAATCGTACTTTACTTGATATGGTGAGATCTATGATGTCTCTTACAGATTTACCGCTATCGTTTTGGGGTTATGCTTTAGACACGGCCGCATTCACGTTAAATAGAGCACCATCAAAATCCGTTGAGACGACGCCTTATGAACTATTGTTTGGCAAGAAACCAAAGTTGTCGTTTCTTAAAGTTTGGGGCTGCGATGCTTATGTGAAAAAACTTCAACCTGATAAGCTCGAACCCAAATCGGAGAAATGTGTCTTCATAGGATACCCAAAAGAAACTGTTGGGTACACCTTCTATCACAGATCCGAAGGCAAGACATTCGTTGCTAGAAATGGATCCTTTCTAGAGAAGGAGTTTCTCTCGAAAGAAGTGAGTGGGAGGAAAGTAGAACTTGATGAGGTAACTATACCTGCTCCCTTATTGGGAAATAGCACATCACAGGAACCAGTTTCTATGACGTCAAAACCAATTGGTGAGGAAGTTAATGATGATGATCATGCAACTTCAGATCAAGTTACTACAGAACCTCGTAGATCAACCAGAGTAAGATCCGCACCAGAGTGGTACTGCAATCCTATTCTAGAAATCATGCTACTAGATCATGGTGAACCTATGAACTATGAAGAAGCGATGGTGAGCCCAGATTCCGCAAAATGGCTTGAAGCCATGAAATCTGAGATGGGATCCATGTATGAGAACAAAGTGTGGACTTTGGTTGACTTGCCAGATGGTTGGCAAGCAATTGAGAATAAATGGATCTTCTAGAAGAAGACTGACGCTGACGGTAATGTTACTGTCTACAAAGCTCGACTTGTCGCAAAAGGTTTTCGACAAGTTCAAGGGATTGACTACGATGAGACCTTCTCACCCGTAGCGATGCTTAAGTCTGTTCGAATCATGTTAGCAATTGCCGCATTTTATGATTATGAAATTTGGCAGATGGATGTAAAAACTGCATTCCTGAACGGATTTCTGGAAGAAGAGTTGTATATGATGCAACCAGAAGGTTTTATCGATCCAAAGGGAGCTAACAAAGTGTGCAAGCTCCAGCGATCCATTTATGGACTGGTGCAAGCCTCTCGGAGTTGGAATAAACGCTTTGATAGTGTGATCAATGCATTAGGGTTTGTACAGACTTTTGGAGAAGCCTGTATTTACAAGAAAGTGAGTGGGAGCTCTGTAGCATTTCTGATATTATATGTGGATGACATATTACTAATCGGAAATGATATAGAATTTCTGGATAGCATAAAGGGATACTTGAATAAGAATTTTTCAATGAAAGACCTCGGTGAAGCTGCTTACATATTGGGCATCAAGATCTATAGAGATAGATCAAGACGCTTAATTGGACTTTCACAAAGCACATACCTTGACAAAGTTTTGAAGAAGTTCAAAATGGATCAAGCAAAGAAAGGATTCTTGCCTGTACTACAAGGTGTGAAGTTGAGTAAGACTCAATGCCCGACCACTGCAGAAGATAGAGAGAAAATGAAAGATGTTCCCTATGCTTCAGCCATAGGCTCTATCATGTATGCAATGCTGTGTACCAGACCTGATGTGTGTCTTGCTATAAGTCTAGCAGGGAGGTACCAAAGTAATCCAGGAGTGGATCACTGGACAGCGGTCAAGAACATCCTGAAGTACCTGAAAAGGACTAAGGATATGTTTCTCGTATATGGAGGTGACAAAGAGCTCATCGTAAACGGTTACGTTGATGCAAGCTTTGACACTGATCCGGACGATTCTAAATCGCAAACCGGATACGTGTTTACATTAAACGGTGGAGCAGTCAGTTGGTGCAGTTCTAAACAAAGTGTCGTGGCGGGATCTACATGTGAAGCGGAGTACATAGCTGCTTCAGAAGCAGCAAATGAAGGAGTCTGGATGAAGGAGTTCATATCCGATCTAGGTGTCATACCTAGTGCATCGGGTCCAATGAAAATCTTTTGTGACAATACTGGTGCAATTGCCTTAGCAAAGGAATCCAGATTTCACAAGAGAACCAAGCACATCAAGAGACGCTTCAATTCCATCCGGGATCTAGTCCAGGTGGGAGACATAGAGATTTGCAAGATACATACATATCTGAATGTTGCAAACCCGTTGACTAAGCCTCTTCCACGAGCAAAACATGATCAGCACCAAAGCTCCATGGGTGTTAGAATCATTACTATGTAATCTAGATTATTGACTCTAGTGCAAGTGGGAGACTGAAGGAAATATGCCCTAGAGGCAATAATAAAGTTATTGTTTATTTCCTTATTTCATGATAAATGTTTATTATTCATGCTAGAATTGTATTAACCGGAAACATAATACATGTGTGAATACATAGACAAATAGAGTGTCACTAGTATGCCTCTACTTGACTAGCTCGTTAACCAAAGATGGTTATGTTTCCTAACCATGAACAAAGAGTTGTTATTTGATTAACGAGGTCACATCATTAGTTGAATGATCTGATTGACATGACCCATTCCATTAGCTTAGCACCTGATCGTTTAGTATGTTGCTATTGCTTTCTTCATGACTTATACATGTTCCTATGACTATGAGATTATGCAACTCCCGTTTACCGGAGGAACACTTTGTGTGCTACCAAACGTCACAACGTAACTGGGTGATTATAAAGGTGCTCTACAGGTGTCTCCAAAGGTACTTGTTGGGTTGGCGTATTTCGAGATTAGGATTTGTCACTCCGATAGTCGGAGAGGTATCTCTGGGCCCTCTCAGTAATGCACATCACATAAGCCTTGCAAGCATTATGTTAGTTGTGAGATGATGTATTACAGAACGAGTAAAGAGACTTGCCGGCAACGAGATTGAACTAGGTATTGGATACCGACGATAGAATCTCGGGCAAGTAACATACCGATGACAAAGGGAACAGCGTATGTTGTTATGCGGTCTGACCGATAAAGATCTTCGTAGAATATGTAGGAGCCAATATGGGCATCCAGGTCCCGCTATTGGTTATTGACCGGAGACGTGTCTCGGTCATGTCTACATTGTTCTCGAACCGTAGGGTCCGCACGCTTAACGTTACGATGACAGTTATTATGAGTTTATACATTTTGATGTACCGAAGATAGTTCGGAGTCCCGGATGTGATCACGGACATGACGAGGAGTCTCGAAATGGTCGAGACATAAAGATTGATATATTGGAAGCCTATATTTGGACATCGGAATCGATCCGGGTGAAATCGGCATTTTACCGGAGTACCGAGGGGTTACCGGAACCCCCCGGGGGTTAATGGGCCTTCATGGGCCATAAGGGAGAAGAGAGGGGCCGGCCAGGGCAGGCCGCGCGCCCCCTCCTCCCCCCTAGTCCGAATAGGACAAGGAAGGGGGGCAGGGCCCCCCTTTCCTCTTCTCCCTCCCCCTTTCCTTCTCCAACAAGGCAAGAGAGGGGGAGTCCTACTCCCGGTGGGAGTAGGACTCCTCCAGGCGCACCCCTTGGGGGCAGGCCGCACCTCCCCCTCCCTCCTTTATATACGGAGGCAGGGGGCACCCTAGGACACACAAGTTGATCTTCGTGATCGTTCCTTAGCCGTGTGCGGTGCCCCCTTCCACCATATTCCACCTCGATCATATCGTTGCAGTGCTTAGGCGAAGCCCTGCGCCGGTAGAACATCATCATCGTCACCATGCCGTCGTGCTGACGGAACTCCCCCCCCCCCCCCGAAGCTTTGCTGGATCGGAGCTAGGGGTGCGTCATCGAACTGAACGTGTGCCAAGAACTCGGAGGTGCCGGAGTAACGGTGCTTGGATCGATCGGATCGGGAAGACGTACGACTACTTCCTCTACGTTGCGTCAACGCTTCCGCTCCGGTCTACGAGGGTACGTAGAAAACACTCTCCCCTCTCGTTGCTATGCATCACCATGATCTTGCGTGTGCGTAGGAATTTTTTTGAAATTACTACGTTCCCCAACAACGTTCCCCAACATCCGGACCCATCCGTAGACTGATGTGGTGTCCGCTTTTAGGGGCTCCATATTGGAGCTGCCCTTACCTTTGAATTTATCTCCGACGCTACAATCAGTTTGTTTCTCACAATAGCTATATGCAAGTCGCCTGTAGTTTTTGGGTCAATTGATTTTGGAAGGAAGGAAGGAGTGGTCGGCTTCCTGGAGAAGCACTTTTTTTTGAGCCAACAAGACTTTATTCCTCAAATGACAGCAAGATCGTTTACAATAGCATGAGAAATAAAGTCCGGGGTAAAAGATTCCCTGAAACAAGAAGTTCTATGACTAAAAGCATTGCTTGCTAATAAGTGTGCAGCCTCATTTGCTTCACGAAGACAATGTGAGAACTCAACTTTGGCAAAGTTTGGAACTAGTTGTCTGCATTCCATTACAGTTGCCACATTCTCGCCCGAGTACTCTTCTGGATGTCGAACTGCTTCCAGCACAAAGCTATTGTCTGACTCGACTTGTACATTGTTACAGCCAATTCGGTCGGCTAAATAAAGACCATTACGAATTGCCACTGTTTCAGCTGAGTCGGCGCTGTTTATATGAGGGAGAAACCAGTTCGCAGCTGCAATTAGTTTCCCCTGACAATCCCGTGTGATAGCTCATGTTGCACCTGAAAGGGTTTCAGGTTGGAAAGCAGCGTCCACATTGATTTTAGTTACTCCACTCAAAGGCCGCTTCCATATTTGATTGTTCTTCCTCTCCGTTTGTTTGCTCGAGCATGGACGAACGAAGTTGGTAGCGAGAACCCTGATTGATATGGCTGCTTTATCTGCAACTTGGATCGACTCCCCTTTCACATGTTACCTCATCTGCCACCACAGGTACCAAGCAGCCACCAATATAAGTTCAGGTATAGGGATATCATCAGAGGCGCCCGCCATCCCACTAAGTATTTCCATTGTAACTGATCCAGAGCGGTCCTGTTTAACTGCTTCCATTATACTTTCATGTAACCCCAGCTCTGTCCACACCTCCTGCACCCTTGTACATGAAAATAAACAGTGTTGTATATCCTCCACCCCCACTGAACAAAAAGGGCATTGCGGTACTAGAGGGATGTGTCTGTTGGCTAATATACCGTAACAAAGAAGCGATCCATTCAGTGCCTTCCAAGCAAAATGTTTAATCTTACCTGGGAGTTTAAGGTTCCACACTTTTTGCCAAATGGTATTGATTTGGGTATTGCCTTGCCCATCTGATCTAGTAAGGTGTCTGCCATATGTGTGTTCGAACTGCCTATGATATGCAGACCGGACCGAGAAGGTCCCCGATCTCGTATAATGCCATGCACCAAAATCTTCCACCACCTGAACATTTAGAGGAATATGAAGAATCCTCTGCACGTCAACCGGGGAAAACACGTCTTAAATTAGGGCTTCATCCCATTGTCCATGATGTGGATCAATCAGTTCATCTACAAACCGTAAGATCACTGTACCACGAGGGGTGATCACTTTCCGTGATGGACTAGATGGGATCCACGGGTGTTGCCATATATCAATGTGTGCTCCAGTACCCACTCGCCAGATGCACCCTCTCTGGAAGGTTTGTATACCAGCTACTATACCCTGCCATGTAAAGGACGAGCCTTTCTTCGGTCCTGCCTTCAAAATATTTCCCTCTGGATAATACTTTGCGCTCAAAACACGTGCACACAGAGAATACGGGTTTTGAATTAGTCGCCAACACTGTTTTGCTAACATGGCAAGGTTAAAATTATAGAGGTCTCTAAATCCTAATACCCCTTTCTTCTTTGGTACTCACAATTTCCACCACGCAAACCAATGCATTTTCTTTTTCTCTTCTCCGTCACCCCACCAAAACCCAGACATCTCATCAGTGATTGTTTTGCAAATTCCTTTGGGGAGTTTAAACACAGACATAACATACGAAGGAATTGCTTGAGCTACCGATTTCAGTAAGATTTCCTTACCCTGAATCGACAAGAACTTCTCTTTCCATCCTTTTAGTCTCTGGCAAACCCTATCCACTAGATGTTGGAAGCAGTCACTTAGGGTGTTAGGTGACTGTATTATCTACCTTAGGGTGGCAGCTGACCCCATTATCTATCATAGGAGCGTGATGGTGGTGCAAATTCCCTGAAAAAAAATGTTCATGGCTGGGTTAGAGGATGACTGGGATGGCGGCAGCATGACGATGAGCGGCGGTTGGGGGAGGGCGGGGCAGCGAGGCTGCCGCGGTAGGGCCTGCCGCAGGTAGTCCGGTGGTAGATAGGTCGGAGGTAGAAGATGAACAGTGAAACTGTGAAGGTTGAAGAAGCTGATATGGCCATCCATTTTTCATCCAAGATCCAACGGTTCCCAAATTTGTTTTCAGTCACCTGACATCTAGCCCGTCCCTTTGTTTTTCTCAAAATAAAAAATAAATAAATAAAAAATCGCGTTACCAGCGGTTATTTCGACCCGATCGGCCTGTTAAGCCTCAGCGTGGCCGAGCCGGTCGGACCCGGCCGTAACCAAACCCTGAACCCTAGCTTAGAGCCTGCTTTCCCCCAAACCAAAAGGGAGAGAAAAGAAGCGAGAGCCTGCCTGCTTGCCGTCACCATGCCGCCGGCGGCCGGGGAGCTCGCCGGAGCCCGCGGGGGAGTGGAGGCGGAGAGGGTCTTCATCGGCGCCGGGTGCAACCGTGTCGTGAACAACGTCTCGTGGGGCGCCTGTGGTCTCGTCGCCTTCGGCGCCCAGAACGCCGTCGCCCTTTTCTCCCCTTCGGTCCGTCGATCTGGCCCCTCTCACACTTCTGCTTTTAGGTATCCTGCTGCGTTCTTTGTTTGATCCGATTGGTCTCGGTTCGTGTCTGTGCTGGAACAGAGAGGGGAGATCGTGACGACGCTGCCGGGGCACAAGGCGGCGGTGAACTGCACGCTGTGGCTGCCAACCAAGAAGGATGTACCCCAAGGTCTGCTACCTTCTTTTTACACCTATTTTTCTCAGTCTCTCTTAATTCTCTTTCTGTTCCGTCTGAACTGAAATGATTAGCTAGAATAATCCGCTCTTGATGCACTGAGGTACATTTTGAGGCAGAAATTAGAGTATCAACCTGAACCGATTGTAAAAAAAGGGCAGCCCCAGTGCAAGTAGCTCCCGCTTGCGCAGGGTCTGGTGAAGGGTCCGACCACTTTGGGTCTATTGTACGCAGCCTTTCCCTACATTTCTGCAAGAGGCTGTTTCCAGGACTTGAACCCGTGACCTCATGGTCACAAGGCAGCAGCTTTACCACTGCGCCAAGGCTCAACCGATTGTCTCAATGAAAAATTGGTGGCACCTGAAAGGAGGTAGCTATAGTCTATAGATGCGTAGCACTAGTATCGATGGAGCAAAATGAGATTTGGTCTGATCCGGTAATGAGTACTGAACCTTTGGCCTGTGGTTTGTTTCATTTGCCCCTTTGCAGTTCAAAGCAGGGAGACACACTATTTACTCTCTGGAAGTTCTGATGGTGCTATTATGGCATGGAAGATTAGTTCTGGAATAGCCAAGGTGAATTTCTTCTGTTTCACCAATTATCTGTTTGTTGTCGCTTGAATTATGTTTGAAGCCTTTGCTGCAATTTCTTGACATTAGATTTTTTATTCTTCTCATGTGCTTGCTTGGAAAATGTTTACCTGTTTATCTTGACCAAGTTGACCCAAGTTGATTGATTTTGCTGGTTATGTCTGCTTTGCAGTGGTCTCATGTTTTGCAACTACCAGCCATGCATAAGAAAGGTGTGACCTGTCTTGCTGGAAGGATGGTGTCAGATAGGGTTTCAATTTTTGCTTCCACCTCCTCAGATGGTATGGTGGTTATTTGGGAAATGGTGGTTGAGCCGACTGCTGGTGGTAAGATGATCTACTAGCATTTTGATACTTTGTGGTTACCTTGAATAGTTACACTGATCTTTAGCTTGTTTCTAAAGCAAAATTTATAGTCCAGTTCTGTTAACTTGCATGATCATAAAGCTTTACAAATCCGTGCTGTCATCCCATTTAAGTTATTTGGTTTCACTTCTGCAGGCTCCTGCAAAGTGTCTTGTTTGCATTCTCTTTCCGTTGGTTTAAAACCAATGGTTTCACTTTCATTAGCGGTGTTGCCTGAACAGGAAGGCTGCCTAATTTTAGCAATGGGGGGATTAGATCATAAGGTCCACATATATTGCGGGGATCAGTCAGGAAAGGTTTGTAAGACTTCTTATTACTTCCATTGCTATACCTGCTCGCATTTCCTGTACTGACTAGCATTTTATGATGCACAGTTCATTAAAGCCTGTGAACTTAAGGGCCATTCTGATTGGATAAGAAGTTTAGACTTCTCTTTACCTGTGATGACGAGCAGTGAGAAACACAGCCTTTTTCTCGTTAGCTCATCTCAGGACAAAACCATTCGGATATGGAAGATGACTACAGATGTGCAACAAAGGAAGGATAATATTGGGATGGCCTCCTACATTGAAGGTCCTCTATTTGTGGCCGGTAATACAAGTTATCAAGTATCATTGGAGTCTCTTCTTGTTGGGCATGAAGATTGGGTATATTCAGTAGAGTGGCAGCCTCCTAGACTCCTACTTGGCGGTGAAGCTCATCAGCCAATGAGCATATTATCTGCATCTATGGACAAGATGATGATGATATGGAGGCCAGAAAAAAATACCGGCCTTTGGATAAATTCAGTGACTGTTGGTGAATTAAGTCACTCAGCACTTGGATTTTATGGTGGCCATTGGGAACCTGATGGTAAATCTATTCTTGCACATGGCTATGGTGGATTTTTCCATATGTGGAGAGATGTTGGACTAGATTCTGAAAATTGGCAGCCCCAGATTGTCCCATCTGGTCATTTTGCACCCGTATCTGACTTAACATGGTCTAGATCCGGCGAATATTTGCTAACAGTTAGCCATGACCAGGTAGGTTCTTGTACTTATATCAGCTTCAACGCAGTCTTATAGAATATTTTTCTTTGGGTGATTATCATTTTTGCGTACTACTTGCTAAGCCTGCTTTGCATCAATGTTTATTATGCAGACAGCACGCATATTTGCTCCTTGGAGAAGTCATGTTAACCCAGGGGATGTGGTTTGTTGGCGCGAAATCGCTCGCCCCCAAATCCATGGGCATGACATTAACTGCGTGGCATTCATTCAGGGTACAGGAAACCATCGATTTGTTTGTGGTGCTGATGAAAAGGTCTGTAGAGTCTTTGAAGCTACTTTATCATTCCTGAGGACCCTCCAGGAAGCAACTTTGTTGAAACCTGACAATGAGAATTTCGACGACGTGCAAGTTCTTGGAGCAAATATGTCCGCTCTTGGGCTTTCACAGAAACCTATATATACACATGGTAAAAATCTCTCATAACAAATTCTAGTAGTACCTTTAATTTTGCAGCGATTCTTTTTCATTTGACTGATACTTTTTGTATTGATGGTTTTTCAACAGGAAAGGAATCCCCAAGCAGTGCTTCTAATGATGGTCCAGATTCCATGGAGACAATTCCTGATGCAGTGCCAACTGTGTTTACTGAACCTCCTGTGGAGGACCAGCTTGCGTGGAATACCTTATGGCCTGAATCTCACAAACTTTATGGGCATGGGAATGAACTCTTTTCCATCTGCTGCGATCATGCAGGGAAGCTCGTTGCATCATCATGCAAGGTATTACTGCATGCTTTCTTGTTGTGATTGAAATTCTTGTATGATATCCGATATCAGTTGTGTTCAGCCAGACATCATCATCACCATGATGATTTACCTCACCTGGCCCCATTTATGTTACTTGATTGTTCTTGTTTAGAGCATGTACGCTTCAACTAAGTGCTCAAATGTGGATTCTGCAACAGATGCCTTTTTTTCATAGGGTACATAATATTGCTGGGCTGTTTTTATTTTTCCTGGGAACCACTGAAATGTTTTGCCACTGCCGCAGGAAAATAATGTTGTATTTGTACATCCTCATGTGGCAAGAATGCATATTGTCTCCATATGACCACTGGTAGTAGTTGATGGAGAATATCTACATTTCACTAGGGAGTTCTGAATGGTATGTGATTCTCTTGCAGGCTCAATCAGCACCAGTTGCTGAGATCTGGCTCTGGGAGGTTGGAACGTGGAAAGCCGTTGGTCGCTTGCAGTCTCACAATTTGACAGTTACACAAATGGAATTTTCTTCTGACAATGCTTTTCTT
Source organism: Aegilops umbellulata (assembly GCA_032464435.1). NCBI lineage: Eukaryota > Viridiplantae > Streptophyta > Magnoliopsida > Poales > Poaceae > Aegilops > Aegilops umbellulata. The sequence continues at coordinate 93,363,615 of CP136054.1, read as the reverse complement.
TTGAGCGTATCAAGGGATCGTCACTTGTCTGTCTTTTCGATTAAGAAAACTGGTGAGGGATTTGTATCTTCTTTTAGTTTCATATAGTTTTGTTGCCTTCTTTGTTGCATTGGATCAAGTGCTCATGTTTTGTAATTGTTGGTGTCATCCCACTTATGTAACTCTTAGAGGAAGGAGCACAGCATCACCTGGTTACAAAGCATGAAGCGCACAAAAGAATCATATGGGCATGCTCGTGGAACCCATTTGGGTACGAATTTGCAACTGGTTCAAGGGACAAGACTGTGAAGATATGGTGCGTTCAAGACGCATCTTCCGTCAAGCTGCTTGCCACATTGCCTCAGTTCCGTGAGAGTGTCACAGCATTGGCCTGGACAGGCCGTGACCGTGCTCGTAATGCCGGCATTATTGCTGTTGGCATGGACAATGGACTGATTGAGCTCTGGAGTGTTTCAGGGGGGAGAGCTGCTTCAGACACTAGCTCGGATCCGCCCCCCCTCAGTGTCGCATGCATGCTCCGGTTTGATCCTCTGTTGTGTCATGTGTCAACTGTGCACCGTCTGCGGTGGCAGAAACCCGACTCGGCTGATGAGAAAGCAGCAATTGAGCTGGCTTCTTGTGGATCTGATCACTGTGTCAGGGTGTTTGCAGTCCGTGATACTTGAGGTATTTATGCAACATTGTGACTCTGAAATTTTGAGCAGATGCATCTATTTTGTTATCATGACATAGGCATATACGTCTAGATTTAGTGGACTAAAATCCTGTCAGTTCTTGGTGCCCTTGGCATCCTCCCTGATGTTGTAAAACTTTTATTGTTCTGTTTGTTGCTATATTGCAAAAATGTAAACCTTAGTTGACTGGTGAATGCAGTGCCTTGGCTTTTCAATCCAATCTGTTAAGCTCTAGCATGGGTACATTGTTGAATACCCTGTTCACAACTTTTGCTCCCTGTTAGACAGTTACTCCTACAACCATTCCAGCTGTGTTGCGGGGAAGCTTTCAGGCTCCAGCAGCAGTGCAGCAACTGAGTAAACAAGAAATGGTAAAGCAACAACCTCGAACCGCACTAGTTTTCTACTCAGCTTGCAAAACGATCATATATTATGGGAGAGAGGGAGTAGGATGCAAGGAAGTGAATCAGGGAATTTTCTAGATCAATTTGACAAAGGACCCTAATAGCTGGGGAACATCAGCTGGGAGGCCCTTCAGGGAACGTTTGCCCCGTACGCCAGATAACATTTCCGATTGACAAAAGGTTTGTTTGTTTCCGACTTGGGATCCGACACTGGAACTGAATACAACACGGAGTGAATCTGGCAGTTTTGTTGATGGGATCAACAAAAAGTTGGTATCAGACTTCTGAAGCTTTGGACTCTTGACAGCATCTAACAGAAAAGAATAGCTTTGCTTTTACCAGTACTGATCATTTCAACATTGATAGGAGCAAAGCTGCAAAGGAACATAAACTTCCATGCTTTATTGTTCCCTAATATGTCAAAGGTAAAAAAAAAAGATCACACTACATAATTGGCCATCTATATAACAGAAAAGAGTAGCTTTGCTTCACTAGTACGTACTGTGTAACAAATGATTGAAATTTGAGTTTATTGATTATGTGCGAAGTCCTATTTATACAAGAGTTTGGGACACCTCCACAGAGGCGCCTGATTACAAGAGATGGCAGTTGCCATGCGAGAAGGGCGCTTTGGACACTAATTACACGTGCCTAATCTAAGCGATGTCTGCTAATGACGGTCTTCGGCAGGGATGCTGCTTCGTTCCGTAACACGTACTTTACTGTATGCATCGTTACATACTTTGACTGCACAATAAGCTTCAACATAAAACACAGAAAGAATACTTGTAAAAGAGGGCATACGCAAACAGCCCAAACACGACTAGAGATGCGCGTCGCTCCCCCACCCGCTCCCACGCTCCTGCGACGCGTCGCTACGACGCCTGCAGCCACCGCTGTCCAGATCCTGGCCTCCTCCTCGCCGGCTTCTGCCCCCTCGTCCTCGCCGCGCTTCCCCCCCGGGTTCCCCTCGCCGCGGTACGCCGGATCTGCACTGGCCGCGGCCCTCTTCCCTCAGCTGGCGGGTCTTGTGTCAGATCCGCCTGCCCAAGCTAGCGCCCCGCCACTTGCCCCTGCTGCGGCTGCCCGGGTGGGACGGGTCCTGCTCGATCGGTAAGCTTCGCTGTTAATGCAGTCCTGCTGGAAGCCACTCCTCCACCCCCTATTCATGGCGCTCACCGGCCATGCCTTAAATCGCCGTCTGCCTGCTTCAAGTCGCTCTCTGCGCGTGCTGGTGCTTCGAGCCCTGCGCCCGCTGCTGAGGAGTCAAGGCGTTCGACGCTCTCTGCTGTGGAATCAAGGCGCGGCTCTGCCGCTGCTGCTGGCCGCGAGGCGGAGTGGCAGCTTGTTCAGCCAGCGTACTGGTGGAGAGAGCTCCCCACCCACCAGCATTCAAGACAGCGTGCGGTATCCCCTTATTCCCCCCCGGGCAGCGCGCCTTCGTCAAGCACAGAGACAGAGCATGCCATCGCTGCCTCCTCAAGGGCCACAGCAAAGTTGACTGCCGAAATCCCTTCACCTGCCTCCGCTGCCGGCAGATTGGTCACCGGGCGCGTTTCTGCTCCAACCCGTCTGCCGCCTCTGCTGCGCGCTGCCAGGCGCCGACTGCTGCATCTTCTCCAGCACCTGCAGCAGTTCGGAGGCCGTCGCCGCGGTCCCCGTCTCCCCCAGCCTCTGTCGTCATGTCGCGACAGCCCGTGCGCATCGGCGACCCGTCGCTGCGCCCAGAGGAGGGCCACGTCGTCGTCATCTCTACCCCAGAGATGGAGGCCAATGCTGCAAGACTCACTAGCCTGGGCGCCTTCATTTGGCTGGGTGGAAACCGGCCGTCCGTCAACGCGGCTGAGATCCGCGAGGCTCTTCAAGTGCAGTTCGGCATCGAGCGAGTCAAGGTCGTCCCTCACTACCCGGAAGATTTCTTCGCTCTGTTCGATTACCAGCATCACCGCGACAAGGTCACGGCGTCCCCAGGACGCTTCCGCCACGCCGGTCTCGACATCCATGCGGTGAACTGGAGGTTCGACGCCCAGGCGGATGTGGTGCAGGGCAACTTCCATGTCCATCTATGCATCGAAAGCATCCCGCTGAGTGCATGGAGCGACTCCGTGGCGGCGCAGGTGCTAGGCCCGAACACTTTCGTCCACTACTTCGACATCGCCACTCTGCGTCAGGAGGACGCCACATGCCTCAAGCTATGGGCGTGGTCGGCGAACCCTTCAGCCATTCCCAAGGTCCAGCATGTCACCTTCGCTCCCCAGGTCGCCACTGGTGTTGGAGGCGCTCCATCGACGTCCATCGGCCACGCTGGCGTCAGGAAGCGGGTGCTGGTCCATATGGACCTCCTTGAGGACTACACGCCAGACGCCTCGGGACGGATTCCCCGTCGGCCACGTACGCAGCCCTTCACTATCCGGCTGGGTGTGGTTGATGGCGAGTCGCGTCTCCGCGACAGGCAGGAGCCGGCTCCGCAGCGCCGGGACGACGACCGTCATCGCCGAGATGAAGACGACGACCGTGACAGGGAGGACCGGCGTGGCCGGGACGAGGACAGGCAGGCTTCCTCCTGGAGGGACCGCTTCTTCCGCAGCCGGTCCCGTGCCCCGACGCGTCGGTCAGAAGATAGTCGTGACGACCCCTTCCGCGGCGACCGTGATGGAAGAGATGGCAGACATGAAGACCGCAGGGATGGGCGTCGCCGCCGTGCTGGCATGGCCCCCTCGGATGGCCGCAAGATCTACCTCTGCCGCGTCCAGCGGCTGGCATCCGGCGAGGTGATCCCGGCTTCGGGTCGCCGTGCTCGTCATCGCCCTCAAGACTGCTCTCCAAGACTCGCTGCTACCGTCGTCTCAGAGTCGCGCGGCCGCTCTCCTCCACCGTCTCCGCGTACAACTTCCAGAGACATCGTCGAGATAGCCCCAGACTCCCCAGCTCTGTCTTGGCTGCGTCGCGCTGCTTGTCTGGGATCCAAGGTGCAGCCATCTCTCACTCTGGAGGTTCATGAAGCACCCAAGACCCCTGCTCCTGCGATCTTGCCCCCCCCCAGCTCCTGCTGACCTGCCCTCTGATGTGAGGCAGTACACTCCATCCCCCTGTTCGCCCTTGGCCAGGCTTGGAGCCTCTCTGGTGCTGGCTACTGTCTGTGAAGCTGACTGTGAAGAGGCTCAACATGGAGATGCCAGGCTTGGAGCCTCTCCGGTGCTGGCTGCTGTCTGTGAAGCTGACTGTGATGAGGCTCAACATGGAGATGCCACACCGAATCAGCTGTCTGGAGAGGCAACTGAAGAAGGAGAAGAAACCCCATTGTTCATCCCACGCATGCCAGCGCTGCTACCCTCACCATCTCCGCGATCAACGCCACCCAGAAGGCCAACAGCAAGACGCAAAACTTTGGCTGGGATCTCGGGTTTCCAGCTCACCCGGCGCAGTCCTCGCATCCAGGCAAAGAAGAGAGACATTCCCATCGCCAAGCTTGCTGAACAACTGCTTTGTCGTCGCATGGGCATCGTTTCTGAAGAGGGGCAAGTCACAGAAGCTGCCATCACCAAGTTTGCGGACATGTTCCAGGGGCGCTTGCCTGACATCACTATTGCGGCTTTGCGTGCTCTTTTCATGCTGGACTGTGATCTTGCCACGGCTGTAGAAGATGCCCTTGTGCTACATGGTGGTGAGGGAGGCCCTGATATGAGCGCGGCCACTGCCGGTGAAGCCTGAGCTCTGCTGCTCTGTCCAAGTGGTAGTCTAGTTTCCCATGTTAGATCGATCAAGTATTGTTTGTACGCCTGCTTGCAGTGGCACATGTGCGCTGTTGATGTTGGTCCTGGCGAGACCAAAGATAATTTGTACGTGTCTAGTTGGTCATAACTACTGTGATTGTCCTGATGATGGCTGTGTTTGCCCAGAGATGTCACCTGTGTTGCTATGTTAGACACAAATCTTTCAATCCTATCCTGGAATGTACGTGGGTTAAACTGCCCAGATTGTCGCGCGACCGTCCATGAAACCATCGCTTCTTCCTGCTGTCAACTTGTCTGCATCCAAGAGTCAAAGCTCCAACCTGTTGACCCCTTCTTGGCTGCATATCTAGGTGGACAACGCCTGAAGAGTTTTGCCCAAAGGCCGGCTGATGGTACAAAAGGCGGCATCTTGCTGCTTTGGGACGACTCAGCGGTCACGGTGACAAATGTGCAGATTGGAGTCTACTTCCTCTCCGCGACTGTGGCCATTAACAATTACGGCGGCGACAAATCTTTTAAGCTAACCACAGTGTATGGACCAACTCGTAGCATTAACAAAGATGCTTTCTATCTTGAGCTGACTTCAGAAAAGCCTACGCCTGGGACCAAATGGCTAGTAAATGGTGATTTCAATCAGATCTATCGGGCCAGGGACAAAAACCGAGCCAATGTGGATCGAAGCCGCCTCATGCGTTTCCGCAACGCCCTCAACACCTGTGAGCTCAAGGAGATTCACATGCAAAACGGGAAATTTACTTGGAGCAATGAACAAAGTAACCCGACGATGAGCAAGCTAGATAGCTTTTTTTGCAATGAAGAATGGGATATCGAGTTTGCCACGCACATTCTGCATGCCCTCTCCTCATCACTTTCGGACCACTGCCCCCTCCTTCTTGCTAATGATACTGGACCAAAGAAGCCTAAATCCTTCCGCTTTGAAAATTACTGGACAAAAATGCCGGGGTTTCAACGTGTCGTTTCCGAGGCATGGAATGAGATTTCCTGTCATGTTGAGCCATATCAGCGGCTTTTCCACAAGCTAAAGAGAACAGGCCAAAAACTGCGTTCCTGGAGCAAAACCCTCTTCTCAAATGCCAAGGTCCAGCTCCACATGGCTCTTGAGGTCATTCTTCGTCTTGACCTCGCTCAAGAGCAAAGAGAGCTAAGCCCGGAGGAAAGGGACCTTCGGAAAAGATTAAAAAGAAGGATAGTTGGCTTAGCGGTGCTCGAAAAATCCAGAAAGAGACAAAACTCGCGGATCACAAATCTTAAAGAAGGAGACGCCAACACCCACTATTTCCACCTTCGCGTCAATCACCGGAGGAGAAAAAAAATTATTCATCGCCTCAAACACAATCAGGGTTGGGTCACCTCTCATGAAGACAAAGAGAAGATTATTCACAGCCACTTCAAGAACATAGCCAAAAAAGGCCCTACACGTACCATCGATGTCAATTGGGGTCTGTTGCCAACTCCTAATTGCGATCTTCAGGGCTTGGATGAGGCATTCACTGAGGAGGAGGTCAAAGCTGCGGTGTTTGAGCTACCGGGTGACAAGGCGCCCGGACCGGATGGCTTCACGGGCACTTTCTTCAAAGCGTGTTGGAGCACAATCAAGCCCGACATCATGTTGGTAGTTAATCGTTTCTCCAACCTTCAGACTGCTCATCTTCACTGGTTGAACTCGGCTGATGTAGCTCTCGTCCCGAAGAAGGATGGGGCCGAGGATATTTCCGACTTCCGCCCTATAAGCCTAATCCATGCCATCGCAAAGCTCATTGCCAAGATGATGTCCAAAAGGCTAGCTCCCTATATGAATGATCTGGTCTCTCAAGCCCAAAGGGCTTTCATCAAGAGGAGATGTATTCACGACAATTTCATGTACGTGCGCAACCTGGCGAGACGCTTCCACCGCAATAAGACCCCGGCTCTTCTGTTCAAACTTGACATCAAGAAAGCGTTTGATTCAGTGCGTTGGGACTATCTCCTGGACTTGCTGAATCATCTAGGCTTCCCACCACGGTTTCGTGGCTGGGTATCTGCCCTCTTGTCTACAGCCTCATCGCGCGTTCTGCTCAATGGTGTACCGGGCAATCCCTTCCGACTTGGACGTGGACTCAGACAAGGGGACCCTCTGTCCCCACTCCTCTTTGTGTTGGCCATCGATGCATTGCATCACATACTGGAGAAGGCCACATCGCAAGGTCACCTTCATCCCATTGGCGGACAGGCTATGCCGATCCGAGCTTCACTTTACGCGGATGATGCTGCTGTCTTTATTGCCCCCCTCAAGGAGGACGTCAGTTTCTTCGCCGATGCCCTTAGGAGCTTTGGAGATATCTCTGGCCTGATGACAAATCGCTCCAAAAGCTTGGTGGCCCCAATTAGCTGTGACAATGTGGACCTTCCGGATATCCTTCAATCTTTTCCGTCTCAACAAACCACCTTCCCGATGAAGTATCTTGGTTTACCATTGTCTGTGAGGCGTCTAAAGAGAATTCACTATCAGCCTCTAGAGGACAAGATTGCGGCTCAGCTTACACCTTGGATGGGAAAGCATGTTGCAGCCCCTGGAAGGATGGTTCTTGTTAAGTCTGTGATCACGACCATCGCCATCTATTACATGACGGCTCTAAATCTTCCGGCTGAAGTTATGAAAAAGATTGATGCCCTCCGGCGTGCTTATTTATGGGCTGGTTGCGACAAGGTCACAGGTGGGAAATGTGAGATTAACTGGGATCAAGTTTGTAAGTCAAAGCTGCATGGTGGTCTTGGGATCCTAAATCTTCAAAAGTTTGCGGCTGCACTTCGTCTCCGTTGGTTGTGGTTTGACTGGCAGGACCCGATCAAGCCTTGGTCGGGCTTGGGCTCCCCTTGCGACAAGAATGATCAGAACATCTTCGCATCGGCCTCCAAGGTGCAGGTGGGTGATGGTCTTCGGGCCACTTTCTGGGAGTCAGCTTGGCTAGATGGCATCAGGCCTAAAGATATTGCTCCCAAAATTTTCGACATCTCCAAAAAGAAGAATTCTTCTGTTCACAAGGCTTTGCTCAATGGCTACTGGATCTCCCAGGTGAATGTTGCCTCGGGCATCTCCTCTGAGCACATCGTCCAGTTTGTTGCGCTTTGTGAAAGACTCGCCCACATCCAGTTAAACCCGGACAGGCCAGACTCCATCACTTGGAAACTCACCACTAATGACCATTACTCCACAGCCTCGGCATACAGGGCTCAGTTCCTGGGCTTGGTGGACACGGATATGAATCAAAATGTGTGGAAGAACTGGGCGCCCCCAAAATGTAAATTTTTCGCTTGGCTTGTTATCAACAATAGAGTTTGGACGGCTGACAGACTACTCCGCCGTGGGTGGCCGAATTGCAATCTCTGCCCGCTTTGCCAACAAGTCCAGGAATCGGCAGCACATCTCCTTTTCAAATGTCGGTACACCATTCGAGTTTGGGGCACGATCAAAGCCTGGCTTGCTCTTCATGATTTGCAGCCCGACGACTGGGTTGCTCTGGACTCCGTTAAGGATTGGTGGAGTCGGAATGCCACAAAGCAGACTCCGTCCAGAAGGCCGCTTGTCTCATTGATGATGCTCATCTCTTGGGAAATTTGGAAGGAACGTAACGCGAGAGTTTTTCGCAACACCGCAGTTCCGGTGGGAGTGTTGGTCGCCAAGGTCAAAGAGGAGTGCTCGCTTTGGAGCTTCGCAGGAGCAAAATATTTGAGTAACATTATGCCGCGAGAGTAATGTGTTGTATTTTGGCCTATGGCCTTCATCTGTAAACCTTCTCTCTTAATCAATGAAAATGGCAAATCTTTTGCCTCGTTTCAAAAAAAAAGACAATGTGGACATCACAGGAAGTAAGCAAGCCCCATAGTCAAGTACTGTAGGCCGCTGCACGTATGCTGGTAGGTAGCAACCAACATATACTACACTAGGGAAGGTTTCCCGATGGCCATAGGTGACAATCTTGTACACTTCAAACAAACCGGGAAGCCTTTGCATCTGGTGCATGCCAAGGTTGTGCTTTCCTTTCCTCTCTCAAGCAAGAAACAAAACAGTACTACTAATCTTGCCTTGCAAGGCAAAGATATGATGAATCCCAATTGGTTACCAACTCCAACAGTTAATGTGGTTGATGCCGTCAAACCACAGGGAAGAAGCAAAATTTTCCGTGTCTTGAAACTCTTGCTCAAAGATGCATGTCACCCAAGCAGCTGTTCTTGGGTTACAGACCTGAAGAAACTTGGCATAGTTTAGCCCTCAAGGCAAAGCAAGTCAGGGCTTACGGGGTGGGGCACTGGCCAGCCAGATATTACTACTAAAGAGCTTTGTTTCATTGAGACTGCAGGAATGATGAAACCTTCTAAATGGGAAGCAAGCAAGCAGAGGAGATCAAGAATCTCCTTCTCAAGATAATAATTCCCCTGGCCTTTCCCCTGGCAGGTTCTTTTATCTGCGGCCTCATAGCAGATAGAGCAATCAGGCACAGTGACCTAGGCTCGTCCGATAACTCGATTCAGTTGGATCAATCATCGTCAGACGGTTTGAGATTGATTCAAGGAGAGGAGGGAGGAGGAGAAATGGAGTCCCCGAATCCGGCGGCGTCGCGGAAGCTGGTGCAAGCCGAGACCCCCTACAGCACCGGCAGGCTCGTCGGCGGCGGCCACGCGAGGCAGGCTTCTCTTACTGAAGAAATCGCGGTGGCGCAGGACACCGAGAGCTCGTCGGAAGTTTCAGTCAACAACCAGAGGTTCCAGGACGCTGAGGGGACGTCCGCCGCCGGTGCCGAGGAGGTCGAGAGCCTCAAGCGCGTGGTGTCGGCCCTCGAAGAGCGAGCCGCCAGCATCGAGTCGCGGTTCCACGACTACTGTGACGCGAAGGAGCAGGAGTCGACGTACCAGAAGATGCAGATCATGTGCCTGGGGATGAAGCTGGAGCTGCTCGAGTCCCAGAACCAGCGGCTCGAGGCGGCCGCCACGGAGATCCGGGCGGCCGCCGAAGAGTTCGCCGCGATGCGGGCGGGCCTCGACGCGCTGCAGAGCAAGTTCAGGAAGGTCGCCAGGAAGAGCAGGCAAGAGTTCGACGCCATTGATGGAAGGATCCTGGCCTTGGATGCCCGGGAGGCAGAGATGGCGACGAGGTGCCGAGGCTTTGAGCAGCTCATGGCGGAGATGAAGGAGCTGGTTTTGCAGCTACAGAAGGGGAAAGGAACAGACAGCGAGGTACGTATTTTCTTGTTGCGCTTCGTCGACATTTCCTTCCATTTCCATCTGATCAAGATCTTTTTTGTGTGCTGTGCATGGCATAGAGCGTGGAGGTCGCCGTGGAGAGGAGCATGCGGAAGCTGTCGAGCAGCAAGGACCTTCTGGACGGGATGGAGGTGCTCCGGGACCGGTGGGCGGCGGACATGGAGGAGCTCATCTACCTCGGCTGGATCACGGCGTGGCTGCAGCACGACCTCCTGGTCAGCGACGGCGAGGGCGGCGCCCCCAAGGGCGCGGTGGCGATTGGGGACGACGACGATGGCACCCACCCGACGGCGGAGGGGCAGCGCAAGAAGGGGGAGAAGATGGTGGCGGTGGCCGCGCCGATCAACGAGGTGGAGCTCCGCAAGACGTCGTCCAACGCGTCGTCGTGCGCCGCGGGGGAGGAGTCGTGCATGGGGCTGGCGGGCTGCAGGACGGGAATCGGACGGCCGAGATTGCTCCGCAAGATCAGAGGGTGGGCCAGGGGAAAGGGCCCAAGCAAGCAAGAGCAGTGAGTCCTGAATAATTCATTGGTGCTGCTGATTAATTTGCTTGTGATCGCCCGTGAGAATAATGTATGTTTGGGTCAAATTGCGTTGTTGAGTAATAAATATGGTGCATATGATGTGTTTTTTTACACAGTTCAATCATGGATGCTGACATACACGCACATGCACATGCAAACATTGTTGGAAAAGGTTAAAATAAATCTAGCAAATGTGTCAGTGTAGGACTTGAACTTGGTGGGCAGCTATAGTTTGCATAAGATGTTGGATAACAGGACCAGCGGCTAGCTTGTGTTCAGATTTTTCTTTGACAAGAAGATGTCAATTACATCTTCATATGCACCCGGATAAATAGTAAATTTCAAAAAAAAAAAATAGAAAACAATTTAGTTTTGTGATAAACATTGTTGAATGTGCTACCAACATACAAAGTTTCATGATGGAGAAACATTCGGAGAGGCCTGGAGAAAAACAAAATTGATATTTCAACTGCTTAAAAAATTACCCTTTTGGATTTCTTTACACCGCAAAAATATTAGTGTGGGTAAAACATTCAGCAATGCTGATAAAAAATCAGATTTTTTATTTTTTTTCTATTTTTCTGATTTTACTGCATCTGAGTGCACAAACTCCATGCCAACTACACCTATCCTCTGTATCAACACAACTCAAGAGCTACTCAACGCATCGATGATTCACACAACTAACTTATTACAAAAGAAGAAGAAAAAATCTCAACCGAACTGCAAAAAGCGACAACAAAAACCATTAACGATGACAACCCAAGTAACATGATATGTGCTCCAATAACAACACCTTTAGAAAGGAAGGTAGACCCAACCACTTAGATTAGATCATGGGTTTTCACCCAGGGGTCTAAGTGAACACAATATGCAGTGCTACAAAGAGGTCGAATGATGGGAACATTTAACTGACCAGCCTACTTGTAAACGGCGGGCTGAGATCTGCACTGCATAGAGGCATAATAACAAGCAAATCGCACCGCAAAATACCAGAAGGGCAACGACATACCACACGCTGATTATATAATACAGCTTATAAAGTACTGTACTACTAATACAAGTTCCATACGTAGGTAGCGAGTGAACAACGGTAGCGAAACACACAGAGCAGAGCAGGTTCAACAAACTGTACAAAAAGGGCAACTAAAGCCGAATCAAGATGCTACATGATCGGCAGAATACTTCAGACATTACCAACATAGGCATCCTCCTGATGCGGCGCAGCACCGTTCCCACAAGCCTGCCGCTCGAGGGGCACTAGCCTGAGCCGGACAGTCCAGCGACGCGCACAGGCTGATTATTTTTGAAGCCCAGACCACCCGCGCCGCTGTTACCACCTGCAAAAGAGTAGGGGGCTGGGCAGTCACTAGGACAGTGCCCAAACTGATTACATCTGAAGCAGAAACCAAGGCTGCCGTTGCCGTTTCCAGCTGAAGAGCCATAGGAGGTGGCCTGCCCTGGACAGTCTCTAGCCCAGTGCCCAGGCTGATTGCACTTGCAGCACGGGCGAGCATTGGATGCAGAAGAGCCGTACGAAGTGGCCTGCCATGGACAGTCTCTAGCCCAGTGCCCAGGCTGATTGCACTTGCAGCACGGGTGAGCGATGGATGCAGAAGAGCCATATGAACCCGGCGTGAAGCCCCAACCTGTTGCCGGTAGCTGGATATCCATGGCTGCAGGGCAGTTCTGCACGTTGTGCCCAGTGGAGCCACATGTACTGCAGGCATATCGTGCTGCTGATGGTGCTGCATTAGGCATCCCGCCAGATACCTTAGCTTGCCGTCCGGCGTCTGAGTTGGTGAAACCAGCATTCACAGCAGTAGCAACACCATTCACACCAGGTGCTGAGCCTTGGCCATCCGCCCAAAGGCCGTCGAATGCTCCAAGATCAAAAATACGACTCTTGGTTGATGTGTGGTCCAATCTTTCAGCCTTCATGATGCTGACTTTCACACGCGCCTCATCACCGAAGGTTTCTTCCATGACTTTCAGCTTCAACAGAAATTGCTGATAACAGGCCCCATGTATTATTTCTGCAAATCGTGCGTCATCTAGATCTACATTTTTAATCATGAAAAGCTCTTCCGCTGAGAGGCCAATTATTTCCTGGCCAGCTTCTTGGAATGCAGTAGCATTGGTAGTCCCAGTGTGATCCTGGATCTTACACTGAAACAAGTATTGGTACTCACAATTTTGAGAGCTCTGCTGGCATTTGGGACAATGCCACATCCCATCACCATTATTTGTTACCTTTCTGTTGCAGCGCTTACCATTAAACTCCCTTGTGCAAGCTGGATAAGAAAATTTCTCAGTGTTGATGTGTGAAATTGTAGCTTCAACAGTGACCCAATCTGGCTGATCTGATCGCCCCAAGTTCTCGTCCTTGATCTGCGCAACTGTTTTTCGCATATACATCTTGACCACGCTTGAGATGTCCTGAGATAAAGAAGTGCAAACCGCTAATTTCCCTTCAGTTATGTACCACTGCATCAGCTTTTCTGCATCAGGCAAGTCTGGATTTATTTTTAACAAGCTTGAGCTGACTGTTCCCACAGTTTTGCCGTTGAATTCACAGATGCGGCCACCTTTCAAGGCAAGTATAGGATTAGAGCCAGAAATGCACATCGAGTGCAGCTGCTGACCTTCAGCATTACAGACATTTCCCCATAATGTTATTTCCACACTGCAACCAGACATGTCCTTCAGTTGAAGGGTTCTTTTCTGGGTTTCTGTGCCATCCTTCCGCATTATTATAACAGAAGGGCTAACTGATGTAACAACCCCAAGCAAATCAACCATGACTCCACTTTCCATACTTACTATTTCACTGATCTGTTGGAAATTGTATTGCTGCCAAGGGATGCCGCTGTCGTCACTGGAACAAATTTCTATAGATGTTGAACTATCCAAAATCAGTTCATACGCATTGTTTAAATGGTTAAACAACTTCTGTGCTGGTTTCAACAATCCTCCAGATATGAAATACACATTTCCAACAACAAGTTGGTCAGAGAACTGGGCAACCATCGAACCAAAGCATGTTGCACGAATTTCTCCACCCTGTGTATCAAGGAGATCAAAGGATAAGGCTCTCCCGTGGCAGCGATCAGTCTTTGCAGTGACCCTACCCTTGATTGTCCATTTACCTTGGTATGGGTTCAAGGCAGCGATAGGGATGACAGAAGGAGTGCCATTGTTAGGAACAGATCCTCTATTCACACATACTGGAGGTGGCTGCTCACACGAAAACTCTGCAGAGCGAGGGCCGAAGCTCCAACCAGTGGGACAAACTGCAGGCATTTCCCCTTGATGAGAGTTCAGTGAAAGCTGCTGCATCTTGGCATTTATTGTGTTTTGCTTTAGCACTGAACCATGAAGTCCACTGAACGGCAGATTGTTCACAGCATTTTCGGCCCTTGCGGCAATAGAAGAGCGCAACAGAGTCTGATCAGGAGAAAATGCCATGTCATTAATACCTTGCTCAGCCCTTGACCCATGGATGCCTAGGCTACCAGAACAGGATCTGATATTTGGTTGAGCAGCATTGACCAGATAACTTGAAGGACTCCCGATCAGTGTACACTCAGTTTGCACTACTTCAAGTTGGATAACAATGATGACTCTGGAACGAAAACCCAATATACATCAGAAATATTATAGAGTTGTCAATGGACAAGGCATATATAAGTAGCTCTACCAGAAGAGAAGTTTCAAGGAATGGACTCCATTTACTGTGGTGGGCTAAAAGTAACAGAGTAACACACTGAATGATATTGGTATGTAACATACTCCCTCCGTCCCATAATATAAGAGCGTTTTTGACACTACACTAGTGTAAAAAGCGTTTTTGACACTACACTAGTGTAAAATACGCTCTTATATTATGGGACGGAGGGAGGACATCCTAGTGAGAAACCGGTAGGATTAGAAGATACTAAAAAGAAAGTTATCATAATAGAAAAGATAGTTGGGAAAGTAGAGATTGCCGATAAAAGGGACCCTTATACTTTAGTAAAAAGCCTCCCTTCCACAACAAGAGCCCTGTCACCAGATTGTGGAGGCCGAGTGCTACATATCCCCGATCTTCAAACCATTATCCTACCCAAAGTATCTTGTTATGGATCAAGGTTAACATTTGGTATCAGATGGTTAGCAGTAGGGTTTACAATGCTCAGTAGTGAGCGCCATGATGTGGCGGGCTTCATGACTTCGCCCCCTAGGGCTTCCAACCTTCAAAGGCCACGAAGACCTGGAAGTCTGGAACCACTTCTAGTGTATTAGGGAAATCTGAACAGGAATTGGTAAGGAGTTTTGTCAACCGCTTCGGCTGTCAGTTTGGGAATGCCACTTTCTCCTCAGTGTGGCACTTTAGCTTGGCATGACCAGTGTGGCCCTGGGCAGGCTCTTCTACAAGAATGATCCTTTCAGGTTCAGGCTCCCAGGGATGGACATTATTCGATCATCGGTAATAGAAGCGGACATCACTACCCCTCAACAAGGTGGGTTCTAGAAATATAACCCCGGGTGCCAGCTGTCTAGCAAAAAGCGTTGCAATGTTATGGCCTAAAAGTATGGCACATCCAACGCAATTGGTATGTAACACATGTCCTAGTAAGAAACCAGCAGAATCAAAGAAGATACTAAAGATAGAGGCAATTGGAAAAAATATATGTTTAATTTAAAAAAAATGAGAGATAAGAGTTTGTTAAGACGGTAGAGACACTATTTTTGGTGGTCAAGTCAACTCTTCTCTCCCCATAAAAGGGACCCCATGTACTCCGCCAAAATCAAGCAATGGAATAAAGAGAAGATCTCTAAGCCTCAAACCTTCCCATCCACGCCAGGGAGTCACAGGAGTGTTGTTATGCATGTGTATATACATCATATTAATCTCGACAAATCAAAACAACATGTAATATCAGAGGAGCCACAATAACTAGACGAAGAAACTCGTATAAATCCACTCGGTAACAACTAACAGTCCTTGGTAACAATCAGAAGGCAAGTTCCCACATGAATGGGGAGAAAGAAATGAATCTGGAGGTTAGTTTGATGACACGACTGTTGAAGTGGTGGAGAGCATTATATTAAACAGCTATAGTGGTGGATACATAAGGTTTAAGAAGTCTATAGTCTATATTGTGGCGGATACATATTGTTTAAGAAGTCTATAGTCTAAATAATACGAATCAGATTGTGTATAAGGATGCAATATATTAGTAATATATACATAATAGGAATCAGATTGGCATAGTCCCCAATAGGCACTTTAATTGCTTTTACTCCCTCCATCCTAAAATAAGTGTCTTAACTTCGTACTAAGTTTAGTACTCCCTCCGTCCGGAAATACTTGTCGGAGGAATGGATGTATCTAGATGTATTTTTGTTTTAGATGCATCCATTTATATCCATTTCTAGGACAAGTATTTCCGGACGGAGGGGGTACAAATTTGTACTAAAGTTGAGACACTTATTTTGGGATGGAGGGAGTAATATTGTAACAGCATATACATACTTGATACTAGTACTATGGACATATTTATGATGAAAATTCTAGTATTCACATTGTCACATGAGCCATTCTCGAACCAAAAGGCAGGCGTGTCATTTATATTGGAAAAAAGTTCTCCAAAATGGTATAAAGCTAAACAAGCATGAAGGGTGGCGCGGACATTAAACCAACAAACAAAAGGTAAAACGTACAGGCAGAAGCCTAAGATCAGGAAAACAGAAGTCCTATCGAGCCAATAAACTTGTGCTGTCAGGTCACCTTGCGTGCAGCAAAAACATTATCTGATAATGGAGGGTTTGTGTGCTCTAAATGCACATCAAAACAATTGATTTGAACTCTAAACATAAATCTTTGTTTCTACACAAATAGACAAGGCTAGATCTCACACCCACAGCACAAATGCACAAATCAGTCTTCTAGTTTTGTACCAAATGAAGCAGCTAGGCTGGACACCTGCCCATCGGCGCCGTATATTGACTACATAACTCCGTTGCAACTTACTGTACTAAAATGTAAAAAGTTCGGCCCTTCACAGCAAAACCAGCACTCGCAAATGCGCATCATTAGCATGTAATGCAAGGAATCAACTACAAGCCCGCGGCGAGCGTGCATGCACCAGCCACAAAAGTACAGCCATAGATCTCGCGGAATACTGCTTGCGCAGTTACCGCATGGGGGAAATCGGCACAGGAAAACCGTGCAGAACCCTGGCATTTCACCCCATTTAGCAGTTAGCACACATATAAAGCACATCAAAACCCTAATCCATCTCGTGGGACAGTCAATGTAGATCGCGGGGGTTGGGCGGGAGAGCGATTGGCCGTCACCTTCGGCCGCAGACGGAGTTGCAGACGTAGTCGAGGACGCGTATGACGGTGCCTTCGCGGAGGCGGCCGGTCCTGACGAGGCTGTCGAGGGAGGGGACGAGGATCCCCTCCTGGGAGTGCACGCCGTCGGAGAGCAGGAAGCGGTACCGGTCCGAGCCGCCCGCCGAGGCGGGGGCGCCCACCACCTGCAGCACCGGGCGCAGGCCTCGCGCCAGTCGCGACATCGCCGCCACCGCGCCGTGGGTCAGGTCCACCTCCATAGCGCCTCCCCCCATGTCGCCTTGAGTGGGGCCCGAGAGAGGGCCTTGGCTTCTGGAAGAAGGTTGAGGGAGAGGAGCGAGAGGAGAGGAGAGGGTTCACGGGTGCGAATGTGAGAGAGCGAGGCTGTGGAGGGGTTTGGAACTGCGGAGGGGAGGATGGGGACGGGCTTGGGCGCAGTTATTGGTTGGGAGGGGGCGGTGGCTTACGAGGGAAGCCGTGGGTTGTGTCCCGAATTCCGAGGCGGGTCGTGCCGCGGGTGGGAGCAGACGCGTGTGTACCGCTTTGCGAGTGAACTATGGCGTGTCTGATTCTCAGGGGATGCAAGGTCCAGCTGCAATGGTTCTTGGCGGTGTTAGGCCCTTCCCAGTGTTTCAAGATGTACCGGTGCTAAGGATGTCACATAGGTAAAAAAATGATATAACAGAGCAATTAAAGAGGAAAGAGAGTATTAGGCCCCTCCCAATGCTTCATCTTATACAGATGCTAAGGCTGTCATGTAGGAAAAAGTCTGATGTGACAAGGTAATTAAGAGGAAAGAGATGAGTGTGGTGACTTAGGAATAAACAATGCCAAGCGTGAGAACCTAGACAAAACAATTAAATGAAAGAATACCACCAATGCATGAAGAACTTTAGTTGCGAAATCATTAAATGGAGGATGCTTAGCACCAATAAGTTAAGCACTTATGCATTAAAGGCTTTATTTGCTAAAGTTTTTAATGTGCTTAGCACCTCATGTAAGCACCAATGCATTGGAAGTAGCCTTAGAGCAAGTACAATAAAGCTAAGTCAGCGGGCTATAAGAATTAAACTAGTATATTTCTTCTTAGTTGGAGGAAAGAGAAGAGGAGAGAGAAGATAAGCGGGCTCTTCGTGAAGAGCCAGCTCTAGCACGTGCTCGTAGGCACTTTGTGAGAATGAAAGGTGGGCCACATAATAAAAAAGTAGTACACTCTTTTGATCTACTATTATACATGTTGGCTATAAGATGGGTTGTAAATGACATGGCATTGGCTTATAGCCAACAGCTGGCTGTATTATTAACCATGCTCTTATGGTGACCCTAGGAGAAAACGATGCTAAACGCGTGGTCATATGCAAAATGACTATCAACCAATGCATGAAGGTATTTTGGTGTTAAAATATTAAATGAGGGAAGTTTAGCTAAAAAGTTAAGCACCAATGCATTGGGAAGAGTAGTTGCTAAGCTTTTTGATGCATTTAGCACCTCACCTTAGCACCAATGCATTGGAAGAGGCCGCACGTTTCATTTGGATCCGCGCAGACAAAAATCATGGCTCAATGCGCTGACTTACATGACAAAAAATGGAGTCACAGAGAGTTCTACCCCTTAGGCGTATCTGATATAGTTGTACCAGCCATACTGCGGGAATTGTCAGATTTAGCTCCGACACACGTCGGGGCCTTGACCACGAGTACAAAGGTCATCGCCTCCTTCCGACGGATTTGCTCCTTGCCACCAAATGCCGTGTCTGGATCAGGCGTTGGCGACGACAGAAGAATCCTCAAATTCCATCCCATGAAGGCGTTGGTATGTGGTCCTGGGCACCACAAGCACGCCACAACACCACATATCTTAGCATCAATAGAGAAGACAGACGCCATCGTAGGCGCGGACACAACACCATAGTGCCAACCGGCAGAAACAAGGCCCCCGGACGAACCGGAGCCAGAAGAGGCGAACCTCATGGTGGCGGCCAATGGTCCAGGCGACGACTGATGATGGCACGACCACGTGGACGAATTGGGGCTGACCGAGGCAGCCCTGTTGCTGAAGACTTGTGGGCCAGATGATGGTAGGGCGCGAAATAACCTTGAGGAAGAATCGCAGCTGGTGGATATGAGCCTCCTTGTGGCCAGTGGCGTAGGCAGGCTGGCTCCACACCCAGGGTCAGCTTCAGTGCTACAGTAGCAAACAGTAACATTTCATCTAGAATTAACAAAACAACCTACTGCCACGCCCCGGGCCAATGCCCCTGTTGCCCGGAGCCTAGCTACGCCACTGCTTGTGGCGGTCGGTGGACCATGCGGTCGCTCGTGGCGGCAGTGGCATCCCACAGTCGACCCACATCGCGGGCCAGGGTTGTCTTCTTGCAAGGCGAGGCGACGCTCACGACCGCGACGCCCGACCTCTGCCACGGCGGCGCCTGACGCTACAGAGAAGGAGGAAGGAGGCAGGAGGTGGGAGCACAATAACAGGAAATATGAGATCGCTACGGTTGTACAGGGGTGACACGGCGGTGGCCAATAATGCGTGCTCCCTCACTCTGCCACCTCCCCATTCGCTCGATCGTTCGACCTTTGACTTTTCTAAAAAAGTTAATGGGGTTTTTACTTATTTTTAAATGTTTATGAGTTTTAAAAATGTTCATGATTTTTTTTAAAAAAAATACTAAGTTTTTAGCCAATTAAAAAGAGCGAGAATTTAAAAAATGATTTAAATAGATGTTCTGTATAAATGCTTCACCATACTATTACGTATTCTCATTTAGTTTTTTATCTATCTAGAAGTGGAGTAGAATTACCTCGTTGATGACTAATGATCATATGTCTGTAATGCAATGTACGTCACATAATAGGTACTCCCTCCGTAAACTAATATAAGAGTGTTTAGAATACTAAAGTAGTGATCTAAACACTCTTATATTAGTTTACAGAGGGAATACTATTCTTCTACCTTTCCCAGATAGTCGATGCCTATTCACAGCTACCACCTTCACACCAAAGAAGAGTCTGACTAAATGCTTTATTTCAAGTTCAAGCATTTGAAAATATTCACGGTTTTGGAAAAAGTATGTGGATTCAAAAAATGTTCACAAATTTAAGAAAATATTCACGGGTTTGAAAAAGTCTGTCGGTTTTAAAAAAGTTGGCATATCTTAATATGGGAAAAGTTTGCTCATTTGACAATTGAACATGAAGAGTTCGCAAATTTGAAAATGTTCCCATATTTGAAAAATGATCACAAAATGAAAAACTAGATTTTTTTTAGAAAGGATGAAAAACAAAGAGGTTTTTAAAATAATAATAATAATTATATAAAAACCAAATAAACTGGTAGAAAACCCCAACTGAAAAACGTAGAAACCAGCTGAATGTAAGCTTTTTTTTAGTAACAGTTGAATGTAAGCTTCTAAAGTAGCTCCCCACAAAAGAAAAGAACTAAGCTTCTAGTACCTCCCAAAACCTAAACTAGCAGAAGATTATATGGGCAGGCCCAATAGGGGATACGCCCATTTTCAAATTCATGAACATTTTTTTGAAAATCATGAATATTTATTTAAATCATGAACATTTTTAGAATTCATGAACAATTTACATAAATGCACGAATATTTTTCAAAATTGCGAACATAGTTTTTGAAACACATAAGCATTGTATGAATTGGCGAACAATTTTTTAAATTTGGGAACAATTTCTTAAATTCCTAATCATTATTTTTGTTTTGTTGAACATTTTTTGCAATGCATGAACCATTTTTGAAGAGATGATTTTTCGAAATTTGGAAAGAATTTTTGTAATTTACAAACATTTTCTAACAATTCATGAGAATTTGTTTCAAATTAATAGACTTTTTTATTTCAAACAATTTTTTGCAAAATCTTGAGCATTTTTAAGGGTATGCAAACATGTTTGAAAAATCACAAACATTTTATGATTTTTTGAACATTTCTTAGAATAATGAACATTTTATTGAATTCATATGCATTTTAGGATTTAATGATTTTGTTTTTCAAAATGCACATTCTTATATAATCCCGAGTCATTTTAAATAGAAAAGAAAAAATACTATAAGAGCGAATTTAAAAAACAGGGGGCGGCACATGGGAAGGCCCAAAAGGGAGCGTGCGTACCCTCCTGTACGCGAAGTCCTTTATATAGGAATGGCGCATTCTTGTTTAGTTTGGTTTTTTCTTTTTCTTCTTTTCTGTTTATTTCCCATTTTTCCTTTTAAATTTCAAGAATATTTTTCGAACTTTGTGAAAATTTTCAAAGCCTTGATTTGTTTTGTATTTGTGACCATTTTTTAAATACTTGAACAATTTCTGAATTTACGAACATATTTTCCAGATCAGCGAGCATTTTTTGAATTTTCAAATGTTTGTAAAATTTCTTGGAAATCTTATAAAACTTGGGAGTTTTTTGGAATTCAAAAATCGTTTTTAAAATTCAGGAATATTTTGGAGATTTAAAAAAATCGAATATGTGAACAAATTTTTCAAAATTCAAAATTTATTTTGATATCCTAAATTATTTGAAGGAAGTAAAAATCAAAACATAAAAAAACAAATTTTAAACTTGAAAAAACGAAATATAAAAAACAGGCGTTTCCCGCTCGGCACATGAGCCGTTCCAAAAACTCCAGCGGGGGAGTGGGGGTGCGCGTTTCCTCACTATTCAGCGTGTAGGTCGCTGAATAAGAGCACTCTAGTTGCGAGTCATATTAGTCTCGCTTACACCGCGGCGCAACTTTGCCGACCTTATACGGGCTGCGAGGATATTTTTTGTCTGTTCCTTTTATTGTTCCTTTTACTGTTTTACACTGGTTTTCTTCGGCTTTCTATTCTTTATTCAGATTTTACACATCTTCTTCTTATTATTTTATTTTCTGCATTGGTTTTCTGTGTTTCTTTCTTCGGTTTTCACCGGTTTTCTTCTATTTTTTTTTAACACAAGTCTATTTTTTGAATGCACATAGTAAAAAAAAATGTATACTTCAGGAACATTTTAAGTACATTTTTTATATCTTTTGAAATATATGTTTTGATGTCTACTTTTATCATATGCATCTTACATTTCTCATATACATCTAAAACTTTTTTATATACATGTAATATTTTTTGAATACATGTTTACACCATTTTTGAAATAATTATCATTTTTTTAAATGCACGTTGAAACAAATTTTGGAATGATACAAAACATTTTTAAACCGCGAGATTATTTTTCTTGTATTAACATTTTTTTCAAGTGTCATATACATATCTTGAAACTCGTGAACATTTTCTTGAATGGTACAACACACTTTTTTACTTGCACGGATATTTTTTACATTGTATATTTTTTGAAAAATCTCATGTCCATTTTTTATACACTTGAATATTTTGGAATGATCAAATATATTTTTAGATTATTACACATATTTTTAAAAAGTTTAGTGAACATTTTTTCATTGCATGAATAGTTTTTAGATATGCCATGAACACTTTTGAAAAATTAACTAAATGTTTTTTCATAATACATCTATTTAGTTTTTAAAATACAAAAAATATAAAAAAGAAAACACGTGTTTTAACGTCAGCATGATGAAACCATGACTGCTATGTCGACCTAGTACGGACTCCCTGTAGCGTTATAAGCGCCGAATATGGAATGACTGTAACTAGTATTTTAAGGAGCTCAGCCTAGTAGCCACGGAATCCCATCAAAAAAGAAGGGTTTCGAACTGCAAAACCAATTCAGCTCCTGCGTGTGAAAATAATTTTTCAAATGTCAAAAAAATCTCAACAAATATGTTATGCATTCTTAGTCACACCCAAATGCAACTTGCAAAGTTGTAAGAAAAAAAGTTAAGCATTTTGGTCTGTACAAAAAAAAATCAAACACCAAATGTCACCCTAAATTTGTTTTTTTCACAGACGAAAAACTATCTACTTTGCCCGCAGTCTGATCTTTTTTTTCATTGATTCTAATATTATAGAAAATTTTCATTTGTCTCTATAAGTCCTGCAATACAGTTCATGTATCTCTTCCTGTGGTGCAAGAAAACAACTTTTAGAATGTAGTTATGCGTTTCAAATTTCTGTTGGATTCAACATGTAAAGACATATAATCCCTATGTTTATCTATTCACATGTTTTCGAAATCCTCTGATCGCCTCTTTGATTCGTAGAAAAAGTGGAGAAAAAAATATACTAATAGAATTTTTCTTTTTGTGTGACTATTTGTCCATTTGGTTCAAAGGAAAGGAGAAAAAAGAGAGGAAATTTTCTATTGGTTCAAAAGGGTATTTTTTGCCATTGTCAATTTTTCGGTGCGGTCCAAAATGCCATGATTCGTAAAGTGGTTGATTTTCGCTAATCGTGACACGAATGTGATGGTTGTGCATTTTACTCCTTGGAACTTGTTGTGAAATGTCTATCGAGATGACCAATATGAGGAACTTTTGTGGCATAATAATGTCTTAATCTCATGTTGATATGGTTTGACTTGTATTTCACAATTGTTATATTATTAGGATTCATCTATTTAATTATACTAGATGATGCCTCACACGTTGTTGCGGGAATGTTTTGCAATGTTTCAATGAGATTTTGGTTAAGTGGAACATGAATAATTAAAATAATAATTTTTTAAATAATATAAGAATTAAATGTAAATAGCATAATACGTTGGAATTTACAATGCATGCATGTTTGCATGTTGAGGTGGATTTTTATTATGCATAGTTGTATGTTAAGGTGGGTCTTTTCCCACGCATGTTAAATGATGAGGTTGTCATGCTTGCATGTTGAGAGAATATGTTAGTGGCGACTAACTATTTAAATATAGAAGATTCCTACAAATCAAGCACCATAGTTTATAGATCTTCGTCATCTAACAAAGGAACCCACTTGATAAATTACCTGCCCTCAAGTTTAGATTTTCGTTAGTGAATTTTTCGATAAAGGCTGCCACCCTCACAAGGATCATAAATCCCCACAACCAGTTGCCAAAAATATCGGGCACACTTTATGGGTATAAATTCGAAGGTTGTTGAACAGTACATCACACCGCACGGGCAAACTTCCACTTAAAAAATAGGTGTTTAATTTACTCTTCATGGTGGCAAACGACACAAGCTTACGACCCAGCCAATTTCAGTATGTAACGTTGCTCCCTAATATAAAAACCAGATGAAAATCTTCATTCATAGAGTTATTTTGAGCTTCCTTAATTCTTTATTGTCTATAAGGACATCACTATACAGAATTCAACATTCAAGTCTCATCGGACTCACTAGCCATCTACAGAGCAGCCACAAAGTGCACCATTGGGGACGGATCCACGGTCTTATTCTGGACGGATTGGTGGCTTCAAGAGGGACGCATACATGATATCCTGCCAAACATATTTGGTGTCGTCAAGAAGAGCTCAACAAAAGTAAGGACAATGAGGCAAGCTAAGTCAGGACAATGGTGGTGTGATGTGTCGCCCAACATGAACGCCCAGGCCATACAAGAGTTCATACAATTGGTCGACCGACTACGGAGTATCCAACTAGTGGACGGGATTGACGACAAAGTTGTCTGGTCTTGGGAAGGAGATGGCTTGTTCTCGGCTCGGTCAGCTTATCGAGCTCATTTTGCTGCACGTATTGAGTCCGCAGGAGCAATGGAGATTTGGAAGTCCAGAGCACCGGCAACGTGCAAGTTCTTTTCCTGGCTGGCGGCGCGAAAAGATGTTGGACGGCGGACAGATTGCAGCGACATTTATTGCCACATCCGGCGGCATGCCCGTTCTGCGATCAGGAGCTAGAAACGATCGATCACCTGCTCCTTGGATGTGTTCTCGCTCGACAAATATGGTCCGTCATTATGGGCAACTGGGGAAAGCCTCATTGGACTCCGGAGCCGGAGGCTGAGCTCGTTCGATGGTGGACTTCCCTTAACATCGAGAAGACCAAGAGGAAGGAAGCATGGACAGTGATCACTTTAGTGGCTTGGACATTGTGGAAACATATGAACGACATCGTGTTCAATGGAGCTTCCCCATCTGTTAGCATGGTCCTCCGGCAGATCGAGGCAGAGGAACAGAACTGGAGGGTTGTGGCCCTGCTGAGGGAGGCAAGATCACACCCAACTAGGTTAGACCGGTTGAGTGGTAGCAAGTAGTTAGCATGCGGTCTCGGGCTCGTGCATCCGTGGGTTGTGTTGTAACGTTGTAAAAATCCGCCATCTTGGCATCTTCTATCTATGATCTCGATACGTCTGCTTGACGTATCCTTGAAAAAAAAGGATATCACTATAGGGAAGTGTCGTGTATAAAGAATGTACAGAAAAAAGTAGCCTGTTGCGAATTCAATCTAAATACATTTGACTCATTTGACAATTGGATATGCTTCAAACTTATGAGCAGTTCATTCCATACTTTCAGAATAGGACCTAGTAAGTCCCTACGTGTCAGGTTCATCTTCGCCCAGGACCAAGGCGAACATTGCATATTTATGTCTAACGATTCTTTATAGTCCTAGGTATTGCACTCAGAGAGGAGTGAACTACAGCCAGTTATCCTCTCAGAGGCTATCGACTAACAAAGAGCCAAATACTAGGAAAAAGAATTCCTTGATGTTCACCAGCCGAAGATCCTGAAGACTCAAATCACCCTGACTTTTGGGGTGGCACAAGACACTCCACTTAGCAAGGCGATATTTCTATTAGTGAACACTGATGAAGTATCAGAGATGTATACCTTACAAGTGCGGATGGACTGTATCAACCTACAAATGGCCTAGTGTCCCTTTAGTCCCGCGGCAAGCCATACCGAGGTAGTTATTCAGACGAGATAATGATGACCACCCTAACTTCAGGATTCTATCAGAACCAGAGGTAATGGCCTAGTTTGCTGAGGGATCGGATCACATCTCTAGTTTTTTTAGCACCTATCCCTCACCAAACAAGAGAAAAATGACCTCTATTTGCGCACGAAATTGCTTGGGCGCATGATTCATATAGCTTTCAATATTTCTTCTCCAAATAGCATTGAAACGTTATTTGGGACGTGGTTAACTGGAGTATACTCAGCTATTGCGGCATAAATTCGGATAGGAGTATGTGGTTTATTGTGGGCTATATGAAACTATATAAATGATATGATCTTTAGCAGACAAAATATTTTAAATTTGTTGCAGGTCATCTTCAGAGCTACAACGTGGATCCATACGTGGTCCTTACTTACTCCTATGGACTCCAGGGAGCCTATGGTTACTGGATGCAACCGTTGGGAGATGGTCGCGCGGGATATCTTCAACCGGTTTGAATGGCGACCCATTAATAGGGTAGATGTTTAGTCATCGTATTCTGTTTCTATGCTGGTTGTGGCTTTATGATTTCAGATTTTTTGTTTTATTTTGCTCCGTTTGTGAGCTGAACTTGTTCTAGACTTTATATTTCTTTGGCACTTTTTAATAATATGGCCGTATGCATCTTGCGGATGCAGAGGCCGGAGGTGATCCTCCTTCTAAAAAAAAGTTTTGTAGCACTAACACACTGGCCTTGCTCTAGCCTAGCCAGCAGGGCAGCCCAGCCTACAGGCAGATGCTTCGTGCTAGCAATAATCAAACACGCCTTTAATTTGATGCTCCTCTGACTCACTTCCTTTGTCCTTGATTTGGGTGTGGACTTGTGGGACTGCGGGGGTTTACCCTGTGAAGGAGTAGTTTCAGTTTATTCAGGAACAACTCGTGTCAGTTCTCCATATTTTCTGAATGTCTATTTTTTTCTTTTTATTCAAAAAAAGGGACTCTCCGGTCTCTGCATCAAAAAGATGCATACAACCAACTTATATAAATAAGCAAACAGGTTCAACAAAGGTCCGACAATCTGAACGAAAGGAATTCCTTTCAGTCGCGAGGTACAACTGATATCCCCCCTGCTCTGTCTCACGACTCAGTGTTTTTTTTTCATAGTTTCTTTTTTTGTGTGTGAAAAATCTACACTTCGTGGAAGCATGGTTGATGATGTTTAACACAAACTCTGCTTGAAATGATGATGTGATTGCTGAGCTCGTAAATGAGACAAGGCAAGGAGACTAAACAATAAATATATACCTGATCCCGTTTGAATCGCAACATTGTGTTATCAGATTCCTTAATCTAATCATGTCAAAAAAAAGTTTCATTGATGTAGTGAAATTGGGGGCTATTTTTTTATATGAAATGAAAGGTGCATCATGCTCTTATATATTTCAAAACGGACCGTAGCCCGAAGACCAAAGGTCAATTACATGAAGCTTTTCTATTACGCACCATGGTGCAAAGGCCATAAGCAGCCTAAAGAACGGGAAAAGAAGGAAAGGGAGAAACATGGAAAAAGGTTAAACGAAAGAAGGACCTAGGCCAGAAACCAAGCTTATGCACCCATTGTAACATTGGGGGCTAATTAGAGATGATATCACTCTGATGAATGATGCTATGAGTGGTACTGCTAGAATGGATGTATAGGATGAGATGTGGCTGAGCGATAGAGGCTTCTCTAGGCACCGGGTGTGGTCTGTTGTTTTCGCTTTTCTGATTAGTGGGCTGTAAAAAAAAAACCCCTTTCTATAATGAAACGGCAGAGCTCTTGTTGTTCTTCTCAAAAGGAAATTGGGAGCTAAGTCAGAAAAAGGAGAGCAAACAAACCACACGGCTCGACTTGGTTGCCGAGCTTCACATCATATTCGTCTGGTGAGAATCAAACACTTCCCCACTGTTTGAGCGAAAACATTGAAATGACCTTTTGCACTTTTATTCCACGTCGGACAACAAGCATGCATGCATGAAATGTTTACATTTGCTTGACACACATACCAATTATTCCTGGACAATAGGAGATGAATTCATCCTTACGTCTATGATCACACACACATCACATGCCACGCCCACACTTGTAGTGTATATCCGCACGTGGTCCCCCATCCTCTATTCTCAATTGACGAACGCGCAGCGCTTCCGGACTTCCCCCTTGTAGGGGTCCGTTATCACCCTGATGTTCCCCATCTTGATCATCGAATTCGCGAAGGCCTTGAAGAAGGCGTCCTGGCTTCCGGCGAACCGGTCGACGATGGGCGCTGTCGTCCCCACTGCGAGTGGGTCTGACTTGAGCTCCTGGTCAGACTGAAGGAAGCCGCGGTTCACCTCGAGGCTCGTGAAGTAGTTCTTGTCGAACTTATCGGGCGTCGTCGGGTCGAGGTCGTTCAGGGACCTCCCGTCGCCGTTCTGTGGGCATCGCTGGGACAGGAAGGCCCTGTAGCCCGGGTTGAGGGTCGGGTCGGGCCGGTTCGTTGCGCTGAAGTTGTACAGCCGGTCCGTGACGAACTGGCATTGCACGCGGCCGAAAGTGTGCGCGCCTAGGGAGGGACACAGTTGAAACAGAGTCAAGGTTGTCTAAAAAAAAGTTGAAACGGAGTCAAAGTTAATGTTCTCTCTTCGGACGTACGTGCCTTGTGCATGTGCGCGAGCTTGGTTGGTTACCTGAGAGGGCGACGAGGTCGGTCGTATCGTCGAGCGTGGCGTTTCTGAACTTCTCTTTAAGGTCTTTGAGGCCGTCGAACGGGCCTGGTAGTTTCCCGGCTTCGAAAAAGTTGGACGTGAAGCCGTCCAGCCTCCCCAGCAACACGCTCCACCCGGGTCCTCCGGACTGCATATAGTACATGCCAACTTAGTTAGCATCATGCTCATGCACCTGTTCGATCACTGTACGTAACTAGGAGTAGGTGGTAGCACGTACCAGCTGGACCGATATCTCGGCGGCGATGGCGAGGATGTCGGCGCAGGAGACGACGCCGGGGCAGGCGGCCTCGAGGGCGGCCTTGGCGGCGTCGACGACGTTGTAGCCGCGCGCCGAGCCCTTGTTGGGAATGGCGTCCTGCTCCGTCTCCATCCCGTTGAAGGTGTTCAGCAGCAGCGAGCCGTCGCAGCCCTGCACGAAGCAGTCGTGGAAGTGGAGCCGGATCAGGCTGGCGAAGATGCGAGGGTCCGACTTGTGCGCCTGCACCAGCACCCCCTGCACGATCTTGTACGCGTCCGGGCACGTGCAGTCGTAGTAGTCCACGCACAGGTCTGCCGCCGCCGCCCCGCCGGCGTGGAGGACGCAGACGGCCGCCAGCAGCGCGGCCAAGGTGGCGGCGCCGAGGGCGACTGGGGATGAAGAAGAAGAAGAATCCATGTTGCTAAGAGGCTGATGAAGTGATGAACACTGAGGAAGCGGGGGCTGGATTTATAGGCCAAGTTCTAACTCGATGGTTTTAGCATGCATGCGTTCTCGAGGTTGTTTTGTTTTACGTAAGTATACTTTGGCGGGGTAGGATAGAGTTTTGAATGGATGGATAGATGCGCTCCAACCCCAATCGACAACTTGCAGAAGAGGGAGCAATCAGTTGAGCTCCGTGGACTACTTTTCAAACTTGTTCACGATACTTTCTTTGATGTTTCCGATTGAATGAGTGAGCGTGACTGAATAATGTCGCTAGCTATGGCAACTCTCACATGCTTGCAAACGTATGTGCGGCGTGTCTGCGGTTCAGTCATGTGTTGGGTGGTGTATCGTGTTCAAGTAGTGGCGAGATGAAGAAACATTGTTTTCGGCCTCCAATCCAAATTAATTGTCGTAGGTCTAGTACAACTTTTGAATTGGAGGGAGTAGCTAGTTTGGACTTTGGAGCACTGGTATATATTTATGGTTTAGTTTTCTCCAAAGCCTGTTCCTGAATCATATGTGTATGTATTTCATGTATCTTATCTGTCAAGTAGCTTCAGAATTATTTTGAAGGTTATCTTTAGAGCTACATGATGGATCCATATGTGGTGCTTTTTGCAACATCCGAAGGATCAAGGGCCTATGGCCTTTGGGTGGAGCCGATGAAAGATGATAGCGCGGGATACGTCCAACCATTTTGAATGACAGTCTAGTCATTAATATGTTGTGTTTAAGTCATGAAACCAAATCTTGCTATCTTAGACCTTGTTTTTACTTTGTAATAGTATATGTTTGGATGTTTGCTACCCTCTCCATTCACAAATATAAGATGTTCCAACTTTTTATTGAATCGGATGTATATAGAGTTATAGATACGTTTTAATATGTTCACTTATTTCACTATTTCAGCCCGTATGTAGTTTATATTAAAATATTCAAAACATCATATATTTGTGAGCGGAGGGAATACGATATTTTGATAAATATAGCTATGTGCATGGAATGATAGACAGGCCGATGGTTAACCTCCCTTTTGAAAAAAAATCTATCTCATGGACAACCAGAGGCAGGGATATCTTAGCAGATTTTTCCTCTCCCTTACCATTAATATCTCATCAACCAAAGACTGAATGTGACTGCAATTCTTGAGGGAATGTGAAGGCATCAACATTCACATATATTGGATATTCCAAACCCAGTCAGTACCTTCGTCAAGACAAAAGATCGGCGTGAGCTGTATATATAGACGAAATTCCTTCCTTCTCCATGCGATGACGACTGCTGTCACATTCTCCATAAATGCAACGTCCATGTTATTGTGCTAACATGATTACAAGTAACTTTAGGAGTACTATTTTCCCTCACAAATGCAGCGTTCCTAAGAGACATGCATGGAGTATAACTTATCGAAAAAACTAAATAGTACGGAGCCCCCCCCCCCCTCTCCTCCAAACAACAAAAAAAGCATAAGGAGTGTGATCGTTGTGTCTCCCTCCATTTTATAATGTAGTGCAAATAGTTTTTTTTAAGTCAAACCTCACGACTTTGATCAAGTTTGTAGAGAAACAACATTTACATCTACAATGCCAAACATATCAAGAGGTTTAAACATCTTATAATAATGAACTGAGTGAATATATATATGCATGCATAAGTACATGACACTTGGTACGTGGGCTACAGTTACATTTTTGTCGTATGAGTGGATGACACATGCTAGGGACCAACGTATGAATGCCATCCATGTCTGGCCGGAGAGGTGGAGTGCACGCACAACATTGCTATCGTGAAGTAGAGCTGCAACCGTAGCATTAAGGCTCGCTGGCCTCGTTGGCACATACGAGTACATGATCAATCTCATCATCTTTCGTACTGTTTCCTCTACAATCAATGATTTGAGGCTGCTTTGTACAGGACGGAGTGCGGACAAACAACCAATATGGTTCACGGGATCACGTGAAGCTGTAGTTATCTGAGTAGTAGAATCATACTGCCAGCCAGTTTGGTTGTTGGTCACATGTTGATTGTGAGAAAGTAAGTATTGTCGGTCAGGGTCGGTACCAAAACTAGCGAGCCACTGGTTACCTCGGTTCACGGTATTGTTTTCATGTGCTCCTCCGTCCTAAAATAAGTGTTTTAATCTTAATACTAAGTGAAGTACAATTTTATACTAAACTTAGCATAAAGTTGACACACTTATTATGAGATGGAGGTGAGTTACACAACGCGTAGGGCAGCAATTTGTATCTTACTGAATTTGTTCGGCAAAGATGCTAGACCGCAGAAAACAAACTAAAATATCTGACAAAAGAGTTACCTGTCATTGATTATCATGGTGACTCGGCTCGACATCGGCTTGAGCTTGGCTCGAGAGCTCAAGCCTAGTATTTCTTTTATGAAAGGCATTTTTATTAACTCAAAATATAGCATTAAGAGTCGCCTCAAATTGACTTATCATGGTGACTCGACTCAACATTGGCTTGAGCTCGACTCGAGCCTAGATTTTTTCAAGGGAGGTTTTTTTTGCTCGGCTCGAACCTAGCTAGCAAGGCAATCCACATCGTTTCTCATGAAATCCGTACTGCGCTAGTTTCTCATGTCAGTAGCACTGCTCCAACGCAGGAGGTGACAACGATGCTAGTGGGGCACCTAGGAAACAGACTCGCATCGCTAGCTCTAGGTGAATTTGTAAAATGGGGAAGAAGGGTATTTCATTTTGAAAGTCAACCATTTCTGTAACCCGAACAAGGAAGCAGGGCATAGCATTCTAGTGACAACATTCCTACTTTAATTATCACTTCCGGTGCCGGCGGGGCCAATTACAATGTTATTAACCTATCAAAACTTTAATACAACCTTTTTAATCGTGCAGGAGGTGGAGACCCAATATTATACTAGCATCTCTTTTGGTTCTTCGATCATCCAGAGGTGTATATTCTCATTCCGCCTTTGGGATCTTGAGAGTAGATCATGTCTTATGTTAGGAAATCCGAATCAATCCAAAGGCTCCTACCTAGTGGCTTGCAAGCCTTAACTAGACATGCTAAGGTGTAATGTTTCCATCTTTTCTCATAACAATCAAGAGGATGTATGAACTTGGGATGGAAGAAGCTGAGTACAGCCAAGGTTAGGATGTGTGCGACCTAGCTGTGAGGGTGGTTGGTGGATAATAGTACCTACAATACAATTCGAGTGATAACCAATCTACGGTATCATTAAAATATATAATATGATTCACCTATGATCTCGGTACAAGAGACAAGCTCACATTTGGTATCAAAGCCTCCTCGTCCTAGGTCCTTAAACACAACGTCAAAATATCCTAATTCAGAAATGCTTGTGTCAGCAAGCAATGCATGAACTCACATAATTAACATGGACTAAAGGTTCAAGGATCACTGAGACGACATGATCAAGGTCGTGCACAAGATGATAAACATGACAGGCAAGCTGGATGCCATCATCAGATCGATGACATTTGGGACGAGCTCGGTGTCAACACTAGGAAAATCCGGTTGGATCTTGACAAGGTGCCGAGAATTGCCAAGGCGTGAAGTCAATGAATACGATGATGCCGCACATAAAATCTTGAAGCAACTTTGTGGCCCCATTTGATGACTTTAGCACCAACAAGGAACATCGGGGAAGGCACATAACACTTACACTCCTCTGGCCAAACATGTGGATGACACACAAAAAAATCCACCCCGCTGCACATGTTTGTTAGATTGCATGATTTACTATTACTTTTGGTATGGGTTCTTGGGTTGAACTTCCCTATTTTGATGACACCAATTTGATGCTATGTCAAGCCCATTTTGAAGATTATTTCGTGATGTGGGCAAGGCCTTGGAATATGTGGGTTTCCATTGCTTCTTGTTAGTTTTATGGTGTTGCAAAGCCTTGGATAAGTCAGTGCAACGCAGTGTGCCGGTGCCAATTGGGACGGATTATGTCATCTACTGCAAAGCCAATTTAGCCGTAACCAACAGGGGATCTTGATTCCTCATTTGTTCCATGTTTCTAAGACTTCGATAGGATTATGTGGACCGTTTTCAGAATTGTATGTGCACCAAATTGCCTATGAACCAGCTCCTGGTCTACTTCACTACAACATGTGCTTCCCCGATGGTATCAAGCTCATAGTGCAAGCACTATATATACATAACCCCCAAGACTTGGATTCAACCTAACGGGCTCATGTTGCTTGATAAGGAATTGGGAGAAGAATGACAATCATTAGCATGCATAACCTCATAGCTACCTCCTTCCGTTATCTCATGACCTACAACCACGAGCATCTGAAGAGTGCAAAACTCCATCATACCACTTCTGGAAAAGATAAATGGTCTGCTCCGTAAGCTTATAGGAAACTGTGTGGTCTTTATTTTGTCTGTGATGTGAAATGAGCTAGAGATCATCACTACTAGGGAAAACCCTAGCAGTAGCGTGGGTATTTTGCCTATCAGTAGCGCGGGACGACGCGCTATTGATAAGGTGCTACAGCTAACGTGTAGCAGTAGTGCCTGTCATCCCACACTACTGCTATACATGGCTAGCAGTAAGTCGCCTTAGTGAAGAGCGCTGGTGCTAATATCTGCAGCGCTTTTTAGCAGGAAGCGCTACTGGTAAGGCGGCGCTGCTGCTAACTTTGTTCCCCTCGCTACTGCTAGTTTTATTAATTTTTTTCTGCATATTTATTTTGTATTTGAATAGGCTTTATACAATAATCTTTAGCATATCATACACATACAAATGTAATCATAGCATATACATACAACTAGTCTCATCAAATCATGTCATCATTATAATCATCATCCAACACAAAGTGGTCTCTCGTCATCATCTCGAAAATAGCAATACAAGTATCGATTACTTGCAACTACATCATCATCCATCTAAACAATGATATACGCGAGAAGAGCTATCACTTTGAGTGAGAGCGGAACTATGCAGTACATGAGTTCGTATCCCTCTCTCGCATTAGCATGAACCTAAACTAACTACTTCCTGTCGCTCGGAAACCGGAAACCGGTACACCTGAGCCTGACACTCCAGCCACTCGTCGTATATATACTTCTAGCGTAGCACTTCTTTGCCATCGATGATCTATGCACCTGCATCGTCACATGAGTCGATGATATGCAACATATATAGTTGAGCAACAGAAAGAGACAAACTTGGCAAAAATAGAAGCAACATATCATAAGCATAAATAACAAAGTTGATCGTACCCAAAATGCCCTAACTAGAGTGATCGTCGCTAGTCGAGGAGGACGGTTTAATTACATCACAAATAAAGTTTCATCGTGCATAACTCAAAGTTTCGTCATACAGAAAGTATGGACTAAATGGACACATTGTCATATATCGACAACCACTCCAACATGTCGTGCCATCCATCCAAGTCAGGGAGATAGTCCCCGAGCCTAGTGAAAGGCTTCAGGTCGAGACGTTGAGAGGCTACCCGTGTTCGGACGTCTTCTCGCCACATTTGTACTTCTTTGTAGAACATCTCTGTTTTTCCGATGACCTCCCTCATGATGATTTGGGCAAGTTCGCGCTGGATGTGATAGAACTCAGCTCGAAGTCGATGGTCCTCGATATCTCCTATGTTCTTTGCCCATTGCAGAATATGGGCATCGCCAGATGTAGGTGACATGCGAAGGTTCTGGTGATCCCGTCTGTACTCCAGCATGTGGTGTAGGACATAGAATCCATCATTAAGAGAATCACTTGGTTGCTGGATGCAGCAGAAGTCGGTCTTATGGACGAAGGCGGGCCTTCCATTCCTTCTCTTCTTGTCCTTGACCTCTCCACCCCGTGCGTCGTAGTAAAACATAGCACTGTCGAGAACATCCTTGATGTGGGTGTAATCCTTTTTGTTAATGTTCTTCGACGAGTCCAAATAAAGAGCATGGGAGTATCGGGGGTAGATGATGATGAGGACGGCGCGCCCGCCACTGCGCAAAATAAGTACACCTCAAATTAATTAGCCTCCACCGTGCAAATGAATGATTGAAATCGAAGGAAGGATATCCGCGCGGATGACTTACAGGGGATGATAAGGCACGATAATCACCTCTTTGTCCTTATTGGCGAGCATAAAATTGATGATGTATTCCCTCGCGTATTCACGGTGCTTTGCGCAGACTCCCAAGAAGCCCTCGCGCATGAAGTACGGGTCAGCGACACAGATATGAGGTATCTGCTCAACCCCGATGATGTAGTTCATGTGCAAGGCATAAAGGCGGACAAACGTAAAATCCAGCTTCTTCACGTGAAACATGTCGAATATGTAATCGAATCGAAGGAAGAACTTCTCTGCGGGGAATGTGTCGACGTACGACAATTGCCGCGGAACATTAACCACGTAGAGTGGGTATCCTGGATCTTTCGAGGCCTCAAGCCTTTCTCTATCCGCAGCACATCGTCATGAAGTCTCCTTAGATCGCCGAATCTGGCCCCTAGCGCTGCTGCAGGTAGGATTGGTGGACCGGGGATATGCCATTTATCCGCACCGGGGATATCTATACGGTCTTGAACCCGAGGCTGCTGAGGCGGCTGGATCATAGAATCGGCTTTTTTCCTTTCCTCGATCTCTTCCTAGACTTCTTTACTACCAGAAGGTCATCCATAATACGTTCAGCCTCCGGAGATGGCAATTCAGCCTCCATAATATGTCTCAGTCCCCGATGCGACCGGTGGGCCCAGCAACAACATCGGTTGATCGTCGGCAAGGCACAAAAATTCGTCTGCCGCCAGGTAGACGTCGTCGCAATAACCAGAACCCTGTCCTTCATCGTTGCTAGCCATGTTTCCTACGATTAAATCTAGTCAATTAATTGTAGACCTAATAAAATGAATAATGACATAAAAAGGCCTATGTTTTGCAAGAACGTTGACTCCTTCCCGGTGCGGCAAATCCCGGGCACTCGATATGTCCTAGTTTGTAGCACAAGTCATGCCGAAATTCACGGAAAATTTTGGCATGACCTTTGCTAAAAAGTGGACAAATCGAGAACCTAAAATTTGCTGGAACGGAAATGAATCAACATTCCGGCAAAACATAAGCCACTCAGCTTCATTCCCTGAAAACAACAAAAGGCCACTTGGGCACAATCGAACCACTTCAATGAGAAGATATAACATGACCACTTCAATGAAAAGATATAATCAACAATAAAAGTCTAGGAAGGGATCATCTTTAAAATAAAACTTGCCTAAATTCTTTTCCTAAAAAAATAGTGGTCGAAAATAATTTTTTCCTCTAACCTAGCGAACCTAGTTAAACCTAACGAACCAAATTAACCTAGCTAGTTAGTTAATCTAGCTTGTTAACCTAGTTTACCTAGATAATTAACCTAATTAAACTAGTTAGCCTAGCTAGTTCTCTGTCAAAGCCCTAAATAAATTTTTCCTTAACCTAGATAATTAACCTAATTAAACTAGTTAACCTAACTAGTTCTCTATGAAAGCACTAACTACATTTTTGCACTAACCTAGAAAATTAACCTAATTAAACTAGTTAACCTAGCTAGTTAGTATGTCCAATGTTTGTGCAATGCATCAAAGAGAGAGAGAGAGAGAGAGAGAGAGAGAGAGAGAGAGAGAGAGAGAGAGAGAGAGAGAGGAGGGGTGCTTACAGACGATGGCTCCGGTGGTGGCGAGGGAGGCAGGGGCGTCTCTGGTGACGACGAGGGAGGCATGGGCGTCGAGGGTGGCTCCGGTGGCACCGAGGGAGGCTCTGGTGGCGTTGATGAGGCCGCGCGGCTCCGGTGGCGTTGGGGGCGGCTCTGGTGGCGTCGACGGCGCGTGGCTCTGGTGGCTCCGGGGGCGTCGACGTCGGCGAAGTGGGGCGACGACGAATTGGGGACACGGCGACGAAGTGGGGGCGAGGGATTTGGCGGAGAAGTGGTGGCCGGGTGGAGGGAAAACCGCTGGTTAAGTGAAACATAGAGGTAACGCGTTAAGGGAAACGCGCTATAGCTAAGTTAGCTATAGCGCGTTTCACAAAACGCGCTGCTGCTAAGCCTGTCTCTTTTTCTCCCTTTCCCATCTATTTTTCTTTACATTTTATTTTTTCCTTTATCCTTTTTCTATTTCTTTCATTTTCATTTACTTTTCTATTTGTTGTTCGATTTATTTTCTTTTTGTTAGTAGTAGCGCCTTTCTACGTAAACGCGCTGCTACAATAGATATAGCGGTAGCGCGGTTTAAACAAGAACGCTGCTACTATGTGTAGCTTATAGCCTTAGTCGTGAGAATTTTAGTTGTAGCGCGTTTATAGTTAGGCGCGCTACTGCTACGTTTGTATCTGTAGCGTCCTTATCCTGCACGCGCTACTGCTATTTAGCACTAACGCCCTTGTTTAACAAGTGCTACTGCTAAAGGTCTGTGTATAAGGTTTTCCCTAGTAGTGCATTAGTGTGCAAGCTTTCAGTTTATCTACAGTTGTGCAAGAGATGATTGATCACTATTGCACTTCGTCATATGCATCTTATGAATTGGCTAACAGTGGACGTCTCAACCCTGGATTCTTTATGTGCAACTGCTCTAGGTAATTACGATTAGTTAGCACCTATGTCCAAATGCAGGGCCATTCTCTTTACTTCTTGGCAGACTCTAGCATAACATATTTGGCTCTGCTAACTCATCTTTGAGGAATCCAGACTATCAAACCCTTGATAGTTACTATCACCGGAGGATCTCAACTTAGTACAAAATCATGTTCAACACTACACTTGCACTTGTGCTAGTCACTCCCACAACACCAATTTTCGCCTTGTAATCCTTGGTGCTTATGAGGCTATTATTGTTCTCGACTGGCTTCTTATCCACTGCCCAATGCAGGATGATTGGTTGCTGAGATGGGTTGTGTTTCATTACAAGGAGGGTTCATCACCTAAAAATCACGTTGCTCTAACTATTATGTCCATCAATCCTCTTATTTCTTCTGGATCACCACACATTCCTACTTCTCTACAACTGATATTAGACAAGCATTTTGAGGTGTTTGCTACTCCCCAGCGGCCCCTTTCAAGGTGCAATGCCACTTGCCGCCAGTAGAGTATCAACACATTTGAAAGATAAAAAATGAAGCACAAGTTGGTTAGTTCCTAAAACATGTTTGTCATCTCTTGTTTATATTGGACAAAAAGAACGAATGTAGTTAGAGAATGGTAGATGGCTAGATGAAATTAAATGCTAGCTCTTATCATCAAAGGCAAATACCCATCGCTAGTCATTGATGATTTGTTAGATGAGCTATCTAGAGTTGCATTGTTCTCTAAACTAGACTTGAAAGCTGGCTATTATCATATTCGTTTGGCCCTGGAGAAGAATAAAACAACATTTCAAACACATAAATAAACATTAAAAATTCAGAGTGATGGCTTTGCTTTAACATGTGCACCAGCCACAAAAATATTTTCGATGACGTTGAAACATGTAATTTAGCAGACGAGGTTTTATGTTGCAATGGTCAGACAACCTATATGTTGCATTTAAGGGAAATCCAACAAGGAGAAAAGCGACCGATCTACTTGCACTGCTTGGTTGACGGGAAATGATGCCCTGCTTTAGTGTGTGAAATCACTTCATTTTCATGGAATTCGTGTTAGTATTATCGTGTTTTCACCAATACTGTCATGTGGGACACATGGTTATTCATTTTTTTGGATCTATTTCTCCATAAAGTTAGAATGATTTGAATTTATACAATTAATTGTTTGGTATCACTTGATTCAGTCACATATATACCAATCCACTTCTAAGTAGTGCGAGCATTTGTTTTAGATAAAAGGTGCAAGGGGCGCTCGACTTTAAATTAATAAAGCCAACGACAAGTACAAAGTCTTACAACGAAATAACAAATTTGGACCAACATAGGCATGGGATAGAGCCCGAATAAACTGAAAGAACTAAGTTAGGCTTCATCCGAATCACTTCGATTGATGGCGTGGAGACGTTTGATAGCACGATGAACTCGAGTGCCAGCTTCACTGTCCTGACTCTTCCCTAGAGGGCTCCATTAACCATTTCTGAAAGAGTAAAGACCATTTAAAGATGTAATTAGCTGAAAGAATAAAGAGCATGAGTTTGTATGAACATTATTTTGAAAAATTAATGCCACGATCCAGTAAATTCCACTAAATTGTCCAGTGCTTTCAACATCACACCGTTTTTGCTGCAAAAATTAATCACATTTTTTAGTTGTATAAATATTTTTCCAGATATTGTGAAGTCCAACTTTTCTAACTTTGGCTGGTAATAATAGATAAAAAAGAATTTGTTGGAAAAAAACTCCGCCAAATTTGCCATGAAAAATATATTTTACAAGGTTCTGTATTAATGCATGCCTACAAATAGTTGTGAAAGATATGTACCTAATAATAAAGTACGGCGTGTTTCTTCGTTTTTTTGTAGCCAGCTTTCGAGTCTAGTTTAGAGAACCATGCAACTCCACATATGAGACACAGCGTACCTAATCTGGAGTTGCATGGTACTATATGAGACTATGTGAACATATCTATATCTATAAAAACAAAAAAAACATATCTATATCTATACCTAATAATAAAGCATGGTGCGTTTCTTCGATTTTTTTGTCCCCTCCTTTCCCGACGATGGGCGATTATTATTTACGGGAAAGGAGGGGAAGCGAGTTCAACGCATTGCTAGAAAACCCACTATATTCGCCCGTCATCGAAAAAAGTGTTATGAGGCAAAAACCTAAACAACACCAAAATAGACTAGCCCTATTACTTGGCAGAAAAACCAACAGTCCAACAAACATAGGGACACACAAAACAGTCTTCAAGATACGACATAAACCCAGGGCTCGCAAAAAACTAAGGAGATTGAAGACATAGAAGAAGCTGTGTGCAAGACATCACTCTCCCCTGATTGGCTCCTTCGATGCATCACAAAGCCTCATAAGCGATATAGCACTTGTGCAGATCATCTCAGCTCCAGCACGAAGCATCTTCACGCCGCCCTCCTTTTGCAGCCCTGGCCAATACAACAAAAAAGAATAATTAGTAAACGCACTCTCAAAGGGTTTTTTGATCATTTTGTTCTCAAATGTGGCCTGATTTCCAGCCAGCCAAATGGCCCAGGTGACACCAGCCAAACCAACAGTGAATAATATTTTCCGGACCGGCAAGAACGAATGACACCAAGCATAAAATTGCCAATGGTTGTTTGGAAAAATATCCCTTCCCAACATCACTCCAATTGATCTCCACACCACCTTGGCCACTGGACAAGTGAAAAATAAATCCTAGGAAGTTTCGACTTCCTTACAGAAAGAGTAGATGGGATTCCCCGGCTAGCGGCATAGTTTCACTACTTGCATAGTAAGGAGAGTGTTTT
This sequence comes from Aegilops umbellulata, assembly GCA_032464435.1. NCBI lineage: Eukaryota > Viridiplantae > Streptophyta > Magnoliopsida > Poales > Poaceae > Aegilops > Aegilops umbellulata. The sequence goes on along the minus strand of CP136054.1, from coordinate 93,323,086 downwards.
GGAATAATTGCTATCGGAATATTTGAATTTTGAGGGGTATTTTTGTTGGGGAACGTAGTAATTTCAAAATTTTCCCTACGCACACGCAAGATCATGGTGATGCATAGCAACGAGAAGGGAGAGTGTTGTCTACGTACCCTCGTAGACCGAAAGCGGAAGCGTTATATCAACGCGGTTGATGTAGTCGTACGTCTTCATAATCCGACCGATCCAAGCACCGTTACTCCGGCACCTCCGAGTTCTTGGCACACGTTCAGCTCGATGACGATCCCCGGGCTCCGATCCAGCAAAGCGTCGGGGAGGAGTTCCGTCAGCACGACGGCGTGGTGACGATCTTGATGTTCTACTGTCGCAGGGCTTCGCCTAAGCACCGCTACAATATGACCGAGGTGGAATATGGTGGAGGGGGGCACCGCACACGGCTAAGGAACGATCACGAAGATCAACTTGTGTGTCTTGGGGTGCCCCCCTGCCCCCGTATATAAAGGAGCAAGGGGGAGGCCGGCCGGCCTAGAGAGGCGCGCCAAGGGAGGGGGGAGTCCTCCTCCTAGTAGGAGTAGGACTCCCCTTTCCTAGTCCAACTAGGAAGGAGGAAGGGGGAAGGAAAGAGAGGGAGAGGAAGAGGGAAAGGGGGGGCCGCGCCCCCCCTCCTTGTCCAATTCGGACTCCTCATGGGGGGGGGGGGGCGCCACCTCCTGGCGCAGCCCTCTCTCTCCCCTCGTGGCCCAATAGGCCCATTACTTCCCCGGGGGGTTCCGGTAACCCCTCCGGCACTCCGGTAATATCCGAAACCTCTCGAAACCATTCCGATGTCCGAACATATCCGTCCAATATATCAATCTTTATGTCTCGACCATTCCGAGACTCCTCGTCATGTCCGTGATCACATCCGGGACTCCGAACTACTTCGGTACATCAAAATGCATAAACTCATAATAACTGTCATCGTAACCTTAAGCGTGCGGACCCTACGGTTCGAGAACAATGTAGACATGACCGAGACACGTCTCCGGTCAATAACCAATAGCGGGACCTAGATGCCCATATTGGCTCCTACATATTCTACGAAGATCTTTATCGGTCAGACCGCATAACAATATACGTTGTTCCCTTTGTCATCGGTATGTTACTTGCCCGAGATTCGATCGTCGGTATCCAATACCTAGTTCAATCTCGTTACCGGCAAGTCTCTTTACTCGTTCCGTAATACATCATCCCGCAACTAACTCATTAGTTGCAATGCTTGCAAGGCTTATGTGATGTGCATTACCGAGAAGGCCCTGAGATACCTCTCCGACATTCGGAGTGACAAATCCTAATCTTGAAATACGCCAACCCAACAAATACTTTCGGAGACACCTGTAGAGCACCTTTATAATCACTCAGTTACGTTGTGACGTTTGGTAGCACACAAAGTGTTCCTACGGTAAACGGGAGTTGCATAATCTCATAGTCAAAGGAACATGTATAAGTCATGAACAAAAGCAATAGCAACATACTAAACGATCGGGTGCTAAGCTATTGGAATGGGTCATGTCAATCAGATCATTCAACTAATGATGTGACCTTGTTAATCAAATGACAACTCCTTTGTCTATGGTTAGGAAACTTAACCATCTTTGATTAACAAGCTAGTCAAGTAGAGGCATACTAGTGACACTCTGTTTGTCTATATATCCACACATGTATTATGTTTCCGGTTAATACAATTCTAGCATGAATAATAAACATTTATCATGATATGTAAGGAAATAAATAATAACTTTATTATTGCCTCTAGGGCATATTTCCTTCAGTCTCCCACTTGCACTAGAGTCAATAATCTAGATTACACAGTAGTGATTCTAACACCCATGGAGTCTTGGTGCTGATCATGTTTTGCCCGTGGAAGAGGCTTAGTCAACGGGTCTGCTACATTCAGATCCGTATGTATCTTGCAAATCTCTATGTCTCCCACCTGGACCAAGTCCCGGATGGAATTGACGCGTCTCTTGATGTGCTTTGTTCTCTTGTGAAATCTGGATTCCTTTGCCAAGGCTATTGCTCCAGTATTGTCACAAAAGATTTTCATTGGACCCGATGCACTAGGTATTACACCTAGATCGGATATGAACTCCTTCATCCAGACTCCTTCATTTGCTGCTTCTGAAGCAGCTATGTATTCCGCTTCACATGTAGATCCCGCCACGACGCTTTGTTTAGAACTGCACCAACTGACAGCTCCACCGTTTAATGTAAATATGTATCCGGTTTGCGATTTCGAATCGTCCGGATCAGTGTCAAAGCTTGCATCAACGTAACCCTTTACGATGAGCTCTTTGTCACCTCCATACACGAGAAACATTTCCTTAGTCCTTTTCAGGTACTTCAGGATATTCTTGACCGCTGTCCAGTGATCCACTCCTGGATTACTTTGGTACCTCCCTGCTAAACTTATAGCAAGGCACACATCAGTTCTGGTACACATCATTGCATACATGATAGAGCCTATGGCTGAAGCATAGGGAACATCTTTCATCTTCTCTCTATCTTCTGCAGTGGTCGGGCATTGAGTCTGACTCAACTTCACACCTTGCAATACAGGCAAGAACCCCTTCTTTGCGTGATCCATTTTGAACTTCTTCAAAATCTTGTCAAGGTATGTGCTTTGTGAAAGTCCAATTAAGCGTCTTGATCTATCTCTATAGATCTTAATGCCCAATATGTAAGCAGCTTCACCGAGGTCTTTCATTGAAAAACTCTTATTCAAATATCCCTTTATGCTATCCAGAAATTCTATATCATTTCCAGTCAGTAATATGTCATCTACATATAATATCAGAAATGCTACAGAGCTCCCACTCACTTTCTTGTAAATACAGGCTTCTCCAAAAGTCTGTATAAACCCAAATGCTTTGATCACACTATCAAAACGTTTATTCCAACTCCGAGATGCTTGCACCAGTCCATAAATGGATCGCTGGAGCTTGCATACTTTGTTAGCTCCCTTTGGATCGATAAAACCTTCTGGTTGCATCATATACAACTCTTCTTCCAGAAACCCATTCAGGAATGCAGTCTTTACATCCATTTGCCAAATTTCATAATCATAAAATGCGGCAATTGCTAACATGATTCGGACAAACTTAAGCATCGCTACGGGTGAGAAGGTCTCATCGTAGTCAATCCCTTGAACTTGTCGAAACCCCTTTGCGACAAGTCGAGCTTTGTAGACAGTAACATTACCGTCGGCGTCAGTCTTCTTCTTAAAGATCCACTTGTTCTCTATTGCTTGCCGACCCTCGGGCAAGTCAACCAAAGTCCACACTTTGTTTTCATACATGGATCCCATCTCAGATTTCATGGCTTCCAGCCATTTTGCGGAATCTGGGCTCACCATCGCTTCTTCATAGTTCGTAGGTTCGTCATGATCTAGTAGCATGATTTCCAGAATAGGACTGCCGTACCACTCTGGCGCGGATCTCACTCTGGTTGATCTACGAGGTTCAGCAGTTACTTGATCTGAAGTTTCATGATCATCATCATTATCTTCTTATCTGATTGGTGTAGACGTCACAGAAACCGGTTCCTGTGATGAACTACTTTCCAATAAGGGAGCAGGTACAGTTACCTCGTCAAGTTCTACTTTCCTCCCACTCACTTCTTTCGAGAGAAACTCCTTCTATAGAAAGGATCCATTTTTAGCAACAAATGTCTTGCCTTCGGATCTGTGATAGAAGGTGTACCCAACTGTTTCCTTTGGGTATCCTATGAAGACACATTTCCCCGATTTGGGTTCGAGCTTATCAGGTTGAAGCTTTTTCACATAAGCATCGCAGCCCCAAACTTTAAGAAACGACAGCTTTGGTTTCTTGCTAAACCATAGTTCATAAGGCGTCGTCTCAACGGATTTTGACGGTGTCCTATTTAACGTGAATGCAGCCGTCTCTAGAGCATAACCCCAAAACGATAGCGGTAAATCTGTAAGAGACATCATAGATCGCACCATGTCTAGTAAAGTGCGATTACGACGTTCGGACACACCATTGCGCTGTGGTGTTCCGGGTGGCGTGAGTTGCGAAACTATTCCGCATTGTTTCAAATGTAGACCAAACTCGTAACTCAAATATTCTCCTCCACGATCAGATCGTAGAAACTTTATTTTCTTGTTACGATGATTTTCAACTTCACTCTGAAATTCTTTGAACTTTTCAAATGTTTCAGACTTGTGTTTCATTAAGTAGATATACCCATATCTGCTTAAATCATCTGTGAAGGTGAGAAAATAACGATATCCGCCACGAGCCTCAACATTCATTGGACCACATACATCTGTATGTATGATTTCCAACAAATCTGTTACTCTCTCCATAGTACCGGAGAACGGTGTTTTAGTCATCTTGCCCATGAGGCACGGTTCGCAAGTGCCAAGTGATTCATAATCAAGTGACTCCAAAAGTCCATCAGTATGGAGTTTCTTCATGCGCTTTATACCGATATGACCTAAACGGCAATGCCACAAATAAGTTGCACTATCATTATCAACTCTGCATCTTTTGACTTCAACATTATGAATATGTGTATCACTACTATCGAGATTCATCAAAAATAGACCACTCTTCAAAGGTGCATGACCATAAAAGATATTATTCATATAAATAGAACAACCATTATTCTCTGATTTAAATGAATAACCGTCTCGCATCAAACAAGATCCAGATATAATGTTCATGCTCAACGCTGGCACCAAATAACAATTATTTAGGTCTAATACTAATCCCGAAGGTAGATGTAGAGGTAGCGTGCCGACTGCGATCACATCGACTTTGGAACCGTTTCCCACGCGCATCGTCACCTCGTCCTTTGCCAGTGTTCGCTTAATCCGTAGTCCCTATTTCGAGTTGCAAATATTAGCAACAGAACCAGTATCAAATACCCAGGTGCTACTGCGAGCTCTAGTAAGGTACACATCAATAACATGTATATCACATATACCTTTGTTCACCTTGCCATCCTTCTTGTCCGCTAGATACTTGGGGCAGTTCCGCTTCCAGTGACCAGTCTGCTTGCAGTAGAAGCACTCAGTTTCAGGCTTAGGTCCAGACTTGGGTTTCTTCTCTTGAGCAGCAACTTGTTTGCTATTCTTCTTGAAGTTCCCCTTCTTCTTCCCTTTGCCCTTCTTCTTGAAGCTGGTGGTTTTATTGACCATCAACACTTGATGCTCCTTCTTGATTTCTACCTCCGCAGCCTTTAGCATTGCGAAGAGCTCGGGCATAGTCTTATCTATCCCTTGCATATTATAGTTCATCACGAAGCCTTTGTAGCTTGGTGGCAGTGATTGAAGAATTCTGTCAATGACACAATCATCCGGAAGATTAACTCCCAGTTGACTCAAGTGATTGTAATACCCAGACATTCTGAGTATGTGCTCACTGACAGACCCATTCTCTTCCATCTTGCAGCTATAGAACTTATTGGAGACCTCATATCTCTCAATCCGGGCATTCTGTTTGAATATCAACTTCAACTCCTGGAACATCTCATATGCTCCATGGTTCTCAAACCGTCGTTGAAGTCCCGGTTCTAAGCCGTAAAGCATGGCACACTGAACTATCGAGTAGTCATCAGCTTTGCTCTGCCAGACGTTCATAACATCTGGTGTTGCTCCAGCAGCAGGCCTGGCACCTAGCGGTGCATCCAGGACGTAATTCTTCTGTGCATCAATGAGGATAATCCTCAAGTTACGGACCCAGTCCGTGTAATTGCTACCATCATCTTTCAACTTTGCTTTCTCAAGGAACGCATTAAAATTCAACGGAACAACAACACGAGCCATCTATCTATAATTAACATAAACAAGCAAGATACTATCAGGGACTAAGTTCATGATAAATTTAAGTTCAATTAATCATATTACTTAAGAACTCCCACTTAGATAGACATCCCTCTAATCTTCTAAGTGATCACGTGATCCAAATCAAACTAAACCATAACCGATCATCACGTGAAATGGATTAGTTCTCAATGGTGAACATCATCATGTTGATCATATCTACTATATGATTCACGCTCGACCTTTCGCTCTCCGTGTTCCGAGGCCATATCTGCATATGCTAGGCTCGTCAAGTATAACCCGAGTATTCCGCGTGTGCAAAACTGGCTTGCACCCGTTGTAGATGGACGTAGAGCTTATCACACCAGATCATCACGTGGTGTCTGGGCACGACGAACTTTGGCGACGGTGCATACTCGGGGAGAACACTTCTTGATAATTTAGTGAGAGATCATCTTATAATGCTACCGTCAATCAAAGCAAGATAAGATGCATAAAAGATAAACATCACATGCAAATCAATATAAGTGATATGATATGGTCATCATCATCTTGTGCTTCGTGATCTCCATCTCTGCAGCACCATCATGATCACCATCGTCACCGGCGCGACACCTTGATCTCCATCGTAGCATCGTTGTCGTCTCGCCAATCTTATGCTTCTACGACTATCGCTACCGCTTAGTGATAAAGTAAAGCATTACAGGGCGATTGCATTGCATACAATAAAGCGACAACCATACGGCTCCTGCCGGTTGCCGATAACTCGGTTACAAAACATGATCATCTCATACAATAAAATATAGCATCATGTCTTGACCATATCACATCACAACATGCCCTGCAAAAACAAGTTAGACGTCCTCTACTTTGTTTGTTGCAAATTTTACGTGGCTGCTACGGGCTGAAGCAAGAACCAATCTCACCTACGCATCAAAACCACAACGATACTTCGTCAAATAGACTCCGTTTTAACCTTCTCAAGGACCGGGCGTTGCCATACTCGGTTCAACTAAAGTTGGAGAAACTGACACCCGCCAGCCACCTGTGTGCAAAGCACGGCGGTAGAACCAGTCTCGCGTAAGCGTACGCGTAATGTCGGTCCGGGCCGCTTCATCCAACAATACAGCCGAACCAAAGTATGACATGCTGGTAGGCAGTATGACTTGTATCGCCCACAACTCACTTGTGTTCTATTCGTGCATAACATCAAACCATAAAAACCTAGGCTCGGATGCCACTGTTGGGGAACGTAGTAATTTCAAAATTTTCCCTACGCACACGCAAGATCATGGTGATGCATAGCAACGAGAGGGGAGAGTGTTGTCTACGTACCCTCGTAGACCGAAAGCGGAAGCGTTATATCAATGCGGTTGATGTAGTCGTACGTCTTCACGATCCGACCGATCCAAGCACCGTTACTCCGGCACCTCCGAGTTCTTGGCACACGTTCAGCTCGATGACGATCCCCGGGCTCCGATCCAGCAAAGCGTCGGGGAGGAGTTCCGTCAGCACGACGGCGTGGTGACGATCTTGATGTTCTACTGTCGCAGGGCTTCTCCTAAGCACCGCTACAATATGACCGAGGTGGAATATGGTGGAGGGGGGCACCGCACACGGCTAAGGAACGATCACGAAGATCAACTTGTGTGTCTTGGGGTGCCCCCCTGCCCCCGTATATAAAGGAGCAAGGGGGAGGCCGGCCGGCCTAGAGAGGCGCGCCAAGGGAGGGGGGAGTCCTCCTCCTAGTAGGAGTAGGACTCCCCTTTCCTAGTCCAACTGGGAAGGAGGAAGGGGGAAGGAAAGAGAGGGAGAGGGAGAGGGAAAGGGGGGGGGCGCCCCCCCTCCTTGTCCAATTCGGACTCCTCATGGGGGGGGGGCGTCACCTCCTGGCGCAGCCCTCTCTCTCCCCTCTGGCCCAATAGGCCCATTACTTCCCCGGGGGGTTCCGGTAACCCCTCCGGCACTCCGGTAATATCCGAAACCTCTCGGAACCATTCCGATGTCTGAACATAGCCGTCCAATATATCAATCTTTATGTCTCGACCATTCCGAGACTCCTCGTCATGTCCGTGATCACATCCGGGACTCCGAACTCCTTCGGTACATCAAAATGCATAAACTCATAATAACTGTCATCGTAACCTTAAGCGTGCGGACCCTACGGTTCGAGAACAATGTAGACATGACCGAGACACGTCTCCGGTCAATAACCAATAGCGGGACCTGGATGCCCATATTGGCTCCTACATATTCTACGAAGATCTTTATCGGTCAGACCGCATAACAACATACGTTGTTCCCTTTGTCATCGGTATGTTACTTGCCCGAGATTCGATCGTCGGTATCCAATACCTAGTTCAATCTCGTTACCGGCAAGTCTCTTTACTTGTTCCGTAATACATCATCCCGCAACTAACTCATTAGTTGCAATGCTTGCAAGGCTTATGTGATGTGCATTACCGAGAAGGCCCTGACATACCTCTCCGACATTCGGAGTGACAAATCCTAATCTTGAAATACGCCAACCCAACAAATACTTTCGGAGACACCTGTAGAGCACCTTTATAATCACCCAGTTACGTTGTGACGTTTGGTAGCACACAAAGTGTTCCTATGCTAAACGGGAGTTGCATAATCTCATAGTCAAAGGAACATGTATAAGTCATGAACAAAAGCAATAGCAACATACTAAACGATCGGGTGCTAAGCTATTGGAATGGGTCATGTCAATCAGATCATTCAACTAATGATGTGACCTTGTTAATCAAATGACAACTCCTTTGTCTATGGTTAGGAAACTTAACCATCTTTGATTAACAAGCTAGTCAAGTAGAGGCATACTAGTGACACTCTGTTTGTCTATATATCCACACATGTATTATGTTTCCGGTTAATACAATTCTAGCATGAATAATAAACATTTATCATGATATGTAAGGAAATAAATAATAACTTTATTATTGCCTCTAGGGCATATTTCCTTCAATTTTAGCCTCCCAAATCCATTTGAAGTTACAACCACTAAGTGGTTTCTCTAACCACTAGTTCATGGAATTAGTCGTGTAACGGGTAGGCTTGTTAATGTCCCAATAGGCCGAATCACTAGTGAGCTAAATATCAACAACACTACTGCACAAGTCATTCCATTGATTTGACAACACCAGATCAAGCCTTCATCGAAAGAAGGAAGAAGTGTTTATGGCACTAAACTTGTTCGCAGTACAGTCCTGGTCCGTGCAAATGTCGAATAATTAAGGGAGTTGCTCCATAAATGGGGTCAGCCCGTTAATAGAGTCTTTCCACAATATTGCTAAATTACCAGACCCGATCTTGATCTTTCTATACCCACCATATGAAGATATTTGACTTTCAACAGACTTTCCCAACATGGAAAGAAAAAAGGGCTAAGAGTGTCAACAAATTTGTTTCTCAAGTATCTAGCCTTGGCAATGTCCCGCTAAAGCCCAGCTTGAGTATCAAGCTTCCACCACCATTTCACCATAAGACTAATATTAAATTTCCTGAGATGTTTAACTCACAGGCCACCCTTATCATTGGATCGATAAATCCTATTCCATTTAACCAAATAGTAGCGCCTTTTCTTATTACAATCCTACAAGAAAAACTTCCTCCTATGCTTATCTAGTTTTTCCACGAAGGTTTCATTCATACGCCACATAAACATATGATGCGTTTTTTTGTCACCAGCTGCTGTTGTCCGGTGATATAGTTCCTTGACCTGGCCAAACATAATCTAACATATAAATCCTCCTAGAGTACCCGCCAATCCAGCGCCACCCCTCGCGCGCAACGATCTACCTCACCCGTTTTACCTACGTGTAAAGTTTTTGGTCCTTTTCAACTGGCTGTCAAACATCCAGACGTCTGTTTTGCTTCACGTCTTGTCTTTCCAGTTCGGTGGATGACGCCTGGGCCATCCATCTAGGCGGGACCACGTTGCAGTGTGCTTTGTTGATTGAGTTTGGGTGAAAAAAAGGGGTGGATCATGTGCTGTGCACGGTGAAAATCCCGATCCCTCGTCCCTCCTCTCCTCAAGCCCCATGTTGCGCAGTGAAAACCCTAGCCCAATCCCTCGTCCCTCCTCTCCTCGAGCCCCGCGTCCCCTTCTCCGTGCTCGCCTCCACCACCATGCCGCCTCCTCCCCTTCGCATTTCTACTCCTCCCGCGTAGGATCCATGGCTCCATGGCAGCTGCTGGCTCGAGGCGGGGGAGCGGCCGATGCGGGGTCGGTTGGATCGAGGCGGGGAGCGGTGGATTAGGCGTCGGTGGCGGTGGTAGGAGAAGAGCGGCGGTGGCGGCGTCGACCTGCAAAGAGGCGAAAGGAGAAGTGGTGGTGGCCTCGAGCTGCCAAGAGGCGCCGTTCAAGCGCGAGACCATGGAGGCGGGAGTGGCTGCTTCGGGCCCCGATCTAGGAGGGTACGAGGCAGGGAAGGGCGACATCGTTGCCGCCATAGTGCGCGGAGCCTGAGCCCCTGATGATGGGCGACGACAAGGCCCCGCGACCACGACAGGGAGCTCCTCATCCCCCGTCTCCAGCGGCAGCGGTGGCTCGGTCCCCCGTGCCGAGGACGACGACGACTTGGACAGGTACGTCGCCTCCCCCTCCGCCTCCGCCGCGCTCTCTTCCTCTAGCCGCGAGGTTCGCCCCTCTCGTCCCCCTCCATTCACACCTCGTTCGTTCCCCTAGGGTTTACCCTTTCATCCACCGGCAACGTCGAGTCTGTAGCCTTGCTGTTGAAATTTGTCCATGGTTTTGTGTTGGTATTCCTGTGGCAGTTCATAGCTTATTGTCAGATTTCTTGATTGTGCAAAAATTAGGTTCGAAATGACTATTCATTTTAATGCTACAATTTCATAGGACTAGGGATGTTGACCCTTGGTGAGTGTTTGTTGTGCTGAGGCTTACTATTGGATTGAGTGGTCAAATTGGTGATGAGCTTGATCACTTTTTCGGTGCAATTTGAGGGTAATATTTATATCTCCTTAGCAATGAATTTGAGAAGAAATTGCTTTATTTGACTCCCTTGGAGGAACATATTATGATCTTATAATGTTATAATCCCCAAACATAAGGCAGCCATACAGTGCATAAATGCTTTCTTGTGTTAGAACCCTGAATAATTGTTAATTTGCCTAGGGTACTTGCCACGCTGACAAAAAATTCAGACCGGCGCCGAGATTTCTTGTCGCGAGGAAATCATGGGAGGATGAGATGAATCCGGACGAGGTCGCTGCAGTCATTGGCGCCTCCTCCGCTGCGGGAGGCCAAGGGTGAGAGGAAGGATGCGTCGTCAGCTCCAGAAGGACCGGCAGCCCTCCTTGTCAACTGCATATGCCAAGGTCGCTGCTAGTGCCGCCGACTCTGCACCAGCCTCCTTCATCTCCCAACCAAGGCCAGCTCAACCCCTCAAGAAGAGCAGTGATGCTCTCTTTCTACACCCAGCATCCACACAACCAGATCGACAAGGTTGAGCTCCTCCATGAACCGATTTCTTACCTTGCTGGTTGTGTCATATGGCAGTCAGCATTTGCTTGATGAATGATTCAGATTTACTACTGCTGCACCTCCCCACCATGAGCTCGGCCTTCAGCCTTCACCGACACTGAGTGTTTATTCTTATTCCTTTCTCTAATTCATTTATATATTTCATGGGTAGGGTTTGGATGGCCTGACGAGAGCAGCCCAGTAGCTGTACCTCTGCAACTTCGCCAATGTATACAGTCATCAGTACCATCTCTTTACCGCACTTTTTACATTACATTTTTTTGAGTTGTTTGACTCATTTTCTTTTCCAACTGAATCAACTCTCGAGGTGGACGCATAACTCTCTATAAGAAGATCAATCATCGATGATTTACCGATTTACAAGGCACGTAAAAAATATATACTTTCTATGTGTTCTTTGGATCAACTAATGTGAGGTCATTTTCTCTTATTTCATTGTTCTTGCCGCTGCATATATGTCTTCATGCATCTGAACCACTAAAAATTACAGGAGAAAACCGATTGGGGGGGGGGGATAAGAGGCTATTGGTGTTTATTCCCCCTCCGCTCCCCTGCGTCGCTCCCTCTCCTTCGACCATGGGCAGCAGCAGTCAGAGAACCAGGTACGGGTCCTCCTCCCCTTTCCTTTTTCCTTGCTTCTCACTTGTGCCTCAAACCCACCCCATTCTAATGAAGGAAATATGCCTTAGAGGAAATAATAAAGTTATTATTTATTTCCTCATATCATGATAAATGTTTATTATTCATGCTAGAATTGTATTAACCGAAAACATAATACATGTGTGAATACATAGACAAACATAGTCACTAGTATGCCTCTACTTGACTAGCTCGTTAATCAAAGATGGTTGAGTTTCCTAGCAATGGACATGAGTTGTCATTTGATAAACGGGATCACATCATTAGGAGAATGATGTGATTGACTTGACCCATTCCGTTAGCTTAGCACTTGATCGTTTAGTTTACTACTATTGCTTTCTCCATGACTTATACATGTTCCTGTGACTATGAGATTATGCAACTCCCGAATACCGGAAGAACACTTTGTGTGCTACCAAACATCACAACGTAACTGGGTGATTATAATGGTGCTCTACAGGTGTCTCCGATGGTGTTTGTTGAGTTGGCATAGATTGAGATTAGGATTTGTCATTCCGATTGTCGGAGAGGTATCTCTGGGCCCTCTCGGTAATGCACATCACAATAAGCCTTGCAAGCAATGTGACTAATGAGTTAGTTGCAGGATGATGCATTACGGAACGAGTAAAGAGACTTGCCGGTAACGAGATTGAGCTAGGTATTGTGATACCGATGATCGAATCTCGGGCAAGTAACATACCTATGACAAAGGGAACAACGTATGTTGTTATGTGGTTTGTGTTGGAAATATGCCCTAGAGGCAATAATAAAAGCATTATTATTATATTTCCTTGTTCATGATAATTGTCTTTATTCGTGCTATAATTGTGTTATCCGGAAATCGTAATACATGTGTGAATAACAGACAACAACATGTCCCTAGTAAGCCTCTAGTTGACTAGCTCGTTGATCGATAGATAGTCATGGTTTCCTGACTATGGACATTGGATGTCATTGATAACGAGATCACATCATTAGGAGAATGATGTGATGGACGAGACCCAATCCTAAACATAGCATAAGATCACATAGTTTGTTTGCTAGAGTTTTCCAATGTCAAGTATCCTTTCCTTAGACCATGAGATCGTGTAACTCCCGGACACCATAGGAGTGCCTTGGGTGTGCCAAACGTCACAACATAACTGGGTGACTATAAAGGTATACTACGGGTATCTCCGAAAGTGTCTGTTGGGTTGACACGGATCGAGACTGGGATTTGTCACTCCGCTTGACGGAGAGGTATCACCGGGCCCTCTCGGTAATGCATCATCATAATGAGCTCAATGTGATCAAAGTGTTTGATCACGGGATCATGCATTACGGTACGAGAAAAGTGACTTGCCGGTAATGAGATTGAACGAGGTATTGGGATATCGACGATCGAATCTCGGGCAAGTAAAATACCGATTGACAAAGGGAATCGTATACGGGATTAATTGAATCCTCGACATCGTGGTTCATCCGATGAGATCATCGTGGAGCATGTGGGAGCCAACATGGGTATCTAGATCCCGCTGTTGGTTATTGCCTGAGAGCCGTCTCGGTCATGTCTGCATGTCTCCCGAACCCGTAGGGTCTACACACTTAAGGTTCGGTGACGCTAGGGTTGTGAAGATATGTATATGCAGTAACCCGAATGTTGTTCGGAGTCCCGAATGAGATCCCGGACGTCACGAGGAGCTTCGGAATGGTCCGGAGGTAAAGAATTATATATATAGAAAGTGCTGTTTTGGCCATCGGGACAAGTTTCGGGGTTATCGATATTGTACTGGGACCACAGGAGGGTCCCGAGGGGTCCACCGGGTGGGGCCACCTGCCTCGGGGGGCCACATGGGCTCTAGGGGTTCGCCTTGGCCTACTTGGGCCAAGGGGAACCAGCCCCTAGAGGCCCATGGGCCTAAAGGGGGGAAACCCTAAAAGGGGGGGCGCCCCCTTGCTTGGGGGGCAAGCCCCACCCTTGGCCGCCGCCCCCCTAGGAGATTGCATCTCCTAGGGCCGGCGCCCCCCCTAGGGGGCTATATAAAGGGGGGAGGGGAGGGGGGCAGCGCACCCTTTGCTCCTGGCGCCTCCCTCTCCCTCTCCAACATCTCCTCCTCCTCCGTAGAGCTCGGCGAAGCCCTGCCGGAGTACTGCAGCTCCACCATCACCACGCCGTCGTGCTGCTGCTGGAGCCATCTTCCCCAACCTCTCCTTTGCCTTGCTGGATCAAGAAGAAGGAGACGTTACGCTGACCGTACGTGTGTTGAACGCGGAGGTGCCGTCCTTTCGGTGCTAGGATCTCCGGTGATTTGGATCACGTCGTGTACGACTACCTCATCCCCGTTCGTTGAACGCTTCCGCTCGCGATCTACAAAGTGGTATGTAGATGCAATCTCTCTCCCATGACTCGTTGCTTAGATGAACTCATAGATGGATCTTGGTGAAACCGTAGGAAAAATTTTAATTTTCTGCAACGTTCCCCAACAGTGGCATCATGAGCCAGGTCTATGCGTAGTTCTCTATTGCACGAGTAGAACACAATTTGTTGTGGGCGTAGATGTTGTCAACTTTCTTGCCGCTACTAGTCTTATCTTGCTTCAGCGGTATTGTGGGATGAAGCGGCCCGGACCAACCTTACACGCACGCTTACGTGAGACCGGTTCCATCGACTAACATGCACTAGTTGCATAAGGTGGCTGGCGGGTGTCTATCTCTCCCACTTTAGTTGGAGCGGATTCGATGAAAAGGGTCGTTATGAAGGGTAAATAGAAGTTGACAAATCATGTTGTGGCTTTCACGTAGGTAAGAAAATGTTCTTGCTAGAACCCTAATTCAGCCACGTAAAACTTGCAACAACAATTAGAGGACGTCTAACTTGTTTTTGCAGCAAGTGCTTTGTGATATGATATGGCCAAAGTTGTGATGAATGATGAATGATCTATATGTGATGTATGAGATGTTCATGCTATTGTAATAGGAATCACGACTTGCATGTCGATGAGTATGACAACCGGCAGGAGCCATAGGAGTTGTCTTTATTTTTGTATGACCTGCGTGTCATTGAGAAACGCCATGTAATTACTTTACTTTATTGCTAAACACGTTAGCCATAGTAGTAGAAGTAATAGTTGGCGAGAAACTTCATGGAGGCACGATGATGGAGATCATGATGATGGAGATCATGGTGTCAAGCCGGTGACAAGATGATCATGGAGCCCCAAGATGGAGATCAAAGGAGCTATGTGATATTGGCCATATCATGTCACGTTTATTATTTGATTGCATGTGATGTTTATCATGTTTTGCATCTTGTTTACTTAGAACGACGGTAGTAAATAAGATGATCCCTCATAATAATTTCAAGAAGTGTTCCCCCTAACTGTGCACCGTTGCGACAGTTCGTTGTTTCGAAGCACCACGTGATGATCGGGTGTGATAGATTCTAACGTTCACATACAACGGGTGTAAGACAGATTTACACATGCAAACACTTAGGTTGACTTGACGAGCTAAGCATGTACAGACATGGCCTCGGAACACAGAAGACCGAAAGGTCGAGCATGAGTCGTATAGAAGATACGATCAACATGAAGATGTTCACCGATGTTGACTAGTCCGTCTCACGTGATGATCAGACACGGCCTAGTTGACTCGGATCATGTAATACTTAGATGACTAGAAGAGGGATGTCTATCTAAGTGGGAGTTCATTAAATAATTTGATTAGATGAACTTTATTATCATGAACTTAGTCTAAAATATTTACAATATGTCTTGTAGATCAAATGGCCAACGTAGTCCTCAACTTCAACGCGTTCCTAGAGAAAACCAAGCTAAAAGACGATGGCAGCAACTATACGGACTGGGTCCGGAACCTGAGGATCATCCTCATAGCTGCCAAGAAAGATTATGTCCTACAAGCACCGCTGGGTGACGCACCTGTTCTCCCTGCAGAACAAGACGTTATGAACGCTTGGCAGTCACGTTCCGATGATTACTCCCTCGTTCAGTGCGGCATGCTTTACAGCTTAGAGCCGGGGCTCCAAAAGCGTTTTGAGAGACATGGAGCATATGAGATGTTCGAAGAGCTGAAAATGCTTTTCCAAGCTCATGCCCGGGTCGAGAGATATGAAGTCTCCGACAAATTCTTTAGCTGTAAGATGGAGGAAAATAGCTCTGTCAGTGAAAACATACTCAAGATGTCTGGGTTGCACAACCGCTTGACTCAACTGGAAGTTAATCTCCCGGATGAAGCGGTCATTGACAGAATCCTCCAGTCGCTTCCACCTAGCTACAAGAGCTTTGTGATGAACTACAACATGCAGGGGATGGTAAAGACCATTCCTGAGGTATATGCTATGCTGAAATCAGCAGAGGTAGAAATCAAGAAGGAACATCAAGTGTTGATGGTGAATAAAACCACTAAGTTCAAGAAGGGCAAGGGTAAAAAGAACTTCAAGAAGGACGGCAAGGAAGTTGCCGCGCCCGGTAAGCAAGTTGCCGGGAAGAAGCCAAAGAATGGACCCAAGCCCGAGACTGAGTGTTTTTATTGCAAGGGAAGTGGTCACTGGAAGCGGAACTGCCCCAAATACTTAGCGGACAAGAAGGCCGGCAAAACCAAAGGTATATGTGATATACATGTAATTGATGTGTACCTTACCAGTACTCGTAGTAGCTCTTGGGTATTTGATACCGGTGCAGTTGCTCACATTTGTAACTCAAAGCAGGAGCTGCGGAATAAACGGAGACTGGCGAAGGACGAGGTGACGATGCGCGTCGGGAATGGTTCCAAGGTCGATGTGATCGCCGTCGGCACGCTACCTCTACATTTACCTACGGGATTAGTTTTAAACCTCAATAATTGTTATTTAGTGCCAAGTTTGAGCATGAACATTGTGTCTGGATCTCGTTTAATTCGAGATGGCTACTCATTTAAATCTGAGAATAATGGTTGTTCTATTTATATGAGAGATATGTTTTATGGTCATGCTCCGATGGTTAATGGTTTATTCTTAATGAATCCCGTACGTGATGATACACATATTCATAGTGTGAATACCAAAAGGGTTAAAGTTGATAACAATAGTCCCACATATTTGTGGCACTGCCGCCTTGGTCACATAGGTGTCAAACGCATGAAGAAGCTCCATGTAGATGGACTTTTAGAGTCTCTTGATTATCAATCATTTGACACGTGCGAACCATGCCTCATGGGTAAAATGACCAAGACTCCGTTCTCAGGAACAATGGAGCGAGCAACCAACTTATTGGAAATCATACATACCGATGTGTGCGGTCCAATGAGTGTTGAGGCTCGCGGTGGCTATCGTTATGTTCTCACCCTCACTGATGACTTGAGTAGATATGGGTACATCTACTTAATGAAACACAAGTCTGAGACCTTTGAAAAGTTCAAGGAATTTCAGAGTGAGGTTGAAAATCAATGTGATAGAAAGATCAAGTTTCTACGATCAGATCGTGGAGGAGAATACTTGAGTCACGAATTTGGCACACACTTAAGAAAATGTGGAATAGTTTCACAACTCACGCCGCCTGGAACACCTCAGCGTAATGGTGTGTCCGAACGTCATAATCGCACTCTATTAGATATGGTGCGATCTATGATGTCTCTTACCGATTTACCACTATCTTTTTGGGGCTATGCTTTAGAGACTGTCGCATTCACTTTAAATAGGGCTCCGTCGAAATCCGTTGAGACGACACCGTATGAATTATGGTTTGGGAAGAAACCTAAGCTGTCGTTTCTAAAAGTTTGGGGATGCGATGCTTATGTGAAGAAACTTCAACCTGAAAAGCTCGAACCCAAGTCGGAAAAATGCGTCTTCATAGGATACCCTAAAGAAACTATTGGGTATACCTTCTACCTCAGATCCGAAGGCAAGATCTTTGTTGCCAAGAATGGATCCTTTCTAGAGAAGGAGTTTCTCTCGAAAGAAGTAAGTGGGAGGAAAGTAGAACTTGATGAAGTGTTACCTCTTGAACCGGAAAAAGGCAAAACTCAAGAAAACGTTCCTGAGGTGCCTGCACCGACTAGAGAGGAAATTAATGATGATGATAAAGATACTTCTAATCAAGCTCCTACTGAAATTCGTAGGTCCACAAGGACACGTTCCGCACCAGAGTGGTACGGCAACCCTGTCTTGGAAATCATGTTGTTAGACAACGGTGAACCTTCGAACTATGAAGAAGCGATGGCGGGCCCGGATTCCGACAAATGGCTAGAAGCCATGAAATCCGAGATAGGATCCATGTATGAAAACGAAGTATGGACTTTGACTGACTTGCCCGTTGAACGGCGAGCCATAGAAAATAAATGGATCTTTAAGAAGAAGACAGACGCGGATGGTAATGTGACCATCTATAAAGCTCGGCTTGTCGCTAAGGGTTATCGACAAGTTCAAGGGGTTGACTACGATGAGACTTTCTCACCGGTAGCGAAGCTGAAGCCCGTCCGAATCATGTTAGCAATTGCCGCATTCTACGATTATGAAATATGGCAAATGGACGTCAAAACGGCATTCCTTAATGGTTTCCTTAAGGAAGAATTGTATATGATGCAGCCGGAAGGTTTTGTCGATCCTAAGAATGCTGACAAGGTGTGCAAGCTCCAACGCTCGATTTATGGGCTGGTGCAAGCATCTCGGAGTTGGAACATTCGCTTTGATGAGATGATCAAAGCGTTTGGGTTTACGCAGACTTATGGAGAAGCCTGCGTTTACAAGAAAGTGAGTGGGAGCTCTATAGCATTTCTCATACTATATGTAGATGACATACTTTTGATGGGAAATGATATAGAACTCTTGGACAGCATTAAGGCCTACTTGAATAAAAGTTTTTCAATGAAGGACCTTGGAGAAGCTGCTTATATATTAGGCATCAAGATCTATAGAGACAAATCAAGATGCCTCATAGGTCTTTCACAAAGCACATACCTTGATAAGATATTGAAAAAGTTCAATATGGATCAATCTAAGAAGGGGTTCTTACCTGTGTTACAAGGTGTGAAATTGAGCTCAGCTCAATGTCCGACCACGGCAGAAGATGTAGAAGAGATGAGTATCATCCCCTATGCCTCAGCCATAGGTTCTATTATGTATGCCATGCTGTGTACCAGACCTGATGTAAACCTTGCTGTAAGTTTGGTAGGAAGGTACCAAAGTAATCCCGGCAAGGAACACTGGATAGCGGTCAAGAATATCCTTAAGTACCTGAAAAGGACTAAGGAAATGTTTCTCGTTTATGGAGGTGACGAAGAGCTCATCGTAAAGGGTTACGTCGACGCTAGCTTCGACACAGATCTGGATGACTCTAAGTCACAAACCGGATACGTGTATATTTTGAATGGTGGGGCAGTAAGCTGGTGCAGTTGCAAGCAGAGCGTCGTGGCGGGATCTACATGTGAAGCGGAGTACATGGCAGCCTCGGAGGCAGCACATGAAGCAATTTGGGTGAAGGAGTTCATCACCGACCTCGGAGTCATACCCAATGCGTCGGGGCCAATCAAACTCTTCTGTGACAACACTGGAGCTATTGCACTTGTAAAGGAGCCCAGGTTTCACAAGAAGACCAGGCACATCAAGCGTCGCTTCAACTCCATTCGTGAAAATGTTCAAGATGGAGACATAGAAATTTGTAAAGTGCACACGGATCTGAATGTCGCAGATCCATTGACTAAACCTCTCCCTAAGGAAAAACATGATCAGCACCAGAACTCTATGGGTGTTCGATTCATCACAATGTAACTAGATTATTGACTCTAGTGCAAGTGGGAGACTGTTGGAAATATGCCCTAGAGGCAATAATAAAAGCATTATTATTATATTTCCTTGTTCATGATAATTGTCTTTATTCGTGCTATAATTGTGTTATCCGGAAATCGTAATACATGTGTGAATAACAGACAACAACATGTCCCTAGTAAGCCTCTAGTTGACTAGCTCGTTGATCGATAGATAGTCATGGTTTCCTGACTATGGACATTGGATGTCATTGATAACGAGATCACATCATTAGGAGAATGATGTGATGGACGAGACCCAATCCTAAACATAGCATAAGATCGCATAGTTCGTTTGCTAGAGTTTTCCAATGTCAAGTATCCTTTCCTTAGACCATGAGATCGACTAACTCCCGGACACCATAGGAGTGCTTTGGGGGTGCCAAACGTCACAACGTAACTGGGTGACTATAAAGGTATACTACGGGTATCTCCGAAAGTGTCTGTTGGGTTGACACGGATCGAGACTGGGATTTGTCACTCCGCTTGACGGAGAGGTATCACCGGGCCCTCTCGGTAATGCATCATCATAATGAGCTCAATGTGATCAAAGTGTTTGATCACGGGATCATGCATTACGGTACGAGAAAAGTGACTTGCCGGTAACGAGATTGAACGAGGTATTGGGATACCGACGATCGAATCTCGGGCAAGTAAAATACCGATTGACAAAGGGAATCGTATACGGGATTAATTGAATCCTCGACATCGTGGTTCATCCGATGAGATCATTGTGGAGCATGTGGGAGCCAACATGGGTATCCAGATCCCGCTGTTGGTTATTGCCCGAGAGCCGTCTCGGTCATGTCTGCATGTCTCCCGAACCCGTAGGGTCTACACACTTAAGGTTCGGTGACGCTAGGGTTGTGAAGATATGTATATGCAGTAACCCGAATGTTGTTCGGAGTCCCGGATGAGATCCCGGACGTCACGAGGAGTTTCGGAATGGTCCGGAGGTAAAGAATTATATATAGAAAGTGCTATTTTGGCCATCGGGACAAGTTTCGGGATTATCGGTATTGTACCGGGACCACCGGAGGGTCCCGAGGGGTCCACCGGGTGGGGCCACCTGCCTCGGGGGGCCACATGGGCTCTAGGGGTGCGCCTTGGCCTACTTGGGCCAAGGGGAACCAGCCCCTAGAGGCCCATGCGCCTAAAGGGGGGGGGAAACCCTAAAAGGGGGGGCGCCCCCTTGCTTGGGGGGCAAGCCCCACCCTTGGCCGCCGCCCCCCTAGGAGATTGCATCTCCTAGGGCCGGCGCCCCCCCTAGGGGGCTATATAAAGGGGGGAGGGGAGGGGGGCAGCGCACCCTTTGCTCCTGGCGCCTCCCTCTCCCTCTCCAACATCTCCTCCTCCTCCGTAGAGCTCGGCGAAGCCCTGCCGGAGTACTGCAGCTCCACCATCACCACACCATCGTGCTGCTGCTGGAGCCATCTTCCCCAACCTCTCCTTTGCCTTGCTGGATCAAGAAGAAGGAGACGTTACGCTGACCGTACGTGTGTTGAACGCGGAGGTGCCGTCCTTTCGGTGCTAGGATCTCCGGTGATTTGGATCACGTCGTGTACGACTACCTCATCCCCGTTCGTTGAACGCTTCCGCTCGCGATCTACAAAGTGGTATGTAGATGCAATCTCTCTCC
Source organism: Aegilops umbellulata (assembly GCA_032464435.1). Taxonomy (NCBI): domain Eukaryota; kingdom Viridiplantae; phylum Streptophyta; class Magnoliopsida; order Poales; family Poaceae; genus Aegilops; species Aegilops umbellulata. Next base: position 93,301,690 of record CP136054.1, on the reverse strand, counting down.
CATGACTCGTTGCTTAGATGAACTCATAGATGGATCTTGGTGAAACTGTAGGAAAATTTTTAATTTTCTGCAACGTTCCCCAACAGTTTGACCGATAAAGATCTTCGTAGAATATGTAGGAACCAATATGAGCATCCAGGTTCCGCTATTGGTTATTGACTGGAGACATGTCTCAGTCACGTCTACATAGTTCTCGAACCCGTAGGGTCCGCACGCTTAAAGTTCTGTGACGATCGGTATTATGAGTTTTTGTGTTTTGATGTACTGAAGATAGTTCGGAGTCCCGGATATGATCACGAACATGACGAGGAGTCTTGAAATGGTCGAGACGTAAAGATCGATATATTGGACGACTATGTTCAGACATCGGAAGTGTTTCAGGAGGTATCAGACATATACCGGAGTACCAGGGGATTACCGGAACCTCCCGGGGAGTATAATGGGCCTATTGTGCCTTGGTGGAGAAGAGGAGGGGCAGCCAGGGCAGGCCGCGCGCCCCTCCCCCTCTAGTCCGAATTGGACAAGGAGGGGGGCGGCACCCCCCTTTCCTTCCCCTCTCTCTCCTCCTCCCCCCTTCTCCTACTCCTACTAGGAAAGGAGGAGTCCTACTCCTCCCCCTTCCCCTCTCTCTCCTCCTTCCCCCCTTCTCCTACTCCTACTAGGAAAGTAGGACTCCCCCCTTGGCGCGCCCTCCTTCTGGCCAGCCGCCTCCCTCTAGATCCTTTATATACGGGGGCAGGGGGCACCCCAAGGACACAACAATTGATCATTGATCTCTTAGCCGTGTGCGGTGCCCCCTCCACCATAATCCACCTCGGTCATATCGTAGCGGTGCTTGAGAACAAACTCGGTCTAGTTATCTGTCTTGATTACACAGGATTCTACTGGTCTGAACTTCTCCCAACAATCAAGCTCTTCTCCTGCTTTGGTACCTTCTTCAGTCATCATCGAGGAGCTGTCTGAACCTGCTACCTTGGACAACACCATTGCGCTTGCCCCGCTGCCCAACACTGCTGACGCCCCTATGGATACAGAACCAGTTGCGCACATTACATCTTCAGAACCTCCTGTGATCTCGGAGGCAATGGCATCGAGAGCCATCACTGGTACGTGCCCCCATAGGGCTAGGGTTGCTGCTCCTATCTCCACAACTGATGTGCGCCGCAGTCTCCGCTCCAACAAGTATGATGGGTTCAAGGTACCCCCTCTCTCTGACATTCGCAAGAACACTTCCAAAGTTAAGCCTCGTGTCATTCCGTCTATTGGCACATCCGCTGCTGCTGCTTCTTCCGCTGGTGAGATCCCCCTCCCAACTCCTATAGCTACTCTGCAATCCATTGGAGTTAATAGATGTGCTATACCTGCTGCTGAACTTTCTGAAGAAGCCCTGCTTGCTGAACCTGCTGCGGTGTCTGAACTTTCTGCTCCTGTGACTGACATGGCTGACCAGGGAGAGAATCTCTCCCACAACTCTGCCTAAACTTTGGAGTTCTCTATGACGCTGTTGAGCTGCTGGAATGTGCTCTCATGGAATATTCGAGGGCTCAACTCCGAGAAGAAGCAATTGGCTCTGAATAATGCCATCTCTACCAGTGGTTGTGCTATCATTTGCCTTCAGGAGACTAAGATGCCTGAGGTTACTTTTGATTTTATTAAAACTTGTTGTCTTAGACAATTTGATCGTTTTGCTTTTGTCCCTTTGCGAGGCTCCTCTGGGGGGTTGCTAACGATCTGGAAAAGTTTGGTCTTCTCTGGTTCGGTAATCTCGTCTGATCTATTTGCGCTAGCCATCGATTTCGTTAGCACACAGTCCTCTCAGCGTTGGACGTTAGTTAACGTTTATGGGCCTTGCACTGGTACGAACAGGGATGTTTTCACGCAGTGGTTGTATGATGTTCAAATCCCTAGTAATCAAGACTGGTTATTGCTTGGCGACTTTAATTACATGAGAGCCCCGGACAATCGTAATAAACCAGGGGGTAACATTCATGACATGATTACATTCAATGACATAATTCGTAAGCAGCAACTAATTGAGCTTTCGGAGAAAGGGAGAACTTACACTTGGAGCAATATGCAGATCCATCTACTACTTGAGCAGATTGACTGGTTCTTCACATCCTTACATTGGACCAATGCATACCCTAAGACGCTCGTTAAACCCCTTGGCAAGCCAGTTTCTGATCACATCCCTTGCGTTGTCTCTATTGAGACCAAAATCCCCTGATCCAAGCTCTTTCGTTTTGAATCTTATTGGATCCTCCATCCAGGGTTTATGGACACTGTTAGTGAGGTTTGGGAGTGGCCAGTTAGGTATACAAATGCTGCCACTGTCCTTTGTCGCAAATTCAAAGCGCTCCGGCACACTCTCAAAATCTGGAGTAAGAATATTTCCCGTCTTTCAGTAGCCATCATGAACTATAACTCTGTCCTTGCGGACTTAGACGAGATGGAGAATAAACGAAACCTGTCAATCCCAGAAATGAACTTCAGACGAATTGTAAAGACACACTTGCTGAGACTGCTCAAATATCAAAAACTATATTGGAAAAACCGATGTACTATTCGTTGGATCAAATTCGGGGATGAAAACTCAAATTTTTTCCAAGCAGTGGCCATGGAACGCTATCGCCAAAACAACATCTCTTCATTCACACTTGAGGATGGCACACTGGTTGACAATCATCCTGCAAAAGAGGCCCTCTTGTTTCAAACCTACAAGAACCGCCTGGGAACGGTCTCCCCTTCTGACATGAAATTTGATCTTCCATCCATCATCCCTCGCACCACCAATCTTGATCAGCTCACCACTCCTTTTACCCATGAGGAAATCGATAATGTGGTCAAAGCTATGCCTCCTGACCGTGCACCTGGCCCGGACGATTTTAGTGGGGCATTTTTGAAAGCATGTTGGCCCATCATTCGACACGACTTCTATGCCCTATGTGATCAGTTCTATGAAGGTACGTTAGATGTGAAAAGTATCAACGATGGTCTCATCACACTCATACCTAAGATCAACTCTCCTGAGACGGTCAATGACTTCAGACCCATTACTCAGCTCAACTGCTGCCTAAAGTTAATTACCAAACTACTAGCCGACAGACTTCAACGTGTCATCCTTACCCTTATCCACCGTAATCAATATGTGTTTATTAAGGGACGCACTATACAAGACTGTCTAGCATGGGCATACCAATATCTTTATCAATGTCAACGCTCGGATCGGCCAATCATTCTTCTTAAGCTTGACTTCGCCAAAGCATTCGATACTATCGCACACGAACCAATGATTTGCATTATGCAGCAAATGGGTTTTAACGACAAGTGGATTTCTTGGATCAAGTGCCTCTTCTCCTCGGGTCGTTCGTCCGTCCTTCTTAATGGGGTCCCAGGTCGACAATTCCTTTGCCGATGCAGCTGAGTTACTACAAGTAGGACGACCTGGGAATATCAGTATGTCTTCTCCTCGGGTTGCTTTGGGATAATCAGTATGTCAACCAAGTGCCTCATGCGGTTGATTCGGTCGGCTCATTTTGGTGAAAAGACATACTCAAATTAACACCCATTTACCGAGGAATCTCTCGTGTCCAAGTGGTTGATGGCTCGACTACGTTGCTCTGGAAGGACTTGTGGTCAAATGATGTGCTCCAATCATCTCACCCGCGCGCTTTCTCTTTTGCTCTGCATGAAGACATGACGGTCGCTGACTTCTGGGCCAACACTGAGCTGCATGAAACCTTTGACCTACCATTGTCCGCTCTAGCTCTCAATGAGGTACAAGATGTCCAACATGCAGCATCCAACATACACCCTTCGAAAACAATGACTGATGTCTGGCACTACACTTGGGGCGCTGCTGAGTACAGACCGAAAGACTATTATAACAACTTCTTCCATGCTGCAACAACTCATCCCGCCTTTCGGCTCCTTTGGAAATCAAACTGTACGATGAAAATCAAAGTGTTTGGATGGCTGTTGCTGCATGATAGGTTGAACACACGTGACATGCTGAGGAGAAGACACTATAACATTGGGGATGATTTCACATGTCTCCTTTGTGGGCAAAATACGGATGAGACTCTCGAGCATATGATCTTCACTTGCCAGTTTAGCGAGAGGTGTTGGGCCAAGCTGGGTATTGATTGGCCTAGTTTTCAAAACAGGTTCACTGCGTTGCAAAACGCACAAACAAATTGGCCCAATCCTTTCTTCATCGAAGTATTCTTCACTGCTGCCTGGAGTTTGTGGAAAGAAAGAAACAATAAACACTTCAGAGGTGTCGCCCCAAGCACTACATCTTGGTTCCATCGATTCAAAGAGGACCTGGTGCTTTTACAACATAGAATTAAGTTTGCACGTAGAGCTGCCCTCCTTTCATACTGTGACTCACTTAGTTGAGTCCTACTTTTGCTTTTTAACTCTCCTTAGCATACATAGAGACAAGTGTATAGCAGGGATCATGCAGTAGTTGCCCACCCACGATGGTAACACCAGGAGTGGAATTGGATGTGTGTGAGTTGTATGTCTATGTAAACACCCCATTTATATAGATATATGAAAAACAGTGGGAGTTCTCTCCCACTGTCAAATTCCTCAAAAAAAATATTGTAGCGGTGCTTAGGCGAAGCCCTGCGTCGGTAGCATCATCATCACAGTCACCACGCCATCGTGCTGATGAAGCTCTTCCCGGAAGCTCTACTGGATCGTGAGTTCGCGGGATGTCACCGAGCTGAACGTGTGTTGAACGCGGAGGTGTCGTACGTTCGGTGCTGAGGATCGGTCGATCGTGAAGACATACGACTACATCAACCGCGTTGTTATAACGCTTCCGCTTACGGTGTACGAGGGTATGTAGACGACACTGTCCCCTTTCGTTGCTATGCATCACCATGATCTTACGTGTGCGTAGGATTTTTTTTTTGAAATTACTACGTTTCCCAACATCTAATCTATCTGTACTTGCTCTCCTAGGGGTAGCTGGTTTCAACGGGAAGCTATGTACTTATATGCCCCCACCAATTTCAATGGAGAAATATGACCAGCGACAACTACTAATATCAGGTGGATCCAAGGTGCATCCATTTTCCCCCCAAGCAGCTAACTTTTGTTATGTACACTGTAGCTATGGTTGTAGAATGCCCCCATTTCTTTTCTTACTATGAAATTTCCTTGATTCAGCTATTTGACTACATGTTATTATATGCCCAAGGTTAATTAGTACCTACAATGCTACCTTCAGTTTGTGTAAAAGGTCCAAAGTGGTTTATGCAATTCTTATTATGCTTCCTGTTGTTCAATAGTTTCAATGGATTTTGATGTTTCTTTAAAATTGATATTCCCTCATTAGTTCTCTGTTCTGTGGAGAGTATATTTCTTTTATTGTGTCTTGGTGTTACAAAGACTGTCCTTTTTTGTCTGATAAGCTATATGCTAATCCTTTGTGATTGTTGTGTTACTGCACACATATTTATTCATATCAAAATTGTGTGTGTTTGTGTGGTTAATAGTCACTTCATTTTGATATATTTGTCTTCTAATAACCCACAATGCACAGGAAAGACCATGGAAGCATCAACTTATCGAGAAATGACTTATTAACCTATTAAAAGACCATACCGGAACCACCTATGACATAACCTCTTCAAAACATTTAAGTAGGGGTGGGCAATAGAAGCGTTGTAGTAACTGCTCGCTTGCTGACCAGACAGACATTTTGACGATGACTCTTGCTTTCATGGATATACAGAGATAAATGGATGGATGTTGCAAATACAATAGAAATCATGGGTGCAATAATTTTGATGTCCATGTTTTTCTTTTTGTCTGAATGTGTGTATACTGGTTACAGGGCACTATTTGCATAATTTATTTGACCTGTAGGAGCTGGCTCTACTATCAGGCTTTTAAATGTAATAAATCTAGAAGGCAATGGAGCATTACTATCTTTCCCTCTTTCTACATAAGCAAGAAAGCTGTGACTTGGATTCTGGACATGAATCTTGTTAACCTGTTGAAGCAGAAAACTATAGATGCAGAGTCCAATTAGTTGCCCTTTGTGCATACACAAGAAAGTGGAATTTGGAGTCTGAACATGAATCCTTGAGACTGATGGCCAGAAACAGAACACAACATGATGACCTCCTACTTGAGTGAGACTCTTCTTCACATGTGACTGTTCTCTTCTGGAATACCAGCCACGCGTGACATGTTTAGTAGAACAGAGTGTGTCGTACGTCTGGTAGTTGTTGTTGCCTATACAGAGTGTGATGATATGAGGGTGTGAACTATTTTTTTTGCAAATTACTTGTTATATAAACTATATGGATGGAGTTACGGGACATTAAGAAAAGATATGAGAAAGAATATAGAGTGTGAAATTTGCTATATAAATTACTTGTTATATAAAAGTTGAATCTCACGATCCAACTTTTTAGAACTATGCCAGAACTTTTATGAGGCCATAAGTTTTTCTTTTGAAATCTGTAGGTTATATGATTTGTACATGGCGGTGTTACTGAACAGAAGGAGGTAATTTCTTCGCTCTTTCTATTGATTAATATTGTTCTTCACTCTTTCTAAACTATTGAATTTATTAATATTGTTCTTGCACAAATTAATTAATGATTATACCATCTTTTGGTCACTTGAGTAAGATAGAACATGATGATCCTCTCTTAATTTAGTTTCTCCTCCGCTGAAGAATATAGGAATCACCAGCAGCCCTTCTGGTGAGCACCATGTCTATGAACTCATCTCCATGCTTACTATCCTTCTATAAACTGGGGGTATCCATGTGTTGCTAATAAGGCATTTTCCATTCTTTCTTTTTCAATTCTATATCAGTAGTTCCGAGGAAGTGCTCAACCTAGACATTGTTGGCCGAAGGAGGGGCGGAGCAGGTGCCAGTCAGGTAGGCGGCTCAATGGGTGGGAGGTTGTAACGCCCTCGATGCGGCTATAGCTCCCACGTGTCGAGGCACGACTTAGAGGCATAACCGCATTGAAAGCAATGTCGCAAGTGAGGTAATCTTCACACAACCCATGTAATACATAAGGGAAAGAGATACATAGTTGGCTTACAGTCGCCACTTCACACAATACATAAATAAACATTCATCATCCAGATTACACTCAAGGTCCGACGACGGAACCAAAATGAAAGAAGACTACCCCAAATGCTACACAGATCCCCGAATCACCCCAACTGGGCTCCACTACTGATCATCAGGAAAAGACACATAGTAACGGCCATGTTCCTCATGGAACTCCCACGTGAGCTCAGTTGCATCACCTGCACTGGCATCGTTGGTACCTGCAACTGTTGTGGTAGAATCTGTGAGTCACGGGGACTCAGCAATCTCACACCCGCGAGATCAAGACTATTTAAGCTTAAAGGTACGAAGGGTGGAGCTGCAGCAAGCGACTAGCATATATGGTGGCTAACAACGCAAAAGAGAGCGAGAAGAGAAGCAAAGCACGGTCGTGAAGCTAGAAGTGATCAAGAAGTGATCCTAGAACAACCTACGTCAAACATAACTCCAACACCGTGTTCACTTCCCGGACTCCGCCGAGAAGAGACCATCACGGTTACACACGCGGTTGATGTGTTTTAATTAAGGTCAACTTCACGTTTTCTACAACCGGACATTAACAAATTCCCATCTGCCTCATAACCGCGGGCACGTCTTTCGAAAGATAATACCCTGCAGGGGTGTCCCAACTTAGCCCATTATAAGCTCTCACGGTCAACGAAGGATATTCCTTCTACCGGGAAGACCCGATCAGTCTCGGAATCCCGGACTACAAGACCTTTCGACAGTAATAAAACAAGTCCAGCAAAGCCGCCCGATTGTGCCGACAAATCCTGATAGGAGCTGCACATATCTCGGTCTCAGGGCACATCCAGATGAACACTCCGTACAACTAAAACCAAGTCTCAAGTTGCCCCGAGGTGGCGCTGCAAAGGGCTCTAGTTTGGACCAGCAATCGAAGGAGAACTAGCCCGGGGGGGGGGGGTTAAAATAAAGATGACCCTTGAGTCTGCAGAACCCAAGGGAAAAAGGCTTAGGTGGCAAATGGTAAAACCCATGTTGGGCCTTGCTGGAGGAGTCTTATTCAAAGCGAACTATCAAGGGGGTCTCATAAATCACCCAACCGTGTAAGGAACGCAAAATCCGGGAACATAATACCGATATGACGGAAACTAGGGCGGCAAGAGTGGAACAAAACACCAGGCATAAGGCCGAGTCTTCCACCCTTTACCAAGTATATAGATGCATTAATAATATAAGAGATATTGTGATATCCCAACAAGTAAACATGTTCCAACAAGGAACAACATCTCCATGTTCCCACAAGGAACAAAATTCATCTTCACCTGCAACTAACAACGCTATAAGAGGGGCTGAGCAAAGCGGTAACATAGCCAATCAACGGTTTGCTAGGACATGGATGGTTAGAGGCTGACATGGCAATATGAGAGGCATGATATAGCAAGTGGTAGGTATCGCAGCATAGGCATAGCAAAAGAGCGAGCATCTAGCAAGCAAAGATAGAAGTGATTTCGAGGGTATGGTCATCTTGCCTGCAAGGTTCTCAGAGTTGTCGAAAGCTTGGTCCTCGTAAGCGTTCTCAACAGGTTCCTCATTCATGTACTCGTCTCCCGGCTCTACCCAAGACAAGAACACAAGCAAAGGGGACAAACATCAATCACGATGCAATGCACAAACAACATGATGCAAAACATGGCATGATATGCGAGATGTGGTATGCAATGCACATGCATGCTTCGGAAGGAAAAAGATGAACAAGGCATAATCTTGGCAAACCAAGTATGCCGCTGGAAAGATGAGGTGATTTCGGTTGAAATCGATATAAAGATCACCGGAATCGGATGCACGGTTTGCAAATGACAAGCAAAACAAGAATGACAAGAACCTGTCATTAACGGCATGATGCTACTTAGCACGCAACAAGAAATTAAGCTACTGCACCCAAACATGCCAACAAAGCATATGACAGTAATCTACTCAAGATGCTTTACAAAAGATGAACACTGAGATACGGCTAAATCACACCACAACAGGTTCAAACAAGCATGGAAAAAGTGCAAAAGATAACAGGTTCACAGACTTAGTGAAAATAACATGCTACATGAACAGGACATAGCAAAGTAAGGCACGCCATGAATCTACTCAAAGCACTTAACAAAAGTCCCTTACTGACCATGAGCCAAAAAGGATCATAAAATATAATAACACCCATGTCAAATAAGCAAGTTTCGTTACAGGTTTCAGACTTAGCAGAAAACTGGACATGTCAAAAACAGATAACAAGTAGGCATGTTTATGAGCTCGATGCACTCACTACAGAGCATTGCATGATAAACTAAGCATACATCCATCAAGAAGACATGGCATAGAAGCTAGACATGGTAATAATAACATCATAGCATGCAAGGATCAACTACAACAAGCTTGGCAAAATCGAATAACATGTAAACAATCTGCCAGGAACATTTTATAGCAAAAGTAGAGCTCGATTGACTCAAGCTATAGCACTCCATAATTACAAACAAAGGCATGGATGGATAGAGCAAATCCATATGCTCAAAACACCATTAATGATCATGCTCCAAAGAGGCATAGATCTCTCTGAAACAACATGAACACATGACATAAAAATAACAGCAGGACATGACTTAGTGAAAATACTAAGTCTCTGAAATCAGCAACATTATGTACCCTAGTTTGCATGCTTGTGCTAGTCACCACAAAGATCACAAAAATACATGGCATACACCCCTGGAAAGATAGCATGGCATATTTCAAAACACATGTAGGACTCAACTTCATAGGATGCACACATCAATCATGGCAAAAATGACAAAAGTGCATGTTCTGAAACAGATCTGAAACTAACATCACATAGCCCTCTTACAACAGCATTTCGGGCATCAATATGAACTCAAATGAAAATGATGCAATGAGATTAAATGATATACTCATCGGGGCGAACAATTTGATATGCTACACGCACGAAACGGAGCAGTATGCAGCAAGTTATGATGCGTTGAACATGGCAAGATATAATGACAGAAAAAAAGGACTTAGAGGATATTTCGGGGGGGAAGAGAAGTCAACCCTCGGGTTCGTCGGCGCGGGAACCGAGGCAGGCGGCGGACCTCGCCGGATCTCCGCCGGAGTTGGAGCGGGGAGGCCGTTCCCGACCGGATCCGACCGGATCCGGGCCGGAGGAGGGGCGCGGCGGCGAGGGGCGGCGAGGGGCGGCGCGGCAGGGGGCGGCGGCTCCCGCGGTGGGAGGCGAGGTGCGGCGGCGGCGGCGCGCGCCGGCGAGGAAGGTGGCGGCGGCGCACGGCTCTCGGGCGGCGCGGGCGGAGGGGAACGGGCGCTGGCAGCGGCGGCTCCCGCGGGCTCGCGCGGGCCTGCTTCGGGCCCCGCGGGCCGCGGTGGAGGGAGGCGGCGAAGTCGGCACGGGTGCCCACGTGGCACGCCGCGGTTGGCCAGGCGGCGGCGGGGGAGGAGTTTGCTAGGGTTTCGCCCGAAAATTGGAGAGGGAGGCACTTATTTATAGGTAGAGGGAGCTAGGAAGCTCCAAATGGAGAGCGGTTTTCGCCCACACGATCGTGATCGAACGACGATGGACATGGGAGTGACTTAGATGGGTTATTGGGCTGCTTTGGAGGGGTTTTGGGGTGCAACACACACGAGGCCTTTACGGTTACCCGGTTAACCGTTGGAGTATCAAACGACCTCCGAATGACCCGAAACTTGACAGGCGGTCTACCGGTGCTATACCAAGGCCGCTTGACAAACCTCGGTCCATTCCGAGAAGGTTTAATACCCGCTCACGGAAAAAGGTAAAAGGGGACGCCGGGGAACATAGGAGCGCCGGATTGAAAAACGGACAACGGGAAAAATGCTCGGATTCATGAGACGAACACGTATGCAAAATGCGATGCACATGATGACATGATATGAAATGCATGACATGAACAAAATGCAAAATGAAGGAAAACCCAACCATGGAGGGAATATCATATCACCTAGCCGAAAATGACAAGAGTTGGAGTTAAAAATATGGCAAGTTACATCCGGGGTGTTACAGAGGTGGCAGCTGCTGATCTCACACGGCTCCTGCGCCCCGCTACCCTCCCCTCCCTGGCTAAGTAGGAGGTTCGAGGGCAGCGACTAAGGAAGGAGCACATCGGCGATGAGGGCTAGCAACAGCAAGATGCAACTGTCAGGTGCGGTCGATATGCCACCACGTCGGCCCCTTCATGCGTGACCGCCAGGGTCGGGGTCTTTTTCCGAGCAATGCGTAGTGTTTCCTTTATTGTTGTTGTTTGTGTTGTCCTAGATATTCCTTTGCCATATTGTTTTTGATCATTTTCTCGCTCATTCCTAGAGGAGCGCTATGGATAATATGATTTTGATGACTAAGATACATGCTTTTTGTTTACTTGGCATCTGCTTCTCTTAATTTTTCTGCAATCCTTCCTTTACACGCTGATATGTTTTGTTGCCAGGCTCAGATCGGCGAGACCCGTGCCAATGCATGAGGTACAATATTTTTCTTATTTATTCCTTTCATACATATTGAGTTCATTCACCCTATTATATATACTGATTAAACAGTACAGGTTGGGCCAAGAAATAGATGCTATTGGTACTTGCTCACGCTCATTTCTCATGTTTATGGTCAGGCCTAACCTCACAAAACTTTGGTATGCACTCACGTATAATCAGGGCTTGCTTATTTTATTCTTGAATTCATTTTATAAATATTATATCATTATTATTTGTAATCAGTTTTTTGTTTATGATTTCCAATCGGGTATATCCCATCATACTACTAGGCATTGGCCAGGTACTGGACTTTGGCTGGTTTTCAATATAAGTTTTGTGTTCTCCTTTGTTTTTACCTCATTTATAAAGTCCTTGATTGAGCATGCATTTGATTTCTATGCCAACATAGATCTTATTGCTCATCAAAGGTATCTAAAAGTTGTTTGCTCTGCCACAGATGGGTTATGTTAGTCAATAGAAATACCTAATATGTCAGTTTTGGTGCCAAATATTTAAAACACAGATATATACAGAGTTCTAGAACAGAAGATGATCTGGTGGTTACCTTTCTGTTATTTACTCGAATGACTGTATGTATATCTTACCTTCAGACTTTATCCGATCTTGGTTAGTTTTCCATCTCCAATCAGATTAATGGTTTGCATGCAGACCAAGCCCAGTGTTTTATGGTGTTCTTATTCCTGATTTAGTGGTACATTTGAGTTTTAGTTTCTTCATAGATAATAATGTAATGGCAGATGAACCAGTAAGTTATCTGTGCCCATGCTTTGCTGTAAGCATTAAATTTGCTCTCTGCTTTTACTTTTGATGTGCTATCTGTACCCCTGCTTTTTGTGGCTAATTATTATGTCCTATCAACATATGCAGAGTCCATGGTATCATACGATTTGAAGTTGAAAAATTCATGCTATGGGTGATACGGAAAAGTCATTGCCTTCTTTGCTGGAACATTTCCTAAGATGATCTAAGGTAATTATTTTAGTCACCATGTCATTTATATGCTAAATTCAGTGCGTTGACAACTAGAGATCGTTTCCTTTTTTGTGTATTGATCATTTACCGAAAAAGGGGTCTCCCCCCGCTTTATATTATAAAGCACCCACCGAATCACAAGTTCAACGATACAAAAAAGGAAGAAAAAACCATAAACGACAAAGATACAAGATACCAAAGGAGCCACTAACAAGACTTGAATGCGCCAAGCACAAGCTTGAACATCGAAGCCCTCGGCGAACAGGAGCCAACACACGCCGCGACTAAGCCGAGGTAGATCCCGCTGCAGGAGGATTGTCACACTCCGTCATCCCTCTTGAGCCAAGCCATCCGGTCCGCCATCCGTCTCTACCTCCGAAGAGAGCCCCCTGCCCTGTAGTCCTGGATCGGAGGACACTACGCCGTCGACAGGCAGAGTCGCTCACCCCTGAGCTCGCATGACCAGGACCAACAGGTTGCCAGGAGGGGGCGACAAGCACGACTACCGCACCAGGCAGCCGCACCACCGAGCATCGCCAACGCCAACTTCAACCGCAAGTGGCCGAGCATGGACACCACTGACGATATCCGACAGCCACCTCCTGTGCCAAAGCCTCGACCACCACTCCGTCGCTCTAAGGTGGTGTTTTGAAGAAGAAAAACGACGCCGGAGCGTCGTCACCACCCAATCCGGAGATTTGGGGCTTTCACCTGGGACGAGGAAGGGAGGATGAGGGGGGGATTGCAAAGCCGCCTTCAAGAAGGGGAATAACGCCGGAGCGCCGCCGGCATCGTGGCTGCAGCAAACAGTCAAGGGGTTTCCCCCAATCCATCCCCCCGAGAGGAAGCACCATCGCCAGATCTGCTCCAAGGGCAAACGGGGAAGCCCCAGGAGCCAGCCACCAAGGTTGTCAGAATCACGATTTTGAATCGGATCGGAGCTTCGATTGTAGGATCGCAAATCATAGAATCTTCACTATCAGGATCGTAGAAACGTAGATTCTAAGAACTAAAATCGTAGAATCATAGGGGTTAGTTTGGATCGTAAAGTCGTAGAATTGTATAACAGAATCGCGATTCTGACAACCTTGCCAGCCACACTCCATGCCGATCCGCCGCCCACGTGGCCAGGAGCGGCGCTCCCCGCATTTGCATCAGCCACCCGCTGATGGGGGGCCGATGCGCTCCACCAGTGGCCGCCGCCACCACGCTAGGCGAAACCGTGCGGAACAGAACACCATCGAGCCCATCGCGCCACCGCCAGGCACCGGCCCCGCCACCGCCACCCGCCGCCGCGCCGTCACGCCCTCGGCCAGCGCCATGCCGCCGCCCGCTGACCCCGACCCGTGTCGGCCCTAGTGAGCAGGGGAAGGAAGGCCCCGCCGCCGCCGAGGCTGACTGGGCTTCGCCCGTCAGCGCGAGCCGGCGGCGGCGAGGGAGGAGTCGAGGAGGAGGGGGGGCCTGAGACCGGCGTCTAGGCTTTCCCCTCCGCGTCGCTCGTGGGAGAGACCGAGAGGGGAGGGGAGGGAGGAGCCTTCTGCCCATCCTCCCATCTTTCAAACAGGTGGAGCATCGTACTGATCATTTCAGTACGATTGTTTGATACTCTGCCGACATCATTTTTCTTCTTCTTGCTTGTTATTTCATTTATTTCATCCAGCAAGTGGATGGCTATTTCCACTGCTTCAGGTTTTGTTTTGGCTCTAATTGTGTATATGGCATCTTGGCCTTCTAGGTGAAGCAGTTATGAATATCCTCACTGATCTATGGATCTATCATTATATGATGAGCTGCCTCACACCATCATTTGGTCTTTGTAGCATTTGAGTTGGCAAATTTGTTGGATTCATGCGATTAGGCATGGTAAGTGCTCAGAGATCCACAACTCTATAATTGTTTGCTTCCAAAAGTTCTGAATCTTTTCTGCGCTTGGTAGCCATGTAAATCAATCTGCTATGGGAAATGGGAGTTTGCAACTACCGGAGTCTAATTGCTGAGGGACAAGGTTCGTAACTAAGGGTCATGTGCAGAGCTGGAGCAAGAAGTTGCGAGGCCTGGAACTCTCCTTGTGAAGGGCTCATGGACAGCAATGAGGACAATGCCTCTTTAGTTGTAATTGTGATACTCCTGATGTGCAAGTAATCACTCCTGTGATACTCCTTATGCTAAAATGTTGGTTGTTATTACAGAGGTGGTGACATTATGGTTCTCTGGTATTGATTTCATGATTTGTGGTTAATACATGATGTAATACAATCCACATTGCATTATATTTCCAGTTACATCTCCTACTTACTCACTAATAACATTCTTTCTAATTCGGTTCTTGCGCCATTGGCACAACCGGGTCATCTAGTAATACTAAAACTTTCCACCACTGCAACGTATGGACATATATGATGTCCGAATGCATTTTGCCATCTAACATAGTACCCCATCAGTCTGCGAACCGGTCCAATTGTTGAAAATCTCACAAACTGGAAACACATAATTAGGGGACTTTGCAGGAGTCCAGACATCTATCTGGTCAATTAAAAGCCATCATGTACCCCTCTCTTCTCTCTGTCCGGATTGCAGACGACCGTTGGTGACCCTCCTTTTTTCTTTTCTTTGCATGCTTAGCGTTTTGGCGGAAGGCTTTGAAACCTCCCAGCATGTTTGGTGGAAGCTGTCGGCGTTCTGGAAACGGGGGTCCCCAGACTTGCCTGCCTGCGGCCCACGACGTGGCTCTGCGAGCGGGCCCATAAAACCCATCTTCACCAACAAGCATTCAAGACCCTTGCGAGGGACCAAGCCTCGCGAGACGGATGACACAAGACCTCCTCAGGGGCGGCCTCACCAGGCTGGCTCGCGAGGGGCGGAGAGTTCAAGGCAAGGCAAACCTCGCGAGGTTCCAATGACGTGAGCCATGACGATTAAGATCAGGCGAGCGCCAGGCGGGCGCCAGCGCGCACCGTGTCCTTGTTTCCTCTTTGGTGCTAAGGAAGCAAGCACAGGTGCGGAGTACCGAGGCGTCAAGCAAAGGTTTCCATATCAGTGCAACAATACCAAGACCAGCAGAACGGCGATACGGAGGTCACCATGGATCCCAAGGTGGCGTCACCACCAGAGCCTTTTGCAGGCGAAGACTGTTTTTGTCAGGATAAGATGTACTAGCTGTCCCCTTTCGAATTGGCCGTTGTTGGCTCCCTTCCCGCTCAATATTTGGGGATAGGACCAGGGCCTCCATAAATAGGATTAGCCACCACCGTAGGAAACAACTCATTCGGAGGCAACTGGTCTCGAACTCATTCAGTTCACCCTCACAACCACCAAGCACAAGAACACCTCGCCTCAGGAGGCTGTTCTTCCCCTTGTACTATTCATCCTCAGCCCAAGAGGCAATCCACCACCACCAGACTGGAGTAGGGTATTACACCACAACAGTGGCCCTAACCAGTATAAATCTTGTGTCCTTTGTGTTGCGAGTTCGCCGAGTTAGCCCTTGAGATCTTAGCGAAGCTAGGACGTGGATCAGTAGGGGAAGATCTTCGTGCGCACCCTAGTGTTCGAACCATGAGGGTTTTACTGGAACCTGAGATCCGACATTTGGCCCACCAGGTAGGGGTGCGCCGAAGCTTCCCTTCCATTGCTCCACGTCCCGTTGCTTCATCGTCTCCATGGTGGACGCTTGCCGCGCTCGCGCTGAGCTCCGGGCTGCCCTTGCCGCCCGCGTTGCTCAGACGGCTCCCGTCGGCGGGCCACCCCATCGTTCTCCATCGCCTGCCGCCAACGCCGCCACTGGCCCGGCGGGGAACGAGCAGCAAGCATCCTCGCTGCACCCCTCGGTGCGGCGGGATGGCCGCACCGCCACTCCATCACTGACCCCGGCCGATTCGTCATCCCACGCTCGTCGTGCTCCCGTGGACGCGCAGGCCGCTCTGTGCATGGCGCGCGAGCTCCTGCGCTACCGCCCTGTCGACGACCTCTACGAGGACTGGATCGACCGTATCGCCGAGCTTGTCAGCGCCGTAGTAGGCTCCCCTGCGCCATCCCTCTCGATGCCTCGCCCTCTGCCAGCCGCGGGCGGCATGGCCATGGAGCGCCTCCACCACCTCTGCCCCAAGACGGAGTCTTGGCGCCAAGGAGCGTGGCCCCACGGCGTGACATGCCGCGTCCGGCACCCGCGCAAGAAGAAAGAAGCTGCCAAGAAGTCCCTCGGCCGCGAGAAGACGCCCCCGCGCTCCCTGCGCCACCATGGCAAGACTGCGTGCCGCCTGCGGTGGCGGTGCGCGGACCCCATCAAGGACAAGTTCTCCACCAGTGCAGAGTCCCGGTGACCACGGCAGGCTGCCGCGCCTTCACCCCTGAGCTGCGTAGCGTCGCCTGGCCAGGCAAGTTCAAGCCAGATCTACCTCCTCGCTACGATGGCACCCCCGACCCCGCGGAGTTCCTGCAGCTCTACGAGCTGAGCATCGAGGCGGCCAACGACGATGAGAAAGTCATGGTGAACTGGTTCCCCATGGAACTCAAGGATGGTGTCCACTCCTGGCTCCTAAACCCGCCTCCAGGCTCGATCTCCTCCTGGAATGAGATGCACGACCGTTTCGTTGCCAACTTTCAGGGCACGCGCGACCGCCCACCGGCCGCGGGTGACCTACGTCGCGTCAAGCAACAACCAGGAGAGACCCTTCAGAAGTACATCTAGCACTTGAACAACGTTCGCCTCAAGATCCCCAAGGTGACGGACGAGGCCATCATCTCCGCGTTCCCTGATGGCGTCCGCAGCGTCAAGATGAAGGAGGAGCTCGCCATCCACGAGGAGCTGTGCACGTCTCTGGAGCTGTTCAACCTGGCGACCAAGTGCGCAAGAGCTGAGGAGGGGCGCCTCTCCCTCCTCGAGCTCCCTGCTGCGGACCCGGAGGAGAAGAAAGCCAAGGCCAAAGACGTGAAGCGCAAGGGAGCAGCCGTGCTCGCAGCGGAGCCGGACACAAAGCGTGGCAGAGACCAGCCCGAATCATCCAAGAGCAGCTGACCGTTCTGCGACTTCCATAATCTGCATAGCCACAACACCAGCGACTGTCAAGAGCTCAGAGCCATTCGAGAAGGACGCTTCGGTCGACACCCCGAGCACAATGACCGGGGCTACGACCGAGGAGGAGGACGTGGTGGCTGACGCTGGGATGACCATGGCCCACGCCAGGAGTGGCGCGACCGGCCTCGTGAGGACCGTTGGCAGGATCAGCCTCACGAGGGCGCCTGGAGGGATCAGCCTCATGAGGATCATCCTCAGGGCAACGCCGGTCTCCCTCCACTATCGCCACCACCAAGAAGGAATGACGACCACCATGAGGACGAGGGGGCTGGGGGCTTCCAGGAGCCGCGTGCTATCGCCTGCATCTTGGGCGGTGCTCAAGCCCCAGCCTCACAACGTATCTTCAAACAGTTTGCTCGTGAAGTGAATGCAGTCCTCCCCAAGGTCGAGGCCACGCGCCCGCTCAGATGGTCCAAGTGTGCCATCATGTTCAGCTCGGCAGATCAGCTCAAGTGCGCGGCTACCGCTGGTGCCCTCCCGATGCTTTGTTCACCAGTCATTAGCAACGTGCAAGTTACCAAGACTCTCATCGATGGCGGCGCAAGGCTCAACGTCCTGTCCGTCGACACGTTCAACAACCTCCAAGTTCCGTATGATCAGCTTCAGCCCACCAAGCCTTTCTGAGGAGTAACCGACGGCTCCACTACCCCGATCGGGCAGGTTTGCCTCCCCGTCACCTTTGGACAGCGCGACAACTACCGCACCGAGCTCATCGACTTCGACGTCGCCCAGATCCGTCTACCATACAATGCGATCCTCGGGTACCCAGCCCTGGCCAAGTTCATGGCGGTGACCCATCACGGCTACAATGTCCTCAAGATGCCAGGAAGCGGCGGAGTCATCACTGTCCCGTGTGAAGAAAAAGATGCGGTGTGCTCCCTTGAGCGTGCCTTCCAAGCTGCAGCAATCGACGACCCCGTCAGCAAGGGCGAGCGCCTTCCTGAGGCCACCCCCAAGAAGAAGAAGCAGATGCTCCGTGCAGGGCCTCAGGCAAGCGGCACCTCAAGCGACGCCACGACTGGATCGGCGCCCGCACCTGGGGCGCCTCCCTCCATCGCATAGGAAAGCGCGTCCGGTGCCCTTCTTGGGCAAGGCTCAGGGGCTCTCTTATGGAGGGCCTCGAACCTCGCCAACATCACGAGGGAGGCGCTCGGGCACCATCTGGAGGCGTGCTTTGTGGCACGTCACCCTCAGGAAGACACAAGACGAGGAGCACCCAGCGCTCAGGAGTTCATTACCAGGACCACCCAGGAGCTGCAAGATGCGAGGGCCATGCGCGGCAATCGCCGTTCACCTGGCGCAGCCTCCCATCCAGGCGAGGATGCCAGGCTGCGTGTCTGCATCGACGTCCTAGGGCTCAACAGAGCCACGTCTCAGGAGCCCTTCTGGCCTTCGCGCGTGGGACGCTGCGAAGGCCCACCGCACAGCTACGTTCGCATGCCTTTTAGCCTGCCGAGCGTGGCGTCTGCCTATCAGCGCAACCTGCGGCGCGCCCTGACGACTCAGGAGGCCAGGCACCACGCCGTCCTGACGGAGATGGAGACGGTCCTCAAGGAACCGCCTGGACCCCCAGAGCCTCCCGAGGCTCAGGGCCCCGTGGCTCGTGAGGAGCGACCCCTTCGCCGCGTACCTCAGCCGCCCCAACTCTCCTTCATCAATGGAATCATGTGACATTTTTCAAGTTTATTTAGCTGGGAGCGCCCTCAGGGCTGCATCATTCCCAGGCCGCGTGGGTCCGTCCCTATGGCATGTACCTCTTTTTATGTCTTTAGCTTACCTTGCTGGGGGCGCTCCACGGGTCATCCCCAAGCCGCTCGGGCGTGACCCAGTGGCATGTATCTTCACTGCATTTACCTAAGCCAGTTTGCTTCCTATGACCATCACCTGCTTGATTCTCACTCGCCACGGGGGCTACTCACGCTGGCACGACGCTTGTGCTCGGGTCCGTCCCTGCAACGTCGACAAACCTGAGCGGTCGAGCTCTGGCTCGCGGCATGCCCCGCGCACGTCACCTCACCAGGCCCTTAGTCCTTCATCTCCTCGGGGAGCAACCAGCGGCAGGCCGGCAACCGTAATGGCAAACTGTGTCTCTCCTTGTGCTGGCTTGCAGGAATCTCCTGAAGGTGACGGCAGGCAGAACTGCGAGCTCCCTCTTCTCCCATGCAATCCACTTGCGCGTCAAAAGGGGGGCTCCTGAGGATCGCGACTCGGGAGCTCTTACTGGCTCTCCAGCCCTCACCCCCTGGTCTTGACCACGGCACGCGACCTGGCATACCAGCGGTGGCTGAGCCTGCTCGATGGCCGGGACCTGAGGACGCAGAGCACGAAGGAGAGTGTGGAGAAGAGAGGAGGCTTGCATGGGCCTGGCTTAGCTAAGCTTCGGACGCCTATTCACGAATCTAGCGCGTCATGAGGAATCGACTCTAGACCGTCAAAGATAAGTCCCGAGTCCGGATTGGCTAAATCGCTAAGGACTAAGAACCATACTAACCGCAGCCTTGCTGCAGCAACGTCACCCCCTTTCTTACCTCTCGACGGCTGCTTGGGCGCTAAAGGGGACCTCCTGAGCATCGCACCTCAGGAACTCTTACTGGACCTCGGGCCGCTCACCTCCTGGCCTTGACCACGACACGTGACCTGGCATACCAGCGACGGCTGTAGCCTGCCTGGGGACCGGGACCTGTCAGCGTAGAGTGCCAAGTCGTCGTGAGGTCGGAAAGGGAGACCGAGCTGAAGTAGGACTTGCGCTCGCGCAAGTTCATAATAAGGACAATATTGACAAGAGACATTACAAAACCTTTACACACCCCTACGGGGCATTTCTTGATTCCTCGCAGGAAACAAAAGACAAGAACTTAGGGAATCCTAACTGCACGTGCCCCTATGGATGACGCCATCATCAACAGTGGGCCACCAGAGGCCGACGCCAACCTCATCTAGATCAGCAGCGGCGACGGCATGACACTGCAGCCCTGCTCCGGGCTTGGCAGGAACTTGGGGGCATGTAGCTATCGTCGCTCATCTCCAGGGTCTCGTAGAGCTCGGGAGAATCACTAAACTCCCAAGTGTCGCCGCTGCTTCCAGAGGAGCCGCTGGCGACGCGGGCAGCAGACCCTGCCCCAGCTGCGGCGCCAACCTGATGACCCCGCCTGGGGCAATACTCTAGACGGTGGCCTTCTGCGTCGAAGACCATGAAGAACAGCGTGGAGGCGCCGTCGTACACGAAGTGGATCGCGAGGGCGCCCTCCGCACGACAGACTCGGCGACCTCACCCCAGCCTCGGGTCATGAAGATCTTCCCCGAGGAGACGGCCTCGACCTCCGCTCCAGTCACCGGCGTGTCGCAGTCGATGTGCTGCAACCAAAGCTCGAGGGGCCTCCTCGGCGGCATCTCGCCTGAGAAGAAGGAAGGGAAGCAGATCCAAGTGCTCGGGGGCATCGCCGAACACAGCACGAGCTTGCACGAGGAGTCCGTGGCGTGGACTCCAGGGGCGGCGACGCGCGCCACCACGGCACGGCGACCCTGGCCCCGGTGCGCGCGCCGACGCTCGTCGTCTCTCCCTCCTGAGCCCCTGGCTTGGGTGTACAGGGGTAACAGATACCCGGGAGGAGGCCGCTCGCACCAAAGCCTCGTCACCACCTGCATCGTCGGCTCATAACGGCGATGGACCGGCCTCTTCTTCGGCGGGAGTGCCACCGGCCCGTCGAGGGGAGTCTTTCCTTTCCCCGCCGTGGAAAACCTTCGGATGGGCGCCATTGGTGTCGGCAGTGGTGCAAAGGGGGAGAAGCAAGCGGAATGGGAAGAGATGGGCGATGGGGGCTCCGCCCCTCCC
This sequence comes from Aegilops umbellulata, assembly GCA_032464435.1. NCBI lineage: Eukaryota > Viridiplantae > Streptophyta > Magnoliopsida > Poales > Poaceae > Aegilops > Aegilops umbellulata. Next base: position 93,280,201 of record CP136054.1, on the reverse strand, counting down.
CATTTATAGCAGGAGATGGCCAACCAGCGCCCCCCACGATCACAGGTAATGATGATTTTTCCTTGCATGTCATAGGGACTTGTCAAGTCGGGCAGTTGCCGAGGCAGCGTGGGGAAGCGGAGATGCCCACATCCAATCAACCGCCGCGCGTCGACCAAGGCCGCAGGCTATTGGGCCCGCGGTGCTCCGCACTTGACCTTTGGCCTCGCCTCGAAGCCAAGCCCGAGCGCACCTTGGGCCCCGGGGCTACTCTCGGCGTTCTGGGAACGAGGGTCCCCAGACTTGCCTGCCTGCGGCCCACGGCGTGGCTCTGTGAGCGGGCCCGTACGACCCATCTTCACCAACAAGCATTCAAGACCCTCGCGAGGCAGACGACACAAGACCTCCTCGGGGGCGGCCTCACCAGGCTGGCTCGCAAGGGGCGGAGAGTTCAAGGCAAGGCAAACCCCGCGAGGTTCCAATGACGTGAGCCATGACGATCAAGATCAGGCAAGCGCCAGCGCGCACAATGTCCTTGTTTCCTCTTTGGTGCTAAGGAAGCAAGCGCATGCGCGGAGTACAGAGGCGTCAAGCAAAAGTTTCCATATCGGTGCAACGAGACCAAGACCAGCAGGACGGCGAGACGGAGGTCACCATGGAGCCCAAGGCGGCGTCACCACGAGAGCCTTTTGCAGGCGAAGACTACTTTTGTCAGGATAAGCTGTACTAGCTGTCCCCTTTCGAATTGGCCGTTGTTGGCTCCCTTCCCGCTCAATATTTGGGGAGAGGACCAGGGCCTCTATAAATAGGATTAGCCACCACCGTAGGAAACAACTAATTCATAGGCAACTGGTCTCGAACTCATTCAGTTCACCCTCGCAACCATCAAGCACAAGAACACCTCTCCTCAGGAGGCTGTTCTTCCCCTTGTACTATTCATCCTCAGCCCAAGAGGCAATCCACCACCACCACCACACTGGAGTAGGGTATTACACCACAACGGTGGCCCGAACCAGTATAAATCTTGTGTCCTTTGTGTTGCGAGTTCGTCGAGTTAGCCCTTGAGATCTTAGCGAAGCTAGGACGTGGATCGGTAGGGGGAGATCTTCGTGCGCCCCCCAGTGTTCTAACCTTGAGGGTTTTGCCGGAACCCGAGATCCGACAGAAGCCACTTTGTTTCACCTTTTTTTCTTTAGATGCAACCACTAATCTAGGCAATAGTTAGTGGTTGTGAAAGGTTTTGCCAATACTCACTTGGATTAGTACTTTGCTTCCGCCAACAATTGAAGGCTCCGCCAAAGCGTGCTATCTGTATAATTTTTTTCTTCAAGTGCTTGGTGAAACAAATCCATTGTGAGTCAAGCATGGTTCGGCTGAAGCCTTTCTTTAAGTGTTGGTGGAAGCTACTAATCCATGAATTATCATGAATATTTGGTGGACTTAACAAAACATTGCGACAATTGAGGGACAGAGTTGAACGGTCGGCTCCAATATCCAGGTTCACGAACAAATACTGTGACCGTTTTGATGGACGGTGTTGAAAATGCCCTAAGCCGACTTCTCTGGTACATGGACATGCATGCGGTTATTTTTCATGGCATCACTCCTCACAATTCATCATCTTAATTTGGTTCTGAGAGTGAGGCCATACCTACGAACTCAACCAGATGTTCATCAGCAAGATCCTACTACTAGTACTCCCGACAAGTAGGAGATTTGGCAGATACTAAATGAGATGAGAAGAAATGCTTCACCAGGCCTAGATGGACTAAATGTAGCCTTCTATATAGCAGCATGGGAATGGATTGGAGATGATGTAATGATTTGGTAAGGAAATTCTATATCACAGGTATCATGCCTAGTCATATTAATAATACAAACATTGTCTTGATACCAAAGAAAATTGTTTGCAAGACTCCTGCTGATTTTAGACCTATTAGTCTTTGTAATGTTATTTACAAAATCATTGTTAAAACTTTGGCTAATAGGTTAAAGCCCCATCTCCCTGATTACATCCATCCCTCTCAGCAAGCCTTCATTCAAGGAAGGAGAATTAGTAACAATATCATTATTGCTCAGGAAATTACTCATTCTTTTACCGTGAGATCATGGAATTCTCGTGCCTTTATGCTAAAAATTGATCTTGCTAAGACTTTTGATTGTTTGCATTGGAGCTTCATTTTCTCTGCCCTAACTCATAAAGGACTTCATGATCATTTTATTAATTTAATCCATGCATGTATTTCCACTCCAATGTTCTCTGTCATAATAAATGGCTAATCATATGCGAGATTCCGTAGCAGCAGAGGAATCAGACAAGGTTGTCCCCTCTCACCTTATCTTTTTGTTCTTGCCATGAATGAGCTTTCTATCTCTATGCAAGAGGCCATGATGTCCAACCATTTGACAGGTATTTCTCTTGGACCAAAATACCCCTCAATTCATTCTCTCATGTTCGCTGATGACTTATTAGTCTGTGGCCAGGCCACCATCCAAGAAGCAACTACAATGAATCAAATCATCCAATCTTTCTGTACACAATCTGGTCAAACTCCAAATTGGAGCAAATCTGCTATTCTATTTAGAAAAGGAGTTGACATCAACACTCAGAATGCCATCAAGAATATCTTTCATGTTCCTACTATAGATCAAAAATCCATTCACTTGGGACATCCTCTCATTCTTCCTGCCAAAGACAGGGCATCTGCCTACAACTTTGTCATTGACAAATTCAAGGCCGAACTTCCTAGCTACAAAGCAAATAAACTCTCGCATGCAGGAAGACTCACCCTAATTAATTATGTTTTTGCTTCAATCCTTGTTTATTATATGTCTAACATTCTTTTTCCTAAGAAATTCTTGTCAAAGCTTAATGCTATCATTAGAAATTTTTGGTGGACAGGGATAAAAGAAGAAACCAGTGCTAAATCTCTTTGCCTTAGAGCCTGGAAGGACATATGTTCCCCTAAGAATGAAGGTGGATTAGGTATCAAGAACATGCAAGCCACTAATAGAGCTATGATTCTATCTGCTGCTTGGAGAATAGTGGAACAACCCAACAGTCACATTTCCAAAGTCCTTCAATCTAAATATTTTCCTGATACTTCCTTTTGGAGAGCCAACCATAATGTTCCTAAATCTTATTTTTGGACAGCTATTCTCAAAGTTAGACCTATGCTCATCAACAACTCTTTTTATCAAGTTACCGAAGGGAACATATCTATTTGGAGCTCTCCCTGGTATAAAGGCTGGAGCACAATCTACGATCATCTGATTATCCAAGATAGTCATTTTGTTTACCCTCCAATAGTGAGAGACCTTTGGCTGCCAAATCAGAAACTTTGGAATACTAATCTTATTTGAGACCTTTTTGATCATGATACTGCCGCAGAAATAATCCGAACACCCATTATCCAATCCGGCGGAGAAGATCTTTTGTGTTGGAAACTAACTCAAATAGGACAATTCAACTCCAAAAGTGCTTATAAATTATGCCTACAGGTGATGCAACAGGAAGGAGAGCTGCAGCCAAGGGTCATTCCAGACAATACAAAAGCCCTTTTAAAGCAGATATGGAAGGCCAAAGACATTGCACCGAGGGTTCAAACATTTGCATGGAGGCTAATTAGAATAGCGCTTCCAACAGGTAAAAGAGTAGGTAAATATTCGAAGCGTATAGATAAAGAATGCTCAAGATGCAGTGCTGAAGAAGATGAACGACATATCTTTTTTACTTGTCCTTATGCTAGAGCAGCTTGGTTTGCAAAACCATGGTACATTAGAATGGACAACTTTATTAGTAATTACACTTCAATCATCACCATTATTTTAAATCTGCTCAGTTCAGACCATCCTCATGCAAGTTTAAACAATATTTTCACATTCATGTGGTGTCTATGGAAAGTTAGAAATGAGAAGCTTTTCCAAAGGAAAGAATGTTGGGGAACATAGTAATTTCAAAAAATTTCCTATGCACACGCAAGATCATGGTGATGCATAGCAACGAGAGGGGAGAGTGTTGTCCACGTACCCTCGTAGACCGAAAGCGGAAGCGTTATAACAACGCGGTTGATGTATTCGTACGTCTCCACGACCCGACCGATCAAGCACCGAAACTACGGCACCTCCGAGTTCATGCACACGTTCAGCTCGATGACGATCCCCGGACTGCGATCCAGCAAAGTGTCGGGGAAGTGTTCCGCAGCACGACAGCATGGTGACGATCTTGATGTTCTACTGTCGCAGGGCTTCGCCTAAGCACCGCTACAATATTATCGAGGATTATGGTGGAGGGGGGCACCGCACACGGCTAAGAGACGATCAACTTGATCAACTTGTGTGTCTAGAGCTGCCCCCTGCCCCCGTATATAAAGGAGCAAGGGGGGCGCGGCCGGCCCTAGGAGGAGGCGCGCCGGAGGAGTCCTGCTCCTACCGGGAGTAGGACTCCCCCCTTTCCCTAGTTGGATTAGGACTTGGGGGAAGGAGCAGAGAGGGGAAAGGAAAGGGGGGGCGCCGCCCCCCTCCTTGTCCAATTCGGACTTGGGGGGGAGGGGCGCGCGACTGCCCCTAGGCCTCCTCTCCTCTTCCTCCACTAGGCCCGTTAAGGCCAATTAGGTTACCGGGGGGTTCCGGTAACCTCCCGGTACTCCGGTAAAATGCCGATTTCACCCGGAACACTTCCGATGTCCAAACATAGGCTTCCAATATATCAATCTTCATGTCTCGACCATTTCGAGACTCCTCGTCATGTCCGTGATCACATCCGGGACTCCGAACAACCTTCGGTACATCGAAACATATAAACTCATAATGAAACTGTCATCGTAACGTTAAGCGTGCGGACCCTATGGGTTCGAGAACAATGTAGACATGACCGAGACACGTCTCCGATCAATAAGCAATAGCGGAACCTGGATGCTCATATTGGCTACTACATATTCTACGAAGATCTTTATCGGTCAGACCGCATAACAACATACGTTGTTCCCTTTGTCATCGGTATGTTACTTGCCCGAGATTCGATCGTCGGTATCTTATACCTAGTTCAATCTCGTTACCGGCAAGTCTCTTTACTCGTTCTGTAATACATCATCTCGCAACTAACTCATTAGTTGCATTGCTTGCAAGGCTTAAGTGATGTGCATTACCGAGAGGGCCCAAAGATACCTCTCCGACAATCGGAGTGACAAATCCTAATCTCGAAATACGCCAACCCAACATGTACCTTTGGAGACACCTGTAGAGCTCCTTTATAATCACCCAGTTACGTTGTGACGTTTGGTAGCACACAAAGTGTTCCTCCGGTAAACGGGAGTTGCATAATCTCATAGTCATAGGAACATGTATAAGTCATGAAGAAAGCAATAGCAACATACTAAATGATCGGGTGCTAAGCTAACGGAATGTGTCATGTCAATCACATCATTCTCCTAATGATGTGATCCCATTAATCAAATGACAACTCATGTCTATGGTTAGGAAACATAACCATCTTCGATTAACGAGCTAGTCAAGTAGAGGCATACTAGTGACACTCTGTTTGTCTATGTATTCACACAAGTATTATGTTTCCGGTTAACACAATTCTAGCATGAATAATAAACGTTTATCATGATATAAGAAAATAAATAATAACTTTATTATTGCCTCTAGGGCATATTTCCTTCAGTCTCCCACTTGCACTAGAGTCAATAATCTAGATTACACAGTAATGATTCTAACACCCATGGAGCCCTGGTGCTGATCATGTTTTGCTCGTGGAAGAGGCTTAGTCAACGGGTCTGCTACATTCAGATCCATATGTATCTTGCAAATCTCTATGTCTCCCACCTGGGCTAGACCCCGGATGGAATTGAAGTGTCTCTTGATGTGCTTGGTTCTCTTGTGAAATCTGGATTCCTTTGCCAAGCCAATTGCACGAGTATTGTCACAAAAGATTTTCATTGGACCGGATGCACTAGGTATGACACCTAGATCGGATATGAACTCCTTCATCCAGACTCCTTCGTTTGCTGCTTCCGAAGCAGCTATGTACTCCGCTTCACGTGTAGATCCCGCCACGACGCTTTGTTTAGAACTGCACCAACTGACAGCTCCACCGTTTAATGTAAACACGTATCCGGTTTGTGATTTAGAATCGTCCGGATCAGTGTCAAAGCTTGCATCAACGTAACCATTTACGATGAGCTCTTTGTCACCTCCATATACGAGAAACATATCCTTAGTCCTTTTCAGGTATTTTAGGATGTTCTTGACCGCTATCCAGTGATCCATTCCTGGATTACTTTGGTACCTCCCTGCTGGACTTATAGCATGGCACACATCAGGTCTGGTACACAACATTGCATACATGATAGAGCCTATGGCTGAAGCATAGGGAACTTCTTTCATCTTTTCTCTATCTTCTGCAGTGGTCGGGCATTGAGTCTTACTCAACTTCACACCTTGTAACACAGGCAAGAACCCTTTCTTTGCTTGATCCATTTTGAACTTCTTCAAAACTTTGTCAAGGTATGTGCTTTGTGAAAGTCCAATTAAGCATCTTGATCTATCTCTATAGATCTTAATGCCTAATATGTAAGCAGCTTCACCAAGGTCTTTCATTGAAAAACTTTTATTCAAGTATCCCTTTATGCTATCCAGAAATTCTATATCATTTACGATCAACAATATGTCATCCACATATAATATCAGAAATGCTACAGAGCTCCCACTCACTTTCTTGTAAATACAGGCTTCTCCAAAAGTCTGTACAAAACCAAATGCTTTGATCACACTATCAAAGCGTTTATTCCAACTCCGAGAGGATTGCACCAGTCCATAAATGGATCGCTGGAGCTTGCACACTTTGTGAGCTCCCTTTGGATCGACAAAACCTTCTGGTTGCATCATATACAACTCTTCTTCCAGAAATCCGTTCAGGAATGCAGTTTTGACATCCATTTGCCAAATTTCATAATCATAAAATGTGGCAATTGCTAACATGATTCGGACAGACTTAAGCATCGCTACGGGTGAGAAGGTCTCATTGTAGTCAATCCCTTGAACTTGTCAAAAACCTTTTGCAACAAGTCGAGTTTTGTAGACAGTAATATTACCGTCAGCGTCAGTCTTCTTCTTGAAGATCCATTTATTCTCAATTGCTTGCCGATCATCGGGAAAGTCAACCAAAGTCCACACTTTGTTCTCATACATGGATCCCATCTCAGATTTCATGGCTTCAAGCCATTTTGTGGAATCTGGGCTCACCATCGCTTTCATAGTTCGTAGGTTCATCATGATCTAGTAGCATGACTTCCAGAACATGATTATCGTACCACTCTGGTGCAGATCTTACTCTGGTTGATCTACGAGGTTCAGTAACAACTTGATCTGAAGTTTCATGATCATCATCATTAACTTCCTCACTAACTGGTGTACGTGTCACAGAAACCGGTTTCTGTGATGTACTACTTTCCAATAAGGGAGCAGGTACAGTTACCTCATCAAGTTCTACTTTCCTCCCACTCACTTCTTTCGAGAGAAACTCCTTCTCTAGAAATTTTCTGAATTTAGCAACAAAAGTCTTGCCTTCGGATTTCTGATAGAAGGTGTATCCAATAGTTTCCTTTGGATATCCTATGAAGACACATTTCTCCGATTTGGGTTCGAGCTTATCAGGTTGAAGCTTTTTCACATAAGCATCGCAGCCCCAAACTTTAAGAAACGACAACTTTGGTTTCTTGCCAAACCAAAGTTCATAAGGCGTCCTCTCAACGGATTTCGATGGTGCCCTACTTAACGTGAATGCGGCCGTCTCTAAAGCATAACCCCAAAACGATAGCGGTAAATCAGTAAGAGACACCATAGATCGCACCATATCTAGTAAAGTACGATTACGACGTTCGGACACACCATTACGCTGTGGTGTTCCGGGTGGCGTGAGTTGTGAAACTATTCCGCATTGTTTCAAATGTACACCAAACTCGTAACTCAAATATTCTCCTCCACGATCAGATCATAGAAACTTTATTTTCTTGTTACGATGATTTTCAACTTCACTCTGAAATTCTTTGAACTTTTCAAATGTTTCAAACTTATGTTTCATTAAGTAGATATACCCATATCTGCTTAAGTCATCTGTGAAGGTGAGAAATAACGATATCCGCCACGAGCCTCAACATTCATCGGACCATATACATCTGTATGTATGATTTCCAACAAATCTGTTGCTCTCTCCATAGTTCCAGAGAACGGCGTTTTGGTCATCTTGCCCATAAGGCACGGTTCACAAGTACCAAGTGATTCATAATCAAGTGGTTCCAAAAGTCCATCAGAATGGAGTTTCTTCATGCGCTTTACTCCGATATGACCTAAACGGCAGTGCCACAAATAAGTTGCACTATCATTATCAACTCTGCATCTTTTGGTTTCAACATTATGAATATGTGTGTCACTACTATCGAGATTTAATAAGAATAGACCACTCTTCAAGGGTGCATGACCATACAAGATATTACTCATATAAATAGAACAACCATTATTCTTAGATTTAAATGAATAATCGTCTCGCATCAAACAAGATCCAGATATAATGTTCATGCTCAACGCTGGCACCAAATAACAATTATTTAGGTCTAAAACTAATCCTGAAGGTAGATGTAGAGGTAGCGTGCCGACCGCGATCACATCGACTTTGGAACCATTTCCTACGCGCATCGTCACCTCGTCCTTTGCCAATCTTCGCTTAATCCGTAGTCCCTGTTTCGAGTTGCAAATATTAGCAACAGAACCGGTATCAAATACCCAGGTGCTACTGCGAGCATTAGTAAGGTACACATCAATAACATGTATATCACATATACCTTTGTTCACCTTGCCATCCTTCTTATCCGCCAAATACTTGGGGCAGTTCCGCTTCCAGTGACCAGTCTGCTTGCAGTAGAAGCACTCAGTTTCAGGCTTAGGTCCAGACTTGGGTTTCTTCTCCTGAGCAGCAACTTGCTTGATGTTCTTCTTGAAGTTCCCCTTCTTCTTCCCTTTGCCCTTTTCTTGAAACTAGTGGTCTTGTTGACCATCAACACTTGATGCTCCTTCTTGATTTCTACCTCCGCAGCTTTTAGCATCGCGAAGAGCTCAGGAATTTTCTTTTCCATCCCTTGCATATTATAGTTCATCTCAAAGCTCTTGTAGCTTGGCGGCAGTGATTGGAGAATTCTGTCAATGACGCTATCATCTGGAAGATTAACTCCCAGCTGAATCAAGTGATTATTATACCCAGTCATTTTGAGTATATGCTCACTGACATAACTGTTCTCCTCCATCTTGCAGCTGTAGAACTTATTGGAGACTTCATATCTCTCAATCCGGGCATTTGCTTGAAATATTAAATTCAACTCCTAGAACATCTCATATGCTCCATGACGTTCAAAACGTCGTTGAAGACCCGGTTCTAAGCCGTAAAGCATGGCACACTGAACTATAGAGTAGTCATAAGCTTTACTCTTCCAGACGTTCATAACATCTGGTGTTGCTCAGCAGCAGGCCTGGCACCCAGCGGTGCTTCCAGGATGTAATTCTTCTGTGCAGCAATGAGGATAATCCTCAAGTTATGGACCCAGTCCGTGTAATTGCTACCATCATCTTTCAACTTTGCTTTCTCAAGGAACACATTAAAATCCAACGGAACAACAACACGGGCCATCTATCTACAATCAAACATAAACAAGCAAGATACTATCAGGTACTAAGTTCATGATAAATTTAAGTTCAATTAATCATATTGCTAAAGAACTCCCACCTAGATAGACATCCCTCTAATCCTCTAAGTGATTACGTGATCCATATCAACTACACCATGTCCGATCATCACGTGAGATGGAGTAGTTTCAACGGTGAACATCAATATGTTGATCATATCTACTATATGATTCACGCTCGACCTTTCGGTCTCCGTGTTCCGAGGCCATATCGGTTATATGCCAGGCTTGTCAAGTTTAACCTGAGTATTCCGCGTGTGCAACTGTTTTGCACCCGTTGTATTTGAACGTAGAGCCTATCACACCCGATCATTACGTGGTGTCTCAGCATGAAGAACTTTCGCAACGGTGCATACTGAGGGAGACCACTTTTACTATGATAATTTAGTGAGGGATCATCTTATAATGCTACCATCAATCAAAGCAAGATAAGATGCATAAAAGATAAACATCACATGCAATCAATATAAGTGATATGATATGACCATCATCATCTTGTGCTTGTGATCTCCATCTTCGAAGCACCGTCATGATCACCATCGTCACCGGCGCGACACCTTGATCTCCATCGTAGCATCGTTGTCCTCTCGCCAATCTTATGCTTCTACGACTATCGCTACCGCTTAGTGATAAAGTAAAGCATTACAGGGCGATTCCATTGCATACAATAAAGCGACAACCATATGGCTCCTGCCAGTTGCCGATAACTCGGTTACAAGACATGATCATCTCATACAATAGAATTTAGCATCATGCCTTAACCATATCACATCACAACATGGCCTGCAAAAACAAGTTAGACGTCCTCTACTTTGTTGTTGCAAGTTTTACGTGGCTGCTACAGGCTTAGCAAGAACCAGTCTTACCTACGCATCAAAACCACAACGATAGTTTGTCAAGTTGGTGCTGTTTTAACCTTTGCAAGGACCGGGCGTAGCAACACTCGGTTCAACTGAAGTTGGAGAAACTGACACCCGCCAGCCACCTTTGTGCAAAGCACGTCAGTAGAACCAGTCTTGCGTAAGCGTACGCGTAATGTCGGTCCGGGCCGCTTCATCCAACAATACCGCCGAACCAAAGTATGACATGCTGGAAACTAGTATGACTTATATCGCACACAACTCACTTGTGTTCTACTCGTGCAAATAACATCAACACATAAAACCTAGGCTCTGATACCACTGTTGGGGAACGTAGTAATTTCAAAAAAATTCCTACGCACACGCAAGATCATGGTGATGCATAGCAACGAGAGGGGAGAGTGTTGTCCACGTACCCTCGTAGACCGAAAGCGGAAGTGTTATAACAACACGGTTGATGTAGTCGTACGTCTTCACGGCCCGACCGATCAAGCACCGAAACTACGGCACCTCCGAGTTCTTGCACACGTTCAGCTCGATGATGATCCCCGGACTCCGATCCAGCAAAGTGTCGGGGAAGAGTTCCGTCAGCACGACGGCGTGGTGACGATCTTGATGTTCTACCGTCGCAGGGCTTCGCCTAAGCACCGCTACAATATTATCGAGGATTATGGTGGAGGGGGGCACCGCACATGGCTAAGAGACGATCAACTTGATCAACTTGTGTGTCTAGAGGTGCCCCCTGCCCCCGTATATAAAGGAGCAAGGGGGGTGCGGCTGGCCCTAGGAGGAGGCGCGCCGGAGGAGTCCTACTCCTACCGGGAGTAGGACTCCCCCCTTTCCCTAGTTGGATTAGGACTTGGGGGGAAGGAGCAGAGAGGGGAAAGGAAAGGGGGGCGGGCGCCGCCCCCCTCCTTGTCCAATTCGGACTTGGGGGGAGGGGCGTGCGGCTGCCTCTAGGCCTCCTCTCCTCTTCCTCCACTAGGCCCATTAAGGCCCATTAGGTTACCGGGGGGTTCCGGTAACCTCCCGGTACTCCGGTAAAATGTCGATTTCACCCGGAACACTTTCGATGTCCAAACATAGGCTTCCAATATATCAATCTTCATGTCTCAACCATTTCGAGACTCCTCGTCATGTCCGTGATCACATTCGGGACTCCGAACAACCTTCGGTACATCAAAACATATAAACTCATAATGAAACTGTCATCGTAACGTTAAGCGGGCGGACCCTACGGGTTCGAGAACAATGTAGACATGACCGGGACACGTCTCCGATCAATAACCAATAGCGAAACCTGGATGCTCATATTGGCTCCTACATAATCTACGAAGATCTTTATCGGTCAGACCGCATAACAACATACGTTGTTCCCTTTGTCATCGGTATGTTACTTGCCCGAGATTCGATCGTCTGTATCTTATACCTAGTTCAATCTCGTTACCGGCAAGTCTCTTTACTCGTTCTGTAATACATCATCTCGCAACTAACTCATTAGTTGCATTGCTTGCAAAGCTTAAGTGATGTGCATTACCGAGAGGGCCCAGAGATACCTCTCCGACAATCGGAGTGACAAATCCTAATCTCGAAATACGCCAACCCAACATGTACCTTTGGAGACACCTGTAGAGCTCCTTTATAATCACCCAGTTACGTTGTGACATTTGGTAGCACACAAAGTGTTTCTCTGGTAAACGGGAGTTGCATAATCTCATAGTCACAGGAACATGTATAAGTCATGAAGAAAGCAATAACAACATACTAAACGATCGGGTGCTAAGCTAACATAATGAGTCATGTCAATCACATCATTCTCCTAATGATGTGATCTCGTTGATCAAATGACAACTCATGTCTATGGTTAGGAAACATAACCATCTTCGATTAACGAGCTAGTCAAGTAGAGGCATACTAGTGACACTCTGTTTGTCTATGTATTCACACAAGTATTATGTTTCCGGTTAATACAATTCTAGCATGAATAATTAACATTTATCATGATATAAGGAAATAGATAATAACTTTATTATTGCCTCTAGGGCATATTTCCTTCAAAGAAGGCTCCCCTGTACATGTCTCTTTTGCAGCACAAGCAATTACAAACTCTTTTAAATTAGAAACAGATCATAATAATCTATGCAAGAATAAGATACCTATGCAGGACAATAGGGAGGAACTAAGGCAGGGAAACACAATTGATGCATCCAAGTTTTCTACACAAAACACATTCTTCACAGATGCAACATGGAATCTACAGGAGAGCCAAAATGGAAATGAAGGAGCACAAGCAGGAATAGGTGTCTACATTCAACTTAAGCAAGGTTACTTAAACCTTCAAGCATCAATTTCAGCCACAGGGATGATAGCTAATTCAGCTGTTCAAGCGGAAGCACAGGGTCTAAAGTTGGCAGCAAATCTTTTGGAATCTCTGCACATTCAGGAAGCTGCGGTGCTAACAGACAACCTCACTGTGGTAAAAGCTGCAGCAGCAAGATCGCCAAGGAAGGAACTAGGGAATTGGCAGATAAGAAGCTATATAGTAGACTTTTGTGCAATGACAAAGTTCAAGAACATTCAGGTCTACCATGTTAACAGAGATCAAAACAACATAGCGCATGAAGCTGCAAGGTTAGCAATCACACAGGATCATGTAGCTTCTCCTATCCATAGGTTTAGTTGCACTAATCCCGTTCATACTAAAGGGAATTGTCCCCTGCTTCAGAGATTAATGCACACTCAAATGCAGGGATTTGTATTTCTACGTGTAAATTGTTTCTCAGATTAATGCAATAGTATGGGCGCCTGGTGCATCATTTGTTTGTTCAAAAAAAGAGTGACCTCTCACTTACAGCAATAAGAGCATCTTCACTCAGGCCCCCAGAACTAATTTGATTCTGGTCGAGCGTTGGCGGTAAAAATGGTCCCAGTCACACCCCCAAAACGTCATTTTGCGCCGGATTTGAGCAAAAATTGCCCCGGCGACCCCAGACCAAACACAGCCCCTCGGGGGCACTTGGGGCGTCTGGCGCTATTTAGTGCATGGTCAAACCCCGCCAGTCAGCCTCTCTCCTCTCTCTCTCCTCCCTTATTCTGATAGGCCCACCCACCCATTTGCATGAAAAAAGAATCTCTCCTCTCTCTCTCTGTCTCTCTGCAAGCAGAGCTCCTCGCTCCGACCGCGCTCGCCGCCGTCTCCTTGCTGCCCGCCGAGCCATCGCCCTGGCCGCCGCGCGCCCTCGCAACACCTCCTCGCCACCCACGCTCGCCGCGCGCCCTCACGCTGGCTGCCGCGCGCCGTCGGCACGCCTCCTCGCCGCCCGCGCGGCTGGACGAACGGGCCGCGAACTGGGCGCCCTCGCCCGAGGAGCTACCAGAGGCTGACGATGAGGAGACGCTCGCCAGGACCACCTGCGCGGCCCCTCGCCCTGGCCGCTGCGTGCCGTCGCCACGCCTCCTCGCCGCCCGCGCGCCCTCGCCCGAGCTTCGCGGCTGGACGACCACCCGCAACAGCGAGGAGCCCGCCTGCCGTTGCGAGCAGAAGATGCCCTGGCGGTGCGACCACGTGGGATCCACCACAGTCGTGGCCATCGTCAGCCGGACCCACCTCGTTGTAGCCAACGCCGGCGACTCCCATGCCGTCCTTTCCCGCGCCGGTGTCCCCATTGCTCTCCGTCGACCACAAGGTACGCGTATGCTCTCGTCAGGAGTTTGCTCTGCCTCTGGTCCCGATCCGAACCAACTTGACTTGTACGCGCGCAGGGGATGGCTACCTGAAGCCGTTCGTGACGGCGGAGCCGGAGGTGACCGTGACGGAGCACAGCGACGCCGACGAGTGCCGGATACTGGCCTCTAGCCAACGACGGGTTGTGGGACGTGGTGACCAACGAGATGGCGTGCGGCGTGGCCAGGGCGTGCTTCCGGAGCAACAGCCTGCCGAAGCCGGCCGCATCGCAGGCGCACCCGAGCGGCAAGGCCAGGACGAGCGAGGGGGTGAGCAAGGCGGAGTCCGACGCGGCTATGCTGCCAGTGTGGTGGTGGTGGTGTGGCGGAGTGGGGGAGATGAGAGAGGTGGCGCACGGGGAAGAATAGACAGGAGTGCTGGGTGGGGGGGGGGGGAGGGGCGGCTGAAAAAATTATTCTCCCCAATGCAAAAATTCTGCCAGAGCAACTTCAGGAGGCCGAAAAAACGCGTTCTTGAAGGCACAATGGCTGAAGATGCTCTAACATGTATTCCTAGAGATGCATTTATAATGTTTATTTTACAGATGCAGATGTAGTGTTTTCGCCCCGGTCCCTTTCATGCAACTTGGATGCGTGTGCCCGGTGCACGGCATCGTCACAAGAGACAACACTAATCAGATAAGGTCCCTCCCACGTACCTTTCCTGCTGTTCCCAACACGGAAATGGCCGCATGTGCTAAATCATGCAGGAGTACTCTATATACATATATCCGGATATTGAGTGCGTGGGTATACATGCACTACGCTCGGGAATATCAAAAGAAAAAAATCTTGACGAACCAACCAGGTAGGGCACCACTCTAGAACAGTGAGACACTGTTCATAAAGAAAAAGATCGAGACGCCTAGTTCTCGGAATAGTCAGGAATATCCAGCTTGAATCTATAGGCAGGAGCCAGCCGCCGAGCTTACACACTCCTTTAATGTTATCTCTACTCCACCGTTTAATGTAAACATGTATCCGATTTGCGATTTAGAATCGTCCGGATCAGTGTCAAAGCTTGCATCAACGTAACCATTTACGATGAGCTCTTTGTCACCTCCATATACGAGAAACATATCCTTAGTCCTTTTCAGGTATTTTAGGATGTTCTTGACCGCTATCCAGTGATCCATTCCTGGATTACTTTGGTACCTCCCTGCTAGACTTATAGCATGGCACACATCAGGTCTGGTACACAACATTGCATACATGATAGAGCCTATGGCTGAAGCATAGGGAACTTCTTTCATCTTTTCTCTATCTTCTGCAGTGGTCGGGCATTGAGTCTTACTCAACTTCACACCTTGTAACACAGGCAAGAACCCTTTCTTTGCTTGATCCATTTTGAACTTCTTCAAAACTTTGTCAAGGTATGTGCTTTGTGAAAGTCCAATTAAGCATCTTGATCTATCTCTATAGATCTTAATGCCTAATATGTAAGCAGCTTCACCAAGGTCTTTCATTGAAAAACTTTTATTCAAGTATCCCTTTATGCTATCCAGAAATTCTATATCATTTCCGATCAACAATATGTCATCCACATATAATATCAGAAATGCTACAGAGCTCCCACTCACTTTCTTGTAAATACAGGCTTCTCCAAAAGTCTGCACAAAACCAAATGCTTTGATCACACTATCAAAGCGTTTATTCCAACTCTGAGAGGCTTGCACCAGTCCATAAATGGATCGCTGGAGCTTGCACACTTTGTTAGCTCCCTTTGGATCGACAAAACCTTCTGGTTGCATCATATACAACTCTTCTTCCAGAAATCCGTTCAGGAATGCAGTTTTGACATCCATTTGCCAAATTTTATAATCATAAAATGTGGCAATTGCTAACATGATTCAGACAAACTTAAGCATCGCTACGGGTGAGAAGGTCTCATTGTAGTCAATCCCTTGAACTTGTCCAAAACCTTTTGCAACAAGTCGAGTTTTGTAGACGGTAATATTACCGTCAGCGTCAGTCTTCTTCTTGAAGATCCATTTATTCTCAATTGCTTGCCGATCATCGGGAAAGTCAACCAAAGTCCACACTTTGTTCTCATACATGGATCCCATCTCAGATTTCATGGCTTCAAGCCATTTTGTGGAATCTGGGCTCACCATCGCTTTCATAGTTCGTAGGTTCATCATGATCTAGTAGCATGACTTCCAGAACAGGATTATCGTACCACTCTGGTGCAAATCTTACTCTGGTTGATCTACGAGGTTCAGTAACAACTTGATCTGAAGTTTCATGATCATCATCATTAACTTCCTCACTAACTGGTGTAGGTGTCACAGAAACCGGTTTCTGTGATGTACTACTTTCCAATAAGGGAGCAGGTACAGTTACCTCATCAAGTTCTACTTTCCTCCCACTCACTTCTTTCGAGAGAAACTCCTTCTCTAGAAAGTTTCTGAATTTAGCAACAAAAGTCTTGCCTTCGGATTTCTGATAGAAGGTGTATCCAATAGTTTCCTTTGGATATCCTATGAAGACACATTTCTCCGATTTGGGTTCGAGCTTATCAGGTTGAAGCTTTTTCACATAAGCATCGCAGCTCCAAACTTTAAGAAACGACAACTTTGGTTTCTTGCCAAACCAAAGTTCATAAGGCGTCGTCTCAACGGATTTTGATGGTGCCCTACTTAACGTGAATGCGGCCGTCTCTAAAGCATAACCCCAAAAGATAGCGGTAAATCAGTAAGAGACACCATAGATCGCACCATATCTAGTAAAGTACGATTACGACGTTCGGACACACCATTACGCTGTAGTGTTCCGGGTGGCGTGAGTTGCGAAACTATTCCGCATTGTTTCAAATGTACACCAAACTCGTAACTCAAATATTCTCCTCCACGATCAGATCATAGAAACTTTATTTTCTTGTTACGATGATTTTCAACTTCACTCTGAAATTCTTTGAACTTTTCAAATGTTTCAAACTTATGTTTCATTAAGTAGATATACCCATATCTGCTTAAGTCATCTATGAAGGTGAGAAATAACGATATCCGCCACGAGCCTCAACATTCATCGGACCACATACATCTGTATGTATGATTTCCAACAAATCTGTTGCTCTCTCCATAGTTCCAGAGAACGGCATTTTGGTCATCTTGCCCATAAGGCACGGTTCACAAGTACCAAGTGATTCATAATCAAGTGGTTCCAAAAGTCCATCAGAATGGAGTTTCTTCATGCGCTTTACTCCGATATGACCTAAACGGCAGTGCCACAAATAAGTTGCACTATCATTATCAACTCTGCATCTTTTGGTTTCAACATTATGAATATGTGTGTCACTACTATCGAGATTTAATAAGAATAGACCACTCTTCAAGGGTGCATGACCATACAAGATATTACTCATATAAATAGAACAACCATTATTCTTAGATTTAAATGAATAATCGTCTCGCATCAAACAAGATCCAGATATAATGTTCATGCTCAACGCTGGCACCAAATAACAATTATTTAGGTCTAAAACTAATCCTGAAGGTAGATGTAGAGGTAGCGTGCCGACAGCGATCACATCGACTTTGGAACCATTTCCTACGCGCATCGTCACCTCGTCCTTTGCCAATCTTCGCTTAATCCGTAGTCCCTGTTTCGAGTTGCAAATATTAGCAACAGAACCGGTATCAAATACCCAGGTGCTATTGCGAGCATTAGTAAGGTACACATCAATAACATGTATATCACACATACCTTTGTTCACCTTGCCATCCTTCTTATCCGCCAAATACTTGGGGCAGTTCCGCTTCCAGTGACAAGTCTGCGTGTAGTAGAAGCACTCAATTTCAGGCTTAGGTCCAGACTTGGGTTTCTTCTCCTGAGCAGCAACTTGCTTGCTGTTCTTCTTGAAGTTCCCCTTCTTCTTCCCTTTGCCCTTTTCTTGAAACTAGTGGTCTTGTTGACCATCAACACTTGATGCTCCTTCTTGATTTCTACCTCCGCAGCTTTTAGCATCGCGAAGAGCTCAGGAATTGTCTTTTCCATCCCTTGCATATTATAGTTCATCACAAAGCTCTTGTAGCTTGGCGGCAGTGATTGGAGAATTCTGTCAATGACGCTATCATCCCGAAGATTAACTCCCAGCTGAATCAAGTGATTATTATACCCAGACATTTTGAGTATATGCTCACTGACAGAACTATTCTCCTCCATCTTGCAGCTGTAGAACTTATTGGAGACTTCATATCTCTCAACCCGGGCATTTGCTTGAAATATTAACTTCAACTCCTGGAACATCTCATATGCTCCATGACGTTCAAAACGTCGTTGAAGACCCGGTTCTAAGCCGTAAAGCATGGCACACTGAACTATAGAGTAGTCATCAGCTTTGCTCTGCCAGACGTTCATAACATCTGGTGTTGCTCCAGCAGCAGGCCTGGCACCCAGCGGTGCTTCCAGGACGTAATTCTTCTGTGCAGCAATGAGGATAATCCTCAAGTTACGGACCCAGTCCGTGTAATTGCTACCATCATCTTTCAACTTTGCTTTCTCAAGGAACACATTAAAATTCAACGGAACAACAGCACGGGCCATCTATCTACAATCAAACATAAAAAAGCAAGATACTATCAGGTACTAAGTACATGATAAATTTAAGTTCAATTAATCATATTACTAAAGAACTCCCACCTAGATAGACATCCCTCTAATCCTCTAAGTGATTACGTGATCCATATCAACTACACCATGTCCGGTCATCACGTGAGATGGAGTAGTTTCAAAGGTGAACATCAATATGTTGATCATATCTACTATATGATTCACGCTCGACCTTTCGGTCTCCGTGTTCCGAGGCCATATCTGTTATATGCCAGGCTCGTCAAGTTTAACATGAGTATTCCGCGTGTGCAACTGTTTTGCACCCGTTGTATTTGAACGTAGAGCCTATCACACCCGATCATTACGTGGTGTCTCAGCATGAAGAACTTTCGCAACGGTGCATACTGAGGGAGACCACTTTTACTATGATAATTTAGTGAGGGATCATCTTATAATGCTACCATCAATCAAAGCAAGATAAGATGCATAAAAGATAAACATCACATACAACCAATATAAGTGATATGATATGACCATCATCATCTTGTGCTTGTGATCTCCATCTTCGAAGCACCGTCATTATCAACATCGTCACCGGCGCGACACCTTGATCTCCATCGTAGCATCGTTGTCCTCTCACCAATCTTATGCTTCTACGACTATCGCTACCGCTTAGTGATAAAGTAAAGCATTACAGGGCGATTGCATTGCATACAATAAAGCGACAACCATATGGCTCCTGCCAGTTGCCGATAACTCGGTTACAAAACATGATCATCTCATACAATAAAATTTAGCATCATGCCTTGACCATATCACATCACAACATGGCCTGCAAAAACAAGTTAGACGTCCTCTACTTTGTTGTTGTAAGTTTTACGTGGCTGCTACAGGCTTAGCAAGAACCAGTCTTACCTACGCATCAAAACCACAACGATAGTTTGTCAAGTTGTTGCTGTTTTAACCTTTGCAAGGACCGGGCGTAGCCACACTCGGTTCAACTGAAGTTGGAGAAACTGACACCCTCCAGCCACCTTTGTGCAAAGCACGTCGGTAGAACCAGTCTTGCGTAAGCGTAAGCGTAATGTCGGTCCGGGCCGCTTCATCCAACAATACCGCCGAACCAAAGTATGACATGCTGGAAACTAGTATGACTTATATCGCACACAACTCACTTGTGTTCTGCTCGTGCAAATAACATCAACACATAAAACCTAGGCTCTGATACCACTATTGGGGAACATAGTAATTTCAAAAAATTTCGTACGCACACGCAAGATCATGGTGATGCATAGCAACGAGAGGGGAGAGTGTTGTCCACGTACCCTCGTAGACCGAAAGCGGAAGTGTTATAACAACACGGTTGATGTAGTCGTACGTCTTCACGGCCCGACCGATCAAGCACCGAAACTACGACACCTCCGAGTTCTTGCACACGTTCAGCTCGATGATGATCCCCGGACTCCGATCCAGCAAAGTGTCGGGGAAGAGTTCCGTCAGCACGACGGCGTGGTGACGATCTTGATGTTCTACCGTCGCAGGGCTTCGCCTAAGTACCGCTACAATATTATCGAGGATTATGGTGGAGGGGGGCACCGCACATGGCTAAGAGACGATCAACTTGATCAACTTGTGTGTCTAGAGGTGCCCCCTGCCCCCGTATATAAAGGAGCAAGGGGGGGTGCGGCTGGCCCAAGGAGGAGGCGCGCCGGAGGAGTACTACTCCTACCGGGAGTAGGACTCCCCCTTTCCCTAGTTGGATTAGGACTTGGGGGGAAGGAGCAGAGAGGGGAAAGGAAAGGGGGGGGGGCGCCGCCCCCCCTCCTTGTCCAATTAGGACTTGGGGGGAGGGGCGCGCGGCTGCCTCTAGGCCTCCTCTCCTCTTCCTCCACTAGGCCCATTAAGGCCCATTAGGTTACCGGGGGGTTCCGGTAACCTCCCGGTACTCCGGTAAAATGTCGATTTCACCCGGAACACTTCCGATGTCCAAACATAGGCTTCCAATATATCAATCTTCATGTCTCAACCATTTCGAGACTCCTCGTCATGTCCGTGATCACATTCGGGACTCCGAACAACCTTCGGTACATCAAAACATATAAACTCATAATGAAACTGTCATCGTAACGTTAAGCGGGCGGACCCTACGGGTTCAAGAACAATGTAGACATGACCGGGACACGTCTCCGATCAATAAGCAATAGCGGAACCTGGATGCTCATATTGGCTCCTACATATTCTACGAAGATCTTTATCGGTCAGACCGCATAACAACATACATTGTTCCCTTTGTCATCGGTATGTTACTTGCCTGAGATTCGATCGTCGGTATCTTATACCTAGTTCAATCTCGTTACCGGCAAGTCTCTTTACTCGTTCTGTAATACATCATCTCGCAACTAACTCATTAGTTGCATTGCTTGCAAGGCTTAAGTGATGTGCATTACCGAGAGGGCCCAGAGATACCTCTCCGACAATCGGAGTGACAAATCCTAATCTCGAAATACGCCAACCCAACATGTACCTTTGGAGACACCTGTAGAGCTCATTTATAATCATCCAGTTACGTTGTGACATTTGATAGCACACAAAGTGTTTCTCCGGTAAACGGGAGTTGCATAATCTCATAGTCATAGGAACATGTATAAGTCATGAAGAAAGCAATAACAACATACTAAACGATCGGGTGCTAATCTAACAGAATGGGTCATGTCAATCACATCATTCTCCTAATGATGTGATCTCGTTAATCAAATGACAACTCATGTCTATGGTTAGGAAACATAACCATCTTTGATTAACGAGCTAGTCAAGTAGAGGCATACTAGTGGCACTCTGTTTGTCTATGTATTCACACAAGTATTATGTTTCCGGTTAATACAATTCTAGCATGAATAATTAACATTTATCATGATATAAGGAAATAGATAATAACTTTATTATTGCCTCTAGGGCATATTTCCTTCAAAGAAGGCTCCCCTGTACAGGTCTCTTTTGCAGCACAAGCAATTACAAACTCTTTTAAATTAGAAACAAATCATAATAATCTATGCAAGAATAAGATACCTATGCAGGACAAAAGGGAGGAACTAAGGCAGGGAAACACAATTGATGCATCCAAGTTTTCTACACAAAACACATTCTTCACAGATGCACATGGAGTCTACAGGAGAGCCAAAACGGAAATGAAGGAGCACAAGCAGGAATAGGTGTCTACATTCAACTTAAGCAAGGTTACTTAAACCTTCAAGCATCAATTTCAGCCACATGGATGATAGCTAATTCAGCTGTTCAAGCGGAAGCACAGGGTCTAAAGTTGGCAGCAAATCTTTTGGAATCTCTGCACATTCAGGAAGCTGCGGTGCTAACAGACAACCTCACTGTGGTAAAAGCTGCAGCAGCAAGATCGCCAAGGAAGGAACTAGGGAATTGGCAGATAAGAAGCTATATAGTAGACTTTTGTGCAATGACAAAGTTCAAGAACATTCAGGTCTACCATGTTAACAGAGATCAAAACAACATAGCGCATGAAGCTGCAAGGTTAGCAATCACACAGGATCATGTAGCTTCTCCTATCCATAGGTTTAGTTGCACTAATCCCGTTCATACTAAAGGGCATTGTCCCCTGCTTCAGAGATTAATGCACACTCAAATGCAGGGATTTGTATTTCTACGTGTAAATTGTTTCTCAGATTAATGCAATAGTATGGGCGCCTGGTGCGTCATTTGTTTGTTCAAAAAAAAAAGAGTGACCTCTCAGTTACAGCAACTAAGAGCATCTTCACTCAGGCCCCCAGAATTAATTTGATTCTGGTCGAGCATTGGCGGTAAAAATGGTCCCAGTCACACCTCCAAAACGTCATTTTGCGCCGGATTTGAGCAAAAATAGCCCCGGCGACCCCAGACCAAACACAGCCCCTCGGGGGCACTTGGGGCGTCCGGCGCTATTTTGTGCATGGTCAAACCCCGCCAGTCAACCTCTCTCCTCTCTCTCTCCTCCCTTTTTCTGATAGGCCCACCCACCCATTTGCATGAAAAAAGAATCTCTCTCTCCTCTCTCTCTCTCTCTCTCTCTCTCTCTCTCTGTCTCTCTGCAAGCAGAGCTCCTCGCTCCGACCGCGCTCGCCGCCGTCTCCTTGCTGCCCGCCGAGCCATCGCCCTGGCCGCCGCGCGCCCTCGCAACGCCTCCTCGCCGCCCACGCTCGCCGCGCGCCCTCACGCTGGTTGCCGCGCGCCGTCGGCACGCCTCCTCGCCGCCCGCGCGGCTGGACGAACGGGCCGCGAACTGGGCGCCCTCGCCCGAGGAGCTGCCGGAGGCTGACGATGAGGAGACGCTCGCCAGGACCACCCGCGCGGCCCCTCGCCCTGGCCGCTGCGTGCCGTCGCCACGCCTCCTCGCCGCCCGCGCGCCCTCGCCCGAGCTTCGCGGCTGGACGACCACCCGCAACAGCAAGGAGCCCGCCTGCCGTTGCGAGCAGAAGATGTCCTGGCGGTGCGACCACGTGGGATCCACCGCAGTCGTGGCCATCGTCAGCCGGACCCACCTCGTTGTAGCCAACGCCGGCGACTCCCATGCCGTCCTTTCCCGCGCCGGTGTCCCCATTGCCCTCTCCGTCGACCACAAGGTACGTGTATGCTCTCGTCAGGAGTTTGCTCTGCCTCTGGTCCCGACCCGAACCAACTTGACTTGTACGCGCGCAGGGGATGGCTACCTGAAGCCGTTCGTGACGGCGGAGCCGGAGGTGACCGTGACGGAGCACAGCGACGCCGACGAGTGCCTGATACTGGCCTCTGGCCAACGACGGGTTGTGGGACGTGGTGACCAACGAGATGGCGTGCGGCGTGGCCAGGGCGTGCTTCCGGAGCAACAGCCTGCCGAAGCCGGCCGCATCGCAGGCGCACCCGAGCGGCAAGGCCAGGACGAGCGAGGGGGTGAGCAAGGCGGAGTCCGACGCGGCCATGCTACCAGCGTGGTGGTGGTGGTGTGGCGGAGTGGGGGAGATGAGAGAGGTGGCGCACGGGGAAGAATAGACAGGAGTGATGGGTGGGGGGGGGGAGGGGCGGCTGGAAAAATTATTCTCCCCAATGCAAAAATTCTGCCAGAGCAACTTCAGGAGGCCGAAAAAACGCGTTCTTGAGGGCACAACGGCTGAAGATGCTCTAACATGTATTCCTAAAGATGCATTTATAATGTTTATTTTACAGATGCAGATGTAGTGTTTTCGCCCCGGTCCCTTTCACGCAACTTGGATGCGTGTGCCCGGTGCACGGCATCGTCACAAGAGACAACACTAATCAGATAAGGTCCCTCCCACGTACCTTTCCTGCTGTTCCCAACACGGAAATGGCCGCATGTGCTAAATCATGCATGAGTACTCTATATACATATATCCGGATATTGAGTGCGTGGGTATACATGCACTACGCTCAGGAATATCAGAAGAAAAAAAATCTTGACGAACCAACCAGGTAGGGCACCACTCTAGAACAGTGAGACACTGTTCATAAAGAAAACGATCGAGACGCCTAGTTCTCGGAATAGTCAGGAATATCCAGCTTGAATCTATAGGCAGGAGCCAGCCGCCGAGCTTACACACTCCTTTCATGTTATCTCTACTCCAGCTCAGCTTTTGTCTGATGTGGTACGGAAATGAGTGGCGGCCAAGATAACATTTGTTTACATACTCTTACGTGCATCTGCAAGGGGTAAAGAAAAAGTTTATTGAGAGAGTACCTTAATAAATACCCAAAAAATCTAATAAACCAAAATATTATAATTCAACCAACCTGTGGTTGGATGGTTATTAGTACGACAGTGATATCCTTAACTTACTAGGGGGTTCAAGTCCTGATGCTTGCATTTATCTTAGATTTATATCAGGATTTCGGAAGATGCATGTTCAGTGGGAGGAGATTTTTGTCGACTACGAGACGTCTACGGTGACTTTGTAAAATCTTAAGATGATATGTTAGCTCAGTCTCTCGGAGGTGCTCATTGAAGTAGGGTGTGTATATGCGTTTATAGAGGTGAATGTATACGCGTATATATAAGCGCTTGGGCCTGTACTGTGTTAGAAAAAATAATACCAAATGAAAATGGTTTGGTCTTCCTGCCATGATTAAACCCATTAACAGTCGCGGTAAGGGCGCCCTCTGGCTGCATCCACGTGGGCACAAAGATTGGCGAGGTCCAATAGCCACATCAAATCTACTGTACCGAAGGGGAAAAATAAAAAACGTGTGAACCCTTCGATCCTTGCTCTCGCAAGCAAGCCTCCCCTCGTCTCCTCTCTTGCAATCTCTCTCTCCCCCCGCGACTCCTCGCCGCTGCCGCCGCCGCCACCGCCACCACCCATGCCGACCAATCCGGCGAGTCCCGGTGGCGGGTGACACACCAACGACCTCCCCTGCCCCACCCCTTCCTCCCATCCGTCCAGATCCGTCCTCCTCTCCTCGTCTCTCTCCTCTGCGTCTTCCTCCGGGGAGCCTTGCGGCTGCAGTAGGAGAGGAGTCAAGGGGGCCGGGCCAGCCGATTTCCTCGCCGGATCTGGAGCACAGGGGCGACGCCGACGAGTAACCGACCAGGTAGGAGCACTGGTCACCGGCGAAGAAAGCCTGGGAGGGACACGAGAGGAGCACGGGTCGGGGGGTGGGGAGTCATCCAGCTATGGTCGACGCCATGGTCAGCTTCCCCAATCCTTCTTCCCCCTCCACTCCAGATCCATCTCTCTCTATCCCTCTCCCCCTCCCTTCATGCGCAAGACTCATTGGCTTCCTTCGACCTAAGCCGGTTTATGTCTCTTTGCTTTAGATAATCATGGTGGAACTAGGCTATATTTCTTACAGCGAGGCAAGGGTGGTTCCAATGCGACAACACACTGCTTTAAGGTGTCCATCTTCTATAGGTATGCTTGCTTGGGGTTTTGGCTAAAAAAATTTGTGGTGTACGTCATCTGCAGCTGATCTTATTCTGGTGAGATTTTGATGACAGGGAGAATCATTATTATCATTGTTGTTCAAGGTAACTGTGATGCACATGATGCACGAATTATATTTGTGCAGAGTAGCACGGTGGAACTAGGCTATATTTCTTACAGTGAGGCAAGGGTGATTCCAATCCAACAACACACTGCTTTAAGGTGTACATCTTCTATAGGTAGGTCACCATGTAGTCCTAATTTTCCTTTTCCATTTATGTATGGACCTATTGATATTGTAGTAACTCCTAACACTCACTTCCCAACACTTGCTTATTTGCCGGCTTGATACAGCTACACTAAAAAAGCAATTGATGGGAGCAGTCCGTCCACTTTCGTTACAACACATCTTATATTTGGCAAAAACTATTAAGATGAGAGCGGATATGGATGTTTTGGTTTCGCATAAATGACGGAAAGATCTTACAGTACAGTTTTAAAAATTCTATATTAATGAATGGGTATTGTGCTTGTATGGGTAGCATCATACTGTATTTACATTGTTTTCACATAATCACATTGTATTCAAACAATCTTGTGATATGTGTCATTGTCATCCTTTGCAGTATTCTGAATTGGCTGCTGAAGTACGTAAGTGAAGTGTATTAGTGAAGGAGATGTAAAGAATGAATAGAGCAAGTAAATCAAAATCGCAGTTGTTATTTGTTTTGGAGATCAGGTCAGTCATTTCAGTTGTTGTTTAATTCACCTTTCATTCCTTAATACATATTGAGTATCGGAATCCTGTTCTTGAAATACCATGACATGCGTGCAGGTTGTTCTAAATAGCACAAAACCCATCGGAATTGTGTGTCAATGGTATGTCATTCTCAGGGTGAGCATCTAAGTGGGCAAACTCAGCTCTTGTGGTCACTGTATCATCTCATGATTTGCACCATTTCAATCCCATGGTTCTCTTGCAGCCATAGAGTTTCAGGTACTTATTACGAGCCCCTTAGATAACTGAAATGCTTAATAAGTAATTGCTTTGCCATCATCATGAACAATTGGCTACATTAACCCTCTGGATTGTGTGCCTTAAAATGACTTTATGACAAAGGTGTCAGCAGTACAAGATTGTCTAGAAGACAACCACTCGACTGAAAAAAAACAATTCACTTGGACATAATTGCTTTCTAGAATGTTTGATTCCTTTAATTTTCCAATATTAGCTGGTTTGCCGCACTTCTATTTTTCGAGAAACTGCAAAAGCCTTGCATCTTGATGCATTGATAGAAAGGAGAGTTTGAGTTTAGCAACATTTGTTGCATCCGTACTACAGTTTGGTGACAGTTTCCCCCTTCTTTTAGCTTATGGATTATCGGTACACTTTGAAAACAGAGAATATATAAAAGAAGAGCAACTATGATGGGGGGGGGGGGAGGGAATTTTGTTGTCCCTACAGAGTGTGTCACAGATTTTATCTGCCAAAAATTGTCAGGTACTAATTGTATACTGAAGTCTTGTCAGTTAGAGTAATGATGCACATTTCCTTTTAGTTACTTTGTTGCCTATTTCAGTTACAACTCTCCCACCATCAAGCTATAGATTGGGACTCCGCCCTTCCAAACTCCATGAGTTATTCCCTCCTTACATACCTGAAGCTTTAGAACAATCATAATGATGATTGAGAAAGAGGTCTGAACTATCTTTTTCTTTCTTCCATTTTGCAGTTTTGACTTTCCATCTGTCCTGACCCATTTGCAATTTGATATTTCCAGATGCCAGGCTTTCTTTCTAGTGAGGCCTTACTTCATGGTATAGAGGTATGCAAATTCTTATGTGACAAGTTGAATGGGTTTCTTTACTGATTTACTCATTTAAAAATGTTGGTTCACTTGATGAATTCCTACACGATGTATTTAAACATCATGGACTGTAGTGTTAGTCTTGTGTCGTCAACGCCATGACCACTGGATGGTAGCTGGTTAGTCTAATAGAAACATTCCAGTCTATTGGCATGTGGTCTGCAATTCTTTGACTTTTACTAAAAATAGTTGTCTGTTGTTAGCTGCAGCCGTTTGCACGGCACAAAAACCCGTCTACCCCAAAACTCCATGTTTAAATTGATTAGTGCCCTTTTATATATAGTTTCTAAACTGGTTTCAATTGTCTTTCGGCACTTAAATATGATTATGTGCAGTGACATGTAGCATTTAATTAATTTGGTCGGCAGTTCATATGAGAAGCATGTGGAATCAACGCCTGTACTGAGCTCATAATGGTGCCCTGAAATGGTTATTTTCCCCTTGCCTCTCCCATCTCCATAATTTTTTTTCCGTTGTACACAGTGGATTTGGGCAATCATGGTTGTGATCCGTGATTTAATTTTGAAAATAAGAGAAGTAAACCATCGGTTTGGACAAGATGAGACTTTATTTATTTTGGCTTGCACTGCATGGTACTCCCTTTGTAAACTAATATAAGGTCTTAGTGATCTAAAATATCTTATATTAGTTCACAAAGGGAGTATTATGTAATGTTGCTGCATGGTAATGATTAGTTCATGCTCATCTTTTCACTAAAAACATATGTTCAGTTGCAATTTTGTATACTTACGCAATTGTCTTTGTTTCTTTTCTAGATTTTGTTGGAGCAAAAAACTGGTTTCCGATGCATTCAAACATCAATAATCATCAGCGGCAACAAAATTTACATCGTTCTGATGCAGAGGCCGGGGTGTCCCCCCTTTTCGAAAAAAACAAAATTTACAAGACCGGGCTAGTGGATGGTGACTTATCTCCATACTTGATCTTTCTATTTGACACTGCGTAACAAGCATCAGAAGAACAGTCTTGACACCTGCAAGAGGGACGTGGTCTATGTCAAGGAGTAGTATGATGGCGAGCCAAAAATGGCGTCAACGACCAGCTGCTCAAGGAGGCGATGATGAAGGTGGGCCTCGGCTCAGTGGGGGCAGTGGAGGGCTGTGAAACTAATAAGAATAGTCTGTGGTACATTTTCTATTCCATCAGGTTGTATCTTCGTAGGTCTTCTTTCCTGTGCTAAGTACCTTTGGACCAACTATAATGGGTGGTCCTCATTATCTCGACAATCAATTTAAGTTGATATGAACTTTTCTCTGCTGCAAGACATGCCTAACTTCCTCTATACATGTGCACTAAGTAACTAGATGCTTACTTTCCTAACAAATATCAATCTGTGATGGACATCAGCTCGTATAACTGATGCATCTGAATAGCATTTATCTTCTCAGACTCCTAGAAATGCTCATGTTATGAAAACATGGACCAAACAAGCCAGCTGAATGGACAACAACAAATCAGGTATCGCAGCATCTCGCTTCAAGTGGCGCCACCAGGTGGCGCCCCAGCCACTAGTTTGATATAAGTGTCGGCTGCATATCGTTCATGTACTTTCGTCTGCACATCAGTTTCATTTTTATCCGCATCCGTCACTGGTGTGGAACTGTGGATTGTGGCGTTCCTGCCGTTTGTCCCGGTCAAAAGAAGAAGAAAACGACCGTAAGGCTAATCGTAATGGGAGTATCATAAGTGACACTCGCTCTGTTTCACAATGTAATGTCTATAGAATTTTTTTGAAAAGCCAAACTTTACAAATATTGACCAAGTTTATAGAGAATAACATATAATTCCAGATTACCAAATACATATTATTAGGTACATCACAAGACATATTTTCATATTGTATATATTCGATATTGTACTTATAAACAAATTTCTCTATAAATTTAGTCAAAGTTTGTAAAGCTTGACTTTAAAAAAAATCTATATGCACTACATTATAAAACGGAGGGAGTACATGTCAACTAGACTTTTTTTAATGATGTAGCACACCATTAAATGAGGATAGAGAGGATGTGATATCATATCATTAAAGTACTTTGTATCATGCATGACAATTAATAAGACAATCTAAGATAGTAAGTTATGATATTATACATTACAGAAATAATATCATACACTATATATGTATGGTACTAATACATATCGAAACTGATTCATGCACGATCCTTGTGGCCGATGTATGCACGACAGGGAAATCCAGCGGCAGATGTCCCGATGCATGCACGCATGTCCGGCTGGATTTAGTTTATCGTGTATGAGTTGTCTGAATTTGTCGTGTGTATAGCACGGCTCAATCCAAAACAATAAGGTGCGCATCATGGGCATACGCTCGCCTTATCCACCTAGGCAATTTTTACTGTTGCGATTTTACTGTATCGAAGGAGGAAAGAAACAGAACGCCAGCGCCCTCGCAGTCGCAGCCCGCACCCAGCGTCCTCTTTCCTTTTCTCCTTCCAGCTCCAGCTAGGGTTGCCGCCACCGCCTCCTTCGGTCCTCCCATCCCCATCCTTCGTCGCAACAACGACCGCAGAGAAGCAGAGTGGCCGGCGGCAGATCGGCGCGTCACGGGAGCGGACACGGCGGCCGTCACGATGCAAATCAGAGCGAAGTCAGCGCAGCGGCCGGGCGCGATCTGGAGAACCAGTGGTGTTCTCTTTCGAAATCTCCTAGCGCCGGCCCCTCCACTTCTCTCCTCCTCATCTCCTGGCGTGCACGTATCTTATCTTTCTCCCTCCTCTGCCGCTGCAATTCCATGTGTGTGTTTGTTGCTAATCAGTGTGTGTTTTATGAATCCAATCCTTCAGTCTGCAGTGGGTGCTTTGGGGTTTCTGTGGGGAAAAGGAGAGGATCTGTGATGCGTAGATCGCCGGGTCGCACCACTACGCTCGCGACGGCTTCGCGGACCAGCTGCCGGAGATCGCCGAGGCCACCAGGGGCAAGGAAACCCTCGTCTTGCAGTGCGCCTTCAGCCAGGTGAGGTCATCCTTCTTCAAAATTCATCTCATGTATGTACCTTCTTGATTCCTCCAATTTAACTTGCTAAGCCAAGCAAGGTAGTGGTATACTAGAAGAAAATTACTTTTTGTGGATGCCCATAGGTAACAGAAAGCCACGAGTGGTCAGGATCAACAAATGACCTGTGGAGCTTCATATTCAGTTATTTGTTAGCTACTTGCTTGCTTCAAATGTCTACATACTATAGGAATTAAGGTTCTGCTGTCTCTATTTCATAGATTTTATTGTATATACATACAGATAACTTCAGCATGAGAGCAAGAGGTTGGAGCAGATGCAACAACACATTCAGTTGCTGCACTGTATAGATGCATGTTTTTGTAGATGATTGTTCACCTTTTAATCAATTTCCTTATAGTTGTAGTTCAGACACAACGACTTTCCATGTTGTCAACCAGAAAAAAACAATTTATTGGAACCATTAGATTTATTAGTAGATGTATCATTATATTTCTACAGGGGATAAACTAAAGCAAAGAAACCAATCCTTTTTAATTCATGTAAAGTTCATGTCTGTAATGAGGTGGCACTCTTAAAAGGTGAAAATTATGCAATATTATCCCCTTTCTTTTGTCAGTTCTAAATATTTTTGTGGTTCATACTCTGCCAATGAATCTCATATTCTGATACTCGGCTATCAAACCCATTAAGCTAGGCGGAAGGGGCGCTTGTTCGGCTATGTGATTATCTCTGAGTGGAGTATGATTAGTGTTTGATTTTTGCACAGATTTATTTCATTTGATCTTATATCAGTTTAGATAGGCTATACATCGGGACCTTTTGTTCTGACCAGAGTTGATGATTTATCTCAGGATACAGTTGATGATGTAGTTGGAGATGGATGGTTCTTACTAAGATACATCTGTATATGTATGTGGTTTTGCTTCGGTTGAAGATATATGTGTGCCTTCAAGACATATCAGATGTCAAATTTCTAGGTACGTAGTCAGTGATTACTCCCTCTTATATTTCTTTACGGAAGGCTTATATTTCTTTAAGGAGGGAGTATGTATTAATGATTGTTGGCAACTCCTATCTTACTAATGACTCCTCTTGTAGGTAAATTCTGATCAAGACTACTAGACGATCCAAGTGGAAAACTATTTCACTTTCAGCTTGTATATCATGTCTGACCACGGAAGGTTAGATGGCAATATTGAATTCAAAAAGATGGATGCCAACTATTTAAAACACACCTCTCACAAAAAAGTATAAATGGATTGGTAACTTGAGTCATGGGATTGGTGAGATTAGTTCGCAATCTCTTGAATTGGGTGAATTTCATCACAAGAAAGAAGAAGGAAATTGGTAATAGTAAATTGGATGTTATACGATTTCTTACCTGACATCCTTTTGTTCTGGCTTGTGACTTTTGGAGCCGTTGAATGGCCTTTGTTGTAAGTGAATGTCTTGATTAGTAAACTTAGGTGTATTGCTTAGGTAGGGTGAACATTATGTACTTGGTTTCCTTCCACTGCTTGTTTTTCCCTTCTTTTTCTCACAGTGGTTTGCTGGTGCTCCTCACTAGCTTGCAGGCATTGACTCGGTCGCTGCCTATTCGGCGGATTGAGGCACCCATTCATCACATGCGACCTTTGAGATTATTTGGTAATCATTGTTCTTATGTTTCCTATTCCTTTTGTGTCATTTCAGAGGTGCACTAGAACATGCAACCATTTCAAAGGATTAGAAATGTTTGTCTAGAGTAGAGTGCCCCCTTTTATCTTGGTAGATGTACAGTGCTCGATGCGTTAGTGTGGCCTAAAATGTTTGAATCTTCAAATATTTTGGAAAATTATTTTTATATTCAGATGACTCAATGCTAAAATGTTTGACTCGATGTCTTAGTTGTAGTACTGATTAGAGTTTACATGAGACAATACTTACGCTTGGGAATCTACCTCACGCTGTCATGCACCTTCCTAATGTCTCTCTCCTCTTCACGTTGGTACTGCTGTGTATGTATACGTTTTACTGTCGATCTCCCTCGCCTTTTACACTTTTTAATGCATAATGAATTTCGGCATACGAGGTCGTTATTGGCCACACAAAGACTGTAAGCTATGTCGAGTATGTAGATGCATCGACCATAGTATCTGGTTCCACTGACAACTCGTTCAAGCTTTGGGACTTGTCTATGAATCAAGCAAGAGTAATTGACAATCCAATTCAGACTTCTACAGGGCATATAAATACAAAGGTTAGATATCCTCCATCGATTTTTGTTCTAGCTGTACTTGCACATACTTGTTCTGTTCTCAGGGTATTGTTCCAGAAATGATTATAATCAAGTACTCCATACAACCATTATCAACTCTTAGTTTGATTTCTGTGCCCTTGAATCATGGCATGTTTACCTTTTGTCATGCATATTCAGTTACAGTTGTATTTCATCAGCATAGCGTTCTGTCATCAGATCAGTCTCTCCTTTCAATTAGTTCTCTTTCACTGACCTATACATTAGTCGGGTTAGGCGGGAACTTTATTACTCCCTCCATTAAAAGTTTCAGCATGCCCAATATTAGGTCTTTGCTTCAAACATTGTTGGTTAATCGAACCGAGACTTTGGCACCATGAACGGCGGCTTCCTTCTGATGTTTGATTTGGTTCTAGATTGCAGATTATTGACAGATAGTTCTGTGTACTGTCTTCCCAGACACTTCCGAAAGTAGAAGAGAAATGGCGAGGAACTCCCTCGAGAGATGTACACATTATTATGAATGATGGGCAGCTAATCAGTTAGTAAGCTATTCATTGTGAAAAAAGTAGCATGTACAGATTATTGCTAGGATTCAGAGTGACAATTTGTACTTTTTGAAGTGGACAATTATTCTGTTATAGACAAAGGTTCAGCTCATGTACTTCACAATCTCGCATCACACGCGGAGTTTGGTGTTCTTTGCGATAGTGGCATTGCTGGTGGCTGTAGAGAAAGCTCTCTTATACATGTGCACTGTCCGTTATGCATTTCTGTAATGCTGTCTTATTTTTCCCAGCAGGAAGATGCATTTGTGTATGTGCATTGCCCGTAACGCATTTCTGTTGCCATATCATTTGGGTTGTTTGTCTTCTCACTAAACTAAGCCTACTGTCATACAATCACGTTAACAAATGTGACAGCTTGGTTAGCACGCACAATCTTGCCTCAAGAGGCGCCCCAGCCACTATTTTCATCACATGTGTATGGGAAGTACTAATACTATGGGCGATGCTAGGCGTAAGTCGGGCGATGGATCTCGTTTCGTAAGTCGCCTTTGCAACCATCCGATGTAGAGCACCGCATCCGTCCGATCTACATGTGCACGCTCCCGTCGGCCCGTAGCCGTTCGTAGTCATTTTCACATACACGCAGCGTCGTGCTCACGACGACAGCATCTCAGCGGCTGCACTTGCATTATTAGGCTAGGCGTGGCGACTTCCAGCAATGTACGTATACGGCTGGTAATGGCATGCCAGCAGAAGTGGTGTATTTTATTTCTAGCAAGGGCATGGCAGCAGCATGCGAACTTTGGAGGCCAAGGCTCTGTTTGGTTTGGAGCCTTGAGCTGCCCAGCCAAAACATCGGTCGTTGATCAGGCTTCAGCTGGCCGTTTGGATTGCCTCCAAAATTTTGATGCGCCGGCCCGCCTCAGCTCCCTCCCGGTGCTCTTGCGCCAAATCTTTGGCAGAAACGCGGGCAGCCGAATCCCTTGCCAATATTTTGGCGTGCCAACAGCGCCCAGGATTTGGCACGGCGGACGTGGGAACAAACCAAACAGCCCCCAAATGACAGTCCACAATGAAGAGACATGGGCTGCTGCAAAGACAAGCGTCGGAGTGGGTGCTGCGTACGAGGGCTGATGCAATACATGCCGAGACGGGACGTGGATCCTCTGACTTTATAATCCTTGCCATACCCTACTTTTGAGTCACTGACAGGTGGGCCCTATGCTCTGTGGGACCCATGTGTCAGTGACTCAAAGGTAGGCTAAGCCATGGCAGGGGATCCTCATCCGCCGAGACGACGATGCTGTGACTGTGGTCTGGCTACCTCGGGCGTCAGTGTGAGGCTGCGAGCAGTGCTGCACTGCGACGCCAGATGGCGGACTCTGCCACATCAACCCGGCTGCTTCGACGGCCGCGGCCATGCTACAAGGTGTGCTGGGACAAGATGCTTCAGCAGTCACGGCAATGGTGCGGCGGCGTGCTTCAAATAACCATTGTGTGCTTCGACGGCCTCGACAATGCTGCGATGGCAGGTTGGCTGCATCGATGCTGCTGCGACTGTCGCCCGATTGCTTCGATGATGCTACAACGATGTGCTTTGACGGCCGCGGCAATGCTACAAGGCGTGCTGGGACGACAACTTCAACGGACACGACGATGGTGCGGCGGCGTGCTTTGAACGGCCATTCTGTACTTCGACGGCCATGGCGATGCTGTGACGGTAACCCGATTGCTTCGACGATGCAGCGACGGCAGGTCGGCTGCGTCGATGATGTTGTGGCTGCGTGCTTCGAGCCTTCGACAGCCATGACGATGCTGCGACGGTCCCACAATTGCTTCAATGATGTTGCGACCACGTGCTTTGACAACCGTGGCAATGCTAAAAGGTGTGATGGGATTTCATGCTTCAACGGGCGCAGCAATGGCACGGCAGTGTGCTTAGAACAACCATTGTATGCTTCGACGGCCGTCGCGATGCTGCGACGATCGCCCGATTGCTTCGACGATGCTGCGACGGTAGTCGGCTGCGTCGATGATGTTGTGACGGCGTGCTTCGAGCCTTCGACAACCATGGCGATGCTGCGACAGGCGCCCGATTGCTTCCACGACGTTCCATTGCAACTCCACCGCGGCACCGGTGGCCAGCAATGCTCCATCGCAGCATAGACTACGCGGCGATGTTCCATTGCAGTTCCACCGTGGCACCGGTGGCCAAGTGATGCTCCATCGCAGCTCCGACAACCCCCCGGCCAGTGGCGGAGCTACGTTGGGGACAACCTGTGCTCTGGCCCGCCCTGCCCAGCTACGACGGATGTGGCCGGCAGCCGTGCAGTCCCGACGTGTGCTGCATTACAACACCACCAACTCCGACGAGCGCTACCTATAAGCATCGATGACCCTCAGCGTCACGCCCCCGTCCAGCTTGCAACACCGACTAGTGGGTGCATCGCAGCAGCGCAGCCGTCTACTCGTGCTACGTCGCAGCACCTAAGCGTCTTTGCAGCGTTGCAGGTGCTGCGTCGCATGGCGATGTGCTGTATTACAACACGACCGACTGTTTTGCGCCGTTGATTGGAGCACGCCGGGCTTGGCCAGTCACGCTCATGGCGGAGAGTAGCAGAGACCAGCGAGAGGTCAGAGGTTAGAGACGAAGGGAAAAGCTGATGGCTAGCTCACGTGTTCGCATGGAAAGGTAAAGAGATAAGGTTGCGTTGTGTGGACCCCATGGGAAGCAAGGCGTGCATGCAGCCACTTGACGCGGGTGTGCCGGAGACACGACCACCACATGATCCAGCTCGATCGGACGTTCCGCGACGCGGTTGATGACATGACGAAATCAGTCGGTTGGAATAAACACTTCCCCTAATACTATGGCAACCTACTCATAATTGGTTGTTGCTAGTTAATAATTTCCTTGTCCACATGGCCATGATCGGCAGCACGCAAGACAAGTCAAACTGTAGAGACAGTTAAGATCAACCGCATGATGTGACAAAATTGAATGGAGTCAAATCAATCAACGTGGCCATCAGTCCATTGATTGTTCATCAGCTCGCACTCAAACCAGGATCATAATCAGACCATTATGAAATGCGAAGAATCATATATTTTTTTCGAGCATTTAACATATTAATATTACACACAACAACACATTTCATTGACTATATTTAATTCCAAGATCATCTAGCAGCTGATGAAGTAACACCCAGTGTGTTCTACTGGCTAGCACCAGTGCACAGGTGCCTGGGATTGAATCCTCACTCCTGCTTTATTAACCAGTTGGCTAGTTCTTCCTCTACCCGTTCATCTTTCACCTAGCTAGCAGATGATGAGCTCTGCTCGCTGTTGCTCATTTGGGATTGGGAACCCTGCAGTTGCAGCGGATCTCGCCGGCGGATCCCGCTGGCAACGGTATGCTCCCCATCTTCACCATGGACGCGCCGAAGTCCGAGAAGAACTGCTCGCCGTCGTCGCTGTACGTCTGCACCAACGCCTTTGTGGTGCTGGCGACGACGTCCTCGTCGGCGGAGAAGAGGCCCTGGTCAGAGGTCAGGAGGCCCTTCTTGCTCAGCAGGTTGTGGTAGTACTGCTTGTCGAACACGTCCGCGGAGCTCACGTCCAGCGCGGTGGTCTGGTTGCCGTCGCCGCCGGTGCAGAGCTTATGCAGGTCGGCGGCCATGGTGGCGTCCAGCGTCGGGCCGGCCGAGCTCTTGGTGGACGTCAGCCGGTCGCTGAACAGCACGCACCGGGCTCGCCCGATCGTGTGGGCACCTGTCGGTTTTAACATTCAGAATTTAGGTCATGTATTCTATGACAAAATAGAGTTTTTCGTTCTGCACTGCATTCCATAAGATCAGGTCAGCTGTATGATTATTGGCCTAAGAAAATTTTGTGACAGTTTGCATGTGAGAGATGAAGTTTCAGAACTAGTTGCTTCTGATCTTAGTTAAGCATGGCCACACTGTCACTGTTGCGTTTTCAGGGATG
This sequence comes from Aegilops umbellulata, assembly GCA_032464435.1. Taxonomy (NCBI): domain Eukaryota; kingdom Viridiplantae; phylum Streptophyta; class Magnoliopsida; order Poales; family Poaceae; genus Aegilops; species Aegilops umbellulata. Next base: position 93,242,837 of record CP136054.1, on the reverse strand, counting down.
TAATTCTAGTTGTGCACTTCCGTGGAGGTAGTTAGTTTGGTTATTACTGTGGAAACTGTTACCTGACAGGACCACCACGTCTTTCGTGTCGAGGCCAACATCGGCAAACTTCTTTACGATGGAGCTGATCGGTTCGAACGGCGAGGGCAGGCCGTTGCCAGCTCCTGACTGATTCGCCTTCAGACCGTCCCTTCTCCCCAGAAGAACATTATAGTAAGGCCCTCCACTCTGAGAAAAAGCAGTGCATAGTTACTCAATACTTTGTGTGACAAGCTGAATGTATCTGACAAAATGGAGCATAAGATGTAAGATGCTCACAAAGAGTACTCCATAGCCAGCTGCAAGGGCTACAACGTCAGCACAGGACACCACCCCGGGGCACATGTTCTCGAGGTCGGCCTTGATTCCGTCGATGACCTCGTACCCTCTGACAGAGTTCATGTTGGGTAGTGCAAATTTCTCGCCGTCAGCACCATCCAGCAAGATTGAACCATCACAGCCCTGGACACATCACAACATTTTTTTTCAGTAACTGCAATACAATAGTAGATGGACAGCAACATAACATTCATAGTAAGTTCAGAAGAAACTTGAGGTACATTGACAAAGCAGTCATGGAAATGAAGCCTAAGAAGGGAGGCCCCCATTCTCAGCTCTTCCCTCATGGCAGAAAACACGTGCTGCTGGACGATGTTGTACACTCCGGGGCACGTCCAGTCATAGAAATTGCTGCTTAACTTGTCGCACCTCGCGTCTCCGGTTACGAGGCAGAGCACAAGAACTGAGCACACCAGGAGCAACCTGTTGCAGTGAGAGTGCTTCATGTCTTAACACTTACAGTCTCACTTACTAGCTACACTGTCTTTGAGACTTGGGACTGCCTGCATAGTTTGCGGTTTTTGGCTTGCTCTTATAGACGGTTAAAGTGGTGAACATCGGTTCCGGGACGACAAGTCGTCATGATAGTGGTGCGGCTGCGCATGCGCCGATCTTCTCCTGTTACCAAACATTTTTGTGCCAAAACAGCACATTCTGAAAATAGCAATTGGCTGCAACTGTGAAGTCACTAGTGTGATGGTGCTGCACTTAGCATGCTTCCGTTGCCTTTTTGTCTCAAGTCCAAGGTGTAGTGGTCTAGTGGAGATCCAACCATAGGAAATTGTAATGTATTGCATGCAGTTTCGTGTGCGGATTGGGCCGCCTTCATTATCCTGCTCGATGATGCAGAGCCTGGTGGTAATAAAATCATTCTCTCTCCAAGGGAAAAAAATATCTCTGTGCATTGTGGGGAAATTTATTAATCTTGTGATCATTCAGACAAGGTTTTCAACGATAGCGGAGTTGCAAATGGTGCCGTGAAGTGTATCTCCATTTACAGTGGATTACACAGTGCAGTGAATGTGATGGTGCTTCAAGTCAAATTTAATATACATCAGTTTCTTTAGTCAGAGTGCTATCCATATAGACTGGCATTACAGAAGAAAACTCGAACACGGATTTAGGTACGCATAACCAATTAGTTTTCGAGAACATGCGCTACATGTTTTTGATGATTGATTAATTTCTAATCCTTTTATGTCTCAGTTTGTTGATTAGTTATGATCCTGTGAGAATTAAATCCACTTCGATTTTGTGCAATAGAATTCAAACTGCATATGTTGAGACCTTTTGGAGCTTGATATATAGCCTGCAAGTATCTATATTTTGCTGGCGTTTAACACTTGAAAACCAACTTATTAATTATTTGTAGAGACAGTGCAACAAATACAGATTAATTGCTTGTATGACTATCAATATAGAGGCAAAATACTTGGTTGCGTAAATAACGTTTAAAGTCCACATAACTTCTTTAAAATTAACATTTAAAGGAATCCATGCTCAGATCTACAGTTCATCAAATAATTCAACGAAGCAAATTCGAAAAGTCCATTATTGGAATATCTTGTATGTACAACATTTTTCTTTTTAAAAAACTGACTGCTATCGCCTGTTCACAATTTGAGTCATCCACGACAACTCCCGCGTCGCCTCTCCTACGCTACACGGCGGCCCTCGGCCTCTTTCCTCGTAGAGTCCTTCTCTTGCTAATCTTCCCTCTCCGCCACCAGACAAAACCGTTGCAACGATGGCCAAGATGAAGGATGTTCTTTTTGAAGATGAAAATACGGCCTACCAAATAGCCGCGAGTGTAGCATTTTACCCCACTCACCAACCCCCTAAATTGGGCATAAGAAGCCAAATCTTGCCCCTATGAACTAGCACATATATAGAAGCGGCGTTCATCCGCTTCATATTCGAAGTTAGATAAATTGGGTTATAGTGGGGTTAGTATAATCTGTATTGGGTTATCACTTCAGCAGACCTTCGTGGGAGGCCGAGTTGCACCCCTGCATACCACAGAGAGGACATTTTTCATCTTTGGCCCTTTCTTTATTGATTAACTTGAATATGGACTTAGGTACGCATAAAGAGCATCTCTAACTCTTCCCCTATCTTTTAATCCCCTAAAGTTGAAGTATCGATTATTATGTTTTGCACCTAGCCCTTCCCTCAAAAGTCATATCCTCAATAGCTCAAATTAGCCCACAAATTCATCGCAAACACACATTTAGGCCCTGTTTGGTTCGCCTGTGGATTTCTAAAAGCAGCTGTGAAAAATCTGTTGTGGAAAATCTGATGTGAAAAAGATGTAGGTCATTTGGCAAACCAGCTGATACAACTTTTTCATATTTTGGCCCGCAGCGGAATCAGATTTTGGAAAGCACGTCCTGGGCTGCTTCCGCTTTGTTGGGATATCCTCCTCATGTGGGCTGTGAGGAGATGATCATTTGAGGCCTTTTAGGTAGCCCAAAGAGGTGCAGAAGCCCACTACCCATTAGGGTTATGACCTAGGGTCATTTTGGACTTTGCACATGTGTGGATGGGGATGCTTTACCCTCCATCCAGCAGCCACCACCAAGAGTGACGAAAATCAGTTCATCCTCCAAGAGAGAAGAAGAGAGAAAACCAAGAGAGCAAGGGAAGAAGAGGAAGATTGAAGGAAGAAGCAAGGGAGCTCCTCCCCAAGGTTGTGATGGTCCAAATCCACTACCTTGTCTCCTTCAAGCTTCAGTTCCACCATCTTTGGTGAGATTGTTCCAATCCCTAGTTCTTGAGCCCCAAATCTTGTTGTGTTCATCCAAGATTCAGAAATCTTGATGTATGAGATCCTCTAGTGCTGTCTAGAGAAGAACTTGTTGTATCCCACATTTGATAATAGTGGAAGAAGAGGATTTGGGTGGCTACGGCCCGTGGTTTTTCCCCTCAAGTTGAGAGGTTTTCCACGTAAAAATCTGGTGTCTCTTTGTTGATGCTTGGTGCTGTCCAGGAACTTACTCCTACCACAAGACACTAGGCTGAGGAGTGTCTTGCCTGTTGAGTAACATTTTCTGCCTCCATATATGCTGTTGCATACGTTTCCTTCCGTGCTAAGCAACGATCCTTGAATTAGTACAGGATGTGGTGCTGAGATTACTTGTTTCCACTGCAGTTTTCAGTTAACCACAAGTGTATTTGTGTGCTAATTCCCAACAGAGTGGCATCAGAGCCTTGGTTGCTTAGAAGGTTGCAAATCCCAGTTGCTTGATTGTTGCTGGAAGTGTTGCTGACAATGGCTTTGGATGAAAGCGCTACTACAAGTGGCATGATAAAACTTGATTCTTCCAATTACTCATTATGGAAGCCCATGATGGAAGACATCCTTTATTGCAAGGATTTGTATGAGCCAATTGTGAAAGACAAGATACCCACGGGTGTCATGGAAGAAGAATGGAGAGTGTTGCATAGAAAGGCTGTAGGTATGATTCGGTTGTACATCAACCACAATATTTTCCACCATGTTGCAAATGACACAAATGCTTATGAGATGTGGCAGAAGTTGGAGTCTATGTATGAGAGGAAGACATCAATGAACAAGGCCTTGGTTATCAAGAGACTTGCAAAGCTTGAGTACCGAGATGGCACAAGTGTGATTGAGCACTTAAATGTCTTCCAATGCCATATAAATCAACTTTCACCCATGAAGATCAACTTTGAGGATGAGGTGCAAGCATTGTTGCTGCTAAGTTCCATGCTTGATAGTTGGAACACGCTTGTTGTGTCACTTAGCAATTCAGCTCCGGATGGGAAGCTGACTTTGGAGATGGTGAAGAACAGTATGCTGAATGAAGAAGCCAGAAAGAAGGAAAAGGGTGATGCCTCTTCTTCTGATGTGTATGTGGCTGAAACCCATGGGAAGAATGAGAACCGTGGACGCAGCAATACAAGATTTCAGCAAGGCAAAAGCAAATCCAGGGGGAGATCAAAGTCAAAACAGAGAAAAGATATTACTTGCTTTCATTGTGGCAATCCGGGACACATAAAGAGCGAGTGCATGAAATACAAAAGAGAGCTTACAGAGGGGAAACTCACAAAGAAAACCGAGCAAAAGGCTGAGAGCAGTTCAGCCATGACCGCAACAGATGAGGACTATCTAGTCATTGAAGATGAAGATTGCTATAGTGTTGTTCGTGATGATGCCATGAGTTGGGTTGTGGATTCAGGTGCGTTCTTCCACATCACATCACACAAGGAGTATTTCACATCCTACACTAGTGGTGTTACTGGCCAAGTGAGGATGGGAAATAGTGGTTCGTCAGCAATTGTTGGCAAGGGCTCTATATGCATTGAAACAAACACATGTTGCAGATTGGTGCTCGATGATGTGAGATATGTTCCTGACATAAGGCTGAATTTGTTGTCAGTGGGCAAGCTTGATGATATCAAACATCCTAGTTATTTTGGTGAAGGAAAATGGAAGCTCACCAAAGGCTCTTTGATTGTGGCTCGAGGAAGTAAGAAAGGTAATCTCTATGTGACTAAAACCAAGTTGTGCAATGAGGTGTTGAATGTTGTTGAAAAAGACACTTCGGTTGAATTGTGGCACAAGAGGCTTGGGCATATGAGTGAGAAGGGCATGCATGCTCTTGCTCGCATGGAGTACCTCCCTGAGTTGAAAGGTATATCCTTGAAACCCTGTGCACATTGTTTTGCTGGCAAACAACATAGGGCTGCATTTTGTACACTCCCTCCACATCGTGCAGAAAATGTTCTTGATATTGTGCACACTGACGTTTGCTCCATGACTGAAAAATCTCATGGTGGAGCATTATACTTCGTGACTTTTATTGATGATCATTCCAGAAAGGTTTTTGTGTATGTGCTGAAACACAAATACCAGACGCTTGAAGCCTTCAAGGAGTTCCATGCCAAAGTTGAAAGAGAAACTGGCAGGAAACTGAAGTGCGTGAGATCAGACAATGGTGGTGAATACAGAGGTCATTTTGAAAGGTATTGCAGAAATGTTGGCATCAGGCTTGAGAAGAGTCCACCAAAAACACCCCAGCTCAATGGTCTTGCAGAGAGAATGAACAGGACACTCACAGAGAGGGTCACAGCTATGCTCTCTCATGCTCATTTACCTAATTCATTTTGGGCTGAAGCATTGATGAATGCTATGTATGTGGTTAACCTATCTCCCTCGGTTCCTCTTGCAGGTGATATTCCTCAGAGAGTTTGGTCAGGGAAGGAGGTATCATACAAGCACTTGAAGGTCTTTGGTTGCAGGGCATTTGTACATGTTCCAAGGGACGAGAGATCCAAGCTTGATAGCAAGACAAAGCAGTGCATCTACCTCAGCCAACCAAGTGAAGATTTTGGCTACAGGTTGTGGGATCCAGCAAATAGAAAGATTGTGAGAAGCCGAGATGTGGTGTTCATTGAAGATGAAACAATAAAAGATATTGGGAAACCAGCGAAGCCAATGACCAGCACACCTCAGGTTGATATGGATCCAATCCGTCCTCCTCTCGTGCATGACAATCATGGGGGAGATGATGACACTAAAGACAGTGGAGATGCAACTGATCAAGGCAGTACAAGTCAAAGTGGCGAGCAGCCATCAAGTGATGATGATGATGAAGTTGGTAATGATGATGCCAACAAAAATCCACCTGATTCACCACCAGTGCAGCAGCAAAGAAGAAGTGAAAGAGGTCACATTCCTTCTTCTAAATATCCACCACATTAATATGTGTTGATGACAGATGCAGGTGAACCCTCATGCTATGAGGAGGCAATGTCTGATGAGAACAAGGAAGAATGGTCAGAAGCCATGCAGGATGAGATGAATTCCCTGTATGAGAATGATACCTTTGAGTTGGTGAAACTGCGAAAGGGCAAGAAAGCACTCAAGAATAAGTGGGTGTACAGAGTAAAGGCTGAAGAAAACACCTCACATCCAAGGTACAAGGCCAGATTGGTTGTGAAAGGATTCAGTCGGAAAAAGGGCATTGATTATAGTGAGATATTCTCTCCGGTGGTCAAGATGTCTTCGATCTGAGTTGTGCTTGGCATGGCTGCCACCATGGACTTGGAAATTGAACAACTTGATGTGAAGACAGCTTTCTTGCATGGTGACCTAGAGGAGGAGATATACATGGAGCAGCCAGAGGGATTCATGGTTGCAGGCAAGGAGCACTTAGTTTGCAAATTGAAGAAGAGCTTGTATGGCTTGAAGCAAGCTCCTTGGTAGTGGTACAAGAAGTTTGAGTCTTTTATGACTGGGCTTGGTTACCATAAAGCATAATCTGACCATTGTGTCTTTATGAAGAGGTACGCCGAGGGTGACTTCATTATTCTCTTGTTGTATGTTGATGATATGCTGATTATTGGAAATGTCACAAAGAGGATTGCTCTCCTCAAGAAGGCATTGAGTAATTCATTTGCCATGAAGGATTTAGGACCACCTAAGCAAATACTTGGCATGAAGATCTCCCGTGATAGATCAAAGAAGCTGCTTTGGCTCTCACAGGAAAGATACATTGAGAAGGTACTTGAAAGGTTCGATATGAAAGATGCAAAATCTGTTATCTCTCCGCTTGCAGGCCATCACAAACTGAATTCAAAACAATGTCCTACAAGCAAGAAGCAGAAAGAAGAGATGAGGAAAGTACCTTACCAATCTGCTTTGGGCAGTTTAATGTATGCCATGGTATGCACTAGGCCTGACATTGCCTATGCAGTTGGAGTTGTTAGCCGGTTCATGACAAATCCAGGTAAAGCTCACTGGGAAGCAGTGAAGTGGATTCTCGGGTATCTCAAGGGTACTTCTACATCTTGTCTATGCTTTGGAAATGGTGATCCTGTATTGCAGGGCTATACAGATGCAGATTATGCAGGTGACAAGGATCGTAGGAAGTCCACATCCAGATACCTGATGACTTATGCAGGGGGAGCAGTGTCATGGCAATCAAGATTGCATAAATGTGTTTCTACATCAACTACAGAAGTTGAGTACATTGCAGCAGTTGATGCTGGCAAGGAAGTTTTGTGGATGAAGAACTTCTTGCAGGAGCTCGGCATGAAGCAAGAGAAGTATGTTCTGTTTTGTGACAGTCAGAGTGCTATTCATCTTGCTAAGAATTCAAGCTATCACTCTCGAACCAAGCACATTGATGTGAGGTACCATTGGATTCGAGATGTTGTGAGTTCCAAGTTGCTGAAACTTGAGAAGATCCATACCGACGACAATGGTTCGGATATGATGACCAAGATATTACCAAATGAGAAGCTACAAGCATGTTGCAAGGTAGCAGGCATGGCGGTGCCCCCCTCATGAGTCGGAGGGGGAGATTTGTTGGGATATCCTCCTCATGTGGGCTGTGAGGAGATGATCATTTGAGGCCTTTTAGGCAGCCCAAAGAGGTGCAGAAGCCCACTACCCATTAGGGTTATGACCTAGGGTCATTTTAGACTTTGCACATGTGTGGATGGGGATGCTTTACCCTCCATCCAGCAGCCACCACCAAGAGTGACGAAAATCAGTTCATCCTCCAAGAGAGAAGAAGAGAGAAAACCAAGAGAGCAAGGGAAGAAGAGGAAGATTGAAGGAAAAAGCAAGGGAGCTCCTCCCCAAGGTTGTGATGGTCCAGATCCACTACCTTGTCTCCTTCAAGCTTCAGTTCCACCATCTTTGATGAGATTGTTCCAATCCCTAGTTCTTGAGCCCCAAATCTTGTTGTGTTCATCCAAGATTCAGAAATCTTGATGTATGAGATCCTCTAGTGATGTCTAGAGAAGAACTTGTTGTATCCCACATTTGATAATAGTGGAAGAAGAGGATTTGGGTGGCTTCGGCCCGTGGTTTTTCCCCTCAAGTTGAGGGGTTTTCCACGTAAAAATCTGGTGTCTCTTCATTGATGCTTGGTGTTGTCCAGGAACTTACTCCTACCACAAGACACTAGGCTGAGGAGTGTCTTGCCTGTTGAGTAACATTTTCTGCCTCCATATATGCTGCTGCATACGTTTCCTTCCGTGCTAAGCAACGATCCTTGAATTAGTACAAGATGTGGTGCTGAGATTACTTGTTTCCGTTGCAGTTTTCAGTTAACCACAACTGTATTTGTGTGCTAATTCCCAACACACTTTTGGTTCAGATTTTGGCAGCGGATTTCTGAAATCGAATTCTACTCGGTTCGCCTTTTGGTTCAGATTCTGCTGCGCGGCAGCGGAATCCGTCGATAAAAGCTGAACCAAACAGGGCCTTAGAGTAAGTTCATTGCATAAAAAGATGATAGCAAACAAAAGGAGCTTAATTAAACACTACTCCCTTTGTAAAGAAAAGTAAGATGTTTTAGGTCACTAAGGTAGTGATCTAAAACATCTTACATTTGTTTGCAGGGGGAGTACATCTTTACCACTACATCGAGGTAAAACGAACTAAAATGGACTAACATGAGGTGTTTTACTCCTTGTCGAAGAAGACCTCTACCATAGCCGCACTAGAGCCGCCGACCTCGTGGCCATTAGCGGCTAGGCAAATCCACAATGTGTCGTTGTCGAAGCTTGTGGTTTAGTGGTTGGGCAAATCCACAACATGTTGTCGTTGAAGCCTTTCCCCGACGACGATGCCCCCTAGGCGAAAGGAAAGGGGCTGCCATTCTCTTTCTTTCCTCAATCGTCTGGCCCTTCACTAGCAGGGTCTAAAAGCCCTGAAATCAAAAATGCCAAAATAGGAATAAGGCTTTCTATTCTTAGAAATGTCCCCTGTTTTATCTCAAGCCTAAACCGGAAAAGGAAACCTATTACCCGGAGGGTTTTAGGCTATCTCATCTTCTTTTTTGCGGGGAATTAGGCTATCTCATCTGTTCTTCCTCGACTCTCGGGAAGGTAAGATCATCAATCACTAGTAGGCTACTGCTCTGTGCAGTTAAAGATGGGATCTAACCACAGCTTCGGCAGATCTCCTAGTCCCGTTCATCTTCAGCGCAAGGGCACTCGATAGTGAGCTACTACGCACTCTTTAAAGGGTGGTTGCTTCTAGGAAAACCTCATGGTTGTCTTTTCGCGGATGGGCACCTCGTGGTGGTTCGTTGTCACCATGGGCTCATCCTCCATGGACTCTAGGATGGTGTGGTTCTTGTCATCAAGGTCCCGGTTGGCAAGGAGCTCAGCCACGGTGCTGGTACATCGGCTTCGAGTTGTGCCTCCGCCACACGCTTCTCGACTCCTTGGTGAGTGCGGTGTGGTATCGCGCCTCCACCTCCTTCCATGAGAGGAGGCGGGTAGCGTCGCCATCCTCCTCCCCACCCATGTTGGCAACCTCGAATCCGGCGGCGGCGACAACCCCCTCCTCCACCAGCATGGCGAGATCGTCCTCCTACCTTCCTATCTCGCGTCCTCGACGATGACTGCTAGTGATGTTGCATATGACACTCCTTTGTACGACTTGGGTGCTCCACCGGCCGAGAGTATTGCGTACTACATTAGCTAGTGGTGAGTGTAGTTGAAATTCTCTCAAGAGCCCACATGAATTTCGGACACAACAGATTTTGCGCAGCGCACAAGACTTCTGCTTTGTTTTGTCTTTTGTTTCGTTTTATACCGATTGAATGATGATCTTGGTGCTAGTCGCCCAACTCTACAATTGACAGTGCCATCCCACGATCAGCTAACCGGGGTCGAGCTCTATTCTAACAGAATGTTGAAGAGTCGGTCAAGTTGTTACATCACCCGTCGTTTGTTAGTTTCTGAAGAAAAATAGATAAAACAAATACGAGTACCAGCCAAAAACACTGTCATGACAGCGGATTTTGGCTGTCGTGGCAGTGCAAAATAGCTGACATAGTAGCGATCCGGAGAGCGGGTCGCGGTGCCAGTTATGTCTTGATTGTGGGTTAGTGCTAGCATTGGAATCTAGCTGCCACATCTGACGGTGATAGCTGTTAGGCGTTGCCATGGCGCATACGACAACCATCGGTGCGAAGGTGGCGAAACATTAATCAGAAGTGACATGATGGCCTGAGGAGTCTTCCCTTCCAACGACTTTCTCCTTTAGCCGGCTAGTTTTGTGTGAGCAGCCAGGTAGAGTGATGGATAGTGACTATGACAGAAGACAATGCAGATGTATTCTCTTCATGTAAAAATTCATGTTCTAGCCTTCTGGCTTGACCAGGTATGATCGACGTCCATGTGCCATTTTCTTATTGGAGGTGTTGGTTCAAAGGTCCGAGGGTGAAAACCCTTTATCTCGCATTTGGTTGGATGAACCAACGTCGGCCTGCGGATAGCGATTGCTCCTTGAAGGTGTTGGCTTGGAGCATTGCACCCTTTGTGTGGGGATATGTCACATGGGTATAAGGTGGCTTGTCCTATATGGATGACCTTCAATTTTTTAACCAGATATGTTTGGCATCATAAAAAAACTTGAGAGGAAAAGCTAAGTTTTATTAATCAAGTACCACTTGAAGTGGGATACAATAAGGATCGTGGGGTTGAAATCAAACATGGCGCCCCTCATCCAGGGTATTGGAAAACTTAGCTAAATTATTTGCTTCTCTATTTGTTGTTCGTCCTTCGAAGGTAAATTTGTAGATAAAATTGGCTGCTCGCTGCTTGATCTTTCTTACAATGCTCTCGTAGTTGCTCCTTGTGCCTTCATGTATCTCCTTGATAATTTGCTTTGCGTTCGACGCAACAATAAAATTATGAACGTGCAAATCCTCAGAGCTAGCAACAGGGCCTCTCGGCAAGCAATTGCTTCCAGAACCACAGCATCAGTGATTCCAAGCATGACCAAGGTTGAACTACCCATGAACATACCTCCTGCATCGCGGCACAATGCTACTGCCGATCCACCAAGTCTGGAACGTGCAACACTAGCATCCACATGGATTTTAGCATGGTTCGGCGGTGGCGCCTTTGGTCAGGTAGCTGTGTTTGTTGGAATAGTATGAATTGATGTCCTTGTAGCCGGAACAATCGCAAGGTCAGCAATGAATCTATTTATAAACTGATGGGTCGCCGAGGGTGTTTGATATATCTCTTTTTTTGCGAATGGTTTGATATATCTCTTCGTGGATGATTTTTCTCCTGGCCCATCAGATTGCCCATAGTGTCACTAGTGTCACTGATAGCCTAGCAAAAGACTCATGGGAGAGTGTGTCAGTCATCAATTACTAATAATATTTAACTGGGTGTTGGTCGGGGGTTTATCTACTACTAGAAATCAACATTTTACCTAGGGCCATATACCCTAGGTGAAATGCAAAAAACGATAGGGAAAGACTTTCCCTAGGGCTTGCCCTAGGTAAAGAACCTTAGGTAAAGTATAGTCAGGAAAGGCTCCTTTACCTACGGTGCACTTGCCAAGCTCTAGGGAAACATTCTTTCCCTAGGGGACTAGGTAAAGATATTCAGATGGGTGACGTGTCCAAAGTGGACAGGAGCTTTACCTACAGCCATATCAAGCTCTAGGGAAAGATCATCCCACATTTTTTAATTCATATTCCCATAATTCATATATATATATTTGTATGCATCCATTTATATATAATATAAATAGCCCACAACAAATAATCACAACCGATATAACGGCACGCCAAATCCGTATTCATATCAACCAAATCCAAATAATTCATACATCAAAGAATATTCATCATGAAACCTATCATATCAACCATCAATCTAAAAGGGAATAACTAAAGTTGCTAAATGGTCAGAACACTTCAATTTACTTATACAATATGCTATAGACCAGACCACATATTATCTAGAGTTGCTAGACAAAACACTTCAATCGGGATGTTGGCCTTGAGGAAGTATATAATCCAAACAACCCTTTGGCACTTGCAGCAGGTTGGAGATCCAAGTCCTGGAGAGGAATACCTTCACTTGAAATATGAGGCTGAAAATAATGGCCACATGTTTAGCACTTTGGTAAATTATCAAAAGAAATATTGGTAGCACAACAACTGTAAATCCGTAGTTTTATGACAGTGACACAGTCGTTTTATGGTCGTCCATCTCCAACAACAAAATGGAAGATCCATAGAATAACTGTACATGACTTACTCGACCAAGAGAACATAATTGCCATCTATTAAATTACACCTATTAACAGTAAACTGGCCAATATCAATAACACGTACAGCAGTTTGTTAGCAGCAGTTGGTTTGTTCTTCAATAAATAGACCAGTATACAGGTTTATATTATAACAGGTGAGAAAGCGTCAAGCGTAAGCTATACTAGGTGCAGTATCAATTTGTATCAGCCATAAAATCCAATAAAAGGGGACTTCAACCATAGAGCTGAATTCTGTTGGTAAATCTGAGCTACTTCATTTGCAAATGATCAAATTAAACTAGATTAACTAGAGTTGTAGCATCGCACTGCAAGCATAGTATACGATCACAAGTCGCACGAGAAGATGGACAACAAAAATAGTTCCACCGTCACACATTATACAAGTGAACAATATAGTAATAAAGGTTTATTCATGGAAAGAAGAGATTATAATACCTACTTGATTCCACCTTAGCAATCCCTTTCTTCTCTGTTACTTAAACATGCATTTGAGGAAGCGTTAGTTCATAAATTCACTTCTAGACAATTTGGGTCATCTAAAACATCTTGATAATTATGACTACTCAAGTAGTAACAGGTGTGGCATCCATCAACTAGCATTCTAACTACAGAACTCTAGTTCATGGATACATATCAGTATAAGATCGAAACTAAATATCTATATATGAGTACACAGAAAATATCATATGACAAGAATTTTGTACTGCAGTGTCATTCGTATCTACTCAACCCCAGAAACATAACAGTATCATCAACGTGATGGCCTTACAATGAAGATGCTCTACAAACAAACAGAAATCATGTGAATTTCACAGCTTTGCACTTAATGCCCTGAAATCTAAATGAAAGGAACAACTGCATAAGGCTATAAATACTAAAGTTGTAGTGTCAGGGAGCTCTCAAACAGTCCATGTAGCTAAAAACTGTGAAAGAACCTCACATGTGTTCATACTGCTTTTCATTAGTTCCTACAAAGTTGACTCATACGAATCCAACTGTACAGTTGAACACTTTGTTTGTCTAAAAATTAACTTACAGTCAGGACAACACAAACATTGTACTGAATCCAAGACCCTTGTACTAGTCATGTATCAAACAAAAGTGCTACAAATATGAGACAAAGTATGCATCACCTAGGTGTCTTGGCCAGGCTCCATGGAGGTCATCAGGATGACGGCGCTGTCGCCCGAGCCAAATCGCCGCTACCGGCGCCCATTTGGCAGCAGCGCCACCGGCAGACCGTCCTTCCTGGCCATGATCTCAACGTTCTCTATCCCTGGAAGCTGCACCACGCACAACATTGTACTGATTCAATATTTATTCTGGTCGTGTATCAAACAAAACTGCCACAAATACGAGACGAAGTATGCAGCATCACCTAGGCGGCTCGGCTGGTCTCCATGGAGGTCACCTGGATGATGGATATACCGTCCGAGCCGACCGGCCAGTACTGGCCCTCGTTTGGCAGCGCCGGCGCCGGAAGCCCATCCTCCATAGCTTCGATCTCCCCGGTCTCCATCCCTTCCTAGAAGCTGTAACACACACAAAGGGGGTATGTTGTGAGATCCAAGTACCAAGTAGGGGCGGATGGGGACGTGGATCTGGATTCGGGGCAGCCGAGCGCAGAGTGCGTTGGACGGACCGTTCGCTGGAAGCTAATCAGGCTCATCGACGGAGAACCGAGGGGGGGAGGGGGAGCAGGGGTGGGAGATCTGGACGGGGGTGAGCTCGGCGGGGCAGGGCAGGTCTGAGCACGGCGGGACAGCTGGGGCACGGCTCCATGGCGGCTGGACGCTTTGGGGGAGAAGGGGGAAGTTTGGGCCTCGGGCGGAGCTTCGAGAGAGAAGGAAAACCTAACTAGGCCAAAATTTTGCCTTCTGCCCGCCCTTTCGCATTGCACACCGTCTCTTGCCGCGCCATTTGACTGAAAATCATCTTTACCTAGAGGGTACTGTTCATTTGCTTTACTATCCCTTCAAGAGGGTAATGGGCTCTAGGTAAAGAATTTGGCTCTAGGTAAAATGTAGATTTCTAGTAGTGATCCTCCTGTTTGAAAAAAAAAACAGACGGAGAGGAATTTTTTTTCCTAGATCACCAGAAAGGCCAGGAAGACCATTAGGCCCGGCCAAGCTAAACCATCAAGTACTTCGTGTAAGCCCAAGAGTCCAGTAAAAAATACGCCCGTCTTTCCTAAGGCGTCGCTTCATATTTTTTCATCCATCCATCCCCTTTTCCCATCCGGCGCTTGAACCCTAGCAAAGCCGGTAGCTTCTAAAAAGCGCGGTCGCCGGAGACGGAGGAGGTAAAGTTGCTAACTTCCCACCCTCAGGGAAGGCTTGCGGTCCGCGGGAAGCCGTTGATGTCCGCCTCCGCCATCGTCGCCGACAGGGCGAGCGGGTACCACCTTCTCACGGTCGATGGCTACTCCTGCACCAAGACTCTCCCCACCGGAAAACCCCTTAAGTCGCACCAGTTCGCCGCGTGCGGCCATAGCTGGCACATCGATTACTACCCCAACGGCCAAACATCGGAGTCAGCGGATCACCTGTCCTTTTTCCTGTGTCTCGACGACAACGTTGTTGGCAGCACGGAGGTGAAAGCGCGCCACAGTTTCTGGTTCGTCGACGCGGTGCAGAAGGAGGAACTGCTGCCTTCATTGGCATCGGGGGCAGCTGTGAAGAACTACGCAGGCAGTTCTGGCTGGGGGACTTCAAAGTTCATCGAAAGGGAAGCCTTTGAGAAATCCAAGCACCTCAAGGATGATTCCTTCACAATCAGGTGTGACATTGTTGTCATCAACGGGTTCTCCACCAAGATGGCCGAGGCTGCTGCCCCAAAGTTTGTTTCCCCGCCCCCGTCTGACCTGAACCTGCACCTCGGCGATCTCCTTAAGACCGAGAAGGGCGCTGATGTGGTGTTTCAGGTTGGCAGTGAGACGTTCGCCGCACACCGATGCGTGCTCGCCTCCCGATCGCCGGTCTTTAGTGCGGAGCTCTTTGGTGCAATGAAGGAGGCTGACACATCCGGAGTCATACACATAGATGACATAGAGCCTCAGGTGTTCAAGGCGTTGCTCTATTTCACCTACACCGACAAGTTGCTCGAGATAAAAGAAGAAGAGGAAGATATTATGTTCCAGCATCTACTTGTCGCGGCAGACAGATATGTCATGGAGAGGCTGAAGCTGGTTTGCGAGGAAAAGCTATGCGGGTACATCGATGTAGGCACAGTTGCGACCATCCTGGCTCTCGCTGATCAGCACCACTGCGTTGGGCTGAAGAAGGCATGCTTTGATTTCCTCAGCTCCCCTGCAAACTGGAGGGCAGTTGTGGCCACTGAAAGCTTCCAGCGTGTGTATATCAGCTGTCCTTCTGTTGTGATGAGCTGATTGACATGCCCTCGGCAGAGTGATGCCCAGTATTTTGGCAATGCTAATAGTTCATGGTTTCTAGATCTTTAACATTAGATATTTTAGTTGCAATGGGTACTTGCCTGGTTTCCAGACTTTGTGACAGTATCAGGTGGTTCTGTTGTTTTACGAATGCCTATGTGCTTGCTTTATAAGGAGGAGATGCAAAGTGGCATCACTTTGTTTATTTATTTTGCCTTGGTAGTCCATTGCATTTCTCCAGGCTTACCAGGCAATTGGCTCTGGTTATTTTGTTTCCTTAGAATGCTTTGGGTTAGCAAAGCAAGGCGCCCCTGCTCTTTAATTCCTTATTAGGAGATGTCAAAATAGTTTCATCTATGTTTTGATGTTTGTTAACTGGATCAATACTACTCTGTTATTTCTCTGCCAAAGAAAGATATAGTTTCCGCTTAATTATGGACAATACTTAGAGGCTTTCCATGTTGTAATCCTCACTGGTATCTGATTGGAAGGAACCGGGAGTTCGGGATGCAACGGCGTTTTGGGCTTGAAAACAAGAAAGAGACACCTTGGTGACTATATAGTTCTTGGCTTATTTTCTCTGTCAGTGGCCATCCTCTAGAGTCTAGATAGTCTCTCAGGCTCACGCTTATATATACAGGTAAAGAAAACTGTCGCTGGAACCAAGACTTGACAATCGCAATGCTTAGGTTTATGATGGGAAAATGCATGCCTTGACTGATCAAAACCTTTGGTGATCACATTTCACTGAAGGAAAATGTCGTCTTCTTGGACAAACAGTTATAATCTCAGACAATATGCAAATAATTCAATTTGCATGTTTAGGAACGCACTGCACAATTTTGGAAAAAGATGAGAAAAATCTGTAAACTAACATCACAGTAAACAAAATCGCAAGATGCTCAGAAATAGATTTAGTCAGACAGCATAGTCAGAATTCAAATAGGAGAATGGTCACACAGAGAGGGTCATGTTATTCTCCTCCCCTCGAAAAATACTCTTCCCCTAATGAAGTGAAATAAAATGGAAGAATAATAAACGTACAAGAGATAGGCATCTCCAGTCTTTAACATGTGCATAAGAACAAGGCGATATCAATATTCAGAACTGATGGATAACAAGTTGTCCATAAAAGATAAATGTACTTGCAACAAGAGATAAGCATCTCCAATCTTAAACGGAAAATAAAGAGGTGAAAATCCAACCAATTTCAAAAATAGATAATATACCCTCACAGTTACCCCATACCAAGAGCTAACAGGTGACCATAATGATTGGCACTAGAGGCAGCCGATATATCAAATACCTAGACTCATTCATACAACTAAGCATTAGCCACTGGAAGCTGTTGCTAGGTGTTGCATATTCTCCATGGCTGAATTCTATGAAGACAAATATATAGTTCCACCAAGGTCAGTGACCTTCTAACGGCCATTCCGCAAAACATGGAACATAAGGTATAGCACCATAGAATGTTTCGTGAGTGCCGATAACATGCACTTTCTTGCTGTCCATATCATATGAGATAGCCTTCCCCCTCCGGTCGGTAAGGAAAATCAAATCACAATCTGGATGAATTGCTAAGGGCTCCACATATTTGTAACGATCCCTTCCAAACAGTTCTGAAATGTTAACAGTATCCTTCAAGGCCCACTTTGCACCACCATAATCCTCAAGAGCCCAAACTAAAAGTTGGCAAACATCAACATTATCATTTATACACCAAGCATACAATCGTCCCTGAGACTGTCCAATGAACGGATAATCAGAGCTGTCTCGCATGTTGCCTGGAATATCAATTTGCCCCCAAACCTTCCCCTCTGTGTCTACTGTGATTATTGAATATTCAGTGGTCATCAAATGCAAAGTACCATTCAGGAAGACAGGAAGACCAATAGGAGTCTTATCAATCCAACCACTCTCCACCGTAGTCCATCGTCCAGTGTCTGATGAGTAGATTGTCACTTCTGTGAAATCCCAAGTGTGTGTGAATACCATGAAACGGGAGGGGACGGCTGGATCGAAACACAAATATTCTTCGACTTCTTCTTCGTCTTCGTCTTGCAATTGTATAGGATTAGGAGGCAGCTCGGCCCACTTCTTGGTCGCAGGATTGCACACAACAAGATTGTACTCATCTTCCTCAAAACAATATGATTCCCAGGATTTGCAGAGAACAAGGCCACCGCAGCAATGCTGGGGGATGATAAGTTTAAAGCCCTCGCGCAAGAAAGAGAGAAAAGGGTCGACCAGGGGTTGGCCTCTTCCGGACAAGTTAATGAAACAGGGGCGCATGCCATAGTTGCGGAGGAAGAAACCTGCCATGGTCTGGGGTGACCTCTTGCGGATGTCGGGGTCGGAGCAGAGGGCAAGCCACGGCTTGGACACGCACTTGAAGCGGCAGAGTGACTTGTAAGGCACCCGGGACAGAATCTCGACAAGGGGGCCCTCAGGAAGGCTCCCAGCAGGGTGTTTCTCGTGCTCCTGCCCCTGCTTGTGCTTCTTCTTCTTCTTCTTCTACAAATAATAGAGACGGACGTTTAGATTCCTGATTCCCTTTACCGGAAAAGGCTTTCGCCCCGCTTTAGATATAAAGCAACAACCAACATACCAATTGATACAAACCACAACACAACACACCCACACCCACACTCACCCAAGGGCAGATACATAGGTGCCAAAGAATCTCAACAACAACACCCCACACAACTCGAAGCAGACTACAGATTGACAGTGAGCATAACTAAGGAGCCGCCGGAGACCTTCCCGGAGAAACCGTGAAGAGGTGAAGTTGAATGTCGACGAACCGTGAGCTCCAAGATGGTGCCTTCAGGAAGGACACGACACCGAAGCGCCGCCACCACCCGATCCAATGGTCCAGATTTTTATCCGAAGCACGGCGAAGGGAAAGGAGTAACCACAACGGAGACTTCAGGAAAATGGCGACGTCCACGGGCGCCGCCTCCGTCACCCTGGCAAGCATACTCCGCCTTCACCGCCACAGAACGTCAAAACACCAGACACCACGCCGCCCACGCGGCCATGGACGCTTGTCGCCTGCACCTGAGCCACGAGCTCAGCCCACGAGCATCGCAGGAGCTCCCACCACTTGGGCCACCGCCCAGGGAACAAGACGCCCCATGGGTCCTCCATGGCTGCCAACGATGTGCCGATTGGCAAACTCTGACCGCCGACAAAGCCGCGAGCGACCAGAACGACCAGATCGTTCGAGGAGCCACCAAGTCGGAGAAGAGGTGAAGCGGGAGCGGACCACGTCGACGACCGGCACCCCTGCCGGTGATGGGTGGCCCGACCGCATTGGCGCCACCCACCACTCCCACCACCTCTCCCAAGCGTCACCCCCCACCCCCCCACCCCCTGCGCGACACCCAACCTCGACTCCCGGCCTGGATCTGCATCATCTGGCAGGGACCGGCCACACGCCTAGGGACGGGAGGTGCCCGAACGGCCACACCATGTCGCCGCGAGAGGACCTAGGGACCTCCACAAGAGTATCTCACCAATGGCCAGACGCCGGAGCATGTCCTGCAGCCGCCCGAACCGACCCGCCCCACCACCATGGACCGCCACCACGCCGTCGCAGCCCACACCCATGCAGTTGCCAACATGGCCGCTGCCAAGACCCCACGCCGACGCCCAGAGGCCAGATCCGAGCGGATCTGACCGAAGACCACGGAGGCGCCCGCCCCCGATCTCGAACCACCCGGTCCCCGCTGGGCCCTGCGGGACACCAGCACAGCCGCACCACCAGCCATCCCACAGTGCCCTTGCAGCTCCGCCGCATCCACCCACCACCACCACACTGCCTCACTCCGCCGTGACCTAGATCCGAGGGATGTGCCCCCGCGCCCTTGGGTGCCCGCACCACCCAATCAGCCACCAGGGCTTCGCCCGACGGCTTCCTCTAGCGGCGACAAAAGGGGTGGACAGGAGGTGTGGCGACCCTGTCGGCTAGGGATTTGGGGCTCCGCCCGAGTCGCCCGAGCGGTTCCCTTTCATGAATCAAAGATTGGAACAAGAAACAGGCGGAGAACAAACCTCAGAAGCTACGGGAACAATGAGGGGAGGCGGCGGCATAGGATGGGACGGAGCACCTTCGTCACGGCGACCGGTCGCCAATGGGTGGTCTTGCTCCGTGCAGCCATGCTCACCTTCTCCTCCTGGCGGCATCAAATCCTTGGCTTGGGGATCAATGCCTCGAACTCTAGGGTTTGGGAAGGGGAAAAGAGCGGCGGCTGTGTCGTCGTCTCCCATCTGCATGGGAAGGCTGGGCATCACGACTTATTTTCCCGACACAGTAGTCAACCCGTGCAGGTGCACGGGATGGCAAATTTAATTAACAAGCTCACAAAATATCTAAAATATTTCCGTAAAAAATAGGGCTACAAATAAGTACTCACTCTGTTTATTTTTTATTACTCACTCGGTACATTTTTGTGAAGTGTGTTAATTTTTCAAAAGTGAAACCTTTCTATATTTGATGAGTTTCTAGAAAAATATCATATCTACAACACAAAATCAGTATCGTTAGATCCATCATGAAATTTATTTTCATATTTCATTTAATTAATATTGTACATATTGGTAGTTTTTCTATAAACTGGTCAAAGATAAGAAAAAAGTTTAACTTTTATAAAAGGGACTGAGGGAGTAATAGAAATGTTGAAGAAAAGTTAGGCATATGTTTTAAAATAGTTATTTTTAAAGCGGATGAAACTCTTGCTTATAGAAATAAATTTAGGGAAAAATAAATTACTTTCCTCCAATTTGTTGTGAGTTAGATTGTATGACAGAACAAATGGAGGTCAAATAGAAGAGAAAGAATTACCATAGTTCTTTTCCCAGATTTCATTGTACTTATAACATACTCTTTTCAGTTGGCCGATAATGCTTCCGCTTTTTCCAAAAAAGAGAAAGTTGAAAAAGCAGGAATTGATTACGACTGATAAGCAATGGGTATGATTGATTAGCATTACAGCTACATGTTTCGAATCCAGGCCTTGGGCAACAATTTGGTCCATTGCAATTCCTGAAAAACGACACGATCATTAATATTTTTGTGAACACTTGTATTTACAAACCATGCTTACTCAGAAGAATGTGATAAGGGTGGCTGAATAAGGGAAATAGATAGAAGCTAAGTAAATTCTACTCCGTATATCAGTATCAATATATGTTGTTATCCTTTGCAAATTCTTCGCCAGTACATGCCCACAGTTATTATAAACAAATAATGTGCTAAAACACTTCAATATATAAAGATTTGTAGGAAGGAAACTCATGTTAGTTTAAGCAGCCCATAGTCAGGGTAGAAATGTCTGATGCAAACTAATGGAAAATTTAAATAGAAAAAAATTCACATACTGATAATACAAAAGGATCACATTTGCTGTAACAAACCTTATTAAGCCAACATAAAATACAACAACAACAACAACAAAGCCTTTAGTCCCAAACAAGTTAGGGTAGGCTAGAGGTGAAACCCATAAGATCTCGCAACCAACTCATGGCTCTGGCACATGGATAGCAAGCTTCCACGCACCCCTGTCCATAGCTAGCTCTTTGGTGATACTCCAATCCTTCAGGTCTCTCTTAGCGGACTCCTCCCATGTTAAATTCGGTCTACCCCGCCCTCTCTTGACATTCTCCGCACGCTTTAGCCGTCCACTATGCACTGGAGCTTCTGGAGGCCTGCGCTGAATATGCCCAAACCATCTCAGACGATGTTGGACAAGCTTCTCTTCAATTGGTGCTACCCCAACTCTATCTCGTATATCATCATTCCGGACTCGATCCTTCCTCGTGTGGCCACACATCCATCTCAACATACGCATCTCCGCCACATCTAACTGTTGAACATGTCGCCTTTTAGTCGGCCAACACTCAGCGCCATACAACATTGCGGGTCGAACCGTCGTCCTGTAGAACTTGCCTTTTAGCTTTTGTGGCACTCTCTTGTCACAGAGAATGCCAGAAGCTTGGCGCCACTTCATCCATCCGGCTTTGATTCGATGGTTCACATCTTCATCAATACCCCCATCCTCCTGCAGCATTGACCCCAAATACCGAAAGGTATCCTTCTGAGGTACCACCTGGCCATCAAGGCTAACCTCCTCCTCACACCTAGTAGTACTGAAACCGCACATCATGTACTCGGTTTTAGTTCTACTAAGCCTAAACCCTTTCGATTCCAAGGTTTGTCTCCATAACTCTAACTTCCTATTTACCCCCGTCCAACTATCGTCAACTAGCACCACATCATCCGCAAAGAGCATACACCATGGGATATCTCCTTGTATATCCCTTGTGACCTCATCCATCACCAATGCAAAAAGATAAGGACTCAAAGCTGACCCCTGATGCAGTCCTATCTTAATCGGGAAGTCATCAGTGTCGACATCACTTGTTCGAACACTTGTCACAACATTATCGTACATGTCCTTGATGAGGGTAATGTACTTTGCTGGGACTTTGTGTTTCTCCAAGGCCCACCACATGACATTCCGCGGTATCTTATCATAGGCCTTCTCCAAGTCAATGAACACCATATGCAAGTCCTTCTTTTGCTCCCTATATCTCTCCATAAGTTGTCGTACCAAGAAAATGGCTTCCATGGTCGACCTCCCAGGCATGAAACCAAACTGATTTTTGGTCACGCTTGTCATTCTTCTTAAGCGGTGCTCAATGACTCTCTCCCATAGCTTCATTGTATGGCTCATCAGCTTAATTCCACGGTAATTAGTACAACTCTGAACATCCCCCTTGTTCTTGAAGATTGGTACTAATATACTCCGTCTCCATTCTTCTGGCATCTTGTTTGCCCGAAAAATGAGGTTGAAAAGCTTGGTTAGCCATACTATCGCTATGTCCCCGAGACCTTTCCACACCTCAATGGGGATACAATCAGGGCCCATCGCCTTGCCTCCTTTCATCCTTTTTAAAGCCTCCTTGACCTCAGACTCCTGGATTCGCCGCGCAAAACGCATGCTGGTCTCATCAAAGGAGTCATCCAGTTCAATGGTAGAACTCTCATTCTCCCCATTGAACAGCTTGTCGAAGTACTCCCGCCATCTATGCTTAATCTCCTCGTCCTTCACCAAGAGTTGGCCTGCTCCGTCCTTGATGCATTTGACTTGGCCAATATCCCTCGTCTTCCTCTCTCGGATCTTGGCCATCTTATAGATGTCCCTTTCACCTTCCTTCGTGCCTAACCGTTGGTAGAGGTCCTCATATGCCCGACCCCTTGCTTCACCAACAGCTCGCTTTGCGGCCTTCTTCGCCATCTTGTACTTCTCTATGTTGTCTGCACTCCTATCCAAGTATAGGCGTTTGAAGCAATATTTCTTCTCTTTAATCGCCTTCTGGACATCATCATTCCACCACCAGGTATCCTTATCTTCGCTTCTCCTTCCCCTGGACACTCCAAGCTCCTCCGAGGCCACCTTACGAATGCACTTAAGCCAACATAAAATACACTTAAGAAAATTTAGACAACTAAAAAACTTTATACCATAAAATGGACCATATGGTGGTAAAAACATAAATCTACATCCCAGCAACATTGGTTGGCAAATCCAACATCCTTCTTAATTGCAATATAAATCAAACTAAATGAACTTTATTCTGTCAATATTGTCTGAGCCTAAAGAACAACAGTGCACTGCTGAGAACAAATACTATAATTTAGTAAACCAATGTCAGAACGTACCAAATTACATAATTCTAGTAACTTTATCACACCAAATTATATCAACCTCCTTATTTTACATACGGCCACTTATTTTCTTGTAGATTAGTAGTCCAGATTAAATTCAAGCCGTTAAAACTAGCGTCCACCAGATAAGATGGTTAGATCTTTTTATTTTTATTCGATAACCATTAAATTTTCTAGGGAGTCTCTAAAAACATTAAAATCATAGGGATGCAAACAGTGACGGACCCAGAAACTTCTCGAAAGCCGAGGAAGAACACAAATTAAGGTGCGTAAGATGCTAGTTTTTTCATAAAAATCACCGTATTAATCATCTAACATAAGACATCATGCAGTCGGCAAGCCCGGGCATGAGAGATCCTAGATTAGTCCCTGGATACAAAGAAAAAACATGATCATTCTACAATTTTCACAGCAAGGTATTATCTTTCATGAAACCCTATGACAAGAGAGGGTTAAACTGGGAAAGAGGTAGACACTCACTAATACTGAAGCACATTCTCTGTCAAACAAAACACTTCAGCCATCTGAAATTAATATCCTTGAGGCATAACCACAGGAACCAACAAATTTAGAAAAATTGAGCCCCATAGCCATCTGTATGCAAAGAGAGAGAATGTGAAATAAGTAAAATCTAGTGGTTAGTTACAACTTCACTAATTAGTCCCTTCACTTTCATTCTGATACCTTGCGAACCATTTTATGGAAGTACATAGAATATTTTGACAGGTCAGGAATAGATAGTGAAAAAGATAAGTCTCTTCACAGAAAAATTGAATTCATAGTAATTTTGACGATCATCAGGGTGAACTTCTATATGAGAATAAAAGAGCTACAGCTGCACTACATTCAACACATAATGGATTAACTATTTGCCTAATTCTCAAGACAATATCATGGCCACAGTTCCATATTGGTCCAAACTACCAATCCATACACGTAGAGTTATTTTGCGGAAACTAATCCATGCACATGATTCTGTTTAGCATTCAACAAGGCGTGCAGGTAGGAACCCGATACAATTTTTCCACCTTAACAAAACAACCTGCAAGGTGATCAAAACTACCAATTTTCCACGTCTCTTGCTTTTTATGGGAGCATATATAACAATTTGATTATACCCTTCCAATTATGGTTGTCAGTACTGTCGCCCTGAGGGCTGCAGAACCAGGGATGAGGAAGCTGAAGGCGGTCGAGAGCAGCGCCAAGGGAAATGTGTTGCCGCCTTTTATTTTCTCTTTAGGGCTTGTTGAGCTGTGCCCTCAGCAGAACCCTCTGTTGTACTTTCTTTGTTGTCTGCTACTTTGGCGTGTATGTGCGGTGTGAACATTTGTTGGACCTTGTGCTTCTGGTGGTTGCTTTATTTATAAAGCAGGGCGAAAGTTTTTTTCGGTAATATTTATATAACTAGTGGGCCATCTGCGAGTGTCATGTTCATTTGGGGGCTGAGTGTGTGAAAATGTATTAGCTATATATAAGCACGACCGTTGGCTGGAATTGGCAGCGACTAAATGAAATAGCTCATATTTTCTCTCCTCCTACCTACTATTTCTCTGGTTTCTTCTTCTTCTTCCCCAAGTATCCTCTTCTCGATCCCAAATCTGGGCAGGAAATCCTCAGCAAGGATATGACAAGTGGTATTCAGAGCTAGATAGGTCCGTCTTGTGCTTCGCATACTCGAGATTCTCTCCGTAACATCGACTGGTCGGTTGTCGATTGCTCACGCGGTTGGCTGTAAATCCGAGATCGGCGTTGGAGAAATCCAGAGGAAGCTGTCGTTCAAGCCAAGTGCTCAGACACGACACCTGGTAGAGGTGATGGGGTCATTCGAGGAGAACGTAACGCAGGCATTTGCGGCTCTGCAGCTACTGCAGGAGCAAGTGGAAGGAATTTTGGAAATCAAGGCGCGACTGGATGGGTTGGACAACAAGTTTGAGGAATAAGTCGCTCGGCTGGATCAGGTGCAGTCCAAGGTAAACATATTTGTGAGCTCTATTGGAGAGATCCATCAGGAACAGGTTCATGTGGCGCGAGTGTTAAAGGAATCCACCAGTGTTCGGGACGCGGATCTGGAGCGGATGGCAGCGAAGGATTGTTATGCAGTGTCGCCCTGGGCGACGCAGCCAAGGGTTCATGCTCGCAGGGGGCAACATGGACAGCCTCCTCCTGCGGATCCAGGAAAGGTATTACACACACCTCAAAAAAATTCTTCCTCTGACTAGCATGGATCCAAGCGCACCTGGATGCCTAAGATGGAATTTCCACAGTTTGATGGGGAAGGAATTCGAATTTGACTTGATAATTGAAGCTTATTTCCTGTTGTATCAAACTCCTGAAAACTTAAAAGTCATGTCTGCATCTCTGCACTTACATGGAAATGCTGCACACTGGTACCAGTCATATAAAATGTCTGATTACTGTTCATCATGGAGTCAGTTTTCTGTGGCCATGCTGCAGGAATTTGACCTCAATGTGCATAGAGATTGCATGAGAGGTCTGTTGGTTTTAAAACAGACTCGAACTGTTCAGGAATATCTGAGTAATTTCAATCAGCTTGTGTACCAAGTCAAACTGTATGAAGGGTCTGTCAGTGAAATATTTTTGGTTACTCAATTTGTACTTGGATTGAAAGATGATATAAGAGCAGCTGTTGAAATTCATTGCCTCTTACAGTTCATACTGCAACTGTATATGCTCTAGTACAAGAGGCAGTGCTGGAATTAAACAAAGGACAGCAGGGACGATATAGCAGAAATGGGGGTTATATACCACAACAAGAACCTGTTCAGCGAACTCAGTTTGCTGCTGGGAATCTCTGGAAAGCAAAGTGTGTTACAGCTGTGAGACAAATATGCTCCTGGACATGTATGCACGAAAAATGAGGCTCAAGTGAAGGCTATTGAAACCACAGGGGGGGAACATGTGTATATAGAGGATGCAATGCTGGATGCTCTTGCGGTGGAAGAAACTGTAGCTGAGGCTGCTGCATTCTTGTCTGTCAATGCATTGTCTGGAACAAACAACCTTAAGACGGTCAGACTAAGAGCCATGGTAGCTAATCAAGTCATGTTGCTATTAGTGGACTCTGGTAGTTCTCACACTTTCACTGATCAGCAGCTAGCTGACAGAAACTGTAGCTGAGGCTGGTGCATTCTTGTCTGTCAATGCATTCTCTGGAACAAACAACCCTAAGACGGTCAAACTAAGAGCCATGGTAACTAATCAAGTCATGTTGCTATTAGTGGACTCTGGTAGTTCTCACACTTTCACTGGTCAGCAGCTAGCTGACAGAATTTAGTGCAACACCAAAACACTACCTCTTCCTCTGAAAGTTAAAGTGGCCAATGACTTGTGAACAAGAGGTTCATGGTTCGTACATTTACCACATACATGAAGTTGTACCCCTGGGAGGTTATGATGTCATCTTGGGCATGGATTGGTTAGCACAGTGGGGTCCTATGACATGCCACTGGGAGGAGAAATGGATACAGTTCAGGACAAGGGTCACACTGTTACTTTACAAGGCATGAAAGATAAGCCAGTCACACAACTGCAAGAATTGACTGTTGAACAATTTGAAAAATGTGTGGAAGGTAATGATGTCTGGGCTACAGGAATATTAACTACCGAGGCAGCAGTATCAGTGCGAACTACACCTGAAAGTATTCAGCGACTCCTCACTGAATACACTGATGTGTTTCAAAATCCACAACAGTTGCCACCTGATAGGGCTTATGATCATGCCTCTCATCACTACCTTACAATGCTTCAATTAATTCAAGACCCTACAGGTATTCCACATTGCAAATGGATGAAATTGAGAAGCAAGTCTCTGAAATGATTGTTGCTGGCATAGTGACACCCAGTATGCCCCTTTTGCCTCACCTATGCTTTTAGTCAAGAAAAAGATGGGACATGGAGATTCTGTGTGGACTATAGAAGACTTAACTTGCTGACAATTAAAAGCAAATTCCCAATGCCTGTGGTGGATGAGTTAGCTGGAACCAAGTGATTTTCTAAGCTGGACCTCAGGGCAGGCTATCACCAGATTAGAATGGTGGAGGAAGGTGAAGCTAAAACTGCATTTAAAACTCATCATGGGAAATTTCAATTCAGAGTTATGCCCTTTGGGCTGACAACTGCCCCAGCTACCTTTCAGTGCCTCATGAATGTTGTGTTTGCACCCTATATCAGAAAATTTGTGTATTGGTATATTAGTTCATAGCAAAGACTTGGAGTCCCATGTTGTGCATCTGAAACAAGGTCTGGATATATTCTCAGAAAACATCTGTTATTTTCAAAACAGAGCAAGTGTTTCTTTAATTAGCAACAACTGGAGTACCTAGGTCACATCATTTCTGACAAGGAAGTTGCCACAGAGCCTGAGAAGACAAAAGCTATGTTACAGTGGCCCGTTCCCACTATTGACATAATTAAGGGGATTTTGGGGATTGACAGGATACTATATGAACTTTGTCAAAAATTATGATATTCTGGCCAAACCATTAACTACACTTCTGCAAAAGAAGGCTTTGCATTGGTATCCAGAAGCACAAGTGGCATTTGACCAGCTCAAGCAAGCTATGAGTAACACTCCTGTTTTACGTCTAGCAGATTTCACACAGCCCTTCTGTATTGAAACAGAGATGCATGTGACTCTCGTACAAGTGGTGTGCTCAGTTAACAAGGTTATCTAATGGCATACTATAGTAAAGCTCTGGGTATTAGCAATAGCAAACTGTCCATTTAAGAAAAGGAGTTTTTAGCAGTTATGATGGCTGTGGATAGATGGAGGCCATATGTTTCTAGAGGGCATTTGGTGCAATCTGGAATATCAAATTCTTACTTCATACTTGCAGAGAAAAGCCATGACTAAGTTAATTGGGCTACAGTTCAAATTTCAGTTCAAAATCAAGATCTGCCCCGAGCCTCCGAACCACGTCGGCCGCCCCCGCTTCTCTGATGATAGTCACCTGGGGGGCGGCCCAGCTGATGCCGACAACTCCCACCGTAGGCGCTCGCGTCACTCCCGCCTCGACGACCCAGGAGATGACGAGGACGGCTCGGAGCACTCCCGCTCCCCCTCCCGGGAGCCCTCCAACCCACCAGCGGGTCGTGGCGGTTCCGGGACGGGGCGCACTCCAGTGTCGGCCGCTGACCTCGCGGTGGCCCTCCACTTGGCCACCCCGCCGGTCATACCCTCTCAGTCTCCGTCGGAGTCGGCCAGAGACATCTCCAGTGTGGGCCTTCTCTTCGCCCCGCCATCGTCGCCTCGCTCCCCCTGCGCCGTCTCCGCCCTTCGCTCCTCGCCGTCCGGGCCGGACCCCCCGTCCCCCGCCGACTCGGCCTCCCCGATCTCCACGGGTGGAGGCGGTTGTGTGGTTCCCGTCGCACCTGCCCCGTCTCCTCCACCCGCGGGGCTCGCCGGCCCGCTCCCCCCGCCGGTGCTCTCCGACGTCCGCCTCTCCTCGCCGACCTCCCCGTCCGCCTCGGTGGCTGTGGACGTCTCCTCGCCGGCCTCCGCGCTCCCCCCTCCGACGGTGGTGTACGCCAGGCGGCCCCGCTCCACCTCGACGCCGGTGACGTCCTCCCGCCGCAGTGCCCGCCTCGATGCGGCGCGGCCGGCCGACTCTCCGGCGCCGTCCATCGCCGAGCGCGCGGAGCTCCGCGCGGCGGTCCGGAACCTCGAGTCAGGTGCGGACCCCGACCTCCCCAGTTCTTCTCGTTGCTCATTTTCCGCTCTTGAGGCTGCTCCGCTTGGCCACCTTGCCAAGGTGGCCAATGACTCGGCCATTGTTTTCAGGGGGGAGGTCGGTCCCCCCTTAGAACAGATCGCGGCCATTAGGGCCCGGGAGATTCTAGATGGCAAGCTGGCTGAGACTCGTGCCCGCCTGCTTCGGCCCCCCGAGCGGCCGACCCCCCCCCCCCCCCCGCGGTTCAGGCCCCTCCGGTGGCCGACGGGATAATCCGTGGCCGCACCCGTTCGCGCACTGCAGCCCTCCGCTCTCAAAGCGTTTCCCGTGTCCTGGGGTCAAGCAGCCCCCCGATGGGGGCTTAGATGCGGGCCCTTTTCTGGAACATCCGCGGCTTCGGCCATGATGGTCGTCGCCGCCAACTCATTGAGTACATTCGTGATGAACGCATTGACATCATTGCCATCCAGGAAACCTTGCGTACTGAGTTCGCCCTTCAGGAGCTTGAACGCCTTAGCTCCCACCTCTTCGCTTGGCACTGGCTCCCTTCTAGTGGGACCTCAGGCCACTCTGGCGGCATCCTCTTAGGGGTAAAGGATGCCACCTTTGAGGTGGGTGGCATGGACCGGAGCGAATTCTTCGTTAGTATGGAGATCTTCGAGCGCGCCCTGAATTTCAAATGGGAGGTCATTATTGTATACGGACCGGCGGACCACCGCCGCTCCCCGGCCTTCCTAGCAGAGCTGCAGCTGAAGATCTCTAACTCCCTCCTCCCAGTTCTCGTGGGCGGAGACTTTAATCTCATCCGATCCCCGGATGAGAAGAATAATGATCGGATTAACTTCCCCCGGATGCAATTATTCAACGATTGGATCGCGGAGCTGGGGCTCCGCGAACTTGATCGGACGGGTGCCAGGTTCACCTGGACGAACCGGCAGCTTGTCCCGACACAATCCGTCCTGGATCGTGTCCTAGTTTCCCCTGAATGGGAATTACGCTGCCCCCTGGCATTGCTCCGGGCTGTCACCCGGATCGGGTCTGACCATGTCCCCCTCCTCCTCTCCACCGCCGACGAGCGGCCCCCCACCCCGTCGCGATTCCGGTTCGAGCCCTTCTGGCTCAATCAGGCCGGCTTCCGGGAGGCTGTCGTCTCGCTGGATTTTTGCCCGCTCTGCTCCCCATCGCTCCATGTCCGCTGTCGACTCGTGGCACTTCTGCGCCAAGCTAGCCCGCCAATTCATGAAGGGTTGGGGGGCCAACCTGGGCCGGGACCTTAGAGAGCGCAAAAAGGCCCTCCTGTTGGCTATCCAAGCCCTGGACACCCGCGCCGACTCGACCGGTATCTCCCCTGATGAGTGGATGCTGCGATACGACCTGGAAGACCAACTCTCCACCATTTACACGGATGAAGAGGCCTACTGGCGCCTACGTGGTACCCAGAGGTGGGTACTTCGGGGAGATGCCAACACCGCCTATTTCCAGGCGGTGGCGAACGGCCGGCGTCGTCGCAATTCCATCCACTGCCTATGGGATGGAGGCACGCCGATCGTTCTCCCCTCGGCCATCCGTACCCACGTAGACGGCTTCTATAAAGCCTTATTTACTCCCACCCCGCGGGGTGGGGCTAGTCTCGCCCCCGACATTTGGTCGGGTGCGCAATTGGTCTCGGCTGAGGCCAATGCGGCATTAGTTGCCCCTTTTGACGAGGATGAGGTCCTCGCAGCCATTAAGGGGATGAACCCCTCCTCGGCCCCGGGTCCTGATGGCCTGCCCATGACGTTCTTTAAAACGTTCTGGCCTACCATCAAACCGGAGGTCATGGCCCTGTTCGAAGAATTTTATTCGGGCTCCATGGACCTTGGGCGCCTCAATTACGGGATTGTGACCCTCATCCCCAAGGTCCCGGGCGCCTCGGACATCCGCCAGTTCCGCCCAATCACAGTGATTAATGTGATTTTCCGGATCTTGGCCAAAGGGTACGCCAATAGGGTGACCCTCCTCGCTGACATGATTACCCATCCGAACCAATCCGCCTTCATACAAGGTAGATTTATTCTCGATGGAGTGTTAGTATTTCACGAGGTCCTCCACGAGGTCCGCCTAAAACGCCATCGCGCGGTCTTCCTAAAGCTAGACTTTCACAAAGCCTACGACACGGTACACTGGCCATTCCTGCGTGAAGTGTTGCTTTGCAAGGGCTTCGACGACCGTTGGGTGACCCGCGTCATGCAGCTTGTCTCTTGTGGCCGGACCGTGGTGAACATCAACGGTGACATTGGGCCCTACTTCCCCACCCTTTGTGGGGTCCGTCAGGGTGACCCATTCTCACCATTCTTGTTCAACATGGTGGTCGATGCCCTGGCATCCATCTTGGATAAGGCCAAGGCCGCTGGCCATATCCGCGGCTTAGTCCCCCACCTAGTCGGAGGGGGAGGGGTCTCCCTCCTTCAATATGCGGATGATACCATTATAATGGTTGAGGGATCCACCCTAGATATCACTAACTTGAAGTTCCTCCTCCTGTGCTTCCAACAAATGTCGGGCGTAACCATCAACTTCGATAAGAGCGAAGTGATGGTCCTTGGGTACCCCTTGGAGGAATCACAGGCTATTGTTGACTGACTAAACTGTCGGCTGGGTTCTTTCCCCACGACCTATCTGGGGATCCCCATTAGTGACTCGCGCCTCACAGTGGCTGATCTTCGCCCCACGGTGACCCGTATGCAACATCGCTTGAGCCCTGGAAAGGGCGCTGGCTGTCGAAGGCTGCTCGCGTGATCCTTATCAACTCTTCGCTTGCTAGCCTCCTTTGGTTCCTCATGAGCTTTTATAGCCTACATGAAACCCTGTACCAGGAGATCGCCAAATACCAATCCAGATTCTTCTGGGCTGGGGAGGGGGGTAAGCAGAAGTACCACATGGTCAGCTGGCCAGATATATGCAAACCCAAGGACCAGGGCGGTCTTGGGATTTTGTCCTCCCGGCGCATGAACATTGCCCTCCTGACTCGTTGGCTCTGGCGCATTGCCAATGGAGATGGAGGTCTCTGGCTTACTATCATCCAGAACAAGTACCTGCGTGGACAGCCTCTCGCATTCTGTCAGCGCTCAGGCGGCTCCCAGTTTTGGCAGGCCGTCGTCCAACTGCTGCCTATTCTGCGCATTGGCACATCCATCTCGGTGGGTACTGGGTCCTCAACCCTGTTCTGGCTTGATAGGTGGCTTGGCGACACCCCCCTAGCCGCGCGCTTCCCAGTTCTCTTCGACATCGTCGTTGACCCTCGGGTCTCTGTCGAGACGGCCCTTATTGACTTAGGGCGCCTCGCTTTCCACCGCCCCTTTGGCCCCCTTGAGGTTGCAGCTTGGGATGCCCTCCTCCAGGACATCGCCCTCCTCCCTATAGACGTTGTCGACTCCCCGGACGTCATCTCTTGGCGACTGGAACCCTCCGGTTGCTTCTCCACCAAATCCCTCTACGCGGCTATCGCCCCCCATCGACGGCCCCCGAGCCCTTCAGTTTGATTTGGGACATCCGTCTGCCCCTGAAGATCAGGATCTTCTTGTGGCAATGGATCCGCGGCCGCCTCCCGTCCGGAGTTGAGGTCCTTAAGCGTCATGGACCCGGAGATGGAATGTGCCCCATGTGCGGCACGGTAGAGGATGCCAACCACATCTTCTTCTCGTGCTACACGGCACAGTTCCTTTGGTCATGTTTCCGCGAAACGGTTGGGGGGCAGTGGTGCAACACCAACTTCCCTGACCTGCTTGCGGAAATTCAAACCTCACCCCCTCGCTACAGGCATATTAGATGGCTTTGCGTGGGGGTCCTT
Source organism: Aegilops umbellulata (assembly GCA_032464435.1). Taxonomy (NCBI): domain Eukaryota; kingdom Viridiplantae; phylum Streptophyta; class Magnoliopsida; order Poales; family Poaceae; genus Aegilops; species Aegilops umbellulata. The sequence continues at coordinate 93,209,750 of CP136054.1, read as the reverse complement.
GCCTGGACGATGTGGACTGTTCGCAATAAGCTTGTCATACAGAAGGTGCCTCTTCGGCGTGCTACTGACTCCATTTTTAAAATGTGTGGTTACTTGCAGCTCTGGCGGCAGCTTAGCCGCCCTCAGGACCGGGACGTCATCAGCACCCTCCTCGCCGGCCTTCGATCGATGGCCTTCCGCTTGGCGCCCCCGCTCCCTCCGCCACCCCCGGAGCCCGACTAGATGATGTGTCACTCCCAGCGCGTGTGCCTTTTTGTTTTTTCAGGGCTTGTTGAGCTGTGCCCTCAGCATTAACCCTTCCTCTACTTGTCTGTCTGGACCTTGCTTGTGTGTGTGTGTTTGTGTCTTGAACCTTGTTGGATGTTGGCTTGGGCATTTGCTTTATAATATAAAGCGGGGCGAAAGCCTTTTTGGGTAAAAGGGAGTAGACAATAAGGCAGCAGATGCACTTTCAAGAATTGGGCATGCTTTTGTGGTTACAGGAAGTTGTTAACTCCTATGTAGTAGATTTAGAAGCTCATGAGTGTTTTTAGGGAAGAAGCTCATGAGTTACTGCAGAAGTTAGTTCTTACTCCTGATGGAGTCCCAGACTTTACTCCGCATAATGGATAAAACACCAGGGGAGGGGGGGTGGTTTGGATTGGGGCTAATTCAGGGTTGCAAACCAAAACAGTTGAGGCCTTTCATGCTAGACCTACAGGGGGGCATTCTAGAAATCAGGCAACTTATCAGAGAGTTAAGTTGTTTCACTGGACTGGCCTAAACCAAGCGGTCACAAATTTTGTCCAGAATGTCAGATCTGTCAGCAGACTAAACATGAACAATTCAAGTATCCAGGTTTCCTTAACCCGCTGCCTGTTCCACAAGGTGCCTGGAAGGATGTGACCATGGATTTTATTGAAGGTCTGCCTAATTCTTGTGGTTATTCTGTCATCCTGGTGGTGGTGGACAGATATTTTATTCCATTGAAACATCCATACACCGCAGCTTCAGTTGCTCAGTTATTCTTACAGAATTGTCAAGTTACATAGTATGCCTTACACAGTCACTTCTGATAGAGTCAGAGATCCATTGTTCACCAGCAAATTTTGGAAAGAATTGTTTACTTTGTGGGGATCCAAACTTCAGATGTCTACTGCTCGACATCCTCAAACTGATGGGCAATCTGAGAGAGTCAACCAGTGTTTAGAAATGTATCTCAGATGCTCTGTTAATGACACACCTACTAAATGGGTTAATTGGCTTCCCTTAGCAGAATTCTGGTACAATACGTCTCAGCATTCCTCCTTGGGTGGTTCTCCTTTTAAAGCTCTTTATCGTCATGAGCCACACCTGGGAGAATTGCCTCGCCCTCAAGCTACCGACAATACTGACTTAGAGAGTTGGCTGCATGAGTGGCATTTATCCTCTGAACATCTGAAAGTTCGACTATACAGGGCTCAGTGCAAAATGAAGTCTGAGGAAGATAAGAACAGATTGTTCGGAAAGACTTCCTAACACAGATCACCAAGGGAATTCCCGGTTGGAGATTATGTGTTTCTGAAGCTTCAACCTTATGCTAAACCATCGGTGATCAAGTGGCCATTTCTCAAACTAGCTTTCAAGTATTTTGGTCCCTACAAAATTCTGGAGAAAATAGGTCCAGTGGCATATCAGCTTGCTGTTCCTGCGAGTAGTCAGGTGCATCCGGTGTTTCGTGCGTCTCAATTGAAACAAAAGACCCCTGACCACACTCCAATCTTTACCACTTCACCAGCACCTCTGTTACTTGATACGGATGATCTTCAGCCTGAACTTATTTTGGATCGGCGCTTGGTTAAGAAAGGTAATGCTTTCTGCTGCAAGCGTTCCTTCAATGGAAAGGTTTGCCTGCCTCTTATGCAACTTAGGAAGATTCTGAGACTGCACATCAGAAGTTTCCAAATGCCCCAGCTAGGGGACAAGTTGGTTCTGGAGAGCCAGGACCTGTCAGTGATGTCACCCTGACAGCTGCAGAACATGGGAAGAAGAATCTGAAGGAGGTCAAGAGCGGCGCCAAGGGAAATTTTTGAATAACTAGTGGGCCATCTGAGAGTGTCTTGTTCATTTGGACTTTCAGCCATGTAAGTGTGAGAGCCTGGTGGGCTGAGTGTGTGAAAATGTACGAGCTATATATAAGCTCACATTTTCTTTCCTCCTACCCCTTATCTCTCTGGTTTATTCTTCTTCCCCAAGTATCACGTTCTCGATCCCAAATCTGAGCAAGAAACCGTCAGCAAGGATATGACAAGTAGATGCCTTTTAGTTGCCCAACACTCAACGCCATACAACATTGCAGGTCGAATCACCACTGTAGAACCTGCCTTTTAGCTTTTGTGGCACTCTCTTGTCACAGAGAACGCTAGAAGCGGCACCACTTCATCCATCCGGCTTTGATTCGATGGTTGAGTGTTGACATCTTCATTGATATCCCTATCCTTTTGCAGCATTGACCCCAAATATCAGAAGGTGTCCTTCTGAGGTATCACCTGCCCATCTAGACAACCTCCTCCTCGTGCCTAGTAGTACTGAAACCGCACCTCATGTACTCGGTTTTAGTTCTACTAAGCCTAAAACCTTTTGATTCCAAGGTTTATCTCCATAGCTCTAACTTACTATTAACCCCCGTCCGACTATCATCGACTAGCACCACATTATCCGCAAAGAGCATACACCATGGGATATCTCTTTGTATATCCCTTGTGACCACATACATCACCCAAGCAAAAAAGATAAGGGCTCAAAGCTGACCCCTGATGCAGTCCTATTTTAATTGGAAAGTCATCAGTGTCGTCACACTTGTTTGAACACTTGTCACAACATTATCATACATGTCCTTGATGAGGGTGATGTACTTTGTTGGGACTTTGTGTTTCTTCAAGGCCCGCCACATGACATTCCGCAGTATCTTATCGTTGGCCTTCTCCAAGTCAATGAACACCATATGCAGGTCCTTCTTTTGCTCCATGTATCCCTTCATAAGTTGTCGTGCCAAGAAAATGGCTTCATGTTCGACCTCCCAGGCATGAAACCAAACTGATTTTTGGTCACGCTTGCCATTCTTCTTAAGCGGTGCTCAATGATTCTCTCACATAGCTTCACTGTATGGCTCATCAACTTAATTCCACGGTGATTAGTACAACTTTGAACATCCCCCTTGTTCTTGAAGATTGGTACTAATATATTCTGCCTCTGTTCTTCTGGCATCTTGTTTGCTCGAAAAATGAGGTTGGAAAGCTTAGTTAGCCATACTACCGCTATGTCTCCGAGGCCTCTCCACACCTCAATGGGAATACAATCAGGGTCCATCGCCTTGCCTCCTTTCATGCTTTTTAAAGCCTCCTTGACCACAAACTCTTAGATTCGCCGCACAAGCGCCTACTGATATCATCAAAGGAGTCGTCCAGTTCAATGGTATAGCCCTCATTCTCCCCATTGAACAGCGTGTCGAAGAACTCCCGCCATCTATGTTTAATCTCCTCGTTCTTCACGAGGAGCTGGTCTTCTATAATTTTTAGAAGAATGTTTCTTCTAAAGTGATTGGTAAGACAAATCAAGTCAGGCATGGCATATTGGTCAAAGCCTACCAATCCAGATAGACAGATTCATTTTCCCAAGACCAGTCCATAGTATTTTTTTTCCCGTATGGTTATCAATATTCAATAGAGCATTCACCTTCCTACCTGATATGTTACATGGTTTAGAAAAAAATCATGAACTTGTTTCACCCTACAATTAAACAACCTCGCAGGTGATCAAAACTAACAAAATTTCATTCCTCTTGCATTTTACTGGAGTTTATATGCCAACTGGAATGGATCCTTCCTAGCATGGTACATGATAATTATGAGCTAGACTGGCCACAATTGATTTTGAGCCAAATATAAGAGAACAACATGGCATGTTTCATCATGATAATTACTACAGAAAACTGAAAAATAACTGTTTCTGCCATGTAGCATATCTGAACTCGAGTATGCTACCTTCGTGTAGTATTGCAAAATAAAGAGAACACATCATGGCCCCGAATATAGAGATACAAATAGGAAGTTGGCCGGTAAGAAAAGTATCAATAAGGTAGCCTAAGAAACAGAGTGATATAATGATAGCTGAAATGTGTCTATAAGCTGATTTGGACTATAGTTCATCTAGAGAAGTCCTACAGAAGAAGCAAGCCAAAACATACCAAAATTCCGGTAGCTCAGGATGGAAGATTTTTCTTTCCGAGCACTCCTGGACAGTTTTGACAGGTAAATTTCATATGGTTTTCGCATGTAAAAGTTCCAAGTATTTAAGAATGGACATAACTGTGTGTTGTGTTCTGATATGGAACTGTACGTAGAAGTGGAACTGCTCACAAATTAAGAACATTTACTTATGTGGATAGATATGAATAAATCCTGTGATACAGGGGCGTACATGATCAAGTAGAGTTAGCAACAGGTCGGTAGGTCGGTTCATATGTGTCAATGAGGGTCGATGACCTTTGAGTCCTCAAAACCTACATGAAAAGATCATCTGGAGCAATGAGTCACAAAATCACCCAGCCGTCCAGGTACAGAAATGGGTGAACTTGCATCATACAGGAGAAATTTCTCACCAGAAACAGATATCAATTATCTTCTGCTGAGAATGGAAGAATGGGATCGATCCCCCAACGTGGCCACTGAAGCAGGCTACAATTGGTTCGAAAGCTGCATTATCATCTCATCGGATTACATCCCCTAAAAAAAATCAGATTACATTATTCCTAAGCAATCGGAACAAACACAAATGCCCGAATCAATAGACCACAAAAAGGATGAACAACCAGAATCAATTAACCTAGCCAAGAGCCATTGCTGCTGCTGCTGCCGGAGTAAAGAGGGTGATGGGAGGGCGTCAGGGGACGAAGCAGCTAAATTGCGGGGAAACCGGAACGTATACCTCCTCCACTGATGGTTGATTGCTTCCTCGGCGGATCAGCTTCACGGTACAGCGACAGTGCCGCCTCGCAGAGCCTCTCGCGCGCTCGATGGGACCCTGAGGCCGCGTCGCTCGTCCCCCGCTACCGCGTCGCGTCGCCCGCCTCCATGCGGCGGCGGCGGCGTCGCTCGCCGTCTCGCTCTTTTTATCTTTCCGGGGGCAAAGGTCTGGGGCGAATAGCTCCCATGCAACATCGTTGAGTTCAATTGTCCACATAAAGGCGTTTTTGGTTGTAATGGCTTTCATGCCACGTCTCCCAGCGCAGAAATAGCTCAATCAAGACAACTCGTTTACGCGGCTAGCTGGCGTTAGTTAGGCTGAGATTTGGTTGGGACACCGGGGATTATGTGCTCTGACTGGTGGGGTCCACCTAGGGTCACGTCGTCAAGAGTCAACCGTCCACGACTTGACCGATGATTGTGTGACCGTGCTCGACTCGACCGTGCTGGACTGGGCGAGCGGCACCGCCGTAAGCATCTTCTCCGGCAGAGGCAGCGGTTTCTTCTCCGCGGTGTTGGAGCGCCTTTCTCGACAGCGACGGAGCTATTGCGAGTGAGTATTTTCGAAACCCTAGTCTCATTCCCCAGAATTTTGGATAGATTTGCGGCCTCATGCTTTATTTTTTGGCGATTTAGAATCTCGATTGGATAGGAGCGCGGGGGCTGTTTGAGATGGAGCGAGGAGACAGTGCTTCAAATCGGTAATGTCGCCCTCTTTTCTCTTTTAGCTGTTATCGAACTCGATTTGGTAGTGACTGTCGCTGCCCGCTGATACGTCCATTTTGCATCATGCTTTTATATCGATATTTATTGCATTATGGGCTGTTATTACATGTTATGTCATAATACTTATGCCTATTCTCTCTTATTTTACAAGGTTTACATGAAGAGGGAGAATGCTGGCAGCTGGGATTCTGGGCTGGAAAAGGAGCAAATATTAGAGACCTATTCTGCACAGCTCCAAAAGTCCTAAAACTTCACGGAAGTCATTTTTTGAATTAATAAAAAATACTGAGCGAAGAAACTACCAGAGGGGGCCACACCCTGGCCACGAGGGTGGGAGGCACGCCCTACCCCCTGGGCGCAGCCCCCTGCCTCGTGGGCCTCCTGGCAGGCCTCTGGTGCCCATCTTCTGCTATATGAAGTCTTTCGTCCGAGAAAAAATCATAAGCAAGCTTTCAGGAAGAAACTCCGCCGCCACGAGGTGGAACCAATCTAGGGCTCCGGCGAAGCTGTTCTGCCGGGGAAACTTCCCTCCGGGAGGGAGAAATCATCACCATCGTCATCACCAACGATCCTTTCATCGGGAGGGGGTCAATATCCATCAACATCTTCACCAGCACCATCTCCTCTGAAACCCTAGTTCATCTCTTGTATCCAATCTTTGTCCCAAAGCCTCAGATTGGTACCTGTGGGTTGCTAGCAGTGTTGATTACTCCTTGTAGTTGATGCTAGTTGGTTTATTTGGTGGAAGATCATATGTTCAGATCCATTATGCATATTAATACCCCTCTGATTATGAACATGAATATTCTTTGTAAGTAGTTACGTTTGTTCCTGAGGACATGGGAGAAGTCTTGCTATAAGTAGTCATGTGAATTTGGTATTCGTTCGATATTTTGATGAGATGTATGTTGTCTTTCCTCTAGTGGTGTTATGTGAACGTCGACTACATGACACTTCACCATTATTTGGGCCTAGAGGAAGGCATTGGGAAGTAATAAGTAGATGATGGGTTGGTAGAGTGACAGAAACTTAAACCCTAGTTTATGTGTTGCTTCGTAAGGGGCTGATTTGGATCCATATGTTTCATGCTATGGTTAGATTTACCTTAATACTTCTTTTGTAGTTGCGGATGCTTGCAATAGGGGTTAATCATAAGTGGGATGCTTGTCCAAGTAAGGGCAGCACCCAAGCACCGGTCCACCCACATATCAAATTATCAAAGTACCAAACGCGAATCATATGAGCGTGATGAAAACTAGCTTGACGATAATTCACATGTGTCCTCGAGGGCGCTTTTCTCTATATAAGAGTTTGTCCAGGCTTGTCCTTCACTACAAAAAGGATTGGGTCATCTTGCTGCACTTTATTTACACTTGTTACTTGTTACCCGTTACAAATTACCTTATCACAAAACTATCTGTTACCGATAATTTCAGTGCTTGCAGAGAATACCTTGCTGAAAACCGCTTGTCATTTCCTTCTGCTCCTCGTTGGGTTCAACACTCTTACTTATCGAAAGGACTACGATAGATCCCCTACACTTGTGGGTCATCACCCGCCATTGACAAAACAGGGGAGGTTCCGGTTCTGCCACCACATTCGCAATTATAGTGCAATTTTTTCCCTGTAAAGCCAAGCTCAGTGAGACATTGATAGAGATACCACCGTGAGGTTGGATGTCGAACTTGCAGATGTTGATGAATTGGAGAGCATGAAGGAGAAGGTCGTGGGCAATTTGGTGGAGAGAATTGGGGAGAGTATTGTTTGGGGTCCAGAACAAGAGGTATCTCTGCAACGTTTCGACAACTATATTGGTGAATATGTGAGAATTGAAGATGGAGAATCCATGGTTGCTGAAATTGATCGGCGAGAAGGGTGGCCAGGCAAACAAGTAACATTTTATGCGGAGCTAATTGATCTGCAAATTCATTCCAGAGTTGGTTATGTGCCATCAAAGATGGCCGCACAGGTGGAAGATGATGAGTGGGTTTCATAAAAGAAGATGTTGACATTGTTGACTGAACCGACTGTAGTAGCTGAAGATACAGGGATTGATGCAAATGGAGAGGAGGGAACCCATGGTGCTAGGAAGATTGTTGTTGACTAGAATGTAGTAGAGTTGAATGAAAAAACAGATTTGGTCATTGCACCAATATCTGACATTGATATGGCCGAAATGTTTGGCATTCAAGTTGATGACAAAGATAAGGAGAAGGATGACAGTTCTTTGCCTGCTGATGGTAACACATGCCCTAGAAATGCAAATGAAGATGAAGAAGAGTTGATGAGAGAGGCGGCAGATGATGTGGATGATGTAGATGATAATGAGCTGGTTTGTTTGTATGACAAAGAGAACCCAGTTATTGAGGTGGGAAAGTTGTGGCCAAGCATGTATGAGTTTAGGATGCCTTTCAAGACCTATGCAGTGAAAAAAGAGTTTGATGCCAATACTATGTGGACTGATCGAAAGAAATTTTATGCTCGGTGCAAAGGTTATGATGGTGGTGGCAATGCTTGCAAATTGTACATGTCTGCCAGACGACAACCTGATGAAAGTACAGTAAGGGTAAATCAAATACCACACCAGCATACATGTATGACCACTTCACAGAGAGTTTCAAAGATGACATCACATCTTTGGGTTACAGAGAAGATTACTCCTATTTTAGCCAAGACTCCAAACACTACTGTAAAGAGGCTTAAAGTTGACTTGGAGAAGTTGTACCCATCCAGCTGCAATATACCACAGCGTGAAAAGCAAAACAAAGGGCCATGAAATCATTGTATGGTGACTCGGCAAATACATTTAGGATGTTGTATAGTTTTAAAGCAGAGGTGGAGAAGAGGTCACCTGGAAGTGTGGTGGAGATAGATACAGAGGTAACAGAGGATGGCAAGGTTTTTTCAGCAAGTTTTTATGTGTTTGAAGCCTTGCATAGATGGATTCAAAGCAGGTTGTCGTCCATATTTGAGCATAGACTCATCTTTTTTGACTGGAAAGTGGAATGGTCAGTTGGCTGCATGCAATGCTCTAGATGGACACAACTGAATGTTCCCAATTGCAATAGGAATATTTCAATCAGAGACAGAGGCATCATGAATATGGTTCATGATGCAACTGAAAAGATGCATAGGGCCAGTTTCTCCTTTGGCCATCCACACAGATGCATGTAAAGGGTTGAAAAATGCAGTAAAAAATGTTTTCCCCCATGCTGAGAAGAGGGAGTGATTTGGACATATGTGGATGAATTTGATAAAAAATTCAGAGGAGATGAATTTGGGCGCATGTGGCCAGCAACAAGATCCTACACCAGACAGACACAATCCTATCACCTTGGTAAGATATTGGCATCATGTAGTGATAATGAATTTGCTTCATGGTTGAACACCCACCATTCTCTGTTGTGGTACAGATCAGGTTTTAATACTGCCATAAAATGTGATCATATCAATAACAACTTGGCAGAAAGTTTTAACAACAAAGTGAAAGATTTGAAAGACTTGCCTGTGCATGACATGGTGGACCAAATAAGGATCATGATCATGCGTTTGTGGGAGTTGAGAGGAAAAATTGCTAATATTTTGGAAGGGGACAAGCTTCCAGCAATGGCACAATAGGTGGTCAAAAGGAGTAGAAATCTTTCACATCTATCTGTTGAGAAATCTTCCTTGTGGGGTGCTAAAGTTAGAGATACAAAGAGTGCCAAGAGGCATGTGGTAAATACTGAGTTGCATGAGTGCACTTGCCAAGAGTGGCAACACACTAGAAAACCATGTGAGCATGCCATACTTTTTTTTGGCATCTAAACCCAGGTTAAATATGCACCCATATTTGCATGAGTATTATTCAGTACAAAAATTCAAAGCTGCATCTACAAGTCCAATTCCTGCACTGACTGACCAATCTCAGTGGCCTGAGGTGGAAATATAATTTACCTTGTGTCCCCCTGTCACTAGAAGAAAGGCTGGGAGGCCAAAACAGAGCAGATTTAAAGCTTGGTTTGAGAAAGGTGGTTGTAGTAAGAAGGGGGAAAAGGAAAAGAAAAAGAATGAAAAGCCCAAAAGGGCTCAAAAAGGTAACAAAAATAGGTGCAAGTTGTGTGAGGTATTTGGGCACATAAGTGGTTCGTCCAAATGCATATACGCTCCTCAGAGGCCAAAGTATGTTTATGTTACTGTTTTTGCAAGTTTTTGCTTTTGCTACTTGTTCTAGTATCTAACCAAGTGAAATGCTTTATTTTTTAGGAGGAAGCGTGTAGAAAAAGCCCCACCTCTTGTTGTTGAACAATGTTGGCTAGTGAAAAAAGCAAGACTCGACGGCTTTAGAAGGAAGAGAACTAAGCAGATAATGTTTGGTGACAAAGATATGGAGCAAACTGAAACTATTACTGCTGAACATGAGCTAACTATTTCTGTTTTGGACGATGTGATGCATACTGAATCTGTTTTGTAAGCGCTAGGGCAATCTGAAACTGTTGTAGATGAAGCAACTATTGTGCTGTCATGCGAATCTGCTTTGACTGATGTGTTGCCACGTTTGGAGGTTGTGCTGCCAAGTGTTGAGTTGCAAACTGAAGAAGTTGAACAATGTGTGCCAGCTACTCAATCTGCAGAAGTGCAAACTGAAGAAGTGGGACATGGTCAGCTGCAAAAGTTGAGGGGGCCTAGTGGAGTTGGCAAGAAAACCAAGAGCATCAACAAACTGTGCGCCGTGGAACCAAACAGTGGAAAAAAGGAGAAGAAATCGAGTGGTAGAAAGAAGCAAAAGAAATAGAGTTGAGATCGTTCAAATGTGATGTGATTTGATTTGATGTGAAAACTTAAGTTTGTTGTCATTTGATGTGAAAACTTGTGTTCTTTGATGTAAAACTTATGTGCTATGATGTTGATTTGACTTCAAATTCAAATTCAAATTTGAACTGACATTCAAATTTGAACCTATCTCCAATATTTTTGGAGTTCATTTGTTTGTTCTGTGATGTTGCACTGTTTTATATACTACTATGCACTTTACTTCATAAATCCAACCCTTTTTGCGAAGTCCAACTCATAGTCACTGAAAATGTTGTCCAAACAGGCTCCAAAGTAAGGGAAAAGGACCCCATTTCTAAGCAAGTTTTTTTTCGACCTTCTCAAAATCACCCAAAAAGATTTTCTTAGCTTATATTATACCTATATAGCATCAATAGGAAGTCTCACCTTTTTTTTAATAAGTATTCATATTATTAATTTATTTTTGAAAAAACACCCTTTAATACAAAGTCAACAATAAAACAAGTTTAAAAATTTTAAATGCAAAAATAACTTCAAATCCTGCTTAGTCACTCCAAAATGAAGCTAAGGTGAGGTTTTTGATTTTTTGCATTTTTCAAAACCTCAAACCCTCTTCTCACTCCTTTGAACTCTATGCAACCTCAGTCGAGATAGTCCAATTTGTGAAGGTTTTTTCATGCAAAGATCATTAAATCAAGTTTATCATTTTATATCATAACTACGTAACATAACAAGACTATATGCGCAGGTTTTTCATTTTATAGATTGTTTTAATCAGTTATACACATTTGAATGTTCGGTCAAACCTTTCAAAACCCCATCGACTGCCTCCAAAACCCATCTAACCCTAACGCCAAACGTCCACCGTCGATCTAACCCTAACGCCAAACTACGGCCGTCGGATAGGCCTTCTAGAAGGATTCCGCGGGTGTAGCTTGGGCGATCCGTGGGAGCCCTGATTCTCCAATCTGATTGGCTACCTTTTTTTTTTCTCTGATGAACAGATAACGTTGAGCGGGGAGCATCTCAGTGACCATTGGGCCGAGCGGATCGGGCCCGGCAGAGCCTGGCGTGCGTGCGCACGGCCACGTCGTGCTCTTGGGTTGCACGCGACGACACCATGCATGCCATGCAACGACGTCGCAGCCTAGCTATTCTGCTCGTGAACACATCAACACAACCTAGCCATTTGCATGCACGCAGCGACGCAGTAAAACAGCGGCAGGGGCGCAGCGTATAGGTACGTCGCATCTAAGCTATTTTCTATTTTAACAATTGCATGCACGAACCTGAGACACGGGACGGACGCGTCGGTGGTGCAGCTTCTTTTTCATTGCCACATCTTCCCTGAGCCCAAAGGCATGCACGATTTCTAACACGGCAGCCTTACCGTCACCGCCGATGCAAGTCCAAAACGAAGCATCTTGCCTGTGCCGCCCGTGCCTCTTTGGATGCTCTGCCATTTTTTGTGCACCATTAATTATGCCACCACGAACGGAGGAGAGTAAACGATCGAAGGCATCGTGTACATTGACTACGGCTGCAACGCGGCTATAAAGGGCACCATTTCCTCATCCCTCTCACACTCATCTCTCAAGCCTCCTCCGCTTCTTCTTTTTGAGCCAAATCCACCACTCGAGCCACCATGAAGTTCCACGGCCCTACCTACCGTCGCCCTCGCACCGTGCCAGAGAGGGAGTACCCGGCCGGAGTCATCGTCGAGAATAGCCTGAGGGTGTGGTCCATCTCAAGGTGGAGGAGCCCTACAGAGTTGACTCGCTTCTTCCTCCAAGCCGGCTACCGCCACCTTGCTCCGGGCACTCCACCCATGTTCCACCTCCATGAGATGTACGATGGCGGCGTCAACGGCATCGTCATCGGCCTCTACATCACCTTCACCAACCCCTACGACGCTTACCACCTCCTCGGCCATGTATTTTGGTGTGGATGCGAGTTCATCGCATTCACCACCTACAACATCTTCACCAACTTCCACCACATCTTCCCTGAGCCCAACGGCATGCACACCCTCCCCTACCAGATGCCGGAGAACGACGAGTGAGGGCGCCCGCTAAGGAGGGGCCAAGGAGTTGTTCAAGTGTTCTGCTGGCCGAGTCTTTCTATCTAGCTTGTGTTGTGTTGGTTGGGGCGTGTGTGCCCGTGTCTTCTAGCTAGTGTCTAGTTTTAATTATTTTCCTTTCATGTTTTATGAACTATATGTTGTAAGGGGATGCCCCTCTATATGTTGTAAGGGGATGCTACTAGGGTACTTGATGCCCCTCTATTGTGCTATCTATTAATGTTTTTTCGGGCCTAAAGTTTCTTCATTGCATTTTATTTATGTGTCCATGTGAACTAAAAAATGCACTAAAACATGATCCAATCATAAAAGTTGTTGTTAGCACGTGTCTAGTTAATTATTTTCCTTTTATGTTTTATGCACTATATGTTGTAAGGGGATGCCCCTCTATATGTTGTAAGGAGATGCTACTAGGGGCACACTAGATGTCTTCTTTTTTTGAGACGGGCACAACCTTTTTCGGTTGAAACACACGAGTAAAAACTTTGAAAACACCATAGCACAAACCCAAAAAAAATTAAAAATGGTGCTTGGTTGAAATAAACTAGAACCAAACAATTGCAATGTTTTTGGTTCACAAAGACTGCAAGTTAGACTGCTAACTAGAACCAACCTTTTGTTTTAGCCGAAACAACACGGGACCCCACCATCGGACACGATAGCTTGTGCATAAAAATAGCTCAAATAATTATCAGATGAGTTATCTCAAAAAAGATGACTACATGAAGCTTAAAGTTTGTGAAATAACCTAAGCCGAAAAGATATATCGATGTCAATGACCGTGTGCACTTTTTTTTTGCACTAGCTACACTTCTTTTATCAATGGGCCTGGATATGTTCTATTCGGCCCTGCCTACCTTCTATATGGGCCTGGCCTTTTCGGGCAACTGTCGACGAACCTTTTTTTCCTTTTCTCCCTCTACCACTGAAACTGAAACTGATGACAAACTGAAGAACTGAAAAAACGGGGCCGAAACAGAGTGGAGAAGACATGCCGAATACGTATAGTGCTACCTCTTGAGCACGGCGTTGGATTTCCTTGAACAGGAAAGGATGGTGCAGCAAAGTAGCGTAAGTATTTCCCTCAGTTTTTGAGAACCAAGGTATCAATCCAGTAGGAGGCTACGCGCGAGTCCCTCGTACCTGCACAAAACAAATAACTCCTCGCAACCAACGCGATAAGGGGTTGTCAATCCCTTCACGGTCACTTACGAGAGTGAGATCTGATAGATATGATAGGATAATGTTTTTGGTATTTTTGCGATAAAGATGCAAAGTAAAATAAAAGCAAAGGAAATAACTAAGTGTTGGAAGATTAATATGATGAAGATAGACCCGGGCGCCATAGATTTCACTAGAGGCTTCTCTTGAGAGCATAAGTATTTTACGGTGGGTGAACGAATTACTGTTGAGCAATTGATAGAATTGAGCACAGTTATGAGAATATCCAGGTATGATCATGTATATAGGCATCACGTCCGAAACAAGTAGACCGACTCCTGCCTGCATCTACTACTATTACTCCACTCATCGATCGCTATCCAGCATGCATCTAGAGTATTAAGTTCATGAAAACAGAGTAACGCCTTAAGCAAGATGACATGATATAGAGGGATAAATTCATGCAATATGATAAAAAAAACCATCTTGTTATCCTCGATGGCATCAATACAATACATGCCTTGTTGCCCCTACTGTCACTGGGAAAGGACACTGCAAGATTGAACCCAAAGCTAAGCACTTCTCCCATTGCAAGAAAGATCAATCTAGTAGGCCAAACCAAACTGATAATTCGAAGAGACTTGCAAAGATAACCAATCATACATAAAAGAATACAGAGAAGATTCAAATATTGTTCATAGATAATCTTGATCATAAACCCACAATTCATCGGTGTCAACAAACACACCGCAAAAAGAAGATTACATCGAATAGATCTCCACGAGAGAGGGGGAGAACATTGTATTGAGATCCAAAAAGAGAGAAGAAGCCATCTATCTACTAACTATGGACCCGAAGGTCTGAGGTAAACTACTCACACTTCATCGGAGAGGCTATGTTGATGATGTAGAAGCCCTCCGTGATGGATGCCCCCTCCGACGGAGCTCCGGAACAGGCCCCAAGATGGGATCTCGTGGGTACAGAAGGTTGCGGCGGTGGAAATAGGTTTTTGGCTCCCTATCTGATCGTTTGGGGGTACGTAGGTATATATAGGAGGAAGGAGTACGTCGGTGGAGCAACAGGGGGCCCACGAGGATGGAGGGTGCGCCTTGGGGGGTGGGCGCGCCCCCCTACCTCGTGGCCTCCTCCCTTGTTTCTTGACGTAGGGTCCAAGTCTCCTGGATCATAATCTTCCTAAAAATCACGTTCCCGAAGGTTTCATTCCGTTTGGACTCCATTTGATATTCCTTTTCTTAGAAACTCTGAAATAGGCAAAAAAACAGCAATTCTGGGCTGGGCCTCCGGTTAATAGGTTAGTCCCAAAAATAATATAAAAGTGGATAATAAAGCCCAATAATGTCCAAAACAGTAGATAATATAGCATGGAGCAATCAAAAAATATAGATACGTTGGAGACGTATCATACAACGCAACACTTTTATTCAAACATCCGTATCATTACGATTACAAATGATGCCCAATCTATTCACTAACGACTAATTATCATCACATAAACAAATGCGAGAGCAATTACACAAACATAAAAAAGTCCAGCCATCAAACTGCCCTGCTTCTTCAATTCGATGAGTTTCTTCATCTGCTTGTTCAGCTTCTTCAGCTCTGCCCCTCCTGCATCCCCCATAGTAGCACCAATGGAATTGCCAGATCCAAGGGCCCCAGATCCAGGGGCACCTGATCCAGACGGGCCCGATCCAAACTTCTCCGCCTCCAACGGTAAATCGAGCTCCCCTGATGCACCCTCTAGTTGAATACGCTCTATGTACTCATCTAGCCACTCAAAATGGGCGCATTGCTTCAATTTCTGAAATCGGAAAGATGAACCCTAAATCCCAAATTCGATGAAAAATATGAAATTGGGATGGTGGGTGTTTTGAGGATGAACCCTAAATGCCATGATAGGTAGGTATGGTGACTGTTTTGAGGAAGGTATATGGTGGGTGTATGATACCGGCGAAAAGTGCGCGGTATTAGAGAGGCTAGCAATGGTGGAAGGAAGAAAAGTGTGTATAATCCATGGACTCAACATTAGTCATAAAGAACTCATATACTTGTTGAAAAAATCTACAAGTTATCAAAGCAAAGTAGTACGCGCATGCTCCTAGGGGGATAGATTGGTAGGAAAAGACCATCGCTCGTCCCCGACCGCCACTCATAAGGAAGACAATCAATAAATAAATCATGCTCCGACTTCATCACATAACGGTTCACCATACGTGCATGCTACGGGAATCACAAACTTTAACACAAGTATTTCTCAAATTCACAACAACTCAATTAGCATGACTCTAATATCACCATCTTTGTATCTCAAAACAATTATCAAGCATCAAACTTCTCATAGTATTCAACACACTCAAAAGAAAGTTTTACAAATCTTGAATACCAAGCATATTAAGATTATTAAAGCAAATTACCATGCTATTAAGACTTTCAAATAATCTAAGTGAAGCATGAGAGATCAATAGTTTCTATAAAACAAATCCACCACCATGCTCTAAAAGTTATAAGTGAAGCACTAGAGCAAAACTATATAACTCAAAAGATATAAGCGAAGCACATAGAGTATTCTAACAAATTCCAAATCATGTATGGCTCTCTCAAAAGGTGTGTACAGCAAGGATGATTGTGGTAAACTAAAAAATAAAAGACTCAAATCATACAAGACGCTCCAAGCAAAACACATATCATGTGGTGAATAAAAATATAGCTCCAAGTAAAGTTACCGATGGAAGTACACGAAAGAGGGGATGCCTTCCGGGGCATCCCCAAGCTTTGGCTTTTTGGTGTTCTTAGATTATCTTGGGGGTGCCATGGGCATCCCCAAGCTTAGGCTCTTTCCACTCCTTGTTCCATAATCCATAAAAAATCTTTCACCCAAAACTTGAAAACTTCACAACACAAAACTCAACAGAAATCTCGTGAGCTCCGTTAGCGAAAGAAAACAAAAGACCACTTCAAGGTACTGTAATGAAATCATTCTTTATTTATATTGGTGTTAAACCTACTGTATTCCAACTTCTCTATGGTTTATAAACTATTTTACTAGCCAAAGATTCATCAAAATAAGCAAACAACACACGAAAAACAGAATCTGTCAAAAATAGAACAGTCTGTAGTAATCTGTAACTAATGTAAACTTCTGGAACTCCAAAACTTCAGCCAAAATAGGACGACCTAGGAATTTTTTTTATTGATCAGCAGCAATTGGAATAAGTATTTTATCACGTTCTGGTGATTTTTAACAATTGTTTTCGTGAACAGAAAGTTTCTGGAAATTTCTGCAAGATCAAATAACTATCATCCAAGAAGATCCTATAGGTTTGACTTGGCACAAACACTAATTAAAACATAAAAACACATCTAACCAGAGGCTAGAACAAATATTTATTCCTAAACATAAGCAAAAACTAAAAAACTAAAATTAAAATTGGGTTGCCTCCCAACAAGCGCTATCGTTTAATGCCCCTAGCTAGGCATAAAAGCAAGGATAGATCTAGGTATTGCCATCTCTGGTAGGCAATCCATAAGTGGCTCTCATGATAGATTCATATGGTAATTTTATTTTCTTCCGAGTGAAGTGTTCCATGCCCTTCTTTAATGGAAATTGGAATCTAATATTCCCTTCCTTTATATCAATAATTGTACCAATCGTTTTAAGAAAAGGTCTACCAAGAATAATAGGACATGAAGGATTGCAATATATATCAAGAATGATAAAATCTACGGGCACATAATTCCTATTTGCAACAATAAGAACATCATTAATTCTTCCCATAGGTTTCTTAATGGTGGAACCCGCAAGATGCAAATTTAAAGAACAATCATCAAATTCACGGAAACCTAGCAAATCACACAAAGTTTTGGGAAAAGTGGAAACACTAGCACCCAAATCACATAAAGCATAAAATTCATGATCCTTAATCTTAATTTTAATAGTTGGTTCCCACTCATCATAAAGTTTTCTAGGGATAGAAACTTCCAACTCAAGTTTTTCTTCATAAGATTGCATTAAAGCATCAACGATATGTTTAGTAAAGGCTTTATTTTGACTATAAGCATGAGGAGAATTGAGCACGGATTGCAAAAAGGAAATACAATCAATCAAAGAGCAACTTTTGTAATTAAATTCCTTTAAATCCAAAATAGTGGGTTTATTAACATCTAGGGTTTTGATTTCTTCAATTCCACTTTTATCAATTTTAGCATCAAGATCTAAAAACTCCGAATTCTTGGAATGCCTTCTAGGTAAAGGTGGATCATATTCAGTCCCATCATTATCAAGATTCATATTGCAAAACAAAGATTTAATAGGGGACACATCAATAACTTTTAGATCATCATCTTTATTTTCATAGGAACTAGAAGAACACATTTTAATAAAGGCATCTTTCGTAGCACGCATCCTAGCGGTTCTTTCTTTGCACTCATCAATGGAAATTCTCATGGCTTTGAGAGACTCATTGATATCATACTTGGTATGTTGACTTTTGCGTAGACTCCCAAGCAACGGCGCCAGAAATGGCTCCTTGTCGGGAGTCCAAATCTTGACTTGACTTTGCGAAAGCCTCCCCGGCAACGGCGCCAGAAATTCTTCTTGCTACCTCTTGAGCACTGCGTTGGATTTACTTGAAGAGGAAAGGATGATGCAGCAAAGTAGCGTAAGTATTTCCCTCAGTTTTTTAGAACCAAGGTATCAATCCAGTAGGAGGCTACGCACGAGTCCCTCGTACCTGCACAAAACAAATAACTCCTCGCAACCAACATGATAAGGGGTTGTCAATCCCTTCACGGTCACTTACGAGAGTGAGATCTGATAGATATGAAAGGATAATATTTTTGTTATTTTTGTGATAAAGATGCAAAGTAAAATAAAAGCAAAGGAAATAACTAAGTGTTGGAAGATTAATATGATGAAGATAGACCCGGGGGCCATAGATTTCACTAGAGGCTTCTCTCGAGAGCATAAGTACTTTACAGTGGGTGAACGAATTACTTTTGAGCAATTGATAGAATTGAGCATAGTTATGAGAATATCTAGGTATGATCATGTATATAGGCATCACGTCCGAAACAAGTAGACCGACTCCTGCCTGCATCTACTACTATTACTCCACTCATCGACCGCTATCCAGCATGCATCTAGAGTATTAAGTTCATGAAAGCGGAGTAACGCCTTAAGCAAGATGACATGATGTAGAGGGATAAATTCATGCAATATGATAAAAAAACCATCTTGTTATCCTTGATGGCAACAATACAATACGTGCCTTGCTGCCCCTACTGTCACTGGGAAAGGACACCGCAAGATTGAACCCAAAGCTAAGCACTTCTCCCAGTGCAAGAAATATCAATCTAGTAGGCCAAACCAAACTGATAATTCGAAGAGACTTGCAAAGATAACCAATCATACATAAAAGAATTCAGAGAAGATTCAAATATTGTTCATAGATAATCTTGATCATAAACCCACAATTCATCGGTCTCAACAAACACACCGCAAAAAGAAGATTACATTGAATAGGTCTCCACGAGAGAGGGGGAGAACATTGTATTGAGATCCAAAAAGAGAGAAGAAGCCATCTAGCTACTAACTATGGACCCGAAGGTCTGAGGTAAACTACTCACACTTCATCGAAGAGGCTATGGTGATGATGTAGAAGCCCTCCGTGATGGATGCCCCCTCCGGCGGAGCTCCGGAACAGGCCCCAAGATGGGATCTCATGGGTACAGAAGGTTGAGGCGGTGGAATTAGGTTTTTGGCTCCGTATCTGATCATTTGGGGGTACGTACATATATATAGGAGGAAGGAGTACGTCGGTGGAGCAACAGGGGGCCCACAAGGGTGGAGGGCGCGCCCTGGGGGGTGGGCGCGCCCCCTACCTCGTGGCCTCCTCCCTTGTTTCTTGACGTAGGGTCCAAGTCTCCTGGATCATAATCTTCCTAAAAATCACGTTCCTGAAGGTTTCATTCTGTTTGGACTCCGTTTGATATTCCTTTTCTTCGAAACTCTGAAATAGGCAAAAAACAGCAATTCTGAGCTGGGCCTCCGGTTAATAGGTTAGTTTCAAAAATAATATAAAAGTGGATAATAAAGCCCAATAATGTCCAAAACAGTAGATAATATAGCATAGAGCAATAAAAAATTATAGATACGTTGGAGACGTATCATACAGCGCAACGCTTTTATTCAAACATCCATATCATTACGATTACAAATGATGCCCAATCTATTCACTAACGACTAATTATCATCACATAAACAAATGCGAGAGCAATTATACAAACATAAAAAAGTCCGGCCATCAAATTGCCCTGCTTCTTCAATTTGATGAGTTTCTTCATCTGCTTGTTCAGCTTCTTCAGCTCTGCCCCTCCTGCATCCCCCATAGTAGCACCAATGGAATTGCCAGATCCAAGGGCCCCAGATCCAGGGGCACATGATCCAGACGGGACCGATCCAAACTTCTCCGCCTCCAACGGTAAATCGAGCTCCCCTGATGCACCCTCCAGTTGAATCCGCTGTATGTACTCATCTAGCCACTCAAAATGGGCGCATTGCTTCAATTTCTGAAATCGGAAAGATGAACCCTAAATCCCAAATCCGATGAAAAATATGAAATTGGGAGACAAAAACCAAAACTGACATATTGAGAAGTAAAATCTCACCTTTCCCTGCTCTGGTTTGCTCTCGCATTTCACGAATTCCCGCCCAAGGTTGCCATTCTTGTCGGTCGTTGTGACTAGCCGCTTCAGGGGTGCGGTACGTGGGCATGCATGGCACCTTGTCATGGGCACTGCGCCATAGCGCGACCATGAGCGGCGGGAGGCTGAAGCGGAGCTCGACATTGCTAGGTCACGGCCCGAAACGGCGTTGCTGCGCGTCGTCGCCGGAGAAGAAGAAGAACAACGGTCAGGGAGGGAGGATGGGAAGGTCGTGGTAGGGCTCGGGTGCTGCACGGCTCAATGTCCTCTCTTGTACCAATGCTGAGCTGGATAAGTTAGTGGGTCCCACATTGTGGGTCCCGCCACCGGGTTCCATGCTATGGGTCCCACGCTATCGTCGTGACCTGATTCGAGTTTTAAACATGTTTCTTTGGATTAGGCAGCAGTGTCGCACGACAGCTATTGTTTCCAACGCAGATGTCGCATGAGAGCCATTTGAATCAACGACGTCGTTCTGTGGACAATTCAACTCAACAATGTCGCATGGGAGCTATTCGCCCCAAAGGTCTGTGAGACCTCCTCCTCAACACTTAACGCGTCGCTGGCTCTCGCACGTATGGCTAGGTGGGTCGCGGCCCATTAAGTGTTTTCGCTAGTTAGTCGACCGTTGTTAGAGCATCTCCAGCCGTGTGGTGGCTTTCGAGTTCCCAGCCGCCGGCCCCAGGGGTCGCCCCAGAAGGCGGTTTAAAAAAAGGAATTTAGCTAAAGTTCGGCAAACGAGACAAAGATTTGGCTAAAATTCGATGAACATGACATTAACTTAGGCGACCTACATAGTCTTTTACATAGCAAAGTGAAGTACTTTAAAAAAAGGGCTGCAACTATAACTACGGGCCAAAGAATGGACTGAGTGCGATGAAGTCGCCGACGTTGCCGCCATCCTCGCCGCCATCCTTCTCCTCCTTGACGCGACCGCTCCTGCTGGACCCTTGCCCGGCGTCGCCTTGGCGGACCGGTGGCAGCGGCGCGTCGTCATCGTTGTCGTCTGATGTCTACTACACAACCTTCTTCTTATAGACGTTGTTGGGCCTCCAAGTGTAGAGGTTTGTAGGATAGTAGAAAATTTCCCTTAAGTGGATGACCTAAGGTTTATCAATCTGTGGGAGGCATAGGATGAAGATGATCTCTCTCAAACAACCCTGCAACCAAATAACAAAGAGTCTCTTGTGTCCGCAACACACCCAATACAGTGGTAATTGTATAGGTGCACTAGTTCGACGAAGAGATGGTGATACAAGTGCAATATGGATAATAGATATGAGTTTTTGTAGTCTGGAAAAATAAAAACAGCAAGGTAACAAGTGGTAAAAGTGAGCGTAAACGGGATTGCAATGTTAGGAAACAAGGCCTAGGGTTCATACATTCACCAGTGCAAGTTCTCTCAACAATAATAACATAATTAGATCATATAATTATCCCTCAACATGCAACAAAGAGTCACTCCAAAGTCACTAATAGCGGAGAACAAACAAAGAGATTATTGTAGGGTACGAAACCACCTCAAAGTTATTTTTTCGGATCGATCTATTCAAGAGTTCGTACTAGAATAACACCTTAAGACACATATCAACCAAAACCCTAATGTCACCTAGATACTCCAATGTCACCTCAAGTATCTGTGGGCATGATTATATGATATGCATCACACAATCTCGGATTCATGTATTCAACCAACACAAAGTACTTCAAAGAGTGCCCCAAAGTTTCTACCGGAGAGTCAAGACGAAAACGTGTGCCAACCCCTATGCATAAGTTCACGAGGTAACGGAACCCGCAAGTTGATCACCAAAACATACATCAAGTAGATCACGTGAATATCCCATTGTCACCATAGATAACCACATGCAAGACATACATCAAGTGTTCTCAAATCCTTAAAGACTCAATCCGATAAGATAACTTCAAAGGGAAAACTCAATCCATTACAAGAGAGTAGAGGGAGAGAAACATCATAAGATCCAACTATAATAGCAAAGCTCGCGATACATCAAGATTGTGCCGAATCAAGAACACGAGAGAGAGAGAGAGAGAGAGAGAGAGAGAGATCAAACACATAGCTATTGGTACATACCCTCAGTCCCGAGGGTGAACTACTCTCTCCTCGTCATGGAGAGCGCCGGAATGATGAAGGTGATCACCGGAGAGGGATTCCCCCCTCCGGCAGGGTGCCGTAACGGGTCTAGATTGGTTTTCGGTGGCTACAGAGGCTTGCGGAGGTGGAAGTCCCGATCTATTCTGTTCCCCGATGTTTTTAGGGTATATGGATATATATAGGCAAAATAAGTCGGTCAGGGGAGCCACGAGGGCCCACGAGGGTGGGGGCGCGCCCAGGGGGGCAGGCGCGCCTCCCTGCCTCGTGGCCACCTTGAAGCTTCCTTGACTTCAACTCCAAGTCTCTCGGATCACGTTCGTTCCAAAAATCACGCTCTCGAAGGTTTTATTCCGTTTGGACTCCATTTGACATTCCTTTTCTGCGCAACACAGAAACAAGGGAAAAAACAGAAACTGGCACTGGGCTTTGGGTTAATAGGTTAGTCCCAAAAATAATATAAAAGTGCATAGTAAAGCCCATTAAACATCCAAGATGGATAATATAACAACATGAATACTTCATAAATTATAGATACGTTGGAGACGTATCAGCATCCCCAAGCTTAATTCCTGCTCGTCCTCTAGTAGGTAAATGATAAAATAAATAATTTATGAAGTGTGAATGCTAGCAGGTGCACAAGTTTGATCAATGATAATTTCAATCACCTTTTCTAGCATCATTATATATCATATCAGTAGCTCAACTCATAAAGCTTCTCATGATCAAGTAACAAGCTATTCACAAATTAAAGTGTAGATCATAAAATTTCTTGAAAACTAACAAACCGTGTTATCAGTCATCAAACAATTACAATTCATCTTATTTTCAGGAAGAGTCTATGTCAGAGCTTTGATTTAGCAAACTCCACATACTCAACTACCATTTAGTCTTTCACAATTGCTAACACTCACGCGATATTTATGGGTTCAAAGTATTAATCAGACACAGAGAAAGATAGGGGCTTATAGATTCGCCTCCCAACCATTTACCTCAAGGGTAATGTCAACAATAATAATTCATGATACCTTACATCCAATTGGATATATATAAATATCAGAATCTTTCCAACACAATGTGCTTGCCAAAGGATAAAATGTAAAAAGGAAAGGTGAAGATCACCATGACTCTTGCATAAGGTAA
Organism: Aegilops umbellulata; assembly: GCA_032464435.1. Taxonomy (NCBI): domain Eukaryota; kingdom Viridiplantae; phylum Streptophyta; class Magnoliopsida; order Poales; family Poaceae; genus Aegilops; species Aegilops umbellulata. The sequence continues at coordinate 93,186,052 of CP136054.1, read as the reverse complement.
AAGACAAGAATAAAAGATATGCCCTTCGTAGAGGGAAGCAGAGGTTGCCATGCGCTTTTATAGTTGGATGCACAAAATCTTAATGCGAGGGAACGTCACTTTATATTGCCACTTGTGATAGGGACCTTTATTATGCAGCCCATCGCTTTTATTGCTTCCATATCACAAGATCGTAAAGCTTATTTTCTCCACACTAAAAGATCATACATATTTAGAGAGCAATTTTTATTGCATGCACCGATGACAACTTACTTGAAGGATCTTACTTAATCCATAGGTAGGTATGGTGGACTCTCATGGCAATACTGGTTTAAGGGATGTTTGGAAGCACAAGTAGTATCTCTACTTTGTGCAAAGAATTTGGCTAGCATGAGGGGGAAAGGCAAGCTCAACGTGTTGGGTGATCCATGACAATATACTTTATTTAGGATATAAGAAAACATAACCCATTACGTTATCTTCCTTGTCCAACATCAACCTTTTAGCACGTCATATTTTAATGAGTGCTCACAATTAAAAAAGATGTCCAAGATAGTATATTTATATGTGAAATCTCTCTTCCTTCAATATTCTTTCATGAATTGTTCAAGTGACCAATACAATATTTGCTAACCTTCAATAAATTTACCACCTCTACTTCTTATATGTAAAGTCATTACTCCCCGTGGGATGAACATATGAAACATATATAATTTCAGATTTATGATATTCAATTCATTCAACCATTTACTCATAGGATATAAGTGAAGCACACGAGTAAATGACAAACTACTCCAAAAAGATATAAGTGAAGATTAATGAGTAGTTAAATAATTATGTAGCTATGTGAAGACTCTCTCCCATTTTAAGAATTTCAGATCTTGATACTTTATTCAAACAGCAAGACAAAATAAAATGACATCTAATAATAGCAAACATCATGTGAAGAAGCAAAAACTTAGGATCAACCGATACTAACCGATAGTTGTCATAGAAGAAAGGTGGGATGCCAACCGGGGCATCCCCAAGCTTAGACGCTTGAGACTTCTTGAAATATTATCTTGGGAACGCTTGGGCATCCCCAAGCTTGAGCTTTTTTGTCTCCTTAATTCCTTTAATATCACGGTCTCCCTAAATCTCAAGAGTTTCATCCACACAAAACTCAACAAGGACTCGTGAGATAAGTTAGTATAAACCAATGCAGAAACCTTATCATACTCTACTGTAGCAAATAAAAAAAATTATTATTCAACATTGAATACTAAATGACTCTGCATATTTAATACTCCTATCCTCAAATATAATCATTAAACAAGCAAACATATTCAAACAATGCAAACATAACAGCAATCTGCCAAAACAGTACAGTCTGTAAAGAATGCAAGATTCATCATACTTCCCTAACTCCAAATATTATGAAATTCTACCACATTGTAGAAACTTTATCAGAGCTTATTATGCAAAAAGTTTCAACATTTTATCACGTTCTGACTTTATTAGGGAATTTTTGCAATAGCGGTAAACTTTCTGTTTTGAAACAGCAACATGTATACTTGCAAAATAAGCATAGTAAAAGCTATCCTTGAAATTTTTATTGAAACTAGAGATGCAAAAAATTATTATAAATAACAGCAAGAAAATACTAACAAAAGAAAATGACTCTCCAAGCAAAACACATATCATGTGGTGAATAAAAATATATTTCCAGGTAAAGTTACCGATGAACAAAGACGAAGGAGGGGATGCCATCCGGGGCATCCCCAAGCTTAGGCTCTTGGTCGTCCTTAAATATTACCTTGGAGTGCCTTGGGAATCCCCAAGCTTAGGCTCTTGCCACTCCTTATTCCATAGTCCATCGAATCTTTACCCAAAACTTGAAAACTTCACAACACAAAACTTAAGAGAAAATCTCGTGAGCTCCGTTAGCGAAAGAAAACAAAACACCACTTCAAGATACTGTAATGAACTCATTCTTTATTTATATTGGTGTTAAACCTACTGTGTTCCAACTTCTCTATGGTTTATAAACTCTTTTACTAGCCATAGATTCATCAAAATAAGCAAACAACACATAGAAAACAGAATCTGTCAAAAACAGAACAGTCTGTAGTAATCTGTATCAAACGCGAACTTCTGGAACTCAGAAAAACCTGCCAAAATAGGACGACCTACATAATTTGATTATTGATCTACTTCAATTGGAATCAGTATTTTATCACTTTCTGGTGATTTTTAACAATTGTTTTCGTGAGCAGAAAGTTTCTGTCTTTTTCAGCAAGATCAAATAACTATCATCCAAGAAGATCCTATAGGTTTTACTTGGCACTTTATTGAAACAGAAGCTATAAAACATGATTACTACAGTAGCTTAATCATGTGACCACAAAAAACAGTAGGGGTAAATATTGGGTTGTCTCCCAACAATTGCTTTTCTTTAATGCCTTTTTAGCTAGGCATGATGATTTCAATGATGCTCACATAAAAGATAAGAGTTGAAACATAGCGGGAGCATCATGAAGAATATGACTAGCACATTTAAGTCTAACCCACTTCCTATGCATAGGGATTTTGTGAGCAAACAATTTATGGGAACAAAAATCAACTAGCATAGGAAGGCAAAACTAGCATAACTTCAAGATTTTAAGCACATAGAGAGGAAACTTGATATTATTGCAATTCCTACAAGCATATATTCCTCCCTCATAATAAATTTCAGTAGCATCACGAATGAATTCAACAATATAAACATCACATAAAGCATTCTTTTCATGATCTACATGCATATAATTTGTATTACTCTCCACATAAGCAAATTTCTTCTCATGAATAGTAGTGGGAGCAAACTCAACAAAATAACTATCATGTGAAGCATAATCCAATTGAAAATTAAAATCATGATGATAAGTTTCATGGTTATGTTTATTCTTTATAGCATACGTATCATCACAATAATCATCATAGATAGGAGGCATGCTTTCATCACATTAAATTTGCTCATCAAAACTTGGGGGACACAAAATATCATCTTCATCAAACATAGCTTCCCCAAGCTTGTGGCTTTGCATATCATTAGCATCATGGGTATTCAAAGGATTCATACTAACAACATTGCAATCATGCTCATCATCCAAGGATTTAGTGCCAAACATTTTAATACATTCTTCTTCTAACACTTTGGCACAATTATCGGAATCCTTATTTTCACGAAAGACATTAAAAAGATGAAGCATATGAGCCATCCTCGATTCCATTTTTTTGTAGTTTTCTTTTATAAAATATACTAGTGATAAAACAAGAAACTAAAAGATTTGATTGCAAGATCTAAAGATATACCTTCAAGCACTCACCTCCTCGGCAACGGCGCCAGAAAAGAGCTTGATGTCTACTACACAACCTTCTTCTTGTAGACGTTGTTGGGCCTCCAAGTGCAGAGGTTTGTAGGACAGTAGCAAATTTCCCTCAAGTGGATGACCCAAGGTTTATCAATCCGTGGGAGGCGTAGGATGAAGATGGTCTCTCTCAAACAACCCTACAATCAAATAACAAAGAGCCTCTTGTGTCCCCAACACACCCAATACAATGATAAATTGTATAGGTGCACTAGTTCGGCGAAGAGATGGTGATACAAGTGCAATATGGATGATAGATATGCGTTTTTGTAATCTGAAAATATAAAAATAGCAAGGTAACAAGTGGTAAAAGTGAGCGTAAACCGTATTGCAATGCTAGGAAACAAGGCCTACGGTTCATACTTTCACTAGTGCAAGTTCTCTCAACAATAATAACATAATTGGATCATATAATTATCCCTCAACATGCAACAAAGAGTCACTCCAAAGTCACCAATAGCGGAGAACAAAAGAAGAGATTATTTTAGGGTACGAAACCACCTCAAAGTTATTCTTTCGGATCGATCTATTCAAGAGTTCGTACTAGAATAACACCTTAAGACACATATCAACCAAAACCCTAATGTCACCTATATACTCCAATGTCACCTCAAGTATCCATGGGCATGATTGTACGATATGCATCACACAATCTCGGATTCATCTATTCAACCAACACAAAGTACTTCAAAGAGTGCCCCAAAGTTTCTACCGGAGAGTCAAGACAAAAACGTGTGCCAACCCCTATGCATAAGTTCACAAGGTCACGGAACCCGCAGGTTGATCACCAAAACATACATCAAGTAGATCACGTGAATATCCCATTGTCACCACAGATAAGTACATGCAAGACATACATCAAGTGTTCTCAAATACTTAAAGACTCAATCCGATAAGATAACTTCAAAGGGAAAACTCAATCCATTACAAGAGAGTAGAGGGGGAGAAACATCATAAGATCCAACTATAATAGCAAAGCTCGCGATACATCAAGATCGTGCCGAATCAAGAACACGAGAGAGAGAGAGAGAGAGAGAGAGAGATCAAACACATAGCTACTGGTACATACCCTCAGCCCCGAGGGTGAACTACTCCCTCCTCGTCATGGAGAGCGCCGGGATGATGAAGATGACCACCTGAGAGGGATTCCCCCCTCCGGCAGGGTGCCGGAACGGGTCTAGATTGGTTTTCGGTGGCTACAGAGGCTGCGGCGGCGGAAGTCCCGATCTATTCTGTTCCTCGATGTTTTTAGGGTATATGGATATATAGGCGAAAGAGGTCGGTCAGGGGAGCCACGAGGGCCCACGAGGGTGGGGGCGCGCCCAGGGGGGCAGGCGCGCCTCCTTGCCTCGTGGCCACCTCGAAGCTTCCTTGACTTCAACTCCAAGTCTCCTGGATCACGTTCGTTCCAAAAATCACGCTCCGGAAGGTTTCATTCCGTTTGGACTCCGTTTGATATTCCTTTTCTGCGTAACACTGAAACAAGGGAAAAAACAAAAACTGGCAATGGGCTCTAGGTTAATAGGTTAGTCCCAGAAATAATATAAAAGTGCATAGTAAAGCCCATTAAACATCCAAGATGGATAATATAATAGCATTAATACTTCTTGAATTATAGATATGTTGGAGACCTATCATCGTCATCGAGGACGACGATGCCTCCCTCGTCGCGTCCATGGCTCCGAGCGGCGTACTGCTCGTAGGCGCGGCACTGGCGCTCCAGCTCCGTCCGCGTCCAGTCTTCGTGCGCCCACTTCAAGGTCGCCGCTTCGTCGAGCTCCTCCTCCTTCACGCCACCGGCGAGCCCTGGCTCCGTCTTCACGGCGGCGAGCCTCTTCGGCTTGACGTAGCGGGGAGGAGCCGAGGAGGAGGCGCGCCCGCCGCCCTCGTTGATGATGATGCCGGTGCTGCAGGTGCGCCGGCCGAGCGGCGTCTCCGCTGCGGGCTCAGCCTTGACGCCGAACACCGCCGGCGAGCTGGAGGAGTGGGAAGAGGAGCGGGAGGAGGAAGACAAGGAGGAGCCGAACCTCCTAGGCATCCATTGCCCGGCGCTCAGGCGGGGGGCCGGGGCAGTGCCCGCGGCAGGGTATGTCAGCGGTGGGTCGTTGCCGCCCTCGAGGTGCCGGAGAACCTCGTGGAGCATGCGGCCAGGGGCACCCCACCACAGGCGGCGCCCCTCACTGTTCTTGGTGCCCCCCACCACCGACGCCTGATAACCCACAAGTATAGGGGATCGCAACAGTTTTCGAGGGTAGAGTATTCAACCCAAATTTATTGATTCGACACAAGGGGAGCCAAAGAATATTCTCAAGTATTAGCAGTTGAGTTATCTATAGCAAAGTATTTAGTAGCAAAGTAGTATGGAAGTAACGGTAACGGTGGCAAAAGTAACAGTAGTATTTTTGTACTAATTGTAACAGTGGCAACGGTAAAGTAACTAAGCAAAGAACAATATGTGAAAAGCTCGTAGGCATTGGATCGGTGATGGAGAATTATGTCGGATGCGATTCCTCATGCAATAGTTATAACATAGACTGACACAGAACTAGATCCAATTCATCAATGTAATGTAGGCATGTATTCCGAATATAGTCATACGTGCCTATGGAAAATAACTTGCATGACATCTTTTGTCCTACCCTCCCGTGGCAGCGGGGTCCTATTGGAAACTAAGGGACATTAAGGCCTCCTTTTAATAGAGTACCGAAACAAAGCATTAACACTTAGTGAATACATGAACTCCTCAAACTACGGTCATCACCGGTAATGGTCCCGATTATTGTCACTTCGGGGTTAACGGATCATAACACATAATAGGTGACTATAGATTTGCAAGATAGGATCGAGAACTCACATATATTCATGGAAACTGATGACCCACAAGTATAGGGGATCTATCGTAGTCCTTTCGATAAGTAAGAGTGTCGAACCCAACGAGGAGCAGAAGGAAAAGATAAGCGGTTTTCAGCAAGGTATTCTCTGCAAGTACTGAAATAAGTGGTAACAGATAGTTTTGTGATAGGATAATTTGTAACGAGCAACAAGTAACAAAAGTAAATAAGGTGCAACAATATGGCCCAATCCTTTTTAGCAAAGGACAAGCCTGGACAAACTCTTATATAAGGAAAAGCGCTCCCGAGGACACATGGGAATATCGTCAAGCTAGTTTTCATCACGTTCATATGATTCGCGTTCGGTACTTTGATAATTTGATATGTGGGTGCACCGGTGCTTGGGTGCTGTTCTAACTTGAACAAGCATCCCACTTATGATTAACCTCTATTGCAAGCATTCGCAACTACAACAAAAGTATTAAGGTAAACCTAACCATAGCATGAAACATGTGGATCCAAATCAGCCCCTTACGAAGCAACGCATAAACTAGGGTTTAAGCTTCTGTCACTCTAGCAACCCACCATCTACTTATTACTTCCCAATGCCTTCCTCTAGGACCAAATAATGGTGAAGTGTTATGTAGTCAACGTTCACATAACACCACTAGAGGCTAGACAACATACATCTCATCAAAATATCGAACGAATACCAAATTCACATGACTACTGATAGCAAGACTTCTCCCTTGTCCTCTGGAACAAACGTAACTACTCACAAAGCATATTCATGTTCATAATCAGAGGGGTAATAATATGCATAAAGGATCTGAACATATGATCTTCCACCAAATAAACCAACTAGCATAAACAACAAGGAGTAATCAACACTACTAGCAACCTACTAGCACCAATCCCGGACTTGGAGACAAGAATTGGATACAAGAGATGAACTAGGGTTTGGAGATGAGATGGTGCTGGTGAAGATGTTGATGGATATTGCCCTCTCCCGATGAGAGGAGCGTTGGTGATGATGATGGCGATGATTTCCCCCTCCCGGAGGGAAGTTTCCCCGGCGGAATAGCTCTGCCGGAGCTCTAGATTGGTTCCGCCAAGGTTCCGCCTCGTGGCGGCGGAGTCTCGTCCCGAAAGGTTGCTTCTTGTTTTTTTATTGACGAAAGACTTCATATATCAGAAGATGGTCATCGGAGAGCCACCAGGGGGGCCACGAGGTAGGGGGCGCGCCCTAGGGGGGGGGGGCGTCCCCACCCTCGTGGACAGGGTGTGGCCCCCCTGGCCTTCATCTTTGGCAAGGATTTTTTATTATTTATTGTAAGGTATTCCATGGAGTTTGAGGACTTTTGGAGTTGTGCAGAATAGGTCTCCAACATTTGCTCCTTTTCCAGCCCAGAATTCCAGCTGTCGGCATTCTCCCTCCTTATGTAAACCTTGTAAAATAAGAGAGAATAGCCATAAGTATTGTGACATAATGTGAAGTAACAGCCCATAATGCAATAAATATCGATATAAAAGCATGATGCAAAATGGACGTATCAGAAACATAATAGGTTCAGATCTGAAATCATGGCACTCGGGCCCTAGTGACAATCATTAAGCATAGCAAAGTCATAGCAACATCAATCTCAGAACATAGTGGATACTAGGGATCAAACCCTAACAAAACTAACTCGATTACATGGTAAATATCATCCAACCCATCACCGTCCAGCAAGCCTACGATGAATTACTCATGCACGGCGGTGAGCATCATGAAATTGGTGATGGAGGAAGGTTGATGATGATGATGGCGACGGAATCCCCTCTCCGGAGCCCCGAACGGACTCCAGATCAGCCCTCCTGAGAGAGACTATGGCTTGGCGGCGGCTCCGTATCGTAAAACGGGATGAATCCTTCTCTTTGATTTTTTTCTCCCCGAACGTGAATATATAGAGTTGGAGTTGAGGTCGGTGGAGCACCAGGGGCCCACGATTCAGGGGGGCGAGCCCCCCACCCTCGTGGATAGGGTGTGGTTCCCATTGGCCTTGATTCTTTCGCCAGTATTTTTTAATTCCAAAAATATTCTCCCTGAAGTTTCAGGTCATTCCGAGAACTTTTATTTCTGCACAAAAATAACACCATGGCAGTTCTGCTGAAAACACCGTCAGTCCGGGTTAGTTCCATTCAAATCATGCAAGTTAGAGTCCAAAACAAGGGCAAAAGTGTTTGGAAAAGTAGATACGACGGAGACGTATCAACTCCCCCAAGCTTAAACCTTTGCTTGTCCTCAAGCAATTCAGTTGACAAACTGAAAGTGATAAAGAAAAACTTTTACAAACTCTGTTTGCTCTTGTTGTTGTAAATATGTCAAGCCAGCATTCAAGTTTTCAGCAAAGATTATGAACTAACCATATTCACAATAACATTTAGGTCTCATATTTACTCATATCAATGGTATAATCAACTAGCGAGCAATAATAATAAATCTTGGATGACGACACTTTCTCAAAACAATTATAATATGATATAACAAGATGGTATATCGCTAGCCCTTTCTGAGACCACAAAACATAAATACAGAGCACCTCTGAAGATCAAGGACTGACTAAACATTGTAATTCATGGTAAAAGAGATCCAGTCATAGTCATACCCAATATAAATTAATAGTAATGGATGCAAATGACAGCGGTGCTCTCCAGCTGGTGCTTTTTAATAAGAGGGTGATGACTCAACATAAAAGAAAATAGATAGACCCTTCGCAGAGGGAAGCAGGGATTTGTAGAGGTGCCAGAGCTCGATTTTAAAGTAGAGATGAATATTATTTTGAGCGGCCTATTTTCATTGTCAACATAACAATCGAGAGATCTCGATATCTTTCATGCTACACACATTATAGGCGGTTCCCAAGAAGAATGGTAAAGTTTATACTCCCCCACCACCAACAAGCATCAATCCATGACTGGCTCGAAACAATGAGTGCCTCCAACTAGCAACACCCCTGGGGGAGTTTTGTTTGCAATTATTCCAATTTGATTTGCTTAAAGCATGGGACTGGGCATCCAGGTGACCAACCATTTTCTCGTGAGTGAGGAGCGGAGTCCACTCCTCTTGAGAATAACCCGCCTAGCATGGAAGATACAGACAACCCTAGTTGATACATGAGCTATTCAAGCATACAAAATAGAATTTCATTTGAAGGTTTAGAGTTTGGCACATACAAATTTACTTGGAACGGCAGGTAGATACGGCATATAGGAAGATATAATGGACTCATATGGAATAACTTTGAGGTTTATGGAAGTGGATGCACAAGCAGTATTCCCGCTTAGTACAAGTGAAGGCTAGAAAAAGACTGGGAAGCGACCAACTAGAGAGCGACAACAGTCATGAACATGCATTAAAATTAATTAACATTGAGTGCAAGCATGAGTAGGATATAATCCACCATGAACATAAATATGGTGAAGACTATGTTGATTTTGTTTCAACTACATGCGTGAACATGTGCCAAGTCAAGTCACTTGAATCGTTCAAAGGAGGATACCACCCCATCATACCACATCACAACCATTTTAATAGCATGTTGTCACGCAAGGTAAACCATTATAAACTCCTAGCTAATTAAGTATGGCATAAGCAACTATAATCTCTAATTGTCATTGAAAACATGTTTCATTCATAATAGGCTGAATTAGGAATGATGAACTAATCATATTTACAAAAACAAGAGAGGTCGAGTTCATACCAGCTTCTCTCATCTCAATCAGTCCATCATATATCGTCATTATTGCCTTTCACTTGCACGACCGAACGATGTGAATAATAATAATAGTGCACGTGCATTGGACTAAGCTAGAATCTGCAAGCATCTGACACACGGGAGAAGACAAGACGATATGGGCTCTTGATTAAATCAACAATAATGCATACAAGAGCCACTTCAATACTTTCATTAAGGTCTTCTCCTCTTGACCCCCAAAGAAAAAAGAAAAAAAACTATTTACACGGAAAAGCTCCCAATAAGCAAAAGAAGAACGAGAATTTTTTTTGGGTTTTCATTTAATTATTACTACTACAAGCATGGAAAGTAAACTAGCTAAAAGCTACAACTATTTTTTTTGGTTTTTCTTAAGGTTTTTCAAATGCACAAGAATAAAGCATAAAAAGGAAAATAAACTAACATGGATATTACAGTGAAAAAGTATGAGCACCGACAACTAGAATGAGTGTGTAAACATGAATGTAATGTCGGTGAGAAATACGTACTCCCCCAAGCTTAGACTTTTGGCCTAAGTTGGTCTATGGCCACGGTTGGCCTAGCGGATATCCAAAGTTATAGTTGGGGTCGTACTGAGATGGAGCCTCAGGGTACCACTGATTGGTGATCCCCTCCGGATCCCACTGGTAAACCGACTGACGTGGAGAATCAGGTTGTGGCTCCGGCTCTGGCTCTGTAGCTGGTGTGGGGTTCTGGTAGGCATGAAATGCCTCCGGCAGAACAAGATACTTGCCTGAAGATAAGTCAAACAAAGAAGGAGCAGGCAAAGTAATAGTCTTAGGGTGATTTTTATCAAATATCAGTCTATAGTTAAGCATCCTTTTCTTATTCTTAACAATAAAATCATGTGCTACAATACTCTTATAGTCTAGAAAAATAGTAGACAACAACTTTTCTTCTTTCTCATAATGCCTAATAGGTATGTTAAAGTGTGCAGCGAGGCGCGAGGCGAAGATACCTCCCAAAATGGGACCCTTCGTGCGGTTCAGACTTAATCGCTTGGCAATAATAGCGCCTAGACTAAAAGTGTTGTCACGAAACAAGGCATGGCAAAGAATAACAACATCAGGGGCACTAAGGTTTCCACAGTTTCCACGACCAATTAAACATCTACTAGCAAATATCGTAAAGTAACGCAGAACCGGAAAATGTATGCTAGTAATTCTTGCATCAGAAACTTTCCTCGTTTCCCCTACAACAATCATATCAATAAACCCTTCCACATCATTATGATGTGGTTCCTCTATGTTGCCCGTAAAGGGTATCTTACAAACCCGACAGAAATCAAAAAGGGACATCTCCTTATGCTCATCATATAAATAAAATTCCACTGAAGGTGGTGATCTCCTAGCATGGAAATGAAAATTTTGCACGAAAATATTAGTGAGTAAGAGATATTGTTCGCGTTGGTCGTGGAGGAAGTCGGTGAGGCCCGCATTATCAGCCAAAGAATAAAAATTAGTATGAATCCCGGCTGCTGTTAAGAACTCATCACAAGGCCATTCACACGGCCGAACTTCCGTGGTGCGAGGGAGATTATATTTGGGCCTCTTATCCTCTTCACTATGCTTATCCCTCGAGCTTCGGCTCAAAGAGCCCCTCAATAATCTCTTCATCATTTTCTGAAAATTTCTGAAATTTTTAGTAACTTAAAATAAAAGTGAACCAAACTCAACAAAACTGATAGCAACTACTCCCACAAGTGCATAGAGACTATATCATGCATTAGAACTATTTGCGACCATATAAATTTGACATGCAAGCTCAAGAATTAATAGGGTCACCTAGGCAGCAAAAATTTGCAATGAATAAAGCACTAGAACAAAAACTAATTGGACCCTCGGAGGAGTCACAAACCGAAGAACAATCTCCCAAAGCAGTTTTGTTAGTGGAGCTTTGAGCAAGGAGATCAAAATCACAGCAAAATGAGCAAGAACTCGTGCTTGAGCTAGTTGGTGATTTTTTGGGAGGAAGAAGGAGTGTGTGGTGGTTGGAATAAGTGGAGGAGGGCCACCAGGGGCCCACGAGGCAGAGGGGCGCGCCCAGGAGGGGTGGTCACACATATCTCAATCGAAACAAGAACTAAAAATACACGGGAGGGTCATGTTATTATCCTCCCCTAGAAAAATCCTCTTCCCTTACTGAAGTGAAATAAAATGGAAGAATAATAAACGTCAAGATATAGGCATCTCCAATCTTTAACATGTGCAGAAGAACAAGGCTATATCAATATTCAGAACCGATGGACAACAAGTTGTCCATAAAAGATAAATGTACTTGCAACAAGAGATAAGCATCTCCAATCTTAAACGAAAAATAAAGAGGTGAAAGTCCAACCAATTTCAAACATAGATAATATACCCTCACAGTTACCCCACACCAAGAGCTAACAGGTGGACCATAATGATTAGCCCTAGATGCAGCCAATATATCAAATGGCTATTAACTTTTACAAAAAAGTTCACGAAATGTTAAAATAATCTTAAATTCAAAAAATGTTTAGAAAAATAAAAAAACCATCACTTTATTTATTTATTTTGCCTAGGCTGTCCATTGCATTTCTCAAGGCTTACAAGGCAAATGGCTCTGGTTATTTTGTCTTCCTAGAATGCTTTGGCTTAGTAAAGCAAGACGCCCATGCTCTTTAATTCCTTATTAGGATATGTCAAAATAGTTTCATCTCTGTTTTGATGTTTGTTAACTGGATCAATACTACTCTGTTATTTCTCTGTCTAAGATATAAGTTTCCTCTTAATTATGGACAATATTAGAGGGTTTCCATGTTGTAACCCTCATTGGTTTCTGATTGGAAGGAACTGGGAGTTCGGGATGCAACGGTGTTTTGGGCTTGAAAACAAGAAAGAGACACCTTTGTGACTATAGTTCTTGGCTTATTTTCTCTGTCAATGACCATCCTCTAGATAGTCTCTCAGGCTCACACTTATATACAGGTAAAGAAAACTGTCGCTGGAACCAACACTGACAATCGCAATGCTAGATGCCCAGGAACTGGTCGTCATACAGTTTGTGTTTTACGTTCTAGTGGATGCTGCCAAATGGCAGTGACACATGGAAGGAGTGCTTAGGTTTATGAGGGGGAAATGCATGCCTTGACTGATCAAAACCTTTGGTAATTAGGAGTATATTTCACTCAGGAAAACTGTCATCTTCTTGGGCATACAGTTATAATTTCGGACAAAAAGCCCGAAAGGTGTAGGCAGATTGGAGCTGAGAGCGGGACTGGCGACTGGCGACTGGGCGGGCGACCATGCGCCCGACCGCGGTTGCGTCGTCCAGCACCGGCGATCGCCGGCGGGTCGGCGGATGTTTCTGGGCGCTCGCTGAGTCCGACGACGAAGATGCGGATGATGATGGGAAGGCAGCGCCGGTGGAGTCGCCGCCATCTCCCTCTCCTTCGGATCTTATTTGTGAGTTTTTCCATTCAGGTTACAGCGAAGAGGAGGTGGCTACTACGATCGATCGGGTTCTACCACCGGACGATCCGGCACGTATCGGTCTTCACGTGGGCGAGAAGATCGAGATGATCCGGCGCGTTGTTCATCGGAAGACGGCGGCGTCGGTGATCCGGCCTTGGAAAGGACCCATTCCTAAGGTGAGTCTTCCAAATCTTACATTATTTGATATGATTAGATCGGAGTCTTGGATTACGGTGAAGAAGCGGAAGAATGCGAGGCGGCGCGCCGGTCGGCAGGCGTCGGCGGCGCCTGTCATGGCTGCGGCGGCGACCGAGATCTCGACCGCGAGGTCGATTCGTTTGAATCAGCTGCTGGGTGCGGCTAGGCCGGTTCGGACGGATTTGAGCCCGCGAGAAGTTGGGTCGGAGTCAGATGGGTATGAGGCCCATGCTGCTCCAGGACGCTCTTCTGCCCGTATCGATATCGATACCCCATGCACGTACGAGGGCGAGCGTGAATCATGTCGTGCGCCGTCGCCCCGTCGCTCTAGGGTTCGCAAGCTCGAGTTGCGAGGTTTCCCGGTTTGTGGGGCTCGTCGGGCAAGGAGGATCCCTCCGCTCCGTGCTATGGCCGGCCGTGGGGCAGCTCCGCCGCCTGCTGTGAAAACCACCGGTGCAGTGGGAAGGGGCAGGGCGGCTCCGCCGCCAGCGGCGGGGGCTGGGCGAGGTGCCCTGGCGCCGCCCGGGCAGAGACCGCCGGCGGGAGGTGGAGGGGCGCTAGGCCATCTGGGCCGGGGCGCTACTCACCAGGGCGTCCGGCCACCGGGGCAGCAGCCCCCTGCTGCTGGGCGGGGCGGGCCGAGGCCGCCAGCGCCGGGAGCGGCGCCCGGAGCTCTACCGGCAGCGGGTCGTGCTGGCATGCGGCCGCCTGCGCCGGGCGTGGCCGGAGTGGCTCCGGCTGGTCGCGGTGGTACTGCCCTTGGGGTGGTGCAGACTCCTTCTGGTGGTCCGCCTCGCGCCGCACCTCCGCCCCACTACGTCGCAAGGCCGGCTCAGAACCGCGCGGGTCCAACACAGACAAGGCTGAATTCTAGCAACAGAGAGCCCAATGATCCGCCCCGAGGCCAGTGGGGGGATGATGGGTATGATGCGTATGGTGATGGTCAGCATCGAGGATCCTCTTCCATGGGAGGAGGTCGTGGATATGCCTGGCAAAGTGAGGGTCTGCTGAGAGACCGTTTCTCGGCCCGGCAGGTGGTTTTGTCGAGGGGGCCTCCGGCCCGGATCACCGTCAAAGAGGAGGATTTTGTGGCCATCGCGGTGGTCGGGGTGGGGGCCGTGGGATATTTCGCCGATCGCCCCCGCCCAGGGCAGTTGATCCTGCGGCGTCTGCAGTGGAGTCCGACCATACTTCCACTGAGCTTCCTACCCAGGCGATGGAGGTGGTGAATGCCTTGGCCAGTGTTGAGGTTCCTGAGGCTGGGACGGTGGCTGAGGTTACCGACAGGTCTGATGTCGAGAGGGCGTCCAAATATGCCGTAAGAAGGAGAGGATGCTTTGTTACCGTTGTGGTGAGAAGGGCCACTTCATTGCTGAGTGCGTGGCCGAGTTGTGTGAGTTGTGTGGCAAGCCTGCACATAACTCGGGGGAGTGCCCGTTGTTGCGTGACCTGCCTCCGTCACTAACTATATAGGAGTCTATTGTGCTGAGCTCATGTTTTTTGAGTCCCCGACTGCGAGAGAGGTCCCGGAGGAAACCCCAAGCTTGACCACCGGGATTGTGAAAGCGACCCAGGGCGAGGTGACTGAGGCACATATTGTGAGGAGGCTTCAGGAGCTGGCTCCCGGGGATTTTAGATGGGAATTGGTGCTTCTCGAGGACAGGGTTTTTAAGGTTGATTTCCCAACTGTGGATGATTTGCAGAGATTGTTGAGCTTTGGCTTGTGTAGAGTACCCGGTACTAAGTGTATCCTGAAGTTTCACGAGTGGAAGCAGGTAGAGCCTAAGGGAAAGCCGCTTACGCAGGTCTGGTTGCGGTTTATAGGGGCTCCATCTAAGCCTCTGCAGGATGCTTGAGTGGTGGCTAGTATGGGCATCATGGTTGGGAAGACAGAAAGAGTGGATATGGCTTTTACACGTGCCCATGGGGTGGCTCGGCTTTTAGTGAGTGTTCTGGATATTGAGTTCGTGCCTGATAAGGTAAACTGGACCTATTGGGGAGAGGTGTTCCCGCTAGAGATCGAGTTTGAGGACACTGATCTATTTGCTGATGCGGTTAATGGTAACGATGTTGACATGCACGACAGTGATGGCAATGTGGGGGCCAAGGGGGCACCGTCAGATGAGCCCACGCGTGAGGGGTCTAACGGTTCTCACCCAGCTACTCGGTTGCCTGGGGATGGGACTAGGGTTGAGCCCGCAGCATCACCAATGGTGCCCATGACTTCGCTGCGTTTTGGGTCCTTTGAGCCAGCCTCGGCACCTCCCAGACTCTGGAGTGACCGGGTAGAGTCTGATGATATTCTTGAGCACACGCTCCCTCTGTTGGAGTTTGAGGGGGATGCTGGATATTTGGCTGGACGGTCGGCAAGGACTTTGGTTGGAGCTACGGAGGGGAGGCCGGAGGGTGCTTCTCGTGTCTTGGCGTCTCACGTGGACGCGACTCCGGTGTCGGCGACTGCGGGCGAGATGGGGCGTGGGGAAGGGGGTTCGGGGCAGGTGGCCTCGCCTTCTCCCCTCCCTATGCCGATCTCGGTGGCGTCAGTGACGCCGGCCCCGAGGGGGTCGGCCTGTGCTGGGAGAGGAAGCTCGAGGCAGGCGGCCTCGGCTCCTGCTACTCCGGTGGTGGCGGTGACTCCCGCGGCAGCAGCTGCGTTGGGGGGGAGCTGGGGAAGGAGGCCCTGGCCCCTCCTTCTTCCCCGACGGTCAGGAGGACCGTTTCTCCTTCGCCGATAGCTCATCCGTCTGAGCCGGCGGGTGGGGTGGGAGGAGGGCGCGGGCAGGCGGCCCCCATCATCCCCTCTTCGCTCGTACCCATGGCCGGGGTCCCCGGTGTGGGGCACCTGTCTGAGGGGCTCGGGAGCCCGCAGACGCCTTCTCTGGTAACCTTGGTAGACCTTTTGAGGGACTCAGTGCCAGGTTTTACTAGGGAGGAGGTTGTCGCGTTTGGCGGGATCCCGGACCCTATCTCGGCGGGGAGACGGATGAGTGCTCGCATCCTCGACATCCCGGAGGTGGATGATATGCAGCAGCGGTGCGCTGTGAGGGCGGCCAAGCTTCAGGAGGCTGCATTATCTTCTGGTATGTCCGTCAACTTCTCTAATTCCTTATTGCATTTTTCTAATGAGGAGATTATAAATAATGCAAACCAAATAGGGGTTTCACTAGGTGCTATGGATAGTGAGATTACCAATTCGGTGAATGATCTATTAGATTTGGAGGCAGAACATGCCTTAGAGACTATTCGTAATCTTGCAGCAGTTAAACCAATGAATGATGATGAGATTGATGCGTTAGGGGTTAGAGTGCTCGATAATCTGTGTGCGGATCTAGCACCCCCCAATCATGACTCTGAGGAAGATGATGTACCCCTAGAGAATGATGCTAGTAGTATATGTGAACCCGGTTATGAGGACCGGGCAACAGAGCCTAGTAAACCAAAGCGTAAGTGGAAACGGAAGATCTATCCCGATTCCGCAGTTTGTAGGAGTGCTAGGATTCGAACCACTAAAAAATTCCATGATGAAATATGAGAGGAATCTTTTGGAATAGCAGAGGTCTGAAGGACTTGGCTAAAAGAAGATTCCTAGCTGAGGCAGCTTTAGAGCAGAGGTTAGATTTTGTTGCTCTATCGGAGACTGGTAGAGATAACTTTGCGCCCCAGTTTCTTTCTTCTCTTGTGGGTGGTATTGATTTCGATTGGCATTGCCTCCCTCCGCGAGGTAGATCGGGTGGTATCTTACTCGGTGTGAGATGCGATTCGCTTGAAGTCCGAAGTGTAGTGATGGGCGACTTCATGGTGAAGTTTCAAGTCAGGTCTAGGATAGATGGTTTTAACTGGGCTTTGGTGGCGGTTTATGGTGCCGCACAGACCGAGCTTAAAGCGGAGTTTCTGGCGGACCTTGTTCGAATTTGTGGGTCAGAACAACTTCCAATTTTAGTTGGAGGTGATTTCAATATCATCAGGAGGAGAGAGGAGAAGAACAATGATAACTTTGACGGCAGATGGTCGTTTATGTTCAATACCATTATTGAAAGCTTGGATCTGAGAGAGATAGAGCTTTCTGGTAGAAAGTTTACCTGGGCTAATGCTCTGCCGAACCCAACCTATGAAAAACTTGATCGAGTTCTTGCGAGTGTGGAGTGGGAACAAAAGTTCCCTCTGGTTACGGTGCAAGCTCTTTCGAGGGGAATATCCGATCACACACCCTTGTTCATGGACTCAGGGGAGACGAACCACGTGGGTAACAAGAACACCTTCTCTTTCGAGATGTCATGGTTCGAACGTGAGGGGTTCTTGGACTTGATTGCCAGCGAATGGGAGAGAGGTGCAGGAGGCAAGACTGCGATCGAGCGTTGGCAGAATAAGATTAGGCATTTGAGAAGTTTCTTATGGGGTTGGGCTAAGCACCTCAGTGGTGTGTATAAGATTGAAAAGGATAGACTCCTTACTCTTATACAGGCCCTGGACATAAAGGCCGAATCCGCTATTTTACTGCCAGCTGAGCTTCAGGTTAAAAATGAGGCGGAGAAGAGGTTGAAAGAACTGCTCAGTGAAGAAGAATTGAAGTGGGCTTTGCGTGCTAAAGTCCGCAAAGTGGTCCAAGGGGACGCGAATACTCAATTCTTCCATTTGATAGCTAATGGTAAGCACAGAAAGAAGCGTATCTTTCAGCTTGAGTAAGACGAGGGCACTATTTTAGATCAGGATAACCTAAAAACATATATTACCGACTATTATAAGCAGTTATTTGGACCTCCGGAGGATAATTGTGTGTCCCTCGATGAGTCCAGGATTGAGGATGTGCCTCAGCTATCGGCTGCCGAAAATGATATTCTGGTTGCCCCGTTTTCAGAAAAGGAGGCGTTTGATGCTATTGCACAGATGAAAAATAATAAGGCTCCCGGACCGGATGGATTCCCGGCAGAGTTCTATAAAAAGTGCTGGCACATTATTAAGGGGGATTTACTACCTATGTTCCATGATCTGTTCTCTGGACAGCTTCAATTATTTCACTTGAATTTTGGGACTATCACACTGCTTCCTAAGAAAACGGATGCTGTGAGAATTGAGCAATTCAGGCCGATCTGCCTCCTCAATGTTAGTTTCAAAATTTTCACCAAGGTCGGGACTAACAGGCTCACATAGATTGCGCATTCTGTGGTACAACAGTCCCAAACCGCTTTCATGCCGGACAGAAATATCCTTGAAGGGATGGTCGTCCTGCATGAAACACTCCATGAAATCCATTCCAAAAAATTAGATGGAGTAATTTTTAAGGTGGATTTCGAGAAAGCGTACGATAAGGTCAAATGGCCATTCCTCCAACAGTCATTGCGTATGAAAGGTTTTGATGAAGCCTGGCGCCGACAGGTTGAATCATTTACGCAAAAAGGTAGTGTGGGAATTAAAGTTAATGATGACATAGGTCATTACTTCCAGACACATAAAGGCCTGAGACAAGGAGATCCGATGTCCCCTATCTTGTTTAACATTGTGGTGGATATGTTAGCAATTTTGATAGGAAGGGCTAAGGAAAATGGTCAAGTAAGTGGATTGGTACCTCATCTTATTGATGGAGGTGTATCCATCCTTCAATACGCTGATGATACTATCATATTTATGGAGCATGATTTTGCCAAGGCGAGAAATATGAAGCTTGTGTTATGCCTATTTGAACAATTGACCGGGTTAAAGATTAACTTTCATAAGAGCGAGCTGTTCTGTTTTGGTAGAGCCAAAGACGAACAGGAGGCTTATAGGCAATTGTTTGGGTGTGAGTTGGGAGAGTTACCCTTCTCTTACCTGGGTATTCCAATCCACCATCGTAGGCTGACAAACAGAGAGTGGAAGTGCATCGAGGACCGATTTGAGAAGAAAATGAGTTGCTGGAAGGGTAAGCTCATGTCATACGGAGGCCGATTAATCCTGATTAACTCGGTGCTCATGAGTATGCCTATGTTTCTCCTATCGTTCTTTGAGGTCCCAGTTGGTGTTAGAAAGAGACTGGACTTCTATCAATCGCGTTTCTTTTGGCAGGGTGCTGAGCTTAAAAGAAAATATCGGCTTGCTAAATGGGATATCATCTGTAGACCGAAAGACCAAGGGGTCTAGGTATTGAGAATCTAGAAGTTAAGAATAAATGCCTTCTTAGCAAGTGGCTGTGGAAGCTCTCATCGGAGAATGATGCCATGTGGGCTCAAATCCTTCGCAGCAAGTACCTCCAAACAAAAACTTTGTACCAGGTTACAGTCAGGCCGACCGATTCACCTTTCTGGAAAGGCCTGATGAAAGTCAAACAGTCCTTGTTTAATAGGATGAAGTTTGTTATTGGAAACGGCACGAGTACACGTTTCTGGGAGGATACTTGGCTCGGCGAGACACCCTTGGCCATCCAATATCCGTCATTGTACCGCATTGTTCAACGACGTGAGGTGTTCGTCGCATCGGTATTTCAATCTATCCCCCTTAATATTCAGTTCCGACGAACGCTAGCGGGCAATCGTTGGGAAGAATGGCTCCGTCTAGTTAGGAGACTGATGGAGGTCCAGCTTTCACAACAACCCGATGAATTACGCTGGAAATTGACTAAGTCTGGAGTATTCACTGTTAAATCAATGTATATTGATGTTATTAATTCGAACTCCATTCCTACATCCAAGCATGTTTGGGATGTCAAAGTTCCTTTGAAAATAAAAGTGTTTATGTGGTTTGTCCATAAACAAGTTATTTTAACCAAGGACAACTTGATAAAGCGTAATTGGACAGGGCCTACTAGGTGTAGTTTCTGTGATCGGGATGAGACTATCAAACACCTCTTTTTTGATTGCCCGTTGGCCAAAGTACTTTGGCAGACGGTCCACATTGCTTTTAATATCAATCCACCGAATTCTGTTAACGCGTTATTTGGGACATGTCTTAATGGGATTGAGCCTGACTTAGCGAGACACATTCGGGTTGGAGCTTGTGCTTTGCTGTGGACTATCTGGACTTGCAGAAATGATTTGGTTTTTAACAGAATATCATGTATCCATTTTTTGCAGGTTATATTCCGAACTACGGCACTAATCCGTTCGTGGTCGCTACTCACCCAGACGGAGGCCAGGGAGCATTTGGTTACTGGGTCTTTCCGCTGAGAGATGGTAACTCGGGATATCTTCAACCGGTTTGGATGGCGGTCATGTAATAGGATAGGCATTTAGTTTACCTATCTAGTTTTAGCCAGCCGGTTGTGGCGTCTTTTCATGGCTAGTTGGTGTTTCTAGCCCTTATTGGCTCTGTGTGAGCTTTCTTTGCTTTTTTATTACTTTTGAAGACCTTTGGAACCATGTTGGCACTACTTTATTTGATTAATAAGATGACCGTATGCATCTTTCTGATGCAGAGGCCGGGGAATCCCCCTTTTCCAAAAAAATATGCAAAAATTTGCATATGTAGGAACTCACAGCACAATTTTGGAATAAGATGAGAAAAAACTGTAAACTAACATAACAGTAAACAAAATCGCAAGGGCAGCCTAGATATTTCAGTCTAGTCATAATTCAAGTAGGAGAATGGTCACACAGAACTCAATCGAAACAAGAACTAAAAATACACTGGAGGGTCATGTTATTCTCCTCCCCTAGAGAAATCCTCTTCCCTTACTGAAGTGAAATAAAATGGAAGAATAATAAACGTACAAGAGATAGGCATCTCCAATCTTTAACATGTGCAGAAGAACAAGGCGATATCAATATTCAGAATCGATGGATAACAAGTTGTCCATAAAAGATAAATGTACTTGAAACAAGAGATAAGCATCTCCAATCTTAAACCAAAAATAAAGAGGTGAAAATCCAACCAATTTCAAACATAGATAATATACCCTCACAGTTACCCCACACCAAGAGCTAACAGGTGACCATAATGATTAGCACTAGATGCAGCCGATATATCAAATGACTAGACTCATTCATACTAGTAAGCATTAGCTACTGGAAGGTGTTGCTAGGTGTTGCATATTCTCCATGGCTAAATTTATGAAGACAATATAGTCCCAGCAAGGTCAGTGACCATCTGACGGCCATTCCGCAAAACATGGAACATAAGGTACAGCACCATCGAATGTTTCGTAAGTGCCGATAACATGCCTTGGTTCGGTTTTTTCATCTGATTTTTTGTCCGATTCTTTCATGAAAAAAATGTTCATCAAAACCCAGTAACATGGGATCTAGTTTTGAAGGTCTCGATGTAAGAAATCCAACAGTGAAAACGGTTCAAGATTTGGACGTACGATTAAGAAACAAATCCATGAAAAAAGAGAAAACCTCATATTAGGTAACCTGGCGAGGTGTAAGTGATCTTTGGAAGCAGTGTTGATGTCTACTACACAACCTTTTTCTTGTAGATGTTGTTGGGCCTCCAAGTGTAGAGGTTTGTAGGACAGTAGCAAATTTCCATCAAGTGGATGACCTAAGATTTATCAATCCGTGGGAGGCGTAGGATGAAGATGGTCTCTCTCAAACAACCCTGCAACCAAATAGCAAAGAGTCTTTTGTGTCTCCAACACACCCAATACAATGGTAAATTGTATAGGTGCACTAGTTTGGCGAAGAGATGGTGATACAAGTGCAATATGAATGGTAGATATAGGTTTTTGTAATCTGAAAATATAAAAACAGTAAGGTAACTAATGATAAAAATTAGCACAAATGGTATTGAAATGCTTCGAAACAAGGCCTAGGGTTCATACTTTCACTAGTGCAAGTTCTCTCAACAAGGATAACATAATTAGATTATATAACAATCCCTCAACATGCAAAAAAAAGTCACTCCAAAGTCACTAATAACGGAGAACAAACGAAGAGATTATTGTAGGGTACGAAACCACCTCAAAGTTATTCTTTCCGATCAATCTATTCAAGAGTCCGTAGTAAAATAACACGAAGCTATTCTTTCCATTCGATCAATCCTAGAGTTCGTACTAGAATAACACCTTAAGACACAAATAAACCAAAACCCTAATGTCACCTAGATACTCCAATGTCACCTCAAGTATCCAGGGGTATGATTATACGATATGCATCACACAATCTCAGATTCATCTATTCAACCAACACAAAGAACTTCAAAGAGTGCCCCAAAGTTTCTACCGGAGAGTCAAGACGAAAACGTGTGCCAACCCCTATACATAAGTTCACAAGGTCACTGAACCCGCAAGTTGATCACCAAAACATACATCAAGTAGATCATGTGAATATCCCATTGTCACCACAGATAAGCACATGCAAGACATACATAAAGTGTTCTCAAATTCTTAAAGACTCGGTCCGATAAGATAACTTCAAAGGGAAAACTCAATCCGTTATAAGAGATAGAGGGGGAGAAACATCATAAGATCCAACTATAATAGCAAAGCTCGCGATACATCAAGATCGTGCCAAATCAAGAACACGAGAGAGAGAGAGAGAGAGAGAGAGAGAGAGAGATCAAACACATAGCTACTGGTACATACCCTTAGCCCCGAGGGTGAACTACTCCCTCCTCATCATGGAGAGCGCCGGGATGATGAAGATGGCCACCGGTGATGGATCTCCCTCTCGCAGGGTGCCGAAACAGGGTCCCGATTGGTTTTTGGTGGCTACAAAGGCTTGCAGCGGCGGAACTCCTGATCTAGGTTATGTTCTGGAAATTTGAGGATAAATAAGAGGTGTTGGCGTCGGGAACAAGTCAGGGGGGTCCACGAGGCAGCCACGAGGTAGGGGCGCGCCCAGGGGGTAGGGCGTGCCCTCCACCATCGTGGTGGCCTCGGGACTCTTCTGGTCCATCTCCGATGCTCCGTGGGCTTCTTCTGGTCCAAAAACAATATCCGCGAATTTTTAGGTCAATTGGACTCCGTTTGGTATTCCTTTTCTGCGATACTCAAAAATAAGAAGAAAAAAAAACAAAAACTGGCACTGAGCTCTAGGTTAACAGATTAGTCCCAAAAATCATATAAAATATCATATAAATGCATATAAAACATCCTAGATGGATAATATAATAGCATGGAACAATTAAAAATTATAGATACGTTGAAGACGTATCAAGTGCTCCTCAATTAATGATTTCGTCTAATGGATGCCTTTAGCGTCGATTCATGGTTCCGACGCCCACATAAAAAGTTGATTGATCCGGCCCATTAAGCACGAGCGCTTGATCGTTGCTCCTCCTCACTCACTCGGGTCACTCGTTGCTCGATCCCATGTCACCAATTGCCACACCTAAAAAAAAGGTCGCTAGTTTTTTTTTTTTTGAGCAATCAAAGACAGTAGGAGAGGATCCAACTGACATATATTAGCCATTTTTAAGTTATCATGTTACGGTTTGTCCACAAGCGAAGGTTCGTGTTCTCTAAGGCCTCCCCCCCCCCCTCCCCCAACCAATGGGTGGTGACGGGTATAGTCCTCAAAAAGAGATCGTTAGTTGCTGTTTCATAAAGAAAAGATAGTTACTCTCTCTGTTTCATAGTGTAAGATGCTTTGACACAACAGAGTAGTAGTTGACTGTTCACCGTAATCATGCACAACTGACCAGGTTGTTGGCTATTAACTTTTACAAAAAAGTTCACGAAATGTTAAAAAAATCTTAAATTCAAAAAATATTTAGAAAAATAAAAAAAACATCACTTTATTTATTTATTTTGCCTAGGTTGTCCATTGCATTTCTCAAGGCTTACAAGGCAAATGGCTCTGGTTATTTTGTTTTCCTAGAATGCTTTGGCTTAGTAAAGCAAGACGCCCATGCTCTTTAATTCCTTATTAGGAGATGTCAAAATAGTTTCATCTCTGTTTTGATGTTTGTTAACTGGATCAATACTACTATGTTATTTCTCTGCCTAAGATATAAGTTTCCTCTTAATTATGGACAATATTAGAGGGTTCCATGTTGTAACCCTCATTGGTTTCTGATTGGAAGGAACTGGGAGTTCGGGATGCAACGGCGTTTTGGGCTTGAAAACAAGAAAGAGACACCTTGGTGACTATAGTTCTTGCCTTATTTTCTCTGTCAGTGACCATCCTCTAGAGTCTAGATAGTCTCTCAGGCTCACGCTTATATACAGGTAAAGAAAACTGTCGCTGGAACCAACACTGACAATCGCAATGCTAGATGCCCAGGAACTGGTCGTCATACAGTTTGTGTTTTACGTTCTAGTGGATGCTGCCAAATGGCAGTGACACATGGAAGGAGTGTTTAGGTTTATGAGGGGAAAATGCACTGATAAAAACCTTTGGTAATTATATTTCACTGAGGAAAAATGTCATCTTGGACAAACAGTTATAATCTTGGACAATATGTAAACAATTCAATTTGCATATTTAGGAACTCACTGCACAATTTTGGAACAAGATGAGAAAAATCTGTAAACTAACATCACAGTAAACAAAATCGCAAGATGCTCAAAAATAGATTTACTCTGACAGCATAGTCAGAATTCAAGTAGGAGAATGGTCACACAGAGCTCAGTCGAAACAAGAACTAAAAATACACTGGAGGGTCATGTTATTCTCCTCCCCTCGAAAAATCCTCTTCCCCTAATGAAGTGAAATAAAATGGAAGAATAATAAACGTACAAGAGATAGGCATCTCCAGTCTTTAACATGTGCATATGTAAGAACAAGGCGATATCAATATTCAGAACTGATGGATAACAAGTTGTCCATAAAAGATAAATGTACTTGCAACAAGAGATAAGCATCTCCAGTCTTAAACGAAAAATAAAGAGGTGAAAATCCAACCAATTTCAAACATAGATAATATACCCTCACAGTTACCCCACACCAAGAGCTAACAGGTGACCATAATGATTAGCACTAGATGCAGCCGATACATCAAATACCTAGACTCATTCATACAAGTGAGCATTAGCTACTGGAAGGTGTTGCTAGGTGTTGCATATTCTCCATGGCTAAATTTATGAAGACAATATAGTTCCAGCAAGGTCAGTGACCATCTGACGGCCATTCCGCAAAACATGGAACATAAGGTACAGCACCATCGAATGTTTGGTAAGTGCCAATAACATGCACTTTCTTGCTGTCCATATCATATGAGATAGCCTTCCCCCTCCGGTCAGCAAGGAAAATCAAATCACAATCTGGATGAATTGCTAAGGGCTCCACATATTTGCAACAATTCCTTCCAAACAGTTCTGAAATGTTAACAGTATCCTTCAAGGCCCACTTTGCACCACCATAATCCTCAAGAGCCCAAACTGAAAGTTGGCAAACATCAATATTATCATTTATAGACAAAGCATGCAATCGTCCCTGAGACTGTCCAATGAACGGATAATCAGAGCTGTCTCGCATGTTGCCTGGAATATCAATTTGCCCCCAAACCTTCCCCTCTGTGTCTACTGTGACTATTGAATATTCAGTGGTCATCAAATGCAAAGTACCATTCAGGAAGACAGGAAGACCAACAGGAGCCTCATCAGTCCAACCAGTCTCCACCGTAGTCCATCGTCCAGTGTCTGATGAGTAGATTGCCACTTCTGTGAAATCCCAAGTGTGTGTGAGTACCACGAAACGGGAGGGGACAGCTGGATCGAAACACAAATATTCTTCGACTTCTTCTTCGTCTTCGTCTTGCAATTGTATAGGATTAGGAGGCAGCTCGGCCCACTTCTTGGTCGCAGGATTGCACACGACAAGACTGTACTCATATTCCTCAACATAACGTGATTCCCAGTATTTGCAGAGAACAAGGCCACCGCAGCACTGCTGGGGCATGAGAAGTGTAAAGCTCTCACGCAAGAAAGAGAGAGAAGGGTCGACCAGGGGCTGGCCTCTTCCAGACAAGTTAATGAAACAGGGGCCGATGCCATAGTTGCGGAGGAAGAAATCTACCATGGTCTTGGGTGACCTCTTGCGGATGTCAGGGTCAGAGCAGAGGGCAAGCCACGGCTTGGACACACACTTGAAGCGGCACAGTGACTTGTAGGGCACCCGGGACAGGATCTCGACAAGGGGGCCCTCAGGAAGGCTCCCAGCAGGGTGTTTCTCGTGCTCCTGCTCCTGCTCGTGCTTCTTCTTCTTCTTCTTCTACAAATAATAGAGAAGGACGTTTAGATTCCTGATTCCCTTTACAGAAAAAGGCTTTCGCCCTGCTTTATATATATAGCAACAACCAACATACCAATCGATACAAACCACAACACAACATACTCACACCCACACTCACCCAAGGCCAGATACATAGGTGCCAAAGACCTTCAACAACAACACCCCACACAACTCGAAGTAGACTACAGATCGACAGTGAGCATCAGTAAGGAGCCGCCGGAGTCCTTCCCGGAGAAACCGTGAAGAGGTGAAGTTGAATGTCGACGAACCGTGAGCTCCAAGACGGTGCCCACCGAAGCGCCGCCACCACCCAATCCAGTGATCCAGATTTTCATCCGGAGCACGACGAAGGGAAAGGAGTAACCACAAGGGAGACTTCAGGAAGATGACGACGTCCATGGGCGCCGCCTCCATCGGCCTAGCCAAAGCCAGACATGGTTTTCACCCTGGCAAGCATACTCTACCTACACCGCACAGAACGTCAAAACACCAACCACCACGCCGCCCACGCGGCCATGGACGCTAGTCGCCTGCACCTAAGCCGCGAGCTCAGCCCACCAGCACCGCAGCTCCCACCACCCGGGCCGCCGCCCGGGGAACAAGACACCCCATAGGCCCTCCATGGCTGCGAACAATGTGCCGATTGGCAATCTCCGACCACCGACAAAGCCGCCAGCGACTAGAACAACCAGATCAATCGGGAAGCCACCAGATCGAAGAAGAGGTGTCGATGACCGGCACCCCTGCCGGTGACGGGTGGCCCGACCGCATCGGCGCCACCCACCACTCCCACCACCTCTCCTATACGTCACCCTCCTGCGACACCCAACCTCGACTCCCGGCCTGGATCTGCATCTAGTAGGGACCGGCCACACGCCCAGCGACGTGAGGTGCCCGAACGGCCACACCCTGTTGCCGCGAGAGGACCCAGGGACCTCCACAAGAGTAGCTCGCCAACGGCCAGATGCCGGAGCATTTCCCGCAGCCGCCGCGAACCGACCCGCACCACCACCATGGACGGCCACCACGTCATTGCAGCCTACACCCACGCAGTTGCCAACATGGCTGCTGCCAACACCCCGCGCCGCACACCGACGCCTAGGGGTCAGATCCGAGAGGATCTGACCGGAGACCACGAAGGCGCCCACCCCCCGATCTGGAACCACCCGGCCCCCGCTAGGCCCTGCGCGACACCAGCACAGCCGCACCACCAACCCTCCCACGGCGCCCCTGCAGCTCCGCCGCATCCACCCACCACCACGCCACCGCCTCACTCCGCCATGACCTAGATCCGAGGGATGTGCCCCCGCGCCCTTGGGTGCCCGCACCACCCAATCAGCCGACAGGGCTTCACCCGGCGGCTTCCTCGAGCGGCGACAAAAGGGGAGGATAGGAGGTATGGCGATCCTGCCGGATTTGGGGCTCCGTCCGAGTCGCCCAAGCAGGTTCCCTTTCATGAATCAAAGATTGGAACAAGAAACAGGCGGTAGAGCAAACCTCAGAAGCTACCGGAACAATGAGGGGAGGCGGCGGCATAGGATAGGACGGAGCGCCCTCGTCACGGCGACCGGTCGCCAATGGATGGTCCTGCTCCGTGCAGCCATGCTCGCCTCCTCCTTCTCCTGGCGGCATCGACTCCTTGGCTTGGGGATCAGTGCCTCGAACTCTAGGGTTTGGGAAGGGGAAAAGTGCGTGAAATTCTTGCTTATAGAAATAAATGTAGGGAAAAATAAATTACTTTCCTCCAATTTGTTGCGAGTTAGATTGTATGACGGTCAAATAGAAGAGAAAGAATTACCATAGTTCTTTTCCCAGATTTCATTGTACTTATAACATACTCTTTTCAGTTGACTGATAATGCTTCCGCTTTTTCCAAAAAGGAGAAAGTTAAAAAAAGTAGGAATTGATTACGACTGATAAGCAATGATGATGATTGATTAGCATTACAGCTACATGTTTTGAATCCAGGCCTTGGACAATAATTTGGTCCATTGCAATTCCTGAAAAACGACACGATCATTAATATTTTTGTGAACACTTGTATTTACAAACCATGCTTACTCATAAGAATGTGATACGGGTGGCTGAATAAAGGGAAATGGATAGAAGCTAAGTAAATTCTACTCCCTCCGTTTCTAAATATAAGACCTTTTAGAGATTTCAATACGGACGTATACAGACATATTTTAGAGTATAGACTCACTCATTTTGCTCCGTATGTAGTTCATGTTGAAATCTCTAAAAGGTCTTATAATTATGAACGGAGGGAGTATATCTGGTAGGAACCGGATCCCTACCAGGGCATGGTCTCAGGTTGTAGGGTGGAAGGAGGGATGGCGTTGAGAAAGGCGTGGCCGCCGGCGCTGGGGCGCCGTCGTTGCGTGCACGCGCGCGAGAGAGAGAGCGCGCAGGGGGTTAGGTCTCCCGGCTCCCTAAGGAAGCTGAGCAAATATGATTGCTTCTTGCTTAATCCCAAAACGGGTCCTTACATGAGTTTATATAATCCTGCTAATAAGATAACTGGGCCAAGCCCCTAATAACGATAAGATAAACTGGGCCACAACTAACTGGGCTAAGCCCCTAATATGCCGGTCATAACATCTCTCCCCGCCTGCACAAACAACTCGTCCTCGAGCTGGAAGGCGGGGAAGATCAACGGTCGCCAAACACCTCTGCGTCAACTGGGGCAGGCTGGTTGCCGAGCCCGGCGGCGGTGGGGTCCTCCTCAATGTAGTCTGCAACCTCCAGGTAGAAGAGTCGTGGGCAGACGTGGCCCGGTACGTAGGGCTCGTCGCAGTTGAAGCACAAACCTTGGCGGCGACGCTCGAGTTGCTCGGTCGAGGTGAGCCGGCGGAACTGCCGTGCCGCAGCCACGGCGACGGGCGCTGCGGAAGCCTGGGCAAGCCAACCCTGCGCGGGAACTTCCGGCCAGGGTGGCGGCCCAGCGGCCCGGGGCGGTGGCGCCTGCTGGATGGCCACTGCGCGACGCTCGAACGCGCAGGCGTAGTACATGGCCGTCTGAAGGTCCTGTGGCCCACGCATCTCCACTTCCACGCGGATGTGGTCCTGTAGGCCGCCGACGAAGAGCTCAGCCCGCTGACGAGCCGAAACTCCGGGGGCGTGGCACGCCAATGTCTGGAAGCGGTCGGCGAAGTCTTGCACCAAGGTGAGGAACCTAAGACGCCCAAGCTCCGCTAGACGGCTCCCGCGTATAGGCGGACCGAAGCGCAAGAGGCACAAATCGCGGAAGCGCTCCCATGGTGGCATGCCACCCTCGTCCTGTTCGAGGGCGTAGAACCACGTCTGTGCGGCTCCTCGGAGATGATACGAGGTGATCCAGGTACGGTCGGACGCGAGCGTGTGCTGTCCCCTGAAAAATTGGTCGCATTGGTTGAGCCAATTCAAGGGGTTGACGGTGCCGTCGTAGGTCGCCAACTCCAGCTTGGAGAATCTCGGCGGCGTCTGGACATGGACGACGGGCGGGTGCGCCTCGTCAGCACGGAGCAGCGAGGATGACGGGGCCGAGTAGGCGGGCATCAGGGTGTCGCCTTGGAACAGGGGCCCATCGACGCTGGCGAAGGGCTCGGCAGAGCCCGAGGACCCGCCAAACTGCATGGCCTGGTGCGTCATCGGCTGGGGCAGCACGTGCGGCCCGACCGAGGCCGTCGTGTAGACCGGCTCAAGGGACCCAGCGAGCCAGGCCGGTAAAGGAGACGGCGACGGGGGAAACTGGACCTGGTGGATGGGCACCCCCGGGCCCGTCGTCGGGATTGCCCAGGGCCGCGGTCGCCGGTGGCGGCCGCTGCAGGTGTTGCCCCTGCTGCATGGTGGAGGCGCCGGGGTTCGTCGCTGGTGGCGGCTGCCACGGCAGCTGCTGCATGGCGGCGGCGACGGGGGTCACCAAGGATGGCGGCTGCCACGACTGCTGCTGCGGCGGCGGGGCGGTGGCGAAGGGCACAGGCGGCTGCGGCCCATAGGATCTCACGAGGAACGTGTAGATGCCCGTGACCGCCTGGGTGAGATCTCGGATGACAGCCGTCATCTCCTTCGGGGTGAAGACGACGGGGACGGGCGTGGCGAAGGTGACCGGCACCGGCAAGAGCGGGGTGCTGGCCATGGTGGCCATCGGGGCGGTCGTCGCGGTCGGCAGCGGGAGGGTCGGGGTGGGTGGCGGCGAGGACATGATCGCACCGAAGCACCAAATTGGTAGGAACCGGATCCCTACCAGGGCGTGGTCTCAGGTTGTAGGGTGGAAGGAGGGATCGCGTTGAGAAAGGCGTGGTCGCCGGCGCTGGGGCGCCGTCCTTGCGTGCGCGTGAGAGAGAGAGAGCGCAGGGGCGGCGGCTAGGGTTAGGTCTCCCGGCTCCCTAAGGAAGCCGAGCAAATATGATTGCTTCTTGCCTAATCCCAAAACGGGTCCTTACACGAGTTTATATAATCCTCCTAATAAGATAATTGGGCTAAGCCCCTAATAACAATAAGATAAACTGGGCCACAACTAACTGGGCTAAGCCCCTAATATGCCGGTCATAACAATATCAGTATCAATATATGTTGTTATCCTATGCAAATTCTCCCTAGTACATGCCCGCAGTTATTATAAACAAACAATGTGCTAAACACACTTAAATATATAAATATTTGTAGAAAGGAAACTCATGTTAGTTTAAGCAGCCCATAGTCAGGGTAGAAATGTCTGATGTAAACTAAATGAGTAGGTATGCTTATACAATGGAAAATTTAAATAGTAAAAATTGCATACTGATAATACAAAAGAATCACATTTGCTGTAACAAACCTTATTAAGCCAACATAAAATACACTTAAGAAATTTAGACAACTAAAAATCTTTATATACCATAAAATGGACCATATGGTGGTAAAACATAAATCTACATACCAGCAACATTGGTTGGCAAACCCAACATCCTTCTTAATTGCAATATAAATCAAACAAAATGAACTTTATTCTGTCAATAGTGTCTGAGCCTAAAGAACAACAGTGCACTTCTGAGAACAAATACTGTAATTTAGTAAAAAAATGTCAGAACGTACCAAATTATATAAATTTAGTAACTTTATTCTGGCATCACACACCAAATTATGTCAATCTCCTTATTTTACATACGCCTCTTATTTTGTTGTAGATTAGTAGTCCAGATTAAATTCAAGCCGTTAAAACTTGCGCCCACCAGATAGATGGTTAGATCTTTTTCTTTTTATTCGATGACCATTAAATTTTCTAGGGAGTCTCTAAAAAAATAAATCATAGGGATGCAAACAGTGACGGACCCAGAAACTTCTCGAAAGCTGAGGAAGAACACAAATTAAGGTGCCTAAGATGCTAGTTTTTTCATAAAAATCACCGTATTAATCAACTAACATAAGACATGAGAGATCCTAAATTAGTCCCTGGATACAAATAAAAAATATGATCATTCTACAATTTTTACAGCAAGGTATTAACTTTCATGAAATCCTATGAAAAGAAGAGTGTTAACTGGGAAAGAGGTAGACACTCACTAATACTGAAGCACATTCTCTGTCAAACAAAACACTTCAGCCATCTGAAATTAATATCCTTGAGGCTTAACCGCAGGAACCAACAAATTTAGAAAATTTGAGCCCCATAGCCATCTGTATGCAAAGAGAGAGAATGTGAAATAAGTACTCCCTCTGTCCCAAAATAAGTGTCTTAACTTCAGTGCAACTTTGTACTAAAGTTAGTACAAAATTGAGACGCTTATTTTGGGACGGAGGGAGTAAAATCTAGTGGTTAGTTACAACTTCACTAATTAGTCCCTTCACTTTCATTCTGATACCTTGTGAACCATTTTACGGAAATACATAGAAACAGATCAGGAATAGATAGTGAAAATGATAAGTCTCTTCACAGAAAAATTGAATTCATAGTAATTTTGACGATCATCAGGGTGAACTTCTATATGAGAATAAAAGAGCTACAGCTGCACTACATTCAACACATAATGGATTAACTATTTGCCTAATTCTCAAGACAATATCATGGCCACAGTTCCATATTGGTCCAAACTACCAATCCATACACGTAGAGTTATTTTGCGGAAACTAATCCATGCACATGATTCTGTTTAGCATTCAACAAGGCGTGCAGGTAGGAACCCGATACAATTTTTCCACCTTAACAAAACAACCTGCAAGGTGATCAAAACTACCAATTTTCCACGTCTCTTGCTTTTTATGGGAGCACATATAACAATTTGATTATACCCTTCCAATTATGGTTGTCAGTACTGTCACCCTGACAGCTGCAGAACCAGGGAATAGGAAGCTAAAGGAGGCCGAGAGCGGCACCAAGGGAAATGTTTGAATAACAAGTGGGCCATCTGAGAGTGTCTTGTTCATTTGGGCTTTCAGCCATGTAAGTGTGAGGGCCTGGTGGGCTGAGTGTGTGAAAATGTACGAGCTATATATAAGCTAGACCGTTGGCTGGATTTGGCAGCGACTAAATGAAATAGCTCACATCTCCTCCTACCTCCTATCTCTCTGGTTTCTTCTTCTTCCCCAAGTATCCCCTTCTCGATCCGAAATCTGAGCGAGAAATCCTCAGTAAGGATAAGACAATGGTAGATGATAATTATGAGTATAATCCGTTGATTCCGTTCCACACTGAGCCAAATTACTACAGAAAACTGAAAATGTATGTTATGCCATTTAGCATATATGTACTCAAGACTTGCTACACTCGTATAGTATTACAAAATCTCCACATTCATCTAAATAGAAAATTCCCAAAAAAAAAGATGTTGGCCACAAATTTAATGGACTCTTATGATTACGAAATGACAACCAATGGACTCTCTTTATCTGATAATGTTTCTTCTAAAGAGATGTTAAGACAAATCAAGTCATGCATGGCATATTGATCCAAGCCTAACAATCCATATAGACAGATTCTTTTTCCCGAAACCAATCCATAGTAATTTTTTCCTGTATTGTTATCAATATTCAATAGAGCATTCACCTTCCTACCTGATATGCTACTTGGTTCAGAAAAAAAATCAAGAATCTTTTTTCACCCTAGAATAAAACAACCTCCCAGGTGATCAAAACTAACGAAATTTCATTTATCTTGCATTTTACTGGAGTTTTATATGCCAACTGGATTGGATCCTTCCTAGCATGGTACGTGATAATTATGAGCTTAAGCTGTCCACAGTTGATTTTGAGCCAAATATAAGAGAACAAACATGGCATGTTTCATCACGATAAATACTACAGAAAATTGAAAAACAACCGTTTCTGCCATGTAGCATAGCTGAACTCAAGTATGCTACCCTAGTGCAGTATTGCAAGAGAGAGAGAGAGAGAGAGAGAGAGAGAGAGAGAACACAAGACAGACTCCCCTCCTCCTCCCGTGTCGTCCCCGCGAGCGACCGAGGGGAAACCCTAGGGCGCCGCCGGCCGGGGACCCCTCCCTCCATCTCCTCCCTCGCCGCTGCCCGTTCGCACCGTCGGGCGTAGCCCGTTTGGTGCTGGCGGTGGCGGGGATTCATCTCTCCTTGCTCGGGCGGCGGCGCTGCTCTATCGGGGGGGGGGGGGGCGGTGGCATGGCTACACGGTCCGGCGACGGGGCTGCTGGTTGGTGGTGGTGTCGTGGAGGGCCTTACCGTGGTCGACGCACTCATGGTGGCGGTGGATCTGACGTGGCGGGGTGCAGGTGGTGGCGGGCGAGCTGGATTCCGGCCAGATCCGGCCGGATCTGTCGCTGGGAGCCTGGCAGGTGGCGCGGGACGAGGGAAGGGGCTCATCATGGTCGGAGCTCCGGGTGGGGGCGTCGGTGGTTGCCAGCCAGATCATGGTCCCGGCATGGATGTGGGCTGCCACGGCATGGTGGTGGCTCATGGCGGTGGTCTGGATCATTTCACGGCGGCGGCTGGTCATCTCCGGCGGCGGCCCGTTGGTAAGCGGCCTGGGTTTGCCTTCGATCCCTCTCCTCGTCGTCCGGGCGCTACCTTCGTCGAAGGGTTGGCTCTTTCCAAGCTGCAGTCCATCGTTCGTCTCGCGCCCGGTGCTGCAGGACCGAGCTCATCTCGCACCCGGCAGCAGGACTGAGCTCGTCTCGCACCCGGTGCCGCAGGACGGGTCGATGGAGGCCATTTTGTGCGGCCTATTAGGTCTCGGAGTTGGGAGCCGCTCAAGTTGGTTGGGGTAGCGGCAGGCCTCGAATGAGGTGGTGTCAAGGTCTTGGATGCCGGGGCGGTGGCCCTGGGGATGGTAGCGCGGTGCTCAGGGGCAGAGCCCATGGCTCAGTGCTGCCCGGTGACCATGGCCGTGTGGGCGGCGTGGTTGCGGGGGTGTGGCGTTCGATGGCGGTGACTGTTGGCCGGGGTGAAAACCTGTTCTATCTTCGGACGGACCGGCGGCTGCGAAGCTCGTTCCCTTCTTGAAGGCATCGTCGCGGCTCACATTGCCCATCGTGTCACTCCAGGGGAAACTCTGACCCTCGAGTCGGGCGGTGCCGGCGCTCCAGTGTCGTATCCTTCCTGAAGGCGCCGCCTTGGAGCCCACGGTTCGTCGTATGTGGCTTCATCTCTTTGTGGTGGCGTGTTCACGGTCGAGGGCCCCGGCTGCTCTTGTAGTGCTCGGGGTGGTGTTGCTGCGCTCAGCGCCTATGTATCCTGCCTTGGGTGTGTGCATGTGTTGTGGTGGCATGCGTTTGTACCAGGTGTTGATGATCGTTGCTTTATATATAAAGCGGGGGCGAAAGCCTTTTATGGTAACACATCACAGCCCCGAATATAGAGATACAAATAGAAAGTTGGCACGTAAGAAAAGTATCAATAAGGTAGAAGAAACAGAGTGACATAATGATAGCTGTAATGTATCTATAAATTGATTTGGACTATAGTTCATCTAGAGGAGTCCTACAGAAGAAGCAAGCCAAGGCATACCGAAATTCCGGTAGCTCAGGATGGAAGATTTTTCTTTCGGAGCACTCCTGGACAGTTTTGACAGGTTAATTTCATATGGTTTTCGCATGTAAAAGTTCCAAGTAACTTAACTATTTAAGAAAAGACATGACCATGTGTTGTGTTCTGATATGGGACTGTATGTAGAAGTGGAACTGCTCACAAATAAGAACATGGGCACATGTGGATAGAGATGAATAAATCCTGTGATACAGGGGCATACATGATCAAGTAGAGTTAGCAACAGGTCGGTAGGTCGGTTCATATGTGTTGATGAGGGTCAATGAGTCCACAAATTCTACATGGAAAGATAATCTGGAGCAATGAGTCACAAAAGCACCCAGCCGTCAAGGTGCAGAAGAGGTGAACTTGCATCATACTGGAAAATTTTCTCACCGGAAACAGATATAATTTTATCTTCTGCTGGGAATGAGAACACAATGGGATCGATCCCTCGACGTGGCCACTGACGGAGGCTACAATTGATTCGGAAGCTGCATTATCATCTTGTCAGACTACGTTATTCCTAATCAATTGAAACAAACACAAATGCCCGAATTAATAGACCCCAACCAGGATGAACAGGCAGAATTAATTAACCTAGCCAAGAGCAATTGCTGCTGGAGGTGCTGCTACCGGAGTAAAGAGGACGACGGGAAGGCGTCATGGGACGAAGCAGCTAAAGTGTGGGGAAACCGAAACGTATACCGTAATACCTCCACTGATCGCCGGCGGCGAGTGGCGCATTTCGGCGGATCAGCTTCACGGGACAGCCGCAGCGCCGCGTCGCGGAGCCTCTCGCGCCGTCGCGCGGTCGATGGGACCCTACGGCCGCGTCGCCCGCCCTTCGCCTCGCCGCACATGGCCTCGCCTCGTCCCCCCACCGTGCGACCGCGTCACGTCGCCTCGCCCGCCACCGTGCGACCGCATTGGAGTCGCCCGCCGTCTCGCTCTTTTATTTTCGGAAATACTGAAGTCCGAACTTCAGATTTATTGGATTTATTTTATTTTTTGCGGGGAGATTTATTGGATTTCAGCCCGAACGTCTTCCGAACCACTTGATTTTTTGCACGAATCTTAAAGCGGCAAAAATAGCAACACTGGTGCTTTTTTTCGTTCGTGAAAATTGCGAGCCACCGCGAATGCCTTCACTCTCTTTCTCGATGCCCTTAGGGCATCTTTAGCGGCAACCCGCAAAAAAGTTGGGAAGATCACTTTGGATGGGCCGTGGCTCGCTCTCAGCATCCGCCATGTGTCACGCTTTAAACGCTTCCTTTGAAAAAAAATGTACGTGTTTTGGCTTTTAAATGATTATTTCCGGGGGTTTCTGGTTTCCCCCGGTTTTTCATAAGATTTGAAAAACAAAAATTGAATAAAAAATACGCTAAAAACATTTTTTTTCTTACCTGAGAGGCACGGTCGTGCCTCTCACAAAAGGAAAACACATTTTTTTCCTTTCGTGAGAGGTGTGGATTCACCTCTTGAATGCACGGATTTGCTTTTGTGTGTGCCTCTCCAAAAAGGGAAAATCGTGTTTTCTTTTTTTCTATCACAAGAGGTACGGATTTGCTTTCGTGAGAGGCACGGTGGTGCTCCTCAGAAAGGGGAAAAGTGTGTTTCTTCTCTTCCGCGAGAGGTATGGATTTGCTTCACATGGAGGCACGGATTTTGCTTCGCAAGACATACGGCCGTGCCTCTCCGAAAAGGAAAAAAAATGTGTTTTTTTCTACTAGAGGCACAAATTTGCTTTTTGTAGAGGCACAGATTTGCTTTCGCGAGGGGCACGGTCATGCCTATCGGAAAGGAAAAAAAATGTGCTTTTGGCTGGATTTTTTCATGAAAAAAGTTTGTCAAAATCTATAAACATGGATGTAGTTTTGAAGATCTCGATATGATGAATTCAAAGATGAAACGGTTCAAGATTTGAACACGAGAGATAAAACATTTTAAATAAATGAATCTAAAAAAACTCGTAGGTTGCGACAAGTGGCGCAAATAACGGTTACATCGCCAGTAAGGAGAAGGAACAATAACGGTTACATCAATTCACATACATTCTGGGTGCCCAATATAGATAGCTCATGGTCTGGCATAAAAAGAAGAAACTCAAAGACTGGCTCTCCCGCGTGGTCGATTGCAGAAGCTTTCTTAATGGCCTCGTGCAAACCCAATCTTTCCCAAACCTCGTTGGCCTTTTGACATAAAAATAACTTATGTTTTGTATCTTCAAGCCTGTTAGAACATGATGGGCATATATATGGGCGAAACTTTCGTATATCTATTTGTAAATGTAACACGACACGACATGGAAGGGTTCCGTGTAAAGTATGCCCAAAAAAATCTTCATCTTTGCTGGGCAAGATAACTTCCAAATCTTACTTCAGATAGTATTGACATTTGTTCTACCCATGCCATTTTTGTGTTGCAATTTTCTCCCATATTGTTTGTTCCATTCGTCCAAATAAACCGAGCGAACTGTGAAACATCCGTTTTTTCTAAAACTCCAAGCAATGAAGTCCAACATGTTATGCATAGGGAGGGGGATGGCAAGCACCCTTTGAGCATCGATTGGCCACAAAGTTTGTCTCACTAAGTCTTCATCCCATAAATTGGTGATTGGATCGATAAGATCATCGA
Organism: Aegilops umbellulata; assembly: GCA_032464435.1. Taxonomy (NCBI): domain Eukaryota; kingdom Viridiplantae; phylum Streptophyta; class Magnoliopsida; order Poales; family Poaceae; genus Aegilops; species Aegilops umbellulata. The sequence continues at coordinate 93,147,769 of CP136054.1, read as the reverse complement.
CTTTTGATATAAGTTGCCCTTTTCTAGAGGCAATAATTTTCCTATTTGCCCCATGTGGGATCTAAGCATATTTTCAAATATCAATATTTTGTTCATTTTCAACTCTCCGAATATATTCATATCTTAAAGAATCCACTCCCGCCATAATGCTTTGCCAAGTAAAGGGAGACCCCTTTCTTTTGACTCGTATTCATTAAGTCGCCATCCGGGAAATACTTAGCTCTTAATATGGTGGCACATAGGGATTCAGGGCTATCGAGCAGACGCCATGCTTGTTTGGCTAACAGAGCCAAGTTGAAACAGTGAATATCTCGAAAACCCCTTCCTCCATGATCTTTTGGTACACGCATCTTCCACCACGCCATCCAATGCATTCTCTTCTGGTTGTTTTTGTTTGGTTAACTTCCATACAATGTCATACTTGTCGCAACATGCGATGGTGAAAGTGAACTTTTCAAAGAGTGCTCCTTAACTAGTGATTTCGTTAGACCGTTGTTAGCACTCGCGGTTCACACGAACAAGCAAAACCACAAAAGGGTTATTTTTCATGAGCTCCTATTTGACGCGTACAGCGCGTCAGGAACAGCGAGTGCACACACCCCCTCCTCCCACACCCTCATGGGCCGGCTTATGTGCGCGGCAGGAAAAGCAAGAAGCACCTTATTTTTTATTTTGCTTATTTCTGTTTTAACTTTTTTATTTTTAAAAATAATTCACGATTTAAAAACAAGTTGTAAATTCTGAAATGCTTGTGAATTCAAAAATTGTTCATGATTTTAAAAAACCATGAAATGATAAATGCTCACGGTTTCAGAAAATGTCCACCGTTCAAAAAATGATTACGATTTGAAAAGCATTTCTAAATTTTAGTGAACATTTTTTTGAAAATTTTCTAGTAATGATGAACATTTTTTGTATTTTATGAACAAATTTTTAAATCGTTGAACATATTTTGAACTTGATGAACAAAATTTGTATTCAAGAATATTTTAAAAAATGGATGAACAAATTTTGAATTCAAGAAAAAAATTATGATTTTGATGAATATTTTCTGAAAATTAATGAACATATTTGGAATTTGATGAACATTTTTAAATTAGATGAATAAAATTTCAAAAACATGTTCATGATTTCAAAAACTGTTCAAAATTTGAAAAAATGTTCGCAAATTTGAACGTTATTTTCAGAATTGAAAACAAAAAATAAAAAGAAAACAAAATTTTGAATTTGATGAAAAGTTTTTAAATCCAATGAACAAAATTAGAATTCAATGAACATTTTTGTACATTGTTGAATATTTTTTTAAATCGACGAACAAAAAAATGAAAACGTAAAGAAGAAAAAAGAGAAAAGAAAAAAGGAAAAAAAGTGGAAAAGAAAAGAAAAGGAAGGAAAAACCGAAAGAAAAAAATTGAGAAATGGGCCCGCCCATACGTACACCCTCGCGTGAGGGGGGGGGGGGGTACGCGCTACGTCTCAAGCCAGCGACCTACCCGCCATAAAAGAGCCACCTATTTATCTACTCCCACAAATATAATATGCCTTGGCTATCTCAATATGGACTATATACAGACTTAAATGACTTAAAAAAACACTAAAACATGTATATATGCATATGATTCAAAATTTAGAACATCTTATACTTGTGAAAGAAGGGGGTAGATAATAAAAGTTTCATACATCGGAAAAATGTAAAATCAATCATGAATTTGAAAAATGTTCACAAATTTAGAAAACTTTCATAAATTAGGAAAAAAATATGATGAATTTGAAAAATCTTCATGGATTATGCGAAACAATTGCAAATTTCAAAATATGTTCATGAATTTTTGGAAAAGGTCATGTTTGAGAAAAAATGAAAGCAAGAAAAATCGAAACAGAATAGAATAAACAAAGAAAAACCAAGAAAACATAGGGAGAAACCTAGCTAAAGCTTCTAGAAGCTTTCTAGAACTGAATCAAAAGCTTATAGAAGCTTTCCATATGATAAAACGAAACACAATGCATCATAGATCCTTGCTAAAGACGCTCGAGGGGTGGTGTGAGCCACGTACAGAAAGGCCTACATGTGTCAAATAGGATTTTTGATTGTGCTTGACTACACTCGAGCGGTATTTCTTCTGCGCTAGAGGGGCCAATGTGCCGGCCTAGTTAACCAGCGCCTCAAAACTTTCCCCTAGCTTTTTTAGATAAGAGGCCTACGGCTCGGCGTTAAATTAATGACGCCCTTACAGCCGAGGACAAGAAGTCCAAACAACAATACAACCCAACGCAACAAAGAGAAACGAAATAAAAGCTCCGACAAGGTACATGGATGCCTAGGAGCAGCAACACAGCTCAAACAGGTAATAAAATGAGACACTGGAGCCCTCATACATGCCCGAAGCACCAATGCTACGAATGGAGCCAGCTCGAAAGGGGATCAGCCGACAGAGGGGCTATGGCACTGCCATCGCCTGGGTGCCCAGCAAACCAGCGCCATCCTGTTCCATCATCAGAAGGAGCCCCCAGCTCCAAGGGCGGCATCACCTTCGGACGATGGAATGCTCACCACCCTAGAGCGCGAATGAAGACTGGCGCCGGAGCACCAAAGGGAGGTCTTCGAGCACAACCGCCTCGCCAAACGACACTCCTCACGAGAGCACCGCTGTCGATGCATGGACTCGACACATGACGAGAAGAAGCCGCCATCTACAGAGCTCGCCCTAGTGACCAGTAGCAGAGGACCTTGCTCACTTGATGGAGCCTCCAAAAAGGATACGAAACCTGCCATACAAAGGGTTTTCACCTAGAGCCGATGGTGAATGGGGCCACCCACGATGACACGTGCAAGGAGGAAAACGGCGCACACGAGCATCGCCATCACCGCACCGACGTGGGCCCTGTTTGGATGCTAGAGTTAGAGTTAGATTTAGTTAGTTGGGGCTGAACTAACCTTGAAGTATCCAAACAGGTGGGTTAGAATAGGGTTAGTTGCTCTAACCCAGCCAAAAAATCCAACCCGGTGGGAAGGTGCTTATTAGAGTTAGTTTTGCTGGGACCCATAGAAAAGATTTTTTTTGTCAGCCACCAGCCGCACCTGATCCAGTTCCCCGTCCCCGCTCCTCATCCATTCGGCCCGCCCCCGCCGCCCTAGTCCGGCCGCTCCCGCCGCCCCCGGCGCCTCCGGCCGGCTCCTTGATTCACCCCCGGCGCCTCCGCTCCTGCCACCTCCCAGATTCGCCCTGATCTGTCAGTCGCCGCCGCCGCGCGCAAGGCCATCGTTCTTGAGCTCCCGTGCGACCACCACGTTGACTACAAGACAGTCGTGGGTCGAGGGCCGGTGGATTGCCGGCGCCTGCGAGTCAGGACTGCGGCGGCGGGAGAGTTTTCTCACGGGTCGGCGCAGCAGAGTGGGTGGCCGTGTCGCGGCGGCGCAGGCCATGTGCCCGGCGGCAAGGAGAAGGGTGGCGTCGGGCGCTAGGGGAGGTCGGGGACGTGTGGATCGCTGGCAAGGGGGCAGGGGTGGCCTGGATGCCGGAGCACGGATCTCGCCGGAGTACAAGCTCTCCTCGCTGCCACAACCGCTCCTTCGTTCTTCTCTCCTTTTTCTTTTATTCATTTTGTTTCAATGACAAACGGACCCCACCTGTCGGCCCGTTTAGACAATAACATCCGTCTCTTCAGGGACGTTACTAGGTGCCACGTCAGCTGGATTGTAGGCCCTCTCGTCAGATTTTGCATCAATAGCTGTTTATTCGTGTTATTAGTGCTTTCTGCAAACTGTCACCTAGAAACCGGATGTTTTTTGAAAAAAAACCGAATGATGGTAGTTTTTTGATTTAGGGTCCACAAATGTGATGGTTTTCTGTAATTTACTTCATTTGTATGGACAAAATAAAATTTATCATGTTTTGGATACTTGATTTGTAAAGATGAATTTTTTTTATGTCATTTGTGAGTGGGAGGAGGCCACAAAAGAGCCGGCCACATCAAATCCGGCTCTAAAGGAGCCAAATGATTGAGAATGTTTATTTATTGACAATCTAACCCTCTCATCCAAACATCACCTTGGTTAGAGTTGGTTCAGGGTTAGTCAAGGGTTAGAATCTAACTCTAACCTCTAACCGAGTTAGAGTATCCAAACAGGGCCGTGGTCGAGCAGAGCTTTCGCTCGGGACTAGACCCCCACCAACCAGGTCCTCATCCATGGCCAACCAAAGAGAGATGCAAACGACGCCCGGAACAGACGGAGTGGCAGCAACGAACACACCCGCATGCCGGACGCTCCCGGAGTGAGCCACCTCGCCGCGCACACGGCCGAGACGACACACAAGCACCCGCATAGCGACACCCGTCGGAACGATGCCACCGTGCCCACTGTCCGGAGCTGCCACTGCGGTGACCGAAGAGACCCAGCCTCACCCACCACACACACATGCCGGCGGGCCGCAAGCGCGCAGCCGCTCGCCCCTGCTACCGCACTAGCGCAACCCTGGCACCCATGCTGCCAAAGCTCGCTCCTTTCAACCGCACGAAGACGAAACCCAGACCTGGCCCGCCGGGCACCCCAAAAATTGCAGCCAAGGGGGCCACCAACAAGAGAGGGCCTTGCCCACGGAGTCCAACGGGTCGGAAGGAGCACACCTGAGTGGTGGACCAGCACCGGCGGCGGCGGGAGCGCCATCCGTGGCCGCCGGCCAACAATGAGGAGCCGCGCCACCACGACCCAAACGGTGGTGGCCCGCGCGCCGAGGACCATGCCGCCACCAGGTAGGCCATGCCCGGCCGGGACAGAAGAAAGACGTAGGGGCCAGATCGGATCTTGCCACTGGCTGGGGAAGACGGAGCCTGGAGGGTAGGGAGACGAGCGAGATGGGGAGGGAGCGCCCCGCTGCCGCCGCGGGCTGGCCGGAGGCCACCGGCGGCGGCGGCGAGGGGAGGAGCGCGGAGGATGGGGTGGTTGGGCGGGGCGGCGGTGGTCGCCTCATGAGCCGCCAGAGCAACCCACGAGGCCCCTAGTTTCGGATATCCGGCTCATGAATCTTAAAAATTAGCCATGCCCGTAGGGCCACCTGCGCTCAAACCGCGGCTCACAATGCACAGCTGGACGCGGAGGCAGCACTAGCTGCACAGGCAATCGTGGACGAGAACTCCGCCAGCTGCGCGTCCTACGCGCCTCCAAACAGTGTTTGGCCGCGTCGGTGCGATGACGAGAGTGTCGTACCCTTCATTTTCATCATGGACCTCACCTCCACAGGCGACGGACAGGTCACAGACTCCGCCGAGGATGAGTAGGGCATGAGAGGGGCGACAGGGAGCCTTGTGTCTCATGTGTGCCGGTCCGTCTCCCATGTTCCACTCTTCCTCGCTGGTGACCGCACCTTCACTTCACAGATCTTATTGCCGCCGTTATGGAGACGGTGGATGGGGGACGCGATCGCCAGAAGGGAACACAAGGACTTGGATGATGAACGCCGATGTGGTCTAGATCTAGCCCCCTCCCCCCCCCCCCCCCCCCGCCCAATGAAATTTGTTCTAAATGTAATGAATATGCTCCGGTTTGAATGAAAACATTCGGTTTGCATGCAATTTGTCCGTTTTGTTTAAAGCTGGTTTTAAATGTATTGGATGGCCGGCTCCCTCGCATCCGTTTTCATGGACTGGTCCCTGTCCGTGGGCGGATGCGGTGTCTGATTCGCAGTTCAACGTTGAAGATGCCCTAACAAAGGTGTTTTCAATGTTGACAATGGTCGTTTTTGAAAAAAAAAACACTTGGTTAGAGATATGTAGCTCAATCATCAATACTCTTTCTAGTATAGTATTTTTTCAACGGGAACAAATTTTCGTTACGGCGCATGAGGGAGGTGAAACTGAATATTGCTTTTCGATGGGCACTCATCGGCGACAAATGGACGTCGTGGCTACATCTCCAACGATAAGAAGATGACACTCCTGCCTTCTTGAAGCTTTGCCCAACAGTGTCGAGGAGACGAATGGGGCAGTGGTGGGAAATTTTGAATGCCCGAGTCACCCTAGCAGTGTCGCACGAGGACAAATTTCTGTTTTAATGTCAATTTTTTTAAAAAATAGACATGTATATGTCCATGTCTTTTTGGGTGTCCGTAAGTTTTATTATATAACAAACACAAACACTGCGACATGTGTTGAAGAAAAAAAATTAGTGTTTTAAAAACTAGTTGGGTTAGAGCACAGATTGATCACAACAAATGGAAGTACTTCACCAATTTTGACCGTAGATAGAAGATACAGACATGTATGTTTTCAAGAAATTGCAAATAAACATGGTATTTTTTGGTGTTATTGTTCATTCGGGAGCATATGCTTTGGAAGTCCTATGGCGTTATGTTGCTATTGTAAAGGCGCGTTTAAACTTTTTTGAAAAAGGGGGCTTGTGTTCAACTTGGTCTTGGAAAATAAATAGACGTAAATGTTTCGGGGGCATCTATTCATCAGGTGGCTAAAAGAATTTAAGTTCCAGTCAATTGTGTTTTTACCATTACATCGTCATCCAAGGGTCATCCCTCGCGATGCAGTGTTCTGCTTCCTCCCCGGGACATACGTTTTGTTTCTCCGCACGCTATCGATCCCCGCGTGCCTAACCGCTACCCATTGTCGTGCTGCGTGCTGCCATCGCTTAGGGCATCCCTCTAACCTTCCCACCTCATGTTCTTCTGCCGCGCCGGCAGCCCCCTTCCCCCGCGCACCCGAACTTGTCAACTCTCGGACTCTCCTGTCCGGGGCCTTGCCGGCGTTCCATTGCCTTGCTTCGCTCGCCGCAGCGTCGATGTCTTCGCCTCGGTGCTTCATAGAAATCTATTGCGCGTAAGAAATTTTGAGGTGCCCGGTGTTTAGCAAAACCGAAATGTTTTCACTTGTTGTGTGAAATCATTCCAAGGAAAAGACCAATGCTATTTTGTTGTGTTCTTGCAGCCAAGTTTCTTTTATAGGGAGCAGTCGAGTTGAATTATTACACGGCTAATGCCAAGGCCAAATCTCAGTCAGCTGCGGGGGGTAACTAAACTGGACACTTGTTTGCCTCTCCCTGTTCCATGCAAACTGACCCACACATCTCCACTCTATACGTCTCTCTTGAAAAGTTCTCCCCTATATAAAACCCACATGCGCTTCGCTTCCGATTTTCACACTGGTAAGGATTTCGGAGTGGATCTTCGAAGAGTACAGATGATCAGGGCGCCCACCTCCTCGCCCTTGGCCGCGGCCGCGGCCGTGCTCGTCGTCGTGTCGGCGTGGGGCGCGGACGCGACGATCGAGACCACGTGCAGGGACGCAGGGGCGGGCGACCGGCGCGTGGACGTCGCGTTCTGCGTGCGCCAGTTCTTGGCGTACGAGGGCGCGGCGGAGGCGGATACGTGGGGCCTGGCAAAGACGGCCGTGCTCATCGGCATCAACCTCGCCGACGACGCCATCTTCGACCTCACCCACGGGAAGATCCTCCCAGAGCCCAAGGACAAGAAGGCCGAGGCGGCCATGGACGCGTGCGTGAAGGCGTACGACAAGGTGGGCCTGGCCTTCGCGGAGGCCTCCGACGAGCTCAGGGCGCGCCGGTACGCGGCGGCCAAGGAGGAGATGGCGAGCGTCGCGCCGCTCCTGCAGCGGTGCGACGGCGGGCTCCTCAAGGTCGGGCTCCCGTCGCCGCTGCCCAGGTACAGCGCCGACTGCCTGCAGACGACCATCATTGGCATCGCCATAACCAACCTCGTCAAGTGATGCATGCATGCGTCGAACACCTGTGGTTCTTCTTCGCGTGTGATAAAGCTCCAATAGTGTATAGTATAGAACCCTTTTCTATTCTCCTCTCCTAGTCTGTCTTTTTTATAGAAATCTAATAAAAAGGGGCAATTCGTGTGCTTGGTTAATTTAGAGCCTTAGACTGTCAATTTTCCACTCTTCAAATGGTTATATATTGTTCTAAAAAATCGGTTATATATCCATATTAAACTGTTTTTTTTACTAAATCATCTTAAAATGCACTTTTTTAATAATCAATACCATGATATATTTATAGTAACGAATTGTACAAGATACATGAGCTGATTGCAGCGGTCACAAAATAAAGTCTAAAAGAAAAGAGCAAATCTTTGAGACCTTTTTTTTAAAAGACCTAGCTTTAAGGAGATGGTGCTTTCGTGTTAATCATAGCAGAGAGAGTTGCGGAAAAACAGGGGCATGGCACTGATCCACAGATCAGATTAAGAGAAAAAACAAGGAAAAGAAATGAGGAAAACAAGACTAAAGCATTTCAGCCTATTCCCTCTGGAGGCAAGGAGAACGGGTGCATTAGGCAGGTTGCCCCAGCTTGTCGCCCCAGATCAATGTCTCTCCTGATTGCCAGTATGATCGCCGTCGCAGAGGGCTCCGTTTCTCTGAATGTGCAGCTGTTGCGGTGTAACCAGATTTCCCAGAGCGTCAACATTGCAAGCGATTTAATCCCTTTTCTGAACTCCGGCCTTGAGCGCTCCACAATCCCCAGCACCCGATCAACTGCCATTGCGTTGCCATCTTCAGGCTGCAGTCGCAGAGCCTCAAAGCCGTGCCATGCCGACAGATTGTGCCAGAGCGAGACAGTGAACAGGCATGTCCAGAATACGTGCTCAGCAGTCTCAAGATTGCGCATACAGAATTTGCAGAAGTATGAGTTTGGCCATCCTCCTCGTTGTAACCGGTCGTTACACCACAGCCCGTTCAGCATCATCAACCAGCAGAACACCTTCAGCTTCCCAGGCGCCCATGTCTTCCAGATGAGCTGTGGGAAGACCGAGCCATGGTTTGTCAGGAATTGCGCTCGGTAAGCTGACGATGCCGTGTAGCAGCCACTGGCCTCTAGGTTCCATCTGATTTCATCCGCGCAGTCCGGGTTGAGGGAGATGGATGCAGTGCGCAGCAACCGTGCCAAACTCACGCATTCTTGCACCAGCAGCTCAGTGTGCCCGTGTGCCAGGTCCTGAATCCAGCGATCCTCATGCAGGGCGTCCGCCACACACCTGTTTTTTCGCTTCGAGTGCTGGTATAGGGCGGGGAATAGCACTCTGAGTGTGCCCATTGGCAGCCAGGAGCATGTCCAGAATCTAGCAGTTTGGCCGTTTCCAATTGTGACTGAGGTAGCCGCACTGAAGAAAATCCTGTCCGCTTCGGAGCACGGCACTTCCATGCCCACCCACGGCCTTTCTGGGTGCTTCCATGTTAACCAGAGCCACCTTTGCCGTAATGCTGTGCCGAAGCGTTCAAGATCGACGATCCCCAACCCCCCCTTGTCCAAACAAGAGCAAACCTTGGACCAATTTACCTTGCACTTGCCACCTGAAAGCTCCTCCTCCCGTGCCCAAAGGAAGCGTCGCCGCACCTTGTCAATCTCTTTGAAAAACTTCTTCGGCATGCGAAGAACAGTGAGTGCGAAAGTAGGGATTGCACTTAGAACTGCTCTGACAAGGACCCTTCTGCCGGCGATGTTCATGAGCCTTCCTTTCCACCCGGCCAACCTTGCCCTGATCCGATCAAGGACGAACTGGAGGTGAACGGTCCTGGTTCTGGTGAGGGTGAGGGGCAGCCCTAGGTATTTCATTGGAAACGTAGCCATGGTTCCCCCAAAACTCTGCAGTACCTACTGGAGGTCAACCTCTTCGCAACGAATCGGAGTTGCAGTTGATTTCTGACGATTGATCTTTGGACCTGTGGCTTCTCCAAACTTGTGCAGGATCTCTACCAAAGCATCCATCTCTACCTTGTCCGGGTTCATGAAAATCACGGCATCGTCGGCATAAAGGCTGACCCGTAGCTTGAGCTCTCTCCTTGGTAGTGGCTTGATCATCTGCTGCCGCACCGCCTCCTCGATCAGGCGCTGCAACGGGTCAATTGCTAGAATGAAAAGCAGGGGCGACAGCGGATCTCCCTGACGAAGCCCTTTCCGGTGTCTGATCCTGCTCCCTGCCGATCCATTTAGAAGGAACTGAGAGCTCGACGTCGAGAGCAACCATGCCACCTAATCCCTCCACCGGGCGCTGAAACCCAACTGTTGCAACAGCTCCAGCAGGTAATCCCAGGAGACACTGTCGAACGCCTTCGATATGTCCAGCTTCAGCAGTAGTGACGGAGTTTTGCTTCTGTGCAGCGCTCGAACCCCATTTTGCACGTACAGGAAACTGTCTTGGATGCACCTCTTCTTCATGAAGGCCGATTGCGCCGGAGAGACGATTGTGTGGATCACTTTTGTCAGTCTAATCGACAAAACCTTGCTCACCAACTTAGCAAAAGAATGAATCAAACTGATCGGCCTAAAACCAGTCATTCTCGCAGCACCTTCTTTCTTTGGCAGCAGCGCTACAAACGCCGTGTTCAGCGCAGCTAGATTTCCCCCCGCAAGGTTGTAGAAGCGGTGAAACGCCGCCATGATGTCATCCTTGATGGTTGGCCAGCAGGCTCTGAAGAAGGTGCCAATGAAACCGTCAGGGCCCGGCGCTTTTTCTGCTGGTGACTGCAAAATTGCTGCCTAGACTTCGTCTTCAGAGAACGGATTGTCCAACCCAGCAGCTTGCACCCTTGGCAACCGCAGCGCCGCCCAATTTAACGTGACACTTCGGCCTGTGGCAGCTTCCATCACTCTGCTAAAATGATCATGGATTACCTGGGCCTTTTCTTCATGTGTTATTGCAATTCCATCGTCGCTCTGTATGGAGTGAATGAAATTCTTGCGCCTCCTGGAACTGAACTTGGCATGAAAAAAACTTTGTGCTGGCGTCCCCCACTTTCAGCCAGAGCACCCTGGAGGCCTGCCTTTTCCTGGCTCTCTCAATGGCTGCCAACCCCATCATCTCATCTTGAGTGGTCTGCGCAGTGTGAATTCAGCAGCCGACAAAGTTCGTGCTTCTTGAGCTACTTCTAACCGCAAGATGACCTCGCTGGCAATGTGGAATTGCAGCTTTGCATCACTGAAAAGAGAGTTACTCCAAATCTTCAGATCGCGAGCAGTGCGGGTCAGCTTGGTTTGTAGCCTTGAGAAAGCACAGCGCTGCTGGACTGGCCTATTCCAAGCCCGCTCGACAGTGGCCTGAAAGTGCGGGAACTTAGGCCAGAAAGACTCAAAACGAAAACGAGCGGGGTGCTTGGGGGCGTCCCATGGTGCTAGGATCAACGGGCAGTGATTAGAGCACGCCGTGGCAGAGGCCATCAGCCCATAGGCGGGGAAGAGCAGTTCCCAATTGACGTTGCAGAAAAATTTGTCTCTGCTAACCAATGTAGGATTTCGCCGTTCGTTGCTCCACGTGAAGCGCCTATTCTTGCACTTGATCTCCCGCAGACAAGCCGAGTCTAACGCAGAACCTACCCATAATGCGTCTATTTAGGTTGAAATTGTTCTTGTCCCTAGCGTCGTAGATTACGTTGAAATCGCCTGTAAGAAGCCACGGCTCCGACGGAGGTGGCGCTGATCTAGCAAGCTCACGTAGGAACTCTTCCTTTCTAGCTTCGTCTGTTGGCCCGTAGACTGTAGTCAGCCAAAATGCAGTTGCCGAACGCAGGACGGTCACTTTTGCAGTGATTGCGAATTCTCCTATAGCGTGGGAAACGACCGAGACGATCTGACTATCCCAGAGAACTGCGATCCCTCCCCTAGTGCCTATCGCCGGGAGGACGATGCAGTCCGCCAGCCTCGCTCCTCCTACATCCTTGACTAGGGCCGGCGACCAGACATCAATCTTGGTTTCTTGGAGGCAAAGTATCGCCGGGCGGTGTGCTGTCGCCGTTTCGCACACAGCGTCGCGTTTGGCCGGCATGTTCAAACCTCGCACATTCCAGCTAAGGATTGGGCAGCGGTTGTCATCCATAAGGAAACCAAATCATGCTCCAACGACTACTACTATCATTGATGAAGATCCAGGAAGGAAACAGGCTCACACAGCCGCGCTCGAGGGGATGTTGACGCCCTCTGTCGGTGTCAAAACCGGCGGATCTCGGGTAGGGGGTCCCGAACTGTGCGTCAAGGTCGGATGGTAACAGGAGACAAGGGACACTTTATTTTACCCAGGTTCGGGCCCTCTCGATGGAGGTAAAACCCTACTCCTGCTAGATTAATATTGATGATATGGGTAGTACAAGAGTAGATCTACCACGAGATCAAGGAGGGTAAACCCTAGAAGCTAGCCTATGGTATGATTGTGTATGATGAGGGTTGTTCTACGGACTACAACCCTCCGGTTTATATTGACACCGGATAGGGTTAGGGTTACACAGAGTCGGTTACAATGGTAGGAGATTTTGAATATCCGCACGCCTAGCTTGCCTTCCACGCCAAGAAAAGATCCTTTCGGACATGGGACGAAGTCTTCAATCTTGTATCTTCATAGTCCTGGAGTCTGGCTGAAGGTATAGTCCGGCTATCCGAACACCCCGTAATCCAGGACTCCCTCAGTAGCCCCTGAACCAGGCTTCAATGACGACGAGTCCGGCGCGCAGATTGTCTTCGGCATTGCAAGGCGGGTTCCTCCACCAAGTTCTTCAAGAAGATTACAAACACCAAAAATAGTGTCCGGCTCTGCAAAATAAGTTTCCACATATTGCCATATAGAGAATAGTATTAACACAAATCAAATCTGCTGACGTATTCCGCAGTGCATCATAACACTACGGCCAAGCTCTTTATATAAATTGTTTTCATTGTTCCACCTCAGCGTGTTTAGCGAGGCGGTTTCCTTGGCACGTCTTGTCAAAGCAGAGATCGTGTGCCCTTTTAACGGGATTCTCATCAATACGGACGTGGGTAACCCAACCGCGCCATTTACCACGGCGCTTGGGAGGCAAGTGAGTTTTATTAGGTAGGTGGGGATGCCTAACCGCACCCGCTTGTATAAAGGGATAAGGATTCACCTTTTTAACCTACGCCTTGTTCCTCCTTTGCCAATCCATCTCTCGCGCACTCAAGCTCCAGCGCCCAAGTCCGCTCTTCCTTCCTCAACCTTCTCCAACAATGTCCGCAGCGGGAGGCAAGTGGATGGCCTCCTCCATTACGGAGGCCCAAGTAAAAAAGCTAAGGAAAGCCGGATACTTGTCCAAGGACATCCCGCATCGACTTCCTGAGAAGGGGCAGCTTCTTCCTACCCCAGGGCCCCATGAGAGGGTAGTTTTTCTTCCCCACTTCCTCCGCGGACTGGGCTTTCCACTTCACCCATTTGTCCGGGGGCTCATGTTCTACTACGGCACTAATGTGATCAATAGTACCGGTTCGTGGCGGCGATCAATAGTACCGGTTCGTGGCGAACCTTTAGTACCGGTTCATGCCACGAACCGGTACTAAAGAGGCTGTGTCAGCCTGCGGTCAGGCTATGGCCCCACCATCACCATTTAGTGCCCGTTCGTACCACGAACCGGTACTAATGAGGTTATGGCAAGCTGTTTTTAGTCCCACCTCGCTCCCCTAACAAGGCTTTTACCACCTTAAATATGTTACTTCTCAAACTATCACAAGCACTTGGTCTTCATTGAACTCTATGTGTAGAATTTGTGGCCGCAATATGAGTCTTCACCGGTTTATAAATCGTTGAGGACTCATATTGACAATTCAGATTGTACACAAAAAGATCATTGATGATCAAAGTATTTTTGATGTATAAGATCACATTGACAATTCAGACTGTAAAGAAATATAAGATCATGATCTAAATGCTCTTATATTTTTTGCGTTCAGTATGCACCATTCAAAGCGACGCCATCAACTTTCAACCATTTATGCCTTCATTTGCTATTTTTCATGCATTTAATGATTTCTTTTGAGAACTAAATGACCTGGAAATTGAAAAGCACTACAAATGAACTCTGAAAAAGTTGAAACTTGGCATGCTATCATCATTTCACCCACATATCATGTTTAAAAAAGTAGAGAGGGTTACGGCAAAAACTGGATGCACTTCGTTTACAAACTGGTCAATATCTTTCGAAGTATTCAGGTTTTTGACAAAATTAAACTCATCTGTTACAAAGGCATTTCATTTTTTTAAACTTATTACAACTCCAGATTTTTTGTGCATTCAGTATGCACCATTCAATTGCTAGGCGGGAGGAGCTCTTTAGTACCGGTTCGTGGCGAACCTTTAGCACCGGTTCGTGCCACGAACTGGTACTAATGAGGTTGTGTCAGGTAAGGCTGGGGCCCCACGAGCACCTTTAGTACCGGTTCATGGCATGAACCAGTACTACAGTTTCTTAGTAAGCTGTTTTTAGTCCCACCTCGCGAAGAGAGAGGGACTAGGAGCGGTTTATAAGCCCTGAGTGCAGAGACGATGAAGAAGAGGCTCAATGCTCACGTTTCTTAGCTTCAAGTCTTGAGGAATATGGTAGACTGTACGGAGCTATGTGCAGTGCAGTTTACACTATTCCGAAAGGCTTGAAGCTAATTAACGAGCATTGCACCTCTTTTTTATTTTTAATAACTTATTAAACTCTGGACTTCTTCTGTTATGGCAAAAACTAGTTGCACTTCGGCATTTCATTTTTTTAAACTTTGGTTATAACTCCAGACTTTGACCATCAAGTTTTAACCATCAACTTGGCATGATATATAAAAATAAATGAATAGAAGAAAATAAATAAAGCAGAAAAGAAAAAAACTATAGTAGAAAAGAAAAAAACTATATAAAAAACTACTCAGAAATAAATAGAAGAAAATAAATATAGCAGAAAAGGAAAAAAACTACTCAGAAATAAATAGAAGAAAAAATAAAGCAGAAAAGAAAAAAAACTATATTCGCTATTTTTCATTCGTTTACTGATTTGTTTAGAGAGCCAAATGACCGTGAAATTGAAAATCACTACAAAATGAACTCTGAAAATGTTGAATTTTGGTAAACTAGATAAAAAACTACTCTAAAATAAATAGAAGAAAATAAATATAACAGAAAAGAAAAACTATAAAAAAATTGGGGCGCTGCCCTGTGGGCCTGCTAGGCCACGTGCGTGCAATTCCAGGCCCTAAAGGCCCAGCAGGCTCACAGGGCAGCGCGCAGAAGTTAGGCCCAGAAGCCTGCTAAATAGAGGAGTTCAAAGAGGCAGCCGCGGCTGGGTTTATAAACCAGTGCGGCTGCCCTTCGCCCTGCGGGGTGAGACTAAACTTTGTGCACCGCGGGATGGCAGCGCAAGGCCTTTAGTACCGGTTGGTGGCTCCAACCGGTACTAAAGGTCGTGCCTTTAGTACCGGTTGGTGGCCCCAACCGGTACTAAATGCCAACGGTTCCCGCCGCTTGGCCTGGCGAAAATAGGCCTTTAGTACCGGTTGGAACCACGAACCGGTACTGAAGGCCCATCCTATATATATAGCACTTACGAAAATTTCAGTTTCATCGCCCCACTTCGTCTCCAACCTCTCGCGAGACAACGCCGCGCGCCGCTCGATCCCGTCGTCGCCGCCCGTCGCCCGTCGTCGTCGTCGCTGTCCCCGCCGCCGCTCGTCGTCGTCTCGCGCCGCCGCCCCGAACGCCGCCGCCGTCCGTCGTCGTCGCCGCGGCCGTACGTCTCTCTCGCACCCGCGCCGCGCGCCCCCGTACGTACGCCCCCGCCCCCGCCCCGTACGCCGGCGCCCCCGCTCGTACGTACGGGGCGGCGGCGTATGGGGCGGCACTGCAGTACACAGACACACATACACACACACACACACATTTTTTTTACTTATTTTCTGTTTTCTGTTTTTTAGAAAAGGTAATTAAATGATCGAATGTTAGATTAATGTCGAATGCTAGATGAATTAGATAGAAAAGTTAAATATATATTAATGTCAATTGTTAGAGATGAATATAGCTAGATATTAATTAGGTATATGAGATTTGAACTAGTTGAATAATTAATATAACTAGTTTATTTCTAGTAAGAAAATAATAGAACTAGTTTATTTTTAGTAAGAAAATTTAGGTATCTGAGATTTGATGATCTAATTAAAATATTTTTTGTTAATGAGTTTTTCTGTTTATTTATTTATTTTTATATATTTTTAGTTTATATAAATGTTAGATTAATGTCAATTGTTAGAGATGAATATAGTTAGATATATTAATGTCAAATGTTAGATGAATATATATTTGAATTAGCTAGATATTAATTAATGTTAGATAGTAATAAGTGTTTAATGTTTCACCTATATGAACATAGGAAATGTCATCTGACGACGAAAAAGATTTCATTATGTGCGAACACTGTGAAGACCAGCGCGGCCTGTGCGACAGAAATTTCCTTGTTGATGGTAGGCGCTTCAGCATCAAGCTGGATGAGACATTCGAAGTGAATACAGTAAGTCACAACGGCAATTATTATTTGAATGCAAAACTTATGCTTCATTTGCTTCAACTTATAATTTAAAGCATGACTTATGCTTCATTTGCTTCAACTTATAATTTTAAATTTTTACTATTCTACTAGCGCATCCCCTGCCATGCAAGAATTTTTGTCTTGGATAAGATAGATTTTAGTGTTATAGATGATATGGAGGTAAAGAAAGTTTACTTGAAGACCGAACATGGGTATACTTTCAACGTCAAATTATACAATGGAGACACATACACCCATTTCGAATGCAAAACTTGGCAAGCACTATGCAAGGCTTATGCATTTGAGCCTGATATGGCTATCACCTTTGATATTCGTCCAGAAGATGATATTGAAGGTAATAGAGACATCTGGGTCGATGTGCAAAGCCTCCAGTTCTACCATTATGTGAGTTTTTCTCAACCATGCATGCATATGTTGATGTCTTTGATATTGTTTATTCAAAAATAGTTGACAACTAATTTGTATTGTCAGCTTATTTCGGTTCAAGCAAACATGTCCGGCGCTTGGTAGACAGGACCTACTACTGCCCCGGGGCTGAACTAAACTGCGAGGAGATAAGTCGTTATGTTTCATGGCTTGAGGATCTTCATACTGTCAAGACAAATTTTCTTCCTGAACTTAGAAATGTTAGAACTCAAAACGTGCGACCAATAGTGATCGTATTGAACTACGGTCACATCTATAATCAAAAGATGGTAAGATTTTTACTATTTGTCCTTAGTGCATCTTTTGCATACATTATTTTTGAAGCTAAACTTTCATTGCTAAGTATATTAATTACTATACGATGTTCCTCAACAGGGACTCCCGATGACAGTTGTGCCTTAGTGGATCGAGACAAAAGGTCGCATGTCAATGGTTAGCTTACGACCAAGATTTCCTACATTGCACATGAGTGCATTCAGGATTTCTGAAAGCGATGAATGCTTAATAATGAAAGATTGGAGCAAAATTGTTAATGATCGCAGAGAAGTACTAGGGGGAAGCAAGGAGAAGCGCAACCCAAGATTAGGAGACAGATTCATCTACATGCTCCAGTATGATGAATCAGGAGAGCTATACATGTTCTATGCCATTCTACCTGAGAGGGAGCAGCAGGAGTGATTTAGCTAGTTCATGCTCTTAGTACTTGTCCTCTCTCATGTCCGTATTGTCCTAAACTTAATTAATCTCAAATAGTGATTTGCTTGTGAACGCTTATAATATCATGACCATGTTGAACTCGATGATATCTTTGCTTCTGTTACAAGTGAATGTTTCTTCTTTAAGCTAGTGTTGGTGGTGATTAGATAGCGGCAATGACTAGATATGATGACTAAATAGTGGTAATTAATGACGACTATGATGATTTTTAGCTAGCTAGTATATATATACTGTTGTTGGTGATGATATGATGCAAGAGTTTATTTATTTATTAATATGTGATGATGATGATGAGTTATTATATATATCATTTATGAAAGAAACCGCAAATTAGTTTGAACTGGATGGATCCTAGCTAAGTGATCAAGTATATATATATATATGCCATATCCATATCCATATATCAAGTATAACAACTCATTATAACGTAAAACAATCCTAAATTAAATTGATAACACAAATTTAAAGGAAAAATAAATAATAAAACAAAAAAAACCCCAAACCTTGTAGTACCGGTTGGTGTTACCAACCGGTACTAAAGGGCTCCCGCACCCGTGGCCTGGCTCGTGCCACGTGGTGGCACTTTAGCGCCAGTTCGTGCTGAACCGGTACTAAAGGGGGGGGGGGCTTTAGTGCCCACACTTTAGTGCCGGTTACAGAACCGGCACTAAAGGGCCTTACGAACCGGTGCTATTGCCCGGTTCTGCACTAGTGCACGGGCCTGTAAATACCAATGAGGGTTCTCCCGTAGTTTTAATTTGAGCCGCAATGCCAAGGGTGTGATGCACACACACAGCCATTCAAGTAATCAACCAATGTCGGCAGGAGTAGCAGCACCGGTATTACAGGAACAAAAAACGAATAGCCAGGTCGACGTCGCTAGGAGCCAAGAGTACGAATCACCATTGTCGAGGACGTAACAGCTGGGACAAATATTGCAAGGACAATCCTCCTCGTGGTGACCATGAGAAAAAATATCCCAAAATCGATCCGGCGAAGTAAGATCTGAAGGACCATACCTAGACAAATTTAATCTTCCAACACCACCGTTGACTTGGGGAAGAAGATCTCATCATCGAGCGAAGGGATCTTGCCTCCAATCCTCTCCTGCCTGCGGCCATGCCAAATATTGCCAGCATTGCCAAGGAGGAAGTCGCCTCACCCGAGTCCTTTGCCAAGCTAGAGACTAACGATGTGACCTTGCCATCTCAGGTGCTTCCTTGAAGTTCCCTTCCCCTCACCAAGAGACAACCCTCGGCTACGTCTTGATATCTTACATCCTAGTGCTATTACAACTGAAGCATCCAGGAATACCGTCCATGAGGACCATGACAACCTCTTTCACCTACAACGAGAGAGAGAAAGAGTTTGTTTCATCCCTATATAATCTCATCATCATCTTGATACCATGGCTGGTATCCTGTGTGATGCATGAGACATGCTCAATGATTTTCCTGCTATGTTTGTATTCTAGCCTACCTCAACTTGTTTGGGACTAAAGGCTTAGTTGTTGCTGTTTGTATTTTAGCCAAGTTGTTTCCAAGGTATGGCATTCAAACAGTGATGGATCTGGCAGTCATGACATCACTTTTGGAGGTGTTACGGCTAGATGTAAAAAAACTGCGGAGCGAAACTTTTATCCAGGATCGTTTTGGGTCAACTTTTTGGTATCTTTAATTTACTTACCTATCAAGACTCACTTTCGCTACAGCTCCGGTGGTTTATGTTCCCTTAACCAAGCTACTGTTTACGACTCGCTATCTCATTCCTCAATAGGCACGCGGTGAGAGATCACTTTCCCCTCCCACTGCTTGGGTGCACGGTTCCACGTTCTATTTCGTTACCTTTTGGGGGTTCTTTTGAGTCTATGTGGAGTTGCCAAGATCTCCAATGTAGATGACCCGTAGTGTTCTCTTTCCTTTCTTGATTTAGTATTCCCTTGATGATTAGCAAAATACACTTTGTGTATTGACATACCATCACTAGATAAACACTTATAATGCTCTGCGTGTTGTGCTGTCATTTTTCTTTTGGATCACACAAATAACTGTGGTTTATAGCAACTAGGAGCTGCAACAAAAAGGCATCTCTACATGAAAGGTTGCAACCCTTCCAACAGTCATGATTAATCAAATAGCCGCCTTGCAGTGGCGGAGGGCGCATCATATTTGGCGCTTAAGGCGCTAGTGCATTTTGCAAATGGGCGCCTTAAGCACTCCGTGCTGGGCCGACCATTCTATTGTTTCCCTGTTTTAGAAACGTCAAAAAGGTGCGGGCACGACCGTTCGACATGCAACCCTTCGTTGCGACCGCTCCACTCTAACCACCAGGCCATCACCCGCTGGTGTGGAGATACTTCATTTTTTTTCTTTTATTTTGTTCTTCAATTTGTTTTTCCTTTTTCCTTTTTATCATCACTTTTTGTTTTCTTTAATGTGCTTTTTTAAAGTCTATTAACCTTTCATCTAAATTGACAAACTTTTTTAAATTAGATGAACTTTTTTCAAATCCAATGAACTTTTTATGAAATTGATGAACCTTTTTCAAAATTGATGAACATTTTTTCAAATTCGGTGAACTCTTTTAAAACTCATGAACTATTCTTTAGAATCCGCGAACTTTTTTAAAATTTTGTGAACCTTTTTCAAGAATTCGTGAACCTTTAAAAAATTATGAACCCTTATTCAATTTTTTGAACTTTTTTGTATTCACATTTTTGGTTTTTTGGTTTATTTAGAGAAAATCAGTGGTTGACCGGTCAACTGGTCAAACGTTGATCGGTCAACCGTGCTGAGCAAACAAGGCGACGGGAGGGACGAGCGCCAAGGCAACCTTAAAATTGGTCCGACCCAATTTGCAGGGTGTGTGGGCGCCGATTCTCCTAGCCGGCGCTTAAGGCGCCGACTAGGAGCTCCCATGGTAGAGCGTCAGCGGTTACTAAAACTGGGTCAATTGGTTAACTAATGGGCCAAAGTGACCATAGTCTGATGACTAATAAGTATAGGGGATCAATTGTAGTGCTTTCGATAAGTAAGACTGTCAAATCCAACAAGGAGCAAAAGGAATCGATAAGCGGTTTTAGCATGTTTCTCTCGAAGTGTTGTAAAGTAGTAGTAACATAGTTTAATAGCAACATAATTAATACCAAGTAACAAGTAAACAAAGTAAAAAGGTGCAACAAAGTGGCCCGATCCTTTTGCTGCAAAGGACAAGCCGGAAGTACTTCTTATATTAAGCAAAGCATTCTCGAGGATATATGGGAATTTCATCTAGTCACGTTCATCATGTTTAGTTGATTCACGTTCACTACTTTGATAAATAGATATGCAGGTGAACCGGTGCTAGGGTGTTATTTTGTACTTGAACAAACAACCCACTTGTGATTACCCCCCTCCCCCGCGCGCGCAAGCATCCGCAATTACAAAAGAAGAATTAAAATAAATCTGACCATAGAATGAAACATATGAATCCAAATCAGTCCCTTACGGAATAAACTAGAGTTTAAACTTCTGTCACTCTCGCAACCCATTGATACGTCTCCAACGTATCTATAATTTTTGATTGTTCCATGCTGTTTTATTATCAATCTTGGACGTTTTACAATCATTTTATAGTCATTTTATATCATTTTTTGGTACTAACCTATTGACATAGTGCCAAGTGCCAGTTGCTGTTTTTTCCATGTTTTTTACATCGCAGGAAATCAATATCAAACGGAGTCCAAATGCCACGAAACTTCAAGATGATTTTTTATGGGCCAGAAGGAAGGCAATGGGCCCTGGTTGCACCTGGGGGGGTGCCCTGAGGGGGTACAACCCACCAGGGCGTGCCAGGAGGCCCAGGCATGCCCTGGTGGGTTGTGCTCACCTTGGGTGCCCCCCGGACCGCTTCTTGCTCTATTAATACCCCCCAAAATACCAGAACCCTATGGGAGTCGACAAAATATTTATCCAGCCATCGCAGAGTCCAGAACCACCAGATCCAATCTAGACACCATCGCGGAGGGGTCCACCACTTCCATTGGTGCCTCTCCGATGATGCGTGAGTAGTTCTTTGTAGACCTTCGGGTCCATAGTTAATAGCTAGATGACTTTCTCTCTCTCTCGCTGAATTATCAATACAATGGTCTCTTGGAGATCCATATGATGTAATTCTTTTGCGGTGTGTTTGTTGGGATCTGATGAACTTCGAGTTTGTGATCAGTTATATCTTTTTATATCCATGAAAGTTATTTGAGTTTCTTTGATCCCTTATAGCCTCGTATTTCTTCTCCGATATTTGGGTTTTGTTTGGCCAACTTGATCTATTTATCTTGCAATGGGAAGAGGTTCCTGGTAGTGGGTTCGATCTTACAGTGCTCGATCCCAGTGACAAGAAGGGAACCCACACGTATGTATCATTGCTACTAAGGATAAAAAGACGAGATCTATATCTACCACCATATAGATAATCATATCTTGTCTACATCATGTCATCGTTCTTATTGTATTACTCTGTTTTTTCCATTAACTTAATACACTAGATGCATGCGGGATAGCGTTCAATGTGTTGAGTAATAGTAGTAGATGCAGGCAGGAGTTGGTCTACTAATCTTGGATGTGATGCCTATGTAATGATCATTGCCTGGGTATCGTCATAATTATTTGAAGTTCTATCAATTGCCCAACAGTAATTTGTTTACCCACTGAGGGAGTCCTGGATTAGGGGGTGTCCGGATAGCCGGACTATAATCTTTGGCCGGACTCCTGGACTATGAAGATGCAAGATTGAAGACTTCATCCCGTGTCCGGATGGGACTTTCCTTGGCGTGGAAGGCAAGCTTGGCGATACGGATATGATCTCCTCCCATTGTAACCGACTCTGTGTAACCCTAGCCCTCTCCGGTGTCTATATAAACCGGAGGGTTTTAGTCCGTAGGACGAACAACAATCATACCATAGGCTAGCTTCTAGGGTTTAGCCTCTTTGATCTCGTGGTAGATCTACTCTTGTACTACCCATATCGTCAATATTAATCAAGCAGGAGCAGGGTTTTACCTCCATCGAGAGGGCCCGAACCTGGGTAAAAACATCGTGTCCCTTGTCTCCTGTTACCATCTGCCTAGACGCACAATTCGGGACCCCCTACCCGAGATCCGCCGATTTTGACACCGACGTTGGTGCTTTCATTGAGAGTTCCTCTGTGTCGTCACTTTTAGGCCCGATGGCTCCTCCGATCATCAACAGCAATGCGGTTCAGGGTGTCATTTTTCTCCCCGAACAGATCTTCGTATTCGGCGGCTTTGCACTGCGGGCCAATTCGCTTGGCCATCTGGAGCAGATCGAAAGCTACGCCCCTGGCCATCAGGTCAGATTTGGAAACTTGAACTACACGGCAGACATCCGCGGGGACTTGATCTTCGACGGATTCGAGCCACTTCATCCAACAATACCGCCGAACAAAAGTATGACATGCTGGTAAGCAGTATGACTTATATCGCCCACAACTCACTTGTGTTCTACTCATGCATATAACATCAACACATAAAACCTAGGCTCTGATACCACTGTTGGGGAACGTAGTAATTTCAAAAATTTCCTACGCACATGCAAGATCATGTTGATGCATAGCAACGAGAGGGGAGAGTGTTGTCTACGTACCCTCGTAGACCGAAGCGGAAGCGTTGACGCAACATAGAGGAAGTAGTCGTACGTCTTCCCGGTCCAACCGATCCAAGCACCGTTACTCCGGCACCTCCGAGTTCTTAGCACACGTCCAGCTCGATGACGCTCCCCGGGCTCCGATCCAGCAAAGCTTCGGGGATGAGTTCCGTCAGCACGACGGCGTGATGACGATGATGATGTTCTACCGACGCAGGGCTTCGCCTAAGCACCGCAACGATATGATCGAGGTGGAATATGGTGGAGGGGGCACCGCACACGGCTAAGGAACGATCACGAAGATCAACTTGTGTGTTCTAGGGTGCCCCCTGCCCCCGTATATAAAGGAGGGAGGGGGAGGTGCGGCCGACCCCAAGGGGTGCGCCTGGAGGAGTCCTACTCCCACCGGGAGTAGGACTCCCCCCTCTCTTGCCTTGTTGGAGAAGGAAAGGGGGAAGGAGAAGAGGAAAGGGGGCGCCGCCCCCCCTTCCTTGTCCTATTCGGACTAGGGGGGAAGGGGGCGCGCGGCCTGCCCCTCTCTTCTCCCTTATGGCCCATGAAGGCCCATTAACCCCCCCCGGGGGTTTCGGTAACCCCTCGGTACTCCGGTAAAATGCCGATTTCACCCGGAACGATTCCAATGTCCAAATATAGGCTTCCAATATATCGATCTTTATGTCTCGACCATTTCGAGACTCCTCGTTATGTCCGTGATCACATCCGGGACTCCGAACTACCTTCGGTACATCAAAATGTATAAACTCATAATAACTGTCATCGTAACGTTAAGCGTGCGGACCCTACGGTTCGAGAACAATGCAGACATGACCGAGACACGTCTCCGGTCAATAACCAATAGCGGGACCTGGATGCCCATATTGGCTCCTACATATTCTACGAAGATCTTTATCGGTCAGACCGCATAACAACATATGTTGTTCCCTTTATCATCGGTATGTTACTTGCCCGAGATTCGATCGTCGGTATCTCAATACCTAGTTCAATCTCGTTACCGGCAAGTCTCTTTACTCTTTCCGTAATACATCATCTCATAACTAACTCATTAGTTGCAATGCTTGCAAGGCTTATGTGATATGCATTACCGAGAGGGCCCAGAGATACCTCTTCGACAGTCGGAGTGACAAATCCTAATCTCGAAATACGCCAACCCAACATGTACCTTTGGAGACACCTGTAGAGCACCTTTATAATCACCCAGTTACATTGTGACATTTGGTAGCACACAAAGTGTTCCTCCGGCAAACGGGAGTTGCATAATCTCATAGTCATAGGAACATGTATAAGTCATGAAGAAAGCAATAGCAACATACTAAACGATCGGGTGCTAAGCTAATGGAATGGGTCATGTCAATCAGATCATTCACCTAATGATGTGATCTCGTTAATCAAATAACAACTCTTTGTCCATGGTTAGGAAACATAACCATCTTTGATTAACGAGCTAGTCAAGTAGAGGCATACTAGTGACACTCTGTTTGTCTATGTATTCACACATGTATTATGTTTCCGGTTAATACAATTCTAGCATGAATAATAAACATTTATCATGATATAAGGAAATAAATAATAACTTTATTATTACCTCTTGGGCATATTTCCTTCAGTCTCCCACTTGCACTAGAGTCAATAATCTAGATCACATCACCATGTGATTAACATCGATAGTTCACATCATCATGTGATTAACACCCATAGTTCACATCGCCATGTGACCAACACCCAAAGGGTTTAATAGATTCAGTAATCTAGTTCACATCGCTATGTGATTAACACCCAAAGAGTACTAAGGTGTGATCATGTTTTGCTTGTGAGAGAATCTTAGTCAACGGGTCTGCCACATTCAGATCCGTATGTATTTTGCAAATTTATATGTCAACAATACTCTGCTCGGAGCTACTCTAGCTAATTGCTCCCACTTTCAATATGTATCTAGATTGAGACTTTGAGTCATCTAGATTAGTGTCAAAACTTGCATCGACGTAACCCTTTATGACGAACCTTTTTGTCACCTCCATAATCGAGAAACATATCCTTATTCCACTAAGGATAATTTTGACCGTTGTCTAGTGATCTACTCCTAGATCACTATTGTACTCCCTTGCCAAAATTAGTGTAGGGTATACAATAGATCTGGTACACAACATGGCATACTTTATAGAACCTATGGCCAAGGCATAGGGAATGACTTTCATTCTCTTTCTATCTTGTGCCGTGGTCGGGTTTTGAGTCTTACTCAATTTCACACCTTGTAACACAGGCAAGAACTCTTTCTTTGACTGTTCCATTTTGAACTACTTCAAAATCTTGTCAAGGTATGTATTCATTTAAAAAACTTATCAAGCGTCTTGATCTATCTCTATAGATCTTGATACTCAATATGTAAGCAGCTTCACCGAGGTCTTTCTTTGAAAAACTCCTTTTAAACACTCCTTTATGCGTTGCAGAATAATTCTACATTATTTCCGATCAACAATATGTCATTCACATATACTTATTAGAAATGCTGTAGTGCTCCCACTCACTTTCTAGTAAATACAGGCTTTACCGCAAGTCTGTATAAAACTATATGCTTTGATCAACTTATTAAAGTGTATATTCCAACTCCGAGATGCTTGCACCAGTCCATAGATGGATCGCTGGAGCTTGCATATTTTGTTAACACCTTTAGGATTGACAAAACCTTCTAGTTGCATTGTATACAATTCTTCTTTAATAAATCCATTAAGGAATGCAGTTTTGTTTTATCCATTTGCCGGATTTCATAAAATGCGGCAATTTCTAACATGATTCGGACAGACTTAAGCATAGATACGAGTGAGAAACTCTCATCGTAGTCAACACCTTGAACTTGTGGAAAACCTTTTGCGGTAATTCTAGCTTTGTAGATAGTAACACTACTATTAGCGTCTGTCTTCCTCTTGAAGATCCATTTATTTTCTATGGCTTGCCGATCATCGGGCAAATCCATTAAATTCCATACTTTGTTCTCATACATGGATCATATCTCAGATTTTATGGCCTCAAACCATTTCGCGGAATCTGGGCTCATCATCGCTTCCTCATAGTTCGCAAGTTCGTCATGGTCTAGTAACATGACTTCCAGAACAGGATTACCATACCACTCTGGTGCGGATCTCACTCTGGTTTACCTACGAGATTCGGTAGTAACTTGATCTGAAGTTTCATGATCAATATCATTAGCTTCCTCACTAATTGGTGTAGGTGTCACAGAAACAGATTTCTCTGATGAACTACTTTCCAATAAGGGAGCAGGTACAGTTACCTCATCAAGTTCTACTTTCCTCCCACTCACTTCTTTAGAGAGAAACTCCTTCTCTAGAAAGTATCCATTCTCAGCAACGAATGTCTTGCCTTTGGATCTGTGATAGAAGGTGTACCCAACTGTCTCCTTTGGGTATCCTATGAAGACACATTTCTCTGATTTGGGTTTGAGCTTATTATGATGAAACTTTTTCTTATAAGCATCGCAACCCCAAACTTTGAGAAACGACAACTTTGGTTTCTTGCCAAACCACAGTTCATACGGTGTCGTCTCAACGGATTTAGATGGTGCCCTTTTTAACGTGAATGCAGCTGTCTCTAATGCATAACCCCAAAACTATAGTGGTAAATCGGTAAGAAACATCATAGATTGCACTATATCCAATAAAGTACGGTTATGACGTTCGGATACACCATTATGCTGTGGTGTTCCAGGTGGCATGAATTTGTGAAACTATTCCACATTGTTTTAATTGAAGACCAAACTCATAACTCAAATATTTGTCTCCGCGATCAGATCGTGGAAACCTTATTTTCTTGTCACGGTGATTTTCCACTTCACTCTGAAATTCTTTGAACTTTTCAAATGTTTCATACTTATGTTTCATCAAGTAGATATACCCATATCTGCTCAAATCATCTGTGAAGGTCAGAAAATAACGATACCCGCCGCGAGCCTTAACACTCATCGGATCGCATACATCAGTATGTATTATTTCCAATAAGTTAGTTGCTCGCTCCATTGTTCCGGAGAACGGAGTCTTAGTCATCTTGCCCATGAGGCATGGTTCGCAAGCATCAAGTGATTCATAATCAAGTGATTCCAAAATCCCATCAGCATGGAGTTTCTTCATGTGCTTTACACCAATATGACCTAAACGGCAGTGTCACAAATAAGTTGCACTATCATTATTAACTTTGCATCTTTTGGTTTCAATATTATGAATATGTGTATCACTATGATCGAGATCCAACGAACCATTTTCATTGGGTGTGTAACCATATAAGGTTTTATTCATGTAAAGAGAACAACAATTTATTCTCTTACTTAAACGAACAACCGTATTGCAATAAACATGATCAAATCATATTCATGCTCAACACCAAATAACAATTATTTAGGTTCCACACTAATCCCGAAAGTATAGGGAGTGTTGGATGATGATCATATCAATCTTGGAACCACTTCCAACTCTCATCATCACTTCACCCTTAACTAGTCTCTGTTCATTCTGCAACTCCCGTTTCGAGTTACTAATCTTAGCAACTGAACTAGTACCAAATACTGAGGGGTTGCTATGAACACTAGTAAAGTACTCATCAATAACATGTATATCAAGTATACCTTTGTTTACTTTGCCATCCTTTCTTATCCACCGAATACTTGGGGTAGTTCCGCTTCCAGTGACCAATCCCTTTGCAGTAGAAGCACTTTGTCTCAGGCTTAGGACCAGACTTCGGTTTCTTCACTTGAGCAGCAACTTGCTTGCCGTTCTTCTTGAAGTTCCCCTTCTTCCTTTTGCCCTTTTCTTGAAACTAGTGGTCTTGTCTACCATCAACACTTGATGTTTTTCTTGATTTCTACCTTCGTCGATTTTAGCATCACGAAGAGCTTGGGAATCATTTCCGTTATCCTTTGCATATTATAGTTCATCACGAAGTTCTACTAAGTTCATGATAAATTAAAGTTCAATTAATCATATTACTTAAGAACTCCCACTTAGATAGACATCCCTCTAATCATCTAAGTGATCACGTGATCCAAATCAACTAAACCATAACCGATCATCACGTGAAATGGAGTAGCTTTCAATGGTGAACATCACTATGTTGATCATATCTACTATATGATTCACGCTCGACCTTTCGGTCTCAGTGTTCCGAGGCCATATCTGCATATGCTAGGCTCGTCAAGTTTAACCCGAGTATTCCGCGTGTGCAAAACTGGCTTGCACCCGTTGTAGATGGACGTAGAGCTTATCACACCCGATCATCACGTGGTGTCTGGGCACGACGAACTTTGGCAACGGTGCATACTCAGGGAGAACACTTTTATCTTGAAATTTAGTGAGGAATCATCTTATAATGCTACCGTCAATCAAAGCAAGATAAGATGCATAAAAGATAAACATCACATGCAATGAAAATATGTGACATGATATGACCATCATCATCTTGTGCTTGTGATATCCATCTCCGAAGTACCGTCATGATTTCTATCGTCACCGGCATGACACCATGATCTCCATCATCTTGATCTATATCAATGTGTCGTCACATGGTCGTCTCGCCAACTATTGCTCTTGCAACTATTGCTATCGCATAGCGATAAAGTAAAGCAATTATTTGGCGCTTGCATCTTATGCAATAAAGAGACAACCATAAGGCTTCTGTCAGTTGCCGATAACTTTAACAAAACATGATCATCTTATACAACAACTTATATCTCATCATGTCTTGACCATATCACATCACAACATGCCCTGCAAAAACAAGTTAGACGTCCTCTACTTTGTTGTTGCAAGTTTTACGTGGCTGCTACTGGGCTTAGCAAGAACCATTCTTACCTACGCATCAAAACCACAACGATAGTTTGTCAAGTTGGTGCTGTTTTAACCTTCGAAAGGACCGGGCGTAGCCACACTCGGTTCAACTAAAGTTGGAGAAACCGACACCCGCTAGTCACCCGTGTGCATAGCACAGCGGTAAAACCAGTCTCGCGTAAGCGTACGCGTAATGTCGGTCCGGGCCGCTTCATCCAACAATACCGCCGAACCAAAGTATGACATGCTGGTAAGCAGTATGACTTATATCACCCACAACTCACTTGTGTTCTACTCATGCATATAACATCAACACATAAAACCTAGGCTCTGATACCACTGTTGGGGAACGTAGTAATTTCAAAAATTTCCTACGCACATGCAAGATCATGGTGATGCATAGCAACGAGAGGGGAGAGTGTCGTCTACGTACGCTTGTAGACCAAAGCGGAAGCGTTGACGCAACGTAGAGGAAGTAGTCGTACGTCTTCCCGGTCCAACCGATCCAAGCACCGTTACTCCGGCACCTCCGAGTTCTTAGCACACGTCCAGCTCGATGACGCTCCCCGGGCTCCGATCCAGCAAAGCTTCGAGGATGAGTTCCGTCAGCACGACGGCGTGATGACGATGATGATGTTCTACCGACGCAGGGCTTCGCCTAAGCACCGCAACAATATGATCGAGGTGGAATATGGTGGAGGGGGGCACCGCACACGGCTAAGGAACGATCACGAAGATCAACTTGTGTGTTCTAGGGTGCCCCCTGCCCCCGTATATAAAGGAGGGAGGGGGAGGTGCGGCCGGCCCCAAGGGGTGCGCCTGGAGGAGTCCTACTCCCACCGGGAGTAGGACTCCCCCCTCTCTTGCCTTGTTGGAGAAGGAAAGGGGGAAGGAGAAGAGGAAAGGGGGGCGCCGCCCCCCCTTCCTTGTCCTATTCGGACTAGGGGGGGGGGAGGGGGCGCGCGGCCTGCCCTGGCCGGCCCCTCTCTTCTCCCTTATGCCCCATGAAGGCCCATTAACCCCCCGGGGGGTTCCGGTAACCCCTCAGTACTCCGGTAAAATGCCGATTTCACCCGGAACGATTCCGATGTCCAAATATAGGCTTCCAATATATCGATCTTTATGTCTCGACCATTTCGAGACTCCTCGTTATGTCCGTGATCACATCCGGGACTCCGAACTACCTTCGGTACATCAAAATGTATAAACTCATAATAACTGTCATCGTAACGTTAAGCATGCGGACCCTACGGCTCGAGAACAATGCAGGCATGACCGAGACACGCCTCCGGTCAATAACCAATAGCGGGACCTGGATGCCCATATTGGCTCCTACATATTCTATGAAGATCTTTATCGGTCAGACCGCATAACAACATACGTTGTTCCCTTTATCATCGGTATGTTACTTGCCCGAGATTCGATCATCGGTATCTCAATACCTAGTTCAATCTCGTTACCGGCAAGTCTCTTTACTCGTTCCGTAATACATCATCTCACAACTAACTCATTAGTTGCAATGCTTGCAAGGCTTATGTGATGTGCATTACCGAGAGGGCCCAGAGATACCTCTCCGACAGTCGGAGTGACAAATCCTAATCTCGAAATACACCAACCCGACATGTACCGTTGGAGACACCTGTAGAGCACCTTTATAATCACCCAGTTACGTTGTGGCGTTTGGTAGCACACAAAGTGATCCTCCGGCAAACGGGAGTTGCATAATCTCATAGTCATAGGAACATGTATAAGTCATGAAGAAAGCAATAACAACATACTAAACGATCGGGTGCTAAGCTAATGGAATGGGTCATGTCAATCAGATCATTCACCTAATGATGTGATCTCGTTAATCAAATAACAACTCTTTGTCCATGGTTAGGAAACATAACCATCTTTGATTAACGAGCTAGTCAAGTAGAGGCATACTAGTGACACTCTGTTTGTCTATGTATTCACACATGTATTATGTTTCCGGTTAATACAATTCTAGCATGAATAATAAACATTTATCATGATATAAGGAAATAAATAATAACTTTATTATTGCCTCTAGGGCATATTTCCTTCACTTGACGCATAGTTCGGGACCCCCTACCCGAGATCCGCCGGTTTTGACACCGACAATGACCCCTCCAAGAAGCAGCCTAAGCGCCGGCGTCAGCGGCGCCGCTCTAAATCCCGCCAAAGCAAAAACGGTGATTCCAGCACGAGAGATAATAACACCCCAGACAGTGCCGAAAGACAACCCCCTCCAGCAGGATTCAGCATAGTAGGATGGAGAAGCCAACCCTCATGAGAGAGCTGCAGACAGAGAGGTAGAGGACGATAATTACATGCCTCCCTCCGAAGACGAGGCAAGCCTCGACGACGACGAATTTGTCGTGCCAGAGGATCCCGTCAAACAAGAGTGTTTCAAACGCAGGCTTATGGCCACAGCGAGCAGCTTCAAGAAAAAACAGCAACATCTTAGAGCTGACCAAGACTTGCTAGCCGACAGATGGACTGAAGTCCTTGCGGCCGAAGAGTACAAACTCGAACGCCCCTCCAAGAGCTACCCCAAGCGCAGGCTGCTACCCCGATTAGAGGAGGAAGCACCCAAACCTACATCACCAGCGCATGACGCAGCCGATCGGCGACCTCGTGGCCGCGACAGAGAGGCCTCTCGGCCCTCCACTCAGGCCGCACCCCGACGTCGTTCAAAAAATACCAAGGCACGGGGAAATGCGCCAGCCATGCGGGATATATTAGAGGACAAGGCAAGGAAAACTAGATCGATCTACGGATCGCGTGGGCGCCCCACGACACGAGACGATAATCATCACGCCGGATACAGTAAATTCGGCCGGGCCGAACACAGCAGACAAAGCTCATTTGAGCTACGTCGCGATATAGACCAGTATAGAGGCGCCGCACACCCACTATGCTTCACAGATGAAGTAATGGATCATCAAATCCCGGAGGGTTTCAAACCCGTAAACATTGAATCATACGATGGCACAACAGATCCTACGGTATGGATCGAGGATTATCTCCTTAATATCCACATGGCCCGTGGCGATGATCTACACGCTATCAAATACCTCTCACTCAAGCTTAAAGGACCTGCTCGGCATTGGCTTAACAGCTTGCCAGCAGAATCAATTGGTTGCTGGGAGGACCTGGAAGCTGCTTTCCTCGACAATTTCCAGGGCCTTATGTGCGACCACCAGACGCCGACGACCTAAGCCACATAATTCAGCATCTAGAAGAGTCGGCCAGACAATTCTGGACACGGTTCCTAACCAAGAAAAATCAAATCGTCGACTGTCCGGACGTAGAGGCCCTAGCAGCCTTCAAACATAACATCCACGACGAGTGGCTTGCCCGGCACCTAGGACAGGAAAAGCCGAAATCTAAGGCAGCCCTCACGACACTTATGACCCGCTTTTGCGCGGGAGAAGACAGCTGGTTAGCTCGTAGCAATAACATGACCAAGAACCCTGGTAATTCAGATACCAAGGACAGCAGTGGCAGGTCGCGTCGCAACAAGCAAAAGCGCCGCATTAGCGGCGACAATGCTGAGGATACGGCAGTTAATGCCGGATTCAGAGGCTCTAAACCCGGTCAGCGGGAAAAGCCGTTCAAGAGAAATACTCCGGGCCCGTCCAGTTTGGACCGAATACTCGATCGCTCGTGCCAGATACATGGCACCCCCAAAAACCAGCCAATCACACCAACAAGGATTGTTGGGTGTTTAAGCAGGCAGGCAAGTTAAATGCCGAAAACAGAGACAAGGGGCTGCATAGCGATGACGAGGAGGAGCCCCGGCCGCCAAACAATAGTGGACAGAAGGGCTTCCCCCCACAAGTGCGGATGGTGAACATGATATACGCAACCCACATCCCCAATAGGGAGCGGAAGCGTGCACTCAGGGATGTATATGCGTTGGAGCCAGTCGCCCCTAAGTTCAACCCATGGTCCTCCTGCCCGACCACTTTTGATCGACGGGACCATCCCACTAGCATCCGCCATGGTGGATTTTCCGCATTGGTTCTAGACCCAATCATCGACAGATTTCACCTCACTAGAGTCCTTATGGACGGCGGCAGTAGCCTGAACCTGCTTTATCAGGATACAGTGCAAAAAATGGGCATAGATCCCTCAAGGATTAAACCCACAAAGACAACCTTTAAAGGCGTCATACCAGTTGTAGAGGCCAACTGTACAGGTTCAGTTACACTTGAGGTGGTCTTCGGATCCCCGGATAATTTTCGAAGCAAGGAGTTAATCTTCGACATAGTCCCGTTCCGCAGTGGCTATCACGCACTGCTCAGACGAACCGCATTTGCAAAGTTCAATGCGGTGCCGCACTACGCATACCTCAAGCTCAAGATGCCAGGCCCTCAAGGAGTAATTACGGTCAATGGAAACACCGAACGCTCTCTCCGAACGGAGGAGCATACGACGACCCTCGTGGCGGAGGTACAAAGTAGCCTTTTAAGGCAATTCTCGAGCCCGGCTAACAAAGGTCCGGACATCGTCAAGCGCGCCCGGAGCAACCTACAGCAAGACCGTCTGGCACGTTCCAATCAAGCGTAGCAATGCGGCCCCAACCCCAGCCCTCGCGGAATCACGAAACCAGTACTACGCGTACATAATTGCGCTCTGGAAATACCATGGGCATAGGGGAGGGGCACGACCACGGTATGCCCACAAAACGGCTCAACCGCAGTAGGGGCTCATGATTTGGTCATTTTTCTTTTCTTACTTTCAGGACTCCACTCTACGGAAGGCCTGTCCGGCAGTACAATCGCCGAACACACGATGCAACAACCAAGGAGGCAGAAAGCTACGTCGAATGTCCAGGTGGTCTCTATAACGAGCAAAATACCTGTCTTACATACCTCTCCGCATATCACCCCTGGAGGGGACATGTCAAATAGTCCCATCTCTTGCTTATCGCACTATTTGTATTGTTCTGCTTTCGCAGCAGCCGTTTAAAATAAACAATGCTTAGCTTCAGCTTATTATTGCATTCTCTATTTATTTCCTTTTTATATATATGTTCAATCATGAAATTTAGCACCCATACACTTTGGTACGGACAGTACACCAGGGGCTTAAGTACCCCACAATACAGTGTGAGAAGTCCGAACACTTTCACAAGTGCGGCACCCCGAACTTATAGCATTATATGCATCGGCTCCGAATCATGTCTTGGGTCAATAGTTGGGTTTGCCCGGCTCCTATGTTTTGGTACCTTACGTTCCGTTATATCGGCTAAGGTAGCGCTAGGAGAACTACTGCGGTTGTGCCCCAGTTGAGCTGGGTTCAGCACCTCAGTAGAGAAAGCTAAAACTGACCGTCATGATAGAGCGAGAGCTGGTCGCTGTTCGAGAGGTTTCGAGTCCCTAAAGACTTATGCCGCTTAGAGCGAGGAGCCGGCTTTGTCCGGCCTAGGCATGGATAGTGCCCCGAACTCGGTCTTCCGAATACTAGGGGCTTTGCCAAAATTTAAAATTATAGAATTCTATGGCTAAGGCGAGTGATAAAGCATTATAGTCTGCTTGCCTTGTTCGTTGTGTTGAGCGCCTCCCTCGAAGGACCCAAGAATGGGAAATAGAGCGCTCAAGTTTATCCCAAACACCCCAGCACTTGTGGCATGGGGGCAGAAGCCGACTACTCGCCATCTCTCAAATTTAATAAACGGCCACACAGAAGGTAATATTTTAAATTCTAAAAGTGTTGCTTAGCGCATATGAACAAGTTTTCAGCGCACAGGACAAAATAAACAAGTTTTACTCAAAAATTACATCTTTCGAGCATTCATCCGCCACAAGGCGGGCACCCTTTAGGACGCCCTCGTAATACATCTCGGGGTGGCGATGCTCCTTGCCCTGTGGCGGCCCGTCCTTCACAAGCTTCACGGCATCCAATTTACCATAGTGCACCTTAGCACGGGCAAGGGCCCTACAGGCACCCTCGATGCGGACGGAGCGCTTGACGACTTCAATCCTCGAACAGGCGTCCACTAACCGCCTCACCAGCCCGAAGTAGCTCCCAGGCAGGGCCTCTCCAGGCCACAGCCGAACTATAAAGCCCTTCAGGGCCTGTTCGGCCACCTTGTGGAGCTCGACCAGTTGCTTCAACTGGTCGCTCAAAGGCGTCGGGTGTCCGGCCTTAGCGTACTGAGACCAGAACACCTTCTCCGTCGAGCTGCCCTCCTCGGCTCGGTAGAATGCGGCGGCATCGGACACGCTGCGGGGCAAATCTGCGAATGCTCCTGGAGAGCTCCGGATTGGGTAAGTAACAAGTAATTCACTTTCACATGCTTGCTTTGCATAAAGAAAGCCTTACCCGCCGCTATCTTCTTCATCGCCTCAACCTCCTGGAGGGCGTTCTGGGCCTCGGCCTTGGCCGATTTGGCGCTTTCAAGGGCCACCGCGAGCTCGGACTCTAGCATCTTTGAGTCAAGCTCCAAACTCTTCTGTTTTTTCACGAGAGCATGGAGCTCTTGCTGCACCTCGCCAACCCGCGCCTCATACTTCTCCCGCTCGGTGCGCTCCGTGGCCGCCCTCTTTTCGGCCTCGGACAACGCTTGCCTAAGGGTCGCCACCTCACTCGTGGCCCCTATGACACCAATTGAGATCCTGTCATTATTTGCAACTGCGTCTTTTTTATATTATAGTCCACAAGGTATTACTTACCTTCTTTTTCCCCGAGCTCCTGCTCGGAAAGCTCAAGGCTCTGCTTTTGCGCATCCACCTCCGCAGTCAGTGCGGCGGAGGCTAGCAGCGAAGCCTGCATACGCATATTGACTTAATTCTGTTAGTCTCCTGCGAATTTTATTAGATCCTCTATTCGGCTTTTCTTTCCGAACGCCGAACAGAGCATCAGGGGCTACTGTCTATGCGGTAATATTTTTACATATTTTTTACATACCTCAAAGCCTGTTAGAAGGCTGGCACAGGCTTCGGTCAGTCCACTCTTGGTGGACTGAACCTTCTGAATAAACGCACTCATGATAGTGCGGTGCGCCTCATCGATGGAGGCGCCGTTAAGCACCTCCAACAAGTTATCCGGTGCCTTTGGTTGGGCGGAGGTCACCGGCGTCGTAGGCTTGCCCTTCTTCTTAGGGGGCCGCCTGCCGGACTCCGGAACCTTTGAAGGTTCCGGTGCGGTGTCCGGCCTGGGTCCGGACTTAGAACCCTCGGGGGTTCTGTCCCCTTGGCGCCTGGTGTCCAGGAGGTCGCCATGCGGCGCCTCCAGGACCACCTCCTCCTGGCCTGGAGCCTCCTGCGACAACACCTCGGCATTTTCCGTAGGGTGAGGGGAGGAGGCGGCCGGAAGTGAAGTGCTGTTCACATCCGATGAATCCAGGGAGCCGCTCGTCGACATGTCGAGCCGGTCTTTGGGCGGACTGCATAATTATATGCGGCGTCAGGAAAAGCTACGCAATGAAGGAACACTATGAATCACTCCGGTGTCCGGATACTTACGATTTCGCCAGGGGCTTGGCCCTGAGCGGCCACTCCTCTTCGCCGTCGTCGGCGTTGGTGGAGTAGTCCGGAGGAAGGGTCTTCCCCTTCTTGGACCCTCCGGCCTCCCCAGTCGGGGCGGCCTTCCTTTTCTTTCCTCCCCCCGCTGGAGGGGAAGAGGCCTCTTCCTCCTCCTCCTCGTCATCACGGGAGGAGTGCGTCTCAGAGTCGCCGGACGATGAATTCGAGTCAAGCGGGCGTCCGCTGGGTCTTCGGGCAAAGGAGCCGGACAGCTGATTTGTACGGACGTCTCCTGCCAATCCTGTCAAAGGTAAGGGAGTTTTAGATCCCGCATAGAGTCAAACTATGAAAAGCTGATATCCTGTAAGAGGTGAAAAAAAGCTTACCACGCTAGCGTGACACTGCGTGCTGAATCCGCAATCCTCAGTAGCGGATGCAGGAGCCTCGGCACCCTTGAATAGCGCCTTCCAGGCATCTTCGTACGTCGTGTCGAAGAGCCTGCTTAGAGTTCGGTGCTGCACCGGGTCGAACCCCCGCAGGTTGAAAGCCCGTTGTTGATGCGGGAGGATCCGGCGGATGAGCATAA
The DNA here is from genome assembly GCA_032464435.1 of Aegilops umbellulata. Lineage (NCBI taxonomy): Eukaryota > Viridiplantae > Streptophyta > Magnoliopsida > Poales > Poaceae > Aegilops > Aegilops umbellulata. Next base: position 93,110,751 of record CP136054.1, on the reverse strand, counting down.
CTTGGACTACGTTGACAAGTTTGAGCTTCTTGTCCATCAGGCTTTGGACGCATGTTTGGAGTCCGGTCAGCTCTCCTTTTGTACCCCACGACAGGCCCGTCTCTTTCCAGGAGGTGAGCCGTGTAGGGGGTCCGGATCGGAACTCGGGGGCTGCGACCCATTCAGGGTCACGCGGCTCGGTGATGTAGAACCACCCCGATTGCCACCTCTTCAGGGTCTCCACGAAGGAGCCCTCGATCCATAGGACGTTGGGCATCTTGCCCACCATGGCGCCTCCGCACTCCGCCTGGCTGCCGCGCACCACCTTTGGCTTGACATTGAAGGTCTTGAGCCATAGGCCGAAATGGGGTGGGATGCAGAGGAAGGCCTCGCACACGACGATAAACGCTGAGATGTTGAGGACGAAGTTTGGGGCCAGATCGTGGAAATCCAGGCCGTAGTAGAATGTGAGCCCCCGGACAAATGGGTGGAGAGGGAAGCCCAGTCCATGGAGGAAATGGGGGAGGAACACCACCCTCTCATGAGGCCCGGGGGTGGGGATGAGCTGCCCCTCTTCGGGAAGCCGGTGCGCGATGTCGTTAGACAAGTATCCGACCTTCCTCAGCTTTTTGATGTGTCCCTGCATGACGGAGGAGACCATCCACTTGCCTCCCGCTCCGGACATGGCTGGAGAAGGTTGAGGTGGGGTGTGCGGACTTGGGCGCTGGAGCTCGAGCGCGCGGAAATGGATAGGCAAAGGAGGAAGAAGGCGTAGGTGAAAAGGTGGATCCTTATCCCCTTATATGGGCGGACCAAAACTGCGTACCCCCGCCCGCCTGGTAAAACTCGCTTATCTCCCAAGCACCGTAATCAATGGCACGGTTGGGTTACCCACGCCCGTATTGATGATAATCCTGGAATAAGGGGACATGATCTCTGCTTCGACAAGACGTGCCAAGGAAACCGCCTCGCTAAACGCGCTGAGGTGGGACAGTAAAATGATTCGAGTAAAGGCTTGGCCGTGGTGTGATGTCATGCTGCGGAATACGCCAGCAGATTAGGTTTGTGCAAATATCATTCTCTCTACGGTGGCATGTGGAGCTTGTTTTGCAGAGCCGGACACTATCCTTGTGTTCAAAATCTTCTATGAAGTATTCGGAGGAGGAACCCGCCTTGCAATGCCAAAGACAACTTGCGCGCCGGACTCGTCGTCATTAAAGCCTGGTTCAGGGGCTACTGAGGGAGTCCTGGATTAGGGGGTGTCCGGATAGCCAGACTATAATCTTTGGCCGGACTCCTGGACTATGAAGATACAAGATTGAAGACTTTGTCCCGTGTCCGGATGGGACTTTCCTTGGCGTGGAAGGCAAGCTTGGCGATACAGATATGATCTCCTCCCATTGTAACCGACTCTGTGTAACCCTAGCCCTCTCCGGTGTCTATATAAACAGGAGGGTTTTAGTCCGTAGGACGAACAACAATCATACCATAGGCTAGCTTCTAGGGTTTAGCCTCTTTGATCTCGTGGTAGATCTACTCTTGTACTACCCATATCATCAATGTTAATCAAGCAGGAGTAGGGTTTTACCTCCATCGAGAGGGCCCGAACCTGGGTAAAAACATCGTGTCCCTTGTCTCCTGTTACCATCCGCCTAGACACACAGTTCGGGACCCCTTACCCGAGATCCGCCGGTTTTGACACCGACACCCACCGTTTGCTATTTTTCTCGAGAGAAGCCACTAGTGAAACCTGCGGCCCCCGGGTCTTCTTTATCATATATTTGCCTTGCGAACTACTTTTCCTTTGCATTTTCATTCAGATCTATTAAACCAAAAAATACAAAAATACCTTGTTGCGTTTTATCTTTATTTATTTTATTTGGCGTTCGATCTATCAATCTACTACAATTTACCTCAGGTCCACTTGCCTATCTTGAGGCGCCGTACCCCGGAAGGGATTGACAACCCCTTTAACTCGTCGGGTTGCGAGGTGTTGTTGTTTGTGTGCAGGTGTTGTTTACGTTGTGTTGCTTGGTCCTCCTACTGGTATGATACCTTGGTCTCATAACTGAGGGAAATACCTACCGTCGATGTGATACATCATCCCTCCCTCTCCGGGGAAATACCGACGTAGTTGCAGCTACCATCAAGGAGAATTTCGGGCGCCATTGCCAGGGGGATCTTCATCATAACCAGGTTCCTAATCACAAATCTCATCTCCTTGCAATTTACATTATTCGCCATTTGCCTCTCGTTTTCTTGCCGGATCTGTTTTTGAGTGCAATCTTGTTGTGTGGTCATCATGAATCAAGAGAACACCAAGTTATGTGATTTCACAAATACCAACAACAATGATTTTATTGGCACTCCGCTTGCTCCTCCCGCCACTAGTGCGGAGACTTGTGATATTAATATGGAAGTGCGTTATATCGACTAGAGGGGGGGGTGAATAGGCGATTTTTATGAAATTCTTCACTGAGGAATTTGCTCGTGAGAAAATTCCTTAGCGAAGAAATACTAGCAGCGGAATAAGTACTCAGAAGTAAACATAACAGATTACATGCATGGTCATCATGATGAAATGAAGACAAACGCAGAGTACAGAAAGCGTAGGCACAGGATAACTCTAGATGAAGACAAACAGACTGAAGAAATTGAACTGAGGAATTTGTGAAAGTCTTCAGTCAAAGTCTTCAAACACAGATATGAACAAACAGACAACACAGTAATGAGGAAATGAAGGTGTTGAGGAAATGGAACCAGTAAGCTTGGTGAAGACAATGATTTGGTAGACCAGTTCCAACTGCTGTCTCAGTTGTACGTCTGGTTGGAGTGGCTGAGTATTTAAACTCGAGGACACACAGTCCTGAGCACGCAGCTCGGGACACCAAGTCCTCACCGTATTCTCCTTGAACTAAGGACACACAGTCCTCGTCCAATCACTCGTGGTAAGTCTTCAGGTGACTTCCAAACCTTCACAGACTTGGTCACTCGGCGATCCACAATTCCTCTTGGATGCTCTAGACCTTGACGCCTAACCGTCTGGAAGAAGCACAGTCTTCAAAGGTAACAAGCGTCGGATCCACGCAGGATCAATTTCTTCAGTGATGCTCAATCACTTTGGGTTTGTAGGTGTTCTGGGTTTGGGTTTGGATTTTCCTCACTTGATGATTTTCGCTCAAAGTCCTCGGAGGATGGGTTGCTCTCAAATGACAAGTGTCAAGTTCACGCGGAGCAGCCAACCAGCTAGTGGTTGAAGGGGGCGGCTATTTATAGCCTAGGGAGCAGCCCGACATGATAAGACATAAATGCCCTTCAATGATATGACCGTTAGGTGGACAAGATATTTTAGGACAGCTGGTGCGTGGCACAGCAACGGTCGGAAATTTGGAGTACAAATTCCTAAGGGCTATCATGTTCCTCACTGTGTAGGCAATTCGCACTGGCGAATTCCTAACTCCTCAGTTAGAGCAAGGTCCTCAGTGACCAGAAGAACTGCGTCTCTGTCACTGAAGAAATTGACTGAACTGTATGAGATTTCCAATGGCTTCACTCGAAGGAATTGGTAGGTGTAGGATTTGAGTTGAGCATCACATGAAAATTTTCTCCTTAGTATTTCCTCGACCCCCTTTAACAGTACGGTGTTTCCTATGACTCAAGAAAGAGAAAAATGAAACTACGAAAACACAGTCTTCATGCTTCACGTTCCTCGAACGAATACCATGTCTTCAAGGTCACACCAATTTCTTCACTTTCAAAGTCTTCAGAAAGTCTTCAGAATACCAAAGTCTTCAGTTGAAGAACTTCATTTTTAGGGGTCGACTTTTACTGTAAATATCAAACTCCTCATAGACCTATAGACCTGTGTACACTCATAAACACATCAGATGCTTAACCTATAAGTCTTCAATACACCAAAATCACTAAGGGGCACTAGATGCACTTACAATCTCCCCCTTTTTGGTGATTGATGACAACATAGGTTAAGTTTTCAACGGGGATAAATATATGAAGTGTAGAAACTAATATTGAGGAATTTGATTGCAAGATATAGAAGAACTCCCCCTGAAGTTGTGCATAGTGAGGAATTTGCTTTTGAGGCAATGCACACTTGAAGAGTTAAATCATGGAGATCTCCCCCTATATCTTGTAATTCATACACGCATTTGATATATGATATGAAGAATTTGAAATGCATGATGAAATATGGTGCCTGATGCAATTCAGCATGCGTGCGATAACATTAATGAGGAATAAGCATGCAGAATAGCGCATCAAAAGTATCAGAGCTCAAGCATGTATCAAAGTATCAGAGCACCGAGCACCATAGGGTTTAAGATTACAACTCGATCCAATAAAACTTTCGGAAGAATGAGAGTTGCAACTTAAAAAATATGGCCTTATAATAGACCCGCTTGAAGACTAACTCAGATTTCTCCCCCTTTGTCATCAAATGACCAAAAGGATAGAAACTGAGGACTGACGCCCCTGAAGATATTCAAGTTGATGGAGGAGCGCCAGTGTTGTTGGGGTCGGTTGTTGAAGTAGGGCCTGCTGCAGTGTCGTCCAAGTCTTCATTTTCATCAGTGTCGCGCGATGAAGAATATGAACTGGCCACCAGAGAAGGAACCTTGACCTTCTTGAATTTCTTCTGCGGAGGTGCCGACCAGGCAAATTCTTCTTTGAGGCCCATGTTCTCTAAATCTTCAGCACTATATACTTGAGACAGAACAGCCCAGGTGCGGTTGAAGGTTTCATGAAGGTAGTAATGGTTTTTCTTCACTGCATTATATGTGGCAGTCATGTTGTGAAGAATTGAACCAAACTAACGCTTGACCCATATGTGATTGCGATCAACCTTTTGATGAAGACTGAGGAGTAACTCACGATCAGTCATCACCCTGGGTGCTGTGGCTTGAGGATTTGTCTTGGCAGTATTAGCAGCAGAGTCATGTGTGGCAGAGTCATCATTGGTGGAATAAGAAGCAGCCTTGCGAAATTGACCATCCAATGGACGAATGCCTTCATCTATCACAGCAGTGGCCTTGCCCTTTTCATCAGCTGAGGAAAATGTCCTTTTGAGGACTTCAATAGGAGGCAAGTAGCTGCAGTGGTTGAGAGTTTCAGCCTTGTAGTTGAGTGAAGACCTTGTCCTGATGAATCTCATAATCCAAGGTGCATAAGGCTTCAGCTCAAATGGTGACATAGCAATGTTGGCCAGAGTCCTCATGAAGAAATCATGGAAGTTTATGGGAACGCCATGTACGATATTGAAAAGCATATTCTTCATGATGCCAACAATTTCTTCATCGGAAGAATCGTGTCCTTTGATGGGACATATTGTCTTCGTCAAAATGCGATAGACAGTCCTAGGCACATACAGCAATTCCTTGACGAGGAATTTGGCACGAGGTGATTTCCCTGGCTTCAGAGGCTTCATGAGCACTTGCATATAGTGTTTTGACAGTTCAGGTTCATCATACACGCAACGCGCATTTTCAGTGGGTGGACTAAGAGAAAGGCAGCGAAGCAATTCAGTTGCTGGGGCCTTGTAATGTGTATTTTCAGTCATCCAGTCCAGAACCCATGAATTGACATCTTCAGAGTTGCCAGTGATGTGTAGTGTAGCATAGAACTGAAGAATAAGTTCTTCATTCCAATCGCATATATCTGTGCAGAAGTTGAGTAGCCCAGCGTCGTGAAGAACACTGAGGACTGGCGTAAAGCACGGCATAGATTCCATATCCACGTGAGGAATATGTGCATGGTCGAAGACTTTGTCTTTGTTGTAAAGCACTGAGGAATAGAAATTTGCTTGGCTGGCAGTCCAGAAACGCCTCTTCCTTATGCGAGCAGAGTCATAAGGATTGTATTCAGTGAAGAATACGTGCTCGCCATAGAAGTCTTCAGCCTTGAATTTCTGTTTGCGTGAGAATGGATCCTTTGGCCTTGGCAGAGGAGTGTCAGTGAGTTGCATCACGACCTCAGGAATCACAAGCTCAGGTTCTTCAGGCTGAGGAATTTCAGTATTTTCCTCAGGTGCAGTCACCTTGTCTGTTTCAGCAGCAGTTTCTTCAGCACTAGTGGCTGGAATTTCTTCATTCACAGAAGCAGTGGGATGAGTTGCATCAGAGCCCAATTTTATGGTTGGTGAAGAAGAGTGAGGAATTTGCTGCAGGGGAGTGAAGAGTGGGGAATTGGGATGCTGACTTTCCCAGAAGTCGTCATTCATTACTGGAGTTGTGCTTCCAATATCCACATCTTCATCATCAATTTCTTCAACACCAGCCTCTTCAGCATCAAACTGAGGCATTGGTGATGAGACTATTGGGGTTGAAGGGATTGTATCCACTTCAATTTCTTCATCAATCTGCTCTGAGGAAGCAGCAGATTGAGTTTCTTCATCTGATTCACTTAGGATCTCATAATCTTCACCAAAAGGAACAAAGTCCTTTGATGGCATTGAGGAGATAGGGACAGCATCAATTGGATTGGCAAATGAGCTTGTCATTGGCTTCATCTTCTTTGGTGCTAAAGATTCTGAAGCACTTGATGCTTTCCTTTTCTTTACTGCAGCTCGCTCTGCAGCCTTGGTTTTCTTCACATCTAAAGCAGAGGGAAGAATTGGAGTTGGAGTTGGTGCAGGTGGAGCTGGGGAATCTGGTTCATTATCTTCAGGCACAACTGATGCATTTTCCCTGGTCTCTTCATTTTCTTCAGGCGCACCACTAGTGGATGCCCTGGCAATTTCATCAATGGTTGGAGCAGAGTCACCAGCCTTGGAACTAGCATTTTCTTCAGCAGCTTGAATTTCATCAGCGGTGCTGGCATGTTCTTCAGTTTGCTGAACAGATGCTTCAGCTTGAGGAATTTGTTGCTTTGAGGCAGTACCCTTGGTGAAGGTATCAGTCAGCCTCACAAATCTGACCTGGGCTCCTTGCCAATCAGCATAGTACGAGTCAAAGTTGTCGCTGAGGGCTTTGATCTCAGCCTGCATCTTGACAAGTTCCTCAGGCTTCATTTTGAGAACATTTTTCTTCATCAGCTTCTCTTTGCGGTACTGGGATTTCTTGATCTCTCTGGCCCTATCATATTTCCACTTCTCCTCTTGGATGAAGTGAGTCAGCATGTGACTTTGGCCAGGTGTCAACTTGAAATCAGGCATAGGAGTGTTGGGATCCTTGTGCCAGAGATCAGTATAGTCTAGGATCGCCCTTGGATCCAAAAGCATGGGCACAGGTGTGCCTTTGGCTTTAGCATCCCTTTCTTGGCGGTCTCTGATGATTTCAGCGAGTTCTTCTTCATCAGCTTCATCATCATCAGAGGGCATAGTGAAAACCACTTGCTTCTTTGGACTTGGGCGAGTGCCGTGTCCAGCGGTAGCCTTTTTCTTCAGTAACGAGGGTCCAGCTGAGGATTTTGGTGCAGCTGAGGAACTAGCTGAGACACCAGAGGCAATAGAGATGCCAGTTGTCCTTTGGCATGAGGCCAGATGCACATGAGCTGAGGACTTTGTGGGAGCAGGAGCAGCATGAGGAATTTGCTTTGAAGATTTTGAAGATTCTGGCCGTGAGGGCGCAACTGAGGAACTTGGCCGTGAGGGCATTGAAGGTGAAGCACTTGGCTTACGAGCAGGCTTCTTCATCATTGATTTCCTCGGCTTGGCAGAAGCCTCAGTGGCAGCAGCAGCAGCAGCAGATTCTTCATTGAATTTCCTCACTGCTTCTTTTGCTTGCTTTTGCAGTTTACGCTGGCGCTTAGCCCATTCTTGAGGAAATTCCTCACCTCTTCTGATGCTAGAGGGATCAGCCACTTGGCCAGGTGCCAGTGGAGGGCGTTGACATGGAGGGTTTACGGCGAATTTCTTCATATACTTAGGAGTAACATATCTGTACTCCCTCCATTCTCTTGCCCATCTCCTTTCAATCCTCTGTATGCGCACCTTGCGCTGATTTCTATCTTCTTCAGGAGGTGTGCAGTACCCAGCATAAATGTCCTCAGGGATTTCAAATGCAGTCATGACCTCTGGTCTCTTTCCTCCTTTCTGCGGCTTTTTACCTTCAGCCATTTTCTTCAGATGAGGAATTTGAACAATGGAATTCTCTGAAGAAGTATGCAACTTTTCTTCGAGGAACGCTGCAAATGAGTTAAGTTGATGAGAACCTAAGGATTCAGCAGCGGACATGTGTACCTGTGAACAGAGTATAGTTGCGAGGAATTTGAAGAGGTCATATGCGTTCTCAGAGGGTTTTTCATAGAGAACAAGTTTTGAGGAATTTGACCAGATTCGTCTTGAGGAATTTCACTAAGCTCCATATATATCTCAGGTTCCAGAGTTGTATAGATTGAGAATCCACACAATTGAGGAATCTTGAAGAGATTTAGACTTAGGGAAATGAATCAACAACAGAGAATAAGTGAGGTGTTTTGTGTGTGAGGATTTGAAGAATAAAAACACCTTTGAAGATTTAGTAGAAAAACTTCGAATCAAAGAGGGCAGTAAAAATAGCTTTTAAATACCCTGAATGAAGAACACGACGAACTGTGGGTTGGAACAGTGAAGTTCGTCAATGCAGATCTTCCACGCCCTAACTTGGTGGAGGAAGACGTCTACGGCGGCGGCGGAGGTGAAGATTTCCGCTGTCGGCGCGAGTACGTCGGCGATGAGGTCGAGGCAGTGAAGCTTTTCCTCACCGGTGACGATGGAGTAGCGACGGCGCTAGGGTTTGGAGAGCTCGAGCGAGGTAAAGGAAGTGAGGATGGCAACGGAGGGGTATTTATAGCCGCAGTGAAAAACTGCTCGTCCGAAGATTTAGGACTAACATGCACCTGGCCGTTCTCATTCACTTGACATGTGTCACCCACGTACTGTGTAGTGGAGATCGTGTAAGATCGTGGGTGAGTAAAATAATCCATCGTGGGAAGTGGAACGGATTGCGCGGCAAAACCGAAGGTTTGGATAAGATTAGTTTTAACATTCCGTTCGCAATTTCTTCAGCTGACAAGGACACAGTGAAGAATTTGAACGAGTTTCAAATAGAACGCACATGAAGAATTTGTGAATAGACTGGATTGAGTATAGCACAGAGGGGAAGGGTCCGATCACATTCACTTAGCAAAAAAAAGTTTCAACTCGAAGAAATAGCTATAAGTGAATGCTGTAGAGGACATAAACTCATATATATATATAGCAAATGAAGAAAAACGACGGCACAAGTGAAGACTTTGTAAAGTTTGAAGAATTTGAAAAACTGAAGAATTTCAAAAGTTGAGGAAAAACTCAAATTGAAAATTTTCAACTTTTGTGGTGGCAAGACCCACCGTGTAAGAATGATGATTTCAGACACCGCGTACAATTGTCGTAGGGTTCTGAGAATCAAATTCTTCATTAATTTCTTCACACTTAGAGTGTTATTCTTCATTGATTGAAGAAAAATGTTTCTTCATGTGTTGCACATCTAAGTCATCAATTAAGCATAAGTGTTAGGATGAGTGTATTTTCAAAGTACATTCAAAGATTCTAAGATATTTAGCTCACACCGCAACTTGCTAAATCTCTTCTCATCCAAGGGCTTAGTGAAGATATCGGCTAGCTGTTCTTCAGTCTTCACATGCTCAATAGAAATGTCGCCCTTCAACACATGATCACGAAGAAAATGATGACGAATCTGAATGTGCTTTGTCTTCGAGTGCTGAACTAGGTTGTGAGCAATCTTGATGGCACTCTCATTGTCACAGAGGAGAGGCACATTCTTCACGTTGACTCCATAGTCCTTGAGTGTTTGCTTCATCCATAGTAGTTGAGCACAGCAAGAACCAGTAGCAATGTACTCAGCTTCAGCAGTAGACAGTGATACGCAGTTCTGTTTCTTCGAGGACCAACAGACCAAGGATCGTCCGAGGAAATGACAAGTACCAGATGTTGACTTGCGATCCACACGGTCACCAGCATAGTCAGAATCAGAATATCCGATGAGGTCAAAATCTGAGCCCTTGGGGTACCATAATCCTAGTGTTGGTGTGTGAGCTAGATATCGAAGAATATGCTTCACAGCCATATGGTGTGATTCCTTTGGTGCAGCTTGAAATCGTGCACACATGCAAACACTAAGCATTATATCTGGCCTAGATGCACATAAGTACAATAAAGAGCCAATCATGGAGCGGTATACCTTGTGATCGAAGTCAGTACCATTTTCATCAGTGCATAGATGACCATTTGTGGGCATAGGAATTTTGAGACCTTTGCAATCTTGCATGCCGAATTTCTTCAGGACATCCTTGAGGTATTTCTCCTGAGATATGAATATCCCATTGTGCTGTTGACGAATTTGTAGACCTAAGAAGAATTTCAATTCTCCCATCATAGACATTTGATATTCTTCACTCATCATATAGGCAAATTCATCACTATAACGTTGGTCAGTACAGCCAAAGATGATATCATCAACATATATTTGGCACACAAATAGTTCACCATCATATGATTTAGTAAAAAGAGTGGGATCGAGTGAACCGGGTGTGAAGCCTTTCTTCATGAAGAATTCCTTCAATGTGTCATACCACGCCCGTGGGGCCTGCTTGAGGCCATAGAGGGCCTTGTTAAGTCTGAAGACTTTGTCAGGATGTTTTGGATCTTCAAAACCTGGTGGTTGAGCAACATATACTTCTTCCTCAATCTTACCATTAAGGAATGCATTTTTCACATCCATTTGGTATAAGATGATATCATGATGGTTAGCATAAGCAAGTAATATGCGAATAGCTTCAAGTCTAGCAATAGGTGCAAAAGTTTCATCGAAATCAATTCCTTCAACCTGTGTGTAGCCTTGAGCTACTAGTCGTGCCTTATTCCTCACCACAACACCATTTTCATCTTGCTTGTTGCGGTAGATCCACTTTGTACCAATGATGTTATGCTTGCGAGGATCAGGACGATTTACCAGTTCCCATACGTTGTTGAGCTTGAACTGATGTAATTCTTCTTGCATGGCCTGAATCCACTCAGGCTCCAGAAATGCTTCATCTACCTTAGTGGGCTCTGTGATAGAGACAAAAGCAAAGTGCCCACAAAAGTTAGATAGATGTGAAGCTTTTGAGCGTGTGAGAGGACCTGGTGCTCTAATGTCATTGATGATCTTCTCCACTTGCACTTCTTTTGCAATGCGAGGGTGAGTTGGTTGCCGTTGAGGAATTTGATCAGCATTTTCTTCATCATCAATTTCCTCAGCATTTTCTTCAGGTGCATCAGTTCGACGATCTTCACGTTCTGGAACGAATTCTTCAGCAGATTCTTCAGTAGGAATGATATCTTCAGTAGCCTTGTGCTTGATCGATTCCTCAGGTGCTGGTTCATCTAACACAAAAGGTAGGTGCTCTCTTTGCGAGCCATTAGTTTCATTGAACCGCACATCTACAATTTCAACAATCTTGTGAAGAACATTGTTGAGGACTCTGTAGGTGTGCGAGTCCTTTCCGTAACCAAGCATGAAACCTTCATGTGCTTTCGGTGCAAATTTAGAGTTGTGATGAGGATCTCTAATCCAGCATTTAGCACCGAAGACTTTGAAATAACTCACATTGGGTTTCTTGTCAGTGAGGAGTTCATAGGCAGTCTTCTTGAAGAATTTGTGAAGATATACTCTGTTGATGATATGGCACGCAGTATCAATTGCATCAACCCAGAAACGGCGAGGGGTTTTGTACTCATCGAGCATAGTGCGAGCCATCTCAGCAAGAGTCCTGTTCTTGCGCTCCACGACGCCATTCTGTTGAGGAGTATAAGGAGCAGATAATTCATGAGTAATACCAAGTTCATCAAGATAGTCATCGAGACCCGAATTCTTGAACTCAGTGCCATTGTCACTTCTGATGTGCTTGATCTTCACACCAAAGTTAGTTGAAGCCCTCGAAGAAAATCGTTTGAAGACTTCCTGCACTTCAGTTTTGTAAGAGACAAGGTGCACCCATGTGTAACGAGAGTAATCATCAACAATAACAAAACCATATTGAGATGCTTCATTAGAGATAGAGGAATAATGGTTAGGACCGAAGAGATCCATGTGAAGCAATTCGAATGGATGAGTAGTGGTCATGATAGTCTTCGCTGGATGCTTGGCCTTGGTCATCTTTCCAGCTTCACAGGCACCGCATAAGTGATCCTTGAGGAATTTGACATTCTCAATGCCAATGACATGCTTCTTCTTCGCAAGCGTGTGCAGATTCCTCATGCCTGCATGACCAAGTCGTCGATGCCATAGCCATCCTTCTGAAGTTTTTGCAAGTAGGCACACGGCAGGTTGTGAATCTGCAGAGAAATCAACAATATACAAGTCTCCTCTCCTAAAGCCTTCGAAGACTTTGGATTTGTCAGCTTCCATAATCACAACACAACGATACTTGCCGAAGACAACAACCATATCAAGATCACGAAGCATTGAGACAGACATAAGATTGTATCCTAAAGACTCAACAAGCATGACTTTGTCCATGTGTCGATCCTTTGTGATAGCAACCTTACCTAGACCCAATACCTGACTTTTGCTTTTATCAGCGAAGATGATATGCTTCATGTGTGATGCTGATAAGGGAGCATCCATCAACAGATTCTTGTCACCGGTCATGTGATTTGTACATCCACTATCAAGTACCCATTCAGTGGCTTTGGGTTGATCATCCTGCAGATGAATTAGTGCAACTTACGAACCTCATATACTTCAGTAGTGAAGAATATGATATCACAATTCATCAGATCAATTTCATCAAGTAGTAGAACCGATAAAACAGAGGGAGGACGTGTGAAATGAAAGTTCATTTCATCATGGTTAGCCTGTGTCCTTTCAGGCAATTTTGTCAGGTCCCCAGCAAATTCTTCAGACGTTACATCACGTCTGGAGACCTGACCCTGCAGAAGAGATTAGTTCTTTTTCTTCACCACCCACATCTGAAGGGGTGGCAAAGAGTTCATCACTCTGCGAGCTCCATATGAGAATGGTGGCAAGGCAGCCAAACCATTTCGTTTCACATAAGAGGAGTTAGGGTAGGCATATGAATAAGCAGAGAAATTCTTCAAGGACTTATGAACATAATAATTTGAAGAATAATGCTCATATTCATAGCCCTTGGCTCTTCCCTGCGAAACAGAGTTGTTAGCACGATGATGTTCATATGAGGACTTTGCTCCATGTGAGGAATTTGATCCTCTTGAGGAATTTGGTCTGTATGAGGACTTGGATCCATATGAAGAATTTGGTCCATATGAAGAATTAGATCTGGGGTTCCTTTTCTTCACAGGTGGTGTCATGAGGACATTCACCTGAAGACTTTCAAGGCAGCTCTTGGGAACCCAGATTTTCTTCATAGGGGAACCGTTCCTGCAGTTAGTGCCAACATATCTAGCAAATACTTCACCATTCTGATTTTTGAACAGTTTATAGTTGGAGTCAAATGACTCATCAGAAGAATGAGAAGATTCACATGTATAGCCAGATAAATCAGATGGATCAACTGGAGGTCCCTTTGCAGCAACCCATGAGGTTTTGGGGTACTGCTCAAGCTTCCAATAAGTACCATCCGCATTGAGTTTCCTCTCAAAGGCAATACCCTCTTTCCTAGGGTTCCTGTTGAGGATCTGCTTTTTAAGCACATCACAAAGAGCCTGATGCCCTTTGAGGCTTTTGTACATGCCTGTTATGTACAATTCCTTCAGCCCTGCATCGTTAGTGATACTAGCAATGTCCTCAGATGAGGAATTAGTGATAGTAGAGACAGGTGAAGAATTTGTAACATTTGAAGCATTTGAACATTCAGGTGAAGAATTAGCAGATTCTCGTTCAATGCATTTTAAGCATGGAGGAATAAATTCTTCCTGAGCAGCGCTGATTTGTTGAGCAAGTAATGAATCGCGCTCCTTCTGAAGATCTTCATAACTCACTCTTAGCTTCTCAAGATCTTGCTTCTTTTGAAGATATTCATAAGAAAGCTTCTCATGATCAGATAAGAGAGTGTTATGATGATTTTGAAGGTTGTCAAGCTTAGTCTGAAGTCTCTGAAGATTTTCAGTCAAGGCCTTAGTGCGATCCATTTCTTCACCCAACATATCATCACTTCTGTCTAGCATGTTTTGAACCTTTTCAAAAGCCTTGTGTTGTTGCACAGCGATCTTAGCAAGTTTAGAGTAGCTAGGCTTAAGATTTTCATCAGATTCATCATCACTAGATTCAGAGGAGGCGTATTTTAGTACCTTGGCACCCTTTGCCATGAAGCAATAGGTGGGAGCGTAGTCATCACTGCCTTCATCAGTCTTGTTGGTGAGATCACTTTCTTCAGCGTTGAAGATGGATTTGCTGACGAATGCAGTAGTGAGGGCTAGGCTCGCCACACCAGACTCAGAGTCTTCAGATTGTTCCTCTTCCTCATTTTCTTCAGATTCAGCCTCAGAGTCCATTTCCTTGCCAATGAATGCCCGAGCCTTCTTGGAGCTGCTCTTCTTGTGAGACGAAGACTTTGAGGATTTTGATGATGAAGATTTTGAGGATTTCTTCTTTTTCTTCGCATCATCAGAACTGTAATCCTTGTATTTCTTCTTCTTTGATTCCTTTTCCCACCGAGGACAATCTTGAATGTAATGTCCTGGTTTCTTGTACTTGTGACAAAGCCTCTTCTTATATTCACTGGTTGAGGAATCGTTGCTCCTTGAGGATTTTCCAAAACGACCACGTCTTGAGAGCTTCTGGAATTTCTTCACAAGCAGCGCCAGATCATGACTTAGTTCTTCAGGATCACCAAGGCTGCTATCAGAGTCTTCATCTTCGGACTCAGATACTACCTTGGCCTTCAGTGCACGTGATCTGCCATAGCTCGAACCGTAGAGATCTCTCTTCTCAGCAAGCCGGAACTCATGAGTGTTTAGCCTCTCGAGGATATCAGCGGGGTCAAGTGACTTGTAATCAGCACGCTCTTGAATCATCAGTGCCAGAGTGTCAAATGAGGAATCAAGCGATCTCAGCAATTTCTTCACCACCTCATGGTCGGTGATGTCAGTGGCACCAAGTGCTTGAAGCTCATTTGAGATGTCAGTGAGGCGATCGAAGGTTTGCTGAACATTTTCATTGTCGAGTCTTTTGAAGCGGTTGAAGAGATTTCGAAGAACATCAACTCGAGAATCACGCTGAGTTGAAACTCCTTCATTGACTTTGGACAGCCTATCCCATATAAGCTTAACAGTTTCCAAAGCGCTTACTCTACCATACTGTCCTTTGTGTTGGGGAACGTAGTAATTTCAAAAAATTTCCTACGCACACGCAAGATCATGGTGATGCATAGCAACGAGAAGGGAGAGTGTCGTCTACGTACCCTCCTAGACCGAAGCAGAAGCGTTGACACAACGTAGAGGAAGTAGTCGTACGTTCTCCTCGCGATCCAACCGATCACAGCACCGTTACTCCGGCACCTCCGAGTTCTTGGCACACGTTCAGCTCGATGACGATCCCCGGGCTCCGATCCAGCAAAGCGTCGGGGAAGAGTTCCGTCAGCACGACGGCGTGGTGACGATCTTGATGTGTTACCGGCGCAGGGCTTCGCCTAAGCACTGCAACAATATTACCGAGGTGAAATTTGGTGGAAAGGGGGCACCGCACACGGCTAAGGAACGATCCGTAGATCAATTGTGTGTCTTTGGGGTGCCCCCTGCCCCCGTATATAAAGGAGCCAAGGGGGAGGGGCTGGCCGGCCAAGCCTGGCGCGCCAGGAGAGTCCTACTCCCTTTGGGAGTAGGATTCCCCCCCCCCCCCCAATCCTAGTTGGACTAGGATTCTCCAAGGGGGAGAGAGAGAGAGAGGGGGCGCCCACCTCTCCTAGTCCTAATAGGACTAGGGGAAGGGGGGAGGCGCACAGCCCATGAGGGCAGACCTCTCACCTCTCCTCCAAGGCCCATGTTGGCCCATTATGCTCCCGGGGGGTTCTGGTAACCCTCCCGGTATTCCGGTAAAATCCTGATTTCACCTGGAATGCATCCGATGTCCAAACATAGGCTTCCAATATATCATTCTTTACGTCTCGACCATTTCGAGACTCCTCGTCATGTCCGTGATCACATCCGGGACTCCGAACTCCTTCGGTACATCAAAATGCATAAACTCATAATAACTGTCATCGTAACGTTAAGCGTGCGGACCCTACGGTTCGAGAACAATGTAGACATGACCGTGACACGTCTCCGGTCAATAACCAATAGCGGGACCTGGATGCCCATATTGGCTCCTACATATTCTACGAAGATCTTTATCGGTCAGACCGCATAACAACATACGTTGTTCCCTTTGTCATCGGTATGTTACTTGCCCGAGATTCGATCGTCGGTATCCAATACCTAGTTCAATCTCGTTACTGGCAAGTCTCTTTACTCGTTCCGTAATACATCATCTCGCAACTAACTCATTGGTTGCAATGCTTGCAAGGCTTTATGTGATGTGCATTACCGAGAAGGCCCTGAGATACCTCTCCGACAATCGGAGTGACAAATCCTAATCTCGAAATACGCCAACCCAATATGTACCTTCGGAGACACCTGTAGAGCACCTTTATAATCACCCAGTTACGTTGTGACGTTTGGTAGCACACAAAGTGTTCCTACGGTAAACGGGAGTTGCATAATCTCATAGTTAAAGGAACATGTATAAGTCATGGATAAAAGCAATAGCAACATACTAAACGATCGGGTGCTATGCTAATGGAATGGGTCATGTCAATCAGATCATTCAACTAATGATGTGATCTCGTTAATCAAATAACAACTCTTTGTTCATGGCTAGGAAACATAACCATCTTTGATTAATGAGCTAGTCAAGTAGAGGCATACTAGTGACACTCTGTTTGTCTATGTATTCACACATGTATTATGTTTCCAGTTAATACAATTCTAGCATGAATAATAAACATTTATCATGATATAAGGAAATAAATAATAACTTTATTATTGCCTCTAGGGCATATTTCCTTCAGTCTCCCACTTGCACTAGAGTCAATAATCTAGATTACAAAGTAATGATTCTAACACCCATGGAGTCTTGGTGCTGATCATGTTTTGCTCGTGGAAGAGGCTTAGTCAACAGGTCTGCAACATTCAGATCCGTATGTATCTTGCATATCTCTATGTCTCCCACCTGGACCAAATCCCGGATGGAGTTGAAGCGTCTTTTGATGTGTTTGGTTCTTTTGTGAAATCTGGATTCCTTTGCCAAGGCAATTGCACCAGTATTGTCACAAAAGATTTTCATTGGACCCGATATGCTAGGTACAACACCTAGATCGGATATGAACTCCTTCATCCAGACTCCTTCATTAGCTGCTTCCGAAGCGGCTATGTACTCAGCTTCACATGTAGATCCCGCCACGACGCTTTGTTTAGAACTGCACCAACTGACAGCTCCACCGTTTAATGTAAATACGTATCCGGTTTGCGATTTAGAATCGTCCGGATCAGTGTCAAAGCTTGCATCGACGTAACCGTTTACGACGAGCTCTTTGTCACCTCCATAAATGAGAAACATATCCTTAGTCCTTCTCAAGTACTTAAGGATGTTCTTGACCGCTGTCCAGTGATCCACTCCTGGATTACTTTGGTACCTGCCTGCTAAACTTACAGCAAGGCACACATCAGGTCTGGTACACAGCATTGCATACATGATAGAGCCTATGGCTGAAGCATAGGGAACATTTTTCATTTTCTCTCTATCTTCTGCGGTGGTCGGGCATTGAGTCTTACTCAACTTCACACCTTGTGCCACAGGCAAGAATCCTTTCTTTGCCTGATCCATTTTGAACTTTTTCAAAACTTTGTCAAGGTATGTGCTTTGTGAAAGTCCTATTAAGCGTCTTGATCTATCTCTATAGATCTTAATGCCCAATATGTAAGCAGCTTCACCGAGGTCTTTCATTGAAAAACTCTTATTCAAGTATCCCTTTATGCTATCTAGAAATTCTATATTATTTCCGATCAGCAATATGTCATCCACATATAATATCAGAAATGCTACAGAGCTCCCACTCACTTTCTTGTAAATACAGGCTTCTCCAAAAGTCTGTATAAAACCAAATGCTTTGATCACACTATAAAAGCGTTTATTCCAACTCCGAGAGGCTTGCACCAGTCCATAAATGGATCGCTGGAGCTTGCACACTTTGTTAGCTCCCTTTGGATCGACAAAACCTTCTGGTTGCATCATATACAACTCTTCTTCCAGAAATCCATTCAGGAATGCAGTTTTGACATCCATTTGCCAAATTTCATAATCATAAAATGCGGCAATTGCTAACATGATTCGGACAGACTTAAGCATCGCTACGGGTGAGAAAGTCTCATCGTAGTCAATCCCTTGAACTTGTCGAAAACCTTTTGCAACAAGTCGAGCTTTATAGACAGTAACATTACCATCAGCGTCAGTCTTCTTCTTAAAAATCCATTTATTCTCAATTGCTTGCCGATCATCGGGCAAGTCAACCAAAGTCCACACTTTGTTCTCATACATGGATCCCATCTCAGATTTCATGGCCTCGAGCCACTTTGCGGAATCTGGGCTCACCATCGCTTCTTCATAGTTCGTAGGTTCATCATGGTCTAGTAACATGACTTCCAAAATAGGATTACCGTACCACTCTGGTGCGGATCTTACTCTAGTTGATCTACGAAGTTCAGTAGAAACTTGATCTGAAGTTTCATGATCATTATCATTAGCTTCCTCCCTATTTGGTGTAGGTGTCACAGAAACTGATTTCTGTGACGTACTACTTCTCAATAAGGGAGTAGATACAGTTATCTCATCAAGTTCTACTTTCCTCCCACTCACTTCTTTCGAGAGAAACTCCTTCTCTAGAAAGTTTCCGACTTTAGCAACAAAAATTTTGCCTTCGGATCTGTGATAGAAGGTATACCCAAGAGTCTCCTTTGGGTATCCTATGAAGACACATTTTTCCGATTTGGGTTCGAGCTTATCAGGTTGAAGCTTTTTCACATAAGCATCGCAGCCCCAAACTTTAAGAAACGACAACTTTGGTTTCTTGCCAAACCACAGTTCATAAGGCGTCGTCTCAACGGATTTTGATGGTGCCCTATTTAACGTGAATGCGGCCGTCTCTAAAGCATAACCCCAAAACGATAGCGGTAAATCGGTAAGAGACATCATAGATCGTACCATATCCAGTAAAGTACGATTACGACGTTCGGACACACCATTACGTTGTGGTGTTCCGGGTGGCGTGAGTTGCGAAACTATTCCGCATTGTTTCAAATGTAGACCAAACTCGTAACTCAAATATTCTCCTCCACGATCAGATCGTAGAAACTTTATTTTCTTGTTACGATGATTTTCCACTTCACTCTGAAATTCTTTGAACTTTTCAAATGTTTCAGACTTGTGTTTCATTAAGTAGATATACCCATATCTGCTTAAATCATCAGTGAAGGTGAGAAAATAACGATATCCGCCACGAGCCTCAACATTCATTGGACCACATACATCAGTATGTATGATTTCCAATAAATCTGTTGCTCTCTCCACATTACCGGAGAACGGTGTTTTAGTCATTTTGCCCATAAGGCACGGTTCGCAAGTGCCAAGTGATTCATAATCAAGTGACTCCAAAAGTCCATCAGTATGGAGTTTCTTCATGCGTTTTACACCGATATGACCTAAACGGCAGTGCCACAAATAAGTTGCACTATCATTATCAACTCTGCATCTTTTGGCTTCAACATTATGAATATGTGTATTACTACTATCGAGATTAATTAAGAACAAACCATTATTTAATGGTGCATGACCATAAAAGATATTACTCATATAAATAGAACAACCATTATTCTCTGATTTAAATGAATAACCGTCTCGCATCAAACAAGATCCAGATATAATGTTCATGCTCAACGCTGGTACTAAATAACAATTATTTAGATCTAATATTAATCCCGAAGGTAGATGTAGAGGTAGAGTGCCGACCGCGATCACATCGACTTTGGAACCATTTCCCACGCGCATCGTCACCTCGTCCTTAGCCAATCTTCGCTTAATCCGTAGCCCCTGTTTTGAGTTGCAAATATTAGCAACAGAACCAGTATCAAATACCCAGGTGCTACTGCGAGAATTAGTAAGGTACACATCAATAACATGTATATCATATATACCTTTGTTAACCTTGCCATCCTTCTTATCCGCCAAATACTTGGGGCAGTTCCGCTTCCAGTGACCAGTCTGCTTGCAATAGAAGCACTCAGTTTCAGGCTTAGGTCCAGACTTGGGTTTCTTCTCTTGATTAGCAACTTGCTTGCTGTTCTTTTTGAAGTTCCCCTTTTTCTTCCCTTTGCCCTTTTTCTTGAAACTAGTGGTTTTGTTAACCATCAACACTTGATGCTCCTTTTTGATTTCTACCTCCGCGGCTTTCAGCATCGCGAAGAGCTCGGGCGTAGTTTTGGTCATCCCTTGCATATTATAGTTCATCACGAAGCTCTTGTAGCTTGGTGGCAGTGATTGGAGAATTCTGTCAATGACGCAATCATCCGGAAGATTAACTCCCAGTTGAATCAAGTGATTGTTATACCCAGACATTCTGAGTATATGCTCACTGACAGAACCATTCTCCTCCATTTTACAGCTATAGAACTTATTGGAGATTTCATATCTCTCAATCCGGGCATTTGCTTGAAATATTAACTTCAACTCCTGGAACATCTCATATGCTCCATGGTGTTCAAAACGTCGTTGAAGTCCCGGTTCTAAGCCGTAAAGCATGGCACACTGAACTATAGAGTAGTCATCAGCTTTGCTTTGCCAGACGTTCACAACATCTGGCGTAGCTCTTGCACCAGGCCTGGCACCTAGCGGTGCTTCCAGGACGTAATTCTTCTGTGCAGCAATGAGGATAATCCTCAAGTTACGGACCCAGTCCGTGTAATTGCTACCATCATCTTTCAACTTTGCTTTCTCAAGGAACGCATTAAAATTCAACGGAACAACAGCACGAGCCATCTATCTACACAACATAGACAAGCAAGATACTATCAGGTACTAAGTTCATGATAAATTTAAGTTCAATTAATCATATTACTTAAGAACTCCCACTTAGATAGATATCCCTCTAATCCTCTAAGTGATCACGTGATCCAAATCAACTAAACCATGTCCGATCATCACGTGAGATGGAGTAGTTTCAATGGTGAACATCACTATGTTGATCATATCTACTATATGATTCACGCTCGACCTTTCGGTCTCCGTGTTCCGAGGCCATATCTGTTATATGCTAGGCTCGTCAAGTTAAACCTGAGTATTCCGCGTGTGCAACTGTTTTGCACCCGTTGTATTTGAACGTAGAGCCTATCACACCCGATCATCACGTGGTGTCTCAGCACGAAGAACTTTCGCAACGGTGCATACTCAGGGAGAACACTTTCTTGATAATTTAGTGAGAGATCATCTTATAATGCTACCGTCAATCAAAAGCAAGATAAGATGCATAAAAGGATAAACATCACATGCAATCAATATAAGTGATATGATATGGCCATCATCATCTCGTGCTTGTGATCTCCATCTCCGCAGCACCGTCATGATCACCATCGTCACCGGCGCGACACCTTGATCTCCATCGTAGCATCGTTGTCGTCTCGCCAATCTTATGCTTCCACGACTATCACTACCGCTTAGTAATAAAGTAAAACATTACATCGCGATTGCATTGCATACAATAAAGCGACAACCATATGGCTCCTGCCAGTTGCCGATAACTCGGTTACAAAACATGATCATCTCATACAATAAAATTTAGCATCATGTCTTGACCATATCACATCACAACATGCCCTGCAAAAACAAGTTAGACGTCCTCTACTTTGTTGTTGCAAGTTTTACGTGGCTGCTACGGGCTTAAGCAAGAACTCATCTTACCTACGCATCAAAACCACAACGATAGTTTGCCAAATAGACTCCGTATTAACCTTCTCAAGGACCGGGCGTAGCCACACTCGGTTCAACTAAAGTTGGAGAGACAGTCTTCCGCAAGCCATCTATGTGCAAAGCACGTCGAGGGAACCGGTCTCGCGTAAGAGTACGCGTAAGGTTGGTCCGGATCGTCTCGTCCAACAATACCGCTGAACCAAAGTATGACATGCTGGTAGGCAGTATGACTTGTATCGTCCACAACTCACTTGTGTTCTACTCGTGCAAATAACATCATACCATAAAAACCTAGGCTCGGATGCCACTGTTTGGGAACGTAGTAATTTCAAAAAAATTCCTACGCACACGCAAGATCATGGTGATGCATAGCAACGAGAAGGGAGAGTGTCATCTACGTACCCTCGTAGACCGAAGCGGAAGCATTGACACAACGTAGAGGAAGTAGTCGTACGTTCTCCTCGCGATCCAACCGATCACAGCACCGTTACTCCGGCACCTCCGAGTTCTTGGCACACGTTCAGCTCGATGACGATCCCCGGGCTCCGATCCAGCAAAGCGTCGGGGAAGAGTTCCGTTAGCACGATGGTGTGGTGACGATCTTGATGTGTTACCGGCGCAGGGCTTCGCCTAAGCACTGCAACGATATTACCGAGGTGGAATTTGGTGGAAAGGGGGCACCGCACACGGCTAAGGAACGATCCGTAGATCAATTGTGTGTCTTTGGGGTGCCCCCTGCCCCCGTATATAAAGGAGACAAGGGGGAGGGGCTGGCCGGCCAAGCCTGGCGCGCCAGGAGAGTCCTACTCCCTCTGGGAGTAGGATTCCCCCCCCCCAATCCTAGTTGGACTAGGATTCTCCAAGGGGGAGAGAGAGAGAGAGGGGGCGCCCACCTCTCCTAGTCCTAATAGGACTAGGGGAAGGGGGGAGGCGCACAGCCCATGAGGGCAGCCCTCTCACCTCTCCTCCAAGGCCCATGTTGGCCCATTATGCTCCCGGGGGGTTCCGGTAACCCTCCCGGTATTCCGGTAAAATCCTGATTTCACCTGGAATGCATCCGATGTCCAAACATAGGCTTCCAATATATCATTCTTTACGTCTCGACCATTTCGAGACTCCTCGTCATGTCCGTGATCACATCCGGGACTCCGAACTCCTTCGGTACATCAAAATGCATAAACTCATAATAACTGTCATCGTAACGTTAAGCGTGCGGACCCTACGGTTCGAGAACAATGTAGACATGACCGTGACACGTCTCCGGTCAATAACCAATAGCGGGACCTGGATGCCCATATTGGCTCCTACATATTCTACGAAGATCTTTATCGGTCAGACCGCATAACAACATACGTTGTTCCCTTTGTCATCGGTATGTTACTTGCCCGAGATTCGATCGTCGGTATCCAATACCTAGTTCAATCTCGTTACTGGCAAGTCTCTTTACTCGTTCCGTAATACATCATCTTGCAACTAACTCATTGGTTGCAATGCTTGCAAGGCTTTATGTGATGTGCATTACCGAGAAGGCCCTGAGATACCTCTCCGACAATCGGAGTGACAAATCCTAATCTCGAAATACGCCAACCCAATATGTACCTTCGGAGACACCTGTAGAGCACCTTTATAATCACCCAGTTACGTTGTGACGTTTGGTAGCACACAAAGTGTTCCTACGGTAAACGGGAGTTGCATAATCTCATAGTTAAAGGAACATGTATAAGTCATGGATAAAAGCAATAGCAACATACTAAACGATCGGGTGCTATGCTAATGGAATGGGTCATGTCAATCAGATCATTCAACTAATGATGTGATCTTGTTAATCAAATAACAACTCTTTGTTCATGGCTAGGAAACATAACCATCTTTGATTAATGAGCTAGTCAAGTAGAGGCATACTAGTGACACTCTGTTTGTCTATGTATTCACACATGTATTATGTTTCCAGTTAATACAATTCTAGCATGAATAATAAACATTTATCATGATATAAGGAAATAAATAATAACTTTATTATTGCCTCTAGGGCATATTTCCTTCACTTTGCTCAAATGGCCACATATGATATTCTTTGCTTGGGAATCAAGTTGCTTGAATCTCTTCACATCGGTAGCGTTCAGTGAGGGTGAGACGGAGGGAACACCATTTTCCACAACATACCAGAGATCGTTATCAATTGCCTCAAGATGCATGCGCATCTTGTTCTTCCAGTAGGGATAGTCCGTCCCGTCAAAGGTAGGACACCCAGCAGAGACTTTGATCATACCTACGGTCGACATAACTAAAACTCCAGGCGGTTAAACCAAAATCACACAGAACAAGGGAGTATCTTGCTCTGATACCAATTGAAAGTGCGTTATATCGACTAGAGGGGGGGTGAATAGGCGATTTTTATGAAATTCTTCACCGAGGAATTTGCTCGTGAGGAAATTCCTTAGCGAAGAAATACTAGCAGCGGAATAAGTACTCAGAAGTAAACATAACAGATTACATGCATGGTCATCATGATGAAATGAAGACAAACGCAGAGTACAAAAAGCGTAGGCACATGATAACTCTAGATGAAGACAAACAGACTGAAGAAATTGAACTGAGGAATTTGTGAAAGTCTTCAGTCAAAGTCTTCAAACACAGATATGAACAAACAGACAACACAGTAATGAGGAAATGAAGGTGTTGAGGAAATGGAACCAGTAAGCTTGGTGAAGACAATGATTTGGTAGACCAGTTCCAACTGCTGTCTCAGTTGTACGTCTGGTTGGAGCGGCTGAGTATTTAAACTCGAGGACACACAGTCCTGAGCACGCAGCTCAGGACACCAAGTCCTCACCGTATTCTCCTTGAACTAAGGACACACAGTCCTCGTCCAATCACTCGTGGTAAGTCTTCAGGTGACTTCCAAACCTTCACAGACTTGGTCACTCGGCGATCCACAATTCCTCTTGGATGCTCTAGACCTTGACGCCTAACCGTCTGGAAGAAGCACAGTCTTCAAAGGTAACAAGCGTCGGATCCACGCAGGATCAATTTCTTCAGTGATGCTCAATCACTTTGGGTTTGTAGGTGTTCTGGGTTTGGGTTTGGATTTTCCTCACTTGATGATTTTCGCTCAAAGTCCTCGGAGGATGGGTTGCTCTCAAATGACAAGTGTCAAGTTCACGCGGAGCAGCCAACCAGCTAGTGGTTGAAGGGGGCGGCTATTTATAGCCTAGGGAGCAGCCCGACATGATAAGACATAAATGCCCTTCAATGATATGACCGTTAGGTGGACAAGATATTTTAGGATAGCTGGCGCGTGGCACAGCAACGGTCGGAAATTTGGAGTACAAATTCCTAAGGGCTATGATGTTCCTCACTGTGTAGGCAATTCGCACTGGCAAATTCCTAACTCCTCAGTTAGAGCAAGGTCCTCAGTGACCAGAAGAACTGCGTCTCTGTCACTGAAGAAATTGACTGAACTGTATGAGATTTCCAATGGCTTCACTCGAAGGAATTGGTAGGTGTAGGATTTGAGTTGAGCATCACATGGAAATTTTCTCCTTAGTATTTCCTCGACCCCCTTTAACAATACGGTGTTTCCTATGACTCAAGAAAGAGAAAAATCAAACTACGAAAATACAGTCTTCATGCTTCACGTTCCTCGAACGAATACAATGTCTTCAAGGTCACACCAATTTCTTCACTTTCAAAGTCTTCAGAAAGTCTTCAGAAAGTCTTCAGAATACCAAAGTCTTCAGTTGAAGAACTTCATTTTTAGGGGTCGACTTTTACTGTAAATATCAAACTCCTCATAGACCTATAGACCTGTGTACACTCATAAACACATCAGATGCTTAACCTATAAGTCTTCAATACACCAAAATCACTAAGGGGCACTATATGCACTTACATAATACCGCTTTGCTGAATCTTGTTATGAAAGATCAATTTTCCGGCACTCCTAATGAGGATGCCGTGTCCCATCTTAATACCTTCGCGGAATTATGCGATATGCAAAAGAAAAAGGATGTGGAGAATGATGTGGTCAAGATGAAATTATTTCCATTCTCTTTGCATGATTCTGCAAAAATTTTGTTCTCTTCTTTGCCTCGCAATAGTATCATTTCTTGGAACAAGTGCAAAGATGCTTTTATCACTAAGTATTTTCCTCCCGCAAAAAATGTTTCCCTTAGAACCCAGATCATGAATTTCAAGCAACTTGAACATGAGCATGTTGCACAATCTTGGGAAAGGATGAAAATGATGCTAAGGAATTGCCCAAATCATGTGTTAAATCTTTGGATGATCATACAAATTTTTTATGCGGGATTGAATTTTGTTTCTCATAATATTTTAGATTCCGCCGCAGGTGGTACTTTTATGGAAATTACTTTGGGTGAAGCCACCAAATTGCTTGATAATATCATGGCAAATTATTCACAAGGGCATACGGAAAGAGCTCCTACTAGCAAAAAAGTTAATTCGGTTGAAGAAATTTCTTATTTGAGTGGTAAAGTTGATGCTCTTATGAAATTGGTTGCTAGTAAAAGTGCTCCTATGGATTTTAATGATATGCCTTTGTCTACTTCGATTGAGCAAAATAGTGATGCTATTGATGTGAATTTTAGCTCTAGAAATAATTTCAACAACAATGCTTATAGAGGTAATTTTAATCCTAGGCCTTTTCCTAGTAATTCCTCTAACAATTATGGTAATTCCTACGGAAATCAATCTTACAATAATAATAGGAACACCCCTGATCTTGAGAATAACATTAAAGGATTTATCAACACACAAAAGGTTTTCAACACTTCCATAGAAGAAAAGTTGAATAAGATTGATGATTTGTCTAGAAGTGTTGATAGAATTGCTTATGATGTGGGAAATCACAAGATGAAATTTTTTGTGCCTAAAGTAGATGAATCAATTAAAACTCTTCATGTTTCTATGGATGAAAGTAAGAAAAGAACTGCTATGCTTAGAGCTAAAAGAGAATTTTTAGAGAAAGCTTTTGCTAGTGATTATTCTTGCAAAGATGATGAAGATCTTAAAATGATTGGTGTTTCTTCTATTGATTCCTTGTTTAGTAAAATTAAGAATGATGAAAAAGGGACTGGATAAGAGTCAACTTTAGGTAGAAGGCGTCCCAATATTTCGAAGGGTGAAAATCTTGTTAAGAAAATTGATGAAAGTGGTTTTGGAGAGGTCAAAACTTTAGCTAGTGATGTACCCACTCTTTTGGATTAGAAAGACTTTAATTATAATAGTTGCTCTTTGATTGATTGTATTTCTTTGTTGCAATCCATGATAAAGTCACCCCATGCTTATGAACAAAACAAAGCTTATACTAAACATATTGTTGATGCTATGATGAAAGCTCTTGAAGAAAAATTGGAATTAGAAGTATCAATTCCTAGAAAATTGCATGATGAGTGGGAACCTACTATCAAAGTCAAGATTAAAAATTACGAGTGTTTTGCTTTGTGTGACTTGGGTGCTAGTGTTTCTACAATTTCGAAATCTTTATGTGATGTGCTTGGTCTTACCAATCTTGAAGAATGTTCTTTGAATTTGCACTTGGCGGATTCCACTATTAAAAAGCCTATGGGAAGAATTTATGATGTTCTTATTCTTGCAAATAGGAATTATGTGCCCATAGTTTTTTTGTTCTTGATATTGATTGCAATACGTATTGTCCAATTATTCTTATTAGACCGTTTTTATGCACTATCTGTGCCGTGATTGATATGAAAGAAGCCAACATTAAGTTCCAATTTCCTTTGAGGAAGGGTATGGAACACTTTTATAGAACTAGAATTAAGCCACCTTATGAATCAATCATGAGGGCATCTTATGGATCTCGAACCAAAGATGACAAAACTTAGATCCTTGCTTTATGCCTAGCTAAGGGCGTAAAACTGTAGCGCTTTTTGGGAGGCAACCCAATGAATAAAATTTATTTTTGCTTTTTGCTTTATGTTCTTGAGTGTTAGCAAAATTATGATACTGTTATGATTGTGTTTTTTATGTTTTAATTAGTGTTTGTGCCAAGTAGAACCAATAGGATCTTCTTGGGTGATAGTTGTTTGATCTTGCTGAAAAAGATAGAAACTTTGTGCTCACGAAATTAATTCTCATTTTTATTCAGAACGAGGTTTTGCCCTGATTCTTTTTGCAGAAGATTAATACAAATTGCTCAGGTCGTCCTATTTTTTCAGAATTTTTGGAGTTCCAGAAGTATTCGTTTAAATCAGATTGCTACAGACTGTTCTGTTTTGACATATTCTGTTTTCTTTGTGTTGTGTGCTTATTTTGATGGCTCTATGGTTTTCTTTGATGAGTTTTTGCCATAGAAAAGTTGGAATACAGTAGATATGATACAAAAATAAAATAAGAATTGGTTTGATACAACACTTATAGTAGTGGTTTATTTTTCTTACACTAACGGATCTCACGAAGGTTTTGTTGAGTTTTGTATGATTGAAGTTTTCAAGTTTTGGGTTATCTTATGATGGACGAAGGAACGATGTAAGATCCTAAGCTTGGGGATGCCCCGACATCCCAAGCTATTATCCAAGAATGAGCAACCAACTAAGCTTGGGGATTCCCCCCGAGTGGCATCCCTGCTTTCTTCCAACAACTATCGGTATTTTACTCGAGGCTATATTTTTATTCGTCACATGATATGTGTTTTGCTTGGAGCGTCTTGTATGATAAGTGTCTTTGCTTGTTTTATTTTGTGTTTTAAGTCATCAATCCTTGCTGGACACACCTTTTTGAGAGAGCCAAAATTATATCATGACTTGTTAGAATTACTCTCTATACTTCACTTATATCTTTTATGAGCTAGGACTTGCTCTAGTGCTTCACTTATATCTTTTTTAGCACGGTGTGCTTTGTTATTTTTGAATAAAAGCTCTCTTGCTTCACTTAGATTTATTTGAGAGTTAGTAAAATTTTGAAGAAATCCTCTCTTGCTTCACTTAAATTATTTTGAGAGGAAGAAAATATGTTATGCTCATGATCTTCACTTATATTTGTTTGAGCTTATGAAAAGCAACACATAAAAGTTAGTCCCAAGTGATAGATATACAAGAAGGATAAAGTAAAAGAAAATGTCATGAAGATCATTGGACAAAATAAACTTGATTCTTAGTAATAGTTTTGAGATATGATGATGTGATATGTGAGTTATGTTGATGAGTAATTGTGCTCTAGTAAGAATATTGGTGTTAAGGTTTGTGATTCCCTATGCATGCATGAAAGTCAATAACCATGCAATGAAAATTATATCCTACTTGTGGTGCATTATTAAATGTTAATTATGCTTAATGCTTGCTTATGAGATTATTCGTTTCTTTGGTTGGTTGCTTGCCAATCTTTTGCTAGGCTTCATTTTGCACTAAGTATGACCTCTACCTGTGCATCCAAAATCTTTTAAACCACTTTTGCCACATGAGTCCACTATATCTACCTATATGCGATATTCTTTTGCCGCTCTAAGCAAATTTGCATGTGCCATCTCTAATTTTCAAAATAAACTTCTCTTTTGTGTGTTTGTTTTGCTCGCGGAACGGTAACGGGTGGCTAGTATTTTCCATGCTAGATGTGTTATTCTCAAGATGAGTGTTTATTCACTTGTCATTGCACGAGAGTAAGGCAAAGGTCTTAGGGATGCCCAATCCCGCAATGCAAAAAATTGAATTTACTTTATGTTGCCAAATAATAAATTCCTTGGTAAGTGTTGGTATGGAGGGCACCCGTGGATACGGTTAGCCATGGATTGTGAAAGAATGGTGGAAAAAGGAATACGCTTTATTTTCTGTTTGGGAACCGCCTATGGCATATCTAGCATGGAAAGTGTTCGGAACTCTCAGTCGTTTTCGTTAGTGGGATGGATACACCTCCCAAAATGTTTTTTATCTCTAATTTTTCGCTTTGAGCTTTGGCACCTCTACAAATCCCTACTTCCCTCTGCGAAAGTCCTTTCTTTCACTTTATGAAATTTTTATTTTTAAATTTGAGTCTCCATCTTCTCTCAATAAAAGCACCAACTACGAGGCAATATGATCGTGCTCAAGTATTGGGTGTAGTTAATATTCGAGTGTGTTTCATGAATGGATCAATGTTTGAGCATGATGGGCTAGGGATAACTTGTTTTAGCATTGATATTTTGAAAGACATGGTTGCTTGTTGATATGATTGAGTATCTATATTATTATGTCAAAACTAGACTATTGCTTTGAATCACATAAAAGTGCAAATGTCCATGCTATAAAGAAAAGAATATGGTATGACTTGATGAACAACACTCCACATGAAAAATTCTGTTTTTGTCACTTACCTACTCGAGGACGAGTAGGAGTTAAGCTTGGGGATGCTCATACTTCTCCAACGTATCTATAATTTTTGATTGTTCCATGCTGTTTTATTATCAATCTTGGATGTTTTATAATCATTTTATAGTCATTTTATATCATTTTTTGGTACTAACCTATCGACATAGTGCCAAGCGCCAGTTGCTGTTTTTTTCCATGTGTTTTACATCGTAGGAAAGCAATATCAAACGGAGTCCAAATGCCAGGAAACTTCACGATGATTTTTTATGGGCCAGAAGGAAGGCAATGGGCCCTGGTTGCACCTTGGGGGTGCCCCCGAGGGGGGCACAACCCACCAGGGCACGCCAGGAGGCCCAGGCGCGCCCTAGTGGGTTGTGCCCACCTCGGGTGCCCCTCGGACCGCCTGTTTGCTCTATAAATACCCCAAAAATACCAGAACCCTAGGGGAGTCAACGAAATATTCATCTAGCCGCAGAGTCCAGAACCACCAGATCCAATCTAGACACCATCACGGAGGGGTTCACCACTTCCATTGGTGCCTCTCCAATGTTGCGTGAGTAGTTCTTTGTAGACCTTCGGGTCTGTAATCAGTAGCTAGATGGTTTTCTCTCTCTCGCTGAATTATCAATACAGTGGTCTCTTGGAGATCCATATGATGTAACTCTTTTGCGGTGTGTTTGTTTGGATCTGATGAACTTCGAGTTTATGATCAGTTATATCTTTTTATATCCATGAAAGTTATTTGAGTTTCTTTGATCTCTTATAGTCTCGTATTTCTTCTCCGATATTTGGTTTTTTTAGCCAACTTTGCAATGGGAAGAGGTGCCCGGTAGTGGGTTCGATCTTACGGTGCTCGATCCCAGTGACAGAAAGGGAACCGACACGTATGTATCGTTGCTACTAAGGATAAAAAGACGAGATCTATATCTACCGCCATATAGATAAACGGATCTTGTCAACATCATGTCATCGTTCTTATTGCATTACTCCATTTTTCCATGAACTTAATACACTAGATGCATGCTGGATAGCGGTCGATGTGTGGAGTAATAGTAGTAGATGGAGGCAGGAGTCGGTCTACTAATCTTGGACGTGATGCCTATGTAATGATCATTGCCTGGATATCTTCATAATTATTTGAAGTTCTATCAATTGCCCAATAGTAATTTGTTTACCCACCGTTTGCTATTTTTCTTGAGAGAAGCCACTAGAGAAACCTACGGCTCCCGGGTCTTCTTTCTCATATATTTACCTTGCGATCTACTTTTCCTTTGCATTTTTATTCAGATCTATTAAACCAAAAAATACAAAAATACCTTGCTGTGTTTTATCTTTATTTATTTTATTTGGCGTTCGATCTATCAATCTACTACAATTTACCTCACGTCTGGTTGCCTATCTTGAGGCGCCGTACCCCGGAAGGGATTGACAACCCCTTTAACTCGTCGAGTTGCGAGGTGTTGTTGTTTGTGTGCAGG
The DNA here is from genome assembly GCA_032464435.1 of Aegilops umbellulata. NCBI lineage: Eukaryota > Viridiplantae > Streptophyta > Magnoliopsida > Poales > Poaceae > Aegilops > Aegilops umbellulata. The sequence goes on along the minus strand of CP136054.1, from coordinate 93,079,026 downwards.
TGATGTTTACGTTGTGTTGCTTGGTCCTCCTACTGGTTCGATACCTTGGTTTCATAACTGAGGGAAATACCTACCGTCACTATGCTACATGCTACCTCTTGAGCATGTGTTGGTTTTCCCTTGAAGAGGAAAGGGTGATGCAACAAAGTAGCGTAAGTATTTCCCTTAGTTTTTGAGAACCAAGGTATCAATCCAGTAGGAGGTTACACACAAGTCGCCTTGTACCTGCACAAACAAATAAGAACCTTACAACCAACGCGATAAAGGGGTTGTCAATCCGTTCACGGCCACTTGCAAAAGTGAGATCTGATAGAGATAATAAGATAAATATTTTTGATATTTTTATGATATAGATTGGAAAGTTAAGATTGCAAAATAAACGGTGGCAGAAATAGCAATTTGATAGGAAAATAATATGATGGAAGATAGACCCGGGGGGCCATAGGTTTCACTACTGGCTTCTCTCAAGATAGCATAATCTACGGTGGGTGAACAAATTACTATCGAGCAATTGATAGAAAAGCGCATAGTGATGAGAATATCTAGGCATGATCATGTATATAGGCATCACGTCCGCGACAAGTAGATTGAAATGATTCTGCATCTACTACTATTACTCCACACATCGACCGCTATCCAGCATGCATCTAGAGTATTAAGTTCATAATAACAAAGTAACACATTAGGCAAGATGACATGATGTAGAGGGATAAACTCAAGCAATATGATATAAACCCCATCTTTTTATCCTCGATGGAAACAATTCAATACGTGCCTTGCTGCCCCTGCTATCACTGGGAAAGGACACCGCAAGATTGAACCCAGAGCTAAGCACTTCTCCCATTGCAATAAAGATCAATCTAGTAGGCCAAACAAAACTGACAATTCAAAGAGACTTGCAAAGATATCAAATCATACATATAAGAATTTAGAGAAGAACCAAATATTGTTCATAGATAATCTTCATCATAAACCCGCAATTCATCGGATCTCAACAAACACACCGCAAAAAGAATTACATCGAATAGATCTTCAAGAGAATCGAGGAGAACTTTGTATTGAGATCCAAAGAGAGAAAATAAGCCATCTAGCTAATAACTATGGACCCGAAGGTCTGTGGTAAACTACTCACACATCATCGGAGATGCTATGGTGTTGATGTAGAAGCCCTCCGTGATCGATTCCCCCTCCGGCGGAGCGCCGGAAAAGGCCCCAAAGATGGGATCTCACGGGTACGGAAGGTTGCGGCGGTGGAAACAGGGTTTCGTGGTGCTCTTGGATGTTTTCAGGGTATATGAGTATATATAGGCGAAAGAGGTAGGTCGGTGGAGCCATGAGGGGCCCATGAGGGGCCCACAAGGGTGGGGGCACGCCTACCCCCCTGGGCGCACCTCCCTGCCTCATGGCCACCTCGTTGCTTCCTTGACGTCCACTCCAAGTCTCCTAGATTGTGTTTGTTCCAAAAATAACTCTCCCGAAGGTTTCATTCAGTTTGGATTCCGTTTGATATTCCTTTTCTGTGAAACACTGAAATAGGCAAAAAAACAGCAATTTGCACTGGCCTTTGGTTAGTAGGTTAGTCCCAAAAATAATATAAAAGTGCATAATAAATCCCATTAAACATCCCAAACAGATAATATAATAGCATGGAACAATAAAAAATTATAGATACGTTGGAGACGTATCACTACATCATCCCTCCCTCTCTGGGGAAATACCGACGTAGTTGCAGCTACCATCACCCATCATCTACTTACTACTCCACAATGCCCTCCCCTAGGCCCAAACATGGTGATGTGTTGTGTAGTCGATGTTCACACGACACCACTAGAGGAAGAACATCATACACTTCATCAAAATATTGAACGAATACAACTTCACATGATTACTTATAATAAGACTTCTCCCATGTCATCAAGAACAAACGGAACTACTCAGAAATCATATTCATGTTCAAGATCAGAGGATTATAATATATGATTAACAATCTGAACATATGATGTTCCACCAAATAAACCAACTAGCATCAATTACAAGATGTAATCAACACTACTAGCAAACCACAGTTACCAATCTGAGGTTTTGAGACAAATATTGACTATAAGAGATGAACTAGGGTTTGAGATGAGATGTTGCTGGTTTATTGATGGAGATGAGTCCTCCCACTATGAGAAGAACATTGATGATGACAATGGCGTCGATTTCCCCCTCCGGAAGAGAAGTATCCCCTACGTAATCGCTCCGCCGGAGAGCAAATGTGCTCCTGTACAGGTTCCGCCTCGAGACGGCGACGCTTCTTCCTGAAAGTCTTCTCTTTATTTATTTTTTAGGGCAAATGGCCTCATATAGCAGAAGATGGGCATTGGAGGGCTTCTGTGGGCCCAACAAGGGGCATGGCGCGCCTAGGGGGTAGGACGCGCCCCTTGCCTTGTGGGCCCATGATTGATCTTCTCTGGTACTTTTTCCTTCCAGTATTTTTTTATATATTTCAAAATAATTCTCCATAAAATTCCAGGTCATTTGGAGCTCCGGAGAATAACTATCTTTGTTGTGGCTCTTTTAGGTCCAGAATTTCAGCTGCCGACAATCTACCTCTTCTTGTATATCTTGCATATTAAGAAATTAAATGCATTAGATTTGCATCATAAAGTGAAATATTGGTCAAAAACATTAGAAATAACAGTTGAAAATCATGATGCAAAATGGATGTATTAGAGCCATAAAAGCAAGCTGGAGTTTATGGGCTAGAGCAGCAACATGGGCCAGACGCGTTGCTACTTTTCTATTGCGTTTTGCTGAGAACTCCCATGTGGAAGCCCATGTGATGTTGAAATTTCCCTCTCAGGGTTTACTGCCCTAGGTTGTCTTTCCATAGCCACCAAACAAAGCTTAGTGTTTTACTACCTCTTTGTTGTTTTCACTTAATGATGCATGTTGACGCACATTGCTATTTGGTGTTGCTCAATAGAGGACACATGACAATCAATGTGTGGAAAATCAACTGCTATCTGCACTGGGTTGCACACAATCAACACATATGCTACACATGGTGGGTTTTGCAAATTAATGAAGTAGCAAAGAAACAACTTTATTCCTCGGCAGCATGTCCATTGTGCTTTGGTAAGATTCCAGGGCACTAAGCTCAATTGATTGTAGCGTGAATTGACTTTAAGTTTGAGGAGTGTTCATTCACATGTAAATTTTTTAGATGTAGCTCGACCACATTTTTTGATGTAATGAATATTTAATCACGCTCCACCCAGTTGCTCCAAAAGTCGGTGGAGAGAGGTGGGTGAGGGAGTCCTGGACTAAGCGGTCCTCGGGCGTCCAGCCTGTTAGCCATGGGCCGGCCTGATGGCCTGTGAAGATAAAAAGAACAAAGACTCTACCCATGTCCGTATGGGACTCTCCTTGGCGTCGAAGGCAAGCTTGGCGACCAAATATGAAGATTCCTTTCTCTGTAACCGACTTTGTACAACCCTAGTCCCCTCCGGTGTCTATATAAACCGGAGGGCTTAGTCCGGTAAGCGATACAGTCATATAGGCTAGACTTTTAGGGTTTTAGCCATTACGATCTTGTAGTAGATCAACTCTTGTAATACTCATATTCATCAAGATCAATCAAGCAGGAAGCAGGGTATTACCTCCATAGAGAGGGCCCGAACCTGGGTAAACATTGTGTCCCCCGTCTCCTGTTAACATCGACCTTAGACGCACAGTTTAGGACCCCCTACCCGAGATCCGCCAGTTTTGACACCGACATTGGTGCTTTCATTGAGAGTTCCACTGTGACGTCAAAGATAAGATCGATGGCTCGCCTTGTTCTCAAGGACAATATCACCTCTGGAGGAGCACTGGCCCCAGGCCAAACCCTCCGACTGGGCGGCTTTACCATGACCGCCCGTTTGGCCGTTAAGCCGACGATGACCTCTCAGGTCATAAAAAATCCCTTTCGCATTGACTCCAAACACTCCAAGCAGATGGATCCGGTTGAGCTTTCGTCTTTAAACGAGCTCTTAGATCGCATCGCCGCCCTGGGGGTCACTATAGACTACGGTCAAATTGGGCTTAAACTCGATCAGAGAGAAATCAAAGCTCCACCGATCACCCACCAGATAGCAGTAGTCGAGGAGCGAGGCGACAACTCTTCCTCCATACTGAGGACGGGCTATATCCAAATCTCCGACCTAGAAGAACCGGACACCCACCCGCGAAGAGATGTACCTTGTCCTCCGAACATAGAATCGGACGACAAGCCTAAAAAACCAGTTGATATCCCAGAGCCTGGACTATTGAGTCTGGAAGATCTTCAGACTCCAGGTCCAAAATTGGGTCAAGGTTTAGATTTAAATCCACCCACCCACCCGGACATAAGCGCTCTCAGGAGCATATAACAACAGTCTCAGGAAATGGTCCATCACTTCTGGGCCAGATTCCTTCTTGTCAAAGACAAGATTAAGGATTGCCGCGATGAAGACGTGATCTCAGCGTTCCACACCAATTGCATGGGTGAAGGAATCCTCAACGCCATCAACCGCCGTCATATATTACACTTCGTTGACTTGGCAACTATCGTACAGAAGTACATCACAATGAAAAGTGCCTGGAAAACTCAGGCAGCCCGTTGGGAACCATCGGTCCCCACTCAACCCCTCGTTCAGGCGAAAAGGGCGCACCTCGTGGCACGCCCGACCCAATAGCAAAGAAACACAAGCCCACTACGGGGCGCGGAACCGTTCTGGAAGGATGGATCGATGGGCCATGCAAAATACACACAACACCGGATAACACACCAACCCATAGCCTTAGAGCATGTTGGATACTCCGGCAAGTGGCCAAAAGCGGCGAGGATATCCTCACCAAGAATACCCCAGAACAACACCACCCGTAAGACGACAACCTCAAAGTACTGATGGTCTTTGAGACATTTGCTTCAAACAATAGGCGCAAAAGGGCACTACTTGTGTTGGGGAACGATGCAGAAAATTGAATTTTTCTATGCTTCACCAAGATCAATCTATGGAGTCATCTAGCAACGAGAGAGAGGAGTGCATCTACATACCCTTGTAGATCGCGAGCGAAAGCGTTCAAGAGAACTGGATTGAGGGAGTCGTACTTGTCGTGATCCAAATCACCGATGACCAAGCGCCGAACGGACAGCACCTCCGCGTTTAACACACGTACGGTTGGGGAAGACGTCTCCTCCTTCTTGATCCAGCAAGAGGAAGGAGAGGTTGATGGAGATCCAGCAGCACGACGGCGTGCTGGTGGAAGTAGCAGGATCCCGGCAGGGCTTCGCCAAGCGCAAGCGGGGAGGAGAGGTGTTACGGAGGGAGAGGGAGGCGCCAGGAGCAAGGGAGCGGCTGCCCTCCCTCCCCCCTTCTTTATATAGGGGCCCTGGGGGGCGCCGGCCCTAGGAGATCCAATCTCTAAGGGGGGCGGCGGCCAAGGGGGTGGCTTCCCCCCAAGCCAAGTGGGGCGCCCCCCGCCCCTAGGGTTTCCAACCCTAGGCGCCGGGGAGGCCCAAGGGGGGGCGCACCAGCCCACCAGGGGCTGGTTTCCCTTCCCACTTCAGCCCATGGGGCCCTCCGGGATAGGTGGCCCCACCCAGTGGACCCCCGGGATCCTTCTGGTGGTCCCGATACAATACGGATGACCCCCAAAACTTTCCCGATGGCCGAAACTAGACTTCCTATATATAAATCTTTACCTCTGGACCAATTCGGAACTCCTCGTCACGTCCGGGATCTCATCCGGGACTCCGAACAACTTTCGGGTTACCGCATACTCATATCTCTACAACCCTAGCATCACCAAACCTTAAGTGTGTAGACCCTACGGGTTCGGGAGACATGCAGACATGACCGAGACGACTCTCCGGTCAATAACCAACAGCGGGATCTAGATACCATGTTGGCTCCCACGTGCTCCTCGATGATCTCATCGGATGAACCACGATGTCGAGGATTCAAGTAATCCCGTATACAATTCCCTTTGTCAATCGGTACGTTACTTGCCCGAGATTCGATCGTCGGTATCCCAATACCTCGTTCAATCTCGTTACCGGCAAGTCACTTTACTCGCACTGTAATGCATGATCCTGTGACCAAACACTTGGTCACATTGAGCTCATTATGATGATGCATTACCGAGTGGGCCCAGAGATACCTCTCCGTCATACGGAGTGACAAATCCCAGTCTCGATCCGTGTCAACCCAACAGATACTTTCGGGAATACCTGTAGTATACCTTTATAGTCACCCAGTTACGTTGTGACGTTTGGCACACCCAAAGCACTCCTACGGCATCCGGGAGTTACACGATCTCATGGTCTAAGGAAATGATACTTAACATTGGAAAAGCTTTAGCAAATGAACTACACGATCTTGTGCTAGGCTTAGGATTGGGTCTTGTCCATCACATCATTGTCCTAATGATGTGATCCCATTATCAATGACATCTAATGCCCATAGTCAGGAAACCATGACTATCTGTTGATCAACGAGCTAGTCAATTAGAGGCTTACTAGGGACATGTTTGTGGTCTATGTATTCACACATGTATTACGATTTCCGAATAACACAATTATAGCATGAATAACAGACAATTATCATGAACAAGGAAATATAATAGTAACCATTTTATTATTGCCTCTAGGGCATATTTCCAACAGTCTCCCACTTGCACTAGAGTCAATAATCTAGTTATATTGTGATGAATCGAACACCCATAGAGTTCTGGTGTTGATCATGTTTCGCTCGCAGAAGAGGTTTAGTCAACGGATCTGCGACATTCAGATCCGTATGTACTTTGCAAATATCTATGTCTCCATCTTGAACATTTTCACGAAGGGAGTTGTAGCGACGCTTGATGTGCCTGGTCTTCTTGTGAAACCTAGGCTCCTTGGCAAGTGCAATAGCTCCAGTGTTGTCAAAGAAGAGAGTGATCGGCCCCGATGCATTGGGTATGACTCCTAGGTCGGTGATGAACTCCTTCATCCAGATTGCTTCATGTGCTTCCTCCGAGGCTGCCATGTACTCCGCTTCACATGTAGATCCCGCCACGACGCTTTGCTTGCAACTTCACCAGCTTACTGCCCCACCATTCAAAATAAACACATATCCGGTTTGTGACTTGGAGTCATCCAGATCTGTGTCGAAGCTAGCGTCGACGTAACCCTTTACAACAAGCTCTTCGTCACCTCCATATATGAGAAACATGTCCTTAATCCTTTTCAGGTACTTCAGGATATTCTTGACCGCTGTCCAGTGTTCCATGTCAGGATTACTTTGGTACCTTCCTACCAAACTTACGGCAAGGTTTACATCAGGTCTGGTACACAGCATGGCGTACATGATATACCCTATGGCTGAGGCATAGGGGACGGTGCTCATCTTTTCTCTATCTTCTTCTGTGGGACATTGAGCTGAGCTCAATTTCACACCTTGCAACACATGCAAGAACCCCTTCTTGGACTGATCCATATTGAACTTCTTCAATATCTTATCAAGGTATGTGCTTTGTGAAAGACCTATGAGGCGTCTCGATCTATCTCTATAGATCTTGATGCCTAATATGTAAGTAGCTTCTCCAAGGTCCTTCATTGAAAAACACTTATTAAAATAGGCCTTAATGCTGTCCAAAAGTTCTATATCATTTCCCATCAAAAGTATGTCATCCACATATAATATGAGAAATGCTACAGAGCTCCCACTCACTTTCTTGTAAACGCAGGCTTGTCCATAAGTCTGCATAAACCCAAACGCTTTGATCATTTCATTAAAGCGGATGTTCCAACTCCGAGATGCTTGCACCAGCCCATAGATGGAGCGCTGGAGCTTGCATACCTTGTTAGCATTCTTAGGATCGACAAAACCTTCCGGCTGCATCATATACAATTCTTCCTTAAGAAAGCCGTTGAGGAATGTCGTTTTGACGTCCATTTGCCATATCTCATAATCATAGTATGCGGCAATTGCTAACATGATTCGGACGGACTTCAGCTTCGGTACGGGTGAGAAGGTCTCATCGTAGTCAACCCCTTGAACTTGTCTATAACCCTTAGCGACAAGTCGAGCCTTATAGATGGTAACATTACCATCCGCGTCCGTCTTCTTCTTAAAGATCCATTTATTCTCTATCGCTCTCCGATCATCGGGCAAGTCTATCAAAGTCCATACTTTGTTTTCATACATGAATCCTATCTCGGGTTGCATGGCTTCAAGCCATTTGTTGGAATCTGGGCCCGCCATTGCTTCTTCATAGTTCGGAGGTTCACCGTTGTCTAACAACATGATTTCCAGGACAGGGTTGCCGTACCACTCCGGTGCGGAACGTGTCCTTGTGGACCTACGAAGTTCAGTAGCAACTTGATCTGAAGTTTCATGATCATCATCATTAACCTCCTCTCTAGTCGGTGGAGGCACCACAGAAACATTTTCTTGAGCTGTGCTACTCTCCGGTTCAAGAGGCAATACTTCATCAAGTTCCACTTTCCTCCCACTTACTTATTTCGAGAGAAACTCTTTCTCCAGAAAGGACCCGTTCTTGGCAACAAAGATCTTGCCTTAGGATCTGAGGTAGAAGGTATACCCAATGGTTTCCTTAGGGTATCCTATGAAGACGCATTTTTCCGACTTGGGTTCGAGCTTTTCAAGTTGAAGTTTCTTGGCATAAGCATCGCATCCCCAAACTTTTAGAAACGATAGCTTAGGTTTCTTCCCAAACCATAATTCATACGGTGTCGTCTCAACGGATTTAGACGGTGCCCTATTTAAAGTGAATGTAGTTGTCTCTAGAGCGTATCCCCAAAATGATAGCGGTAAATCAGTGAGTGACATCATAGATCGCACCATATCCAATAGAGTGCGATTACGACGTTCGGACACACCGTTACGCTGAGGTGTTCCAGGCAGCGTGAGTTGTGAAACGATTCCACATTTCCTTAAGTGCGTACCAAATTTGTGACTTAAATATTCTCCCCCACGATCTGATCATAAGAATTTTATCTTTCGGTCACGTTGATTCTCTACCTCATTCTGAAATTCCTTGAACTTTTCAAAGGTCTCAGACTTGTGTTTCATCAAATAGACATACCCATATCTACTTAAGTCATCAGTGAGAGTGAGAACATAACTATAGCCACCGCGAGCCTCAACGCTCATTGGACCGCACACATCAGTATGTATAATTTCCAATAAGTTGGTTGCTCGCTCCTTTGTTCCGGAGAACGGAGTCTTGGTCATTTTACCCATGAGGCATGGTTTGCACGTGTCAAATGATTCAAAATCAAGAGACTCCAAAAGTCCATCTGTATGGAGCTTCTTCATGCGTTTGACACCTATGTGACCAAGGCGGCAGTGCCACAAGTATGTGGGACTATCATTATCAACCTTACATCTTTTGGTATTCACACTATGAATATGTGTAACATCACGTTCGAGATTCATTAAGAATAAACCATTCACCAGCGGGGCATGACCATAAAACATATCTCTTATATAAATAGAACAACCATTATTCTCGGATTTAAATGAGTAGCCATCTCGCATTAAACAAGATCCAGATACAATGTTCATGCTCAAAGCTGGCACTAAATAACAATTATTGAGGTTTAAAACTAATCCCGTAGGTAAATGTAGAGGTAGCGTGCCGACGGCGATCACATCGACCTTGGAATCATTCCCGACGCGCATCGTCACCTCGTCCTTCGCCAGTCTCCGTTTATTCCGCAGCTCCTGTTTTGAGTTACAAATATGAGCAACCGCACCGGTATCAAATACCCAGGAGCTACTACGAGTACTGGTAATGTACACATCAATTACATGTATATCACATATACCTTTAGTGTTGCTGGCCTTCTTGTCCGCTAAGTATTTGGGGCAGTTCCGCTTCCAGTGTCCCTTTCCCTTGCAATAAAAGCACTCAGTCTCAGGCTTGGGTCCATTCTTTGGCTTCTTCCCGGCAACTGGCTTACCGGGCGCGGCAACTCCCTTGCCGTCCTTCTTCTTACCCTTGCCTTTCTTGAACTTAGTGGTTTTATTCACCATCAACACTTGATGTTCCTTTTTGATCTCCACCTCCGCTGATTTTAGCATGGAATATACCTCAGGAATGGTCTTTTCCATCCCCTGCATATTGAAGTTCATCACAAAGCTCTTGTAGATCGGTGGGAGCGACTGAAGGATTCTGTCAACGACCGCGTCATCCGGGAGATTAACACCCAGCTGAGTCAAGCGGTTGTGTAACCCAGACATTTTGAGTATGTGCTCACTGACAGAACTATTTTCCTCCATCTTACAACTATAGAACCTGTCAGAGACTTCATATCTCTCGACCCGGGCATGAGCTTGGAAAACCATTTTCAGCTCTTCGAACATCTCATATGCTCCGTGTTGCTCAAAACGCTTTTGGATCCCTGGTTCTAAGCTGTAATGCATGCTGCATTGAACGAGGGAGTAATCATCAGCACGCTGCTGCCAAGCGTTCATAACATCTTGGTTCTCTGGGATGGGTGCTTCACCTAGCGGTGCTTCTAGGACATATTGTTTCCTGGCAGCTATGAGGATGATCCTTAGGTTCCGGACCCAGTCCGTATAGTTGCTGCCATCATCTTTCAGCTTGGTTTTCTCTAGGAGCGCGTTGAAGTTGAGGTTGACATTAGCTTGGGCCATTTGATCTACAAGATATGTTGCAAAGCTTTTAGACTAAGTTCATGATAATTAAGTTCATCTAATCAAATTATTTAATGAACTCCCACTCAGATTAGACATCCCTCTAGTTATCTAAGTGATACATGATCCGACTCAACTAGACCGTGTCCGATCATCACGTGAGACAGACTAGTCATCATCGGTGAACATCTCCATGTTGATCGTATCTTCCATACGACTCATGTTCGACCTTTCGGTCTCTTGTGTTCCGAGGCCATGTCTGTACATGCTAGGCTCATCAAGTCAACCTAAGTGTTTTGCATGTGTAAATCTGGCTTACACCCGTTGTATGTGAACGTTAGAATCTATCACACCCGATCATCACGTGGTGCTTCGAGACAACGAACTTTCGCAATGGTGCACGATTAGGGGGAACACTTCCTTGAAATTATCATGAGGGATCATCTTATTTACTACCGCCGTACTAAGCAAATAAGAAGCAAAACATGATAAACATCACATGCAATCAAATAGTGACATGATATAGCCAATATCATATTGCTCCTTTGATCTCCATCTTCGGGGCACCGTGATCATCTTCGTCACCGGCTTGACACCATGATCTCCATCATCGTGTCTTCATGAAGTTGTCTCGTCATCTATTACTTCTACTACTATGGCTAACGGTTTAGCAATAAAGTAAACTAATTACATGACGTTTATGTTGACACGCAGGTCATAAATAAATTAAGACAACTCCTATGGCTCCTGCCGGTTGTCATACTCATCGACATGCAAGTCGTGATTCCTATTACAAGAACATGATCAATCTCATACATCACATATATCATTCATCACATCTTTTGGCCATATCACATCACACGGCACATGCTGCAAAAACAAGTTAGATGTCCTCTAATTGTTGTTGCATGTTTTTACGTGGCTGCATTAGGGTTCTAGCAAGAACGTTTCTTACCTATGTCAAAACCACAACGTGATATGCCAATTTCCATTTACCCTTCATAAGGACCGTTTTCATCGAATCTGATCCGACTAAAGTGGGAGAGACAGAAACCCGCTAGCCACCTTATGCAACTAGTGCATGTCAGTCGGTGGAACCTGTCTCACGTAAGCGTACGTGTAAGGTCCGTTCGAGCCGCTTCATCCCACAATGCCGCCGAATCAAGATAAGACTAGTAACGGCAAGTAAATTGACAAAATCGACGCCCACAACATCTTGTGTTCTACTCGTGCATAGAAACTACGCATAGACCTAGCTCATGATGCCACTGTTGGGGAACGTTGCGGAAAATAAAATTTTCTACGCTTCACCAGGATCAATCTATGGAGTCATCTAGCAACGAGAGAGAGGAGTGCATCTACATACCCTTGTAGATCGCGAGCGGAAGCGTTCAAGAGAACGGGGTTGAGGGAGTCGTACTTGTCATGATCCAAATCACCGATGACCAAGCACTGAACGGACGGCACCTCCGCGTTCAACACATGTACAGTTGGGGAAGACGTCTCCTCCTTCTTGATCCAGCAAGGGGAAGGAGAGGTTGATGGAGATCCAACAACACGACGGCGTGGTGGTGGAAGTAGCGGGATCCCGGCAGGGCTTCGCCAAGCGCAAGTGGGAAGGAGAGGTGTTACCCAGGGAGAGGGAGGCGCCAGGAGCAAGGGTGCGGCTGCCCTCCCTCCCCCCTTCTTTATATAGGGGCCCTGGGGGGGAGGCCCTAGGAGATCCAATCTCCAAGGGGGGCGGCGGCCAAGGGGGTGGCTTCCCCCCCAAGCCAAGAGGGGCGCCCCCCCAACCCTAGGGTTTCCAACCCTAGGCGCAGGGGAGGCCCAAGGGGGGCGCACCAGCCCACCAGGGGCTGGTTCCCCTTCCCACTTCAGCCCATGGGGCCCTCCAGGATAGGTGGCCCCACCCGGTGGACCCCAGGGATCCTTCTGGTGGTCCCGGTACAATACCGATGGCCCCCAAAACTTTCCCAATGGCCGAAACTGGACTTCCTATATATAAATCTTTACATCCGGACCAATCCGGAACTCCTCGTGATGTCCGGGATCTCATCCAAGACTCCGAAAAACTTTCAGGTTACCGCATACTCATATCTCTACAACCCTAGCGTCACCGAACCTTAAGTGTGTAGACCCTACGGGTTCGGGAGACACGCAGACATGACCGAGACGACTCTCCGGTCAATAACCAACAGCGGGATCTGGATACCCATGTTGGCTCCCACATGCTCCTCGATGATCTCATCGGATTAACCACGATGTCGAGGATTCAAGTAATCCCGTATACAATTCCCTTTGTCAATCGGTACGTTACTTGCCCGAGATTCGATCGTCGGTATCCCAATACCTCGTTCAATCTCGTTACCGGCAAGTCACTTTACTCGTACCGTAATGCATGATCCCGTGACCAAACACTTGGTCACATTGAGCTCATTATGATGATGCATTACCGAGTGGGCCCAGAGATACCTCTCCGTCATACGGAGTGACAAATCCCAGTCCCGATCCGTGTCAACCCAACAGATACTTTCGGGGATACCTGTAGTATACCTTTATAGTCACCCAGTTACGTTGTGATGTTTGGCACACCCAAAGCACTCCCATGGCATTCGGGAGTTACACGATGTCATGGTCTAAGGAAATGATACTTAACATTGGAAAAGCTTTAGCAAACGAACTACACGATCTTGTGCTAGGCTTAGGATTGGGTCTTGTCCATCATATCATTCTCCTAATGATGTGATCCCGTTATCAATGACATCTAATGCCCATAGTCAGGAAACCATGACTATCTGATGATCAACGAGCTAGTCAACTAGAGGCTTACCATGGACATGTTTGTGGTCTATGTATTCACACATGTATTACGATTTCTGAATAACACAATTATAGCATGAATAACAGACAATTATCATGAACGAGGAAATATAATAATAACCATTTTATTATTGCCTCTAGGGCATATTTCCAACACCTTGAACTCGCCGAAGTCTGCCAAATCGCAGCAATAAACCCTTGAAACGACAAGGATATAATGCCAGTGATGAACCAAAATACAGGACAGTCCGAGCACCAGCCGCCTTGGTCCTCAGTCCAATCGTGGATGGCTTTCGGCTCACCAAGGTTCTCATGGACGGCGGCGGCGGAGTAAAGCTCATTTATGAGGATACACTCCACAAAATGGAAATAGACAGGAGCCACATCGAGCAAAGCAGCACGACCTTCCGAGGAATCATTCCCAGTCGGGAGGCGCGGTGTGCAGGAAAAATCACACTTGACGTGGTATTTGGCACGCCGGAGAATTATCAGTCTGAAGAGATAACCTTCCAAGTGGCCCGTTTCAACAGCGGATATCACGCCCTCTTGGGGAGAGATGCATTTACACGCTTCCAAGCTATACCTCATTATGGGTACATGAAGCTTATGATGCCCGGGCCCAATGGCACAATCACTCTCGCCATTGATCCGGACATAGCACTCCGCGTCGAAAATAAAACCGCATCCCTCGCCCTTAAGGCATTATCTGAAGCCCTCGCGGCCGAAGAGTAACCGCACTGCGCTCCACGGTGGACAGGGACAATGTGATCCAAGACAAACGACCCAAATCCACCTCCTTCAAGCCGGCAGAAGAAATAGTCAAATTCCAGGTCCATCCAACGGACCCCAACAAGACAGCATCTATCGGGGCACAACTCGACCCAACGGTCGATGCCGCACTACAAGAGTTCCTGCGTGAAAACTGGGACATATTCGCCTCGCACCCTTCTGACATGCCAGGAATCCCACGCAGGCTAGCCGAACACAACCTCAATATCTTAAAGGGATATAAACATTGCGGCGTTTTTCCGAACCCAAACGACAAGCCATGGGAGAAGAGCTAGCCAAGTTACTCGAAGACGGATTCATCAGAGAAATAAAACACCCGGACTGGCTAGCAAACCTGGTGATGGTGCCAAAGAAGGTGCGCGGGGACTCAAACCTCGCAATATCTCAAATAAATAGAGATTTGATGCCAAAGATCCGAAGATGGCGGCTTATCGCAATGTCGTCCTGAAAATGTCGGCTCGGTTCGAGGGGCTCGAGTTTCATCACGTGGCTTGAGAAAGTAATCAAGCGGCGGACGTCCTTGCTCGCATTGGCACCCAGCGCGACCCCGTCCCACCTAACATCTTTCTAGAAAGGCTTTTCAAGACATCCGTGGTGTGGCAAGGGGAGAGCGGCAACACCAGTCCGGGTCCAAACACAACCCCAGATTCCGAACACACTGATATCATCGGGGGCTCAGCCGCCGAAATAACACCGTCGGCCCATCTCATTATGGCAGTCATTGCCCCATGTACTGAGCCCTTCTTGGCCTACCTTAATAGGAAAGAGCTCCCTGAGGATCAGAATGAGGCCTACCGCATTGTCCGGTGCTCGAAGGCCTACAAGGTTCATGACAGAGAGCTCTACAAGAAAAGCGCTACTGGAGTCCTTCAAAGATTTATCTCCGAGGAGGAGGGGCGGCAGCTCTTGGCTGAAATTCATGCCAGTCTCGGCGGCCACCACGCCGCAGCTCAGGCCCTTGTTAGCAAGGCCTTCCGTACAAGTTTTTATTGGCCGACGGCCCAGGCAGACGCGCAGGACCTTGTCCAACGTTGCGTTGGATGCCAGCTTTTTGCCAACCAGAGCCATATGCCACCCACCACTCTGCAAACAATCCCCATCACTTGGCCTTTTGCGATCTTGGGGCTTGATATGGTCGGACCCCTTAAAGGAGGAAGCCATAAGAAAAAATATCTGCTGGTTATGATGGATAAATTCACTAAGTGGATAGAGGCCAAACCACTTAAAACGGTCGAAGTTGGACTAGTGAAAGACTTTATATCAGGCATCGTACACCATTATGGTGTTCCACACAGCATCATCACCGATAACGGCTCCATCTTCACAACCAATGAGGTGAAAAATTGGTGCTCCAATCTGGGCATTAATCTCGATTACGCCTCCGTCTATCACCTGCAAACAAATGGTCAAGTCAAACGGGCCAATGGTCTAATTAAGAGTGGCATCAAACCCAGGCTGGTGCGGTCTCTGAAGGAATCAGAAAAGCACTGGGTTGAGGAGCTCGACTCCGTACTCTGGGGCCTGCGGACCACGCCCAATCGCACTACCGGATACACACCTTTCTTCATGGTGTACAGCGCAGAGGATGTGCTACCCTGCGACATTATACATGACTCACCTCGAGTGCGCATGTACGAAGAGAGAGAGGCCGAGCTCGATCGAAAGGACAGCCTAGACGCCCTGGAGGAGGAGCTCGACGTTGCAAAAGCCCGTTCCGCATTTTATCAACAAGAGGCCCGCAGATATCAAAGCAGAGAAGTACGGGCCAAGACTTATAATGTTGGCGAACTCGTTCTACGCTTGCCGGAGAAGAAAAAGGACAAACTTAAGCCCAAATGGGAGGGTACCTTCATCATTGACGAAGTTCTCACTGGAGGAGCGTACCGCCTGCGTGATGCGTCAGACAATCACCTAGAGCCGAACCCTTGGAACGCGGCCAGACTCCGAAGATTCTATGCCTAGCGCCGAACTCTTTGTTCATTTCCTTCTCCTTATTGTTCCCATTGCTTTTTCCTCTCCTTTCGCCTTTTCCCTTTTTATTAGCCTTAAAGCTTTTCATGCGGCTCAACTGTGCACCTGTGACATACACATACTCAAATATGTACGTCCATTATGCCTGGGGGCTTCTTTGACAGAAGCTTGTTAATGTTATCTTTTGAGCATCAAGCTCATCACATATGCGCGTTTTCCCCATATGTACCTTTTCTTCACCATTATATGCATCGATATGACTTAAGTTTTGGCCAAGCTGGGTTGCCTAGCTCCTGTGCTTATGCCCTACGTTCCCGTTAGTTCAGCTGGGGCATAAAGGGACCACCTCTGCGATTGTTACTGCCGGGTCATCCGGACGTGTACCTCAGACTGGGTGAAGCCGAAAGCTAGCGTTCTTAAGGGAATATTCGGTCGGTGGATTAATGATGTTTTTGCTTTCACCCCATTGTGAACCCCCAGATGTTACTCATACTACGATTGTTCCAATCACAGTTCGGACATGCATTTTTACGCATGCACACCCAGGGAAAGGAACCCTTAACGGAACTATTCTCTCTGGAAGATATTTCTCACAATCATAATGTAATGTAACATAACTAGCCGAATACAACTTGTCTGTTCAAGAAACTATGACCCCTACGCCTGGTTTCCACGCATACCCCGGTCTATTTTACCGCTCAGGTATTCGGAACACTCTGCACCTTCAGGTCCAGAGGTCGAAGCGAAAAGGTCTGCCATGACAATCGTTTTACAATTCAGCTAGAAGGAAAATACATAGTCACTTGGACTAAAAAATTCCTCCTCTATACCGTCCAGCAGGCTATCTAACTTACAATCCTGCTGGGAATACTTGGCGGCTACTTTTACTTGGTCATATACCAAATTAATGGGAACCTCTTTCCCATCTGACCCTAGAGGTCCGACCCGAGCCATATGATTCGGATCAAGCTTGGTGTACTGTGTTTTCACCATGGCCCAGGCTTCTCGTGCACCTTCCCGGCAAGCCGATATCTTCCACAATCGAAAGCACCGCTGCACTCCCTTGAATAGCTCTAGGAGCTCCTCCATCTTTCCTGGAGGGGAGGCAGATGGCCACAAGGCCTTGACAACGCTTCACATCGCCTGTCGAGCCTGCTCATGCATGTCCGACAGCTCTTGTAGCAGATCGCCCGAGAATCCGGACATCTCCTCTTCGGGGCGATCAGTCAGCGTACCTGCAGACATAACTCTATCAGTCCCTGTTATCTCCGAATTATTTGAAGGTAAGTTCGACCACATACTGAATATGCCGCCTCGCAGCCTCTTATTTTCCTTCACGGAATCAGCCAGCTGGGCCCGTACATCTTTCAGTTCTTTACCCAGCTGGGTCTGGGCATCCTGCATCTTGTTTTTCTCATCTCTGACTCGGGTCAGAACACGCTCGCCTGCGGCGTGCAGTCTTTTCACCTCTTTCTCGCCCGCTTGAGCGGCTTTCAATCCTCTAGTTGATCTGACGATCCTATTAGGAGGTAAGCAACAATATGAGCATAGCTAGTCTATAATTATTGTTTCTCAATGGAGGGAAATATTACCAGAGGGAACCTTCTTGGACTTTTCCCGTTCGGCGGTAACAGAAGTTAGCTGTGTCCGACACTTTTCTAGCTCTTGGGCTAGCAGGTCGTTCTTCTCCGTAAGAACCTGGTTATACAACGATCCTTAAATCATTTGTACCAACTGCTTCAAGTCTCGAGGGCTAATGGCATATGGTTATCATATTCGGACAAAATAAACTTACTTGCACATCTTTTAAATGTTGACTCGTGGCTCTGTTAAGCTCGTCTCGAGTAGCTCGGATGTGTGCATCAGCCGAGCTGAAGGCATTGAACGCCTCTTCTGAAAAGCTGGGGTCTCGTAAAACGGCCCTTCGGCGCCGATGATTCATGGCGCTCTCCACTTCCCAGTTGGTGACGGATACGTCATCTGAATCCTTGACTGGAGGACAATCCGGCGTCACCCCTGTATCAGCCCTCGTCTTTACGGCAGGATCTAGATCCTGACTGAGGGGAGTATGACCGGCCGGACCCCCATCCGGCACAGTCTTTTCCTTATACAGGACAAACCAAAGTCACAATTGGATGCGACTGTTGAAGAACATATTTGCAAATCCATACCTCTTCGATGATGGCTTGGCCGTATCTTTGCTTGCCCTCCTCTTCGAAGGCTTTCCCGGCGTGGGGGCCTCTCTCTTGGTAGATGCCCCTAGGGCAGCATGGTGCACTGAACGCCTCCCCTTTTGAGCACAGGACGGTGCGGTGGGTGAGGCAGAATGAGAGAACTCTTTCGGATGAGATGTCTCCTGATTACTTGCGTGTGAAGCAGGGAGAAGACCGGGATAATCGACGATGATGGCCACTTCTGTGTCGTCGTAGCTCGCCTGGTAAAACACCCCGTCCTCGAGCACCACGAATATATCCGGATCCTCTTCCAAACTGGGGTCAAGATCCCGATTGTGGCCCTCGGGCTGCGGGGCGGGGCTGTGAAGCCCCTCGGAAATCTTTCGCCAGTGCTTTTATAAATGGATGGGTTAATATTCATTGGAAATAGCTCAGGGAGTGGAGTAAGTAGAGCAGAGGAGTTGGGACTTACCCAGCTAGGAGGACTGTACATGGAAAATCCATCTTTGCGCTTGATTCGCAGAAATTCCTCTTCCTCCCCTTTGAATAGTTCAGCCAATATTTTGGCCAGAGCGGCGGGTGTGTCCGGACCCTTCCTGCCACAGCGGGAGGCGTCATCCTCCCCATTGTAGTGCCATATGGGAAGCCCTCTGTATTGGAGTGGCTGAACCCCCCATACTATGGAAGTTGCCATTACTTCGACTATTGATAATCCGGGCTGAGTGAACGTCCTTATGTTGCTCATGAGTTGACGAACATCCGCACTATCTTCCTCCTCGAGGCTCCGAGGGCGCCAGCTGTGGCGTTTCTTCAAAGGAACACTTGTGAACTTGGGAAGACCCCTCCGAACTGGGTCTGGAAGTGCGACGTCCTCGATATAGAACCATTCGGAAGGCCACTCTTCGGATGCCTTCTTAGGTGTGCCGGATAGGTATCCGGTCTCGGCGATGCGCCATATTTCGGCTCCGCCCACTTCAAATATTGATCCCTCGTGGTTGCACGTGATGAGACAGAATAGCTTTCTCCACAATTCAGAATGGGCCTCACAACCCAAGAATAGCTCGCAAAGGGCAACGTAACCTGCAATATGCAGGATGGAGGCCGGAGTGAAGTTGTGTAGTTGGGGGCTGTAGTATTCCAGAAGCCCTCTGAGGAAAGGATGAATTGGAAACCCGAAGCCTCCTAGCAGGTAGGGGACGAAGCACACTCGTTCCCCCTCAGATGGATTGGGGAAATTCTCCGCTTGGCCTCGCCATTGAAGGACGTCAACCCTGCCCGAACAGGGACCAAATTCGCAGGAGGAAGAAATCCCTGTGTTTGCAGCTTCTCCAGCTGACTATGGGATACGGAGCACCTCTCCCACTCGCCTTTTTCTGGGCCGCAGGGATGGGAGGAGGAGCTGGGAGCACTAGCCATGTTGAAGTGGTCTTTCCTAGCAATCTCTGAGGATTTTTCCACGTGGTGTCGAACGGATCTGAGATCCAATCTCTTTAAATAGACACACTTCCTCGCCTCATCGGGGGGATATCTACAAAAATACCCTGACCTCTTGCATTCGCTTGACACGTGGAAGCTGAAGTTGTTGATACACAGAAGCCGAGGGGTACTACATTAAATGAAAGGCCGAATACATCACTTTGAAGTCATCGGAGGAGGAACCTGCCTTGCAATGCTGACGACAATCTGCGCGCCAGACACCTCGTCATTGAAGTCTAGTTCGGGGGCTACTGAGGGAGTCCAAGACTAAGGGGTCCTCGGGCGTCCGGCCCGTTAGCCATGGGCCAGATTGATGGGCTGTGAAGATACAAAGGCCAAAGACTCTACCCCTGTCCGGATGGGACTCTCCTTGGCGTCGAAGGCAAGCTTGGTGACCAAATATGAAGATTCCTTTCTCTGTAACCGACTTTGTACAACCCTAGTCCCCTCCGGTGTCTATATAAACCGGAGGGCTTAGTCCGGAAACGCGATACAATCATATAGGCTAGACTTTTAGGGTTTTAGACATTACGATCTCGTAGTAGATCAACTCTTGTAATACTCATATTCATCAAGATCAATCAAGCAGGAAGTAGGGTATTACCTCCATAGAGAGGGCCCGAACCTGGGTAAACATTGTGTCCCCGTCTCCTGTTACCATCGACCTTAGACGCACAGTTCGGGACCCCCTACCCGAGATCCGCCGGTTTTGACACCGATAGTGGGCAATATATTTCAACACTTACCCTCATGTTTAGACTTATTTAGTCCTTAGACATGGGTTCGATGTAGGCCGCAAAATCTTGTTTTTAAATTGCGTTGGCAGGGTCTTTGACTCAAGACCTCTTAGCTATGATACCATATTGAATTCATGCACTAGCCAGTTGCTCCAAAGGTCCGCACATTCTTTGAAGAATGAAAATAAGGTGTCAATGGAAATAAGATGTCAACTATTTTGAAATAAACAATATAAATTAGCTAGTTACTATGTTTGAGAAACCCACATAGCGGTAGAATTGGAGGCGTATCAACAAGGACCCAAATGTCCATATTGTTTTGCTTGATTTCGGGATCACCAAGATCCATGGTGACAAGCATATCCTCATAAAAACCATACATCTTGCAAAGTGCTTCCCATTTTTTGCAGCCAAAATGGGTTACGCTCTCATAATTGTATAGATTTACTTCAAAATCCATACCATGATGGGTCCTTAGGTGAATTTTCTTTGTTTCGAAACTTTCATGGTCTTCAAAACCCAACCTCTCCAAGACATAGCGTCTTGCATGGCATGGGATAAGCTAGTCGAATTGTAAAAGATGAAAAGTACACGTTGAAATATTTGAAGTCGTGCTTAATTACGAAAAAAACACTTGTCATCGTTGCGTACCGTTTCAACATAGAAGGTCTCCTCGAGCTTAATGCTGAAGCGCCGATCTTCGTCCAGGTGAGGCCTGTCGCACAGACCTCGGTCATCGTGGCACCAGTCGCACTCCCCTGGGAGACTTTCGTTGTCCGAGTACGACATTTCCTATGTTCATAATTCCAAGATTAAACTTGTATTATTAAATATATGTACTACAAAAACTAAATTAGAACATTATTATTCATCACGGGTTGACTATCGGTCTGTCGAGTCTTTTCTTGAAAACTCTCAGCTCACGTGGTGTATATATTCGACCGTCGGTGATGGTAGCTCCTCCTTTCGTTCCCGAGTGCATTACACCAAATTGTCTAGAACACGAGAACGAAGGACAAGCTACCCCCACGACAACAGTCGGGATTCTTCGTCCTCTCATATATGGTGGAGACTCTCCCTCACTGATTCCTCTCTGACATTTGCAACCATTGGTGATGGTAGCTCCTCCTTTCGTTCCCGAGTGCATTACACCAAATTGCCTAGCACACGGGAACGAAGGAGAAGCTACCCCCACGACAACAGTCGGGATTCTTCGTCCTCGCATATATGGTGGACACTCTCCCTCACTGATTCCTCTCTGACATTTGCGACCGTCGGTGATGGTAGATCCTCCTTTCGTTCCTGAGTGCATTACACCAAATAGTCTAGCAACACGGGAACGAAGGAGAAGCTACCCCCACGACAACAGTCAGGATTGTTCGTCCTCTCATATATGGTGGAGACTCGACAGACTTAAAGTCAACCCGAAATATCATTTAATTATATGGAGATTTGGCTGGTCTCGCCTCGAGGTCGGAGGGGGGTCGGTGACGGGGACGATGGCGGGGATGATGGAGGGGGCTCCTAGATTTCTGCAAAAACATAAACCCTATAAGCTATCAACTAATCAAATGCATAGGCCTTGCATAGTGCTCTCCAATTTTAGCATTCAAAGTAGGAGTAGTTTTCCAATTTGAGCATTCAATAAGCAAAACCAAATCATAAAATAAAGTAGTATTCAAATTAGCATGCATTCAATTATAAGCAAAACTACATCATCTCTTGCGTCCATACAACGTCGAATATTATCACTAATACACCTCGAATAGTATCATACATATAGCATCGCTAATACAGCTAGAACCGTAGCGCCCGACAGGTATCGGAGCGGGCAGTGGACACCCAAAGAGAAGGAACCATCACAGGATCATAGCTCCAGTGAGATCCCTGAAGAGCCTGCCCTAAAACGCAACCATGTAGCGACAGACGTGCTCGTCCTCCTCGCTGACACGGTGACGTACCACCTCTGTGGCGCCTGGAAGCCTCGGCACCATCACTGGTCCATGCGACCGCCACCAAACAAGGTTCGGGTCAACGATGGGCTGGCTCCTCACCAACCTACGCCCCCGGAAGGTAGCACCTCCCAATACCAGCCCGGCAGAGCCTAGTCCCGGACACGGTACCTCTGATCAAGCAGGCCTCCTTTGCCGAGTCAACGATGATGATGCGGAATAGGCATCATCGACGTCGATGCGGGAATAATTGCTTGAACTAAAAAAAACTAGTTCTATTAATTTTCTTTCTAAAAATAAACTACTTCTATAGTAAAATAAAGTAGTTTTATTAAATCAACTAGTTCAACTACTAAGCACTTACTATAAATAAAATAAAGTAGTACTTACTAAAAATAAACTACTTCTATATATAGTAAAATAAAGTAGTTTTTATTAAATCAACTAGTTCAACTACTAAGCACTTACTAAAAATAAATTAAAGTAGTACCTACTAAAAATAAACTAGTTTAACTAGTTCTATTATTTTTCTAACTAATTATATTAAGCACTTTCTAAGTAGTACTTACTAAAAGTTATCGGGGAGGGGGGGTATATCGACAACGACATACCCGATAAAAAATAAGAAGAGGAAGAAGAAAAAAAAGAGGAGAATAAGAAAGGAATAGAGGAGGAGATCGAAGAAAAAAAGAAGAAAAAAAAGAGGAGAAGAAGAAAAAACTAGTCCTTCTTCTTCTTCTTCTCCTTCTTCTTCTTCTTCTTCTTCTTCTTCTTCTTCTTCTTCTTCTTCTTCTTCTTCTTCTTCTTCTTCTTCTTCTTCTTCTTCTTCTTCTTCTTCTTCTTCTTCTTCTTCTTCTTCTTCTTCTTCTTCTTCTTCTTCTTCATCTGTTTGGGACGAAAACTACACATAGCTCCGTGCAGTCTACACTATTTCCTCAAGGCCTGAAGCTAAGCAACGTGCAGGTGAGCATTGCGCCTCTCTTTTATTTTTAATAACTTATTACAACTCCGGACGTCTTGTATGTTCAAAATGCAACATTCAAAGCCACATCATCAATTTTCAACCCTTTCTGACTTCATTTGTTATTTTTCATGCATTTACTGATTTTTTTAGCTATAAGACCCTGAAATTGAAAAGCATTGCAAATGAACTATGAAAAGGTTGAAAGTTGGCATGGTATCATCATTTCACCCATATAGCATGTGCTGAAAAGTTGAGAGGGTTACGGGGGCCATACTGTGTAGAAATACGGGGCCCAGCATGACAATCTTGTCGACTAGATGAACTAGGATATGCGCCATGATATTGAAGAAGGATGGTGGGAACACCAGCTCGAAACTGACAAGACATTGTGCCACATCACTCCTTAGCCTTGGTATGATTTCTGGATCGATCACCTTCTGAGAGATTGCATTGAGGAATGCACACAGCTTCAGAATGGCTAATCGAACGTTTTCCAGTAGAAGCCCCCTCAATGCAACCGGAAGCAGTTGCATCATAATCACGTGGTAGTCATGAGACTTTAGGTTCTGGAACTTTTTCTCTAGCATATTTATTATTCCCTTTATATTCGACGAGAAGCCAGTCGGGACCTTCATACTGAACAGGCATTCAAAGAAGATTTCCTTCTCTTCTTTGGTAAGAGCGTAGCTGGCAGGACCATCATACTGCTTTGGAGGCAAGTCGTGTTTTTCGTGCGAACGTTGCAGGTCCTCCCATGCCTGAAGTGTATCTTTTGTCTTCCCATACACGCCCAAGAAGCCTAGCAGGTTCACGCAAAGGTTCTTTGTCACGTGCATCACGTTGATTGAAGAGCGGACCTCTAGGTCTTTCCAGTAGGGTAGGTCCCAAAATATAGATTTCTTCTTCCACATGGGTGCGCGTCCCTCAGTGTTATTCGGAATAGCTAGTCCGTCGGGACCCTTTCCAAATATTACGTGTAAATCATTGACCATAGCAAGTACGTGATCACCGGTACGCATGGCGGGCTTCTTCCGGTGATCTGCCTCGCCTTTGAAATGCTTGCCTTTCTTTCGACATTGATGGTTGGTCGGAAGAAATCGACGATGGCCCAGGTACACATTCTTCCTGCATTTGTCCAGGTATATACTTTCCGTGTCAGCTAAACAGTGCGTGCATGCGTGGTATCCCTTGTTTGTCTGTCCTGAAAGGTTACTGAGAGCGGGCCAATCGTTGATGGTTACAAACAGCAACACATGCAGGTTAAATTCCTCCTGTTTGTGCTCATCCCACACACGTACACCGTTTCCATTCCACAGTTGTAAAAGTTCTTCAACTAATGGCCTTAGGTACACATCAATGTCATTGTCGGGTTGCTTAGGACCTTGGATGAGAACTGGCATCATAATGAACTTCCGCTTCATGCACATCCAAGGAGGAAGGTTATACATACATAGAGTCACGGGCCAGGTGATACGTCTCCATCGTATCTACTTTTCCAAACACTTTTTCCCTTGTTTTGGACTCTAACTTGCATGATTTGAACTTAACTAACCCGGACTGATGCTGTTTTCAATAGAATTGCCGTGGTGTTATTTATGTGCAGAAACAAAATTTCTCAGAATGACCTGAAACTTCACGGAACAACTTTTTGGAAATAATAAAAAATCCTTGCAAAAGATGAAGGCCAGGGGGCCCACCACCTGTCCACGAGGGTGGGGGGCACGCCCCCCTACCTCGTGGGCCCCCTGGAGCTCCTCCGACACCAACTCCAACTCTATATATTTACTTTCGGGGAGAAAAACATCAAGGAGTAAAAATAATCGCGTTTTACGATACGGAGCCACCGCCAAGCCCTAAAACCTCTCGGGAGGGCTGATTTGGAGTCCGTTCGGGGCTCCGGAGAGGGGTATTCGTCGCCGTTGTCATCATCAACCATCCTCCATCACCAATTTCATTATGCTCACCGCCATGCGTGAGTAATTCCATCGTAGGCTTGCTGGACAGTGATGGGTTGGATGAGATCTATCATGTAATCGAGTTAGTTTTGTTAGGCTTTGCTCCCTAGTATCCACTATGTTCTGAGATTGATGTTGCTATGACTTTGCTATGCTTAATGCTTGTCACTAGGGCCTGAGTGCCATGATTTCAGATTTGAACTAATTATGTTTTCATGAATATCTGTGTGTTCTTGATCCTATCTTGTAAGTATATAGTAACCTACTATGTGTTATGATCCGGCAACCCTGAAGTGACAATAATCGGGACCACTCCCGATGATGACCATAGTTTGAGGAGTTCATGTATTCATTATGTGCTAATGCTTTGTTCCGGTTCTCTATTAAAAGGAGGCCTTAATATCCCTTAGTTTCCATTAAGACCCGGCTGCCACGGGAGGGTAGGACAAAAGATGTCATGCAAGTTCTTTTCCATAAGCACGTATGACTATATTCGGAATACATGCCTACATTACATTGATGAATTGGAGTTAGTTCTGTGCCACCCTATGTTATGAAGGAAATATGCCCTAGAGGCAATAATAAAGTTATTATTTATTTCCTTAATTCATGATAAATGTTTATTATTCATGCTAGAATTGTATTAACAGGAAACATAATACATGTGTGAATACATAGACAAACAGAGTGTCACTAGTATGCCTCTACTTGACTAGCTCGTTAATCAAAGATGGTTATGTTTCCTAACCATGAACAAGGAGTTGTTATTTGATTAACGAGGTCACATCATTAGTTGAATGATCTGATTGACATGACCCATTCCATTAGCTTAGCACCCGATCGTTTAGTATGTTGCTATTGCTTTTATCCATGACTTATACATGTTCCTATGACTATGAGATTATGCAACTCCCGTTTACCGTAGGAACACTTTGTGTGCTACCAAACGTCACAACGTAACTGAGTGATTATAAAGGTGCTCTATAGGTGTCTCCGAAAGTATTTATTGGGTTGGCATATTTCGAGATTAGGATTTGTCACTCCGAATGTCGGAGAGGTATCTCAGGGCCTTCTCGGTAATGCACATCACATAAGCCTTGCAAGCATTGCAACCAATGAGTTAGTTGCGAGATGATGTATTACGGAACGAGTAAAGAGACTTGCCGGTAACGAGATTGAACTAGGTATTGGATACCGACGATCGAATCTCGGGCAAGTAACATACCGATGACAAAGGGAACAACGTATGTTGTTATGCAGTCTGACCGATAAAGATCTTCGTAGAATATGTAGGAGCCAATATGGGCATCCAGGTCCCGCTATTGGTGATTGACCGGAGACGTGTCTCGGTCATGTCTACATTATTCTCGAACCGTAGGGTCCGCACGCTTAAGGTTTCGATGACAGTTATATTATGAGTTTATGAGTTTTGATGTACCGAAGGAGTTCGGAGTCCCGGATGAGATCGGGGACATGACGAGGAGTCTCGAAATGGTCGAGACGTAAAGATCGATATATTGGACGACTATATTCGGACATCGGAAAGGTTCTGAGTGATCCGGGTATTTTCGGGAGTATCGGGGAGTTACGGGATTACGGGAGAAGTAATGGGCCTTGATGGGCTTTAGTGGGAAGAGGAAAAAGGCTGCTGCGCCCCCCCTTCCCTCTGGTCCGAATTGGACTAGGGAAAAGGGGGCCGGCCACCTTTCCTTCTCCTCCTATTCCTTCTCCCTTCCTCCCCTCTTGGTGGACTCCTACTAGGACTTGGAAACCTAGTAGGACTCCACACCCTGGCGCGCCAAACCCTAGGCCGGCCACCCCCTCCCTTGCTCCTTTATATACAGGGGCAGGGGGCACCCCATAGACACACAATTGATCAACGTGATCGTTCCTTAGCCGTGTGCGGTGCCCCCCTCCACCATATTCCACCTCGGTCATATTGTCGCGGTGCTTAGGCGAAGCCCTGCGCCGGTAGCACATCAAGATCGTCACCACGCCGTCGTGCTGACGAAACTCCTCCCCGAAGCTTTGCTGGATCGGAGCCCGGGGATCGTCATCGAGCTGAACGTGTGCCAAGAACTCGGAGGTGCCGGAGTAACGGTGCTTGGATCGGTCGGATCGTGAAGACGTACGACTACATCAACCGCGTTGATATAACGCTTCCGCTTTCGGTCTACGAGGGTACGTAGACAACACTCTCCCCTCTCGTTGCTATGCATCACCATGATCTTGCGTGTGCGTAGGAATTTTTTTTGAAATTACTACATTCCCCAACATGTTATGCTTGTTACATGATGAACCGCATCCGGCATAATTATCCATCACCGATCTAATGCCTACGAGTTTTTCCTATATTGGTTCTCGCTTATTTACTTTTCCGTTGCTACTGTTACAATCACTACAAAACACCAAAAATATTACTTTTGCTTTTTACTTTTGTTACCGCTATGACTACTATCATATTACTTTTCTACTAAACACTTTGCTGCAGATATTAAGTTATCCAGGTGTGGCTGAATTGACAACTCAGTTGCTAATACTTGAGAATATTCTTTGGCTCCCCTTGTGTCGAATCAATAAATTTGGGTTGAACACTCTACCCTCGAAAACTGTTGCGATCCCCTATATTTGTGTGTTATCAAGACTATTTTCTAGCGCCGTTGCCGGGGAGCATAGCTCTATTCTTTGAGTCACTTGGGATTTATATCTACTGGACACTATGAAGAACTTGAAAGACGGTAAGACAACAATTTATCCCTCAACTACGAGGGGAGGTAAGGAACTGCCATCTAGCTCTGCACTTGATTCACCTTCTGTTTTGAGTAAGCTTGCG
The DNA here is from genome assembly GCA_032464435.1 of Aegilops umbellulata. Taxonomy (NCBI): domain Eukaryota; kingdom Viridiplantae; phylum Streptophyta; class Magnoliopsida; order Poales; family Poaceae; genus Aegilops; species Aegilops umbellulata. Next base: position 93,050,682 of record CP136054.1, on the reverse strand, counting down.
ACACCTAAACCTGCTTCTGCTATTCGTTCTGATATGTCACATGTTATTGATGATGCCACTTCTGCTATGCATGATACTTATGATGAAACTACTTCTATGCTTGATACTTCTTGCCACTTGGTGAATTTCTTTATGAACAAATTGCTAGGGCTAGAGAGAAAGAAATTATTGAAACTGATTGTATTGATGAAAGTGATGATGAAGATATGCCTGTTATTCCTAAGGGTTATGTTTTTGATATGGAAGCTTCTGCAGCTATTTTAGCTTGCAAAGATAGATATGAACTAAAAAGGTTATTAGTTGAATGGAATAAGCAATCCCTTCAAGATATAATGAAACTTGATCCCGCTTTTGCTACTTCACCTATCTGTGTTGCCGATAAGGATTATGAATTCTGTGTTGATCCCGATGTAATTACTTTGGTTGAATCTGATCCTTTTCATGGTTATGAATCTGAAACTGTCGTGGCACATCTTACTAAATTGAATGATATAGCCACCCTGTTCACTAATGATGAGAGATCGCGCTACTTTTATATCCTTCAAATATTTCCGTTCTCATTAAAGGGTGATGCTAAAATATAGTTTAATTCTCTTGATCCTGGTTGTGTGCATAGTCCCCAGGATATGATTTATTACTTCTCTGCTAAATATTTCCCTGCTCATAAGAAACAAGCTGCTTTGAGGGAAATATACAACTTTGTGCAAATCGAAGAAGAGAGTCTCCCACAAGCTTGGGGGAGGCTTCTCAAGTTACTTAATGCTTTGCCTGATCATCCTCTTAAGAAAAATGAAATACTTGATATCTTTTATAATGGACTAACCGATGCTTCCAGAGATTACCTGGATAGTTGTGCTGGTTCTGTTTTCAGGGAAAGAACACTGGATGAAGCTGAAATTCTATTGAATAATATGTTGACAAATGAAAATAATTGGACACTTTCTAAGCCAGTTCCTGCTCCAATTAATGAGCCTATTCCTAAACCAACTCCTAAGAAGAGAGGTGTTCTATTTCTCAGTCCTGAAGATATGCAAGAGGCAAGGAAATCTATGAAAAAAAAGGTATTAAAGCTGAAGATGTTAAGGATTTACTCCCTATTGAAGAAATAGATGGTCTTAATTTACCGCCTGTTGAAGAAACATACGATTCTAATCCATTACCAATTGAAGAACCTCCTGATCTTGATAACCCGACACAGGTAGTGAAGGTAAATCCTCTCTATAGATATGATAGAGCTGAAATCCCTCCTACTAAAATTGCTAACCAATGCTTGGATGAGTTTGATAACTTTATGGTTAAGCAAGAAGATTTCAATGCTTCATTTGGTAGACAATTAAAACAAAATGCTTATATGATTAAATACTTGGGTGATTATATGGCTAATATTAGAGGTGAACTTAAACTTGTTAGCAAACATGCTTCTATGGTTACCACTCAAGTAGAACAAGTACTTAAGGCTCAAAATGATTTGCTCAATGAAATGAATATAAGAACAATGATTATGCTGTTAGAGTGGCTACTAGAACTGGTAGAATGACTCAGGAACCTTTGTATCCTGAAGGTCACCCTAAGAGAATTGAGCAAGATTCTGAGAGAAATAATATTGATGTACCTAGTTCTTCTAAAAAGAAGAACAAGAAAAATGATAGGACTTTGCAAACTTCTAGTGAACCTATTGCTGAACCACCTGATAATCCAAATGATATATCTATGTCTGCTGCTGAAACACAATTTGGTAATGAACATGAACCTAGTGAAAATGTTAATGATGATGCTCAACCTAGTAATGATAATGATGTAGAAATTGAACCTGCTCTTGATCTTGATAACCCACAATCAAAGAATTAATGTTATGATAAGAGAGACTTTGTTGCTAGGAAACATGGTAAAGAAAGATAACCATGGGTTCAGAAACCCATGCCTTTTCCTCCCAAACCATCCAAGAAAAAGAATGATGAGGATTTTGAGCGCTTTGCTGAAATGATTAGACCTATCTTTTTACGTATGCGATTGACTGATATGCTCAAAATGAATCCTTATGCTAAATATATGAAAGATATTGTCACTAATAAAAGAAAGATACCGGAAGCTGAAATTTCCACCATGCTTGCTAATTATACTTTTAAGGGTGGAATACAAAAGAAACTTGGAGATCCAGGAGTACCTACTATACCATGCTCCATTAAAAGAAACTATGTTAAAACTGCTCTATGTGATCTTGGAGCCAGTGTTAGTGTTATGCCCCTCTCTTTATATTGTAGACTTGACTTGAATAAGTTGACACCTACTGAAATATCTTTGCAAATGACTGATAAATCAACTGCTATACCTGTCGGTATTTGTGAGGATGTGCCTGTTGTGGTTGCAAACGTTACTATTTTAACGGACTTCGTTATTCTTGATATTCCCGAGGACGATAGTATGTCTATTATTCTTGGAAGACCTTTTCTGAATACTGCAGGGGCTGTTATTGATTGCATCAAAGGCAATGTCACTTTTCATGTTAATGGTAATGATCATACGGTACACTTTTCGAGGAAACAACCTCAAGTTCATAGTATCAACTCTATTGGAAAAATTCCATCGATTATTATTGGAGGTTTTGAATTTCCTCTTCCTACTGTCAAAAAGAAATATGATATTCTTATTATTGGGGATGTGCATATCCCCATTGAGGTAACATAGTGTTATTCGAAATTTCTCCGGTTCCATGTTATTCGGAATGAGTTTGTTAACAAGACTTTATCAACCTTGTTAGTGGATTCCTTTTGATGAGCATGAGATGGATGAAACTAGAAGGCACAACCTTCTGTACCCTCTCTCTACTTTCTGTGATTTAGTTGAAATAAAGTAAAATAGTATTTTTCTGTCTGTTTTCTGAATTATCCGTGCAATATAAAAATACCCCGAAAATAAAATACTCCAAATGCCCTGCCAATTTAATATGATTTTTTCTGGAATATTTGAGGATTTATGGAACTGAGAACACACCAGGGGGGTGAACCACCTGGCCACGAGGGTGGAGGGCGCGCCCTACCCCCCAGGGTGCGCCCCCTGCCTCGTGGGCCCATGGTGGCCCTCCTCCACTTATTCCTGCACCCATACAGTTCTTCTTCCTCCCACAAACATGAATATCTATCTCAAGCACGAGTTCTAGCTCACTTTGATGTGATTTTCGATCTCCTTGATCAAAGCACCTCTCACAAAACTGCTTTGGGAGATTGTTCCTTGGTATGTGACTCCTCCATTGGTCCAATTAGTTTTTGTTCTAGTGATCTATTCTATGCAAATTTGTGCTGACTAGGTGACCATGTTTTTGAGCTTGCATGTCAAATTTATATGGTTCCAAGTAGTTCTAATGCTTGATATAGGCTCTAGGCACTTGTAGGAGTAGTTGCTATCAATTTTGTTGAGCCTGGTTCACTTTTGTTTGAAGTTACTAAAAATTTCAGAAATTTTTCAGAGAAAGCAATATGCTTAGGAAAATGTTCCAAGGTGGTTCTTCAAGGAAGCAAGGACCCAGGCTTGCAATGCGTGACGCTGATGAGGAGTCCCCAAGGGACGCTCCAGTGCGGCCCTGTGAATGGCCTTTAGAAAATTTTATGGGTCGAGCAGGAATCAAAGAGGAATTTAATGCATATTTGCGCAACGCCGATCTTGTGAGCTTTGAGGCAGACAAATGCCCGCAGTACCATGATCTCACTAGTTCATTTGTGAGGAGGTTTGAATTTTCATCTTCATGTAATTCTCCAACTATCATGTTTGATCTTTATGACAAATCTTATACCATGGACTTAGAGGATTTTACTTCTGCTTGCAAACTTCCACAATGGGGTAGTGTTAGTGATCCCCGTAAATCTGAATTTAGAAGCTTTCTTGTTGATATAACTATAGGGGAATCTAGAGATATAGCACAAGCTACCATAGGGAGCATTCACTTTCCTGCTATACATTATTTTGCTCTCTTCATAGGTAGGTGCATAAATGGTAAGGATGAAGCATGTCATATGTGTGTGCCTGACCTCAGTATTCTTAGGAGTGCTGTGTTAGGAGACCAATCTTAGAATATGGGAGTCATTGTTGCACGTAGGTTGCATCATAATAGATTTAATGGAGATTTCTTTGGAGGAATTTATGCAACCCGCTTAGCTGATTTTCTTTAGGTGGACGTTCATGAGGATGATATGGAGTTGACTCCTACTTATTTAGATTTTAATTCTATGGTCCACCACCAGTTTGTCGAGGGGAATGAATCACCTCTCCAATATCGACTAATCTTTGACAAACGGCGTGTTGTCCGTATTACTCTCCCCGCTCCTGCCTTCTTTGATATTCAGGCAGAAGGAAGATATACTATTTCCAGAGAGGAGGCAGATGAGTACGAGAGGAGAGCGGAGGCAGCCCGACGCCACGCTGCAGCTCAGGAGGCGATAGCCGCTACATCACAGTACGACCCCAACTACACCTACGGATATCCGCCAGGCCATCCCTGGCAATGAACTATGACACCCAAAAATTTGGGCAGGGTTTGTTTACTAAAATATTTTGCCCGGAAATTAAATTTTTCATTTTCTGGATTTTCTTTGATTTCAGAAACTTTCTTTTCTTTGATATTGTGGAGTTTTTACCCCAAGTGAAAACTTTTCAAATATATTATTGGACTTGTTTACCCTCTCAAGAAAACTTTTCTTTTTATCAGTGGAATTAATTGTAAAATTATTTTTCCTGATCTTTATTTCTTTAAAAATGGTTTCCCCATGGTTTTAGGGTCCCATTTGAGCTACAACCCTTTAATAAATATATTTAAATTCCAACCTAAATTTGGGGATGTCATGTGATGTTTTTAAATCACTTTTTTGCAAAAATATCTTTTATTTATTGGAGATTTTGAGCTCTACCTCAAGTTTTCAGAACTGGTCCAGATGGTAGTATTGCACTACAACCTATTTAAATATTTCTTTATAGCTTCCACCAAAATTAGGGGATGTTAATAGGAGTATATTATTAAACTTTATGCAAAAACCCAGTGCTGTTCTTTGAAAAATTTGACTGAATCAACCTCATCTTCATTCTGGCCCAGTTGGGTGTTTTCTACTGCAACCCTATTTATTTTTGCTCTAGTAACCATGAGCTTTCTCCTGCTTGTAGTACACCCTACAAGACTCTTAAGTCCAGGAGGTTGGACTCATTGGAGCATTTTTGGTACTTGAAATAATGCCATTTATCTTCTGTCTAGAACTGAAGTTTTGCAAAACTTTCACTAACAAGTTTCTAACTTTAACCAACTAACCTTGCCATCCTCACCTGCTTCTAAAGAGACCCTGATCTGGAAATTTTGGCCACCCCAAGAGTTACCAAGATGCCCTTGGCATTTTGTCAAACACCCTATGTGCATAGCCAGATTTTGCATGATTTTAAGTTTACATTGTGAACTTGATCCACAAACACAGCAACCTTGTCCACTAAACCCCTAGCTACCCCAAACCTAGGCCTACTAATCCCCAGCCTCACCCGATCCCTCTAGCACGTGTTGCATTTCGTCGAGCGCCTGGCGTGCACGCTTTGGGCGCGCCCAGAGCGCACGTTTTGCACGCGCGTGCACCGAGCCGCCGCATCTCATTGCCGCCCTCCCCGCGCCCGTGCTGACCCTTGGCCACTCACCGCCAACGCGCCCGACCTCTCCCTCGCTGCAGAGCCGCCCCGACCACCCCTGGCACCCCACAGCGCCACCGTCAGGTCGGCCGTGGCGGCTAGCTGACGGCCGCAGCAGGCCCCGGCCTTGGCAGCGCCGCCCAAGCCATACGCGCGCGCCAGCTCGCCCCTTGAGCAATGTGGAGTTCGTCGGAGTGCGCCGACCAGCTCCAACCACCACCACGTCGCTCCTAGCTACAGAACGGCGGTTCGCCGGCGTTCCTATCCACTGCCGCTGCGGAACCGACCTCAACCGCTATATATAGAGACCCCCGAGCTCATCCAAGCCCCCAGGTAGCCTCAGACCATCCCACTGGTGCTCCTACAACCAGCAATCGACGGCGGAGGCCATCTTCCTTGTCTCCGGCCAGTTCGGCCGCCGCTGCACTCCGGTGCATCGCCAGTAGAGCCTCCCCCACCCTTCCAGCACCACCGTTTGACTCCCCTTGACCGTGAGGAGCTGCCCAGCACCTCAAACGGGATCGGGAACCACTGCAGCCCAAACCCCCCAAATCCACCCGAAGCCTCCTCCACCGTGGAGCTCGCCGCCGGTGATTCCCTCCGTCCCCGCCAGCCCTTCGACCACCAGAAGGACCGCCCTGGTTTGGCGGATCTATCCCTGCCCTTGGATCCCCGTGGGGAGCCGCCGTTCGTCGGCGGCGATCGCCGGAGCCCCGCCTCGGCTCGGACAGAGGAGGAAGGAGGCGGGGAACGACTGGTCAAACCTGACTAGTGCGCCCGCTGGACCCACTGTCAGCGACCCAGCCCCGCCGACGCGTGTTTTAAGTGGAAGCGTACTCCACCGAATACGCTTTCGCCAAGTAGAAAGCGTAAGCCCCTCCGAAACGTTTTCTTTTTCTGTTTTATTTTAAAAACAGATTTTGACTGGCTATATCTTTTTAAATAAAACTCCAAATGAATTGATTCTTTTTCCTACCTCTCTCAAATTTCACCTAGTTTATTTTAAGATTTATTTCAAAAATAATTAGGACAACTTTTTGTACTATTTTTTCAAAGTAAGTGTTATTTGAATATATTTTTTGAAAATAGGAATTTGGAGGGGAGATTATAGCTTTCAAAAGTTTTGGAGAGCACCTCACCTCTCCACACCTTGAAGGCAAGCATTCTGAACCCTGGCATAATATTGTCATGTGTTGTTCGATTCGGTTACAACACCACCTTGTCTCGAAATTTCCGTTATTTATTGGGATGATTTGATCCTACTCCTAAGTGCATATTGATGATTCCGTTATTTGAAACATTGATATGTTGTGATAGTAGTCACCCTCATATAGCCTTCATGCCTACCGGAAGGAATCCGGGAAAGCCTCTGTCTTGGGTAGACACGATGCTTGTCTCCAGTTCCTCGTCGAGACGGTTGTGTCCGGTATGGCATGATGAGGTATGATGAGTGGTGATTTTTGTCTGTTGGTTGAAATATATTTGTTATGCTAATCATGCAGGGAATGCCTAAACCTCCTGAGTCGACCATAGATCGAGTCTTGTTCCAGTAACCCCCACACTTGTTTTGTACTGCCACTTGTCCCTGCCACCGGTAGGGTACAGTTCAGTAGATTGTCAACCCCTCCCTAGCACACACCGTACAGAGAGGCCATGGTGGAAGATACCGGAGGCATCCAGTAGGCATGCCACCTAGTCCAGGGGCATGGGTCTTTTTGGTTGTAGCCGAAGGGGTAGCTCCCCTAGTTTGCGCGCGGTATAAATTTTTGTGATCCCATGCTAGTCGAGGTTGTAGCCTCCCCACTTAGAGTTTTGCTTAACGGGTGTCAAGGGTGATTCCAGACACCGGTGAGTTAGGCTGGTGTGTGCGGTCAGGTGTGTTTTCAATCAAAAGACCGTAGGCGGAATTAGCCCCGATGGACTAAAGAAATCCATTACTCGTGGGTAAAGAGTACACCCTCTGCAGAGATTATATCTATTCGAATAGCCGTGTCCATGGTTAAGGACTACAGTCTGGGATGGGTCAAGTGTCAGTCTTAGTGTCGGTCTTCGGAGGAAAAACTACTAAACCAGAACATTGATTATGACCCGTGACATATGATGATCATGATTACTATTATTGTGGACTAACCATTTGTATTATTTGAATTAATGATTATCCCTGGGACGGTTCTACCTCCTGGATATTCACCGTGATTATTCTTATATGAACCCTTTATGTGGTGTCGCTCAGACGCCCGACTGTGGCATGATTGTTATTTCAATTACTTAAAAGCCCTTTATGTGGTGTCGCTCAAACGCCCGACTGTGGCATGCTTGTTGTTTAATTTACTTATAAGCCCTTTATGTGGTGTCGCTCAGACGCCCGACTGCGGCATGCTTGTCATTTAATTTACTTATAAGCCCTTTATGTGGTGTCGCTCAGACGCCCGACTGAGGCATGCTTATATTACTGTCCTTTTCGAGGCGTCACTTCAGACACCCGATCGGTGCATTCTATTTCTACTCTCTGATTGCATAGTCATATTTGACATGAATAACTTGCTTGCATGCATCATGATTTTTATTTATGACTGATGTTGTGATCATAGAAAATTTTAGAGCATGTTTATTCATTCGTTATATTATACCCGTGTTCACAATGTTTGCGAGTACATTCAAAAGTACTCACTGGCTTGTCCGTGGCTATTGTCTTGGCCAGATTTCTTGCATGGAGAGGAGCGTTGCGATGACAGCCCTGGAACCTACACAATGGTGATAGCAGCCTCACGAAGATAGGAGTTATCCAGGTCAGCTGTTCCTGTGGGAAATGGAGTCCCATAGACGCTGATGATCCGCAAACCGCTTCCGCCATCAACCACTAGAAACCAATTATTGTACTCGTAGGCCAGAATGGTCTTGTACTACATATCTTGTACTTTGCTTGGAATTTCTGTATCAAGTTGGTGCCTCATTAGCTAACAGTAATCTTGGGGCTGGTGAGCACAAGGACCATTTTCTAGGAAATTAATATCCCGAAAAATCGGTCCTGACAAGCAACGACAGTTTCAAAGAAACCTATACCTTAGGGTCGTCGGGATGTGGCAAGGCGTGCGGCGGGAGGCCGGATCTGCCCACACTACGTACGGTAGCAAGGAAGAAGGGGTCAGTGGCCCTCCCGCACAGGCGCTGGGTGAAAGAGAACAGCGCATCCGGCAGTGGATTGCCTCCCTCGCCGAAGGCGATAGAGTGAACACTGCACCTCCTCCCCTTCCCGGTGCGACGGGATACTGACGCCTCCTTCACCAGCTGTGAGGGGGGAGATAGAGATAAGAGGCCAACACAGTTTTGTTTAGATCTAGTGAAGAGAGGGTGAGAGACTGTGAATATAGCAAACCCTAGCAAATGAACGCTGAGCCTCCAGCGTGTAACATATATGTAGTGCGGCGAGCGTGTGGAGAGTGCAAACCCTAGCGAACAAGCGCTGAGGCTCCCGCTTACATATATACTACTGTAGTACGGACTGAGCTCCGGTGCCTTCACTGCACCTGCTTTTGGCTGTATGACAGGTGAGCCAGCCACATTTTGGGCCCACCTGTCATAAATCCAAAGGCAGGTGCACTAAGTCAATGAAGCTGCGTCCATATAGTACTCTCGTGTATATGACTAATATATAGTGGAGTGGTTTTCTTATTCTCTCCATAACAATCATTTTAAATTGCGTAAGTACGAAATGAAACTCTTTATTTAATCGTGCATCCAATGTTTATTAATTTTAATGCATGTTCATGGCTGTTGTCGCTCTCTAGTTGGTCGCTTCCCAGTCTTTTGCTAGCCTTCACTTGTACTAAGCGGGAATACTGCTTGTGCATCCAATCCCTTAAACCCCAAAGTTATTCCACATGAGTCCACCATACCTTCCTATATGTGGTATTTACCTATCATTCCAAGTAAATTTGTATGTGCCAAACTCTAAACCTTCAAATAAACATTCTGTTTTGTATGCTCGAATAGCTCATGTATCAACTAGGGCTGCCCTTATCTTCCATGTTAGGTGGGTTATTCTCACGAGAAGTGGACTCCGCTCCTCACTCACGAGAAAATGGCTGGTCACCGGGATGCCCAGTCACATGCTTTATGCAAACTAAATCAAATTAACTGCAAACAAAACTCCCCCGGGACTCTTGTTAGTTGGAGGCATTCGTTGTTTCGAGCAAGCCATGGATTGATGCTTGTTGGTGAATGGGGAGTATAAACTTTACCATTCTGTTTGGGAACCGCCTATAATGTGTGTAGCATGGAAGATATTGCCATCTCTTGGTTGTTATGTTGACAATGAAGGTATGCCGCTCAAAATATTATTTATCTCTATTTCAAAACCGAGCTCTGGCACCTCTACAAATCCCTGCTTCCCTCTGCGAAGGGCCTATCTATTTACTTTTATGTTGAGTCATCACCCTCTTATTAAAAGCACTAGCTGGAGAGCACAGCTGTCATTTGCATCCATTACTATTAATTTATGTTGGGTATGACTATGATTGGATCTCTTTTACCATGAATTACAATGTCTAGTCAGTCCTTGATCTTTAAAGGTGCTCTGCATTTATGTTTTGCGGTCTCAGAAAGGGCTAGCGAGATACCATCTTGTTATATCATATTATGATTGTTTTGAGAAAGTGTTGCCATCTGATATTTATTATTATGGCTCGCTAGTTGATTATGCTATTGATATGAGTAAACATGAGACCTAAGAGTTATTGCAAATGTGGTTAGTTATAATCTTTGCCGAAAACTTGAATGCTGGCTTTACATATTTACAACAACAAGAGCAAATAGAGTTTGTAAAAGTTTTTCTTTATTACTTTTAGTTTATCAACTGAATTGCTTGAGGACAAGCAAAGGTTTAAGCTTGGGGAGTTGATACGTCTCCGTCGTATCTACTTTTCCAAACACTTTTGCCCTTGTTTTGGACTCTAACTTGCATGATTTGAATGGAATTAACTCGGACTGACGTTGTTTTCAGCAGAATTGCCATGGTGTTATTTATGTGCGGAAACAAAAGTTCTTGGAATGACCTGAAACTTCACAGAACAACTTTTTGGAAATAATAAAAAATCCTTGCAAAAGATGAAGGCCAGGGGGCCCACAACCTGTCCATGAGGGTAGGGGGCGCGCCCCTACCTCGTGGGCCCCCTGGAGCTTCTCCGACGCCAAGTCCAACTCTATATATTTTCTTTCGGGGAGAAAAAAATCAAGGAGAAGAAATAATCGCGTTTTACGATATAGAGCTGCCGCCAAGCCCTAAAACCTCTCAGGAGGGCTGATCTGGAGTCCGTTCGGGCTCCGAAGATGGGGATTCCTCACCGTCGTCATCATCAACCATCCTCCATCACCAATTTCATGATGCTCACCGTCGTGCGTGAGTAATTCCATCGTAGGCTTGCTGGACGGTGATGGGTTGGATGAGATCTATCATGTAATCGAGTTAGTTTTGTTAGGGTTTGATCCCTAGTATCCACTATGTTCTGAGATTGATGTTGCTATGACTTTGCTATGCTTAATGCTTGTCACTAGGGCCCGAGTGCCATGATTTCAGATCTGAACCTATTATGTTTTCATGAATATATGTCTGTTCTTGATCCTATCTTGCAAGTCTATAGTCACCTACTATGTGTTATGATCTGGCAACCCTGAAGTGATAATAATCGGGACCACTCCTGGTGATGACCATAGTTTGAGGAGTTCATATATTCACTATGTGCTAATGCTTTGTTCCGGTTCTCTATTAAAAGGAGGCCTTAATATCCCTTAGTTTCCATTAGGACCCCCCTGCCACGGGAGGGTAGGACAAAAGATGTCATGCAAGTTCTTTTCCATAAGCACCTATGACTATATTCGGAATGCATGCCTACAATACATTGATGAATTGGAGCTAGTTCTGTGTCACCCTATGTTATGCTTGTTACATGATGAACCGCATCCGGCATAATTATCCATCACCGATCCAATGCCTACGAGTTTTTCCTATATTGGTTCTCGCTTATTTACTTTTCTGTTGCTACTGTTACAATCACTACAAAACACCAAAAATATTACTTTTGCTTCTTTACTTTTGTTAACGCTACCACTACTATCATATTACTTTGCTACTAAACACTTTGCTGCAGATATTAAGTTATCCAGGTGTGGCTGAATTGACAACTCAGTTGCTAATACTTGAGAATATTCTTTGGCTCCCCTTGTGTCGAATCAATAAATTTGGGTTGAATACTCTACCCTCGAAAACTGTTGCGATTCCCTAAACTTGTGGGTTATCACCAGGTGCTGTGTTTGCTGCTCTGCTCCCCGAAAGGATTAATGCCATCTGCGCTTAAACCAAACCATACGTTCCTTGGGTCACCTGCAAACTCAGCACAGTACTTTCTCTGGATTTTTCTCCACTGCGACCCGTCAGCGGGTGCTCTCAACTTCCCTTCTTTCTTACGGTCCTCTCTGTGCCATCATATCAACTTGGCATGCTCTTAGTTTCTGAACAGACGTTTCAACCGTGGTATTATAGGAGCATACCACATCACCTTCGCAGGAATCCTCTTCCCGGGGGGCTCGCCGTCAACATCACCAGGGTCATCTCGTCTTATCTTATACCGCAATGCACCGCATACCAGGCATGCGTTCAAATCCTCGTACGCATCGCGGTAGAGGATGCAGTCATTAGGGCATGCATGTATCTTTTGCACCTCCAATCCTAGAGGGCATATGACCTTCTTTACTGCGTATGTACTGTCGGGCAATTCTTTATCCTTTGGAACCTTCTTCTTCAATATTTTCAGCAGCTTCTCAAATCCTTTGTCAGGCACAGCATTCTCTGCCTTCCACTACAGCAATTCCAGTACGGTACCGAGCTTTGTGTTGCCATCTTCGCAATTGGTGTACAACCCTTTTTTGTGATCCTCTAACATGCGATCGAACATCAGCTTCTCCTTTTGACTTTCACATTGTGTTCTTGCATCAACAATGACCCGACGGAGATCATCATCATCGGGCACATCGTCTGGTTCCTCTTGATCTTCAATAGCTTCCCCCGTTGCAACATCACCGTATTCAGGGGGCACATAGTTGTCATCATCCTCTTCTTCTTCGCTGTCTTCCATCATAACCCCTATTTCTCCGTGCTTCGTCTAACATTATAATGTGGCATGAAACCCTTATAAAGCAGGTGGGTGTGAAGGATTTTCCGGTTAGAGTAAGACTTTGTATTCCCACAATTAGGGCATGGACAACACATAAAACCATTCTGCTTGTTTGCCTCGGCCACTTTGAAAAAATTATGCACGCCCTTAATGTACTCGAAGGTGTGTCTGTCACCATACATCCATTGTTGGTACATTTGCGTGCATTATATATTGTTATGTGTGTCAAAAGTAAGAAAATTAGACAAGTATCTATCTAAAGTAAGAATTTTTTTCTTTCAGGAAGAAGATAAGAACAAGAGGCTCACCACGGTGGTCCCGGTGACGAGATCGGCGCGGGCGATCGACGGCGGTGAAGACGGGGACTGGGCGTGACGGACCGCTACTAGACAAATCTCGGGAAAAATGAAGCTCGGAGGTCGAGCTTCGAGAGAAGAAAGCTTAACTAGTGTGGCTCGGGCATTTCATCGAACACCTCATGTGCATAGGATGTGAGCTAGAGCACCAAAATTCCCTCCCCTCGCCGGCCAGAAAAAACAGAGCACTGTGGAGTGCTCTGCTGCGGCGATGGGGTATATATAGGCAACTTATTTGTCCCGGTTCGTGGCTGGAACTGGGACAAAAGCTCCCCCTTCTGTCCGGGTTCTAGGCACGAACCGGGACCAATGTATGTGGGCCAGGAGCGAGGACCATTGGTCCCGATTTGTGCCTAGAACCGGGACAAATGGGTCCAGACGATCCGGGACCAATGCCCACGAGGCCCCGGCCGCCCCCCTGGGCTCACGAACCGGGACGAATGCCCCCCATGGGTCCCGGTTCGTGCAGAACCGGGACTAATGGGCTCTCCAGGCCCGAACCAAAGCCCTGTTTTCTACTAGTGACCATGGAAGTTTGTGCGTACAGTTGTTGTTACTGTTCACTTAGATGTAGATAAACCATATTTTCTGTATGTACTCGTAGTCAAGTTATAGTTTACTGTTCCCAGATGTGTTTAAGTGCTTAACCCCATTTTCTGGGTGTAATTGTTTGTCGAGGTGAAGTTTTCTGTTCACTTAGATGTGTAGCTTAACCATTTTTTGGATTTAATTGTGCAGCAGGTCATGGCGGTAGTAAAAAAGAAACAGAGAAATGAGGAAGGATAAATTCAGAGTCTCAAAGTACAATAAAAATGTGCGAGGAGTTACAATTAAATAGATGACCATAGAGAGTTCATAAAATGAGGAACTCCACGAAGGCAAGAAAACAAGGAAGCTGTTGATATATGACAAACTACAATTACTGTATCTGTTGTACCTAGTTTACTGTGGTTGAACCATTCCCTTTTTCTTTCCTGTGAGTCTTTGCTGAAGTTTGACTTCACTCTTTTGTGTATGTTCATTGCAGAAAACAGAGAGTTGCAAGGTATAGCATCAAACAGAGATCAGGTTGTAAGTTTTATACACCGCAAACCTGGTGTAGAACATATTTCATACAATTCTGGTGGAACAAGTAAAACCAAGCAGTGATAAGGTTGTGCAAACCTGGAGCAAAACATGACCACCTATAGGATCTGTTCTGGTGTTCAAAATTTAGTCATCTATCAAAACTGACAGTTCAAAGAAGTTTTAAGTGTTTCGTGGCTGCAACCTTTCAAAAAAGTATGTCATGTTAAGAACTGTCCATGTGGTCAAATGGGTAATCACGAGGTCCTATTTTGGACTAAGACAAGAAGTAATTCATGTACTTTTTTCCGTGATACAACACAAAAGTAACTAATAGATTATGGTAGCTAATAAGGTTGCTCATGAGCTTACTAGTCTAGCTAGATTTTCTGTGAGTTACGAGCCCTTGAGTGAAATTGTACCCCTCTTAATAGACGATGTAACTATTTTTTTGATTAAAAAAGTGATTTTTGTAGCAAAAAAGACTATAAAGTTACATTTTCCTGTTGAATTGCACCGTCATATTAAGTTCATCAATAACTGCTTCTATCGAGAATCCTACACCTATACACTATATAGGTCCTCAAAGCTTGGATTTGTAGGTACATCTAGCTCATAGTGTCGTATCTGACATAAGTTATGTCTTTCTTGTGTTAAAAAGTTAGGGGTTAGTATTATGAGGTGAGAGGCTGGGCAGGGTTTCTCTTTTCCTCCCCTATCCCTTGGCAACTAGGGTAAACTGTCCTCTTCAAGCTTTGCCAGTGAGCACGTGGATTCGTCTCCCCTCCGCCCACCGCTCTGGCGCCAGTGGCGGGTAGGGGAATCCCGACGCCTCCGCTCCGGCTAGTAGTTTAAGTTAGAGTTTTTTACTCTTCGCAGGTGCGCGCTCGGGCGGATGGCAGCGCTTTTTCTTCAAGATCGTATTCCGGGCTTCGATCCTCCTCGAGTTCGTTCAACTGGATGTTGTCGACGGAGTTCTGGCGTAGTGCCTCCTTGAGGCGGTGAGATTAGGGTTTCTCTTCACGTGGCGAGATTTGGTGTCAGATGCTTTAGATCTATTCAAGGGTTCAACGACGATGAATGTGACTCCAGGGCACTCGTCCTTAATTACGCGTGCACGAAGACTTCCCAGCTATCATCAGCATGGTCAAGCGGCTCCGGTAGGGAAGCGGAGACAACGGCGTGTTAGCGGCTTCTGATGGCGGTAGTGGTTGTTTGGTGGTCTCAGAATCTTGATGTAATTTTTATTATGTTTGAGGTGCTTGCTACTTTCGGTGAGCTTTGATAATGGATCTCGATCATTTTCGCAAAAAATGAAACGAGAGAACACACATAAATATTTGATTAATTAAATGAGTCTTTAAATAAATATAATCGGGTGTCCAAAATAATGTACCGTAACCAGCAAACTTTTTTGTGGGGAGGGGGGATACGAAGGATAAAACCACCAAAAATGATATTTGAAACTTAAAGCTATGTCATGCCCCTTTACCCTATAGTTATATCCATTGAAAACATTGTTATCCTCTACATGTAGTTGATAATATTGCTAATTATATTATTTAAGGCCTCTCCATCTGTCCATACCTACTGAAAATCATACAAGGTAAACTGCTATTGTATTGTATGTGCTACAACATTTGCAGAGTAACAACTTATGTGGAGCTCTGGAATGTGCAGAATTGCCTCTGAAATCTCAATCATTTTATTTGCAGGAGACCACTTTAATCTGAGTGGTTGAACCACTTTGTTGCAATAAATTTTTAAATAGCGAATGATCTCAGCAAACAGTTGTCAAGATACCGTTTCAAAGAAGATAATCCCCAAAAGGCTATTGCAATCATGTTTGATAGGTTCATTGTACCATTCTCACAAAGAGTTCCATTCGTAGCCCTTTTTTACCTCCTACCCGTAGAATTATGTACCCCTAAAAAAAGTCCGTAGAATTTTGCATCGCGTGCCATCCCTAGTTAATCCCGGAGGCCGTAATGCTAAGTTGTACGGGGTTATATGGGGTTTTATAGGTTAACCCAAAAATAATGTGCCATAAAAGTTTGTGGTTGGATTTTAGTTGGTAAAGCGGGTCCCACCCCCTTCAGGTATACGGGCTAGTGGGCCTGTACGAAAATGGTAGACGTACGAGCACCTATAGGCTTCTTCCAACAAACTAAATACCCCCGAATGCGAACCAACCTGTGGTTGGATGGTTGGAGGGACTATGATATCCCTTGTCAGCTCAGTCTTTCGAAGGTGCTCATAGGGGTAGGATGTGCGTGTGTGCGTTTATAGGGTGAGTATATGCGCGTGTATATGAGCTCTTGCGTCTGTACTATGTTAAAAGAAAATACCCCCCAAATTTCAAAGGGTGAGACCGCTTTGCCAACTGAAATCCATTCACAAACTTCCACCTCAAATTATTTTCCATTCAACATGTAAAACCCCGTATGACCACGTACATGTAGCATTACCGATCCCGGAGGTCACTGTGCGCGTAAAAGGGAGCAAAATCTGGCCTTAGTGTACACTTTCTAAGAAAAAGGGTTTCCCCCGCTTTATATTATAAAGCAAACATCTGATACATCCAGCTCGCTGGGGCCGCAACACAGATAAGCCCAAAAGAAAGCAAAAGAAAATGAAAGAGAAATAAATGCCGACACCGGCAGATCAACGACGAAAGGAAGACCGGCAGCCGCTGCACCCTCCGACGAAGTACCACCGCGCTCCCAGCATCTCGAAGCGCCTCGCACCAAGAAACACCTTCAAGAAGGAATGAGACACCGCCGCCGCTGTTGCCCGAACAAGTTCTAGGGTTACCCCCGGTACGCGAGGGATGGTGGGCAAGGGATATATCCGATGCCCCTCAGGAAGGTCCGATGGCGCCCGCAAGCGTCACCGCGTCGGTGCCGGACAAGCCGACAAGGATTTCTCCTGGTCCACAACCACCACCATCACCCCAGGCACTTTGAGATGCACCACCCCAACAACCCGCCCACCAGCCTGTGCCACCATGGTTACCGGACAACCCCCACCGCCTCACTGGAGCTGCCAACACGAGGCCTAGCTCGGGCAAGGAGACCCGGCCACGGGAGTAACCACAACTCGACATGGGGGAAGGGACAACCTCCACCGCCACAGCGGAGCCGACCGGACGCGACGACGAGGACTTGCCGGGCCTTGACGGCCCGGCCGGGTCCACTTGGACCCGGACAATCCTATCGCCATGCTGCAACTCGCCGACCGACGAAGTCCGCACCGCCCAAGACCTCCACCACCATGCCATCACCAGGAAACAACGCCGCAGAACAGCGAGCCACCGGCCCACCCTAACCCAGATTGAGGCCAAATGGGCCCAGATCTGGGCTGGGCGGGCGCCGCCAGCCACCAGCGCCACCGCGCCACCTCACGGCCAACGGCTGTCGGTGTCAAAATCGGCGGATCTCGGGTAGGGGGTCCTGAACTGTGCGTCTGAGGTCGATGGTAATAGGAGACAGGGGACACAATGTTTACCCAGGTTCGGGCCCTCTCTATGGAGGTAATACCCTACTTCCTGCTTGATTGATCTTGACGAATATGAGTATTACAAGAGTTGATCTACCACGAGATCGTAATGGCTAAACCCTAGAGGTCTAGCTTGTACGACTATGATAATGAATATATATCTCCTCTCCGGACTAAGCCCTCCGGTTTATATAGACACCAAGGGGATCTAGGGTTACACAGGGTCGGTTACAAAGAAGGGAATCTACATATTTGGTCGCCAAGCTTGCCTTCCACGCCAAGGAGAGTCATGTCCGGACACGGGTGTAGTCTTCGGTCTTCGTATCTTCACAGCCCATCAGTCCGGCCCATGGCTAACAGGCCGGACGCCCGAGGACCCCTTAGTCCAGGACTCCCTCAGTAGCCCCTGAACCTGGCTCCAATGACAAGGTATCCGGCACGTACATCTGTCTTCGGCATTGCAAGGCGGGTTCTTCCTTCCGAACTCCAAGACAGTCTTCGGGCGTACTGAATGTGTCCGGACCTGTAACACACACCACACACAACCGCAGAGAGAATATAATATTCCACGAGTCCAATCCGCTGACGACTTTTTGCAAGATGACATCACATCTGTTCGGTCATTATATCGAATCGTTTTTGTCCACCGTTCCACGTTTCGAGATGCGGTTTCCATTGGCACGTCTTGTCAAAGCAGAGATCGTGTCCGCTTATTGCGGGATTTTCATCAATGCGGGCGTGGGTAACCCAACCGTGCCGTTTACACAACCCTTGGGAATAGGCGAGTTTTAGGGCGAGTGGGGAACGTTCGATATTCACTGCCTTTATAAGGGGATAAGGATTCCCCCTTCTTCTCCCACGCCTTCTCTCTTCCTCTACCCTTCCACTCTTGAGCTCCAGCGCCCAAGTCCTCATCTTCTTCCCACTCAAGCTAGCACTCAACCATGTCCGGATCCAGAGGCCAAGGCAAGTGGATGGTCTCCTCCGTCAAGGAGAAGGACATTACTGAGCTTCGGGCAGCCGGGTACTTGGCGAAGGAAATCGCCCACCATCTTCCGGCCAGGGACAAGTCGTCCCCATGCCGAAGCCCAACGAGAGGGTGGTATTCATCCCTCATTTCCTCCGCGGGCTAGGGTTTCCATTCCACCCTTTCCGTGGGCTGATGTACTATTATGGGATAGACTTCCATGATCTGTCCCCGAACTCCTTCCTCAACATCTCGGCGTTCATCGTCGTGTGTGAGGCCTTCCTCCGCATCCAACCCCACTTCGGGCTGTGGCTCAAAGTCTTCAACGTGAAGCCGAAGGTGGTGGATGGCCAGCACGCGGAGTGCGGAGGAGCCATGGTGAGTAAGCTGACCAATGTCTCCTGGCCGAAAGGCACTTTCGTGGAGACTGTCAAGGAATGGAAGAAACAATGGTTCTACATCACAGAACCCCACGGCACAAACCGGGCCACGGCTGCCGAATTTAACTCCGGCGCTCCCATGCGACTCACTTCTTGGGTCGAGAAGAGCCCGAACTGGTGTTCGCCAGATGAGCTGATAGCACTGCAAACGCACGTTCAAAGAATGGTGGACAAGGGCGTCAAGCTCGTCGACGTAATCCAAGTGATGCTGGTTCGCCGGATCCTCCCCTGCCAAAGCCGAAAACGCCCCCTGTGGGAGTTCAATCCGAAGGGGCACCAAACCCTGGAGAGGCTCTTCGAGACAACTCACGAAGACGCCTGGAGGTTGCTCTTCAAGGCAACGAGATACCGCTAGCCACGGATTCGGACCGTGGGTACGACATTACCATCCCGCTAGCGAGGTAAGTTTTTAACGCGTCCTCTACTTGTTTGTTTCAAGGAGGATATCTGAACTTTTACTGTCATTGCTTCTTTAGGAATGGATGGAGAGGGCGAAGAAGATCCAGTGTCTGGCTCCGCTGCCTGAAGAACCAGTCATTCCGTGTTTAGCAAAGATGCTGGTGCTAGCGCCCTATACGGCACCGGCAAAGAAAGCCACGGGGAAGGGCAAGGGGGTCCGGAGTGGCCCCCGCCGCAAGGGTGCTTCGGACGCGACGTCCGAAGACAAGACCCGTTCCTCCGTCGCCGAAGACGACGACGATGATGATGATGATGAGGAGGACTCTCCCCCTGATGGGGGAAGAAAGAAGAGGGCGGCCTCCACAATTCTGGAGGCGGAGGCGCCCAAGAAGGGGAAAGGCCCGCTCGCGGGCAGCTCCACATGGGACGTCGACAGCAGTCCGGAGCGACGCCCCCGCACTAAGCCTCGGGCCGCATTGTAAGTGCTAAGACTCCTATATGCCCGTAAATCTAACCTCTCCTCTTTGTCGTATTGACATGGTTAATTACGCCATTGAAGTTCGACCCACGATAGCTCCCAGCGATCCTCATCAAGAGGCTTGTTGGACTCAAAGCAGATGGCCAGCGAGACACTGCCGACCGCTTACTCTCCCAAGGCCAAGGGAGAAGGCGAGGTGCTCTCCCAATGGACCTTCCCAGGCCGGGGAGAGGCTCAGGAGGCGCCAGAAGGCGAAGCCCCCGTTGCCGAACACCTGGGGGATCCAATCCCCATGGAGACTGGGGATGAGGTCCGTATTCAGTTTGGCCCTCAGCCGGACTCGATTCTGGAAACCGATACGGCTCCGAAATCCCGCACGCAACCTCCTTCGAAGGAAGAGGGTACGCCTGTTCCGCCGGTGACCCCTGTCCAACCAGGGGCACCAGATAATCTGCCGGAAGCGCTGCGAGGCGCTTCCATTGTGGATGAGCACCGTGTTCTTATGGGCACGGTGATTGAAAGGGTTCAGTCCGCCAAGAGTGGACTAACCGAAACCTGCAGCAGCCTGCTAACAGGTTTTAAGGTAAGCGACGCAAAAAGAGAAAATCCCAATATAGACAGTAGCCCCTGAGACACTGTCCTGTGTCCGGAAAGAAGAAACCGGACAGAGGATCAATCCCTTACTGCATGAGACTAACTAAACTTGTCTGAAATGAATACGCAGGCGTCGCTGTTGATCGCAGCCTCACATACTGCCGAAGTCTCCGGACTGAAGCAGAGACTGGAGCAGGCCGAGGAGGAGCTCGGCCATGTGAGGAGGCAGATCCAAGGAAAACAAGGTGTGTGATAACCCGTTTTATATTAAAAAAGGTAAAATTATATGCATTGACTGAAGTGCCAAGATATATATAGAAGCGATGACCGAGGTCGAGGCCTTGAAGAAAGCCCTGGCCAAAGCCAAGGGGAAAGTTGTCAAGGACCAGTCCACTTGCAAGAAGCTGAAGGCCCGGCTGAACGAGGTCCATCAAGAGCTCTAGGACGTGGTGAAGAAGTACGAGACCCTGGAGGGCGATGTTTCGGCTCGAGAGGCCAAACTCTCCAAGGCTCGTCAAAGCGCGGAAGCGGCCCAGGTTCAATCCCAGGGTGCCCTCCACGAGATCCAAGAGGCGAGGAAGATCGCGGCGGGTAAGGCTTTTAGTATGCAAAGTAAGTATATGAAGAAGAAGTATTTCTTACTAACCTAGATTCGGAGTTCTCCAGGAGCCTTCGCAGATCTGCCGCGCAGTGTGTCCGACGCCGCGGAGTTCTTCCGAGCCGAAGAAGGGAGATCCACAGAGAAATTGTTCTAGTCGCAGTATCTTGCACCGGAGCATCCCGTGCCCTTCACCGGTTAGCTGAAACAGCTGGTGGAGCTGCATAGGGTGGCCGAACTAGCCATGAAGGATTTGATAATCCGGCTATGGCCAGCCGAAGCTATGCCCGGCAGCTACTTCGGGCTCGTGAAGCTGCTGGCGAATGCCTGTCCTCGGCTGGACGTCGTTAAGCGGTCGGCCTGTATTGAAGGTGCGCGGATGGCCTTTGCCCGTTGCAAGATGTGGTGGGCGAAGATGGACGCCGTCGAGCTGACAAGGGGGCCGCCAGTGGGCAAGGAGCACCGCACACCGGAGCATTATTTTGCAGATGTCCTAGAGGGGTCTCACATTGTAGCAACGTAGTGTGGGCAAGACATTATTTTTGAATGAATACATTCATGTTGTCCTTGCCTTGAATGATGAAACAAAGTCGTTTTGTAGTATAATGCTTCTTATGTTTTAATTTTTTTCCTCCTGTGCGGCCGTGTTGTATGAAATCTGAGGGTTGGCCAGTCGTCGGCTTCTGCCCCCATGTAGGTAGTACGAAGGTGTTCGGGATGGAATCTAAACAATTTTGATCCAATTATATGGTCCTTGAAGGAGTTGTTTAGCGAAACGAACCAGTCAATCAGACTATGCGGCTTGAGCACCCTCACTTAGCCATAGGAGTTTACAAAAAAACATGGACACAGCCCCTAGTATCCGAACCAGAGTGCTATGAGCGTCTGATCGGGAAGTACCGATCCTTCGTGTAATGCGAGAGAAATCTCCAACGATTTGCAACCTCCGAACAGCTGACCGGCTCTCGCCGTATCATGATAGTCAGTTTTCAGCTTTCTCTACTGAGGTGCTCTTTTGGATAAACCAAGGCACAATTGCAGTAGTTCTCCCTTTACTACTTTAGCCGATATAGTGGAACGTAAGGTAGCAAGCACAGGAGCCGGGCAACCCAACTATTGACCAAAGACATGATTCGGAGCCAATGCATATAGTATTAAATCCGGGGTGCCGATAAAAAAGTGTTCGGACTTTTGTTGCCGTAGTGCGGGGTGCTATGAAGCCCCTGGAACGTACCAAAGTGTACGGGTGATATCTGATGAGGTTACTCACAGGAGGGAGAGAAAAAAAGAAAAAGAAAGGAAAACAGAGAGGGTGCAAAGATAATAGGTAGGGCCCTAAAGCTCAGGCCATGAACTGTTTCCATTGTAATTTGATTAATACGTCGAGGCGCATTTGATACAAGTAGTGCGATGAGCAACGGGCTATTTAACATGCCAAAACCAAGGGAGAGCTGCATGTGGGTCCTGAAAAATAGATAGAGTGATCATTTAACGAAACCACTTAGAGAAGTCCCCCATATGTCTGTGTTTCTTGCCGTCTTGGTGTGTTAGTCCTTCGAGATGACCCGTGATCAGGCCATCGGATGTGTCCTGCGGGATGAGACCTGGAAGGAAAAGTAGAAGTGAAGGTATGTGTGTATCCGGTGCCGGTTGAGCCGCACTGTGGATAACAAGCTAGCTATGCCTCCGTCGATGCCCATGGAATTTTGAGTGCGTAGTTATGTACGCGCGGCATGAATGCCACCGCTTGATCGGGACTGAGACGTAGGCCGGATTGCTAGTCGAGCTCCTGACAAGCCGAGTTGTCCTGCTTCAGGGTAGTTCGGACCCTCTTAGCGGTGTCCGTGGGCTCGGCAGCCGAATTAGGGTTCTGCTTGAGAAGGCTGCTCTGTACTTCTGTTGCTAAGGCAGCTGTGTGCTCTTCTGTACGGAGGGAGCGTTCCGTATTTCCGTTGAACGTGATGACGCCGCGTGGACCAGGCATCTTGAGCTTGAGATAAGCATAGTGTGGCACTGCATTGAATCGCGCATATGCGGTTCGTCCGAGTAGTGTGTAATAGCCGCTGCGAAAGGGGACGATGTCGAAGATTAACTCCTCGCTTTGGAAATTGTCCGGAGATCCGAAGATAACCTCTAGCATGATTGAGCCCGTGCAACGGGCCTCCACACCTGGTATGCCTCCTTTGAAGGTAGTCTTCATGGGCTTGATCCGTGATGGATTGGTGCCCATTTTTCGCACAGTATCCTGATAGAGCAGGTTGAGGCTGCTACCTCCGTCCATAAGGACGCGCGTCAGGTGAAGTCCATCAATGATTGGGTCGAGGACTAGTGCGGCTGAACTGCCATGATGGATACTAGTTGGATGATGCCGACGATCAAAGGTGATCGGGAATGACGACCATGGATTGAATTTTGGGGCGACTGGCTCTATCGCGTAGACGTCACTTAGTGCGCGCTTGCGCTCCCTTTTGGGGATGTGTGTAGCATATATCATGTCCACTGTTTTGACTTGAGGGGGAAACTTCTTCTGTCCCCCTGTGTTCGGTTGCCAACGCTCCTCGTCGTCGTCCTTGCTTTGTGATCCCTTTCCCTGTTCTCGGTGTTTAATTTGCTGGCCTGTTTAAAGACCCAACAATCTCTGTTGGTATGATTAGCTGGTTTGTCTGGGGTGCCATGTATCTGGTACGGGCGATCGAGTATGCAATCCAGGCTGGATGGTCCCTGATTGTTTCTCTTGTACGGTTTCTTCCGCTGGCTGGACTTGGAGCCGCTGAATCCGGCATTGACTGTAGTGTCGTCGGTATTATCACCATTGCTTTGGCGTTTATGTCTGTTACGTCGGAGCTTGCCATTGCTGTTCTTAACCTCAGAGGGGCCTGCCTCGCTGGCTGTGTTTTTACTATGAGCCAACCAACTATCCTCACCTGCACAAAAGCGGGTCATGAGTGCCGTGAGGGCTGCCATAGATTTTGGGTTTTCTTGGCCGAGGTGGTGGGCGAGCCATTTGTCGCGGATGCTATGTTTAAAGGCTGCTAGAGCTTCGACATCCGGACAGTCGACAATCTGGTTCTTTTTGGTTAGGAACCTAGTCCAGAATTTCCAGGCTGACTCTCCAGGTTGTTGAACTATGTGGCTTAAGTCATCTGTGTCTGGTGGACGGACATATGTACCTTGGAAGTTGTCGAGGAAGGCTTCTTCCAAGTCCTCCCAGCTGCTGATAGAATTTTCAGGCAGGCTGTTTAACCAGTGCCGAGCTGGTCCTTTAAGCTTTAGTGGGAGGTATTTGATAGCGTGGAGGTCATCTCTGTGGGCCATGTGGATGTGGAGGATAAAGTCCTCGATCCATACCGCGGGATCAGTTGTCCAGTCGTATGATTCAATATTCACGGGTTTGAACCCTTCGGGGAATTCGTGATCCATTACTTCATCGATGAAGCAAAGAGGGTGTGCGGCTCTTCTATACCTGGCCGCATCACGTCGTAGCTCCGATGGAGTCCGTCTGCGGTTGTCTGCTCGGGTGTGACTGGGTTTGTCATGTCCGAATAGGTAGCCATTATCATGTGTCGAGGAACGTCCTCGCGATCCGTAAATCGATTGGGTGTATCATGCTCTGCTATCCAGGGTCTGCCGGAGGTCGTATGTATGACCTCGAGCTGTTTTGTCTTTATTTTTTCGTGGCGATGGGGTGGGCTGTTGTTCGGCTTGAGTAGCCGCTATATCCCGACCACGGGGTGTTCGGTCCGCCGCACTGTCCCAACCGCGTAGTGTTCGGTCGGCCGCATTATGCGAGGGAGGTATGGGCTCCGACGCCTCTTCATTGAACTGAGGTAGCAACCTTCGCTTTGGGTAACTCTTGGCTGGGCATTTGAGGCCGTATCTTTGGCTGCCAGAACGTCAGTCCACCTATCGACGAGCAGATCTTGGTCAGCTTGAAGCTGCTGCTGCTTCTTTTTCAGGCTCCTCGCGGTGGCTATTAGCTGGCGCTTGAAGCGCTCCTGCTCAAGAGGTTCCTCAGGCACGATAAAATCTTTGTTGCCGAGGCTTTCCTCATCCTCGGAGAGTGGATGATAACTACCGTCCTCCGAGTCGTTGGGCCTGGCCTGTTTGTCGGGGCTCACTTTCCCGTTTTCTTGCTCCTCCTGTTCGGATGTTACCTCAGCGAGCTCTTCATTGTTTTCGTCCTCGTCCGTAGTATTATTTTCTCCGGTGCCAGCATTGCTGTCTTTTGAACGACGTGACTTAGAGCGGCATCGAGGATGCCAACGTTTTTGCTGTGTCTCAGGAGGGTTATTCTTGACTGGATTTTCTTTGTCATCGTCGTTGGTTGTTTTGGGTGTGTCCACCATGTACACATCGTACGAAGAAGTGGCCATCCAGCGTCCAGTGAATGGCGGACTTTGATTTTGCTCCTCATCAGCATCGTCGTCCATACCGTCGATGTCTTCGGAGTCGTAATCAAGCGTGTCGGTTAAATCCTCGACTGTGGCTATGAAGTGGGTGGCGGGTGGGAAGCAAGATTCTCCATCATCAGCTCCTATTTCGAACCAAACATAGTTTGGCTGTGAGTCCCCCGCCGAGGACAGGCTCTTTAATGAGTTTAGCACATCGCCCAAGGGCGAGTGCTGAAAGATGTCTACGGCGCTGAACTCGAAGATTGATAAACGATCAAGTTCGGCATCCGCGGACTCACATGGTTCAGAACTTACACCCAGAGAAGAGTTCGGAGTTCCGGTGACACAAATATTGTGTGAGGTTAAGTCCATGTGCGGCTCCAACGCCGGGGAATCTGTTGCCTCTGTGGTGGGGTTGAGCCTCCAATCCTTGGATGGCGCAGTATGCTCTGGATCTAAGGTCAGAGCAGTTACAGGAGCTATCTCCTGGATGCGGTCTGAAGACAAATTTAGGTCATGTTCATCGAGGTGACCAGGAGCGGTCGCCGCGGTGTCGGATCCGGTGAAGATCAAATCTCCACGGATGTTCGTGACGTAATTCAAGCTCCCAAATCTGACCTGATGGCCAGGGGCATAGCTATCAATCTGCTCTAGGAGGCCAAACGAGTTGGCCCGCAGCGCAAAGCCGCCGAACACGAAGATCTGTCCAGGGAGGAAGGTTTCTCCTTGGACATCGTCATTGTTGGCGATTGAAGGGGCCATCGAACCTTTTGAGGACGGCACAGTGGAACTCTCAATGAAAGCACCAATATCGGCGTCAAAACCGATGGATCTCGGGTAGGGGGTCCCGAACTATGCGTCTAAGGTCGATGGTAATAGGAGACAGGGGACACAATGTTTACCGAGGTTCGGGCCCTCTCTATGGAGGTAATACCCTACTTCCTCCTTGATTGATCTTGATGAATATGAGTATTATAAGAGTTGATCTACCACGAGATCATAATGGCTAAACCCTAGAGGTCTAGCTTGTACGACTATGATAATGAATATATATCTCCTCTCCGGATTAAGCCCTCCGGTTTATATAGACACCGAGGGGATCTAGGGTTACACAGGGTCGGTTACAAAGAAGGGAATCTACATATTTGGTCTCCAAGCTTGCCTTCCACGCCCGGAGATTCTTGTCCGGACACGGGTGTAGTCTTCTATCTTCGTATCTTCACAGCCCATCAGTCCGGCCCATGGCTAATAGGCCGGATGCCCGAGGACCCCTTAGTCCAGGACTCCCTCAACGGCCGCACCGCCGCGTCGAGACCTTCCGTGGCACGCGGCATCACCGCCGACGGGCCACACCGACGCCGGCCGAGGAGCACCGCCGGCAGCCCCCACCAGCCTAGCATGGGGGGCCGCGCGCGGGGAAGGGCAGACCCGCCGCCACCAGCACCACGAGGCCGAGGCCTGGCGGCGGCGGGAGGGAGGAAGTGCGAGGACGGAGCTGGAGGGGAGCAGCGGAGGGGCCCCCGGCCGCCTCGCCCGGGGAGGCGACATGGGGGGTACAGGGAAGGGGAGGAGGTGGGGGAGGGGCGGGGGAGCAGGGGAGGCGAGCGGCGACGGCGGGCACCGGCCGCGGCAGCGGCTCCATGCAGGGAAGCCGCCGGCGGTGGCGCGGGAACCCTAGGCGGAAGAGGGAGCTCGGGGGAGGTCTCGCATTGTTGTTGTATGGTGCGCTTAGACAGGTCATCTTAGCGTACACTTTCCCTGGCGGAAAGAAGTATCCCTGCTCCGGCGCGCAGTGTGAGTCGTCGGAGCACACGCAGAGCCCTTCGATGGCACAACGCTTCCCGACGATTCTGGGGCTGCCACCATTGACGCCAAGTACCTGGTCGCTCCACTCGCTGGAGAACAGGTTGTCGAGGTCGTACTTCTCCTTCACCCTGAGGAACTCGCTCGCCTTCGGGTACCTGGCGATGGTGCCGTCGAAGGCAGAGTTGCGGTTCTTGCCCCAGTGCGGGAGGACGCCGTACATGCGCAATGCCATCTGCTCGATCTCGTTCGCCACGTCGGTAGCGCGCGGGGCTTTCCACGGGCGGAGCGGCTCTGGTTGTAGATGAAGTCGAGGTCGACCGAGTCCTCCACCTTGCCGAGGCAGGCCGAGGACGCCCTCACGTAACGGATGAGCACGCCCACCCTGCCGTCGAGGCCAGCGCAGAATGCACCCGGATCCAGGTCCCGGAGCCGCTGCATGTCGGCAACGAACGCCGGTGCTCTCGTGAGCGCGACGCTGAAGGGTTGTAGTAGAAGGGGCCCTGGATGCTCCGGTCCCACGTGCAGGCGGAGCGGAGGCCGTCCTTCAGGCTGTCGATGCACGACCCGAACGTCTGGATGCGGTGCTGGTACCCCACCACTGGGTACCCCGTGAACGAAACGTCGTCGTTGGTGTAGCCGTACCCCTGCTTCTCGGCGGCCGCCATGTCGGTGCCGTTCTCCTACAGCCGCTCCTCCGCAGCTCTGGCGGCGATGAGCCCGCGCGTGGGACTGGACTGGAAGAAGAGCAGATTGTTGAGCCCGTCTACCGGCGACAAGACGTCGACGCGATCGTCCTACCGGTATAGGACTTTGCCCTCCTGCGGAAGCCACGTCATGTCGCCGAACTCGTGGAGGCGGCCCCACATGGCCACCTGCGCCGGCAAGTCGGCGTCGCCGCACTTCACGATCGTCACCGAACGCTTGAACAGCGGCAGCATCGCAAGGGTGATCTGGGACACGACGCCGAGGACCCCGAGGGAGACCTTGGCCGCGTCCAGGTCCAGGTGATCGGCGCCGAGCTCCCTCATGATGACGAACCCTGGCTCGCCGGCACCGGCGTCACGATCCTCATCCCGACCACGTACTCGTGCACGGCGCTCCCCTTGCCCCACAGCGAGCTGCCGTGCGCGCCCGTCGCCAGGAGGCCGCCGATGGTGAGGCCGTGCCAGTAGGGCGAGTGCGGCAGCAACAGCCCCGCCGCGCCGGCGGCCTTGATGAGATCCCAGAGGACCATGACGCTCTCCACCGTCATGAGCCGAGCCGCGGCGTCGACGCGCACCATCCGGTTAAGCCGCGCCATGCTAATGATGGTGCCGTCACGGCCGCCAGGGCACGCCAGCTTGGGGAGGCTGTGCGAGTGCCTAGTGGCCGCCTTGAGCTTGCGTTTGGCGGCCGCGGCGGCCGCCACGGCAGCGAGGAGCTCCTGTTTGGTGTGCGGGTAGGCGACGTTTGCCGCACCGCAGATGGTGCGGTCTGGAAAGGATCCGTACGTGTTGGTGACGGTGCAGTTGGACGTGCCGCCGCTGCGTGTGCAGATGACTGGCTCTGGCGGAGGCTGGAGCTTCCGCCGTGGAGCAGGAAGTCTGCCGCCAGAAGGAGAACCGCCAGCAAGCTAGTACAAGTGCCACCTCCCATTGCTACCTCTTGGTCTTGTAATTTTTGGAATGAGTGGCGAAGGGACTGGCCACCTACGTACTCATGCTTCCATTGCAGAGCTCTCAAGCGAATGACGAAGCTAGGCCTTAAATACGTCCGTCGAACACATACAACTGAAGTGAGCTACTATGGCGTGTTTGGTTGCCTGCATATGGCCCAGCCTGGCCCGTGCGAGAAAAATTGAGCCCGTTTGGTAGCCTGCGTTCACTATGCAGCCCGCATCGCACGAAACTTAAAGCACGTCCAGGCTAGACCCAGGGGAAACGCCCGAATCGGCAGTAGCTCGCGAGCCTGGCTCGGGCGAGGCAGGGGAGGGCGACGTGCTTCTCCCCTCATGCGAGCAGGGAGATGGCGCGAGCTCGCCCGCGTCGCCAAAAAATTGGCACGAGGATTTCGGCTCACCTCCCGCCGAGTCCACCCCTATTTAGCCCATCCCTCACCGCTCCAACTCCCACCACCATTCTCCGGCGTTGGCGCACTTCACCGGCCGGCGTTGATCTTCCACGACCGTCCCCCATCGTCCTCGAGCTGCAGCCATGGCCTCTGTGAGTTCAATCCCCCTTTCTCTCTGTTCCTTCTAGCTAGATCTGAGCTGCAGCTAGGGTTTGATCTAGATGCATGGTTGGTTAGTGGTCTGATATGTGAGCTAATATGGTTGATTGCTATGATGCGGTTGCAATTTGTGGTAGGGCTAGATGTTCAAGCATGTGGTAGGCTAGATTAGTAGTAGAGTTTGAAGTTGAACCTTGTGCTTGTGTTGATTCGTGCTTAGATCTATGGCTTGTAGCTATTGGTGGTCCATTTGTAGCATGTTGTTTGTTGTAGATGTATATTCCTATTCATAGGTTGTCCGGTATGCTTGGTATGATAGTGATGAAGCATGTGCTTACTATGATAGTGATGAACCATGTACATGTATGCTTCTACTTTAATGGATTGTCCGGTATGTTGTGTGCTATGCTTACTGTCAATGCGTGCTACGATTGTAGGACATGACCACGCAGACGCAAGATCTTAGTCAAGCCCTTGTCATGTCCGACAGCCAGTTTGCTCCATCGTTTGTCTAGGACTCGCAGCCTATGTCCGAGATGGCATCTGATTTAGAGGTGTTCGCGTCTGATTCCCTCTATGTGCCAGTAGTGCTCGTTGAGCCAACTTCTGCCGTTGCACTCAAGGTAGCAGTAGCAAAGGCAAAGAAGGATGGTAGGTCGAACAACATGAAGTGGCAGCCGTTCATGTCCACGTTCGTGCTGAACAAGATGTGTGAGCTCATCTCTAGTGGAGTTAGGACTGACAAGGGCTTCAAGGAGGTGCACTTGAACACCATTGCGAAGCAGGTGTTCGAGTTCTGTGGGCAGGAGGTGTCTGCCACCTAGGTGTACAACCACCTGAGGAAATGGAGAGGTCGATGGATCCAAGTGTCCAAGCTAAGAGACCTTAGCGGCGCCTCATGGGATGAGAACACTTGCTCCATAGTTCTGGAGGCAGAGCACTACGCCGGCCATGTCGTGGTTAGCTCACATCCCTCTTCCTTTTCATACTTTCCACCATTGCCTACTCCTAATCGCAACTAACAACACTTGTGTTTCATTCTTAGGACCACCCAAGCGACGCTGAGTTCCTCAACACACACATACAGAACTACAGCCAGATGCAGCACATCTTCTCCTTCAGGCTGGCAACTGGGAAGCACACCATGGGCTCGAGGGAGCCTCTTGGTTCTCCCATGCCAGACTTCCCTGGGACCCTGGACGTCGAGGTCCTTGATGGCCCTGACAAGCCCTCTGCGAAGCCCTTCGACAAGCCATTTGACCACGTCCATGATAGGAAGAGAAAGAGAGGAGGCCTGATGGAGGAGAAGATATATGTCTTTTGCAGCATGACTGAGGCGGTGAAGGAGGTGGCAACAACCATCAGGGAGTGCAAGCCCCTCAATGTCCACCCTGACCTGTATGGCGCTATCATAACCTAGGGTGGCTTCAGCGACGAGGCTCTCATGGCAGCTCTCAGCCACCTACTTGACAACAAGGCCCAGGGTGTTGGGTTTGTTGTCATGGCCAACGTTCATAGGGTGTTGTGGCTCAGGAGCTGGCTGGGCCAGCACTACTACTAGAGCAGTGTTGCCTGTGAGCGTGCATGATCCCCGACGATGACGGTGATGACGATGGCGACGACGACGACGATGACGATGACGACGTACATTTGTGTAGCTAGGGCTCAAAAACTATTTGATGGTCTGTATATTTTGGTGAGGTGGTATATACTAACCCTCATGCTGATGGTGAACTTCGGTGGTAGGACGACACCCTCTTTTGGTGTGGTGGTAGGTTAACACCAAGGTAGTGCTAGGAAGAAGTTGCTATGCTGTATGATCATGCATGCTTTACTTCTCTTCTGCTCCATTGTTGTTTGTGTGCTCCATTGATTTGCTGCTTCAACTCTTGCTCTTGTGCATTGCTAGGGAAAGTGGTATGCCGTGTTCGTCGGTAAGGTTCCAGGGGTTTATAGTTCATGGGAAGAAGCCAGTGCATAAGTGGCATCGTCTAGCAACAACACCCATAAAGGGTTCAAGACTAGGCAGGCAGCAGAACAAGCTTACTCCGACTGGGTGCGAAAGCATGGAGGAAGCAATGTTGACAGTGGCAAGGTTGGAGGTGTCAAGGTGGATCGTCTGTTTGGCCTGAAGCTAAAGAACTTCATCATCTTCGCCCAGTTCATCGCCATTGTTGTGTTGTGGCATTGGTGTGCTAGGTGTGGGCAAGCTCACCAACTAGGGTACAAGGTAAGCACAACATGTATGTCGTATGCAACCATGATACGTCTCCAAGGTATCTACTTTTCCAAACACTTTTGCCCTTGTTTTGGACTCTAACTTGCATGATTTGAATGGAACTAACCCGGACTGATGCTGTTTTCAGCAGAATTGCCATGGTGTTATCTTTGTGTAAAAACAAAAGTTCTCGGAATGACCTGAAACTTCACGGAGATTATTTTTTGGAAATAATAAAAAATATTGGCGAAAGAATCAAGGCCAGGGGGCCCACACCCTGTCCACGAGGGTGGGGGGCGCGCCTACCCCCTGGGCGCGCCCCTGCCTCGTAGGCCCCCTAGAGCTCCACCGACCTCAACTCCAACTCTAATCAGAGAGAAGGATTCGTCATGTTTAACGATAAGGAGCTGCTACCAAGCCCTAATCTCTCTCGAGAGGGCTGATCTGGAGTCCGTTCGGGGCTCCGGAGAGGGGAATCCGTCGCCATCATCATCATCAACCATCCTCCATCACCAATTTCATGATGCTCACCACCGTGCGTGAGTAATTCCATCGTAGGCTTGCTGGATGGTGATGGGTTGGATGAGATTTATCATGTAATCGAGTTAGATTTGTTAGGGTTTGATCCCTAGTATCCACTATGTTCTGAGATTGATGTTGCTATGACTTTGCTATGCTTAATGCTTGTCACTAGGGCCCGAGTGCCATGATTTCAGATCTAAACCTATTATGTTTTCATGAATATATGTGAGTTCTTGATCCTATCTTGCAAGTCTATAGTCACCTACCATGCGTTATGATTCGGCAACCCCGAAGTGACAATAATCGGGACCACTCCCGGTGATGAACGTACTTTGAGGAGTTCATGTATTCACTATGTGTTAATGCTTTGGTCCGCTACTCTATTAAAAGGAGGCCTTAAAATCCCTTAATTTCCGTCAGGACCCCGCTGCCATGGGAGGGTAGGACAAAAGATGGCATGCAAGTTCTTTTCCATAAGCACGTATGACTATATTCAGAATACATGCCTACATTACATTGATGAATTGGAGCTAGTTCTGTGTCACCCTATGTTATGATTGTTACATGACGAACCGCGTCCGGCATAATTCTCCATCACTGATCCAATGCCTACGAGCTTTTCACATATTGTTCTTCGCTTATTTACTTTTCCGTTGCTATTGTTACAATCACTACAAAACCCAAAAATACAACTTTGCTACTAAATATTTTGCTGCAGATACTAAGTTATCCAGGTGTGGTTGACTTGACAACTCAACTGCTAATACTTGAGAATATTCTTTGGCTCCCCTTGTGTCGAATCAATAAATTTGGGTTGAATACTCTATCCTCGAAAACTGTTGCGATCCCCTATACTTGTGGGTTATCAAGACTATTTTCTGGCACCGTTGCGGGGGAGCATAGCTCTATTCTTTGAGTTACTTGGGATTTATATGTGCTAGCCACTATGAAGAACTTGAAAGACGAGAAAACAAAAATTTATCCCTCAACTAGAGGGGAGGTAAGGAACTGCCATCTAGCTCTGCACTTGATTCACCTTATGTTTTGAGTAAGCTTGCGAGACCTAAACCTGCTTCTGCTATTAATTCTGATATGTCGCATGTTATTGATGATGCCACTTCTGCTATGCATGATACTTATGATGAAACTACTTCTATGCTTGATACTACTGTGCCACTTGGTGAATTTCTTGATGAACAACTTGCTAGGGCTAGAGAGAATGAAATATTGAAACTGATAATATTGATGAAAGTGATGATGAAGATTCTCCCCTTGATATGAATTGCCTATTGTGCCTGAGGGTTATGTTATGGATGAAGAAACTGCTAGAGAATTTCTTGCTTGCAATGATAGGAGTGATCTTAAGAAATTATTAGCTAAGCTGAAACAAAAAACTCTGAATGCTAGAATGAAATATGATCCTGCTTATGCTATTTCACCTATCTTTATTACTGATAAGGATTATGATTTCCCTGTTGATGCTGATATAATTACTTTGGTTGAATCTGATCCTTTTTATGGCTATGAATCTGAAACTGTTGTGCCACATCTTACTAAATTAAATGATATAGCCACCCTATTCACTAATGATGAGAAAACTCGCTACTATTATATCCTTAAATTATTTCCGTTCTTATTAAAGGGTGATGCTAAGATATGGTTTAATTCTCTTGATCCTGGTTGTGTGCGTCGTCCCCAAGATATGATTTATTACTTCTCTGCTAAATATTTCCCTGCTCATAAGAAACAAGCTGCTTTAAGGGAAATATATAATTTTGTGCAAATTGAAGAAGAGAATCTCCCAGAAGCTTGGGGAGGCTTCTCCAATTACTTAATGCCTTGCCTGATCATCCTCTTAAGAAAAATGAAATACTTGATATATTTTATAATGGACTAACCGATGCTTCCAGAGACCACCTGGATAGTTGTGCTAGTTGTGTTTTCAGGGAAAGAACTGTTGATCAAGCTTAAATTCTATTGAATAATATGTTGACTAATGAAAATAATTGGACACTTCCTGAGCAAACTCCAAAGAAAAGGGGTGTTCTATTTCTCAGTCCTGAAGATATGCAAGAGGCAAAGAAATTGATGAAAGAAAAGGGTATTAAAGCTGAACATGTTAAGAATTTACCTCCTGTTGAAGAAATACATGGTCTTAATTTACCGCCTATTGAAGAAATATATGGTCTTAATTCATCACCTATTGAAGAAACACATGGTCTTGATAACCCGACACAGGTAGTAAAGGTAAATTCTCTCTATAGATATGATAAAGCTGAAATCCCGCCTACTAAGTTTGCTAGCCAATGTTTGGATGAGTTTGATAATTTTATGGTTAAGCAAGAAGACTTCAATGCTTATTTTGGTAGGGAATTAAAATGCAATGCTTATATGATTGAACACTTGAGTGATTATATGTCTAGAGTTAAAGGTGAACTTAAACTCATTAGTAAACATGCTTCTATGGTTACCACTCAAGTAGAACAAGTACTTAAAGCTCAGAATGATTTGCTCAATGAATTAAATAGTAAGATTAATGACTTAGCTATTAGAGTTGCAACTAGAGGGGGCAAAATGACTCAGGAACCTTTGTATCCTGAAGGTCACCCTAAGAGAATTGAGCAGGATTCTCAAAGGAATAATGTAGATGCAGCTAGTCCTTCTAAAAAGAAGAAAAAGAAAAATGATAGGACTTTACATGCTTCTAGTGAACCTGTTGTAGACAGACCTGAGAATCCCAATGATATTTCTATTTCTGATGCTGAAACCCAATCTAGAAATGAACATGAACCTAGTGATAATGTTAATGATAATGTTCATGTTGATGCTCATCCTAGTAATAATAAGGATGTAGAAATTGAACCTGCTATTGATCTTGATAACCCACAATCAAAGAATCAACGTTATGATAAGAGAGACTTTGTTGCTAGGAAGCACGATAAAGAAAGAGAACCATGGGTTCAGAAACCCATGCCTTTTCCTCCCAAACCATCCAAGAAAAAGGATGATGAGGATTTTGAGCGCTTTGCTGAAATGATTAGACCTATCTTTTTGCGTATGCGTTTAACTGATTTGCTCAAAATGAATCCCTATGCTAAGTATATGAAAGAAATTGTTAGAAAGAAAAGAAAGATACCTGAAGTTAAAATTTCCACCATGCTCGCTAATTACACTTTTATGGGTGGAATACCAAAGAAGTTAGGAGATCCAGGAGTACCCACCATACCATGCTCCATTAAAAGAAATTATGTTAGAACTACTTTATGTGATCTTGGAGCCGGTGTTAGTGTTATGCCTCTCTCTTTATATCGTAGACTTGATTTGAATAAGTTGACACCTACTGAAATATCTTTGCAAATGGATGATAAATCAACTGCTATACCTGTCGGTATTTGTGAGGATGTGCCTGTTGTGGTTGTAAATGTTACTATTTTAACGGACTTTGTTATTCTTGATATTCCCGAGGACGATAGTATGTCTATTATTCTTGGAATACCCTTTTTGAATACTGCAGGGGCTATTATTGATTGCAACAAAGGCAATGTCACTTTTCATGTTAATGGTAATGAGCATATAGTACACTTTCCGAGGAAACAACCTCAAGTCCACAGTATCAATTCTATTGGAAAAGTTCCATCGCTTATTTTTGGAGGTTTTGAATTTCCTTTACCTACTATCAAGAAGAGATATGATATTCTTATTTTTGGGGGCGTGCATATCCCCGTTGAGGTAACATAGTGTTATTCGAAATTTCTCCGGTTCCATGTTATTCGGAATGAGTTCCTTAACAATACTTGATCAACCTTGTTAGTGGATTCCTTTTGATGAGCCTGACATGGATGAAGTTAGAAAGCACAACCTTCTGTACCCTCCTTTTACTTTCTGTTATTTAGATTGAATAAAGTAAAAATAGTATTTTCTGTCAGTTTTCTGAATTATCCGTGCAATAAAAAATGCCCCAAAAATAAAAGTTCTCCAAATGCCCTGAAATTGAAATATGATTTTTTTTCTGGAATATTTGAGAATATCTGGCACTGAGAACACAACAGGGGGAGCAAGCACCTGGCCACGAGGGTCCAGGGCGCGTCCACCCCCCTGGGCGCGCCCCGCTGCCTCGTGGGCCCATGGTGGCTCCCCTCTACTTATTCCAGCCACCACACACTCCTTCTTCCTCCCAAAAAAAAATCACCAACCAGCTCAAGAACGAGTTCTAGCTCATTTTGCTGCGATTTTTGATCTCCTTGCTCAAAGCACCTCTCACAAAACTGCTCTGGGGGATTGTCCCTTGGTCTGTAACTCCTCCAATTGTCCAATTAGTTTTTGCTCTAGTGCTTTATTCATTGTAAATTTTTGCTGCCTAGGTGACCCTGTTCTTGAGCTTGCATGTCAAATTTATATGGTCCCAAGTAGTTTTAATGCATGATATAATCTCTAGGCACTTGTGGGAGTAGTTGCTATCAATTTTGTTGAGTTTGGTTCACTTTTATTTGGAGTTACTAAAATTTTCAGAAATTTTTCAAAGGAAGAAATATGTTTAGGAAAATGTACCAAGGTGGCCCTTCAAGGAAGCAAGGACCCAGGCTCGCAATGCGCGATGCCAACGATGAACCACCAAGGGAAGCTCAAGTGCGGGCTTGTGAATGGACTTCAGAGGACTTCATGGATCGAGCAGGAATCAAGGAAGAATTTAACGCATATGTGTGTAACGCTGATCTTGTGAGCTTCGAGGCAGATAAGTGTCGTCAGTACCACTATCTCATAGATTCCTTTGTGAGTAGGTTTGAATTTTCATCACCAGGCAATTCTCAAACTGTCATGTTTGATCTTTATGAAAATTCTTATACTATGGACTTGGAGGATTTTAAATACTGCTTGTGCATCCAATCCCATAAACCCCAAAGTTATTCCATATGAGTCCACTATACCTTCCTATATGCGGTATCTACCTGCCGTTCCAAGTAAATTTGTATGTGCCAAACTCTAAACCTTCAAATGAAATTCTGTTTTGCATGCTCGAATAGCTCATGTATCAACTAGGGCTGTCTGTATCTTCCATGTTAGGCGGGTTATTCTCAAGAGGAGTGGACTCCGCTCCTCACTCACGAGAAAATGGTTGGTCACCAGGATGCCCAGTCCCATATGCTTTATGCAAATCAAATCAAAATAATTGCAAACAAAACTCCACCAGGACTCTTGTTAGTTGGAGGCACTCGTTGTTTCGAGCAAGCCATGGATTGATGCTTGTTGGTGGAGGGGGAGTATAAACTTTACCATTCTGTTTGGGAACCGCCTATAATGTGTGTATCATGGAAGATATCGCCATCTCTCGGTTGTTATGTTGACAATGAAAGTATGCCGCTCAAAATATTATTTATCTCTATTTCAAAATCGAGCTCTGGCACCTCTACGAATCCCTGCTTCCCTCTGCGAAGGGCCTATCTATTTACTTTTATGTTGAGTCATCACCCTCTTATTAAAAAGCACCAGCTGGAGAGCACCGCTGTCATTTACATCCATTTCTGTTAATCTATATTGAGTATGACTATGACTGGATCTCTTTTACCATGAATTACAATGTTTAGTCAGTCCTTGATCTTTAAAGGTGCTCTGCATTTATGTTTTGTGGTCTCAGAAAGGGCTATGGAGATACCATCTTGTTATATCATAACATGATCGTTTTGAGAAAGTGTTGTCATCAGAGATTTATTATTATTGCTCGTTAGTTGATTATGTCATTGACATGAGTAAACATGGGACCTCAATGTTATTGTGAATATGGTTAGTCATAATCTTTGCTGAAAACTTGAATGATGGCTTTACATATTTACAACAACAAGAACAAACATAGTTTGTAAAAGTTTTTCTTTATCACTTTTAGTTTATCAACTGAATTGCTTGAGGATAAGCAAAGGTTTAAGCTTGGGGGAGTTGATACATTTCCAACGTATCTAATTTTCCAAACACTTTTGCCCTTGTTTTGGACTCTAACTTGCATGATTTCAATGGAACTAACCCGGACTGACGCTATTTTCAGCAGTATTGCCATGGTGTTATCTTTGTGTAGAAACAAAAGTTCTCGGAATGACCTGAAACTTCCCGGAGATTATTTTTTGAAATAATAAAAAATATTGGCGAAAGAATCAAGGCCAGGGGCCCCACACCCTGTCCACGAGGGTGGGGGGCGCACCTACCCCCCTGGGCGCGCCCCTGCCTCGTGGACCCCCTGGAGCTCCACCGACCTCAACTCCAACTCTATATATTCGTGTTCGGGGAGGAAAAAATTAGAGAGAAGGATTCAACGCGTTTTACGATACGGAGCCACCGCCAGGCCCTAATCTCTCTCGGGAGGGCTAATCTGGAGTCCGTTCGGGGCTTCGGAGAGGGGAATCCGTCGCCATCATCATCATCAACCATCCTCCATCACCAATTTCATGATGCTCACCGCCGTGCGTGAGTAATTCCATCGTAGGCTTGCTGGACGGTGATAGGTTCGATGAGATTTATCATGTAATCGAGTTAGATTTGTTAGGGT
The DNA here is from genome assembly GCA_032464435.1 of Aegilops umbellulata. Classification (NCBI taxonomy): domain Eukaryota; kingdom Viridiplantae; phylum Streptophyta; class Magnoliopsida; order Poales; family Poaceae; genus Aegilops; species Aegilops umbellulata. The sequence goes on along the minus strand of CP136054.1, from coordinate 93,011,789 downwards.
TTGATCCCTAGTATCCACTATGTTCTGAGATTGATGTTGCCATGACTTTGCTATGCTTAATGCTTGTCACTAGTGCCCGAGTGCCATGATTTCAGATCTAAACCTATTATGTTTTCATGAATATATGTGAGTTCTTGATCCTATCTTGCAAGTCTATATTCACCTACCATGTGTTATGATCCGGCAACCCCGAAGTGACAATAATCGGGACCACTCCTGGTGATTGCCGTAGTTTGAGGAGTTCATGTATTCACTATGTGTTAATGCTTTGGTCCGGTACCCTATTAAAAGGAGGCCTTAATATCCCTTAGTTTCTGTTAGGACCCCGCTTCCACGGGAGGGTAGGACAAAAGATGGCATGCAAGTTCTTTTCCATAAGCACGTATGACTATATTCGGAATACATGCCTACATTACATTGATGAATTGGAGCTAGTTCTGTGTCACCCTATGTTATGATTGTTACATGATGAACCGCGTCCGGCATAATTCTCTATCACTGATCCAATGCCTACGAGCTTTTCACATATTGTTCTTCGCTTATTTACTTTTCCGTTGCTACTGTTACAATCACTACAAAACCCAAAAATATTACTTTTGCTACTGTTACCATTCCTATCATACTACTTTGCTACTAAATATTTTGATGCAGATACTAAGTTATCCAGGTGTGGTTGAATTGACAACTCAACTGCTAATACTTGAGAATATTATTTGGCTCCCCTTGTGTCGAATCAATAAATTTGGGTTGAATACTCTACCCTCGAAAACTGTTGCGATCCCCTATACTTGTGGGTTATCAAGACTATTTTCTGGCGCCGTTGCCGGGGAGCATAGCTCTATTCTTTGAGTTACTTGCGATTTATATCTGCTGGCCACTATGAAGAACTTGAAAGACGAGAAAACAAAATTTTATCCCTCAACTAGAGGGGAGGTAAGGAACTGCCATCTAGCTCTGCACTTGATTCACCTTCTGTTTTGAGTAAGCTTGCGACACCTAAACCTGCTTCTACTATTAATTCTGATATGTCGCATGTCATTGATGATGTCACCTCTGCTATGCATGATACTTATGATGAAACTACTTCTATGCTTGATACTACTGTGCCACTTGGTGAATTTCTTGGTGAACAACTTGCTAGGGCTAGAGAGAATGAACTTATTGAAACTTATAATATTGATAAAAGTGATGATGAAGATTCTCCACCTAGATATGAATTATCTGTTGTGCCTGAGGGTTATGTTATGGATGAAGAAATTGCTAGAGACTTTCTTGCTTTCAATGATAGGAGTGATCTTAAGAAATTATTAGCTAAGCTGAAACAAAAAACTCTAAATGCTATAATGAAATATGATCCTGCTTATGCTACTTCACCTATCTTTATTACTGATAAGGATTATGATTTCCCTGTTGATACTGATATAATTACTTTGGTAGAATCTGATCATTTTTATGGCTATGAATCTGAAACTGTTGTGCCACATCTTACTAAATTAAATGATATAGCCACCCTGTTCACTAATGATGAAAAAACTCGCTACTATCATATCCTTAAATTATTTCCGTTCTCATTAAAGGGTGATGCTAAGGTATGGTTTAATTCTCTTGATCCTGGTTGTGTGCGTAGTCCCTAGGATATGATTTATTACTTCTCTGCTAAATATTTCCCTGCTCATAAGAAACAAGATGCTTTAGGGAAATATATAATTTTGTGCAAATTGAAGAAGAGAGTCTCCCACAAGCTTGGGGGAGGCTTCTCCAATTACTTAATGCTTTTCCTGATCATCCTCTTAAGAAAAATGAAATACTTGACACTACTAGGAAAAGGGCTATAGATAGGACTGATACTAATGGCGCACCAGGGAAGCAGTGCGCCGCTAGTATATACTAATGGCGCACCTGCTGGTGATACGCCATTAGTGTGGAAGACACTAATGGCGCACTAGAAACGGGGTGCGCCACTAGTGTTAAATATTTTTTTTCCATTTTTCCATACATACTAATGGCGCATCAGACAGGCAGTGCGCCATTACTAGTTCTAACTAGTAATGGCGCACCACACAGACAGTGCGCCATTACTGTAAATTCCCCCCTCCATCTCGATCTCGATCCCCCTCCATATCTCGATCGCTATCCCACTTCATCTCGATCTCGATCCCACCCGCATGCTCTCCCGCTAGCTCCACCGCCGCCGACGACCCACCGCACCCTCCCCCGCTCCACCGCCGCCGACGAGCACCCCCCCGCACCCTCCCCCGCTCCACCACCGCCGACGAGCACCCCCGATCTCCCGCTAGCTCCACCGCCGCCGACGACCCACACCGCACCCTCCCCCGCTCCACCGCCGCCGACGACCCAACCGCACCCTCCCCGGCTCCACCGCCGCCGCCGATGATATTTTCAAATAACAAATTTGATGATATTTTTTAAAAAATTATTTACTGTTTTTATAAAAAAATATTACTATTTCATATTCATATTCATTTTCTAAATAATAATAATAATAAAGTGTAGACTACAATTGTTGTTAAACAACACTTATTACTGTTTTTATAAAAAAAAATTATTGTTTCATATTCATATTCATATTCATTTTTTAAAAAAAATCTTACTTATGGCGCACGGGTGGCTGGTGCGCCATTGCTATGAAAAAAAAACATTCTAATGGCGCACCGCCTGGGGGTGCGCCATTAGTAATCTAACCCCATCCACACCGCGCCGCACCTTCCCCCTCCCTCTCGCCAGATTGATTCGTCCCTCTCCCTCCACCGCGCCGCTCCACCGCGTCGCCGCCGCCCACGCGCCCCCGCCGCCTCCCTCTCCCCTTCCTCCCCCTCGAGCGCCGCCTCCCCCCGAGCCCCGCCTCCCCACGAGCCCCGCCTCCCCCCTCGAAACCCTAGAAACCCCGCGCCTCTCGCGTTGGCCCCTGCCCTGCGCCGCCTCTACCACAGTCCGGGCACGGGGTGCAAGACGACGACCACGGCCGCTGGCCTCCCCACGACCAACCGAGGCGCCCAGGAGGACCGCCGCCGCCGCCGACCCTGACCCCTCCGGCGACCGGCCGTGCCCGCCCAGGTACCTCTCCTCCTTCCTCCTTCCTCCCTCTCCACCCTTCCTCCCCATTCCCTCCCTCCCTCCCCTCGGAACAGGCGGTGGAAGGATGAGGAAGAGCGGATGGCTCCGAGCAAATGCTGGAATCTGCTCTTGACATCCACATTAACCTCACCTATCGAAACACCATCAACTAGGCGCTTCAGTGGGACATATACTTCTGAATATATATCATGACAATGTGACAGTTTAAAAAACCTATAGAGTCTGCATTTTGAACAGAAAATCAGGTGCACTATCATCACTTACAAAAAGCATGTACCAATCGACCTTACATGCCCAGCAAATTCTGTCAGGCACAAAGACTTCACTTAATGCTGTAAATACCACTACACATAGAAAATGTAACTTCCTCAATAGCTTCTCCATACTTACTATACAAATCAGACAGTCCAACCATGTAAAAAAGTTGTGCAGGTGTCACAGCAGCAGGGAGCTAGCCATCAGTTGCGCTTTCCGCTATCCAAGTTTGTTCTACCATCTAGTTTCAGGGGTAGGCTACTAAGAGTAAGACCTCTCATATCCACATCTTCATTTTGAAGAATTATGTACTCGCAACCTAGATAAGCTAATTGTAACAACTTACTCAGTTGTTTATTTGCATAATAATCGCTTGAGTTGTCTAAAAAAATCAGAAAGATGTAGACATTATCATTGATTTAACTTAATCTTACTTAATATATAAAGTTGTGGCTCCCATGTGTTTGCAAAGTATCTTCATTTTATTTTATTTCATTTTGTGCTATAAGGCAAGGATTCTTTGTGCCTTTTTTCCATGTGTTTGCAAAGGGTCATAGACTTATACTAGGGTATGAGTGTGCAACTATTTAATTTGCTAGTGGCTCTGAGTTACAATCACACCAAGTGTTGTGATCTAATTTGTTACCATACACCACAAGTGTCATAAAGTTATGAAGGAGTTGGGTTACCATACACCACAAGTGTCATTTGAGAATGTAAGCACCTCTTATTGCTACTGATATCATTGGCTCATTGCTGCCTTTGTGCAATGCAGAACTGTTAAGAGTGATTTGGAGGATTCAAGATTCTGTGGAGCTCTTTTTACATTTAAAGCTCAGAACTGAAGGTACTTAATAAACTCAAAAGCATTGATGATAACTCTTGTTACCTAGAAACAGAGGTAGTTTACATATTGCATTGCTGGTGTTTGTTTATGTTCAGAGTTTAAGCACGTGTAGTGTAGTGTAGTGAGCTTCTTCTAGTGTAAAATCAGACTAGTATGGCCCTGGCCACAATCTGTCAACTTAGCCTTCTGTGATTTTCAAAACAAGTTAACTGCATTCACATCTCTTGATGCTCAAAACCTGTCAATTTCTATCATCTTTTGATCTATCAAGTTGATATTCAGTCAAATTGATGTCAAACTTGACACATAAACAACAACTTTAATAAACAGATAGACTTGTGATCTTCTGAATGACCCATTGGCCACTTCATTATGCGGGGATAATGATTTTGCAGGTACCCCGAGAGGCCCTTGAGTTTGCCGAAATGTCGATTGACTTCCGTTCCGGCAAATTCGGGTACTCCATATGTCCTATTTTCAGCAAAGGTCATGCTGAAATTCCTGTGTGTGTGTGTGTAGTTGCTTGTTTTTACTGTAGTTGTGGCTGCTTTCTTCTTGTTATATCATATCATGATCGTTTTGAGAAAGTGTTGTCATCCGAGATTTATTATTATTGCTCGTTTGTTGATTATGTCATTGACATGAGTAAACATGGGACCTAAATGTTATTGTGAATATGGTTAGTCATAATCTTTGCTGAAAACTTGAATGCTAGCTTTACATATATTCCAACAACAAGAGCAAATAGAGTTTGTAAAAGTTTTCTTTATCACTTTCAGTTTATCAACTGAATTGCTTGAGGAGAAGCAAAGGTTTAAGCTTGGGGGAGTTGATACGTCTCCAACGTATCTACTTTTCCAAACACTTTTGCCCTTGTTTTGGACTCTAACTTGCATGATTTGAATGGAACTAACTTGGACTGACGCTGTTTTCGGCAGAATTGCCATGGTGTTATCTTTGTGCAAAAACAAAAGTTCTCAGAATGACCTAAAACTTCACAGAGATTATTTTTTGAAATGATAAAAATATTGGCGAAAGAATCAAGGCCAGGGGGCCCACACCCTGTCCACGAGGGTGGGGGCGCTCCTACCCCCTGGGTGCGCCCCCTGCCTCGTGGGCCCCCTGGGGCTCCACCGACCTCAACTCCAACTCTATATATTTGTGTTCGGGGAGGAAAAAAATCAGAGAGAAGGATTCATCGCGTTTTATGATACGGAGCCGCCGCCAAGCCCTAATCTCTCTCGGGAGGGCTGATCTGGAGTCTGTTCTAGGCTCCGGAGAGAGGAATCTGTTGCCATCGTCATCATCAACCATCCTCCATCACCAATTTCATGATGCTCACCGCCGTGCGTGAGTAATTCCATCATAGGCTTGCTGGACGGTGATGGGTTGGATGAGATTTATCATGTAATCGAGTTAGATTTGTTAGGGTTTGATCCCTAGTATCCACTATGTTCTGAGATTGATGTTGCTATGACTTTGCTATGCTTAATGCTTGTCACTAGGGCCCGAGTGCCATTATTTCAGATCTGAACCTATTATGTTTTCATGAATATATGTGAGTTCTTGATCCTATCTTGCAAGTCTATAGTCACCTACTATGTGTAATGATCCGGCAACCCCAAAGTGACAATAATCGGGACCACTCCCGGTGATGACCATAGTTTGAGGAGTTCATGTATTCACTACGTGTTAATGCTTTGGTCCGGTACTCTATTAAAGGAGGCCATAATATCCGTTAGTTTCCGTTAGGACCCCGCTGCCACGGGAGGGTAGGACAAAAGATGTCATGCAAGTTCTTTTCCATAAGCACGTATGACTATATTCGGAATACATGCCTACATTACATTGGTGAATTGGAGCTAGTTCTGTGTCACCCTATGTTATGATTGTTACATGAAGAACCGTGTCTGGCATAATTCTCCCTCACTGATCCAATGCCTACGAGCTTTTCACATATTGTTCTTCGCTTATTTACTTTTCCGTTGCTACTGTTACAATCACTACAAAACCCAAAAATATTACTTTTGCTACTGTTACCGTTCCTATCATACTACTTTGCTACTAAATATTTTGCTGCAGATACTAAGTTATCCAGGTGTACTTGAATTGACAACTCAACTGCTAATACTTGAGAATATTCTTTGGCTCCCCTTGTGTCGAATCAATAATTTTGGGTTGAATACTCTACCCTCGAAAACTGTTGCGAGCCCCTATACTTGTGGGTTATCAAACCAAACACTGTGATCATGTGCCGCTTTGGCCAATGCAGGCAACCAAACAAAGTGCACTTGCATATTACCTAATGCAGGGACACTAGATGCAGGCAACCAAACAAGTTGCAGATGGTGTATTAGGGCCTATTTTTGCTCAACTAGGTTGGGTTGAGAAGTGTATGTGATGCAGGCGTTGTAGCAAACGGCAACCAAACATGCCCCTACTGTATTTGGCTTTCAGTCTTGGCTGAGACTTGCATGTAATGTCACTTAACTAAGACTTGGTTAAATCTCACTTGACTAAAGCCTAGCCACACCCATTCGTTTTCAGCATAGAGAATTAAGTTGCCTGAAAATAGAATTCTGGTCGGTCCATTTCCCGCCCTTTGTTCTTAATTCGAGGGTTAATTGTTTGTTTAGGCATGTTTGATTCATAGAAAATGATTGACTTTTTAAAAAAAAAGCCTGAGAAAGGAGGCTCCCGCTCCTCGCCGACGGCCGCTCCAGCCCTGGCGACCACCGCCCTCGACGGTTGCCACTCCGGCACCACCACCAACTCCGCTCATGCATGGGCTATCCCTCCCCCTCTGGCGGTCGTGGCCGCGAGCTCCGTTGGATGGATTCTTGCCCATCCGCCACTGGATCTGTCAGCCCTGCTCTAACCCGTTCCTATCGGGTTGCGCTTTGCGACGAGCCCCTCGTGTCCTCAGAGGGCTCCTCGCCGCAGTCCCCGCGCCCTCCCCTGAGATCCAAGGTCCACCATGTTTCGCCTGACGCTGCCCCGGCAAACGCGCGACCTTGGGAGATGGCTCGGAGCCGCAAGCGCCTGCGCCCGTGCTCTCGCAGACGCCGCCGCCCCTTCGTCGCTGTTGGGCGATGACTCCCCCTGCTGCCGCCCCCGACGAGTGCCCGAGGTGCTTCAGCACCGGCCACCCTCGCTTGGAGTCTCGGCGCGCCATCTGTTGCCGCCACTGCCGCTTCACAGGCCACGTCACGCGGTACTGCACCGCCCCGCGCTCCTCGGCCTCCTTCGCCGAACCGCCATCCATGCGCCGCCGTGAGCCATCTCTGCAGCTGGGCGCCCCTCCTTCCCTGGCGTTTTCTACGGACTCGGGTTCGAGTGTCGCTGGCCCAAGCCACCCCATGTCTTCCGAGCATGGGGGACGGTCCTCGCCTGCCTCGGACTCCTCTCCACCCAGCTCGCCCCGTTCCGGCCCCTCTGCCACCTCGAGCATGACGCCTGCGGTCCTCTCCGGGCACCCCGCTCTCCGGCCCGCGACCGTGCTTTGCTATCTGCCCTGCACCCCTAGCCTTATTGCCACTGAGGCGGCACTGCGAGAGCACACACTGGTGGCCATCGTTGCCGGGAACCGCTCCTGGGTTTCCGCCGAAGATGTGGCCTCCCTGCTGCATGACAAGTTTGGCTTCTCCAGCGACGTGGTCACCGTCCATGGTCGTGGCTGGGATGAGTTCCTCCTGCGGTTCTCTTCGACCAAGGCGCGTGCCGCGGTGGCTCTCCGCCCGGTGCTCTCCCCGCAGTTCAAGCTCCTCATTCACTTGTTGAGCTACTCCGAAGGCTGCGAACCCGTCGAGCTGCGGTTTCGCGTTGAGGTTGAGATCATCGGCATCCCTGACCAGGCATGGGACCGATCTTTCGTCAAAACCTTGCTTGCTCCCTTCTTGGAGATTGAGCACCTCCTCCCCTCCACCCGCGACGGCATCGACATGTCAAGATTCCGGTTCATGGCCTGGACTGCGAACCCGGATGCAATCCCCCGCTCCTCCGACCTGCTACTCCCTGAGCCGGACATGGTGGACGTCGATGCGGACCCCGACCATGCCAAGCGCTTTGTTCGGTGCGCACTGCGGAAGCCGGTCCAGATCTTCGTCTCGGCCTCTGAGGAATTCCGCCTCCCCGTGCCTTACCGGCAGGCGCCGGCGCCCCCGGGCGGTGGCTTTGATGACGCGACTGACGACCGCTCCCCGCCTCTTCCGCCCAATTGGCCACAGCACCACGAATTTCCACCGCGCCACCTCAGGCCGTCGTCCGGCGCGGAGCTCCAGCCAGCGTCGCCGCCAGCACGGGGCTTGTCCTCTGTTCCATGGCTGGCGGGGCATTCTTGGGCCCTGATGTTGCTTGAAGCTACATCGGTATTTCCCCAAAGAGGAAGGGATGATGCAGCACAGCGGCGTTAGGTATTTCCCTCAGATATGAAACCAAGGTTATCGAACCAGTAGGAGAACCAAGCAACACAACGTAAACAGCCCCTGCACACAAATAACAACCACTTGCAACCCGACGTGTTAAAGGGGTTGTCAATACCTTTCAAGTAATGGCGCCAGAAACGGTGCGTGGACGGGAGTAAGTTGTAATATATTAAATAAATAGATCGCAAATAAATAAAAGTGCAGCTAGATAATTTTGTATTTTTGGTTTAATAGATCTGAAAATAAAAGCAAGGAAAAAGTAGATCGCAAAGGCAAATATATGAGAAAGAAGACCCGGGGACCGTAGGTTTCACTAGTGGCTTCTCTCGAGAAAGATAGCAAACGGTGGGTAAACAAATTACCGTTTGGCAATTGATAGAACCTCAAATAATTATGGCGATATCCAGGCAATGATCATTACATAGGCATCATGTCCAAGATTAGTAGACCGACTCCTTCCTGCATCTACTACTATTACTCCACACATCGACCGCTATCCAGCATGCATCTAGTGTACTAAGTTCATGGAAAATGGAGTAATGCAATAAGAACGATGACATGATGTAGACAAGATCCATTTATCTATATGGCGGTAGATATAGATCTCATCTTTTTATCCTTATTAGAAATGATACATATGAGTCGGTTCCCTTTCTGTCACTGGGATCTAGCACCGTAAGATCGAACCCACTACCGGGCACCTCTTCCCATTGCAAGATGAATAGATCAAGTTGGCCAAACCCAAATATCGGAGAAGAAATACAAGGCTATAAGAGATCAAAGAAACAAAAATAACTTTCATGGATATAAAAAGATATGACTGATCATAAACTCAAAGTTCATCAGATCCCAACGAACACACCGCAAAAAGAGTTACAACATATGGATCACCAAGAGACCATTGTATTGAGAATTCAGCGAGAGAGAGAAAGCCATCTAGCTACTAACTACGGACCCGAAGGTCTACAAAGAAATACTCACGCATCATCGGAGAGGCAGTAATGGAGGTGGTGAACCCCATCCGAGATGGTGTCTAGATTGGATCTGGTGGTTCTTGTCGGCGTTCTGGGAATGGGGGTCCCCAGACTTGCCTGCCTACGGCCTGTGGCGTGGCTCGAGTGGGGGCCCAACGTGGCCCATCTTCATCAGCACAAGGTTCAAGACCCTCGCGAGGGGCCAAGCCTCACGAGGCGGACGACACAGCGCTTCCTCAGGCACGACCTTCTTAGGCTGGCTCGCGAGGAGTTGGGGAGATCAAGGTGGGGTACCTCACGAGGTGCCCATGATGCAAGCCATGATGACCAAGGGTGCCAGGCGGGCGCCAGCCCGCGCAGTGGCTCCCTTTCCTCTTTGGTGCAAAGGGGGTAAGCGCAGGCGAGAGGATCAAGCAAAGGCACCCATTTCGGTGCAACAAGACCAAGACCAATCCAACGGTGAGAAGGAGGTCACCATGGAGCCCAGGACGGCGTCAGCACAGGGCCTTTGGCAGGCGAAGACCAACTTTAGTCAGGATAAGTTTACCAGATGTTCCCCTTCAAATTGGCCAATTGTTGGCGCCCTTCCCGCTCAATATTTGGGAAGAGGCCCAGGGCCTTTGCCTATAAATAGGGCTAGCCGCCCCCAGGGATCGGGCATCTAGAATCCGATCGGATTGAGCATCTAGAGAGAGAGAAGGGCGATCGAACTCCCCCTAGCAGTTCATCCCCTAGCCAAGAATAGGCCCTCGCGAGGCCGTTCCCCCTTGTACTGTTCTTCCTCATCAGCCCAAGAGGCAATCCACCCACCACACTGGAGTAGGGTATTACACCACAATGGTGGCCCGAACCAGTATAAACCCTGTGTCTCTTGTGTTGTTCTAGCAGTAGTTTAGATCCTTGCGAGACGGAGAGGTAGAGGGCTCGATCTCCGTGCGCACCCCAGAGTTCGAACCTTAAGGGTCTGCCGGAACCCCAGAATCCGACAGTTCTGGACTCTGCGGCGGCTGGATGAATATTCCGTCGCTTGTTATAGGGTTTCTGGAATATTGGGGTATTTATACAGCAAAGAGGCGGTTCGGGGGACACCCGAGGTGGGCACAACCCACCAAGGCGCGCCTGGGCCTCCTGGTGCGCGCCCTGGTGGGTTGTCCCCTCCTTGGGACTCCCCTAGGTGCAACCAGGGACCAACTTCTTCCTTGTGGTCCATAAAAGAATCTCGGTAAAGTTTCGTGGCATTTGGACTTCGTTTGATAAGGATTTTCTACAATGTAAAAACATGGAAAAACAGCAACTGGCACTTGGCACTATGTCAATAGGTTAGTACCAAAAAATGATATAAAATGACTATAAAACGATTATAAAACATCCATGATTGATAATAAAACAGCATGGAACAATCAAAAATTATAGATACATTGGAGACGTATGAGCATCCCCAAGCTTAACTCCTGCTCGTCCTCGAGTAGGGAAGTGATAAAAACAGAATTTTTGATGTGGAGTGCTGTCTATCATGTCACATCATATTCTTTTATTTATAGCATGGACATTTGGAATTTTATATGATTCAAAGCAATATTCTAGTTTTGACATGCTAATTTAGATACTCAGGCATATCAACAAGCAACCATGTCTTTCAAAATATCAATGCTAAAATAAGTTATCCCTAGCCCATCATGCTCAAACATTGATGCATTCATGAAACACACTCGAATATTAACTACACCCAATACTTAAGTACGATCATATTGCCTCCTAGTTGGTGCTTTTATAAGAGATGGAGACTCAAATTTCAAAAATAAAAATGTCATAAAGTAAAAGAAAGGCCCTTCGCAGAGGGAGGTAGGGATTTGTAGAGGTGCCAGAGCTCAAAGCAAAAAACTTAGAGATAAAAACATTTTGGGAGGTGCATCCATCCCACCAACGAAAATGACTGAGATTTCTCAACACTTTCCATGCTAGATATGCCATAGGCGGTTCCCAAAAAGAAAATGAACTTTATTCCTTTTTCCACCATATTTTCACTTTCCATGGCTAGTCGTATCCACGGGTGCCCTCCATACCAACACTTTCCAAGGAACTTATTATTTGACAACATAAAGTAAATTCAATTTTTTTTTGCATTTCGGGACTGGGCATCCCTAATACCTTTGCCTTACTCTCGTGCGCTGACAAGTGAATAAACACTCATCTTGAGAATAACACATCTAGCATGGAAAATTTTAGCCACCCGTTACCGTTCCGCGAGCGAAACAAACACACAAAAGAGAAGTTTATTTTGAAAATTAGAGATGGCACATGCAAATTTGCTTACAACGGCAAAAGAATACCGCATATAGGTAGATATAGTGGACTCATGTGGCAAAACTGGTTTAAAGGATTTTGGATGCACAAGTAGAGGTCATACTTAGTGCAAAATGAAGGCTAGCAAAAGATTGAGAAGCGACCAACCAAGAAACGGATAATATCATAAGAAAGCATTAAGCATAATTAACACTGAATAATGCACCACAAGTAGGATATAATTTTCATTGCATGATTATTGACTTTCGTGCATGCATAGGGAATCACAAACCTTAACACCAATATTCTTACTAGAGCACAATTACTCATCAACATAACTCACATATCACATCATCATATCTCAAACTATTACTAAGAATCAAGTTTATTTTGTCCAATGATCTTCATGACATTTTTTATTCTTTATCTTTCTTGGATATCTATCACTTTGGGACTAATTTTCATGTGTTGCTTTTCATAAGCTCAAACAAATATAAGTGAAGATCATGAGCATAACAAATTTTCTTTCTCTCAAAATAATTTAAGTAAAGCAAGAGAGAATTTGTTCAAAATTTTACTAACTCTCAAACAAATCTAAGTGAAGCAAGAGAGCATTTCTTGAAAAATACTAAGCACATTGTGCTCAAAAAGATATACGTGAAGCACTAGAGCAAGTCCATTTCTCATAAAAATTTAAGTGAAGCATAGAGAGCAATTCTAACAAGTCATGACATAATTTTGGCTCTGTCAAATAGGTGTGTCCAGCAAGGATTGATGACTTAAAACACAAAATAAAAAAAGCAAAGACTCATGTCGTACAAGACGCTCCAAGCAAAACACATATCATGTGACGAATAAAAATATAGTCTCGAGTAAAATACCGATGGTCGTTAGAAGAAAGAGAGGATGCCACTCGGGGGCATCCCCAAGCTTAGTTGGTTGCTCATTCTTGGATAATAGCTTGGGATGTCGGGGCATCCCCAAGCTTAGGATCTTCTATCCTTCTTTCATCCATCGTAAGATAATCCAAAACTTGAAAACTTCAATCACACAAAACTCAACAAAATCTTCGTGAGATCCATTAGTGAAAGAAAGTAAACCACTACTATAAGTGTTGTATCAAACCAATTCATATTTTTTTGTATTATATATACTGTATTCCAACTTTTCTATGGCAAAAACTCATCAAATAAAACCATAGAGCCATCAAAATAAGCACACAACACGAAGAAAACAGAATCTGTCAAAACAAAACATTGTGTAGCAATCTGACTTAAAACGAAAACTTATGGAACTCCAAATAATCTGAAAAAATAGGACGACCTTAGCAATTTGTATATTAATCTTCTGCAAAAAGAATCAGGGCAAAATCTCTTTCTGATAAAAATGATAATTAATTTCGTGAGCCAAAGTTTCTGTCTTTTTCAGCAAGATCAAACAACTATCACACAAGAAGATCCTATCGGTTATACTTGGCACAAACACTAATTAAAACATAAAAAACATAATCATAACAGTAGCATAATTGCGTACACACACAAGAACAGAAAGCAAAAAAGCAAAAATAAATTTTATTCATTGGGTTGCCGCCCAACAAGCGCTATAGTTTTACGCCCTTAGCTAGGCATAAACACTACAAAAAAAGACACATCCGTGACATTTTGGGCCGAACGAATTTTTTTTCTGTCATACATATGACACTTCTATGATGATAATTGTGAAAAAACCCGGTATCATCATAGATGTGGTGGACTCCTACTTCTATGACAAAAAATCATGACAGAAAATGGGCTTTTCGTCCTGGGCGGGCCGGAGACGCGGCTGCATGACATTCTTTGGGCCGTCCATGACGGAAAAAACCGTGGTAGAAGCGAGGGGGAGGAAAATTTTGGGGAGTTCCCAGATACGGTGGGAGGTCGGGGGCCGAGCGATGCGCGTTTCTCTCGTACACGTACGCGCGTGTGTGCGAGGCGTTGGCTCTAACTGAACCCGAGCGAGGCATTGGGCTCTAACTGAACCCGAGCGATTGCACTGCAGGCTACGCGTTACTGAACCCGAGCGATCGATCGATGGCTGTTAACTGAACCCGATCGAGCGATTCCTTCGCTACTGCTGCTAATTGAAGTCGATCGATGCTGCCTCTGGGATGAACAGTGAGCGTTGCGGGGGGGGGGGGGGGGGGTTGGATGAACAGTGAGCGGTGGCATTGCCTCTAGATGAACAGGACCCCATGGTGTGATGGAGGGCTGGATGAACAGTAGACGGTGGAGGGGTGGTTGAACAGGACCCCGTGGTGTGGAGGGCTGGATGAAGTAGACAGTGGAGGGGTGGTTGAACAGGACCCCATGGTGTGGAGGGCTGGATGAACAGTAGACAGTGGAGGGGTGGTTGAACAGTAGCCGGTGGAGTAGCGCGCGGTGGAGGCTGGATGAACAGGAGCCCGTGGAGGCTGGAGGAGGTCCACGGTAGCCCGTGGAGGCTGGAGGAGGTCGACGGTGGAGATGAACAGTATCCCGTGGAGTCCCGTTTTGTGGTACGCCACACCACTCCCGATGAACATGACCCCCGTTACGACCGTAGCGCTCCAACACAAGTCTGTTTCCTCCGTTTTGCGGTACGCCACACCCCTCTCGATCAACAGGACCCCCGTTTCGACTGTAGGAGGTCCATTTCCTCCGTTTGCGGTACGCCACACCCCTCTCGATCAACAGGACCCACGTTTCGAACGTGGCCGGTCGAACACAAGGCCATTTCCTCCGTTCTGCGGTACGCCAGGCCTCGTTTCCATCGCCTGTTCCGTCCAAGCCCTCCTGATGAACATGACCACGCATTCCGTTCTGACCCAGCCGGTTGGCTCCCACGCGTTCCGTTGCCTCCCGATGAACATGACGCATTCCGTTGCCTCCCCATGAACACGACGCATTCTGTTGCCTCCCCATGAACACGATGACGACGTTGTTTCTCCGTTCCGACCCAGCCATGTCAACGAGCCCTCGCCGTACATATGCGCGAGTAGGCGTTCGAGACCCCGCGCGTATGTACACATACATGGCCGTATTTTCTTTCTTGCACCCTGGCCGATGTACGTACGTGTACATGCTACGTGCGCGCCTCTACTATGACAAGTACGCGCCTCTACTACGACACGTGCCCGCCTCTACATCCACCAGTATATATGTACGTACACGTTCGCGACCAGAATGACAACGCTACATACGCTTCGACCAGGTGGGTCCCGACTATCAGGCACTTCCTTGCCTCCGAAGATGTAGCTGGTGGGTCCCAGCAGTCAGGGGGGCGAATCATTTTTTGGCCCGGACGCACTTCCTTGCATGCGAAGATGTAGCTGGTGGGTCCCAGCAGTCAGGGGCAAACGTTTTTTTCACGAAATACGGTGGCCCGTCCGATGGGTCCCCGCTGTCAGGTGGAGGAATAATTATTTTGTACGTAATAAGGAGGCACTTCCTTGTTGCAGCCGTGGACCCAGCTGTCAGCCTCTCCACGTACAGTCCACGTCTGATGGAAGCCGTTCCTTGACCACGTTGACCACGCCGCGCCGAGAGCACTAGGGCGGTGGACGACGGCGAGGCCTAGGAAGGGGACGACGCGGAGCCGGGGAAGACGCGACAGTGGATGCCCACGCGTAGAGGAGTACGAGGGTTCACTGGTTCGCTGCGGTGTGAGGCTGCCGTCACCGCAGAATAACAGGGGGTGTGGGTGAGTAGAGGGATGGCCTGGCCACCGGTGGGAGTAGTAGGGGGCGGTGAGGCCTCCGCTGCATCGCAGCCAGCCACGGGAGGCAGGAGCATGAGGCACGACCGGCGCTGGTTTGGGCGGCTGGAGCAAGAAGACCAGAGGTTGAAGAAGCACGACGACCGTTGGATGGACATCGTACGGTCACTGGAGCTAGAATCGTGCATATTGACTAAGTTGACAAAGCCCTCCGTCCCCGTCAACTTAGTAGGCCCACAAGTCAGCCTGCCACTATACTGGATCCCAGCTAACAGAGGGAGTATTCATTTTTTCGTGCGTAATAAGAAGTCACTTCCTTGCGTGCGAAGATATAGCTGGTGGGTACGAGCTGTCAGCGGCGGTAACATTTTTTTCGTGAAATACAGAGGCCCTTTCAGTGGGGCCCTGATGTCAGGTGGAGGAATCATTATTTTGCGCGTAATAAGGAGGCATTTCCTTGCGTGCGGACGTGGACCCAGCTGTCGGCCTCTCCATGTACAGTCCACTTCAGATGCATGTCGGTCGTTGACCACGTTGACCAGGCCGCGCCGAGAGCACCAGGGCAGTGGACGACGGCGAGGCCTAGGAAGGGAATGACACAGAGGCAGGGAAGACTCGGCAGTTGTTTCCCATGCGAAGGGGAGTATGACTGTACGAGGGTTTACTGGTTCGTCTGCCATCGCTGGAGAATAACAGCAGGTGTGGGTGAGTAGAGCGATGGCTAGGCCAGCGATGGGAGTACGGTGGGGTGGTGAGGCCTGCGCGGTAGCAGAGCCAGCCGCGGGAGGAGGGAGCAGGCATTCCCGCCGGCGCTTGTTTGAGCGGCTGGAGCAGGAAGAGCAGAGATTGAAGAAGCACGACGGCCGTTGGATAGCCATCCAACTGTCACGGCTTGTGCGTCAACCTTTTTTTAGGAAAGCCTCAAATCTGTGGAAAACAGCATACAACCCATCTGCCGTTATTTCTAATAATTTACAGCCCATTTGCTAATTATTAAGGTTTTTTGTGGAGCCCATATTCTTTCTGTTAGCATTACAGCCCATATTGTGGCCACGGTTAAAAAATTATACGAAATTTTGCATATTTCGGTGCGGTCCGAACTATTTTTAATCCCGAAATTTCGACTCACGTTCAAACTGATTTTAAAAATAAATGTATATCAATATAAAATCCAACAAATTCTCCACACATAAAAATTAATGTAATTTAAAATCTCGAAATGGAAAAAAGATATTTGAAACTAATTGCCGGTTTGATGTGTTTTAAAAATGTACAACCCATTTCTCATTACTGATGGGCCATTTTCTCGGCCAGCCGAATGAAAGCTCTCCTCGTCTTGAAAGATTTGCAGCCCAACAGGCCTGACAAAGCGACTTACTTGGCAAATCACAAAAAAACTGGGTTGTGGCCATGGACCCAGCTGTCAGCCTCTCCACGTACAGTAATCTTCCGATGGAAGTCGGTCGTTGACCACATTGACCACGCCGCGCCGAGAGCACCATGGCGGTTGACGACGGCAAGGCCTAGGAAGGGGACAACGCGGAGCCCGGGAAGACGCGGCAGTGGATGCCCACGCGGAGAGGAGTACGAGGGTCCGCTGGTTCGGCTACGTTGTGAGGCTGCCATCGCCGCAGAATAACAGGGGGAGTGGGTAAGTGGAGGGATGGCCTGGCCAGTGGTGGGAGTAGTATGGGGACGGTGAGGCCTCCGTGGCAGCACAGCCGGCCACGGGAGGCAGGAGCATGCGGCACGACCGGCGCTGCTTTGGGCGGCTGGGGCAATAAGACCAGAGGTTGAAGAAGCACTACGGCCGTTGGATGGACATCGTTGACCACGCCGCGCCGAGAGCACCCGGGCGGTGGACGACGGCGAGGCCTACGAAGCGAACGACACGGAGCCGGGGAAGACACGGCAGTGGCTGCCCATGCGGTGGAGAGTACGAGGGCTGATTGGTTCGGCTGTAGTCGCTGGAAAATAACAGGAGGTGTGGGTGAGTAGAGGGATAGATAGGCCAGGGATGCGAGTATGATGGGGCCGTGAGGCCTGCCCGGCAGCACTGCCGGCCACATTAGGCCTGCCCATGCGGTTCCGATGGCGCTGGTTTGGGCGGCTGGGGCAGGAAGATCAGATACTGAAGAAGCACGATTGCCGTTAGATTGACATCTAACGGTCTGACACTGGTAGAGTCGATTGTTGACTAAGTTTCCTTTTTGAGAAACCTTGTGTACGCATGAACTTAGTAGGCCCACAAGTCAACCTCCAAATTTGTGGCAGACAACATAAAGCCCATTTGCTATTTTTTATAATTTGCAGCCCATTTGCTAATTCTTAAGTAATTTATTACAACCCATTTTCTGCCCAGGACCACGGTCAAAAAGGTCAACCTTATTTTGCATATTTTGGTGGAGTCCGAACTGTTGTAATCCCGAAATGATAAACATTTTTTAAGAACTTATTGATTTGCCAAAAAAATTGTTTTGTTTTTGTAAGCAAATAAGACGTGGGACAATTGAGTTGGTTTAAGGAAAAACCAGTGGTAAAAAAATCAGCACTGGGTGGGAAAAAACAACAAAAATAAGGATGTAATATGAAAAGGGAATTTTATGTGTTTTCAATGTAATGATACGTGTATATGAACTAGTAAAACTATAGGTAGAGATTAGAAAACGGATGTAGGACATGCGTTTCAAGAGGAAAATAGAACTGGGCTGTGTGTTTGATTCAGTAAAAAAACTGCCTGCGGATGTTGTAAGACAAAATATAACTAACGCTGGCGGGCCAGAGGATAGTAGATACCTGCTGGATCTTTGTGCCCTGTTGTCGTCATGGGCTGGGCCTGTTAAAAACAAAACCAACCCTAGGCAGTCTACAGCCCAGTTGAAACTTCCTCGACCTGAAAAAACAATATACGTGCTCAATAAACAAGACAATTCTACAAGTACAGACTGATAACTGGGATGCAACACGAATATTGTTTTTTTATCGTGATAATAAGTGCATGCACTTGTTTCGAAAAAATTGGAGAACTAGGAATTCGAACGGCGGGTGCTTATGCTACCCGTCAAATAAAAATAAGGTGCCTGAAAATTCGTTTCGAAACAAATGATTCAGCTTTATATCCACGTCGACCCTCGTCATGATGGTTGGAAGCAAATGCAAGTTCATACCAAAAGATCGTTAACAACAATACCAACTTGCGGACGACAAGGTAGTACAACTACCAATACCAAACTAACTTATAATCTTTTTACTCCTGGCCCTAGTGTTCGTCTGGTAGAAAATCTTGCAGAGGACCAGCTCCCGCTCCTTCTCTTGCTCCAGGTCCCCGAGGTGGTACTGGTGCATCACCCAGTTGGTCCTCTGCTGGTCGAAGTTCTTGTTGGTGTGCAGCACCAGAACCTTTTTTGCTGCCCGTCTGCCAGCCATTGACCATTACCGGCAAGGTATTGCCGGTCTTGTGCCACATCGCGTGCATGCCGCACTCCGACTGTATCTTGTGACGCGTCCACGTGCCCCTTTTGAACACCCTGGAATTGCACTAGAAGAAATGCTTCCTTAGGCCACTCAGTGTGATACCTGCAGTATTGTGGAATACAGGTTTTAGTGTACCTAGTTGGCATTTTCATTACATCTTTGGCATGTTGCAGTCACTTGTTTCACTTTTTATTAACTGTCAAATTGTAATTGCTTCACCAGGTCTGCGTCTAAAAAGAAAAATAGAGCTATAAACAAAGGAATATGTTTGTGCAAGTAGACGGTCGATCGGTGTCTTACCTGGAAGTTGCTCAGGTTGGGTGTAGCATATGCCGTGCTCGCTATCGATGGTTGGTATGAACAAATCGATGAGAGACTGAAATCTCGCGCTGTCAGCACTCACTTTGGCCTCAAGGTGCTCGATCAGCTCCTGATCCGTGGGATCGAACTTGACACCAGCCGGCAGCACCGGCCAATCCTTCTTCGACTTGCATCGGTAATTCCAGTTATATGGTACTCAATGTATGATCAATCGACTGTTTTAAGTGAATGATGAAAGATTTCGACATATAAGTGGTACTCCAAATCTGAAGTCCAGAATACCCGAACACGCCGCCGGGATTCTTGTGTCACCTCACGCACAGCGTGTTGTCACGTCAATTCAATGTGTGGACATGATGAATAATTTGACCGACGTACACTAGTACTACTACTGTACTACTTACTAGTCGTATTTAGTGTCACAATTTATACATAGGTTTAACTAACAAGTACACACTTGAAGCCTAACTGATACATATATATATATGGCTTCTGCACGGCATCTCCATCATCATTATTAGTACATCCTACGCAGGTGAGTTAGGATGCACTTGATCCCAGGAAGGTATCTATCCTTCAAACTAGAGGAGTGCTTCAAACTAACAACAGTACATAATATCCAACAAAAGAGGGTCGTGCTACAGCAGCAGAATACATGGCTCAGTCTAGATATCAGCACGAATCAAGTTGTGCATATTTGCTGTTGGCATGAACACATCGCCGCATGCCGGGTTTGCAAAAGCCATCCATCGCATGCAAGCTTGATGCCTTTCACAACTGAAGATTATCTGGCAACAAGCTGTGTCGACGAATCTCTGGATATGGTGATTCATGAAACCCATGGTATGATGTGTAAACACAGCCCCCCCCCCCCTCGCGAATGGAAGTTGCATAGCATAGTAATCATCGCCAGTGATATGATCGATGATTGGTTGGATGATCGGATAATTGAGCCCGAGGAACAAGGAGTGGTTGCTGAGGCTGTAAACCCGCCTCCAGTTGAATACGCCTGGCCCAACGGAGTTGGGATCTTTCTCGAACACAAAGCAGCCATAGCCATCAATGTCACGAACGCCCCACGCATTGTACTACATGTGGTTTGATGTAATGGTTTGGTTAATTTGGTACGTGCGAATGAGCATCAAATGACCGCCGTCAGCTGAACGAGCGATAAACCACCACCCATCGGCTGGTATGATTCCAGGTCCTGGAATCATGAAGGCCAGTGCATTTGCGTTTGCTGCAACAATTCAAATTGGAGACCAGAAGGACAAAAATAAGCAATCATGTTCAGGTGGAATTAAGATTATTATAACAGTGACACATATCATAGAAAGAGAATTGCAATGCCATGGTCATAATCATACCCCAAGTTAAAAAAATAAGCCAATGGCTTTCATATTCTAGCAATATGTCATGGTTCAAACATCATGTAACAATGAGAGGAAAACAGTTATCAAAGCGCCTACTCATATACTACCATAGCACTTACTACTACTGTTCTCATATCAACTCTAAGCAATAACATGCGTTGTTATAAAAATCTTGTAAACGAGAGTAACATATAGCAATCATGATGTTATGCTCATAATATGTATTCTAACAATCATTAGATGCCAATTGTTCTCATATCAACTCTAACAATAACATGTGTGGTCATAAAAATCTAGGAAATGAGAGGAACATATAGCAATGATGTGGTTATAGACATGATATGCATTCTAAATTTGTAACAAATGAACAGGCAGTCGTATTCATAAGGTAAAGATGAGATGAGATAGAACAATTACACGACGATAGATTCCACCAGTATAGGCAGCCAATCTGTGCGTCGACCACGTAAACGATGCCATCGTGCACTATAGCATCAGACAGAAATGTTGCCTCAACAGGATTGATGATGAGCCATAACCATGTATGGCGACCGAATTCTAGATAGACTAATCCCATGTTGAACAAGGCAATGAGCTTGTAATCCATGTAGTCTTCTGATGGTGTGGGCACTTCACAGATTACAACTTTCTGCAAACAGAGGTCGAGCCAAAAGCTTGGCGCGTCTCGTGCGTAGTAGGCAGGAGTGTCCGGCGGGCCACGAGGCTCGATGGCGGCGGTATCCAACGATGGAAGGGTGATCTCTCGCTGGGTGTAGATATCCACGAGACTCCACGGACTACCGGTGTGGTGGATGAGGACGGTCCAGTTGGCCTTCATGCCCGCCCAGTAGTGGCCGCGCATGAAGGACAGGTGGACGGGTAGTGGTAGCATATCGAGGGGCACCACGGCAACCTCCGTCGGATCATCAAGTTGGTGTCTGGGCCACCTGCGAGGATCGGGCATCAGCAAGCAGGGTGTCTTGAAAAGAGCCGGCCGATTGCAGACGAGTAGATGGTACAAAGACACCAAGCATGCGGCCAGAAGGACGGTGCTGAGTAGGTCCATACGACAACAGATATGCTCCAAGAGAACATCGGGGTGGGAATTCCAATCGCGGCTCTGCGTGTCAGTCGATTCTGCCATTGGGGTTTTCGGTGCCTGCGAGCCAGCGGGGAAGTGGATTCGGGCGGGCGAGCGAAGAAGCTTCTCCTCGTGTGGCCGAGAAGTGAGCAGGGGGATATGGTACGCGCGAGCTACCAATGAAGATGGCGCTGGCGGGCGTGCAGTGAGCGGGGGTAAATGGTGTGCGGCCGACGATGGGGAAGAGAGGAGGAAGAAGAAGAGTGGAAGACGGGGAAGAAAGTGCATTCAATCTCAATTCTACTAGTACTACTACCAGGATATACCATCCTTCGGATTGTAAATAGTTACACCGATGACATGTGGGGCTACCACAACAGGGCCCATATGTCAGTTAATGGAGGACAGAGGTGCGTAGGCGTATTTGCGGAAGCATGCTCTACTGGCAAACATGATAGCAGTACTGGGTAAGGCTGATTTAGTAACACCAACACGCTGGTTCAGCTTATTAATTACGTGTCCCATCTGCTGCAGCGTGTATTGTCACTTCACTGCGAAGACTAGTTGAATAGTTCTCTCTGACCGAGATGGGGAATAATGGATCGCGAGGACTTCCTTTCTACAATATCCCTATGCCTCTACGCTCACTTCACTCATTTTTCTCCATACCTAGTCACTTGTTGAAATCTGTAGAAAGACAAATACTCTGTATTTGGGAACAGAGGGAGGCTTTTACTCCGTACTATTTGGGAACAGAGGGAGTATCACCATATGGAGGGAACAGAGGAAGCTTGAAATATGAACATGTAATGGGAGGGAGTAAGCCCCATGCATGCATGCATGCATGAAACATGCAACACTCACACGTACACATGGACGCACATGACACAACACACATGCTCACGCTCAAGTGCTCAACCTACTCCCTACGTCCGTGAAAGACTGTACATTTAGAGATTTACACATTGACCAGGGCATAATTAACGCCCAAAAGTAGCAGACTTATGTGTGCATGCGACCATTGAGATAAGAAGATTAAATGAGGGCCGTTGCATGCTGCAATTAAGGATAGACATGTAGCCTATACCTACAACACAAGTTGGTGCATTAGTCAATCAACATCGATTTAGATTAAAGGCTAAATGCATTGGAAGTGTAGATGTACATAATGTACTACACTCTTTGTTTTATAGCCGATGTACACTCTGTTGGAAGACCGAGGGAGGACACGTGCATGCACTCACATACACAGCCAGGGCGGTTCGTGCGCAAGGGTTGGACTCGTGTCGCGCCTGCGTAAAGTTTGGTTTAACTGATTTCTTTGCTCTGCCAACTGACATGTGGAACCTAGAAACCAGGTGACAATTTAACCAGTCAACAAAGTGCCACGTCGACTCTGTGGCCGGTCAGTAGGGTGCAATACGGTGCTCTACGATGAGCTAATGGTCGAATAATTACCGCAAAACTATATATAGTGACTGTAAAGAGCGTATTGTTACATACGTTGACCGCCAGTGTATTTTTCTCGTTTCAAATTAAGCCATATTAATCGGAAAGGATGCAGTATGGACTAGTACTAGTACTAGTACTGCTTTGATGTGTCCCGTCAACTCGCCGAACGAAGAGAAGCTTGCTTACTACGCCTCTCCCTCGCCCACGTGCGCGGTGGTTCACAGGACGAGGAGAGGATTTTGACTACAGCGCCCTCTCCCTCTCCCTCTCCCTCGCCCTCGCCCTCGCGGTGGACGTGCAGCAGTTCAATTGGTGTCACATTGCCAAAAGCATATTGTACTGTAGTATCATCATTGTTGGACCTTCCAAAGAGGCGAAGAGCCAAGCGCAAGGTTCACACGAGTACGAACTGTTGAACCTCCCGAAGAGGCAAAGAGCCAAGCACAAGGTTTTATAGGAGTTGTCATCCTAGTAGGAGTGTACTACAACTATAACGAACGATGCTACTGTATGATGCCGCCACGTCATGTATATCCAAAGCTGTGCCACCTTTCTTTCTCATAGAGCGTGTTGGAGCCCGTGCAACAACCACACAAGTTGCACGTACACATAACACATTTACTAGTAATAAATTCTAAAGGACAAATGCCAGTATGCCACACAAGTTCATCTCCAATTCATGTGATAAATTTGTGCACGACTAGTCTACATATATTCACAGCGCTACCGTTCACAATTACCGTACTCCACTTACACGTTATAGATGGGCTACATGTCCTCCTCCAGGTTCCAGTCCCAGGTGTTCTTCATGGATGGCACGATCCATAGCGGTGGGCAACGGGAATCATTGTCGCAACTTTCTAGTCCGGTTCCACACGATGGAGACTCATCCAAGCTGAAGCGGCATAAATCAGGGATAGCGTGTCCCAGCATGTCGTTCATTCGGCGGTGCGCACTGAAGACACAACAATGCTTCATGAACGGCAGGCCTTCCGTGTCGTGCACGGAAGGTGGCATCCGCTTCACAGTGGGGTAGTTGTCCCCGATGAAAAGCGAGTACTCTCCAAGAGTGTTCCTCGGCACCCACGTAGCATCACGGGGGTCGAACTCGGCGTTGTTCATCTGGTACACGCGGCATCCCAGATCTGGACCCATGGTGACGTACATAGTCAAGGTCCATGCATAATAATGTTGTGCTCAAATATGGCGGTCAGTAATACTGTGCAGCAAATAGTACTACTCCGGTATAGAGGAAGTAAAATAACCGGCTTATTATATATAGCCACTCTTGGCTACATGGATGAGATAGTAAGACATGGAAAAACAAAAATGGTGGCAGCTAGTGGGTTCAAGTCTTCAAGGGCCTAGCTAGCTATACGCGTCCTCCAAGGTAAAAAGTATTCCTGCTAGTACTACAAAGTATACTACTTGTACAACAATGAAAGAGAAGGTGAGAGGGTTAAAAAATGGAATACCTGGGTAGATGGTGACGGTCCGATCATGGTAGATTGTGTGACCATGTTCCACATCAGTGGTACCATGGGTAACGACTGCTAAGATAGTTGATCCCAATATGCCAAAGTCAGCTACAAGGTTCCAGGTTAGACCAAATCGTGGATGCAAATGCACATCCAGGATCGGCGATCTTATTTTTATCAGGTGATGACTGGTCCCTGCAAAATAATGGAGTACCGTTAGGGATGCAAATGATGGTTTGTGCATTCCATTTGTAATCTCCCGTACCGTAGGATGGCAACCAGATGAAACAAGTCCCCTGGCTTGTCACCGTGAAGATGCGGCCTAGATGGCGCACGACATCTTCGAACGTGTAGGGGTACAAATCTGCCGCCGCCAACATGCGCCAGCCACTGCCGTTACTGCCTCTTGCATTGATGGCAATCCTTATGTAGAACACCGCGATGAGACAGTAATCGTCGTAGCTGCGATGCTTTGTCGGCGGGTCCGCAATTGCTATCTTCTTCAATCTCATGTAGGCATCATCATACGTATTCTTGCCCAGCCAGTCCGGAAGGCCGATCCCAATGGTGGAGAAGGGGTCTACCGGAACGGCCGCACTGTTGTGGATGTTGTGCAAAATCATGGTGGTATCCGGCCGGAGGTATGCAAGCCAATCTTCGTTGGCACCGACCCAGACCTATATATAAGACGGTGGGCAGCGGAGAAATTACGGGATGGAAATGGAATAACTAAGTACTACATGATCAAACTCCATTACTGATCTGCTCATCGGACAAAATCTGACTACCTCTCAACGTCGGCAACTCTAGCGGAGTCAATGTGCAACCATGGCCAGGGAGCGGTGGACTATTCAAAGGATCGTCCCATAGAAGAACCTTCTCCTCGAGGACGCATGGAAGACCAACAAGCATGGCCTTTTCCCAAGCCTGTTTAAGCAACGTCATGAAAAAGTTGGTGCAGGAAGTACCGAGTCTTGCGACGGTGAGGACGTCGGAGCAGCGTGCGATTTCTCCCAGAGGATCGTCGTCCAAGGTCTCCCAGCCCCGGCGAGGAGGATAACCGCCTGGTGAATCCATGGGAGCAGCGACGAACTGTCATCTCTTCGGGGGGAGGGGAACTGGTGAGGAGGAGATAAGAGCATAGTAACCGCAGGGCCTCGTCCCTTCCAACTGTAGGTCGTTCCTCAGCGAAGGGGTGAGGCTATTATTTACTACTAGTACTAGCATTATGGAACGTTATGAGATTGCATTATACTGTAAATAATAGCACTAGTATGAAATTTTTGGCACTAGGTAGTAGTTTTTGGCGTGGATTAAGAAATTTTGGGTATGTTTTTGCCATTTTTTGTACACACCAACTAGTGTCAAAATGTCTTACATTATGTGACGGAGGAGTACGTACTCGTACTGTAGCAGTACTAGTACTACTTTTCTCAACTTGTAGTGCGATGTACTATACTTCTAGTCTAGTCTAGTATAGTGCACCAGTTTTGAAATCTTGAATCTCAGGGCCAAGGAGCTACAGTTGGAAGTGGAGGGTACTACTGTTCTCTAGAACCATCACTGTACTATCAATGCAGGGGAAGTACACCTACGTAGTGGCCTAGTGGGTACTCTCGGTGCTCTATTTAGCCGCTCCTCTCACGTAGCTGGCCTACTCAGCCGCTCCTCTCACGCACACACTAGCAGCCTATTTATCAGCGACGGTTACTGCGGGGGCAGAACATTTGAGTTATTTGATACTCAGCGAGACTAGGCTTTTCGCTTCCATTTGTGGAGGTGTAATGGATCTCGTCGAACTTTGTTAGTAGTTCCTTCTTTATGAATGAGATGATCCAAAGCTTTTGCCTCCGTTAAAAAAAACACGTCAAGAGGAATTTCTTTTATAGTAGAGCCGATAATGGACTGAAGTCCATGCGTGCAACGCCACAAGCTACAGAGTAGTAGTAGAGCACTTTACGTACAGAGCCATATTGCACAGTTCCCAAGGCCCCGCCAGGCTTTTCCGGCTCCTCGGGCTTAATTAGGAGGCGCTAGTTTAAATATGCTATTAGCTGATGAGGAAGCTGTAAGCGAGGTGCGGCTAGGGCGAGCACGCGAGCCACGGGATGCTGGGAAGGAAAACGTTCACGTGGCTAGGCTGTCTAGTGCACCCAGATTGTGGGGCCGCACGTCCGTTTGACTTCAAAACTCAAACTACCCGTGTAAAATATTGGCTCACAGCAAAGTTTAGTACTACTATTTTTTTTAAAAGGCCGACATGCGTTCGGTCGGGATCGAACCCACAAAACGAGGTATACACTCCCGCGACCACTAGTAGTACTCGTTGGAGTACAACGCAACCTAGAATCGCCTTTTGTCGCTAGTAGTACGTACATTGTTCCTTACAAGAAACCCCTAAGAACATGGTTAATAGTATAGCCAGCTGCTGGCTATAAGCCATTGCCATGTCATCTACAGCCCATCTTATAGCCAACATGTACAATAATAGATCAAAAGAGTGTACTACTTTTTTATTATGTGGCCCACTTCTCATTCTCACAAAGTGCCTAGGAGCACGTGCTAGAGCTTGCTCTTCACGAAGAGCTCGCTTACCTTCTCTTTCCTCCAACTAAGCAGAAATATACTAGTTTATTTATTATAGCCCGCTGACTCAGCAAGAAACCACTAAAATGCCAAGAAACTACTACCACTTGCATACGTGGTAGACTTAAGATAAGACTACCTTATCAAACATTGTACATGCTCTTACGAAAAAAATCCTCGAGTGACCTCCTACCTCCGGCCCGTCCACCTAGTCATCCTCGGCCATGGGACGCAGCTACCGCCGCCGGCAGAAGGCGAGGTCAAAACCGCCGGCGGTGCAGAGCCCATGTTGCAGTAGCCCAGATGCCAGCTCCGTCCGGCGCTCGCGGCTGCTAGCTAGCCAAGATAGCTCCGTCTAGCTGCTTGTCTGCAAGGTTTGCTAGCTAGATTGGCACGGCAGCGCGGCGGCTTGCTCGCGCGCGCAGCGCTAAGGCCAGCCATCTGGCTCGAGCGAAGGCCAGCGCGGCGGCTTGCTCGCTCGTGAGTCACGCTCGGGCCAGCCTGCCAACCCGTGCGGAGGCCAGCATGGCGTCCGGCCCGTCCGGCGGAGCGGCGGCCAACTCGCTCATCACCAGCGCCACCGACGAAAATGCATCAGTACTGTTTGAAGTAATGTTCAGGAAAAATAATGATTTGAGGGGGAATAACAGGATAGAAGGTCAGATGTGGGTCCCTCGTGTCAACGGTCAAACAAAATGTGTTGGTTTAAGCTGCCTCGTCAGCACGGACGTGTGGGCCAACCCTATCATAAATCGGTTTAAATGAACCTAATCGGTAGGAGTACTAGGTAGTAGTTTTTGGCGTGGATTAAGAAATTTTGCGTATATTTTTGCTATTTTTGTACAATAGATTATTCCTAGGGGTGGTTGAAAGTGGTAGTTTTTTGTTAAATACTCTACATATTGTAAGTAGGAGCGAAAGTTAAGCTTTGGAAGCCAATAAGCAAGGCTAGTTACATAGTGCATATGTGTACATGATTGAAAGTAAATATCAACCATGAGTGACTAATATCTTGATGGAAAACTCGAAACTATGGAATACTAGGAAAAAATACATGGTTGGAAATACTAGCAATGTTCATGTCCGTTGCAATGAATCATAATTAGAATAATACTTATTCACAAACTTGGTACAAAACACTCTAATTTTGATATACATATGTCACTAGAGATATATTATGTTTCAATTAGAATATATTCCTTGGGCTATTTTGGTGAGGTCAGGGAGGGATGTGGTTGGTTTTAAGATACTAATTATGGGTTTTTCTGCAAATTGGTAGACAAGTGGGATGTTGGTGAGAAAAGGCAACAACTTACCTCACAATCGTTAGATGTAGATCTAATGGTCAAAAACGATGGATGGCAGACACACCAGCATCACCAACTTAGTCTTGTGTAGGAGTACTAGCAAGATCCGTGCATTGCACGGAACATCAAGATGCATTTTTTTTATAAAACACTTGTTGTGATTGACCCTTGCGGGAGTAATCCCATGTGTAAAAACTAATGATATCTCGAGAAATATGAGATAAGGTGAAGAGGAGTGGGGTGTGGTGGTGGTTGGTGGTCGGACTGAGCGGAGGCATGGGGATTGACGACGCCGGCAGCGGCCACCAGGCCAGTTTGTTCCAGAGGCTTCCTTTATTAATTGCTCAACAATGAGGTTTGTTGGAGATAAGGATGAACGAGGGAATGCCTTGTCTGCAAATGTGGAGAGGGGTGTGGGTATCTTTTAGTTTAATTTCCATCCGTCAGATATAGATCGGACGGTCTATATTGCAAGATGGCACGCGTACCATCATCACCAACTCGGTTTTTTATAAGAGAAGAAATATAAGTATGGAGATACAAACGTATTATCGATACTTGCTTCCGTAAACTAGCATCTACATTCTATTCAACGCCTCAGCATGTGGGGCCTTACCACAATGACTTCTCGACTGTGTAAAATAAAGATTTTCCCGTCGCCGACAAGGAGGGGGTGACAGTGGCGCGCTTTTTGGCTTGCTCTAGTCCTAGTAGTCATACTAGGTGGTCTAAGCATGTGTAGATTTATTCTTTTTCACGTCTCGTGTTCGCCGTACTGCCACGACTGTTGATGAATAGACGGTAAGTTATTCACGGGGAAACCCTTGTTGAGCATGTTTGCGAGAGAGAGAGAGAGAGAGAGAGAGAGAGAGACGTGTGCGTGTGTGATATGTTAGAGACTGAGGCAATGATAACAAATTCTTTGTGTCTATGTGTATGGAGGATAGAGAGAGACATGTACATGGGGCTTTGTGTTGTGTAACGTGGAGATGCATATACATAATTAGAGTGAGTGTGTGAGATACACATGCGGACATGAGGAGAGATGAGGATCCAGATAAATGGCTGTTTGTGCGTGTCTGTGGGTGTTTGTGCATGCGTTTGTGTGTGAGAGGGAGAGAGTGTATGTGGAGTAGAGAGACCACTGATGATGTAAACCTAGTATAAGGGAAGGGGGAATGGTGTGACATGTGTAGTAGCGAGATAGCACGGGTGCGGTCGGGGGGAGCAGACTATTTGGAAGAGACATCGAGTGTGTGTGTGGGAGAGGGGTGTGAGAGCGAGAAAAAGAGAGAGCTAGCGATGGAGAGAGAGAGAGAGAGAGAGAGAGAGATAGAGAGAGAGAGAGAGACAGGAAGAGAGGGGGCGAGAGGGGTCGTTTGTGTCCATAAATGGCGTATAGATAGGGAGACAATGTTGATGTTGTCCGAAATTGGCCTATGAACGGAGACGCAAGGGAAGCGAGTCATCGTGTGTGTGATAAGGACTTCATGAGAGATCTAGAATAGACGGTGTAGAGAACAATGTGCGAAATCGAGAACGATTATACATTAGGGAGCTATGCAAAGAGTCACGACATATATGTATACAGGGAAGGAGCTGGGGCGGGTCCGCATGTAGGAGAGATAGAAAGAGGAGAGTGGTGCACAAGGAGACAAAGTGTGCTTGTTTGTAGTGGGGGTGGTGTGTGAGGTGAGTGTGCGATAAACACATAACTAGGGAGATAGACGTTTGGGGGTGACGTTTTGTGTGTATGGGAAATATACACTCTACATAGTGCGTGTGCTTGGGTAAGAGAAATAGTGGGAGACCTAGAGAGTGAGGGAAGAGATGTGTGCATGCCCGAGAGACAAAGTGACAGAGACCTATGTTGGGGTCCGGACTTTACAAGAGAGAGGGGTGTTAATGTGCTCGTGTGTTGGTGTTTGGGGGAGAGAATGACTTCTCTATGTGTGTGTGTGTGTGTGTGTGGTGGTGGGCGGGGGGGGGTTGACTTCAGATAAAGGGTGAGGTGTCTATATTTGAGGGACTTTAGCGTAATTGAGATATTGTGCACCCATGGTTGATCAATTTGTTTCACAGTTTGTACTATGAGATAATGATACTTTTTAACAAGCATGATATACCTTGATGTACCAGAATTACAAACCTAAGATTGGAATTTTGGAATTCGACTCCATCATTAGCTTTTGTAATTCATTTAAACGGAGGTACATTTTTTAAGCCGGGATTTCGTGATTTCAAATTCATATATCAAACCTAGAGATATACACATATGGGCATGTTCAAACTTTATAATCATCCACTTTATTCATACACATACACATTTTTGCTTTTGTCATCATATTTAGGATAAACACATTTGGAATTTCATTTGAATTGGACTGTATGATGGTATTTGCTTGTAGTAGCTCAATGATCCATATTTGAATTGAATGGACAATCTAAGTTTCGAGTTGGAGACATTGATTTTCAAAACTTGCACATTTTTTTGCGTGCAAAAAAAAAATTTGTCGGCCATGATATCATAGTCGGCTGTACGAGAGCAGAATACTTATAATTTTAGGCGCCAAAAGCTTTCAAACTTCCCGCTCACATCGAAATATCACGCGCCCGAAAGTTTAGCCCTGCGATATTCCTGTTTTACCCCTGCCACATGAACGGAAAAGGGTTGCTTTGGTAACTCCATTGTTTTCCCCTCTTTGGCCCCAACATTCTTCCCCAGAGCCCCTCCCCTTCCCCTCCCCGACCCCCCAACCACGGCAAGCCGCCGAATCTAGTCCTCCGTCGCAGCGGTGGACCTCACACCCCGCCGGATCTACCTTCCGCACCTTGGAACCCCCAACTGCCAACTCACCACTTCACCGGAGCCGCTTCAGCGACTGGCTTGTCCACCGCTCCAGATCTCCTTGACCGCCATCATGGTCCACCACACCGGATCTGCTTAACCGGCGCCCTCGTCCACCACAGCGTAGGCCCTTCACTGACTCCCTCGTCCGCCCCTTCGCTGGCCCTTCATACAAGCCCTTGTCCGCCGCAATAGATCCGCCTCACCGAAAGCACTGTACAACGCGCCCGCCGAAGCCTTCGTCCACTGCACCGTACCCGCTCCACGGACGCCATATTCAACTCCACCGGCCCTGCTTTACCGATGCCGCAGCCTCATCAGGTTATTTCGATTTGTACTCCTTCGGTTTTTCTCTTTATCGTGCAACTGTTCACTTACCACAGATGAGCTTTGTTGTATGTCGACAGGCGCCGTAACCGTAGCACCGAAGACACTTCAGCGACGGTGAGAGTCGACGCAAACTCAACCGCAACACGAGCACCATCGACGATCCTTAGCTATCAAGTATGACAACGATACCCATACACCGCCAAGAATCAGGTACTATTATCCAATGGCCGGCGCCTACGTTCACTTTCCTAGCATAAGCACCGCACCTTTGAATTTCTTCAGGGCATCATTCAGTTTTTCATGAGACGCGTTATTCTGCTTGCACCTGTAGGGCCATACTTCTGGCAGTGAACATGTTACATGTGCTAAATTACATACCAGTGCACATATAGTTAATATGCTTTAGTTTTGTTCTGATGCCACCCGTTGGTTCCATCAGACTACTTAATGTTCTCTATGCTTAATTACACATCAGCAAACTAGCATGTGGTTCCGCTGCTTTTTGTTCGTTTTACCCTACATTTTCTGATGCTAACTATTACATCACTGCTCTGAGCCTCTGTTCATTACTTGTTTGTGTGTTCTTGATCTTCCCAAGTTGCATGACTAATTTGATGCTTCTATTAATTATGGAGCTGCCAACCCCATCAAGCAAAATATTTGTTCTTTTGGGGCTGGCACCTCGAACAAGCATAAAAATAGAGGGAAGCAGATATATTGTCGTGTATGCACACACCCTTCTTTCATTAGTTTAGATGAACCATTGATGATCAATTCGGACCAGTGCATGCGATTAAAACTAATTTTACCTAAATAGATGGTGCAGAATAAACTACAACAACTAGATTTGCAACAACGGGATGCTACGGATATCTTCAAAGAACATTGCAACAGCAGCTAGGCTTCACAGCAACATATGGTAAGCCAGTGTGTTTTAGTACATGTGAAATGTAATGCGAGTGGGCTGCTTTCTTGGCTTGTGCCCTCAATGTGTAATTCTACCGAATTACAAATAGTTCAGTTGTCTGCTTTGCTGTATTGCTTGATTCGAATGCTTATTTGTTGTTATGCTATACCTGAGTTGGCCAATATGTCAGCAATGCATGTTGTACCGTCGTAAAGAAATGCATGCCTATTTCATTTGAGTCCTTAACTTTTCCTCTCAACTTCATCACAAGACTGTCTTCGTAGTTTATATGAGGCCACACTATTAAGTGCTTTCTCAGATTATTTCAACTGCTTAGATGCCTTGGCAACTTAAATATAGCGGTTGTACACTCCCTTTCAACTAGGGATGTCAACTGGGTCCCATTTAATCCCGATTAAAATCCACTAGTGGTATGATAGTTCAAAAGAGTTTTTGTTTTTTGAGGAAAATGAACTAGAGAGGTAGAAAAAACTAACTAGATGGGACTGGCGGATGTTGTTTATTTGCCACTTACATCCCTAGTTTCATCTTAGCATTTTAATTTCTTTTCGGCTGATGCTGCTTCGAACCATTTAAATATAGTTTGCCATGCTCGGCAATAATTCGTCCGTCGTTTACCATGTAAGCTTACTGCCTGGATCATACGATAACTATCTCTTACTTATGTCCAGCGGAAACCTTTCAGGATGCCGTTCACACTAGGACACAATGTACAACCCCAGAATCTATTTGTGGAAGCAGTGCGCCATCCATGTTACCAGATGGTAGCAGTTCAGAGGCAACACCGCCGGAGAGCAGTCTAGGCACAGATATTATAGTGCTTGAGGCTCTACTAGAGGCAGAAAGAGATGGTGTGGCTGCCATGAATGAGGTAATCTTTATCTTGAGGCTAGAAATTACGGAATTAGCGGCACGCGTTATGCAAGCAACCCAAGAATTGGAGGAAGTAAGAATGTTGCATTTGAAGACGGAGGAGGTCCTGTTGTTTCTGCTATCTGAAGCCCAAGGTAATCCCAGTTCTTCTTTAGATACCAGCTGAAATTGTCATTAGATTATTGTACTTGCATGTTGTGTCATGTCTCTGAATGGATTATGTTGCAAGACCCCCTATGTTGTCCATGTGTTGTAATGATCCGAATTTTTTAGGCGAGGTAATCCTCAGTACTTGTATGATTGACATAAGGTGAACTGTTTTTCGTGTGAGCATATTATATTGGATGAAATAACTGTTTGACTCAGAGTGTATCCAACCTACTGAATTCGAAGATCACGACATTTCTAAATCATAATCATATATAAAGGTGGAATAAATCTTTGTTGTGGTTTTGAAGAAATAAATAACAAAACATATAATTATCTATGGATATTCGTAATCAAATACAAATTGGATTTGAATTTAGTTTTCCAGGTCCCAGGGCAAACGTGAATTCTAATTCTCCCAAGTTTTGAACGAAGCGGCTAAACACCCACTATAATTTGTGGGCTGCCCGAAGCAAGTGTTTGCGAGATGGAAATTACTGTCTACCCCTGACACTTGACATCCTTATCGACCGGATTTACACTACTGTCGATAGGGGTAGACTAGTAACTTCAAGACGTGACATGATGGCCTCTGAGCCCATTCAGACACGGTGGGCGCCAAACGTGGGCGGCAAAACACATTTGATTCAAGCTCGTCCGAAAGACATTTGTCTCTTCCTCCATTTCCCCATTCATACACAGTGGGCGGCAAAACAAACTCTCCTCGTCCGAAATCGATGTAGGCTAATATTTTAAATAGGGGCAGATGTGTAACTTCCATCAGACGTGATACAACCGCCCTACGTGTCAGCCCCGTTCATACACCATGGGCGCCAACCGTGGGCGGCAAAACACCCTCTCCTCGCCCGAAATAGTTACCGGCAAATATTTGGGAGATGCTAGATTACCGTCCTATCCCCAACCGACGCGATGTCCGAAATTTTAAACGGGGGATAAGTTCGTAACTTTCCCCCATTTCAGAGAAGTGCATCCCAAAGTTTGAGATCCCCCCTCCCCTCCATTTCCCCATTCATACACCATCGGCGGCACGACAACCTCCGCACTGCGGCCAGCCTCCTTCGTCCGCCAACCCATCCTCCACCTTGCCGGAGCCGCTACCCCTACCCCGTCGTCCACTGCAAGAGATGCACGTCTCTCATCCACGGCGCTGGACCAGGATCCTTTCATCGCCTCCTCTCGCTTCATCGGCGCCGTCGTCCACCTTGCCGTTGCTGCTCCTACGACCGCCTCATCCACGACAACAGGATATATCCCCCGACCCGGCCGTCAGCCGTCTAAATTCTTCTTCCCTGCCGCCGACAGCCATCGCACCCGCAGCACCCTCAACGTATCAGCATAGGCCTACACGGCGTCGCAAGAGAGCTGGTACTCTTCCATATGTGCTTAAGTTATTGATCTCACCCGGGAAATAGATCATAATTTGTTTACTGTACTTTTCTTGTCCGTACCAAATCGTAGTGGCTAGTTGAAAGCAAACATTGGTTGCGAAGTAGCTTTGTCCGGTTTGCACCTTCAGATCCGCCATGGCACGGGCACTATACTCGTAAAGCTTATGGTTTCCCCCCTTTATATTCACTACCATCATCGTAGATGCTTCGTGTCGTGCTAGCACTGCTCCTCAAGACCTCAACCCAAAGCTTACGTGTTGAAATACGAATCTGATATGATGCTCATATCACTAAGACAGAGAACGTTTAATAGGTCACCTAATGTTCCTATATTCGTTTTGAAAAGCATGTGCGCCACCCACTGGTCCAGCTAGTTCCACTTTCCTGATTTTTCTCTTGATGCTTAGGGTTTTCCCCTTTTATCTACTCTACTATGATCTGCGTAGGTGCTTTCTGTCGTACTAGCATTACTCCACCCTTCAAGCTAAACAACACAACACTCAGAATTTGAAAGCTTAGTTGTTCAAATATGATTGTGATATGATACTGATATTAGTTAACCGACACATTTAGTTGGTTAGCTAAAGGTCCCACTTGAGTTTCCAAATGCATGTCGCGACATATAGAGAGACAACATAATTGCATTTCTTTGTCACTTGTTGACCGTACTTTCTTGTCCATACCAAATCTTAGTTGTTATTTAAAAGCAAACATCGGTTGCTAACTACCCTTTGCGCGGTTTGCAGCTTCAGATCTGCCATCCCACTGCCACGGTCAACACTGTACTCAACATGCTTATGTTTTCCCCATTTTATGATGACCACAATCAGCCTACGTGGTTCGTGTCGTAATAGCACTGCTCCACCCATCGAGCTAAACAAGCTTAGTTGTACAAATTCATATCTGATATTATTGCTGATATTAGTAAAACTGAGAGATGTTTAATTGGTTAGCTAAATGTTCCTACTTTAGTTTCGAATTGCATGTGAGCCACATATGGAGAGACCGGAAAGAATAGTATTTCTCTGTGCGCTCTGGTCCATCATGGGTGGCCAACCGACATTTTATTGAAAGACTTATAATATCTTCAATCTGCTTGATCTTCTGCTCTTCTTTAAGATGATACTCTTCTCTTGCGGTCGACTGGTCAGGTCGAGTTGTTCTCCCTTAGTATATTTTGAAGCTGTCAGGTCAGGTCGACTTGTTCTTCTTTACTATATGTTGAAGCTATCATCTGCGAAGTGTCATCACTTCTGGAGCTCTCATATTTTGAGTAGTAGGCCACAGGTCAGGTCGACTTGTTCTTCTTTACTATATGTTAAAGCTATCATCTACGAAGTTTCATCACTTCTGGAGCTCTCATATTTTGAGTAGTAGGCCACATTATATTAATGCACACAACAAATTACAGCATGCATGGCATCTTTTAAAAGAATTGCAGAGATATCACAAAGGGGTTTACAGGGAGGCAGTATTGGATTAGAATCACTTCTGCATTACAAAGAAAATCTCACTTGTTTTTATGTTTTCATGCATGTCAGATATTGAACATTATCAAAATGAATATGAGAATGGGCGCACGAGAGGAATATTGCGGAATGATCCACTGGCTAACAAACTTGGCATGGTGGAGGATGGCCTATCTTATTCACCCATCAAGGTGCTTGCTCTAACTTTGCAAAGTTGTATTGGTCGCACATATTTTGCATCTGACCTCTTGTGTTACTTCTACTTTGTTACACCATCTGCTTAGTTTAAGCATCATATATGAGTATATGCCATACCTATCCATTTTCTGTACCTATTCCATGTGTCGTCACACTATGTTTTTCCAGTCAAATGTTGTTCTTTCGTAATAGATGTCCAAAAGGAAGAGGGTGAGTGCAGATCCTCAAGGAGTACAAACTAGGTATTTGGAAAAGGTAGTGATACCTGTTAAATCAGATAGATCAGCACAGAAAACACAGGCCCAACTGTACCACACTTTACCCCTACTCCAGTGGCCAAACCCCTATTAGAACTGCTGGGAGCCCAGCGTCAGGTACTGTCTATGATATCAATTCAAAATTTGAACTCCTAAATTTCTGTTTGTGCCTTACCTTCTCTCTTGTATGAAAACTAATTTCAGATGAATCTCCTTACTCAAAGGATCATACGATCTCAAAACAATAATGGGCTCTGCATTGCTCTTGTCAGTACCTCTCTCCCTTTTGCCTTGTAACGTGGTACTTAATTAATTGCTATTTGATTACGTATCATCAGTCTGCACCTCAGCTTCATTATCGTCTGTTTCTTCCAATATTATTTGATCTATATTTACTCTTTGCAAAATGTAGAATAATGGCAACGCTTATAAAGAGTTTTCTTTGGGGAATTTATTGAATTATCCTTCCATCAACATGGAGAAGGGCTTTGTCCAGCCCGTGTTCACATGTAATGTA
Organism: Aegilops umbellulata; assembly: GCA_032464435.1. NCBI lineage: Eukaryota > Viridiplantae > Streptophyta > Magnoliopsida > Poales > Poaceae > Aegilops > Aegilops umbellulata. The sequence goes on along the minus strand of CP136054.1, from coordinate 92,974,130 downwards.
AGTTCATCCTTCTCAGGCCTTCAAACTTTGTTCTAGTATAGATTTGGATAGGCATCATTTCCTCCACTGCTGTTTGCTTTGCTGTTTACATCTGATTGGATGTTTGCAACAACTACCAGTTTCAAATTGTAGTTGTAAAAACATGTTCCTTATGCAGAACAGATCCATTTATTTGCTTATATAATTGTGAAACATGTTACGTGTCTCCTTGTTTCTCTATCAGACTCATATCTCTTACACCAGGCAGAACTTTAGGGAAGATAGTGAGCCAAACCATCTTGAGGACAGCAAGATGACCCCAATGTCGTGTCTTGATGAAGACAGTGAGTTGAAGCTACTCACCAGCAGGTGTGAGACAACCTCTGTGCAGTCGCTGCCTCAATCAGTTCGACTTCTTCGGTCTCAACTTAAAGCGGAAAGGCTTGCTTCAGCTCAGCTCCGACTTGAAGTCAAAGATGCAATGAAGATGTCAGAGGATTGCCATGCGCACCATCATGCCTTAAATCTAGTGTTGATGCATCTATCGTTGACACAACTGAGGTCTACTCAGCTTCTTCAGCTGTTTGGGGGGCCGACCTGGCCAGGCCTAGTGCCTTCTGAAGTGCTCTCAGTTTTGTATATTCTTTTGTCGGCGCGTTTATTTGCACTGGTGGCGAACTTTGACGCCCAGTGGATGTAATATGTGTGATAGCCGTGATAGCCTAGCGTAAGTTGCTTGCTTATTTATTTCCTAGTTGTCTTGTTTATTTGTTTGCTTGTAGTCATTGCAGTTCTTTTTCCGCGGTTTGCTAGTGGCTGCAATAACCTATTTTTTAAAACTAGGCCACAATAACCATGGGCTAATATTTACTATAGTGACACTGGGCCTCATACGGGCCATAGAAACAGTGGGCCTTCTACGAGCCGTAGAAACAATGGGCCTTCTACGGGCCGTAGAAACAATGGGCCTTCTACGGGCCATAGAAACAATGGGCCTTCTACGGGCCGTATCATCAATGGGACTTATACGGGCAGTATGATCGATTGGCCAAACATGGGCCAATAACAAGCCGCATTATGGGCGTAAACGGGCTAGAGTTGGAATCGTCCGTTCATGGGCCGACCATAACGGGCCATCATTAATAGGTCGTACTTGATGACGCTAAAAACGGCCCAACGTATTAATGGACCAAAAACGGGCCGACTGTAACCACGGGCTGAATTTGGCCCACAAGCAGAAAATGACAGTAACGGGTCGTAAGTAAACGAATGCTAGAAATGAGCCCAAGAATAAATGGGCTCTGAGAAGGCCGAAAGATAACATGGGCTGGAAACGGCCCAACGGAATAACGGGTCGTTAATGGGTATAAAGTGATACACTGTTCATTACGGGCCAGTTTCACCACGGGCCGTTAATGGATGTAAAGTGATACACTGTTCATTACGGGCCAGTTTCACCACGGGCCATTAATAGGCCAAGAGTTACATAGGGCCTCATATGGGCCAAAAGACGTCATGGGCCATACATGGGCCAGAAGTGAAAACGGGCTGGAATCATATTGGGTGGCCCAGATGATGCTACTGGGCCTAATTCAGATAGGGCGTAACGGGCCTTGGGTTAGCGGGTTGTAAATGGGCTATATGCGAACAGGCCATTAACAGGCTTTACATGGGCCGACCCGCCACCTTTTCAAGTCAAACAGGCGACCTTTTCACAGGAATGGGCCTCTGTTGGGCCGTGCCACGTGTCGACGTATCATAGGCGCCTTCTGTCCAATGAGTGGATGACATCTGTCCCAACGATGAGCCGACACGTGTTTCCTCCAGCCAATGATGATTTTACACGTGGAAAATCCCCATTGGTCGGGGCTGTTAACGGGTTATCGGATCCAAAACCCGACCCGTTAGCTTAACGGCGTTCCGCTACGGTGGATGCCACGTGTCGGTCACCCTTGACGAAAGCACTTCTGTGACGCGCGATTTATCGTCATGGAAGTGGACACTTCCGTGATGATAATTTTGGTAAAGTCATGGAACACTTCTACGACAGCACAGGTATGACTATCTTGATTCTGTCATAAATTTGTCATGGATGTACATGCATGACAAAAATGCGACCTACTGTGACAAACACGTATCATCAAGGAAGTGTATTTTTTTTGTAGTGAAAGCAAGGATCTAAGTTTTGTCATCTTTGGTTCGAGATCCATAAGATGCCCTCATGATTGATTCATAAGGTGGCTTAATTCTAGTTCTAGGAAAGTGCTCCATGCCCTTCCTCAAAGTAAATTGGAATTTAATATTGCCTTCTTTCATATCAATCACGACATCGATAGTGCCTAAAAATGGTCTACCAAGAATAATTGGACAAGATGGATTGCAATCAATATCAAGAACAATAAAATCTATGGGCACATAATTCCTATTTGCAAGAATAAGAACATCATTAATTCTTCCCATAGGATTTTTAATAGTAGAATCCACCAAGTGCAAATTCAAAGAACATTCTTCAAGATTAGTAAGACCAAGACAATCACATAAAGATTTCGAAATTGTAGAAACACTAGCACCCAAGTCACACAAAGCAAAACACTCATAATTTTTAATCTTGACTTTGATAGTAGGTTCCCATTCATCATGCAATTTTCTAGGAATTGAAACTTCTAATTCCAATTTTTCTTCAAGAGCTTTCATCATAGCATCAACAATATGTTTAGCAAAAGCTTTATTTTGTTCATAAGCATGGGGTGAATTTATCATGGATTGCAACAAAAAAATACAATCAATGAAAGAGCAACTATCATAATTAAAGTCTTTGTAATCCAAAAGAGTGGGCACATCACTAGCTAAAGTTTTGACCTCTCCAAACCCACTTTCATCATTTTTCTTAACAAGATTTTCACCCTCCGAAATATTGGGATGCCTTCTACCTAAAGTAACTCTTCTCCAGCCCATTTTTCATCATTCTTAACTTTATTAAACAAGGAATCAATAGAAGAAACACCAATCATTTTAAGATCGTCTTCATCTTTGCAATAATAATCACTAGAAAAAGCTTTCTCTAAAAATTCTCTTTTAGCTCTAAGAATAGCAGTTCTTTTCTTACTTTCATCCATAGAAACATAAAGAGATTTAATTGATTCATCCACTTTAGGAACAAAAAAATTCATCTTGAGATTTTCCACATCATGAGCAATTCTATCAACACTTCTAGACAAATCATCAATCTTATTCAACTTTTCTTCTATGGAAGTGTTGAAAACTTTTTGTGTGTTGACAAATTCTTTAATATTTTCTCAAGATCAGAGGTGTTCTTATTATTATTATAAGATTGATTTCCATAGGAATTACCATAATTATTAGAGGAATTACTAGGAAAATGCCTAGGAATAAAATTACCTCTATGAGCATTGTTGTTGAAATTAATTCTAGAGATAAAATTCACATCAATGGCATCCCTATTTTGCTCAATCAAAGTAGACAAAGGCATATCATTAAAATCAATGGGAGCACTTTTACTCGTAAACAATTTCATAAGAGCATCAACTTTATCACTCAAAGAAGAAATTTCTTCAACCGAATTAACCTTTTTACTAGTAGGAGCTCTTTCGGTATGCCATTGTGCATAATTTGACATGATATTATCAAGCAATTTGGTGGCTTCACCCAAAGTAATTTCCATAAAAGTTCCACCTGCGGCCAAATCTAAAAGATTACGAGAAACAAAATTCAACCCCGCATAAAAATTTTGTATGATCATCCAAAGATTTAACCCATGAGTTGGGCAATTCCTTAGCATCATTTTCATCCTTTCCCAAGATTGTGCACCATGATCATGTTCAAGTTGCATGAAATTCATGATCTGGGTTCTAAGGGAAATAATTTTCACGGGAGGAAAATACTTAGTGATAAAAGCATCTTTGCACTTATTCCAAGAACCGATACTATTGCGAGGCAAAGAAGAGAACCAAATTTTTGCAGAATCATGCAAAGAGAATGGAAATAATTTCATCTTGACACATCATTGTCCACATCTTTTTTCTTTTGCATATCGCATAATTCCAAAGGTATTAAGATGGGATGCGACCTCATTGGGAGTATCAGAAAATTGATCTTCCATAACTAGATTCAGCAAAGCAGTATTAATATCACAAGTCTCTGCACTAGTGGCGGGAGGAGCAAGCGGAGTGCCAATAAAATCATTGTTGTTGGTACTTGAGAAATCACATAACTTGGTTTGGCGTTGAGGTCGAGATCGCCGGCATCCCTGACCAGGCATGGGACCGATCTTTCGTCAAAACATTGCTTGCGCCCTTCTTGGAGATTGAGCACCTCCTCCCCTCCACCCGCGACGGCAGCGACATGTCAAGATTCCGGTTCATGGCCTGGACTTCGAACCTGGACGCCAACCCCTGCTCCTTTGACCTGCTACTCCCTGAGCCGGACGCGGTGGACGACAATGCGGTCCCCGACCGCGCCGAGTGCTTTGTTCAGCGCGCGCTGCGGAAGCCGGTCCCGATCTTCGTCTCAGCCTCTCAGGATTTCCACCTCCCTGTACCTCGCTGGCCGGCGCCGGCGCCCCCGGGCGGTGGCTCTAATGACGCGGCTGACGACTACTCCCCACCTCTTCCGCCCAATTGGCCGCAGCGCCATGAGTTTCCAATGTGCCCTCCTCGCACCACCTCGAGCTGTCGTCCGGCGCCGAGTGATGTCTACTACGCAACCTTCTTCTTGTAGATGTTGTTGGGCCTCCAAGTGCAGAGGTTTGTAGGACAGTAGCAAATTTCCCTCAAGTGGATGACCTAAGGTTTATCAATCCGTGGGAGGCGCAGGATGAAGATGGTCTCTCTCAAACAACCCTGCAACAAAATAACAAAGAGTCTCTTCTGTCCCCAACACACCCAATACAATGGTAAATTGTATAGGTGTACTAGCTCGGCGAAGAGATGGTGGTACAAGTGCAATATGGATGGTAGATATAGGTTTTTGTAATCTGAAAATATAAAAACAGCAAGGTAACTAATGATAAAAGTGAGCACATATGGTATTACAATGCGTTGAAACAAGACCTAGGGTTCATACTTTCACTAGTGCAAGTTCTCTCAACAATAATAACACAATTGGATCATATAACTAACCCTCAACATGCAACAAAGAGTCACTCCAAAGTCACTAATAGCGGAGAACAAACAAAGAGATTATTGTTGGGTACGAAACCACCGCAAAGTTATCATTTCTGATTGATCTATTCAAGAGTCCGTAGTAAAATAACACGAAGCTATTCTTTCCGTTCGATCTATCCTAGAGTTCGTAATAGAATAACACCTTAAGACACAAATCAACCAAAACCCTAATGTCACCTAGATACTCCAATGTCAAGTCAAGTATCCGTGGGTATGATTATACGATATGCATCACACAATCTCAGATTCATCTATTCAACCAACACATAGGACCTCAAAGAGTGCCCCAAAGTTTCTACCGGAGAGTCAAGACGAAAACGTGTGCCAACCCCTATGCATAAGTTCAGAAGGTCACTGAACCCGCAAGTTGATCACCAAAACATACATCAAGTAGATCACGTGAATATCCCATTGTCACCACAGATAAGCACATGCAAGACATACATCAAGTGTTCTCAAATCCTTAAAGACTCAATCCAATAAGATAACTTCAAAGGGAAAACTCAATCCATTACAAGAGAGTAGAGGGTGAGAAACATCATAAGATCCAACTATAATAGCAAAGCTCACGATACATCAAGATCGTGCCAAATCAAGAACACGAGAGAGAGAGAGTGAGAGAGATCAAACACATAGCTACTGGTACATACCCTCAGCCCCAAGGGTAAACTACTCCCTCCTCGTCATGGAGAGCACCGGGATGATGAAGATGACCACCGGTGAGGGATTCTTCCTCCGGCAGGGTGCCAGAACAGGGTCCCGATTGGTTTTTGGTGGCTACAGAGGCTTGCTGCGGCGGAACTCCCGATCTAGGTTATGTTCTGGGGGTTTCTGTATTTATAGGAGAGTTGGCGTCGAGAACAAGTTATGGGCCCCACAAGGAGTCCGCGAGGCAGGGGGCGTGCCCCAGGGGGGTGGGTGTGCCCTCCACCCTCGTGGGGCCCATGGGTCTCCCCTCCGGTAACTCTTCATTCCAGTATTTTTTATATTTTCCAGAAAAAATCTCCGTTGATTTTTAGCGCATTCCGAGAACTTTTATTTCTGCACAAAAACAACCACGGTAGTTCTGCTGAAAACAGCGTCAGTCCGGGTTAGTTCTAACCAAATCATACCAAAATCATGTAAAAATATTATAAACATGACATGAATACATAAAAAATTATAGATACGTTGGAGACGTATCAGCATCCCCAAGCTTAATTCCTGCTCATCCTCGAGTAGGTAAATGATAAAAACAGAATTTTTTGATGGGAATGCTACCTAACATATTTATCAATGTAATATTCTTTATTGTGGCAAGAATTTTCAGATCCAAAAGATTCAACACAAAATTTTAGTATTGACATAAAAATAATAATACTTCAAGCATACTAACCAAGCAATTATGTCTTATCAAAATAACATAGCCAAGGAAAGCTTATCCCTACAAAATCATATAGTTTGTCCATGCTTCATTTCCGTCACACAAAATGCCCCCATCATGCACAACCCCAATGATAAGCCAAGCAATTGTTTCATACTTAGCCTTTTCAAACTCTTTCAACTTTCATGCAATATATGAGCGCGAGCCATGGACATAGCACTATGGGTGGAATAGAATATGATGATGGAGGTTGTGTGAGAAGACAAAAAAGGAGAAAGTCTCACATTGACATGGCTAATCAACGGGCTATGGAGATGCCCATCAATTGATGTCAATGCAAGGAGTATGGATTGCCATGCAACGGATGCACTAGAGCTATAATATATGAAAGCTCAACAAAAGAAACTAAGTGGGTGTGCATCCAACTTGCTTGGTCAAGAAGACCTAGGGCATTTTGAGTAAAGCCCATCATTGGAATATACAAGCCAAGTTCTATAATGAAAAATTCCCACTAGTATATGAAAGTGACAACATAGGAGACTCCCTATCATGTAGATCTTGGTAGAGGTTGGCATCGAGAACAAGTCAGGGGGGCCCACAGGGAGTCCACGAGGCAGGGGGCGCGCCCTCCACCCTCATGGGGCCCACGGGACTCCCCTCCGGTAACTCTTCGTTCCAGTATTTTTTATATTTTCCAAACAAAATCTCTGTTGATTTTCAGCGCATTCCGAGAACTTTTATTTCTGCACAAAAACAACACCACGGTAGTTCTGCTGAAAACAGCGTCAGTCCGGGTTAGTTCTAACCAAATCATACCAAAATCATGTAAAAATATTATAAACATGGCATGAATACATAAAAAATTATAGATACGTTGGAGATGTATCACGGAGCTCTGGCCACCATCGTCGCCAGCACGGGGCGTGTCCTCCGTTCCGTGGCTGGCAGGGCATTCTTGGGCCCTGATGTCACTTGAAGCTACGTCGGTATTTCCCTAAAGAGGAAGGGATGATGCAGCACAACGGCGGTAGGTATTTTCCTCAGATATGAAACCAAGGTTATCGAACCAGTAGGAGAACCAAGCAACACAACGTAAACAACCCCTGCACACAAATAAAAACCACTCGCAACCCAATGTGTTAAAGGGGTTATCAATCCCTTTCGGGTAACGGCGCCAGAAACGGTGCGTGGACGGGAGAAAGTTGTAATAGATTAAATAAATAGATCGCAAATAAATAAAAGTGCAGTAAGATAATTTTGTATTTTTGGTTTAATAGATCTGAAAATAAAAGCAAGGAAAAAGTAGATCGCAAAGGCAAATATATGAGAAAGAAGACCCGGGGGCCGTAGGTTTCACTAGTGGCTTCTCTTGAGAAAGATAGCAAACGGTGGGTAAACAAATTACTGTTGGGCAATTGATAGAACCTCAAATAATTATGATGATATCCAGGCAATGATCATTACATAGGCATCACGTCCAAGATTAGTAGACCGACTCCTGCCTGCATCTACTACTATTACTCCACACATTGACCGCTATCCAGCATGCATCTAGTGTATTTAGTTCATGGAAAAATGGATTAATGCAATAAGAACGATGACATGATGTAGACAAGATCCGTTTATCTATATGGTTGTAGATATAGATCTCGTCTTTTTTATCCTTAGTAGCAACGATACATACGAGTCGGTTCCCTTTCTGTCACTGGGATCGAGCACCGTAAGATCGAACCCACTATCGGCCACCTCTTACCATTGCAAGATAAATAGATCAAGTCGGCCAAACAAAACCCAAATATTGGAGAAGAAATATGAGGCTATAAGAGATCATGCATATAAGAGATCAAAGAAACTCAAATAACTTTCATGGATATAAAAAGATATGACTGATCATAAACTCAAAGTTCATCAGATCCCAACAAACGCACCGCAAAAAGAGTTACATCATATGGATCTCCAAGAGACCATTGTATTGAGAATTTAGCGAGAGAGAGAAAGCCATCTAGCTACTAACTACGGACCCGAAGGTCTACAAAGAACTACTCACGCATCATCGGAGAGGCACCAATGGAGGTGGTGAACCCCATCCGAGATGGTGTCTAGATTGGATTTGGTGGTTCTGGACTCTGCGGCGGCTAGATGAATATTTCATCGCTTGTTATAAGGTTTCTAGAATATTGGGGTATTTATAGAGCAAAGAGGCAGTCCAGGGGCCACCCGAGGTGGGCACAACCCACCAGGGCGCGCCTGGGACTCCTGGGGCGCCCTGGTGGGTTGTCCCCTCCTCGGGGCTGCCCCCAGGTGCAACCAGGGCCCAACTTCTTCCTTCTGGTCCATAAAAAATCTCCGTAAAGTTTCATGGCATTTGGACTCCGTTTGATAAGGATTTTCTGCGATGTAAAAAACATGGAAAAAACAGCAACTGGCACTTGGCACATGTCAATAGGTTAGTACCAAAAAATGGTATAAAATGACTATAAAATCATTATTAAACATCCAAGATTGCTAATAAAACAGCATGGAACAATCAAAAAATTTATATACGTTGGAGACATATCAGGCCCCACCCGTCATTGCCCCCCGCGCCTGCTCGCGGCCCCACGCTCGCTCAATAGCTCTGCCACGCCCGTGCCCACTGCTCCCACCGTGGGCCTCCCTTCCACGCTGTTGAAGCGCCCGCCACAGCTTACCAGCCCGGTGCTGCAGTCCCCTTCCGGCCCAGGCCAGCGGGAACTCGACACCTGTCGTCTGTCTACGGTCGTGGAGATTCTACGCCCACCCTTGTGTCTGGCTCTGGCCTCGGATAACCTGTGCGCCCCGGTCTCCCTAGACAAAGCTTCACTTGCGAGAGACAGGATGAGGTCTCCTCCTACTGGCTGCACAAATTCCAGTCTGTCACCCTGCTGCCCGCCCCCTGTCCAACCAATGGCAAGCCCGAGGGCTACGCCGGCACATACGACAAGCCCGTCACCTGTCGTGGCCGATGCCACCAGGCCATAGGGCTAGATAGAGGTGGAGCCCACCAGCCCGCTGCGCGCCCATGACATCCTTGAGCCAATCGGCGCGAGCGCCCAAGATTCTCCCACCAATCGCTGCCAGGCCCTAATCATTGCCCCATGCAGCGCGGTGATAACCCACAAGTATAGGGGATCGCAACAGTTTTAGAGGGTAAAGTATTTAACCCAAATTTATAGATTCGACACAAGGGGAGCCAAAGAATATTTGAAGGTATTAGCAGCTAAGTTGTCAATTCAACCACACCTGGAGATTAATTATCTGCAGCAAAGTGATCAGTAGCAAAGTAGTTTGATAGTTTTGATAGTAGTGACAGCAGCAACAGTAACAGTAACAGTGATAGCAGTAATTTTGTAGCAAGTGTAACAGTGATGATAGCAGTAGTAACGTAGTAGAAACAATATAAGATAAATTTGTAGGCATTGGATCGGTGACTTGTTGGATGATATTCATCATGTGACAGTTATAACCTAGGGTGATACGGCACTAGCTCTAGTTCGTCGATATAATGTAGGCATGTATTCCGTCAATAGTCATACGTGCTTTATTAAAAGAACTTGCATGACACCTTTTGTCCTACCCTCCCGTGGCAACGGGGTCCATATTGGAAACTAAGGGATATTAAGTCCTCCTTTTAATAGAGAACCGGAACAAAGCATTAACACATAGTGAATACATGAACTCCTCAAACTACGGTCATCATCGAGAGTGGGCCCGGTTGTTATCACTCCGGGGTTGTCGGATCATAACCATAGTAGGTGACTATAACTTGCAACATCAGATCTAAAACATGGATATAATGGTGAATTCATAAACGGTTCAGATTTGAAATCATGGCACCCAGGCACAATGTGACAAGCATTAAGCATAGCAAAGTCATAGCAACATCAATCTAAGAACATAGTGGATATTAGAGATCAAGCCCTAACAAAACTAACTCGATTACATGATGAATCTCATCCAACTCCTAACCGACTAGCGAGCCTATGAAGGAATTACTCACTCTCGGTGCGGAGCATCATGGAATTTGCAATGGAGAAGGGTTGGTGATGACGAAGAATGAAGATCCCCCTCTCTGGAGCCCCAAACGGACTCCAGATCTGCCCTCCCGAGGAAGAACAGGGTTTGGTGGCGGCTCCGTCTCGTGGATCGCGATAATTCTTTCACACTGATTTTTTTCTGGAAATATGTGATTTTATAGTATCAGGGGGGGTCGTCTGCGGGGCCACTGTCGGTTCAATATCCGGCGTATCTCGTAGTAGGGGTCCTAAGCAAGGCATCTTGGAGCGATGGTAACATGGACATGGGGTTTTACCCAGCTTCGGGCTCTCTTGATGAGATAATACCCTACATGTTGCTTTTGATTGTATTCATATAGGTGTAGTACAGAGTACATGTGTCTACCACGAGATTGTACTAATGAATGAGATTGTCTATTGACTAGCCTGGCCCCGGCTTATATAAGACACCGGAGGCCTAGGGTTTAGGAGAGTCCTTGTCTTTGGCGCCAAGTCTTGTGGAGTCTTCCTTGTATGCGGCAGGGGTTGTCCAAACTGGCCCATGAGTATACGACCATGGGGGTCCTCGGCCCAATCCTACTGATCGGGAGACGACGTGGTGAGTACCCCCTAGTCCAGGACACCATCAGTAGCCCCCTGAACCGGTCTTCAAGTTGGGGACGCTCCTTGATTCTTCCGAACTGTTCTTCACCTTTGGTCGTTGGTCTTGAAAACTGGTTCAACAAATCTTCTCGTCTTTGATCTTGAGGATCGCCGAGGTGACTCCGAAGAGTTTACACGTCGGGTATCCGAGGAGCCCCTTTAAGTTTCCGGCCTTTATCAATGCCTTGTTATTTTTATGCCATACCCCAGGTTTGAAGTTGTTCCTGAGCGGCAACGTCCTCTTGCGTTTGAGCTCCAACGCCGGACTGCATTAGAGGTATGTTTAGCAGCCAAGCACCAACGCCGGACCGCTTCCGATCTCCAACGTCGGAATGTATCCGAGCTCCAACGCCGGACTATGTCTAAGCTCCAACGCTGGACTGTATCCGAGCTCCAACGCCGGACTATGTCCAAGCTCCAACGCCGGACTATATTCGAGGTGTCATAGATCACCTTGGTTCAAAAAAGTTGAAGGAGTTTAGCCGAGCTTAATGTCGGAAATGCCCTGTACGGAGCCAGCCACTAGCGTCCGAGCTTTATGCCGGACTGCTTCCGGGGTGTCTATTGTAGTCGAGCACCAACGCGGGACTGTATCCGAGGTGGTGCACCACCTCGACCATGGGCTGATTTTTATGAATTTAATTCTGAATTATGCAATGTAATCTCCGCCGAGATGTATAGCCAGTAGCCCTCAAAGTGCGTGTTGGCCTAATATCCGGGATGCACCTGAAGGAAAAAAACAAACCACTGACCCTAGTAGCCCCTGAGACTCAGGTCGATTCATAAAATCAGCCTGAGGATCAATTCCCAACTCGGCAGCATACTTAGTAATAGAAACGCGGTGTGCAAAGTCCTCGAGACTCAGGTTGGGTGCGGCCGACCAACCTAAGGATAATAATCTCCTCAAAAACTATATTGCGCTTTAAATTTTCTGCATTGGATGGCCAATGCAGTAGCCCCCAAGACACTGGTCAGGCGGCAACACCAGATCAGGGGATCGATGTGCCCTTTTAATATTTGTAAATAATAAGCCTGAAGCCTAGTAGCCCCCGAGCCTTAATGCGGGCACGGGAGGCCGAATTAAGGATCGATATCCATAGTAAAGTCACAAATTATGTGTAATGACTCTATGTATCCAAGTACTTTACATCATTAATGCTCGGATCCGCATTGTACAAAACTTTGTTGACCGACCATCGGCTTCAACCTCCTCGGCCAGCAGCCGGGGAGTGTTTTTCCTACTTTATAAAGCCTTTATGAGGGCAAAGATTTACGGCAAACATGGCAATCCGGCCATACGGTTTTATAAACGAAGGTACGCAGAGAGACATATTATATTATTGTTTAACATAAGAAACATCATCCAAAGAAAATAGTCCCGTTATCGGTTCCTTTCTTTGGGTTGTCATGCTAAGCATGATCATGAAACGTCAGCTCCGATCAACATGGGAGGAAAATACTGAGGATTTTGTTTGGGGAAAGCTTCCAAACTCTGTGGTCTAAATGAACCCAAATTTTCACTTCCGTTGCGACCGTTTATAATCTGAAAGTGACCCATCGTCGGCTTCTACCCCCTTGTAGATGCTACGCAGGGTGTTTCTAAAATAACAAAACAACCCTTAGCCAACATCTCGGTGCCCGAAGGCGGTTGTGTTGGTGGAAACGAGGCAATCAGATATGTGGGCTTTATAACTTTCACTTACTCATAGGAGCTTAAAGTTGGGAGGCCAGCAAGTAGCCCCCCGGTTAGTGTTCGGCGACAGCCGAGGTCAAGCCGTAAACACTTCGGCCAATGTTATGAACGGCCCGTGATTTAATATAGTCGTCGGACCGCTGACCAGTTTACGCTTATTGTGACAGTCAGTTTTCGGCTTTCTCCGCTGTGGTGCTTAACCATGCGAGCTGGAAGCACAATCGCAGTGGTTCTCCCTTTGCACACCTAGCCGAACAAAGCGTAACATAGGAGGCAAGCACAGGAGCCGGGCAACCCAACTATTGACCAAAGACACAATTCGAAACTGATGCATATATAGCAATATCGGAGATTTTTTGCCGAATCTCTAAAGGTGTTCGGCGTTGCACTGCGAGACTTATGCGGAAAACACACAAATAGTTGAAAAGGTGCCGTAGGATTGGAAAACCAAAAAATGTCAGGAAAAACTCGACGTCCAAACTAGATCAATTGTTCGGTGCCAATCAGAAAATTGGTCTTAGAAAAAATTGTGCTTCTGTCGTGCTTTAACATGACACATCCTATCTTAAGACTTCAAGCGGGTCAGCCTACGGCTTCAACCTCCTACCCGAAGGCGGAGTACTTCTCGTTAGGCCAGTTTAGCAAACTTTAGCGGCTTTGAGAGAGAAATTAGGCTCCCCGGCTATTGACCACACACTCGCGTCGAAAAAAGGAGTGATAGAAAAAAGACTTTGCAACGACTAAGAAGAAGAACACTTATTATAAAACAGCTCACATAAATTTAAGAACCCCCGAGTGACTTGGGTAAAAGAATTTTATGTATAATGATTGTATGTACCGAAGTACTTATATCTTATATGTGTTCACCCGAACTTTAAACGCGTCTTAACCGACCGTCGGCTTCTCCCTCTTCGGCCAAGGGCCAAAAAGTGTTATGTACTCCACCTGTCGAGAATATCAACGGTGTTTCCGATAACCAGGCAATCAGGCCATAAGGCTGTAACAGACAAAGAGCGCTCAGGGAACTTATGCTATATTACTGACAAAGTGTAAGAAGCATCTTCGAAGAAAATAGTACCTCCACCGATACCTTTCTTCGGTTGCTCATTGTTACTTATGAGACTTGTGCAATATATTTTTTTTACTCATGAGTTCCGTTGTGTGCCGATCATCGTTGAAAACAATAAGAGCGCTAGCTTTCGGCTTCACCCAGTCCGAGGTCCGAGCTCGGATGACCCGATCGTGACAATCACAGAGGTGCTCCCTTTACTCCCTAGCCGAACAATCGGGAACGTAGGGGTAAACACAGGAGCAAGGCAACCCAGCTTGCAAATCGCTTAAGTCAACATGGTGCATATTGTGGCGTAATACACGAACAAGGAACGAAGCCGTACAAGTATAATCATTTGCAAGAGGAAAGGCTTCAGAAAGGAAGCCCCCAATTAAACAGGGCATTTGAATTTGTGTGCCACAAGAAAAGTTTTGACCAGGAAGTTTTTCACAAACAACTTTTGCCAAAAAGGTATAATACTTGGTCGAATCGAAAAAAAATTAAAACTGGTAGTTTTTGAGCATGAAAGCAACTTAGCTGGTTAATGTGTTCGGCATCGATGACGCGGTCCGAGCTTCGTGCGGGACAAGGTCTCAGCCCCCAAGCCCGATGTGGCCGAGCGAAGAGCTCGGCACTCTGAAGAGGTGAAGCCCCCAGTCTAGACGAGGTGGTGGAGCAGGTCGCCGGGTGACACCGGAGTCTACGGCTGAGTAGGTTGATGAAGCGACAATGCGAGGCTGCCAACACAGGGCAGCGCTCCAAGGCGACGACACAATCCGGTCGATGGAGGTGGGCGACGAGGACACCATGCCGAGGGGATAGTGCGGCCCGATCTAGGTCAATTGCAGAGTTGCCGCGAAGATGCTGGCACAAGGACGCGCGCTGAGGCGACGCCACGACTTGATCGATGCCGGCAGGACGACGCCAACGGCCAACAGAGTTGACCGTGTGACACAGTCGAAGTTGATTGCCAACACACGTAAAATAGTGCAGTTCAAAAATATAATAAGAAGAAGAATAAATCCTCCACTTATAATTTATTTAAGTGAAGTAAATAACTAGAGAAATATAGCCTGAGAGCTGAGGTCTGTTTGCGGATGCAATGTTCGTAAGATTGCGAACGAAGACGCACGGACGAAAACGCCGGTTAATGCAAAGCTAGTTTGCACTGCTCATCAGTTAGACTTAACAAGTCATGCTGCAAAAACTAGCACTTGATTGAGTTAGTTATGTGGCAAAGAAAAATATTTTTTTTGCCAGGGTACTAGTGCACGATAGCAACATCTATGTACTGAATTAAAACAGAAAAAAACAGCATAAAGAAAAAGGAAAGAATTCCCTGATGGGCACGGCCAGTGCGGGATTGTCTTTGGCCTGTAATTGCATGGTACAGGACGTGCTCGGCGTGTACTCCTCGGACCCGGCGACGTGCGACACGCGAGGCCAGTACCCAGTTGATCTTGATGGGGCGCGATCGCTGCGATTAGACATCGCCGTCTGCTGATCTTCCTGCCGCGGTAGAATGCATGATGTTGCGTGCGAGCACACCGCCGGTAGCAATTTTCCTTTGGACCTTGATCTCATACAAACGTTAGGGTTAAACCAATTGATCTAGTATGTGCAACATGCATGGAAAATAGATCACTCGCAAAAAGGCTGTCGCCAGCTTTAATAAAATATAACAAAAAGAAAAGGGAGGATGGAATATCTCCCTATGTATCGCGCTGTCTGAGCTGTATTGTTCCAAGCTCCTGCGAACGGGTGCGAGCGAAGCCACCGCTCAGCTGACCAGTATATTGCTGATGTTTGTACGTCTCCGCCATTCTCGGCCATGTAGATTTTTAATGCTTAGCCACCGCCAACGCAAAAGAAATTCCTGATCCGATCTAAAATCATATCTCAAACAAACTTGATTAAATTCCCCACGATGTGGTCGCCGCAGTTAGAACTTCAGACGACACTTGGGCGGATCAAGAAGTATTCAATAGAGCTAGTACTAGAATTAAATTGATCTCTACTTCACGTAGTAGAAAGTACTACGGAGAACAAAACTGAGTTGGTTACTTAGCTTGGATAGTACTAGTAATTGCCTTCGTACTCCTACGAGGGCGAGCACAATTCAACCGATGAGGATTGAGGAGCAACATCCGAATTATTCTTTACGTCTGCGCTTGTCCCTCCGCCCCATCTCACGTGAAGTGACCTGTGCGCACACGCCGGCCTGCCGACGTTGGATCTTGCACGAAAATAACCGCCGCCAGCAAGACAAAAACTGATCTACAAACAGAATAGCAAGGCCGTAGAAACTATTCACAAAGGAATCAATTTATTCTGTATGAATTTCAACTGATATAACCTGATCATCCCATCGGTCCATGGCGATCACCCAGTAGGCTCTCAATGAAAGCACCAATGTCGGTTCAATATCAGGCGTATCTCGTAGTAGGGGTCCTAAACAAGGCGTCTTGGAGCGATGGTAACATGGACACGGGATTTTACCCAGCTTCTGGCTCTCTTGATGAGATAATACCCTACATGCTGCTTTTGATTGCATTCATATGGGTGTAGTACAGAGTACATGTGTCTACCACGAGATTGTAGTAATGAATGAGATTGTCTATTGACTAGCCTGGCCCCGGTTTATATAAGACACCGGAGGCGTAGGGTTTAGGAGAGTCCTTGTCTTTGGCGCCAAGTCTTGTGGAGTCTTCCTTGTATGCGGCAGGGGTTGTTCGAACTGGCCCATGAGTATACGGCCATGGGGGTCCTCGGCCCAATCCAACTGATCGGGAGACGACATGGTGAGTACCCCCTAGTCCAGGACACCGTCAGCCATCAGGTGAGTTTAACCCACCTGGGCGCGCCAGGAGATGGGGGCGCACCCTGGTGGGTTGTGCCCACCCAGGGGGCCCTCTCCGGTGGATCTTGGCTCCAGAAATTCTCTTTTATTATATAAAAAATCCTCTCAAAGTTTCGTTTCATTCTGAGAACTTTTATTTCTGCACAAAAACAACACCATGGTAGTTCTGCTAAAACAACGTCAGTCCGAGGTTAGTTTCATTCTAATCATGCAAATTAGAGTCCAAAACAAGAGGAAAAGCATGAGAAAAAGTAGATACATTGGAGACATATCAAATCTCCCAAGCTTAAACCTTTGCTTGTCCTCAAGCAATTCAGTTGATAAACTGAAAGTGAGAAAGAAAAACTTTTACAAACTCTTTTGCTCTTGTTTGCATAAATAAGCTTAAACAGCACCCAGGTTTTCAGCCAACACTATAACTAACCATGTCAACAATAACTCTTAAAGATTATAATGACTCATATCAATGACATAATCAGCTAGCGAGCAATAATAAGATATCTCAAACAGCAACATGTTGTCAAAACAACCATGATATAATATGACAATAGTGGTATCTTGCTAGCCCTTTCTGAGACCGCAAAACATAAATGTAGAGCACCTCCAAAGTTCAAGCAGCGACTAAACATTGTAATTCATGGTAGAAAAGATCCATTCATGATGCACCCAACATTAGCTACACATAATGCATAAATCATGACAACTGTGCTCTAATCAGTTTCTAGCGCTTGTGTTTAGAAGGTGGCGACACAACATAAAAGTAAATAGATAGTCCCTTCACGGAGGGAAGCAGTGATTTGCAGAGGTGCCAGAGCTCAATTTTTAAAATAGAGATAAATGATATTTTGGGACATGCCCCTTCTTATTCACTTCACGACTATCAGTTATCAACATATTCCATGCTATGCACACTAGTGGTGGTTCCCAAGCGATAAAAGTAAAGGTTTTGACTCCAATGGGAGTTTTTGTTTGACTAAATCAGAGATGAACTCTTTATAATGTTTGCAGTTTGGGACTGGGCATCCCTACTACCGCCCATTTTCTCATGCGATGGCGAGTGAATAAACACTCGACCTGAGAATAACCCACTTAGCACCAAAGATATCGACCACCTCCTGTCGTTCCATGAACGATCCAGGCACACAAAACGGAAATTTTTTTAGAAGTTTTTAGAGGTGGCACATGCAAATTTACTTAGGAGCAAGGTAATACCGCATATAGGTAGGTATGGTGGACTCATCTGGAATAACTTTGGGTTCAAGGTTTTTGATGTACAAGCAAAATTCCCACTTGTTACAAGCAAAGGCTAGCAATTAAGATTGAGAAGCGGCCAGCTAGAGAGCAACAACGATCATAACCATGCATTTTGCGTAAGTAACATTGGACATTAGCATGAGTAGGATATGAACACCATGAACATAAATATTATAGAGGCTATGTTGGTTTTGATTCAACTACATGCATGAACATGTATCAAGTCAAGCCACTCGAACATTCAGAGGAGGATACCATATCATCATACTACATCACAATCATTTTAACGGTATGTTGATATCCAAGATAAATCATTATCAACTCCCAGCTACTTATGCATGGCATGAGAAACTATAATCTCAAATTTCCATTGCAAACATGTTTAATCATAATGGGCTGAAGCCTGGATACTAGGTTAAGCATATTTACACAGACAGAACAAGTCAAGTTCATACCAGTTTCTCTTTGCCACGGCCAGCTCATCGAATGTCGTCATTATTGCCTTTCACTTGCACGACCAAACGATATGAAAATAATAATAGTGCAAGAGTGCCATGGACTAAGCTGGAATCTGCAAACATTTTATTCAACACGAGAAGACAAGGTAAAATGGGCTCTTTATTAGTTCAACAAGTATTCATATGAGAGCCACTCAACATTTTCATCGCGGTATTCTCCATGGTACAACTCGAATAAAAAGAAAAGAAATTCAGAGAAACACACTGAAATATTTTTGGATTTTTTGGTTTTCTTCAACAAGCAAATAAAAGCAAAAACGAGAAAAACTATTTACACGGGAAAGCTCTCAAAAAGCAAAAGAAGAACAAGGAAATCTTTTTGGATTTTCTTTTTTAGTGCTACTACGTACTAAGCATGCATAGAAAGTAAATTACTACAACTAATTTTTTTGGTTTTTCTAATGTTTTTCAAACACACAAGAAGAAAGCAAGAAAATAAATCTAAGCATGGATGATACAATGAAAAAGTGTGAGCACCGACAAGTAGAATGATATGAACATGGATGTAATGTCGATGGGAACACGTACTCCCCCAAGCTTAGGCTTTTGGCCTAAGTTGGTAATCGATCAGTAGCCTGGAGGGTAGTAGTCGGCGTGGTAGCTCACGGAGGCTCTCGGTGCGGATGCCTCGGCCTGCCGTGCTGCCACCACTGATGCGTTGTGAGCTCAGGCCTCGCTCTCAAGAACAAAATATCTTCCCTTGCTGTGATAGTCAAAAAGAGAAGGCGGAGGCAAATATGTGTCCACAACATGTGATTGGTTAAACAAGAAATTATAAGTGAAGTTATCAGCCCTTCCCTTGAGAATCTTATGCTCTTTTAAGGCATCAAAATCTAAATACTGAGTGGGTAGGATATGATCAAAGGGAAAAGGTGAAACACCCAGCCCTCGTGCTAGACGTGTGGCATAAATTCCCCCATAGAACCAACCACTGTTAGCGTTATGCTGAAGTCTACGGGCAACAATCGCTCCAAGGTTATAATTCCTTTCACCAGTGAGAGCAGCGTGAATGAGGCTCAAGTCTGGCGCACAAAGTATGCTACAGTCTTGCTTGCCTACTATACATTTCCCGTTAAATAATGCAAGGTACTGAATTGCGGAAAAGTGAACGCTCTTTATTCTTCCTTGTCTCACTCCCCTACCTTCACCATAACAAAGGCTAGTCAAGCAAGACTCAAACTTAGCCTTTGATGGCTCATCGAGAGAGCCCCAGAATGGAAGTTTGCAATGGTAAGAAAAATTCTCCAGTGGGATAGTAAATGGTTCATCATAAAGCATGAAAGACACCCTAGACTCACGTGGAAAATATTTAAATCCTTTGACAAATGATTCAGTGAGGAGTTGGTGTTGTTCACACTTATCTAAGAGGTAGGGACCGAGGCCAGCATTGTGAACATATTGCTCAAATTCCTCCTTGATGCCCACACGCACCATATGTTCATCGCTAGGCCATAAACATGTCTTGGTGGCAGCATCTCGCGTGGAACTTTCACTTGGTTCAACATAGGATCGACGAGCAAAACGGTCACTAGAAGATGCCCCCGAGGATCATCTCCTCGATGAACTCCTTCCAAATAGGTTCATCATGTCCACGTACAATTTTCTTAAAATAGAAATTTTGGGGTGACAAAAATTTGTCAACAAAACTTTATAAGATTGATAGCAACTACTCATAGGGATGCATAGAGGCCATCGCAAGCATTCAAACTACTTAGAACACTAAGAATTCAACATGCAAGCACATCTACAGCAGCACCAAGAGTAGATAATTATTCAAAGTATAAACCACTAAAACAAAAACTAATTGGACAAATGGTGGAGTCACATACCAAGCAACAATCCCCCGAAACAGTTTCGGAAACAAAGCTTCAAGCAAAGAGATCGAAATCCGCAGGTTTGAGCTCAAGTACATGGGAGAGAGAGCAATGGGGACTTTTTCTGGAGGTAAGTGATGATGTGGGCTAAAGAGCTAAGCGAGGGGGGCCACGTGGGGACCACAACCCACCAGGGCGCGCCTGGGGTCCTGGCGCGCCCAGGTGGGCTGTGCCCACCTTCCCTCTGGTATTATTTGCACCAGAAATTCTTAAATATTCAGGAAAAATCATATAAAATTTTCAGGGCATTCTGAGAACTTTTATTTTTGGGTCATTTTTTATTGCACTAGAAATTCAGAAAACAGATAAAACATGGCATTTTGTTTTATTTAACTAATAAAAACATAAAAGGGTAGTTCTTACTAAATTCATCAACCTCATACCGTTCAAAAACAATCCATTAATAAGGTTGATCAAGTCTTATTAACAACCACTTTTGATTAGCATGAAACCGAGGAACTTTCATAAATCACTAAGTTACCTCAACGGGGATATGCATTTCCCCAACAATAAGCATTTCATATCTCTTTTTGACAGTAGGGAGAGGTATTTGAAAACTTCCAATAATGATTGTCGGAGATTTTTCAATAACATTAATACCATTCACTTGGAATTGTTTCTTTGGAAAGTGCACCGTATGCTCATTACCATTAATATGAAAAGTGACCTTGTTTTTATTGCAATCAATAATAGCCTCTGCGGTATTCAAGAAGGGTCTACCAAGGATAATCGACATGTTGTCCTCCTCGGGCATCTCAAGTATAACAAAGTCAGTCAAGATGGTAACATTAGCAACAACAACGGGCACATCCTCACAGATACCGATAGGTATGACAATTGATTTGTTAGCCATTTGCAAAGATATTTCAGTAGGTGTGAGTTTATTCAAGTCAAGTCTTTTATATAAAGAGAAAGGCATAACACTAACACGAGCTCCTAAATCACACAAAGCAGTT
This sequence comes from Aegilops umbellulata, assembly GCA_032464435.1. Lineage (NCBI taxonomy): Eukaryota > Viridiplantae > Streptophyta > Magnoliopsida > Poales > Poaceae > Aegilops > Aegilops umbellulata. Next base: position 92,952,723 of record CP136054.1, on the reverse strand, counting down.
TTCACATAATTCTTTTTGATAGAGCAAGGTATAGTTGGTATTCCCGGATCTCCAAGTTTTTTAGGTACTCCATCTTTGAAAGTATAATTAGCAAGCATAGTGGAGATTTCATCTTATGGTATTTTATCTTATTTGTGATGATGTCTTTCATATACTTTGCGTAAGGAGGCATTTTCAGGATGTCAGTCAAGCGAGTATGCAAAAAGACTGGCCTCGGCATTTCAGCAAAGCGTTCAAATTCTTCATCATCTTTCTTTTTACTTGACTTGGGTGGAAAAGGAATAGGTTTTTGAACCCATGGTTATCTTTGTTTACTGTGTTTTCTAGCAACAAAGTCTCTTTTATCATATCTTTTATTTTTAGGTTGTGGGTTATCAAGATCAACAGGTGGTTCTATCTCAACATCATTATCTGGTTCTTTATCATTTGTTGGTTGAGAGTCTTCATGAACCTCATCATTCTCTTTTTCATTATCACTAGGTGAGTGTTCATTACCAGATTGAGTTTCAGCATCAGAGATAGAAGTTTCATTTTCATTATCAGGAGGTTTCTCTATTTCAGGTTCACTAGAAGTATGCAAGGTCCTATCATTTTTCTTTTTCTTTTTCTTTTTAGAAGGACTAGGTGCACTAGTGTTAGTGCTTTGTGAATCTTGTTCAATTCTTTTTGGGTGTCCCTCAGGATAAAGTGGTTCCTGAGTCATTTTACCTCCTCTAGTTGCAACTCTAACAGCAAAGTCATGCATATTATTCCATTTCATCAGGTAATTCTGTTTGTGATTTAGCGACTTGTTCTAACTGAGTTTGAACCATAGAATCATGTTTTCTAACACCTCTAACATCATTTGAAATTCTAAATAACAAGTAACTCAAGCGAGCAATCATATCAGAATTATATTTCAATTGTTGAAGTGATCTTGTTTTCTAATGTAGTTTTCAAACTCATAAAGGCATTGACTAGGATGCATATTGATAGGATTATCATTATCATTAAACTTCATTAGAGAATTTACCTCTACCACCTTACACAGCGGTGGTGTACTAAGCCCATGTGTTTCTTCAATAGGAGGTAAAATTTTAACATTCTCAGCTTTAATACCTTTTTCCTTCATAGATTTATTTGCCTCTTGCATATCTTCAGGACTGAGATCTAATATACCCCTCTTCTTTGGAGTGGGTTTAGGCGATGGTTCCGGAATAGTCCAATCATCATAATTTTTCAATATGTTATTCAATAATTCTTCAACTTGTCCAACAGTTCGTTCCCTGAAAACACAACCAACACAACTATCTAGGAAGTCCCTAGAAGCATCGGTTAATCCATTATAGAAGATATCAAGTATCTCATTTTTCTTAAGAGGATGATTAGGCAAAGCATTAAGTAACTGGCAAAGCCTCCCCCAAGCTTGTGGGAGACTCTCTTCTTCAGTTTGCACAAAGTTAAATATTTCTTGTAAGGCAACTTGTTTCTTATGAGCAGGAAAATATTTTTCAGAGAAGTAATAAATCATATCCTGGGGACTACGCACACAACCAGGAGCAAGAATATTGTACCAAGCTTTAGCATCACCCTTTAATGAGAAAGGAAATAATTTGAGAATAAAGTAATAGCGAGTTTTCTCATCATGAGTAAAAAGGGTGGCTATATCATTCAACTTAGTAAGATGTGCCACAAGAGTTTCATTTTCATAGCCATGGAAAGGATCAGATTCGACCGAAGTAATTAACTATGGGTCGACAGAGAATTCATAATCCTTATCATCAATAAAGATAGGTGAGGTAGCAAACTTAGGATCACACTTCATTCTAGCATTCAGAGATTTTTCTTTATACTTGTGTAGTAATTTCTCTAGATCATCTCTATCATTACAAGCAAGAATATCTCTAGTTGTTTCTTCACTCATAACATAACCTTCCGGTACCGTAGGCAATTCATATCTAGGAAGGCTAGTTCTAGCAGGTGTTTTAGGAGATTCAGTTTCAAGCTCATCATCAGATTCAACAACATCATGTTGTATAACTCTAGCAATTTGTTCATCAAGAAATTCATCAAGTGGCACGTCATCATTAGCAAGTAACGTACTAGCATCATCATAAGCATCATTCGTAGTAGAAGTAGCATCATCAATAACTTGCGACATATCAGAATTGATAGCATGTGGTGGTGTTGCAAGTTTACTCATAACAGAAGGTGAATCTAAAGCAGAACTGGATGGCAGTTTCTTACCTCCCCTCGTACTTGAGGGAAATACCTTAGTCTTAGGATCCTTCAGATTCTTCATAGTGATAATTAATATGATAATAATCCCAAGTGACTCAACAAATATAGCTATGCTCCCCGGCAATGGCGCCAGAAAATGGTCTTGATAACCCACAAGTATAGGGGATCGCAATAGTTTTTGAGGGTAAAGTATTTAACCCAAATTTATAGATTCAACACAAGGGGAGCCAAAGAATATTTGAAGGTATTAGAAACTGAGTTGTAAATTCAAACACACCTGGAGATTAATTATCTGCAGCAAAGTGATCAGTAGCAAAGTAGGTTGATAGTTTTGATAGTAGTGACAGCAGCAACAGTAACAGTAACAGTGATAGCAGTAATTTTGTAGCAAGTGTAACAGTGATGATAGCAGTAGTAACGCAGCAGAAACAATATAAGATAAATTTGTAGGCATTGGATCGGTGACTTGTTGGATGATATTCATCATGTAACAGTTATAACCTAGGGCGATACGGCACTAGCTCCAGTTCATCGATATAATGTAGGCATGTATTCCGTAAATAGTCATACGTGCTTTATTAAAAGAACTTGCATGACATCTTTTGTCCTACCCTCCCGTGGCAGCGGGGTCCATATTGAAAACTAAGGGATATTAATAGAGAACCGGAACAAAGCATCATAGTAAATACATGAACTCCTCAAACTACGGTCATCACTGAGAGTGGGCCCGGTTGTTGTCACTCCGGGGTTGTCGGATCATAACCGTAATAGGTGACTATAACTTGCAAGATCGGATCTAAAACATGGATGTAATGATTTTTATAAACGGTTCATATCTAAAATCATGGCACCCGGGCCCAAAGTGACAAGCATTAAGCATAGCAAACTCATAGCAACATCAATCTAAGAACATAGTGGCTACTAGGGATCAAGCCCTAACAAAACTAACTCGATTACATGATGAATCTCATCCAACTCCTCACCGACCAGTGAGCCTACGAAGGAATTACTCACTCCCGGTGGGGGGCATCATGGAATTGGCGATGGAGAAGGGTTGGTGATGACGAAGAACGAAGATCCCCCTCTCCGGAGCCCCAAACGGACTCCAGATCTGCCCTCCCAAGGAAGAACAGGGTTTGGTGGCGGCTCCGTCTCGTGGATCGCGATAATTCTTTCTCCCTGAATTTTTCTGGAAACGCCAAGAGAGGGGGCGCGCCCTGGTGGGTTGTGCCCACCCAGGGGCCCCTCTCCGGTGGATCTTGGCTCCAGAAATTCTCTTTTATTTTATAAAAAATCCTCGCAAAGTTTCATTCCATTCCGAAAACTTTTATTTCTGCAAAAAAAACAACACCATTGTAGTTCTTCTGAAAATAGCGTCAGTCCGGGGTTAGTTTCATTAAAATCATGCTAATTAGAGTCCAAAACAAGAGGAAAAGTGTGAGAAAAAGTAGATACGTTGGAGACGTATCACGCGGCCACCCCTAGCTGTCCAGATGGCGATGATCAGACGGCTGAGATGCGCCTAGAACGCTTCATTTCCTCCATCCAGCATGCCACCACGCCGATCCTTCCTCTGCAGCCACAGCGTTGGCATCGCAATGTTGTTCCTCTGAACTTCACTCCACGCCAGAGCGGGCGCATCGCCAAGGCGGACCGTGGATTCGACTCTGCGATGAAGGCCAAGCGCGTCCTGCTTCGTCGGCTCGTCCTCCTAGACGATGATGAGCCCATCTCGGATTCCATCTTGGAGAAATATGCGTGCATGTTTGACCCCCTTGCTGTCGACACGATCGCAACGCTCACCGACTACCACGGATGGAAGGTTCCTGCTAACCCTCTAGCTGACCGGGCTTCCACTGCCGCAACAATCATCGCCGAGGCCTAATGTGCGTCCTTGCCACACGTCGAGGAGCTACTATGTTTCCCATGGAGTACAACCAACGCGTAATCTTCTGGAACGTGCGGGGCCTTAATTGCCCCGCCAAGCGTAGCGCCGTGCGCTCTGTCATTGCCTCGGCGAACCTCTCTTTTGTTTCCCTTCAAGAGACAAAAATTGATGTCGTCTCGTCGCCCCTTGTTACCGAGACTCCCGGTGCACCCTTCATGGATTTCTACTCCCTGATGGCTTTGGAGACATGCGGGGGCATCCTGCTGGCCTGGCGCAGTGACATGGTCACCCTATCCCACCCTACCATCGGCGACCACTCCATTAACGCGCTGGTTACCCCATGCGATGGCAGCCTGCACTAGTGGGTGACTGGCGTCTACGGGCCGCAGGAGGACACCGACAAAATCTCCTTCCTCTCCGACCTACATGACACCCGGGCTTCTTGCGCCGGCCCGTGGCTTCTCGGTGACGACTTCAACATGATCGCCACGACTGACGACAAGAACAATAGCAATCTCCACCAGGCCAACATGCGTCGTTTCAGGTAGTTCATAGCTAGTGAGGAGCTGCGGGATATGTACCTGCACGGCCGTCGCTATACCTGGTCCAACGAGCGCGACAACCCCACTTTGGTGCGCATCGACCGTGTCCTCTGCACCGTTAGCTGGGAGACCGAACACCCTAGCTACATGCTATGCTGCCTTTCCTCCACTGTGTCGGATCACGCCCCCCTCATCGTCGAATCCTACCCACGATCCTTGCGGCCAAGGAGGTTCCACTTCGAACGGTTTTAGCCCAGTCTTGATGGCTATCGCCAGGTCGTGGCGGAGGCCTGGTCTTCTATGTCGCATGAGCCGGACCCCTTCCGTTGCATCTTCGCGCGCCTTCGCTCCATGGCAAGGCATCTACAGCGTTGGAGCTCCAAGCTCGTGGGCAACATATCGCTTCAGCTCAGCATCACCCGTGAGCTCATCGCGCGGTTCAACACGGCCCAAGACTCTAGGCCCCTCTCGCCTGCAGAGACCTGGCTGCGGTGCAAGCTTAAGGCTTCATACCTCAGGGTGGCATCTCTAGAGCTTTCCTTGGCCAGGCAGCATGCATGCATTAACTTCCTCAAGGCCGTTGACACTAACCCAGACTTCTTCCATCTGCACGCGGCCTAGAGGACCCATAAAAACTCCATCTTCTAGCTCCAGGCGGATGGCTCTCCGGTGTTCGGTCACGCGGCGATCGTGGAGGCTGCGTTCGATCACTTCACGACTATCCTCGGCACCCCGACCGAGTGCCTTTCCTCCATTGACCTTGACGCCCTCGACCCATGCTCGTTCGAGCTACATGATCTCAAGCTACCCTTCTCTAAGCCCGAGATCTGGGATGCCATCAAGCAGCTACCAAAGGGGCCTGCGCCGGGGCCAGACGGGTTCACAACCGAATTCCTCTGTGCCTCCTGGCCGATCATCAAGGACGACTTTGTCGACGCGTTCGACAAGCTCTGCCATCTCAATGGCCAAGGCTTCCAACGGCTCAATGTAGCGCTCCTCACTCTGATCTCGAAGAGGCCCGACGCCGGCACGCTCTCGGACTTTCGGCCGATCAGCCTGATCCATCTTGTTGCTAAGCTCTTTGCCAAAGTTCTCTCTCTCCGCCTTACTCCCCGCCTCGGCGCCATGGTCTCAACCAACCAGAGTGCTTTTGTGGCTGGTCGCTGCATCCACGACAATTTCTTGCTCGTTCAGCAAACCGCACGGCAACTGCACAATCTCTGGCACCACACATCATGCTCAAGCTCGACATCGCACACGCTTTCGACTCTGTCTCCTGGGATTTTCTTCTCGAGACCCTTCGGCACCTTGGCTTCGGCGACCGGTGGCATGAATGGATCTGCATTCTTCTAGGCACGACCAGCACCCGCGACCTCGCCAATGGCGCCCCGGGGCCGCCTATCCCCCACCGCTATGGCCTACGGTAAGGGGGCCCCATCTCCCCCATGTTGTTTGTCATGGTGATCGACACCCTCAACAACCTCATCTGCCGGGCCGCCTGCGACTCTGTGCTTCAACGTCTCACTGCACGCCACATGTCTTCGAGTATATCCTTGTACGCGGATGACGTGGCGATCTTCTGCCATCCGGACGCGCGCGACCTCACCACTGTTCGCCAGCTCCTTCTCGTCTTTGGTGCTGCATCTGGTCTACACACCAACCTTGACAAATGTGTTGCTACACCCATCCAATGCGCGCCCGTGGACCGTGGCGCGATCACGCCAACTTTGCCTGCCCGGTCCGAGAATTTCCTACTACATACCTGGGCTTCCCACTCTTCATCCGCAAGATCAAAGCCACTGACTTGCAGCCGATCATCGACAAACTGGAGCGGCGTCTTTTGCCCTGGTGGGCCTCCCTGATGTCGTGCAGCGGTGATCGCCTTGTGCTCTGCAGGCACGTCCTCTCGGCCATGCACGTACACATCCTCACTGCGGTGGCCATCAACCCCCCTGGTTCTGAAGCAGATCAACTGCATCATCCGCAGTTTCCTATGGTATGGGCGCAAAGAGGCCAACGGTGGCCACTGCCTTGTAAGTTGGCGTCGTGTCTGCCCGCCAATCTCCCTTGGCGGCCTAGGTATCCCTGATCTTCAGCGCGCAGGCATCTCTCTGTGCACTCGCTGGCTCTGGCTCAAGAACACGGACAATTCACGCCCCTGGCAGCACCTCCATATACTGACCTGCCCGGAGGTACAAGCCATCTTCAGAGCCTCCACGGTTTGGACGATCGGTGACGGACGCACGTGTAAATTCTGGGAAGACCATTGGCTAGATGGCCAATCCTTGGCTGAGATCGCGCCCTTGGTATATGGCGTCGTGCCCAAGCATAGGCGCAAGGTGTGCTCGGTGCATGATGGGTTGCTCGATCGCGCATGGATTGCTGACAACCAGGGTGCCATGGGAGTGGCTATGGCTGTGCAATACATCGCTCTGTGGCGCTGGCTCCGCCTTGTCGACTTATCGAATGCACCAGACAGGCTCGCTTGGCGCTGGACTTCCTCAGGCTCCTACACCACCCGATCCAGCTACAAGGCTCTCTTTCAGGGTTCCACGATTGACCCAAACTGGCGCATCACCTGGCGCTCATGGGCGCTGCTCCGCATCAAGTTCTTCATCTGGCTAGCGCTCCTCGGCCGCTGCTGGACTGCCGATCGCCTGGCGAGCCACGACCTCCCCCACGAGCCGGTTTGCCTACTCTGCGATCAGGAACCAGAGACCATGCAACATCTCCTAGTTGGATGCTCTCTCTCCCGCCAAATCTAGCATGAGGTGCTCTCGTGGTGCCAATCCACTGCACCCATCCCTAACCCCGATGAAGAGTTCATCGGGTGGCTATCTTCAGCTCTTTCTGGCACTACGAGCTGACTGCGGCGTGGCCTCACTTCTCTCGCCATTCTTACCGCATGGCACATCTGGCGGCACCGCAACAGCTGCCTATTCGATGGCGCATCACCGGACGTTGGTCGAGCTATGCAGATGATTCGCGACAAGGCCCGGCTGTGGGCTCGCGCTGGAGCCGCAGGGCTGGCCCTGCTCCTGCCTGAGTAGTCGACTAGCCCGGTAGCGGCAGACACGCCCGCTTTCCCCGTGTGTCATCACCCGCCCTCTATGTGCCATCCCTGTGTACTCGCTAGTTGGCTGGGCACCCCCTCCCCCCTGTACTCACCCTTTGTAATTTCACTCTACCTATCAATGCAATGATACGCAAAGCTTTTGCGTGTTCGTGAAAAAAAGACTTTTTAAAAAGGTCTATAAAGTTCAACTTTGGAGATGTTTCACATATGCACGCTATAGGTGGCCTATCTTTGTCTAGCTGGTGGTTACAATTAGTTAATGTACCAAATTATTTGTGCACAATCACTCCAACTTCTCCCAATCAAGTTGCATCCGACGATAGTCTCGCCGACTGTGTAACGATCCCCGTTGCCGATGATCGCCGAGATGCGAGGCAGATAGAGGCTGCTTCTGGATAGCAGCTAGACCTGAGGAAGGAAAGAGGACCGGGAAGGAGGAGCCAGAGAGAAAGACGCGAGTTTCTTTAGTTCAGTTCTGTTCGATGCCCGTATGCCTGACGCTACATTTCTTTACGGAGAGAGTAGTTGAAAGGGTTAGTCTAGAACTCAGAGTCTCAGTCAAGTGACGTCAACGTAGTTCTTTATTTTTTGTGCTACAAGTAGCATGGATGGATGCTACAAACGGCAACGAAAAATATTGCGACTATATTGCAAACAACAACAAATGCTACAACCATTTTAACTAAAGTGCAATGATCGTTAATGAAGGATGTTGCAACCAGTGAGATGACGTGCTACAACCGATGAGGGACGACATGCTACAACCAACAAGACGGATGTTGCAACCAGTAGAAAAAATGTTGGAAACGATGGCACAAAATGTTGTAAGATCGACTCAGACTTGGTTAAATATCAGACAACTAAGTTTAGTAGGATTGTAGCCGAAATGGATTGTACAGGTCGCAATGAGCTGTATCTCAAACTTCTGCACGAATATCTTCTTCTCGACCATGAATCACTTGTCCATGATGTATACTAAGAGCATCTCCAATAGATGATGTAGATGCATAAATAACTGCTTTTTTGCATCTCTAAGGCCAAAAACTGTTGCTCCAACAAATGATGTAGATGTATAAATTTTTACATCACCTTCTCCAAGTGATGTAAAAAACAACATTTCGCGATGCAAATTTACATCACCAGCCTCCGGAGATGTAAACGAAGATGCAAAACGGCCAGCAGCCCGCCAACCCAATCACCCTAAAATTTCCTCTCCCCTCCCCCGACCGACCACCTACCTCGATCCGCCGCGGCGCTGCCATCCCACCACCGGCAGATAGCCTCCCCACCCCCGTCGCTGCAGGATCTGCCACCTCTCTGTCGCCCAACACCTGTAATTCACCCCAAAATGCCACCGTTTCGCTGCTTCGCCACCGCCGAGCGCCAGGGCATTTGAAGCCCGCCCGTCGCCCTGCCGCTTGTCTCCAAGCTCACTAGCCGCCCCACCGTTCGTCTCCAAGCTCGGTCCCGCCCGGCCGCTCGTCTCCAAGCTCACTAGCCGCCCAAACGCTCGACCTCAAGCTTGGTCACTGCCCTGCCGCTCGTCTCCAAGCTCACTAGCCGCCCCGCCGCTTGTCCTGAAGCTCAGCCGTTGCCGCTCGTCCTCAAGCTCGGCCGACGTCGCTCGTCTCAATCTGCTATCGCCATGCCGCCGAACTTGTTTTACATCTTTGTTGGAGCACTAGTTTTATGTCACCAAATATACATCATATGTTTGAGTTGACACTTTTTTGGAGATGTAAAAATCACTTTTTGATGATGTAAAATATATAACACCCACTTTTACATCTCCAAGTTTGCATCATCTATTGAAGATGCTTTAAGGTTTGTTAGTTCTTTACTAAGAATCCACATGATATCGGGATCCCACTGCTTCTATTGTAGGTGGTTTGCTGCGTAGAGAAAGACAAAGAAATCGCTCCACGTGTATATCCCTCTGTGCACTTGCAAAAGCAAGATTATGCCAAAGTCTCCGATAGTTTTGCCCCAAGATGCCAGCAGCTATAAATTGTCGAAAACACAATCTGATTCCAAGCTTGATTAGCCTTTGCATCAGAATTCATGGAACTCCACTCCCCAATGTTCAATACACGCTAGTGAGGGTGGCAAGCTAGGATAGCAATTCTGTGATAATCACCAATTGTTACATAACAAGAGGGGGTCAAGCCTAGATGAGAGGTAGCTTAGCCAAGATCTGGTAGCGTCTCGAAGTGAAATGTCTTTCAATCTAAAAATCCAGAGCAAGAAATCTAAAAAATGTTATGGAGAGTGATCCTAGACATATGTTCTTCGTCACAAAAGATGAGCACGTTGTGAGAATCCCGGATTTTTTCAAATGATGGTGAGAGTAACTAAGGGCCAGATGTTGGGGTCGAGGCCAGGCAGTGATGGTATGTCCCAAAGGCGCTTGAGAGAGTTAGGCACCGTGAACCCCAAGGAAATCCATGGCTGAGTAGTTAGGGGGGTGATGGACGGAAATGTGTTCAGCGTCCTCACATGGGGCATCACATTGTGGGCAGGCTAGAGAGTCAACGATTTTTTTGTAGTGAAGATTCTCCTTGGTGTTGAGTCTATCCTTGAAGAGTAGCCATCCAAAGATCATAACCTTCTTGGGAACTTTGGATGACCAAATGTCATAGTGAGGGTCAACGGAGGCTCGTTGGTGATGGCATTGTAGGCATTCTTCGATGTGAATAGTAGCCCATGAATGTGAGACCACTCATCCTCGAGCTTGTTAGACTAGAAATCCTGCAACTGAGAGAAGACAACAACCAACTCATGAGAAGAAATAGAAGTAAGACAATTCCATAGGTTAGTCAATAGGCCAAAATTTCAAACAGTAGCCACTAGAACCTATCATTTGTTGTGTGTGAAAATAGGTGTGGGAAGGCTTGCTTGAGTGGAGTTCTTAGTAACCAAGAGTCTAACAAAAAAATGTTGATTGGCCGTTGTTTGTAAGGATGAAAGAGAAGTCTAATAAGGTCAGTAGTTGTTGGTTGACTATTTTCAAGAGAAAGGAGGGTTGTGAGGGTTTAGCTCTTACATTTGTGGAGTATTTTAGATGGTACTAGTGTAGCCATGGAATGGAAGGCTTTTGTAGTAGTTTGGAGGCAAATTTCATAAGAAGACAATAACTTTGAATATGCAAGTTTTTAATGCTTAGCCCATCCTATTTTTTTGGTTTGGAAACTTTTTCCAAGCAATAAGACACTTTGCACCAGCGCATGTATCCTCGTCGGTCCAGAAAAAGTCATGCAAAAGATGTGCAGACTTATTAAAGTTTTTTGGGGAAGGCTTGACATACAGGACACTCCATCGATGTAGCCGACCTAGTCGTGTAAACCCTAGGACCCCCGGTATGCTATATGGCTCCTCTCCCTTCGTTCTCCTGCTCCCCGCTACCCTCCTCCCATGCCCTCGCTGATGCCCATGGCTCCCCCGCCCTTCCCTCCCTCCCGTCGCCCCCTCCGCTGTCTGCGGGGCGGGTCGGCCCTCCTTGCTCCTCTGTGGTGGCGTCCTTCCCCGGCTCGCGTTTCTGGGCGCTGGGTGACATGGAGGAGTCGGACTCTGATTTGGAGGAGTGCGCTCCATTGGTGGTGGTGTCGGTGGTGTCATCCGTGCCTGCGTCGGGCCGTGCCCGGAAATTTGCTCCGGGTGGCCGGGGTCGGCCGGTGTCGGTTCCCTCTGGGTCGTCGGGATGGATGCGCGTTGGCCGGTGCCGACATTTTGCGGGTCGGGGCCCGGCTCCTTTGAAAGTGCAACTATCCCTAGGTGGTTTTGGTAATTCATAACAACATATAGCTCATTGAGCTAATGCTATTCCAAGATGATTATTTCAGAAAAGCTCAATGATTCGCATGGCATGGATGGTGAAAGTGGAACCCTCAAAATACTAAGGACAAAGGATTGGCTCAAGCTCAAAAGCACAAGACTCTTAATTTTATATTTTTAGTGATCCAAGATCACATTGAGTCCATAGGAAAAGCCAATACTATCAAGGAGGGATGAGGTGTTGCTTAATGAGCCCTTTGCTTCATGTGCTTAATGATATGCTCCAAAATCCTCAGCTACTTTCCCATATCCACAAATGACCTAAACCCTAAACCAAACTCGGACCTACCGATTCTTTCTATCCGGCGCCACCGAGTTTCATTTGTCATAAGCCACTGCCAAACCCTAGCAAATCGGTTCTACCGATAGGGATCTCGGTCTCACCGAGATGGGATTGAAATTTCTCTGTTTCCTTTTCGTAACTTTTTGGTCTCACCAAAAGAGCGGATCGATCCCACCGAGATTGCAATGTAAACTCTCTGTTTCCTTTTCGTAACTTTTTGGTCTCACCAAAAGAGCGGATCGATCCCACCGAGATTGCAATGTAAACTCTCTGTTTCCTTTTTGTAACTTTTCGGTCTCACCGAAAGAGCAAATCGGTCCCACCGAGTTTACCTGACTAACTCTCTGGTTAGCTTATTACCAAATCGGTCTCACCGAGTTTGTGTAATTGGTCTCACCGAGATTACGTTATGCCCTAACCCTAACCATATCGGTCCTACCGAGTTGCATGTCAGTCCCACCGAAAATCTCTAACGGTCACTAGGTTTACTATTTTGGTCCGACCGAGTTTGTTGATTCGGTCCCACCGAGATTGGTAAATTGTGTGTAACGGTTGGATTTTGTGTGGAGGCTATATATACCCCTCCACCTCCTCTTCACTCGTGGAGAGAGCCATCAGAACACATCTACACTTCCAACTCATATGTTCTGAGAGAGAACCACCTACTCATGTGTTGAGACCAAGATATTCCATTCCTACCATATGAATCTTCATCTCTAGCCTTCCCCAAGTTGCTTTCCACTCAAATCATCTTTCCACCAAATCCAAATCATGTGAGAGAGAGTTGAGTGTTGGGGAGACTATCATTTGAAGCACAAGAGCAAGGAGTTCATCATCAACACACCATTTGTTACTTCTTGGAGAGTGGTGTCTCCTAGATTGGCTAGGTGTCACTTGGGAGCCTCCGACTAGATTGTGGAGTTGAACCAAGGAGTTTGTAAGGGCAAGGAGATCGCCTACTTCATGAAGATCTACCGCTAGTGAGGCAAGTCCTTCATGGGCGATGGCCATGGTGGGATAGACAAGGTTGCTTCTTTGTGGACCCTTCGTGGGTGGAGCCCTCCGTGGACTCGCGCAACCGTTACCCTTCGTGGGTTGAAGTCTCCATCAACGTGGATGTAGGATAGCACCACCTATCTGAACCACGGGAAAAACATCCGTGTCTCCAATTGCGTTTGAATTCTCCAAACCCTTCCCTTTACATTCTTGCAAGTTGCATGCTTTACTTTCCGCTGCCTATATACTCTTTGCATGCTTGCTTGAATTGTGTGATGATTGCTTGACTTGTCCTAAAGTAGCTAAAATCTGCCAAGAACTAAAATTGGGAAAAGGTTAAGTTTTTATTTGGTCAAGTAGTCATCACCCCCCCTCTAGACATACTTTCGATCCTACAAGTGGTATCAGAGCTTTGGTCTCCATTTGCTTTGATTTCCATAGCTTTTGGTGGTCATAGCCTTGGTTTCACAAGCTAGGAGAGTATGGCGTCTAGCGAGGGAAATTATCACCGTAGAGGTCCTTACTTTGATGGTACTAATTTTGCTAGTTGGAAGCATACAATGAAAATGCATATTCTTGGACATAACCCCGCTGTTTGGGCTATTGTGTGTGTTGGTTTGCAAGGTGACTTCTTCGATGGGAAAGAACCAAACCGTGAAGCTACCGCAGATGAGTTGAAGATGCTGCAATACAACGCTCAAGCTTGTGATATTCTCTTCAACGGATTGTGCCCCGAAGAATTCAACAAAATCAGTCGTCTTGAGAATGCAAAGGAAATTTGGGATACTTTGATTGATATGCACGAAGGTACCGACTCCGTCAAGGAATCCGAATTGGATGTGCTTCAAAGTCAACTTGACATGTTCAAAATGAAGCATAGTGAAGGCGTCGCTGAAATGTACTCTAGGCTTGCTCTCATCACAAACGAGATTGCCGGCTTAGGGAGTGAAGAGATGACCGATAGATTCATCATCAAGAAGATCCTAAGAGCCTTGGATGGAAAATATGATACCGTGTGCACATTGATCCAAATGATGCCCAATTACAAAGATCTCAAGCCAACGGAGGTCATTGGAAGAATTGTTGCTCATGAGATGTTGCTCAAGGATAAAGAGGAACTTCACAACAAATCAAGTGGTTCTTACAAAGCCTCATGTGAAGCCCCCTCATCATCAAGTGAGAAACAAAACTTCAATGAAGAATTGAGCTTAATGGTGAAAAACTTCAACAAGTTCTACAAGAGTAGAAGCAAAGATAGAAGCTCCAAGTCAAGGTCCTACAATGACAAAGGTCTTCTAGTCGAGAGCGAAACTGCTACAATTGTGGAAGACCCGGACACTATTCCAATGAGTGCACGGCTCCCTACAAAAGAAGAGAAGATTCTCCAAAAAGAAGAAGCAAAAGAGAAGAATCACCTCCAAGAGAGAGAAGGAGTAGAGATGATCGTTATGAACGAAGACACTCACGGAGAAGCAAGGATTCAGAAAGAAAGGAAAAATCATCAAGGAGCTACACAAAACAAAGACATCTAGCTCATGTTGGTGAATGGGTATCCGGCTCCGACTCCGACAACCACTCCGAGAGAATTTATCACTCTGATTCCGAATATACTCAAGATGAAGGTGTTGCCGGTCTAGCACTTGTGTCAACCAACTCCTACGACATATTTGACTCACCAAATGAAGGAATTGGAAGATGCTTCATGGCCAAAGGTCCTAAGGTAACACACCCCGAGTATGTTGATTTTAATAGTGATGAAGATGACTTGTTAGGTGATGATGATTACTTGTTGACAACTCTAGTGATGAATACTATGATGAAACGTCAATAAATCATGCTAAAATGAATGACAATGATAAGGAGAAAATTGAGGCTCTAACTAAAGAACTAAACACTCTTAAGTTAGCTCATGAAACTATCTTCGAAGATCATCGAGAACTTTTAAGAGCTCATGAGAAGTTACGCTTTGAAAAGCTCAATCTTGAGCAAGAGCATGAGTTCTTAAAGGCAATCAATGATGATCTCCGCAAGAAAAGTTCTTCTTACATTGCCAAGCGTTTACTCTTATCCACTTACATGCCTCAAGTCAAGTCTAGTAACAAGAACATGAAAGATTCTTCCTCTAGTAGTAACAATGATCATGTTAAATCCAATATTGTTGCTTCTAGTAGTTCTCTTGATTCCACTAATGATTCTCTTAGCCAAGTTACACTTGAGCAAGAAAATAGCTTATTGAAGGGAATTATAGAGAAAGGAGTGTACAAAAGTCTTGCCGGGAGTAAGCAATTCGAAGAAATTGTGCGCAAGCAAGGAAGGCACCGGAAGAATCAAGGTGTTGGTTTTGAATGGAGGTTGAATGCCAATGGAGTTGAGTGGGAAGAAGATCAATACCCCAAGACAAAGTTTGTTCCACAACGAGAGAAGTATGATCCTACTTCTTTCAAGGGGACACAAACTCAAGATGATCTTCCACCACAAGACTATAAGCAAAAAGGCAAGGACAAACTTCAAGAGGAAATTGATGCATTTGAAGAAGCTCCTAAGACCTTAGTCAAGTGGATTCCCAAGACTACTTCAATTTCCACTTCATCAAGTACGACTACAACTCCAAGGATTCCCATCAAGATGGTGTGGATCCAAAAGAAGAAGAACTAGAGAGTTCTTGAGGGTGACTCCGCCAACATACTTCACTCTTATCATTTTGGCAAGAACAAGTGCAATCAACTTCCACATCTTGCACTAGTTCAAGGAGTCATAAACCCTCTTGTTGGTAAGTCAAGGGACAAGGTAACCTAAAAGCCTTCATGGACATCATCTTGTGTGTGCATCACTCTATGTCTATGGATATCCTTGTTTGTTCCTTGTGGGACTAACCCATGTAGGTATTGAAAGTGCAATTCACTCAAATGGATAGATCCAAGTGATCTACATCAACATTGAGCATCCACATCTTCAACATCTACATGAAGTCATCATCAACAAAACCCAAGGTTAGTTCATCCCTCTTAGGGGGGATGTCACATCTAGGGGGAGCTTTACTCTAAGACTTGAGTTAAAGCAACTCTAATGATGTGAACACACCAATGCTTTATGTACAAGTGGTAACCCCACTTGAGCTTAAATGATGAGTATGACCTATGATCAAGTGTTCTCATTTGACTCCTAAGTCAATATACTCATATATAGATGACCTAGTCATCGCCAATTGCTTGATAGATGCAAGAATTGGTTGTGCATGTTTTGTCACATATTTCAATTGCCATTTTATTGTGTGAGCATGTTGGTTGCCTATTTTACTCATTCGAGGACATCCACTTGTTGTTTTGATTGTTTGGTTTTGTTTTCTTTTGCCAAGTGGATGGACAAGAATGCCTAAGAACCTTCTCTAGCTATCTATGCTTTTCTCGTCTCAAACTCTATTCATGCTACATCACAAAATTTGATCAAGTCAGATTCGAACCACTCTGTGTGAGGAGCACTCGGAGTCCCCGATTCGTCATAGACTTAAACTTCCAAAACTTCTTTGTGATTCTCGGTCTCACCGATACCCTACTTTCAGTCCTACCGAGATCATTAAGTCGATCTATGTTTTCGATCTCGGTGCAACCGATTTGAACCATTCGGTCACACCGAGTTGCAATAACTGTTACAGTTTTGCATCTTGGTGCCACCGAGTTGTTCCACTCGGTCACACCGACAGGGTCGGGCTATATATAGACACGGGCAAAAATGTGGAAATTTCTCCGAACCCTTTCGCCCGCGCGATAGCTCGCTCTGCCATCGTGGTCTCCGGATCGTCTCCTTGCCGCCGGCCGCCTCCAGTCGCTGGTCTCCGTCGCCGTCAACGGGATTCAACCCCGCCGTTGCCGCTGTAGCGAGTCTCCGCCGAACTAGGGTATGGACTCGATCTTTGTGCTATTCCCCAATCTGATTCCTAGCACATTGTGATCATATTGATTCTAGCCACGTTTGAAACACTCCTATCCAATCAATGCATTCATAGAATAGGTTTGATTCAAAAATTTTAGGGTTAGGTTTCCGCCGAAACCATCTCGGACCCACCGAGTTTAAAAACTCGGTCCCACCGATTTGGCTCATGCCATTGCACAAGTAAGACTTGGTCTGACCGAGAATTACTAATCGGTGTGACTGATTTTGGAACTTTGTGAAACCCTAGCAGTCTCGGTGCCACTGAACCATGACTCGGTCTGACCGAGTTCACTAGTTTAGGTTCCAAAAACTGCTTCGGTATCACCGAGTTTAAAAATCGGTAGATCCGAAATGATTTATGTGGGAAACTAAAACTAAGATTTTGAATCATTCTTTTGCAAAAATCTCTGCATTTTGTGATGCTCATCCACTCTACCTCATCTATAAACTATTCACAGGGTCAGCAGTCAGCTTGTTCGTCATGTCAGATCAGAGTGACAGTCAGAATGTGTCAGAACAGCAAGTGCAAATGAGTGAGGGCACTAGGCCCTCCAGTTCTTCAGATGAAGGCAGCAGGAGCACCCCTAGTAACTTCCCAAAAGTTGCCACCAGACAAAGGAAGAAGAGAACCTCAGAATCAGAGGATGAGGACTATGTGGCAAAAGAGGAAGCCACTTCCAAGAAAGTTGTTCTTAAGAAGGAGTATGGCTCAGCTGCAGCCATCAAGCCAGGAATGCACAAAAAGGCACCTGCTAGGAGAGTTCCTACCTCCAAGACTAGGAAGGTTGTTCCTGAAGGAACTATAAAATTCACCATGGAATCTAAAGAAGAAGAAATTGGCCAGGACAAGAAAAAGAAGAGAGCCAGAACTACCGCTGCCAGAGTTGTTGGCAAGCCTTCTATGAGGAAAGATTCTTCTGATGATGAAGAAGAAGAGGTTGCTGCACCAGCACCTAAGGCACAAAAGCTGATGGGTGATGCTATAAGATCAGGGGCTACTGCATGCAAGCCCAAGGAAGCACCCAAAGCTGCATCAAAGGCCAAGACAGCTCCAAAGAGGAACACAAGGAGCATACCAGCTGCTGAGAAGAACAAGGCCCCAGTGCCTGACACTGCAGAAGAAGAGGAAGGACAAGTTCTCAGGAAGTTAAAGCCCAAGATCCCAGACCACAATGATGCTCATCCTGTGGCTGAGGACATGAAGATCAGAAGAGACTCAGGGTTGAGAAAGTGGAGAGCAGAAGATCCATATGCTACCAGGAGGAGAACTGCTATTGACTACAGGTTCCACACTAAGGAACAGCAGGACTTCTATGAGACTGTTTTGCTTGATAAGAAGCCCATTGTTTGTGACATAAGATGGGTTGATTGGGAGTACATCAAGGACAATGAAGAGCACTATCCTGGAGTGAAAGACAACTTCAAGGCATGTGGAGTAGCTGACTTTGTGGGGCAAAAGCTCACAAAGTAGAATGAAGAGCTGATCATGCAGTTCTACTCCACAGCACACTTCTACCCAGATGGAAGGATTGTGTGGATGTCAGAAGGTATGAGGTACCAATCAACAGTTGCTGAGTGGGCATAGCTCATCAATGCCCCAGAGGAGCATGAGGATGACCTGGACATATATGCCAAGAAGAAGATGGACCACAACTCTATGTCCAACATGTACAAGGAGATCCCAAACAAGGCACTTGATACTTTCAAGTTTGGGTCAGTACATTATCTTCTGTCAGGGTTGCCAACCATCAATTGGATTCTGAGGCACACTCTGTTGCCCAAGTCAGGTGATCACAAGATGATCATAGGTCATGCAATCAACTTGCTTCATATCTTTGATGTGCCACAAACATTCAAAGTCATGAGCCTCATGGTAGAAACAATCAAGAGGACTGCAACAGATCAGAAGAGGAGCTATGGATATGCCCCTCAGATCCAAGAGTTGATCAACTCCAAGATGGGCACAAGCATATACCTATTGTACAAGGAACATTTGCCTATTCATCCAGACTTTGAGGATAATCAAGTTGTGATGAACAAGGATGAACCATCTTCAGCTCATGCTCAAGCACAGAAGGAGAAGGCAAGGAAGGAGAAAGCTGCCAAGATGCCAACTCAAGAGGAGGCATCTGAGTATTTCTTGAAAACCAAGCAAGAGCAGCTTAGTTACTTAATTGCATCCACACTGAGGATTGAGAAAGGACTGGCCACCCTCACTCAGAATCAGGAAAGCTTAGAGAGGATCGTAGAACAAAAGTTCTATGACTTGGTTGTCAAAGTAAGAGAGATTCAGTCTGGAGTGGAGCAATTTCAAGATGACATGCAGGAGAGCAAAGGGAAGACTACAACTGATGCATTTGCCAGAGTGCCACGAGCTCAGAGGTCGTCTGCAGTGCCAGTTCCTGACACCAGAGCCACCACCTCAGCTCCAGCCACAGCACCAGCCCAACCAGCTCCAGCATCTACTTTAGCTCCAGCTCCGACCATGTCTACAGAAGCCTTCGTCCTTGAAATGATCCAGACTCCACCACCACCAGAAGATCAAGCCTGATAGTCGATCTAGCACTATGCATTTTCTAGGAACTTTTTGGTAACTTGTTGCCAAAGGGGGAGAAAAATGTATAGATCATAGGCTTCGAGAGAGAGTGTTGCTTTTATTCTCTCTTGCTTTATTTGATGGTTTTTCAAACTTTGTTTGCTTTTGGTTGAGATACTTTGATATGCTTGTGAGACATTGATGATCATGTGTTTGATCATAAGCTACACTTATGCATGCTTGATATATCTTATCTATCTTATGTGATCATTCACTTTTCTTGGTGATGAGTGCATGTATTTCATTCTTATCATTTTGAGCGCTCCACCAAGATGTATGTGACATGGAAGAGTAACCCATGATTCTAACTCTTTGTGCATTTGCAGTCCAAAGCAAATTATAAATATGCACAAATTTAGGTGGAGCTCTTTCTTATCACATACTTCTCAAAGCGACGATATATTTCATTCTTATTATCATTTGTCGAAGCTTTGATCTATATGTTGTCATCAATTACCAAAAAGGGGGAGATTGAAAGTGCAACTATCCCTAGGTGGTTTTGGTAATTCATAACAACATATAGCTCATTGAGCTAATGCTATTCCAAGATGATTATTTTAGGAAAGCTCAATGATTGGCATGGCATGGATGGTGAAAGTGGAACCCTCAAAATACTAAGGATAAAGGATTGGCTCAAGCTCAAAAGCTCAAGACTCTTCATTTTACATTTTTAGTGATCCAAGATCACATTGAGTCCATAGGAAAAGCCAATACTATCAAGGAGGGATGAGGTGTTGCTTAATGAGCCCTTTGCTTCATGTGCTTAATGATATGCTCCAAAATCCTCAGCTACTTTCCCATATCCACAAATGACCTAAACCCTAAGCCAAACTCGGACCTACCGATTCTTTCTATCCGGCACCACTGAGTTTCATTTATCATAAGCCACTGCCAAACCCTAGCAAATCAGTTCTACCGATAGGGATCTCGGTCTAACCGAGATGGGATTGCAATTTCTCTGTTTCCTTTTCGTAACTTTTCAGTCTCACCAAAAGAGCGGATCGATCCCACCAAGATTGCAATGTAAACTCTCTGTTTCCTTTTTGTAACTTTTCGGTCTCACCAAAAGAGCAAATCGGTCCCACCGAGTTTACCTGACTAACTCTCTGGTTAGCTTGTTACCAAATCGGTCTCACCGAGTTTGTGTAATCGGTCTCACCGAGATTATGTTATGCCCTAACCCTAACCATATCGGTCCTACCGAGTTGCATGTCAGTCCCACCGAAAATCTCTAACGGTCACTAGGTTTACTATTTTGATCCGACCGAGTTTGTTGATTCGGTCCCACCGAGATTGGTAAATTGTGTGTAACGGTTGGATTTTGTGTGGAGGCTATATATACCCCTCCACCTCCTCTTCACTCGTGGAGAGAGCCATCAGAACACATCTACACTTCCAACTCATATGTTCTGAGAGAGAACCACCTACTCATGTGTTGACCAAGATATTCCATTCCTACCATATGAATCTTGATCTCTAGCCTTCCCCAAGTTGCTTTCCACTCAAATCTTCTTCCCACCAAATCCAAATCCTGTGAGAGAGAGTTGAGTGTTGGGGAGACTATCATTTGAAGCACAAGAGCAAGGAGTTCATCATCAACACACCATTTGTTACTTCTTGGAGAGTGGTGTCTCCTAGATTGGCTAGGTGTCACTTGGGAGCCTCCGAGAAGATTGTGGAGTTGAACCAAGGAGTTTGTAAGGGCAAGGAGATCGCCTACTTCGTGAAGATCTACCGCTAGTGAGGCAAGTCCTTCGTGGGCGATGGCCATGGTGGGATAGACAAGGTTGCTTATTCGTGGACCCTTCGTGGGTGGAGCCCTCCGTGGACTCGCGCAACCGTTACCCTTCATGGGTTGAAGTCTCCATCAACGTGGATGTAGGATAGCACCACCTATCTGAACCACGGGAAAAACATCCGTGTCTCCAATTGCGTTTGAATTCTCCAAACCCTTCCCTTTACATTCTTGCAAGTTGCATGCTTTACTTTCCGCTGCCTATATACTCTTTGCATGCTTGCTTGAATTGTGTGATGATTGCTTGACTTGTCCTAAAGTAGCTAAAATCTGCCAAGAACTAAAATTGGGAAAAGGTTAAGTTTTTATTTGGTCAAGTAGTCTAATCACCCCCCCCCCTCTAGACATACTTTCGATCCTACAACCTTCCCCCGATTGTGGTCTCCTCGGTCCTCCCCCTTCCTCTGTGGTGTTGGATCCGGTCGATTTGGCGTCTCCGGTCGCTGGTCCTATTCGTCCTTCTCCTCTCCGGCCTGGGTCGGCGCCGGTGGAGGCGGTCGCGCCGGCGTGTGCGGGGGCAGCTGGTGGCCAAACCCTAGATTCGGTCTGCCATGTGGTCGAGGTGGGCCTTGGTGGGAACATGGGCTTGGTGGCGCCTGGATTGAGTCGGGCTGGGCCGCCCAGGCCCCCGGTTTTGTCGTCCCTTGAGTCTTTCTCTCCCCTCCCGTCTATGGGCCCGGGGCAGCTGGTTGTGGCCACTGCTTCGCGTCCGTCCCCTCCCCTGGCCCACGGTCCCGTTTCGGCCCATTCGGCCCTCTCTGGCCTGGCCTGTTGTGGCTATATATGGGTGCGTCGCGGGGCCTCTCCCCCCTTCCTAGGGTTTCCAGCCTCCGCCGCTAATATCCGCAGGGCGCATCGCCCTATCCGCCATTTTTCCAGATCCGCTCCTTCCCCACCCCCTCTCCTCCTCTCCTTCGCTGAAGGGATCGCCATGGACAAGTCTAGGGGATCCTCCTCCGAGGCCCTTTCGGGTAGCAAGTGGGCCTGTGAAGCTTCGTCGGGCAGTGGTGTCGATCTGGCCTATGAGGCAGAGCTGCGGTCGAAGCTCGAATCTGAGCGGGCAGTGCGCGAGCTGCCGCGCGAGCGGGAGGATTGGGAGGCGGGGCCGGAGCGCTCCGTGGCCAGATCTGGGATGGCGCTCCCTGGATCTGGTGGTGCGTCGGGGTCAGGGCTGGATCCGTGGGAGGCCGCTGCTGCTTCGGCGGGTGGTGGCTCCTCGTCAGTGCCGCACCCCGCTCTGGCCAGGGGACGGTCCCTCCGCGTCGGCCACCCCCTTGCTCGTTTGTGGCTGGCACTGCCTCCCGCTCGGGGTTGCGCTTCGGGCCTGGCTCTTCCTCCTCACAGGCTAGGGATCGGCGTCCTCCTCCTTCTGCTCCGAGTGCATCTTCTGCGGTCCGTGGTAATGGCATCCTGCCACCGGCGCCGCCTCCCCCTCCCCGCCAGCATCCTGTTTCCTCGGGCCCTTCTCCAACCCTGACTTGCTTTGCATGACACCGCCCGAACCACTTCCAATCTAGATGCACTAACCCACCCTTCTGCCTCATTTGTCGCTCCGATGGTCATCTTACTGTGGACTGCCATAACCGTACCAAGATCCCCTCCTTCATACAGTTTGGCTTGGGCTTACGTGGATGCTCGTTCTTTGCTTTGGATGCTGATGTTCATGTGGTGATGGTTGCGCCATCCCTCTCTAACGCGGTGCTACCTCTTGAGCACTGCGTTGGATTTCCTTGAAGAGGAAAGGGTGATGCAGCAGAGTAGAGTAAGTATTTCCCTCAGTTTTTGAGAACCAAGGTATCAATCCAGTAGGAGGCTACGCACGAGTCCCTCGTACCTACACAAAACAAATAGCTCAACACAACCAACGCGATTAGGGGTTGTCAATCCCTTCACAGCCACTTACTAGAGTGAGATATGATAGAGATGATAGATAATATTTTTGGTATTTTTGATATAAAGATGCAAAGTACAATAAAAGGTAAAGTAAAAAAGGAAAGCAATAATAAAGTGATTGGAGATTGATATGATGAGAATAGACCCGGGGGCCATAGATTTCACTAGTGGCTTCTCTCAAGAAATAAGTATTCTACGGTGGGTGAACAAATTACTATTGAGCAATTGACAGAATTGACCATAGTTATGAGAATATCTAGGTATGATCATGTATATAGGCATCACGTCCGAGACAAGTAGACCGACTCCTGCCTGCATCTACTACTATTACTCCACTCATCGACCGCTATCCAGCATGCATCTAGAGTATTAAGTTAAAAATAGAGTAACGCCTTAAGCAAGATGACATGATGTAGAGGGATAAATTCATGCAATATGATAAATACCCCATCTTGTTATCCTCGCTGGCAACAATACAATACGTGCCTTGCTGCCCCTACTGTCACTGGGAAAGGACACCGCAAGATTGAACCCAAAGCTAATCACTTCTCCCATTGCAAGAAGAACCAATCTAGTAGGCCAAACCAAACTGATAATTCAAAGAGACTTGCAAAGATAATCAATCATACATAAAAGAATTCAGAGAAGATTCAAATATTGTTCATAGATAGACTTGATCATAAACCCACAATTCATCGATCTCAACAAACACACCACAAAAAGAAGATTACATCAAATAGATCTCCAGGAGAGAGGGGGAGAACATTGTATTGAGATCCAAAAAGAGAGAAGAAGCCATCTAGATACTAACTATGGACCCGAAGGTCTCAGGTAAACTA
Source organism: Aegilops umbellulata (assembly GCA_032464435.1). NCBI lineage: Eukaryota > Viridiplantae > Streptophyta > Magnoliopsida > Poales > Poaceae > Aegilops > Aegilops umbellulata. The sequence goes on along the minus strand of CP136054.1, from coordinate 92,928,834 downwards.
CTCACACTTCATCGGAGGGGCTATGATGATGTAGAAGCCCTCCGTGGTGGATGCCCTCTCCGGCGGAGCTCCGGAACAGGCCCCAAGATGGGATCTCATGGGTACAGAAGGTTGCGGCGGTGGAATTAGGTTTTTGGCTCCGTATTTGATCGTTTGGGGTACGTAGGTATATATAGGAGGAAGGAGTACATCGATGGAGCAAAGGGGGGCCCATGAGGCAGGGGGCGCACCCTAGGGGGCGCCCTCCACCCTCGTAGCCGCCTCCCTCCTTTCTTGACGGAGGATCCAAGTCTCCTGGATCTTATTTGTTGAGAAAATCACGTTCCTGAAGGTTTCATTCCGTTTGGACTCCGTTTGATATTTCGTTTCTTCGAAACACTGAAATAGGCTAAAACAGCAATTCTGTGCTGGGCCTCCGGTTAATAGGTTAGTCCCAAAAGTAATATAAAAGTGGAAAATAAAGCCTAGTGGTCCAAAATAGTAGATAATATAGCATGGAGCAATCAAAAATTATAGTTACGTTGGAGACGTATCAGGCATCCCCAAGCTTAATTCCTGCTCGTCCTCGAGTAGGTAAATGATAAAAGAAAGAATTTTTGATGCGGAGTGCTACTTGGCATAATTTCAATGTAACTCTTCTTAATTGTGGTATGAATATTCAGATCCGAAAGATTCAAGACAAAGGTTCATATTGACATAAAAATAATAATAGTTCAAGCATATTAACAAAGCAATTATGTCTTCTCAAAATAACATGGCCAAAGAAAGTTATCCCTACAAAATCATATAGCCTGGCTATGCTCTATCTTCACCACACAAAGTATTTAAATCATGCACAACCCCAATGACAAGCCAAGCAATTGTTTCATACTTTTGACATTTTCAAAACTTTTTCAATCTTCACACAATACATGAGCGTGAGCCATGGATGTAGCACTATATGTGGAATAGAATGGTGGTTGTGGAGAAGACAAAAAGAGGGGAAGATAGTCTCACATCAACTAGGCGTATCAACGGGCTATGGAGATTCCCATCAATAGATATCAATGTGAGTGAGTAGGGATTGCCATGCAACGGATGCACTAGAGCTATAAGTATATGAAAGCTCAACAAAAGAAACTAAGTGGGTGTGCATCCAACTCGCTTGCTCACGAAGACCTAGGGAATTTTGAGGAATCCCATCATTGGAATATACAAGCTAAGTTCTATAATGAAAAATTCCCACTAGTATATGAAAGTGACAAAATGAGAGACTCTCTATCATGAAGATCATGGTGCTACTTTGAAGCACAAGTGTGGTAAAAGGATAGTAACATTGTCCCTTCTCTCTTTTTCTCTCTTTTTTTTCTCTTTTTTCTCTTTTTTTTTATTTGGACCTTTTCTCTTTTTTTATGGCCTCTTTTTTTTCGTCCGGAGTCTATGCCGACTTGTGGGGGAATCATAGTCTCCATCATCCTTTCCTCACTTGGGACAATGCTCTAAAAATGATGATCATCACACTTTTATTTTTCTTACAACTCAACAATTACAACTCGATACTTAGAACAAAATATGACTCTATATGAATGCCTCCGGCGGTGTACCGGGATATGCAATGAATCAAGAGTGACATGTATGAAAGAATTATGAAAGGTGGCTTTGCCACAAATACGATGTCAACTACATGATCATGCTAGCAATATGACAATGATGGAGCGTGTCATAATAAACGGAATGGTGGAGAGTTGCATGGCAATATATCTCGGAATGGCTACGAAATGCCATGATAGGTGGGTATGGTGGTTGTTTTGAGGAAGGTATATGGTGGGTGTATGATACCGGCGAAAAGTGCGCGGTATTAGAGAGGCTAGCAATGGTGGAAGGAAGGAAAGTGCGTATAATCCATGGACTCAACATTAGTCATAAAGAACTCATATAGTTATTGCAAAAATCTAGAAGTTATCAAAGAAAAGTATTACGCGCATGCTCCTAGGGGGATAGATTGGTAGTAAAAGACCATGGCTCGTCCCCGGCCGCCACTCATAAGGAAGACAATCAATAAATAAATCATGCTCCGACTTCATCACATAACGGTTCACCATACGTGCATGCTACGGGAATCACAAACTTTAACACAAGTATTTCTCAAATTCACAACTACTCAACTAGCATGACTCTAATATCACCATCTTCATATCTCAAAACAATTATCAAGCATCAAACATTTCTTAATATTCAACGCACTCAAAAGAAAGTTTTACAAATCTTGAATACCAAGCTTATTATTATTAAGCAATTACGATGCAATTTAAGACGCTCAAAATAATCTTAGTGAAGCATGAGTGGTCAATAGTTTCTGTAAAACAAATCCACCACCGTGCTCTAAAAGATATAAGTGAAGCACTAGAGCAAAACTATATAGCTCAAAAGATATAAGTGAAGCACATAGAGTATTCTATCAAATTCCAATTCATGTATGGCTATCTCAAAAGGTGTGTAAAGCAAGGATGATTGTGGTAGACTAACAAGCAAAGAATCAAATCATACAAGACGCTCCTAGCAAAACACATATCATGTGGTGAATAAAAATATAGCTCCAAGTAAAATTACCGATGGAAGTAGACGAAAGAGGGGATGCCTTCCGGGGCATCCCCAAGCTTTGACTTTTTGGTGTCCTTAGATTATCTTGACGAGAGAGGGGGAGAACATTGTATTGAGATCCAAAAAGAGAGAAGAAGACATCTAGATACTAACTATGGACCCGAAGGTCTCAGGTAAACTACTCACACTTCATCGGAGGGGCTATGATGATGTAGAAGCCCTCCGTGGTGGATGCCCTCTCCGGCGGAGCTCCAGAACAGGCCCCAAGATGGGATCTCATGGGTACAGAAGGTTGCGGCGGTGGAATTAGGTTTTTGGCTCTGTATCTGATCGTTTGGGGGTATGTAGGTATATATAGGAGGAAGGAGTACGTCGGTGGAGCAAAGGGGGGCCCACGAGGCAGGGGGTGCACCCTAGGGGGGCGCCCTCCACCCTCGTGGCCACGTCCCTCCTTTCTTGACGGAGGGTCCAAGTCTCCTGGATCTTATTTGTTGAGAAAATCATGTTCCCGAAGGTTTCATTCCGTTTGGACTCCGTTTGATATTCCGTTTCTTTGAAACACTGAAATAGGCAAAAAACAGCAATTCTGGGCTGGGACTCCGGTTAATAGGTTAGTCCCAAAAGTAATATAAAAGTGGAAAATAAAGCCCAATATGGTCCAAAACAGTAGATAATATAGCATGGAGCAATCAAAAATTATAGATACGTTGGAGACGTATCACGCGGCCATCATCATGGTGTGTGGTCAGAAGATCTCTCTGCAGACCCTCCTGGAGGGCTTGAAAATATGGGTCGATGGTGGCTGGGACTGGCAGGTGCGCCAGCTCTCAGAGTATGAATTTGCAGTGGTTTTCCCCTCCAAGGATTGTCTAAGGATGATCTCCTCGTGCACCAGTTTTACTCTCCCCCTGAACCAGCTTGTGGTATCTGTCAAAGCGGCTACTTGTGGTGCGAAGGTGGTGGGCCCTCTCAGCAAGATTTGGGTGCTAGTTGACGACGTGCTAGTTGGGCTTCGATCTGTGGAGTTCATGATGGCTTTTGGTAAGCTCATTGGCAAGCCTGTGGAAGTGGATTCGGAATCTCTGGGCAAGGTTGGCCCAGTTCGTCTCAATGTTTGATGTATCGACCCCGTCTGTGTTCATGGTTCCGTGGATGTTTTCCCATCTCCTGAGGGTGTGCGACTTCGGGTTCGGGTGGAGGGTGCTGAACCCCGTGTTCCACCTCCGGCTCCTCCTTCCAAGCCTTCTGACCAAGATGACATGCATGGGGATGGTTCGGCTGGGGGGCATAACCCAAGTGGAGGTACTGATCCGCATTTTACTCAGTCTGAATGGGATAAGTTGGATCCGGATGAACGTGAGTTGCTCAAGGATAATGCCCCTGCCCCTAACCCTCAGAAGGAGGGCCTGGCTTCCCATGACGCTGCTGTTGGTAAGGGGACCCCCTTCTCTGGTGTTTGCTCCAATGTGCCTACTCGCCCGCAGTCTCCATCCTTCTCTGGGATCGAGGATCTTCCCACTTCCCCCTACATTCAACTGAGCTCTCAACTAAGAAGAAGAAGAAGTCGTCGGTCCGGAAATTTTCGGCTAAGAGTCGGGCCTCTTCTACCTCCAAGCTTTCGGCGGCGGGTCTGGTTCATTGTCTGGACAAGGATCTGGGCTCTGCCTCGGGGTCTGACCCCGGGCCGGCGTCGCCGGCCCGGTGCTCCCCTGTGTTGCGTTCTCCGGCGTCCACGGTGCGGAAGGGCCAGCGCGTGCGCGATTCTGGCGTTTTGGTGGCGGTCCGGGCGGAACGACGTGCCGCGGCCAGGGATCTCCCTCCTGCAGGTTCGTCTGCCCAACCGTCTCTCCCTGCCTCTCATGTTCGCCTTGTTTTACCTGCATTATCAGATGATCATTTGTTGCATATCATGTCTGATATTGGGGTGGCTGATAAACCGGGGATGGGCTCTCCCTCTCACCTTCTTTCTGTCATTAGGGCCAATGAGGCAGCCCAGGCCGCTATTGCTAAGGCCTTGGAGGCCGCGAATGGTGTTGGCCTTGCTGGTGCTCAGGGCCAGTCCGGGGGGGTTGAGGCGACAGATGGTTGTGGCCAGTCGTCTGCTCCCCCTGCCCTTGTTAAGCTCGGCCGTTCCAAGCGCTCTAAGCCTTGTGTGGCCCCGTGCTGTTCGAGTCTTCGTATTAAAAACCTTTCCTTCAAATGAGAGCTCTCTTCTCAAATATTCACGGTTTCGGTGCTAGGGGAGCCGTGACCAGATTCATGACCTGATCTGTGCTGAACATATTGACATTTTAGGGTTGGTCGAAACGTTTAAGGAATCCTTTTCCCCTTCTAAACTTTCTGCGCTAGCTGGGATGGATAGGTTTGATTGGCACCTTCTCCCCGCTTCGGGTCATTCTGGGGGTATCTTGATTGGGTCCAAGCGGGACATGTTTGATTTCATTGCTTTTGATCATGGCATCTTTTGGGCTAGTTGTGTGGCTCATCATCGTCAGCTGAACACTTTGTGGGAATTTATGGTGGTATACGGCCCCGCGGATCACACGCTTGCTCCTCTTTTCTTGGATGAACTTTCGATTAAAATTGAAGCCTGTAATATTCCTCTTTTAATTGGGGGTGATTTCAATTTGTTACGTTCTCCGGCCGACAAGAACAACCCTAATTTCTCTTGGCCTCTTGTCAATGCTTTTAATGATTTCATTAGTAATTGCACACTTCATGAGCTCCCTAGGGCGGGGGCGGGGTTCACTTGGTCTAACCATCAATCCTCACATGTCCGGTCGGTGCTGGATAGGGTGTTTGTGTCTGATCGGTGGGATTCGTTGTTTCCCCGCGCGCTGCTTAAGGCCAGCCATGCGGTTGGCTCTGATCATGTTCCCCTGGTCCTGGATGCGGGTATCCTTTCCCTCGTTTCTCCCTCCCGTTTCCAGTTTGATGCTTCTTGGCTTGTTGTTGAGGGCTTTTGTGAGATGATGGTTGCTAAGATCTCTAATCTTCTTGCTTCTCCTCATCGCTCCTTTGGTCACATGGATGATTGGCACAAGCTGTCTTATGAGCTTCGTAAATTCTTGAGGCGGTGGTCTCGGAATAGGGCGGCTGAGCTTCGTAGAGACAAAGATTCCCTTGAATCTCAAATCAGGGATTTGCATCATTCTGCGGACACATCTGGGCTCTCCGCCTCTCAGTGGGCTACTCGTTACTCCCTGGAAGACGCTTTGTTGCTGCTTCACCATCAATCAGAAATTTACTGGCGCCAATGAGGTGCCCTCACTTGGACCTTGAAGGGCAATGCTATGACGGCATACTTCTTTGCGATCGCCAATGGCAGACGCCGCAGATGTTTCATTGACACTCTGTGATTGACGGCGTCAGAATTTCGGACCAGTCCCTCATCATGAATCACATTGTTAGCTTCTATTCCAATCTACTCGGCTCTAAGCCGGATCCTGGGCTTGTCCTATGCTCTGGATTCTGGGATGAGGGTTCTAAGGTTTCTCCGGACGAAAATTCGGGCCTCATGGTCCCCCTATCTGACGAAGAGATCTGGAAGGTGATTAGCTCTGCTAACCCGAATGCTGCTTCCGGCCTTGATGGTTTTTCTATCCCCTTCTTTAAAAAATTCTGGCCGCAGTTGCGGGTTCTCATTTGTACAATTATCCAAGGATTCTGGTTGGGTACGGTGGATATCTCTCGCCTTAACTACGCTGTCATTACCCTTATTCCTAAAGTCAAGGGCGCGGACTTGATCTCGCAATTTATGCCGATTGCCCTTATTAATAACTTCACCAAGTTTCCGGCCAAAGGGTTAGCCACTCGCCTCTCCCCCATTGCCCACCGTACCATCAGCCCTTTTCAGTCGGCTTTCATTAAGGGTCATTTTATTCTGGACGGGGTTCTTTGCTTGCATGAAATCATTTATGATCTTAAGATTCGCAATTCGAAAGCAGTGATTCTTAAACTAGACTTTGAGAAGGCCTATGATTCGGTGAGTTGGCCTTTTTTGCGTAGAGTTTTATTGGCCAAAGGGTTTGAGGGGCCCCTTGTCCATAGAATTATGCAGTTGGTCTCGGGTGGCCACACGGCCATCAATGTTAATGGTCAGGTTAGCAAATTCTTTGCCAATGGTAGGGGCCTGCGGCAAGGCGACCATGCCTCTCCCATTCTATTCAATTTCGTTGCGGATGCTTTATCTCGCCTGATCTCCAGGGAAGCTACTTGTGGGCACATTACCCCAGTTAGTTCTAATCTTATTCCCCATGGTCTGACCCACCTCCAATACGCGGACGACACTATTATTATGGTTGAGCTGAATGATGCGTGCCTTGCCCACCTCAAGTTTATTTTGTTATGTTTCGAGGCGATGTCGGGGCTTAAGATTAACTTCACCAAAAGCGAAGTGGTTGTTACTGGTGTGGACGAGTCAGAAGCCGTGCGAGTGGCCCACCTTCTCAACTGTAAGCTGGGCTCCTTTCCGTTCAAATACTTGGGTTTGCCTATTTCCCCGGACGTGCTTCATGCCAAAGATTTTGCCTCGGTGGTCACAAAGGTGGGCAACAGGGTCCTTCCCTGGCGGGGTAGATACAATACGAATGCGGGTAAAGTGGCTCTAATTAATTCTTGCCTCTCCTCCCTCCCCATGTTCCTGATGGGCTTCTATCTCTTGTCGACTGGGATTCATGCTGGTTTTGAAAAACACCGTGGGGCGTTTTACTGGAATGCGGCGGACAATCATCGCAAATATTGCTTTGTTAAATGGAAATTGATATGTAGGCCCAAAAACCTTGGGGGGTTAGGGATTCTTAACACTTCCATCATGAATCAATGCTTGATGATTAAATGGTGGTGGAAGATTATGAGCACTGAGGATCAGCCCCTCTGGTTGTCGATCCTTAAGGCTAAATATTTTCTGTCCTCTAGCCCGATGTTTGCTCTTCCACGTGGTGGTTCTCAATTTTGGAAATCTCTGGTCAAAGTTAGACCTATTTTTCAATCTTTCGTTAAGTTTGTTGTTGGGGATGGATCCTCGATTAGGTTTTGGCTAGATTAGTGGTGTGGAGAATCACCTCTCTTGGTGACCTTCCCTACCCTTTTTTTATTGCTCTGATCCAAATATTTCTATTGCGAAGCTAGCTTCCCAGGGGTGGAACCTGGCCTTTCGCCGCTCTCTGTCGCCTGTAGAGTTTGAAGATTGGCAACGTCTTCCTGCCCTCTTGCCTACGCTCTCGACGGTCAGGGATTTGGTGCTTTGGTTGTTGTCTGCCTCTAGACGCTTTTCTGTTAAATCTCTTTATTCTAAGCTTGTTGGTGGCACGCCTACCAATCGTTTCTCCCAAATTTGGAAGGCCCATATTCCCCCTAAGAATAAAATTTTCTTGTGGAAAGCTTTTCGAGGCCAGTTGCCCTCGGCTGATCAAATTCGTAAGAGAAATGGACCAGGCTCCCAGTTTTTTGCCCTTTGCGGTGATGTGGAAGACACCGAACATATTTTTTTTCATCGTCACCTGGTGTCGGTGTCAAAACCGGCGGATCTCGGGTAGGGGGTCCCAAACTGTGCGTCTAAGGCGGATGGTAACAGGAGACGGGGGACACGATGTTTACCCAGGTTCGGGCCCTCTCAATGGAGGTAATACCCTACTTCCTGCTTGATTGATCTTGATGATATGAGTAGTACAAGAGTTGATCTACCACGAGATCATAGAGGCTAAACCCTAGAAGCTAGCCTATGGTATGATTGTTGTTGTCCTATGGACTAAACCCTCCGGTTTATATAGACACCGGAGGGGGCTAGGGTTACACAGGGTCGGTTACAAGGGAGGAGATCTTCATATTTGTATCGCCAAGCTTGCCTTCCACGCCAAGGAGAGTCCCATCCGGACACGCGACGAAGTCTTCAATCTTGTATCTTCATAGTCCAACAGTCCGGCCAAAGGATATAGTCCGGCAGTCCGGATACCCCCTAATCCAGGACTCCCTCAGTAGCCCCTGAACCAGGCGTCAATGACGATGAGTCCGGCGCGCAGATTGTCTTCGGCATTGCAAGGCGGGTTCCTCCTCCGAATACTCCCTAGAATATCTTGAACACAAGGATTGTGTTCGGCTCTGCAAAACAAGTTCCACATACCACCGTAGAGAGAATAATATTTCCACAAATCTAATCTGCTGACACACTCGATATCATGACAACATACCACGGCCCGGTCTTTATTCGAACCATCACTCTCAACCAGCCTTGGTGCATATCGCGAGGCGGTTTCCTTGGCACGTCTTGTCGAAGCAGAGATCGTGTCCCCTTATTACGGGATTTTGATCAATACGGACGTGGGTAACCCAATCATGCCTGTTGGTGTGACTCCTCGATTGTAGGCAAGTCCCAAACGGTCACGAGGAGGACGCTTGGTATTCACCCTCTTTATAAAGAGACCAAGGCCTATCCCTTTTAATCCTCGAACTCAATCGAATCCTTCCCCCACCTCGAGTTCAAACACCCGAAGCTTAGGTCAGGTGCTTCGGAACTTCAACCATGTCAGGATCCAACCTTCAAGGTCGGTGGATGCCTTCCTCCGTCACGGAGGAAGACGTCAAAAAATTAAGAGAGGCCGGGTTTCTGACCGGCGATATCCCGCATCGGCTGCTTGCTCGAGGGCAGGTCATTCCCACTCCCAAACCCGGCGAGCGGTTGTGTTCGTATCTCACTTCCTCCGAGGGCTAGGCCTTGCTCTATGTCGGTGTACAAAAAGAGGGGTACACTTTTTGTACCCCTATAACTGTGCACGGGCAGTCTGAGCCACGAGCACCACCACACTGAGCAAGGCAAGGGAGGTGAGCCAAGGTAAGGCCAAAGCTCAAGAGAAGCAGAACGATGCCAAGACCAAGACCACAAAGAGCAAAGGGGACGAAGCGAACTCCCCCGGCAAGATCCTGTTGGGGAACGTAGTAATTTCAAAAAAAATTCCTACGCACACGCAAGATCATGGTGATGCATAGCAACGAGCGGGGAGAGTGTTTGTCTACGTACCCTCGTAGACCGAAGCGGAAGCGTTGACACAACATAGAGGAAGTAGTCGTACGTTCCCCTCGCGATCCAACCGATCCCAGCACCGTTACTCCGGCACCTCCGAGTTTTAGCACACGTACAGCTCGATGACGATCCCCGGGCTCCGATCCAGCAAAGCGTCGAGGAAGAGTTCCGTCAGCACGACGGCGTGGTGACGATCTTGATGTGTTACCGGCGCAGGGCTTCGCCTAAGCACTGCAACAATATGATCGAGGTGGAATTTGGTGGAAGGGGGCACCGCACACGGCTAAGGAACGATCCGTAGATCAACTTGTGTGTCTTTGGGGTGCCCCCTGCCCCCGTATATAAAGGAGCCAAGGGGGAGGGGCTGGCCGGCCAAGCTAGGCGCGCCAGGAGAGTCCTACTCCCTCTGGGAGTAGGATCCCCCCCCCCCCAATCCTAGTTGGACTAGGATTCTCCAAGGGGGAGAGAGAAGGAGAGGGGGGGCGCCCACCTCTCCTAGTCCTAATAGGACTAGGGGAAGGGGGGAGGCGCGCAGCCCCTAGGGCTGCCCTCTCACTTCTCCTCCAAGGCCCATGTTGGCCCATTATGCTCCCGGGGGGTTCCGGTAACCCTCCCGGTATTCCGGTAAAATCCTGATTTTACCTGGAATGCATCCGATGTCCAAACATAGGCTTCCAATATATCATTCTTTACGTCTCGACCATTTCGAGACTCCTCGTCATGTCCGTGATCACATCCGGGACTCCGAACTCCTTCGGTACATCAAAATGCATAAACTCATAATAACTGTCATCGTAACCTTAAGCGTGCGGACCCTACGGTTCGAGAACAATGTAGACATGACCGAGACACGTTTCCGGTCAATAACCAACAGCGGGACCTAGATGCCCATATTGGCTCCTACATATTCTACGAAGATCTTTTATCGGTCAGACCGCATAACAACATACGTTTGTTCCCTTTGTCATCGGTATGTTACTTGCCCGAGACTCGATCGTCGGTATCCAATACCTAGTTCAATCTCGTTACCGGAAGGTCTCTTTTCTCGTTCCGTAATACATCATCTCGCAACTAACTCATTGGTTGCAATGCTTGCAAGGCTTATGTGATGTGTATTACCGAGAAGGCCCTGAGATACCTCTCCGACAATCGGAGTGACAAATCCTAATCTCGAAATATGCCAACCCAACATGTACCTTCGGAGACACCTGTAGAGCACCTTTATAATCACCCAGTTACGTTGTGACGTTTGGTAGCACACAAAGTGTTCCTATGGTAAACGGGAGTTGCATATTCTCATAGTTAAAGGAACATGTATAAGTCATGGATAAAAGCAATAGCAACATACTAAACGATCGGGTGCTATGCTAATGGAATGGGTCATGTCAATCAGATCATTCAACTAATGATGTGATCTCGTTAATCAAATAACAACTCTTTGTTCATGGCTAGGAAACATAACCATCTTTGATTAATGAGCTAGTCAAGTAGAGGCATACTAGTGACACTCTGCTTGTCTATGTATTCACACATGTATTATGTTTCCAGTTAATACAATTCTAGCATGAATAATAAACATTTATCATGATATAAGGAAATAAATAATAACTTTATTATTGCCTCTAGGGCATATTTCCTTCAGATCCTTGTTGGGAGGTGGTTTTAGCAAACCCGGCAAGACCCTTGCCATGGTAGCTCGCCCCACACCTACGGAGCGAGTCACCCTTGAGTCCACTGCCCCCATGGGGCAAGGATTCGGGAGACATCCCCGTGGTGGCATACAGATCTTTGTGAAGACATTCAAGATCAGATACACACTTTGGAAAATGACGATCCTTGGCGGGATCCCAGCCAAGGAGGACCACAAGGCCCCCAGCAAGAGCCTTGCCGGGGATGACAGCAGGCGCCACGGTAGGACCCTTGCCAGGACCCCGGCAAGACCCTTGACGGGGCCGCGGCAAGGCCCTTGACATGAACACCCATAGGGCCACCATCAGGCCCACGCCAATCAGACCTCCACCGCCGTTTGCATGCAGCTGCCGACCCAACCAGCTGGGCAGGCACCTGCGTGGCGGCATGCAGATCTTTGTGGAGACCCACCACTGCGCCACCTCAGCTGCCTGCCTGCCTACATGGCATCGCAAGCACCGCTGCCAGGGCGCGTGTCGACACAAGAGGGAGCGGCGACGGACGAGACATGGCTCTCCCCCGTCCCCGATAAAGCAAGGACACCTAAGCAAGACGCATTAAATGCGCCTTGTCATGTAATGCGAGGGATAACCTCGCATCACTGTACCCTTTCCACCTCCTGTGTGCCACTGTGGCGACCCCTTTCCCCATAAAAGGAGGCCCAAGGCGACCAAGAAGAGGATTCGGCTTTTTGGAGCTCCTCACGCCCCATAGCTAGCTCAAGAACACAAATAAACAATCCACCAAAGCAGGAGTAGGGTTTTACGCATCCTCGCGGCCCGAACCTAGATAAAAGAACCGCGTGCTATCTGTTTGATCCGCTCTTCTCACGACCCCGCGCCCCGCAACCGTAGTAGGGATTCCTGTGATCCCATAGGTGTCATTCCCACCGACATCTTTGGCGCGCCAGGTAGGGGGCGCAGTTGCGAGAATCGGCTCTAGCAGTTAGTTCGACGCTTCTTCATCGTCATGGCGCCCAAGAAGAAGACGACGGTGGCGGTTGGCCCGTCGGAAGCCGGGCATCCCGTCCCGACGCGGGCGAGCAACGGACCGGTCGCAGAAAGGACCCGGGGCGCCGTTCGTGAACACCAACACCGTCCCAGCAGCCGGAGTTTGGGAGGCGACGATGTTCGTGCGCCTGGTAACGGGCCGCACGCTGCCAAATCCAAAGACGAAGCCAGGCCCTCCGCGGGTGGCGCGGGGCCTTCCAAGATCGCTGCCACCCCGCCCGAAGGCGACGCGAGGGCTTCCAAGACTCCCACGCCGGCGCCGACGGCGCGCTCCTCTCAAGTGGCGCGTGACGGACGGCGTAATCACACGGAAGACCCCGGGCGTCGCCGCGGGAAGAGCCCCGAGCGCCACTCCCGGGATGTAGAAGACCTGCCCGCTCACCGAGGCGCTGGTGAAGATGGCATGCGACCGCGGGGTCGTGATAGAGCTCCTTCTGACATGGTCAGAAGTCAAAGCGCTTCGCGATCCATGCAGGTTTCGCTACCACCGACGCCAGCAGAAGCCCTGGCACGCGCGCGCAGTTGCTCCTCGATTTTCCTCCCACTACGGGAAAACTCGACGAATGGAGAGCCACTATCCGAAGCCTTGTTGCGGTGGCCAACAAAGACGAGCCAAGTCCGGTGGAGCCCTCGGGTCGACGATCCGACGGAGCCCCACGCACCAGTGGCAGGAAAGCCGGCGGCGCCGCCACCACGGTGCACCCGCCTCCTCCTCGCCCAGTACCGCGGACGCCAGCCCATCGCGACGTTACGAGCGACGAAATCTCCATCGCGTCGTCTGACCCGCGGGCCCACTGTGACCAGCGCCAAGTTCTTCGGGAACGAGAACATGAAGACGCTCGAACCACTATCGAGCGCCGCGTGGAGCGCGCCACTGATTAGACAGGCGAGCAGGGCCTGTTGTGAACCACCCGGCACCGGAGAGCCCTGGAGGCCTACCTTACGAGGTAGGCTGTCTGGCTTTTACCCGTGAGCTGCGGTAGTTCCAGTGGCCCACGCACCGCACTTTCAAACCTGACGTGGGCGAAAAGTACAGCGGCAAGACCCACCCGTCCAAGTTCCTTAGCATCTACACCATCGCGATGCAAGCTGCCGGAGCCCGCGACGATAAGGTGCTTGCGGATTACTTTCCGTTGGCTCTTAAACCCAACGCCATGTCATGGTTGATGCATTTGCCGCTAGACTCCATTTCCTCCTGGTCGGATTTGTGCCATGAGTTCATGGGCGCCTTTACTGGAGGCCACCAAGCCATGGCCAAGCGAGCGATCTGCACGTCATTCCCCAGAAGGGAGGCGAGAGTCTCCGCAAGTACATACAGAGGTTCAGCCGGATACAGTACAATATCCCTGATGTTCACCCTGCCGCCATCATCACCGCGTTCCATCAGAACGTGCGTAACCGCAAGATGCGTGAAGAGCTGGCAATGAAAAAGGTGAAAGATGTAGCAGAACTCTATATTCTTGCTGACAGATGTGCCCGGGCTGAAGAGGGAAGGAAGTACCCCGGCGAAGATGCCGGCGTGGAAACCGACTCCTCAGATGAGGATACTGCCACCCCGGCGAAGAAGGGTCGGCGCCGCAACAGGAAGGGCAAAGGTAAAGTCATGCTTGCCGTCGAGGGATCTGATGACACCGGCTCCACCAAGAAAACCAAGGCAGACGACCCTAATAAGGAAATTGCCAGATGTGTCGCCTTCCGGGCCTTGGCGGCTGCCGAGAAGCCAAGAAACTCCGACAAGCGATACTGCAAGATCCATCGCACCAAAGGCCATGCTCTCCAAGACTGCCGACAGGTTGAGCTCCTCGCTGAGAAGCAGAGGGCTGAATATGAGAGGCGGGACAAGGAGAAGGGCCAAGACGGTGCTGAGGGGTCCGACAAGAAGCGTGACGGCCAGGCGGGCCGTCGCGGCAAGGATAAACAACAGGAGAGGCCCGCCCGGGGCCGTGACAGAAAGCCAGAAGACGATGATCACAAAGAGGACGACGAATCCGGCGACAAAGAGTTTCAGAAAGCTACAGAGGCCATGTGCATCGACGGCGGCGCCTCGCTGCATACCTCTCACCGCCGGCTTAAACAGTGGGCGCGAGAGATTACAGCGGCAGAGCCGTCGTTTGATGCCCAAAGGCCGCTGAAGTGGTCCGGCACACCTATCATTTTTGACACTGAGGATCACCCCGATCGCATTACTGCGGTCGGGTGCTTGCCGTTGTTGGTTTCACCAACAATACACAACCTCAAGGTGACAAAGATGCTAGTCGATGGCGGGGCCGGTCTGAACTTAATCTCGCCTGCCGTGATCGAGAAACTGCAGATTCCTGATGGAGACCTCAAAGAGACGGGCACGTTTCAGGGGGTCAACCCGGGAAGAAGCCAACCCAAGGGAAAGGTCATGCTGCCCATGACTTTTGGAAGCGATCTAAACTACAGGACGGAGAGGATCGTGTTTGATGTTGCCAGGATCCCCTTGCCCTACAATGGGATCCTTGGTCGCCCAGCGCTGGCCAAGTTCATGGCGGCGTCACACTACGCCTACAACACCCTGAAGATGCCAGGGCCTGTGACGATCATCACCATCCCCTCCGATAAGGAAGATGTGCTGATCTACACTGACCAACTATACCAGCAAGCAGTTGCAGCAGCTGCCGCCACTAGGGCACTTGCTCCTGCCGCTGGGACCCCGGGAGGGAAGAAGAAGAAGAAGACCGGTGAGACCTCGGGCACCCACTCTGGCAAGCGCACCTCTTCGGAGTGTAGCGCTCCCGTCGAGGACGTTCCAGAGAGCTCCACCGGCGGGAACAAGAAGCCTAGGGCCATACCGCCGGGAACCAAGAAGGTTTCCGTCAATGAGGATGGCACGGGAGGAGCCTTCACCATAAGCTCCACCCTTGACGACAAATAGGAAGACACGCTCGTCACCTTCCTGCGGGCGAATGTCGATGTGTTTGCATGGCAAGCTTCCGACATCCCCGGCGTTCCCAGGGAGGTGATTGAGCACCACCTTGCTGTCTGTCCTCATGCACGGCCCGTCAAGCAGAAGGTCAGAAAGCAAGCTTTGGAACGACAAGAGTTCTTCACAGAAGAGATCCGGAAACTGGAAGCAGCGGGTTTGGTAAGAGGAGTGCTCCATCCAACGTGGTTGGCCAATCCGGTCGTAGTGCGCAAGGCAAATGGGAAGTGGAGGTTGTGTATTGATTACACAGATATCAATAAGGCCTGTCCTAAAGACCCCTTCCCGTTGCCGCGCATCGACCAGATTGTTGACTCCACAGCTAGGTGTGATATGTTGTCATTCCTCGATGCCTACTCCGGCTACCACAAGATCTTCATGACGAGAGAAGACAAAGAGAAAACAGCATTCATCACCCCATGTGGTACGTATTGTTTCATGCGGATGCCTTTCGGGTTGAAGAGTGCTGGTTCGACGTTTGCGAGGGCGGTCCAGATTGGTTTTGAACCCCAGCTCCATATAAATATGGAAGCTTATATGGATGACATAGTGGTCAAAACCGAGGACAGGGCAACCCTCATACCAGATTTGCAAGAGACATTTGCGAACCTGCGCAAGATCAATCTCAAGCTGAACCCTGAGAAGTGCGTCTTTGGCGTCCCGTGTGGCAAGCTTCTCTGGTTCTTTGTGTCACAGCGTGGGATAGAGGCCAATCCGGACAAGATCAAAGCTATAGAGCAGATTGAAGCACCCAAGCGAATAAAGGATGTGCGTCGGCTTGCTGGTTGCGTCGCCGCCATGGGCAGATTCATTTCCAAGTCTGCCGAGCGCGCCCTTCCCTTTTTCAAGATCCTGAAAAAGGTGGGCCCGATGGAGTGGACGCCAGAAGCCGAAGCAGCGTTGCAAGATTTGAAGAAGTACCTCTCCTCCGCGCCAATACTAGTTGCGCCTAGGCCACAGGAGCCGTTGCTGCTATACCTGGCGGCAACGAACCAGGTGGTCAGCGTCGCACTAGTGGCACAGAGAGAGGTTGACGACGAGGTAGTGGCAGCAACAGAGCCCGGCACCACCAATGCAGAGACGACACAGCCAGTTGAAGTGCTGCCGAAGAAGAAAATGATGCAGCACCCGGTCTACTTTGTTAGCTCCCTCCTACAGGGGACTAGATCAAGGTACTCCGGCGTGCAGAAACTGCTCTTCGGCCTTCTTATGGCCTCGAGGAAGCTGCGTCACTACTTCCAGGCACACGAGATCACTATCGTCACTCGCCTCCCTCTGCAACGGATATTGCACAATCCAGATGCAACGGGAAGATTTGTGGAATGGGCACTGGAGCTGTCCAGCTTTGGCCTCAAGTTTGAAAGTACTTCGACGATTCAGAGCCGAGTCCTGGCGGAGTTCATTGCAGAATGGACCGCAATGCCTGACGGAGAAGCCCAAGAGACTGCTCTCCCCGGCAAGGAGGCAAGTTGCAATTGGATCATGTACTTTGATGGAGCTTTCTCCTTACAAGGCGCTGGGGCTGGCGTACTGCCTGTCGCCCCCACCGGAGAGCACCTCAAGTACGTGATCCAGATGCACTTCCCCAGGGAGGTGTCAACAAACAATACAGCAGTGTACGAAGGGCTGCTTGCCGGTCTTAGGATCGCGGCGGACCTCGGAATCAAGAAACTCGTCGTCAGGGGCGACTCGCAGCTTGTCGTCAAGCAAGTCAACAAGGATTACCAGAGCCCGTTGATGAAGGCCTACGTCGATGAAGTGAGAAAGCTGGAAGAGCGTTTCGATGGTATACAGGCTGAATACATTCCCCGAGCGGAGAACGATATCGCCGATTACCTGTCAAAACACGCTGCCCTCAAGCTACCTGTGGAACCAGGTACCTTTGTGCTTCAGCTAACTCAGCCATCCGTTGATCCATCAATAGAGCAGAACAAGAGGAGGAAATCAGGGCCCGGCAAGTACTTTCCCGCCGAGCTCCCCGGAGCCGCCGGCAAGGATGTTGCCAGGGACGCTGAGCCCGCCACGGGACGGCTAGCTCCGGCGGAGCGTCAAGCTCTTGTCATCGAGACAGCCACTCCTATAGCGGAGGAAATGCCTTTAGTACTCGCTGTCGAGCCCCAGGCTCCAGCGTGGGCACAACATACCGTCCGATTCCTCCAAACAGGGGAACTTCCTGAGGAGCAAGAAGAAGCGGAAAAAGTAGCCCATCGCTCTACCATGTACCAGTTCGTCGATGACGTCCTGTACAGGAAGAGGCCGAACAGTGTGAAATTGAAGTGTATCCCTCGAGAGGAAGGACTGGAGCTGTTGGCGGAGATACATGGGGGCATATGTGGATCCCACATCGGATCAAGGGCCCTTGCCGGCAAGGCTTGTTCTGGCCCACCGCCCTCCAGGATGCGACGACACTAGTCACCAGGTATGAAGCGTGTCAGTTCCATTCAAAGAAGCTTCATCAGCCAGCTCAAGCCCTTCAAACCATTCCTCTCTCCTGGCCCTTCTCGGTCTGGGGGCTCGACATACAGGGCCCTTTCCCCCGCGCTGTCGGGGGCTTTGAGTACTTGTACGTTGCAATCGACAAGTTCACAAAGTGGCCGGAGGTGGAGGCAGTGAGGAAGGCCACAGCTCAGTCAGCCGTCAAGTTCTTCAAGGAGCTAGTGTGCCGTTTTGGTGTGCCCAACAGGGTCATCACCGACAACGGCACACAGTTCACAAGCTGCACGTTCATGCAATATACCCAAGACCTCGGCAGCAAAGTCTGTTTCGCTTCCGTTGCCCTCCCACGAAGCAACGGTCAAGCTGAGAGGGCAAATGCTGAAGTACAGCGGGGCTTAAGGACAAAGACCTTTGACAGGCTGCACAAGAGCGGAAGGCGCTGGATTGATGAGTTGCCGACGGTTCTTTGGTCAATCAGAACGACGCCAAATCGAGCCACCGGCCAGACACCCTTTTCCCTAGTATACGGGGCAGAAGCAGTTCTCCCCACTGAACTCATACACGGGTCACCTCGAGTGCTTGCTTATGATGAGCTTGAGCAAGAGCAACTGCGGCAAGATGACGCAATGCTCCTTGAGGAAGATCGTCTTCGGGCAGCTGTGAGGGTAGCACGCTACCAGCAAGCCTTGCGCCGCTACCATAGCCGCAAGGTTCATGCCCGAAGCCTTGAGGAAGGCGACCTTGTCCTTCAGCGCGTTCAATCGGCCAAGAATTCCAACAAGTTGACGCCAAAGTGGGAAGGCCCTTATCGGGTAATACGAGTCACCAGGCCTGGCGCAGTCCGCTTGGAGACCGAAGATGCCGTTCTGGTGAGTAACTCCTGGAACATTGAGCATCTTCGCAAGTTTTACCCGTGAGGCACGGCTTGCCGGGCCCCCCGGCAAGCCACCTTTTGTACAAGCATTGCCGATGATGCATGTAACCCTTTGTACAAAGCCAGGCGCATACCGTGAGCATAAATAAATGAAGCGCTGGTGCCCTAAGTTATAGCATGCATGCTAGGTCGAGTCTCGTCCTTGGTTAGGGTTGATAGTGCTTAGCGGCGACTAACCCCTAGCTTAGAGGTCGAGTGTGCGTCTCTTTGCCGTTCTTTTGTCTTCTTTGGTTCGCAGGACTCACAGATATCCTTGTCGGATCACTTGAGGACGAAAGAGAGAAGAGGGACAAACCAGCATCTAGACCCCGGCAAGCCAGTATTGCCAGGGGCTGCAAGTGCAAAAGATTCACCCACGGCAAACCAGAGTTGCCGGGGGCTACAGCTTCAGATAAGTTCTTCATCCCTTATCATGCATTCCCTTATGGACTGAGGTATGTGAAACCTCGTTCCTTCCTAAAGCTACCGTGCTCCCCTAAACTCTAGGCCCTAGGGCTCGTTCCTGGGGCCAGGTTTGGTCGTAGTCGCGGCAGCGAAAGGATGAAACAAGGAGCCTGAACCCACCTCATCCCTGCCTCCGCCAAAAGCGTGAGAAAGGTCGAGCGATGTGGGAAGACGGCAAGGCCTGCTGCCAGGCAAGGAAATGTTTATCTTAGAGATATCAAGGATTTACTCCTTGACGTGGGTTCTACCCGCAAACAAATGACCCGGCAAGCATCCCTTTTTCATTAAAAACATTCCACTCGGGTACAGTCCGTAGGGAATGAAAAACATGAATGATGGGATTACAAGTTTTAAATTCAGCCAAGGCCCGAAGGCTTACAAACTAAAAAGAGATAAGGTGCCCATAACCCCTTTCTTGTCCCTCCCCTCAGGAGGCAGGTCAAGGAGGCGAAAAGGGCAAAAGGGGCGCCTAAGCGAGCTACGGATGGCAGAATACACCAAGAGAACATCTCGGTGGCCGTCCGAAGGCTGGATGGTGATGGCAGCACCGGAAGTAGAGCTCGAAGATGAGGCGGCAGGACGTCAGCATGCGTCGAAGGCGTCGGTGCCTGCGTACTCCAATTTTACGGCCTTGCCGCCCGCCCTCTTCCTCTTCCGCAGCCTCCCAACGCCAGCCGCCCAAGGAGACGGCCCCGAGAAGTTCAGGGAGCCGGCGACACGGATGATGGGGTCACCGGTGCCGCATGGAGCGGGGCCCGACACCTAGTCGGACCCGTCATCCTGCCGCCTACTACCCCCGTCGTCGTTGCTGCTGTCCTCTTCATCACTCTCGCCCGAGGAGGAGTCTTCGCTATCAGAAGAGATCTCCACACAACACCTTGCACGGGTCCCAAAGAGCCCGAAGACCTTGACGAAGAGGAGGCCGCCCTCCATTAGCTTGAAATGGAGAGTGAGCCCCTCCGTCAAGCGGTGGATATGCGTCTTCCATCCCCGACGAAGATACATCACGTGAGGGGCTGGGAAGTCGACGCGAACCCGCGTGCCGCTGATCCCACAGCCCCTCATGTGCAGCCGCAATGATTCCGGCGGATCCAGCTCCATCTCCCGCGCGAATGGAGTCGGGAGACGAAGGCGACGGCGAGGCGGCTGGCGTAGCCTGACGAAGAACTCGCAAGGGTCATCCTCAACGTGGCCCTCCGTGGTGGGAGGAACTGCTGGCGGAGGCGAGGCCGGCGCGCCGCCCCGTCCTCCTCTTCGCCGAGCGCCTCGGCCTCGCCCCCTCCCCTTCCCCTCGCGGCTGGCTCTGCCACCGCAGGTGCAGGAGAAGGAGGGACGCGTTGTTGAGCGGCGACCCTCGCCGCCACCGTTGAAGGACCAGAATTCCCTCTCTCTATGGCGGATGGAAGGGGGAGCGGAAGCTGAAGGAAGAAGGAGATGAAAGAATGCGGGACGCCACCCCCCCCTCCCGCTCTTTATAAAGGAACGGGGTGGGGGCTCAGCCGCCCCGCTCAGACAATCAAGATGCAGAAGGCGCAGGGAACTAGGACCGACCCGCTGCCCCAGCCCGCGGCGGCCCAGTTTCTCGCCTCCACCGTTCGCCACCCCAAGCGCATGAGAGCCACGTGGCAGGCGTGCAGGACCGAGGCGACGGGTGAGGCGACCTCTCCCCACCCCGTGATCGTGGGGAGTGGACGCCTTGAAGACCATGCCTCGGCCCCGTTCAGTAAATGGGCCGCGCCTCCACGCCTCCCTCCGTTTATGGGGAAGGCGCGAACCGCCCCCTTTACTATGACGTGACGCATGCATGCAGAGCTCAGCCCCACGCATGCCGCCCACGTCACGCATGCCTCCCACGCCGCCCCACGCGCGGGAAGCATGAGAAGCGCAACACGCGAAGAAACTTACCGCGGTAAAAACCGCCCCGCCTACCCGCGCACCGTTTTTGGGCCTAGCCCAACAACGCATTGCGCTTATGTGTGGCCCAGGCCCGGGGGCTCCTGTCGGTGTACAAAAAGAGGGATACACTTTTTGTACCCCTATAACTGTGCACGGGCAGTCTGAGCCACGAGCACCACCACACTGAGAAAGGCAAGGGAGGTGAGCCAAGGTAAGGCCGAAGCTCAAGAGAAGCAAAACGACGCCAAGACCAAGACCACAAAGAGCAAAGGGGATGAAGCGAACTCCCCCGGCAAGATCCTTGCCGGGAGGTGGTTTTAGCAAACCCGGCAAGACCCTTGCCATGGCAGCTCACCCCACACCTACGGAGTGAGTCACCCTTGAGTCCACTGCCCCCATGGGGCAAGGATTCGGGAGACATCCCCGTGGTGGCATACAGATCTTTGTGAATACATTCAAGATCAGATACACACTTTGGAAAATGACGATCCTTGGCGGGATCCCAGCCAAGGAGGACCACAAGGCCCCCGGCAAGAGCCTTGTCGGGGATGACAGCAGGCGCCACGGCAAGACCCTTGTCGGGGCCCCGGCAAGACCCTTGCCGGGGCTGCGGCAAGGCCCTTGCCATGAACACCCGTAGGGCCACCATCAGGCCAACGCCAATCAGACCGCCACCGCCGTTCGCATGCAGCTGCCGACCCAACCAGCTGGGCAGGCACCTGCGTGGCGGCATGCAGATCTTCGTGGAGACCCACCACTGCGCCACCTCAGCTGCTTGCCTGCCTACATGGCATCGCAAGCACCACTGGCCAGGGCGCGTGTCGACACAAGAGGGAGCGGCGACAGACGAGACAGGGCTCTCCCCCGTCCCCGATAAAGCAAGGACACCTAAGCAAGACGCATTAAATGCGCCTTGTCATGTAATGCGAGGGATAACCTCGCATCACTGTACCCTTTCCACCTCCTGTGTGCCACTGTGGTGACCCCTTTCCCCATAAAAGGAGGCCCAAGGCGACCAGGAAGAGGATTCGGCTTTTTGGAGCTCCTCACGCCCCATAGCTAGCTCAAGAACACAGATAAACAATCCACCAAAGCAGGAGTAGGGTTTTACGCATCCTCGTGGCCCGAACCTGGATAAACGAACCGCGTGCTATCTGTTTGATCCGCTCTTCTCATGACCCCGTGCCCCGCAACCGTAGTAGGGATTCTTGTGATCCCATAGGTATCGTTCCCACCGACACTCTAGATCCCTTCGTGAGGGGGCTCATGTTTTACTATGGGCTGGATTTCCATGATCTGACTCCGGATTCTGTCCTCCACATCTCGTTGTTCATCGTCGTGTGCGAAGCTTTCCTCCGTATTACTCCTCACTTCGGCCTGTGGCTCAAGACCTTCAAAGTGGAGCCAAAGATGATCGAGGGGCAGCATGCAGAGTGCGGAGGTGCCGTAATAAGCAAAAGTGCCGATGCCCCATGGCCAGAGGGTTCTTTCCAGGAGGTGTCCAGCTTATGGCAACGAGAATGGTTTTACATCACAGCTCCCAGGGGTACCAAGTGGGTGGCTTCCCCTGCTTTTCGCTCGGGCCCTCCGCCACAACTAGCATCATGGGTCAACAAGAGGCTGGACTGGGGGCCAGTACAGGATGTGCCAATATTGCAGAGCCGCATCCAAGATCTCCTAGAGAGAGACATCAGTCTAGTCATGGTAATGCAAGTCATGTTAATTTGTCGAGTCTTGCCCTGCAAACGTCGTCCCCTCCACATGTGGGAGTTCAACCCGGAGTGACCGCGATCTATCCATCATTTCCTCGGCATGACGCTCGAGGAGATGTACAAATTGTTCTTCAGACCACAAATAATGTGTCCGGACACCACCGAGGATGCGGGTTTGAACTGCAATCGTCCAGATACCCAAGTAAGTAGTCATGTAACCGAACACACTGTATCTTTATTTATCACAACATCATTCTGAAAAGTCGCTCTTTAACCAAGACTGGCTAACAAAGGCAAAGATGATCAGGTGTCTGCCCCCTCCCCGAGGTCTCATCGGATCCTATATTAGCCAGGATGCTGGAGCTCACGCCTTATCCAGCGCCCTTAGGGGAAGAAAAAGGGGGGAAGAAAGAGGCTAGTGCCTCCGTGAAGGAGGATAACCGGGGGGAAGACACTGAAATTCCCCCTTCCCTAGGAAGGAAAAGGGCCACCTCTGAAGACCCGGAGACAATGGTCTCCAAACGGGGTAAGAAATCTTCGCTAGAGGGTCCTGCTCCGGGGGATAGCCCGACCGCGCAATGCCCGCAAGGGGGTCAGCCCTCAACCGAGCTGTAAGTAGAAAGGGGACTTTAATAATAATAACGTCCTGCTTTGCTTCTGGGGAAAATAATCAAAATATTTATCTTGTAGTCCAGATCATAGCCCTTCTCGGCAGAGTTTGTCTTCGGGGGATCTTCTTTCGGAGATGATGGAGAGCGAAATGCCTCCCCATGCCCTCCCGCCTTACGAGGCGGGCGACCCCGAGGTGTCGTCGCGGAGGGCTTCTCCTGATCCGGCAAGGCCAGAGGTTAATCTTTTGTCCACCCGAAGTCCTCAGTATCCGGCTCTTGAAGAGAGCAACCGAAAGAGTCTGGCACCGTCTGTTATGCGGTCGGACGCACTGAAGGATCTGCTAGAGCGAGCGGCTATCTCAGAAGCGCATCGTACGCTAATGTGTACGGTGGTTGAGAGGATTTCATCCGTCGAAAGCGGGTTGCATGAAGCCTTTATGAGTCTGCTGAAAGGTTTTGAGGTACGTGAAATAGTGTGTATTTTTTATAGTACCGCACACGTTAAGGTGTGTCCTATGCAGATAGTAGCCCCTGAACTCTGGTTGCTGTTGCAAACGGCGGCAAACAGAGGATCATAGTCCCAGGTAACAATCCGGCCTCCCTTATATGCAGGTGGCGGAAGGTCCGGTGGCTAGCCGGACTGGTGAGTTTGCCGAGCTGAAGCGGCAACTTGATGCGGCGGATGTCGACGTCATGCTTGTCAACAAGCGGCTCGACGAGGCACAGGGTATGTGATTTCTCCAGTGATTGGTATGTAGTAAGAGGAGCATGATGCCGGTATCTTTAATATGTTGCGCTTGCAGATGGAGCTGCGGCCGTGGAGACCCTTCGAGCGGAACTTGCCCGGGCCAAAGAACAAGCCAGGAAAAGTGACGCGGCCGCCCTGAAGGCGGTCGAGGAGCTGAGTGCCGAAAAGGCTGCTCATTGCCGAAGCAAGCTAGGAGGAAATAGCCAAGATGGCTGTGGAGTTGAGGGATGCCGCCGGCCGTTACGAGCTTCTCAAAAAGGAAGATCGAGCGAAGATGACGGACCTGGTAAAGGCAACGGTGGCGGCCAAGGATGCCCGCTCTACAATTAGAGCGATGAAGGAGGAGCTGCGTCACGCCGGGGATATCGCGGCTGGGAAGCCCTTTATGCTTCGGATGAAGATCGTAGATCCTAAGTACGCTCCTCTGGATCGGCTGTGGAGCTCTGCAGACGCTTATCTGGATTTGACAGCAAGTGCCGCTGATGCGGCCGAATACTTCAAAGATCAAAAAGATCACGAAGTGGAAAAGCTGTTCTGGTCACAATTTAACGTTCCAGCGTGTCCGCTTCCTTTGAATGAGCAGATGGCCGAATGGGCCGAGCTCCATAGGTTGTCCGGGCTCGCCATGAGGTCTGTTGTGGATCATCTATGGCCGGAAGGGCCAAGGCCGAACAGCTATTTTAGTTTGGTGTAGCAGTTCCTTGGTGTTGTGCCGCGCATCGACGCTATGAAGAGGTCGGCGTGCATCGAGGGTGCGCGGATGGCGCTTGTCCGTGTCAAGACATACTGGGCGGAGATGGAAGCCACCGCAATTGCAACCCCGAGTTCGGCCGTTAGCCGAGTAGCTGCCGAGCACTACTTTGACGAAGTCCTTGAAGGCGCTCGTTCAATAGAAGCTTAGTGCTCGAAGAATATTATCTTTTAGTGACATGTATTCTCATTGAAAAACAATGTTTTATTGAATTGTAAAGGCTATTTTTATACTTTTGCCTGAAAGTATTATGATGCCTCCTGTGCGGCCGTTTATGTATATATGTATATAACCTGAAAGTTTGGAGTCGTCGGCTTCAGCCCCCACGCATATAATGCGGGGGTGTTCGCAGAAGATGCATGCTCACACTTGATCCAACGTCTTGGTCCATTAAGGAGGTGATAGAGCAGCGAACCAGGTAATCGGACTATATTGCTTTAACACTTTCACTTAGCCATAGGAGTTTGACAATGGGGCTACTATATAGCCCCTGGTGGCTCCGCGCTCATCCGAAGACGGGGCGCGTACATGCCTGGCCGGGAAACGGCCCTTCGTTAATGCGGAGGAATCCCGAAGATTCCGCTAGGTCATCGAGTGGTTGACCAGTCTCGCGCTTTATCATGACAGTCAGTTTTCGGCTTTCTCTACTGAGGTGCTCGTTCGTCCGAACCAGGGCACAACGCAGTAGTTCTCCTGGTGCCACCTTAGCCGATAGAGCGGAACGTAAGGTAGCAAAACATAGGAGCCGGGCAAACCCAACATTTGACCAAGACATGATTCGGAGCTGATGCATATAAGGCCAAACTCGTGACGCTGAACACTCCCTAATGTATTCGGTCTTTGAAATATATACCGGGCTAAATGATGCCCTTGGATTATGAGCCCCCAGTGTCCGGGTACGAGCAATATTCTGACGTGGCCACATGCCAAGAACGTCAGCATCCTTCTCGGTTGTATTGAGAATCCGGAGGATGTGAACAACAAAGGACAGTAAAAAAGGTTTACGCAGGGTCTTAATCTAAAGAGAAACCTTTGAACGGGTCCCTGCTGCACGTCTGCGCCTGTGTCTCCATTGTGCCGTATCCTGGACTGGTGTAGCACGATTGTCATTTGTAAAAGAGAGGAACTTAGTTGAAAGTTGTCGTGCAAAAAATTGGCTATTGTAAATAAACCATTTAAAAGTCAAGATGGGTAAAGTTGAGCCGAATTATCGCTAAGAAGCCCCTGGTACCGTCTATAAGGGTATAACCATCAAACCAATCTCTATCCAATGACTAGTGGACTCGTCTAACCGTGTCCGTGGTCTTAACGACCGGTTATCTGTTCTGGTGGTGAGGTCGTCTAGTGTTCGGCTGTTAAAGCAGCCGTACGTTCTTCTGCTCGTAAGGAGCGCTCAACATTTCCATGTACTGTGATGATGCCACACGGACTGAGCATTTTAAGCTTGAGGAAAGCGTAATGTGGTATTGCATTAAAACGAGCGAAAGCCGCTCGTCCCAGTAGTACTTGATAGCCACTTCAGAATGGAGCAATGTTGAAGGTTAACTTTTCGCTTCGGAAGTTGTCGGGCGAACCGAACACAACCCCTAGTACTAGAGAGCCCGTGCAGCGGGCCTCTGTGCCTGGTATTACTCCCTTGAAGGTAGTATTACTGTGGCTGATTTTTGCTAGGTTTATCCCCATTTTGCAGATGGTGTCCTAATATATCAGATTTAGACTACTGCCGCCGTCCATAAGGACTCGTTTGAGATGGTATCCGTTTATTATTGGGTCCAGCACCAAGGCAGCTGATCCTTCATGCCGGATGCTTGTTAGGTGATCCCTGCGATCAAAAGTGACCGGGCAGGCCGACCAGGGGTTGAACTCAGGGGTGACGGGCTCTACGGCTCATGTATTTTGGAGTGCATATTTGCTTCTCCTCTTTGTCACATGGATCATGTTTACTGTTTTGACTTCTGGTGGGAATTTTTTCTGTCCCCCACTGCCTTGCTGGCGAGGCTCATCCTCGTCTTTGCTCAGTGTGTCCTCCCCCTTGTGTTCGGCGTTTAGCTTGCCGTCCTGCTTGAAGACCCAGCATTCTCTATGTGTATGATTTGCAGGTTTATCGGGGGTGCCGTGAATCTGACATAGTTTGTCTAGAATCTTGTTTAGGCTAGTCGGTCCATCTCTGTTGCCTTTAAAGGGCTTTTTCCGCTGACCTGGTCGAGAGCCCCTGAATCCGGCGTTTACCGCTGTGTTATCTGGGATGTCTTCTTTGTTCTGGCGCTTGTTTTTACTGCGTCGTGGTTTTCCATTGCCATCCCTGACTTCGGATGTGCTTGGGTCGCTGGTGCTGCTTCGGGCTAACCAGCTGTCCTCGCCCGCGCAAAAGCGGGTCATGAGGCTTGTTAGGGCTGCCATTGTTCTTGGTTTTTCTTGGCCGAGGTGTCTGGCAAGCCATTCGTCTCGGACGCTGTGCTTGAAAGCTGCTAAGGCTACGGCGTCCGGACAGTCGACAATTTGGTTCTTCTTAGTGAGAAACATGTTCCAAAGCTTTCGGGCTGACTCTCCGGGCTGTTGAATTATATGACTCAAATCGTCTGCGTCCGGAGGTCGGACATAAGTCCCTTGAAAATTAGCCCGAAAAGCATCCTCGAGCTCCTCCCAACTTCCAATGGAGTTTTTAGGGAGGCTATTTAGCCAGTGCCGAGCTGGTCCTTTGAGCTTGAGCGGCAAGTATTTGATGGCATGGAGATCGTCTTCGCGAGCCATATGAATGGATAAAGTCCTCAATCCAGACCCCTGGGTCTGTAGTCCCGTCGTACGCCTCTATGTTCACTGGCTTGAATCCTTCTAGAAATTCATGGTCCAGCACTTCTCGGTGAAACATAGGGGGTGTGCGGCACCCCTGTATTTAGTTGTACCATGGTGTTCGGACGGTTGTAATACTTGGTTTTGGTTGGGTGCTGGAGCGCGTTTCCTTGATCTGTAGATGGATCTGGTTGCGCTGACCCTTTGATGCGACTCCTCGCATGGGTCATGTACTGGCTTATGTGCGGCCTCGTTGGCCGCTCTATCGCGGCCACGAGGTCGTCGATCCGGCCGGTCGGCAGTTTTATTTTTTGGCTATGGGGGCTCTAAGGCCTCATCGTCGAATTCAGGCAGCAGCTTTTGCTTTGGGTAGCACTTCGTGTGGCGACTGCCACCATACTTTTCTGCCGTATCGAGCACTTTGTTCCATCTACTGTTGAGTGTGTTTTGTGCGGCCTTGAGCCTTTGCTTCTGCTTCTTCAGACTCCTCGCAGTGGCAATAAGCCTTCTATGGAGGTTCTCTTGCTCCAGCTGCCTTTCCGAGATGATGTGTTCATCGTCATCCGGACTGTTCTCTTCTCCGGAGACGGGTTGATTAGACAGCGGCTCCGTACTTTGTTCGTCATCCGCTGGCTCACCCTGCTCTGTCGCTGGGTCTATTTGGTCGTCGTTTCCTCCGGAGTCGACCGGGGTGTTGTTTTTTCTTGCGCTATTGTCGCAGTTTTTGCCGAGGCGGGATTTGGAGCGGCGTCTGCGGCGCCGCTTTGATTGCTTCTCGATGGAGCTATCTTTCGTTGCATCCTTCCGTTCCTCGTCATCATTTTCTTTGGGTGTATCCACCATGTATATGTCATGTGATGAAGTGGCGGTCCAGCGCCCTGTTAGCGGTGGTTCCTGTTCGTCTCCTGCGTCGTTGTCCATACCATCGATGTCTTCGAAGTCAAAGTTGAGCATGTCGGTTAAATCATCGATAGTGGCTACTAAGTGGGTGGTGGGTCGGGAGTGAATTTCTCCATCCTCCGCATACCATTCTAGCTGAACATAGTTCGGCCAAGGTTCTCCTGACAGGGAGAGAGACCTTAACGAGTTTAGTACATCCCAATCGGAGTGCTGAAAGATATCCGCGGAGGTGAACTCCATGATCGGCGCCCAATCGGATTCGATAGGCATGGGCGCAGGCGGTTCAGAGTCCGTGGCCGGAGACGAGTCCATTGGTTCGGCGTCGCGGCTCTCATGAGGGGTAAGGTCAGTATTCGACTCTATCGCCATTGAGGGTGCGGCCTCCAAGGCGGGGTCTATCCGCCCGTCCTCGGATGGCGTAATCTGTTACGGATTGAAGGCCGGAGTAGTTGCTGGCGTGATTTCCCGAACACTGTCCGACGACAGAGCTATATCATGCCTGTCGTGATCGTGCGGCACACCTGACATGGGCCCGAGTCCGTCGAAGATCAAGTCTCCGCGGATGTCGGCAGTGTAATTCAAGTTTCTGAACCTGACCTGGTGGCCAGGGGCGTAGCTCTCGATCTGCTCCAGATGGCCAAACGAGTTGGCCCGCAGTGCGAAGCTGTCGAATACAAAGATCTGTCTAGGGAGGAAGACCTCACCCTGGACCGCATCGTTACCGATGATCGAAGGGGCATCGAGCCTAACGGTGACGGCACAGTGGAACTCTCAATGAAAGCACCAATGTCGGTGTCAAAATCGATGGATCTCGGGTAGGGGGTCCCGAACTGTGCCTCTAAGGCGGATGGTAACAGGAGGCGGGGGACACGATGTTTACCTAGGTTCGGGCCCTCTCGATGGAGGTAATACCCTACTTCCTGCTTTATTGATCTTGATGATATGAGTAGTACAAGAGTTGATCTACCACGAGATCGTAGAGGCTAAACCCTAGAAGCTAGCCTATGGTATGATTGTTGTTGTCCTACGGACTAAACCCTCCGGTTTATATAGACACCGGAGGGGGCTAGGGTTACACAGAGTCGGTTACAAGGGAGGAGATCTTCATATCCTTATCGTCAAGCTTGCCTTCCACGCCAAGGAGAGTCCCATCCGGACACGAGACGAAGTCTTCAATCTTGTATCTTCATAGTCCAACCGTCCGGCCAAAGGATATAGTCCGGCAGTCCGGATACCCCCTAATCCAGGACTCCCTCACTTGGCTAAGCTCATTTGGAGTTGCGTGCAGGAATGGCTTCGTGTTTCTTGGGCCCCTGCCTCCTTTGCCGAGTTGCGCAACTTGGCATCCAACCTTTCCGGCGTACCCAGGCGCATCTTTTGGGTGGGCTTGGGTGCTTTACGCTGGTCCCTGTGGACAACTAGGAACAAATTTACTATCGAGCACGTGTTTCCGGCTAAACCGGCTGACTGCTTATTTAAATCGTGTGCTTTCCTGCAGCAGTGGAAATCATTGACTAAGGTCGACGACCAAGAGGTGCTCTCTATGCTGATCTACAAAATCCGGGCGACGGCGTCTCAGCTATGCAGACAAGAGCAGGATGCTTAATTGCTTCTTTTGGGCCGGATGCTTTAGCTTTAGCTGGATCTTTCTATTCCGGCCTGTGTGCCGTATACTGGCGAGGGTGCCATGTACTTGACTTCCTCCCCTGTCGTCTTGCCCGTCGTTGGGGCTTGGGTGTTCTTGACACTTTTTCTATGTTGTTGTTGCTACCTTCCTGCCTTTTGGCTTTATTTATAAAGTCGGGTGTATGCCTTTCCTCTAAAATAAAGCAAAGGGCAGGACATAGGGTATTATCTTCTCCGTGAGAGTCCGAACCTGGGTACTCCCTTGTCCCTATTACCATTGTGCCAAGTCGCCTAGCTAGGATAGTCTACTGAGGGATCTACCAGATTTAGCTCCAACAATGGTGGCCCATACAGGTCCTTCTGGGTGAACGTCGCGGCCGATGAGAGTTTGGATCAATGCTCAGATTGGTTCCGACGCGATCTTCATCCCCACCAAGCGCATGATCCTTTGTATGCCCCCCTGTTTTTTCTTTTGTTTTTTTATTTTAGTTTTTGTTTCTCCTTTTACGTTTTTTCTTTTCCATTTCATTTCATCTCGGCTTCTTTTTTCTGTATTTTTATTTAATTTTGCAAAAAAATAAAAATTATAATCTTTTTGTAAATCATGAACAATTTTCCAATATATGTTTTTTCTAAAATCACAAATAATTTTCAAATTTAATAACATTTTTAAATTTGTAAATAATTTTTGAATTGGAGAACAATTATTGAAATTCATGGACATTTTTATCAAATGAAAACAATCCTTGAAAGTCATGAATATTTTACGAATTCATGAATTTTTTTGATTTCCCTAATAGTTTTTAAAATTTTGTGACCATTTTTAATCTTGCGAACATTTTGTGAAATCAGTAAACATTTTTAGAACCCACGAACATTTTGTGCACTTCACGAACATTTTTTGGATGTCGTGAACATTTATTGAAATTCACAGACCTATCGTTTTAAATTCATGTGCTTTTTTGAACTCATGGGCTTTTTTTAATTTGCAGATAATTTTGAATTTAATGAATATTTTTCAAATTTGTGAACATTTTTAGTGATCAGGAATAATTTTTTGAATTCATGATCATTTTCTGAAACCATGAATTTTTTTATTTCATAAACATTTTCCCAAATTTGAGAATTTCTTTTGAATTCAAAAATATTTCAGAAATTATTGAAGATTTATTGAAATGAAAATGTTAAAAATATGATGTCAGATTTTTAAGCATGGAAAATTAAATGTTTTTTAGGCAAATTGTGTTGTCGCGGCATGGTAATTTCCTTTAGTGAGCATGGCAGATCCTAGCAAGAAACTGAACATGGCTAGGAATTTCCATGCTCATCGTTGGGAATTCCATGCCGCGACAATGTAATTTTAAAGAAAAACATTCAATTTTCCATGCCTAATATTCGGCCGCTAGATTATTAGCGAAATCCTTTTTGATTGAAATCTACACATTTTTAATGATGCAATAAAAATAATAAAATAAAATAAAATAAAATATCGCCAGCCCCGTGCAGGGGCCGACTCAACAAGCTTGTAGGATATGTGGGATTTGCGCGATAGGAGACTATCTAGGAGGTCTCCGCCCGCTCGAGTATAGGCATTTGAGGAGCCCGGCAGTAGATGCTGTAAGCCCAAAAGAACCGGCCCTACCTTGACAAAATCCCATTCGATTTTGATAGTACAACGAGCAAGGATTCCAGCGAGCGGAGGCCATTAGGTCAAAGTCGCGCTGAGTAGTTTTGATTTGAAGTGTGTTCCACATCGACAAGCATTTATCCTCAGCAACACCATCTGTACTGTACCCAACTGAAAATAATTGGCCCACGCTTCATTTCCTCCCGTGCTTTATTATCACTTGTCCTCGAGCGGAGCGGGGCGGGCGGCAGTCTGTCTCTCTTCGAATTGAAATTTTGAATCCTCTTCCCCCCCATTCCCTTCCCTTCCTCCCCTTCCCTCCCCTCCCCTCCTCCCAGGCTCCACCACCGCGCCGCAGCCCGCAGAGCAGGCCGGAGCAGAAGAGAGGGTCGAGTCGAGTCCGCCCGCAGTAGACAGATCGATGGGGTGCGTGTCGTCGACCTTCACCGAGGACGACGAGCGGCGGATCATCGGGGTATCCGCCTCCGCATCCCACATCGTCTCCCTCACCTCCTCCACCTACGGCATCCTCACCTACAACCTCGCCGCCCAGGACGCCTCCCCATCGACCAAGTCCGCACCCCCTCCGCCGCCGCCGCCTCCGCCCGCCCCACCGCTCTCGCTCCCCTCCTGCAGGGCCAAGCCCAAGCCGCCCTCCGACGAGCAGCCGGAGGCGGAGGTCATCAACTCGTGGGAGCTCATGGCCGGCCTGCACGACCCCTCCACCCCGGCCAAGTCCAAGTCCCCGCGCGGCCCCGCCCGCAGGGACGCCGGCGACCGCCCGCCCCGGCCCATCCGCTTCCCGCTCCGCGCCATCGACGGCAACGCCGCGGCGCGCCCCCCAGCTCCGCTGCAGCGCTGCCCGCCCGGCGGCGCGCGCTGCGCGGTGCTCTACACCACCACGCTCCGCGCCGTGCGCGCCACCTTCGAGGCCTGCAACGCGGCGCGCGCGGCGCTGCAGTCCCACGGCGTCGCCTTCCGCGAGCGCGACGTCTCCATGGACCGCGGCTTCCGGGACGAGCTCCGCGCGCTGCTCCTCCCGGGCGCCCCGGCGGCGCTGCCGCGGCTGTTCGTGCGGGGCCGGCACGTGGGCGGCGCGGAGGAGGTGCTGCGGCTGGACGAGGAGGGCGCGCTGGCGCCGCTGCTGGAGGGCCTCCCGCGCGCGCGCTCCCACGGCTGCTGCGACGGCTGCGGCGGCATGAGGTTCCTCCCCTGCTTCGACTGCTCCGGCAGCCGCAAGGTGCTGGCCGGCGCCGGTGCTGCCGTGAAAGGGCGCCCGGAGAGGGGCGTGGTGCTCCGCTGCCGAGAGTGCAACGAGAACGGCCTCGTGCTCTGCCCCATCTGCTCCTGACCAGCCGGATTTTTCACGTCGCTCCGTCGATCTACTCCTTTATGTTTCAGTTCGATTTCCCCTAATCAGATCGATGCTACTTGTTGTAACTGAGACTGTAGTGGATCAACTGAGGATTAGTCGTCTGAGTTCTCGTCTGAATTTGAACTGGTTGGTATGCAATCAGAAAAAAACAGAGCTTGTACTGATGGGCAATGGGCATGGCAGTGAACAATAATTGAGCATCTGAACCACCTCGGTTCAGATGGCAGCTTGCGTTTCAGGAGAGGCGAGGCTCGTCCTATGCTCGCGCGCCGCCAAGTCTTGGTGGGGAGGAGCTCGTAGCGGCCTCCTCCGGGCACAACAGCACCGTCGCGACGAAGGGAGACGCTGCCACCCTTCTGTCCGTGTTGGCACTGTCCATCTCTCAGTAATTTAGCAGCTCTGTTTCTGAGATTAGTTTTTCTTTTTTTGAAAGAGCGCATTAAGAAGGAGCGGCTAACAGCCAAGATTAGTTTATTATCAGTAAGAGGTTTCGGGGAAGGTGCTTCCTGACCAGATTTGACCAATTTGTGAGTGATTGCAAACAGATAATTCCTCCAGTTGTGTGGAAGCTTCCGAGTGTAGTTTTGGCACATTACAGTGCTCTTCAATATAGTGGACCGTCAATTCTATCGTGATACATATAAAAATTGGGGGCGGCCCCGTGCAAGTCTGGCTGTTTTTTGTTTTAGGGTCAGTCAACTGACCACTAATGCTTGTTCAGTCGATTTAGAATATGTAGCGCATGGTGTGATGGATCAGGCGACGCACCTGGTGGCCGCGCAGGGACCGGCTACAGGTCAATCGCCTGAAAAACAGAAAACGGTCAGTCGATTCTCCTTGTCCAATATCAACCTTTCAATTGACGCTGATCGTCTTCAACCTCAGGCAGATCTTCCCCCTCTCTCTCACCCGCTGATGCAGCCCAGCCCTAACCGCTGGTCCCATGGCCGGCAGCGCTTCCGCGACCGCCTCGCCGCCACCTATGAACCACCTCCCACTGCCGGTTTTCCACCGCCCCCGGCCACCCTCTAAGCCCCCTGCGCTGAGTTTTTTTTTCCGGCGAAGCCCCCCACCAACGCCCCCCACCGTCCCCACCCTAAACCTTAAGATAGATATTGGGGTAGCGTGCCCAGCGAGCTTCTTCCTCCTCTCCGGCGGGTTTCTTCCTTCAAGCAAAATCGATTGACCCAAAATTCGAAAGTCGGGCGATTGACATGTAGCTATTGTGTTTGTAAGTGATCAAACAATAACATTCACACGTATATATCATTTTGAAGGGTGAGAATAGGGTATTTAAAACCATAACTTCAACTCATTTATGTCTACAAATCATCACACTAGAATACTTAATACTATAATTTTTCCGATAAATTACAAATATTAAAGTTGTGTGGCTTCTGTAAGAATACTATAATACATGCTGAATATTAAAAATGCACTGTTACAAAAAAATATACCCATTTTTAATATCCTTACAGAAGCCACAAAACTTTGGACCTAAATGGGTATCGGTCATTCTGGTATAGGTGTCACACGGACATTCTTCACCTTCAAGTTGCTACCGGCAACAACAAAAAAAGTCTCACACAAACAAAAATCTATATGTTAATTTCACCTTAAGGAATAAAACAAACAAAAATAATAATTAAAAAATATAAATTAGCGACATTTGAATCAGCCTTAAAGAACAAATAAAATAAGAAAAATGCAAACAAATATTAACATAACTTGCACCAAATTGACTGGAATGCAAGAATACAGTTTACGAAGGAATTGCACCTTTTAAACAGAAATAGCGCTGCTCTTTCTAAAATTAAGTTTTATAAAAAAATGAATTAGTCGCATTGGTATTACCTTAAATAAGAAAGAAAATGAAATAAAGAAAGAATTATTGTTTTTTAGACTACTCTTTAGGGAAAATAAATAAGATAAACAAATAATGATTTTTTTGCACATAATTTACATAGAAAATGTGCTTTTTTAGTAATGCTAATATATTCTTATAATAATGGCTTTGTTTTTGCAAAAAAGAAGTTTTCCTAAAAATGAATAAATTGTTGGCGTTGGTATAATGTATAATTCTGTGTAAATAATAACTAAGTTAATGAAAACAATGAAGCTTTCTAAGAAATAATGAATTAGTGGCATTGATATTACCCTTATATAAAAAAAGAAATATATTTTAAATCAAAACAATGAAGTCTGAAAGGAAGAATGAATTAGTGACTTTGGAATTACCCGTTAAGAAAAAATAAAATGAAAAACATATTGCAAATAAAACAATAAACATATTTACCCTCATTAACAAAAAATCTTTTTTAATCATATGCAAGAATGCGATTATAATATTGAAATTTCACAAAAGTAAGTATTGCCTTTAAAAAGGAAATGAATTTGTGGCATTAGTAATGCCTTTAAACAAAAAAGGAAATGAAATAGAAACGAAAACAAAATAAAAAACGAAGTTTTCTAAGATAGAATGGATTAATGGCGTTCGTATTATCCTTAAGGGAGAAAGAAGATGAAATAAACAGTAGAACAAACTAAAATTAATGATTTTTTTTAAGTAAAATGGATTAGTGGCAATGGTATTAACCTTAAAAAATAAAATAAGAAAACTAAAAATCTTGCGCACTAGTTTGCACGGAACTTTACCTTTTCAATAAACGAAGAATAAGCAAATCTGGCACATATTGTATAGTATTTGTGTGTGTATATTTACACTCACTGAACATCCCAAAAATGCCGACAACAAATTAAATAAAAATGCCTAATAAAGAAAAACAAAAACAAAAGCAAAACGCTTACAAATAGAAAAAAGGAAAAAACAAAGGGAGAAAGGGTCACATAGGTAATGGGCTTCGATCGGTTCAGGAATCTACTGGCCTAAATATGTCGTCAGTCAAATAGAAAAACAGCTCAAAACAACAAATAGAACATGCTAGAAAAAAGGAATCACGAATCTCAAAGCAGAAATGAACGGCCGAAAAAATGGCTAAGCCAAAATCATTTTTCGGGCAACTTAATATAGCAAAAGTGTTAATAATTTCGAAAGAAATCACATGCTGTAATAATAATTTTCTAAGACAAATTCACACGTATAATTTTGAAGTGCCGAGTTTGAATACTTATAAAGATATTTGCATTCAAATATTGAAAGTGTGACTATCTTTTTCCAAAACGATATAGTACTGTCGCTGCTGCTATAATTTGCTATTCTTTCATGGAAGAGTGGAAGTCAACCTGGTGATTTTTCTTGTAGATCCGACTTGTTGCATAAGTCGAGCTTCCTTCACTTCCAAGAAATAGCTGACTTCGTCCATAATTAAACTGCCCAGACTTTAAAAAATAAGGACCCTGATAAGTGTCACATGTGTCGCACGAAGCAATTTTTGACGTTTTTTCATGGTAACTTTGATTATCCGAGGATGGCAATTTTCTGTTTTGATGGCAAGTTTCAGTTTGGGATTATTTTTTCAGATGACAATTTTAGTTGTAAAAACATCTGGGCGATGTGACTTTTTGTCACACGTGTGACACTTATCATTTAGGAATAAAATTAAGTTCTCCAAATCGTCAGGAATATGGATATTGCATTGCCTTCTCAAATTGTTTGTTCATTTCGAAACTAGGTTGAAACATAATTTTGTAATGGTTTGAAGTTTGAACTTAGAATTTGACACGCCCTAGTTTCGCCCATTGAGAAACAACGACAAGACTCTCTCGGACGAGAGAGAGCCCATCTCTTCCCCCCTCCCGCGTCGCTCCTGCGAGCGACCCGGGAGGGAAACCCTAGCCGCCGCCTCAGTCCTCCCTCCTCCTCTCCTCCTCTCCTCGCCGCCGCCGGAGCGCACTGACGGGCGAAGCCCGCCGGCGTCGGCGGCGGCGGGGCCCTTCCTCCCTTCGCTCGGTGGCGGCTGGCGCGGGCCGGCGGCTGGCGGGCGTGGCGTCACGCTTACGAGGGGCGTGGCGGCGCGGCGGCGGGCGCTGGCGGCGGGGTCGCGGGTGTGTGGCGGCGGCGTGGTGGGCTTCGTGGGCGCGCGCGCGTCCTTGGCAGGAGCGGCAGCGGCCTGGTCTGGCTCGGCCATATCTGTTGCCTGGTGGCCATGGACGGTGTGGGGCGCCTGCCGGCGGGGCGCGGGCGCGTCTGCTGCTGCTCGCGCGGCTGCCGGTGGCCAGTGGGTGAGGCCCGGCGGGGCACCTCCTGTCGCCGCCTACGGGTCCGATCTTGACCATCCGGGCGTCCTCGTCGTCGGGCGGGTGTCCGGCTTGCTCTTCACGATCTGTCTGGAGGCCGTGGTGAGACGTTGCAGGGGGCAACGTGAGGAAGCTGGCTGGAGGGATGGGTGGTCTGCCCACCCGTCACCGGCGCGGGGGTGTGCCGGTCGAGGTCTCGCACCTCTTCGCTCCTTCTTCTTTCCCCTGGCCTGGTTGCCTCCGGCCCCATCTGTCGAGGCTTGTCGGCGCTGGCGGCTTTGACGCTGTTAGGGGTCTGCTGGTGGTGGAGATTCGCTCCTCTGGGCGGCCATTGGGGGTGTCGGGTGGCACGGCGGCGCCTCTGCGATGGGAGCTGCGATGTTCATTGGCGGGGCTTCCAGCTCGGGTGCGGACAGGCAACCCCGGCCGAGTGGGCGGCGGGGCGGCTTTGGCATGACGATCCGTGGCAGTGGTGCGGCAGCTACGTTCTTCACGGTGGCTTGTTCTCGGCGGAGGGCTCCGTCATCTTCGTAGTGATGCTTGTTGTACATTTGTTGTCTGCTGCGAGTTGACTTAGCTGATCTTCGGCACCTTTGTATCTTGCTTTGGGTGCGTGCGTTCGGGGTGTCATGTTCATTGTTTTTTGTTCATTGTTTTTGAGATAGCTCACCACTCATGTCAAGTGGTGGGGTGTCATGTTGTATGGTTCACATGTATGAGGTTCGGTGCTTTATATATAAAGCGGGGCGAAAATCTTTTTCGATAACTTAGAATTTGAAAGAAATTGTACCGATCCCGAACATTTTTATTTCATTCACACGTGGATAATAAACAATCTAAAACACAACGAGCCATAGGTGTACACGACGTATACGCCGTCGTTGCAATCATTGCTCTGCCTTCTTCCCCAGCCCAAAGTCCGGCGACATGAACTCCGCGACCTTCCTCGCCGCCGGCCTGGCCTTGAGCTCCTCCCACCACGCCTTGACATGCGGGCGCTCCTCTACCAGCGCCGCGTACTCCGTCTGCATAAAGTAGTGCATGAGCGGGAAGTGGCTGAGGTCAGCGAGGCTGACCGACTCCCCGGCGAGGTACTTGGACGCCGACAGCCGCGCCTCATACACCTCCAGCACCTTGCTCAGCTTCACGACGTTCTCGTCGACGATGGCCTGGTCGCGCGTGCCGCCTAGGAGAGGGACGAGGAGGCACTGGATCGAGATGGCGCCCGCCACGGGGTGGTGCTGGTGGGCCTCCACCTCCAGCCACACGTCCACCATCGCCGCCGACTCCGGCGAGCCGTCGCCCACCAGCAGCTCCGGCTTGTACTTGCGAAGCACGTGCCTCGCGATTGCGCGCGACTCTGCGTGATTTTTTTGATTAATAGTACGAGCTCTCCTTGGCGATCTCGTAGTATAAACAAAGAAGAGATAATGATGGGAATTACCGAAGAGGGTGAGGTCGCCGTCCTCGAGAACGGGGACCTGGCCGAAGGGGTTCTTGGCGAGGAAGTCCGGCAGAAGGTGGTCACCGGCCTCGCGTTTCATGGGGATGAGCTCGTAGTCGACGCCTGCCTCCTCCAGGCACAGCAGGGGGCGTGCCACGAACGGTGAGACCGCCCATCCGTACACCTTCAGCGCCGGCGCCATCGCCTGTCGAGATAGCTTGCGTCCGCTGCTTGGAGTTGACTGCGATACATAGCCGAGTTCATGATTAAATAGGCGCGCAGTTGCTGATCGTGGATCTGTGTTACGGGTGTTCGTGGCGTCACTGCTTGCGTCCAAAGTAGACTGTCGGCATAGTGCCGATCCACACTGCCTTAGATCCCGCAAAACCCCGACCCGTAAAATGTGTTTGCAGTTCGACGCGGATCTCGTTTGCGGGTCGGAAACGTGCGCAGCCAAACAAAAACTATATATGAAACTACATAATTCGAAAAAAAAGTTTCGCGGAAGAAATTGCAACCATAGTAGTTCATCACAGACTACATGTACGACATGATCAAACACTAAATTCATTACAAACACTGGTTCATACTACATACTACATTCACAACTAGTACTAGAGGGGGTGGGGATCTAACGGCGGCGAGCTCGCGGCCAGGCACGACACGGTGGAGGAGCTCAATCCTCCTCGTCGGAGCTATCGAGGTCGATGTACTTCGCCTTCTGCTCCTCGCGGATGCGCCGCCACTCGTCGTCCTTCTCCTTGGCGGCAAGGTTCGTTGCGACCGCCTGTTGGAACAGGAGGTCGTCGAGCTCCTCGTGGTGGCGCCGATGCTCCGCCTCCTCGCGCAAGCTGTGTTCGGCAATGGCGGCCGCGATCAAGTCGACATCGGCGACGAAGTCCTCGGGCCCGACGATGCCGCGGCGCACGATCTCCTCGGGCTCCTGCTTGACGACGACGACCTCGATCTCCTCCGGCTCCTCCGACCACTCCCTCTTCACGGGGAGAAGGCTCGCGCCGGAAGAGGAAGAGCTCACGGTGCTCGCGGCGGAGGACGAGCCCTCGGCGGAGGAGGGCGTATGCCCGTGCCGACGGTCGTATTCATCCGTCTCGCGGACGTGGAAGCTCGGCGGCGGCGAGAGGCCCCTGTTCGTCCACTTCCTCGCCCCGCGCTTCCTCGCGCCATCCGACTGGACACGCCGCTCGCGCTCGTGGTCGCTGCCGCTGCCGAAGCTCCACATGCGGCCCCACATGGCGGCTGGAGGCGGAAGGGGCTCACCGACGACGAGAAATGTGAGGAGGGGAGTGGGGAATTGCGGAGAGGCGCGGCGGGGGGGGGGGGGGTGACGCCCCTGATTCAATCGTACACTAATCATGCACGCAAATGTGTATGATCAAGATCAGGGACTCACAGGAAGATATCACAACACAACTCTAAAACATAAATAAGTTATACAAGCATCATAATACAAGCCAGGGGCCTCAAGGGCTCGAATACAAGTGCTCGATCATAGACGAGTCAGCGGAAGCAACAATATCTGAGTACAAACATAAGTTAAACAAGTATGCCTTAAGAAGGCTAGCACAAAAGGGGATACAGATCGAACGAGGCGCAGGCCTCCTGCCTGGGATCCTCCTAACTACTCCTGGTCGTCGTCAGCGGGCTGCACGTAGTAGTAGGCACCTCTAGAGTAGTAGGAGTCGTCGTCGAAGGTGGCGTCTGGATCCTGGGCTCCATCGTCTGGTCGCAACAATCGGGTAGAGAAATGGGAAAAGGGGGAACAAGGCAACCGTGAGTACTCATCCAAAGTACTCGCAAGCAAGGAGCTACACTACATATGCATGGATATATGTGTAAAGGGCCATATCAGTGGACTGAACTGCAGAATGCCAGAATAAGAGGGGGATAACTAATACTGTCGAAGACTACGCTTCTGGCAGCCTCCGTCTTGCAGCATGTAGAAGAGAGTAGACTGAAGTCCTCCAAGTAGCATCGCATAGCATAATCCTACCCGGCGATCCCCTCCTCGTCGCCCTGTTAGAGAGCGATCACCGGGTTATATCTGGCACTTGGAAGGGTGTGTTTTATTAAGTATCCAGTTCTAGTTGTAATAAGGTCAAGGTACAACTCCGGGTCGCCTGTTACCGTGGACACAACTATTCGAATAGATCAACTTCCCTGCAGGGGTGCACCACATTACCCGACACGCTCGATCCCATTTGGCCGGACACACTTTTCGGGGTCATGCCCGACCGCGGAAGATCAACACGTCGCAGCCCCACCTAGGCACAACAGAGAGGTCGGCACGCCGGTCTAAACCTAAGCGCACAGGGGTCTGGGCCCATCGCCCTTAGCACACCTGCATGTTGCGAACGCGGTCGGAAGCAGACCTATTCTAGTGGCGTTCCAGTCCAATCCGGCGTGCGCCGCTCAGTCGCTGACGTCATGAAGTGCTTCGCTGATACCACGACGCCGGTTGCCCATATCTTGTCGCACGTGGCGGTTAATGCGTATAAGGTCAACGACCCAACTCAGATCAAATACCCAGATCTCGTTAAGCGTGTTAAGTATCCGCGAACGCCGAACAGGGCCAGGCCCACCTCTCACCCAGGTAGTCTCAACCTGCCCTGACGCTCCGCCACAAAGATCCACACAGAGGGCCGTTGGGACAAATGTCCTTTCAGCCCCCAATCCGTGAATCACTCGCGGGTGCTCCTCGAGCCGACCCGACTTTAGTCACCACATGTATCATGTATAAAGTATAATAGTATATAGCCGTGATCACTTCCCGAGTGATCACATCCCGATAGTATAGCACAACAGACGGACAAGAATGTAGGGCCACAGATGGAATACTAGCATCCTAAACTAAGCATGTAGGATGGCGGGTAAAGGTAACAACAGTAGTAGCAATGACAGGCTATGCAGCAGAGTAGGATTATCGGAAAGCAGTAACATGGTACACTACTCTAATGCAAGCATATAGAGAAGAGTAGGCGATATCTGGTGATCAAGGGGTCGGGGGGGGGGCTTGCCTGGTTGCTCTGGCAAGAGAGAGGGGTCGTCAACTCCGTAGTCGTACTGGGTAGCAGCGGCATCGGTCTCGGTGTCTAGCGAGAGAAGAGGGGGAAGAAACAATGAATACAATGCAAACAGATGCATAGCGATGCATTACATGACAAGTATCGGTGCTAGGGGTGCCCTAACGCGGTATGAGGTGATACCGATGAAGGGGGGAAACATCCGGGAAAGTATCCCCGGTGTTTCGCGTTTTCGGGCAGAGGAGCCGAAGGGGGAAAGTTGCGAGTTTCATATGTTAGGAGTGT
The DNA here is from genome assembly GCA_032464435.1 of Aegilops umbellulata. Lineage (NCBI taxonomy): Eukaryota > Viridiplantae > Streptophyta > Magnoliopsida > Poales > Poaceae > Aegilops > Aegilops umbellulata. The sequence goes on along the minus strand of CP136054.1, from coordinate 92,886,773 downwards.
GTGGCGGACGAACGGGCTACTTATCCGGGTTCGTCTCGTCGTTCTGAGCAACTTTCATGTAGAAAGTATTTTCATCCGAGTTACGGATTAAAAGATATGATTTTCTAAAGATTTAAATCATTTTCTAATTTTAATTATTTATTTAATTCTAACATTATCCAAAATAGTGAATGATGACGTAGGCATGACATCACAGTGATGTCAGCAGGTCAACTGGTCGGTTGACCAATCAAACAGACAGGTGGGTCCAGTGGGACCCACATGTCATTGTCAGGGGCATTAACAGAGTGTTAAAACTAACTAAATGGGTTAATTAGTGGGTGGACCCTAGCAGTCAGTGTCTAATTAGGTTTTAGTTAATTAACTTAATTAATTAGCAGTTTATATATTTGTTTTTATTTGTTTTATGGCATGGGGCCCGCATGTCAGTGGCAGTAGCTGCCACGTCAGCGAAGTTGACCTCGGTCAACGTGGCTAGTTGGGGCCCCCAGGCCCACAGGCAGCGACCCAGGGGGTGGGGCCCGCCTAGCCATGTCGGCGGACGGCGCCGGAGCGACTCCGGCGACCCAAACAGAGGCGGCCCCTCGCCGGAGTTGGCCGGAATCGCGCTACGGGGCACCAAAACGAGCGCGGCCGGGTGCGTTAGAACGGCCAGACAACGACGCGTCGGTTGGAGGTGGTCTGGCGAGCTGCGGTGGTCGGAGAAGGACGCATCGAGCTCATCGGCGGTGAGGGGTTTCGGGCGAGCAACGGCAACGGCGATGCGGCGCGCTACTGGGCAAACAGAAGAGCGGGGCGAAGCCTACGCGCGTGCGCGAGCTCAACGACACGAGCCCGTGACCATTTGGTCACCGGAGACTCGTCAGCGACGAGCTCCGCGGCGGCACGCTCGATTGCTCATCGGGGACGGCATTAGGAGGCACGGGGGAAAGCGTGCGCAGGCGCGTTGGACTCCTAGGAACCCCAGGAGCACAACGGTGAGCTCGGGCGAGCGCGACGGCGGATGTGGCCACGGCGGCGAGGTACACCGCGGCGACCAGAGCCCGGGCATGACGACGAGCTAGCTACCGCGCGAGCTAGGGGAGCTAGAGGGCAGAGGGGGGAGGCAGCTCACCTAGCGGCACGCACGGTGGCCTTTGGTGGCTTAGTAGCTGCAGAAGGCGTCGCCGGAGTTGGTGAAGAAGAACGCGGCAGCCAGAGATGAGGGCGAAGGGGATCCGGTGATTCGGGGCTCCCCAGCTCCAGCTGAGGCCTCCGGTGGACGAGGAAGACGATGGAGGCGACGACGGACACGCAGGCGCGGCGAGGCGATGGCTATGGCCGCGCGATTCACGGCGGCGGGTCCATGGCGGTGTTCGGGCGTGGTGGGGAATGAGGAGGAGAGCGAGGTGGATCTGAGGGGGAAGGGAGAGGCGCAAGAACCGAGGCGGCAGTGGGGGCGAGTGGGGAGGGGAGCCCGAGGGGGTGCGTGAAAGTGCAACTATCCCTGGGTGGTTTTGGTAATTCCTAACAACATATAGCTCATTGAGCTAACATTATTCCAAGATTAATATTTCAGGAAAAGCTCAATGGATGGCATGGCATGGATGAGGAAAGTGGATCCCTCAAAATTATAAGGACAAAAGATTGGCTCAAGCTTCAAGATCAAGACTCTACATTTTCTATTTTAGTGATCCAAGATCACATTGAGTCTATAGGAAAAGCCAATACTATCAAGGAGGGATGAGGTGTTGTTTAATGAGCCTCTTGCTTCATGTGCTTAGTATATGCTCCAAAACCCTCAACTATCTTCCCACATCCACATATGACCTAAACCAAAAGTCAAACTCGGCCCCACCGATTCTTTCTATCCGGCGCCACCGAGTTTCACATGTCATAGCCATTGCCACAAACCCTAGCAATTTGGTTTCACCGATAGGGATCTTGGTCTCACCGAGATGGGATTGCAATTTCTCTGTTTCCCTTCGTAACGTTTCGGTCTAACCAAAGTGAGCGATCGGTCCCACCGAGATTGCAATGTAAATTCTCTGTTTCCCTTTCGTAACATTTCGGTCTCACCGAAAAGAGTGAATCGGTCCCATCGAGTTTACCTGACCAACTCTCTGGTTAGCTTATTACCAAAATCGGTCCCAGCGACTTTGTGTAATCGGTCACACCGAGATTACGTTATGCCCTAACCCTAACCATATCGGTCCTACCGAGTTGCATATCAGTCCCACCGAAAATCCAAATGGTCACTAGGTTTGCTGAATCGGTCCAACCGAGTTTAACGATTCGATCCCACTGAGTTTGGCAGATTATGTGTAACGGTTAGATTTTGTGTGGAGGCTATATATACCCCTCCACTCACTCTTCATTCATGGAGAAAGCCATCAGAACATGCCTACACTTCCAATACACATTTTCTGAGAGAGAACCACCTACACTTGTGTTGAGCTCAAGATATTCCATTCCTACCATATGAATCTTGATCTCTAGCCTTCCCCAAGTTGCTTTCCACTCAAATCTTCTTTCCACCAAATCCAAATCCTGTGAGAGAGAGTTGAGTGTTGGGGAGACTATCGTTTGAAGCACAAGAGCAAGGAGTTCATCATCAACACACCATTTGTTACTTCTTGGAGAGTGGTGTCTCCTAGATTGGCTAGGTGTCACTTGGGAGCCTCCGACAAGATTGTGAAGTTGAACCAAGGAGTTTGTGAGGGCAAGGAGATCGCCTACTTCATGAAGATCTACCGCTAGTGAGGCAAGTCCTTCGTGGGCGACGACCATGATGGAATAGACTAGGTTGCTTCTTCCTGGACCCTTTGTGGGTGGAGCCCTCCGTGGACTCGCGCAACCGTTACCCTCAGTGGGTTGAAGTCTCCATCAACGTGGATGTACGATAGCACCACCTATCGGAACCACGCCAAAAACATCCGTGTCTCCAATTGCATTTGAATTCTCCAAACCCTTCCCTTTACATTCTTGCAAGTTGCATGCTTTACTTTCCGCTGCTCATATACTCTTTTGCATGCTTGCTTGAATTGTGTGGAGATTGCTTGACTTGTGCTAAGATAGCTAAAATCTGCCAAGAACTAAAATTGGGAAAAGGATAGATTTTTATTTGGTCAAGTAGTCTAATCACCCCCCCTCTAGACATACTTCCGATCCTAAAAGTGGTATCAGAGCCCTGGTCTCCATTTGCTTTGATTTCCATAGCTTTTGGTGGTCATAGCCTTGGTTTCACAACCTAGGAGAGTATGGCGTCGAGCGAGGGAAATTACCACCGTAGAGGTCCTTACTTTGATGGTACTAATTTTGCTAGTTGAAAGCATAAGATGAAAATGCATATTCTTGGACATAACCCCGCCGTTTGGGCTATTGTGTGCGTTGGCCTGCAAGGTGACTTCTTTGATGGGAGAGAACCAAACCGTGAATCTACCGCGGAAGAGTTGAAGATGCTGCAATACAACGCTCAAGCTTGTGATATCCTCTTCAACGGATTGTGCCCCGAAGAATTCAACAAAATCAGCCGTCTTGAGAATGCAAAGGAAATTTGGGATACTTCGATTGATATGCATGAAGGTACCGACTCCGTCAAGGAATCCAAATTGGATGTGCTTCAAAGTCAACTTGACAAGTTCAAAATGAAGGATGGTGAAGGTGTCGCTGAAATGTACTCTAGGCTTGCTCTTATCACAAATGAGATTGCCGGCTTAGGGAGTGAAGAGATGACCGATAGATTCATCATCAAGAAGATCCTAAGAGCCTTGGATGGAAAATATGATACCGTGTGCACATTGATCCAAATGATGCCCAATTACAAAGATCTCAAGCCAACCGAAGTCATTGGAAGAATTGTTGCTCATGAGATGTCACTCAAGGATAAAGAGGAACTTCACAACAAATCAAGTGGTGCTTACAAAGCCTCATGTGAAGCCCCCACATCATCAAGTGAGAAGCAAACCTTCAATGAAGAATTGAGCTTAATGGTGAAGAACTTCAACAAGTTCTATAAGAGTAGAAGCAAAGATAGAAGCTCCAAGTCAAGATCGTACAATGACAAAAGATCTTCTAGTCGAGAGCGAAACTGCTACAATTGTGGGAGGCCCGGGCACTATTCCAATGAGTGTACGGCTCCCTACAAGAGAAGAGAAGACTCTCCCAAGAGAAGAAGTAGAAGAGAAGAATCACCATCTAGAGAAAGAAGGAGTAGAGATGATCGTTATGAACGAAGACACTCACGGAGAAGCAAGGATTCGGAAAGAAAGGACAAGTCATCAAGGAGCTACACAAAACGAAGACATCAAGCTCATGTTGGTGAATGGGTATCCGGCTCCGACTCCGATAACCACTCCGAGAGAAGCTATCACTCCGATTCCGAATATACTCAAGATGAAGGTGTTGCCGGTCTAGCACTTGTGTCAACCAACTCCTACGACATATTTGACTCAGCAAATGAAGGAGTTGGAACATGCTTCATGGCTAAAGGCCCAAAGGTATCACATCCCGAGTATGTTGATTTAAATAGTGATGAGGATGACTTGTTAGGTGATGATGATTTACTTGTTGACAACTCTAGTGATGGATACTATGATGAAACGTCAATTAATCATGCTAATCAAGATAAAACGAATGACAATGATAAGGAGAAGATTGAGTCTTTAACTAAAGAACTAAACACTCTTAAGTTAGCTCATGAAACTATCTTAGGAGATCATCGAGAACTTTTAAGGACACATGAGAAATTACGCTTTGAAAAGCTCAACCTTGAGCAAGAGCATGAGTTCTTAAAAGCAATCAATGATGATCTTCGTAAGAAAAGTTCTTCTTACATTGCCAAGCGTTTACTCTTATCCACTTACATGCCTCAAGTCAAGTCTAGTAACAAGAACAAGAAAGATTCTTCCTCTAGTAGTAACAATGATCATGCTAAATCCAATATTGTTGCTTCTAGTAGTTCTCTTGATTCCACTAATGATTCTCTTAGCCAAGTTACACTTGAGCAAGAAAATAGCTTATTGAAGGGAATTATAAAGAAAGGAGTTTACAAGAGCCTTGCCGGAAGTAAGCAATTCGAAGAAATTGTACGCAAGCAAGGAAGGCATCGGAAGAATCAAGGTGTTGGTTTTGAACGAAAGTTCAATGCCAATGGAGTTGATTGGGAAGAAGATCGATACCCCAAGACAAAGTTTGTTCCTCAACAAGAGAAGTATGATCCCACTTCTTTCAAAGGGACACAAGCTCAAGATGATCTTCCACCACAAGACTACAAGCAAAAAGGCAAGGACAAGCTTCAAGAGGAAATTGATGCATTTGAAGAAGCTCCTAAGACCTTAGTCAAGTGGATTCCCAAGACTACTTCAAGTTCCACTTCATCAAGTACAACTACAACTCCAAGGATTCCCATCAAGATGGTGTGGATCCAAACGAAGAAGAACTAGAGAGTTCTTGAGGGTGACTCCACCAACATACTTCACCCTTATCATCTTGGCAAGAACAAGTGCAGCCAACTTCCACATCATGCACTAGTTCAAGGAGTCACAAAACCTCTTGTTGGTAAGACAAGGGACAAGGTAACCTAAAAGCTTTCATAGACATCATCTTGTGTGTGCATCACTCTATGTCTATGGATATCCTTGTTTGTTCCTTGTGGGACTAACCCATGTAGGTATTGAAAGTGCAACTCACTCCAATGGATAGCTCCAAATGATCTACATCAACATTGAGCATCCACATCTTCAACATCTACATGAAGTCATCATCGACAAAACCCAAGGTTAGTTCATCCCTCTTAGGGGGGATAACACATCTAGGGGGAGCTTTACTCTAAGACTTGAGCTAAAGCAACTCTAATGATGTGAACACAACAATGCTTTATGTAAAAGTGGTAACCCCACTTGTGCTTAAACGATGAGTATGACCTATGATCAAATGTTCTCATTTGGCTCCTAAGTCAATATACTCATATATAGATGACCTAGTCATCGCCAATTGCTTGATAGATGCTAGAATTGGTTGTGCATGCTTTGCCACATATTTCAATTGCCATTTTATTGTGTGAGCATGTTGGTTGCATATTTTACTCATTCGAGGACATCCACTTGTTGTTTTGATTGATTGGTCTTCTTTTCTTTTGCCAAGTGGATGGACAAGAATGCCTAAGAACCCTCTCTAGCTATCTATGCTTTTCACGTCTCAAAATCTATTCATGCTACATCACAAAATTTGATCAAGTCAGATTCAAACCACTCTGTGTGAGGAGCACTTGGAGTCCCCGATTTGTCATAGACTTAAACTTCCAAAACTTCTTTGTGCTTCTCGGTCTGACCGATTCCTACATTTCGGGCATACCGAGATCACTAAGTCGATCTAGGTTTTCACCTCGGTGCAACCGATTTGAAATTTTCGGTAACACCGAGTTGCTATAACTGTCAACAGTTATGCATCTCGGTGCCACCGAGTTGTTCCACTCGGTCACACCGACAGGGTCGGGCTATATATTCTCACGGGCAAAATTTTGGAAATTTCTCTGAAACCTCTTCGCCCACGCATAGCTCGCTCTGCCTCCTGGGTCTCCAGATCGTCCTCCTCGTCGCCAGCCGCCTCCTGTCGCTGGTCTCCGCCGCCGACAATGGAATTCGTCTCCGCCGTTGCCGCCGTAGCGAGTTCACCGCCGAACTAGGGTATGGACTCGATCACAGTGCTATCCCCGTCTGATTCCTAGCACATTGTGTTCATTAAGATTCTTGCTACAATTGAAACACTCCTATCCAGTCAAAACAATCCTTAGAATAGATGCGATTCGAAAATTTAGGTTTAGGTTTCCGCCGAAACCATCTCGGACCCACCGGGTTGCGGAACTCGGTTCCACCGATTCGGCCACGGCCATTGCACATGTGGTTCTCAGTCTGACCGAGAACTGCAAATCGGTGTGACCTAGTTCAGGACTTTGTGAAACCCTAGCGGTCTCGGTGCCACCGAACTGTGACTCGGTCTGACTGAGTTCACTAGTTTTGGTTCCAAAAGCTGCTTCGGTATCACCGAGTTTGCAAATCGGTTGATCCAAAATGCTTTCTATGGAAAACTAAAACCAAGTTTTTGACTCATTCTTTTGCAAAAATCTCTGCATTTTGTGATGCTCATCCACTCTATCTCATCTATAATCTATTCACAGGGTCATCAGTCAGAGTTTGCAACAAGTCTGATCAGAGTGACAGCCAGAACAAATCAGAGGAGCAGGTTCACATGAGTGAGGGCACTAGTCCCTGTAGCAGCTCTGATGAGGGTAGCAGGAGCACCCCAAGCAACTTGCCTAAGGCTGCCACTAGAGCTAGCAAGAAGAGAACTTCTGAGTCTGAAGATGAAGATTATGTGGAAGAAGAGGAAGCCACATCCAAGAAGAAGGTGCTCAAGAAAGAATATGGCTCAGCTGCAACCACAAAACCTGGAATGCAGAAAAAGGCACCTGCAAGGAGAATTCCCACTTCTAAGCCTAGGAAGGCTGTAACTGAAGAAACCATGAAGTTTACCATGGAATCTGAAGAGGAAGCAGGTGGCCAAGACAAGAAGAAGAAGAGAGCCAGAACCGCTACTGCCAGAGTTCTTGGTAAACCCTCCATGAGGAGATATTCTGAGGGAGAAGAAGAAGAGGTTGCTGTACCAGCACCCAAGGCACAAAAGCTTATGGGAGATGCCATAAGGTCAGGGGCTGCTTCATCCAAGCCCAAAGAAGCACCCAAAGCTGCCTCCAAGCCCAAGAGTGCACCTAAGAGGAACACCATGAACATATCTGCTGCTGAAAAGAACAAGGCCCCAGTGCCTGATGTTGCTGAAGAAGAAGAAGAAGGACAAGTTCTCAGGAAGCTCAAGCCCAAGATCCCAGACCACAACGATGCTCATCCTGTGGCTGAGGACATGAAAATTAGAAGAGATTCAGGGCTGAGGAAGTGGAGAGAAGCAGATCCATATGCTTCAAGGAGAAGAACTGCTGTGGATTACAGGTTTCACACCAAGGAACAACAAGATTTCTATGAGACAGTGCTGCTGGATAAGAAACCCATAGTGTGTGACATGAGATGGGTTCACTGGGAATATATCAAGGAAAATGAAGAACACTATCCTGGAGTGCTTGACAGCTTCAAGGCTTGTGGAGTTGCAGACTTTGTTGGGCAGAAGCTCACAAAGTGGAATGAGGAGCTCATTATGCAATTCTACTCCACAGCACATTTCTATCCAGATGGCAGGATAGTTTGGATGTGAGAAGGCACTAAATACCAATCTATAGTTGTTGAATGGGCTCAGCTGATTAATGCCCCAGAAGAGCAGGAAGATGACTTGGATATATATGCCAATAAGAAGATGGATCACAATTCCATGTCAAATATGTACAAGGAGATCCCAGACAAAGCACTTGAAACCTTCAAGTTTGGATTAGTTCACTTCCTTCTATCAGGGCTGCCTACAATCAACTGGATTCTAAGGCACACTCTCTTGCCCAAGTCAGGTGATCACAAGATGATCAGAGGCCATGCAATAAACTTGCTTCAGATATTTGATGTGCCACAGAAGTTCAAGGTGATGAGCCTCATAGTTGAGACCATCAAGAGGACAACAGCTGATCAGAAGAGGAGCTGTGGATATGCCCCACAAATTCAGGAGTTGATTAACTCAAAGATGGGCACAGGCATATATCTGTTGGATAAGGAACACCTGCCCATCCATCTAGATTTTGAAGACAATCAAGTTGTGATGAATGAGAATGAACCATCATCAGCACATGCTCAAGCAAAGAAGGAGAAGGCAAAGATGGAGAAAGCTGCCAAGATGCCAACTCAAGAGGAGGCATCTGAGTACTTCTTGAAGAACAAGCAGGAGCAGCTCGGTTACCTGATAGCATCAACTCTGAGAATTGAGAAAGGATTGGCCACCCTGACTCGAAACCAAGAGAGCCTGGAAAGAATCATGGAACAAAAGTTCTATGGCCTAGATGTGAAAGTAACTGAGATTCATTCTGCTGTGGGGCAACTACAGGATGATATGCAGGAGAGGAAGGGCAAGACCACAACTGATGCTTTTGCCAGAGTGCCTAGAGCTCAGAGATCATCTGCAGTGCCAGTTCCTGACACCACAGCCACTACTTCTGCACCAGCTACAGCCTCAGTTCCACCAGCTCCAGCTCCTACCCCAGCAGCTCCAGCTACTTCTACTGAAGCCTTCGTCCTTGGCGTCATCCGGACTCCACCAACTGAAGACCAAGCCTGAGAGTCGTTTAGTGCTATGCATTTTCTATGAACTTTTTGGTAACTTGTTGCCAAAGGGGGAGAAAAATGTATAGATCATAGGCTTCGAGAGAGAGAGAGAGAGAGAGTTTGCATTTGTTCTCTCTTGTCTTCTTGGTTGAAACTTTATTTTCTTTTGGGTGCTTGAGATACTATGCCTTAATTTGTGAGACATTGATGATCATGTGTTTGATCATAAGCTACACTTAATGCTTGTTGGATGTTACTATCGGTTTATCCTTATTTTGATCATTCACTTTTCTTGGTGATGAGTGCATGTATTTAATTCTTATCATTTTGAGCGCTCCACCAAGATGTATGTGACATGAAAGAGTAACCCATGATTCTAACTCTTTGTGCATTTGCAGTCCAAAGCAAATCTTAAAATATGCACAAATTTAGGGGGAGCTTTTGCTTATCACATACTTCTCAAAGCGACGATATATTTAACTCTTATTATCATTTGTCGAAGCTTTGATCTATATGTTGTCATCAATTACCAAAAAGGGGGAGATTGAAAGTGCAACTATCCCTGGGTGGTTTTGGTAATTCCTAACAACATATAGCTCATTGAGCTAACATTATTCCAAGATTAATATTTCAGGAAAAGCTCAATGGATGGCATGGCATGGATGAGGAAAGTGGATCCCTCAAAATTATAAGGACAAAAGATTGGCTCAAGCTTCAAGATCAAGACTCTACATTTTCTATTTTAGTGATCCGAGATCACATTGAGTCTATAGGAAAAGCCAATACTATCAAGGAGGGATGAGGTGTTGTTTAATGAGCCTCTTGCTTCATGTGCTTAGTGATATGCTCCAAAACCCTCAACTATCTTCCCACATCCACATATGACCTAAACCAAAAGTCAAACTCGGGCCCACCGATTCTTTCTATCCGGCGCCACCGAGTTTCTCATGTTATAGCCATTGCCACAAACACTAGCAATTCGGTTTCACCGATAGGGATCCCGGTCTCACCGAGATGGGATTGCAATTTCTCTGTTTCCCTTCATAACGTTTTGGTCTAACCAAAGTGAACGATCGGTCCCACCGAGATTGCAATGTAAATTCTCTGTTTCCCTTTCGTAACATTTCGGTCTCACCGAAAAGAGCGAATCTGTCCCACCGAGTTTACCTGACCAACTCTCTGGTTAGCTTATTACCAAAATCGGTCCCACCGAGTTTGTGTAATCGGTCACACCGAGATTACGTTATGCCCTAACCCTAACCATATCGGTCCTACTGAGTTGCATATCAGTCCCATCGAAAATCCTAACGGTCACTAGGTTTGCTGAATCGGTCCGACCGAGTTTAACGATTCGGTCCCACCGAGTTTGGCAGATTGTGTGTAACGGTTAGATTTTGTGTGGAGGCTATATATACCCCTCCACCCACTCTTCATTCGTGGAGAAAGCCATCAGAACATGCCTACACTTCCAATACACATTTTCTAAGAGAGAACCACCTACACTTGGGTTGAGCTCAAGATATTCCATTCCTACCATATGAATCTTGATCTCTAGCCTTCCCCAAGTTGCTTTCCACTCAAATCTTCTTTCCACCAAATCCAAATCATGTGAGAGATTGTTGAGTGTTGGGGAGACTATCATTTGAAGCACAAGAGCAAGGAGTTCATCATCAACACACCATTTGTTACTTCTTGGAGAGTGGTGTCTCCTAGATTGGCTAGGTGTCACTTGGGAGCCTCCGACAAGATTGTGGAGTTGAACCAAGGAGTTTGTAAGGGCAAGGAGATCGCCTACTTCGTGAAGATCTACCGCTAGAGAGGCAAGTCCTTCGTGGGCGACGGCCATGATGGAATAGACTAGGTTGCTTCTTCATGGACCCTTCATGGGTGGAGCCCTCCGTGGACTCGCACAACCGTTACCCTCCGTGGGTTGAAGTCTCCATCAACGTGGATGTACGATAGCACCACCTATCGGAACCACGCCAAAAACATCTGTGTCTCCAATTGCGTTTAAATTCTCCAAACCCTTCCCTTTACATTCTTGCAAGTTGCATGCTTTACTTTCCGCTGCTCATATACTCTTTTGCATGCTTGCTTGAATTGTGTGGAGATTGCTTGACTTGTGCTAAGATAGCTAAAATCTGCCAAGAACTAAAATTGGGAAAAGGATAGATTTTTATTTGGTCAAGTAGTCTAATCACCCCCCTCTAGACATACTTCCGATCCTACAGCGCGGCGTCGGCGTCCTTATCCACCTCGACGCCGGCGAGCGGGTCCGGTGGCGACCGCGCCCTGTAGCGGCGCACGACCGAGGAACAGGAAGGGGGGTGCGGTGCGGGAAGCTGGGCCGGCTGGGTCGACCAGGCTGGTTGCGGGCCAGGGGGGGCAGGGGATGTGGCCGTGCGGGTGGGTTGGCCGGTTTGGGACCGGCCTGGCTAGCAGCTGGGCCGATTGGCCCAGGGGGGAGGGGGTTCTCCTTTTGTTTTATTTTCACCTTTTCTTTTTATTTATTTCCTTTTCTGTTTTATTTCACTTTAAAGTAATTAGGCATTTTCTAAAAATGTGTTTACTTCACCATAATTACCATTCCAATATTTGGCACCCACCGAACATTTTTGTTTTGGCTTTTGAAAACATTGGGTGTTTGTCACTAATTTGTTTTTGAATTTGCAATGTTTTTGGAACTACCACTTGATTAGCAACAGTAACATAGATGATATGGCATCATCAGAAGAGTTTTACTGTAGCCTAATTATCCGGGCGTTACAAATCTCCTCCACTACAAGAAATCTCGTCCCGAGATTTTAGGAGGTAGAAGGAAACAGTGCGGGGTATTCATCTCGAAGACGATCCTCGCGTTCCCAGGTAGCTTCGTCTTCAGAGTGGTTCGACCACTGGACCTTGAGGAACTTGATCGCTTTCTGACGTGTGCGGCATTCAGCTTGGTCGAGAATGCGGACTGGATGCTCTTTATAGGAGAGGTCCTATTGCAATTCGAGCACTTCGTGATCCAATACTCGGATTGGGTCCTTGAAGCAACGTCGAAGTTGTGACACGTGGAACACATCGTGAACCTGAGAAAGGTTTGACGGAAGCTCCAGTTGATATGCCACTTTTCCACGCCTCTCGAGAATAGTGAAAGGACCAATATAGCGGGGAGCTAGCTTTCCTTTGATCCCGAAGCAGTGTGCACCCTTCATTGGTGTAACTCGAAGATAGGCCTTTTCGCCAGGTTGATAGACCATGTCTTTATGGTGACGGTCATAATTACTCTTTTGGCGTGACTGAGCAGTCTTGAGATTCTCGCGAATAACGCGGACTTGTTCTTCGGCATGTTGGATAATATCCGGACCAAAGAGTGGACGTTCCCCAGTTTCTGACCAGTTCAGAGGGGTTCGACACTTTCGCCCATATAACACTTTGAAGGGGGCCATCTTCAGACTAGCTTGATAGCTCTTATTATAAGAGAACTCAGCATACGGGAGAGATTCCTCCCATTTCTTGCCGAAGGAAATAACACAAGCTCGAAGCATGTCTTCGAGAACTTGGTTGACACGTTCAACTTGCCCTTGGGACTGAGGATGAAACGCAGTACTGAACGACAGATGAGTTCCCATAGCTTCTTGGAAACTTGCCCAGAATCTTGAAGTGAACAAGCTGCCACGGTCCAAACTGATAACCAGTGGAATACCGTGAAGTGAAACAATTCTGGACATGTAGAGAGTTGCAAGCTGACTAGCAGTGATCGTTTCTTTGACCGCCAGAAAATGTGCAACTTTAGAGAGCCGGTCAATGACGACAAGAATAGCATCATTACCCTTTTGCGATTTGGGAATCCAGTGACGAAGTCCATTTCAACATGGTCCCATTTCCATTCAGGAATAGAGATAGGTTGCAGAGTTCCAGCAGGCCTTTGATATTCTGCTTTGATACGACGGCAAACGTCAGACTCGGCAACATAACGAGCAATGTCTTGCTTCTTATTAGACCACCAGAATCTCTGACGGATGTCTTGGTACATCTTTGTACTACTAGGATGGATACATAGAGGCGTATCATGAGCTTCTTCCATAACTTTCTGAGTCATATCTAGGTTTTCCTTCTTACTCGGAACCACTAGGCGACCTTTGAATAATAAGGTGCCATCATCAGCAACAGTGAAGAATGAGGGCTTTCCTTCTGTGAGATAACCTTTAATCCTCTCCACTTCATCGTCAAATTTCTGTATCCATTTTATGGTGTCCACAAGATCTGGTTTCACAACCAGGGTATTGAGAGAACCCTTGGGAACAACATGGAGGTTCCGTTTGGGGAAATCTTCAGGAGGGGGAGCAAGTGATCCCGGAGGAACAATATGGAGGTTCAGCTTTCTAAATTCTTCAACAAGCGATGGGTGAACTTGTGAATCTGGAGGTGGTTGCAGTAAGACTTGCGTCTCAAGGCATCTGCCATTACATTAGCCTTGCCTGGTGTATAGGAAATACCCAAGTCAAAGTCTGCTACAATCTCCATCCATCTCTGCTGACGGAGGTTCAGGTCTGGCTGAGTAAACAGAAACTTCAGACTTTGGTGGCCAGTGAAGATCTCGCAACGATTACCGAGGAGGTAATGTCGCCACTATTTTAGCGCATGAATAATAGTAGCAAGCTCGAGGTCGTGAACTGGGTAGTTCTCTTCGTGAGGGCGCAATTGTCGAGAGGCATAAGCAATCACTTTGCGCTCTTGCATTAGGACACAGCCTAATCCTTGACGGGAAGCGTCGCAGTAAATGACGAAGTCCTTCTTAGTATCAGGTGGAGCTAGCACTGGGGCAGAAGTCAACTCGTCTTTGAGTGCCTGGAAGCTTTCCTGACAATTATCTGTCCATTGGAACTTGACGCCCTTATGCAACAGGTTAGTCACAGGCCTGGCAATCTTGGAGAAGTTCTCGACGAATCGACGACAATAGCTGGCGAGACCGAGAAAACTTCTGACTTGCTTAACGTTCTTCGGAGGAGTCCAATCGAGAATAGCCTGAACTCGTGCAGGATTAATGGCAATACCATCCTTAGAGATGACATGCCCAAGATAGGTTACTTCGGGAAGCCAGAATTCACATTTGGAGAACTTGGCGTATAGCTGATGCTCTCCTAGCTTTTCCAGCACAAGACGAAGATGTTCAGCATGTTCTTCTTCGTTCTTGGAAAATACCAGGATATCATCCAGATAAACCACAATGAACTTGTCGAGGTAATCCATGAATATATAGTTCATCAGGCAAGAGAAGGTGGCTGGAGCATTGGTTAAACCGAATGACATGACGGTGTACTCGTATGATCCATATCGAGTCACAAAGGCGGTCTTTGGGATATCCTCTTCACGAACACGGATCTGGTGGTAGCCCAACCTCAAGTCGAGTTTAGAGAACACTGACGAACCAGCCAGTTGATCATATAGGTCATTGATCCGAGGAAGAGGATACTTGTTCTGAATGGTAGCTTGGTTAATAGGATGGTAGTCTTGGACCAGTCCGTTTGTCCCATCCTTCTTCTTAACAAAGAGAGAAGGTGCTCCCCAAGGAGAGCAACTTGGGCGAATGAAACCACTTCGAAGAGATTTGTCGATTTCCTCCTTAAGCTCAAGGAGTTCATGCGGCGGCATCTTGTAGGGTCGCTTGGCTATAGGAGTGGTGCCTGGTTTCAAGTCGATGACGAATTCGACAACTCTAGTAGGGGGAATCCCTGGAAGTTCTTCAGGAAAGACGTCGAGGAATTCACGCACGACGGGAATGTTTTCAATGCCCTCGAGTGGTGCAGCATTCAATGCATTTAAGGCATAAAGCCTTGCCTCGGCATTCTGAACCAGACGAGCATTGTAGCTTATTATTTCATCAGAAGGGTGTAGTAGATGGACGGTCTTGGTGGCGCAAACGATAGAAGCAGTATGCGCTTTTAACCAATTCATTCCCAGAATGAGATCAATACTACAGGACTTCAGTACGATGGGAGAGACAAGGAATTCCAGTCCTTCGATTTCAACGGGAACGTCATGACTAATCATAGAGGTTTGACATTGGCCCGCAGGGTGTGTACCACTAGCGGAGTGTTCATCTCTTCGTATTTAATGCCATGCATGAATGCAAATTCTACTGATATGAATGAATGCGATGCTCCTGTATCAAATAAAACGGATGCTGGTACTGAATTTACGAGGGGTGTACCCATCACAGTAGCAGGCTGGTCTTGTGCTTCGTTCAGATCAACGTGGTTGGCATGAACACGACCATAAGACTTGGCATTGTTGTTGCGGGGCTGGTTGCTTCCACGGCCAGTTGCTGGAAGGGCCAGTTGATTCTGGTTCTGGTTGCATTCCCTAGCACAGTGCCCTGGTTGGCCACACCTGAAGCACAGACCATTATTGGGAGTGGGAACATGAGCTTGGGGTGGTGGAGCTGGAAGCCTTGGCTGCCTAGTTGGAGGAGTAGGCAGACGAGGTGCAGCATAGGACTGCCTTGGGACAGGTGCATTCGGTTGGTACATGCTGTTTGGAATCCATATCTTGCGCTTCTGTGAGGACGGGCCCGAAGATGAGCCCGTGTCACGGTTGCGCCTGTGAGAGCTCTGGTATTCCTGCAGGCCAGTTTTGACATTAATGGCCTTGTTCACCAAGGTGGCGAAATCAGTAAAGTCGTGCACTAGAAGTGCGAGCTTGATGTCCGCTTGAAGGCCGTCACGGAACTTCTCCTGTCTGCGTGCATCAGTTGCAATGTCCTCTTCAACATAGCGGGACAAGTCCAGAAACTCCCGCTGATAAGCTTCAACAGTTTTGTTGCCTTGGGTGAGGTCGCGGAACTCACGCTTCTCCCAGTCCATGACTCCCTGAGGAATGAAGCGGGCACGGAAAGCAGCTTGGAAGTCTGGCCAGGTGATGATTGTTCCAACTGGCAGAGTACGCCTGTGGCTGTCCCACCATTGAGCTGCGGGTCCCTTCAGGAAGAAGGAAGCAAAGGTGACATAGCTGGCAGGGGCTACATCAGTAGACTCCATCTCATAGGTGATGTCACGGAGCCAGTCATCAGCATCCAGAGGCTGAGTTGAGCTGCGGTACACAGTTGGGTTCAGGCGCATGAAATCCTGCAGAGTTACTGGGGCTGGCTGCTGGTTCATATTGGGGCGAGGAAACTGAGGCATCATGTTCTCCATGAACTGGCGATTCATCTCAAGCTGTTGGATCATACCAGCCATGTACTCAGGCGGTGGTGGGAAGTTGCCACCTCGACCACGACCACCTGGTCTAACCATCCTGCTAATATATAACAGGGGTAGTTCAGCATTGAGAAATTTGCAAGGACAAGAATCATTCATGATGAAACATGCATAATGAAAGGAGCACAATAGATACTACTTAGTAGTCGGCATATCTTACAAAAGAGATCATGCATAGAGTTCGGTACACAGAGTTCAGTACAAAGACTAAGACATCATAGGCGGCACGCAGGCTCGTGGCGAATGCATCTAACACTAATAAGCAAGTCTACATCAGTCCCACGCGGTACTGCGGAGGTAGCTGTAGCCTGAAAGTTGGTAGTGTGGCATCAGGAACTCCACGTTGGCAACCTGGGGTCCACGGGTACTCTGGTGCAGAACCCGACGCTCAAGTGGCAGAAGAGGACCAAGTGCGGGAGAGTAGCCTCCCACCTCTGGCCAACCGACACCCTGGGGCATCACGGTCCTGGCTGGGTAGATCGCAGAACGCGGCAGCTCTCCAGATCCGACAAAAGGGGTGCAACATCGTCAGAGCACGGTAAAGGTGCTGACGGGTGGTGTACAACTCGTGGCGAAGAGCTCGGTTAGCTCGATCCAGCCCATCAGCATGCAGAACCAGGTTCTGATGGTAGAAGGGCTCTCAGGTGACAGTGGAGTAGGCAGCAGTGTAGTAACCCTCCGCACCAACATCGGATGCGATAGCTATGTGCCTGAAGGGGGAGGTGTCAACTCCTGATACTCCCTACGAAGGCATGTCAGAGCAGCATAAGCAGCATCGTGAACTGCCATATCGATGGTCACTCCAACACCATGAGCGGTGTGCAGCACAGTAGTGGAGTCATACTCCCGAGAGTAGAGGTGGACGATGGCACGGTACTGCTCCTGGTTAAAGTCCTGGTACTCCTCGAAGACGGTGTACTCAGGGTGCCAGCTATAACCCAGATAGGTCATCATCTCAGCTAGCACGGCAGGTGATCCTGAGGCACCAATGTCCATCATGTGGCGCACGACCTGCCTCGTGGGTTCCATCTGAAAACAGAGATGTTTCAAAGGAGTCAAATGACAGTGTGGAAACTGTTCAAAATACTATTCTAAGGAATAACTATGGCTTTTATCCAACTTTGGGGTGAATGTCGTCACGGGATCCTAGTGTCAGAGTTAGTAAATTCGTTTAACCCGAGTAGAAGAGAGTTCAGAGTCCCAGAGTAAAGGTCGAGGAGTAAAAGATCCTAGTACCACCCAATGGCGATGTGGGCCCGTAAGGCACACAACCATGTTAGTAAAAGTTTTTGCAATGTCCAGACTCGACTTCGGCCAAGGAGTGTGGAAGGGGGATTCCTACAGGCAGTCGGCTCTGATACCAACTTGTGACGCCCCCGATTCAATCGTACACTAATCGTGCACGCAAATGTGTAGGATCAATATCAGGGACTCACAGGAAGATATCACAACACAACTCTAAAACAAAAATAAGTCATAGAAGCATCATAATACAAGCCAGGGGCCTCGAGGGCTCGAATACAAGTGCTCGATCATAGACGAGTCATCGGAAGCAACAATATCTGAGTACACACATAAGTTAAACAAGTATGCCTTAAGAAGGCTAGCACAAACGGGGATACAGATCGAATGAGGCGCAGGCCTCCTGCTTGGGATCCTCCTAACTACTCCTGGTCGTCGTCAGCGGGCTGCACGTAGTAGTAGGCACCTCCAGAGTAGTAGGAGTCGTCGTCGAAGGTGGCGTCTGGATCCTGGGCTCCATCGTCTGGTCGCAGCAATCGGGTAGAGAAATGGGAAAAGGGGGAATAAGGCAACCGTGAGTACTCATCCAAAGTACTCGCAAGCAAGGAGCTACACTACATATGCATGGATATATGTGTAAAGGGCCATATCAGTGGACTGAACTGCAGAATGCCAGAATAAGAGGGGGATAACTAATCCTGTCGAAGACTACGCTTCTGGCAGCCTCCGTCTTGCAGCATGTAGAAGAGAGTAGACTGAAGTCCTCCAAGTAGCATCGCATAGCATAATCCTACCCGCCGATCCCCTCCTCGTCGCCCTGTTAGAGAGTGATCACCGGGTTATATCTGGCACTTGGAAGGGTGTGTTTTATTAAGTATCCAGTTCTAGTTGTCATAAGGTCAAGGTACAACTCCGGGTCGCCTGTTACCGTGGACATGGCTATTCGAATAGATCAACTTCCCTGCAGGGGTGCACCACATTACCCAACATGCTCGATCCCATTTGGTCGGACACACTTTTCGGGGTCATGCCCGGCCGCGGTAGATGAACATGTCGCAGCCCCACCTAGGCACAACAGAGAGGTCAGCACGCCGGTCTAAACCTAAGCGCACAGGGGTCTGGGCCCATCGACCTAGCCTAGTGGCGTTCCAGTCGAATCCGGCTGACGTCACGAAGTGCTTCGGCTGATACCACGACGCCGGTTGCCCATATCTTGTCCCACGTGGCGGTTAATGCGTATAAGGTCAACGACCCAACTCAGATCAAATACCCAGATCTCGTTAAGCGTGTTAAGTATCCACGAACGCCGAACAGGGCCAGGCCCACCTCTCACCCAGGTAGTCTCAACCTGCCCTGACGCTCCGCCACAAAGATCCACACAGAGGGCCGTTGGGACAAAGGTCCTTTCAGCCCCAATCCATGAATCACTCGCGGGTGCTCCTCGAGCCGACCCGACTTTAGTCACCACATGTATCATGTATAAAGTATAATAGTATATAGCCGTGATCACCTCCCGAGTGATCACAGCCCGATAGTATAGCACAACAGACGGACAAGAATGTAGGGCCACAGATGGAATACTAGCATCCTAAACTAAGCATGTAGGATGGCGGGTAAAGGTAACAACAGTAGTAGCAATGACAGGTTATGCAGCAGAGTAGGATTATCGGAAAGCAGTAACATTCTACACTACTCTAATGCAAGCATGTAGAGAAGAGTAGGCGATATCTGGTGATCAAGGGGGGGGGGCTTGCCTGGTTGCTCTGGCAAGAGAGAGGGGTCGTCAACTCCGTAGTCGTACTGGGTAGCAGCGGCGTCGGTCTCGGTGTCTAGCGAGAGAAGAGGGGGAAGAAACAATGAATACAATGCAAACAGATGCATAGCGATGCATTACATGACAAGTATCGGTGCTAGGGGTGCCCTAACGCGGTATGAGGTGATACCGGTGAAGGGGGAAAACATCCGGGAAAGTATCCCCGGTGTTTCGCGTTTTCGGGCAGAGGAGCCGAAGGGGGAAAGTTGCGAGTTTCATATGTTAGAAGTGTGTGGCAGACGAACGGGCTACTTATTCGGGTTCGTCTCGTCATTCTGAGCAACTTTCATGTAGAAAGTATTTTCATCCGAGTTACGGATTAAAAGATATGATTTTCTAAAGATTTAAATCATTTTCTAATTTTAATTATTTATTTAATTCTAACATTATCCAAAATAGTGAATGATGACGTAGGCATGACATCAGAGTGATGTCAGCAGGTCAACTAGTCGGTTGACCAGTCAAACAGACAGGTGGGTCCAGTGGGACCCACATGTCATTGTCAGGGGCATTAACAGAGTGTTAAAACTAACTAAATGGGTTAATTAGTGGGTGGGCCCTAGCAGTCAGTGTCTAATTAGGTTTTAGTTAATTAACTTAATTAATTAACAGTTTATATATTTGTTTTTATTTGTTTTATGGCATGGGGCCCGCATGTCAGTGGCAGTAGCTGCCACGTCAGCGAAGTTGACCTCGGTCAACGTGGCCAGTTGGGGCCCCCAGGCCCACAGGCAGTGACCCAGGGGGTGGGGCCCGCCTAGCCACGTCGGCGGACGGCGCCGGAGCGACTCCGGCGACCCAAACAGAGGCGGCCCCTCGCCGGAGTTGGCCGGAATCGCGCTACGGGGCACCAAAACGAGCGCGGCCGGGTGCGTTAGAACGGCCAGACGACGACGCGTCGGTTGGAGGTGGTCTGGCGAGCTGCGGTGGCCGGAGAAGGACGCATCGAGCTCATCAGCGGCGAGGGGTTTCGGGCGAGCAACGGCAACGGCGATGCGGCGCGCTACTGGGCAAACAGAAGAGCGGGACGAAGCCTACGCGCGTGCGCGAGCTCAACGACACGAGCCCGTGACCATTTGGTCACCGGAGACTCGTCGGCGACGAGCTCCGCGGCGGCACGCTTGAGTGCTCATCGGGGACGGCGTTAGGAGGCACGGGGGAAAGGGTGCGCAGGCGCGTTGGACTCCTAGGAACCCCACGAGCACAACGGTGAGCTCGGGCGAGCGCGACGGCGGATGTGGCCACGGCGGCGAGGTACACCGCGGCGACCAGAGCCCGGGCATGACGATGAGCTAGCTACCGCGCGAGCTAGGGGAGCTAGAGGGCAGAGGGGGGAGGCAGCTCACCTAGCGGCACGCACGGTGGCCTTTGGTGGCTTAGTAGCTGCAGAAGGCGTCGCCGGAGTTGGTGAAGAAGAACGCGGCGGCCGGAGATGAGGGCGAAGGGGATCCAGTGATTCGGGGCTCCCCAGCTCCAGCTGAGGCCTCTGATGGACGAGGAAGACGATGGAGGCAACGACGGACACGCAGGCGCGGCGAGGCGATGGCTATGGCCGCGCGATTCACGGCGACGGGTCCATGGCGGTGTTCGGGCATGGTGGGGAATGAGGAGGAGAGCGAGGTGGATCTGAGGGGGAAGAGAGAGGCGCAAGAACCGAGGCGGGAGTGGGGGCGAGTGGGGAGGGGAGCCCGAGGGGGCACGGCGTCGGCGTCCTTATCCACCTCGATGCCGGTTAGCGGGTCCGGTGGCGACCGCGCCCTGTAGCGGCGCGCGACCGAGGAACAGGAAGGGGGTGCGGTGCGGGGAGCTGGGCCGGCTGGGTCGACCAGGCTGGTTGCGGGCCAGGGGGCAGGGGCTGTGGCCGTGTGGGTGGGTTGGCCGGTTTGGGACCGGCCTGGCTAGCAGCTGGGCCGATTGGCCCAGGGGGGAGGGGCTTCTCCTTTTGTTTTATTTTCACCTTTTCTTTTTATTTATTTCCTTTTTTGTTTTATTTCACTTTAAAGTAATTAGGCATTTTCTAAAAATGTGTTTACTTCACCATAATTACCATTGCAATATTTGGCACCCACCGAACATTTTTGTTTTGGCTTTTGAAAACATTGGGTGTTTGTCACTAATTCTTATTTGAATTTGCAATGTTTTTGGAACTACCACTTGATTAGCAACAGTAACATAGATGATATGGCATCATCAGAAGAGTTTTACTTTAGCCTAATTATCCGGGCGTTACAGGGGGGGTAGGGTTTCGACCCGCAAAAGCACCGCGAACCCATAGATATACTGCTGGGGGAAGGTTGTGGGCCGCGGTAAAAAAAATTATAGGCCGGGCGAGTATACGGGCTCTGTTTTGCCCAGAAAATTGGGCCGAGCCCGTATACTCGCCGGAATTTTGCGGGGTCTGCTAGAGTTGCTCTTAGGCATCTTCGAGGCGAACCGTAAACCTCCCACAATCGTTCGGACTAAGGAGACCATCCAACACCGACCTATATCGGTCCACTGGGCGGTCAGACTAATTGTCACTTCAAATGGTCGATGCAAATGCATATTATTTTGTAGTAATAAGGTTATCGCCTGACCTTAAAGTGAATCCCTTAGGTTTGAAATATCTACTGCTTAAAAAAATGTAAGGTTTTCATTTCATCTTTCTTCACATCATGACTTCGTCCAACCTTTCATGTATACGATAATCAATAACTTTAATTTACTTACCTTTTGAAGCAATTCCACTTTAATTTACTTACGAAACTTGTAATCAAAATTTGATAAACATTTATTTACATAATCGCATTATTATTGACAAGTAAATCATAAGCTAACATATTAGAATATTTATAACCCGTTGTAACGCACACACATTGTTTTAGTACAAGTATACAAGGCCGCAAGGACCAGAAACATGCGATGCAAAACAACTCCTGTTGGTCGCTCGAATAGACAAATCCTGACGCATAGGGCATGTAACGCCCTCAATGCGGCTATATCTCCCACGTGTCGAAGCACGACTTAGAGGCATAACCGCATTGAAAGCAATGTCGCAAGTGAGGTAATCTTCACACAACCCATGTAATACATAAGGGAAAGAGATACATAGTTGGCTTACAATCGCCACTTCACACAATACATGAGTAAACATTACATCATACAGTTACAATCAGGGCCTGACTACGGAGCCAAAATAAAAGAAGAAAACCCCAAAAGCGACAAAGGTCCACGATCGACCCCAACTGGGCCCACTACTGATCGACTAGAACAAAACAACATAAAGAACAAGATCTTCATCGAACTCCTCCTTGAGCTCGGGTGCGTCACCTGCACGGTCTCAGCAGCACCTGCAAACTGGTTTGGAAGTATCTGGTGAGTCACGAGGACTCAGCAATCTCACACCCGCGAGATCAAGACTATTTAAGCTTATAGGTAGGGTAAAAGGTATGTGGTGGAGCTGCAGCAAGCGACTAGCATATATGGTGGCTAACATACGCAAATGAGAGCGAGAAGAGAAGGCAAAGCACGGTCGAACAACTATGATCAATAAGTGATCCTGAACTACTTACGTCAAACATAACTCCAACAACCGTGTTCACCTCCCGGACCCTGCCGAGAAGAGACCATCACGGTTACACACGCGGTTGGTGTATTTTAATTAAGATCAACTTCGGATTTTCTACAACCGGACATTAACAAATTCTCATCTGCCCATAACCGCGGGCACGGCTTTCGAAAGTTCAAAACCCTGCAGGGGTGTCCCAACTTAGCCCATTATAAGCTCTCGCGATCAACGAAGGATATTCCTTCTCCCCGGGATGACCCGATCAGTCTCGGAATCCCGGCTACAAGACATTTCGATAGCAATAAAACAAGTCCAGCAAAACCGCCCGATGTGCCGACATCCTGATAGGAGCTGCACATATCTCGTTCTCAGGGCAACACCGGATAAGTCAAGCTACGAGTAAAACCAGCCCTCGAGTTTCCACGAGGTGGCCCCGCAGGTTGCTCGGTTCGAACCAACACTTAGACAAGCATTGGCCCGGGGGGGCTAAATAAAGATGACCCTCGGGTTGATCAGACCCAAGAGAGAAGGGATAGGTGGTAGGCAAATGGTAAAACCAAGGTTGGGCCTTGCTGGAAAAGTCTTATTCAAAGCGAACTGTCAAGGGGGTCCCATAAATCACCCGACCGCGTTAGGGACGCAAAATCCGGGAACATAACGCCGATATGACGGAAACTAGGGCGGCAAGAGTGGAACAAAACACCAGGCATAAGGCCGAGCCTTCCACCCTTTACCAGGTATATAGATGCATTAATTAAATAAGACATATTGTGATATCCCAACAAGTAATCATGTTCCAAAAAGGAACAACATCTCCATGTTCCAACAAGGAACAAACTTCATCTTCACCTGCAACTAGCAACGCTATAAGAGGGGCTGAGCAAAGCGGTAACATAGCCAAACAACGGTTTGCTAGGACAAGGTGGCTTAGAGGCTTGGTTTAACAATATGGGAGGCATGATAAGCAAGTGGTAGGTATCGCAGCATAGGCATAGCAAAAGAGCGAGCAATCTAGCAAGCAAAGATAGAAGTGATTTCAAGGGTATGGTCATCTTGCCTGAAATCCCGCAAGGAAGAAGAACGAGTCCATGAAGAAGACAAACGGACGAAGTCGAACGGATCCTCACAACTCCGGAACGAAATCGAAGCTAACGCGAGAAGCAACCCGGAAAGAAACAAACAACATAGTAAATAACCAACACAGAAACATGGCATGATGCACAAACAAGCATGATGCATGTCCGGTTTAATGATTCGTGCCATGGCAAATGCAACAAACAACACTACAAATTAAGTGGAGCTCAATATGCAACGAGTTGCATATTGACAAAACACCACAACAAATATTTAGCTCGATCTTGTTTATGTACCCAACAATATTAAATGTTATTTAACATGGCAAGAGGGTGAAGCAAAGTAAAACTACCTATCTAGCCAAGTTTAAATGAGGCCGGAAGCAACGAACAACAATTCCGGAAAAACCTCATGTGCATATTTTAGATTTGGTACTGTTATGCCTAAAACCATATTTTATTGTTTTTAAACAGGAAAATAAAGTGCAACACGTTAAACTAGGCATTTTTCCACCCCATTTACATATAATATTTATTAAAATCCGAGTTACGGTTAAATAGTTATGAATTAAATCATTTTAACATGGCATTTGAGCAAAATAAATGCAAACAACAACTTTAAGCATTTTAAATGTTGTTATCATGATCCGGATGACAATTTCAAGTTTTATGCAATTTTATGAAAATGTTGACAAGAGCATGATACGAAGCATTTGTCGCCATGGCGGAAGGAAAAGGGTGCCACGGCGGTGAAACGGAAATGGTGCCATGGCAACATACCGATGATCCAACAACTCAATTGAGATGTCGGTGCAAAAGAAAGAGACGGGAGCGAGTTGGGCAAGATGGTGGGGTGATCCCGGATACCGGGTTCCCACGAGACGATGGCATGGCAACGAGTGACAATTCAGACACGGTGAAAACGGTGCATCTCATTCAACACATGCATTCGGTCCACGGCGGTCGTTCTCGGCGGTATACCTTTGAAGCGTGCATTCGGGACGGTTCAAGTTCGTCGAAGGAAGTAGTGGAAGTAGTTGTACACGACGACGGTAGAGGTACTCGCGACGGTAGTCGTTCACGTTCACGTTACACGGGTCTCCGGCGACGGACGTCGTACATGGTTCGGAGGCGTTCGAGTCATCGATAGCGGTACTTGATGAATCCCGGAACGGACTTGGCGTCTTCGTGCTTGGCATTTCCGGAGACGACGGTAGAGGTACACGGTGTCGGGGTACTTGTCGCATCACCGGGTGTAGTCGTACACGTTCGAAGCGGAACTTGGCGTATCCATGTACTTCGGAGTCATCGTGTAGTCGAACTTGACGAACACAGGTCTCGCTGGGGACTTGGCGTATCCATCAGAAACTTGTCGCGGCGCTGGGAGGGACTTGGAGGCCGGCCACGCTGGCGCTGGACCAAGTCAACGAGGGGCGGCCTCGTTCATGAAGCAGGGGCGACGGCCGCGGTCAACACGCGTGGTCGAGCGCTTGTCCTCCTGCTCGGAGCAGAGGATGCAGGGGTCGACGGCAGCGGGTCTCGGCGCGAGGTTGCAGGGGACGGAGGACGGAGGAGCTTGGGGACGAGGCGCCGAGGGCGAGGCAGGGAAACAGCGGCCTGGTGGCACCCCGGCGAACTTGGCGGCAGGAACGGCGGATCCGCGACGAGGACCACCGGATCCGGGCGGGGCGAGGCGAATCGGGGCCGGTGGGGTCGCGCACGAGGAGAGGCAGGGGTCGCGCGAGGCCATGGCAGGGAGGCGGCGATCTTGGCGCGCCGGAGGTGGGGATGGGGCCCTGCCGGCGGGTTCCGGCCGGGAACGGGCCAGGGCGGCGAAGGCGGAGAGGATGAAGGGGAGATCTCGTGAGAGGAGGGGGGATCGAGCGAGGGGGCATCTCTCGCTCCTCTCTGGGTGTGCGGCGCGGGAGGAGGACGAAGGGGAGAGAGGGGATCGGGCAGAGAGAGAGGGGCTGGGATCGAGAGACAGAGAGGGAGGCAGAGCGGGCTAGGGTTAGAGCCGGTGGGTGGGCCTAGGAGGTCGGCGGCTGGGCCTTGACCAAATGGGCCGGCCTGGCTGCAGGGTCTCTTCTCTCTCTCCTCTCTAATAAAGAAAAGAAAGAGAAAAAAAATAGAGATAAAGAAAGAAAAGAAAGAGGGGTTAGAGGAAGAAGTTTGACACCCAGACAATTTTTACGGACTCGTAAAAATGTGCATGGTCCACGAAAAATAGGAGAGGCATGATTGCAAGAATTAAATTCAAATTCATTTGAATTTAATTCAAATGGTTTGAATAGGAAGTGAGGGTTGGAAAGGTCCAAAAATGTTGAACATTAAGGAAGAGCTCCGGAAAATGATGAAAGAAATTATGGGCAAGGTTAGAGGCCAAGAATTGAGATAACAAAGGCATTGGGATTTGCAAGTGTGTTATGGTGAATTCCAAAATGGAATATTTAATTATAGCTCTCTAAATATCGAGAGGATATGTTATAAAGAGAACTCACCATGTGAATTCCCTCAATTTAAATGGATCAAAAAATCTATGCAATATATTTAGTTGAGGTTTTAAAAATTAAATGACATGCTGGCATGATGACATGATGCAATGCAAGAGATGCAAAGAGAAGAGATGCTAGACAAGAACAAAAATGCAAAACAAAAACAAAACCCAACCACGAAGGAAAAATCATATTGCACCTCCGAAAAGGCAAGAGTTGGAGTTACGAATATGGAAAGTTGCATCGAGGGCGTTACAACACTCCACCACTACGAGAGGATCTCGTCCCGAGATCTAGGATGGCACCGGAGGGAAAACGGAAGAGGAAGAGGTAAAACAAAGTTGCTACTTTGACAAACGAGTGAAACCAATGAACCTTGCGAGGTTGAACAAATTGAGAGAAAAGAAATACAATGAAGATGAACGAAGTGGAAAACACTCCATTATCAAAGAGGAACAAGGAACATTATGAGAACCTTGTAGGTTGAAAGACAAGAAACAAGAGATCAACGGACCAGAAACATATGGAGCCACACCGGTATAACGAGATAGCCAAGGAACAAGAATGACATAATTTGGACAGCACTCCGGTAGAAAAGAGAAGGAAAACTTGATAAGATGGAAAGAACTTGAAAAGAGGACACCACACTCCGGTTGGAAATGGAAGGACTAGAATATGAACTTGACAAGATGAGAGGATACTTGCTGAAATTAACAACACATTGTCTCCGGAACTATTGAAAGAATGCACAAGGGGTAAGAAAGATTTCAGACGGCACTCCGGTTGAGAAGGGGGGGGGGGCAAAAACTTGATAAGATGAGAGAGCTCGAATGAAAACACGACACTCCGGTTAAATGGATAAGCAAGGAAAAGAACACCATCCTCACCATTCGAGATGATGAGTGAAGAGAGCAACATCACAATGCCTCCGGAAGAAGAATAGAAGATAGATCAATGGGATAAAGGAATGGAGAAGAAAATGACAACTTCTACCACAGATGAGTTTGGAAAGTACCCTTCTAAGAAGGTTAGAACGGAGTTGTTGGAAAACCAACAACGAAAAGAACAAGCTTGTAGTGGGCTTATGGCAAACATCTCAAAATGATGAGGTGACAACCGGCCACTAACGAAAACAATAGATTGGATTGATAAGAACAAGGAGACGAGAAAGCTATAACACCGGGAGGATAAAGAAGAACTTGGGTCATTAATGAGCACCACAAATAGCAACAATCCTTAGGGAAGGCTTTAGGTGAAATATAACCCAAGATAACTCCAATTAGGAGATTGATGGATTTAAATACCTCATTCTTGACAACATGTGAGTCATGAGACGTGAACTCCAATTATCAAGAATGAAATAATACCACCTCGAATGATACGGTTGAAAGGATTGCACTTTAAAATGCAAGATAAAGAATACTTGAGCTCCTCTGAAAAGAATCTCGATGAACACTTCGAGAAGGAATTAAATCCTTTGTGAATCATCATGTAGCCTCCATGAAGAACTCCGGTAAGAAAAGGATGATAGGAAGAAAGAGAAGTTGAAAATACAAGGTGAAGCCTTGCAATGATTTAGATGGATCTCCGCGACGAGATAATGTGGAAAACTTGGAACTCTGGAAAAGGAAGATGAACAAATGAAATCAAGAATTTTGATGAACCTCCGGAATAAGGAATTGAATTTACTCGATGAAACAAGAATAAGAATTACATTATGCTTATCCTTCACCAATTCAAATTGATGACAAGCAATGGATTTGGCATACTACTTAGTCTCGTAGAAAAGATTAAGAGAGATATAGCACAAACTTGAGAATGTCTTCAACGAACCACCGGTAGGATTGAAACAACGAATAGATTGATATGATAACAAAGAAAGAGAACTCTTGAACGAACCACCGTAAGAATTGAAAATGAACGTAGAAAAGATAAGGAACCACCGCGAAGAATTAGCAAATGAACGAAGATGCTTGCTGGGATTTAGATACATGAGGACGAAGAGATCATGAACTGACTAGAGGGTATTTGAATGATGCACTGGTAAGATTTGGAGAACGATAGACGAAGCTGAGAATGAATAATTCTAAGATGAAAGGCTCCGGAGAATCAAACTGAAAAGACTCCTGAAATGCTCCGGATGGGTGAAAAGAATTCTCACAATCGAAAACAATTATGAGAGGATGGCATCAAGGTAGAACCATGAATCTTGAAGAGAACGGGCAAGGTTTGAGGGAAACTCTTCTTCGGTCTTCAAATGCTGAGAATGATGACGAGAAACACCACCATGAATTGTTGAGGCACTCCAGAATGAGAATTAGAAAGGTTGAACCAACGATGAAAGAATTGAAGGATCTTGGAGAAAGACATCTGACTGATGAAAATTCATTCTTACATCAAACTTTTAAATGAATTTGAGAATAGCTCCGGGAAAATTAGAAGAGTCAGGTAAGATCCTGGGAAAAGACCTGTGGGTTAGGGGCTACTCAAAAGAAACACCATTGAAAGAATTGCTTAGGAAGAGAGATTGCACCGGTTGAGTTAAATGGCTAGAATGAGATAACAACCTTGAAATAGGTAGCACTGATCTTGAAAGACAGACGAGCCTTCTGAGATATCTTCAGCACTCTCGAACAAATGAATAGCGAGAAGTGAACTATTATGAGGTGCACCGGCATGAGAAGGTATTGAAACGAGGAAAAGATGTGATCACCATCGAAAGATTGCATTGAACACACCGGGGAAGATAAAAGAACCAATAATTATAAACTTGAGGCTCCGTTAGCATCTTCATGAGAAACACCGGGTAAGAACATGAAGGAGAAGAATGGAGAGGCTTCACAAGAATAAAATGGATACTTGAATAAGAAATCTGAGTCCTTGAAGAAATAAGGGTGGGAGGGCGGGAAAACAAAGACAACTTGGAACGGATGAAGCAAACACCATTGAGAAGAATTGATAATTGATCTTGCGAATGATGAAGTGATCGGATCCACTTGAAGAGAGACACGCCGGTTGAAAAGGATTGACATGGCACTCTCAGTTATCATGAAGGATTGGTATCCACATAGGGATATGAGAACACCGCTTGGAAAAGGTATGGAATCAACACTTGACATTGAAGCAACTCGAATACCACAAATAAAACAAAAAAAAGGATTTGCTTGCAGAATAAGCCGGAACAAACATATGATAGATCCCATATCGTATCATGTGTCTGTTGGAAACATATCCTACGAGATACTTGAATTCCCACTTATAAACTCCCGAAACTTTCTGGTTATGCAATCAGGTGTTGGGGATACAGGGGACACAAAATATATCACCCAAACTAACAATACCTAGATCCAGCTGTATCCATCCTTCAGCACATAACCAAGAAATCTTCGGAAATCGTCTACCTCAACCTTCGAAAAGCATCCGTTATACGAGTCATGGCAATACTCCCGCACTCGCCTCAGTACTGGGCTATCAGGGTTATCTCACCAACAACTGTACAAAAGAGATTTTCGATGTCGGCGTACTAAACTCAGGTAAACCAAAACCGCAACGATAAAATTATGACAACAACACCTCGGAGCTCAACTCCCCGGGACACTGCCACAACCCCTAAATGTCAGGAGGCAACCAAGACAATGTTGTCATCATAAAACCATCGGAACGATTGTAATATACCCGCGTGATCCTAAATTTTTTTTAGTGAAATTTGAGAAGAGAAGAGTCAAAACTCTACGTCAGGATGCCTTACCAGAAGGTCGAAGGGACTGGGGAGTAAAAAGAATTCCTAAACTCTCTGATATATAATTCCTAAATGACTCAGAACATTTTTCTAGACACAACTCGGCCGCTAAAAACGATCAATCAGTGGGGGCTCCTAAGGTCGGGGAAGGCTCTGATTACCAACTTGTAACGCCCTCAATGCGGTTATGCCTCTAAGTCGTGCTTCGAGACGTGGGAGATATAGCCGCATTGAGGGCGTTACAGGGCAGCCCAACTAGGTTGCCTTCCAATTGGTGATTTTAGCGCCCCCGTTCACTTTTCACTGCAGCGTTCTGGTTTAATGTTGCATACCGGTCATTATTCCTTATAGCGTCCTGGTTCACCTTGAACAATTTTCCAAAAAAAAGTGAACACTTTTTCAAGAAGTTTAAAGATTTTCTAAATCTTTGAACATTTCATTAGAACGTGAACATTTTTGGACAATAAGAAGAATTTATGATTTTTTTTCATTTTTATAAAAAGAAAAAATATTTAAATTTCGAACTTTCCTGAAAAATGCTTTAATTGGGGAAATTTTGAACATTTTCTAAAATTCTGAACAAATTCTAAATTAATTTTTTTTTAAAAATGTGAACACTTTTAAAAATATTTCAACATTTTGAAATTCTGAACATTTTTAGAAAAATAGAACAAATTTGAAACTCTGAGCATGTTGTGAAGAAAACGAACAGATTTTGAAATTCACAAAATTTGCAATTCCTTTTCAAATATGAAAACATTTTCTGGAAATGAGAACATTTTGAAACTGAGATCATTTTTTGGAAAATTAGGACTTAAAAAAACAAAAAAGACGA
This sequence comes from Aegilops umbellulata, assembly GCA_032464435.1. NCBI lineage: Eukaryota > Viridiplantae > Streptophyta > Magnoliopsida > Poales > Poaceae > Aegilops > Aegilops umbellulata. The sequence goes on along the minus strand of CP136054.1, from coordinate 92,855,555 downwards.
AAATAAAATGAGAAGCAGATTAAAAAATAACAAAAAAAAACTAAAAAAGGAAACCAGTAAAGAAATAAAAAGGAAGAAATAACCGGTTCAAAAACCTTCTAGATGGTTCCCAAAACCGGTTGGAAACCTTAAGGTTCCAAGCCAGTGGCTCACACGTGTAATACATGTCATGGGCCAGTTCGATGTGGTTCCCTTTGTGAAGTAAAGACATTCTGACGCTGAGAGTGTCACATAGGATTCCGTGTGGTACGTGTGTTCGTGTCATCATTGATTGCGTTCAGAGTAGAGTGTCGACACATTCCCAATCCACTGCCTTAGCATACACGAGCTGTTACGTCAATTGGTCGATGCAAATGCATATTATTTTTTAGGCTAGTTATAGTGGGAAGTAACTTAGACTAGTAACATACATATGCATATGTTACCAGCCTATGTTATTATCTTCATAGTTGTGAGTAACATATATATGGTATCATACAAGCCATCATTTATTGAGATGTAAACTCATTTTGCTTTGAGATGTGTTATGTTACAGTAACATAACATGCTAAGTTACTCCCACTGTGACCAGCCTTAGGAAGAAGGTTATCACCCGACATTAAAACCACGCTCGTAAGCTTGAAACACAAGTTTTGATACAAGGGCGCAAGGACCTGAAACATGCGATGCAAGCGAGCTCCTGTTGGATGCTTGAATAGAAATCCCGACACATAGGGCAGCCCAACTAGGCTGCCTCCCAATTGGTGATTTTAGCGCCCCGTTTCACTTTTCACTGCAGCGTTTCGGTTTAATGTTGCATACCGGTTCACCCTGTAGCATCTTTGTTCACGCTGATCAAATTTTTTTTTTGAAAAAGAGTGAACAAATTTTCAATTTTTTAAAGATTTTCCAAATTTTTGCACATTTTATTTAAGCACGAACATTTTTTGAGAATATGAAGAATTTTTTGAAGTTGTGACTAATTTAACTATTTTTTTAAAAGCTAACCATTATTTGAATTCTGAATTTTCTTGAAAAAAGGTTTTAACTTCTGAAAAAAATGTTTTAAAAAAATGTGACCAATTTTTTAAATTAAAAATATTTTAAAAAGATGTGAACTATTTCTAAAATATTTGAACATTTTGAAATTATGAAAATTTTATTATAAAACTAGAACAAATTTAAACTCTAAGCATTTTTTTAAAAAATTCACAACAAATTTCATGCACGTCTGAGTGCACCGCCGGAGGTCCTTGTCGTCGGCGATGCTCCGGTGGCTTTTGACCTGTCATTTTTGCACCATCACAACCACACGGAGCATAGATACTTATCTTGCATTTTATTTGTTGGTTTGCACACCATAGCACACACGCCCGTGCACGCCCGAGGGCCTCCCCGCTCCGGCATGTCGCCGTCATCGGCTCCATTGACGTCGTGGCACTTTGGGCCCTGGTCCGACATGTTCATGGGACATCTCCATATGGAGTCAACATGCCACGCAAGCGCCCTGGATCCACTTCCATTCACAGTGGCTAGGCGGGTCCTAGGTGGCTATAGCAATTTCTCATGTTATCCTTTTGTTTGCCTTTTCATTTAAAATATGTTCTCGTTTCTTCCAAAATCATTCAAATTGCTTAAAGTTTGACTAAATCAAATATGAATATTCCTAACCCAAACATAAACATGTCGTATATGAATTTGGGGTAAAATTGTCCTTAGGTTTCAGATTTGCACTTTGTTTCTGGTTTTAAGCACTCGAAAATTGCAGCAATTGTCACTTTTGCAGTTAGGTCCCTATACTTTGTCAAAAACATAATTTCTTCATACCTATTTAAATTTTGACAAATGTTATATGATTTTTTACCAATCTTGTAAGGATTATGTTGGTGCACTTTTATTTTTCAAATATGATCAAACTTTATTTCATTATTGCCTCAAATTTGTACTAAAGCCCCCACACCTTGTCCAATTTATATCTTTTGCATCCTAAATCAAAAACCCATGAGTTTTATATTCGTTTGGGGATACTCAATCCATACATTCCAGAAAAGCAGATGGATTCCAAGATTGTGCACCCAACTCCTTCTCCTTCCTGGTTGCACTAAACCCCTTGTGAATCTTGTTCCGTTCATAATTAGTGCTTCACAACTCTGTTTAATATGTTCTTTATTTGCATTCTTGCTAGTAAAATGAATAGAACATGAGTTGATATGTTCATGCATTGATTGCACCATATTCTAATATATTTTTGGGAAACCACTTAAGTAAAAATAATTGCACTTGGAGTTTTCACTTGGATCAAACTCCAATTAAAGATGCTAGGTAATTTAATTCAAATGCATCTTTAACATGCCATGCCACTTGTTGATTTTGCATTATGCCATGCCTTGTTTATGTTTACTTTATCATTTGCTTCTTTTCAGTTTGGTTCTTATCGATAGAGTCTGACAATGTTACGAAGTTCGAGGAACTATGTGACGATCTCTTGGAAGGGCAGACTTACCATCAACTAGAGGATTCAACACGCCAAGGATGATAATTACCTTGGATAATATTACTAGCTTTACTTGCTTGATGTCTTGATGCTATCGTTTGGTCCTGCTACCTACCACATTGTTTCAAGCCTCCCAACTACAATGATATAGCCTTTAGCCTTCACTACGTAGCAAACCTTTGATTGGCTATTTTATCGCTTGCTTGACCCTTCTTAGAGCTTTGCTAGTTGTAGGTGCAGGTGTTTCCATGCGTCAACATGGATAGCATCGGGATATCATTATTATTATTATGCTTAAATTTTTTAAACTTGATAGTACCGTTAACTAAGGGTGGAAGGCTCATGCCTTTGCCCAGTGTTTGTTCCACTTTGGCCAACCCTAATTTCAATTGTTCTGGCTATTATGTCCCTTCATGAGCGCATCCTACCGTGTGTGTGGGGGCGGGGGACTATGGGGTTGCCGTTGAATCTCTTTATCTGCCAGAGGACCCAACATTGGTACTAAATATTGCCAACATAAAACATGCATAAGGAGTGGTCCACCCAAGTTATCTTAATAAACAACTTGGGCCAGCGCCCGACAGAAGTGTTGGTCCACAATGGGCAGCATGAGGGATCACCATTTCGGCTAGGACCGTGTCTAGATACACATTCAGCACTGATCCAGATGTCCATGCATCGGGAGGCATTTGAAGGAAATATGCCCTAGAGGCAATAATAAAGTTGTTATTTTATATTTCCTTATTCATGATAAAGTTTTATTTTTCAAGCTAGAATTGTATTGATCGGAAACTTAAATACATGTGTGAATACATAAACAAGTACTGTGTCCCTAGTAAGCATCTACTAGATTAGCTCGTTAATCAAAGATGGTTAAGGTTTCCTAACCATAGACATGGGTTGTCATTTGATAACGGGATCACATCATTAGGAGAATGATGTGATGGACAAGACCCATCCGTTAGCTCAGCATGTGATCGTTCAGTTTATTGCTATTGCTTTCTTCATGGCAAATACATATTCCTTCGACTATGATATTATGCAACTCCCGGATACCGGAGGAATACCTTGTGTGCTATCAAACATCACAATGTAACTGGGTGATATAAAGATGCTCTATAGGTATCTCCTAAGGTGTTTGTTGAGTTGGCATAGATTGAGAATAGGATTTTTCACTCTGAGTATCGGAGAGGTATCTCTGGGCCCTCTCGGTAATACACATCATAAGAAGCCTTGCAAGCAAAGTGACTAATGAGTTAGTTGCAGGATGATGTATTACAGAACGAGTAAAGAGACTTGCCGGTAATGAGATTGAACTTTTTTTTAGAAAAGGAGGATGACCCTCGGCCTCTGCATCTGGTAGATGCATACGGCCACTTTATTGATTATTCTCGAGGACCTTACAAAGTGTTACAACAATAAGCATGAATCCACCAACTAGGCAACATATGCCGCTACTCCTATCCATATGATGAAGGGGTGCTAGCTGGGCCACTACCCAGACCACTCACCTAAACCTAACATCAAAAGCCGGAATCCCCAGCCTAGCCACATACCGGGTCTGGGGCATGAACCAGTCTGACGCACTCACAGGTGTCGTCTCCACCATCTTCCACGGGTCCATCTCCAAGCAGATTGAGGTGCCAACCTTGGCAGGCCCTCCGCCATTGACGCCACCATGACGCCAAATGACGACCACCCCCTACGGTAGAACATCACCAAGAAGATGAAGCGCTACCACAAGATGAAGATCAGCGATAGAATAGATAAATTGCCGCACACATTGCCGCCGCCAAACACCTCACACGCACCACGAAGCGCCCACCGTGCTTCCGGGGACCCCAGGCGACACCTTCAAGAAGGAGCGCTACGAAGGTACGACGCCGTCGCCCGCAAGGGGAACTAGAGATTGAACTAGGTATAAAGATACCGACGATTGAATCTCGGGCAAGTAACCAACCGATAGACAAAGGGAATTACGTATGTTGTCATAACGGTTCGACCGATAGAGATCTTCACAGAATATGTAGGAGCCTGCTACTTCTTGAGCTTGCGTTGGTATTTCCCTTGATGAGGAAAGGGTGATGTAGCAAAATAGAGTACGTATTTCCCTCAGTTTGAGAACCAAGGTATCAATCCAGTAGGAGACAACGAACAAGTCACCGAATACCTGCACAAACAATCAATAACTTGCACCCAACACGATAAAGGGGTTGTCAATCCCTTCACGGTTACTTGCAAAAGTGAGATCTAATAGAGATAGATAAATGGTAAAGTAAATACTTTTAGTATTTTTGGTTTATAGATCGGAAAGTAAAAGATTGCAAAGGAAGTAAATCGGAAACTAAAATTGTAGATCGGAAACTTATATGATGGAAAATAGACTCGGGGCCATAGGTTTCACTAGAGGCTTCTCTCAAGATAGAAAGTATTACGATGGGTGAACAAATTACTGCCAAGCAATTGATAGAAAAGCGCAAAGTTATGACGATATCTAAGGCAATGATCATGAATATAACCATCATGTCCGTGTCAAGTAGACCGACTCCTGCCTGCATCTACTACTATTACTCCACACATCGATCGCTATCCAGCATGCATCTAGAGTATTAAGTTCATAAAGAAAGGAGTAACACATTAAGCAAGATGACATGATGTAGAGGAATTAACTCCAGCAATATGATGAAAACCCCATCTTTTTATCCTCGATGCCAACAATACAATACGTGCCTTGCTGCCCCTACTGTCACTGGGAAAGGACACCGCAAGATTGAACCCAAAGCTAAGCACTTTTCCCATTGCAAGGAAAACCAATCTAGTTGGCCAAACCAAATCGATAGTTCGAAGAGACTTGCAAAGATATCAAATCATGCATATAAGAATTTAGAGAAAATTCAAATAATATTCAGAGATAAGCTGATCATAAATCCACAATTCATCGGATCTCGGTAAACACACCGCAAAAAAGTATTACATCGAATAGATCTCCAAGAATATCGAGGAGAACATGGTATTGAGAATCAAAGAGAGAGAAAAGCCATCTAGCTACTAGCTATGGACCCGTAGGTCTATGGTAAACTACTCACGCTTCATCGGAAGGGCAATGGTGTTGATGTAGAAGCCCTCGTGATCGAATTAGGACGCCGAAAAAGGCCCCTAGATGGGATCTCACGGGTACAGAAGGTTGCGGCGGTGGAAAAGTGTTTTCGTGGCTCTCTCTGTTGGTTTTGGGATATATGAGAATGTATACGCTAAGAAACTAGGTCAGTGGAGTCACGAGGAGCCCACAAGGGTGGGGGCGCGCCCTCCGTCCTTTTGGCAACCTCGTGGCTTCTCTGACTTGCACTCCAAGTCCTCTGGATGTCTTCTTGTCCAAGAAAAATCATCGGGAAAGTTTTATCCCGTTTGGACTCCATTTGATACTCCTTTTCTGCGAAATTGTAAAACAAGGAAAAAAACAGGAACTGCACTGGGCTCTAGGTTAATAGGTTAGTCCCAAAAATAATATAAAATAGCATATTAATGCATATAAAACATCCAAAACAGATAATATAATAGCATGGAACGATAAAAAATTATAGATACGTTGGAGATGTATCGGAACCAATATGGGCATCCAGGTTCCTCTATTGGTTATTGACCATGGAGGTGTCTCGGTCATGTCTACATAGTTCTCAAACCCGTAGGGTCCGCATGCTTAACGTTCGTTGACGATATAGTGTTATATGAGTTATATGATTTGGTGAACGAATGTTGTTTGGAGTCCCGGATGATATCACGGACATGACGAGGAGTCAGTCAAGAGGTAAATACTGATATATAGGACGATGGTATTTGGACAGCGGAAGTTTTTCGGGTGGTACCGTGTACTTATGGGGTCACCGGAAGGGGTTCCGGACAGCCACGGTAGGTTATTGGGCCTTATGGGCCAAAAGGGGAAGAGCAAACCAGCCCACAAGGGGCTGGTGTACCCCTCTACCCCCTGCCCACGCACCAAAGGAGGGAGGGAAGGAAATGGGAGGCGCCCTAAGGCAGCCATCTCCCTTTTCCTTTCCCCCTCATGTTCAAATTAGGAAAGGGGGAGCGGCTAGGCAGGTGTCCTAGGGCAGCCACCGGCCACTTGGGGCGCCCTAGGGGCTGCCTCTCCTCCCCCACCTATATATATATATAGGGAGGGGCCGCCACAACAGCACACAACATTGTCTTAGCCGTGTGCGGCTCCCCTGTCCACCGTCTACTCCCCTGATCATATTTTCGTAGTGCTTAGGCGAAGCCCTGCAGAGATCGCACCACCATCACCGTCACCACGCCATCGTGTTGCCGGACCTCATCTACTACCTCGCCATCTTGTTGGATCAAGAAGGCAGAGGACATCACTGAGCTGAACGTGTGCAAAACGCGGAGGTGTCGTGCGTTTGGTACTTGATCGGTTGGAGCACGAAGAAGTTCGACTACATCAACCGCGTTGTTAAACACTTTGGCTTACGGTCTATGAGGGTATGTAGACACTCTCTCCCCCTCGTTGCTATGCATATCCAAGGATAGATCTTTGCGTGTGCATAGAAATTTTTTGTTTTCCATGCAACGTTTCCCAACAGTGGCATCCGAGCCAGTCTATGCGTAGATGATATGCACGAGTAGAACACAAAGAGTTATGGGTGGTGATAGTCATACTGCTTACCACCAACGTCTTATTTTGATTCGACGGTATTGTGGGATGAAGCGGCCCGGACCAACCTTACATGTCCATGCACATGAGATCGCTTCCACCAACAGACATGCAACTAGTTTTGCATAAACGTGGTTGGCGGGTGTCTGTTTCTCCTACTTTAGTTGAATCGAATTTGACTATGGCCGGTCCTTGAAGAAGGTTAAAACAGCAAACTTAATGAATCACCGTTGTGGTTTTATGTGTAGGTAAGAAGGGTTCTTTCTAGAAGCTCGTAGCAGCCGTGTAAAACTTGCAACAACAAAGTAGAGGACGTCTAACTTGTTTTTGCAGGGCATGTTGTGATGTGATATGGTCAAGATATGATGTGATATATGTTGATGTATGAGATGATCATGTTTTTTAATATCGACAACCGGCTGGAGCCTTAGGGTTGTCTCTTTATTGTATGAAGTGCAAGCGACATGTAATTGCTTTACTTTATCACTATGCATTAGCGATAGTTGTAGAAGAAATAGTTGGCGTGACGACCTCGACGCAACGACGCTATGATGGAGATCAAGGTGTCAAGGCGGCGACGATGAAGATCATGACGATGCTTTGGAGATAGAGATCAAAAGCACAAGATGATGATGGCCATATCATGTCACATATTTTGATTGCATGTGATGTTTATCTTTTATGCATCTTATTTTGCTTAAAACGACGGTAGCACTATAAGATGGTCCCTTCACTAAATTTCAAGATATAAGTGTTCTCCCCGAGTATGCACCGTTGCGAAAGTTCGTCGTTTTGAGACACCACGTGATGATCGGGTGTGGTAGACTCTACGCTCACATACAACAGGTGTAAGACAGTTTTGCACATGCAAAATACTTGGGTTAAACTTGACGAGCCTATCATGTACAGACATGGTCTCGGAACACCGGAGACCGAAAGGTCGAACGTGAATCATATAGTAGATACGATCAACATAGAGATGTTCACCATTGATGACTACTCCATCTCACGTGATGATCGGACATGGGTTAGTTGATTTGGATCACGTATCACTTAGATGACTTGAGGGATGTCTATTTAAGTGGGAGTTCATTAGTAATTAGATTAATTGAACTTAATTTATCATGAACTTAGTCCTGATAGTATTTGCAAATCTATGTTGTAGATCAATAGCTCACGTTGTAGCTCCCCTATATTTTCATATGTTCCTAGAGAAAACTAAGTTGAATGATGATAGTAGCAATGATGCAGACTGGGTCCGTGATCTGAGGATTATCCTCATTGACGCACAAAAGAATTATGTCCATGATGCACCGCTAGGTGACAGACCTGTTGCAGGAGCAGATGCAGACGTTATGAATGTTTGGCAAGCTTGATATGATGAACCACTTGATAGTTTAGTGCACCATGATTTACGGCTTAGAACCGGGACTTCAAAAATGTTTTGAACGCCACAGAGCATATGAGATGTCCCAAGAGCTGAAATTGGTATTTCAGACTTATGCCCGTGTTGGGACTTCGCCTACAAGATGGAGGAGAATAGCTCAACCAGTGAGCATGTGCTCAAAGTGTCTGTGTACTACAATCGCTTGAATCAAGTGGGAGTTAATCTTCCAGATAAGATAGTGATTGACAGAGTTCTCTAGTCATTATCACCAAGCTACTAGAGCTTCGTGATGAAATATAATATGCAAGGGATGACGAAAATGATTCCTGAGCTATTCGCGATACTGAAATCGGTGGAGGTAGAAATCAAGAAAGAGCATCAAATGGTGATGGTTAACAAGACCACTAGTTTCAAGAAAAAGAGCAAAAAGGGAATGAAATGAAACTTCAAGAAGAATGGCAAACAAGTTGCCGCTCCCATAAGAAACCCAAAGCTAGACCCAAGCCTGAAACTGAGTGCTTCTACTACAAAGGAAATGGTCACTAGAAGCGGAACTGCCCCAAATACTTGGCGGATAAGAAGGATGGAAAAGTGAACAAAAGTATATTTGATATACATGTGATTGATGTGTACTTTACTAGTGTTCATAGTAAGCCCTGGGTATTTGATATACATGTCATTGATGTGTAGCTAAGATTAGTAACTCGAAACAGGAGTTGCAAAATGAACAGAGACCAGTTAAGGGCGAGGTGACAATGTGTGTTGGAAGTGATTACAAGGTTGATAAAATCACCATCGCACACTCCCTCTACCTTCGGGATTAGTGTTGGACCTAAATAAATGTTATTTGGTGTTTGCGTTGAGCATGAATATGATTAGATCATTTTTATTGCAATACGGTTATTCATTTAAGTCACAGAATAATTGTTGTTTTGTTTACATTAATAAAACCTTATATTGTCATACACCCAACGTAAACGGTTTATTGAATCTCGATCGTAGTGATAATGATAGTGCAACATATTTGTGGCACTGCCGTTTAGGTCATATTGGTGTAAAATGCATGAAGAAACTCCATACAGATGGACTTTTGGAATCACTTGATTATGAATCATTTGATACTTGCGAACCATGCCTCATGGGCAAGATGACTAAAACTCCGTTCTCCGGAATAGTGGAGCAAGATGATGACTTATTGGATTTATGCAGTCCGATGAGTATTGAAGCATGCGGCGGGTATCGTTATTTTCTGACCTTCACAGATGATTTGAGCAGATATGGGTATATCTACTTAATGAAACACAAGTCTGAAACATTTGAAAAGTTCAAAGAATTTCAGAGTGAAGTGGAGAATCGTCGTAACAAGAAAATAAAGTTTCTATGATCTGATCGTGAAGGCAAATATTTGAGTTACGAGTTTGGCCTTCATTTAAAACAATGTGGAATAGTTTCACAAATCACGCTACCTGGAACACCATTGAAGGAAATATGCCCTAGAGGCAATAATAAAGTTGTTATTTATATTTCCTTATATCATGATAAATGTTTATTATTCATGCTAGAATTGTATTAACCGGAAACTTAGTACATGTGTGAATACATAGACAAACAGAGTGTCCCTAGTATGCCTCTACTTGACTAGCTCGTTAATCAAAGATGGTTAAGTTTCCTGACCATAGACATGTGTTGTTATTTGATGAACGGGATCACATCATTAGAGAATGATGTGATGGACAAGACCCATCCGTTAGCTTAGCATAATGACCATTTAGTTTTGTTGCTATTGCTTTCTTCATGACTTATACATATTCCTCTGACTATGAGATGATGCAACTCCCAAACACCGCAGGACCACTTTGTGTGCTATCAAATGTCACAACATAACTGGGTGATTATAAAGATGCTCTACAAGTGTCTCCGAAGGTGTTTGTTGAGTTGGCATAGATCGAGATTAGGATTTGTCACTCTGTGTATCGGAGAGGTATCTCTTGGCCCTTTCTGTAATGCACATCACTATAAGCCTTGCAAGCAATGTGACTAGTGAGTTAGTTACGAGATGATGCATTACGGAACGAGTAAAGAGACTTGCCGGTAACGTGATTGAACTAGATATGATGATACCGACGATCGAATCTCGGGCAAGTAACATACTGATGACAAAGGGAATGACGTATGTTGTTATGCGGTTTGACCGATAAAGATCTTCGTAGAATATGTAGGATCCAATATGAGCATCCAGGTTCCACTATTGGTTATTGACTGGAGATGTGTCTCGGTCATGTCTACATAGTGCTCGAACCCGTAGGGTCCGCACGCTTAACGTTCGATGACTATTTGTATTATGAGTTATGTGTTTTGGTGACCGAAGTTTGTTCGGAGTCCCGAATGAGATCACGGACATGAGGAGGATTCTCGAAATGGTCGAGTGGTAAAGATTGATATATTGAAGGTTATATACGGACACCGGAATGGTTTCGAAGAACATCGGGGATTTTTCGGAGTATCGGGAGGTTACCGGAACTCCCCCGGGAAAGTTAATGGGCCCATTGGGCCATGGTGGAGGAGAGGAGGTAGGCCATAGGAGGTAGCGTGCACCCCGCTTGACCCAATCCGAATTGGACAAGGGGAGGGGGCGCGACCCCCCTCTTTCCTTCTCCCTCTCTCCCCTTTCCCCTTTCCCTCTCCGTTGGAAGGAAGGAGGGGGGAATCCTACTTGGACTAGGAGTCCAAGTAGGACTCCCCCCTTTGGCGCGCCCTCCTTAGCCGCCGGCCTCCTCCTCCCCCTCCTTTATATACGTGGCCAGGGGGCACCCCGAGGCACAATAGTTGTTTCTTAGACGTGTGCGGTGCCCCCCTCCACAGTTTACCACCTCGGTCATATTTGTCGTAGTGCTTAGGCAAAGCCCTGCACGGATCACATCACCACACCGTCGCCACGCCATCATGCCGACGGAACTCTCCCTCGACCCTCTAGTGGATCAAGAGCTTGAGGGACGTCATCGTGCTGAACGTGTGCTGAACATGGAGGTGCCGTGCGTTCGGTACTTGGATCGGTTGGATCGTGAAGACGTTCGACTACATCAACCGCGTTAACTAAACACTTCCGCTTTCGGTCTACGAGGGTACATGGACACACTCTCCTGTCTCGTTGCTATGCTTCTCTTAGATAGATCTTGCGTGATCGTAGGATTTTTTTTTGTATTACTACGTTCCCTAACAGTGGCATCCGAGCCAGGTCTATGCGTAGATGTTATATGCACGAGTAGAATACAAAGAGTCGTGGGCGATAATAGTCATACTGCTTACCACCAACGTCTTACTTTGATTCGGCGGTATTGTTGGATGAAGCGGCCCGGACCGGAATTACATGACCGCGTTCATGAGACTAGTTCTACCGACGTGCTTCGCACATAGGTGGCTGGCGGGTGTCTGTTTCTCCAACTTTAGTTGAATCGAGTTTGACTATGGTCGGTCCTTGTTTAAGGTTAAAACAACACACTTGACGGAAAATCGTTGTGGTTTTGATGCGTAGGTAAGAACGGTTCTTGCTAGAAGCCCATAGCAGCCATGTAAAACTAGCAACAACAAAGTAGAGGATGTCCAACTTGTTTTTGCAGGGCATGTTGTGATGTGATATGGTCAAGTCGTGATGAGATATAAATTGTTGTATGAGATGATCAGGTTTTGTAAAAGTTATCAGCAACTGGCAGGAGCCTTATGGTTGTGGCTTTATTGTATGAAATGCAATCGCCATGTAATTGCTTTACTTTATCACTAAGTGGTAGCAATAGTCGTGGAAGCAACAGTTGGCGAGACGACAACGACGTACGATGGAGATCAATGTGTCAAGCAGGTGACGGTGGAGATCATGATGGTGCTTTGGAGATGGAGATCAAAGGCACAAGATGATGATGGCCATATCATGTAACATATTTTGATTGCATGTGATGTTTATCCTTTATGCATCTTATTTTGCTTAGTACGGTGGTAGCATTATAAGATGATCCCTCACTAAATTTCAAGGTACAAGTGTTCTCCCTGAGTATGCACCGTTGCTATAGTTCGTTGTGCCGAGACACCACGTGATGATCGGGTGTGATAAGCTCTACGTTCACATACAATGGGTGCAAGCCAGTTTTTCCCATGCAGAATACTCGGGTTAAACTTGACGAGCCTAGCATATGCAGATATGGCCTCGGAACACTGAGACCGAAAGGTCGAACATGAATCATATGGTAGATATGATCAACATAGAGATGTTCACCATTGAAAACTCCATCTCACGTGATGATCGGACATGGTTTAGTTGATATGGATCACGTGATCATTTAGATGACTAGAGGTATGTCTATCTAAGTGGGAGTTCTTAAGTAATATGATTAATTGACCTTTAATTTATCATGAACTTAGTACCTGATAGTTTTTGCATGTTTATGTTGTTGTAGATCAATGGCCTGTGCTACCGTTGCCTTGAATTTTAATGCGTTCCTAGAGAAAGCTAAGTTGAAAGATGATGGTAGCAACTACATGGACTGGGTCCATAACTTGAGGATTATCCTCATTGCTGCACAGAAGGATTACGTCCTGGAAGCACTGCTAGGTGCAAGACCCACTGTAGGAGCAACTCCAGACATTATGAACGTCTGGCAGAGCATAGCTGATGACTACTCGGTAGTTCAGTGTGCCATGCTTTACGGCTTATAATCGGGACTTCCAAGACGTTTTGAATGTCATGGAGCATATGAGATGTTCCAAGAGTTGAAGTTAATATTTCAAGAAAATGCCTAATTTGAGAGATATGAAGTCTCCAACAAGTTCTATAGCTGCAAAATAGAGGAGAATAGTTCTGTCAGTGAACACATATTCAGAATGTCTGGGTACGACAACCACTTGACTCAGCTAGGAGTTAATCTTCCTGATGATAGTGTCATTGACAGAGTTCTTCAATCACTGCCACCAAGCTATAAAGGCTTCATGATGAACTATAATATGCAAGGGATGGAAAAGACAATTCCCGAGCTCTTCGCGATGCTAAAGGCTGCGGAGGTAGAAATCAAGAAGGAGCATCAAGTGTTGATGGTTAAAAAAAACCACTAGTTTGAAGAAAAAGGGCAAAGGGAAGAAGGGAAACTTCAAGAAGAACAACAAGCAAGTTGCTGCTCAAGGGAAGAAACCCAAGTCTAGACCTAAGCTTGAGACTGAGTGCTTCTACTTCAAAGGGACTGGTCACTAGAAGCGGAACTGCCCCAAGTATTTGGCGGATAAGAAAGATGGCAAAGTGAAAGGTGTATTTGATATACATGTTATTGATGTGTACCTTACTAATGCTCGTAGTAGCGCCTGGGTATTTCATACTGGTTCTGTTGCTCATATTTGCAACTTGAAACAGGGGCTACAGATTAAGCGAAGATTGGCTAAGGACAAGGTGACGATGCGCGGGGGAAATGGTTCCAAGGTTGATGTGATCGCCGTCTGCACGTTACCTCTACATCTACCGTCGGGATTAGTTTTAGACCTAAATAATTGTTAGTTGGTGCCAACGTTGAGCATGAACATTATATCTGGATTTTGTTTGATGCGAGACAGTTATTCATTTAAATCAGAGAATAAGGGTTGTTCTATTTATACGAGAAAGATCTTTTATGGTCATCCACCCTTGATGAGTGGTCTATTTTTGTTGAATTTCGATTGTAGTGATACACATATTCATAATATTGAAGCCAAAAGATGCAAAGTTAATAATGATAGTGCAACTTAGGTCATATTGGTGTAAAGCGCATGAAGAAACTCCATGCTGATGGACTTTTGGAATCACTTGATTATGAATCACTTGATGCTTGCGAACCATGCCTCATGGGCAAGATGACAAAGACTCCTTTCTCCGGAACAATGGAGCGAGCAACTGACTTGTTGGAAATAATACATACTGATGTATGCGGTTCGATGAGTGTTGAGGCTCACGGCGGGTATCATTATTTTATGACCTTCACAGATGATTTGAGAAGATATGGGTATATCTACTTGATGAAACAAGTCTGAAACATTTGAAAAGTTCAAAGAATTTCAGAGGGAAGTGGAAAATTATCGTAACAAGAAAATATAATTTCTACAATCTAATCGTGGAGGTGAATATTTGAGTTATGAGTTTGGTCTTCATTTGAAACAAGGGATTTTTATTTCTATGCCCTTGGTTCGTTAGTTCTACTCATTCATCCCCACGCTCTTAACTTTTGCTCACTTTTCCCCACTCCCTTGCCCGAAAACCTTAGAACTGGTCACAGCGGACGTTGCCGTCGGGTCAATGGCTTGACCGTTAACTCTGACTAGTGGGGCCGCGTATGGCGGAGTCCACATTTTGACCGTTACATGGTAACCAGTGGGGCCGCGAAACTGACACGCACGGTAACCTGAATCAGATCTAGTCGCTTCCGTGCCGTCCCCTCCGCCGCTGTCGTGCCACCTCCGCCGCACTCTTGCCGCCTTCGCCGCATCTACCCTCTTCCCCCATCTAGGATTAGGAAGCGATGTTGGGGGGGGGGGCACCCCGTCCGGCCCATCGACCGTGGAGATGATTGGGTCGAATCAGAGGCTGCTAATTCATGGATTCCACCTGGGTAAGCATCGTTTTCCTCTCAAATTGATTAGGAGATCCGTAAATTAGGCTGTATTTGACCACCGTTGGCGTGAATCAGCGCAATTTATCTGAAATTTTTCGGCCTAACTGCGCCCTTTATCTTATTTCAATCGAAAAGGGTTGATCCTACACTTGCTTTTCGGCTAGCGGTAAGAATGGAAACTAGCGAGCTGCGTGGAACTAAACCGTGTGTGATTTCTGGATTTTTCTATCTTAAAGTGGTAGAAACCAGCGTTTCCTTCAGAGATTTCCGTGAGGCACTCTGTTGTGAGTATCCGTGGAGCCCTGCCGATGCTGTTGAACTGAGATATTTCGACAGTACCGAGCAGAGATTTCTCCCATTAACTTGTGATGAGCATCTGGGATTGCTATTTAGTTTGAATGCTGACAGCCGTTTCGGTAAAATCCATATCAGTGTGCTTCAGGCACGCAAACAACGTATCCCGAAGGGTGTTCAGACATCATCTGTCTCTGCTAATAGCGAGCGTCCTCGCACTTCGTGTAGGTCGAGGCCAAGTAAACCTAGTGGTTCTGAAAGCCACAACATGTCAGCTGCCGCTAATTCTGCCACTTCTCCTCTCCCTTCTGCACCTGATGTAGAAGTAGATGTATAGCCTGACGAGGAAGTGCCTCGACATGATGATGAGGATGAGATTCTATTCCCTGAACTGGTAGATAGAGTCAGTCAACAGACAGTGGAAGATCAATATGCAAAGGAGCCTAGCAGCCATGCTAGATTTGATGACACTGATGATGAAGAGAGGGAGGAGAACATCAACTCCTTAGTTTTACAAGAATATGATGGTGAGGACATGCCAACAATTGAGTGGAACAGGGAGAATCCTGACCTTACTCCAGGAACCGTATTTGAATCGATGGTGGACTATCGTAATGCAGTGACTACATATTGCATTCTCACTGAAAACTCTTATGAGGTTGATAGGAGTGAGCCAGGAAGATTCACTGTTCATTGCCCTTATGATAGGTGTAGGTGGAGGTTGCATGCATCCACTATGCGAAAGATCAAATTGATTCAGGTATTACAACTGAATATTGTTATCAGATTATTTATCCATTCTATATTCAGATCATGTGTATTGTTTCTTAATTGTATTTGGCATCATTTTTCATTTTGTTTCAGATAAAAAGCAACCCACACGGGCACACTTGCCCACCTGGAGGGGGAGGGGGAAAGGACAAATCTAAGCTTGCAAAGACTAGGTGGGTGGCAGATGCAATCTTGGATTGGGTGAGGGAAACACCAACAATTGGTCCAATAGCACTCCATGGGAAGCTATTTGAGAAGTACAAGATTAATGTACAATACATGAATATTTTATATGCTAAGGAAAGGGCTCTTGATAGGATTAATGGTCCATGGAATGAGAGTTATCAGTTGCTTTACACCTTCAAAGCTGAAGTGGAGACGGCTAGTCCAGGGAGTGTTGTAGAGATTGACAAGCATACAATTAAGTACAAATTAAAAGGGAAGGCAATAGAGAAGGAGTGATTTAGGAGGGCTTTTGTTTGTTTCAAGGCTTGCTGGCAGGGGTTTCTGAATGGTTGTAGGCCCTATTTGGCTGTCGATGCGACTGCTTTGAATGGAAGATGGAGAGGCCAGCTAGCAGCAGCTTCTGCAGTTGATGGACACAACTGGCTATTCCGAGTTGCATTTGGTGTGTTGGAGGTAGAGAGTGAGGAGAGTTGGGTTTGGTTTCTGCAGCAGTTGCGCAACATTATAGGTACACCCTCAGGTTTAGTTATACACACATATGCTTGCAAGGGTTTAGAAACTAAAGTAGAAATTGTATTCCCTGGTGTGGAACATAGGGAATGTATGCGGCACCAAGCGCATAATTTTAAAAAGAAATTCAAAGGCAAAGTTTATGATGAGAATCTATGGCCAGCATCATACACATGCAGCTTGAGGAAGCATGAGCACCATTTGAGAGTGTTGTATGCTCATAATCCTTTGGTGAAGGAGTACATGGATGAACATCATGGAAAGCTGTGGTCAAGAAGCAAATTCAATGAAATCTGCAAAGTAGACTATGTGACCAATAACCTCGCTGAGTGTTTCAATGCAAAGTTCAAGTCAGTAAAAGGGCTTTTGTTGTGGCAAGCATTTGATAAGATCAGGCAGATGATCATGGTAAAGATGGCTCTTCGTAAAAGAATTGCAGAAACACAATATGTTGGACACCTTATGCTCCCATCTCTGATTAAGGCATTACATGCCAAGGCAAGAGGACTAAGAATGAAATGCATTCGACCGTCGACATACGAGGCTGAGGTGACATACACTGACAGTAAAAATAGGGAATGGAGATATCCAGTGAACCTTGCAACGGATGAATGCAGCTGTAGGCAATGGCAGATCTGCGGGAAGCCGTGCATACATGCCCTACATCTCATGACTGCTATTGGAGGTGAAGATGGTGAAGTTGATCAGTATTGCTCTGAATATTTCTCTGTTGCCAAATTTAGGGCTGCTTATGCTGAAAATGTGCCTGCACTCTTGGGAAAAGACCAATGGAACAAAGTAGACCCAGGGTTCAAACTCCATTCTCCTGTACTGACTAGACCACCAGGAAGACCAAGGAAAAACATGATAAGAGCTGGTGTAGAGGGTCATGTAAGAAAACAACGTAAGTGCAAAAGATGTGGTATCTTAGGGCATATTGCTAGGCGTTGTACCAATCCAGTTGATGCATCATTTGGAGAAGAGGAACAATGGGTAGCAGCAAATGTAGAGGAGAATGCAGCAGCAATGGAGAATACAGCAAGTTTAGAGGATAATGCAGCAGCAGAGGATAATGCAACAATTTTAGAGAATGAAGCAACTGAAGTAGCAGCTTGGTATGTGTGCAATCTTTCCATTTTTTTTGCATTTGTTCTCTTTTTTATCGATGGCTAAGCTTATTTCTGTTTGACCTAGCTCTAGGATAATTAGAGGCACAAGACAGAAAAGACCTAGAGAGGAAGAAACTTCGGTTGAACCATCATCTGATGCGGAATTTGAAACCATGGCTTATGAAAGTTTTGAAGCTATAAGAGAGGAGGAAGTTATTTTGTCTGAAGTTCCTTTAAAGATTAGTGAGCCCATAGATGACCGTCAACTAGTCATCACTTGCTCGATTAGTTAAAGCTCAACAAAACCGCCACCACCAGAGTGACGATCAGAAGCAACAAGACAAAGCTTTCAAAAGCATAAAATATCCTAGCCAGGGAAACCAGAAGCAAGACGGTTAACCCATCCCGGAACACAATGATAAAGGCAAAGATTTGAATTTGAACTTGAATGCAAGTCATAAACTTTGAACTTTAAAGATTTGTAATAAGGATTATGTCGTCAATTTGAAGTACTATGAAAACTTGTAAGGTGTAATAATTTTATATGTAAACGTTGAGTTTGAACTACTGAGGCAAACTTTGAATTTGAACCAACACTTCAGTCCGTTCCTCTGTGGTGTGAGTTGGACAATTTGCTGAACTATTATAAATGTTAGGGTGATCAATCCGATCTCTTTTGCGTCTACAAAACTTGTAGTCATGAGAAATGTGCTCCAAATGAGCTCCCAGGCTAGGGTAAACAACCCCAAGCTAGGGCAAAAACTACGTTTACCATATGAAAATGGAAAACTAAGTTCAGATCCTTCTTATTCACTTTGAAATCAAGCTTTGGTGATTCTTTTTGATTTTTTAAAAAAATTCAAAAACCGAAGGGAAACCCTACCTCCTCTCCTTGGTCTCTATGAAACATTGTAAATGATAGCTCATATGTGTGAAGGTTTTTTCATGAAAATGTCCATAGACAAAGTTTATGATTTTTGGTTGGTAACATGTGACACAAGACAACATTGTGCGCAAGTTTTATATATTTTTTGATTTTTTAATTAATGGTGCTCATTTTACCTCGATCGTGCTAGCTAGGTTTTCTCTCTCTAAATGTACGTATACCAAGTTTAGTATTTTTCCACATTATGTGTCCTATAAAACAACGAACTTTGAAGGTTTCATATTTTTTTGATTTTTTTAAAATTATTTATGCTCAGTCAAAGCCTTTGAAACACCGTTGACCAGCTCAAAACCCCTCTAAACCCCGCGGGGTTTCGCCTAACCCTAGCTCTGAACGTCAGCCGTCCGATCATACCCTAGCGCCAAGTGAGAGCCCTCAGATGTGGTCTTCTAGAAGTAATTCCGAGGGCAGGCTGCGACCAGGCTTTGCGCCGTTGAATCACATGGACGGCTCCGCATCGTTGGATCGTGGGGCGATCCGCGAGAGGCATTCTGCGAGACTTGTTGGTTGTGCCTCCCCTTTCTTCGGGTACCCCTTTATTCTGGTACTTATTCTGCAGCGACGAGAGGAGCCACTCCTCCTCTGCTACTTCTTCTTCGGCGACGAGAGGAGCCACTCCTCTACTTCTTCTTCTCCGGCGACTTTGGGCGATATGTCGAGCTCCACTTCAGCCTTCTGCCCCTCGTGGACCCAGTATGGTCCACTTCCCATGGAGCGATGTCCTGACTGCCCACGCAGCGCGCCACTGATGCGGTTGACTTCGAAGGAGGTCAAGAATGGCAACTATGGGCGCGAGTTCATGAAATGCGAGAACAAGCTAGAGGGTTAGGTTAGATCTCATGAATTTTCTCTGATTTCTTTTTCTATTTGCTTTTAATTCTTTTTTGCTCTGGAAATTAGGGTTCATTTTCTCGATTCAGACCGTGAAGAAATGCACACATTTTGAATGGCTGGATGACTACGTTAAGCGGATTCAATTCAATGGGGCCCCAACCCGGGAGCTCAATTTGCCGTCAGCAACAACGAATTTGGTCTCTGAAAGTGCTGCTCTGACAGTTGGGGATGCAGATCTGAAGGGGAAATAAAGAAGATGAACAAGAACTTGAAGCAGATGATTCAATTGAACAAGCAGGCGAATCTGATAGCTTTAGGATTTTATCCCTTTTATTTTTCTGTAGTTGCTCTAGGATTTGCTTACTTGCTGGTCATCACTCGTTAGAGATGTTATTAGTGTGGTGTCATGTGCTTTAGGATTTTGTTAATTTGTGGATCATGTGCTCTACGATTTGCTTAAATTTGTGGATCATGTGCTCTATGCTCTATGTTGCTTAATTTGTGGATCATGTGCTCTATGCTCTGTGTTGCTTAATTTGTGGATCATGTCAGTTTCGGGTACCCGCCAGTTTCGTCAGACAACACTGACCGCAGAAGAAAAAAAAATGTAGTTCTAGGGCCCAAATTGAAACTAAGCTCTGGTTGGGCCGTCTCATCGCGTTGAGTGTCGAAGGCCCACGCGCTGGCTCTGTATTCCTGTTTTTAACCTTGATTATTACCATGGTAAATCCATGGTTTGCCATGCGAAGAAAAATAGTGCATGTCAAATTGATTTATTGTTGGACTTGCACATGTCAATTTATTTGTACATATCATGGCAATTTCCTTATGTATATAGCCTACGGCACAACACTTTCATTTTTGGGTTCATTTTTTGATATGCGGGTATTATAAACAAGTTTTTGTTGCAAAAAAATATTGTATACACGATTTTTTGTTTTTGTTTTTTATTAAGAAATAGCTTGGCTACGACACCATATGCATCGACCGATATCTCACGTAGTAAGCATACATCCATAACATAAAACTAGCAACCATAGCATACTTCTTACATAAAAAATAGGAAATGTACCCTAAACCGTAGCATAGTCCACAAATTATTCAATAATTAGCTTGTTTTTGTTCATACAATATACAAAATAGGGCCACCAACAATTCATTTTTTTATCTTTTCTTCTTCTTTTCAACATCAACATGGCTCATTTTTCTACCTTTAGTTTCCTTTTTGACACTTCAACTACTCCATTATCCGCGTGCGAAAACTTGACCCTACTCTAAATGGGCGAAAACTTGCTGGTTTTCATTGAGGAATACTCAATCATTGATTGATTTAGCAGAAGGGCTCGTGTACGGCACCATATCCATCTAGCGATTTATCTCACGTCAATAAGATAGAAATAGCAAGCGAAAACACTGATAACCAACGACATATCAAATAAGGGTAGCGTTTCTAAAAAAATCAACTAAGGGTAGCAAGCATAACAAAGTTCTTAGGGAGGGGATAACACGACAAAGATTAAAAGTCCACGGTACAATCAACGACATAATTAAGATAGAAATATATAAAAGATAAAAAGCCCTAACACCCTAGGGCAAGACAAGCTCACGATCGAGACCGGGACTTCACCACCATCTTCAGTGCGCCTTCTCTTCACTTCTCCCTCTCCATGCCGTCCTGGCCGATGTAGTAGGGGAGGCTGTGCATACCATTGTGGGTGGGGAAGATGCAGTCGAAGTTTGTGAAGATGTTGTGGGTTGTGAATGAGATGAATTCACATCCACACCAAAACACCTTGCCGAGGAGGTGGTACGCATCAAATCTGTTGGCGAAGGTGACGGTGAGCCCTACCGGCGGAGTCCTGGAGTTTGGACGCATTTCATCCAGTCGGAACATCACCGGCAAGCCCGCCGGGAGGTGGGCGAAGCCCGCACGGAGGAACCACTCGGCAAACCCCCTTGCACCCCTCCAGCGTGAGAATGCCCACGCGTGGAGCGTCCTCTCCACGACGACGCCGACCGGATACCGTCTCTCCGGCACAGTCGGTGGGAGCTCGAAGGTGGGACCATTGTACTGCATCCTCGCCTTGCTTTGAGAGTGCTCTGGGTTTTGGTGAAGAAGAGAAGGGGCAGCACAAGTGGATGTGTGGAGAATAGGTGGAGGGTGCTGGTTTAAATAGGAAAAGGGGAAGGGAAGGGGAGTGGCACCGGCCGCGCTTTGGATTTTCTACGTTCAAACGAGCCGCGTCGATCGATATGCCACTTTAATTGCCAACAGGTTTTAATTGCCACGTTGAATAGATGCGAGTGGATCGAAAAGTGTGAAACAATGCTCTACATCAAGGAGACACGCGTGGGAGATGATACGAACCAACGGCAGCAACTGTCCCTGCGTCCGTGGCGGCTCGCGTGAAAATGAGGCCGGTCAGCGTCCGTGGCGGCTCGCGTGAAAAAGAGGCCAGTCAGTGCATTGTGGCGGCGGGCGGCGACGCATGCAGGTAGGCTAGCAACGTGCATGCATGCAGGCTAGTTGGACATGTCGTGCATGCATAACGGGCTTCTATCATTGCGGCACGTGCACGGTCCAAGTCTAACCACGGCCCAACGGGCTAACCACGGCACCGTCCGCCTCGACCCCACTCATTAGGTCCAATGGGCGACACAGTCAGCGCGGCCCCACTCGTCAGAGTTAACGGTCAAGGCACTGACCCGATGACATCCACCATTTGTGACCAGTTTTGTGGGTTTTGGGCAAGGAAGTGGGGAAAAGTGAGCAAAAGTTAAGAGCATGGGGATGAATAAGTATGGCTAAGGAAGCAGGGGCACAGATGTAAAAAACCCTTGAAACAATGTGGAATAGTTTCGCAACTCACGCTACCTGGAACACCACAGCGTAATGGTGTGTCCGAACGTCGTAACCGTACTTTATTAGATATATATGGTGCGATCTATGATGTCTCTTACTTATTTACCGCTATCGTTTTGGGGTTATGCTTTAGAGACGGCTGCATTCACGTTAAATAGGGCACCATCTAAATCCGTGAGACGACACCATATGAACTGTGGTTTAGCAAGAAACCTAAGCTGTCGTTTCTTAAAGTTTGGTGCTGCGATCCTCATGTGAAAAAGCTTCAACATGATGTAGCGACCCGACCCAAAATCGGTCAAGTCTCTATGTATCTGTACCATCCCAAGATCATGCTGGCACACATAGTACATTGATGAAAAATTCAAAGTTCAGTCACACCTGATTTATTACACGATTCTCATATAGAGTCTTATTACAATAGAATAAATTCGGGCGAAAGCCAACTCATGATAAAAAGTGAATGCTGCGGAAGCGTAAACGATAAGCAAGTCCATCCGACTCCATAGGGCAATCACCGAGCGTAGATCGTAGCCTCACTCTTGGTCGGAAAACTCCTCTACAACATGATAAACGTTGCAGCCGTGTAGGTCAGCATTTTGAATATGCCGGCAAGTCATAGAGAGAACAACAATAATAATGCTAACACTATATGCAATTTGGCTGTGGGGCTCTAAGTTTGAGTTTTTGCGAAAAAACCAATTTTTCCCTACAACAAAAGGACTTGCTTGCAATTACTACAAACTATTGGTTGTTAATGAGATGGTTCCGCCAACCAGTGTCTCATACCTGAAATCATTAGTAACCCATCAATTAGTTAATTATGTTCGGGGTTGAGATTTCCGAAATACTCCAATTCCAGAGGCTCATTTGTCCGTAACCGGGGACACGGCTAATCGATTAGGTTTTCACTCCGCGGAGTCTTGTGCTCTTTACCCGCAAGAATCGTTCCCTCCTTTATGTCCTCGCACTGCCTGGTGTTTGAAGACGGGACGAATGAAATAGGGTTTTCCATAGAGTTCCTTTGGGCCACTGCCAGTGCCCACCCAATCCTACCGTTCTTCTACATCTCGTAGCACCGTACGGTGATAACCCACAAGTATAGGGGATCGCAACAGTTTTCGAGAGTAGAGTATTCAACCCAAATTTATTGATTCGACACAAGGGGAGCCAAAGAATATTCTCAAGTATTAGCAGTTGAGTTGTCAATTCAACCACACCTGGATAACTTAGTATGTGTAGCAAAGTATTTAGTAGCAAAGTAGTATGGAAGTAACGGTAACAGTAGCAAAAGTAATATTTTTGGGTTTTGTAGTGATTGTAACAGTAGCAACGGTGAAGTAAATAAGCGAAGAACAATATGTGAAAAGCTTGTAGGCATTGGATTGGTGATGGAGAATTATGCCGGATGTGATTATTCATGCAACAGTTATAACATAGGGTGACACAGAACTAGCTCCAATTCATCAATCTAATGTAGGCATGTATTCCGAATATAGTCATACGTGCTTATGGAAAAGAACTTGCATGGCATCTTTTGTCCTACCCTCTCGTGGTAGTGGGGTCCTATTGGAAACTAAGGGATATTAAGGCCCTTCTTTTAATACAGTAGCGGACCAAAGCATTAACACATAGTGAATACATGAACTCCTCAAACTATGGTCATCACCGGGAGTGGTCCCGATTATTGTCACTTCGGGGTTGCCGGATCATAACACATAGTAGGTGACCATAGACTTGCAAGATAGGATCAAGAACTCAGATATATTCATGAAAACGCGATGAATCCTTCTCTCTGATTTTTTTCTCCCCGAACACGAATATATAGAGTTGGAGTTGTGGTCGGTGGAGCACCAGGGGGCCCACGAGGCAGGGGGCAAGCCCAGGGGGGCAGGCGCGCCCCATCCTCGTGGACAGGGTGTGGGCCCCCTAGCCTTGATTCTTTCACCAGTATTTTTTATTATTTCCAAAAAAATCTCCGTTGATTTTCAGGTCATTCCGAGAACTTTTATTTCTGCACAAAAATAACACCATGGCAATTCTGCTAAAAGCAGCGTCAGTCCGGGTTAGTTCCATTCAAATCATGCAAGTTAGAGTCCAAAACAAGGGCAAAAGTGTTTGGAAAAGTAGATACAACGGAGACGTATCAACTCCCCCAAGCTTAAACCTTTGCTTGTCCTCAAGCAATTCAGTTGATAAACTGAAAGTGATAAAGAAAAACTTTTACAAACTCTGTTTGCTCTTGTTGTCGTAAATATGTAAAGCCAGCATTCAAGTTTTCAGCAAAGATTATGAACTAACCATATTCACAATAACATTTAGGTCTCATGTTTACTCATATCAATGGCATAATCAACTAGCGAGCAATAATAATAAATCTCGAACACTTTCTCAAAACAATCATGATATGATATAACAAGATGGTATCTCACTAGCCCTTTTTGAGACTGCAAAACATAACAACCGAGAGATGGCGATATCTTCCATGCTACACACATTATAGGCGGTTCCCAAACAGAATGGTAAAGTTTATACTCCCCTTCCACCAACAAGCATCAATCCATGGCTTGCTCGAAACAACGAGTGCCTCCAACTAACAAGAGTCCCGGGGGAGTTTTGTTTACAATTTGTTTTGATTTGATTTGCATAAAGCATGGGACTGGGCATCCCGGTGACCAGCCATTTTCTCGTGAGTGAGGAGTGGAGTCCACTCCTCTTGAGAATAACCCGCCTAGCATGGAAGATACAGACAACCTAGTTGATACATGAGCTATTCGAGCATACAAAACAGGATTTCATTTGAAAGTTTAGAGTTTTGCTCATACAAATTTACTTGGAACGGCAGGTAGATACCACATATAGGAAGGTATAGTGGACTCATATGGAATAACTTTCGGGTTTATGGAAGTGCATGCACAAGCAGTATTCCCGCTTAGTACAAGTGAAGGCTAGAAAAAGACTGGGAAGCGACCAACTAGAGAGCGACAACAGTCATGAACATGCATTAAAATTAATAAAATTGAGTGCAAGAATGAGTAGGATATAATCCACCATGAACATAAATATCGTGGAGACTATGTTGATTTTGTTTCAACTACAAGTGTGAACATGTGCCAAGTCCAGTCACTTGAATCATTCAAAGGAGGATACCACCCTATCATACCACATCACAACCATTTTAATAGCATGTTGGCACGCAAGGTAAACCATTATAAACTCCTAGCTAATTAAGCATGGCATAAGCAACTATAATCTCTAGTTGTCATTGCAAACATGTTTATTCATAATAGGCTGAATCAAGAGCGATGAACTAATCATATTTACAAAAACAAGAGAGGTTGAGTTCATACCAGCTTCTCTCATCTCAATCAGTCCATCATATATCGTCATTATTGCCTTTTACTTGCACGACCAAACGATGTGAATAATAATAATAGTGCACATGCATTGGACTAAGCTGGAATTCCCCCAAGGTTAGGTGATACGTCTCCAACATATCTATAATTTTTGATTGCTCCATGCTATATTATCTTCTGTTTTGGACATTATTGGGCTTTATTATTCACTTTTATATTATTTTTTGGGACTAACCTATTAACTAGAGGCCCAGCCCAGAATTGCTATTTTTTGCCTATTTCAGAGTTTCGCAGAAAAAGAATATCAAACGGAGTCCAAACAGAATGAAACCTTCGGGAACATGATTTTAGGAACGAACATGATCCAGGAGACTTGGACCCTAAGTTAAGGAAGCTTCGAGGAAGCCACGAGGTAGG
Organism: Aegilops umbellulata; assembly: GCA_032464435.1. Classification (NCBI taxonomy): domain Eukaryota; kingdom Viridiplantae; phylum Streptophyta; class Magnoliopsida; order Poales; family Poaceae; genus Aegilops; species Aegilops umbellulata. The sequence goes on along the minus strand of CP136054.1, from coordinate 92,829,123 downwards.
GGGCGCGCCTACCCCCCCCGAGGCGCGCCCTCCACCCTCGTGGGCCCCCTGTTGCTCCACCGACGTACTCCTTCCTCCTATATATACCTATGTACCCCCAAACGATCAAATACGGAGCCAAAAACCTAATTCCACTGCCGCAACCTTCTGTACCCACGAGATCCCATCTTGGGGCCTGTTCTGGAGCTCCGTCGAAGGGGGCATCGATCACGGAGGGCTTCTACATCAACACCACAGCCCCTCTGATGATGTGTGAGTAGTTTACCTCAGACCTTCGGGTCCATAGTTATTAGCTAGATGGCTTCTTCTCTCTTTTTGGATCTCAATACAATGTTCTCCCCCTCTCTCATGGAGATCTATTCGATGTAATCTTCTTTTGCGGGGTGTTTATTGAGACCGATGAATTGTGGGTTCATGATCAAGTTTATCTCTGAACAATATTTGAATCTTCTGAATTCTTTTATGTATGATTGGTTATCTTTGCAAGTCTCTTTGAATTATCAGTTTGGTTTGGCCTACTAGATTGATATTTCTTGCAATGGGAGAAGTGCTTAGCTTTGGGTTCAATCTTGCGGTGTCCTTTCCCAGTGATAGTAGGGGAAGCAAGGCACGTATTGTATTGTTGCCATCGAGGATAACAAGATGGGGTTTTCTCATATTGCATGAATTTATCCCTCTACATCATGTCATCTTGCTTAAGGCGTTACTCTGTTCTTATGAACTTAATACTCTAGATGCATGCTAGATAGCGGTCGATGTGTGGAGTAATAGTAGTAGATGGAGGCAGGTGTCGGTCTACTTGTCTCGGACATGATGCCTATATACATGATCATACCTAGATATTCTCATAACTATGCTCAATTCTGTCAGTTGCTCAACAGTAATTTGTTCACCCGCCGTAAAATACTTATGCTCTTGAGAGAAGCCACTAGTGAAACCTATGGCCCTCGGGTCTATCTTCATCATATTAATCTTCCAACACTTAGTTATTTCCTTTGTTTTTTATTTTGCTTTTATTTTACTTTGCATCTTTATCATAAAAATTCCAAAAATATTATCCTATCATATCTATCAGATCTCACTCTCGTAAGTGACTGTGTAGGGATTGACAACCCCTTATCGCGTTGGTTGCGAGGATTTATTTGTTTGTGTAGGTGCGAGGGACTCGCGCGTAGCCTCCTACTGGATTGATACCTTGGTTCTCAAAAACTGAGGGAAATACTTACCCTACTTTGCTGCATCACCCTTTCCTCTTCAAGGGAAAACCAATGCAATGCTCAAGAGGTAGCATTAGGCTTTTGGCCTAACTTAGTCTATTGCCACGGCTGGCCTGGTGGATATCCAAAGTTATAGCTGGGGTCGTACTGTGATGAAGCCTCAGGTTGCCACTGGCTGGCCATCTCCTCCGGATCCCACTGGTAAATAGACTGGCGTGAAGGAACAAATTGTGGTTCTGGATCTGGCTTTGTAGCTGAGGTGGGGTTCCGGTAGGCGTGAATGGCCTCCAGCGGAACCAGGTACTTGCCTGCAGATAAATCAAACAAGGAAGGAGCAGGCAAAGTAATAGTCTTAGGGTGATTTTTATCAAATAACAGTCTATAGTTAAGCTCCTATTTCTTGTTCTTAACAATGAAATCATGTGCAACCATACTCTTGTAGTCTAGAAAAACAGTAGGCAACAACTTTTCTTCTTTCTCATAATGCCTAATAGGTATGTTAAAGTATGCAGCGAGGCGTGAGGCGAAGATGCCTCCCAAGATGGGGCCCTTAGTACGGTTAAGATTTAACCGCTTTGCAACAATAGCGCCCATGCTAAATGTATGATCACGAAACAAGGCATGGCACAAAAGAACAATATCAGGGGCACTAAGGTTGCCAAAGTTTCCGTGACTAATTAAGCTTCTACTAGCAAATATTGCGAAGTAATGTAAAATAGGAAAATGTATGCTAGTAATCCGTGCATCGGAAACTTTCCTAGTTTCCCCTACAGCAATTGTATCAATAAACCACTCCACATCGTCACGACGTGGTTCCTCTATGCTACTCAAAAAGGGAAATTTGCAAACCTCACAAAATTCAGAGAGGGGCATCTCCTTATACTCATCATATAAATAAAAATCCACCGAAGGTGGTGACCTCCTAGCATGGAAATGAAAATTTTGCACAAAGATATTAGTGAGTAAGAGATACTGTTCGCGTTGGTCGTGGAGGAAGTCGGTGACGCCTGCATTATCAGCCAACTCGTAAAAATCATCATAAATCCCGGCTGCTCTCAAGAAATCATCACAAGGCCATTCACATGGCCGAACTTCCGTGGTGCGAGGGAGATTATATTTGGGCCTCTCTTCTTCTTCACTTTTCTTATCCTTCGAGCTTTGGCTCGAAGAGCCCCTCAAAAATCTCTTCATCATTTTTTGAAAATTTCTGAAATTTTTAGTAACTTCAAATAAAAGTGAACCAAACTCAACAAAATTGATAGCAACTACTCCCTCATGTGCCTAGAGACTATATCATGCATTAGAACTACTTGGAACCATATAAATTTGACATGCAAGCTCAAGAACATGGTCACCTAGGCAGCAAAAATTTGCAATGAATAAAGCACTAGAACAAAAACTAATTGGACCATTGGAGGATTCACATACCAAGGAACAATCCCCCAAAGCAGTTTTGTGAGAGGTGCTTTGAGCAAGGAGATCGAAAATGGCAGAAAAATGAGCAAGAACTCGTGCTTGAGCTGGTTGGTGATTTTTTGGGAGGAAGAAGGAGTGTGTGGTGGCTGGAATAAGTGGAGGGGAGCTACCATGGGCCCACGAGGCAGGGGGCGCGCCCTGGACCCTCGTGGCCAGGTGCTTGCTCCCCCTGCTGTGTTCTCTGTGCCAGATATTCTCAAATATTCTAGAAAAAATCATATTTCATTTTTGGGGCATTTGGCGAACTTTTATTTTCGGGGTATTTTTTATTGCATGGATAATTCAGAAAACAGATAGAAAATACTATTTTTGCTTTATTTATTCTAAATATCAGAAAGTAAAAGAAGGGTATAGAAGGTTGTGCTTTCTAACTTCATCCATCTCATGCTCATCAAAAGGAATCCACTAACAAGGTTGATCAGGTCTTGTTAACAAACTCATTTTGAATAACATGGAACCTGAGAAATTTCGAATAACACTATGTTACCTCAACGGGGATATGCACATCCCCAACAATAAGAATATCATATTTCTTCTTGACAGTAGGAAGAGGAAATTCAAAACCTCCAATGATAATTGATGGAATTTTTCCAATAGAATTGATACTGTGGACTTGAGGTTGTTTCCTTGGAAAGTGTACCGTATGCTCATTTCCATTAACATGAAAAGTGACATTCCTTTATTGCAATCAATAACAGCCACTGCAGTATTCAAAAAGGGTCTTCCAAGAATAATAGACATACTATCATCCTCGGGAATATCAAGAATAACATTTGTTAAAATAGTAACGTTTGCAACCACAACAGGCACGTCCTCACAAATACCGACATGCATAGTAGTTGATTTATCAGCCATTTGCAAAGATATTTCAGTAGGTGTCAACTTATTCAAATCAAGCATACAATATAAAGAGAGAGGCATAACACTAACACTGGCTCCAAGATCACATAAAGCAGTTTTAACATAATTTATTTTAATGGAGCATGGTATAGTTGGTACTCCTGGATCTCCAAGTTTCTTAGGTATTCCACCCTTAAAAGTATAATTAGCAAGCATGGTGGAAATTTCAGCTTCCGGTATCTTTCTCTTATTTGTAACAATATCTTTCATATATTTAGCACAAGGATTCATTTTAAGCATATCAGTAAAACGCATACGCAAAAAGATAGGTCTAATCATTTCAGCAAAGCGCTCAAAATCCGCATCATCCTTTTTCTTGGATGGTTTGGGAGGAAAAGGCATGGGTTTCTGAACCCACGGTTCTCTTTCTTTACCGTGCTTCCTAGCAATAAAGTCTCTCTTATCATAACGTTGATTCTTTGATTGTGGGTTTTCAAGATCAACAACAGGTTCAATCTCTAGATCATTATCATTACTAGGTTGAGCATCAACATGAACATCATCATTAATAGTATCACTAGGTTCATGTTCATTTCCAGATTGTGTTTCAGGATCAAAAATAGAAATATCATTGGGATTCTCAGGTGTGTCTACAACAGGTTCACTAGAAGCATGCAAAAGTCCTATCATTTTTCTTTTTCTTCTTTTTAGAAGGACTAGGTGCATCTACATTAGTTCTTTGAGAATTTTGCTCAATTCTCTTAAGGTGGCCCTCAGGATACAAAGGTTCCTGAGTCATTTTACCCCCTCTAGTCATAACTCTAACAACATTATCATTTTTCTTATTATTTAATTCATTGAGCAGATCATTCTGAGCTTTAAGTACTTGCTCTAGTTGAGTGGTAACCATAGAAGCATGTTTACTAATGAGTTTAAGTTCACCCTTAACTCTAGACATATAATCACCCAAGTGTTCAATCATATAAGCATTGCGTTTTAATTCTCTACCAACATAAGCATTGAAGTTTTCTTGTTTGACAATAAAATTATCAAACTCATCTAAGCATTGGCTAGCAAACTTAGTAGGCGGGATTTCAGCTTTATCATATCTATAGAGAGAATTTACCTTTACTACCAGAGTCGGGTTATCGAGACCATGTGTTTCTTCAATAGGTGATGGATTAAAACCATGTATTTCTTCAACAGGCGGTAAATTATGACCATGTATTTCTTCAACATGAGGTAAATTCTTAACATCTTCAGTTGTTATACATTTTTTTCTTTCATAGATTTCTTTGCCTCTTGCATATCTTCGGGACTAAGAAATAGAACACCCCTCTTCTTCGGAGTTGGCTTAGGAGTTGGTTCAGGAAGTGTCCAATTATTTTCATTGGTCAACATATTGTTCAATAGAATTTCAGCTTGATCAACAGTTCTTTCCCTGAAAACACAACCAGCACAACTATCCAGGTGGTCTCTGGAAGCATCGGTTAGTCCATTATAAAAGATATCAAGTATTTGATTTTTGTTGAGAGGATGATCAGGCAAAGCATTAAGTAATTGGAAAAGCCTCCCCCAAGCTTGTGGGAGACTCTCTTCTTCAATTTGCACAAAATTATATATTTCCCTTAAAGCAGCTTGTTTCTTATGAGCAGTGTTGGGGATATTACTACTAGGCGTAAACCTGCCAAGAGAGGCCGGGTTTTCCCCATAATAAGTTATTGTATTTGAAGCCCATGAAGACAAACATGATAGCGCTTTATGAAGGCCCAGGGCCCAAAGGCGGATTAAGGTCTATAGTAATAAACTGAAGGAAATATGCCCTAGAGGCAATAATAAAGTTATTATTTATTTCCTTATATCATGATAAATGTTTATTATTCATGCTAGAATTGTATTAACTGGAAACATAATACATGTGTGAATACATAGACAAACAGAGTGTCACTAGTATGCCTCTACTTGACTAGCTCATTAATCAAAGATGGTTATGTTTCCTAGCCATGAACAAAGAGTTGTTATTTGATTAACGAGATCACATCATTAGTTGAATGATCTGATTGACATGACCCATTCCATTAGCATAGCACCCGATCGTTTAGTATGTTGCTATTGCTTTTATCCATGACTTATACATGTTCCTTTAACTATGAGATTATGCAACTCCCGTTTACCGTAGGAACACTTTGTGTGCTACCAAACGTCACAACGTAACTGGGTGATTATAAAGGTGCTCTACAGGTGTCTCCGAAGGTACATATTGGGTTGGCGTATTTCGAGATTAGGATTTGTCACTCCGATTGTCGGAGAGGTATCTCAGGGCCTTCTCGGTAATGCACATCACATAAAGCCTTGCAAGCATTGCAACCAATGAGTTAGTTGCGAGATGATGTATTACGGAACGAGTAAAGAGACTTGCCAGTAACGAGATTGAACTAGGTATTGGATACCGACGATCGAATCTCGGGCAAGTAACATACCGATGACAAGGGGAACAACGTATGTTGTTATGCGGTCTGACCGATAAAGATCTTCGTAGAATATGTAGGAGCCAATATGGGCATCCAGGTCCCGCTATTGGTTATTGACCGGAGACGTGTCACGGTCATGTCTACATTGTTCTCGAACCGTAGGGTCCGCACGCTTAACGTTACGATGACAGTTATTATGAGTTTATGCATTTTGATGTACCGAAGGAGTTCAGAGTCCCGGATGTGATCACGGACATGACGAGGAGTCTCGAAATGGTCGAGACGTAAAGAATGATATATTGGAAGCCTATGTTTGGACATCGGATGCATTCCAGGTGAAATCAGGATTTTACCGGAATACCGGGAGGGTTACCGGAACCCCCCGGGAGTATAATGGGCCAACATGGGCCTTGGAGGAGAGGTGAGAGGGCTGCCCTCATTGGCTGTGCGCCTCCCCCTTCCCCTAGTCCTATTAGGACTAGGAGAGGTGGGCGCCCCCTCTCTCTCTCTCCCGCTTGGAGAATCCTAGTCCAACTAGGATTGGGGGGGGGGGGGAATCCTACTCCCAGAGGGAGTAGGACTCTCCTGGCGCGCCAGGCTTGGCCGGCCAGCCCCTCCCCCTTGGCTCCTTTATATACGGGGGCAGGGGGCACCCCAAAGACACACAATTGATCTACGGATCGTTCCTTAGCCGTGTGCGGTGCCCCTTCCACCAAATTCCACCTCGGTAATATCGTTGCAGTGCTTAGGCGAAGCCCTGCGCCGGTAACACATCAAGATCGTCACCACGCCGTTGTGCTGACGGAACTCTTCCCCGACGCTTTGCTGGATCGGAGCCCGGGGATCGTCATCGAGCTGAACGTGTGCCAAGAACTCGGAGGTGCCGGAGTAACGGTGCTGTGATCGGTTGGATCGCGAGGAGAACGTACGACTACTTCCTCTACGTTGTGTCAACGCTTCCGCTTCGGTCTACGATGGTACGTAGACGACACTCTCCCTTCTCGTTGCTATGCATCACCATGATCTTGCGTGTGCGTAGGAAATTTTTTGAAATTACTACGTTCCCCAACAGTGGTATCAGAGCCTAGGTTTTTATGGTATGATGTTATTTGCACGAGTAGAACACAAGTGAGTTGTGGACGATACAAGTCATACTGCCTACCAGCATGTCATACTTTGGTTCAGCGGTATTGTTGGACGAGACGATCCGGACCAACCTTACGCGTACTCTTACGCGAGACCGGTTCCCTCGACGTGCTTTGCACATAGATGGCTTGCGGAAGACTGTCTCTCCAACTTTAGTTGAACCGAGTGTGGCTACGCCCGGTCCTTGAGAAGGTTAAAACGGAGTCTATTTGGCAAACTATCGTTGTGGTTTTGATGCGTAGGTAAGATGAGTTCTTGCTTAAGCCCGTAGCAGCCACGTAAAACTTGCAACAACAAAGTAGAGGACGTCTAACTTGTTTTTGCAGGGAATGTTGTGATGTGATATGGTCGAGACATGATGCTAAATTTTATTGTATGAGATGATCATGTTTTGTAACCGAGTTATCGGCAACTGGCAGGAGCCATATGGTTGTCGCTTTATTGTATGCAATGCAATCGCGATGTAATGTTTTACTTTATTACTAAGCGGTAGTGATAGTCGTGGAAGCATAAAGATTGGCGAGACGACAACGATGCTACGATGGAGATCAAGGTGTCGCGCCGGTGACGATGGTGATCATGACGGTGCTGCGGAGATGGAGATCACAAGCACGAGATGATGATGGCCATATCATATCACTTATATTGATTGCATGTGATGTTTATCCTTTTATGCATCTTATCTTGCTTTGATTGACGGTAGCATTATAAGATGATCTCTCACTAAATTATCAAGAAGTGTTCTCCCTGAGTATGCACCGTTGCAAAAGTTCTTCGTGCTGAGACACCACGTGATGATCGGGTGTGATAGGCTCTACGTTCAAATACAACGGGTGCAAAACAGTTGCACACGCGGAATACTCAGGTTTAACTTGACGAGCCTAGCATATAACAGATATGGCCTCGAAACACGGAGACCGAAAGGTCGAGCGTGAATCATATAGTAGATATGATCAACATAGTGATGTTCACCATTGAAACTACTCCATCTCACGTGATGATCGGACATGGTTTAGTTGATTTGGATCACGTGATCACTTAGAGGATTAGAGGGATATCTATCTAAGTGGGAGTTCTTAAGTAATATGATTAATTGAACTTAAATTTATCATGAACTTAGTACCTGATAGTATCTTGCTTGTCTATGTTGTGTAGATAGATGGCTCGTGCTGTTGTTCCGTTGAATTTTAATGCGTTCCTTGAGAAAGCAAAGTTGAAAGATGATGGTAGCAATTACACGGACTGGGTCCGTAACTTGAGGATTATCCTCATTGCTGCACAGAAGAATTACGTCCTGGAAGCACCGCTAGGTGCCAGGCCTGGTGCAAGAGCTACGCCAGATGTTGTGAACGTCTGGCAAAGCAAAGCTGATGACTACTCTATAGTTCAGTGTGCCATGCTTTACGGCTTAGAACCGAGACTTCAACGACGTTTTGAACACCATGGAGCATATGAGATGTTCCAGGAGTTGAAGTTAATATTTCAAGCAAATGCCCGGATTGAGAGATATGAAATCTCCAATAAGTTCTATAGCTGTAAAATGGAGGAGAATGGTTCTGTCAGTGAGCATATACTCAGAATGTCTAGGTATAACAATCACTTGATTCAATTGGGAGTTAATCTTCCGGATGATTGCGTCATTGACAGAATTCTCCAATCACTGCCACCAAGCTACAAGAGCTTCGTGATGAACTATAATATGTAAGGGATGACCAAAACTATGCCCGAGCTCTTCGCGATGCTGAAAGCCGCGGAGGTAGAAATCAAAAAGGAGCATCAAGTGTTGATGGTTAAACAAAACCACTAGTTTCAAGAAAAAAGGGCAAAGGGAAGAAAAAGGGGAACTTCAAAAAGAACAGCAAGCAAGTTGCTAATCAAGAGAAGAAACCCAGGTCTGGACCTAAGCCTGAAACTGAGTGCTTCTATTGCAAGCAGACTGGTCACTGGAAGCGGAACTGCCCCAAGTATTTGGCGGATAAGAAGGATGGCAAGGTTAACAAAGGTATATATGATATACATGTTATTGATGTGTACCTTACTAATTCTCGCAGTAGCACCTGGGTATTTGATACTGGTTCTGTTGCTAATATTTGCAACTCAAAACAGGGACTACGGATTAAGCGAAGATTGGCTAAGGACGAGGTGACGATGCGCGTGGGAAATGGTTCCAAAGTCGATGTGATCGCGGTCGGCACGCTACCTCTACATCTACCTTCGGGATTAATATTAGATCTAAATAATTGTTATTTAGTACCAGCGTTGAGCATGAACATTATATCTCGATCTTGTTTGATGCGAGACGGTTATTCATTTAAATCAGAGAATAATGGTTGTTCTATTTATATGAGTAATATCTTTTATGGTCATGCACCATTAAAGAATGGTTTGTTCTTACTTAATCTCGATAGTAGTAATACACATATTCATAATGTTGAAGCCAAAAGATGCAGAGTTGATAATGATAGTGCAACTTATTTGTGGCACTGCCGTTTAGGTCATATCGGTGTAAAACGCATGAAGAAACTCCATACTGATGGACTTTTGGAGTCACTTGATTATGAATCACTTGGCACTTGCGAACCATGCCTTATGGGCAAGATGACTAAAACACCGTTCTCCGGTAATGTGGAGAGAGCAACAGATTTATTGGAAATCATACATACTGATGTATGTGGTCCAATGAACGTTGAGGCTCGTGGCGGATATCGTTATTTTCTCACCTTCACTGATGATTTAAGCAGATATGGGTATATCTACTTAATGAAACACAAGTCTGAAACATTTGAAAAGTTCAAAGAATTTCAGAGTGAAGTGGAAAATCATCGTAACAAGAAAATAAAGTTTCTACGATCTGATCGTGGAGGAGAATATTTGAGTTACGAGTTTGGTCTACATTTGAAACAATGCGGAATAGTTTCACAACTCACGCCACCCGGAACACCACAACGTAATGGTGTGTCCGAACGTCGTAATCGTACTTTACTGGATATGGTACGATCTATGATGTCTCTTACCGATTTACCGCTATCGTTTTGGGGTTATGCTTTAGAGACGGCCGCATTCACGTTAAATAGGGCACCATCAAAATCCGTTGAGACGACGCCTTATGAACTGTGGTTTGGCAAGAAACCAAAGTTGTCGTTTCTTAAAGTTTGGGGCTGCGATGCTTATGTGAAAAAGCTTCAACCTAATAAAGCTCGAACCCAAATCAGAAAAATGTGTCTTCATAGGATACCCAAAGGAGACTCTTGGGTATACCTTCTATCACAGATCCGAAGGCAAAATTTTTGTTGCTAAAGTCGGAAACTTTCTAGAGAAGGAGTTTCTCTCGAAAGAAGTGAGTGGGAGGAAAGTAGAACTTGATGAAGATAACTGTATCTACTCCCTTATTGAGAAGTAGTACATCACAGAAATCAGTTTCTGTGACACCTACACCAAATAGGGAGGAAGCTAATGATAATGATCATGAAACTTCAGATCAAGTTTCTACTGAACTTCGTAGATCAACCAGAGTAAGATCCGCACCAGAGTGGTACGGTAATCCTATTTTGGAAGTCATGTTACTAGACCATGATGAACCTACGAACTATGAAGAAGCGATGGTGAGCCCAGATTCCGCAAAGTGGCTCAAGGCCATGAAATCTGAGATGGGATCCATGTATGAGAACAAAGTGTGGACTTTGGTTGACTTGCCCGATGATCGGCAAGCAATTGAGAATAAATGGATTTTTAAGAAGAAGACTGACGCTGATGGTAATGTTACTGTCTATAAAGCTCGACTTGTTGCAAAAGGTTTTCGACAAGTTCAAGGGATTGACTACGATGAGACTTTCTCACCCGTAGCGATGCTTAAGTCTGTCCGAATCATGTTAGCAATTGCCGCATTTTATGATTATGAAATTTGGCAAATGGATGTCAAAACTGCATTCCTGAATGGATTTCTGGAAGAAGAGTTGTATATGATGCAACCAGAAGGTTTTGTCGATCCAAAGGGAGCTAACAAAGTGTGCAAGCTCCAGCGATCCATTTATGGACTGGTGCAAGCCTCTCGGAGTTGGAATAAACGCTTTGATAGTGTGATCAAAGCATTTGGTTTTATACAGACTTTTGGAGAAGCCTGTATTTACAAGAAAGTGAGTGGGAGCTCTGTAGCATTTCTGATATTATATGTGGATGACATATTGCTGATCGGAAATAATATAGAATTTCTGGATAGCACAAAGGGATACTTGAATAAGAGTTTTTCAATGAAAGACCTCGGTGAAGCTGCTTACATATTGGGCATTAAGATCTATAGAGATAGATCAAGACGCTTAATAGGACTTTCACAAAGCACATACCTTGACAAAGTTTTGAAAAAGTTCAAAATGGATCAGGCAAAGAAAGGATTCTTGCCTGTGGCACAAGGTGTGAAGTTGAGTAAGACTCAATGCCCGACCACCGCAGAAGATAGAGAGAAAATGAAAAATGTTCCCTATGCTTCAGCCATAGGCTCTATCATGTATGCAATGCTGTGTACCAGACCTGATGTGTGCCTTGCTGTAAGTTTAGCAGGCAGGTACCAAAGTAATCCAGGAGTGGATCACTGGACAACGGTCAAGAACATCCTTAAGTACTTGAGAAGGACTAAGGATATGTTTCTCATTTATCGAGGTGACAAAGAGCTCGTCGTAAACGGTTACGTCGATGCAAGCTTTGACACTGATCCGGACGATTCTAAATCGCAAACCGGATACGTATTTACATTAAATGGTGGAGCTGTCAGTTGGTGCAGTTCTAAACAAAGCGTCATGGCGGGATCTACATGTGAAGCTGAGTGCATAGCCGCTTCGGAAGCAGCTAATGAAGGAGTCTGGATGAAGGAGTTCATATCTGATCTAGGTGTTGTACCTAGCGTATCGGGTCCAATGAAAATCTTTTGTGACAATACTGGTGCAATTGCCTTGGCAAAGGAATCCAGATTTCACAAAAGAACCAAACACATCAAAAGACGCTTCAACTCCATCCGGGATTTGGTCCAGGTGGGAGACATAGAGATATGCAAGATACATACGGATCTGAATGTTGCAGACCCGTTGACTAAGCCTCTTCCACGAGCAAAACATGATCAGCACCAAGACTCCATGGGTGTTAGAATCATTACTTTGTAATCTAGATTATTGACTCTAGTGCAAGTGGGAGACTGAAGGAAATATGCCCTAGAGGCAATAATAAAGTTATTATTTATTTCCTTATATCATGATAAATGTTTATTATTCATGCTAGAATTGTATTAACTGGAAACATAATACATGTGTGAATACATAGACAAACAGAGTGTCACTAGTATGCCTCTACTTGACTAGCTCATTAATCAAAGATGGTTATGTTTCCTAGCCATGAACAAAGAGTTGTTATTTGATTAACGAGATCACATCATTAGTTGAATGATCTGATTGACATGACCCATTCCATTAGCATAGCACCCGATCGTTTAGTATGTTGCTATTGCTTTTATCCATGACTTATACATGTTCCTTTAACTATGAGATTATGCAACTCCCGTTTACCGTAGGAACACTTTGTGTGCTACCAAACGTCACAACGTAACTGGGTGATTATAAAGGTGCTCTACAAGTGTCTCCGAAGGTACATATTGGGTTGGCGTATTTCGAGATTAGGATTTGTCACTCCGATTGTCGGAGAGGTATCTCAGGGCCTTCTCGGTAATGCACATCACATAAAGCCTTGCAAGCATTGCAACCAATGAGTTAGTTGCGAGATGATGTATTACGGAACGAGTAAAGAGACTTGCCAGTAACGAGATTGAACTAGGTATTGGATACCGACGATCGAATCTCGGGCAAGTAACATACCGATGACAAAGGGAACAACGTATGTTGTTATGCGGTCTGACCGATAAAGATCTTCGTAGAATATGTAGGAGCCAATATGGGCATCCAGGTCCCGCTATTGGTTATTGACCGGAGACGTGTCACGGTCATGTCTACATTGTTCTCGAACCGTAGGGTCCGCACGCTTAACGTTACGATGACAGTTATTATGAGTTTATGCATTTTGATGTACCGAAGGAGTTCAGAGTCCCGGATGTGATCACGGACATGACGAGGAGTCTCGAAATGGTCGAGACATAAAGAATGATATATTGGAAGCCTATGTTTGGACATCGGATGCATTCCAGGTGAAATCAGGATTTTACCGGAATACCGGGAGGGTTACCGGAACCCCCCGGGAGCATAATGGGCCAACATTGGCCTTGGAGGAGAGGTGAGAGGGCTGCCCTCATGGGCTGTGCGCCTCCCCCCTTCCCCTAGTCCTATTAGGACTAGGAGAGGTGGGCGCCCCCCCTCTCTCTCTCTCCCCCTTGGAGAATCCTAGTCCAACTAGGATTGGGGGGGGGGGGGAATCCTACTCCCAGAGGGAGTAGGACTCTCCTGGCGCGCCAGGCTTGGCCGGCCAGCCCCTCCCCCTTGGCTCCTTTATATACGGGGGCAGGGGGCACCGCAAAGACACACAATTGATCTACGGATCGTTCCTTAGCCGTGTGCGGTGCCCCCTTCCACCAAATTCCACCTCGGTAATATCGTTGCAGTGCTTAGGCGAAGCCCTGCGCCGGTAACACATCAAGATCGTCACCACGCCGTCGTGCTGACGGAACTCTTCCCCGACGCTTTGCTGGATCGGAGCCCGGGGATCGTCATCGAGCTGAACGTGTGCCAAGAACTCGGAGGTGCCGGAGTAACGGTGTTGTGATCGGTTGGATCGCGAGGAGAACGTACGACTACTTCCTCTACGTTGTGTCAACGCTTCCGCTTCGGTCTACGAGGGTACGTAGACGACACTCTCCCTTCTCGTTGCTATGCATCACCATGATCTTGCGTGTGCGTAGGAAATTTTTTGAAATTACTACGTTCCCCAACATAAACCGACATTGATATGTAAGCTTGTGTTGTAGGGCAGAAATAGTAGAGACCGGGCCGGACATGGTTATGAGCCGGCCTCGGAATCTTGTAAACCGGTGGGCGTCAACCCATGTAAATAAGGGGACGACCCGACGGCAGTTTAGGGACAACAAACAGCAACTCGGGAACCAGGCATAGTGAATTCGCTCCCTGGTCATTGAAACCCTAGCAATTCCACAACAACAGGATCGTAGGCCTTTACATTCACCGCAAGGGGCCGAACCAGTATAAACTCTCTGCGTCCCTTGTCCGCTTTAACCCATTTAAGCTAACCCGTCATGATGGCTCCACGACTAAGTCCTTTCTCTAGGACATCTGCCGTGACAAAACCATGACAGTTGGCGCCCACCGTTGGGCTATCACATGATGGTTTCGAGTTCTTAGAGGGCAACTTCGAAGGGCTCAAGGGATACGCTATGGGCCGGATGACCAAGATTCGTCGCGGCAAGCTCTACATCGACGATGCAGGCTGGGGCCCTGAGGCCGGCTCAATCGAGTACAGGTACTGGGCCCCCTTCGGCGGCATCCATGTTTTCATTGGCAAGATCGGCGAACCGGGCCCTGAGCCGGACACCTGCACCGACATCGTTGAGACGGCTTAGCGTGTGAGACCTGCCTGGGTTCAGCCTGCCATGAAGCATGCCTTTGTGGGAGTCATCCATGGAGCGGAATCTAAGGATAGATCGGCATGATGGCCGGATTGGATAGCATCTGGTGGTGATGCCGTCATTTATTCTGATGGTGAGTCATTGACCGGAGAGACCGTGTCATTGTACTAGTTGCAAGATGGCCGGATTGGGGGCTGTTCCGATGGCGACAGTATTCCGGACCCCTTTAATCCGCCAAATCGGGTTGCGATCTTCATGGCCGGTACGCAGCAAGCGCTCCACTCTTCGACCGCAGCAACAATGGTTTCCGGATCAGTAGCAGCGACAGCGGCCGGGGAAGGAGGCCCCGTGCGACCGTCGGCTTAGGTTTTATCTGATTTATTTGACGCTTTTGGCAACACTGATGGCGGAAGTTAACCCGGCGAATCAAGATGAGCATAATGCGGAAATTGCAAAGGTGAAAGATCAGATAACTCAGGCCAAGGCTGACCTGGCAGCTGAGGATACCAGGATGGCTGCGGAATGGGCCGCATTGGATGCACAGGCTTACCGGCTTATGTTTGATCAGAGTGCGTCAAACAATGTCATGAGAAGAAGATACCGGTCTCACCTGCCGCCGACTTATGTGGCAAGGAGCCTCTTTAATACCCCAGGAGTAGGGACCAGTAATCGGCCAGTGGTAAACCGGGTAGAGGCACCTGGAACGGGGGCGCCGGTTCAGCCGCGTCCAACAGATCCGCCTCGTCAGAACAACGTTCTGTCACAGCACGTCCCAACACCACCGGGTCATTACTCTAACCCGATGGATAACATTGTCGCTGCCGCTTCACGACCGGCAGCTCTCCCGATCGAAGGCGAGTCCCCAGTAGCGGTCGAGACGCGACGAGCTAGGGAGCTCCTTCAGACAACTTTGACTCAGCAGCAGGCTTATCCATATATCCGCGAAAGGATCCACTCTACTCCCCGCCCAAGCGGAGTTACAGCAGGCATATGGATGAACCGGCCGTGTCAAGCAGTGCGCGAAACTGTAATCCGCCCTGTGCCATAACCTGGCGGGTGGCGGTGGTGATGCTCAGGATGTGGTGGATCGTGCTAGGGCACGTCGAGAGGCTGAGTTAGCGGCGCAGCATGAAGCCCACCAACTTACTCCTGTTCGTCCAACCACGTCGGTGGAACCCGGGGTTACTTCCAGCTCTTTGGGGGTACCGTGTCTCGTCCCAGCGCTGCGCAATGTGCGGCTGCCCAAGGACTTCAAGGGCCCACGTAAGGTGCCGAATTATACTGCTAATTTATCCCCCGAGTCATGGGTTGAAAGCTATGAGATGGCGATGGAGATGCTGGATGTGGATGATGCGGCGTGTGCTAAATACTTTACCATGATGTTGTAAGGAACAACTCGCACATGGTTGAAAAACTTGCCAGCTAACTCCATTGGGTCATGGGCCGAGTTAAGAGCCAGATTTATCCAAAATTTCAAGGATACGTGCAAGCAGCCCATGCCAATTGTGGACTTAGCTGCCTGTGTCCAGGAGGAAGGAGAATCAACAACCCATTGGGTGCGCTGGGTTTCGGAGATTTTGCATTCATCGGACCGCATCAACGCTGATACAACAGTTTTAACGTTGGAACGCAATTGCCGGTTCGCACCTCTGAAATTGAAGTTGGGACGGCTCAAACGTCACTGCAATGACATGGGAACACTTATGGCAGCTCTGGTGATGTATGCTGACTCGGATAGTATGACAACGACAAGACAGGGAAGGGAAAGAAGAGCGGCAACACCAAAATGGCAGCAGCATAACCCGACGAGTCATGGAAACAATGGTAAGCGTAAAGCGGATAACAGTTTAGATTTCGTGGCTAATACTAACACGCAGGACAAAGGCCAGCGGCATAAGGGTAAACTGCCCCAGCGTGGTGGAGCACCAAGTCCTAATCCGGAGCGCCTGTCTTACCTGTTAAACCAGCCTTGCCTAAAGCACGGGTCGCGAGACAAACCAGCCACGCACCTCTAGAAGGATTGTTATATCATGCAGGAGTTCAAAAATTCAGATTTTTTTCGGTATGATCATGGACCGAGCGGAGGTTCAGGCCCTGTATCTCATGGGCCAGGTTACGTGGAGGCAGTTCCGGTTCAGGATTTCATGGGAATCAAAGCGGACATGGCAATCAAGGCAACTAAGGTGGTTATAATCACCAGGGAAATCAACAGCAGCAACAGCAGTAGGGTTACCAGAGCAACCCGAAGCAGCTGAACAGTGGGCAGTACCATGTCTTCACCACTAGCCTTTGTAAGCACGATCATAAGCTTCATAAAAGGGCAGTGAACTCCGTTGAACCGGCGGTGCCCCGTTACTTATGCTGGTCTGAACAGCCCATTGTGTGGAGTCAAGAGGATCATCCACCTCGGGTTGATAATCCGGGTCATCTGGCATTGGTGGTGGCACCTCAGGTTGGAGGTTATAAGTTCACCAAGGTACTCATGGATGGAGGGAGTAGTATCAATATCCTTTATTATGAAACCTTCCGTCGCATGGGGTTAACAGAAAAAAAATCTTAAACCATCCAACACGGTCTTCCATGGTGTGGTGCCTGGTAAATCGGCGTATCCAGTTGGTAAGATAGCCCTGGAGGTTGCTTTTGGAGATGAGCATGATTCACGGTCAGAGACATTGACTTTTGAAGTGGTGAAAATCAAGAGCCCGTATCATGCCCTGTTTGGACGGCCGGCTTATGCTAAGTTCATGGCAAAGCCCTGTTATGTCTATCTGCATCTCAAGATGTCGGGTCATAAGGGGACCATCACGGTTCATGGGAGCCGTAAGATCGCTTTGGAATGTGAAGAAGGTGATGCAGCATATGCTGAGTCGGTTTGTGCAACAGAGGAGTTGAAGTTCTACAAGGACAATGTTGATCCGGCGGATATGACTTCTTTGAAAAAGCCAACTAGAGAGCATGATTTGGCCTTGAAGTTTAAAATGGCTGATGAGACTAAGCTGGTTGATTTTTTTCCAGGCGACTCATCCAAGCAGTTTAGCATCAGCGCTAACTTGGATCCGAAATAGGAAAGCGTGCTCATCGAGTTCATCTGTGAGAATCAGGACATCTTTGCGTGGAAGCCTTCTGACATGCTAGGTGTACTGATAGAACTCGCTGAGCACACTCTTAATGTCGATCCCAAGTATAAACCGGTCAAGTAGTTTCTTCGCCGGTTCAATGAAGAAAGACGCAAGGCTATTGGTGAGGAGGTAGCCAGGCTCTTGGCAGCTGGGTTCATCATTGAAGTATTTCATCCTGAATGGTTGGCTAATCCGGTGCTGGTGCTAAAGAAGAACGACACTTGGCGTATGTGTCTGGACTACACCGATTTGAACAAGGCTTGTCCGGCAAATCCTTTTGCTCTCCCTCGTATTGATCAAATCATTGATGCTACGGCGGGTTGTGAGTGTTTGAGCTTTTTGGATGCATATTCCGGTTACCATCAGATCAAAATGGCAGCTAAGGACCAGGAGAACACAATGTTTATAACTCCTTTTGGAGCCTTCTGCTATGTATCTATGCCTTTTGGGCTCAAGAGTACCCAGGCGACTTATCAGCGCTATGTGCAGAATTGTCTTCATGATCAGATCGGTCGCAATGTTCATGCTTATGTGGATGATATTGTGGTAAAATGTAGAAAGAAGGAGACATTGATAGATGACTTGAAGGAGACCTTTGATAACCTCCGGGTTTATAAAATGATGCTTAATACGGCCAAGTGTGTTTTCGGTGTACCGGCAGGCAAACTCTCACTACAAAAAAATACACTTCCGTGATGATACGTGTTTGTCACAGTAGGTCACTTTTTTTGTCAAGCATGTACATCCATGACAAATTTATGACAGAATCAAGATAGTCATACCCGTGCTGACAAATTTATGACAGAATCAAGTGTTCCATGACATTACCAAAATTATCATCACGGAAGTGTCCACTTCCATGACGATAAATCGCGCGTCACAGAAGTGCTTTCGTCAAGGGTGACCAACACGTGGCATCCACCGTAATGGAACGTCGTTAAGCTATCAGGTCGGGTTTTGGATCCGATAACCCGTTAACAGCCCCGACCAATGGGAAATTCCACGTGTAAAATTCTTATTGGCCGGACGAAACACGTGTCAGCTCGTCAGTGGGTCAGATAGGCGCCTATGATACATCGACACGTGGCATGGCCCAACAGAGGCCCATTCCTGTGAAAAGGCCGGCCCGTTTGACTTGGTCAAAAGGTGGCGGGCCGGCCCATGGAAAGCGTGTTAACGGCCTGTTCGCATATAGCCCATTTACAGCCCGCGAACCCAAGGCCCGTTACGCCCTATCCGAATTAGGCCCAATAGCGTCATCTGGGCCATCCAATATGATTCCAGCCCATTTTCACTTCTGGCCCATGTATGGCCCATGACGTCTTTTGGCCCATATGAGGCCCTATGTAACTCTTGGCCTATTAACGGCCCGTGGTGAAACTGGCCCGTAATGAACAGTGTATCACTTTACACCCATTAACGGCCCGTGGTGAAACTAGCCTGTAATGAACAATGTATCACTTTATACCCATTAACGGCTCGTTATTCCGTTGGGCCGTCTCCAACCCATGTAATCTTTCGGCCTTCTCAGAGCCCATTTATTCTTGGGCTCATTTCCAGCATCGTTTACTTACGGCCCGTTACTGTCATTTTCTGCTTGTGGGCCAAATTCAGCCCGTGGTTACAGTCAGCCCGTTTGTGGTCCGTTAATACGTTGGGCCGTTTCGATAGCGTCATCAAATAGGGCCTATTAACGATGGCCTGTTATGGTCGGCCCATGAATGGACGATTCCAACTCTTGCCTGTTTACAGACAGAATGCGGTCTGTTTGGCCTATGTTTGGCCAATCGATCATACGGCCCGTATAAGGCCCATTGATGATACGACCCGTAGAAGGCCCATTGATGATACGACCCGTAGAAGGCCCATTGTTTCTACGGCCCATAGAAGGTCCACTGCTTCTACGGCCCGTAGAAGGCCCACTATTTCTATGGCCCGTAGAAGGCCCACAGTTTCTACGGCCCGTAGGAGGCCCAATGTCACTACAATAAATATTAGCCCATGGTTATTGTGGCCTAGTTTTAAAAAGTAGGTTATTGCAGCCACTAGCAAACCGCAAAAAAAGAACTGCACTGACTACAAGCAAACAAATAAACAAATAAACAAGACAACAAGGAAATAAATAAGCAAGCAACTTACACTAGGCTATCACGGCTATTACACATATTACATTCACTGGGCATCAAAGTTCGCCACCAGTGCAAATATAGGGAACACAGTAGCATATAAACACCGTAGCAAAACAAGTCCAGAACTGAAACCACTTCAGAAGAGATCAAGAAACAATATCCTGGGCACCCATAATGCTAGCAAGATGCTTAGCAAGCTTATTAAGTTTCTCTTGTTTGGCGCTTAAGTCCTCCAGCGCTTGCTGTTGCACCAGAAAGTATGCATCTGAATTCTGCAGGGACTTCCTCAGTCCTTCGGCTTCCTGTCGCATAACATCTGATCGATGTCTTTCAACTTGAAGTTGAGACTCAATAAGCCGAACTGATTCAGGCAATGAGTTCGAAGAGCTGGTGCCAGTAGTGGTAGCCAGTAACTCGAGCACTACATCAAGACAGGACTTTGGGGTTGTCTCAGTGTCTTCAATATAGTTTTTATCAGCTTTCTTGGAGACCAACAGGGATGTCTCACTATCTTGAACCTTATCTGCATTACTTCCTTTACCATTGCATAACAGGGTACTCTTCTCCAATATTTTATCCGCGTTCTAAAAGAGAAACAAACAAACACATCTCAGGTTTACAATGTAGTATATGAAACTCATTTTGGTAAACCAGTTCAGTAGTAAGGTGGACAGGATAACAACATGAAACAAACATATATCTATGTAGTATGGTCACTGTATGGCCTATATCATTCTAGTTTATGTTGCCAAATCAAGATAGATACAGTTTGAATCATATCTATTTAAGACAAAGTAGCATAGACAGAATATAAGTGTGGGAAACTACACAGCAATAACAATACTTGTAATGTGCATGACATGAAAACATAACTATTTATTCAATTGAAACTGAAATCAACATAGAGCAAGTTACAACAGCAAACAACCAAACACGTTGAAGAAACAGGTTTAAAACATACCTGTTGCGCCATTGGAGTTTCAATTGCATCCTTCAAATTTGAAATTATTTGGTACCAGTAAATACAGTGATGCAAGAGCAAAGTAGTATGAACCATAGCTACGGAACCTGACCTAAGAACAATTCTTCTTCTGCTTTAAGCGTTGACTTCGGGTTCAGAGTGGTGGTCCTTGTGATTTGGGCACTGCAGTTGCCTTACTAAGTGCTCGTGTTTGGGTGCTCTATGGTGGAGACGGTGCTGTGTCAACGGGAACTGGGTGTCTATCTGTTGGGGTTGGGGTTAGAAGGGGTGTAGCTAGTTCTCTGTCCAACTGGGTAGGGGTACAATCTGCATGAGTGTGGATTATGTGTGGTGGGGCTGGTTCTTGGGCAAGTACAACCGTGGTTCCATCTGCATCGACAGGTAGCAAGATTTTTTCTGAAGACCGTATTTTTACTCCCACAGATACTGCCATCACTCCCTCCAATTGAAATGGCTGATAAACAAGAAAAGTAATTGAATGTACAGACATTGTAAGATAGACAGGTGCAATGGATAATAGGGAAGAAAACAGGGCATGAAATAATTCACATTTATGTTGTCTAAGCAAACAAAATTGCATGACATAATTTCACATATATGATGGCTAATTAAACAGGATAGCATGACACAATTTCACATGTCTGATGGCTAACTAAACAGGATAGAATGACATACTTCAAAATATGATGACTATGTAAACAGGATGACATGATATAACTATATGATGTGTCTATTAAAGTGGTTGGCATGCCATAAATCACAAACATGCCGTCGATGGAAACATGATGGCATGATATAATTCACGGATAGAATGACATAATTTAAATATGATGACTATGTAAACAGGATGAGATGATATAACTATATTATCTCTTTAGAAAATGGGTTGGCATGCCATAATTCAGATACATGCTGTCTATGTAAACATCATGGCATGACATAATTCAAATATATGATTTATATACTAAGGAAGTGAGCAGAGGGCAATCTCATATATGATGTGTCAACTAAGGAGATGGCATTCAATATTGTGTATGTGATGTAAAAACTAAGCATTGCAATACAACATATGCATCATATGAGTAATATAACCCTGCCAAGTTTGAGCATACACCTCAGGGGGATAATAGGACTGGTCATCTGCCTCTGAATCCTCCTCTAAAGAGCTATCTGTAACCAGCAAGATATCTGCTTCAACAGGTAGCATTGTATGCTCTGAAGACCTTGTTTTCACTCCAGATTTCTCCATCACCAATTCAAATGGCTGATGCACAGGAAGAGCAGTTGAATATACAAACATTGTCGACAAAAGCAATGAGAAATACAAAAAAGGACGACATGATATAATTCACATATATGACGCTTGCCTAAACAGCATGGCATTGCATAATTCACATACATAATGCCTTGCAACAAGATAACATTGCATAATTCACATATATAATGTCTTGCAACAGGATGGCATTGCATAATCCACATATATGGTAATTAGACACTAAACAGGTGGCATTCACACAAAGCATGTCTAAACTAAGCAAATGACATAGCAATGCAAGATACCATTCGCACGATATGAGCAACATAACCCTGCCAAGTTAGGGCATGCACCTCGGGGGGGGGGGGGATATGACTGGTCATCTGTCTCTCAATCCTCCTCTAAGGAGCTATCGGTAACCAGCAAGACATGCGCTTCGTCAGATAGCATTGTCTGCTCTGAAGACCTTGTTTCCACTCCAGAGTTTTCCATGACCGTGCCAAATGGCTGATGCACAGGAAGAGTAATTGAATGTACTAAAATTGTTGACAAATTTAACACGTAATAAAAAATGATGGCATGATATAATTCACATATAAGATGACTGGCTAACCAGGGTGGCATTGCAAAATTCACATATATGATGCCTGGCTAGACAAGATGGCATTGCATGATTCACATATACGATAAAGAAACTAAACAGATGGCATTGACACAAAGCATGTCTAAACTAAGCAGACGACATCTTTAATGTATACAGTAAGCAATGCAAGGCACCATATGCATGATATTACCAACATCAGCATGCCAAGTTAGAGCGAAGACCACATGGGGTAAATAGGAGTGGTCTTCTCCTTCTGAATCCCCCTCATAACAGTTATCTTCCTCTTGATTATGATCCGAAATGGGTGGAGGGGGGGGCTGCCTTTGCGCCCACCATGGAACGACGTCTGCATGAAATTTTATTGCCATGCAAGGCTCGTCTCTTTTGCTCTACATGATCAGTTCCATTGTGTACAATAACTGGCATGCATAGGAATAAAACATAATGAGATTATGTAAGGAGTGCATGCACAAATCCAGAGTGATGGTAGCAAACTGTGGATAGACCCAAAACCAATGATAGCAGGCAGATAATATCTTTAGTTAAAAAATACAGATAATGGCTCCTTTAATGTTTGTTTGCACCCAACATGAAACTCCTAGTAGACACCGGAGGTTAACCAGATAGTACTGATTGCTGCCCCAATATGTACCCCACAACCATTTAAAAACTCAAGTTTCAGCATTAGTTTGGACTTGACTCGGAGTCTAATAGGTGAACACGACGATAATGTAGCATGTCATCATATTAAGCGATGCATAACGTAAGAAGACACGGAAGAGTGCGACCTCTCTTGCGGACCTGTGTAGTCCTCAAGGTCATATGCTCAGTTGATGATGGTAATGCAGTTGCCGTGGCTGCCGGCGGCGGGGAAGAAGATCTGAGGCAGCGAAAGACAGTCTGGAGAGCGGATCCTTGCTGTGGTGAACCCTTCCATCATTGCAGCAGCTGAGCTGGGGTGGAACAGAGCGCTGCAGGAGCAGGACAAACCACACAAGGTTTTCTTTGACACATATCTGTAACAGAAGTAATTGAGTAAGGGCTTGTTTGAATTTGAGGATTCTAACAATGCAGGGATAGGAAATAGACAGGAATAGGATTGGAATGCATGTGCAAAACAAAGAATTTAAAAACACAGGATTTCTGCTAATCTGGGTGTTTGATTCACAACAATTGGAAGATCACAGGATGCAAAAAAGCATGGTGAGATTAAGTCAAACCACAAGAAAATGTACGGTTATAATGCTATTATGCTACTATCTCTTAGTCTTGTGCTTGATGAATAGGAATATGAAAAGGAGGAGAAGTGGAAATTAGAATTCCTACGGTTTTTATTTCAAGGAGACACTAAAGGAACAAATCCTACAGTTTTCGTTTGCTCCATTCCTTTGCACCAAATTCATGAAAATTAGTACCATAGGAAACTTTCCAATTCCGATGTTTTTCATTCACTTTTCCTATCAAGCATTGGCGATTCTAGTAGGCAGGCTTGAGCAAGGAAAATCCTACAATAAAAAAATGTTTTTGTGCTACTTCTATTACTTTGGACCCAGGCCACTGCCATACTAGCTCAACTCCCAGGCCCATCGACAAATGCACAGCTGAAACACGCAAAGATAAATAATGATGGCGTTCAAGACAGTCCATCACGGATAGCTAAGTTGCCTGGTACCTCACTGCTTGTCATATAATAGGATAGAATAATCGTATTTCCCGTTACTACGAGTGCTCAGTGGATAATATATATAACATGTAGAGTAAAAAAGAGATGCAACAAGTGTACAACCTCTTTGGCGAAGCCATGTCGATCTTAGCGTGATTGGGTTGGCCGGTGAGGATGCTCCGGCTAACTTGGCTGTCGGAGGAGGGAAGAAGATCTTAGGCGTCTGGAGATGGAGCCCGAGGTACTGCTCCGCTGTGATGGAGGGTTTCATCGTTGGAGCAGCTCCGGTGAGTTGTACGACACCGAGGCTGAACCAGGACAAGAGAGACAACAAACAACGTTAACCTGAGTGGAATTCTAATAGCATCTCCAATACATGACGTAAAATACATAACCACAAAGTGCTAGATGTAAAATACATCAGCCGCTCATCTCTGAACTTAACTGTCGAAACTGAACTTAACTATCGAAACTAAACTTAACTGTCAAAACTGAACTTAACTGTCGAAACTGAATTTTGCTGTCGAAACTGAACGCACTAGCAAGGTGAGGCTACACGTCGATTGACTGACTTTTTCATCTCTGGTCAGTCGATTTTGCAGCCGTTGGATACAAAATCAAAGGCCTGCGGTTCATCTTCAACCTCCACCCCCCTGAGCCGGCCAAACAACAGCCCCCCGCTGCCCGAGGCCGGCGGTGCGCCGTCCCGCCCGCCTCGAAAACACTCCCCACCGCCGGTCCACCGCCGCCCCGGCCATCCCTCTAGGCCCCCCGTGCCGAGCTTTTTCTCGGGCGATCCCCACGCCACCGCCCCGCCAACGCCGGCGACCACCGCCCCCATCCCGAACCCTAAGATAGATAGTGGGGTACCTCTCCGGCGAGCCCCCCCTCCCCGCTGCAGCTGGTTCTTCCTTCACCCCGGCGAGCCCCCCCACCCCCTGAAAATCGACTGACCCAAAAGTCGATTCAGTCGACTGAAGTGTAGCTAAATCGGAGCAGCATCGCAAGCAAGAGCAAGAGCGAGAGCAGCAGCGCGAGCAAGAGCAATAGCAAGAGCAGACCAGGCAGGGGACCGAGAGCAAGAGCAGAGCAAGAGCGCGAGCGAGAGCTAAAGCTGCAGTAGGTCCTACTGATGTGGACGTCGCCGCCGAGGGAGCGACACCGTGGAGGAAGTGGCCGGTGACGCTGCCGTGGATGGAGCCGCGCCGTGTCGGCTCGAGACCGAGCGCCGATAGTACCGCGAGATCGAATCAAGAAGAAAATGCGGCGATTAGTGTACAACCTCGTTGGTGGCGTCGATTAGGCCACAGCTTCATCCAAGGAAACGGTGATGATGATGCTCTTCCGGTGGTGCAGGTGAAGACGGCAGTGTGGGAATGGAGGTGGCGTGAAAGACGAGGGGAACGTCGGGGCAGCTCCTTGGAGGTGGAGGATGGGGTGGCTGACCCGGCGGGACGATGAGATCGACGACGGATCCTCATCCGGTATGGTGGATGAGGGACGTCGAGGTGTTGCCGTGGACGACATCGTCGGGGAAGAGGCTCCGGCTGGGTGGCGGACGGAGCAGGGTGTGGGGTTTCCTCGCGGGTTTTCGCGGCCTCGATGTATGAATGGGTGGGCGGATGGGATGGCAGTAGGGAACCATGGCTTAGAGACGCGCTTGTCCGAAATGTGGGGTAAGTTACGAAAGTACCCCCACCAATTTGTGGCGGTTCTTTTGGTTCAGGGGTACCACGGGCATTTCACGTGTCGGGATTTGACAGGAGGTGGGAGTTTTCGCGCGCGTTGTAATTTCGGAATAGCAAGGCGCGGGTTGAGATGGAGGGAGTTGTCGCTTGTCAGAGCACAACGAGACAAAGATATATCTTAAATATTTCGGGCTAACAAGGCGCGGGTTGAAGAGGCGGGAGTTTCGCAGCACGATAGACAGAGACGCTAGCTTGAATTTTCGGAATAACAAGGCACGGCTTGAAATTTTGGAAGAACAAGCTTAACGTGTACAAAAAAAGAAAGACAATTTGCACCTCAACACGCACAACACACACACAAACACCATTTAGACTAGAGTAAGGTACACGTGCATTGCACGCATGAGATTTGGCAACCAAATTATGAATAAATACCACATTATAGCATGCAAGCTTTGAGTCATATATGCATGATGTAGATGTTCGTTTAATTCTTATAGTTCATTTCATTCAATATCATCTAGTTTTTATTAGAAAGCTAATCTATTTTAAGATTCATGGAATTGTGCACCGTAAGACATAAAGTAAAAACAAATAATGGCAAATCATGTAGAAAAACATTTGGGCAATTCTGATACGGAAGATTCTAGAACAAATAAGAAGTGCTTGTGTTTTGATGTTTGTGCATTATGCTTAAGTTCAACCATGGAGTCTTCTAGATTATACATGTGGCGAAATCTGGTGGAATCTAGATGATATCCAACGGCTAGTAGTGCTCAAATTTGCCATCTTTGGACCATCGGATTCGCCTCATCCAACGACCATCTTTCAAAGTTAAAGTTACCCGCACAAAATAT
Source organism: Aegilops umbellulata (assembly GCA_032464435.1). Lineage (NCBI taxonomy): Eukaryota > Viridiplantae > Streptophyta > Magnoliopsida > Poales > Poaceae > Aegilops > Aegilops umbellulata. The sequence continues at coordinate 92,802,106 of CP136054.1, read as the reverse complement.
AAAATAAAATAAAATATAATATATATAGGGGTATAGATATAAATATGTGACGCAAAAGCCGCCCATCATCTCCGATTAGAATAGTGTGTCCATGCACGGATGCGACATGGCCAAATGATGTCTGCCATCGGTATCTCAAATTCAAATCAGTCTGACCTTGTTCAATGTGTATACATTACAACATGCTCGTTTCCAAACCACACCGCGCAGATCTCCGTTATATTCATGCATGCATGGGTTTCAAACATCAGGATCTCTTATTCAAATATTTGAATTCAACTTTACATTGATTGTGAACTCACCTATTCAGGTATTCTTTTACACCCACACAGTAGTCTTCTCTTTATAATTATACCACTATCTTTCTCTCGTGCATGCATGCACACACACTACCAGTCGGCATTATCCATCGCACGCATGCAATCTTTTTCTTCAGGTCGGTCTCCCATGAAGGCACACACTAACACACATTCCCCTCTCCATCATATCGGGCATTCTTTATCTCTCACGCGTGCATGCGCAACGATCGATGTTCCTCTATGGATGTGTGTATATAGCTAGGTCTTTCATAGTTTTCCACACAAATCGATCAATCGATATATCCAGTGAGGTCTCACCCTCTTTCCCACGTCCACATCGATCAATCTATACCTCTCTATATAGGATTAACATATATAGCTAATACACCCACATTAATTATGTATCCAACGTCCCCCTCTCATCATCCATGCCTTCCGCTTCATCTCTCAGACGCGTGCACAATGGCGAAGACAGGGGGCAGTAAGGGCCCTGCCCCCCTAACATTACTATATATCAAGGCTAATATGAATGTGATTATTAGACAATTGTTGCTAAAAATGGTTTAAGTTCATGAATTGACCCTCCTCGTAAAAGATTAGCAATGCTTGGCCCCCTAGCTCATTTATTTTTGATGGCTCCGCCACTGCGTGCATCAGCGCACGTGTTCGCTCCCTCTCTCTAAATATCGATCTCGCACTTGTGCATTCCTTCATAGTCTCCCTCCACTCGGCCCCTCGCACCATCTTCTAGCCCCCCACCGGATTTTGCCACATGTACAATCTAGCAGACTCCATGGTTGAACTTAAGCATAATGCACAAACCTCAAAACAACAGTGGTTCTCTTTTGTTCTAGAATCTTCCGTATCATAACTGCCCAAACTTTTTTTCTAGTTGAATTGCCATTATTTGTCTTTACTTTATTCTTTACAACGCACAATTCCATGAATCATAAAATAGATTAAGGGCTTCTTTGATTCAAAGGATTCTCAAAGGAATTTTGGAGGATTCTAATCATTAGGAATTTTTCCTATCTTGGTTGTTTGATTCGTAGGATTGTAAACCATAGGAATTTTTCCATATGATTCATTTGCACTAGATTTCATAGGAAACATCCCATCCACTCAAACCTCTTTCAAAGAATTCTGCATTTTTTCTATGCACAATCAAACACTCGTACAATCCTGTAGGATTCAAGACGACATCCCACTATAATCCCATGTTTTTCCTATTACCGAGTTCTTAGTTTTTTTATAAAAACTAATTGATTTTGAATGAGATGAACTATAAGAATTAAACGAAGGGCTACATCAGGCATATATGACTCAGAACTTACATGCTATAGTGTGGTATTTATTCATAATTTGGTTGCAAAATCTGATGCGTGCAATGCACGTGTACCTTACTAGTACTTCGAGTTTGTGCAAAACACGTAAATTAGAATACCAATGGCACGCTACACAGTGTCTCTCTTACAGTTCATGAAGCCACGTGGCACATGTGTAGGCGTTGTCGCGACCTCCTTGCGTGGATTGATCACAGTGACGTGCTGCTGGTTCTAGAAGAATGTACTCGTCCTCCCTGAGCCATACTGGTGGTACATTCACGAAGCGAATATGTGCACACACTCCATGCACGCACTCATTCCTCGCACGCACACGCGGGTACACGGGCGGACACAATTTTGTACCAAGATCCACCCCATGTGATAATTTGATGCGTGTAAAGTCGTTCACTTCATTGATGGTCAATTAATATAGCGCATGCAAATTGAGTGGACGTGAGGGCGGAAGAAAGACATTATTAATCCACTGCGCGCATGCGAGTAGTTAAATCGTGGGTTGCTAGTAGTACTTCCATTGGTCTCCTTCATATTTTGTGCCAATTTTTGACAGTAACATAATATTTACGCATTTGAGCAGTGTAGTACTTGAAATTTATGTTCCGCTAAACTCATCGGGAGCCTTTTCGGGCCTCGAAACCAAAACCATCAATTAATCTTTACCTTGTTCCCATCACATTCGAAAGCCTGCGCACACCTACTAGTAGTACGTACCAAACCTGAACGTCTTCCCACTATGCAGGTATTAGTACTAGTGCTAGTACTTAGGTTATAAAAAGGGGAACTACCTAACCGAAAATCACTCTACCTTTCCTCCTCATAAGTGCTTCTTCTTCGTCCGTCGTTGCCATGGCCGGTGAGCAGAGCTCTAGGTCGAGAACTACTCGTAACAAGGGACCGGCAACCAAGGCTGCGGAAAAAAAAGTGGGCTCGCCGCCACGCAGGGACCTCGAAAGATCTCTCACCGGCAGGCGATGGCTCCCAGGAGCGCCCTAGCCACGGAGGCGAACATGCCAAGCCGACGGAGCTGGAGTCATTATCCCTCGATGGCAGGCCCGATCAGCTCAATAAGCAGAAGGAGTTCATCCAAGGCTTGATGGAGTTGCTGAAGTAGAGCCTCGATGACATGCACGCTGAGCTCAATCAGCAGGGGGAGTTGACCGCCGGCTTGGTGATGCTGCTGAAGAAGAGCATTGCCTCGGAGAAGAAGGCGACGGGCGAAATCCTGCGACTTCGGGAGGACAATGCGAAGCTCTACCACGAGATCGACCTGTTGAAGGAGAAGAACGCCGGATGGAAGAAGCTGCATGAGAATAGTAGTTCCTCGATGAAGATGCTGCGGGCCCTCGCCATGGAACAGAAGGAAGAGTTGGTGAAGCTCCGCATCGAGCACCCGGCTGCTGTCAAGGTACGTAATATGGCCGTGGAACAGATGATGAAGGCTCGCGTCAAGAAATGCCGCGTCATGGACACAATGATGAAGATGGCGGAGGAGACGCACAAGGAGATGGAGGTTGTCGGTGTCAAAACCGGCGGATCTCGGGTAGGGGGTCCTAAACTGTGCGTCTAGGCGGATGGTAACAGGAGACAAGGGACACGATGTTTTTACCCAGGTTCGGGCCCTCTCGATGGAGGTAAAACCCTACTCCTGCTTGATTAATATTGATGATATGGGTAGTACAAGAGTAGATCTACCACGAGATCATGGAGGCTAAACCCTAGAAGCTAGCCTATGGTATGATTGTTGTTCTTGTTGTGTCCTACGGACTAAAACCCTTCGGTTTATATAGTCACCGGAGAGGGATAAGGTTACACAGAGTCGGTTACAATGGTAGGAGATCTACATATCCGTATCGCCAAGCTTGCCTTCCACGCCAAGGAAAGTCCCTTTCGGACACGGGACGAAGTCTTCAATCTTGTATCTTCACAGTCCAGGAGTCCGGCCGAAGGTATAGTCCGGCTATCCGGACACCCCCTAATCCAGGACTCCCTCAGTAGCCCCTGAACCAGGCTTCAATAATGACGAGTCCGGCGCGCAGATTGTCTTCGGCATTGCAAGGCGGGTTCCTCCTCCAAGTACTTCATAGAAGATTTTGAACACAAGGATAGTGTCCGGCTCTGCAAAATAAGTTTCCACATATTGCCATAGAGAGAATAATATTTACACAAATCTAATCTGCTGATGTATTCCGTAGCATGACATCACACCACGACCAAGCCTTTATTCGAATCGTTTTTACTGTCCCACCTCAGCGCGTTTAGCGAGTCGGTTTCCTTGGCACGTCTTGTCGAAGCAGAGATCGTGCCCCCTTATTCCGGGATTCTCATCAATACGGGCGTGGGTAACCCGACCGTGCCATTGATTATGGCGCTTGGGAGATAAGCGAGTTTTACCAGGCTGGTGGGGACGCATAGTTGCGTCTGCCCATATAAGGGGATAAGGATACACCTTTTTCATCCACGCCTTCTTCCTCCTTTGCTCATCCATTTCCGCGCACTCGAGCTCCAGCGCCCAAGTCCGCACTCCCCACCTCGACCTTCTCCAGCCATGTCCGGAGCGGGAGGCAGGTGGATGGTCTCCTCCGTTATGGAGGGACACATCAAAAAGCTGAGGAAGGCCGAATACTTGTCCAATGACATCACGCACCGGCTCCCTGAAGCGGGGCAACTCATCCCCACCCCCGGGCCCCATGAGAGGGTGGTGGTCCTCCCCTATTTCCTCCGCGGACTGGGCTTCCCTCTTCACCCATTTGTCCGGGGGCTCATGTTCTACTACGGCTTGGATTTCCACGACCTGACCCCGAACTTCGTCCTCAACATCTCGGCGTTTATCGTCGTGTGCGAGGCTTTCCTCTGCATCCGTCCCCACTTCGGCCTATGGCTCAAGACTTACAATGTCAAGGCAAAGGTGGTGCGCGGCAACCAGGCGGAGTGCGGAGGCGCCATGGTGGGCAAGATGCCCAACGTTCTATGGCTCGAGGGCTCCTTCGTGGAGACCCTAAAGGGGTGACAGTCGGGGTGGTTCTACATCACCGAGCCGCGCGACCCTGAGTGGGTCACAGCCCCTGAATTCCGATTCGGAACCCCTATGCGGCTCACCTCCTGGAAGGAGACGGGCCTGTCGTGGGGTGAAAAAGGAGATGTGACTGGACTGCAGTCGTGCATCCAAAACCTGGTGAGCAAGAAGCTCAAACTTGTCAATGTAGTCCAGGTCATGCTCGTCCGCCGGATCCTCCCGTGCCAACAACGGGCCTTCATTTTGTGGGAGTTCAACCAGGCGCAGCACCGAACTCTAAGCAGGCTCTTTGACATGATGTACGAAGATGCCTGGAAGGTGCTTTTCAAGGGCGCCGAGGCTCCCGCATCCGCGACTGAAGATCGCGGATTCAGCATGCAACGTCACGCTAACGCGGTAAGCTGTTCCTACCTATTACAGGATATTTGTCTTTCATAGTTTAACTCTATGCGGGATCTAAACTCCCGTGCCTTTGACATGAATGGTTGAAGAAGGCCGAACAGATTAACTGTCTGCCCCCTCTGCCCGAAGACCCAGCTGATGCTCGCTTGGCAAAGCTGCTGGCTCCGGCCCCTTACGTGGTGCCGGAGAAGAAGGTCAAGAAGAAGACCACGGGAACTCGAAAGAGTTCCCGACGCTTGGTGGTATCAGATTCGTCCGATGACTCCGAGACGACCTCCTCCCGCGAAGACGAGGAGGAGGAAGAAGAAGCCTCTCCCCCTCCAGCGAGGGAGGAAAGAAAAGGAAGGCCGCCCCAACTGGGGAGGCCGAAGGGTCCAAGAAGGGGAAAACCCTTCCTCCGGACTACTCCACCAACGCCGACGACGGCGAAGAGGAGTGGCCGCTCAAGGCCAAGCCCCTGGCAAAATCGTAAGTATCCGGATACCAGAGTGATTCATAGTATTCCTTCATTGCACAACTTTTCCTTATGTCGAACATGATTATGCAGTCCACCCAAAGACCGTCTCGATGTGTCGTCGAGCAGTTCCCTGGACTCGTCGGATGTGAATTCGCTTCGGACGGCTACCTCCCCCCGCCCTACGGACAATGCCGAAGTGTTGTCCCAACAGGTTCCAAGCCAGGAGGAGGTGGTCCTGGAGGCGCCGCAAGGCGACCTTCCGGACTCCAGGAGTAAAGGGGATAGAACCCCCTAGGGCTCCAAGTCCGGCCTTGAGCCGGAAACCGCGCCGGAATCTTCAACGGTTCTGGATTGTGGCAGGCGACCTCCTTCCAAGAGGAGCAAGCCTACTGAGCCAGTGGCCCCCGTCCAACCGGAGGCACCGGACAATCTGCTGGAGGTGCTTAACGGCGCCTCCATCGACGAGGAGCACCGTACTATGATGAGTGCGGTGATCCAGAAGGTTCAGTCCGCCAAGAGCGGACTGACTGAAGCCTGTGCCAGCCTTTTAACAGGCTTTGAGGTAAGTAAAGAATATGTAAAAATATTACCGCATAGACAGTAGCCCCTGATGCTCTGTTTGGCGTTCGGAAAGAAAAGCCGAATAGAGGATCTAATAACATCCGCAGGAGTCTAACAAAAATAAGTCAATATGCGTATGCATGCTTCGCTGCTAGCATCCGCCGCACTGACTGCGGAGGTGGGCACGCTGAAGCAGAACCTCGAGCGGTCCAAACAAGAGCTCGGCCTTGCCAAGAGGCAACTCGAGGAGAAGGAAGGTAAGTAATACCTTACGCAATTATATAGAGAAGATGTGGTTGCAAAAAATGACAGAATCAAAGTGCTATTATAGGGGCCACGACCGAGGTGGCAACCCTTAAGGAGGCGTTGTCCGAGGCCAAAAACAGAGCGGCCGCGGAGCCCACAGGGAGAGGAAAGCAGGAGGCGCGGGTGGAGGAGGTGCAGAAAGAGCTCTAGGTTCTCGTGAAAAAACACGAGAGTTTGGAGCTTGACTCAAAGACGCAAGCGTCCGAGCTTGCGGCAGCCCTCGAAAGCGCAAAGTCTGCCAAGGCTGAAGCCCAAAAAGCCCTCCAAGAGATTGAGGCGATGAAGAAGATAGCGGCGGGTAAGGCATTCATTATGCAAAGCAAGCATGTGAAAGTGAATTACTTGTTACTTACCCGAGTCCGGAGCTCTCCAGGAGCATTCGCAGATATGCCCCGCAGTGCGTCTGATGCCGCCGCCTACTACCGAGCCAAAGAGGGGAGCTCGACGGAGAAGGTGTTCTGGTCTCAGTATTCTGAGCCCGGACACCCGGTGCCCTTGAGCGACCAGCTGAAGCAAATGGTCGAGCTCCACAAGGTGGCCGAGCAGGCCATGAAGGGCCTCATAGTTTGGCTTTGGCCTGGAGAGGCTCTTCCTGGGAGCTACTTCGGGCTGGTGAGGCGGCTGGTGGGTGCCTGTCCACAACTTGAAGTAATCAAGCGCTCCGTCTGCATCGAAGGTGCCCGTAGGGCGCTTGCCCGTGCTAAGGTGCACTGGGGCAAGATGGATGCGGAGAAGCTGGTGAAGGACGGTCCGCCGTCGGGCAAGGAGCATCGCGTCCCGGAAGCGTATTATGAGGGCGTTCTGAAGGGTGCCCGCCTTATAGCGGATGAATGCTCCAAAGATGTAATTTTTTAGTAAACTCGCAGTTGTGTTCCTGTACGCTGAAAACTTGTTCATATGCGCTAAGCAATGCTTGTGGATTTAAAATATTACCTTCTGTGCGGCTGTTTATCAAATTTGAGAGATGGCGAGTCGTCGGCTTCTGCCCCCATGCCACTAGTGCTGGGGTGTTCGGGATAAACCTGAGCGCTCTTTTTCCCATTTTTGGGTCCTTCGAGGGAGGCGCTCAGCACAACGAACAAGGCAATCGGACTATAATGCTTGAACACTCTCACTTAGCCATAGAATTCTATCATTTTAAATTTCGGCGAAGCCCCTAGTATTCGGAAGACCGAGTTCGGGGCGCTATCCACGCCTAGGCGGACAGAGCCGACTCCTCGCTCTAAGCGGCATAAGTCTTTAGGGACTCAAAAACCTCTCGAACAACGACCAGCTCTTGCCTCATCATGACGGTCAGTTTTAGCTTTCTCTAATGAGGTGCTTAGCCCAGCTCAACCGGGGCACAATCGCAGTAGTTCTCCTAGTGCTACCTTAGCCAATATAGCGGAACGTACGTAAGGCACCAAAACATAGGAGCCGGACAAACCCAACTATTGACCCAAGACATGATTCGGAGCCGATGCATATAATGCTATAAGTTCGGGGTGCCGCACTTGTGAAAGTGTTCGGACTTCTCACACCATATTGTGGGGCACTTAAGCCCCTGGCGTATTGACCGTACCAAAGTGTACGGGTGCAACATGTCACTAATGAACATATATAAAAGAGATTAATGCAGTAATAGACAAAAGCTATGCATTGTTTATTTGAAAAAGCTGCGATCAATGCAGAACTATACAAATAGTGTGATAAGCAAAAGGCAGGACCATTTAACATGTCCTTTCCAGGGGCAGGCTGCGGAATGGTATGCGAAACAGGTATACTGCTCGTTATAGAGACCACCTGGGAGTTCCGTAATGCGGCGTAGCTTTCTGCTTCCCTGGTTCTTGCGTCGTTTGTGCGGCAATTGTACTGCTGGTTAGGCCTTTCGAAGAATGGAGTCCTGAAAGTAAGAGAAAATTAAGAAACCGGCAGCCCCTAGTGCGGTTTAAGCCATGTTTCGGGCGTGCCATGATGGTGCCCCTCCCCTGTGCCCATAGTATTTCCAGAGCGTAGTTATGTACGCGCAACACTGGTTTCACAATTTCGCGAGGGCTGGGGTTGGGGCCGCATTGCTACACCTGCTCGGAGCGTGACAGGCGGTCTTGTTGTAGGTTACTCCGGGCGCGCTTGACAGTGTCCGGACATTTAATGGCCGGACTAGAGAATTGCCTTGAGAGGCTGCTTTGTACTTCCGCTGTGAGAGCCGCCATATGCTCCTCCGTTCGGTGTTTCCATTGACCATAATGACTCCTCGAGGGCCTGGCATTTTGAGCTTGAGGTATGCGTAGTGCGGTACCGCATTGAACTTGGCAAATGCAGTTCGCCCGAGCAGTGTGTGATAGCCACTGCGGAACGGGAATATGTCGAAGATTAACTCCTCGCTTCAGAAATTATCCGGAGATCCGAAGACCACTTCAAGTGTGACTGAGCCTGTACAGTTGGCCTCTACACCTGGTATGACGCCTTTAAAGTTCGTTTTAGTGGGTTTAATCCTTGAGGGATCGATGCCCATTTTCCGCACTGTATCCTGGTAAAGCAGGTTTAGGCTGTTGCCGCCGTCCGTAAGGACTCTAGTGAGGTGAAATCTGTCAATAATTGGGTCTAGAACCAATGCGGCGAATCCGCCATGACGGATGCTAGTGGGGTGGTCCCTTCGATCAAAAGTGATCGGGCAGGAGGACCATGGGTTGAACTTTGGGGCGATTGGCTCCATCGCGTATATGTCCCTTAGCGCACGCTTCCGCTCCCTCTTGGGGATGTGGATTGCGTATATCATGTTCACCGTCCACACTTGTGGGGGAAAACCCTTCTGTCCAATGTTGTTGGGCGGCCGGGGCTCCTCCTCGTCATCGCTATGCAGCCCCTTGTCTCTATTTTTGGCATTTAACTTGCCTGCCTGCTTGAACACCCAACAATCCCTGTTGGTGTGATTGGCTGGCTTTTCGGTGGTGCCATGTATCTGGCACGAGCGGTCGAGTATTTGGTCCAAACTGGACTGGCCCGGAGTATTTCTTTTGAATGGCTTTTTCCGCTGACCGGATTTAGGGCCTCTGAATCCGACATTAACTGCCGTATCTTCAGCATTGTCGCTGTTAATGCGGCGTTTTTGCTTGTTGTGAGGCGACCTGCCACTGTTGTCCTTGGTATCCGAATTACCAGGGCTCTTGGTCATGTTATTGCTACGAGCTAGCCAGCTATCTTCTCCCGCACAAAAGCGGGTCATGAGTGTTGTGAGGGCTGCCATAGATTTCGGCTTTTCCTGGCCTTGGTGCCTGGCAAGCCACTCGTCACGGATGTTATGCTTGAAAGCTGCTAGGGCCTCTGCGTCCGGACAGTCGACGATTTGATTTTTCTTGGTTAGGAACCGTGTCCAGAATTGTCTGGCCAATTCCTCTGGCTGCTGAATTATGTGGCTTAGGTCATCGGTGTCTGGTGGTCGCACATAGGTGCCCTGGAAATTGTCGAGGAATGCGGCTTCCAGGTCCTCCCAACAACCAATTGATTCTGCTGGCAAGATGTTAAGCCAATGTCGAGCTGGTCCTTTAACTTTGAGTGGGAGGTATTTGATGGCGTGTAGATCGTCGCCGCGGGCCATGTGGATATGAAGGAGATAATCCTCGATCCATACCGCAGGATCTGTTGTGCCATCGTATGACTCAATGTTTACGTGTTTGAAACCCTCGGGAATTTGATGATCCATTACTTCATCTGTGAAGCATAGTGGGTGTGCGGCGCCTCTGTGCTGGGCTATATCACGACGTAGCTCAAATGAGCTTTGTCTATTGTGTTCGGCCCGGCCGGATTTACTGTATCCGGCATGACGGTTATCGTCTCGTGTCGTGGGTCGCCCACGCAATCCGTAGATCGATCTTGTTTGCCTTGCCTTGTCCTCCATTAAGTCTCGCAGGTCTGGCGCATTTTCCCATGCCTTGGTATGTTTTGGGCGGCGCCGGGGTGCAGCTTTGGTGGAGGGCCGAGAGGCCTCTCTGTCGTGGCCACGAGGTGGCCGGTCGGCCGTGTCATGCGCTGGTGATGTAGGTGCTTCCTCCTCTAATCGGGGTAGCAACCTGCGCTTTGGGTAGCTCTTGGAGGGGCGTTCGAGTTCATACTCTTCGGCCGCAAGGACTTCAGTCCATCTGTTGGCTAGCAAGTCTTGATCAGCTCTAAGCTGCTGCTGTTTTGTCACGACCGGTTTTCCGGGCATTAGTTTCCAGAAAATGGCCGTTGTGCTCACCAGCCCCAGGACTACTGTTAGCTGATGAGGCACCAACTTGTTATAGAAATTCCAAGCAAAAGTACAAAATATGTAGTACAAGACCATTCGGGTCCGTGAGTACAACAATTGGTTTCTAGTGGTTGATGGCGGAAGCGGTCTGTGGTTCACCACGGTTTATGGGACTCCATTTCTCACAGGAATAGCTGACCAGGACAACTCCTATCTTCGCGAGGCTGATATCACCGTTGCTTAGTTTCCGGGGCCGTCATCGCAACGCTCCTCTCCAAGCAAGCAATCTGGCCAAGACAATAGCCAGGGACAAGCCAGTGAGTACTTTGAATGTACTCGCAAACATTAAGAACACAGGTATAATATAACCACTGTTGATCATGTTCTGCAATATTTTATGATCACATCGTCAATCATGAATAAAAATCTGCTATGCATGCAAGCAGGTTATATATGCAACAGGAATATGTAATGACAGAATAGTAATAAAAAGCACCGATCGGATGTCTGAAGCGACGTCTCGAAAGGATAGTAAAATGAGCATGCCTCACTCGGGCGTCTTAGCGATGCCTCATAAAGGGCTTGTAAGGTAAATAAGATAACAAGCATGCCACAGTCGGGCGTCTAAGCGACACCACAGAAAGGGCTTGTAAAGTAAATAAGATAACAAGCATGCCACAGTCGGGCGTCTAAGCGACACCATAGAAAGGGCTTGTAAAGTAAATAAGATAACAAGCTTGCCACAGTCGGGCGTCTAAGCGACACCATAGAAAGGGCTTGTAAAGTAAATAAGATAACAAGCATGCCACAGTCGGGCGTCTAAGCGACACCACAGAAAGGGCTTGTATAAAAGGGAAATAACAAACATGCCACAGTCGGGCGTCTGAGCGACGCCACCTAAAGGGCATATAAAATAACATAATCATAGTGAATATCCAGGAGGTGGTACCGTCCCAGGGATATTCATTATTCCAAATAATGCAAACGGTTAGTCCACAATGATAATAACCATAACCATCATATATCACAAATATTCGGGTTTAGTAGTTTCTCCTCCGAAGACCGACACTTGACCTATCCCAGACTGTAATCCTTAACCATGGACACGGCTATTCGAATAGGTTTTAAACTCTGCAGAGGGTGTACTCTTTACCCACAAGTAATGGATTCCTTTAGCCCATCGTACTAATTCCATCTACGGTCTTTTAATTGAAAACACACCTATCTGCACACACGAGCCTAACTTACCGGTGTCTGGAAATCACCCACGACACCCGTTAAGCAAAACTCTAAGTGGGGAGGCTAGAACCTCGACGTAGCATGGGATCACAAAATTTATACTGCGCACAAACTAGGGGAGCTACCCCTTCGGCTACAACCGAAACACCCATGCCCCCGGGTCAGGTGGCATGCCTACCGGATGCCTCCGGTATCTTCCACCATGGCCTCTCTGTATGGTGTGTGCTAGGGAAGGGGTTGACAACTTACTGAACCGTACCCTACCTATGGTAGGGACATGTGGTAGTACGAAACAAGCATGGGGGTTACCGGAACAAGACTCGATCTATGGTTGACTCAGGAGGCATATAAATTCCCTGCATGACATGTACATCAAATATATTTCAACCAACAAAATCACCACACATTATACCTTACTATGCCATACCGGACATAACCGTCCCAACGGAGACCGGCGACAAGCTCACGCCTACCCAAGGCAGAGGCTTTCCCGGATTCCTTTCCGGCATGCATGCAAGGCACATGAGGATGATTACCATCACAAGTATATTCCTTTCCAACAGCAAGGGAAATCCCTAATATGCATCCATGCAAATGATCAAATCACATGAAATAACAAGTTCTCCGAAATAAGATGGTGTTATAAACATGTCAACTAACACACCAAAATTATTATGCCGGGGTTCGAAATGCTTGCCTTCATGGTGTGGAAAGGCAGGGTGCACTCCAAATCTTTTGAAAGCTTCCTTTCCTCTCTCCAAAATCCTATTTTCAAAAATATGCAAATAACACATATTTCAAAAACAGTACAAAAAAGTTGTTTGAAATTTTTTCAAATAAATCTTAAATTAAACTAGACAGAATTTTAGAGATGTAGGAAAAAGAATCAACTCATTTGGAGTTACACTTAAAAAGATATAACCAGTCAAAATCTGATTTTAAAAATAAAACAAAAGGAAACGTTTCCGCCACGAATACGCTTTCTAAGTAGGGTTACGTACTTGGGGTTTTACGCTTTCACTTATCACGTGTGGCGGCGGGGTGGGTCACTGACAGTGGGTCCAGGGGGCCCACTGGTCAGGTTTGACTAGTCCTCTCCCTCCTCTTCCTCTATCCCGAGCGGAGGCGGAACTCCGGCGATCGTCGCCGGCGATTGGCGGCTCCTCGCGGGGTCCCGAGGGCAGGGATGGATCCGCCACTCCAGGGCAGTCCTCCCGGTGGTCGCCAGGCAGGTGGGGACGGAGGGAGCCGCCGGCGGCGAGCTCCTCGGCGGAGGTGGCCTCGGGAGCTTTTGGGGGCCGGGGCTATGGTGGTTCCCGAGCTGGATTGAGGTGTTGGGTAGTCCCGTGGGGTCATGGGGATTCGAATGGTGGCGCTAGTTTGACGGGAGGGGCTCGGGTTTCGGTGAACGGAGCAGGGACGAGGCGGCGGCTGCGGTTGTTGGAGTTGGGGAAGACGGCGTTTCCCCGATGATTGCGGGCTGTGGGGGTGCCATGGGGGTAGCCTGAGGTCGCCTGCGTGCTCGGATGGTTTCGGGGGCGTCCTTTTATAGCGCGACGAGGTCGGTTCCGCGGCGGTGGGGATAAGATCGCCGGCGACCGATGTTCTGTAGCAGCAGGGGGATGTGGCGGGGCTGAGGATGGCGGCAAGATCTAGCGGACGGGCGGGGCACTGCTCCAGGGTGAGCTGGCGTGCGGGAGTGGCTCAGGCGGCGCCGACACGGCCGGGGCCTGCATGCGGCCGTCAGCTAGCCGCCATAGCTGTCCTGGTGGTGGCGCTGTGGGGTGCCAGGGGTGGTCGGGTGGCGTGGCGGTGCGGGGATACGTGGCGTGCTAGCAGCTATTGGCCAAGGGCCGGAACGAGTGCGGGGCGAGACGCGGCGGCTCGGGCGCACGGGCGTGCGAAACGCACGCTCTGGGCGCGCCCAGAGCATGCCCGGGACGTGTTTGATGAAATGCCAGATTAGCCTAGAGTGTTTGAGAGGGGCTGGCAAGAAACAGGACTAGTCTAGGGTTAGTAAGGGGATCAAGAGACATGGTGGTTAGGTCAGTGGATTGGGTCCACAATGCAAACCAAAACTGATGCCAAAAACTGCTCATGCCCACAGGGTGTTTGATAAAATGCCAAAGGCATCTAGGCAGCTCTTGGAATGGCCAAATTCTCCAGATCAGTGTCTCCTTAGATGCAAGAGAGAGTGGTAAGGTTAGTTTGTCAAATGCAGAAACTTGTTAGTGCAAGTTTTGCAAAAACTCAATTCTGGACAGGAGACAAATGGCATCATCTCTTGAACCAAAAATGATCCAATGGGTGCATGCTCCTTAACTTAGGGGTTTGGTAGGGTGCACCACAAGCAGGAGAAAGCTCAAGGTTAAAGGAGCAAGTTAGAAGATGGTTGCAGTACAAGCCACCAAGTTGCACCAGAATGGAAAAGAGGTTGATTCACTTAAATTTTTCAAAGAACATCACTGGGTTTTTGCATAAAGTTGAATCACATGCTACTACCAACATCCCATAATTTTGGTGGAGGCTAGAAAGAAATATTTAAATAGGCTGTAGTGCAAATTTGCACTCTGGACCAGAGAAGATAATTGGGTATAGAGCTCAAAATATTTCATGTATAAAAGATGTTTTTGCATAAAAGTGATTTAATAACACCACATGACATCTCCAAGTTTTGGTTGGAATTTTAAGTGAATTTATCAAATGGTTGTAGTTCAAATATGGCCATAAAACCTTGAAAAACCCAATTAGGTATAATATTAGGTATAGAGCTCAAAGTATTTCATGTATAAATGGTTGTAGTTAAAGAAAATAAAGATCAAGCAAATTTATTATTTAATTAGTTCTACTAATAGAAGAAAAGTTTTTCTTGAGAGGTTAATCAAGTCAAATAACATGTTTGAAAAGTTTTCACTATGGGGGAAAAACTCCATAATAACAAGGGAGAGAAATGGTTCAAAAATAAAAAGGGATCCCAGAAAATAAAAGTTTTAATTCCTTGCAAAATTTTAATTAACAAAACAAGGTTAAAATTTTGGGTTGTCACATGTTTTTTCTTGAGGCTGCTCGCCGTGGCCATAAGCCTGCGTTTGAAACGCTCTTGTTTGACGGGATCCTTAGGCACGACAAATTCGTCTTCGTCAAGGCTTGCCTCGTCTTTGGAGGGAGGCATGTAATTATCGTCCTCGACCTCTCTATCTGCCGCTCTCTCATGAGGGCTGGCTTCTCCATCCTCCTGTGCTGAATCTTGCTGGAGGGGGTTTTCTTTGGCACTATCCAGAGTGTTATTATTTCTTGTGCCGGAATCATCGTTTTTCCTTTGGCGGGATTTAGAGCGGCGGCGCTGACGCCGACGCTTAGGCTGTTTCTTGGAGGGGTCATCCTCCGCTATTCCATCGTCATAGCCTTGTTTTGGGGTGTCCACCATGTATATGTCATATGACGAGGTGGCTTTCCAGTGCCCTATAAGCGTTGGTTCCTGATCGTCTCCTGCATCGGCGTCTATACCATCGATGTCTTCGGAGTCAAAGTTGAGCATGTCGGTTAAATCATCGACAGTGGCTACAAAGTGGGTGGTGGGTGGGCTTTGAATTTCTTCATCATCCGCATCCCAACCTTGCTGACCGTAGTCGGGGCAGGGCTCTCCTGATAAAGAGAGAGACTTTAGTGAATTCAGAATATCGCCGAAGGGCGAGTGCTGAAAGATGTCCGCCGCGGTGAACTCCATAATCGGCACCCAATCGGATTCGATCGGCAGGGGCGCGGGGGGCTCGGAGTCCGGAGAGGAGTCCGGTGTCGTGGTTCTAAGTCTGACAGTAGAATGGGGGGGAGTAGGAATGGAGAGGCAAGATCCTAGCTTTGGAGTAGTTGTGCACGCAAGAGTTTTACGAGTTCAGGCCCTTCTCAGGAGAAGTAATAGCCCTACGTCTCGGAGCCCGGAGGCGGTCGACTGGATTATATGCGTGTGTGTTACAAAGATGCGAACCCTTGTGCCAGTGGAGGGGGTGGCTTATATAGAGTGCGCCCAGACCCCAGCCAGCCCACGTTGCAAGGGGTTTAAGGTACATTAAGGTCGAGCGTTACAGGTAACGCCTCTAATAAAGTGCTTTGATGACCATAAAGACTACTTAATGATCGACTGTTTGCCTATGGAGTGACTTAGATCTCCTGGCAGTCGAGCGGTTGGCTTCGTGGTCGAGTGGTAGCTTCTTGGTCGAGTGTCTTGAACCCGTCGAGTGGGTATCTTGAAGTCGATTGAAAGGTGACTTCTTCTAAGGATGTCTTTGGGCAGGGCTCTTAGGACAGGTCCGCGCCCCTACCCCAGGTACATAACTTCATCATTAGCCCCCGAATGGATCGAGGTTAGAGTGGGGAAAGGGTTGGAGATCTTTCCGACTGGTTCTTCGTGCTACACAGGTGCCTTGTTTTGGATTAATCGTCACGGATGACGTCATCAACCTTTTTCAGTAGCCTTATCCATTCTAGGCCTTCCGTCGAGTGAATTCCCTTGTCTGTGACATTCCGAATGGTAGTGCGAAAGGGATCTTCTGTCTGACGAATTGTTCTGCAACCGCGGATTTCGCGGGATTTGATTTTCGGGAAGCGCGCGGGATGGGAGCGGCCGCAGTAATCGAATGTGATAAGGCGGAAGCTCCTTGATCCCCGCGCCACTTTTTTAGCCACGTATCGCGCGCGCGTCTGCTGCGGGATTTGACGGGATAGCCTGGGTCTACCAGTCGGCCACTCGGAAGCGGCCCCTTAAAAGCTGCCAGCTCGGGGTTTCCAACAGTGTGTTCTCTTCTTCCCTTCTCCCCTCGCAAAGTTCTCCGCCACCTCCGCTCTCGCCCTAGCGCCACAGGCCCGTTCGAGCTTTCCGGCAACGATGGTGAAGGACAAGACGTCTGCCCTGGAGCGCGCGAAGAAGGCGGCGGTGGCGCAGGGAAAAGGGAAGAAATCCGCTCGGGGCGGATCTTCCTCAAGGACTTCTCTGCCCAGAGGCTGGATGCAGGGCGACTGGATGCCGTCAGTGCTGAGGCAGGAAGATCTCGACGATATGGTTGAGGGAGGAGTCATCCCTCATGAAGCTGCGCGTCTCCCCGAGAGAGAAGTCGAGCCCCAACCTCTCGATGGTGAGTGTGTGCTCCTTACCACCCATATCGATCGCGGGTTTTCTCTGCCTCCTCATCCCTTTTTCCGGAGTTTCCTGAATTTCTTCGGAGCGCAGCTCCACCATTTCACTCCCAACTCTATCGTGTATCTGGCTGCCTTCATTTCCTTGTGTGAGGGTTTCTTGGGCTGTCGCCCCCATTGGGGACTCTTTAAGCATATCTTCACCTGTCGTTCCCAATCGGTCAAAAAGGCCAAGTCGAGTGACAAGAGGACGCAGGTGATCCAGCTGTGCGGAGGCCTGGCGATCCAGACGAGGGGGAAAAGTTCTTTTCCATCCATCACTTTCCCTGAGTCGGTCCGTGGTTGGCAGGCGACCTGGTTTTACTGCAAAGACCAGGCGACTCCAGGTCAGTCGACTGGACTTCCCCCTTTCTCTCTGGAACGAGCCCAAAAACCTGCTTCTCTGAAAGTGACGCCGGAAGAAAAGGCCCAAGTCAAGGTGCTGGTCAGTCGAGTGGTTCAGCTTGTCCGCGACGGCGTGACTGGCATAGACTTGCTGGAAGTCTTCCTTAGAAGGCGCATCCAGCTGCTCCAGGCTCGCGACCATCCGATGTGGCTATATCCGGGTCTTGAAGACACCACTCGGATCCACCCGGAGGAGGTTACTGACGAGATGCTAGAAGGATGGCTGTCGAGCATCACAGGAAACAAAGACAATCCCCGAGGAGCCAGGAGGGTTCCTCCACTCGACAACACATACGAAGTGGACCAGGTCAGACCTTATGCACCTGACTGAGATCTTGCTTTCTCCATTGGTCTTCTTTGAATTGGTCGACTGACTTTTGTTTTGTCTGTTGTTTCCCAGGAAACTACTGAGATGTACTCGACGCCCAACGGGGCACAGGAGCCGACTGAGGAAGGGGAGGCGAGTGGAGGTGAAAGCGGAGACGAGCACGGCGAGTGGGAATCCGATGGCGAAGGGGAGGGAGACGATGACGTCTACTCCAGCGAAGAGGAGGAGGAGGAAGTTTAACCCCCCCGCACGGAGAGGCGATCCAAGCTTACACACGATCCCGCGAGGGAACGTGGTAAGGCGACTGCTCCTGTTGGGCAGTCGTCGAAACGCCCTCGGACCTCTTCTCCTACGCCGACTGAGAAGACTCCCAAGCACCAACGCGCGACGCCATCCAAGCCGCCCAAGGCTCTGCCCAAGATCAAGATGACTGTCCCCACCATTTCTGGGTAATAATAATACTTATTTTCCTTTGTCGACTGTGGACGGATCCTTGGTCGATTCATTGAGCCAACTGACTGACTTCCGAAATTTGTAGTGCTGCTACTTCTGAGATCTCTGCCAAGGACGGAGATCAAGAGATGGAAGATGCTGTTACTTCCAATCCAGGTACAGTTACTGATGTTCTGTCGTTGGTCGACTGAATATTTCTTGTAACTCTGGTCGATTGACTTTTCTTGCAGCGCCCCCTCATGTTATCAACTTACCAGATGATGAAGATGACGAGCCGCTGAGAGTAAGAAGGAACCGGAGGGCATCGACTGGCAAGACCCCCCAATCTGCTCCGGTGTCTGAGGCTGTAGTTTGGGATGGTGGTGATACCACTCGGACTTCCGTGACTTTTGCTGATCCTCTGACGAGCGTGCGACCTTCGGTGTCGACTGCAAATCCGCCTTTGCTTTTTGCTACATACCCTGCCCCAGAGGACCAAGTGAGTGCCGCAAAAGAGGCTATACGCCAGGCGGGTATCATGATGGAGCAAGTGAAAGTGGTTCGGGATGCCAGCCAAGCAGCGTATGACGTGAGTTCGGCTCTTCAGAGCAACGTCCAGGTCAGTCGACTCGACCCTTGGTCTGTTGCAATATGCTATTCGAAGAATCTCTTTTCCGAAGATGTTTATATCTGTAATCTTTATATCTGTACACCCACTGGGTGTGTCTGTCGACCTTTGGTCGAGTGGGGGCACGCTGAGTGCACCCACTGGGTGTAGTCCCCGAGACTACGGTGGACTGCTGGCAGTCGACTATAGTCTTTATATTGCGTTTCTGTATTTGTACTTCTTCACTCGGTCTGGTCGGGCCATGTCGAATGGAACTGTATGCGGTCAACTGCGGGCAGTCGACTCTTTTTTTTTGGCCGAACCAATGGGGGCACGCTGAGTGCACCCACTGGGTGTAGTCCCCGAGACTGCTGTCGAATGTTTTGATTCGGCTGTAGTCTTAGAAACGCTGACTATTAGTCATGGCACTAGAATCATATTTGGTCGACTGATCGATCAGGATTTAGAAAGATTACCGGTGGGGGCACGCTGAGTGCACCCACTGGGTGTAGTCCCCGAGGCTACTGTTGAATGTTTTGATTCGGCTGTAGTCTTAGAAGTGCTACAACTTTTCCTTTAGCCACTCGGAAGTAACTTGTCTTTGATATCTTTTGTCGATTGACTCTTTGCAGAAGTCTTGTGAGCTTGTTGCTCATCTTGCTGAATTGAAGGAGAAACAGGTCCAGCTTAACCTTGACTTGGAGTTTGCCCAGGAGAACTTGCAGAAGGCGAAGGACGAAGCAAAAGGTATGGCTGGTGAGGATTCGATGGCTGTCTTTGTTTTTCTGCCTATTCTCAACTCCGTTCTCATTATTGTTTTGCAGACCAACTGGAGGAGGCTCTGAGGAAGAAAGATCTTGACCTTGCAGAAGCGCAGAAGGCGGCTTCGGAGAAAACGAAGCTCGCTGAAGAAAAGCTTACTTCAGTTGGTCGGCTTGAAGACGAGAATGCCAAGCTGAAGTCTGCTCTTGACGCGGCCAACCAGGAAGCAAGTCGATTGAAAAATGACAAGATTGCTCTGACTGACATGGTCGGCGATATGGCGGGGAAGCGAAAGGATCTGGAGGCTTACCTCGGAGGGCTCGCCAAGAAACTATTCCTCATGCTTGAAGGTAATCCCCTTACTTAATTGACTTCTCGTTGTCGACTCATCATTCAATTATAATATTGGACAGTACCTTTCAGAATTCAGTCAAAACTTCGAGGAAGAAACTGGTCGAGTGGAAACCAATCTGGACCCCATCAACTCTCTTGTGAAGGACGAAGCTGCCATGAATGTCCTCCGGCTGGAGTCTCGCGTCGCTAGTGTGGTGGACTACCTCGCTCGACTGAAGGCTGCAGTGTCGCGGATCGACTCTGCACTCTGGCCAAATCAGATACTTCAGAATGACCTTGATTCTTTGGTCACTCGACTGAAGGAAGTGCCAAGTCGAGTGCATGAATGGAAAAAGTCTTCTGCCAGGTGTGGTGCCGATGTTGCTCTGTCGCTGGTTCGTGTCCACTGCATGGAGGCGTGAGAAGAGAAGCTGGCTGCCCTCCAAGTTGCCAATACCAAGAAGCATAATTTCCAGGACTTCGTGGAGACCTTCATTGCTGCTGCCACCCGAATCTCAGACGGGATTGATTTGGACAAGTTTGTTGCCCCATCCAGTCCTCCACCGGAGGAGTAAAAAACTACTGTGTCTCACCTTAAATTTGCCTCGAAATGCCGAGTGGTTTGTGTAACCGATAAACTCTGTCAAGCTGGAGGCTCGGGCACTTTTATTTGCGGTCCAGGACCTTTTGATCTTTATCTGAATCTTGATTTATCGTTGAATATCTTCGTGATTTATCCGTCGAGTGAGATTTGGCTCGACTTTTACTCAAAATGACTTAGGCGAGCACGGAGCTGCAGCTAAGTCTCCGAGTGGGAGGTTTGCTCTTCACTTGGTAGGATTTTTAAACACTTAGGCAAGCACTGGGCTGCAGCTAAGCCCCCGAGTGGGAGGTTTGCTCTCCACTCGGTAGGATTTTAATTACTTAGGCGAGCACTGGGCTGTAGCTAAGCCTCCTAGTGGGAAGTCTGCTCTCCACTCGGTAGGATTTTAATCACTTAGGCGAGCGCTGGGCTGCAGCTAAGCCCCCGAGTGGGAGGTCTGCTCTCCGCTCGGTAGGATTTTAATTACTTAGGCGAGCGCTGGGCTGCAGCTAAGCCTCCGAGTGGGAGGTCTGCTCTCCACTCGGTAGGATTTTAATCACTTAGGCGAGCGCTGGGCTGCAGCTAAGCCCCCGAGTGGGATGTCTGCTCTCCACTCGGTAGGATTTTAATCACTTAGGCGAGCGCTGGGCTGCAGCTAAGCCCCCGAGTGGGAGGTTTGCTCTCCACTCGGTAGGATTTTAATTACTTAGGCGAGCGCTGGGCTGCAGCTAAGCCTCTGAGTGGGAGGTTTGCTCTCCACTCGGTAGGATTTTTGATCACTTAGGCGAGCACTGGGCTGCAGCTAAGCCCCCGAGTGGGAGGCTGGCTCTCCACTCGGTCGGATTTTAAATACTTAGGCGAGTACTTGGACTGCAGCTAAGCCCCCGAGTGGGAGGCTGGCTCTCCACTCGGTAGGATTTTAAATACTTAGGCGAGTACTTGGACTGCAGCTAAGCCCCCGAGTGGGAGGCTGGCTCTCCACTCGGTCGGATTTTAAATACTTAGGCGAGTACTTGGACTGCAGCTAAGCCCCCGAGTGGGAGGCTGGCTCTCCACTCGGTAGGATTTTAAATACTTAGGCGAGTACTTGGACTGCAGCTAAGCCCCCGAGTGGGAGGCTGGCTCTCCACTCGGTAGGATTTTAAATACTTAGGCGAGTACTTGGACTGCAGCTAAGCCCCCGAGTGGGAGGCTGGCTCTCCACTCGGTAGGATTTTAAATACTTAGGCGAGTACATGGACTGCAGCTAAGCCCCCGAGTGGGAGGCTGGCTCTCCACTCGGTAGGATTTTAAATACTTAGGCGAGTACTTGGACTGTAGCTAAGCCCCCGAGTGGGAGGCTTGCTCTCCACTCGGTAGGATTTTAGATACTTAGGCGAAACGGATTCACAGCTAAGCCTCCGAGTGGGAGGCTGGCTCTTCACTCGGCAGGATTTTTACAAACTTAGGCGAAACGGATTCGCAGCTAAGCCACTAGGGGAAATTTCAACAAAAAGAAATAGCAATCTTCTGTGAAAATTATAACATTCTTGCTTTAGATAAAAGAACTACAGAGGTACTTTTATTACATCTCAACCGAGTGAGTTTCTTCTTTCAAGTGTAAAAAGGATGGAGTAACTCCGCATTCCAAGCTCGAGGCTCGTCGATCTGGCGATCAACGTTGTAGAGGTGATACGCTCTGTTGTGGAGGACTTTGGTGACGATGAAGGGGCCTTCCCAGGTTGGAGCGAGCTTGTGAGGTTTTTGCTGATCCACTCGGAGGACCAAGTCTCCTTCCTGAAAGGCTCGACTCTTCATGTTTCTTGCGTGGAACCGACGTAAGTCCTGCTGGTAGATAGTCGAGCGGATTAGGGCCATCTCCCTCTCTTCTTCCAGGAGGTCGACTGCATCTTGCCGAGCTTGTTCCGCTTCTGCTTCTGAGTATAGTTTGACTCGAGGTGCATTGTGGAGCAGATCACTTGGCAGCACTGCTTCAGCCCTGTAGACCAGAAAGAAGGGCGTTCTTCCAGTCGACCGATTAGGAGTGGTCCTTAATCCCCAAAGCACTGACGGAAGTTCGTCGACCCAAGCTCCTGCCACGTGTTTGAGATCTCGCATCAGTCGGGGTTTCAGTCCTTTGAGGATGAGACCATTTGCACGCTCTGCATGCCCATTCGACTGAGGATGGGCGACTGAGGCATAGTCGACCCGCGTGCCTTGGGAGGCGCAGAAGGCTTTGAATCTGTCGTTATCAAAGTTTGATCCATTGTCCGTGATGATGCTATGTGGAACTCCATATTTGAATATCAGCTCTCTGATGAAACTGATAGCAGTGCTTGCATCGAGTTTATTGATGGGTTTGGCTTCTATCCACTTGGTGAACTTGTCGACTGCAACCAGTAAGTGAGTGAAGCCGCTTCTACCAGTTCTCAGCGGTCCAATCATGTCTAGCTCCCAAACAGCGAAGGGCCAGACGAGAGGAATGGTCTTCAGAGCAGAGGCGGGCTTGTGCGACATGTTGGAATAAAACTGACACCCTTCGCACTTGTCGACTATGTCTTTTGCCATTTCATTCGCCCTCGGCCAGTAAAATCCTGCTCGATATGCTTTGGCCACAATGGTCCGAGAGAACGCATGATGACCACAGGTCCCCGAGTGGATATCCTCAAGAATTACCTGACCTTCTTCTGGCGTGATGCACTTCTGGCCAACTCCAGTCGCGCTTTCTCTATACAACTGCCCTTTGATTACTGTAAAGGCCTTGGATCGACGGAAGATCTGTCGAGCCTCTTCTTCGTCTTCTGGGAGCTCTTTCCTCATAATATACGCGATGTAAGGCGTTGTCCAGTCGGGAGTGATGACTACAACTTCCATAATCAGGTCGACCACGGCTGGAATCTCCACTTCAGTCGGATCACTGGCGCTCTTTGGCTGTGGAGGTTCTTCTGTGAAAGGATCTTCCTGTATTGACGGCGCACGAATGTGCTCCAAACACACATCACTGGGGATGGCTTCTCTCTTGGACCCTATTTTCGCCAAATCATCCGCAGCTTGGTTTTTCAGTCGGGGTATATGATGGAGCTCTAACCCCTCGAATCTCTTCTACAGCTTTCTCACTGCATTGCAATAACCCGTCATGGCTGGGCTTCGAACATCCCACTCCTTCATCACTTGATTAACAACCAGATCTGAGTCGCCGTAGACCATAAGGCGACGGACGCCGATGAAATGGCCATACGCAGTCCATATAGGAGTGCTTCATATTCTGCCTCGTTGTTGGAGGAATCAAAGTGAATCTGGAGGACGTATTTGAGCTTGTCTCCTCGGGGGAAACTAATACAACCCCCGCGCCGGACCCATTCAGCATCTTGGAGCCATCGAAAAACATAGTCCAGTGCTCTGAGTGAACTTGAGTCGGATGTTGTTGTTCAGTCCACTCGGCGAGGAAATCGGCTATTGCTTGGGACTTGATAGCTTTCTTTGCCTCGAACTTGATATCAAGGGGAAGGAGTTCAATCGCCCGTTTTGCCACTCGACCAGTTGCATCTCTATTATGAAGGATCTCTGATAACGGGGCGTCGCTGATGACTGTAATGGAGTGATCAGAGAAATAATGAGCAACCGTCTTCATGGTCATGTAAATCCCATAGACAAGCTTTTGATAGTGAGGGTATCTTTGCTTTGATGGGGTCAGAACTTCAGAAAGGTAATAAACTGGGCGCTGAACTTTGAATGTTTTTCCTTCCTCTTCCCGCTCGACCGTAAGTACAGTACTAACGACTTGTCCCGTGGCTGCAATGTAAAGCAATAATGGCTCTTTGTTGACAGGGGCAGCAAGCACCGGCTGGATGGAGAGCAGAGCTTTTAGCTCTGCAAATGCTGCATCAGCTTCTGGAGTCCACTCAAACTTGTCTGACTTCTTCATCAGTTGGTAAAGAGGCAATGCCTTTTCACCGAGTCTGGAGATGAATCGACTTAAAGCGGCCAAGCATCCAGTAAGTTTCTGGACATCGTGCACACGCTCAGGGCGTTTCATTCAGAGTATGGTGCCAACTTTTTTCGGGGTTAGCATCGATTCCTCGTTCGGAAACAAGAAAACCGAGTAACTTTCCTCCAGGAACTCCGAATGTGCATTTTGATGGATTAAGCTTGATATCATACCTCCTGAGATTGGCAAACGTTTCAGCAAGGTCAGTCAGTAGGTCGGAACCTTTTCGCGACTTGACCACTATATCATCCATGTATGCTTCTACATTCCGACTGATTTGAGTGATCAGGCACTTCTGAATCATTCTCATGAAAGTATATCCGGCATTCTTGAGACCGAAAGGCATGGTGACATAGCAGAAGCACCCGAACGGGGTGATGAAAGCTGTTTTTATTTCATCTGGTCCATACAGACGGATCTGATGGTATCCGGAGTAAGCATCCAAAAAAGACAACCTCTTGCATCCTGCGGTCGAGTCGACTATTTGGTCGATGCGAGGAAGAGGGAAATGATCTTTCGGGCAGGCCCGATTGATATGTTTGAAATCGATGCACATGCGCAACGACTTGTCCTTCTTGGGGACCATTACAACATTGGTGAGCCACTCGGAGTGGTAGATCTCGCGAATGAACTCTGCCGCTAAGAGTCGAGCAACCTCTTCGCCAATGGCCTTTCTCTTCTGGACGGCGGACCATCGAAGATGTTCCTTAACTGGTTTGACTTTTGAGTTGACTCGAAGGCGGTGCTCAGCCAGTCCCCTGGGAACACCTGGCATGTCAGCGGGCTTCCATGCAAAGATGTCCCAATTCTCACGGAGGAACTGGATGAGCGCTTCTTCCTATTTAGAGTGGAGTGTGGTGGCGATGTTGGTCAGAGCCGCACTGGGGTCAGTCGGGTGGATGTGAACCTGTTTTGTCTCACCGGACGACTGAAATGCTGACTTTGTGGCGGGCTTCTTGGCTCGCAACAAATCACTCGGGTCTGCGGTCTTCTGGTACTCTTGTAACTCCATTCCGGTCATCTGAGCATCAGCGATTTTGGAGCCCTTCTGGAAGCACTCTTCCGCCTTGTTCCGATTACCCGTGATAGTGATCACACCTTTGGGACCAGGCATCTTCAACTTAAGGTACACGTAGCATGGTCGGGCCATGAAACGAGCGTACGCTGGCCATCCAAGTATGGCGTGGTACGCACTCTGAAAATCCACGACCTCAAAGGTCAACTTTTCCTTCCGGAAATTCTTCGAGTCACCAAAAACTACATCGAGAGCGATTTGGCCGAGTGACTCAGCCTTCTTTCCAGGAATGACTCCGTGGAAGCTCATGTTACTGGTGTTGAGTCTGGACATCGGAATGCCCATCCCTTTCAGTGTCTCTGCATACAGCAAATTCAAGCCACTGCCACCATCCATCAACACTTTGGTCAGTCGAGTGCCTTCAATGACTGGGTCAACCACCAACGCTTGCCTCCCTGGGGTAGCAATATGAGTCGGGTGATCGGACTGGTCAAAAGTGATGGCAGTCTGAGACCATTTCAGATAATTGGGTGTCGTCGGAGCGACCATGTTCACTTCCCGATTGATAACCTTCAATCGACTCTTGCTTTTTGACATCAGCGAAAATCATCAGGGTGGAGTTGACTTGGGGGTACTCCTCACCGCTGTCTTCTATGTCCTCAACTCTATCTGACTCTTTCTCTTTGTCTTTGGCCTGTTTCCCTTGAAACTGCTGAATCAGGAGTCGACATTGTCGAGTGGTATGCTTTGGGTAAATGAGTTTACCCTCTTCGTCTTTCTTCGTGTGAATGTGACACGGTAGGTCCATCACATCGTTCCCATCCTGATCTTTCACCTTCTTGGGATTCCAGGGACCCTTGGGTTTCCCCTTAAACTTTCCTGGGGTCACGGCCAAGGTCTCTCCAGGAGCAGCTGGCTCGGCCTTGCGCTTTTGCTTCCGACTGGAATTTCCTCCGCCGGCCTCATTAGCGGCTGCTTTGTACTTGCCACTCCGGAGCCTATCTTCTTCTTCACCATTTGCATACTTGGTGGCAATTTCCATCATCCTTCTCAATGTCATATCTCCGGTCCGACCGAATTTCAAACTCAGTTCTCTGTTCCTGACGCCTTCCTTGAAGGCACAAACTGCCTGATGGTCAGACACATTCTCGACTGTGTGATGTAAAGTGATCCACCTCTGGATATAATCCCTCAGAGTTTCACTCGACTTCTGAACACACGACTGCAATTCTGTCAACCCTGCTGGTCGCTTGCAAGTCCCTTCAAATGTCCTGACAAACACTCGGGCGAGATCTTCCCAAGTGTAAATACTGCTGGGTGCCAACTGGTTCAACCATGCTCTGGCTGATCCCTCCAGCATGAGAGGCAAATGCTTCATGGCTACTTTGTCGTTGCCGCCGCCAATCTGAACAGCCACTCAGTAATCTTCAAGCCATGTGTCAGGCTTGGACTCGCCGGTGAACTTACTAACTCCAGTCGCCAACCTGAAGTTGGGAGGAATTACAGCGGCCCTGATCGCTCTGCTGAAACATTCTGGTCCTGATACATGAACCCTGCTGCTGGAGGGAACGTCTCTGTCATGGCCTTCCCTGTGAGCTCTAATCCGGTCGACCAGACCTTGAATGATAATGGATCTCGCATCAACGCCTGGCTCCCTGGGGTCGACTGGAAACCTACGTCCAGCACAGTGCTGGCGTCTGTCATCTTGCTGCCGTGGGACGTACGATCCACCTCTTGGGGGACGAGTGAGCACTCGACGTCGATCATTGCGATCGAATCAGTGTTCATACCGCTCACGGCCTTGATATTGATCATCATGCCGGCTTCTACGTTCCTCACGCCTCGGGGGCGATCCTGGACTGTGAGCCGACTATATAGAATTCGCATCGACGGATCGACTGTGAATCCTGTTACGCGACTGCGATACAACTGAGTTCTGATCCCCCGCTGCCCGGAGCAAATCTCTGATCTGTAGCAGACCTCTCCCTGCCTCTGACTGAGAAGGCTGGATCGACTCTGCTATGCGGGCTGCAGCTGCTAGATTCTGAATCGGAGTTCGGTATACCTCAGTTGGTGGCTGAAAGAGGCGACGTCGACTGGATTCTGGAGCTGGCAGTCGAGTGCGTTCGTCGAGTACTCAATGGAGATTCTCCAGTCGAGTGCGTTCAGCCAGGTTGGCCAAGCGCGCCTCCTCTAAGGCGCGTGCCTCGGGGGTTTCTCCTACGATAGGAGTGTGAAGCGCGTCCATGTTCCGGTGACGAAGTTCCTCCCTCTGCAGCGAGGTGAGAGGCTCGGGTTTGTACTCTTCATGGCCCCGCGTCGGAACTCCTCCCCCGGCAACCTCTTCGGTGTGGGGGAGTCCGGGGGGGGGGGGGCTGCGCGGTCCGTCGACCATCAGCACCTCCGCCGCTGGATCGCTGCTGTCGCACTCGGACGCAGTCTCTGCGGAGCCAGTCGACAGATTGAACAGGCCGTAGAGTGATTCGTCGGGCTCAATCGCCGCGACTTGGGGGATGGCCGACTGGCGGGCCAGTGCATGCCTCACCCACCGCTGGAGCCTCGACCGACCGGAGCGCTTGCGTTGGCGGGAAACAGGGAGCGAGGACGAAACGGGTGCCGACCCGTACTGGGCCGACGGTTGTCGCAGGAGGACGCCACGAATGCACGCGCGAAAGTGCGTCGCTCCGCGGGCGGGGAGCGCGTCCACGTCGAGTGGAGCCTCCTGGAGCCAAGCAGAGTCATCGACGACGAAAGTGAGGGCACCGAGACGGATCTCGCGCCCCTCGACCAGGACTCCGCACGAAGACATGATGGGAGATGTCAAAAGAATCCCAACTCCTCCAACAAATCGCTAGAACACCTGCCCCACGGTGGGCGCCAACTGTCGTGGTTCTAAGTCTGACAGTAGAATGGGGGGGGGGTAGGAATGGAGAGGCAAGATCCTAGCTTTGGAGTAGTTGTGCATGC
The DNA here is from genome assembly GCA_032464435.1 of Aegilops umbellulata. Lineage (NCBI taxonomy): Eukaryota > Viridiplantae > Streptophyta > Magnoliopsida > Poales > Poaceae > Aegilops > Aegilops umbellulata. The sequence continues at coordinate 92,773,711 of CP136054.1, read as the reverse complement.
AAGAGTTTTACGAGTTCAGGCCCTTCTCAGGAGAAGTAATAGCCCTATGTCTCGGAGCCCGGAGGCGGTCGACTGGATTATATGCGTGTGTGTTACAAAGATGCGAACCCTTGTGCCAGTGGAGGGGGGTGGCTTATATAGAGTGCGCTCAGACCCCAGCCAACCCAGGTTGCAAGGGGTTTAAGGTACATTAAGGTCGAGCGTTACAGGTAACGCCTCTAATAAAGTGCTTTGATGACCATAAAGACTACTTAATGATCGACCGTTTGCCTGTGGAGTGACTAAGATCTCCTGGCAGTCGAGCGGTTGGCTTCGTGGTCGAGTGGTAGCTTCTTGGTCGAGTGTCTTGAACCCGTCGAGTGGGTATCTTGAAGTCAATTGAAAGGTGACTTCTTCTAAGGATGTCTTTGGGCAGGGCTCTTAGGACAGGTCCGTGCCCCTACCCCAGGTACATAACTTTATCATCCGGCACCTTGGAGTCACGGGCTTTGCAGAGAACAAGACTGGTGTTCGGCTCGATCGCTGTAGAGATTGCAGCCTTCGAGGCGGCATCCAACCACCCGTCCTCGATAGCGCAGTTGGCTCCGAACTAAGGGTCAGAGCTGATGCAGGTGCGGCCTCCAGGGCACTGTTCGGTGGCAGAGCTAAATCATGCCCTTCGTGACAGTTTGGCGCGCTTGGCTGTGGCTCGAATCCGTCGAAGATCAAGTCTCCGCGGACGTCCGCCATGTAGTTTAAACTTCCAAATCTGACCTGATGGCCAGGGGCATAGCTTTCAATCTGCTCCAGATGACCAAGCGAATTGGCCTGCAGTGCAAAGCCACCGAATACGAAGATCTGTCTGGGGAGAAAGGTCTCACCCTGGACTGCATCGCTGTTGATGATCGGAGGAGCCATCGGGCCTAAAAGTGACGACACAGAGGAACTCTCAATGAAAGCACCAATGTCGGTGTCAAAACCGGCGGATCTCGGGTGGGGGGTCCCGAACTGTGCGTCTAGGCAGATGGTAACAGGAGACAAGGGACACGATGTTTTTACCCAGGTTCGGGCCCTCTCGATGGAGGTAAACCCTACTCATGCTTGATTAATATTGATGATATGGGTAGTACAAGAGTAGATCTACCACAAGATCAAGGAGGCTAAACCCTAGAAGCTAGCCTATGGTATGATTGTTGTTCTTGTTGTGTCCTACGGATTAAAACCCTCCGGTTTATATAGACATTGGAGAGGGCTAGGGTTACACAGAGTCGGTTACAATGGTAGGAGATCTACATATCCGTATCTCCAAGCTTGCCTTCCACGCCAAGGAAAGTCCCTTCCGGACACGGGACGAAGTCTTCAATCTTGTATCTTCACAGTCCAGGAGTCCGGCCGAAGGTATAGTCCGGCTATCCGGACACCCCCTAATCCAGGACTCCCTCAGAGGTCGTGGAGGCGATGAAGAAGCAGTTACGACTCCGCGGCGAATTAGATCATTTGGGGTGATAATCTTCCTTCTTCTTTTGCTCCTGTGTTTCATCTTTTGCTTCGGGTGTTTCGCCGCACGTGTCACGTTCTCTGCGAGGCATGAATAGAACAATGTTTTTTTGTGGGAATGAATAGAAAAATGCTAACAATGGGATGACTAGCAAATTAGATCATTTTTATCACCATATGGTACTGGGCTACCGTGTTTCGTGCTCCTCCGTCGCAGTACTACTCCAGTGGAAAACTTGAGTATACCGCATGGTTCTTTGCTCCTCCTCGATCATGTCGTCGGCGCATTTATACGAGCAATCAAATCACAAGGCCCCGCCTTCCAGCAGTAATGATCCGTCAAATCACAAAGGCCCTCGCCTCTTGTGAAACCGACCAAGCTAGACTGCCCCGCCCTCTAGCCTCTTAAAAAAATGTATACTTTTGTACAGTAGTAGTATCGATGGATTGCGCCATGGAGCAAAACTTGAAATTAAAAAAAAGGTGGTACATATAGAGAGCACTCGTCGCCAAATTATGCATATAGTACTATTAAAAAGGCTAGTCACAATAATGGTGTCCAGCACAACCCACCCCTCAAATAAAACTAAGAGGGTGCTTGGATACGTTTTAGTCCCATGACTAAAAGTAGTGGGACTAAAACATGCTAGCCTCACCCATGCTTGGATCCAAATACTAAAAAGGCTAAAATCAAGTTAATGAGCATTTATTATCCTCCAAACCCTCCAATCCAGAACTCGCCTGTGTTAAAGGAGAGGAGTTAAATGAGTAGAGAGAGGACTAATCCACATTTTAGTAGGGGTACCCCTGACTAAAAACTTTTAGTCTCAAGACTAGTTTTAGCCCCTCTTTAGTCAGGGGTGCTTGGAACTTTAGCCTCTTAAAGAGACTATTTTTAGTCAGACTAAAATAAGTCCCTTGGATCCAAGCACCCTCTAAGCATCCTGGAATTCTTTGACAAAACTAAGCACCCTGAAATTCTTTGACAACTAAACTGCTGGCTATATGATGTTGGCCATATATATTGTACGTATATAATGTGAAGAAACGAGTGGTAGTACTATACCAACTAAAATATGAAATGTAAGAAATACTAGTATGTACGTACTGAAGAGTTAAAGTAACGAGAAGAAACATAACATAGTTCTGCTGCGGGCTCAGCACAACACACCCCTCAAATTAAATTAAGCACACTTGAAATTAAACTTTGCAACTATTCCGGTAGACACTGCATTAGAACCACCATGAGCAACGACACTGCCACCTTACTCGGAGTCCTCGTCCACGTCCTCGACTTCGTCCTTGTCCCTCTTCCTCTTGGCTGATACTTCTTTGCTTGAACCGCACACTTCGTTGTTGCTCTTCATTCAACCCTTGTAGATATTGAAGCAAAGGTAGCCATCCATTGCAGCATAGTGGATGTGGTCTATACCTAGTACATTCCGCTGCCATGCATGATGATGAAACATGTATGGAGGTTTCTCCAGTTTACCGTATGAAGGATGAACCATGGCTCCTGCCTGGGTCAGCATTGAAGGCTGAAGAGAGGGCACCAGCCGATTCTTCTGGAGGTCGAAGGGGTTGCCTACAACGAGGCCTATCCGACCCAGGACTTCTTGGTCGTTCGTAAAGTCTACAGTAATGAATTTGACTAGGTTGCTCCCGAGGAAGTCCTTAAAATCCTGGCACTCAACGTCGGCATGTCATATGTGGTAGACTAAGCATAAGTCATGCACGCAAACCTGGATCACGGTGGGCTTCTTCCTCTCTTCGTCCTTTAGATCCTTCTCTCATCCCAGAACTGTGGTGTACACAACATCTAGCCCAGTGACCCACTCATCATCTGAGTTTTCGAACATGCGTCTGAAGCGAGAAAGGCATCCTTTCACCGTCACGGAAGAACGGGTGTAGATGACGTCGAACTCATCGCCGGTGATGGTTCTAACCTTGTACTCATCGCCGATCCTGGAGATTTGGGACGCCATGGATTTGGGAGGAGGGTTATGATTAGTGGAACTGCCATAATGTGAATGGACGGGACAACTAGGAGCGAACCGTCGTAGTATTGAAGGACGTGCGGGGACAAGTAGGAGCGAACTGCCACCGTGCGAACGGCAGGGTAGTGGCTTTCCATTCTCCCATGATACGGGCTTCCGAGAGCCCTTGGATCTAAGATCGAATGGTTGCATGGCGTGATTCTAGACCTATGGGTGAATATCCTATCCTGGAGGGTTATTCTACAAATTTTCAGCAACTTAGCATGCGACCGTTTGATCTGATATCCAAGGGCTGCCAGCAGCTCGTATCGTGGTCGCGCCTACCACGACCGTCGCGTCGCTCGTGCGGTCGCGCCCTTGGAGATTTAACATGGTGCGTTAGGCTATCTGATGTTTGGCATGTTATACATAGTCATCACTTAGTCACTCATACTACAACAAGGTTGGCTATAAGTGTATTTTTTACTCCTCTCTATCTCTTTCTTCGTACTCCCTCCGTCCCATAATATAAGAACGTATTTGACACTAGTGTAGTGCCAAAAACGTTCTTATATTATGGGACACAGGGAGTACTATATTTATTGCATTTGCCAAGGAGTGACCTCTTCCAATGAAATGGTGTTGCTAAGTTTGCTTCATTTAATTAGCTACAGACTCAAAATTGTCTTTTCACCTAGGTACACGCGCTTAGCACCATTTCTTCCTTGGGTCACCAAACTAGTCTCTCTCTTCTTGATTAACTTGCCACATCAGATTTTATGCCTATGTGGCAAGCTTAAGCACCTGTAGGAGCAAGTAAAGGTAAGTACAATAGTGCGCTTTACATGGCATTTTTGCATATGTGGAGGAAATAGAGGCAAGGAAAAAGTGGAGAAGTGGGCTCTCATGCAAGAGCCAGCCTCTACTACATGGTGAAGCATTGGGAGAGGCACCTGTATGGAGGTGGTCAGGAATCTGGGAGACTCACACCGGTCATAGCGCCGTAGTTAAAATGATAATGGCAAGTCAAATCACGGGGCCCCACCTGTCCAGCAGTAACTTGCTGTCAAATCACACAGCCCTACGTTTGCGGCAGCCTACTCCCTCGTCTTCTCGCGTCTCTGTCGAACCGACTAGGCGGAACTGCCCCGCCGCCTACCGCGCAGGAAAAGCCCCGCCCTTGACTTTTAAATAGTATACAGTATACTAATTTTGTATCCATGGATTGCGCCTCGCGCCATGGAGCAAAGCGTCTAGAAAACGGAGGAGAGACGATGGTCTTGCAATAGAGAAGAGGGAGAGGCGAGACGGTGGTTTTGGAATGGAGATGATGGAGAGGAGAGGAGGTGGTTTTGCAATGGAGAAGAGGGAGAGGAGCGTGCGGCAGCGATTTAGGATTGGACGAGAGGGCCGGCACGCTCTGACTAGATCAAAATCAAAATCAATTTACCCTTCAATTAAGAAAGCGACCCCACATTAACTGGTCTCCCTTTTATTCTGGGTCATAATTGACACTGATTTTCGCACATTAAATATATGTTATACGTTGTATACAAGGCCACTCTCAAAATTACAATTTGCAACTATACAAGGCCACTAACATTAATCGAGGCAAAATTGATGGCGTTTGCCTCGTACTAGCACCCGAGGACATTAATATCCCTTGTGTGCATGCGGGAGTGAGACGGTTAGCTTGCATTCCCAACATTAATCAACCAATGAGGAGTAAGAGGGTTGGCTTGTTGTGCTTGGGAGATAAAAACCACATTAGTTAACACGACAATCAATGTGACAAGCTAGCTTGCAACATTGACTTTAACATAGCATTGATTTTTACCTTGGTACCTGTAATATGAGTTTGTGGCCTTGTATACAAAAATGGAGGGAGTATAATTTGAAAGTACATTCAGATACGAACCAAACGATACAATTTTTGATGACATGCACTCACATTTTGGTTGTCAAATACAGTACGTGGTCAAACTTTGACCCAAAATACGCTAAACAACAGAAAAATACTTCCAAGACCAGCGCCGCTCTTTCGCTCTTCTCCTCTTAAACCACCGCCGCTCCTCTCTTGTTCCAATCTAAATGCAGCGCCGCTCCTCTCCTCTTCCATTTCAAAACCACCGCCCCTCCTCTCCTATTCCAGTCCAAAACCAGCGTCACTCCTCTCCCGTTCTAATCCAAAACCAGCGCTGCTCCTCTCCTCACTACTAGAAAAACCGCTACTAATGGCGCACCTAATTTGGCCATTAATGGCGCATCACTGGTGCGCCATTACTAGCACGCCATTAGTAATTTTTACTAATGGCGCACCACTGGTGCGCCATTAGTATCTTGTATACTAATGGCGCACCACTGGTGCGCCATTAGTATAGGCCACGGTGCACCATTAGTATGCCTCCCAGGGGCCATGTATACCCAGGTGCTTTGGCATACTAATGGCGCACGACAACGGGATGCGCCATTAGTAACTTCGGCATACTAATGGCGCACTGTTTAGTGATGCGCCATTAGTGATGCGCCATTTTGAATCTAGATCTGGATCGTGATTTTTTGCCCATTTTTTGCTCGTTTTTTGGCACGACATTATTTCAAATTTTGTTCCTGTTTTTGGATCTTGTACGTTCTTTTGTCGTGTTCTTTTGCCGGAGAGGAGTTCGCCGGAGAGGAGTTCGCCGGAGAGGAGTTCGCCGGAGAGGAGGAGGAGGAGGTCACCGGAGAGGCGCTCGCCTACATCGCCGGAGAGGAGGAGGAGGAGGAGGTCGCTGGAGAGGAGTTCACCGGAGCATCAGAGAGGAGGAAGGAGAAACCATGAGAGGATGGGAGGAGAGGAGGGAGGAGGAGCTCACCGGAGAGGAGGGAGGAGGAGCTCACCGGAGAGAAGGGAGGAGGAGCTCACCGGAGAGGAGGGAGGAGGAGCTCACCGGAGAGGAGGGAGAAGAAACCGTGAGGGGAGGGGAGGGGAGGGGAGGGGAGGAGAGGAGGGAGGAGGAGGTCGCCGGAGAGGAGGAGGAGGTCGCCGGAGATGAGGAGGGTAGTATGGTGGAGGAGAGAAGGGAAGATGGAGTGGTGGAGAGGAGGAGATGGAGTGTAGGAAAGGTGAAATGAAGAGATAAGGAGGAGAGGACCACAGCCAGCCATATATACGGCATACTAATGGCGCACCGCGGGCAGGTGCGCCATTAGTAACTTTTTTTATTTTTTTGATTTATTTTGAATTTTGAAGGCGGGAAGATACTAATGGCGCACCATGGGCAGGTGCGCCATTAGTAACTTTTTTTTTATTTTTTTGATTTATTTTGAATTTTAAAGGCGGGAAGATACTAATGGCGCACCATTGGCAGGTGCGCCATTAGTAACTTTTTTTTATTTTTTTAACTTATTTTGAATTTTGAAGGCGGGAAGATACTAATGGCGCACCATGGGCAGGTGCGCCATTAGTAACTTTTTTTTTATTTTTTTGATTTATTTTGAATTTTTAAGGCGGGAAGATACTAATGGCGCACCATTGATAGGTGCGCCATTAGAAACTTTTTTTTTATTTTTTTTGACTTATTTTAAATTTTGAAGGCGGGAAGATAGTAATGGCGCACCATGGGTAGGTGCGCCATTAGTAAGTTTGAATTTTTTTGATTTTTTTTGCCTCTCCAGATCTTAAAAGCCCCGTATCTTTTTTTCTGTTAAATTTGGATGTAACTTTTCGAGTAGATGATTTTTCATATAAAAAACTTTTTCATCCGAGTTAGTATGCAAAAGTTATACCCATTTTTACAAATTCTCGCAAGATTTTGCAAATGAAGTCGAAATTCATATTTGCAAATTTTCCCAACAACTAGACCACATATCACATGGGAAACTTATTTTCTTTTATTTTTTTGACATTTTCATCATTTTCTTTTATTTTTTTTAAACTGAAAAGGCAATCCACGGGGGGGGGGGGGTGCATTCGGTGGAAGTGGTGGCCAAGTTACTAATGGCGCACCGTGGCATGGTGCGCCATTACTAGTTTGAACTAGTAATGGCGCACCACCCCACGGTGCGCCATTAGTAGTTTTGAAAAAAAATCAAAAAAAAGTTTTACAATTTTTTTTTACTAATGGCGCACCGTGGATGTGGTGCGCCATTACTAGTTCAACTAGTAATGGCGCACCATGCCACGGTGCGCCATTAGTAGTTTTGAAAAAAAAAATTAAAAAAAATATTTTTACTAATGGCGCACCGTGGATGTGGTGCGCCATTAGTATTTGGACACTAATGGCGTACCAACACATGGTGCGCCATTAGTATATAGTAATGGCGCACCACATGTCTGGTGCGCCATTAGTGTCAATTCCATCTATAGCCCTTTTCCTAGTAGTGCCTCTTCCATTCAAAAACCACCGCCAGCGAGTGAAGGTGCTGTGGAGAAGTAGATCGATGGAGGAGTACAACCGATACGTGAGGATCGCAGACGGCGACCCTGTGAAGCTAGCTAGGATTTTGAAGATACAGTCTTGGTTTGACAACAAGGACCAACTAGCGGCAACGGCGACATCCATGGCCAAATATCTGCAACAGAGCGAAAAGGCGGCGATACTCTCGGAGGGAGTCGCGCTGGAGTACATAGAGCTGCTCCTCTGGGCCATGGAGCAAACAGATTCACCGAATCCGATCGTGAGGCAGCGGTGGTGGGAGTATCGATCCCAGATGAAGCATCCACCAGAGATTGAAGGATCGAGCATTTACAGGGTGCCGATTGTGAGGGTGTCCTGCTAGAGCGAGCCGGTGGAGTCTTCGTCGACCGAACCCAACTGCAAGAGGAGAAAAGTAGTTGGCCCGACGACGCTTCCCCGCCATCGTCTCCCTCGCCGTTCAAATCATCTCACGGGGCGGCTGTCTGCCGCCGAGGAATAGGAGGGGGCTGCCCCCCCAGCCCAATAGTCGGGCAGGTTGTGAATTGTCAGGAGGAGCTTAGGGTTGTCAGTATTTGCAGGTTGTGAATTGTGTTTTGTGTTGTGTATTTTGAGAGTACTTTCAGATATGAATGTCTTCTGAATTTCAGATTTGCAGTATTGAGCATATAAAGTATTTTATGAATTCTAGAGATCTATTTTTAGCACTTAAAAATTGTAGTTTCATAGGAGTATAAAAGTGCAGACAATGTGATTCTCAGAGAAGAAACTGCAAGTTTCAGTTTCAGATAAGAAACTGCAAGTTCATATTCAAATAAGAAACTGCAACTTTCAGAGGCAGAGCATTTATATTAACTTTCAAACAGGGTTAACATCATGTTGGAAGTTTTATTCATGGTCGAAAATGGAACTACCAGCTAGTTAACATCATGCTGATCAACATTCATGCATAGCACATCTTCATATGATGCACAGTCAAAATGCCCACACAATGTCGAGTGTGCGAAACACAGAGAAAACGAGGGACAAAGTTTTGGCAAGTGTTGGACGTGGTTTTGGGCTGCCCCGTCTAGGCTTTCATTTTTAACTTGTGCAACCCACGACCTCGGATGGGAGGTCCATAGGCATGTTTGTATTTTATTAGGGGCGTCACGTATGGACCGGCCTATGGACCTCCCATCCGAGGTTTTATTTTTGGCAGCCTAATTTATGTATTTTTTTGAAGAAAACACAGAGGTCTGTTCAATTTTTCTATATAAGAATAGGAACGCCAGGTCCAACTTATGTTTCCCTTCTAACTATATTATATATATTTAAATTATTTTATATGTTGACTGTTTAGTTCACATACTCTCTCCTTTTCGGTTTATAGGGCTTATCTCAAAATTTTAGTTTTTCCATTTTATAAGGCTCAATTTGGTTGTTTTCCATCACATGTTCAGATTCCAAGGTGCATTAAATCATTGCATGCAAGTATTAAGAGAAAATTGACCAATGCATGTACTTTATGCATGCATGCATTGCAATTTATGCATTGATAAACATAATTTTTTGAGGAAAACAAGTGCATTAGTTAGGTGCTTTTGCAAACTACAAAAAATATTCCACCATTCATCATCTCGCCGCCACCCCCGGCCTCCTGACTCCGGGCGCGCCTGCCCCCCTTAGCAAGTCCGCTCGCGCACCCCATGGAGTCTCCGACCATATCCATGGGGGAATGGCTGGAAGACAGGCAGATGTACAAGATGCATCTCCCACATGTCTACAAAGCCTTCCCGCGGATGCTCCAGCCGCTCGACTTCGTCGTGCCGGCGGTGCTGCGAGAGACTCGAGGGAGGAGATGGAGGGAGCGGGCGATGCGGATCCACGACGACGCTCTCTCCTGGACCCAGTGCACGCGCGAATGGAGGGGAGCAAAGGAGGAAGCCGCGAGGGAGGAAGCCGAGGAGGGACCGAATCTGTTCTCTCACTTGCGCAGGTATGCTTGGATGTGCAAGGATCATGTGGATTGGGAGCTGCTGAATCTAGCCCCGCGGATCTACTTCGAAGGAGATTTCTCGGAGAAGCACAGGATGCCCCACCCCAGTGAGCCGCCGATTGCGTTCGTTCAATGGGCGAAAGGAGAAGTGAATTCAGGAGATCCAGGCCATGCTGTGAGATGGGAATGCTTGACTGGACTCCTTCCCACCAGCACGCCACCGGAGCCGGAGCAGGTGGATCCCCTAACTTACCTCTCCGGGGGGGCGCCGATTGGGTAGTGGTACGACCCACCTCTGCCCCAAATGGGGGCACAATCTGGGCAGGCTCCTGTAATTTCCCAAGATCAATCTGCTGGTGGTTCTGACTCTCAGATCAGTGGGAAATCTCAAGGCAAGAATCAGCAAAAGAAGAGATAGGACATCCAGAAAACTGCTCCTCCCCCTGCTTCGGGCCTTATGGCATACTCTAAGGTGATCTGCTACAACTGTGGGGAACCAAGGCATCATTTGGATAAATGTGCCAAGCCCAAGAGTTGTTTTATCTGCAAAATGGTTACCCATAAAGTTGAGAATTGCCCTGTCAGAAGGACAACCCACAGTTCTACTAGATATGTTGGAAGTGCTACTCCAGGATTATGTCCACCATTGACAGAATATTCTGTGACACAGAATTAGATAGTTTCTTTCCCCTTTCTAGTTGTAGAGCTCTGCCCATATGTGGTAGTGACCACACTCCTTTGCTTTAGGACTCTGGTCTTAACCAAACTCCAAAGAGCAATAGTTTTAAATTTGAAAAGTGGTGGTTGCTTAGAGAAGATTTTACTGAGCTAGTCAGGAAAATCTGGAATGAGCCTACTGGGAGCAGCTGCCCCCTAGAAAATGGGCAGATCAAAATCAAGAGATTTAGAAGAACTACCAAAGGGTGGAACTCCAATGAGGAAGCTAATCTTAGAAGATACAAAAGGCTTCTCCTCCTTGAGTTTGATTCTCTAGATATTAAGGCAGAAACCACTAACCTCTCTGAGGCTGAGACTAATAGATTAAACTTTGTCCATGGAGAGCTCAAGAAAATTTGGCTTCAAGAAGAAATCAAAGCCAAACAAAGGTCTAGAGATAGGAACATTAAGGAGGGTGATAGAAATACTGCTTACTTCCAAGCAGTAGCTAACCAGAGGAGGAGGAAAACCCTCATTAACTCCCTTGATGGCCCTAATGGCCCTTTTACTGAGGTAGATGAGATGCTGAAAGTGGCTAATGACTTCTACAAAGACCTGTTTAAGAAAGAAAACCCTTCTGGGTACTCTCTACAAAACATTTTTTCTCTGCTTTTGAAAAAGTCTCTCCAGCTGAAAATGAGCTGCTAGAAGCCCCTTTTTCAAAGACAGAGGTGAAGGAAGCCATTTTTAGCTCTTATCCTGATGGGGCTCCTGGTACTGATGTGATTCCCTTCTTGTTTTACCAGCATTTTTGGGACTTGGTGAAAAATGATCTCTTAGATCTTTTCCAAGCCTTTCATGGAGGAGAGTTGGATCCAGCAACTTACTCATAGGGGTCTGTTGGGGTCAAGTTAAATAACTGCAAAGTGATTTTTTCCTTGCTAGTAAAGGCCTTAGGCAAGGTGACCCCATCTCCCCGCTTTTGTTTAATTTAGTAGTGGACGTCCTTACTAAAATGCTGAGCAAAGCTGCTGATCATAGTCTGATTGCAGGGCTCTGTCCTGACGTCTGCCCTGGTGGCATCATCTGCCTTCAATATGCAGATGATACCATCCTTTTCTTAGACAATGACTCCACACATGCTAGCAATCTGAAAACTGTTCTAACCTGGTTTGAACAAGTCTCGGGCATGAGAATCAACTACTCTAAAAGTGAACTCGTCCCTATCAACATGGATGATCAGGAGTTAGCTGACTTCCTCTTTATTCTAGTCTGTAATAAAGGTAACTTCCCCATTAAGTACCTAGGTATCCCTCTCTGTTGGGGAACGTAGTAATTTCAAAATTTTCCTACGTACACGCAAGATCATGGTGATGCATAGCAACGAGATGAGAGTATTGTCTACGTACCCTCGTAGACCAGCAACGGAAGCGTTGACGCAACATAGAGGAAGTAGTCGTACTTCTTCACGATCCAACCGATCCAAGTACCGAACGTACGGCACCTCCGAGTTCTGCACACGTTCAGCTCGATGACGTCCCTCGAACTCCGATCCAGCCGAGTGTTGAGGGAGAGTTTCGTCACCACGACGGCGTGGTGACGATGATGATGTTCCACCGACGCAGGGCTTCGCCTAAGCTTCGCAACGGTATAATCGAGGTGTAATTTGGTGGAAGGGGGCACCGCACACGGCTAAGGAAAGATCTCAAGGATCAACTTGTATGTCATGGGGTGCTCCCTGCCCCTGTATATAAAGGAGGGAAGGGGAGGGGCTGGCCGGCCAACAAGGGGCGCGCCAGGGGGTCCTACTCCTACTAGGAGTAGGATTCCTCCCCCCCAATCCTAGTCCAACTAGGGTTTGACCAAGGGGGAAGGGAGAGAGAGGGGGGGCGCCCCCTTCTCCTAATCCTAATAGGACTAGGGAAGGGGGGAAGGTGCGGCCAGCACTTGGGCCCCTTTCTCTCCTTTCCACTAAGGCCCATCAAGGCCCATTGACCCCCCGGGGGGTTCCGGTAACCCCCCGGTACTCCGGTAAAATTCCCAATTTCACCCGGAGTGATTCCGGAGTCCAAACATAGGCTTCCAATATATCAATCTTTATGTCTCGACCATTTCGAGACTCCTCGTCACGTCCGTGATCTCATCCGGGACTCCGAACAACCTTCGGTACATCAACATCATAAAACTCATAGTAACTGTCATCGAAACGTTAAGCGTGCGGACCCTACGGGTTCGAGAACTATGTAGACATGACCAAGACACTTCTCTGGTCAATAACCAATAGCGGGACCTGGATGCCCATATTGGCTCCTACATATTCTACGAAGATCTTTATCGGTCAGACCGCATAACAACATACGTTGTTCCCTTTGTCATCGGTATGTTACTTGCCCGAGATTCGATCGTCGGTATCCAATACCTAGTTCAATCTCGTTACCGGCAAGTCTCTTTACTCGTTCCGTAATACATCATCTCACAACTAACACATTAGTTGCAGTGCTTGCAAGGCTTATGTGATGTGCATTACCGAGAGGGCCCAGAGATACCTCTCCGACAATCGGAGTGACAAATCCTAATCTCGAAATACGCCAACCCAACATGTACCTTCGGAGACACCTGTAATGTACCTTTATAATCACCCAGTTACGTTGTGACGTTTGGTAGCACCCAAAGTGTTCCTCAGGCAAACGGGAGTTGCATAATCTCATAGTCATAGGAACATGTATAAGTCATGAAGAAAAGCACTTAGCAACAAACTATACGATCAGGTGCTATGCTAATGGAATGGGTCATGTCAATCAGATCATTCAACTAATGATGTGACCTCGTTAATCAAATAACAACTCTTTGTTTATGGTTAGGAAACATGACCATCTTTGATTAACGAGCTAGTCAAGTAGAGGCATACTAGTGACACTCTGTAGGTTTATGTATTCACACATGTATTATGTTTCCGGTTAATACAATTCTAGCATGAATAATAAACATTTATCATGACATAAGGAAATAAATAATAACTTTATTATTGCCTCTAGGGCATATTTCCTTCAGTCTCCCACTTGCACTAGAGTCAATAATCTAGATTACACAGTAATGATTCTAACACCCATGGAGTCTTGGTGCTGATCATGTTTTGCTCGTGGAAGAGGCTTAGTCAACGGGTCTGCAACATTCAGATCCGTATGTATCTTGCATATCTCTATGTCTCCCACCTGGACCAAATCCCGGATGGAATTGAAGCGTCTTTTGATGTGCTTGGTTCTCTTGTGAAACCTGGATTCCTTTGCCAAGGCAATTGCACCAGTATTGTCACAAAAGATTTTCATTGGACCCGATACACTAGGTACAACACCTAGATCGGTTATGAACTCCTTCATCCAGACTCCTTCATTAGCTGCTTCTGAAGCAGCTATGTACTCAGCTTCACATGTAGATCCCGCCACGACGCTTTGTTTGGAACTGCACCAACTGACAGCTCCACCGTTTAATGTAAATACGTATCCGGTTTGCGATTTAGAATCGTCCGGATCAGTGTCAAAGCTTGCATCGACGTAACCGTTTACGACGAGCTCTTTGTCACCGCCATAAATGAGAAACATATCCTTAGTCCTTCTCAAGTACTTAAGGATGTTCTTGACCGCTGTCCAGTGATCCACTCCTGGATTACTTTGGTACCTGCCTGCTAAACTTACAGCGAGGCACACATCAGGTCTGGTACACAGCATTGCATACATGATAGAGCCTATGGCTGAAGCATAGGGAACATCTTTCATTTTCTCTCTATCTCCTGCGGTGGTCGGGCATTGAGTCTTACTCAACTTCACACCTTGTAACACCGGCAAGAACCCTTTCTTTGCCTGATCCATTTTGAACTTCTTCAAAACTTTATCAAGGTATGTGCTTTGTGAAAGTCCTATTAAGCGTCTTGATCTATCTCTATAGATCTTAATGCCCAACATGTAAGCAGCTTCACCGAGGTCTTTCATTGAAAAACTCTTATTCAAGTATCCTTTTACGCTATCCAGAAATTCTATATCATTTCCGATCAGTAATATGTCATCCACATATAATATCAGAAATGCTACAGAGCTCCCACTCACTTTCTTGTAAATACAGGCTTCTCCAAAAGTCTGTATAAAACCAAATGCTTTGATCACACTATCAAAACGTTTATTCCAACTCCGAGAGGCTTGCACCAGTCCATAAATGGATCGCTGGAGCTTGCACACTTTGTTAGCTCCCTTTGGATCGACAAAACCTTCTGGTTGCATCATATACAACTCTTCTTCCAGAAATCCATTCAGGAATGCAGTTTTGACATCCATTTGCCAAATTTCATAATCATAAAATGCGGCAATTGCTAACATGATTCGGACAGACTTAAGCATCGCTACGGGTGAGAAGGTCTCATCGTAGTCAATTCCTTGAACTTGTCGAAAACCTTTTGCAACAAGTCGAGCTTTATAGACAGTAACATTACCATCAGCGTCAGTCTTCTTCTTGAAAATCCATTTATTCTCAATTGCTTGCCGATCATCGGGCAAGTCAACCAAAGTCCACACTTTGTTCTCATACATGGATCCCATCTCAGATTTCATGGCCTCAAGCCATTTTGTGGAATCTGGGCTCACCATCGCTTCTTCATAGTTCGTAGGTTCATCATGTTCCAGTAACATGACTTCCAGAATAGGATTACCGTACCACTCTGGTGCGGATCTTGCTCTGGTTGATCTACGAAGTTCTGTAGAAACTTGATCTGAAGTTTCATGATCATGATCATTAGCTTCCTCCCTATTTGGTGTAGGTGTCATAGAAACTGATTTCTGTGATGTACTACTTCTCAATAAGGGAGTAGATACAGTTATCTCATCAAGTTCTACTTTCCTCCCACTCACTTCTTTCGAGAGAAACTCCTTCTCTAGAAAGTTTCCGAATTTAGCAACAAATATCTTGCCTTCGGATTTGTGATAGAAGGTGTACCCAACTGTCTCCTTTGGGTATCCTATGAAGACACATTTCTCCGATTTAGGTTCGAGCTTATCAGGTTGAAGTTTTTTCACATAAGCATCGCAGCCCCAAACTTTCAGAAACGACAACTTTGGTTTCTTGCCAAACCATAGTTCATAAGGCGTCGTCTCAACGGATTTAGATGGTGCCCTATTTAAAGTGAATGCAGCCGTCTCTAAAGCATATCCCCAAAACGATAGCGGTAAATCAGTAAGAGACATCATAGATCGCACCATATCTAATAAAGTACGATTACGACGTTCGGACACACCATTACGTTGTGGTGTTCCAGGTGGCGTGAGTTGCGAAACTATTCCGCATTGTTTCAAATGTAGACCAAACTCGTAACTCAAATATTCCCCTCCACGATCAGATCGTAGAAATTTTATTTTCTTGTTACGATGATTTTCCACTTCACTCTGAAATTCTTTGAACTTTTCAAATGTTTCAGACTTGTGTTTCATTAAGTAGATATACCCATATCTGCTCAAATCATCTGTGAAGGTGAGAAAATAACGATATCCGCCACGAGCCTCAACATTCATTGGACCACATACATCAGTATGTATGATTTCCAATAAATCCGTTGCTCTCTCCATAGTTCCGGAGAACGGTGTTTTAGTCATCTTGCCCATAAGGCACGGTTCGCAAGTGCCAAGTGATTCATAATCAAGTGACTCCAAAAGTCCATCAGTATGGAGTTTCTTCATGCGCTTTACACCGATATGACCTAAACGGCAGTGCCACAAATAAGTTGCACTATCATCATTAACTCTGCATCTTTTGGCTTCAACATTATGAATATGTGTATCACTACTATCGAGATTAAGTAAAAACAAACCATTCTTCAATGGTGCATGACCATAAAAGATATTATTCATATAAATAGAACAACCATTATTCTCTGATTTAAATGAATAACCGTCTCGCATCAAACAAGATCCAGATATAATGTTCATGCTCAACGCTGGTACTAAATAACAATTATTTAGGTCTAATACTAATCCCGAAGGTAGATGTAGAGGTAGCGTGCCGACCGCGATCACATCGACTTTGGAACCATTTCCCACGCGCATCGTCACCTCGTCCTTGGCCAATCTTCGCTTAATCCGTAGCCCCTGTTTCGAGTTGCAAATATTAGCAACAGAACCAGTATCAAATACCCAGGTGCTACTGCGAGTATTAGTAAGGTACACATCAATAACATGTATATCATATATACCTTTGTTAACCTTGCCGTCCTTCTTATCCGCCAAATACTTGGGGCAGTTCCGTTTCCAGTGACCAGCCTGCTTGCAATAGAAGCACTCAGTTTCAGGCTTAGGACCAGACTTGGGTTTCTTCTCTTGATCAGCAACTTGCTTGCCGTTCTTTTTGAAGTTTCCCTTTTTCTTTCCTTTGCCCTTTTTCTTGAAACTGGTGGTTTTGTTAACCATCAACACTTGATGCTCCTTTTTGATTTCTACCTCCGCGGCTTTCAGCATTGCGAAGAGCTCGGGCATTGTTTTGGTCATCCCTTGCATATTATAGTTCATCACGAAGCTCTTGTAGCTTGGTGGCAGTGATTGGAGAATTCTGTCGATGACGCAATCATCCGGAAGATTAACTCCCAGTTGAATCAAGTGATTGTTATACCCAGACATTCTGAGTATATGCTCACTGACAGAACCGTTCTCCTCCATCTTACAGCTATAGAACTTATTGGAGACTTCATATCTCTCAATCCGGGCATTCGCTTGGAATATTAACTTCAACTCCTGGAACATCTCATATGCTCCATGGTGTTCAAAACGACGTTGAAGTCCCGGTTCTAAGCCGTAAAGCATGGCACACTGAACTATAGAGTAGTCATCAGCTTTGCTTTGCCAAACGTTCACAACTTCTGGCGTAGCCCTTGCACCAGGCCTAGCACCTAACGGTGCTTCCAGGACGTAATTCTTCTGTGCAGCAATAAGGATAATCCTCAAGTTACGGACCCAGTCCGTGTAATTGCTGCCATCATCTTTCAACTTTGCTTTCTCAAGGAACGCATTAAAATTCAACGGAACAACAGCACGAGCCATCTATCTACACAACATAGACAAGCAAGATACTATCAGGTACTAAGTTCATGATAAATTTAAGTTCAATTAATCATATTACTTAAGAACTCCCACTTAGAAAAACATCCCTCCAATTTTCTAAGTGATTGCGTGATCCATATCAACTACACCATGACCGATCATCACGTGAGATGGAGTAGTTTTAATGGTGAACATCAATATGTTGATCATATCTACTATATGATTCACGCTTGACCTTTCGGTCTCCGTGTTCCGAGGTCATATCTTATATGCATAGCTCGTCAAGTATAACCTGAGTATTCTGCGTGTGCAACTGTTTTGCACCCGTTGTATTTGAACGTAGAGCCTATCACACCCGATCAACACGTGGTGTCTCAGCACGAAGAACTTTCGCAACGGTGCATACTCAGGGAGAACACTTCTTGATAATTTAGTAAGGGATCATCTTATAATGCTACCGTCAATCAAAGCAAGATAAGATGCATAAAGGATTAACATCACATGCAATCAATATAAGTGATATGATATGGCCATCATCATCTTGTGCTTGTGATCTCCATCTCCGAAGCACCGTCAGGATCACCATCGTCACCGGCGCGACACCTTGATCTTCATCGCAGCATCGTTGTCGTCTCGCTAATCTTATGCTTCTACTACTATCACTACCGTTTAGCAATAAAGTAAAGCATTACATCGCGATTGCATTGCATACAATAAAGCGACAACCATATGGCTCCTGCCAGTTGCCGATAACTCGGTTACAAAACATGATCATCTCATACAATAAAATTTAGCATCACGTCTTGACCATATCACATCACAACATGCCCTGCAAAAACAAGTTAGACGTTCTCTACTTTGTTGTTGCAAGTTTTACGTGGCTGCTACGGGCTTTAAGCAAGAACTCATCTTACCTACGCATCAAAACCACAACGATAGTTTGTCAAATAGACTCCGTTTTAACCTTCTCAAGGACCGGGCGTAGCCACACTCGGTTCAACTAAAGTTGGAGAGACAGTCTTCCGCAAGCCATCTCTGTGCAAAGCACGTCGAGGGAACCGGTCTCGCGTAAGCGTACGCGTAAGGTTGGTCCGGATCGTCTCATCCAACAATACCGCTGAGCCAAAGTATGACATGCTGGTAGGCAGTATGACTTGTATCGTCCACAACTCACTTGTGTTCTACTCGTGCAAATAACATCAACCATAAAACCTAGGCTCGGATGCCACTGTTGGGGAACGTAGTAATTTCAAAATTTTCCTACGTACACGCAAGATCATGGTGATGCATAGCAACGAGATGAGAGTATTGTCTACGTACCCTCGTAGACCAGCAACGGAAGCGTTGACGCAACGTAGAGGAAGTAGTCGTACTTCTTCACGATCCAACCGATCCAAGTACCGAACGTACGGCACCTCCGAGTTCTGCACACGTTCAGCTCGATGACGTCCCTCGAACTCCGATCCAGCCGAGTGTTGAGGGAGAGTTTCGTCAGCACGACGGCGTGGTGACGATGATGATGTTCCACCGACGCAGGGCTTCGCCTAAGCTTCGCAACGGTATAATCGAGGTGTAATTTGGTGGAAGGGGGCACCGCACACGGCTAAGGAAAGATCTCAAGGATCAACTTGTATGTCATGGGGTGCTCCCTGCCCCTGTATATAAAGGAGGGAAGGGGAGGGGCTGGCCGGCCAACAAGGGGCGCGCCAGGGGGTCCTACTCCTACTAGGAGTAGGATTCCTCCCCCCCAATCCTAGTCCAACTAGGGTTTGACCAAGGGGGAAGGGAGAGAGAGGGGGGGCGCCCCCTTCTCCTAATCCTAATAGGACTAGGGAAGGGGGGAAGGTGCGGCCAGCACTTGGGCCCCTTTCTCTCCTTTCCACTAAGGCCCATCAAGGCCCATTGACCCCCCGGGGGGTTCCGGTAACCCCCCGGTACTCCGGTAAAATTCCCAATTTCACCCGGAGTGATTCCGGAGTCCAAACATAGGCTTCCAATATATCAATCTTTATGTCTCGACCATTTCGAGACTCCTCGTCACGTCCGTGATCTCATCCGGGACTCCGAACAACCTTCGGTACATCAACATCATAAAACTCATAGTAACTGTCATCGAAACGTTAAGCGTGCGGACCCTACGGGTTCGAGAACTATGTAGACATGACCAAGACACTTCTCTGGTCAATAACCAATAGCGGGACCTGGATGCCCATATTGGCTCCTACATATTCTACGAAGATCTTTATCGGTCAGACCGCATAACAACATACGTTGTTCCCTTTGTCATCGGTATGTTACTTGCCCGAGATTCGATCGTCGGTATCCAATACCTAGTTCAATCTCGTTACCGGCAAGTCTCTTTACTCGTTCCGTAATACATCATCTCACAACTAACACATTAGTTGAAGTGCTTGCAAGGCTTATGTGATGTGCATTACCGAGAGGGCCCAGAGATACCTCTCCGACAATCGGAGTGACAAATCCTAATCTCGAAATACGCCAACCCAACATGTACCTTCGGAGACACCTGTAATGTACCTTTATAATCACCCAGTTACGTTGTGACGTTTGGTAGCACCCAAAGTGTTCCTCAGGCAAACGGGAGTTGCATAATCTCATAGTCATAGGAACATGTATAAGTCATGAAGAAAAGCACTTAGCAACAAACTATACGATCAGGTGCTATGCTAATGGAATGGGTCATGTCAATCAGATCATTCAACTAATGATGTGACCTCGTTAATCAAATAACAACTCTTTGTTTATGGTTAGGAAACATGACCATCTTTGATTAACGAGCTAGTCAAGTAGAGGCATACTAGTGACACTCTGTAGGTTTATGTATTCACACATGTATTATGTTTCCGGTTAATACAATTCTAGCATGAATAATAAACATTTATCATGACATAAGGAAATAAATAATAACTTTATTATTGCCTCTAGGGCATATTTCCTTCACTCTCCACTATGATAAACTAAGGAGAGAGGATATCCAACCCCTTTTGGATAAAATCATTAAAAGGATTGCTGGGTGGAGGGGTAAACTTCTCTCTTACAGAGGTAGATTGATCCTTATACAAGCTTGTTTGGCTAGCATTCTAGTGTATCTCCTCTCCTTATTCAAGTTCCCTAAATGCGCAGTGAACCTCATCAATTCTCAGATGTCTCATTGCTTGTGGAATGATTTTGAGGGAAATAGGAAGCTACACCTTGCTAATTTGGCCCTAGTCTCTATGAAAAAAGATTTTGGAGGCCTAGGCATACCTAACCTCCAAGAAATTAACATCTGTCTTCTAGGGTCTTGGATTAAAAGATTCAATGAGGAAGACCTAAAACCCTGGAAGCTTCTTATTGCCCATAAATATCTAGGAAATAAACCTAATATTTTTGTCCCTTCCTCCAACCCTAAGACCTCTAGATTCTGGAAAGGATTAACATCTATTATGCATGCTGTGAAATTTGGCTACAGATGGAACATAGGGGATGGGAGCAGAACCAGGTTTTGGGAAGATAGTTGGTTTGGCACATCCCCCCTAGCAGTCCAATTTTGGCCTATTTACTCTGTCCGCAATGAGCTTAACAAAAGTGTCAATGATGTTTGGGACGGTCAATGCCTAAAACTCTCTTTAACAAAAGCATTACCTTTACTTTTACTGCTGAGCCAGATGCCCTGATTTGGTAGCTAGACAATAAGGGGAAGTATTCCTCCAGCTCCCTCTATCATGTTATAAACTTTAGAGGGGTTCAGCCCTTGTTTATCCCTGCTATCTGGAAATTGAGAGTTCCCCCTAAAATTCATGTATTTCTCTGGCTTCTCTCCAAAAACAAATTGATGACTAGGGATAACCTTAAGAAGAGACACATCATCAAACCCCTTGATTGTGTTTACTGCTTGGAACAAGAGTCTTGTTCTCACCTATTTTTTGAATGTATAGTTGCTAAACATCTCTGGGTCCACATTGAGGAATATTTCTCTAGTCAGATTGGCTCATCCTTCGAATCTGTCGTCAGATTCTAGATTGCTACCAAAAAGTGCTCAGTTTTAAACACTGTTGGCTCAGCTGTCCTTTGGTGCCTCTGGAAATATAGAAATGCTATGATTTTCAGTAACACCTCCTGGATTTCCATTCCACAGGTCTTGAGGTTGATCAGGAACATGGTGAGGAACTGGGCGATTCTCTCCTCCGGATCGGACAAGGACAAGTTGACGAGCTTCATGGAAACCCTAACAAGATCCCTCCAGAAACCGTTGGCGATCACTTGTGGCTGAACAAGGCTCGACCTGCTCTGGGGCTGGACCCGTGGGCTCGTCTCAAGATCTCTGATGAAGATGATGGGCACCTGGCGCCGAAAAAGAGGGACATCCACCATGCTACGCCTTCCAGCCCTATGTCTCCGCTTTCTTCCTGGTCGCCGCAGGCTGACACGGACCCTCGGATGAAGACCATGAAGGCTTCGCTGGACCCTCCTTGTGTCATTTGAGTGCTCTATCCGCTCTGCCTTTGGCACCGCTCGGGTGATTTGTGTTATTCAGAGAACTTGTTCATCCACCCCCCCTAGTTTGTAGCTTTTCTACCTTTGCTTTTGAACTGCTCTTTGAGCTGCTGTATCAGAATATGTTGTGGTTTCGTTCTCAGCAATGGAACCGGGGAGATGCTCCCTGTTTTTCTAAAAAAAATATTTCATATGTTATTATATATTATTTTTATTATCATCATATATTTAACAGATACTTACATATGTAAGAAAACAATATCCCACATCTTATCCACCGTTGGCCAGGCCATCCCTCCACCCCTCCACACCTCCTGTTCTTCTCCACCGACTGTCGAACCACACCGCACTAGAACCAGTTAACCCTCGTACACCTCTCCATCTGCGACTCTACTCCCGTGTCTTCCCATCTTCGGCTCGTTGCTATCGGGGGCCTCGCCGTCGTCCACCACCTTGGATGCGCTCGGCGCGGCGTGGTCAACATGGTCAACGAACAACACCATCGTAAGTAGACTGTGCGTGGAGAGGCTGACAGCTGGGTCCACGGCCGCACATAAGTAAATGCCTCCTTATTACGTGCAAAATAATGATTCCTTCACCTGACATCTGGGACCCACCAGAAGGGCCTCTGTATTTCGTGAAATAAAGTGCCCCCCACTGACATGTCGGACCCACCAGCTATCTCCGCACGCAAGGAAGTGCCTCCTTATTACGCACAAAAAATGAATATTCCCCCTACCAGCTGGAACCCAGCATAGTGGGAGGCTGACTTGTGGGCCTACCAAGTTGACGGGGACGGAGGGCTTTGTCAACTTAGTCAATATGAACGATTCTAGCTCCTGTTACAGTACGATGTTCATCCAACAGCCGTAGTGCTTCTTCAACCTCTGGTCTTCTTGCTCCAGCCGCCCAAACCAGCGCCGGTCGTGCCGCATGCTCCTGCCTCCCGTGGCCGGCTGTGATGCCGCGGAGGCTTCACCGCCCCCTACTACTCCCACCGCTGGCCAGGCCATCCCTCTACTCACCCACACCCCCTATTATTCTGCGGCGACAGCAGCCTCACACCGCAACTGAACTAATGAACCCTCGTACTCCTCTTCGCGTGGGCATCCACTGCTGCGTCTTCCTCAGCTCCGAGTCGTCCCCTTCCTAATCCTCGCCGTTGTCCACCACCCTGGTGCTCTCGGCGCGGCATGGTCAACGACCGACTTCCATCGGAAGAGTACTGTACGTGGAGAGGCTGACAGCTGGGTCCACGGCAGCCGCAAGGAAGTGCCTCCTTATTACGCGGAAAATAATTACTCCTCCACCTGATAGTAGGGACCCACCGGATGGGCCACCAGTATTTTGCGAAAAAATCATTTCCCCCTGACTGCTGCGACCCACCGGACGGGCCACCGTATTTCGCGAAAAAACGTTCCCCCCGCTGTCAGCTCGAACCCACCGGAAGTGCCTCCTTATTACGCACAAAAAAATGAATACTCCCCCGGTTAGCTGGGACCCACCTTGCTGGGAGGCTGACTTGTCGGCCTACTAAGTTGAGGGGGATGAAGGGCTTTGTCAACTTAGTCAATATGAACGATTCTAGCTCCAGTGATCGTACGATGTCCATCCAACGGCCATAGTGCTTCTTCAACCTCTGGTCTTCTTGCTCCAGCCGCCCAAAGCAGCGCTGGTCGTGTCGCATGCTCCTGCCTCCCGTGGCTTGCTGTGCTGCCGTAGAGGCCTCACCGCCCCCTACTATTCCCACCGCTGGCCAAGCCCTGCGGCGACGACAACCTCACACCGCAGCCGAACCAGCGAACCCTCGTAGTCCTCTCCGCGCGGGCTTCCACTACCACGTCGTCCCCTTCCTAGGCCTCGCCATCGTCCACCGTCGTGGTGCTCTCCGCGCGGCGTGGTCAACGTGGTCAAGGAAGGACTTCCATCAGAAGAGTAATGTACGTGGAGAGGCTGGCAGCTGGGTCCACGGCCACAGCCAGTTTTTTTGTGATTTGACAAGTAAGTCGCTTTGTCAGGCCTGTTGGGCTGCAAATCTTTCAAGACGAGGAGAGCTTTCATTCGGCTGGCCGAGAAAATGGCCCATCAGTAATGAGAAATGGGTTGTACATTTTTTAAACACATCAAACCGGCAATTAGTTTCAAATATCTTTTTTTCATTTCAAGATTTTAAATTACATTAATTTTTATGCGTGGAGAATTTGTTGGATTTTATATTGATATACATTTATTTTTAAAATCAGTTTGAACGTGAGTCGAAATTTTGGGATTAAAAACAGTTCGGACCGCACCGAAATATGCAAAAATTCGTATAATTTTTTAACCGTTGCCACAATATGGGCTCCAATGCTAACAAAAAGAATATGGGCTCCAAAAAAAACCTTAAGAATTAGCAAATGGGCTGTAAATTATTAGAAATAATGGCAGATGGGCTGTATGCTGTTTTCCACAGATTTGAGGCTTTCCTAAAAAAAAGGTTGACGCACAAGCACTGACTGTTGGATGTCCATCCAACGGCCGTCGTGCTTCTTCAATCTCTGCTCTTCCTGCTCCAGCCGCTCAAACAAGCACCGGCGGGACTGCCTGCTCCCTCCTCCTCGCGGCTGGCTGTACTGCCGCGCAGGCCTCACCGCCCGACCGTGCTACCATCGCTGGCCTAGCCATCCCTCTACTCACCCAGACCTGCTGTTATTCTCCGGTGACGGCAGATGAACCAGTAAACCCTCGTACAGTCGTACTCCCGTCCGCGTGGGAAACAACAGCCGAGTCTTCCCTGCCTCAGTGTCATCCCCTTCCTAGGCCTCGTCGTCGTCCACCGCCCTGGTGCTCTCGGCGCCGCGTGGTCAACGTGGTCAAGGAAGGACTTCCATCGGACATGGACTGTACGTGGAGAGGCTGACAGCTGGGTCCACGGCCGCAGCAAGGAAGTGCCTCCTTATTACGTGGAAAATAATGTTTCCTCCACCTGACAGCTGGGACCCACCGGACGGGCCACTGTATTTCGTGAAAAAAAGTTTCCCCCTGACTGCTGGGACCCACCAGCTATATCTTCGCACGCAAGGAGGTGCGTCCGGGCAAAAAAAACGATTCGCCCCCTGACTGCTGGGACCGACCAGCTACATCTTTGCAGGCAAGGAAGTGCCTGACAGTCGGGACCCACCTGGTCGAAGCGTACGTAGCGTTGTCATTCTGGTCGCGAACGTGTACGTACATAATGGTCGATGTAGAGGCGCGCACGTGTTGTAGTAGAGGCGCACACGTAGCATGTACACGTACGTATAGCGGCCAGGGTGCAAGAAAGAAAATACGGCCACGTATGTGTACATACGGGCGGGGTCTCGAACGCCTACTCGCGCATACGTACGGCGAGGGCTCGTTGACATGGCTGGGTCGGAATGGAGAAACAGCATCGTCATCGTGTTCATGGGGGGGCAACGGAATGCGTCATGTTCATCGGGAGGCAACGCGGCTGGGTCGGAACGAAATGCGTGGTCGTGTTCATCGGGAGGGCTTGGACGGAAGAGGCGATGGAAACAAGGCCTGACGTACCGCACAACGGAGGAAACGGACCTCCTACGGTCGAAACGGGGGTCCTGTTGATCGGGAGGGGTGTGGCGTACCGCAAAACGGAGGAAACGAACCTCCTTCGGTCTAAACGGGGTTCCTGTTGATCGGGAGGGGTGTGGCGTACCGCAAAACGGAGGAAACGGACTTGTGTTGGAGCGCTACAGTCGAAACGGGGGTCCTGTTGATCGGGAGGGGTGTGGCGTACCGCAAAACGGAGGAAACGGACTTGTGTTGGAGCGCTACAGTCGAAACGGGGGTCCTGTTGATCGGGAGGGGTGTGGCGTACCGCAAAACGGGACTCCACGGGATACTGTTCATCTCCACCGTCGACCCCCTCCAGCCTCCACGAGCTACTGTTCATCCACCGTCGACCTCCTCCTGCCTCCACGGGCTCCTGTTCATCCAGCCTCCACCGCGCGCTACTCCACCGGCTACTATTCAACCACCCCTCCACCGTCTACTGTTCATCCAGCCCTCCACACCACGGGGTCCTATTCAACCACCCCTGCACGGGCACCCCTCCACCATCTACTGTTCATCCAGCCCTCCACACCACGGGGTCCTGTTCAACCACCCCTCCACCGTCTACTGTTCATCTAGCCCTCCACCACACCACGGGGGCCTGTTCATCCAGAGGCAACGCCACCGCTCACTGTTCATCCAAAACCCCCCGCAACACTCACTGTTCATCCCAGAGGCAGCATCGATCGGCTTCAGTTAGCAGCAGTAGCGAAGGAATCCCTCGATCGGGTTCAGTTAACAGCCATCGATCGATCGCTCGGGTTCAGTAACGCGTAGCCTGCAGTGCAATCGCTCGGGTTCAGTTAGAGCCCAATGCCTCGCTCGGGTTCAGTTAGAGCCAACGCCTCGCACACACTCGCGTACGTGTACGAGAGAAACGCGCATCGCTCGGCCCCCGACCTCCCACCGTAACCGGGAACTCCCCAAAATTTTCCTCCCCCTCGCTTCTACCATGGTTTTTTCTGTCATGGACGGCCCAAAGAATGTCATGCAACTGTGTCTCCAGCCCGCCCAAGACGAAAAGCCCATTTTCTGTCATGATTTTTTGTCATAGAAGTAGGAGCCCACCACATCTATGATGCTACCGGGTTTTGTCACAATTATCGTCATAGAAGTGTCATATGTATGACAGATTTTTTTTGTTTGGCCCAAAATGTCACGGATGTGTCTTTTTTGGTAGTGTCTTGGGTTTTCTGGTGTCTAACAGGGGCATTGAAGCTAATCCGGAGAAAATCAAGGCTATAACTTCTTTGGCTAAACCGAAGTGTATCGATGATGTTCAACGCCGGGCAGGCCGGATTGCCGCCTTGAGCCGGTTTATCAGTCGCTTTGGTGAGAAGGCCATCCCTTTATATCAGATGCTGAAGAAGACGGATGACTTCATATGGAGTGACGCCGCCAATGAAGCATTTGAAGACTTAAAGAGGCAGCTGGCTAATCCGCCGGTTCTTGCTACTCCTGTTGATAAAGAGCCATTGTTGTTATATGTGGTAGCTAATGCCCGGGCTGTTAGCGTGGCTATTGTGGTGGAGCGCAAGGAGGCTGGAAAGGAGTATCCGGTTCAACGGCCAGTTTATTACATCAGTGAGGTACTTATTGAGTCCAAGAAAAGGTACCCGCATTGGCAGTAGCTGGTTTATGGAGTTTTTATGGCAAGCCGGAAGCTTAAGCAATATTTCCAAGGTCATCCATTCACTGTGGTCAGCTCTGCTCCTTTGGGGGATATAATCCAGAATAGGGAAGCAACTGGCCGGATTGCCAAGTGGGCTATTGAGCTTGGGCCTCACGGATTAAAATATATGCCCCAGACGGTGATCAAATCTCAGGCACTTGTGGATTTCATCAATGACTGGACAGAATTACAGGCGCCAGAAGAGAAGCCGGATCATACTTATTGGACTATTCATTTTGATGGGTCCAGGCAATTGGAGGGCTCGGGGGCTGGAGTCGTATTAACTTCCCCACGAGGTGATAAGTTTTGTTATGATCTCTGTTTAATGTTCCCTTGCACTAACAATGCAGCTGAATATGAGGCTTTACTCCATGGTCTTCGAATGGCTAAAGAGATGAATCTAAGCCGAGTTAAATGCTTAGGTGACTCGGACCTGGTGGCTCAACAAGTGTCTGGTACTTGGGATTCCAAGGACCCACTCATGGCAGCATATCGTCGAGAGGTGGATATTGTTGCAGGTCACTTCAAAGGTTATCAGGTCGATCATGTGGATCGGCGGAAGAATGAAGCGGCGGGCGTTTTAAGCCGCTTGGGTTCCCAACGTAAACTGGTTCCACCCAATGTCTTCCTAGATGTGCTGCATAATCTGTCTGTCAAGCTTCCTACAGAAGAGGATTTGGTTGTTCCTGATCCGAAGGCTCAGTTGGTGGCAGCTCTTCATGTTATCCCCGATTGGATAGTTCCATATTTGGCGTATATGAACCGGGGCGAGTTACCAGAGGATGAAACTTTGGCCAGGCAGATAATCCGGTGGTCCAAGTCCATGACTATTATCAATGGAGAGTTACAGCACTGCAGTGTGACAGGGGCGTTTCAGCGTTGTGTATCTCCTGAAGAAGGCCGTGAAATTTTGCGTGACATCCACGAAGGAGATTGTGGTCACCACGCCGGTTCAAAATCTCTGGTAGCCAAGGCGTTTCGTCAAGGTTTCTATTGGCTGACGGCTCATGCTGATCCCGAGGACTTGGTCAAAAGGTGTGATGGATGTAAAAAATTCCCATGACGCGCTCATGTACCAGCTCAAGAGTTGAGGATGATTCCAATCACTTGGCCATTTGTGACTTGGGGGCTATATATGGTGGGGCCCTTTAAGAGATCCAAGGACAAGAAGACCCACCTTTTGGTGGCAGTTGATAAGTTCACTAAGTGGGTGGAGGCAGAACCAGACAGTAAGTGTGATGCAGCTAAGGCGGTTCAATTCATCAAGAAGGTGATTTTTTGGTTTGGCTTTCCACACATCATTATAACCGATAATGGTACCAATATGTCCAAAGGTGCTATGAAGGAGTTCTGTCTACGTGAGCACATCCAGCTTGACGTATCATCAATGGATCACCCCCAGTCTAATGGTCAAGCGGAGAGAGCCAATCAAGAGATCTTGAGAGGCATCAAACCTCGGCTTATGGTTCCTTTGCAACGGACGTCGGGTTGTTGGGTGGAGGAGTTACCTTCTGTGTTATGGAGCATCAATACCACGCCCAATAGATCCATGGGTTACACGCCTTTTTTCATGGTCTATGGAGCGGAGGCGGTTCTCCCTAGTGACATCCGTCACGACTCGCCTCGTGTGGCGGCGTATGTTGAAGTTGACAATGAGAAGGCAAGATAGGAAGCACTTGACCTGTTAGATGAGGAGCGTGACATTGCAGCATCCCGTTCGGCGATTTATCAGCAAGATCTGCATCGTTATCACAACCGCCGGGTTAGAACCAAAACTTTTCAAGAAGGTGATCTGGTGCTCCGACTCATCTAGGATTAGACTGATATACACAAGTTATCCCCGCCTTGGGAAGGACCCTTTGTGGTCAGCAAGAATCTGCATAATGGGTCATACTACCTTATAGATGTTCAGAGCACAAAGATTCACATAAATCGGAGAAGGAGACCCACCGGCCGTGGAATATTGCTCATCTTCGGCCTTATTATACTTGAGCTACAGGCTCTGCTTATGTACATAGTTATGACAATGTATATATTATGATCAATATAATAAATCGGATCCTCAGCTAAAGCAGGGTATCTGTTGTTTTTCTTATATCATGTGTGGTTACATGGGGGCTTCTGTTTATAAAGCGGCGTCCGGTTTACCCCTTGATTCAGCTTATAAAGCCTTATATAAAAATCGCTTGGGGGCTTGGTCATACTCGAACCATAGCTACACCTCTTGATCGGCGCAAGGCCACTCGAAAATTAACTTGGGGGCTTGGTCGTGTCCGAACCATAGCTACACCAGAAAAACTACTTAGGGGCCAAAGAGAGTGTTGCAAAAGAACAACTCAAACATAGGCACCCACTGAGCACAGCTCAAAATATTACTTGGGGATTCTTTGCTATCGCAATGAACAAAGTGTCTGCACTTGTAATAGGCTATCAAGCCATGACTTGGAAGCCTGGTGTATACACCTAAAACCCCGGGTTAGCCTGCCTTTTTTAAGTAACTAACTCCGTCCAGGTAAACGTGGTATGACCCGCCGAACTTCGACAAGTCAATCTCATAAGACCCTGAACTTGTCAAAGTTAAAACGACGATTGGTTAAGGATTGAGGACCATCTTAAAAGGCTTTGTAAAATGGTTTCACTCAGCGGCCTGGCAGCCCATGAAAAGCCTCGAATTTGGGGCCTGGCAGCCCGTGAAAAGCCTCGACTACAAGTTTTCATATTCTTTTATTTGCTAAGTTTTCTCTCCTTTGATGAGATTTATGATGTTTTTGATAAACCAGCGTTCAATAACCTGGTTCGGCTTTCAACTATAGAGTTGTCAGTACATGATCAGTTATAATCCGGAGATTATTAACCCGGTCTGGTTTTGACTATAAGTCGCCAGAATTGAATATGGATAAACCGGTGTTTATCACAACCCGGAATGGTTTTATCATAAACCGGCATAATATGACAGGAGTTATTGTTACTCAAGATTAGGGTTATCACCCTCACTACAAAAGTTGGTCAGCCAACATTATGACTTCAGGTCACAGGTATCAATTATTTTCATATTTTTACAGCCTTGGTTATAAACCCTGGCTATATATCTGGGCATCATGACCCGTCCGACGGTAAACCGCCAGGACACTTTCAACTTCTTGTATGCAGGAAAAGCTTGAATAAATCGCTATGGATTATGAAACATCATATGTCTTAAGCATGGCAGATTAACAAGTATCTGGCACAAATAAATATGCACGATGGCATAACAGACCAAGTGTTTTAACTAGCCTATTACAAGGCATTTCAGTGCCCAAAAGAATAATTGTTATTTGGCAAATATTGTAGCATGCAAGGCTAAACCGGCCTCCGGATCATGATTCGTCACCAGGTTGACTTGACGACTATGGATCATCTTGCACCGGTTCATCATCCTCCTCTCTACCCAGTGGCTAGAAGTCAATGGTTGCCTAGTCGATTCCAGTTAGGGCTTGGAATACAGCTTCATCGCTTATAAGGGTGGACGGTTCAATGTCAGGGGCATAGGTGTGCTTACGGATTGGCGGGATAAGATTTTGAGCCTCAGAGTCGGTGCAGCGACCCGTTTGTTGTTGCCGTCATAACTCGCCTGGTAAAATGAAAGATCAGCTTCTTCAGCCAATTGACAATCTAGTGGACGTACTTCCCAGTTTATGGCTCGGAGGTCATCATTGCCAAATTCTGATCCGTCTTCTTTTAAGCTCGGATAGCCTTTACCCACATCCACCGGATCAAGATCAGGCACCCATGCTTTTGCCCGGGTTAAAGCGGTCAGAGCACCAGCCCTTGCAGCAGATCTCTTTAGCTGTTCTACCTGGGCAGGAAACATTGACAACCTTTCTAAGGTATCTTTGATTAAGGTTGGGGCGGCTTGTTGTGAGAAGCAGTGCAGATAATATGTTGTGCGCCAATATATAACTGTTTTATAAGAGTATAGGCAGCCTTCAGCTTCTTCTGTACATCAGAGCCTAGATGGCTAATGCGAGTTCCTGCATCATTACAAGTATCGATAAATCGGCGATGTATGGATGATATGTTGAAAACTTAAAGCCAGGATCGTTACCAAACACAGTGTCGGTGGGAACGACACCTATGGTATCACAAGAATCCCTACTACGGTTGCGGGGCGCGGGGTCGTGAGAAGAGCGGATCAAAGAGATAGCACACAGTTTGTTTACCCAGGTTCGGGCCGCGAGGATGCGTAAAACCCTACTCTTGCTTTGGTGGATTGTATATCTGTGTTCTTGGGCTAGCTATGGGGCGTGAGGAGCTCCAAAAAGCCGAATCCTCCTCCTGGTCGCCTCGGGCCTCCTTTTATAGAAAAAGGGGTTGCCACAGTAGCACATAGGAGGTGGAAAGGGTACAGTGATGCAAGGTTATCCCTCGCATTACATGACAAGGCACATTTAATGCGTCTTGCTTAGGTGTCCATGCTTTATCGGGGACGGGGGAGAGATCTGTCTTGTCCGTCGTCGCCCCTCCTCGTGTCGACCCGCGCCCTGGCCAGCGATGCCCGTGGTGCCATGTAGGCAGGCAGGCAGCTGAGGTGGCGCAATGGTGGGTCTCCACGAAGATCTGCATGCCGCCACGCAGGTGCCTGCCCAGCTGGTTGGGTCGGCAGCTGCATGCGAACAGCGGTGGAGGTTTGGTTGGTGTGGGCATGATGGTGGCTTGTAGACGTCCTCGGCAAGGGCCTTGCCGGGGCCCCGGCAAGGGTCTTGCCGGGGCGCCTACTTTCATCCCCGGCAAAGCGCTTGCAGGGGGCCTTGTGGTCTTCCTCGGCTAGGATCCCGGCAAGGGTCATCATCTTCTATGGTGTGTATCTTGATCTTGAATGTCTTCACAAAGATCTGCATGTCACCATGGGGATGTCTCCCGAATCCTTGCCCCATGGGGGCAGTGGACTCAAGGGTGATTTGCTCCGTAGGTGTTGGGCGAGTTGGCCGCGGCAAGGGTCTTACCGTGTTTGCTAAAACTATCTCCTGTCAAGGATCTTGCCGGGGGAGTCCACTTCGTCCCGTTTGCTCTTCGTGGTCTTGGCCTTGGCGTCGTTCTGGTTCTCTTGAGCTTCGGTCTTACCTTGGCTCACCTCCCTTGCCTTGCTTGGTGTGGTGGTGCCCGTGGCTCAGACTGCCCGTGCACAGTTATAGGGGTACGAAAAGTGTACCCCTCTTTTTGTACACCGACAGGAGCCCCCGGGCCTGGGCCACACATAAGTGCAACGCGTTGTTGGGCTAGGCCCAAAAACGATGCGCGGGCAGGCGGGGCGGTTTTTACTGTGGTAAGATTCTTTGCGCGCTGCACCTCCCACGACTCCCGCGCGTGGCGCGGCGTGGGGAGGCGTGTGTGACGTGGGCAGCATGCATGGGGTTGAGCTCTGCAGGCATGCGTCACGTCATAGTAAAGGGTCGGTTCGTGCCTTCCTCATAAACGGATGGAGGCGTGGAGGCGCGGCCCATTTATTGAATGGGGCCGAGGCGCGGTCTTTAAGGCGTCCACTCCCCACGATCACAGGGTGGGGAGAGGTCGCCTCACCCGTCCCCTCGGTTCTGCACGTCCGCCACGTGTCTCCCATGCGCTTGGGGTGGCAAACGGTGGAGGCGGGAAACCGGGCCACCGCGGGTTGGTCCCGGTTCCCTGCGCCTTCTGCGTCTTGATTAGCCGGGCGGGGCGGCCGAGCCCCAACCCCATTCCTTTATAAAGAGCAGGAGGGGGGATGGCACCCCGCATTCTTCCATCTTCTTCTTTCTTTAGCTTCTGCTCCTCCCTTCCATCCGTCATGGAGAGGGGGAATCCCGGTCCTTCAACGGTGGCGGCGAGGGTCGCTGCTCGACAACGCGTCCCTCCTTCTCCCGCGCCTGCGGTGGCAGAGCCAGTTGCGAGGGGAAGGGGGAGGGGCGAGGCCGGGGCGCTCGGGGAAGAGGACGACGGGGCGGCGCGCCGGCCTCGCCTCCGCCAGCAGTTCCTCCTCCCATGGAGGGCCATGTTGGGGATGACCCTTGTGAGTTCTTCGTCAGGCTGCGACGGTCGCCGCGCCGTTGCCTTCGTCTCCTGACTCCATTTGCGTGGGAGATGGAGCTGGATCCGCCGGAGTCATTGCAGCTGCACATGAGGGGCCGTGCGATCAGCGGCACGCGGATCCGCGTCGACTTCCCCGCTCCTCACGTGATGTATCTTCGTCGGGGGTGGAAGACGTGTGCTCACATCCACCGCTTGACAGAGGGGCTCACTCTCCATTTTAAGCTGATGGAGGGCGGCCTTCTCTCCATCAAGGTCTTCGGGCTCTTTGGGACCCGTGCAAGGTGCTGTGTGGAGAGCTCTTCTGATGGTGAAGACTCTTCCTCGGGAGGGAGCAATGAGGAGGACAGCGGCAGCGACGACGAGGGCAGTAGGCGGCGGGATGACGGGTCCGACTAGGTGTCGGGCGCCGCTTCGTGCGGCACCGGTGACCCCATCATCCGTGTCGCCGGCTCCTTGAACTTCTCGGGGTCGTCTCCTTGGGCGGCTGGCGTTGGGAGGCTGCGAAAGAGGAAGAGGGCGGGCGGCAAGGCCGTCAAGTCGGAGTACGCGGGCACCGACGCCTTCGACGCGTGCTGACGTCCTGCCACCTCGTCTTCGAGCTCTGCTTCCGGCGCCGCCATCACCATCCAGCCTTCAGACGGCCACCGAGATGTTCTCTTGGTGTCTTCTGTCACCCGTAGCTTGCCTAGGCGCTCCTTTTGCCCTTTTCGCCTCCTTGACCCGCCTCCTGAGGAGAGGGACAAGAAAGGGATTACGGGCATCTTATCTATTTTTAATTTGTAAGCCTTCGAGCCTTTGTTGAATTTAAAACTTGTAATCCCATCATTCATGTTTTTCATTCCCTATGGACTGTACCTGAGTGGAATTTTTTAATGAAAAATGGATGTTTGCCGGGTCATTTGTTTGCGGGTGGAACCCACGACAAGGAGTAAATCATTGATATCTCTAAGATAAACATTTCCTCTCCCGGCAACAAGCCTTGCCATCCTCCCACTTCGCTCGACCTTTCTCACGCTTTTGGCGGAGGCAGGGATGAGGCGGGTTCAGGCTCCTTGTTTCATACTTTTGCTGCCGCGACTACGACCAAACTTGGTCCCAGGAACGAGCCCTAGGGCCTAGAGTTAGGGGAGCATGGTAGTTTAAGGAGAAACGAGGTTTCACATACCTCACTCCATAATGGAATGCATGATAAGGGATCAAGAACTTATCTGAAGCTGCAGCCCCCGGCAACCCTGGTTTGCCGTGGGTGAATCCTTGCTCTTGCAGCCCCCGGCAATACTGGCTTGTCGGGGCCTACATGCTGGTCTGTTACTCCTCTTTTTTCTCCAAGTGGTTTGGTAAGGATATCTGTGTGTCCTGTGAACCAAAGAAGACAAAAGAAGGGCAAAGAGACGCACACTCGACCTCTAAGCTAGGGGTTAGTCGCCACTAAGCACTATCAACCCTAACCAAGGACGAGACTCGACCTAGCATGCATGCTATAACTTAGGGCGCCAGCGCTTCATTTATTTATGCTCAGGGTCTGCGCCTGGCTTTGTACAAAGGGTTACATGCATCATCGGCAAGGCTCGTACCAAAGGTGGCTTGCCGGGGGGGCCGGCAAGCCGCGCCTCACGGGTAAAACTTGCGAAGATGCTCAATGTTCCAGGAGTTACTCACCGGAACGGCATCTTCGGTATCCAGGCGGACTGCGCCGGGCCTGGTGACTCGTATTACTCGATAAGGGCCTTCCCACTTTGGCGTCAACTTGTTGGAATTCTTGGCCGATTGAACGCGCCGAAGAACAAGGTCGCCTTCCTCAAGGCTTCGGGCATGAACCTTGCGGCTACGGTAGCGGCGCAAGGCTTGCTGGTAGTGCGCTGCTCTCACAGCCGCCCGAAGACGATCTTCCTCAAGGAGCGTTGCGTCATCTTGCCACAGTCGCTCTTGCTCAAGCTCATCATAAGCGAGCACTCGAGGTGACCCGTATATGAGTTCAGTGGGGAGAACTGCTTCTGCCCCGTATACTAGGGCAAAGGGTGTCTGGCCGGTGGCTCGATTTGGCGTCGTTCTGATCGACCAAAGAACCGTCGGCAACTCATCAATCCAGCGCCTTCCGCTCTTGTACAGCCTGTCAAAGGTCTTTGTCCTTAAGCCTCGCAGTACTTCAGCGTTTACCCTCTCAGCTTGACCATTGCTTCGTGGGTGAGCAACGGAAGCGAAACAGACTTTGCTGCCGAGGTCTTGGGTATATTGCATGAAGGTGCGGCTTGTGAACTGTGTGCCGTTGTCGGTGATGACCCTGGTGGGTACACCAAAACGGCACACTAGTCCCTTGAAGAATTTGACGGCTGACTGAGCTGTGGCCTTCCTCACTGCTTCCACTTCTGGCCACTTTGTGAACTTGTCAATTGTAACGTACAAGTACTCAAAGCCCCCGGCAGCGCAGGGGAAGGGGCCCAGTATGTCGATCCCCCAGACTGAGAAGGGCCAGGAGAGAGGAATGGTTTGAAGGGCTTGAGTTGGCTGATGAAGCTTCTTTGAATGGAACTGACACGCTTCACACCTGGTGACTAGTGTTGTCGCATCCTGGAGGGCGGTGGGCCAGAAGAAGCCTTGCCGAAATGCCTTGCCGGCAAGGGCCCTTGACCCGATGTGGGATCCACATATGCCTCCATGTATCTCCGCCAACAGCCCCAGTCCTTCCTCTCGAGGGATACACTTCAATTTCACGCCGTTCGGTCTCTTTCTGTACAGGACATCATCGACGAACTGGTACATAGTAGAGCGACGGGCTACTTTTTCCGCTTCTTCCTGATCCTCAGGAAGTTCCCTTGTTTGGAGGAATCGGACGGTATGTTGTGCCCACGCTGGAGCCTGGGGCTCGACGGCGAGGACTAAAGGCATTTCCTTCGCTATAGGAGCGGTTGTCTCGACGGCAAGAGCTTGACGCTCCGTCGGAGCCAGCCGTCCCGTGGCGGGCTCAGTGTCCCCGGCAACATCCTTGCCGGCGGCTCCGGGGAGCTCGGCGGGAAAGTACTTGCCGGGCCCTGATTTCCTTCTCTTGTTCTGCTCTGTTGATGGATCAACGGATGGCTGAGTTAGCCGAAGCACAAAGGTACCTGGTTCCACAGGTAGCTTGAGGGCAGCGCGCTTTGACAAGGAATTGGCGATGTCGTTCTCCGCTCGGGGAAAGTATTCTGCCTGTATACCATCAAAACGCTCTTCCAGCTTTCTCACTTCATCGACGTAGGCCTTCATCAATGGGCTTTGGTAATCCTTGTTGACTTGCTTGACGACAAGTGGCGAGTCGCCCCTGACGACGAGTTTCTTGATTCCGAGGTCGGCCGCGATCCTAAGACCGGCAAGCAGTCCTTCGTACTCAGCCATATTGTTGGTTGACACCTCCCTAGGGAAGTGCATCTGGATCACGTAGTTGAGGTGCTTTCCGGTGGGCGCGACAAGCAGTACGCCAGCCCCGGCGCCCTGTAAGGAGAAAGCTCCATCGAAGTACATGATCCAGTCGCAACTTGCCTCCTTGCCGGGGAGAGCAGTCTCTTGGGCTTCTTCGTCTGGTGTCACGGTCCATTCTGCAATGAACTCCGCCAGGACTCGGCTTTGAATCGTCGAGGTACTCTCAAACTTGGGGCCAAAGCTGGACAGTTCCAGCGACCACTCTATGATCCTTCCCGTTGCGTCTGGATTGTGCAATATCCATTGCAGAGGGAGGCGAGTGACGATAGTGATTTCGTGCGCCTGGAAGTAGTGACGCAGCTTCCTTGAGGCCATAAGAAGGCCGAAGAGCAA
The DNA here is from genome assembly GCA_032464435.1 of Aegilops umbellulata. Lineage (NCBI taxonomy): Eukaryota > Viridiplantae > Streptophyta > Magnoliopsida > Poales > Poaceae > Aegilops > Aegilops umbellulata. Next base: position 92,736,572 of record CP136054.1, on the reverse strand, counting down.
TTTCTGCACACCGGAGTACCTTGATCTAGCCCCCTGCAAGAGGGAGCTAACAAAGTAGACCGGGTGCTGCATCATTTTCTTCCTCGACGGCACTCCAACTGGCTGTGTCGTCTCTGCATCAGTGGCATCAGGCTTTGTCGCTGCTATCACCTCGTCATTAATCTCTCTCTGCGCCACTAGTGTGGCGCTGACCACCTGGTTCGTTGCCGCCAGGTATAGCCGCAACGGTTCCTGTGGTCTAGGCGCAACTAGTATTGGCGCGGAGGAGAGGTACCTCTTCAAATCTTGCGATGCTGCTTCGGCTTCTGGCGTCCACTCCATCGGGCCCGCCTTTTTCAAAATCTTGAAAAAAGGAAGAGCGCGCTCGGCGGACTTGGAAATGAACCAGCTCATGGCGGCAACACAACCAGCAAGCCGACGCACATCCTTGACTCACTTGGGTGCTTCAATCTGCTCTATGGCTTTGATCTTGTCCGGATTGGCCTCTATCCCATGCTGTGACACAAAGAACCCGAGAAGCTTGCCGGACGGGACGCCAAAGACACACTTCTCAGGGTTCAGCATGAGATTGATCTTGCGTAGGTTTGCAAATGTTTCTTGTAAATCTGATATAAGGGTGGCCCTGTCCTTGGTTTTGACAACTATATCATCCATATAAGCTTCCATATTTCTATGGAGCTGGGGTTCAAAACCAATCTGGTCCGCCCTTGCAAATGTTGAACCAACGCTCTTCAACTCGAAAGGCATCCATATAAAGCAATACGTACCACATGGGGTGATGAATGCCGTTTTCTCTTCGTCCTCTCTTGTCATGAAGATCTGGTGGTAGCCGGAGTAGGCATCGAGGAATGACAGCAGATCACATCCAGCTGTGGAGTCAACAATCTGGTCCATGCGTGGCAACGGGAAGGGTTCTTTGGGACAAGCCTTATTGATATCTGTGTAATCAATACACAGCCTCCACTTCCCATTTGCCTTGCGCACTACCACCGGATTGGCCAACCACGTTGGATGGAGCACTCCTCTTACCAAACCCGCTGGTTCCAGTTTCCGGATCTCCTCTGTGATGAACTCTTGTCATTCCAAAGCTTGCTTTCTAACCTTCTGCTTGACGGGCCGCGCGTGAGGACAGACAGCAAGGTGGTGCTCAATCACCTCCCTGGGAACGCCGGGGATGTCGGATGCTTGCCATGCAAACACATCGACATTCGCCCGCAGGAAGGTGACGAGCGCGTCTTCCTATTTGTCGTCAAGGGTGGAGCTTATGGTGAAAGCCCCTCCTGTGCCGTCCTCCTTGACAGAACCTTCTTGGTTCCCGGCGGTGTGGCCCTGGGCTTCTTGTTTCTGCCGGTGGAGCTCTCTGGCACGTCCTCGATGGGAGCACTACACTCCGAAGAGGTGCGCTTGCCGGAGTGGGTGTCCGAGGTCTCACCGGTCTTCTTCTTCTTCCCTCCCGGGACCCCAGTGGCAGGAGCAAGCGCCTTAGCAGCGGCGGCTGCTGCAACTGCTTGTTGGTAGAGTTGGTCAGCGCAAATCAGTGCATCTTTCTTATCGGAGGGGATGGTGATGATCGTCACAGGTCCTGGCATCTTCAGGGTGTTGTAGGCGTAGTGTGACGCCGCCATAAACTTGGCCAGCGCTGGGCGGCCAAGGAACCAGTTGTAAGGCAAGGGGATCTCGGCGACATCGAACATGATCCTTTCTGTCCTGTAGTTCAGGTCACTTCCAAAAGTTACGCGCAGCGTGACCTTCCCCTTTGGTTGACTTCTTCCCAGGTTCACCCCCTGAAACGTGCCCGTTTCCTCGAGGTCTTCGTCAGGAATTTGCAGCTTCTCGACCACGGCAGGCGAGATTAAGTTCAGACCGGACCCGCCATCGACTAGCATATTTGTCACCTTGAGGTTGCGTATTGTTGGTGAAACCAACAATGGCAAGCACCCGACCGCAGTAGTGCGATCGGGATGATCCTAAGTGTAAAAAATGATAGGTGTGCTAGACCACTTCAGTGGCCTTTGGGCATCAAACGACGGCTCTACCGCTGTAATCTCACGCGCCCACTGTTTAAGCTGGCGGTGAGAAGTATGCAGCGAGGCGCCGCCATCGACGCACATGGCCTCCGTAGCTTTCTGAAACTCTTGGTCGCCGGACTCGTCGTCCTCTTCGTGATCGTCGTCTTCTGGTTTTTTGTCACGGCCCCAGGCGGGCCTCTATTGTTGTTTATCTCTGCCGCGACGGCCCGACTGGCCGTCATGCTTCTTGCCGGACCCCTCAGCACCGTCCTGGCCTTTCTCCTTGTCCCGCCTCTCATATTCAGCCCACTGCTTCTCAGCAAGGAGCTAAACCTGTCGACAGTTCTGAATATCATGGCCTTTGGTGTGATGGATCTTGCAATATTGCTTATCGGAGTTTCCTGGCTTCCCAGCAGCTGCCAAGGCCCGGCAGGCGACACATCCGGCAATTTCCTTGCCGGGGTCATCTGCCTTGGTTTTCTTGGTGGAGCTGGTGTCGTCAGATCCCTCGACGGCAAGCACAGCTTTCCGTTTGCGCTTCCTGCTGCGGCGCCGACCTTTCTTTGCCGGGAAGGCAGTATCCTCATCCAAGGAATCGATTTCCACGCCGGCATCTTCGCCGGGGTACTTCCTTCCCTCTTCAGCTCGGGCACATCTGTCAGCAAGAACATAGAGTTCTGCCACATCTTTCACCTTGTTCATTGCCAGCTCTTCGCGCATCTTGCGATTACGCACGTTCTGATGGAACGCGCTGATGATGGCGGCAGGGTGAACATCAGGGATATTATACTGTATCCGGCTGAACCTTTGTATATACTTACGCAGAGTCTCGCCTCTGTTCTGGGGAATGACATGCAGGTCGCTTGCCTGGCCATGGGCTTGGTGACCTCCAGTAAAGGCACCCACAAACTCATGGCACAAATCCGACCAGGAGGAAATAGATTCTACCGGCAAGTGCATCAACCATGACATGGCGTTGGGTTTAAGAGCCAATGGAAAGTAATTCGCAAGCACCTTATCGTCGCGGGCTCCGGCAGCTTGCATCGCGATGGTGTAGATGCTGAGGAACTCGGACGGGTGGGTCTTGTCGCTATAATTTTCGCCAACGTCAAGTTTGAAGGTGCGGTGAGTGGGCCACTGGAACTGCCGCAGCTCACGAGTGAAAGCTGGACAGCCTACCTCGTAAGGTAGGCCTCCAGGGCTCTCCGGGGCCGGGTGGTTCGCAGCAGGCCCTGCTCGCCTGTCTGACTGGTGGCACGCTCCGCGCCGGCGCTCGATAGTGGTTCGAGCGTCTTCATGGGCTCGTTCCCGAAGAACTTGGCAATGGTCACAGTGGGTCCGCAGGTCAGACGACGCTATGGAGATGTCGTCGCCCGTAACATCGCGATGGGCTGGCGTCCGCGGCACCGGGCGAGGAGTGAAGGAAATATGCCCTAGAGGCAATAATAAAGTTATTATTTATTTCCTTATATCATGATAAATGTTTATTATTCATGCTAGAATTGTATTAACTGGAAACATAATACATGTGTGAATACATAGACAAGCAGAGTGTCACTAGTATGCCTCTACTTGACTAGCTCATTAATCAAAGATGGTTATGTTTCCTAGCCATGAACAAAGAGTTGTTATTTGATTAACGAGATCACATCATTAGTTGAATGATCTGATTGACATGACCCATTCCATTAGCATAGCACCCGATCGTTTAGTATGTTGCTATTGCTTTTATCCATGACTTATACATGTTCCTTTAACTATGAGAATATGCAACTCCCGTTTACCATAGGAACACTTTGTGTGCTACCAAGCGTCACAACGTAACTGGGTGATTATAAAGGTGCTCTACAGGTGTCTCCGAAGGTACATGTTGGGTTGGCATATTTCGAGATTAGGATTTGTCACTCCGATTGTCGGAGAGGTATCTCAGGGCCTTCTCAGTAATACACATCACATAAGCCTTGCAAGCATTGCAACCAATGAGTTAGTTGCGAGATGATGTATTACGGAACGAGAAAAGAGACTTGCCGGTAACGAGATTGAACTAGGTATTGGATACCGACGATCGAATCTCGGGCAAGTAACATACCGATGACAAAGGGAACAAACGTATGTTGTTATGCGGTCTGACCGATAAAAGATCTTCGTAGAATATGTAGGAGCCAATATGGGCATCCAGCTCCCGCTGTTGGTTATTGACCGGAAACGTGTCTCGGTCATGTCTACATTGTTCTCGAACCGTAGGGTCCGCACGCTTAAGGTTACGATGACAGTTATTATGAGTTTATGCATTTTGATGTACCGAAGGAGTTCGGAGTCCCGGATGTGATCACGGACATGACGAGGAGTCTCGAAATGGTCGAGACGTAAAGAATGATATATTGGAAGCCTATGTTTGGACATCGGATGCATTCCAGGTAAAATCAGGATTTTACCGGAATACCGGGAGGGTTACCGGAACCCCCCGGGAGCATAATGGGCCAACATGGGCCTTGGAGGAGAAGTGAGAGGGCAGCCCTAGGGGCTGCGCGCCTCCCCCCTTCCCCTAGTCCTATTAGGACTAGGAGAGGTGGGCGCCCCCCTCTCCTTCTCTCTCCCCCTTGGAGAATCCTAGTCCAACTAGGATTGGGGGGGGGGGGAATCCTACTCCCAGAGGGAGTAGGACTCTCCTGGCGCGCCTAGCTTGGCCGGCCAGCCCCTCCCCCTTGGCTCCTTTATATACGGGGGCAGGGGGCACCCCAAAGACACACAAGTTGATCTACGGATCGTTCCTTAGCCGTGTGCGGTGCCCCCTTCCACCAAATTCCACCTCGATCATATTGTTGCAGTGCTTAGGCGAAGCCCTGCGCCGGTAACACATCAAGATCGTCACCACGCCGTCGTGCTGACGGAACTCTTCCTCGACGCTTTGCTGGATCGGAGCCCGGGGATCGTCATCGAGCTGTACGTGTGCTAAAACTCGGAGGTGCCGGAGTAACGGTGCTGGGATCGGTTGGATCGCGAGGAGAACGTACGACTACTTCCTCTACGTTGTGTCAACGCTTCCGCTTCGGTCTACGAGGGTACGTAGACAAACACTCTCCCCGCTCGTTGCTATGCATCACCATGATCTTGCGTGTGCGTAGGAATTTTTTTTTGAAATTACTACGTTCCCCAACAGTGGCATCCGAGCCTAGGTTTTTATGGTTTGATGTTATTTGCACGAGTAGAACACAAGTGAGTTGTGGACGATACAAGTCATACTGCCTACCAGCATGTCATACTTTGGTTCAGCGGTATTGTTGGACGAGACGATCCGGACCAACCTTACGCGTACGCTTACGCGAGACCGGTTCCCTCGACGTGCTTTGCACATAGATGGCTTGCGGAAGACTGTCTCTCCAACTTTAGTTGAACCGAGTGTGGCTACGCCCGGTCCTTGAGAAGGTTAAAACGGAGTCTATTTGACAAACTATCGTTGTGGTTTTGATGCGTAGGTAAGATGAGTTCTTGCTTAAAGCCCGTAGCAGCCACGTAAAACTTGCAACAACAAAGTAGAGGACGTCTAACTTGTTTTTGCAGGGCATGTTGTGATGTGATATGGTCAAGACGTGATGCTAAATTTTATTGTATGAGATGATCATGTTTTGTAACCGAGTTATCGGCAACTGGCAGGAGCCATATGGTTGTCGCTTTATTGTATGCAATGCAATCGCGATGTAATGCTTTACTTTATTGCTAAACGGTAGTGATAGTCGTAGAAGCATAAGATTAGCGAGACGACAACGATGCTGCGATGAAGATCAAGGTGTCGCGCCGGTGACGATGGTGATCATGACGGTGCTTCGAAGATGGAGATCACAAGCACAAGATGATGATGGCCATATCATATCACTTATATTGATTGCATGTGATGTTTATCCTTTTTATGCATCTTATCTTGCTTTGATTGACGGTAGCATTATAAGATGATCTCTCACTAAATTATCAAGAAGTGTTCTCCCTGAGTATGCACCGTTGCGAAAGTTCTTCGTGCTGAGACAAACCACGTGATGATCGGGTGTGATAGGCTCTACGTTCAAATACAACGGGTGCAAAACAGTTGCACACGCGGAATACTCAGGTTTAACTTGACGAGCCTAGCATATACAGATATGGCCTCGGAACACAGAGACCGAAAGGTCGAGCGTGAATCATATAGTAGATATGATCAACATAAATGATGTTCACCATTGAAACTACTCCATCTCACGTGATGATCGGACATGGTTTAGTTGATTTGGATCACGTGATCACTTAGAGGATTAGAGAGATGTCTATCTAAGTGGGAGTTCTTAAGTAATATGATTAATTGAACTTTAATTTATCATGAACTTAGTACCTGATAGTATCTTGCTTGTCTATGTTGTGTAGATAGATGGCTCGTGCTGTTGTTCCGTTGAATTTTAATGCGTTCCTTGAGAAAGCAAAGTTGAAAGATGATGGTAGCAATTACACGGACTGGGTCCGTAACTTGAGGATTATCCTCATTGCTGCACAGAAGAATTACGTCCTGGAAGCACCGCTGGGTGCCAGGCCTGGTGCAAGAGCTACGCCAGATGTTTTGAACGTCTGGCAAAGCAAAGCTGATGACTACTCTATAGTTCAGTGTGCCATGCTTTACGGCTTAGAACCGGGACTTCAACGACGTTTTGAACACCATGGAGCATATGAGATGTTCCAGGAGTTGAAGTTAATATTTCAAGCAAATGCCCGGATTGAGAGATATGAAGTCTCCAATAAGTTCTATAGCTGTAAAATGGAGGAGAATGGTTCTGTCAGTGAGCATATACTCAGAATGTCTGGGTATAACAATCACTTGATTCAACTGGGAGTTAATCTTCCGGATGATTGCGTCATTGACAGAATTCTCCAATCACTGCCACCAAGCTACAAGAGCTTCGTGATGAACTATAATATGCAAGGGATGACCAAAACTATGCCCGAGCTCTTCGCGATGCTAAAAGCCGCGGAGGTAGAAATCAAAAAGGAGCATCAAGTGTTGATGGTTAACAAAACCACTAGTTTCAAGAAAAAGGGCAAAGGGAAGAAAAAGGGGAACTTCAAAAAGAACAGCAAGCAAGTTGCTACTCAAGAGAAGAAACCCAAGTCTGGACCTAAGCCTGAAACTGAGTGCTTCTATTGCAAGCAGACTGGTCACTGGAAGCGGAACTGCCCCAAGTATTTGGCGGATAAGAAGGATGGCAAGGTTAACAAAGGTATATATGATATACATGTTATTGATGTGTACCTTACTAATTCTCGCAGTAGCACCTGGGTATTTGATACTGGTTCTGTTGCTAATATTTGCAACTCAAAACAGGGGCTACGGATTAAGCGAAGATTGGCTAAGGACGAGGTGACGATGCGCGTGGGAAATGGTTCCAAAGTCGATGTGATCGCGGTCGGCACGCTACCTCTACATCTACCTTCGGGATTAATATTAGATCTAAATAATTGTTATTTAGTACCAGCGTTGAGCATGAACATTATATCTGGATCTTGTTTGATGCGAGACGGTTATTCATTTAAATCAGAGAATAATGGTTGTTCTATTTATATGAGTAATATCTTTTATGGTCACGCGCCATTAAAGAGTGGTTTGTTCTTACTTAATCTCGATAGTAGTAATACACATATTCATAATGTTGAAGCCAAAAGATGCAGAGTTGATAATGATAGTGCAACTTATTTGTGGCACTGCCGTTTAGGTCATATCGGTGTAAAGCGCATGAAGAAACTCCATACTGATGGACTTTTGGAGTCACTTGATTATGAATCACTTGGCACTTGCGAACCGTGCCTTATGGGCAAGATGACTAAAACACCGTTCTCCGGTACTGTGGAGAGAGCAACAGATTTATTGGAAATCATACATACTGATGTATGTGGTCCAATGAATGTTGAGGCTCGTGGCGGATATCGTTATTTTCTCACCTTCACTGATGATTTAAGCAGATATGGGTATATCTACTTAATGAAACACAAGTCTGAAACATTTGAAAAGTTCAAAGAATTTCAGAGTGAAGTGGAAAATCATCGTAACAAGAAAATAAAGTTTCTACGATCTGATCGTGGAGGAGAATATTTGAGTTACGAGTTTGGTCTACATTTGAAACAATGCGGAATAGTTTCGCAACTCACGCCACCCGGAACACCACAACGTAATGGTGTGTCCGAACGTCGTAATCGTACTCTACTGGATATGGTGCGATCTATGATGTCTCTTACCGATTTACCGCTATCTTTTTGGGGTTATGCTCTAGAGACGGCCGCATTCACGTTAAATAGGGCACCATCAAAATCCGTTGAGACGACGCCTTATGAACTGTGGTTTGGCAAGAAACCAAAGTTGTCGTTTCTTAAAGTTTGGGGCTGCGATGCTTATGTGAAAAAGCTTCAACCTGATAAGCTCGAACCCAAATCGGAGAAATGTGTCTTCATAGGATACCCAAAAGAGACTATTGGGTATACCTTCTATCACAGATCCGAAGGCAAAATTTTTGTTGCTAAAGTCGGAAACTTTCTAGAGAAGGAGTTTCTCTCAAAAGAAGTGAGTGGGAGGAAAGTAGAACTTGATGAGATAACAGTATCTGCTCCCTTATTGAGAAGTAGTACATCACAGAAATCTGTTTCTGTGACACCTACATCAAATAGGGAGGAAGCTAATGATAATGATCATGAAACTTCAGATCAAGTTTCTGCTGAACTTCGTAGATCAGCCAGAGTAAGATCCGCACCAGAGTGGTACGGTAATCCTATTTTGGAAGTCATGTTACTAGACCATGGTGAACCTACGAACTATGAAGAAGCGATGGTGAGCCCAGATTCCGCAAAGTGGCTTGAGGCCATGAAATCTGAGATGGGATCCATGTATGAAAACAAAGTGTGGACTTTGGTTGACTTGCCCGATGATCGGCAAGCAATTGAGAATAAATGGATTTTTAAGAAGAAGACTGACGCTGATGGTAATGTTACTGTCTATAAAGCTCGACTTGTTGCAAAAGGTTTTCGACAAGTTCAAGGAATTGACTACGATGAGACTTTCTCACCCGTAGCGATGCTTAAGTCTGTCCGAATCATGTTAGCAATTGCCGCATTTTATGATTATGAAATTTGGCAAATGGATGTCAAAACTGCATTCCTGAATGGATTTCTGGAAGAAGAATTGTATATGATGCAACCAGAAGGTTTTGTCGATCCGAAGGGAGCTAACAAAGTGTGCAAGCTCCAGCGATCCATTTATGGACTGGTGCAAGCTTCTCGGAGTTGGAATAAACGCTTTGATAGTGTGATCAAAGCATATGGATTTATACAGACTTTTGGAGAAGCCTGTATTTACAAGAAAGTGAGTGGGAGCTCTGTAGCATTTCTGATATTATATGTGGATGACATATTGCTGATCGGAAATAATATAGAATTTCTGGATAGCATAAAGGGATACTTGAATAAGAGTTTTTCAATGAAAGACCTCGGTGAAGCTGCTTATATATTGGGCATTAAGATCTATAGAGATAGATCAAAACGCTTAATAGGACTTTCACAAAGCACATACCTTGACAAAGTTTTGAAAAAGTTCAAAATGGATCAGGCAAAGAAAGGGTTCTTGCCTGTGGCACAAGGTGTGAAGTTGAGTAAGACTCAATGCCCGACCACCGCAGAAGATAGAGAGGAAATGAAAAATGTTCCCTATGCTTCAGCCATAGGCTCTATCATGTATGCAATGCTGTGTACCAGACCTGATGTGTGCCTTGCTGTGAGTTTAGCAGGAAGGTACCAAAGTAATCCAGGAGTGGATCACTGGACAGCGGTCAAGAACATCCTTAAGTACTTAAGAAGGACTAAGGATATGTTTCTCATTTATGGAGGTGACAAAGAGCTCGTCGTAAACGGTTATGTCGATGCAAGCTTTGACACTGATCCGGACGATTCTAAATCGCAAACCGGATACGTATTTACATTAAACGGTGGAGCTGTCAGTTGGTGCAGTTCTAAACAAAGCGTCGTGGTGGGATCTACATGTGAAGCTGAGTACATAGCCGCTTCGGAAGCAGCTAATGAAGGAGTCTGGGTGAAAGAGTTCATATCCGATCTAGGTGTTGTACCTAGCGTATCGGGTCCAATGAAAATCTTTTGTGATAATACTGGTGCAATTGCCTTGGCAAAGGAATCCAGATTTCACAAAAGAACCAAACACATCAAGAGACGCTTCAACTCCATCCGGGATTTGGTCCAGGTGGGAGACATAGAGATATGCAAGATACATACGGAGCTGAATATTGCAGACCCGTTGACTAAGCCTCTTCCACGAGCAAAACATGATCAGCACCGAGACTCCATGGGTGTTAGAATCATTACTTTGTAATCTAGATTATTGACTCTAGTGCAAGTGGGAGACTGAAGGAAATATGCCCTAGAGGCAATAATAAAGTTATTATTTATTTCCTTATATCATGATAAATGTTTATTATTCATGCTAGAATTGTATTAACTGGAAACATAATACATGTGTGAATACATAGACAAGCAGAGTGTCACTAGTATGCCTCTACTTGACTAGCTCATTAATCAAAGATGGTTATGTTTCCTAGCCATGAACAAAGAGTTGTTATTTGATTAACGAGATCACATCATTAGTTGAATGATCTGATTGACATGACCCATTCCATTAGCATAGCACCCGATCGTTTAGTATGTTGCTATTGCTTTTATCCATGACTTATACATGTTCCTTTAACTATGAGAATATGCAACTCCCGTTTACCATAGGAACACTTTGTGTGCTACCAAGCGTCACAACGTAACTGGGTGATTATAAAGGTGCTCTATAGGTGTCTCCGAAGGTACATGTTGGGTTGGCATATTTCGAGATTAGGATTTGTCACTCCGATTGTCGGAGAGGTATCTCAGGGCCTTCTCGGTAATACACATCACATAAGCCTTGCAAGCATTGCAACCAATGAGTTAGTTGCGAGATGATGTATTACGGAACGAGAAAAGAGACTTGCCGGTAACGAGATTGAACTAGGTATTGGATACCGACGATCGAATCTTGGGCAAGTAACATACCGATGACAAAGGGAACAAACATATGTTGTTATGCGGTCTGACCGATAAAAGATCTTCGTAGAATATGTAGGAGCCAATATGGGCATCCAGGTCCCGCTGTTGGTTATTGACCGGAAACGTGTCTCGGTCATGTCTACATTGTTCTCGAACCGTAGGGTCCGCACGCTTAAGGTTACGATGACAGTTATTATGAGTTTATGCATTTTGATGTACCGAAGGAGTTCGGAGTCCCGGATGTGATCACGGACATGACGAGGAGTCTCGAAATGGTCGAGACGTAAAGAATGATATATTGGAAGCCTATGTTTGGACATCGGATGCATTCCAGGTAAAATCAGGATTTTACCGGAATACCGGGAGGGTTACCGGAACCCCCCGGGAGCATAATGGGCCAACATGGGCCTTGGAGGAGAAGTGAGAGGGCAGCCCTAGGGGCTGCGCGCCTCCCCCCTTCCCCTAGTCCTATTAGGACTAGGAGAGGTGGGCGCCCCCCTCTCCTTCTTTCTCCCCCTTGGAGAATCCTAGTCCAACTAGGATTGGGGGGGGGGGGAATCCTACTCCCAGAGGGAGTAGGACTCTCCTGGCGCGCCTAGCTTGGCCGGACAGCCCCTCCCCCTTGGCTCCTTTATATACGGGGGCAGGGGGCACCCCAAAGACACACAAGTTGATCTACGGATCGTTCCTTAGCCGTGTGCGGTGCCCCCTTCCACCAAATTCCACCTCGATCATATTGTTGCAGTGCTTAGGCGAAGCCCTGCGCCGGTAACACATCAAGATCGTCACCACGCCGTCATGCTGACGGAACTCTTCCTCGACGCTTTGCTGGATCGGAGCCCGGGGATCGTCATCGAGCTGTACGTGTGCTAAAACTCGGAGGTGCCGGAGTAACGGTGCTGGGATCGGTTGGATCGCGAGGAGAACGTACGACTACTTCCTCTACGTTGTGTCAACGCTTCCGCTTCGGTCTACGAGGGTACATAGACAAACACTCTCCCCGCTCGTTGCTATGCATCACCATGATCTTGCGTGTGCGTAGTAATTTTTTTTTGAAATTACTACGTTCCCCAACAAGGAGGAGGCGAATGCACCATGGTCGCGGCGCCGCCGGCTTTTCCGCCACTGGTGCGTGGGACTCCATCAGAGCGTCGACCCGGGGGCTCCACCGGACTTGGTTCGTCTTTGTTGGCCACCGCAACCAGGCTTCGGATAGTGTCTCTCCATTCGTCGAGTTTCCCCGTAGTGGGAGGAAAGTCGAGGAGCAACTGCGCGCGCGCCAGGGCCTCTGCTGGCGTCGGTGGCAGCGAAACCTGCACGGATCGCGACGCGCTTCAACTTCTGACCATGTCAGAAGGAGCTCTATCACGACCCCGCGGTCGATGCCATTTTCACCAGCACCTCGGCGAGCGGGTAGGTCTTCTACGTCCCGGGAGTGGCGCTCGGGGCTCTTCCCATGGCGACGCCCGGGATCTTCGGCGTGATTACGCCGTTCGTCGCGTGCCGCCTGGGAGGAGCGCGCTGTTGGCGCCGGCGTGGAGTCTTGGAAGCCCTTGCGTCGCCTTCAGGCGGGGTGGCAGCGATCTTGGAAGGCCCCGCGCCACACGGGGACGGCCTGGCTCCGTCTTTGGATTTGGCGTCGTGCGGCCCGTTACCAGGCGCATGAACATTGCCACCTCCCAAACTCCGGCTGCTGGGACAGTGTTGGTGTTCGCGAGCGGCGCCCCGGGTCCTTTCTGCGACCGGTCTGGTGCTCCCCCACGTCGGGACAGGATGTCCGGCTTCCGACTGGCCAACCGCCACCATCGTCTTCTTCTTGGGCGCCATGGTGATGAAGAAGCATCGAACTAACTGCTAAAGCTGATTCTCACAACTGCGCCCCCTACCTAGCGCGCCAAAGATGTCGGTGGGAACGACACCTATGGGATCACAAGAATCCCTACTACGGTTGAGGGGTGCGGGGTTGTGAAAAGAGCGGATCAAACAGATAGCACACGGTTCGTTTACCCAGGTTCGGGCCGCGAGGATGCGTAAAACCCTACTCCTGCTTTGGTGGATTGTATATCTGTGTTCTTGGGCTAGCTATGGGGCGTGAGGAGCTCCAAAAATCCGAATCCTCCTCCTGGTCGCCTCGGGCCTCCTTTTATAGAAAAAGGGGTTGCCACAGTGGCACACAGGAGGTGGAAAGGGTACAGTGATGCGAGGTTATCCCTCGCATTACATGACAAGGCGCATTTAATGTGTCTTGCTTAGGTGTCCATGCTTTATCGGGGACGGGGGAGAGATCTGTCTTATCCGTCGCCGCCCCTCCTCGCATCGACACAGGCCTTGGCCAGCGATGCTCGTGGTGCCATGTAGGCAGGCAGGCAGCTGAGGTGGCGTAGTGGTGGGTCTCCACGAAGATCTGCATGCCGCCACGCAGGTGCCTGCCCAGCTGGTTGGGTCGGCAGCTGCATGCGAACGGCGGTGGAGGTTTGGTTAGCGTGGGCCTTATGATGGCCTGTAGACGTCCTCGGCAAGGGCCTTGCCGGGGCCCCGACAAGGGTCTTGCCGGGGCGCCTGCTGTCATCCCCGGCAAAGCGCTTGCCGGGGGCCCTGTGGTCTTCCTCGGCTGGGATCCCGCCAAGGGTCATCATCTTCTATGGTGTGTATCTTGATCTTGAATGTCTTCACAAAGATCTGCATGTCACCACGGGGATGTCTCCCGAATCCTTGCCCCATGGGGGCAGTGGACTCAAGGGTGATTTGCTCCGTAAGTGTGGGGCGAGTTCGTAACGGCAAGGGTCTTGCCGGGTTTGCTAAAACTACCTCTCGGCAAGGATCTTGCTGGGGGAGTCCGCTTCGTCCTCTTTGCTCTTCGTGATCTTGGCCTTGGCGTCGTTCTGGTTCTCTTGAGCTTCGGTCTTACCTTGGCTCACCTCCCTTGCCTTGCTTGGTGTGGTGGTGCCCGTGGCTCAGATTGCCCGCGCATAGTTATAGGGGTACGAAAAGTGTACCCCTCTTTTTGTACACCGACACGCAACAGCAGTCATGGCATGAATTTTCCGCTTTACACCAGTCAGCTCGTCTACCACCGGTTTAAGAGTTGCTTCTGCGTCCTCGGCTCTTTTTTGCAATGCGGATTTTTCTATCTCCCAATCCGCCCGCTCCTTGTTGAAAATCTCCTTCAGTTTTTCCATAGAGGCTAAGGCACTGGTCAGCTCATCTTTGGTTTTGGAGGTTTCTGCTTGCTAGGACTTGATGTTTTCTTGCAGATCAGCAGTTTGAGTTTCCTTTTTGCTCAGCTCAGCCTATAAGAGACAGACATATCATGAATTGACGGTACATATTTGAAGTATCAAGCACATAACAAGTTATGCACCTGATACTTGGAGGCTAATGCATATTTGCTTGTTCTCGGAAATTTCTACAAGTCCCTAGCACAATACAAGTATTATTCATGGCACTTGGGGGCTAATGTATGTTTGCTCAAAGTAACGTTATGGGTATTCTTCTAAAGTCCCGGTTCATCTTCATAAGTTAAACCGGCCCTTGGGGACTACACCAGCGAAAGATCTAAAGTACCGGTTCATCTTAAAGATATAACCTGGTCCCTGGAGGCTAAGCATGCAAAGTTACAATATTACAAAGTCCCGGTTTAGATTAACATCAAAAACCAGCCCTTGGGGGCTACTGGAGTTGGCATTTGAAATTGGACATAAGAGAAATAGTTGTGTGGTTACCTCATATCGCTCCTTCATCAGATTTACTAAACCGGCTTCATAGTCGCGACTAGTGTACAGACGGTTCAAGAAGCCAGAGTGAATGTCTTGGGCGTTGAGATGGGCATAGCTGGACAAATCGGTGTTCCATTTGCCTTTGCCCATAGCAGAAAGCTCATCCTTGGCGCTATGTTTGGATAAAGTGACTGGGTTGCCAGGAGCGGTGTGGCTGATGGCGGTAATCATAATGTCATCGTCTTTATCATCAGCAGCCTTCATTGGAGTGGACGGTTTATCAGCAGCCTTCTTTGGAACGGACGGTTTATCAGCAGCCTTAGCTGGACTGGCCGGTTTATCATCCATGCGAGCCAGACTAGTCGGTTTGTCAGTGTGACCTGTGGTGTCAACTTCTACTCGTTCAACAACGAAGTCATAATCTTGTCGTGGCGGATCATCAAGAAGAGCGTCAGCATTGGTCTCTACTGGATCTGGGGTTTTCTCCGGTTCAATAACCACATTTTCATGTGACGGTTTGTTTAACCGAGCCTTCTTGCTGGGTCTTGGCTTGGCACTAAGAAGAACAAAAATAAAAGTCAATACATTGTGCAAAACATAAGGCATGGAAAATAAATTTAAAGGTATGACTCACCCAGGAACTGTCTTGAGGGGTGGAAGTTGTGTGGCCGATGACTCGCCAGAGGATGAGTGGGGCGTGCCCTGCTAGTTTGAATCAAACGGACTAAGAGGCTGACGGAAACAACCCTCCTTGGGACAAGAAGTGTCAGGAATGTAAGAGACCTCAGATTGACGTTTCCGGACTGGAGTATTTGGTAAACTAGCTGAGGTGACTACCTGGCCACTGTGCCGGGTTGTGTGGCGAGCTTCGTGTTTCTGCGTCTTCAAAAGAAAGTTTGGGTCCAAGTGAGCAAGGGGTGAGAAAATTTTGCTTTCCGGTTTGCTCGACGGATTTTCGGTGTTGGCAGAGGATCTGAACATGAGGAAAGGATAATTACCTCTACATCATCATCTTGGCTGCCTTCAGCATCGTCCTGATAATGGTCATTGTCAATGAGATGTATAAAAAATGAACCAAGAGAGTCAAGTTCTACCTCTGAGTCCGGATTAGCCAAATCGGCATCAGCATTTGGCTTGGAAGACACAGTGGTCCTCTTCTTGGAAGGTTTTTAACAACCTTGGTCTTCTGGCGAAGTGGCTTTGCCAGTTTATCCTGTGGTTTTTTCTTCCAGAACGGATCATCGCCCTGTCAAAGATGGACAAAATTTTGAGAGAATATTTGAAAGAAGGAAGTTAGAGCAAAAAAGTTATGTGATCCTTACAGTTGGCGGTTTGTTGGAAACGCAGAAAAGACTTAATCCGGTCTGGCTACACACAGCCTCTGGTTCATTCACTATCTTCTTCACAGCCTCAGTAACTTCAGCTTCTGTAAGCTGAATATCAACGTGTCGTTGAGGGTCCTTCAAACTCTCGGTGTATTCACACATTAAACTGGGGTGTCGGCTTAAGGGCAGTATGCTCCAGGTTATCCAACAACGAGCAAAGTCAACACCTGTTAAACCATTTGCCATAAAGGCTCTAAGCTTTGACAGTTGTGGAGCATAGTTGGACCTTTCCTTTGTAGTTAATCTCTGAGGAAAGGGGTGTGTATTGCTAAGATAGTGAGGTCGGTAACCCGGCAAAGGATTTTCATCAGTTGGAGATGTATCTTTGCAATAAATCTAAGTATGGTTCCACTCCTTGGGGTGACTGTGAAGCTTGCCGTGAGGGAAGCTGACATCCTTCCTCTTTTGAACTGCCATTCTGCCGAGCTCAGTATTGGGTCCATCTATGAACTCTATGCGACGGTTTAAATAGAAGAAATCTCTAAACAATTCAACTGTGGGCTCCTCTTGAAGATAGGCCTCCCAAAAGACTTGGAAATGGCAGATGTTGGACATAGAGTTTGGGCCGATGTCCTGAGGGTGGAGTTGAAAGCTGGCAAGCACATCTCGGAAAAAAATTGAACTGGGAGGACTAAAACCTCGACCCAGATGGTCAACGAACACGACTACTTCTCCGTCCTTGGGTTTAGAAGGATTTTCCGGACCAGGGGCCCTCCAGTGGATGACCTCTTTCTTGGCTAAAGCGCCAGTTGCAACACATCTGTCTAATTGTTCTTCATTGACCCGGGAAGGAACCCAATTTCACTCATAGACTTGTTTGGCCATTTCAATGGAAGCTGAAACATGGTTATTGCCGGTTTAAGAATTATAATGGACATGTATAAAGCGACGCAAGAGCGGAAGAAGATAGAAGTATATACACATTGTTAAACTGGAGTCAGACATGGGAGATGGTACTTAGATAAGGCGGCTTGGCGGTTCAACAGGGGACTAATGGTATCTACCAGATCATCATTTTTCTATGAGATTAAACCGCCTACTTTGGTATAGAAGTCACAGGTCTAAGATGCCTAAGTGAAGGAAAAACAAGTTTCACAGCTTGGCATGGTAATTTCAGATCTGCAGTGCATTGGTAAATCAAATTATATTCATACTTAAAGTGCAGGTGCTTAAGCAAGTTTAACAGATCCATAGGAGTTTTTCTACACGAGGCAGATGATTTAAGGATGAAAAAGGGGATTGTAACTACAACTGTGAAAGAAAGTAGCAGATCTGAAGTCATCATGTACACTATGAAGAAGAACAGGGAAGAATAGTTTCAAGTCTCGAGGAACACCGAATCCCTAATGATAGATCTAAAGCAAGGGAAAGGAGAACTTACTGACATTGACGGAGCAGCGGAGGAGCGTTGCGTTTCTCTAGTGCGTTCAGGTCGATGCAGCGGCCGGAGTTGAGGTCGATGGCGAAGCTTGTCAATGATGGTCGTGCGTGAGGGTTAGGTCGGCTCGAGGAAGAAGAAGAAGCGAAGAGGCACGGGGGGAAATGGAAAAGACCCCCTGGTCCTATTTATAAAGGCAAAGGGATAAGTGACAGGCGCGAAAATCGAGGAGCCCAAAAATTGGATATGTGGCGGAGCTGTCGCCTCGATTGTCAGAGGCTCATTAATGAAGGTGAGCTATATGCAATTTTTTAATAACAGATGACGTCATGGCGGTTTATCATGATCTTGGAAAATGACGTCATGGCGGTTTACAAGATTTATGCGAAGGTGCTGAAGAAGAAATTTTCTTAAGTATTGAAGATTGACATGAACCAGTTCAAATCAATCTGGGGCCTAATGTTGGGGATATTACCACTGGGCGTAAACCGGCCAGGAGAGGCCGGGTTTTCCCCATAGTAAGTTACTGTATTTGAAGCCCATGAAGACAAAGATGATGGTCCTTTATGAAGGCCCATGGCCCAAAGGCGAATTAAGGCCTGTAGTAATAAACCGACATTGATATGTAAGCTTGTGTTGTAAGCAAATATAGTAGAAACCGGGACGGACACGTTTATGAGCCGGCCTCGGAATCCTGTAAACCGGTGGACGTCAACCCATGTATATAAGGGGATGACCCGGCGGCGGTTAAGGGACAACAAACAACAACTCGGGAACCAGACATAGCGAATTCGCTCCCTGGTCATCGAAACCCTAGCAATTCCACAACAACTAGATCATAGGCTTTTACCTTCACCGCAAGGGGCCGAACCAGTATAAACTCTCTGCGTCCCTTGACCGCTTTAACCCCTTTAAGGTAACCCGTCGCGATGGTTCCATGACTAAGTCCTCTCTCTAGGACATCTGCCGTGACAAAACCACGACAAGCAGGGAAATATTTAGTAGAGAAGTAATAAATCATATCCTGGGGACTACGCACACAACCAGGATCAAGAGAATTAAACCATATCTTAGCATCACCCTTTAATGAGAATGGAAATATCTTAAGGATATAATAGTAGCGAGTTTTCTCATCATTAGTGAACAGGGTGGCTATATCATTTAATTTAGTAAGATGTGCCACAACAGTTTCAGATTCATAGCCGTAAAAAGGATCGGATTTAACCAAAGTAATTATATCAGGATCAACATAGAAATCATAATCCTTATCAGTAACAAAGATAGGTGAAGTAGCATAAGCAGGATCATATATCATTCTAGCATCCAGAGTTTTTTCTTTAAGCTTAACTAATAACTTCTTAAGATCACTTCTATCATTGCAAGAAAGAAAGTCTCTAGCAGTTTCTTCATCCATAACATAACCCTCAGGAACAATAGGCAATTCATATTTAGGGGGAGAATCTTCATCATCACTTTCATCAATATTATCAATTTCAATAATTTCATTCTCTCTAGCCCTAGCAAGTTGTTCATCAAGAAATTCACCAAGTGGCATAGTAGTATCAAGCATAGAAGTAGTTTCATCATAAGCATCATGCATAGCAGAAGTGGCATCATCAATAACATGCGACATATCAGAATTAATAGCAGAAGCAGGTTTAGGTGTCGCAAGTTTACTCAAGACAGAAGGAGAATCAAGTGCAGAGCTAGATGGCAGTTCCTTACCTCCCCTCGTAGCTGAGGGGTAAATTTTGGTTTTCTCGTCTTTCAAGTTCTTCATAGTGACCAGCAGATATAAATCCCAAGTGACTCAAAGAATAGAGCTATGCTCCCCAGCAACGGCGCCAGAAAATAGTCTTGATAACCCACAAGTATAGGGGATCACAACAGTTTTCGAGGGTAGAGTATTCAACCCAAATTTATTGATTTAACACAAGGGGAGCCAAAGAATATTCTCAAGTATTAGCAGTTGAGTTGTCAATTCAACCACACTTGGATAACTTAGTATCTGCATCAAAGTATTTAGTAGCAAAGTAATATGATAGTAGCGGTAACGGTAGCAAAAGTAACCGTGATAGTTTTGTAGTGATTGTAACAGTAGCAACGGTAAAGTAAATAAGCAAAGAACAATATGTGAAAAGCTTGTAGGCATTGGATCGGTGATGGAGAATTATGCTGGATGTGATTATTCATGCAACATTTATAACATAGGGTGACACATAACTAGCTCCAATTCATCAATGTAATGTAGGCATGTATTCTGAATATAGTCATACTTGCTTATGGAAAAGAACTTGCATGACATCTTTTGTCCTGCCGTCCCGTGGCAGCGGGGTCCTATTGGAAACTAAGGGATATTAAGGCCTCCTTTTAATAGAGTACCAGACCAAAGCATTAACACATTGTGAATACATGAACTCCTCAAACTATGGTCATCACCGGGAGTGGTCCCGATTATTGTCACTTCGGGGTTGCCGGATCATAACACATAGTAGGTGACTATAGACTTGCAAGATAGGATCAAGAACTCACAAATATTCATGAAAACATAATAGGTTCGGATCTGAAATCATGGCACTCGGGCCCTAGTTACAAGCATTAAGCATAGCAAAGTCATAGCAACATCAATCTCAGAACATAGTGGATACTAGGGATCAAACCCTAACAAAACTAACTCCATTACATGATAAATCTCATCCAACCCATCACTGTCCAGAAAGCCTACGACGGAATTACTCACGCACCGCGGTGAGCATCATGAAATTGGTGATGGAGGATGGTTTATGATGACGATGGCGACGGATTCCCCTCTCCGGAGCCCCGAACGGACTCCAGATCAGCCCTCCCGAGAGAGATTAGGGCTTGGCGGCGGCTCCGTATCGTAAAACATGATGAATCCTTCTCTCTGATTTTTTTCTCCCCGAACACGAATATATAGAGTTGGAGTTGAGGTCGGTGGAGCACCAGGGGGCCCACGAGGCAGGGGGCACGCCCGGGGGGCAGGCGCGCCCCCACCCTCGTGGACAGGGTGTGGGCCCCCTGGCCTTGATTCTCTTGCCAGTATTTTTTATTATTACCAAAAATAATCTCCGTTGATTTTCAAGTCATTCCAAGAACTTTTATTTCTTCATAAAAATAACACCATGGCAATTCTGCTGAAAACAGTGTCAGTCCGGGTGAGTTCCATTCAAATCATGCAAGTTAGAGTCCAAAACAAGGGCAAAAGTGTTTGGAAAAGTAGATACGACGGAGACGTATCAACTCCCCCAAGCTTAAACCTTTGCTTGTCCTCAAGCAATTCAGTTGATAAACTGAAAGTGATAAAGAAAATTTTTTACAAACTCTGTTTGCTCTTGTTGTTGTAAATATGTAAAGCCAGCATTCAAGTTTTCAGCAAAGATTATGAACTAACCATATTCACAATAACATTTAGGTCTCATGTTTACTCATATCAATGGCATAATCAACTAGCGAGCAATAATAATAAATCTCGGACACTTTCTCAAAACAATCATGATATGATATAACAAGATGGTATCTCGCTAGCCTTTCCGAGACCGCAAAACAATAATTTCAACAATAGTGCTTATAGAGGTAATTTTAATCCTAGGCCTTTTCCTAGTAATTCCTCTAATAATTATGGTAATTCATATGGAAATCAATCTTACAATAATAATAGGAACAACTTTGATCTCGAGAATAATATTAAAGAATTTATCAACACACAAAAAGTTTTGAATACTTCCATAGAAGAAATGGTGAATAAGATTGATGATTTGTCTAGTAGTGTTGATAGAATTGCTCATGATGTGGAAAATCTCAAGATGAATTTTTTTTGCCTAAAGTAGATGAATCAATTAAAGCTCTTTATGTTTCTATGGATGAAAGTAAGAACAGAACTGCTATGCTTTGAGCTGAAAGAGAATTTTTAAAGAAAGCTTTTTCTAGTGATTATTCTTGCAAAAGTGATGAAGATCTTAAAATGATTGATATTTATTCTATTGATTCCTTGTTTAGTAAAATTAAGAATTATGAAAAAGGGACTTGAGAAGAGTCAACTTTAGGCAGAAGGCGTCCCAATATTTCGGAGGGTGAAAATCTTGTTGAGAAAATAGATGAAAGTGGGTTTAGAGAGGTCAAAACTTTAGCTAGAGATGTGCCCACTCTTTTGGATTACAAAGACTTTAACTATGATAGTTGCTCTTTGATTGATTGTATTTCTTTGTTGCAATCCATGATAAATTTACCCCATGCTTATGAACAAAACAAAGCTTTTACTAAACATATTGTTGATGCTATGATGAAAGCTTTGGAAGAAAAATTGGAATTAGAAGTGTCAATTCCTAGAAAATTGCATGATGAGTGGGAACCTACTATCACAGTCAAGATTAAAAATTATGAGTGTTTTGCCTTGTGTGATTTGGGTGCTAGTGTTTCTACAATTCCGAAATCTTAATGTGATGTGCTTGGTCTTACCAATCTTGAAGAATGCTCTTTGAATTTGCACTTGGCGGATTCTACTATTAAAAGGCCTATGGGAAGAATTAATGATTTTCTTATTCTTGCAAATAGGAATTATGTGCCCATAGATTTTATTTTTCTTCATATTGATTACAATCCGTCTTGTCCAATTATTCTTGGTAGACCGTTTTTACGCACTATCGGTGCCGTGATTGATATTAAAGAAGGCAATATTAAGTTCCAATTTCCTTTGAGGAAGGGTATGGAAAACTTTCCTAGAACTAGAATTAAGCACCCTTATGAATCAATCATGAGGGCATCTTATGGATCTCAAACCAAAGATGACAAAACTTAGATCCTTGCTTTATGCCTAGCTAAGGGCGTAAAACTATAGCGCTTGTTAGGAGGAAATCCAATGAATAAAATTTATTTTGCTTTTTGGTTTTTGTTCTTGTGTGTTAGCACAATTATGCTACTATTATGATTGTGTTTTTGTGTTTTAATTAGTGTTTGTGCCAAGTAGAACCAATAGGATCTGCTTGGGTGATAGTTGTTTGATCTTGCTGAAAAAGACAGAAACTTTGTACTCACGAAATTAATTCTCATGTTTATTAAGAAAGAGATTTTTCCCTGATTCTTTTTGCAAAAGATTAATATACAAATTTCCCTGGTTCGACCTATTTTGGTAGAATTTTTGGAGTTCAAAAAGTATTCGTTTAAGTCAGATTGCTACAGGCTGTTTTGTTTTGACAGATTCTGCTTTCTTTGTCGTTGTGTGCTTATTTTGATGGCTCTATGGTTTTCTTTGATGAGTTTTTGCCAGAGAAAAGTTTGAAAACAGTAGATATAATACAAAAACAAAATATGAATTGGTTTGATACAGCACTTATAGTAGTGGTTTATTTTTCTTACACAAACGGATCTCACAAAGGTTTTGTTGAGTTTTGTGTGATTGAAGTTTTCAAGTTTTGGGTTATCTTACGATCGATGAAGGAATGATGTAAGAGCCTAAGCTTGGGGATGCCCCGGCATCCCAAGCTATTATCCAAGAATGAGCAATCAACTAAGCTTGGGGATGCCCCCGAGTGGCATCCCCGCTTTCTTCCAACAACTATTAGTATTTTACTCGAGGCTATATTTTTATTCATCACATGATATGTGTTTTGCTTGGAGCGTCTTGTATGAGATGTGTCTTTGCTTGTTTTATCTTGTGTTTTAAGTCATAAATCCTTGATGGACACACCTATTTGAGAGAGCCAAAATTATATCATGACTTGTTAGAATTGCTCTCTATGCTTCACTTAAATCTTTTATGAGCTAGGACTTGCTCTAGTGCTTCACTTATATCTTTTTGAGCGCGGTGTGCTTTGTTATTTTTGAAGAAATGATCTATTGCTTCACTTATATTTATTTGAGAGATAGTAAAATTTTAAAGAAGTTCTCTCTTGCTTCGCTTAAATTATTTGGAGAGAAAGAAAATTTGTTATGCTCATGATCTTCATTTATATTTGTTTGAGCTTATGAAAAGCAACACATGAGAATTAGTCCCAAAGTGATAGATATCCAAGAAGGATAAAGTAAAAGAAAATGTCATGAAGATCATTGGACAAAATAAACTTGATTCTTAGTAATAGTTTTGAGATATGATGATGTGATATGTGAGTTATGTTGGTAAGTAAGTGTGCTTTAGTAAGAATATTGGTGTTAAGGTTTGTGATTCCCTATGCATGCACGAAAGTCAATAATGATGCAATGAAAATTATATCCTACTTGTGGTGCATTATTCAATGTTAATTGTGCTTAATGCTTGCTTATGAGATTATTCGTTTCTTGGTTGGTCGCTTCCCAATCTTTTGTTAGCCTTCATTTTGCACTAAGTATGACCTCTACTTGTGCATCCAAAATCCTTTAAACCAGTTTTGCCACATGAGTCCACTATATCTACCCATATGCGGTATTCTTTTGCCGTTCTAAGCAAATTTGCATGTGCCATATCTAATTTTCAAAATAAACTTCTCTTTTGTGTGTTTGATTCGCTCGCGGAACGGTAACGGGTGGCTAATATTTTCCATGCTAGATGTGTTATTCTCAAGATGAGTGTTTATTCACTTGTCATTGCACGAGAGTAAGGCAAAGGTCTTAGGGATGCCCAGTCCCGAAATGCAAAAAATTGAATTTACTTTATGTTGTCAAATAATAAATTCCTTGGAAAGTGTTGGTATGGAGGGCACCCCTGGATACGGCTAGCCATGGAAAGTGAAAGAATGGTGGAAAAAGGAATAAACTTTATTTTTTGTTCGGGAACCGCCTATGGCATATCTAGCATGGAAAGTGTTCGGAACTCTGAGTCGTTTTTGTTGGTGGGATGGATACACCTCCCAAAATGTTTTTATCTCTAATTTTTCGCTTTGAGCTCTGGCACCTCTACAAATCCCTACTTCCCTCTGTGAGGGGCCTTTCTTTTACTTTATGCAATTTTTATTCTGAAATTTGAGTCACCATCTTCTCTCATAAAAAGCGCCAACTAGGAGGCAATATGATCATGCTCAAGTATTGGGTGTAGTTAATATTCGAGTGTGTTTCATCAATGGATCAATGTTTGAGCATGATGGGCTAGGGATAACTTATTTTAGCATGGATATTTTGAAAGACATGGTTGCTTGTTGATATGCTTGAGTACCTAATTATTATGTCAAAACTAGACTATTGCTTTGATATAAAAGTCCAAATGTCCATGCTATAAAGAAAAAGAATATGATATGACTTGATGAACAACACTCCACATCAAAAAATTTGTTTTTATTGCTTACCTACTCGAAGACGAGTAGGAGTTAAGCTTGGGGATGCTGATACGTATCCAACATATCTATAATTTTTTTATTGTTCCATGTTGTTTTATTATCAATCTTGGATGTTTTATAATCATTTTATATCATTTTTTGGTACTAACCTATTGACATAGTGCCAAGTGCCAGTTGCTGTTTTTCCATGTTTTTTACATCACAGGAAATCAATATCAAACGAAGTCCAAATGCCACGAAACTTCACGATGATTTTTTATGGGCCAGAAGGAAGGCAATGGGCCCTGGTTGCACCTGGGGGTGCCCCGAGGGGGGCACAACCCACTAGGGCGCGCCAGGAGACCCAGGCGCGCCCTGGTGGGTTGTGCCCACCTCGGGTGCCCCCCGGACCGCCTCTTTGCTCTATAAATGCCCCAAAAATACCAGAACCCTAAAAGCATAGACGAAATATTCAGCCAGCCGCCGCAGAGTCCAGAACCACCAGATCCAATCTAGACACCATCACGGAGGGATTCACCACTTCCATTGGTGCCTCTCCGATGATGCGTGAGTAGTTCCTTGTAGACCTTCGGGTCCGTAGTTAGTATCTAGATGGCTTTCTCTCTCTCTCTCTCGATGGATTCTCAATACAATGGTCTCTTGGAGATCCAAATTATGTAACTCTTTTGCGCTGTGTTTGTTGGGATCTGATGAACTTCGAGTTTATGATCAGTCATATCTTTTTATATCCATGAAAGGTATTTGAGTTTCTTTGATCTCTTATATTCATGATCTCTTATAGCCTCATATTTCTTCTCTGATATTAGGGTTTTGTTTGGCCAACTTGATCTATTTATCTTGCAATGGAAAGAGGTGCCCGGTACTGGGTTCGATCTTACGGTGCTCGATCCCAGTGATAGAAAGGGAAATGACACGTATGTATCATTGCTACTAAGGATAAAAAGATGAGATCTATATCTACCACCATATAGATAAACGGATCTTGTCTACATCATGTCATCGTTCTTATTGCATTACTCCGTTTTTCCATGAACTTAATACACTAGATGCATGTTGGATAGCGGTCGATGTCTGGAGTAATAGTAGTATATGCAGGCAGGATTCGGTCTACTAATCTTGGACGTGATGCCTATGTAATGATCATTGCCTGGATATCATCATAATTATTTGAAATTCTATCAATTGCCCAACAGTAATTTGTTTACCCGCCGTTTGCTATTTTTCTCGAGAGAAGCCACTAGTGAAACTTCGGCCCCCGGGTCTTCTTTCTCATATATTTACCTTGTGATCTAATTTTCCTTTGCATTTCTATTCAGATATATTAAACCAAAAATAAAAAAGTACATTGCTGCACTTTTATTTATTTGTGATCTATTTATTCAATCTATTACAATTTTCTCCCGCCCACGCACCAACTTCTGGCGCCGTTACTCGAAAGGGATTGACAACCCCTTTAACACATCGGGTTGCGAGGAGTTGTTGTTTGTGTGCAGGTGCTGCTTATGTTGTGTTGCTTGGTCTTCCTACTGGTTCGATACCTTGGTTTCATAACTGAGGGAAATACCTACCGTCGCTGTGCTACATCATCCCTCCCTCTCCGGGGAAATACCGACGTAGTTCCAGCTACCATCAGCCGCCCCCACCCCTTTTCCAATTCGGATTGGCAAGGGGGGTGCCACCTCCTGGCTGGCCCTCTCTCTTCTCCACTAAGGCCCATGGTGGCCCATTAACCTCCCGGGGGGTCCGATAACCCCCGGTACTCCGAAACTTATCCGAAACGACCCGAACCATTCTGGTGTCCGAATGTAACCTTCCAATATATGAATCTTTACCTCTCAACCATTTCGAGACTCCTCGTCATGTCCATGATCTCATCCGGGACTCCGAACAAACTTTGGTTCATCAAATCACATAACTCATAATACAAATCATCATCGAACGTTAAGCGTGCGGACCCTAAGGGTTCGAGAACTATGTAGAAATGACAGAGACACATTTCCGGTCAATAACCAATAGCGGAACCTAGATGCTCATATTGGTTCCTACATATTCTACGAAGATCTTTATCGGTCAAACCGAATAACAACATACGTTGTTCCCTTTGTCATCGGTATGTTACTTGCCCGAGATTTGATCGTCGGTATCATCATACCTAGTTCAATCTCATTACCGGCAAGTCTCTTTACCCGTTCCGTAATGCATCATCCCGTAACTAACTCATTAGTCACGTTGCTTGCAAGGCTCATAGTGATGTGCATTACCGAGAGGGCCCAGAGATACCTCTCCGATACACGGAGTGACAAATCCTAATCTCGATCTATGCCAACTCAACAAACACCTTCGGAGACACATGTAGAGCATCTTTATAATCACCCAGTTACGTTGTGACATTTGATAGCACACAAGGTGTTCCTTCGGTATTTGGGAGTTGCATAATCTCATAGTCAGAGGAACATGTATAAGTCATGAAGAAAGCAATAGCAATAAAACTAAACGATCAATATGCTAAGCTAAAGGATGGGTCTTGTCCATCACACCATTCTCTAATGATGTGATCCCGTTCATCAAATGACAAAACTTGTCTATGGTTAGGAAACTTAACCATCTTTGATTAACGAGCTAGTCAAGTAGAGGCATACTAGGGACACTCTGCTTGTCTATGTATTCACACATGTACTAAGTTTCCGGTTAATACAATTCTAGCATGAATAATAAACATTTATCATGATATAAGGAAATATAAATAACAACTTTATTATTGCCTCTAGGGCATATTTCCTTCACTTCGGGTCCGTAGTTAGTAGCTAGATGGCTTCATCTCTCTCTGAATTCTCAATACAATGGTCTCTTGGAGACCCATATGATGTAACTCTTTTGCGGTGTGTTTGTTGGGATCGATGAACTTTGAGATCAGATCTATCTTTTTATATCCATGAAAGTATTTCAGTTTCTTGGATCTCTTTTATGCACGATCTCTTATAGCCTCGTATTTCTTCTCCAATATTTGGGTTTTGTTTGGCCAACTTGATCTATTTATCTTGCAATGGGAAGAGGTGCTTTGTCGTGGGTTCGATCTTACGGTGCTTGATTCCAGTGACAGAAAGGGAACCGACACGTGTGTATCATTGCTACTAAGGATAAAATGATGGGGCCTATCTCTACATAGATAGATCTTGTCTACATCATGTCATCGTTCTTATTGCATGAATCCGTTTTTCCGTGAACTTAATACACTAGATGCATGCTGGATAGCGGTCGATGTGTGGAGTAATAGTAGTAGATGCAGGCAGGAGTCGGTCTACTAATCTTGGACGTGATGCCTATATAATTATCGTTGCCAGGATATCGTCATGAGTATTTGAAGTTTTGTCAATTGCCCAACAGTAATTTGTTCACCCACCGTTTGCTATTTTTCTCGAGAGAAGCCACTAGTGAAACCTATGGCCCCCGGGTCTCTTATTATATTATTTGCCTTTGCGATCTACTTTTTTCTTGCATTTATTTTGGGATCTACTAAACCAAAAATATAAAAATACCTTGGTGCAATTTTTCCTTATTTATTTTATTTGGCGTTTGATCTATCAATCTACTACAAATTTATCTCACGTTCGTTTGCCTACTTGAGGCGCTGTACCCCGGAAGGGATTTACAACCCCTTTAACACGTCGGGTTGCGATGATTTCTAATCTGTGTGCAGGGGCTGTTTACATTGTGTTGCTTGGTTCTCCTACTGGTTCGATAACCTTGGTTTCATATCTGAGGGAAATACCTACCGCCGTTGTGCTGCATCATCCCTTCCTCTTTGGGGAAATACCGACGTAGCTTCAAGCGGCATCAGGTACACCTTCTATCACAGATCCAAAGGCAAGATATTCGTTGCTAAGAATGGATCCTTTCTAGAGAAGGAGTTTCTCTCGAAAGAAGTGAGTGGGAGGAAAGTAGAACTTGATGAGGTAATTGTACCTTCTCCCGAATTGGAAAGTAGTTCATCACAAAAATCCATTCCAGTGATTCCTACACCAATTAGTGAGGAAGCTAATGATGATGATCATGAAACGTTGGATCAAGTTACTACCAAAACTCGTAGGTCAACCAGAGTACAATCCGCGCCAGAGTGGTACGATAATCCTATTCTGGAGGTCATGTTACTTGACCATGATGAACCTACGAACTATGAGGAAGTGATGATGAGCCCAGATTCTGCGAAATGGCTTGAGGCCATGAAATCTGAGATGGGATCCATGTATGAGAAAAAAGTGTGGACTTTGGTTGACTTGCCCGATGATCGGCAAGCCATAGAGAATAAATGGACCTTCAATAAGAAGACTGATGCTAAAGGTAATGTTACTGTCTACAAAGCTCGACTTGTTGTGAAAGGTTTTGACAAGTTCAAGGAGTTGACTACAATGAGACCTTCTCACTCTTAGTGATGCTTAAGTCTGTCTGAATCATGTTAGCAATTGCTGCATTTTATGATTATGAAATTTGGCAAATGGATGTCAAAACTGCATTCCTTAATGGATATCTTATAGAAGAGTTGTATATGATGCAACCAGAAGGTTTTGTTGATCCTAAAGGTGCTAACAAAGTGTGCAAGCTCCAGCGATCCATTTATAGACTGGTGCAAGCCTCTCGGAGTTGGAATATACGCTTTGATAGTGTGATCAAAGCATATGGTTTGATACAGACTTTTGGAGAAGCATGTATTTACAACAAAGTGAGTGGGACCTCTGTAGCATTTCTAATATTATGTGGATGACATATTGTTGATTGGAAATAATACAGAATTTCTGGACAGCACAAAAGGATACTTGAATAAGAATTTTTCAATGAAAGACCTCGGTGAAGCTGCTTATATATTGGGCATCAAGATCTACAGAGATAGATCAAGACACTTAATTGGACTTTCACAAAGCACATACCTTGATAAAGTTTTGAAGAAGTTCAAAATGGATCAGTCAAAGAAAGGGTTCTTGCCTGTGTTACAAGGTGGGAAGTTGAGTCAGACTCAATGCCCGACCACTGTAGAAGATAGAGAGAAAATGAAAGTCATTCCCTATGCCTCAGCCATACACTACAAAAAAATACACTTCCGTGATGATACGTGTTTGTCACAGTAGGTCGCTTTTTTTGTCATGCATGTACATCCATGACATTTTATCACAGAATCAAGATAGTCATACCTGTGCTGTCGTAGAAGTGTTCCATGAAATTACCAAAATTATCATCACGGAAGTGTCCACTTCCATGATGATAAATCACACGTCACAGAAGTGCTTTCGTCAAGGGTGACCGACACGTGGCATCCACCGTAACGGAACGTCGTTAAGCTATCGGGTTTTGGATCCGATAACCCGTTAACAGCCCCGACCAATGGGAAATTTCCACGTGTAAAATTCTTATTGGCCGGACGAAACACGTGTCAGCTTGTCAGTGGGTCAGATAGGTGCCTATGATACGTCGACACGTGGCACGCCCCAAAAGAGGCCCATTCCTGTGTAAAGGCCGGCCCGTTTGACTTGGTCAAAAGCTGGCGGGTCGGCCCATGGAAAGCCTGTTAACGGCTTGTTCGAATATAGCCAATTACAGCCCGCTAACCCAAGGCCCGTTACGCCCTATCCGAATTAGGCCCAGTAACGTCATCTGGGCCATCCAACATGATTCTAGCCCATTTTCACTTCTAGCCCATGTATGGCCCATGATGTCTTTCGGCCCATATGAGGCCCTATGTAACTCTTGGCCTACTAATGGCCCGTGGTGAAACTGGCCCGTAATGAACAGTGTATCACTTTGCACCCATTAACGGCCCGTGGTGAAACTGTCCCGTAATGAACAGTGTATCACTTTATACCCATTAACGACCCGTTATTCCGTTGGGCCGTTTCCAGCCCATGTTATCTTTCGGCCTTCTCAGAGCCCATTTATTCTTGGGCTCATTTCCAGCATTCGTTTACTTACGGCCCGTTATTGTCATTTTCTGCTTGTGGGCCAAATTCGGCCCGTGGTTACAGTCGGCCCATTTGTGGTCCGTTAATTTGTTGGGCCGTTTTCATAGCATCATCAAATACAGCCTATTAACGATGGCCCGTTATGGTCGGCCCATGAACGGACGATTCCAACTCTAGCCCGTTTACGGCCATAATGAGGCCTGTTATTGGCCCATGTTTCGGCAATCGATCATACGGCCCATATAAGGCCCATTGATGATACGACCCGTAGAAGGCCCATTGTTTCTACGGCCCATAGAAGGCCTACTGTTTCTACAGCCCGTAGAAGGCCCACTGTTTCTACGGCCCGTAGGAGGCCCAATGTCACTACAGTAAATATTAGCCCATGGTTATTGTGGCCTAGTTTTAAAAAATAGGTTATTGCAGCCACTAGCAAACCGCGGAAAAAGAACTGCACTGACTACAAGCAAACAAATAAACAAAACAAGGAAATAAATAAGCAAGCAACTTATGCTAGGCTATCATGGCTATTACACATATTACATCCACTGGGCATTAAAGTTCGCCACCAGTGCAACTATAGGGAACACACCAGCATATAAACGCCGCAGCAAAACAAGTCCAGAACTAAAACCACTTCAGAAGAGCTCAAGAAACAATATTCTGGGTACCCATAATGCTGGCAAGATGCTTAGCAAGCTTATTAACTTTCTCTTGTTTGGCGCTTAAATCCTCCAGCGCTTGCTGTTGCACAAGAAAGTACGCATCTGAATTCTGCAGGGGCTTCCTTAGTCCTTTGGCTTCTTGCCACAGCACAACTGACTGATGCCTTTCAGCTTGTAGCTG
This sequence comes from Aegilops umbellulata, assembly GCA_032464435.1. Classification (NCBI taxonomy): domain Eukaryota; kingdom Viridiplantae; phylum Streptophyta; class Magnoliopsida; order Poales; family Poaceae; genus Aegilops; species Aegilops umbellulata. The sequence goes on along the minus strand of CP136054.1, from coordinate 92,704,947 downwards.
AGACTGAAGAAGCCGAAGTGATTCAGGCAGCGAGTTCGACGAGCTTGTGCCAGCGGTACTGGCCAGTAACTCGAACACTACATCAACGCAGGACTGTGGGGTTTTCTCACTGTCTACAAGATCGTTTTTATCACCTTTCTTGGAGACTAATAGGGTTGTCTCACTATCTTGAACCTTATCTGCATTACTTTCTCTACCATTGCATAGTGGGGTGCTCTTCTCCAATATTCTGTTTGCATACTACAAGAGAAACAAGCAGACACATCACAGGTTTAGCTTGTAGTATACGGAACTCATTTTGGTAAACCGGTTCAGTAGTAAGGTGGACAGGATAACAGCATGAAACAAACATATATCTATGTACTATGGTCACTGTATTGTCCATATCATTCTAGTTTATGTTCCCTAATCAAGATAGAGACACAGTTCAACTCATATATTTTTAAGACACAACAACATAGACAGAATATAAGTGTGAGAAACTACATAGCATTGGCAGCACTTGTAATGTGCATCACATGAGAACATAACTGTTTATGCAACTTAAACTGAAATCAACATAGAGCAAGAAGTTAGAACAGCAATCCAGTTAAAGAAATAGGTTTAAAACATACCTGTTGCGCCATTGGAGCTTCAATTGGATCCTTCAAATCTGAAAGTAGTTGGTATGAGTAAATACAGTGATGCAACCGCAAAGGAGTATGGACCATAGCTACGGAATCTGACCTGAGAACAGTTGCTCTTCTGCTTTAAACGTGGAGTTTGGGTTAGCTATGGTGGTCTTCGTGCTTTGGGCACTGCGGTAGCTTTACAAACTGCTCGTGTGGGGGTACTCTGTGGTGGACATGGTGCTTTGTCAACTATAAGTGGGTTACTATCCGCTGGGGTTGCGGTTAGATGGGTTGTAGCTGGTTCTCTGCCCAACGGTGTAAGTGTGTAATCTGGAAGAGTCTCGATTATGTGTGGTGGGGCTAGTTTGTGGGCCAGTACAACCATGGTTCTATCTGCATCAACGGGTAGCACTGTCTTTTGTGAAGAACGGGTTTTTGCTCCCTTAGATACTGCCATCACCCCCTCCAAGTCAAATGGCTGAAAAACAAGAAAAGAAATTGAACGTACAAACATTGTATGATAGACAGATGTGGTAATTCACATGTATGTTGTCTAACCAAACAGGACAACATGACACAATTTCACATATATGATGCCTAACTAAACATGATAGCATGACACAGTTTCAGATATATGATGGATAACTTAACAGGATATAATGGCATAATTCAACATATGATGAGTACCTAAACAGGATGACATGACAAAACTATATGATGTCTTTCTAAAATAGGTTGGGATGAAATAATTCACATACATGTTTTCTAAGTATATAGGATGGCATGATATAATTGACATAATTGATTCATATACTAAGCAACGGGCACTCGCATGTATGATCTCTAAACTAAGCAGATAGAATTCAATAGTGTGCATATGATGTCTAAACTAAGCAATGCAAGACACCATATGCATCATATGAGAAATATAAATATTGCAACTTAGAGCATACACCTCAAGTGGGATATAGGACTGGTCATCTGTCTCTGAATCCTCCTCCGAGGAGCTCCCTGTAACCATCGAGATATATGCTTCAACAGGTACCATTGCCTGCTCTAAAGACCTTGTTTTCACTCCAGATTTTTCCATAACCGGCTCAAATGGCTGATACACATGAAGAGTAGTTCAATATACACAGATTGTCGACAAATGGAATACGTAATGAAAAAAAGATGGCATGAGATAATTCACATATATGATGCCTGGCTCCATGGCGGTGCATAATTCACATACTCCCTCCATTCCAATATATAAGGTGTATTATTTTCAGCACATTAACCAAGGCACATAATTATGTACTATTTAGGACGAAATTACCCTTGTCTAATTTGTACATTAGCGGCATTAAATCATTTAGGCTAGGAAATAAAGAGATACACGCAATCGGGAGAGAGATAGTTTCTTTTGTTTCTCTACAAGGAGAGATACATGCAATCAGGGAAGGTATACTTTCCTTTTTTTTGGAGGGCCAAGATCGGAATTAGAACAAATGCACCTTACATTGTGGAATTTTATCAAAAAAAAAATACACCTTATATAAAGGAACGGAGGGAGTATATGATAACTGGCTGAAAAACATGGCATTGCATAATTCACATATCTGATATAGAAAGCAAACAGGAGGCATTCACACAAAGCATGTCTAATCTAAGAAGATGGCATGGCAATGCAAGATATGCAAGATATGAGCAATATAACCCAACCAAGTTAGAGCATGCACCTCGGGGGGAGGGGAATACGACTGGTCATCTCTCTCTGAATCCTCCTCTGAGGAGCTATCTGTAACCAGCAAGAAATTTGCATCGACAGGTAGCACTGACTGCTCAGAAGACCTTGTTTTCATTCCAGATTTTCCAATGACCGACTCAAATGGCTGATGCACAGGAAGAGTTCATGAATGTATAAATATTGTTGACAAATGGAATACATTATGAAAAAAATATGGCACGATACAATTCTCATATACGATGACTGGCTAAACAGGATGGCATTGCATGATTCACGTATATGATGCCTGGCTAAAGAAGATGGCATTGCATAATTCCCATATACTCCCTCCGTTCCTAAATAATTGTCTTTTTAGAGATTTCAAATGGACTACCTCATACGGATGTATAAAGACATATTTTAGAGTGTAGATTCACTCATTTTGTTCCGTATGTAGTCACTTGTTCAAATCTCTAAAAAGACAAATATTTAGGAATGGTGGGAGTATGATATAGAAACCAAACAGGTGGCATTCACACAAAGAAAATCTAAAAGCTGATGACATATAAGATGTATAATGTAAGCAATGCAAGACGCCATATGCATGATATGACCAACATCAACATGCCAGGTTAGAGCAAACACCTTAGGTGCTAAACAGGCGTGGTCGGCTCCTTCTGAATCTCCATCTGAACAGTTATCTTCCTCTGGAATACAATCTGGAAATGCAGGAGGGGGGCACTTCGCCCACCATGGAGCGGCATCTGCATGACATTATATTCGCAAGCAACGTGTCGGCGTTCTGGGAATGGGGGTCCCCAGACTTGCCTACCTGCGGCCTGCGGCGTGGCTCAAGGAGGCCCAGCACGACCCACCTTCATCAACACAAGACCCAAGACCCTCGCGAGGGGCCAAGCCTCACGGGGCGGACGACACAACACTTCTTCAGGCACAGCCTCGTCGGGCTAGCTCACGAGGAGGCGGGGAGATCAAGGTGGGGTACCTCGCAAGGTGCTCATGACGCAAGCCATGACGACCAAGGGCGCCAGGCGGGCGCCAGCCCGCGCAGTGTCCTCCCCTTTCCCCTTTGGTGCAAAGGGGGCAAGCGCAGGCGAGAGGATCAAGCAAAGGCACCCATTTCGGTGCAACGAGACCAAGACCAGTCCAACGGTGGGAAGGTGGTCATCGTGGAGACCAGAACAGCGTCACCACATGGCCTTTGGCAGGTGAGGACCAACTTTAGTCAGGATAAGTGTACCAGATGTTCCCCTTCGAATTGGCCAATTGTTGGCACCCTTCCCGCTCAATATTTGGGAAGAGGCCCAGGGCCTTTGCCTATAAATAGGACTAGCCACCCCCAGGGTAGAGGCAATCTTTCGGTATCCAGCGATCAGGCAAGCAGAACCTAGAATCTGAGCAAGCAGGGAACAAGAGAGAGAGAGAGAGAGAGAGAGAGAGAGAGAGAAGGGTGGTTGAACTCCTCCTTGCAGTTCATCCCCCTAGCCAAGGGCAGACCCTCGCGAGGCTGCTCTTCCCTGTATTGTTCATCATCACCAGCCCAAGAGGCAATCCACCACACCACACTGGAGTAGGGTATTACACCACATCGGTGGCCCGAACCAGTATAAACTCTGTGTCTTCTGTGTTGTTCTTTTGGTAGTTTTAGATCTTTGCGAGACGGAGAGGTAGAAGGCATAATCTCTGCGCGCACCCCAGAGTTCGAAACTTAAGGGTCTGCCGGAACCCGAAACCCGACATTTGGCGCGCCAGGTAGGGGTGCGCCGGAATTTGTCTTCCACCGTTCCGCTCTCCGCCGACCGTCGCGTCCATGTCTGACGCTCGTCGGGCCCGCTCCGAGCGCCGGGCCGCCATCGCTTCCCGCGTCGCCCAGACGGCTCCCGTCGGTGGGCGTCCTCGTCGTTCCCCGTTGCCCGCCGTCAACGCCGCCATCGGCCCGGCGGGGAACGAGCAGCAAGTGTCGTCTCAGCACCCGTCCATGCGGCAAGACAGTCGCACCGCTACTCCATCGCTCACACCAGCTGGCTCTTTGTCCTGCGCGCTCCGCGCACCCTTGGAGGCTCGAGCTGCGCTCATCGCGGCAAACGAGCTCCTGCGCTACCGTCCCGTCGACGACATCTATGAAGAGTGGATTGACCGTGTCGCCGAGCTTGTCCGCGCCGCAGGGGGCTCTCCTGCGTCGTCCGCTCCGCTGCGCCGCACCCCACCACACGCTGGCAATGAAGCTCCGGGGGCGTACCAGCCGCCTCCTCTCCAAGAAGACGCCATGGCTCCAAGGCGCGTGGCCCCTGGGCGGAACCCGCCCCGTCAGGCGCCAGCCCAGCAAGAACCGAGCTGCCAAGAAGTCCCTCGACCGCAAGAGGCTGCCTGGGCGCTTCCTGCTCCGGCTCGCCGTGACCCTGCTCCGGCTCCGGCACGTCAAGACCCCGCGATGCTCCCAGCTGCAGCGCATGGGGACCCGCAAGGCCAAGCTCTACCTCAACCGAAGCCTCCCGTGGCCACCGCAGGCTGCCGCGCCTACACCACCGAGCTGCGCAGCGTCGCATGGCCCGGCAAGTTCAAGCCAGACCTGCCTCCTCGCTACGACGGCATGACCAACCCTGCAGAGTTCCTCCAGCTCTATGAGTTGGGCATCAAAGCTGCCAGTGGGGACGAGAAGGTCATGGCGAACTGGTTCGCCATGGCGCTCAAAGAAGGAGCTCGCACCTGGCTCCTGAACCTGGCCCCAGGCACGATCTCTTCCTGGGACCAGATGTGCACCCACTTCATCGCCAACTTCCAAGGTACTCGTGACCGGCCGCCGGCCGTGAGCGACATGCGCCGCATCAAGCAACAACCCGGAGAGACCCTGCAAAAGTACATCCAACACTTCAACAGTGCGCGCCTCAAGATCCCCAAGGTGTCTGAGGAAGCCATCATCTCGGCCTTCTCCGATGGTGTGCGCAACGTCAAGATGAAGGAGGAGCTGGCGATGCATGAAGACCTGTGCACCTCCCTGGAGCTGTTCAATTTGGCGACCAAGTGCGCAAGGGCTGAGGAGGGGCGTCTCTCCCTCCTCAAGCTGCCTGCCTCAGACCCAGAAGAGAAGAAGCCCAAGGCCAAGGACGTGAAGCGCAAGGGGGCTGCCGTGCTCGCGGCAGAACCAGACACCAAGCGGGGCAAGGATCTGCCTGAATCCTCCAGGGGCAGCCGGTACTGTGTGTACCACGACCTCCACACCCACAACACCAACGAATGCCAAGAACTCCGTGCCGTGTGAAAAGGAAGGATCGGCCGTCGTCCTGACCGTGCTGACCGGGGCTACGGCCGAGGAGGAGGAAGAAACGCAGGACGTTGTAAAGACCGCGGCCCGCGCCAAGGGTGGCGTGATCAACCTCGCGAGGACCGCTGGCGGGACCTGCCTCGCGAGGGGGATTGGAGGGATCAGCCTCGTGAGGATCGCCTGCAGGGCAACGCAGGCCTCCCTCCACTGCCGCCGCAGCCAAGAAGGAACGAGGACCGCCACCAAGACGATGGGGCTGGGGGATTCCAGGAGCCGCGCGCAATCGCCTGCATCCTGGGCGGAGCTCAAGCCCCAGCCTCCCAACGCATCTTCAAGCATTTTTCCCGCGAAGTGAATGCAGTCCTCCCCAACCTCGAAGCAACGCGCCCTCTCAGGTGGAAGGCGTGCGCCATCACGTTCAGCTCAGCAGATCAGCTCAAGTGCGCAGCCACAGCCGGGGTCCTCCCGATGCTTTGCTCCCCAGTCATCAGCAATGTACTGGTCACCAGGACCCTCATCGATGGTGGAGCAGGGCTCAACGTCCTGTCCGTGGAAACATTCAACAATCTCCAAGTGCCCTATGACCAGCTTCAGCCAACCAAGCCTTTCTCCGGAGTCACCGACGGTTCCACGATCCCGATCGGGCAGGTCCGCCTCCCTGTCACCTTCGGGGCCCGCAGCAACTACCGCACCGAGCTCATCGACTTCGACGTCGCTCACATCCGTCTGCCGTACAATGCCATCCTCGGGTACCCAGTGCTGGCCAAGTTCATGGCCGTAACTCATCATGGCTATAACGTCCTCAAGATGCCAGGAAGTGGCGGAGTCATCACGATGCCATGTGAAGAGAAGGATGCAGTGTGTTCCCTGGAGCGAGCCTTTCAGGCCGCGTCGCAAGAAGACCCAGATCGCGGAAGCAGGAGGCTTCCCGAGATCACCCCCAAGAATAAGAAGATATCGTCAGGCTCGGCCCCTCAGGAGGCAGGCCCCTCAGGGCCCGCGTCTGCCCAAGGGGACCCTCCTTCCATCGCATAGGAAAGCACGCCCGGCGCCCTCCTCAGGCAGGGCTCGGGGGCTCTCACCTGGAGGGCCACCGACCTGGCCAGGGTCACGAGGGAGGCGCTTGGGCACCACGTGGAGGCGTGCCTCGAAGCACGTTTCCCTCAAGAAGGAGCAAGGCAAGGAAGGTCAGACCAGCAGGAGTTCGTTAACAAGGCCGTTCAAGAACTACAGGAGTCAAGAATCATGAGAGGTTGTTGCCATCTACCGGCTGTGGCTCCCCATCCAGGCGAGGATGGTGGGCTGCGCGTCTGCATCGATGTACCAGGGCTCAATCGGGTCGCCATGATGGAGCGCCTCTGGCCCTCGCAAGTGGGGCGTTGCGGAGGCCCACCCCACAGCTATGTTCGCATGACTTATGGCTTGCCGAGCGTGGCTGCTGCATACCAGCGCCTCATGAGGAGCATCATGGAGACTCAGGAAGACAGGCGTTCCGCAGTCCTGGCGGAGATGGAGATGATTCGCGAGGAGCCACCAGCACCTCTGGAGCCTCCTTAGGCCCCTGGGCCTTGGGGGCTCGAGAGGATCAGCTTCCGCAGCCCACCGAGTCTGCTGCACCAACACCACTTCATCCTCGACATCTCCAGGTGACGTCCTTCAAGCTTCATTTCCAGCTGGGAACGCCCACCCAGGGCTGCTTCATTCCCAGGCCGCGTGGGTTCGTCCGTGCGGCATGTATCCCTTTTTATTTTTCGGTCATTAGCTTGCTTTGTTGGGGACGCCCCTCGGGCTGCATCATCCCCAAGCGGCTCGGGCCAGGCCCAGTGGCGTGTATCTCCCTTGCGTTTATTTCCAGCTATGCTTTCGCCTATCATGCTTGATTACTTGATGCCTGTCCACGACACCTCTTCTTCTCCATGTCGACCACTTGCACGTTAAAGGGGGGTACCTGAGCATCGCGACTCAGGGCTCTTACTGGCTCCCCAGCCCTCACCGTCTGGCCTTGTCCACAGCATCGCGACCTGGCATACCAGCGACGGCTGAGACAAGCTCGAGGGCCGGGACCCGAGGACGTAGAGTGCCGGCATCTAACCCAATTTGCAGGAACACATCTCAAGATACGGCCCAGTGCCAGGCGCAACCCGCCTAGAGGTAGGGCCCCGTGAGTCCCGCACTGGCTCACGGGTGCCCAGATACACCTTACCTAGCCCTACCGTGCCGGCCACGTGTTAGGGCGGGGCTGTACACACCCCGGGGGCTCCTCCCGGAGGGGAGCCCCCTCCCACGTACCAGTGGAAGCACCATGCTCCACGCTGGCTGACGACACTGCCGAGGAGCGGCTATGCCCATACACATATGGAAGCGCTATGCTCCGCGCTGGTGATAAACAACTGAGGGTGGCCTCCGGGCCGCGTTAACCTCAGGGAACCCAGATCTCAGTGGCTAGCCTCATCGCAATGCCTCCCCTCGGGAGCGCCGCGCGAGGGTGCTAGGCACGGGGGCTACGCCTGGGTCACGCCCAGACGTACGCCGCCCAGCCAGGCCCCTCGGGCCTGGTTCCTCGCGCGTCTCTCCCCGAGCGGAGCCAAGGTATGAAGGCCATTTGAGCGTCAAGGGGGACCCCTGAGCATCGCGACTCAGGGGCCTAACTGGTCACGTAGCCCCTCACTCCTTAGTTCCGAAAGGCTATGCTGGGTGAGGTACGCGCGGGGCCGGGCTCTGCAGACGTAGAATGGTAGTCTCGCTTGCATCTCACCTCATCGCCCGCTGTTTGTGCGTTAAGGGGGACTCCTGAGCATCACGACTCAGGAGCCTAACTGGCTCCGTAGCCCCTCACTCCTTAGTTCCGAAAGGCTATGCTGGGTGAGGTACGCGCGGAGTCGGGCTCTGCGGACGTAGAACGGAAGATACACCTACATCACGCTTCCCTACCTGTTGTTCATGTGCCAAGGGGGACTCCTGAGCATCGCGACTCAGGAGCCTAACTTGTCATGTAGCCCCTCACTCCTTTGGTCCCATCCTGGTTTCCGGTCGGGGCTAATGCTGGGTGAGGTACGCGCGAGGCCGGGCTCTGGCGGCGTACAACACAAGCGAGTAGGGAGGAAAAGCATAAAACTCAAGGAATTTAAAAGCAAATATTACAGTCCATACTGTCGTCTCAGTACCAAACGCAAGTTTAAATGCCTCCCCGAGGCGTGATGCATGTGCAGGAATTAAAAGAACAGGAGCGGTAACGGAGTCACTTGTCGGCGGTGGAGCAGCGCGGAGTGGCTTCGCCTCGTGGAGCCGCAGGGCCGGCAGCGCCTTGCTTCGGCTTGGTGCTGAAGGCCCAGAACTTCCCCAGCAGCGCCTCCGCGCGCCCCTTCACGGCTTCGACAGCGGCGGCAGCACCCTCGCCGCTCACCGGCTCCAGCAGGCTGTCGAGGTCGGCGCTGGGATCGCGAAGGTAGATGTGGGCGAAGACCCGCGTCAGCGCAGCAGAAGACATGACACGTGCCTCGGCCTCAGCCGTGGGGCCAAGGCCAAGGGCGACATCCCCAAGGGCCTGAACCAGGAAGGGAAGCAGCTTGGCGGGGCCGTCCCCATCACCGGCCAGCGGGCTCTCCAGGCCGCTCTCGTAAAGTGACTTCAGCGAAGCACGAGCATCCTTCTCCATGTCCGCGAAGGCCACGCGATCCTCGGCAAGGACCCGGGCCTTGGCGTCCAGCTCGGCCTTCTTCGCCTCCAGCTCCTTCTTCAGCGCGCCTAGGCGGTCGCGGCGCTTCTTAAGCTTGGCCTCCTGATCCTCGATGGCCGCCTCATGAGCCTTCGTGCCATCTTCCCACTCTTGGCGAAGACGGACCTCCTTCGCGAGCTGGTCTCGCAGGTCTTGCAGCTCGTCCTCCAGCTCCTTGCAGCGACCACAGACTCCAACCACCTCCCCCAGGGCCGCGTCTCGGGCAGCCTTAGCCTCGAGGGTGGCCTCCCTCTCTCCGTCATAGGCCGTCGAGGCCTGAACCAGCGCCGCCCGAATCGAGGCGTCGGAGCGGATCCACCCCGAAGCCAGTTCAAGGTGTCTGGCCACCAGGCGAGGGTCGGCGCCAAGAAGATCCTGCCGCAGCCGGTCCAGTTCAGCAATGGCACGCTCCAGGATGGCAGAAGAAGACGGAGAAACATCGACGTGCTCCAAGGCGGCAGGAGGAGTTGGGGAAGCAGCAGTCGGTGAAACGGGAGGAGAAGGTAGCGGTGGCGAGACCACGACATCCTGAGGTAGAGTCTGCTGCGCCCCGACGGCCGTGGTGGCGGCAGCAGGCAGGAGCACCTCAGGAGTCACTTGAGCCATGGGGGCTGGGCTCGCCCCAGCCAGCTCAGCCAGGCCTCGCAAGGATGAGCGGGCAGGAGAAGCCCGTGCGTCACGATCGCCTTCCCCTGCAGGCAGAGGCGTTGCCGCAGATGGGGCCTCGGGAGCTCCCTTCGGCTTCTTCGCCGTGGGCGCCAGCCTATTCAAGAGAAGCAAACATCAAGCCTTAGCGGGAGAACAAGAAACAAAAGATGAAGGATCAAGCACTTACGGGTCGTCGCCAGAAAGCTCAAGCTGCCTCCGGCCATACTTGAAGCCTGAGAGCCGGCTGGAGGGGTCAACCTCAGAAGCAGAAGGCACGTCCGCGGTTTGCCCCGGAGCCAGGGCGGACCCACGGGGGATCAGCCCGGTCCTGCCCTTCTTCGGGATCGGGGGCGAGCTCCCGCTACCCAGCACGTCATCATCATCATCATCACCGCTTAGCGAAAGGCGGAGAGTACGGGACTTGCGCCGGGGAAGGGGAGCCCTAGACTCTCCGTCAGTTTCCACGGAGTCAGGGCCCTCCTCCCGCTCCTCTTCGCCCCCTCTCCGCTAGAGTCGCCAGAGGACACGTCCACCAGTCCCTCGGGAGCCACCACGGGCACGGGCCCGTCCCCGTTGAACACGGGCATGGACTCCACCACCTGCTTCCAGTCGTCGCGAAGAAACAAGGGCATGGGCGCGCCCTCCAACCTTGCCACCTCGCCCCCGACCAGAGATTGGAGAACCGCGGTCAAATCCTCATCGCCCACAACTGCGGGGCTCGGATGAGGCCTCCACATCGGAGGTGAGTACCACCGAAGAGGAGCCAGTTGGTGCTCCAGGAACTCCCTCAGCAGCGACGCGCCGGTCAGCTTCTTCGCCACCGTGCTGGCCGGCTTCAGGTCCGCGTCCATCTTCTCCAGTACCGGCTTCGCGCGGGGGTCCGTGAGCTCCGCCCGGGACCAGTCACCGGAACTCACGGGCTGCTCCGTGGGTAGGATCAGCCGAGGGTGGATGCGCCCGGCGTCTACCAAGACCCACTTGCTCCGGAAGCCCTCGATCCGCTTCCCGGGATTTGAAATGGCAATGGCGCCGCCACACGCGATGAAGCTCGCGCATGCGGAAGGGGAACCGCGGGTGACCCGGAGGTAGAAGTAGTGGCGCAGCAAGGCCACTGAGGGTTGCACCCCCACATGAGCCTCGCAGTAGTAGGCGAAGATCGCCAGGAGAAGGATGGAGTTCGGGTGGAGATGCAGAGCTTGTAAGTTGTAATGGCGGAGGACAGAGAGGAAGAACTCGGAGAAAGGAGGCACCAGGCCTGCGGTAATGGAGCTTACGAAGAGAGGGGAGAAGGTGCTCCCTCGGCCCTCAGGGGTGGCAGAGCTGACCTTGAACACTTGCGCCCCGTCGATGCCCCGCGCCGCCACCATCCGGTGCAGCAGGGCAAGGCTCGCCTCCGACACATTCGGCGAGTCCAGAGCAGGCGAGAACCAAGCTTCGGCCGGAGGCTGACGAGGTGCCATGTCTCCTAGGTCACACGGGTAGAGCAGATCTAGGAATTTGGAGGAAGGAAGGAGATGCGCAAGAAAGGGGATCTGAGCAGTGGCCTAGGAAAGAGAAGAGCAAAGCCGGAGCAGATGCCACGCCTTTGATAACCTGCGTGGTGGCAGAAGCACTCACGTCCAATCAACCGCCACGCGGCGCCCAAGGCCGCAGGCTGTTAGGGCCCGCGGTGCTTCGCCCTTGCCCTTTTGCCTCTCGGCACAGTCAAGCCCATGCGCGCCTTGGGCCCGAGGGCTACTGTCGGCGTTCTGGGAACGGGGGTCCCCAGACTTGCCTGCCTGCGGCCTGCGGCGTGGCTCAAGGAGGCCCAGCACGGCCCATCTTCATCAACACAAGACCCAAGACCCTCGCGAGGGGCCAAGCCTCGCGGGGCGGACGACACCGTGCTTCTTCAGGCACAGCCTCGTCAGGCTGGCTCACGAGGAGGCGGAGAGATCAAGGCGGGGTACCTCGCGAGGTGCTCATGACTCAAGCCATGACGACCAAGGGCGCCAGGCGGGCGCCAGCCCGCGCAGTGTCCTCCCCTTTCCCCTTTGGTGCAAAGGGGGCAAGCGCAGGCGAGAGGATCAAGCAAAGGCACCCATTTCGGTGCAACGAGACCAAGACCAGTCCAATGGTGGGAAGGAGGTCATCGTGGAGCCCAGAACGGCGTCACCACGGGGCCTTTGGCAGGCGAGGACCAACTTTAGTCAGGATAAGTGTACCAGATGTTCCCCTTAGAATTGGCCAATTGTTGGCGCCCTTCCCGCTCAATATTTGGGAAGAGGCCCAGGGCCTTTGCCTATAAATAGTACTAGCCACCCCCAGGGTAGAGGCAATCTTTCGGTATCTAGCGATCAGGCAAGCAGAACCTAGAATCTGAGCAAGCAGGGAACAAGAGAGAGAGAGAGATAAGGGTGGTTGAACTCCTCCTTACAGTTCATCCCCCTAGCCAAGGGCAGACCCTCGCGAGACTGCTCTTCCCTGTATTGTTCATCATCACCAGCCCAAGAGGCAATCCACCACACCTCACTGGAGTAGGGTATTACACCACATCGGTGGCCCGAACCAGTATAAACTCTGTGTCTTCTGTGTTGTTCTTTTGGTAGTTTTAGATCTTTGCGAGACGGAGAGGTAGAAGGCATAATCTCCGCGCGCACCCCGGAGTTCAAACCTTAAGGGTCTGCCGGAACCCGAAACCCGACACAACGGTCTTCTCCTTTTCTCTACATGTTCAATACGATTGTGTACAATATCTGACATGCATAATAAAAAAATAGTTAGATTTTGTAAGGCCTAAGGGGTGCATGCAAAAATCAAGACTGATGGTAGCAAACAAGTGGATGGATCCAAAACTAATGATGCCAGGTAGATTATAGCTTCAGTTTAAAAAGATAGACAATGGATCATCTATTGCTTGTTGCCCACCCAACATGAACCACATAGAAGACCCCAGATAAACCAGATAGTAGACATATACTATTCGTTGTTGGCTCGATATGAGACCCATGGGCAACTCAAAACTCAAGATTGAACGATAAAGTAGCAGGTAATAATAACCGATGTATAACGTAAGCAAACACGAAAGACTGCGATCTCTCTTCCGGAACTGTGTAGTCCTCAGGTTCATCTGCTTAGTCGGTGATGGTAATGCGGTTGGCGTGGCTGCCGGCAACGGAGAAGATGATCTGAGGCGGCGAAAGGAAGTCTGCAGGAGGGGATCTCTGCTGTAGTGAACGCTTCTATCGATGGTGCACCTCAGGTGGGGTGGATGACGGCACGGCAGGAGGAGGACATAACACACAAAGTTTTCTTTGACGCCTATCTGAAAATGAAGTAAATCTGTAAGGGCTCCTTAGAATTGGAGGATTCTATAAACGCAGGGACAGGAAAAACACAGGAATAGGATAGGAATGCACATGCAAAACAGAGCATTTGGAAACATAGGATTTCAGTCAACCTGTGTGTTTGGCTCACATGAATTGGAAGAACAGAGGAATGGAGAAACAAAGTGATGCGACGAGTGTACAACCTCTTTGGCATAGCCTTGTGGACCTCAGCATCATTGGGTTGGACATGGAGGATGGTGATGATGCTGGTGTGACTGTCGGAGGCGGGGAAGAAGATCCGAGGCCTCTGGAAACGGCGCCGAGGGTACTGCTCCGCTGTGATGGACGGTTCCGTCGTTGGAGCAGCTCCGCTAAGGTGTACGGCGACGAGGCTGAAGCATGACAAGACAGACAACGTTAATCTGAAGTGGGACCCTAATATCATCTGCAATAGACGATGTAAAATACATCACCAAAAAGTGCTAGATGTAAAACGCATAAGCCGCGCCACGGCCGCTCCGACAGATGCTGTAAGTACTGTTCACTCTGAACTTAACTGAACAAAATGAACTTCACAGTCGAAACTGAATTTTACTGTCGAAACTGATTGAACTAGTAACAGAGCATTGCAGTTTAGGGCGTTCGAGCACTAGTAGCAGAGAAGCAGTGATCTAAATCAGCACAAGCTCGAGCAGGGAACGCACTAGCAGAGAGCAAGTCATGCAGTAGCACCGCGAGCGAGTGCTAAAGCAGCAACTCATGTAGCTGCCGGAGGTCGTGCAGCAGCAGCAGCAGCAGCAGCGCAAGCGAGAGCAAGAGCAGAGCAGCGGCACGAACGAAAGCAGGAGCAGTGCAGCAGCGCGATCGACAACAAGAACATAGCCGCAGCGCGATCGAGAGCCGGAGCAGCTGCAACTAGTGCTATTGTGGAAGTCGCCGCCGAGGAAGCAACGACGTGGGGGACAGACGTCGTGGATGATGTGGCCGGCAACGGCGCCGTCGATGGAGACACACCATGTCTGCTCGGTATCGAGCACCGACAGCCCCGTGAGATCGAATAAAAGATAAAATGCAGCGGTGAGTGCAGAACCTCCTTGGTTGCGCCGAGTTGGCCTCGGCTTCATCGGAGGAATTGGTGAGGGTGTTGCGGTTCCGGTGGGGCAGGTCAAGACGACGCTGTGGGGATTGAGGTGGCGCGATAGATGAGGCGAACGTCGGGGCAGCTCCTTGGAGGTGGAGGACGGGGCGGCTGATCCGGCGGGACGACGAGATCGACAACGGATCCTCGTCCGGTGCGGTGGATGAGGGATGGCGAGCTGTTGCGGTGGACGATGTAGTCGGGGAAGAGTCTCCGTCTGGGCGGCGGTCGGGAGGCCAACGGAGGAGCATGGGGTTTCGCGGGTTTTGGCGGCCTCGGTGTACGAATGGGGGGGCGAGGGGGGAGGGGGAGCCAAGCTTAGGTACGCGCTTGTCCGAACTGTAGGGCAAGTTACGAGCATACCCCCACCGGTTTTGACACCGCGACGTGGAGCTTCATTTCCGGCTGAGGGGTAGAAGGGGGATTTCGCGTGTCTGGGCTGCGGGAGCGATTTTGGGTGAGGAGGGAGTTCTCACGCGCGTCCAAATTTCGGGATAACAAGGCGCGGCGCGGGTTGAAGAAGCGGGAGTTTCGAAGCAGGTGAGACAAAAGATACTCGAGCTTGAAAATTTCGGGATAACAAGTTGCGGATTCCTTGTTCGGCAGAACAAACTTAACGTGTAAAAAAACAATTCGTACCAGACACAAGAGATTCATGTCCCCTTTTACTATATTGCTATAGATGCCATTGAAAAAAGTACAAGAAAAATGTAAAAAAATCGGGAGAACAAGATTGCCCTGCACAGTACCAAATCGATTCGCACTTCCCTCAACAAGAACAAAAAAAAATCAAATCCCACCAAAGAAAGAGTAATGTCCCTTTTTTATATGATTATAGATGCCATGATCTCGAATTTCAATTTTTGAATCCACGTTATGTTGAATTCGAATATATTGTTAGGTGACCTTGCGGTTTATAATTGATGTAGTCGTACATTTTGATCTTCCATCATATATGAACTTTTTACTCCACCATGTGAACATATATATTGTCGTCTACCATATGGACTAAATTTGAATCAATTTTCCTTATTTGAATACGATTGTTGTCAAGTTATACAATAATTTAAATATTATCTTGATAACAAAAAACATACATATAGCAGTAATCATATTTCACTATGAACTACATGTACCATACGCTCTCCAATTCAAATATTTGTATCCATTATATGTTGAATTCAAATCATAGTACATTATTGGTCTAGGTAGCGAGATGTTTGGGATAATCTAAACCCTGTTTTCATCCGTATAATTTTGGCCGAATTGGGACAAGTTTTCGTATAAGCCTCTTGCAAAACCGGAGATTCTCTCAACAAGCCTTGTGGTTCCAAGAGGGAACGTGTCACCTTTGTGTGCGAAACGATATACGCTGCCTCCCCCCTGATTTTATTTACAGAGGCAACATAGAACTATATGAGTGCCTTGTTAAATTTTGGAATTATTTCGGGTTCATTTGGCCTTTTTATACATTAATTGAGTTTCTGGACTTTTAATATGCATAATCTAAATATGAATTGAATGCACATGCTCCGGTGCACCAAAGTGGGTTAAAAAATCACATGTGTGTCCTTGGTTGAATTCCTAGGTCCCATGGAAGAAATGAGAATGAAATTCAAACATCTGGGCGTCATGACTCGGCCGAGAACATCGAGAAACTTTTATTTTAAATTCATGTAAATCCAAAACTCGCCTGGAAATCGTGAAACCTGGCATGGTGTCATGTCATGGCACTAACATGTTGTGGTAAAAAGTTGGGCTGATTTGGAAGCCCGTGGTTCTAAGAGGGAATGTGCCACCTTTGAGTGTGAAACGATATACGCTGCCCCCCCCCTTTGAGTTTATTAACAAAGGCAACATAGAACTACATTAGTGCCCTGTTAAATTTTGTAATTATTCCGGGTTCGTTTGTCGTTTTTATACATTAATTGAGTTTCTGGTCATTTAATGTGCATAAGTCAAATTTGAACTACAAGCACATGCTCTCGTGCACCAAAGTTGGTTGAAAAATCACATTTGTGTCCTCGGGTGAATTTCTAGGTCCCGTGCAAGAAATGAGAATCAAATTCAAACATCTGGGCATCGTGGCTCGACCGAGAACATTGAGAAACTTGGTTTTAAAATTCTTGTAAATCCAAAACACGTCTGAAAATCATGAAACTTGGCATGGATGTCATGTCATGGTACTACCATGTTGTGGTAAAAAAAATTGGCCGAATAGGAATAGATTTTGGTATAAGATTCTTGCAAACCCAAGCTTCTCTCAAGAAGGCTCGTGGTTCTGAGAGGGAACGTGCCACCTTTGAGTGCGAAACGATATATGTTGTCCCCTTGAGTTTATTTACAAAGGCAACATAGAACTACATGAGTGCCCTATTAAATTTTGGAATTATTCCGGCTTCGTTTGGCCTTATTTACACATTAATTGAGTTTTTGGTCATTTAATGTGCATAATTCAAATTTGAACTACAAGCACATGCTCCCGTGCACCAAAGTTGGTTGAAAAATCACATTTGTGTCCTCGGGTGAATTTCTAGGTCCCATGCAAAAAATGAGAATCAAATTCAAACATCTGGGCATCGTGGCTCGGTCGAGAACATTGAGAAACTTGGCTTTAAAATCATGAAACTTGGCATGGTGTCATGTGATGGTAGTACCATGCCGTGGTAAAAAAAAATTGGCCGAATAGGAACAAATTTTGGTATAAGCTTCTTGCAAATCGGAGCTTCTCTCAAGAAGGCTCGTGGATCTGGGAGGGAACGTGTCACCTTTGTGTGCATAATTCAAATTTGAAATAGAAGCACATGTTCCAGTGCACCAAAGTTGGTTGAAAAATCACATGTGTGTCCTCGGGTAAATTTCTAGGTTAAATGCAAGAAATGGGAATGAAATTCGAAATTCTGGGCGTCGTGGCTGGGTAGGAAACATTGATAAACTTAGTTTTTTAATTCCTGTAAATCCAAAACACGCATGAAAATAATGAAACTTGGCTTGGTGCCATGACATGGCACCAACATGTTGTTGTAAATTTGTAGTCCGAATTGCGAAGGCGCACACATTAACAATCAACAAAGTCATTTTGGAACAAGTGCTGTCACGTTACAATCGGAAACACAAGTATTGTTGAAACCGTGGGCGTTCTACTTACTAGTACCATTTACGTGCCGCCACGCGTCCCCATTTTTTATTAGCTAGGAGGCGCCGCACCGTGCAGGGTAGCTATTTGATAAGTACGAGAGGCGTGCGATCAGACCCCTGCATGTGCTTATCGGGAGGAGAGCCCTTTGACCTCCATCTGCCGTCCACCTCTCTCCCAAGGTCTCCATTAATGGCGCCCGAGCCTCTATTTAATGGCGTGGCTATGTCTCACTCGACTGAGATTTAAGAGAGAAAAAAGAAGATCCGACAGACCTATATAGCATCTACTGTGACTTATAGCAAGACTGATGAATATATAAGGACGATTATTATTATTTTGATCAAAGAAGGGCTTGTCCCTTCCAATTTTCATTGCTGAAAACCACCACAATTCACAAGAAGTTCAGCACAACTCCAGCCTAACACGAAGGACTAAAAGCTACCAGATTGAAATCGCAACATCCCAAGAGCCAAACAAAGGCCAAACATCCGCGCTAGAACCCAACATTACAACCGACGACACAATCCACATCCTAAACCGATTATTACATCAAAAGAAACCAGGAAACTAAAGGAAGCCCAACAGCAACTTGAAGAACAGCAACGCCAGGGTCGCCATGGCAAGAGTTTTCTTCATCCCAGCCTCGCAACATTGATCTTCCACAAAAAGATAAGGATGATTAATTGTCTTACATAATTAGAAAGATAATTAAAAAATCCACATGCGGCTACGCCCGAAATACACAAGGGCAAAAGAAGAAGGAAGACAAGGATCTGGCTCGCTGATCTCTACTTTCTTGATGCGTTGCTGCAAGCCGTGGGAACTAGTCTCCACGGCCAGCGGCGATGAGCTCTTTCGTGTCCTCAAGACGCTGCTTGAGAACATCCACGGATTCCTCCACCAGCCTTTGGCGCTCGTTGCGGAGCATGTCATTCTCGTCCATAAGTTTCTTGACGATGACACTGGTCCTCTTCAACAAGGCACTGGTCTCCTCCTGCTGGTCTGCACTTCGGATGATCTTCTCCCTCAGCAGGTCGCGCTCGGCTCGGAGCCTCTCATTGCCCTCCCTTAGTGCGCCGATAGCCTGTTCAAACGAGGCTTTCATTTCGTCCTGCAACCTCGCAAAACAAGAGATCTGATCCATCTGGCCATGGACGATCGCATGCATGCGCCTGTAACAGTCGTCACCTGCACACGAGAAATTTTCCCAGGCCGCCGCAGCGCGGCGGGACATCTTTGCCACATTCGTGGCGCGGCGGGACATCTCTGCTGCTTCCGCGGCGCGGCCGGACCAGTCTGCTGCATCGACGGCGCAGCGGGACCTCCGTGCTGCTTCAGCGGCGCGGCGGGACCTTTGTGCTGCTACTTCCGCGCAGCGGGACATGCCGGCTGCTCTCGCAGCGAGGCGGGACATCTCTCGTGCTTCCGCTTCCATGCTCGCCTCTCCCTGGTGGCAATCTCTCGACCCGGAACTCACGCTGGCCATGGAAGACGCAAGGGAAGGATGTTGAATGGCTTGTTTGTTTTTGTGGATGAGGAGTTGAGGAGGAATGCGCAGTCATCTTGGCATACTAGTATTTATAACCGAGTACTAATACGCTCCTAAGTGGGAAACCATTTAGGTTGTGATCAGTGTGAACAGGTTTGCAATTCAATATAGCGTGGAGTAATTTGGAATGTGATGAGAAGCAAGCTCAAAATTTATTGACGGTTCAGGTTTCGAAGTGCGGCACTATTCCCGGATGGAGTACTTCTTTTTCTACTCTCTGCTTTCCAGTTTTATAGGGCTTATCTCAAAATTTAATTTTTCCATTTTATAAGGCTCAATTTGGTTGTTCCCCAACACATGTTCAGATTCCAAGGTGCATTAAATCATTGCATGCAAGTATTAAGAGAAAATTGACCAATGCATGTACTTTATGCATGCATGCATTGCAATTAATGCATTGATAAACATAATTTTTTATCGCCACCAAAACCCACCATTTCTTAAGCTAAAGTAGACCAAGGTAATCCCTATATTAGCATATTACTAAGATAAACAGAAGGCACTGTAGAAACATTTAGGGGTTGTTTGGATACGAGGATTATAGAAAACAAGATTCCTAAAAACGTGATATCAGTTCTAACCACCTAAAACCTTGTTTGGGTTATCCAACGAAAACGTGGATAAGTATAAATGAGTTCTGTAAAAACTCAAAAAGCCAGTTTTTAGAAAAACGACTAATAGTCGTTTTTGTAAAAACTCATATCCCGGTGCGGCGCAACTGCATACTCGAATCAAAGAGTATCGTCATGGCGAACTCCGTCAATGCCTCGCCGGCATGCAGTGCCTGAATTGGCCGCTTATCTCGCAATGCATATCTCCTCTGTGCCCCTAGACATCTCCTTCGCCTTCCTCCAGCCGCCGGTGCGTACCTGGATCGTCCACGACCGCCACGATGGCCGCGTCTTCCTCGACCGCTCTGCGCCCTGCCGGTTGCACGGCGTTCATCGAGCTTGCTGTCTGCGACCCGCTCTTCCCGTGGTTCCTCCTGCTCTCGTCATCCCCAACTCTCCCTCCGCCTTTGTCGAAATCCCGTCGGCGACGGAGAGCTCCAATCGCGCAACAACCGAATCTTCCTTTCTTCTCGCTGCAATGACGACCACGTTGAAGAGTTGCCCTGCGCCACGACCTGAATGGCATGCTGCGGAGGAAGCTGTTGTTCTCCTGCTGCTCTTAATCTCGGAAGTGGCAAGAGCCTTCACCGCCGGTACACCATGCGTTGAGTATGCGGAGATGCATGGGCGTTCGCATGGGGCAAAGCAACCTACATGCTCATGGGTGCTTCCTCGAGGTTGATGATCATGCGAAGTGCATCAAAGCTCGCTTGCATCAGATATTGCGTCACATATATGTCTCCTGTTTGAAGTTTTGAAGTCCAAACAAAGTATCCTATAAACCAGTTTTCACAAAACAACTACTTAAAACTAGTTTTCCTAAGAACACTCTATAAACTGATTTTGCTAAAACTCGTTCCATATACCAGTTATCCAAACAACCACTTAGGACGTGAGCTTGTCAATCTGAATGTGGAGGGACACAAGCTTAGCCCCGGCCAGCAGCTTGGGCGGAACTGTCAAGAAGGTCAGCTCCTGCACGTCGACGTCGGCGGGATCCTTGCTGCTTGTCACCTCCATTTCCACCTTGACGGTGTCGGTCGTGCCTTTGGGCTCCCCCGGCGGGCCGTTCGCCCATAGCTTGGCCATGTAGTGCGGCAGTGGGAACGCCCCCGCTCTGATGCAGACGACTGACACAACGATAGGCGCGCCGATGTCGAGCACGCCGCCGACCAAGAAAAACGCGCAGCAGTCCTCCTCCGCGAACAGCAAGAGCCGTGGCTCCGACAGTGGCACTTGCAGCTGGAGCACCTCGCCGTACTGGATCCTGTGCACGGGCATGGGATGCGCGGTGCTAATGTGGTGGTAGAGCGCCGGAGGCGGGCCTTCGTAGCCGCAGACGGGCAAGGGGCATTTGCAGGGCGCGCGCGGACACACGCTCTGGTGATCGGCAAGCTTGTGGTAAGTGACGTAGAGCCCACAGCCTTCGTGCGGGCACTCCACCCTCACCGACGAAAGGACGGAGTCCACCGCCGTGTTCCGCACATCGAAGCCACCGCCGCGCTCGCACTTCTGGCACTACCGCTGGTTCCCGGGGTGCTCGACGCGGCAGTCCGCGCAGGCCAGGTGCCCTCCCTTGCACTGCAGAAATCAATCGAATAGCACATCAATCAAGAAACCTGCACCTTGCTCAATCAGCCGAACGGACGAGGTGTATTCAAACCTCATACACTGGAGGCGTCAAGGGGCGGAGGCACAAGGGGCAGTGGAGCACGGTGAGGTCCATCGAGACCTTAGAGAGCTCCATCGTCGGGTCCTGTTCGGTCTGCATGATCTCGCCCTCCTCGTGCACAACCATCTCTCGACTTGGGCTGGGGTATTACAAAGCTTTACCGTCACATATTTTATACTACTTCAAGGTGCATTAAATCAACACATGCAAGTATCAAAAGGAGAGTCACGGCATGCATGCATGCGTTGTAATTAATGCATCGGTAAACGCAAATTATTGAAATATATCGAGTGCAGTGATTTGATGTGTCGCGTCAACTCGTGCATCAACGAGAAGTTTGATTATCCTCTCCCTCGCTGACTTAACTGCACCTACCTTTGGTTGTATGACAGGTTGGCCACACACCTGTCGGGCCCACCTGTCATACACGGAAAGGCAGGAGCGTCCTTCCCTCGCCCATGAGCGTGGTGGCTGGCAAGACTAGGAGAAGCTTTCGCTACACGCTCTCCCTCCCGCACGCGATGGACATGCAGCAGTTCAATCGGTGTCAGATGGCCAAAAGCGTACTGTAGTACTCCTCCAGTGCAGTAGGACTCCATCATTGTTCGACTTCCCGAAGAGGCGAAGAGCCAAGCACAGCCCGGACGCTCGTGTAGCAGTTTCATGTCTAGAGTAGTCTACGATAGCGTGTATCGTGCCTATAAGCTTAAAATCGTTGGGGTCGGCTCCATGCTATGTGGCCGTCTCGAAGTTTTTAAAAAATAATTAAAATAGTCTTCTGGCCCTACCTGACACCCTAGTGATTGTAGTTTGCACGCTCATCTGGTCAAGACAGGAATATATATTTTAATTTGTTTTTTCTTCGAAAAGGGGGGACTCCCCGGCCTCTGCATCAAAACAATGCATACGGCCACATATATTTTAATTTGTGGTGGGTAAATGTTAGAGGTTGCAGCAAATATATTGTACACTGCGGGTCTTTCAGCTAAGTTTAAAGGCAAGCATGTGGGGCCAGTGCTATGATGTGTCGCGTCAACTCGTACAACGAGGAGAAGCTTGATTTTACTACACGCCTTCTCCCTCACCCATGCGCGCGGTTGCTCACAAACGAGGACAGGCTTTTACTTAGTAGTACTTCTACAACAAGCTATCCGTCCCGCTCGCGGTGGACGGACATGCAGCAGTGGATTCGACACTGTAGAAGCAGTAGTAGTAACATCATTGTTCGTCTTCTCGAAGAGGCGAAGAGCCAAGCGCAAACCGAACGTTGCAGTTGCGAACATTGGAGCACGCATATAGCCAGGCTCTTGCATGATACAAAATTGCTATGTGAGCCCACTATTGTACTAGTACGTACAACTACTTGCTAGTATAGCCCTTTAAACCAGAAAGGAGTATTTGCCCTTCTAAAGATTTCAACAAGTGACTAGACAACACCGAGACGGAGTACATATGGAGCAAAATGAGTGAATCTGCACCGTAAATAAATACTCGTACGTACTAGTTCTATCATTTTCCTCTCCGAGGTGCACAATATTGAGTATACTGACTAGTCTCTTTTTGACACGCATTTATGTTTTTTTACACAGTACAGACGCAAGCGCTCATATACATGTGCATACACTCACCCCTATGAACGCACACACGCACGGCACTATCATCTTGAAATTTACGAAGTCACCATAGGCACCTCGTCGTCGACGGGTCCATAGGTGCATCAATACCAAGGAGGGAGAGGGTAGCGGTTCCCGAGACGTTGAACGGTCAATGATGCATCCTCAATTACATGCAGAGGGAATTAATTGGAGAAGCAAAATAGAGCCAGCACGATGTGATGCAACAGAGTTTGGACTCTCATATAATAAAGGCGCCCCACCACTCCAATCCATCGACTCCGAAGTCTCTGCCCAACACTGCTCACTCCAATCCAAGACCAAGTGACCAGAAGCCACAAGCACCTATGGAAGCGATGGACGCAAGCGGCAGTCGGCTGTGCCAAATCATCCAAGGCGCCGGCCTGCGGCCCCGCACCGCACAGCGTTTCCAGACGGTGCTGGCGACCGCAGGCATCGTAGCCCTCGCCGGCGCCGGCTTCGCCTCTCGCATGGACGACATGATGGTCAACTCCATCCGCAAGTTCACCACAGTCAAGAAGCGCGCGGACGACCTTGCCGTACTGCTCCAGCCCACGCGCCCAGGCTCCTCATTGCCTGCCACCCTCATCGGCCTCCATGGTGACGAACTCTTTCAAGCCCTGGTGGCCCTGCAGGTGCCGGAGGTCGCGATGAAGAATGTGCACCTCGAGGCCGCGCTCGCCGCGCAGCGCCTTGCCATGTAAGAAACCGTCGACCTGCACATCCACGTCTACGAGGAAATCGTCTACATAGGCCACTACAAGGCAAGCGAGGATAGAAAGACGTTGGCCTTCTGCCAGCGGCTGGAATCTTTGGACGCCATTGTTCAGAAGCACATCGACCTGGCCACGAAAGCCGCTGCTACTTACGTGCCGTTCGGTGGGCCGGCGCCCTGAGTCGAGGAGGTGGACGTCGTCGATGGATGCATCTCTTCTTCTTGCCTCCTGTAACCAGCACTGCATCGCCTCGTGGCCTAAATGTTTTAGTAGTATAGTACTCCGTTCGTTCCCAAATATAGGTCTTTCTAAAGATTCTATCAAGTGACTACTACATACGGAGCAAAATGAGTGAATCTACACTCTAAACTATGTCTACATACATCTGTATGATGTATTCCATTTAAAATAGTATCTAAAAAGGCTTATATTTATGAACAGAGGGAGCATATGGCATTTTTATTCCAGTCGTAACGTTTTCACTGTGAGGTGGGACCGCAGTTGAGCAAACCCACCCCGCCCACCGGGCGTCGGCCGAGTTTAGAATTAGAAGAGAGAAACAAGGGAGGAGAGCTAGTTGTAGCACGGACGCTGTTGTCAGATGGGACTCGTGTTTATAGAATAGGAGTACTGAGCACTCGTGCCTCTTTTTTTTCTTTTTGAGGGAAAAATTAGTCGTATGTCTAGTACCACTAGTTGGGTGCGTGCGACCTATAGCTGTCATCACTTTAGGTCTCCTTTTCGAACCGCGGCTACGCTTCACAGTACATAATATTTCACGCATTTATCCTCCTATATGTACTCCTAGGCTATTTCCATGTGCTCACATTCGCCGACATGTGGGACATAGAGCATCTGGGTCGTAGTGGATGCACGACTCAGAGCATATGCCGGGGTACTTTACATTTTAGACCTCACGAATTTCATGCAAACCCCCCGCAGAAGAATAAATAAATGAATCAATTACTACATGAAACCGGATTATTTTCATGGAAACTGGAGCACGTTCATTAAATTTTGGACATAACACGTTTATAAAAAATGACCGGACCGAAACCAGTCTAAGGGCCTCTTTGATTTTTCCGGCAAAAAAGGGCCTCTTTGATTTGCAGGATACTAAAAACACAGGAATGGGGAAAGTATGATGGCGATGAACCGAAACGAGGAGAACTCTAACTCAGTTAGATGTTAGAGTTAGATTCTAACCCTGAACTAACTCTAAACCAAAGAGGTGTATGGATGGCAGGGTTAGATTGACAATAAATGCTCTATCTCAATCATTTGACTACTTTGGACCCTATTTCATGCCGGATTTGGAGGGTGCTTGGATACGTTTTAGTTCCGTGACTAAAAGTAGTGAGACTAAAACTTGCTAGCCTCACCCATGCTTGGATCCAAATACTAAAGAGACTAAAATCAAGTTAATGAGCATTTATTATCCTCCCAACCCTCCAATCCAGAACTCGCCTGTGTTAAAGGAGAGGAGTTAAATGAGGAGAGAGATGACTAATCCACATTTTAGTAGGGGTACCCCTAACTAAATTTTTTTTAGTCTCAATCCTAGTTTTAGCCCCTCTTTAGTCAGGGGTGCTTGGAACTTTTAGCCTCTTAAAGAGACTATTTTTAGTCAGACTAAAATAAGTCCCTTGGATCCAAGCACCCTCTTGGTGTGGCCGGCTCTTCTGTGGCCTCCTCCCGCTCACAATTGACATAAACGAACCATCTATACAAATCAAGCATGCAAAACATGATAATTTTTACTTTGTCCATACAAATGAGATATCCCACTTAAACATACAAGTCGTCAATCAAGCTTCACAAAATAAAAAAACACTTCATGAAACAAAGAATGAGCTAACTCATCACTGAAGTCATTCACGATAGGGAGGGATCCCGGAGCCCCTCACGCACCGAGGGAGGAGCTCTCCATTGTCGCTCTGGAGGAAGGCTCTGTAGACCCGGGAACCCCTCCGACGCCGGCCCTTGCGAGTTGAGGTCGACACCAACATGGGTAGCAGGGCCGCTTGCCGCTGACTGGGAACTTAATCTTTGGGCCTCTAGAAATAATGCAAGCCTATAACTAAAATACCTAGAAAGGTGAACTAAATCTTTGGGCCTCTAGAAATAATGCAAGCCTGAAACTGAAATACCTAGGAAGGTGAACTGAATCTTTGGGCCTCTAGAAATAATGCAAGCCTGAAATTGAAATACCTAGAAAGGTGAACTGAATCTTTGGGCCTCTAGAAATAAAGCAAGCCTGAAATTGAAATACCTAGAAAGGTGACCTGAATCTTTGGGCCTCTAGAAAGATTTATTACCTCCTCAAGCAGCATCAAACAATTCCATGCGTGCACCACAAATCTATACCATGTTTGATCAGGATCTACTTTTCTGAATCAGAATTAGCGCTAGAGCAAGCAAGATCACTGATATGGCCGTGAGACAGAGAAGGAACGAACAAACTCACCCCTCTCGCGACCTCCCTGGTAGATGCGCCGCCGCCGCGCACGAAAGAGGGAGAAAAATGACTGGTGAAGGGGGAGCGGGGCGACCTTCGAAGGCCGGAGGGAGAGGGCGGCCAGAGTAGGGCGGCGGAGGCCGGAAGGAGAGGGTGGCCGGAGGAGAGAGAGGGCGAGCGACCCTATGGGGAACAGAGAGGAGTCGTGTGATAGGTGGGGGGGAGCGATCTGGTGTGGGCAGGGGAGATTTTTTTAGTTCTCTTCTAGTGGGCCCGAGGATAACTAACCCAATTAGAACCTCTCCACCGGGCTAGTTTTTTTAGCTGGGTTAGAGCAAACTAGCTCAAACTAACCCCTCTTGTTTCGATAATTTGAGGCTATTTCAACCCAAACTAGCTCTAACTCAGGGATCCCAACAAAGAGGAGTGTTACTGTACTTGCTACAGTGTGGACCGTAGCACATTGTTTTTTATGGCCATATCACCACATTGTTTTCTACTGCTGGTTCACTGGGCTACCGTGGTTCGCACTGCTGGTTCACTGGGCTGTGTGGTTCGCACTCCTCCGACCTGAGTAGTACTCCCTCCGTTCCTAAATATAAGTCTTCGTAGATATTTCACTGTGGACCACATACGGATGTATATAGATGCATTTTATGTGTAGAGTCACTCATTTTTCTCTGTATGTGGTCCATAGTGAAATCTCTCCAAAGACTTATACTCCCTCCGTTCCCAAATAATTGTCTTTCTGGAGATTCCAACAAGTGACTACATATGGAGCAAAATGAGTGAATCTACACTCTAAAACATGTCTGCATACATCTGTATGTTGTAGTCCATTTGAGATGGCTAGAAAGACAATTATTTGGTAACGGAGGGAGTATTTAGGAACAGAGGGAGTAGTATAGTACTAGTATATACCGCATCATTCTTTGCTCCTTCTTACTACTCCGACATGTGGAGAGCCAGCATCTGGGTCGACGTGTCATGCACCAGATTAGAGCGCGGAACGGAAGGGGGGCATCACCCCGGTCGGAGCGCCAGTAATTCATGACTATAGTGAGTGGTCATATCACAAGTCTTTCCAGTAGTAACGCGCCGTCAAATCGCACAACCCCACTCGCTCACCCTCCTCGCCTCTCTGTCAACCCGCCTACCCGAAAATTGCCGCGCGTACTGCCCGGGAAAAGCCCCGCCCTCAACTTTTAACTACGCGAAAATAGTTCAAGCTTGTTCGTTCTATATAAATACAGTAAGTACTGTATGTTTATTCACCCGTGGGGTTGTTCAATGAATGGAGGGGCGGGGAGCACAAGTGAACAATACTGTAGTACTACTAGTAGTAGTAAGTAGGAGTCGTACAGTAGTCATCTTAAATAGAGAGTTTCTTTTCTTTAATGCCACGTACACAAATTGAAACGCTTGTTGTGGAGAGAAAAAAGATAATCACTCCACTATATATGGACGCAGGGGCCTGAGCGCTTGCTTTACAGGGTTGCTCTCTTCATTCTCTCATCCTCTCCAGATATAAACAAGACAGCGGTAGCGACATTTTCTCTCTGCTCACCGCCGGTCACAGATCCGGCCGGATCCCTTCGGCCGGTGTGTGTAAAGGACTAAAAGGTGCATCATTCACACGGTCATCGCCGCCGAGGGAGGAAACCCACAGCTGCCGGAGGGGCCTGATCCTCTGCCCGTGCCGTTCTCTCCGACACGGCGCCGGCTCGGGAGGTCCTCCGACCCTTCTTCCTCCCTGCCGTATTGTCCGCGGATCCGACCTGCCGCCGCCGACATCCCGGCGACCCTTAGGTATAAGTTCTTCGAAAGCGGCCTTGCTCTACTGCCCCAGCTCCCCATGTGTCTGCATGTGCATCTTTTTCTACTCCCATCAGCTCTTCCAAAGACACCTAAATTTTTAGTATTATTAGAGGTAAAGCTACTTCATGCATTCGAATCTAGGGCTTTGTTTAAACAACAAAGAAAGGGGGAAAGTTGTTGTCGGGTGGTTGGTGCGACATATGCCAACGGGTGGCTTATCTGTGTGGGAGCCAGTAAGACGTCGCCGGTGCCTGGAAGCGGGATAAGGCGAAGACATGCACGCCGGCGAATCTTACCCAGCTTCGGGGCTCTCCGTGGAGATAACACCCCTACTGCTGCTCTACGGGGTCTCCGCATGATCACTCAATGAACAAGTACAAGTAGCTACAAGGTGCTCCTCGAGCTGTTTGGCGAGAGGAAGAAGAAGGGCAAGGCTAGCTCTACTCTTCTCTCTATGTGTGTTGTAACCTAGATGAGATCAACCCTTTGCATGGGTGCCCCGGGGGGTTTATATAGGCCTAACCTCCGGGGGTACAATGGTAATCCGGCTGGGAGCGGGTCCCAGCCATCAGCGTCTATGCTCGCCGGCTTCCGCGCCGGCTGCTGGGGCCTGCCGGCATCTTGGTCGACAGGCAGGCCCTACTGCCTAGGGCCCTGTAGGCAGCCGATTACTGTTGCCTCAATCCTGATGATGAGGGCTTTATCGAGGTAAGCGTGGCTACAGTGCCGCCGCCTGGCGGGCGATCACTGTAGCCTCACGTCGTCTTGTCTCCTTAATGGGGCGCCTCCTTCGAGGGAGGGAGCAAGCCGGCTTAGGGAAGCCGGCCATGTCTTGGGCCGACTGGGGGAGGCCTGGCCGCCTTGAGGTGTCTCTCTGTCTGACGGGGCCCGCCGCCCGCGGGCCGCGCTGACAGCCTGCCATGGACAACGCCCTAGTCATCATGGCAACAGTGTCGCACCGAACGGGTCAGGGCTACCCCGTACGGCGCACTGTGCCAGGCGTGCTCCGGGTTTCGGGGTTGGCACGCTTCACTGTAGCCACGCCCCGTCCCGTCGCCGTTATGTGGGCGCGGGCTTCGAGGGTACGATCTTGACCGCGTCGTGGGAGCCGGCCTCTTGGAGTCGGCCTTCTAGTGGCCGGCTTCTTGAAGCCGACCCTCCCGCGGCTTTCTTCATGGGGGTCGAGGTCGGGCTGTCTTCCGACAGTCGGCTTGAGAGGTAGCCGGCAGGGGGAAGGCGGCCCCATGCCTTGGATCTTTGGAGGCTGGATCGGCTCGTAATTTTTTCTGAAGTGCCATGGGGAGCCGGCTAGGCCACCCGTGGTCATTTACCCTGACAGTAGTCCCCGAAGCTGGTCGTGCTTCGAAGTCGGCAGGGGGACGAGAAGCTCGATCAGCTTCCTATCTTGAGAAGCCGGCAGCTGGGAGCCAGCTTTGCTTAAGCGCGCCACCTCGGAAGGGGCATCATGGTCTCGTCAACGGGCATGTGGGCCAAGTCACACGCTGACCGCGCGCCTCCCTGCGTGTCACGTGGCAGGAAAGGCCTGCCATGGCGCGTGCGTGACGGGACGTCGCCGTAGGCCCGGGCCCGCCACTCCTGGCCTCGGCCCAGGCGCGGATCTTCTGCGGCCCAGGGTGGACGGTTTGCCTTCCCGTGGCGGTTTCACCATGCCGTCAAGGCGCGGTTATGGCGGGACGTGGGGGAGTGGGCGCAGTTAATCCCACATCCCCCGCTCCACGCCTCCTCGGCTCCGCCGCGAGGGCCTATAAGTAGGGGGAGGAGAGGGAGCGGCAAAGGCCCGCATGCTCTCCCTTGCTCCACCCTTCCTTGTCTTCTTTCCTCATTCTCTCCGTCGCCGCAGCGCTTCTTCGCCGTGCCACTCCGCCGTCGCTGCGCCTTGCTTCTCACCGCGCCACTCCAATGGCGCTGTCGAGCTCGTGGGACGGCTCCAACGTCCTCGATGAGCACGTCGAGTTCCTCCGCCGAACGCGGCGTCTGCCCGGCGAGAACTACGTGCAGGTCCGGCACGCACCGGAGGAGGAGATCTCGCCAGCGCCGGAGGAGGGCGAGCGGGTGATTTTCCGCTCGTACTGCATACGCGGCTTCGGCCTCCCGGCGAGCGGATTCCTCCGCTCGTTCCTCGAGTTCTACCACCTTCAGCCGCATCACCTCACCCCCAACGTCGTGATGCTGCTGTCGGCGTTCGTCACCCTCTGCGAGGGTTTCCTTGGCGTCCTCCCCACCATAGAGCTCTGGGGAGAGTTCTTCCAGAGCAAACTCGGCACCGTCGTTGCGGGCGTGCCCGCCCCATGCGGAGCTTACATCGCTATGAGGCGGACGGGTGAGAACAATCCGTTCCCATCCATCCCGCTGATCCAGCCGGTGAAGCTCTGGCAGAAGTCCTACTTCTACGTGAAGAACATCGCCCCGCAAGGCGACTTTGTCAACCTGCCGGCTTATGTAGCCGGCCCGCCGGCTTCGAGGCCGGCCTCGTGGAGCTTCTGGGCCAAGACGTTGTCTCAGGCCGGGAACGCCGCCGTCGCCCGACTCCGGGTGATGGCGCAGTCGGAGGGCCTGGTCGGATCCGACCTCGTGGCCGCCTTTGTGGAGCGCCGGGTTCTCCCGCTCCAAGGCCGGCCGCACATGATCTGTCAAATGAGCGACCGCTTCGACCCGTGCCGACTGAGCACCAGGGAGATGCCTCACGCCGAGGTGTCCTACCTGGTGAATTACATTGCCAACTGCAAGATCGCCGAGGATTGGCGATTCGGCAAGGAGCCGTACTCTCGAGCCAAACCTCCGCCTGCCGTAAGTATTTCTTCTTTCTTTTTCTTTTTGTAGTCGGTCGCTTGGTAGCCGGCCTCTGACCAGCCGGCTTGTCTTCCGCAGAATCCTCTTCTTCCGCCAGCGGACGGGACCGCAGGGGTGGAGCGCCCGTTCCTCCCTGACCGTACGGTAGATGACGTCGACGATCCGGACCTTGGAGCGACCGCTATGGAGGACGCCGCCGCGGGGGAAGGTGGCGAGGTAGGCGGCGCGGGGCTCGGAGCCGGCCTCCAGGACTGGGCGGATGACGACGAGGTCGAAGTCGTCCCGCACCGCCAGCCGGCGTCGGATCCTCAAGGCGCGGGCTCTTCTGCCGTGCCGGCCGCCCGTGGCGCCGCGCCGAAGCGCCGGGCCGTGTCGACTTACTTCGGCAGCCGGCCAAAGAAGCCCAGGGGCACCGCCGCGGCAACCAAGCAGGACGAGGCGGCCGCGAAGGCGGCCCGCTTCCAGAAGGTCGTGAAGCGGCCGCAGGCGGTTTCAGCGTAAGTGTCAATCGTCTTGCATTCTTGTCATGCTCTTTGATTGAAGTTCTTTTATAAATCCTTTCTTGGTCGACCGGCCAGGGCGCCGCTTTCCCTTGAACGGGGTCCTGCCGGCTCCGTGATTGACTCAGCCGGAGGGTCTTCGAGCTCCCGCCGCGTGGACCCCCGCGCCGACCTCATGGAGGCTACGGCACGGAACGCGCAGGAGGCGCGGGAGGAGCCGGCTGATGAAGCGGTTCAGGGAAGCCAAGCATCCAGTGAACTTCTAGACGTCACGCAGTTTGGTGGGAATCGCCATTCTCTCAATGGCCTTGATCTTCACTGGGTTGCATTCGATGCCGCGTTCGGAAACCAGGAAGCCTAGGAGCTGGCCAGCTGGCACTCCGAACACGCATTTCTCGGGGTTGAGCTTGATCCGGAACCGGCGCAGGTTCTCGAATGTTTCCTTGAGGTCTTCCAGCAAGGTGCTGCGTTTCTCCGTCTTCACCACAATGTCATCCGTGTAGACATGGGCATTTCTGCCGAGCTGCTTGAGGAGGCACTTCTGCATGCAATGCTGAAAGGTGGCACCGGCATTTCTCAAGCCGAATGTCATAGTCAGGTAGCAGAAGGCTCCGAATGGCGTGATGAAGGCGGTCTTTAGGCGGTCGGCCGGGTCCAACTTTATCTGGTGGTACCCGGAGTAAGCATCCAAAAAACTCAGCAGCTCGCATCCGGCTGTGGAGTCTATCACTTGATCTATCCTTGGCAGGGTGAAAGGATCTTTGGGGCAGGCCTTGTTGAGGCTCGTGTAGTCTATACACATGCGCCACTTGTTGTTCTTCTTCAGCACGAGGACCGGGTTGGCAAGCCACTCTGGAAAGAAAACCTCCATAATGAAGCCGGCAGCTAGAAGCCGGGCTATCTCTTCTCCTACAATCCTTCTCTTCTCCTCCGACAGTCGGCGGAGGGGTTGTTTGACCGGCTTTGCACCTTCTCAAACGTGTAGTTTGTGCTCGGCGAAATCCTTCGGAACACCCGGCATGTCCTTGGGGGACCATGCAAAGATGTCTCGATTCTCACGGAGGAAATCGACGAGCTCGCCTTCCTATTTGCTGCTCAGGTTTGCCCCAATGGCGGCAAACCTTTCTGGGTGCTCGGGGTCAAGGGGTATCTTCTTTGTTTCCTTGGCCGGCTGGAAGGAACCTTGGGCATCACTTTCTTTGGGATCGGGGGACAGGGCCGGCTGCTTGCCGGCCATGGCCACGACCCGGTTCAACATCTTCTTCTCTTCGGCAATCACAAGGGACTCGGCCAGCCGGCTGCTAGCTGCTGCGCACTCGGAAGATTTCTTGTAATCGCCGGCTATGGTGATGATGCCCTTGGTACTCGGCATCTTCATCTTGAGGTAGGCATAGTGGGGAACAGCCATGAACTTGGCCAAGGCAAGTCGGCCAAGCAGTGCATGGTAAGGGCTCTCAAGGTCCACCACCTCAAACCAGATGGCCTCTCTGCGGAAGTGATCCTTGTCCCCAAACAGGACATCAATCTTGATCTTGCCAATGGGGGCGCAGGACAGGCCGGGTACGATGCCGTGGAACACAGTCCGGGTAGGCATGAGATGCTTCGTCTTGACATTGAGCTTCTCCAGGGTGTCACGGTACAGGATGTTGATGCTGCTCCCGCCGTCTATCAGCACACGGGAGAAACGGGCAGCGCGTCTGTCCGTTGCAAGGGTGGCATCCAAAACCAACGCATAAGAGCAGGGAGAAGGCATCATCTCTGGGTGGTCGGCCCGGCTCCAGCTGATGGGTTTTTCTGACCAGTGCATGTGCTCGGAGGGGTTGGCGGCAACCGCGTTGACTTCCTGGTGCTCTCGGCGCCTGCTGCGCCGGTCTTCAGGCTGGCTTATAAAGACGACGTAGGCGGCGTGCTCGTCGGGGAACTCATCGTGCACCACTCCGACTGTTGGCCGAGCGGCCGATTGCTGCGGAGCCGGAGGCGGCGGACCAGCAGGTGGAGGCGGCGCGAGCCCTTCGCCTTTGGAGATTCGGGTGAGCCAGTGGCACTTCCGGGTTGTGTGGTTGGACGGCTTCACGCCGCTGTGGAACTTGCATGGGGCGTCGAGGGTTTGCTCGTAGGAGAAGGCCGGCTGCCAAGCCGGCCTGCCGCCTTTCTGCTTCTTGGGAGTGGCCGACCTTTGGGCTGCTCGCCGTCGACCGTGGCCACCTGCCGACTGGTGGAAGGCGGCATCGGGCCCTTGCGCTTGTGGTCGTTCTGGTACGGGCGTCGGCCGGAGTCCCCGGTCGGTGTCTTGGGCGCCGGGTTGAGTACCTTCCCGGATGCGTCTACCCGGAGCTCGGTCTTCATTGAGGAGTCGGCGGTGGCGTACTTGTCTGCTATGACCAGAAGCTCATCGAGGGTAGTCGGCTCGTCGCAGAGGAGCTTGTGCTTGAGGAGGGTGCCTTCTCGGCACCTGGTTGTGAAGTACTCTATGGCTTGCACCTCGTGCACTCCTTCGCAAGAGTTGCGGAGCTCGTCCCAACGAGTGAGGTAGTCGCGAGTGGACTCGGCGGGGCCTTGTACGCACAAGGAAAGCTGTCGAGGCTTGGGAGCCCGCTTGTAGGTGCTGGTGAAGTTGCGGACGAAGGCTTCTGTGAAGTCTAGCCAGCTGTTGATGCCGTACGGCTTTAGGCTGTTGAGCCAGGTCCGCGTCGTACCTTGGAGCATGAGGGGCACATACTTCACGGCAACGCGCCTGTTGCCGTTCGCGATGCGTACTGCGGTGGAGTAGTCGATCAACCAATCTTCCGGCTTCACGGAGCCGTTGTACTTGGGCGTGTCTCTTGGGAGCGAGAACCCTTTGGGGAAGGGTTCGTCGCGGATGCGGGGGCCGAAGCAAGGCGGGCCGACATCATCTTCTTCTTCTAGCGCCAGGGATCGCGCTAGGCGTTCGATCCGATGGCGGGCATCGTTCTCGCCGACTCCTTCGCAGCGACCTAGTCGGCCGCTGAGAGTCGGATGCCTGACAGGCGGCGGGGTGGGATATCCCTCCCCATGAGGCGGAGGCGGAGGCGGGTTGCCCCGCCGCTCCACGGCTCGAGGGCGGCCTTCTTCGTCTCGCTCGATGGAGATCCGAGTCCGGCTCCGGCTGGCAGCCGGCTCTCTCTCATGTCGTGCGCGGGTTTTGCCCGCAGTCGGTGTCCGGGACGTCGCGCCGTGCTCTCGGTGCGGGGGAGGGCTTTCTGCACGGGCATCGGCAACGTGCCGCTATGCGGCTGCATCGATCAACTTCTGGATGCATCTGACCATGTGGGGGAGTTCTTCGGCCCCCAGTCCGTCCAGCTCGTCTGCGGCCGCCTGGGCGGCGCGCAGGTTCTCGAGCGGGGTGGCATAGACCGGGCGGTCGATTCCGAGCATGTCGGCGATGGCGGCACCGCGCTGTCTGACAACGCCGACTCGGCTTGGCCCGCCAGGAGGTGGCGTGCCAAAGGCGGCGTGGTCGACTTCGCTCTGGTGGGCCTCGGTGAGGCGTCTTATGGAAGCTAGCTTCCGGCCCTCCGCATGGAGGGCGAGGCGGCGGGCCTCCAGTGCTTCGGCGTCGGCGTCAGCCGGGAGAGGGATGGACAAGTCGTGGTTTGCCGCCTGCGGGGCGTCGTGGGCGTTCTCGCCAGAAGCGCCGCTGTGGCTGATGACCATCACCTCGACGGTGGCACCGTCACAGCCATCGGCTCAGGGAAGCGGATCGTCGTAGATCGCGACGTTGGTGGGGAAGGCGTCGAGCGAGGCCGTGTCGGAATCGACAGGCATCGGATCAGTGGAGCCAACGGACTCCTGGTCCATAGCAGGCTCGCTGGAGACGTGGAGCTTGCCGAGGAGGCCGACGAGGCAGTCGGTGCCCGCGTCGGAGGCGGGCTCGTCGGAGATGAGGGCCTCGCCAAAGGGATCGGCGAGGTTGCCTGCTGCGCAGGCGTTGGTGACGCTTTGCAGCGCGTCATGGCAAGCGCCATCGGGCGTGCCGGGCTGACTACGCTCGCTGGGGAGGAAGAGGGTTCCCGTCCAGAACAGGTCTCCGGACGACGGTGCACCTGGCCCCACGGTGGGCGCCAAATATCGGGTGGTTGGTGCGACATATGCCAATGGGTGGCTTATCTGTGTGGGAGCCAGTAAGACGTTGCCGGTGCCTGGAAGCGGGATAAGGCGAAGACATGCACGCCGGCGAATCTTACCCAGCTTCGGGGCTCTCCGTGGAGATAACACCCCTACTGCTGTTCTGCGGGGTCTCCGCATGATCACTCGATGAACAAGTACAAGTAGCTACAAGGTGCTCCTCGAGCTGTTTGGCGAGAGGAAGAAGAAGGGAAAGGCTAGCTCTACTCTTCTCTCTATGTGTGTTGTAACCTAGATGAGATCAACCCTTTGCATGGGTGCCACGGGGGGTTTATATAGGCCTACCCCCCGGGGGTACAATGGTAATCTGGCTGGGAACGGGTCCCAGCCATCAGCGTCTACGCTCGCCGGCTTCCGCGCCGGCTGCTGGGGTCCGCCGGCTGGTTGGCCCCACCGGCTGCCGGCATCTTGGTCGACAGGCAGGCCCTACTGCCTAGGGCCCTGTCGGCGGCCGATTACTGTTGCCTCAATCCTGATGATGAGGGCTTTATCGAGGTAAGCGTGGCTACAGTGCTGCCGCCTGACGGGCGATCACTGTAGCCTCACGTTGTCTTGTCTCCTTAATGGGGCGCCTCCTTCGAGGGAGGGAGCAAGCCGGCTTAGGGAAGCCGGCCATGTCTTGGGCTGACTGGGGAAGGCCTGGCCGCCTTCAGGTGTCTCTCTGTCTGAAGGGGTCCGCCGCCCATGGGCCGCGCTGATAGCCTTCCATGGACGGCGCCCTAGTCATCATGGCAACAGTGTCGCGCCGAACGGGTCAGGGCTACCCCGTACGGCGCACTGTGCCAGGCGTGCTCCGGGTTTCGGGGGTGGCAGGCTTCACTGTAGCCACGCCCCGTCCCATCGCCGTTATGTGGGCGCGGGCTTCGAGGGTACGATCTTGACCGCGTCGTGGGAGCCGGCCTCTTGGAGTCGGCCTTCTAGTGGCCGGCTTCTTGAAGCCGGCCCTCCTGCGGCTTTCTTCATGGGGGTCGAGGTCGGGCTGCCTTCCGATAGTCGGCTTGAGAGGTAGCTGGCAGGGGGAAGGCGGCCCCATGTCTTGGATCTTTGGAGGCCGGATCGGCTCGTAATTTTTTCTGAAGTGCCATGGGGAGCCGGCTAGGCTACCTGTGGTCATTTACCCCGACAGTTGTAGCATGAATCTAGGACTTGATTCAAAGAGGAAATAATATGGTGAAAGTAGTAGAGACCGGATACCCAACCGGTCTCTTGGGTGAAAAGGGAAATAATGGGAAAACGCAATACAAACTGGGTAAGGAACAGATCTATTATTGGTTGAAAAAAGGATAGAAAGTGGCGGCTGGTGGACAAGTCAATAGAGTATGTCCAGGATTAGATTTCCTGCCATCACATAGTAAAAGGTCTCCAGGATTAGATTTGCTGCCCTCACATAGTAAAAGGTCTCAGGATTAGATTTGCTGCCCTCACATAGTAAAAGGTCTCAGGATTAGATTTGTTACCCTCACATAAGGTCTCAGGATTAGATT
Organism: Aegilops umbellulata; assembly: GCA_032464435.1. NCBI lineage: Eukaryota > Viridiplantae > Streptophyta > Magnoliopsida > Poales > Poaceae > Aegilops > Aegilops umbellulata. The sequence goes on along the minus strand of CP136054.1, from coordinate 92,668,001 downwards.
TGCTGCCCTCACATAGTAAAAGGTCTCCAGGATTAGATTTGCTGCCCTCACATAGTAAAAGGTCTCCAGGATTAGATTTGCTGCCCTCACATAGTACAAGGTCTCCGGGATTAGGTTTGCTGCCCTCACATAGCATGAACAAACTCGGCATCACCACTTTATGCCTCCTTGTAGGTAGATTGTGCTGATGCGTCCACTGTCGCATGTCCTTATACAAACCTTTTGCTGTTGTTAATGTAAGGGCGCATGTAAAATAAAGCGATCACACTGTTACCTTAGGGACATGTCTCACCAGTGTTATTGTTAATCTAATGCCTCCAGTGATAAGATGCAATTAAACTGTGTTACAAATGGCACTCCTGCTGTTTTCCCCAGTATGATAAGTAAGTTGCTCCTTTACGCTGCTGAGTGTCCTGGTGTCCCCATGGTCCCATGCCCTTAAACCAACTCTTTAGCTGTTGTTGATTTACTGTGTCTGGTAAACAAGCAATGCCACCATTAAATTAATCCCATATTTGAGGAATCTCATTGTTGATCGTAATGCTTCTGGTAACATGTAGCATTGCTGACGTTTTAAAATGTCTATTGTCCTTGCATGATTGCCATGAACATAATTAAGAGCTTCTTTTCATTTTGTATATGTTTCGTATATTCATATTGACCAGCAACTGTTTACTTTCTATCTTTTTGTGTAGATAGGGATATCCATTTCACCTTGTTGCTATTGTGACCTTTTGGTGAACTGCACAAAACACTTTTTTTTTGAATCAGTGTCTTGTGCAGTTCAACTAAAATGCCACGTGGGCAACATCTCTCAATTTTGGTGGAACTGCACAAAATGGTGATTGGAGTTTCCAAAATCTCCGTCTAGTTCTGCTGGTAATCTCGTGCAACATTTTATTAGCCTTTGCAAGATGAGTCGTCACTGTCACCACAATGGCACTTTATTTTAGTGGAACTGCACAAAAGGATAACAAAATTATAGTTGCACCTTACATGAGCCGGACAGCCAACCTTAATGTTCCTCCATTTTAGTGCAACTACTAAAGAAGAACCTGCCAGCTCACGAGAGCAAGTACTTCTTGCTAGCTGAATGATGCAATCTTTGCTTCATTTCAGGTGAACTGCAGTAAAAGGCGCATGAATTGAATCATGGAACTCCAGGCAGGCTTCATCCGAGTGGAGCTGCAGGTTGAGTAAAGGAGGCCACTATTAAAGTGAAATCATGTTGTTTGTGCTATGCAAACAGGAATACTCAACTACAGATGTTGTGACGGTCAAGAGCATTCGCCAAGTTCTTCGATTGTATGACATGGCTAGCGAAGATGGATTTAATCCCGATATTCACTTTATCAAAAGGCTCTAATGGGTTGGTTCTGAATCTTGCAAGATGGGAATCAGTGAGATGTGTAGGCATCTTTGTTGTACTTATTATTTGAATCTTGTTTGTTGGTTCTGAATCTTGCAAGCTGGGAATCAATGAGATGTGTAGGCATCTTTGTTGTACTTATTATTTGGATATTATTTGTTGGTTCTGAATCTTGCAAGCTAGGAATCAATGAGATGTGTAGGCATCTTTGTTGTACTTATTATTTGGATCTTATTTGTTGGTTCTGAATCTTGCAAGCTGGGAAACACGGCATGATGATGCAGAGGACAACAACCATAACAAATAGTTCAAACTTGGTAGTATTATCTTTGTGAAAGTGCGACAAATGTGCTGATCATGTGCGTCCTGAGAATAATAATTCTAATTGTTGTGCATGTTGATCCTGTGGCACTGATAGAACGAGCGAATGCATTGCTTGTTTTAAGTATAAACTTCTATTAGAGCTAATTAAATTTAAGTAAAGTGACCACTAACTCCTGTTATTACAGTACCAATACAGACCCGCTCGTGAACCGACTTGTGGTCGAGGGTGCATCTTCTGCCGGGCGTGCAGCGGATGAGGGAGGGGTAGTAACTGTTGTCGCCTGTACACACTCAGCTTACTGTTGAATCCAGATCCCCAGGAGCTGAAAAACAAACTGCTGCCGCCGCCTACACACTCGTTCGCTCGAAGAGACTCCAATGGCGATCCGAGGGGTGAGCCTGCTGGATATGGACTTCAGCAAGGAGTTCCCCTTTGAGTTCGCCGTTCAGTCCTATGGATGCACGAAGTTGAATGTGATGTACACCAACGATACGGACTCGGTGAAGCTCTGCCTCGCCTCAGTCCTATGGCTGCACCAGGTTCTAGAGCATTCACCCGTTTCATCGGGAGCGCCGACTGCACCTTCACTACGGTGGAGAGAAGGAAGAACGTGAAGATTCGGCCACCTAGTGCAACAAGCTTTTCGACATCCAGAAGCAATACAAGATCATCAGCAACGGGCAGGAGAAGGACTCCGTGGTTGACCTCGCTGAGACCATCATCGACCCCTGATACGCCAACATGAAAGAAGACGACCTGAACACGTGGGAGGTACCTCTGAATCTAGCCTACATAACCTACACGGCCAAGGACGCATACGCATGCTACGACATGTACAGGCAGATCTTGGACATGAGGGCGTGTCTGCTTCTCGTAACAGACGAGTACACAGACAGCCACAGCGTCATGATCAAGCGTGCCAGGAAGGTCTAGATGTTGTACTTTATCTGTTTATAAGCACCTTTATCATTTGAGTGTTTCATGCATTAGCCTATGTGTCGTAATTATCTGTTTTGCCTGAAATATTTCTTTTAAGAACCCATTAACCTGATTGCTTTTTAGTGGCTATTTGCTTATGTATGTAAACTAGTTCACTTGTCCGTAAAAAAACTAGTTCACTCGGTTGCCGTGCTTTGAATCTCCTTCCTCCCAACATATTCCCCTCCTCAGGTGGACCCAGCAGGTCTCTCAATTTTCTCCCACTTTCTTTTTTGATGTAAACTGAGTTTTCTCCCAGTACTTTCCCCTAGAACCAACTCAACTGTCCCACATCTAGCCTAAAAAAATAATACCCCACGTACTATTAACTCATCAAATTAAAATGATATTTTATTTCATAAGTTGAAAGTTCTTACAAAATAATAATAATAATTGTTTATATATAACTTGGCAAGTTAACTCCTAGAGATTGCGTACATAAGCTTGCAAAGATTTTACTGACGTGCAATCATGTGTTTATGTTTTTATAACATTTCTCCGTCTAGCCCAACATGATATTTTCACCCAGCCCAGCAAGTCAGCGGATTTTGAGAAAAATGCAAATGGGATTTAAACGGGCAGCATAGATGCTACATCATTGTTTCACCCACCCACCAAATGGACTAAACAACGTTCCCCCCGCTGACAGGTCGGACCCACCAGCTATATCTTCACACGCAAGGAAGTGCCTCCTTATTACACGCAAAATAACGATGTCCATCCAACGGCCGTAGTGCTTCTTCAACCTCTGGTCTTCTTGCTCCAGCCGCCCAAAGCAACGCCGGTCGTGCCGCATGCTCCTGCCTCCCGTGGCCGGCTGTGCTGCCGCGGAGGCCTCACCGCCCCCTACTGTTCCCACCGCTGGCCAGGCCCTGCGGTGGCGGCAGCCGAACAAGTGAACCCTCGTACTCCTCTCCGCGCGGGCTTCCACTGTCGCGTCGTCCCCTTCCTAGGCCACGCCGTCGTCCACCGCCGTGGTGCTCTCCGCGCGGCGTGGTCAACGTGGTCAAGGAACGACTTCCATCGGAAGAGTACTGTACGTGGAGAGGCTGACAGCTGGGTCCACGGCCACACCTCAGTTTTTTGTGATTTGCCAAGCAAGTCCCTTTGTCAGGCCCGTTGGGCTGCAAATCTTTCAAGACGAGGAGAGCTTTCATTCGGCTGGCCGAGAAAATGGCCCATCAGTAATGAGAAATGGGTTGTACATTTTTAAAACACATCAAACCGGCAATTAGTTTCAAATATCTTTTTTTCATTTCAAGATTTTAAATTACATTAATTTTTATGCGTAGAGAATTTGTTGGATTTTATATTGATATACATTTATTTTTAAAATCAGTTTGAATGTGAGTCAAAATTTTGGGATCAAAAACAGTTCGGACCGCACCGAAATATGCAAAATGTCGTATAATTTTTTAACCGTGGCCACAATTTGGGCTGTAATGCTAACAAAAAGAATATGGGCTCCAAAAAAAACCTTAAGAATTAGCAAATGGGCTGAAAATTATTAGAAATAATGGCATATGGCTTGTATGCTGTTTTCCACAGATTTGAGGCTTTCCTAAAAAAAGGTTGACGCACAAGCAGTGACTGTTGGATGTCCATCCAACGGCCGTCGTGCTTCTTCAATATCTACTCTTCCTGCTCCAGCCGCTCAAACAAGCGCCAGCGGGACTGCCTGCTCCCTCCTCCCCGCGGCCGGTTGTGCTGCCCCGCAGGCCTCACTGCCCCATCGTACTCCCATTGCTAGCCTAGCCATCCCTCTACTCACCCACACCTGTTGTTATTCTCCGGCGACGGCAGACGAACCAGTAAACACTCGTACAGTCGTACTCCCCTCCGCGTGGGAAACAAAAACAATGGCCGAGTATTCCCTGCCTCTGTGTCGTTCCCTTCCTAGGCCTCGCCGTCTTCCACCGCCGTCGTGCTCTCGGCGTGGCGTGGTTAGCATGGTCAACGACCGGCATGCATCTGAAGTGGACTGTACGTGGAGAGGCCGACAGCTGGGTCCACGGCCGCACGCAAGGAAGTGTCTCCTTATTACGCGCAAAATAATGACTTCCTCCACCTGACATCTAGGAACCACCGAAAAGGCCTCTGTATTTCGTGAAAAAAACGTTACCGCTGCTGATAGCTCGGACCCACCAGCTATATCTTCGCACGCAAGGAAGTGCCTCCTTATTACGCACAAAAAATGAATACTCCCCTTGCTAGCTGGGACCCAGTATAGTGGGCCTGCTAAGTTGATTGCACGATTCTAGCTCGACTAACCGTACGATGTCCATCCAACGGCCGTAGTGCTTCTTCAACCTCTGGTCTTCTTGCTCCAGCCGCCCAAACCAGCGCTGGTCATGCCGCCTGCTCCTGCCTCCCGTGGTCGGCTGTGGTGCCGCGGAGGCCTCACCGCCCCCATACTACTCCCACCGCTGGCCAGGCCATCCCTCCACTCCACTCACCTACACCCCCTGTTATTCTGCGGCGACGGCAGCGCAGCCGAACCAGTGAACCCTATACTCCTCTCCGCGTGGGCATCCACTGCCGCGTCTTCCCCGGCTCCGCGTCGTCCCCTTCCTAGACCTCGCCGTCGTCCACCGTCGTGGTTCTGTCGGCGCGGCATGGTCAATGTGGTCAACGACCGAATTCCATCGGAAGAATACTATACGTGGAGAGGCTGACAGCTGGGTCCATGGCAACCGCAAGGAAGTGCCTCCTTATTACGCGGAAAATAATTATTCATCCACCTGACAGCAGTGACCCACTGGACGCCCACCAGTATATCGCGAAAAAAACATTTGCCCCTGACTGCTGGGACCCACCCGACGGGCCATCGTATTTCTCGAAAAAAACGTTCCCCTGCTGTCAGCTCGGACCCACCAAAAGTGCCTCCTTATTACGCACAAAAAAATGAGTACCCCACTTCTAGCTAGGACCCACCTTGGTGGGAGGCTGACTTGTGGGCCTACTAAGTTGACGGGGACGGAGGGCTTTGTCAACTTAGTCAATATGCACGATTCTAGCTCCATTGACCGTACGATGTCCATCCAACGGCCGTAGTGCTTCTTCAACCTCTGGTCTTCTTGCTCCAGCCGCCCAAAGCAGCGCCGGTCGTGCCGCCTGCTCCTGCCTCCCGTGGCCGGCTGTGCTGCCGCGGAGGCCTCACTGCCCCCTACTATTCCCACCGCTGGCCAGGCCCTGCGGCAACGACAGCCTCACACCGCAGCCGAACGAGTGAACCCTCATACTCCTCTCCGCGTGGGCATCCACTGCCGCGTCTTCACCGGCTCCCCGTCGTCCCCTTCCTAGGCCTCGCCGTCGTCCACCGCCCTGGTGCTCTCGGCACGGCGTGGTCAACGTGGTCAAGGAACGACTTCCATTGGACGTGGACTGTACGTGGAGAGGCTGACAGCTGGGTCCATGGCGGCAGCAAGGAAGTGCCTCCTTATTACGTGGAAAATAATGATTCCTCCACCTGATAGCAGGGACCCACCGGACGGGCCACCGTATTTCGCAAAAAAAACGTTTCCCCCCTGACTGCTGGGACCCACCAGCTACACCTTCGCACGCAAGGAAGTGCGTCCGGGCCAAAAAAACGATTCGCCCCCCTGACTGCTGGGACCCACCAGCTACATCTTCGCACGCAAGGAAGTGCGTCCGGGAAAAAAAGAAAACCAAAACGATTCGCCCCCTTGACTGCTGGGACCCACCGGCTCCCCGACTGCTGGGACCCACCAGCTACATCTTCCCATGCAAGGAAGTGCGTCCGGGCAAAAAAAACGATTCGCCCCTGACTGCTGGGACCCACCAGCTACATCTTCATAGGCAAGGAAGTGCCTGACAGTCGGGACCCACCTGGTCGAAGCGTACATAGCGTTGTCATTCTGGTCGCGAACGTGTACGTACATATATACTGGTCAATGTAGAGGCGCGCACGTGTCGTAGTAGAGGCGCGCACGTAGCATGTACACGTACGTACAACGGCCAGGGTGCAAGAAAGAAAATACGGCCACGTATGTGTACATACGGGCGGGGTCTCGAACGCCTACCCGCGCATACGTACGGCGAGGGCTCGTTGACATGGCTGGGTTGGAACGGAGAAACATCGTCGTCGTCGTGTTCATGGGGAGGCAACGGAATGCATGGTCGTGTTCATCGGGAGGCAATGCGGCTGGGTCGGAACGGAATGCGTGGTCGTGTTCATCGGGAGGGCTTGGACGGAAGAGGCGATGGAAACGAGGCCTGGCGTACCGCACAACGGAGGAAACAGACCTCCTACCATCGAAACGGGATTCCTGTTGATCGGGAGGGGTGTGGCGTACCGCAAAACGGAGGAAACGGACCTCCTACGGTCGAAACAGGGGTCTTGTTGATCGGGAGGGGTGTGGCGTACCGCAAAACGGAGGAAACGGACTTGTGTTGGAGCGCTACGGTCGAAACGGGGGTCCTGTTCATCGAGAGGGGTGTGGCGTACCGCAAAACGGGACTCCACGGGATACTGTTCATCTCCACCGTCGACCCCCTCCAGCCTCCACGAGCTACTGTTCATCCACCGTCGACCTCCTCCAGCCTCCATGGGCTCCTGTTCATCCAGCCTCCACCGCGCGCTACTCCACCGGCTACTGTTCAACCACCCCTCCACGGGCACCCCTCCACCGTCTACTGTTCATCCTGCCCTCCACGGGGTGGTCCTGTTCATCCACCCCTCCACGAGGTCCTGTTCATCCACCCCTCCACGGGTACCCCTCCACCGTCTACTATTCATCCAGCCCTCCACCACACCACGGGGTCCTGTTCATCCAGAGGCAACGCCACCGCTCACTGTTCATCCAACCCCCCCCCCCCCCGCAACGCTCGCTGTTCATCCCATCGATTGGCTTCCATCGATCGATCGCTCGGGTACAGTAACCCGTAGCCTGCAGTGCAATCACCCGGGTTCAGTTAGAGCCCAACACCTCGCTCGGGTTCAGTTAGAGCCAACGCCTCGCACACATGCGCGTACGTGTACGAGAGAAACGCGCATCGCTCGGCCCCCGGCCTCCCATCGTAACCGGGAACTCCCCGAAGTTTTCCTCCCCCTCGCTTCTACCATGGTTTTTTCCGCCATGGACGGGCCAAAGAATGTCATGCACCTGCGTCTCCAACCCGCCCAGGACGAAAAGCCCATTTTTTGTCATGATTTTTTGTCATAGAAGTAGGAGCCCACCACATCTATGATGATACCGGGTTTTGTCACAATTATCGTCATAGAAGTGTCATATGTATGACAGAAAAAAAATTCGTTCGGCCCAAAATGTCACAGATGTGTCTTTTTTTTGTAGTGATAGGTTCTATCATGTATGCAATGTTGTGTACCAGACCTGATGTGTACCTTGCTATAAGTTTAGCAGGGAGGTACCAAAGTAATCCAAGAGTGGATCGCTGGACAACGGTCAAGAACATCCTGAAATACCTGAAAAGGACTAAGGATATTTTTCGTTTATGGAGGTGACAAAGAACTTGTCATAAATGGTTACGTCGATGCAAGCTTTGACACCGATCTGGATGACTCTAAGTCACAAACTGGATACATATTCATATTGAATGGTGGAGCTGTCAGTTGGTGCAGTTCGAAGCAGAGTGTCGTGGCGGGATCTATGTGTGAAGCGGAGTACATAGCTGCTTCGGAAGCAGCAAATGAAGGAGTATGTATGAAGGAGTTCATATCCGATCTAGGTGTAATACCTAGTGCATCGGGTCCAATGAAAATCTTTTGTGACAATACTGGAGCAATAGCCTTGGCGGAGGAATCCAGATTTCACAAGAGAACCAAACACATCAAGAGATGCTTCAATTCCATCCGCGATCAAGTCAAGGAGGGAGACATAGAGATTTGCAAAATACATACGGATCTGAATGTTGCAAACCCGTTGACTAAGCCTCTTCCAATAGAAAAACATGATCAGCACCAAGACTCCATGGGTGTTAGAATTATTACTATGTAATCTAGATTATTGACTCTAGTGCAAGTGGGAGACTGAAGTAAATATGCCCTAGAGGCAATAATAAAGTTGTTATTTATATTTCCTTATATCATGATAAATATTTATTATTCCTGCTAGAATTGTATTAACTGGAAACTTAGTACATGTGTGAATGCATAGACAAACAGAGTGTCCCTAGCATGCCTCTACTTGACTAGCTCGTTAATCAAAGATGGTTAAGTTTCCTGACCATAGACATGTCTTGTCATTTGATGAACGGGATCACATCATTAGAGAATGATGTGAAGGACAAGACCCGTCCGTTAGCTTAGCATAATGATTGTTTAGATTTATTGCTATTGCTTTCTTCATGACTTATACATATTCCTCTGACTATGAGATTATGCAACTCCCGAACACTGGAGGAACACTTTGTGTGCTATCAAACGTCACAACATAACTGGGTGATTATATATATGCTCTACAGGTGTCTCCAAAGGTGTTTGTTGAGTATCCGAGAGGTATCTCTGGGGCCCTCTCGGTAATGCACATCACTATAAGCCTTGCAAGCAATGTGACTAATGAGTTAGTTACGAGATGATGCATTACCGAACAAGTAAAGAGACTCTCCGGTAACGAGATTGAACTAGATATGATGATACCGACGATCGAATATCGGGCAAGTAACATACCGATGACAAAGGGAATGAGGTATATTGTTATGTGGTTTGACCGATAAAGATCTTCGTAGAATATGTAGGAGCCAATATGAGCATCCAGGTTCCGCTATTGGTTATTGACCGGAGATGTGCCTCGGTCATTTCTACATAGTTTTTAAACCCGTAGGGTCTGGACGCTTAAAGTTCGATGACGATTTGTATTATGAGTTATGTGTTTTGGTGACCGAAGTTTGTTCGGAGTCCCGGATGAGATCATAGACATGACGAGGAGGCTCAAAATGGTAAAGAGGTAAAGATTGATATATTGGATGATTATATACTGAACCGGAATGGTTCTGAATAAGATCGGGGATTTTTCGGAGTACCGGGAGGTTACCGGAACCCCCGGGGAAAGTTAATGGGCCTATTGGGCCATAGTGGAGGAGAGGAGGCAGGCCACAGGAGGTGGCACACGCCCCCTTGCCCCAATCCGAATTGGACAAGGGGAGGGGGCGCGGCCCCCCTCTTTCCTTCTCCCTCTCTCCCCTTTCCCCTTTCCCTATCCGTTGGAAGGAAGGAGGGGGGTCAAATCCTACTTGGACTTGGAGTCCAAGTAGGACTCCCCCCTTTGGCGCGCCCTCCTTGGCTACCGGCCTCCTCTTCCCCCTCCTTTATATATGTGGCCAGGGGGCACCCCAAAGGCACAACAGTTGTTTCTTAGCCGTGTGCGGTGCCCTCCTCCACAGTTTACCACCTCGATCATATTGTCGTAGTGCTTCGGCAAAGCCCTGTGCGGATAACATCACCAACACTGTCTCCATGCCGTTGTGCTGACGGAACTCTCCCTCGTCCCTCTACTGGATCAAGAGCTCGAGGGACATCATCGTGCTGAACGTGTGTTGAACACGGAGGTGCCATACATTCGGTACTTGGATCGGTTGGATAGTGAAGACGTTTGACTACATGAACCGCGTTAACTAAACATTTCCGCTTTCGGTCTATGAGGGTACGTGGACACACTCTCCCGTCTCGTTGCTATGCTTCTCCTAGATAGATCTTGCATGATCATAGGAATTTTTTTGAACATAGCATAATGGCGTGTCCGGACGTCGTAACCGTACTTTATTGGATATGGTGCGCTCTATGATGTCTCTTACCGATTTACCACTATCATTTTGGGGTTATGCATTAGAGAAAACCGCATTCACGTTAAATATGGCACCGTATAAATCCATTGAGATGACACCGTATGAACTATGGTTTGGCAAGAAACCTAAGTTGTTGTTTCTTAAAGTTTGGGGTTGCAACACATATGTCAAAAGGCTTCAGCCTGATAAGCTCGAACCCAAATCGGAGAAGTGTGTCTTCATAGGATACCCTAAAGAAACTATTGGGTAGATCTTCTACCATAGATCCGAAGGCAAGATCTTTGTTGCCAAGAATGGAACATTTCTAGAGAAGGAGTTTCTCTCGAATGAAGTGGGAGGAAAGTAGAACTTGATGAGGTAACTGAACCTTCTCTTAATTTGAAAAGTAGCACATCAGAGAAATCCGTTCCCGTGATGCCTACACCATCTAGAGAGGAAGCTAATGATGATGATCATGAAACTTTAGATGAAGTTGCTACTGGACCTCGTAGGTCGAACAGAGCACGTTCCGCACCAGAGTGGTACTGTAATCCTGTCCTGAAAGTCATGTTACTAGACCATGACAAACATATGAACTATGAAGAAGCTATGATGAGCCCAGATTCTGATAAATGGCTTGAGGCCATGAAATTTGAGATGGGATCCATGTATGAGAACAAAATGTGGACTTTGGTGGACTTGCCCAATGATCGGCAAGCCATTGAGAATAAATGGATCTTCAAGAGGAAGATAGACGCTGATGGTAATGTCACCATCTACAAAGCTCGACTTGTCACAGAAGGTTTTCAACAAGTTCAAGGAGTTGACTATGATGAGACTTTCTCAGCCGTAGCGATGGTTAAGTCAGTTTGAATCATGATAGCAATTGCCGCATTTTATAATTATGAAATCTGGCAAATGGACATCAAAACTACATTCCTTAATAGATTTCTTAAAGAAGAGTTGTATATGATGCAACCAGAAGGTTTTGTTGATCCGAAAGGTGCTAACAAAGTGTGCAAGCTCCAGCGATCCATCTATGGACTGGTGCAAGCATCTCACAGTTGGAATATATGCTTTGATGAGGTGACCAAAGCATATGATTTTATACAGACTTACGGTGAAGTCTGTATTTACAAGAAAGTGAGTGGGAGCTCTGTAGCATTTCTAATATTATATGTGGATTACATATTGCTAATTGGAAATGATATATAATTTCTAGAAAGCATAAAAGGATACTTGAATAAGAATTTTTCAATGGAAGACCTCGGTGAAGCTGCTTATATATTGGGCATTAAGATCTATAGAGATAGATCGATCCGCTTAATAGGACTTTCACAAAGATCATACCTTGACAAAATTTTGAAGGAGTTAAAAATGGATCAGTCAAAGAAAGGGTTCTTGCCGGTGTTACAAGGGGTGAAATAGAGTAAGACTCAAAGCCCGACCACGGCAGAAGATAGAGAGAGAATGAAAGTCATTCCCTATGCCTCAGTGATAGGTTCTATAAAGTATGCCATACTGTGTACTAGAACTATTGTGTGCCTTGCCATGAGTTTGGCACGGGGGTACAATGGTGATCCAGGAGTAGATCACTGGACAACGGTCATATCCTTAGGTACCTTAAAGAGGACTAAGGAAATGTTTATCGCTTATGGAGGTAATAGATGAGTTCATCGTAAAGGGTTACGTCGATGCAAGCTTTGACACCTATCCAGATGACTCCAAGTCTCAATCTGGATACATATAGAAAGTGGGAGCAATTAGCTAGAGTAGCTCTGTGCAGAGCATTATAGACAAAGAAATTTGCAAAATACATACGGATCTGAATGCGACACACCCGTTGACTAAACCTCTCTCACAAGCAAAACATGATCACACCTAAGTACTCTTTGGATGTTAATCACATGACGATGTGAACTAGATTATAGACTCTAGCAAACTCTTTGGGTGTTAGTCACATGGCGATCTGAACTATGTGTGTTAATCACATGGTGATGTGAACTAGATTATTGACTCTAGTGCAAGTGGGAGACTGAAGGAAATATGCCCTAGAGGCAATAATAAAGTTGTTATTTTATATTTCCTTATTTGTGATAAAGTTTTATTATTCATGCTAGAATTGTATTGATCGGAAACTTAAATACATGTGTGAATACATAAACAAATACCGTGTCCCTAATAAGCCTCTACTAGACTAGCTCGTTGATCAAAGATGGTTAAGGTTTCCTAACCATAGACATGAGTTGTTATTTGATAACGGGATCACATCATTAGGAGAATGATGTGATGGACAAGACCAATCCGTTAGCTTAGCATGTGATCATTCAGTTTATTGCTATTGCTTTCTTCATGTCAAATACATACTCCTCCAACTGTGAGATTATGCAACTCCCGGATACCGGAGGAATACCTTGTGTGCTATCAAACGTCACAAGGTAACTGGGTGATCATAAATACGCTCTACAGGTATCTCTGAAGGTGTTTGTTGAGTTGTCATAGATCGAGATTATAATTTGTCACTCTGAGTATCGGAGATGTATCTCCGGGCTCTCTCGATAATACACATCATAAGAAGCCTTACAAGGAAAGTGACTAATGAGTTAGTTACAGGACGATGTATTACAGAACGAGTAAAGAGACTTGCCGGTAATGAGATTGAACTAGGTATAAAGATACCAATGATCGAATCTCGGGCAAGTAACAAACTGATGGACAAAGGGAATTATGTATGTTGTCATAGCCATTCGACGGAAAAAGATCTTCATAGAATATGTAGGAGCCAATATGGGCATCTAGGTTCCGCTATTGGTTATGGACCGGAGAGGTTTCTCAGTCATGTCTACATAGTTCTCGAACCCGTAGGGTCCGCACGCTTATCGGATCACCGGAAGGGTTTCCGGGCAGCCCCGGTAGGTTATCGGGCCTTATGGGCCAAAAGGGGAAGAGCACACCAGCCCACAAGGGGCTGGTGTGCCCCTCCACCCCCTTCCCACGCACCAAAGGAAGGAGAAAAGGAAAGGGGAGGCGCCCTAACGCAGTCGTTGTCGGTGTCCTGGGAACGGGGTTACCCAAACCTGCCTGCCTGCGGCCCACGACGAGGCTCCACCAACGGCCTGGTACGGCCCATCTTCAGCAGCAACCACCCAAGAACCTAGCGAGGGGCCAAGCCTCGCGAGGCGGACGACACCAAGACCTCCTTGGGTGCAGCCTCACTAGGCTGGCTCCCGAGGAGTGGAGATATCTATGCAAGGGGCACCTCGCGAGGTTCACGTGACGTTAGCCATGATGACCAAGGCCAGGTGAGCGCCAGCAGGCGCAGTGTACCAGTTTCCTCTTTGGTGCTAAAGAGGCAGGCGCAGGCGAGGAGTCCCGAGGTGTCAGGCAAGGGTTTCCATATCGGTGCAACGAGACCAAGACCAGCAGGACGGCAGGACGGAGGTCATCACGGAGCCCACAACTAGATCACCACCAGAGCCCCTTTATTTTTATTTTGTTTTCTTTACTTTGCATCTTTATCATAAAAATACCAAAAATATTATCTTGTCATATCTATGAGATCTCACTCTCGTAAGTGTCCGTGAAGGGATTGACAACCCCTTTATTGCACTGGTTGCGAGCATTTATTTGTTTGTGTAGGTGCGAGGGACTTGTGCGTGGCCTCCTACTGGATTGATACCTTGATTCTCAGAAACTGAGGGAAATACTTACGCTACTTTGCTGCATCACCCTTTCCTCTTCAAGGGAAAACCAACGCAGTGCTCAAGAGGTAGCAAGATTTCTAGCGCCGTTGCCGGGGAGGCTTACGCAAAGTCAAGTCAAGATTTGACTCCCAGCAACTAGCCATTTCCGGCGCCGTTGCCGGGGAGTCTACGCAAAAGTCAACATACCAAGTACCCATTAAAAACCCTTATCTCCCGCATTACATTATTTGCCATTTGCCTCTCGTTTTCCTCTCCCCCACTTCACCCTTGCCGTTTTACTCGCCCTCTCTTTCTCGCTCGCCTTCCTTCGCCATGTCAGAACCAAAAAGAGTTGGGGGTTCTCTCCCGAGCTTTAGTGCTTTGGAAAATCCTTCTATTTTATCTAAACTCATAAGTAATACTATGGAAAAACCTACCGGAGTTGTTAATGAGAGTCCTAATAATTTTGATGAAGATGACTCTGGAATTTTTCGTTATTTTCTCGATGAATCTTTGTAAGAAGCTTGGGATAGGCTGTTAAGGATCCGGACTAGCTATGTACCTCAATATCAAATTGAGGTTTATCTAAAAAGCTTTTATGTTGGGTTGCCCGCTTCGTTCAAACAAGTTTTAGATTCTATTTTTGAAGAGGGTTTTCTTGAAGGGGACCCCATAGATACCTATGAAAAGATGAAAACTATATTTGGGCATCCCATGAATGAGAAATTTGAATCCATGTCTCTTTTGCTCTCCTACCAAAACGAATCTATTAAAGAGATAAAAGCTAGCCTAGATGCAAATTTCCGCAACGTGCTTAATCTTTCTTCTACCATCAATAGCCACGTGCTTTATCAAAATAGAAAGATTAATCCCATAGATAACAAGTTTGCTATTCTCTTCCCTAAAACCAAAGATGGCAATACCTAGATCCATCCTTGCTTTTATGCCTAGCTAGGGGCGTTAAACGATAGCGCTTGTTGGGAGGCAACCCAATTTTATTTTTAGTTTTTTTTGTTTTTTGCTTCTGTTTAGGAATAAATCTTTGATCTAGCCTCTGGTTAGATGTCATTTTATGTTTTAATTAGTGTTTGTGCCAAGTTAAACCTATAGGGTCTTCTTGGATGATAGTTATTTGATCTTGCTGTAAATTCCAGAAACTTTCTGTTCACAAAAATAATGGTTAAACATCACCAGAACGTGATAAAATATTGATTCCAATTGCTTCTGATCAACAAAAAAATTGTCTAGGTCGTCCTATTTTGGCTGAATTTTTGGAGTTCCAGAAGTTTGCGTTAGTTACAGATTACTACAGACTGTTCTGTTTTTGACAGATTCTGTTTTTCGTGTGTTGTTTGCTTATTTTGATGAATCTATGGATAGTATAAGAGTTTATAAACCATAGAGAAGTTGGAATACAGTAGGTTTAACACCAATATAAATAAATAATGATTTCATTACATTACCTTGAATTGGTCTTTTGTTTTCTTTCGCTAACGGAGCTCACGAGATTTTCTGTTAAGTTTTGTGTTGTGAAGTTTTCAAGTTTTGGGTAAAAGATTTGATGGATTATGGAACAAGGAGTGGCAAGAGCCTAAGCTTGGGGATGCCCATGACACCCCAAGATAATCCAAGGACACCTAAAGGCCAAAGCTTGGGGATGCCCCGGAAGGCATCCCCTCTTTCGTCTACTTCCATCGGTAACTTTACTTGGAGCTTTATTTTTATTCACCACATGATATGTGTTTTGCTTGGAGCGTCTTGTATGATTTGAGTCTTTGCTTTTTAGTTTACCACAATCATCCTTGCTGTACACACCTTTTGAGAGAGAGACACATGATTCGGAAATTATTAGAATACTCTATGTGCTTCACTTATATCTTTTGAGTTATATAGTTTTTGCTCTAGTGCTTCACTTATATCTTTTAGAGCATGGTGGTGGATTTGTTTTATAGAAACTATTGTTCTCTCATGATTCACTTATATTATTTTGAGAGTCCTACAAAACAGCATGGTAGTTTGCTTTAACAATGATAGGCATTCAAGATTAGTAAAAAAAATTCTTATGAGTGTGTTGAATACTATGATAAGTTTGATACTACATAATTGTTTTGAGATATGAAGATGGTGATATTAGAGTCATGCTAGTTGAGTAGTTTTGAATTTGAGAAATACTTGTGTTAAAGCTTGTGATTCCCGTAGCATGCACATATGGTGAACCGTTATGTGATGAAGTCGAAGCATGATTTATTTATTGATTGTCTTCCTTATGAGTGGCGGTCGGGGACGAGCGATGGTCTTTTCCTACCAATCTATCCCCCTAGAAGCATGCGTGTAATACTTTGCTTTGATATCTTGTACTTTTTTGCAATAAGTATATGAGTTCTTTATGACTAATGTTGAGTCCATGGATTATACACACTTTTCTTCCTTCCACCATTGCTAGCCTCTCTAATACCGCGCACTTTTCGCCGGTATCATATACCCACCATATACCTTCCTCAAAACAGCCACCATACCTACCTATTATGGCATTTCCATAGCCATTCCGAGATATACTGCCATGCAACTTACCGCCGTTTCGTTAACTATGACACGCTCCATCATTGTCATATTGCTTCGCATGACCATGTAGTTGACATTGTATTTGTGGCAAAGCCACCGTTCATAATTCTTTCATACATGTCAATCTTGATTCATTGAATATCCCGGTACACCGCTGGAGGCATTCACATAGAGTCATATTTTGTTCTAAGTATTGAGTTGTAATTGTTGAGTTGTAAGTAAATAAAAGTGTGATGATCATCATTTTTAGAGCATTGTCCCAAGTGAGGAAAGGATGATGGAGACTATGATTCCCCACAAGTCGGGATGAGACTCTGGACAAAAAAAGGCCATAAAAAAGGCCTAAATAAAAAAAGATAGAAAAAGAGAGAAGGGACAATGTTACTATCCTTTTACCACACTTGTGCTTCAAAGTAGCACTATGATCTTCATGATAGAGAGTCTCCTATGATATCACTTTCATATACTAGTGGGAATTTTTCATTATAGAACTTGGCTTGTATATTCCAATGATGGGCTTCCTCAAAATGCCCTAGGTCTTCGTGAGCATGCGAGTTGGATGCACACCCACTTAGTTTCTTTTGTTGAGCTTTCATATACTTATAGCTCTAGTGCATCTGTTGCATGGCAATCCCTACTCACTCACATTGATACCTATTGATGGGCATCTCCATAGCCCGTTGATACGCCTAGTTGATGTGCGACTATCTTCTCCTTTTTGTCCTCTCCACAACCACCATTCTATTCCACATATAGTGCTATGTCCATGGCTCACGCTCATGTATTGCGTGAAGATTGAAAAAGTCTAAGAACGTCAAAAGTATAAACAATTGCTTGGCTTGTCATCGGGGTTGTGCATGATTTAAATATTTTGTGTGGTGAAGATAAAGCATAGCCAGACTATAGGATTTTGTAGGGATAACTTTCTTTGGCCATGTTATTTTGACAAGACGTAATTGCTTAGTTAGTATGCTTGAAGTATTATTATTTTTATGTAATATTAAACTTTTGTCTAGAATCTTTCGGATCTGAATATTCATACCACAATTAAGAAGAATTACATTGAAATTATGCCAAGTAGCATTCCACATCAAAAATTCTGTTTTTATCATTTACCTACTCGAGGACGAGCAGGAATTAAGCTTGGGGATGTTTGATACGTCTCCAACGTATCTATAATTTTTATTGTTCCATGCTATATTATATTCAGTTTTGGACATTATTGGGCTTTATTTTACACTTTTATATTATTTTTGGGACTAACCCATTAACCGGAGGCCCAACCCAGAATTGTATTTTTTGCCTATTTCAGAGTTCCGCAGAAAAAGAATATGAAACAGAGTCCAAACGGAATGAAACCTTCGGGAACGTGATTTTCGGAATGAACGTGATCCAGAGGACTTGGACCCTACGTCAAGACATCAACCAGGAGGGCACGAGGTAGGGGGACGCGCCAACCCCCCAGGGCGCGCCCTCCACCCTCGTGGGCCCCCTGTTGCTCCACCGACGTACTCCTTCCTCCTATATATACCTATGTACCCCCAAACTACCAGATACGGAGCCAAAAACCTAATTCCACCACCGCAACCTTCTGTACCCGTGAGATCCCATCTTGGGGCCTGTTCCGGAGCTCCGCCGGAGGGGGCATCGATCATGGAGGACTTCTACATCAATACCATAGTCTCTCCCATGATGTGTGAGTAGTTTACTTTAGACCTTCGGGTCCATAATTATTAGCTAGATGGCTTCTTCTCTCTTTTTGGATCTCAATACAATGTTCTCCCCCTCTCTCGTGGAGATCTATTCAACGTAATCTTCTTTTGTGGTGTGTTTGTTGAGATCGATGAATCGTGGGTTTATGATCAAGTTTATCTATGAACAATATTTGAATCTTCTCTGAATTCTTTTATGTATGATTGGTTATCTTTGCAAGTCTCTTCGAATTATCAGTTTGGTTTGTCCTACTAGATTGATCTTTCTTGCAATGGGAGAAGTGCTTAGCTTTGGGTTCAATCTTGCGGTGTCCTTTCCCAGTGACAGTAGGGGCAGCAAGGCACGTATTGTATTGTTGCCATCGAGGATAACAAGATGGGGTTTATATCATATTGCATGAGTTTATCCCTCTACATCATGTCATCTTGCTTAAAGCGTTACTCTGTTCTTATGAACTTAATACTCTAGATGCATGCTGGATAGCAGTCGATGTGTGGAGTAATAGTAGTAGATGCAGGCAGGAGTCGGTCTACTTGTCTCGGACGTGATGCCTATATACATGAACATACCTAGATATTCTCATAATTATGCTCAATTCTGTCAATTGCTCAACAGTAATTTGTTCACCGCCGTAATACTTATGCTCTTGAGAGAAGCCACTAGTGAAACCTCTGGCCCCCGGGTCTATTTTCCATCATATTAATCTCCCGACAACAAGCTATTTCTGGCGCCGTTTTTATTTTGTTTTCTTTACTTTGCATCTTTATCATAAAAATACCAAAAATATTATCTTATCATATCTATCAGATCTCACGCTCGTAAGTGACGGTGAAGGGATTGACAACCGCTTTATTGTGTTGGTTGCGACGATTTATTTGTTTGTGTAGGTGCGAGGGACTCATGCGTGGCCTCCTACTGGATTGATACCTTGGTTCTCAAAAACTGAGGGAAATACTTATGCTACTTTGCTGCATCACCCTTTCCTCTTCAAGGGAAAACCAACGCAGTGCTCAAGAGGTAGCACAGGCGAAGACCACCTTTTGTCAGGATAGCTTGTACTAGTTGTCTCCCTTCGAAATTGGTCGTTGTGGGATCCCTTCCTGCCTACATTTGGGAAGAGGACCAAGGCCTCTATAACTAGGACTAGCCACCACCATAGGAGGTATCTCATCTCATCTTGGATTGGATCCATTCCTCCAAGGCAACCTCACCAGCTCACCGAGCTCAACAACACCTCTTCTCAGGAAGTTGTTCATACCTTGTACTTGTCCATCCTCAGCTTACGAGGCAATCCACCACACCACACTGGAGTAGGGTATTACACCACAACGGTGGCCCAAACTAGTGTAAACCCTCGTGTCTCTTGTTCTTTGCGTTCGTCGAGCTAGGCCTTGAGATCGTTGTGCGAGCGAGCTAGGGACAGAGAGTTCTTCGTGCGCACCCCCGTTTTCGAACCTTAAGGGTTTGCCGGAACCCACGATCCGACATTTGGCACGCCAGGTAGGGGGTTCGCCGAAGTTTTCCCTCCGTCGATCCACACTCCACTGCTCTGCCGCATCCATGGTTGACGCTCGCCGAGCCCGTGCTGAGTGCTGGGCCACCCTTGTCGCTCGCGTCGCTCAGACGGCGCCCGTTGGCGGACCTCCCCGCCGTTCTCCATCACCCGCTGCCAACGCTGCCACCGGCCCGGCCAGAAATGAGCAACAAGCCTCGTCGCTGCACCCTTCTATGTGGCAGGACGGACGCACCGCCACCCCGTCGCTGACTCCGGACGGCTCGTCGTCCCATGCTCGTCGCGCGCCCACGGACGCGTAGGCCATGCTGCTCATGGCACGTGTGCCCCTGCGTTACTGTCCGGTCGACGACCTCTACGAAGATTGGCTGGACCGCATCGCCAAGCTCGTCAGCGCCGCTGGGGGCTCTCCTGCACCGTTCCTCTTGCTACCTCGCCCACCTCCAGCTGCGGGCGATGTAGCCCACGTAGCGCCTCCGCCACCTCTGCATCAAGACGCCGCCCTCGCACCAAGACGCGCTGTCCCGCGGCGCGACCCACCGTGCAGGGCACCCGCGCACGAAGAAGGAAGCTGCCAAGAAGCCCCTCGGCCGCAAGAAAACGCTCCTGCACTCCCAGCACCATCACGTCAAGACCGCGTGCTGCCTGCAGCGATGGTGCGTGGATACCAGGACCAGGCCCCGCCTCCGCGACGGGCTCCGATGACCACAACAGGCTGCCGTGCCTTCACTCCCGAGCTGCGCAGCATCATCTGGCCCGGCAAGTTCAAGCCCGACCCGCCTTCGTGCTATGACGGCACCCCCGACTCTCCTGAGTTCTTGCAGCTCTATGAGCTGAGCATCGAGGAAGCCAACGGCGACGAGAAGGTCATGGCAAACTGGTTTCCCATGGCCCTCAAGGATGGCACGCGCTCGCGGCTCCTAAACCTGCCCGCGGGATCGATCTCCTCCTTGGGCGAGATGCGCGAGCTTTTTGTCGCCAACTTCCAGGGCACTCATGACCGCCCGACGGCCGCAGGTGACCTGCGGCGCGTCAAGCGGCAGCAAGGGGAGACCCTGCAGAAGTACATCTAGCGCTTCAACAGCGTCCGCCTCAAGATCCCCAAGGTGACGGACGAGGCCATCATCTCCGTGTTCTCCGATGGCGTCCGCGACGTCTAATGAAGGAAGAGTTTGCCATCCACGAGGACCTATGCACGGCCCTCGAGATGTTCAACATGGCAACCAAGTGCGCAAGGGATGAGGAAGGGCGCCTTTCTCTCCTCGAGCTCCCAGCTGCCGACCAGGAGGACAAGAAGGCCAAGATCAAGGACGTGAAGCGCAAGGGGGCTGCCGTGCTCGCGGCGGAGCCGGAGATGAAGCGCGGTCGTGACCACCCCGAGTCATCCAAGGCCAACCCCCATTTTGTGCCTTCCACAACGTTCACAGCCACAACACTAACAACTGTCAGGAGGTCAAGGCCATCCGTGATGGGCGCTTCGATCGATGCCCCGAGCACAACGACCGAGGCTACGGCCGAGAAGGAGGATGAAGTGGAGGACGCTGGGACGACCGTGGCCCCCGCCAGGAGTGGCGCGACCGGCCTCGTGTGGACCGCTGGCAGGACCAGCCTCATGAGGGCGCCTGGAGAGACCAGCCTCATGAGGACCGCCCCTAGGGCAACGCTAGCCTCCCTTCGCTGCCACCACCACCAAGAAGGAACGATGACCATCATCAGGACGAGGGGGCTGGGGGCTTCCAGGAGTCGCGCACCATCGCCTGCATCTTGGGTGGCGCTGAGGCCCCAGCCTCTTAGCGTATCTTCAAGCAGTTTGCTCGTGAGGTGAACGCGGCCCTTCCCAGGCTCGAGGCCATGAGCCCGCTCAGGTGGTCCAAGTGCGCCATCACCTTCAGCTCGTCAGACCAGCTCAAGTGCGCGGCAACTATCGGCGCCCTCCCGATGCTCTGCTCACCCATCATCAGCAATGTCCAAGTCACCGAGACCCTCATCGACGGCGATGAAGGGCTCAATGTTCTGTCCGTTGAGATGTTCGACCGCCTCCAAATGTCGTACGATTAGCTACAGCCTACCAAGCCCTTCTCAGGGGTGACCGACGGCTCCACCACCCCACCCCAATTGGGCAGGTCTGCCTCCCCATCACATTCGGCCAGCGCGACAATTACCACACCGAGCTCATTGACTTCGACGTCGCCCACATTCGCCTGCGGTACAATGCCATCCTTGGGTATCCAGCCCTGGCCAAGTTTATGGCGGTGACCCATCACGGCTACAATGTCCTCAAGATGCCAGGGAGCGGCTGCCTCATCTCGGTCACCTGTGAGGAAAAGGACGCGGTGTGCTCCCTCGAGCGCGCTTACCAGGCGGTAGCACCCGAAGACCCAGACGATGAAGGCGCCATGTACCCTCCTGAGGTCATCCTCAAGAAGAAGAAGCAGCTACTCCACCAAGGGCCTCAGGAGAGCGGTGTTTCCAGCGGCACCACATCAGGACTTGCGCCCATGGACGGGGCGCCTCCCTCCCTTGCATAGGAAGGCGCACCTGTCGCCCTCCTCAGACTGGGCTCGAGGGCTCTCTTCTGGAGGGCCTCGGACCTAGCCATCACAAGGGAGGCGCTCGGGCACCACGTGGAGCCGTCCTTTGCCACACGTTTCCCTCAAGAGGGCAAAAGGCATGGAGCGCCTGGTCCTCAGGAGTTCATCACCAATGGGACCCAGAAGCTTCAAGAGGCGAGAGCCATGTGCGGAGATCGCCGCTCACCATCTGGCGTAGCTTCCCATCTTGGCGAGGATGGTGAGCTACGCGTCTGTGTCGACGTTCTAGGGCTCAACAGGGCCGCATCTCAGGGGCGCTTCTGGCCATCTAGTGTTGGTCGGTGCGAGGGTCCCCCTCACATCTACTTCACATGCCTTTCAGCCTGCCGAACGCGGCTGTCACCTTCCAGCGCCACTTGCAAAGCATTCTGGCATCTCAGGAGGCCAGACATCACGCTGCCCTGGCGGAGGCGGTGACAGCTCTTCAGGAGACACTCAGGCCCCTGGGTCTCCTGAGGCTCAGGGCAATGGCAGCTCGTGAGGAGTAACCTCTTCAGCGCACATCTTCAGCTACTCCAACACCACTTCAGCAATGGCATCAGGTGACTCTTTCCAGTTCATTCAGTTGGGGGCGCCCCTCAGGCAGCATTATCCCCAACTCGCACGGGCCTGTCCCTGCGGCGTGTATCCTTTTGCATCTTTAGCTTACTCTGGTGGGAGCGCCCCTCGGGCTGCATCTTCCCCAGGCGGCATGGGTCCGTCCCTGTGGCATGTATCGTTCTTGCATCTATCTAAACTAGCTTTCCTCCTTGCATGATTTACCTTATGATTGTCACCTGCCTGTCCGGTACTTCGATACCATGAACGTCATGCGCCCTTGCAAGCCCACCCACGACCACCCTCACCACCACAGGAGTCGCGCGTCGGTCGTCTTTCTTCAGGATCTTTCGCATGAGAAGACTAGGCACGACGTCTATGCTCGGGTCCATCCCTGCAGCGTCCATAAACACAACGGTTGAGCTCTGTCTGGTGGGCTGGCCCTATTCACGTCACCTCCTGGGGTCGTTGGTGTTTGTCCTTCTCATGTGATCACCTCAGGAGATTCGTCCGGCGCAGGTTACCTAACCATCTCACAGGGCCACCACAGCTATCAGGAACCAAGACCAGGAGCAACCCGCCTTGAGGTAGGGACACGTGAGTCCCATGCTGGCTCACGAGTGCCCAGACACACTTCGTCTAGCCCTGTCGTGCAAGCCACGTGTCAGGACGGGGCTGTACACGCCCTGGGGGCTCCACTCAGAGGGAGCCCTCACCAACGCACTAGTGGAAGCACCATGCTCCGCGCTGGCAGTTGACACTGTCGAGGAGCGGCTATGCCCGTGCAAATGCGGAAGCGCTATGCTTCGTGCTGGTGATAAACAACTGAGGGCGGCCCCAAGGCCGCGTCAACCCCAGGGAGCCACCCGGCTCAGTGTCCAGCCTCGCCACAATGCTTTCCCCTCGGGAGAGTCGCGCGAGGGGGCTGGGCACGGGGGCTACGGTCAGGTCACGCCTAGCGTACGCCGCCTTGCCAGGTCCCTCAGACCTGGTCATCGCGCGCCCCTCCCGAG
This sequence comes from Aegilops umbellulata, assembly GCA_032464435.1. Lineage (NCBI taxonomy): Eukaryota > Viridiplantae > Streptophyta > Magnoliopsida > Poales > Poaceae > Aegilops > Aegilops umbellulata. The sequence goes on along the minus strand of CP136054.1, from coordinate 92,643,974 downwards.
CGAGACCTCGGCGAGGACAGGTATGGAGGTCTGTTTGAGCGTCAAGGGGGACTCCTGAGCATCGCGACTCAGGAGCCTAACTGGCCACATAGCCCCTCACCCATTGGTCCCGTCCTGGTGATCTGGACGGCCCCACGGTGGCTGAGGTATGCACGAGGTCGGGCCCTGCCGACGTAGAACATCAAGCAAACGGGAAGGAAATTGCAGAATCCTAATTATTAAAAGACATATTGTTCTTCAAACAGCAAACAGAAGTTTTGACGCCTCCGCGAGGCACGTTGCATATCGTAGGTAAGTTCGCAGGAAAGTAAAATGGGAAGGAGCACCATCGTTCACTAGCAAGCCTCCTCTTCAGCCTTGGGCACCGTTGTCAGGAAGCGCCCTCCCGTCGGCAGCATCGTCGTCACCCGTGTCGTTGGCCTTCGTCGCGGGATCGGCGGCACCATCGGCTGGAGGCGCAGGGTCGATGGCAAGGAACTTCTTCAACAAGGCCTCCACCTGGCCCTTCACGGCTTCGGTAGCAGCTTCGCAGCGCTTTTCATCCATAGGCTCGAGCACGACACCAAGGTCGGTGTTGGGATCGCGAAGATAAAGTGGTTGAGGACGCGCGTCAGGGCTGATGAGGAGAGCAAGCGGGCTTCCCCCTCCACCATGGGGCCAATCCCGTTAACAACATCCTCGAGCATGGTGACGAGCTGAGGGAGCAGCTGGGCAGGGCCCTCATCATCATTCACCAGCAGCTTCTCCAAGCCCTTCTCGTAAAGTTCCTGCAGCGCCTCGCGGGACCTCTCCTCGAGAGATTTGAAGGCCATGTGATCCTCAGCCAGAACCTTCGCCTTGGCTTCTAGCTGGGCATTCTCCGCTTCCACCTTCTTCTCCAGCTTCTCCAGGTGGTTGCGTTCCGCGACCTGCGCCTGCGCCAACTGCTCCAACTCAGCATCGCGGCCGGTGACCGCTTCTTCCCAAGCATTCAGCTTCTCCTCCCGTGCCTAGTGCTGGCGAGCCGCGGCAGCGCGTTCCTTGCACAGATTCTCCAGCTCGACCTCCACAATCCGGCAGCGCTCCTTGGCGGCCTTGGCTTCCTTCAACGCCGCCTCGAGGGCAGCCGCAGCCTGGCTGGCGACCCACTGCCCTTCTCAGAGGCTGCCACGGCTTAGCCCAGTGCCGCCATGATAGACGTGTCAGAGTGCATCCACCCTGAGATCAGCTCCAAGCGTCGTACCACCAGGTGATACGTCTCCAACATATCTATAATTTTTGATTGCGCCATGCTATATTATCTACTGTTTTGGACTATATTGGGCTTTATTTTCCACTTTTATATTACTTTTGGGACTAACCTATTACCCGGAGGCCCAACCCAGAATTGTTGTTTTTTGCCTATTTCAGTGTTTCGAAGAAACGAAATATCAAACGGAGTCCAAACATAATGAAACCTCGGGGAACGTGATTTTCTCATCAGATAAGATCTAGGAGACTTGGACCCTCCGTCAAGAAAGCCACGAGGCAGTAGCGAGGGTGGAGGGCGCCCCCTTAGGGCGCACCCCCTGCCTCATGGGCCCCTCGAAGCTCCACCGACGTACTCCTTCCTCCTATATATACCTACGTACCCCCAAACGATCAGAGACGGAGCCAAAAACCTAATTCCACCGCCGCAACTTTCTGTATCCGCGAGATCCCATCTTGGGGCCTGTTTCAGAGCTCCGCCGGAAGGGGAATCCACCACAGAGGGCTTCTACATCATCACCATAGCCCCTCCGTGAGTAGTTTACCTCAGACCTTTGGGTCCATAGTTAGTAGCTAGATGGCTTCTTCTCTCTTTTTGGATCTCAATACAATGTTCTCCCCCTCTCTCGTGGAGATCTATTCGATGTAATCTTATTTTTGCGGTGTGTTTGTTGAGACCGATGAATTGTGGGTTTATGACCAAGATTATCTATGAACAATATTTGAATCTTCTCTGAATTCTTTTATGTATGATTGGTTATCTTTGCAAGTCTCTTCGAATTATCAGTTTGGTTTGGCCTACTAGATTGGTTTTTCTTGCAACGGGAGAAGTGCTTAGCTTTGGGTTCAATCTTGCGGTGTCCTTTCCCAGTGACAGAAGGGGCAGCAAGGCACGTATTGTATTGTTGCCATCGAGGATAACAAGATGGGGTTTATATCATATTGCATGAATTTATCCCTCTACATCATGTCATCTTGCTTAAGGCGTTACTCTGTTTTCATTAACTTAATACTCTAGATGCATGATGGATAGCGGTCGATGAGTGGAGTAATGGTAGTAGATGCAGGCAGGAGTCGGTCTACTTGTCTCGGACGTGATGCCTATATGCATGATCATACCTAGATATTCTCATAACTATGCTCAATTCTGTCAATTGCTCAACAGTAATTTGTTCACCCACCGTAGAAATACTTATGCTCTTGGGAGAAGCCACTAGTGAAATATATGGCCCCCGGGTCTATTCCCATCATATCAATCTTCCATCACTTTATATTTGCTTTACTTTTACTTTTGCCTTTTATTTTACCTTGCATCTTTATATCAAAAATACCAAAAATATTATCTATCATCTCTATCAGATCTCACTCTCGTGAGTGACCGTGAAGGGATTGACAACCCCTAATCGCGTTGGTTGCGTTGAGCTATCGTTTTGTGTAGGTATGAGGGACTCGCGCGTGGCCTCCTACTGGATTGATACCATGGTTCTCAAAAACTGAGGGAAATACTTACGCTACTTTGCTGCATCATCCTCTCCTCTTCGGAGAAATCCAACGCAGTGCTCAAGAGGTAGCAAGAAGAATTTCTGGCGTCGTTGCCAGGGAGTCTACGCAAAAGTCAACATACCAAGTACCCATCACAATCCCTATCTCCCGCACTACATTATTTGCCATTTGCCTCTCGTTTTCCTCTCCCCCACTTCACCCTTGGCGTTTTATTCGCCCTCTCTTTTCCGTTTGCCTTTTTCTCGCTTGCTTGCCGTTATGTCTGAAATTGGGGAAATTATTGCCGATATGGACAATAATAATAACATGGAAAATTTTGATGCCCCGGCTGAAGAACCCCCTACCTTGCATACAAAAAGATTTTGAATTGGTAGTGGTAATATTATTGGAAAAGGAGTTATTCAAGATTTCTTTACTTGTGCCGGTGCTTTGCCTTCTATGGGCAATTCTATTCTCCATATAGCTAGTAGTCTTACGGACGCTATTGACATGCTTATCGTTGAACTTAAAAGGCAATTTATGCATATGCATCCTTCCATACAAAGGATTTTTCTAGAATTTTCTAATATCGAGCATTCCTCTGTTAAGCGTGCCGCTACAATCTTTTTGGCTCATGAATTCAGATTTATAATAAAAGAGGCCAAAGAAATCTTTGCACATTATAGGGTGGACGCTGGCCGTCCTCCCATAGAATCTATCCTCTTTGATCAAGAAGAAATAATGCGTTTTCAATCTCTCGACTATGTTGCTTTCAATGAAAACCTTAGAAAAAAGGTGCCTACCAATATTTTAATTGATAGAATCTCTGAACTCAATGATGATTTGGCTATTCGAAATAATGAGCTAGGATGCTCTCTTGAGTATAGGCTCACAAAGTTCTGTCAAAAGAATGCTTATAATGATGAATTGGTTGTGCAATACGAAGGGCCGAAAGAGGAACATATACCTCCTAAACTTGATCTTGGGGACTTATGTCCTATTAAATTTAGCCCTTTTGATTACTTTTGCTTGCCTTAAAGAAAACTTGCTGCCGAACTTAGAGAATATGAAATGAGTTTCACCGATCTATCTTATTACTACGGCACTACGTAGATATATCCTTGCTTTTATGCCTAGCTAGGGGCGTTAAACGATAGCGCTTGTTGGGAGGCAACCCAATTTTATTTTAGTTTTTTTTGTTTCTGTTTAGGAATAAATAATCCATCTACTTTCTGTTTAGATATGGTTTTATCTTTTAATTAGTGTTTGTGCCAAGTTAAACCTATAGGATCTTCTTGGATGATAGTTATTTGATCTTGCTGTAATTTCCAGAAACTTTCTGTTCACGAAAACAATTGTTAAAATTCACCAGAACGTGATAAAATAGTGATTCTAATTGCTGCTGATCAATAAACAAATTGCCTAGGTCGTCCTATTTTGGCTGATTTTTTGGAGTTCCAGAAGTTTGCGTTAGTTACAGATTACTACAGACTGTTATGTTTTTGACAGATTCTGTTTTTCGTGTGTTGTTTGCTTATTTTGATGAATCTATGACTAGTAAAATAGTTTATAATCCATAGAGAAGTTGGAATACAGTAGTTTTAACACCAATATAAATAAAGAATGAGTTCATTACAGTACCTTGAAGTGGTCTTTTGTTTTCTTTCGCTAACGGAGCTCACGAGATTTCTGTTGAGTTTTGTGTTGTGAAGTTTTCAAGTTTTCGATGAAATCTTTTGATGGATTATGGAACAAGGAGTGGCAAGAGCCTAAGCTTTGTAGTCGGGCGAGCGCAGTCGCCACTAAGGGGCTACCTAAATAGTCCCACTGTCAAGCTCCTATGGCTAAGTGAAAGTGTTAAAGCATTATAGTCCGGTTTCCTGGCCCGCTGCGCTATCACCTCCTTTGTAGGACCAAGACGTTGGGTTAAGTGACTATGTGCGTGGGGACTGAAGCCAACGACTGCCATCTTTCAGATTTTCTATATATATATATATATCTTAAAACGTCCGCACAGGAGGTGTTCCCAATACTTGAAGGCACAAGTATAAAAAGGCCACTACAGTTTATCAAAATATTACTTTATCATTAGATATGCTATAATAACATAGCATCTTTCGAGCACTGCGTCTCTATTACACGAGCGCCTTCAAGGACTTCCTGAAAATAGTGCTCGGAGGGTACTCAGCTTTTGTCCGAATCTCGGGACGCAACAACGGTGGTCTCCATCTCTGTGCAGTATGTCTTGACACGGGCAAGAGCCATCCTTGCGCCCTCTATGCATGCTGACCTCTTCATTGCATTTATACGCGGCACCGCATCAAGGAATTGCTGCACCAAGCTGAAATAACTCTTCGGCTCCGATCTCCCCGGCCACAGATGACCCATGACATACTTCATGGCGAGTCCGGACAACCTATTCAGTTCGGCCCATTGAGCCAAACGGTCGTCCACTGCAAGTGGACGCTCTGGATTGTGAAACTGCGACCAGAAAAGCTTTTCCACTTCGCGATCTTTTTTATCTCGAAAGTGTTCGGTCGCATCAGCAGCACTCGCTGCCAAATCCAGATAGGTATCCTCCACACTCCACATCCGGTCCAACGGAGCAAACTTCGGATCGCAAAATTTCCTTCGCAGCATAAAAGGCTTTCTAGCCACAATCTGTTCGGCCTGACGCAGCTCCTCCTTCACAGCTCTCATTGCAGAGCGCGCGTCCTTCCATCGGCAACGGCCTTCTCTAGGTCCGTCCGTTTCGCCTGTTCTTCTTTCTCAAGAAGTCTGCAATGGTCTGCAGCGCTCTTTAACTTTTCTGCCATCTCGGCCATCTCTTCTTTGCTTCGGCAATGAGCAGCCTGTTCGGCTCTCAGCTCTTCAAAGGCTTCCTTGGCAGCCGCATCACTTTTTCTGGCTTGTTCTTTAGCTCGGGCAAGTTCTTCCCTTAGAATCTCCATGGCGGCCGCACCATCTGCGTCAAGCACACACATCGTAAGACACTGGCATTACACTCTTCTTACCTAATGCCGCCCGAGGAATTACATACCTTGAGCCTCATCAAGCCGCTTGTTGACAAGCGCGATGTCGGCATCTGCCACGTCCAGTTGCCGCTTTAGTTCGGCAAAATCATCAGTTCGGCTTGATTCCGGACACCCTGCCGCCTACAATCAAAGGCGACATCTTAGACCTGGGATTATGATCCTCCGCGTGCCGCCATTTCTTGACGACGCGCAGAGTCTCAGGGGCTACTATCTACACAGGGCGCATCTTATTTATGCGCAACTGACAAACGTGTACATTATCTAATGTACCTCAAAACCCGTCAGTAAACTTTTGACGGCTTCATGCAATCCGCGCTCTGCGGATGAGATCCTTTTAACCACCGTGCCCATCAATGCACGGTGTTCCTCCGAGATAGAAGCTCGCCCCAGCAGAATCTTTAACTCCTCCGGTCGAGCAACATACGACGCCGGGCTCGTCCTATGGCCTCTTTCGAAGGCCGGGCGCGGAGAACCTCGGGGGGGCGCATAGCCATCTTCCGCCCCTGCCAGATTCATAGAAACCCTCCATGACGACACCTGAGGGTCGCCCGCCTCGCGAGGCGGCACGTCAGGGGGAGGCGTCCCGCTCTCCATCATCTCCGGAAGGAGATTCCCCGAAGACGAGCTCTGCTGAGAAGGGCTGAGGTCCGAGCTACAAGGTAAATATTCGGTTAATCTTCTCAGATATAAAATCAAAGGATTTCTCTCACCCCTCAAAAGGAAAATCTTTCTCTACTTACGGCTCGCTGGAGGGCTGATCCCTTTGAGGGCGCAGTTCGGCCGAGGAACTCCCCGGCGCCGGACCCTCTGACGAGGATTTTTTCCCCCGCTTCGAGGCCATGGTCTCCGGGTCATTGGAGGCGGCCCTCTTCTTCCCCTTCGGAGAGGAATCGTCGGTTCCTCCCTTCAAAACAGCCTCCTTCGAGGAGGCCATAGTTCCCTTGTCCTCCCCCTTACTTCCCTCCAAAGGCATTATTTTCAACATCCTGACATGCACAGGATCCGGCCTGGTTTCGGGAAGGGGAGCCGGACACCTGATCAACTTTGCCTTCGCTATCCAGTCCTGTTTAAAAGGACAGCTCTTTTAGGGGCAAGTTTATGACAATTATACGGATAGAAGGTCCGGGCACAAGGTTACTTACTTGAGTATCCGGGCGGTTGCAGCTTAGGCCTGCGTCCTCGGTTAAATCCGGACACGCCTCTTGTGATCCGAAGAACAGTTTATACATCTCCACGGGCGTTGCTCCCATGAAATTCTGGAGAGCTCGCGGTCCCTCTGGATTAAACTCCCATGGGCGAAGGGAGCGAAGTTTGCCGGGCAATATTCGGCGAATCAGCATGACCTGCGTCACCTTGACCAGGCTGAGGTCTCCTTCCAAGAGATCCTTAACATGGCCCTGCAACAAAGGCACGTCTTTGGGCAAACCCCAATCTAACCCTCTGTTGACCCATGACGCTAGCCGTGGTGGGGGACCCGAGCGAAAGGCAGGAGGCGCCCCCCACTTGGTGCCCCGGGGAGCGGTGATATAAAACCACTCTCGTTGCCACAAGCCTAGATCCTCTTGAAAAGAGCCCTCGGGCCATGGAGCATCGGCATTTTTGCTTATAACAGCGCCTCCGCACTCTGTGTGTCGTCCCTTGATCATCTTCGGCTCCACTTTGAAGGTCTCGAGCCATAATCCGAAGTGAGGGGTAACACGGAGGAACGCTTCACACATGACAATAAACGAGGAGATGTGGAGGATGGACTCCGGAGCTAAGTCATGGAATTCCAGCCTGTAATAAAACAACAGTCCCCTCACAAAGGGATCCATTGGGAAGCCCAACCCCCGAAGGAAGTGAGACATGAACACCACGCTCTCACCGGGCTGGGGACTGGGAATGACCTGCCCTTGAGCAGGCAACCTATGCGAAATTTCGCCGGTCAGAAACTTAGCCTCCCTCAACTTTAGTACGTCCTCCTCCGTGACGCAGGAGGGCGTCCATCGGCCTTGAAGGTCAGAACCAGACATTGTCGAAGGTCTGAAGCGCCTGGAATCTGGAGCCTAGGGTGTTGGAACTCGAGGCGACGGGCGAACTTGCTTGAGATTGAAAAAAGGAGCAAGGCCTTGGTCTCTTTATAAGAGGTCGAATACCAAGAGCTCTCCCCGTAACCATTTGGGACTCACCTTTAATCGAGGAAACGTCTAATGGGCACAATTGGGTTACCCACGTCCGTATTGATGAGAATCCCGTAAAAAGGGCACACGATCTCTGCTTTGACAAGACGTGCCAAGGAAACCGCCTCGCAAAACGTGCTGAGGTGGAAAAGTAAAAACGATTCGAGTAAATGACTTGGTCGTAGTGTGATGACGCACTGTGGAATACGTCAGCAGATTCGATTTGTGTTAATATTATTCTCTCTATGGCAATATGTGGGAACTTGTTTTGCAGAGCCGGACACTACCCTTGGTGTTTATAATCTTGTATGAAGGACTTGGAGGAGGAACCCGCCTTGCAATGCCGAAGACAATCTGCACGCCGGACTCGTCGTCATTGAAGCCTGGTTCAGGGGCTACTGAGGGAGTCCTGGATTAGGGGGTGTTCGGGTATCCGGACTATACCTTTGCCGGACTCCTGGACTATGAAGATACAAGATTGAAGACTTTGTCCCGTGTCCGGATGGGACTTTCCTTGGCGTGGAAGGCAAGCTTGGCGATGCGGATATTCAAGATCTCCTACCATTGTAACCGACTCTGTGTAACCCTAACCCTATCCGGTGTCTATGTAAACCGGAGGGTTGTAGTCCGTAGGACAATCAACTCCATACACAACATTCATACCATAGGCTAGCTTCTAGGGTTTAGCCTCCTTGATCTCGTGGTAGATCTACTCTTGTACTACCCATATCATCAATATTAATCAAGCAGGAGTAGGGTATTACCTCCACCGAGAGGGCCCGAACCTGGGTAAAAACATCGTGTCCCTTGTCTCCTGTCACCATCCGGCCTTGACGCACAGTTCGGGACCCCCTACCCGAGATCCGCCGGTTTTGACACCGACACTGGGGATGACCATGGCACCCCCAAGATAATCCAAGGACACCAAAAAGTCAAAGCTTGGGGACGCCCCGGAAGGCATCCCCTCTTTCGTCTACTTCCATCGGTAATTTTACTTGGAGCTATATTTTTATTCACCACATGGTATGTGTTTTGCTTGGAGCGTCTTGTATGATTTGAGTATTTGTTTTTTAGTTTACCACAATCATCCTTTCTGTACACGCCTTTTGATAGAGCCATACATGAATTGGAATTTGATAGAATACTCTATGTGCTTCACTTATATCTTTTGAGCTATATAGTTTTGCTCTTTATGCTTCACTTATATCTTTTGAGCTTTATAGTTTTTCTCTAGTGCTTCACTTATATCTTTTGGAGCACGGTGGTGGATTTGTTTTATAGAAACTATTGATCTCTCATGCTTCACTTAGATTATTTTGAGAGACTTAAATAGCAAGGTAATTTGCTTAATAATAATATGCTTGGTATTCAAGATTTGTAAAACTTTCTTTTGAGTGCATTGAATACTAAGAAACGTTTGATGCTTGATAATTGTTTTGAGATATGAAGATGGTGATATTAGAGTCATGCTAGTTGAGTAGTTGTGAATTTGAGAAATACTTGTGTTAAAGTTTGTGATTCCCGTAGCATGCACGTATGGTGAACCGTTATGTGATGAAGTCGGAGCATGATTTATTTATTGATTGTCTTCCTTATGAGTGGCGGTCGGGGACGAGCGATGGTCTTTTCCTACCAATCTATCCCCCTAGGAGCATGCGCGTAATACTTTGCTTTGATAACTTCTAGATTTTTGCAATAAGTATATGAGTTCTTTATGATTAATGTTGAGTCCATGGATTATACACATTTTTTCCATCCTTCCACCATTGCTAGCCTCTCTAATACCGCGCACCTTTCGCCGGTATCATACACCCACCATATACCTTCCTCAAAACAGCCACCATACCTACCTATCATGGCATTTCCATAGCCATTCCGAGATATATTCCCATGCAACTTTCCATCGTTCCGTTTCTTATGACACGCTCCATTATTGACATATTGCTAGCATGATCATGTAGTTGACATCGTATTTGTCGCAAAGCCACCATTCATAATTCTTTCATACATGTCACTCTTGATTCATTGCATATTTTGTTCTAAGTATTGGGTTGTAATTGTTGAGTTGTAAGAAAAATAAAAGTGTGATGATCATCATTTTTAGATCATTGTCCCAAGTGAGGAAAGGATGATGGAGACTATGATTCCCCCATAAGTCGGGATGAGACTTCGGATGAAAAATAAAATAAAATAAGAAAGAAAAGAGGCCATAAAAAAGGAAAAGGCCCAAATAAAAAAATATGAAGAAAAAATGAGAGAAAAAGAGAGAAGGGACAATGTTACTATCCTTTTACCACACTTGTGCTTCAAAGTAGCACCATGATCTTCATGATAGAAAGTCTCTCATTTTGTCACTTTCATATACTAGTGGGAATTTTACATTATAGAACTTGGCTTGTATATTCCAATGTTGGGCTTCCTCAACTTGCCCTAGGTCTTCGTGAGCAAGCGAGTTGGATGCACACCCACTTAGTTTCTTTTTTTGAGCTTTCATATACTTATAGCTCTAGTGCATCCGTTGCATGGCAATCCCTACTCACTCACATTGATATCTATTGATGGGCATCTCCATAGCCCGTTGATACGCCTAGTTGATGTGAGACTATCTTCCCTTTTTTGTCTTCTCCACAACCACCATTCTATTCCACATATAGTGCTATATCCATGGCTCACGCTCATGTATTGCATGAAGATTGAAAAAGTTTTGAAAATGTTCAAGTATGAAACAATTGCTTGGCTTGTCATCGGGGTTGTGCATGATTTAAATACTTTGTGTGGTGAAGATATAGATAGCCAGACTATATGATTTTGTAGGGATAACTTCCTTTGGCCATGTTATTTTGAGAAGACATAATTGCTTTGTTAGTATGCTTGAAGTATTATTATTTTTATGTCAATATGAACTCTTGTCTTGAATCTTACGGATCTGAATATTCATACCACAATTAAGAAGATTTACATTAAAATTATGCCACGTAGCACTCCGCATCAAAAATTCTCTTTTTATCATTTACCTACTCGAGGACGAGCAGGAATTAAGCTTGGGGATGCCTGATACGTCTCCAACATATCTATAATTTTTGATTGCTCCATGCTATATTATCTACTGTTTTGGACTATATTGGGCTTTATTTTCCACTTTTATATTACTTTTAGGACTAACCTATTAACCGGTGGCCTAGCCCAGAATTGTTGTTTTTTGCCTATTTTAGTGTTTCGAAGAAACGGAATATCAAACAGAGTCCAAACAGAATGAAACCTTCGGGAACGTGATTTGCTCATCAGATAAGATCCAGGAGACTTGGACCCTCCGCCAAGAAATCCACGAGGCGGTCACGAGGGTGGAGGGAGCCCCCCCCCCTAGGGCGCGCCCCCCTGCCTCGTGGGCCCCTCGAAGCTCCACCGACGTACTCCTTCCTCCTATATATACCTACGTACCCCCAAACGATCAGAGACGGAGCCAAAAACCTAATTCCTCCACCGCTACTTTCTGTATCCGCGAGATCCCATCTTGGGGCCTATTCTGGAGCTCCGCCGGAAGGGGAATCCACCACGGAGGGCTTCTACATCATCACCATAGCCCCTTCGATGAAGTGTGAGTAGTTTACCTCAGACCTTCGGGTCCATAGTTAGTAGCTAGATGGCTTCTTCTCTCTTTTTGGATCTCAATACAATGTTCTCCCCCTCTCTCGTGGAGATCTATTCGATGTAATCTTGTTTTTGAGGTGTGTTTGTTGATACCGATGAATTGTGGGTTTATGAACAATATTTGAATCTTCTCTGGATTCTTTTATGTATGATTGGTTATCTTTGCAAGTCTCTTCGAATTATCAGTTTGGTTTGGCCTACTAGATTGGTTTTTCTTGCAATGGGAGAAGTGCTTAGCTTTGGGTTCAATCTTGCGGTGTCCTTTCCCAATGACAGAAGGGGCAGCAAGGCACGTATTGTATTGTTGCCATCAAGGATAACAAGATGGGGTTTATATCATATTGCATGAATTTATCCCTCTACATCATGTCATCTTGCTTAAGGCATTACTCTGTTTTCATTAACTTAATACTCTAGATGCATGCTGGATAGCAGTCGATGAGTGGAGTAATAGTAGTAGATGCAGGCAGGAGTCGGTCTACTTGTCTCGGACATGATGCCTATATACATGATCATACCTAGATATTCTCATAACTATGCTCAATTCTGTCAATTGCTCAATAGTAATTTGTTCACCCACCGTAGAAATACTTATGCTCTTGAGAGAAGCCACTAGTGAAATCTATGGCCCCCGGGTCTATTCTCATCATATCAATCTTCCATCACTTTATATTTGCTTTACTTTTACTTTTGTCTTTTATTTTACCTTGCATCTTTATATCAAAAATACCAAAAATAGTATCTATCATCTCTATCAGATCTGACTCTCGTAAGTGACCGTGAAGGGATTGACAACCCCTAATCGCGTTGGTTGCGTTGAGCTATTGTTTTGTGTAGGTACGAGGGACTCGCGCGTGGCGTCCTACTGGATTGATACCTTGGTTCTCAAAAACTGAGAGAAATACTTACGCTACTTTGCTGCATCATCCTCTCCTCTTCGGGGAAATCCAACGCAGTGCTCAAGAGGTAGCACCAGGCGACGGTCGGCGCCCTGAAGGTCACTACAAAGCTGGGTCAGCGCGAGAAGGGCGTCCTCCTGGGTGTAAGGCAAAGCATAGGAATCGTGGCCCGGTGGTGCGACGGAAGTGGTGAGAGACGACATAGGCACTAGGTTCTGCAGATCCACGGTAGTAAGAGGAGCCGGGGGCTCCTGAGCCTTCGCGACCTCAGCAGGAGAGCTGGGGGTGGAGTCCTCGGGAGCCAGCTTGGCTACAAAGGCCGTTTTTCCTGGGGTTGGTTCTTCGGGCCTCGCGAGGATGACCGGGCCGGAGAGGCACGGGCGCCCTCGTTGCCCTTCCGCGCCAGAGGGGGTGCGGCCGCTCCCTCTCTCTTCTTCTTCGCCGCCAGCGTCAGCCTAACGGTGCAAGGGAAGAGCGTCAAGAAGCAGCGGCAGAAGCATGAACGAAATCAGGGCAAAGTGCTTACTGGTCCACAGCGGCGTAGCCCCTCGACCTCTTCACAAGTACGGAGCCCGGAGGCTCCGCAGCCTGGGGCGCTGGCGTGCGAGTCCCAGGAGCGGATGAGGTCGCGACAGCACCAGTCGATGTCAGAACAGGGGCGCCACCTCAGGAGACCAGCGCCGATCTGCTCTTTGTCGGGACCCCAGCTGATGACTTCTTCGGGGAAGTTCCCCTGGACCTCGTGCTGACCCCAGTAGGGGCCTAGGACTCTCACACCGGATGTTTGCCGGCATCGTCATCGTCGGGGAGGGTGCGGAGGAGATCTGTCGCGAGAGGAGAAGTCTCTCCCTCCCCCTCCCGGGTCGCCTCCGAGTCGGGCCTCTCCTCCTCGCCGGAATCGCCAGAGGACACTAGTACCGGGGCCGCCACCTCCGGGGCCTCGGAGGGCGCTGGCAGCACGAGCCCGCGCCCATCAAAGACAGGCATGGCGGCGGCCACCTTCGCCCCATCCGGGCGGCGGTACAAGGGAAGATGGGTGTCCGGCAAATACCCCTGATCATCCCTGACCAGAAGATGGAGGGCCTTGCCCAGATCCTCATTTGACAAGGCATCCGAGCGCAGACGGAGGTCGTCCCCCTCGTCCCCGAGCTTCCACAAGGGGCACGAGCATGCGTGGAGCGGGGCTATGTGCTACGTCAGGAATTCCTTGATGATCATGGCCCCCGTCAGCTTCTCCACCTTCGGGTCGTCAGGCTTCAGGTCGGCAGTCATCTTCTCCAGCACCTGCCTCGCCCGGGGATCCGTGAGCTTCGCGTGAAGCCACCGGTCGTGAGGCGAGGGCATCTCCGTCGGCAGCACCAACCGAGGGTGGGAGCACTTGGCCTTCATGAGGACCCACTTGCTCCTGAAGCCCTCGGACTTTTTCCCAGCCTTCGAGATCGCGTTGGTCCCGTTAGCTGCGACAAAATTGGCGCACCCCGAGCAATGGACCTCCTTGAGTCGGAGGAAGAAGAAGTGGTGAAGCAACGCCACGGACGGCAGCACCCCCACAAATGCCTCGCAATAGAAGGCGAAGATCGACAGGAGGAGGATGGAGTTGGGATGGAGATGAAGGGCATGCAGCTTGTAGTGGCTGAGGACGGCATAGAAGAAATCGGAGAAAGGGGGACCAGCCATGCGACAATGCTATTAATGAAGAAGGGATAGCAGGTACTGCCTAAGGGCTACGGCTCCGCGGAGCCAGCCCGGAGCATGGTCTTTCCCCCCTCAATGCTGCCGTCCGCTGTCAGCAGGAGCGTGGCGGCGGCGTTCTTCTTTGAGACATTAGGCGCGCTCAAGGCCGGCTCGTACCAGGAAGGCGAGTGCGCGGCCTTCACCTTGTCGGACGCCATTGGCTGCAGGATCAGAGAGGGGTTCATGTGGATCCGGAGTCTCTCGGGGCGATAAGGAGAAAGGGGAACTGGAGCAAGACGAAGGAAGGTAATGAAGGCTCTGCAGCGCACGCCAGCCTTTTGTTAGGTGAGGACGGTTGCCGAGGCAGTGTGAGGAAGCGGAGATGCCCACGTCCCGTCAATCACCACGCGTCAATCGAGGCCGCGGGCGGTTGGGGCCCGCGGCGCTCCGCACTTGCTCTTTGGCTTCGCCTCGAAGCCAAGTCTGAGCGCGCCTTGGGCCCGGGGGCTACTGTCAGCGTCCTGGGAACGGGGTACCCATACCTGCCTGCTTGCGGCCCACGACGCGGCTCCACCAACGGCCTGGTACGACCCATCTTCAGCAGCAACCACCGAAGACCCTCGCGAGGGGCCAAGTCTCGCGAGGCAGACGACACCAAGACCTCCTCGGGCGCAGCCTCACTAGGTTGTCTCCCGAGGAGCGGAGATATCTATGCAAGGGGCACCTCGCGAGGTTCATGTGACATGAGCCATGACAACCAAGGCCAGGCGAGCGCTAGCGGGCGCAGTGTACCAGTTTCCTCTTTGGTGCTAAAGAGGCAGGCGCAGGCGAGGAGTCCTGAGGCATCAGGCAAGGGTTTCCATATCGGTGTAACGATACCAAGACCAGCAAGACGGCGGGACAGAGGTCATCGCGGAGCCCATAGCTACATCACCACCAGAACCTTTGGCAGGCGAAGACCACCTTTTATTAGGATAGCTTGTACTAGTTGTCTCCCTTCAAAATGGCCGTTGTGGGATCCCATCCCACCTACATTTGGGAAGAGGACCAGGGCCTCTATAAATAGGACTAGCCACCACCATAGGAGGCATCTCATCTCATCTTGGATTGGATCCATTCCTCCAAGGCCACCTCACCAGCTCATCGAGCTCAAGAACACCTCTCCTCAGGAGGCTGTTCATACCTTGTACTTGTCCATCCTCAGCCTACGAGGCAATCTGCCACACCACACTAGAGTAGGGTATTACACCACAACGGTGGCCCGAACCAGTATAAACCCTCGTGTCTCTTGTTCTTTGGGTTTGTCGAGCTAGGCCTTGAGATCATTGTGCGAGCAAGCTAGGGAGAGAGAGTTCTTCGTGCGCACCCCTGTGTTCGAACCTTAAGGGTTTGCTGGAACCCATGATTTGACAATCGTCTCCCTTTTCCTTTCCCCCTCATGTTCAAATAAGGAAAGGGGGCGCGGCTAGGCAGGTGTCCTAGGGCAGCCACCGGCCACTTGTGGCGCCCTAGGGGCTGCCTCTCCTCCCCCCGCCTATATATATATGAGGGAGGGGGCCACAATAGCACACACCATTGTCTTAGCCCTGCCCGGCGCCCCCGTCCACCGTCTACACCCTAGATCATTTTTTCGTAGTGCTTAGGCGAAGCCCTGCGGAGATCGCATCACCATCACCGTCACCATGCCGTTGTGCTGCCGGAACTCATCTACTACCTCGCTGTCTTGCTAGATCAAGAATGCAGAGGACGTCACCGAGCTGAACTTGTGCAGAACCCGGAGGTGCCGTGCGTTCGGTACTTGATCGGTTAGAGCGCGAAGAAGTTCGACTACATGAACTGCGTTGTTAAACGCTTCCACTTACGGTCTAAGAGGGTGCGTAGATACACTCTCCCCCTCGTTGCTATGCATCTCCATGGATAGATCTTTGCGTGTGCGTAGAAATTTTTTGTTTTCCATACAATGTTTCCCAACAATATTCTGGATTAGTTCGACTTTAGCTAGAGGAACTTCTTATTTCTAAATTCCTGGAACGTATCATATTTAAATGTTGGTTCTCACAGGCCCTGAACTTGGAGGAATAAGCTATGCATGCGGAACTTGTAATGGGAAGTTGGAAGCACCTCTGCAGGTTAAATCTTTCGGAAAGCCGTGTCCATGGTTACAGATGACTTTAAAATTTATAATGCAAGACGTACGCAACTTCAACTAATAATAAAAACTTGCTCAAATGTGTGATTGTCGTGACTGTCTCTTCTCGTGGGTATACAAGCAAGAAGAGAACGCAGTGAGGTTATGAATGATTCATTGGCAGGTGTTTAGGATCACTTCTTGATCAACTAGTTTGCGACCCCTTTTTTTGTAGGTTGATCTCATCTTATTCTAGTATACATAGGAATAATTGGTTTACACTGCTTGCCTGTTGCAACCTCGCCACTTAACACATCATACCCAAAAGTGTTGTTAGTCTTAGTACCCTTGGTAATGTACTTGCTGAGTCCAAAAGGTTCACAAATACCACAACAACTCTAGATGCCGGTGACGATGAGACATGTGCAGGTTTAGATGATGTCCTCAACTACCGGTTCCACTATGATAATGAGCGCAACAAGTGCTTCGTGACTTTCGGTTACGATCATGACGATCACTAGCTTGGGATTCCGGTTGCCAGTCTGGGACTGTAGGGTGGATGTTTTGCTTATTTCTCTTGCCTGTTAGCAAACTTGGTTCTTGATCGTCCTGAGATATGTGATTCTTTCGCTGCCATGAATGATGTAATTTTGGGTCGTGTTGACCTCTGATTGATGAAATATTTATGTGTTGGCATATATTTTCCCTATTGTCACACTTATTTGTCTCTTCATCTCTTTTGGTTATATTTGTTGTGATGTCCATCCTATTTGCCAACTTATGACCCTGCCTGTATGTTATGAAGTCATATCTTGGGGCGACCAAAATGTGCTTCCCCCGCGAAGATAGCAAAGTCTTTGTTGGGACTAGAACTGCATCTTGGACGTTACAACCCACTACCACGCTAGCCAGTATCATCGCAAGAACGTTAACCGCCACTATGACCGTCAGATCCGGGAACCAGGTCCCAAATCCCACGTGTGTCGTCCCCTGGTCAGTCTGTTCGGCCTACCGTCACGCTGACGAGCAGGCCGCCACCAGATCCGTAGGTCAACAACCACCGATCGATCCCCTCCCTGGTTGCCCACACCCAAGGCCACATATCAGGGCAGAAGTCCGTCAGATCCAGACCAATGGGCGGGAGCCGACTTCCAGGCCACACCAGCGCTGTGAGCCTGACCTCACCACGGTCGCACCGCACACCCACCCCACACACACGCCGCACACTCGCGCATCATCGCACCGCGATAGGGGAAAACATGTGGCCCGCCGCCACCTTCCTTGGGGCCGGCCTAGCCTTTGCCAAGGGGACCCTCCAGCAGCGACGAGACTAGTAAGGGAGAGAGAGGATGTTCTAGACAGCTAGGGTCCGGAGAGAGGGAGGGTTCGGAGAAAGGGAGGCGGCACCCGATCTCAGGCCGTTGCATATGATCATATCATAATTTATGTAAATGAACAAGAAGATAGATATATAGGTCACTACCAATATGTAATCATGATTGCACTCTAACGGATCAACTAATAGACAAGTTTTAAACATCTAGCAGCCGATGCATTTTAAAGATTCTCATCAGGCGGCTGATTTTACGCTCACATCCGCCGCTCCCTTTGCTTAACACGTGGCCACTCACGTTTTACCTCTTCATCTCTTTTCCTCATCTTATCTCTCTCCCAACCTCTCTCCTGTATACAAGTACTTATTAATGGCGTACATCTCGCCTGTGAGGAGGATGGCGACGAAGCAAGCGGGGACGGGTGGCGCCACTCCTCCTCAGCACCGTCTGGCGGGAGCTAGTGACGAACGACAATGGTGTTTTTTTTTTGCAACATCCAATTTGTTGCAAGAAAGATTTCCGCAACATCAGTCATGTTGCAAAACTTTCTTCCATGCCACCATATAAAGATGAAGACAAAAAATTCTGCAACATCACCTCAGTTGTAAAGTTTCTGCAACAATACCTTTGTTGCAAAAAAATGAAGACGGAAAAACAAATTCCGCAACACGACCTATGTTGCAAAAATATCCCGCAACACAACCTATGTTGCAAAAAAATATCCACAAAACAATCTCTTTTACAAATGTTTCCGAAATAAAGCCTCTGTTACGAAGTAGAGAAAGACGTGCAACCGCTCGATTTTGTCAAATCCGATGGCTCGCGAGGCGGCGGATCTTTTTAAAAGATCCGCCGGCCGACGCGTAGCAGCCCCCTTTTTTATAATTGTAGATAAAAAATATTTCCTTATGTTTTCAAATCAAAAAATATAAAATACTTAGCTTTTCAAACTTTTTTTTGTTATACCACATGACTTTTATTTATGATAATAATCATATGCGCACGATGGAGCCGACTGGTGGCGCTGGTCGAGCATGTGAGCCCGAGGAGACGACAGGCGTATCCAGGGCGTGAAAGCGACCACGCTCTCCGTGCACGCCCGCGGCCCCGAGCCAACCCCTGTCCGGTCATATTTTTTCTTCTAAAAACTGCAGATCTAATTTTGCGTTAGCCCCGGTCAACTGCGCAGCGCACCACACCACAGGGAGGTCGACACGTAAGGGATTGTGGGGTTCCTGAAGTAGCCAGCATGCCCAAAACGGATACTGCCTGCTTACACGAAACGAACACCAGGAATGCATGGTGGCAGTGGTTGCGCAGCGTGCACGCGATACGCGTCTCTCCACTGCTACACGCATCCCACCCAAGCAGTCAAGCAAATTCTATACATACGGACCATTGTTCAAGGCCAACTTTCAATCTCATTCTAGTGAAAAGGATCATTGCCGAGTGTAAATTTCACCCATCTCTCCACTACACGCCGAGTGTAAATTTCACCCACAGCCCCAAGACCAGCAGCAGCAGGTAATCGGGAGATGCATCGCCTCCTTCCTGAGTCAGTGGGGGCGCTGCTCTCTAGGGTAAGCAATGATCGTTTGCTTTGGGTGTGTGGATGTCTAGCTAGAGCAGTTAGCTCGCGATCCTCAAGTTGCTTGGCCGGTGATGACACCAGCCCGGGCCAAGTGCCCTCCCTCGGCTTCATCTATGGAGGTGAATCTGTTGGGCGCTCGCAACAACAACTGAGGTTCAGCTCGTGTTTGTGTTGTACTCTCTTCGTCTCATAGTATAAGATGCTTTTGTAAACTACTTATACATTAGGTTTAAAAAACGTCTTATATTATGAGATAAAGGAAGTAATTTGTAAGGGTTTTGTTTGTTTACCTAACGACAAGCATCTGGTATAAACTACTTTGGTTTCATTATATGAGAGTGGAGCCAGGGGCGTGAGCCTTTTTCCTTTAAAAACAATCCAAACACCATTTTACGTTAAATCATGAGCTCGCAAAAGCCGGTTGAAATTCCCCTTGGCCCGAAACAAAGATATGTTCTGGATTCAATGTTATGCATAATGATAGCCAAAAATGGTAAACAAGATATCAATAGGACCTACTTTAGCATCCTCGCAGGTACTTTGAAGATAAATCATAAGCGCCCTCAATAGGAAGGAGGATGACTGCACATTTTTTTCCTGAAAGAAACCAGTCAACTTTACGTCTCTCGACTACATATAAATTTCAACTATAACCCCCAAAAATAGTTACATTAGATCTTATGCTCATAAGAGCCGGTTGAAATTCCATTGGACCCGGGTCGGTCGATTGAAATCAATTTACTATGAATTTTCATTACTTCCTCATATCCAAATTAACTGACGCGCACTTAGTACAACTTTAGTACAAAGCTTTAGTATAAAGTTGTACTCCCTTCGTCCGAAAATATTTGTCATAGGAATGTATGTATCTAGACGTATTTTAGTTTTAAATACATCCATTTTGATCCATTTCTCCGACAAGTATTTTCGGACGGAGGGAGTATTAAATGTGTGTTAATTGTGTGTCAATTGATGTGGATCGGAGGGAGTACTGGTTTTATTATGTTTAACCCTTGTGCACCAAACTAGCCTCTCCCCAAGTGGCTCCGCCCAATCAGACCCAGTGAGCAGGGCGAGCGGTCGAGCCCCATCCACCTCCATAAAACCCTCCTTGTTGTGCTGCTCAGAGCTCAGGCTCACAGCCGCGTCTGGCAGGAGGACAGCACCGCGAGAAGAAAGAAAATGAAAGGGGGGAGAGCTTGCAATCGTTCATCAGTGGTGGACAGTTTGGGGTTTTCCAATGCAAGCTCCTAGGTTTCTTTATAGGGTATTTGTTTACAGATCAAGATTGAGGCGCTCCTTTTTCTTTTCATCCTGCTTCGTTTGTGGAGCTCTGTCCTGATCTTCTTTTTCAGCCTTCATCATTCACCAACAATTATTTTGGTTCAGACCTTCGCTGCCTTAGAAGGTCATCTTGATCTTTTGTCTCTGATGTGCACAGATCTGATTTTATACTGTGAGGCGGGGAGAAGAGAAGTGAAGGGACGAACTTGCCATCTTCTTTTGGTAGGCTTATTATTATTATGGTTACTTGCTCATGGGTTGTGGTTTTCTGAAGCAAGTTCTTGGCTACGTGCTTTTTTCTCAATTACAATTTTCTACGTTTGTGGAGCTCTTGATCTTCATTTCCCGTTTTGGCGGTAGATATTTGGTTGAGATCTGCAGTGCCTTTTGAGATTATCATGTTCATTTGTTTCTCATGTACCACAACTCTGTATGTTCTTAGCGGAGCGTATATATGTTGATTTATGACACGGTGATTGATTTCGATTGCAGAGGATTCCTGGAGAGACCAAGTGCAAGAGCTATGGGCAACTCCTGTGTTACTGGCGCCTGCAGTAAGGGTTTCTTTTGAGCTAGCTTCCTTTTGCTTCTTACTGGGCAACTTGTCATAATAATTCGTTTGAGCATTGTTGTTACTGGTGGATGTAAGGATTTATTTTGAGCATTTGTTTTGCTTCTTACTTGAATTAGTCTAGATGGTTCATCTTACAAACAGGGTTCAGACTGTTTCACAAAAGTCAGATAAGAGGAGTTGAATTATTTACTGAAAGACAAACGAAATGTATTATGCCATGCAAAAAAAAAAGGTGTTCATCCTTTTCTTTCACCTCCTGTTCAGTTAAAGTAACCATCATACTCCCTCGCAAAAAAAAAAGTAACCATCATACAGATGCTTTGAAATTCCCAACAATATATAGTACATTTTTCTTGAATACTTAGAAGAGTCAAATGTGACATGGGGTGCGGGCGCAACTGGTTGTGTAGAGAGCCAGAAGAGAAAATAGTACTTCACACAAATTGACAAGACCGCACTAATTTAATGGATCAAGCATGATGCTGTTAGTATATACTGTGGTCTTTGATGCTGTTACCGATGCAAGAATCGTTGTTTTGTAGGCCAGGGTTCCAATGGGTCGGGGACAACCTTCAAATGGAGGATCGATGGTTTCTCCTCGCTTCTCGATAAGGATGAAGGACGGACCAACTCCAGTGTGTTTGTGATCAAGGGGCTTAGCTGGTACGAATTACTACTTTTTTCTGCTATTCGATAGCTTGATGCATCCATGTCAGGAACAAAATTCATTCTTTACTTTATCTTGACTTGATTTGCAGGCACCTGATGCTGAACCCAAGGGACAGAAAAAGTGGCGACCAGAATGAATATGTTACTCTTAAACTTGTCCTGACTAAAGTATCTGAGAGATCCCATATGGTCGCGGAGACAACTTTCAAGTTCCTGATATATGACCAGTTATATGGGAAGCACCATGAAGAGCATCAAGGTACGTTAGCTCCATGGAGTAGTCCTTTAAGGTTCGCAACTAGTCGGTTACTGGATTTATAGTGTAGATTATAACCTGTTTCTCAAGAGGAGTACAATAGTTATGAAACAAAGAAAGAGATGTTAAAGGCATCATTTCTTTGTTCATTCCCTTACATTTCAGTATTTTGTTTGTAGTGAGCCACGATTTTCAGGCTACAAGCAGATTCTCTGGGACCTCATGCATGATCCCCCTCGCGACGCTTAAGGAGCAGTCCTCTGGATTCCTCGTCAATGACAGCTGTGTTTTCGGTGTCCAGTTCATCAAGGTTGTCGCTGTTAAAGGTAACGATGTGTTGGAGACTCTGTTTCTTCAGAAGACTAGCAACATCAGCAGTGACCCACAAGCCTACACCTGGAACATTGATGATTTCTTTGTGTTGAAGAACCCGAGCACCTCTCCAGAGTTTCAGCTCTGTGGACACAAATGGTAACTTGACCAATAATATTAGTTCTTATTTATACTTTATACTGAATTGTCTGAATTTCATTTGAAGAGAAAGGCTATCATAAAAAACAAAAAATAAAGACCGTTGGAGTTCGACCTCGTCTTATCAGTGATGGATAACACCGTGTGATGTTCCCCAATTTTCAGGTTCATCACTATCTATCCATCTGGTTCCGATTCGAATGGGAACTACATCTCCCTGTATCTGAGCATGAAGGACACACTCCATAAGGACTCGGGGATCCTGGCAGAAGTTAGCATAAGCATCAAAGACCAGGAAACTGGCAAGCACATGAAAACATCAGGTTCGCCCTATAGCATAAATTTCACGTGATAGGAATCATTAATTCGCGATGCTAAAACAAACTGTTATCATCATATTTCCTGATTGACATGGTCTTTTTTTGGGGGTGGCCTTAGCCCGGATCCAGTTCAAGAATTGTACCCGTACTTGGACATGGGAGAAGTTGATATCGCTGGAAGATTTCAAGGACTCATCAAAAGGTTATCTCGTGAAGAAAAAGTGCTGCATTGAAGTCCAGGTTGCAGTCATTGGTTCCTCCAAATGGAGTAGCTAGATTATTCGTCGTCTGGGATAATCTCATGTCTCGTGTGTGTGTGTGCTCTATACTTGCTTCAACTACGATTCTGCATCCGAACCTTTGTTTGTTTCTTGTTTGGTTGTGCTGAATGTACGAGAAGTATAAAACTAACTAATGGCATTGACATGCATGATGATGTGTCTTGATGTGGAAGAAGCTTTTAGATGGAAATAAATGCACAGTGGGAGAGACTTGCATAAAGTTCAGAAGACACCCCGTGCTTTGTTGCAGAGATCTTCAAAACTTCTAGAGGCCTACTGAGTTGAGAGGAAAGAAAAATGTTTACGTGGGTAGTGTAAAAGCTATGATATGAAGCTTATTTCCAGGGAGAAATTTATAACATATCAAACAAAAGTACTAATACTCTGAGAAAAAATGTATATGTCGAGCAAGTGAATTTCTTATTATCTACGATGGTTACATCGGTCAAACAAAAACAACTGAGAGAACCACAAGGTGGAGAACAGAACAGAAGAGGATAATGTGGCTGGAGAGGAAGGGTACTAGAGGGGCGAAGACATTGGTGCATCTGCGAAACGGTCTGTAATAGAAATCCCTTCGATCAATGCCAGTAGATTACAGTAGTTTGTAACTTCGTAGCAACACTCAAGCCACAAATTCACTTTGAAGTCTGGTTTTACAAGCAAGCTCCTTTCAGAAAGGAAAATTTTCTCAACACGAACTGGTGCCCGGTATGAGTTTGTGTTTGGCGTAGTGTTTTGAAAGGTTTTTGAGCTGGTAAAATAGGGGAAGTTTGTGGCGAGTTGGTTCATCTGAAAGGATGTATTTGGAGGAGTTAACCAATTCAGATTCGTATATGGGCCCTGATGTTTCAATCTTAACAGGGTGCACTCAATTGGCTTTAGATTTTGCTAGTATGAATTTTATTTACTGTAGTAGAGAGGCCAATCTAGTAGCTGATGATAGTTTAGCCAAACATTCTTTTAGCTCGAGTTTGTCTGAAACTTGGGAGTCCGATGCTCCTGACTTTATTCTTCCTCTTATTGTAAACGATATGATACTTATGTGAGGAATAAAGTTTTAATGCTTAAAAAAAGGATGTATTTGGACGTACCCTTGGATGCCTCGCAGACCCAGTTCTCCACTGCATGGTCTTTATATACAAATAACTGGTGGGATATACAGTTGGTCCATGAGTATGATGCTGAAGTAATTCTCGCGATTCCCATTGCTGAGCGATTCTTACGTGGCACTTTGATAATAGGAGTGTTTTCTTCTCTCTCGGTGAAGTCAGAATACAGTGTTATATATCACATTAAGGATCTGGATCTCTGATTGGAACACCTTAAGCACAGCTGAAAGGATGTATTTTGACGAAACAACAGGGTAGTGCCGTATTTCATTCATGAAGAGAGAGCAATGACAAGGGTTCAGAAGGCAAAACAAGGGGAAAACCTGGCGCTGGACACCAGTACAAACAGCCAGCTAAAAAAGATAAGCCAGTGATACCAGTATAAACGGCCAGCTAAAAAGATTATATATATATAGATAGAAAAATGGGTTGATACACCCGGGAGTACATACTCCTAGGCCACGTGTCCCTCCTCTCCTTTTATTAGTGCCCCGATGGCTTCCATTTTAGTTTTTTTATTTTAGAGAAATAATAAAAACATCGTACATCTAATTGGAAGTTTGTTGACGATCCATACTTATAGGGGTTCTGTTTCTCACGGGAATACAACTCCTTTTATGGCCATCGCATCCCTCGCCTGCATAGCACAGCGGTCGGCGGCAGCGGCGGTGACAACGTCCGTGCGTTGCACCGGGTGTGAAATAAATCTAAGAGTTCGGGTGGTATTCGCATAAGAATCCACTTCATGAAGATTCAATTGTATTCCAAAAGCTCGTAATCTTCTTCTCTGCTAATAAAACACACCACTTCAACTCGCTCTAAAGAACTGACGCTGTAAAGAACTTGAATTATGTGTAATAATATGTTGATATTCAATAATCCTGTGTAAAAATATTACAAAAATCTAAACATTTATTGATCAGCGGCTATTCCTTCAGCGCAAAAGTAACTGTACAACATCTGCATACCTGTAGTATCTTCAAATAGATCATATATTAAATCATATCTCGCAACCCAGCTGCTTTGATGGGCGAAACAGGATGGGCAAATAGATCATAGCACTCTCTCTACTCTTCGTCCCTCCCTATCTCACCAACGACATCGATGGCATTCAAAGTTGAGGATATCTTGATGGTCAGCATGTACCAGTGAGCCTCAAATATCTTCTTTCTTAAGAAATATTTCTTTCCAACATTTTATTCACTCTTAATTATTACTCCCTCCTTTCCGGTTTATAGGGCTTGATTTGAAAAATCTCTTCAACCAAGCTAGATGATGAATAATGGAATTAATTTCATAGTTTGCAAAAATACTTAATTAACACTCTCGTTTTTCTCAAAAATTTGTGTATATTGATGCGTTAATTACACCACATGCATGTATGATCACTTAATGACCAAGACCTTTTACATGCATTGATGAATTTTTTCTTCATCCTTGCATGCAGTGATTTAATACACCTTAAATCTGAACATTTGATGATAAGTAGTAGAACTGAGACTTATACAACAGAAAATTAAATTTTTTTAGATGAGCTTTATAAACCGAAAAGGAGGGAATACATCTCACAAAGTAGAAACAACAGCATGTAACAACCAACAACAGCAAGTAATTATAATCAGTGATCATTTGCTTTTTTTAATCAATGAGCACGCATAGCCATAGTAACATCCGGAGAGCTAGCACGAGTAACATCTCGAGAGCTAGCACGCATAGCCACAGTAAAAACAAACAACACGCGTCATACAGTTGGACCCACCCACCGCCCCCGGCCCGTACCACCACCCACCGGCGAGAGCTAGAGCCCACTGCTTTCTTATCCTCATCACCCAGCCGCTGGTCCTCCTCGTCTGTTCTCCATCCACCACCGAGCTCTCATCCAGCGCGCACCCACAAACGGTTGGTTGGCTTGGCGTCGCCCCGACCCCGCAGCGCGCCGATGACTCCACTCCCCTGGAGTGCGTGCGCGGCCGTGGTAGCCAGAACCAGACACATGGGCGCCTGCCTTGGAGCTCCCCTGCCGTCGCCCGATCTGGCCGCGAAGTCGCCGCCCGTGCTCCGGATCCGGCCAGTATAGCCTCGCCTCCGACCGATTCGGCCAACCCTGCGCCATGCCCCCCGCAGAGGTCCGGTCCGGCCGATCCCGTGCGCTCATCCTCGCTGCCTCTGCTTGCGTTGACCGCGAGGAGGCCAGCGTCTCGTCCAGCTGCGGCCCACCTGCAGGGTGGATTAGGCGAACTGCCTCGCCCCGGCCTACTCAACCACATCCACCTCCAGGCTCGCCAGGCTCTCGCCGCCTAGATCGACGGGATCCATGTTAGTCAGCCCAACTGACTCACTCACCCCGGCATGCATGTGCATCCAGCTCCGTCCTCTCGTTCCATCCCTCTTTCTCATCTCGTTCTATGCTTTTTGCAGGCCGATGTGAAGCCAAGTCGCGGACACGCCATATATATATATATATTAGATGGAATGTCTTGCATGCAAATAGATTAGGAAAGGAAATAAAAGTTGTACTAATGGGTTGGACCCGACCAAGGTGCCCAGGCACCTAGGTGTCCCATATAATTTACCTATATATATATATATATATATATATATATATATATCCACGGGGCTTGAATATCCAGTCGAGTTGGCTGATCCCGGCGGCAGAGGCTGCACAGGGGGTTGTGTTAGATATCGCCAAATTATATTTGGTCAAGCACTTTCCTCTGACAGCCAACCACGCCAACATCTTTGTTTGAGGACCAGCCTTCACCGACCGAATCGAGCTCTTGTCGTCGGTACACAGCGTTCCTTCAAACTGACAGAGGTGAGGCTCGAACCTCATCCATTTGTTCTTCTCCACAGCTTCGCCGAGTGTCAGTCGGTGGTCAAGGAAGGCCACGGGTCAAAATGAGTTGAGCATATGAGGAATTATGCTCAAAACGCCCGCTCCCCCATGGCAGACCCCATCCTCTTGCTGAATCCTTGAGCCCGATGCACACAATCCAAGGCGTGCCCAGCTGACCAGAGTGAGCTTACTGATGAGGATGGCACTCTTGCCTGATCAATGCTGCAATAAACAAACAATGCAAGTTATTGTTTCCACAATTCTTTTTACTAGTTATACCGAAAAAGGCTTTTGCCCCGCTTTATAAATAAAGCAAACTTTTTACTAGTTATTGGCAAAGGAAGTTAAAAAGCAGGATGGCAACTGCAACGGATTGTCTCTGCAGGGTTTTCACACACGGATATATGCTGGCAAATAGATATGCTGGATTAAGCCACCGGATTTATCAGCATAAAAGGGATGGGGCCAAGGACAATAAAACTGAAATGAAACAAAGAAACAGGGGAAAGAGATGAGAAGAATACTCTCAGAAAAACGCACTATACTATACTTGTTTGATTGTCTTCTAGAATGTGCTCAATGGTGCGTGAATGCAGCCTGGGTTCCGTAAATAGTCAGTCAAGTTGTCAAATTCAATGAATGAATGATGGAAATTAAATTTGAGCTCGGGAGCAAATAGGGAATTTCATGAAGCCGCTACCTTGTATTTTGAATATCTTATTCTTACGATTTAAGATGTTGTTCCCATGGTTTCTCTCTGCATATTCTGGTCATAAAGAGATGGCCAGGCACATAGAAATCTTGCAGTAGTTAAGTAGGACCGAATTTGGCAATTATTCCTGAAGAAAAGTTGAGATTGCATGATACAGTTTTTCAAGATCTTAAAGATATAATCAGGTGCAATCCATGTTGGTTGGCACACCATATCAACACGACAAATTCCCCCCAAAACCTAAGCATTTAATGCTATCCGTTGCCTCCATCAAAGCGTCCATGATGTTGTAAAAAAGGGCCCAATCCTTAGTGTCAGCAACCAGTCCTGATTGATCAACTCACGTTTTCTTGATGAATCAACTCGACAGATGAAGATATAAACGGTTTAAAGGTTCCGTGCTGCACAGTTTGGAAAAACGAAGTCAGGTCAGGATTGTGATACATAAATGTACGTGATGGAACTGGACTTAGAAAATCAGGGGTTCTCAAAAAAAAAAAAAATCAGGTACTGACCCCGACAGATTGTGGTGAGATACATCCCTGGAAATGCAAAGTAACATAAAGCACTTACAAACAGATGTTCAAGTATGATAGAATAAATTCCTCTGCTTTGCACCATGAATTTTTGATTGAGATATTTAGTAATTCAAGCTTAAGAAACAAAAAGAACTGAACCCAAGATTAACAATAAAAATCAACTGATACAATGATTATAAGATAGCTTTGAGGTCCTGTGGTAATTTGTTACTGTAGTTTAGAAATAGACAGATCATTGAGCTGTCAATACATGTCCAAAAATGCAACACTGTTAATTCAGCTTGATTAACTCAGGGATGACTTCCGCCGTGATATGCTTCCAAATATTGGTGATCTTTTCACCATTAGCATATGCATCATGCAACAGATGGCCCTTGCATGGAGATGGTGTGTCGAATACGGACAATGTCCATAGTATGCATGTCCAGCAACTAAGCACTGGCCCGGAACACTGCGGTGGCACCGTCACCCAGCTCAATATTGGTGAGCGCAAGGAAGGGACACTTGTCCACATCGTTTAGAGGGAGCACTGAACCATGACAAGGCTCATCTGCCAAGTCCAGTGCATCAACTGATTCCATCGAAAATTTGGTACTTTGCAGGGAGTTTTTGTATTTGTTCCCGATATTTCCCATTCCTGAAAAGAGAGACAACAACAACGAACTAGTTAAAGCTTCAAGTGAGATCCTCTTCCCATCAACTTTAGACATATATTTTCTGGCCTTGACTAGCTCCCCCTTTTCCAATAAAGTTTTGATGACATCATTTATAAGACGAGAGGTGAGAGCACAACCACGCTTCTCCATTGATGAGAACATACTGTCAGCTTCCTCCACTGCTCCTTCTTTTAGAAGATTTTGTATCATTACTCCATAAGTGGAAGCATTAGGCACCAACCCGCTGGCTGGTAATGCAGCAAACAAATCGTTAGCTTCTTCCTTTCTTTGAACCTTGTACATGCATTGATCATGGTATTGAGTGTTGTGATATTGAACTTCACATTCATTGCACATAATTTCTGGAATAGGACGATCGCTTCATTCGCGCAATTATTTCTACAAAGTCCTCCAAGAATTATATTATATGTAGAAATCCTCACAATTATTCCACTTTCGATCATCTCCCAGCACGAAATAACCCGTCAAGTATGGTGTCATATGTAACAGTTGTAGGTTTAACTTTCTTATGCAACATGTCCCTGTACAGAATCAACCAATCATCGATACGTCCACTTTTACAATATCCACTGAAAAGTGTACTATATGTAACGACATTAGGCTCAATTGCCAGCTGATACCATGGCATCAAGTAATCCGCATGCTTTGTCCATCTTGCCGACTAAGCAATACCCATCAATCAGCGTAGTAAACATAATGATATTAGGTTTCTCACCTATGTCTGTAACCAAGTCAAAGATATGGTGTGCATCCATAACCCTTCCTTCATTGCATAGACTGCCCATTATTTAACTGAAGAATGCAATGTTTGGACTAGCAATACCTTTGTTCATCATTTCAGAAACTAACTCCTTCGCTTTCGCCAAATCACCATGTGTACATAAGCCCCGAACTAGGGAGTGATAAACAACTGTGTTCGGTTGTACTCCCATGCCAATCATCTGACTGAACTTATCCATAGCATCAGCCAGCCTACCCATTCTGCAAAGTGCAGATATTAGAGTTGAATAGGTGAATAGATCCGGATTCAATCCTTGTCCCCGCATGTCAGTAAGTATGAGCATAGCTTCATCAATCATTTCTTGTTTAGCATATGCATCAATTAATATGGTGAAAACTTGGCAGTTGGCTACAATACCATCGCCTTCCATTGAATTAAAGAGACTCATCATATCAGCAAAGCTTCCTTCATTGGCATACACACGAAGATGAGTAATGTAGGAGACAATATTAGGTTTGTGGCCCTTTGCGGCCATGGAAAAGAAAATTTCTGCAGCTTCTTTGCTTCTTCCATGCTTGCAAAGGGAGCCCATGAACCAGTTCCAAGTTAAAATATCTGGTATAAGACCCCGGCTTGTCATTTCTCTAAACACTTTACCCGCCTCTTTCCACCAGCCCAAAGTTGAATATCCATGGATCATACTATTACATATCACTTTATCCAGTCGGACACCATTATCAACCATTTGCTGAAGGACCAGCTCTGTCTTGTCCACTGCTCCTGTCATGCACATTGCATCGATAATCAAGTTATATGTCACCACATTAGGCACAACCCCTTGCTAGGACATTTCATGGAATAGATTCATGTCTTGCCTACTCCCCCTTCCTTAAAGAAGCCATGGATGACCGTGCTATATGACAGCACACAGGAGGGAGCAATAATCTCCTTTTGCCATCACCTGGAGCAGGCCGAGCGCTTGCTGGCTCCTGCTGTCGTCACTTAAGCTCTTTAGAACTATATTGTATGAGAAGGAATTAGGCACACAGCCGAGGACAGACGTCCTATGAAGCAGCACGTCCACAGCTTCGTCTGTCCGTTTTGCACAGCAGAGGCACTTGAGGACGGTGCTGGCGACAACCTCATTTGTTTTGAGGCTGGTCCTTAGGAGGCGGCCGAAGTAGGCAAGCCCTAGGTCGGGACAACGCACGCGGCAGCAGCAGTTCATTAGGAAGGCGTAGGTGTGGACTGCGAGCGCCGCCACCCGCAGGCCGGCTTCTTCTCGGCATTCACTTTGAAGAGCCGTCTCTGCAGGCATTGGTGTCTCGCACACGGGCAAGGCCAGTGAGGAAGCCGCTCAGGGCTTGCTCGGGGACCGGAGTGAACTGCCAGCAATTGGTCGAACAGGTGGTGTGCGTCTTCCGGGCTGAGCGTCCCGGCGCGGGCGCGCTCAGCCTCAGCGGCAGCGGCAAAGGCGGCGTGCGTAGACCAGGAAGGTGAGGGCGGCGAGGTGGAAGTGCAGGAGGAGGAGCGGCGGCGGCGAAGGTGGAGGCAGGACATCGGCGTAGAGAAGGAGGAGCGGCGCGGGAGGCGGGACGGGCACTGTGCGCCTACTGGACTAGTGTTGCTTTGCTTTGCTTGTGAAGGCATACATACTGAGACCGAAACTAATGATCCAAAGGTTCTAATCCACGCATGACACTTGATTAAAGGCTCAACTCACTCATCGTGCGTAAATCGTCCAAAGAGTGTTGTGATACTATCATATACCACTCTTTCTCTATCTTCTTCTTCTCTATCTATTCTACTTCTACTAATAAAAGAAATAGGTATTCTTAGTCCGTTATGCTATTTTATGGAAAAAAAACCTGGCGTTTCTGACATTAAACCCGCAGTACATATCAAATGTTTTTTTAAATACTCATATCTTTTAAACTGTAACTCCAAATTTAACATGTTATATATGAAATTTTATCAGAAAAATATGTAGAATCTGAATATGATGTTATTTTACCTGTTAACAATTTAAAAAAACTATCTAGGCTGCAATGTTAATCAACAATGCATTATTCGTCTTTTTTTCATACCGGTAGTGATTCAGATTGGGGATGAACACCTCAGCAAAATCAGGATTGGTCATAAAATTCAATATAAATTTGCTAGAGACACCCAATAAATAAGGACATGCATGACAAGAAATAAAAGAAGAACCCAATAAAAAAGGAATGTCTGCTATAAAATAAATAAAAGAGAAAATGCGGAGGAGATCCGATATAGATGAGATGTTGCGCTATTCTCCTATATATATGAAGAAAAAAGAGAGGACATGCATGACAAAATATAAAATAAAAGACAAGTTTGATAAGATATAAATAGTAATGAAACAGGAACCAATGCGTATGACATGTATGGCAAGAAATAGTGATAAAGTAGGGGCGCAAGTACTTGCGTCAATAGGAGACCACAAAAAATGTTCTTTTTCCAGACAAAAAAAACATCTCTTCTTATGATTAAAAAATCTTATATCTTTTTAACAACTTTTGTAACAACTTTTCATGTATTTAAGAAATAGTTACAAATTCTCAGATTATAGAACATTTTTTGTAAATTAAGAGCGTGTGGTATTTTTCTCTCCCGTTGCAACGCACGGGCCTTTTTGCTAGTTGAATATATGCGTATAAAAACTAAGAGTATACAGTATTCTACTCCCTCCGTTCACAAATATAATTGTGATAGATCCCATAAAAATTTTATAATTGTGATACATAATATTGAAAATAATAATTTTAAATGTTTTCCGCTTCTCAAGAATAATAATTTTTGAGGCAAATATATACATATGATTTTCAAATTGAAAATGTAAATAATTAAATGATATTTGATCTAAGATTTTGACTGAAGGCCCGTGTAAAGCCTCACTTTAGTTGTGATGTGAAGGAAGTAACATTAATCGACGGACCGTGTGTCATTATCTAAGAAAAAGAGTTACTCCTCGCAACTCTCGTGATAGAAAAGGCGGCTAGGGTTTCCCAAACAGATATGAAAACAAACAGGAAAATTAAAAAGTAAGTAAAACCTATAGAGATTAAAGGAAAAAAACGAATAAAATCTTCCCAAAACAAGAAGGACATGGTCGACCCTATAGCGCCCATAGGGGTGGTCTGCATTTCCTCGTCCGCCATTCGATATGCTTGGATTTTGATTGAAAAAATGTGTAGAATTTTAATATGGTGTTATTTTATGTGTTAACAATTTTTTAAATGCTTTTTTGGTTGCAATCATAATCAAATAGCGCATGATCCGTCCTTCTTTCGCATCGACGTCGCTTTTGATTGAAAATGAACACCTCAGTAAAATCAGATTGGAGACGAAAGAAATCATCTATAGCCACACATCCATCCCTCGGCAAAACCTCACAAGATGGAAAAGAAAATAGATTTCTCATCTTATGCCGCCAGAGAGAGGGACACCTTAGGATTGCGCACATTCAAACACTTTATGACTGTGTTAGCACTAAGGCCGCCATCGCGAGGGTGGAAAGTAAGATAAGCGGCAACACAGATGGGGTGTCATGTTGATATAAAAGACGTGGGCCTAATGGAATTGGAACAAAAGAAATCATCTATGTCCACACATGCATGCCTCGGCAAAACCTCGCGGGGTGGAAAACAAAGCAGATTTCCCATCTTATGCCGAGAGAGATGTCTTAGGATTGACTACATTCAAACACATTATGACTATGTGAGCACTGAGGCCGCTGTCGGCGAGGATGAAAAGAAGGATAAGCGGCAACACAGATGACATGTCAGTTGGAATAAAGGAAGTCGACCTATTGGGGTCTTGAATCATGATTATTACGTATCTTTTTTCTTCCGTTGCAATGCACGAACTCTTTTGCTAGTCTTATTTATATCTAGTTTTGATCATAATAACTTTATTCATCAAATAATAGCAAGATCGTTTACATACTGATGAAAGATAAAGCCAGGGACATTGGATTTCCAAGATTCAGACTAACTAATGCTAAAACAGTGTTTGTTTTGCCAAGCAATCAATTACCATATTTGCTTCTCTACTACAGTGGACAAGACTAATGCCAGCAAACTCCAGGGCTTATAATGATTGAAACATCAGTTCAAATATAAGCATTTGAATGAGAGATAGCCATCAACGCCATCATACAGTCAGACTCAGATGATGAGTTTAGTGCTCTTCACTTTTTCTGCTAGTTTTATTTATATGTAGTGTTCCCTCTACAAAGAAATATAAAACGCTATTATATTTCTTTATGTAGGAAAAGTACTATGTACGAACAAACATTTATTTCTCAACGTGTCCCTAGACATGAAAAATAATAAAACCCAAATCTATACCTACTAATAAAAGAAATAGGTATTCTTGGTCCGTCATGCTATTTTTCTGAAAACACCCTCAAACTTTTGGTAATAAACCCACAGTACATATTAATCAATTTTTTAAAAATCCATAACTTTTTAACCCTAACTCGAAATTTAACATGTTATATATGAAATTTGATTAGAAAAAAAATATAGAATCTGAATATGATATTATTTTTAACTGTTAACCATTTAAAAATGATATTTGCGATGAAACCTTAATCAATAGCGCATGATCAGTCTTTCCTTCGTTGCCGGTGCCGTTCCGAATTGAAAATGAACACTTCGGCAAAACCAGGATGGTGAAAAAAAAACGATATCTAAAAACTTCACAAAAGAAAATAGATTTATCATCCTGAAAGGGAGACTTCTTAAGATTGACAACATTGAAACATGTTGTGATGGTGCGAAAACTGAGGCCAGTGTCGACGAGAATGGGAAGAAGGAAAAATAGAAACACAGATGGGATGCCATCTGTAGAAATAAAGGACATAGACCTACTGAAGTTTGGACTCATGGTTATTAGATTAGGAAGTGTTTTTTTTCACCCGTTGAAACGCACGGACTCATTCGCTAGTGAAATACATATATAAACTACTGGCAAAAAAATACATATATAAGCTGAATTTACGATATTCAATCTAAGCAGACGAGGATAGCTTCAATCCGAGGTGGATGAACGGGGCCACTTTCTTCACCGAGGGCCTGGCCATGATGCGCCCCCACCACGCCATGACGCTCGCGCGCGACTCCAGCAGCGTCGCGTACTCGGTGCCAGCCACCAGGCAGTAGGTGAAGCCGAAGTGGACGAGGTCGGCGAGGCTGAAGAACTCCCCGGCGAGGTACGGCGAGCTGGACAGCCGCGCCTCGTACACGTCGAGGACCTTCTCCAGCTTCCCGACGTACTCGTCGACGACGGCCTGGTCTCGCGCGCCGCCGATGAACGGCAGGATGACGCACTGCCGGACGACGTTGGCGATGGCCGGCTGGTACTGGTGGGCCTCCACCTCCATCCACACGTCCACCATGGCTGATTCCTCGAGGCTGGACTCTCGTAGGAGATCGGTGGCGCTGGTGCCTCCGTACTTGCGGAGCACGTACCGAGAAATCGCGCGTGATTCTGAGATCATGTTACCGGTGTGTGGATCAATTGAAAATCTAATCAGAGTTTGTATGCTATGGATTGATTCGTGATCAGTGTGTGAATTTCATTACCGAAGAGAGTCAGCTCCCCGTCCTCCAACGCCGGGATCTTGCCGAAGGGCTGCGAGATTGAACCGTATGAAGACTTGCATACAGAAAATGGAGCGAGATAGAAACATACTCAATCAAAGTATAAACTGTCTCTGTTTCTGCATACGTTCCGAGAGAGGTAAGGCTCGGTCCTCTGCTCCCGCGCCGCCATGTCGAGGGGGAGGAGCTCGTAGTCGGCACCGACCTCCTCCAGGCACAACAGCACCGTCGTGACGAACGGCGACGCCGCCACCCCGTACACCTTCACGGCACCGCCCATCTCTCTCTCTCCCTCTCACACTCCCACACAGTTCCCCTCTCTCACGCACACACAGAGCTGTATTTAAGCAGCTCTGTTTTTTTAATTAGTGCGTGCCTAAGCAGACCTCGACCAACATACTCCCTCTGTCCTATAATGTAAGATGTTTTTTAGTATTAGTGTAGTGTCAAAAAATGTCTTACATTATGAAACAGAGGGAGTAACTTATAATACATGTGATGGGAGTGATTGCAAGAAAGATATAATATAACCAAATAGTGTAGACGGTACTATACAATTTTCGTGATCTGATATTGGGAAGATTTGGTGTGGTTATGGTCAACCGAGTGATAATTTCCTTTTGTCCTTGAATTGGTTTATGAATCGAGCTTCCTCCCTGCCCAAGGAATTGTGACTTTTCCATAGTTAAACTCATACGATAATATATCCAAATAGTGGTCCTCTACGGGATTTGCTTTCTCACTTCAAATGGTACTTCCTCCGTCCCATAATAACAACGTTTTTCCTCGAATACCCACTTCTCCGGTGAACAGTAAAATGATTAATAATAGGGAAAAATAATAAAAAATGAACCTTTTTTGCAAGTAAGATGTGCATCTGCGTGATGTTCGTGCAAAGTTTGGTGGAGTCTGGACATTCGAGGATTGCACAGTAAAAATGACAAATTAAGTTATGAACAGTGCTGTTTTTAAATGTTTCTCACGTATCAGATTTTTTTTTTTTGCCATGAGCTTCTCGGATGCCAAACTTCATGAAATATTGCACGAACACCAAACATTTGAGCATCTTGCATCTAATTTTTCTTTTGAATTTTTTTTCTACTTTTTGTGGTTTTACTGTTTATGCGCGGACTCATCTGAACCCAGACGCCAGAACAAAGTGTCCCTTTTCTATAAACTACACTAGTGTAAACAATATTTCTATATTATGGTACGAAGGGAGTAATAGACTACTATAATCTTCTCATGACCTGGTCGCCGGGAAGATTTGGTGTGGTTATGGTCTTCTACCTAGTACCTAGTGATATTTTCTTTTGTTCATGATTGACTTGTTCAATAATTTGAGCTTCCTTCCTACCCAAGGAACTGTGACTTCGTATACAGTTCAGCTCTCCAAGTCGTTGGCAGTGTTAGGTAGATTGCATTACCTTCTAAATGATTTTGTTCATCCTATTCTCAAAAGAGAAAAAAGGAACTTGTTCATCCTGATATGGAGATTACATTACTTGTAATGTTATAGATCAGACGGCCGATCTGGCGCGTGTGCTGGTCGCTCGCATGCTCGCCATGTCGCTTTGTGGGGCCCACGCACCGACCACCACATACCCCTTCCCTTATCCTTTTTCTATCGCGCGTGCGCCTCTTCCCCGCCGCCCTTCTCGCCCAACCTCACATCTCTCAACACGTCTCTCTTAGGTTCGGCTCGTTGGTGCACAAAAAGCTTTGCTCCTCAGGCGAGCCACACATCAAATCCACAGCTCCGCCATGGTTCTTCTGCCTTCCACACATCATAGGGCCCAAATCCGCTCCAATCCCCTCCGCCAAACGATCACTTATATGGTGGGGTTGTCGCGAGCCAGGGTGGCCACCACACCGCTTGGCGGAGGGTGCTACGTTGGGCGACGAGAGACAACAACCGGATGTGCTGGAACCGACGCGAAGGAGTGCTGGAACCAACATATGGTGATGCTGGAACAGGTACGGAACATGCTGGCGATGCAGAGCTATAAACGGTGGTGCGCCTCGAGCCACAACGGCGCCATGGGGATGCTACGACCTTGGTACGACTAGTTGCAACCATCCATGGCAGAGCTACAACCAGCGACGCGCCTGAGACACGACGACGCCAAGGGGTTGCTACGACGTGCTTCAACCGGCGCAGTGAGACACTACTAGGGAAAAAGCTAGCAGTAGTGCGGGGTTTTACCTTAGCAGTAGCGCGGGCACCTGCGCTACTGCTAAGACGCTACAACTAAACTTTAGCAGTAGGTGGGTTCACCCGCGCTACTGCTAACCATACATAGCAGTAACGTTCTTGACAAACCGCGCTGCTGCTAAAAGCACGGTGCTGCTACGTGCAATCCCGCGCTACTGTTAAATTTTCCTATATTTTTTCTGTAGCATACTGGCGTTGTATTTGTACAGGTTTTATACGTAGTCTTCATCACATGATTTTATAATCATGATGAGTTATTATATCAGTGGGTGAAAGAGACGGGAATTAGATTCAAGTGGAGGCTACTACTTTTGATCTGCACCATGTTGCCTCCACTGATAGTCATCTAAGAGCAAGTACAATAAGGTACAGTCAGCAGGCTGTAAGGAGTAAAATAATATTTCTATACTTAGTTGGAGGAGAGAGAGGATAGGAGAGAGAATGTAAGCGGACTCTCATGCAAGAGCCAGCTGCAGCACGTGCTTCTAAGCACTATGTGAGAGTGAAATGTAAGACATGTATTAATAAAGTAACACATACTTAGCTAATTGTTATACATGTTGGCTATAAGATTGGCTATAGATGACATGACACTTTCTTATAGCCAACAGTTGGCTATACTATTAACCATGCTCTAACAACTTCTACTCGTTATCATAATAACAAGTCATAGTCATCATCATCATCATCATAGTCATAACCAACCCTAGTTAATTGTTCTTAGGCTGGCCATAGTGGGGTAACATAGCCGGTATCATGCACTTGGGACTCACAAACATGCTTATGTGGCAGACAATTAAAGAAGAGAGAGGGTTATAGCAACATAGGTAGATATTGTATCATAATAAATGTTATGCTACTATGTGTCATGCATGACAATAAATGAGACCGTCTACGATACTATGTATTATGGATGTACTATCATATACTAGCATCATATGCATGATACTAGTATATGATACTTCCCACTGGACCAACTTAGCACATGATCACTCTGACACGAAATGCGAAGGAGACCAATAAACCAGGACAGAGGTAGTATAGAGTACAAATTGGAAACTTACACTGTATTGACTCCACATAAATCTCACGCACGCCTCCTCCTATTCTCTTTCTTTTTCTCTTTATCTTCCAGCGACCAGCGCAAGCGCACCTTTGCAGTTCCCCTGGATTAATTCTTTCACAGTTTCTCCAAATTAAATCTGTTGTTGCAATGAGTAGGTACTCCATCCTCAATCCATCATCAATTTATTTGGTGTTTGCTTCTCGATCCATCATGTCTCCTCTGATTTTTCAAATTCCATTGCTTCTTGCTGCCTATGCTACTTCGATGCACCCACTGGAGTTGGAGGCCAGACCCAAGAGCTTGGTCGCCGATTCATCAACAGGAGCAAGCGGAACAGACCCCATACCAGAGAGACACACCTTGTCACCGGTCACCCCATTGTCTTCTGTTCCCTAATAAATCAAAGGTTGTTTCATCCCTTTTGTTTATAATTTGTTTGCAATGCATGGTAAGTCTCTTGCAAATGAACCATTTGATCTCAAGAAGGTGATGTTGATAAGTTTTAGTAAAACAGTCAAATAATATTTTTGTAGAACATTGCTTATGAATAAATAATGAAAGACCACCATGTCGCAAGCGTGGTAAACAACCCAAACTTGATGAAAACTAATGAAAGATTATGTATCAAAGAATGCTAGAAGGATGACATGTTTCGATAACTCTTTCTGATAAATCTAGTTCTTCAAACAATTTCACTGCCAACATGATATATATCTTCTACTCCGTAGCATTTTATTTTTGTTTTTTTAAACGAAAAGGTAGCTTAGATGCTACCTTATGTATTTCAAAACAGGCAGAGCCTGGAGACCTTAAGGTCGATTACATGAGCATGTGATTGCACCAGGGTGCAAGGCCACAACAGCCTTTGAACAAGAGACATTAGAGGCGGGGGGGGGGGGGGGGGGCAAGCGAGCAGGCTACACTAAGAAGCCATGAATACCAACATTATCCATCTAGCAGATTAGCCCAAAAGAGGATGTCACTCTGATCCTGTGCAAGCCTAGCACGGAAATGCCACAGACGTAACAGATTCACTGCATAGAACCTGAGGTACGGCTCAGACCAAAGCCTGCCGTTGAAGACTCGATCGTTTCGGGCATGCCATAGTGAGACCAGGCAAGCAGCAAAGGCCACGTTCCACTTGCGTTTGAAAACCAACTGCACCGAAGCCTGCATAGCAAAGTTTTGCAAATTGACTGAAGAAAGAGCCAGGGGTGCCAAGTGCAAGGACTCCCAAAGGGCTTGTGACGGTCGACAACGCAGAACCAGGTGCTCAAAGGACTCCACCGCGGGACACAGATTGTAGTGTGCATGCGGGGCGACAGCAGACCAACCCTTCTTAATCATGTTATCTCTAGTGTTTAGCCGTCCCCAAAAAGCAAGCCAAAGGAAGGTTCTGAACTTCAAGGGGATAAGCTTATCCCAAATCCACTGCTCGTATGGAATTTGGACCCCTCTGAAGGTTAGCAGTTTGTACAAATACCTCGTGCACACACCTTTGCCAGAGATAGAAGCAGACCGGGCATCCTCAGAACAACCGACCAGAGCAATGTTTGCCAGAATCTCATGCAGAGTCTGGAGCTCAGCACGCGCGACCCTCCAGAGGTTCGGATGAAGTTGGATCTCCGAGCCGTTTTGAGTGAACTGTGAAGCAACAGAACAACACAGGTCCCTCGCAAAGAGTATATGACGGGCAGCAAGAACTTCAGACGGCCGGAGTCAAGCCAACAATCATGCCAGAAGGAAATCAGGGCCCCAGAGCCAAGCGAGCAGCGGGTGGAGTTGAGAACCAGAGGAATGCGTTGCTTGAAACATTTCCAGAAGGGCGTGTTAGCACGGTACACAGCCATGGGCGGGCCATTAGTGCAATACTGCGTGGCAAACCAAACGTAACAAGGGATATCCAATGATTGCATAACCTTGGCCACAAACTTGCACATCATTGATTGGTTGTAAGCACTCAGGTCCCGGACAGCAAGGGCACCAGAGCTGCGGAGGAGGGTAACATGATCCCAGGCAACAAGGCACTGACCACCCTTGACCTTATTCTTGCCCTGCCATAAGAAGGCGCGCAGGAGACTCTCCAGCTTGCAAACGGGTTCCCTCGGCCAAGGGAAGCAGGCCATGAAGTAGCTGGGAATGCCAACGAGCACAAAGTTTATGAGAGTGAGACGCCCCCCATAGACAGGAAGGTGGCAAGCCAACCTGACAGCCGCTTATTGACCCTGTAAATGACAGGTAGAAGCATAGCATGGGAAATTTTGTGCAGTGAAAGCGGCAGACCGAGGTAGTTGCATGGGAAGGAGGACAGAGAGCAGCCGAGCAGCTGAGCAATATCCACGGCCACATCTTCATTGACACCAACTGGCACCATGGTGCTCTTGCTGAAATTAATATGCAACCCTGAGAAGTCTGAAAAGGCCTTTAGAATATTTTTAACGACCCCAGCTTGCTGAACATCACCACGGAAGATCAGAAGGGTGTCATCCTTGTATTGGAGTACCAAAAACATGGTAGTAGCCTCAAGAGGATGCACGAAGCTGCCATTGTGGAAGTGCCAGCAGCAGAGTCTCTGAAGCACATCGGCCACTAGGATAAAGAGGTAGGGCGAAATGGAATCACCTTGGCGAAAACCTCTCTTATGGAAGATAGGCTCCCCGACCTCGCCATTTAGCAGCACCCTAGAATTGCCCGTCGCTAAAAGAGAGGAGATCCACTGTGTCCACAGCGGGGGAAAGCCACGGGCTTCCAGAACCTGGAGCAGGCAGCTCCAACTGACACTGTCAAAGGCGTTGCAGAAGTCTAACTTTAGCACGATAACGGGTAGTTTTCTTCTGTGCATAGTCTGCACCATATCCGCAGCCAGAGCAAAGTTCCCAATGATTGAATGGCCTTTGAGAAACCCAGATTGCAGAGAGTGAACCAACTCAGGTATGCGATGATGCAGCCGGTTGGTCAAGACTTTGGAGGCCAGCTTGGGCATGATGTGCAGCAGATAGATGGGCCTATACTCACACAGCTCCATGAGAGAGTCATTTTTGGGCAGTAAGGTGATGTATGCAGTGTTAACTCCCCCCAAAAGCAGACGGTTGTTGTGGAAATCAGAGAAAAAGTGCATGAGATGATCTTTGAGCATCGGCTGAAAGGCTTTGTAGAACTCGTTTGTGAAACCGTCTGGCCAAGGGCTCCTGTTATTGGGTGACTTTTTGATGGCCATGGAAACCTTAGCCCAAGAGAACACATCAGCCAAGCTAGAGAGGTCAACTGGCTCATACAACTCGCTGAGTTGGACAGTGGGTAGTGACTCCGCTTCATGGCCCAAAATGTCCTCAAAATAGCTGGTAGTGAGGGCAAGTATCTGGCTATTTTGTTAGAACTCGATCCCATCATGCACAAAAACCTTGATCCTGTTACGACATGCCTGGCAATTAGCAGTCGCGTGAAAGAACTGACAATTCTCATCACCCGAGACACACCAACGGATCTTAGCACGTCTACGCCAGAGCGCAGTCTGCCATAACATGAGCTGCTCAGTACGGGTAGAGGCGAAGACACGGAGTACAGACTCCAGAGGAGAAAGATCTCTCCTTTCTTCAACAGCATTCAGAAAACTGACCACATGCTTATTATTGTCAATGAGAACTCTGAGGTTCGGTTTGCGCTTACACCACTGCCTGAGGGCCGCTCGGATATGCCTCATCTTGAAGTTAATCAAAGACACAGATGATTGAAAGGGTATGCGGCCCCTAGTCCAGCCATCAAAGATGATCTGTCGGGCATCTTCCATCTCAAGCCAGTGGTTCTCCATTCTGAAGAGCTTGCTTTTGGGCATGCTGGTAGAGAAATCGATGAGGATGGGAGTGTGGTCAGA
Source organism: Aegilops umbellulata (assembly GCA_032464435.1). Lineage (NCBI taxonomy): Eukaryota > Viridiplantae > Streptophyta > Magnoliopsida > Poales > Poaceae > Aegilops > Aegilops umbellulata. The sequence goes on along the minus strand of CP136054.1, from coordinate 92,601,563 downwards.
GGTGGTGGCAGGCACAGCAGAGGCCGAAGTCTGAACATATTGCAACCCCCAAGCGGCATTAACCAAAACTCTATCCAAACAAACAAGTGTTGGCGAGCTCCTTTTGTTAGACCAGGTGAATTTCCGATTGCCAATCTGAATATCATCCAGGCTGTGATTTCTGACCCAAGCGTTGAAGGTTTCCATCAGATTCCAGTCAATTCGGCCATGAGATTTCTCGTGGGCAATCCGGTACATGTTAAAATCCCCCAGCACGATCCAGGGCAGGTCAGTAGCAGCAACATTGTTGACAGCTTCGAAAAAACCCGTCCTCTCACTGTTTTGGCAAGGAGCATATACCGCAGTGAGCAGAAAAGAGCTATTCTCAGAGGTGGACGACATCTTGACAGTAACATGGTACTTGTGCGCAGCAACCAGCTGCCCCGAGAGCAAACTTGAGTCCCAGGCAACTAGGATGCCACCAGAAGCACTAACTGTTGGAGTAGAGGCATACGTCTTAAGATTGACCGGCAGGAAGCACCGCAACTTGTGAGGAGGGAGAGAGGCAAGTTTTGTTTCCTGCAAGCAAGCAATACTAGGACACCAAGAGGTTAAGACACCGCGTACTAGCGAACACTTGTCATCGTCACCGAGACCACGAACATTCCAGTTTAGAAACTTCATCATGTAAGAGTGATAGCACAACCCAGGTACGGAACAAGAACAGATAAATGCATGATCATGAAAGGAGCCGGGGGCAGTACAAACTGACACGAGACCAACAAACTGTCTGCAGCGCAGCGTGGCCTAGTGGCCAAGGCTTGCGGAGAAAGATGAAGATAAAGCCTAGCTTAGGAGAGGGACGAACTACTATGATAAGGCATACGAGAACAGAAGGATTACAAGGAAACAACCCACGACGAGGCCCACGACCGCTAGCTAAACATGCATTACTCATGGGGAAGATAGGCCCTGTGCATCAGCGAGGCAGAGGAACTGCTAGAGGAGGAAGAAGCCGCTGCTCCGTCAGGCTCAGGTGCGGCAGCACGCACCTGCGCATGCTCGAGGATGGCATCAACATTGAGGTCGCATCACTTGGCGATTTGATTGAGCTTACCCCTGGTCAACGGGGCAGGTGTCTCCACCAGCGGCAGGCGCAGGAGGACATCCATCGTTGCAGCCTTCACCTTCGCCTTCTTGCGCCTCGAGGAGGAGGAATTGCCCGGCCGACGAGAGGGGTCGCTCCCTGATGTCGGTGTCCAAACCGGCGGATCTTGGGTAGGGGGTCCCGAACTGTGCGTCTAAGGTCGATGGTAACAGGAGACAGGGGACACGATGTTTACCCAGGTTCGGGCCCTCTCTATGGAGGTAATACCCTACTTCCTGCTTGATTGATCTTGATGAATATGAGCATTACAAGAGTTGATCTACCTCGAGATCGTAATGGTCAAAACCCTAGAAGTCTAGCCTGTATGACTATGATTATGAATCTTGCCTCTACGGACTAAGCCCTCCGGTTTATATAGACACCGGAGGGGACTAGGGTTGTACAAAGTCGGTTACAGAGAAAGGAATCTTCATATCTGGATGCCAAGCTTGCCTTCCACGCCAAGGAGAGTCCCATCCGGACACGGGTGAGAGTCTTCGGTCTTGTATCTTCACAGGCCATCAGTCCGGCCCATGTCCAACAGGTCGGACACCCGTGGACCCCTTAATCCAGGACTCCCTCAGTAGCCCCCGGACCAGGCTTTCAATGGCGATGTGTCTGGCACGCAGATTGTCTTCGGCATTGCAAGGCGGGTTCCTCCTCCGATGACTTCAAAGGGTTGTATTCGGCCTTCCATTTAATGTCGTTCCTATCGGCTTCTGAGCATCCATAGCTTCATCTTCCACGTGTCAAGCGAATACAAGAGGTCAGGGTATTTTTTGCATATAACACCCCAGCCATGTAAGAAAAGCGTCTATTTAAAGGGATTGGATCTCATATCCGTTCCACATCACGCGAAAAATCCTCAGAGCTTGCTAGGAAAAACCACTCCAACATGGCTAGCGCTCCCAGCTCTTCCTCCCGTCCCCATGGCCCAGAAAAAGGCGATTGGGAGAGATGTTCCGTATCCCACGGTCAGCTGGTGAAGCTGCAAACACAGGGATCCCCCCCCCCCCCGCGCGAATGTAGTCCCCGTTCAAGCAGGATTGACTTCCTTCAACAGTGGGGCTCAGGCCGAGAATTTCCCCAATCCATCTAGGGGGAGCGAGTGTGTTTCGTCTCCTACCTACTACGAGGCATCGGATTTCCAATCCATCCGTTCCTCTAAGGGCTTCTGGAGTATTATGGCCTTTAACTGCACAACTTCACTCCTGCCTCCATCCCGCACATTGCGGGTTACGTCGCTCTTTGCGAGCTATTTCTGGGGTGCGAGGCCCATTTTGAATTGTGGAGGAAGCTATTCTGCCTCATCCCTCGCAACAAGATGGATCAATATTCGAAGTGGGCGGAGCCGAGATATGGCGTATCACCGAGACCGGATACCTGTCCAGCACACCGAAGAAGGCATCTGAAGAGTGGCCCTCCGAAAGGTTCTATATCGAGGACATCGCCCTTCCAGACCCAGTTTGAATGGGTCTTCCTGAATTTACAAGTGTTCCGTTGAAGAAACGCCACAGCTGGCGTCCTCGGAGCCTCGAGGAGGAAGATAGTGCAGAAGTCCGTCAACTGATGAGCAAGATAAAGACGCTTGCCCAGTCCGGATTATCAATAGTTGAGGTAATGGCGAATTCCATAGTGCAAGGAGTGCAGCCACTCCAATACAGAGGGCTTCCTATGTGGCACTATAATGAAGAAGACAACGCCTCTCGATGCGGTCGGAAGGGTGATAATCCCCAAGTGCAGGGAATCATGGTAGCAATTTCCAAAGGTGGAAGTGACAAGTATGGAGTGTCGAACCCATAAGGAGCTAAAGGTAAGATCAATATTCTCTCATGCCCTATATGCCACTGATACGACTCTACGTATACCGAACGTTTGCTTCCAACTAGAAACGAGAAATAAAACTACGTTGTGGGTATGAAGAGGATAACTTTGTATGATATCGGAGAGCCAAAATATAAAAGTAGGTGATGTTATCATAAAGTTAGAATAATATAAATAGCAAGTGTGGAATAATGGTGGATCGGTGTGCGGAATTGTCCTAGGCAATCGCTAACAAGACCGGTAATCACTATTGCAGTTTCATATGAGGGAGAGGCATAAGCTAACATACTTTCTCTACTTGGATCATATGCACTTATGAATGAAACTCTAGAAAGCACCCGCAACTACTAAAGATCATTAAGGTAAAACCCAACCATAGCATTAAAGCATCAAGTCCTCTTTATTCCCATACACAACAACCCCCTTACTCGGGTTTGTGTTTCAGTCACTCACCAACCCACTATAAGCGAATCATGAACGTATTGCAACACCCTACAACGGGGATCCCTCACACTTGCGCGACACGGAGGGCACCATAGGACAGCACCAAAGTAAAACATACAACTCATACCAATCTAGATCATCAATCAACCCAAAGACAAAAGATATCTACTCAAAACATCATTGGATCATAATATGTGGCATAAAGCACCGTGTTCAAGTAGGGATTACAGCGGGGTGCGGGAGAGTGGACTGCATAAAAGAGATGAGGATGGTGATGTTGATGAAGACGATCACCGCGGCAATGATTCCCCTCCCGATGGCACTCCAGCGCCACCGGAAGAGAGGAGGAGAGGTTCTCCCCCTTGTGCTTCCTCCTGCATGGCCTCCCTCCTAGATGGGGAAAGGTTCTCCCTCTGGTCCTTGGCCTCCTTGACGATGGTGGCCTCTCCGGGATACTCCTCCATGGCCACTGGTGATGATGGCCCCCTCCGGCAGGGTGCCAGAGAGGGCCTAGATTGATTTCTCGTGGCTACAGAGGCTTGCGGCGGCGGAACTTCCGATCTAGGTTAATTTTCTGAAGTTTCTGTATTTATAGGAATTTATGGCGTCGGTCTCACGTCAAGGAGGTGCCCGAGCTGTCCACGAGGCAGGCCCACGCGCCCAGGGGGTGGGCGCGCCCCCCACCCTCGTGGGCAGCTCGGGACTCTTCTGGCCCAACTCCGATGCTCCGTGGTCTTCTTTTGGTCCATAAAAAATCATCAAAAATTGGCACGCCAATTGGACTCCGTTTGGTATTCCTTTTCTGCAAAACTCAAAAACAAGGAGAAAACAGAAACTGGCACTGCGCTCTAGGTTAATAGGTTAGTCCCAAAAATCATATAAAATAGCATATAAATGCATATAAAACATCTAAGATGGATAATATAATAGCATGAATACTTCATAAATTATAGATACATTGGAGACGTATCAGCACGAGCAGGTAAATGATAAAAGAAATAATTTATGAAGTGTGAATGCTAGCAAGTGCTTAAGTTTGATCAATGATAATTCCAATCACTTTTTCTAGCATCATTATATGTCATAACAGTAGCTCATCTCATAAAACTTTTCACGATCAAGTAACAAGCAATTCACATGTTAAAGTATAGATCATTAATTTCTTGAAAACTAACAAACAGTGTTCTTAGTCATCAAACAATTGCAATTCACCTTATTTTTAGGAAGAGTCTATGTCAGAGCTTTGATTTAGCAAACTCCACATACTCAACTATCATTTAGTCTTTCACAATTGCTAACACTCACGCGATATTTATGGGTTCAAAGTTTTAATCAGACACAGAGAAAGATAGGGGCTTATAGATTCGCCTCCCGACCTTTTACCTCAAGGGTAATGTCAACAATAATAGTTCATGATGCCTTACATCCAATTGGATATATATATATATATATATATATATATATATATATATATATATATATATATATATATATATATATATATATAAGGGTAAGAGATAAAAGTAAAAGATAGGCCCTTCGCAGAGGGAAGCAGAGGTTGCCATGCGCTTTCAGGGTTGGATGCACAAAATCTTAATGCGAAAGAACGTCACTTTATATTATCACTTTTGATATGGAACTTTATTATGCAGTTCGTCGCTTTTATTTCTTCCACATCACAAGATCGTATAAAGCTTATTTCCTCCACACTAATCAATAATACATATTTAGAGACCATTTTTTATTGATTGCACCGATGACAACTTACTTGAAGGATATTACTCAATCCATAGGTAGGTATGGTGGACTCTCATGGCAAAACCGGGTTTAAGGATATTTGGAAGCACAAGTAGTATCTCTATTTAGTGCAAAGAGTTTGGCTAGCATGCAAGGGAAAGGCAAGCTCAACGTGTTGGGCGATCCATGATAATATACTTTATTTCAGATATAAGAAAACATAACCCATTATGCTGTCTTCCTTGTCCAACATCAACCTTTTAGCATGTCATATTTTAATGAGTGCTCACGATTACAAAAGATGTCCAAGGTAGCATATTTATATGTGAAATCCCTCTTCCTTCAATATTCTTTCATGAATTGTTCAAGTGACAAATTCTATGTTTGCTAACTTTCAATAAGTTTGCTACCTATACTTATTATGTCTGAAGTCATTACTCCCCATGTTATAAGCATATGAAACATATATAAATTTAGGTTTATGACATTCAATTTATTCAACCATTTACTCATAGGATATACGTGAAGCACATGAGTAAATGACAAACTACTCCAAAAGATATGAGTGAAGAACACTGAGTAGTCAAATAATTAACTAGCCATGGGAGGATTCTTTTTCATTCAATATTTCAGATCCAATGATTTTATTCAAACAGCAAGTAAAATTGAAAATACGCTCTAAGCAAAACACATATCATGTGACGAATAAAAATATAGCTCCGAGTAAGGTATACCAATAGTTTTGAAGACGAAAGAGGGGATGCCTTCCGGGGCATCCCCAAGCTTAGGCGCTTGATTCTTCCTTGAATATTACCTTGGGGTGTCTTGGGCATCCCCACGCTTAGGGTCTTTCCACTCCTTATTCTCCTCATATCGATATCTCACCCAAAGCTTGAAAACTTCAATCACACAAAACTTAACAAAACTTCATGAGATAGGTTAGTATGATAAAGAGTAAACCATTCACTTTGGTACTGTAAAATAAAAGGTTAATAATTTTTGTCACACAATGCCTACTGTACCATATCATTTCTACAATTTATATTGAGAAATATAAGTCACAGAAACTAGAAAACAAGCAAACTATGCAATGAAAACAGAATTTGTCAGAAACAGAACTGTCTGTAATGATCTGAACATTAACCATACTTCTGCTACTCCAAAAATTATGAAATAAATTCGTGGATGTGAGGAATTTGTCTATTAATCTTCTGTAAAAATAATCAACTCAAAAGCACTCTTCTATAAAAAATGACAGCTAATCTCGTGAGCGCAAAGTTTCTGTTTTTTACAGCAAGATCACATTAACTTTCACCCAAGTATTCCCAAAGGTCTTACTTGACACTTTATTGAAACAAAAGCTATAAAACATGATTACTACAGTAGATTAATGATGTAAACACACAAAAACAGTTAGGGTAAATATTGGTTTGTCTCCCAACAAGCGCTTTTCTTTAGTGCCTTTTATCTAGGCATGATGATTTCAATGATGCTCACATAAAAAAATAAGAATTGAAACATAAAGAGAGCATCATGAAGAATATTACTAGCACATTTGAATATAACCCAATCCCTATGCCTAGGGATTTTGTGAGCACACAATTTATAAGAACAACAATCAACTAGCATAGGAAGGAAAAACAAGTATAACTTCAAAACTTTAAGCACTTAGAGAGGAAACTTGATATTATTGCAACTCCTACAAGCATGTATTTCTCCCTTATAATAATTTTCAGTAGCATCATGGATAGCAACTTTTTTCTCATACTCAATTGGGACCTCTTCCTAAATAGTGGAATCATTACTAGCTAAAGTTGACACTCTTCCAAATCCACTTTCATAAATATCACACTAAGATTCAACACCCTCCAAAATAGTGGGATCACTAATTCCTAAAGTTGACACTCTTCCAAACCCACTTTAAATGATAGTATTATTCATACTCCAAAAGATATAACTGAAGTTCATGGAGAATTCTACAAATAATATAGACTAACCATTATCCAAGCTCAAAATGTATAAGTGAAGCACATGAAGCATTCTATAAACCATACTCAAAAGATTTAAGTGAAGCACAAAGAGCAATTCTATAAGATCATACTTAAAAGATATAAATGAAGCACATGAAGTATTATATAAATTGATGAAGGGACATCTCACACTAGCATGGTTCTTGAGGAAAAATAAAAACACAAATGACACAAATTATGTGAACAAAACAAAAACCGAAGTATACCGATATTTGTTGAAGAAGAAAGATGGGATGCCAACCGGGGCATCCCCAAGCATAGATGCTTGAGTATCCTTTGAAATATTTACTTGGGGTTCCTTGGGCATCCCCAATCTGGAACTCTTGCCTCTCTTTATTCTTCTCATATTGATAGCTCCTCGACCTTCGGACACTTCATCCACACAAAACTTTAACAAAAACTTGTGAGATCCGTTAGTGTAATAAAGCAAATCACTACCTTTAGATACTGTAATGAACTCATCCTTTATTTAAATTGGTGTTAAACCTACTGTATTCCAACTTCTCTATGGTTCATACCCCCCGATACTAGCCATAGATTCATCGAAATAAGCAAGCAACACACGCAAAACAGAATCTGTTAAAAACAGAACAGTCTGTAGTAATATGGAAGTTTGGTAAACTTCTGTAACTCCTAAAATTATGAAATGAATTTTATAATTTGAAATATTTGTACAGAAGTAATGTGCAAAAAGTTTCAGACCCATTTCACCTTCCAGTAAAAAATGAAAAATCACACACTACAGACAAAGTTTCTGTTTTTGTTCTGCACATAGTAAACAAGCAATCTAATCATCCTAAAACCAAAGCTTGGCATATTATTTTCATAATACAATGTATATATACAAGGGGATAATTATTCATAGAGAAACTTCCATGAAAAATTCTACATTGCTTCCGTGAGCATGAACACAAGTGCTCAAGGTTGACCCTCACTTCTTCAATGCATAACTTTCCAATCACTTCTCTTTTTGAAAAACTTTTTAGGCATGAGAAGCAAGTAATTTATTTTTGTATTTTCATTATTTTTAAATTTTTTTGTATGTTTCACCCACAAATAAACAGAAACAAAAAGGAAAAACAAAATCTACATAGTGAAGGAAGAAAACAAGCACACATGAGAATATTAATGCCACGCTATTGCTCCCCGGCAACGGCGCCAGAAAAGAGCTTAATAATCCCCAAGTGTAGGGAATCATCATAGAAATTTCCAAAGGTGGAAGTGATAAGTATGGAGTGTCGAAGCCACAAGGAGCTAAAGGTAAGATCAATATTCTCTCAATCCCTATCTGCCACTGATACGACTCTACGTATACCGAACGTTTGCTTCCAACTAGAAACGAGAAATAAAACTATGTTGTGGGTATGAAGAGGATAACTTTGTATGATATCAGAGAGTTAAAATATAAAAGTAGGTGCTGTTATCATAAAGTTAGAATGATATAAATAGCGAGTGTGGAATAATGGTGGACCGGTGTGCGGAATTGTCCTAGGCAATCGTTAACAAGACCGGTAATCACTATTGAAGTTTCATATGAGGGAGAGGCATAAGGTAACATACTTTCTCTACTTGGATAATATGCACTTATGATTGGAACTCTAGAAAGCATCCACAACTACTAAAGATAATTAAGGTAAGACCCAACCATAGCATTAAAGCATCAAGTCCTCTTTATTCCCATATGCAACAACCCCCTTACTCGCGTTTGTGTTTCAGTCACTCACCAACCCACTATAAGCGAATCATGAACGTATTGCAACACCCTATAGCGGGGATCCCTCACGCTTGCACGACACGGAGGGCACCATAGGACAGCACCAAAGTAAAACATACAACTCATACCAATCTAGATCATCAATCAACCCAAAGACAAAAGATATCTACTCAAAACATCATAGGATGGCAACACATCATTGGATCATAATATGTGGCATAAAGCACCATGTTCAAGTAGGGATTATAGCGGGGTGCGAGAGAGTGGACCGCGTAAAAGAGATGAGGATGGTGATGATGATGGTGATGTTGATGAAGACGATCACCGCGGCGATGATTCCCCTCCCAATGGCACTCCGGCGCCACCGGAGGAGAGGAGGAGAGGTTCTCCCCCTTCTGCTTCCTCCTCCATGGCCTCCCCCTAGATGGGGAAAGGTTCTCCCTCTGGTCCTTGGCCTCCGTGATGATGGTGGCCTCTCCGGGATACTCCTCCATGGCCACCGGTGATGATGGCCCCTTCCGGCAGGGTGCGAGAGAGGGCCTAGATTGATTTCTCATGGCTACAGAGGCTTGCGGCGGTGGAACTTCCGATCTAGGTTAATTTTTCGAGGTTTCTGTATTTATAGGAATTTATGGCGTCAGTCTCACATCAAGGAGGTGCCCGAGCTATCCACGAGGCAGCCCCACGCGCCCAAGGGGGGTGGGCGCGCCCCCCACCCTCGTGGGAAGCTCGGGACTCTTCTGGCCCAACTCCGATGCTCCGTGGTCTTCTTTTGGTCCATAAAAAATCATCAAAAATTGGCACGTTAATTGGACTCAGTTTGGTATTCCTTTTCTGCAAAACTCAAAAACAAGGAGAAAACAGAAACTGGCACTGCGCTCTAGGTTAACAGGTTAGTCCCAAAAATCATATAAAATAGCATATAAATGCATATAAAACATCTAAGATGGATAATCTAATAGCATGAGTACTTCATAAATTATAGATACGTTGGAGACGTATCAAAGGGTCCGGACACCCCCGCCGCTTTGGAAAAAATATTGGCCGAGCTGTTCAAAGGGGAGGAAGAGGAATTTATTCGTATCAAGCGCAGAGACGGATTCTCTATTTACAATCCTCCTAGCTGGGTGAGTTCCAATTCCGCTGCTCCACTCATTCTACTCCCCGAGTCAATTTTAATGAATATTAATCCGTCCATTTGCAACAGAAGTGGTGAAAGATCACCGTGGGGCTGTATAGCCCCGCCCCACAGCCAGAGGATCACAACCGGGACCTTGATACCGTATTCGAAGAGGATCCAGACATATTCGTGGTGCTTGAGGATGGGGTGTTCTACCAGGCGAGCTATGCCGGCACAGAAGTGGCCATCATGGCCGACTATCCCGGTCTTCTCCCTGCCTCACACGTAAGTAATCAGGAGACATCTCCTCCAAAAGAGCCTCCTCGTTCTGCCTCACCCAACACACTATCTGGTGCTCCAAAGGGGAGGCGTTTGGCGTGCCATGTTACACCAGAGGCTACTCCAAAGAGAGCGACACCCGCGTCGGGCAAGCCTTCGAAGAGGAAGGCAACCGAAGGCTCGGTCGAGCCTTCCTCAAAGAGGTATGGCTTCGTAAGTATGCCCCTTGGCAGTCACATCCAACTGTGACATTTTCCCTTTGTGCCTTACTAGGAAAAGCGTTCGCCGGACTATGTCCAGGGGTGTTGCTGGTCATACTCCCAACAACCAGGTTCCAGACCCTGCCGTGAAGACGAGGGCAGATACGGGGGTGACACCAGATTGTCCTTTGGCCGAGGATTCAGATGATGTATTTGTCACAAACTCAGAAGTGGAAAGTGCCATGGTTCATCGGTGCCGAAGGGTCGTTCTTCGCGACCCCGGTTTTACAAAAGAGGCATTTGTAGCCTTTAGCTCGGCGGATGCATACATCCGTGCTGCTCGAGACGGGCTTACCAGAGCCGCAGACAAGCATTTGAAAGATATGTGGGTAAGTTTATATTATACAAATCTGATAATTATATACCAGTAGCCCCCGAGACTTGAAGCAGTTGATACGACTGATTTAAGGATCATTGTACAACCAGGTGCTTACGAAGAAGAACAGCCTGTTGTCTCAGGAACTAGAAAAGTATCAGACCCAGCTAACTGCTGCTACTGCCGAACTAGAGAAGTCCAAGAAGGCGTCCCCTGGTAATGTTCCCCTCCATCGAGAAAACATAATTATATACCAGCAATGCTAACACTGTTGCTCATCTCATGGCAGGATCATCAGACCAACTGGAGGAGCAACAGAAAGCCGCTCAAGCGGGAGAACAAGAAGCCAAAAGACTACTGGTCGCGGGCGAACATGTGCTGACATGAGTCAGGGAGGAGAAAAACAAGCTCCAGGATTCCCACACCCAGCTGGGCAAGGAACTGAAAGATGTGCGGGCCCAGCTGGCTGACTCCATGAAGAAAAATAAGAGGCTTCAAGGCGGCATATTTAGTATGTGGTCAAACTTACCTCCGTGTAATTCGAAGATGAAAGGGACAGACAGAGTTATTTTTGTAGGTATGCTGACTGGCCGTCCTGAAGAGGAGGTGTCCGGAGTCTTGGGCGATCTGCTAGAAGAGCTGTCGCAAATGCACGAGCAAGCTCGGCAGGCGATTCAAAGTGTTGCCAAGGCTTTATGGCCATCCGCCTCCCCTCCGGGAAGAATGGAGGAGGTTATACAACTATTCAAGGGAGCGCGGTGGCGTTTCCGATTATGGAAGATATCGGCCTGCTGGGAAGGTGCACGAGAAGCCTGGGCCATGGTGAAAACATGATATAGCAAGCTTGATCCGAATCATATGGCTCGGGTCGGACCTCTAGGGTCAGATGGAAAAGAAATTCCCATTAATTTGGTATATGACCAAGTCGAAGTAGCCGCCAAATATTCCCAACAGAATTGTAAGTTAGACAACCTGTTAGACGGTATAGAAGAGGAAATTTTTGAGTCCAAGTGACTATGTACTTTCCTTGACATATTTGTCCCTAGCCAAATTGTAAAACGATTGTCATGGCAGACCTTTTTGCTTCGACCTCTGGACCCGAAGGTGCGGAGTGTTTCCAAATACCTGAGCGGCAAAAATAGACCGGGGTATGCGTGGAAACTAGACGTAGGGGTCATAGTTGCTGGAACAGACAAGTTGTATCCGGCTAGCTATGTTATATTACATTGTAATTGTAAGAAACATCTTCCAGAGAGAATAGTTCCATTAAGGGTTCCTTTCCCTGGGTGTACATGCGTTAATGTGCATGTCCGAGTTGTGATTGAAAAAATCGCAGTGTTTGTAACGTCTGGGGGTTCACAACAGGGTAAATACAAGAACATGGATGACCTGGCAGTAACAATTGCAGAGGTGCTCCCTTTATGCCCTAGCCGAACTAACGGGAACGTAGGGCATAAACACATGAGCCAGGCAACCCAGCTTGGCCAAAACTTAAGTCATATCGATGCATATAATGGCGAAGAAAAGGTACATATGGGGAAAACACGCATATGTGATGAGCTTGATGCTCGGAAAATAATAATAATAGGCTTCTGTCCAAGAAGCCCCCAGGTATAATGACGTACATAGTTGAGTATGTGTATGTCGCGGGTGCACGGTTGAGCCGCACGAAAAGCTTTAAAAAGGAAAAAACAAAAATAGAGGAAAAAGTAATGGAAACAATAGGGAGAAGGAAACGAACAAAGAGTTCGGCGCTAGGCATAGAATCTTCGGAGTCTGGCTGCGTTCCAGGGGTTCGGCTCTAGGAGATTGTCAGATGCATCACGCAGGCGGTACGCTCCTCCAGTGAGAACTTTGTCAATGATGAAGGGACCCTCCCACTTGGGCTTGAGTTTATCCTTTTTCTTCTCCGGCAAGCGTAGAACGAGTTCGCCAACATTATAAGTCTTGGCCCGTACTTCTCTGCTTTGATATCTGCGGGCCTGTTGTTGATAAAATGCGGAACGGGTTTTTGTGACATCGCGTTCCTCCTCCAGGGCATCTAGGTTATCATGTCGATCAAGCTCGGCCTCTCTCTCTTCGTACATGCGCACTCGAGGTGAGTCATGAATAATGTCGCAAGGTAACACAGCCTCCGTGTCATACACCATGAAGAAAGGTGTATATCGAGTGGTGCGGTTCGGTGTGGTCCGCAGCCCCAGAGTACGGAGTCGAGCTCCTCAACCCAGTGCTTGTCTGATTCTTTCAAAGACCGCACTAGTCTGGGTTTGATGCCGCTCATAATAAGACCATTAGCCCGTTCGACTTGACCGTTTGTTTGCGGGTGATAGACGGAGGCATAATCAAGCTTAATGCCCAGATTAGCACACCAGGTTTTCACCTCATCGGCTGTGAAATTGGAGCCATTATCGGTGATGATGTTGTGTGGAACACCATAATGATGCACCACACCGGATATGAATTCTATCACTGGCCCGGCTTCAGCCGTTTTAACTGGTTTGGCCTCTATCCTCTTAGTGAATTTATCCACCATGACTAGCAGATACTTTTTCTTATGGCTTCCTCCTTTAAGGGTCCGACCATATCAAGCCCCCAGACCGCGAAAGGCCAGGTGATGGGGATTGTTTGTAGAGCGGTGGGTGGCATATGGCTTTGGTTGGCGAATAGCTAGCATCCGACGCAACTTTGGACAAGGTCCTGTGCATTTGCTCAGGCCGTCGGCCAATAAAAACCTATACGGAAGGCCTTGCTTACAAGGGCCCGAGCCGCGGCGTGGTGACCGTCGAGACCGGCATGAATTTCAGCCAAGAGCTACCGCCCCTCTTCCTCAGGGATACATCTTTGAAGTACTCCGGTAGCACTTTTCTTGTAGAGTTCTCCGTCGTGAACCTTGTAGGCCTTCGAGCGCTGGACAATGCGGCGAGCCTCATTCTGATCCTCATGGAGTTCTCGTCCATTAAGGTAGGCCAAGAAGGGTTTGGTCCATGGGGCAATGACATCCATGATGAGATGGGACGACGGTGTTATTTCGGTGGATGATCCCCCGATGATATCGATGTGTTCGGAGTCTGGGGTTGTGGTCGGATCCGGACTAGTGTTGCCGCTCTCCCCTTGCCACACCACGGACGGCTTAAAAAGCCTTTCCAGAAAGATGTTAGGTGGGATGGGGTCGCGCTTGGCGCCGATGCGAGCAGGACGTCCGCCGCTTGATTACTTTCTCGAGCCACATGATGAAACTTGAGCCCCTCGAACCGAGCCAACATTTTGAGGACGGCGTTACGGTAAGCCGCCATCTTCGGATCTTTAGCATCGAAATCTCCATTTATTTTAGATATTGCGAGGTTTGAGTCCCCGCGCACTTCCAGGCGTTATATGCCCATGGAGACGGCCATCCGAAGTCCATGTAATAAGGCCTCATATTCGGCTGCATTGTTGGAGTCTATGTACAATATTTGGAGTACGTACTGAACTACGTCTCCAGTGGGGGACGTTAAGACAACGCCCGCCCCTAACCCCGCTAGCATTATGGAACCATCGAAGTACATAACCCAGTTGGAATACGTGCCATACTCTTTAGGGAGTTCGGCCTCTGTCCATTCGGCGATGAAGTCAGCCAGTACTTGGGATTTAATGGCTCGGCGCGGTTTGTATGTTATGTCGAATGGAAGGAGCTCAATGGCCCACTTAGCAATCCGGCCCGTGGCATCGCGGTTGTTTATTATGTCGTTGAGTGGTACCTCGGAAGCCACCGTAATCGAGCACTCTTGAAAGTAGTGTCGCAGCTTCCGGGATGCCATGAAGACCGTGTATGCTATTTTTTGGTAATGAGGGTATTGGGATTTGCATGGTGTGAGGACAGTGGATACGTACTATACCGGTTTCTGGAGCGGGAATTTGTGTCCGTCCTGCTCTCGCTCAATGACGAGCACAGCGCTCACCACTTGGTGTGTTGCCGATATGTATAATAGCTGGGGTTCGCCGACGTTCGGCGCGGCCAGGATTGGGTTGCTCACTAAAAGGGCCTTTATTTCCTCCAGTTCAACCGTTGCCGCATCCATCCATTCGAAGTGGTCGGTGCGTCGGAGAAGGCATTAGAGTGGCAATGCTTTTTCTCTCAATCTAGAGATAAAGTGGCTTAAAGCTGCCACGCATCCCGCGAGTTTTTGGACCTGTTTAAGGTATGTTGGCGTAGCCAATTGTGACAAAGCTCGGTTTTTGGCTGGATTTGCCTCAATTCCTCTATTGGAAACGATGAAGCCCAGCAGTTTTCCGGCGGGGACGCCGAAAACACACTTTTCCGGATTGAGCTTGATGTCATATTTCTGAAGGTTGTCGAATGTGAGACATAGATCGTCTATCAATGACTCGACGTGCCTGGTTTTGATGACGGCGTCATCCACATATGCTTCAACTGTCTTGCCAATCTGTTTCTTCAGGCATGTTTGAATCATGCATTGGTAGGTGGTGCCAGCGTTTTTGAGCCCGAAAGGCATAGTATTGAAGCAGAAAGGCCCGTATGGGGTAATGAATGCCGTTGCGGCTTGGTTGGACTCGTTTGTCTTGATTTGATGGTATCCGGAGTATGCGTCGAGGAAACACAGTGAGTCGTGTCCTGCGGTTACATCAATAATCTGATCGATGCGAGGGAGGGGGAAGGGATCCTTAGGGCAGGCCTTGTTGAGGTCTTTGAAATCGATGCATAGGCACCAAGATTTATCCTTCTTTGGTACCATCACCAGGTTTGCTAGCCAGTCCCGGTGTTTTATTTCTCTGATGAATCCGGCCTCGAGTAACTTGGCTAGCTCCTCCCCCATGGCTTGTCTTTTGGGTTCGAAAAAATGCCGCGGTGTTTGCTTGACCGGTTTATATCCCTTTAATAGATTGAGGCTATGTTCGGCTAATCTGTGCGGGATTCCTGGCATATCAGAAGGGTGCCAGGCGAATATGTCCCAATTCTCGCGCAAGAACTCTCGTAGTGCGGTGAGTTGTGCTCCGATGGATGCTGTCTTCTTGGGATCCGTAGGGTGGACTTCAAATTTGACTATTTCGTCTACTAGTTTAAAGGAGGTGGATTTGGGTCGTTTGTCCAAGATTACGTCATCCCTATCCACAATAGAGTGCAGCGCGGTTAGCTCTTCGCCCGCGAGTATTTCCGACAATGCCTCAAGGGCCAGGGATGCGGTTTTATTTTCGGCGCGGAGCACTATGTCCGGATCACTGGCAAGAGTGATGATACTATTTGGCCCGGGCATCTTGAGCTTCATGTACCCGTAATGAGGTATAGCTTGGAAGCATGTAAATGCGTCTCGCCCCAGTAAGGCGTGATATCCGCTGTTGAAAGGAGCCACTTGGAAGGTTATTTCTTCAGACCGATAATTCTATGATGTGTCGAATACCACGTCGAGCGTGATTTTTCCCGCGCATCGCGTCTCCCGACTAGGAATGATTCCCAGAAGGTCGTGCTACTTTGCTCGATGCGGCTCCTATCAATTTCCATTTTATTAAGCGTATCCTTGTATATGAGGTTTAATCCGCTGCCACCATCCATGAGCACTTTGGTGAGCCGGAATCCGTCCACAATTGGATTAAGGACCAAGGCGGCTAGTGCTCGGACTGTCCAGAATTTTGGTTCGTCACTGGCGTTGAAAGTTATGGCCGTGTCGTTCCAAGGGTTTGTTGCTGTGACTTGGCAGACTTCGGCGAGGTTGCGGAAAGCCCTTTTACGCTGATTGTTTGAAGCGAAAGTCTCGAAGACTGTTAATACGCTGGGGGCGTCATCTTTCGGAGGGTGTTGCACTGGTGTATTTTTGGTGAGGATATCCTCACCGCTTTTGGCCACTTGCCGGAGTATCCAACATGCTCTAAGGTTGTGGGTTGGTATGGTGTCTGGCGTTGCATGTATTTTGCATGGCCTATCGAGCCATCCTTCGAGAACAGTTCTGCGCCCCATGGTGTGCTTAAATTTCTTTACTATTGGATCTGGTGCACCGCGAGGGTGCACCCTTTTTGCCCGGACGAAGGGTTGAGTGGAAACCGGTGGTTCCCAAAGAGCTGCCTGAGTTTTCCAGGCGCTTTCCATTGCGCAATACTTTTGTATGATGGTTGCCAAGTCAGCGAAGTGTAATACGTGACGACGATTGATGGCGTTGAGGAGCCCTTCGTCCGTGCAATTATTGCAGAATGCTAAGATCGCATCTTCGTCGCAGCAATCTTTAATCTTGTCTTTGACAAGGAGGAATCTGGCCCAAAAGTGATTGATTGTTTCCTGAAACTGTTGCCGTATGTACGTGAGATCGCGTCTAACTGGGTGGGTGAGTGGCTTTAAATCCGAACCCTGACCCAATTTGGAATCCGGAGTTTGAAGAATTCCCGAACTTAATAGCTTGGGCTCCGAGATATTAAAAGATTTTTCAGGCCCGTTGTCCGATTCTAGGTTCGGAGGGCGGGCTATGTCTTTTCGAAGGCCGGTGTCCGGCTCTTCAAACTCGGAAATCCGAGCACAGTTTGTCCTCAATATAGAGGAAGAGTTGTCGTTTTGCTCCTCAACTACCGCTATCTGGTGGGTGATCGATGGAGATTTAATTTCTCTCTGGTCGGTTTTAAGCCCAATCCAATCGTAGTCTGTGGACACCCCCAGGGAGGCGATGTGATCTAGGAGATCGTTCAAAGACGATAACTCAGCCGGATCCATCTACTTAGAGTATTCGGAGCTAACACGGAGGTGGTTTTCGATGACCTGAGAAGTCATCGTTGGCTTAACAGCCGTAGGGACGGTCATGGTGAAGCCACCCAGCCGGAGGGTTGGCCTGACGTCAGGGCACCTCCGGCAGTGATATCGTCCTTGATAACAAGGCAAGCCATCAATCCTATCTTCGTCGTCACAACGGAACTCTCAATGAAAGCACCAATATCGGTGTCAAAACCGGTGAATCTCGGGTAGGGGGTCCCGAACTGTGCGGCTAAGGTCGATGGTAACAGGAGACAGGGGACATGATGTTTACCTAGGTTCGGGCCCTCTCCATGGAGGTAATACCCTACTTCATGCTTGATTGATCTTGATGAATGTGAGTATTACAAGAGTTGATCTACCTCGAGATCGTAATGGCTAAAACCCTAGAAGTCTAGCCTGTATGACTATGATTATGAATCTTGCCTCTACGGACTAAGCCCTCTGGTTTATATAGACACCGGAGGGGACTAGGGTTGTACAAAGTCAGTTACAAAGAAAGGAATCTTCATATCTGGGCACCAAGCTTGCCTTCCACGCCAAGGAGAGTCCCATCCAGACACGGGTGAGAGTCTTCGGTCTTGTATCTTCACAGCCCATCAGTCTGGCCCATGTCCAGCAGGTCGGACGCCTGTGGACCCCTTAATCCAGGACTCCCTCACCCGATCTCGAGTTGGACGCCACCGCCTTCCTATTGGACGCGCGCTCAATGGAGCCGATGCGCACACCATCGTAGGCGTCCCTGAAACGGGGGCTACACCAAGGGGAAGCAGGAGCGGCCGCCAGAGGCACAGCCGGGGCGAGAGTGCCGTCAGAGATAGGCACAGGCCCGCCTGCGCCCAGGGCATGCGCACCAAGCATAGAATCGCCGCCCACCGCCGCCACCATGGGAGGGAAGGCGGAAGAAGATCCACCGACAGCGGCAGGGGGAGAAGCTGCAGAAGCGAGGGGGAGCGCCGGAGATCACCCGCGACAGGCTCAGGCGGCGGGTCCCGGCAGCTGCAGTAGATTCTAGCGATGTGAGGAGGGACCGCCGTGCAAGCCCCATGGACGAGATCTGTGACGACCATGGGGGAGACGGCGCCATCTGGGAGGAGGCACGGCTCAAGCGGTGGTGGGGCGAAGCAAAGAGGCCTGGAGCAGATGGGCCAAGAGGCGAGCGCCTGGTGGGCCCGCCAATGCTCTTGGGCCTGGGAGTGGGTATTGGCAAAGAAAAGGTGTTTTTCTGAAAGGGAGAGCAGCGGCCCAGGAGCCGAAAATAGGCTAGCAGGCACATTGGGCTTGGGGGTACCAGCACTCCATGGAGGGTAGCAGCGGAAGAGTGCATGGGCAGAGGGCACCGTCCGTCGACTTGGGCCAGAATTTGAAGATGAGTGAGCGGCAACTTTCCCGCGCAGTCGCTTCCGCGAGGTAGTCGAAGGAGGGGAAGTAGCCGTCATCCACAATTACCAGCCCGGCCTGGATCGTCCCCATGGCGCAGCGCTGATTGCCCAGATCGAGCGAGAAGGAGAAGCGCAACTCAGTTGGGTTGAAGGAGACAGAGACGCAGGGCTCTCACACATCCGCAGCAAGCAGCGAAGCATGCAGGCAATGCCGGACCTCATCTTCATGGGCAAGCCTCGGGGAACCAGCCCATAGTGGGTTGGTGCGCCCCCCCCTTGGCCCCCCTGCGCCTAGGGTTGGAAACACTAGGGTGGGGGGCGCCTCCACTTGCCTTGGGGGGCAAGCCTCCCCTTGGCCGCCCCCAGGAGATCCCATCTCCCAGTGCCGGCGCCCCCCAGGGGGCCTATATAAAGCGGGGGGAGGGAGGGCAGACGCACCTCAAGTCTTGGCGCCTCCCTCTCCCCTGCTACACCTCTCCCTCTCGCAGAAGCTCGGCGAAGCCCTGCTGCGGTGACTGCTGCATCCACCACCACACCGTCGTGCTGCTGGATCTTCATCAACCTCTCCTTCCCCTTGCTGGATCAAGAAGGAGAAGACATCTTCCCCAACCGTACATGTGTTGAACGCGAAGGTGCCGTCCGTTCGGTACTTGGTCATCGGTGATTTGGATCACGGCGAGTACGACTCCATCATCCACATTCTCTTGAACGCTTCCGCTCACGATCTACAAGGGTATGTAGATGCACTCTCCTCTCGTTGCTAGTTGACTCCATAGATTGGTCTTGGTGGAACGTAGGAAAAATTTTGTTTTCTGCAACGTTCGCCAAAGTGGCATCATGAGCTAGGTCTATGCGTAGTTCTCTTTGCATGAGTAGAACACAAATTTGTTGTGGGCGTTGATGTTGCCAACTTTCTTGCCGCTACTAGTCTTATTTTGCTTCAGCGGTATTGTGGGATGAAGCGGCCCGGACCGACCTTACACGTACGCTTACGTGAGACAGGTTCCACCGACTGACATGCACTAGTTGCATAAGGTGGCTAGCGGGTGTCTGTCTCTCCCACTTTAGTTGGAGCGGATTCGATGAAAAGGGTCCGTATGAAGGGTAAATAGAAGCTGGCAAATCACGTTGTGGCTTTTATGTAGGTAAGAAAATGTTCTTGCTAGAACCCTATTGTAGCCACGTAAAACATGCAACAACAATTAGAGGACGTCTAACTTGTTTTGCAGCAAGTGCTTTGTGATGTGATATGGCCAAAAGTTGTGATGAATGATATATGTGATGTATGAGATAATCATGTTATTGTAATAGGAATCACGACTTGCATGTCGATGAGTATGACAACCGGCAGGAGCCATAGGAGTTGTCTTAATTTATTTATGACCTGCGTGTCAACATAAACGTTATGTAATTACTTTACTTCATTGCTAAAGCGTTAGCCATAGTAGTAGAAGTAATAGTTGACGTGACAACTTCATGAAGACACGATGATGGAGATCATGATGATGGAGATCATGGTGTCATGCCGGTAACGAAGATGATCATGGCGCCCCGAAGATGGAGATCAAAGGAGCAATATGATATTGGCCATATCATGTCACTATTTGATTGCATGTGATGTTTATCATGTTTATGCTTCTTATTTACTTAGAAATGACGGTAGTAAATAAGATGATCCCTCACAATAATTTCAAGAAAGTGTTCCCCCCTAACTGTGCGCCGTTGCGAAAGCTCGTTGTTCCGAAGCACCACATGATGATCGGGTGTGATAGGTTCTAACGTTCGCATACAACGGGTGTAAGCCAGATTTACACACGCAATACACTTAGGTTGACTTGACGAGCCTGGCATGTACAGACATGGCCTCGGAACACAAGAGACCGAAAGGTCGAACATGAGTCGTATGGAAGATACGATCAACATGGAGATGTTCGCCGATGATGACTAGTCCGTCTCACGTGATGATCGGACACGACCTAGTTGAGTCGGATCATGTATCACTTAGATAACGAGAGGGATGTCTAATCTAAGTGGGAGTTCATTATATAATTTGATTAGATGAACTTAATTATCATGAACTTAGTCTAAATAAACTTTGCAATATGTCTTGTAGATCAAATGGCCCACGCTAATGTCAACCTCAACTTCAATGCGTTCCTAGAGAAAACCAAGCTGAAAGATGATGGCAGCAACTATACGGACTGGGTCCGGAACCTGTGGATCATCCTCATAGCTGCCAGGAAACAATATGTCCTAGAAGCACCGCTAGGTGAAGCACCCATCCCAGAAAACCAATACGTTATGAACGCTTGGCAGCAGCGTGCTGATGATTACTCCCTCGTTCAGTGCGGCATGCTTTACAACTTAGAACCGGGGCTCCAAAAGCGCTTTGAGCAACACAGAGCATATGAGATGTTCGAAGAGCTGAAAATGGTTTTCCAAGCTCATGCCCGGGTCGAGAGATATGAAGTCTCCGACAAGTTCTACAGTTGTAAAATGGAGGAAAATAGTTCTGTCAGTGAGCACATACTCAAAATGTCTGGGTTGCACAACCGCTTGACTCAGCTGGGAGTTAATCTCCCGGATGACGCAGTCGTTGACAGAATCCTTTAGTCGCTCCCACCAAGCTACAAGAGCTTTGTGATGAACTTCAATATGCAGGGGATGGAAAAGACCATTCCTGAGGTATATTCAATGCTGAAATCAACGGAGGTGGAGATCAAAAAGGAACATCAAGTGTTGATGGTGAATAAAACCACTAAGTTCAAGAAAGGCAAGGGTAAGAAGAAGGACGGCAAGGGAGTTGCCGCGCCCGGTAAGCCAGTTGCCGGGAAGAAGCCAAAGAATGGACCCAAGTCTGAAACTGAGTGCTGTTATTGCAAGGGAAAGGGACACTGGAAGCGGAACTGCCCCAAGTACTTAGCAGACAAGAAGGCCAACAACACTAAAGGTATATGTGATATACATGTAATTGATGTGTACATTACTGTTGGGGAACGTTGCAGAAAACAAAATATTTCCTACGGTTTCACCAAGATCCATCTATGAGTTCATCTAGCAACGAGTGATTGGATGCATCTACATACCTTTGCAGATCGCGAGCGGAAGCGTTCAGAGAACGGGGATGAGGTAGTCGTACACGACGTGATCCAAATCACCGGAGATCCTAGCACCGAACGGACGGCACCTCCGCGTTCAACACACATACGGTCAGTGTGACGTATCCTCCTTCTTGATCCAGCAAGGGGGAAGGAGAGGTTGATGAAGATCCAGCAGCACGACGGCGTGGTGGTGGATGCAGGGCGTCACAACAGCAGGGCTTCGCCGTGCACTGCGAGGGAGAGGTGTAGCAGGGAGAGAGGGAGGCGCCAGGGGCAAGGGGGTGCCACTGCCCCTCCCTCCCCCCTTTATATAGGCCCCCTGGGGGGGCGCCGGCCCCTGGAGATCCCATCTCCAGAGGGGGGGGCGGCCAGGGGGGTGGAGTGCCCCCCAAGGCAACTTGGCGCCCCCCCACCCTAGGGTTCCAACCCTAGGCGCAGGGGGTGGGCCTTGGGGGGGCGCACCAGGCCACTAAGGGCTGGTCCCCCCTCCCACTTCAGCCCATGGGGCCCTCCGGGATGGGTGGCCCCACCCGGTGGACCCCCGGGACCCATCTGGTGGTCCCGGTACAATACCGGTGACCCCCAGATCACTCCCGATGGACGAAACTGTACTTCCTATATATAATTCTTCACCTCCGGACCAATCCGGAACTCCTCGTGACGTCCGGGATCTCATCCGGGACTCCGAACAACATTCGGGTTACTACATATACATATCCTCACAACCCTAGCGTCACCGAACCTTAAGTGTGTAGACCCTACGGGTTCGGGAGACATGCAGACATGACCGAGACGGCTCTCGGGCAATAACCAACAGCGGGATCTGGATACCCATGTTGGCTCCCACATGCTCCACGATGATCTCATCGGATGAACCACGATGTCGAGGATTCAATTAATCCCGTATACGATTCCCTTTGTCAATCGGTATTTTACTTGCCCGAGATTCAATCGTCGGTATCCCAATACCTCGTTCAATCTCATTACCGGCAAGTCACTTTACTCGTACCGTAATGCATGATCCCGTGATCAAACACTTTGATCACATTGAGCTCATTATGATGATGCATTACCGAGTGGGCCCGGTGATACCTCTCCGTCAAGCGGAGTGACAAATCCCAGTCTCGATCCATGTCAACCCAACAGACACTTTCGGAGATACCCGTAGTATACCTTTATAGTCACCCAGTTACGTTGTGACGTTTGGCACACCCAAAGCACTCCTACGGTATCCGGGAGTTACACGGTCTCATGGTCTAAGGAAAGGATACTTGACATTGGAAAACTCTAGCAAACGAACTATACGATCTTGTGCTATGTTTAGGATTGGGTCTTGTCCATCACATCATTCTCCTAATGATGTGATCTCGTTATCAATGACATCCAATGTCCATAGTCACGAAACCATGACTATCTGTTGATCAACGAGCTAGTCAACTAGAGGCTTACTAGGGACATGTTGGTGTCTATTATTCACACATGTATTACGATTTTCGGTTAACACAATTATAGCATGAATAAAGACAATTATCATGAACAAGGAAATATAATAATAATGCTTTTATTATTGCCTCTAGGGCATATTTCCAACAGTCTCCCACTTGCACTAGAGTCAATAATCTAGTTACATTGTGATGAATCGAACACCCATGGAATTCTGGTGTTGATCATGTTTTGCTCTAGGGAGAGGTTTAGTCAACGGATCTGCTACATTCAGGTCCGTATGTACTTTACAAATATCTATGTCTCCATCTTGAACATTTTCACGAATGGAGTTGAAGCGACGCTTGATGTGCCTGGTCTTGTTGTGAAACCTGGGCTCCTTGGCAAGTGCAATAGCTCCAGTGTTGTCACAGAAGAGTTTGATTGGCCCCGATGCATTGGGTATGACTCCGAGGTCGGTGATGAACTCCTTCACCCAAATTGCTTCATGTGCTGCCTCCGAGGCTGCCATGTACTCCGCTTCACATGTAGATCCCGCCACGACGCTCTGCTTGCAACTGCACCAGCTTACTGCCCCACCATTCAAAATATACACGTATCCGGTTTGTGACTTAGAGTCATCCAGATCTGTGTCGAAGCTAGCGTCGACGTAACCCTTTACAACGAGCTCTTCGTCACCTCCATAAACGAGAAACATTTCCTTAGTCATTTTCAGGTACTTCAGGATATTCTTGACCGCTGTCCAGTGTTCCTTGCCGGGATTACTTTGGTACCTTCCTGCCAAACTTACGGCAAGGTTTACATCAGGTCTGGTACACAGCATGGCATACATAATAGAACCTATGGCTGAGGCATTGGGGATGACACTCATCTCTTCTATATCTTCTGTCGTGGTCGGACATTGAGCTGAGCTCAATTTCACACCTTGTAACACAGGTAAGAATCCCTTCTTAGATTGATCCATATTGAACTTCTTCAATATCTTATCAAGGTATGTGCTTTGTGAAAGACCTATGAGGCGTCTTGATCTATCTCTATAGATCTTGATGCCTAATATATAAGCAGCTTCTCCAAGGTCCTTCATTGAAAAACTCTTATTCAAGTAGGCCTTAATGCTGTCCAAGAGTTCTAGATCATTTCCCATCAAAAGTATGTCATCTACATATAATATGAGAAATGCTACAGAGCTCCCACTCACTTTCTTGTAAACACAGGCTTCTCCATAAGTCTGCGTAAATCCAAATGCTTTGATCATCTCATCAAAGCGAATGTTCCAACTCCGAGATGCTTGCACCATCCCATAAATCGAGCGTTGGAGCTTGCACACCTTGTCAGCATTCTTAGGATCGACAAAACCTTCCGGCTGCATCATATACAATTCTTCCTTAAGGAAACCATTAAGGAATGCCGTTTTGACGTCCATTTGCCATATTTCATAATCGTAGAATGCGACAATTGCTAACATGATTCGGACGGACTTCAGCTTCGCTACCGGTGAGAAAGTCTCATCGTAGTCAACCCCTTGAACTTGTCGATAACCCTTAGCGACAAGCCGAGCTTTATAGATGGTCACATTACCATCCGCGTCTGTCTTCTTCTTAAAGATCCATTTATTTTCTATAGCTCGCCGCTCAACAGGCAAGTCAGTCAAAGTCCATACTTCGTTTTCATACATGGATCCTATCTCGGATTTCATGGCTTCCAGCCATTTGTCGGAATCCGGGCCCGCCATCGCTTCTTCATAGTTCGAAGGTTCACCGTTGTCTAATAACATGATTTCCAAGACAGGGTTGTCGTACCACTCTGGTGCGGAACGTGTCCTTGTGGACCTACGAATTTCAGTAGGAGCTTGATCAGAAGCATCTTGATCATCATCATTAATTTCCTCTCTAGTTGGTGCAGGCACCTCAGAAACGTTTTCTTGAGTTGCGCCATTTTCCGGTTCAAGAGGTAACACTTCATCAAGTTCTACTTTCCTCCCACTTACTTCTTTCGAGAGAAACTCCTTCTCTAGAAAGGATCCATTCTTAGCAACAAAGATCTTGCCTTCGGATCTGAGGTAGAAGGTATACCCAATAGTTTCTTTAGGGTATCCTATGAAGACGCATTTTTCTGACTTGGGTTCGAGCTTTTCAGGTTGAAGTTTCTTGACATAAGCATCCCATCCCAAACTTTTAGAAACGACATCTTAGGTTTCTTCCCAAACCATAATTCATACGGTGTCGTCTCAACGGATTTCGACGGAGCCCTATTTAAAGTGAATGCGGCAGTCTCTAAAGCATAGCCCCAAAAAGGTAGCGGTAAATCGGTAAGAGACATCATAGATCGCACCATATCTAATAGAGTGCGATTACGACGTTCGGACACACCATTACGCTGAGGTGTTCCAGGCGGCGTGAGTTGTGAAACTATTCCACATTTTCTTAAGTGTGTGCCAAATTCGTGACTCAAGTATTCTCCTCCACGATCCGATCGTAGAAACTTGATTTTTCTGTCACGTTGATTTTCAACCTCACTCTGAAATTCCTTGAACTTTTCAAAGGTCTCAGACTTGTGTTTCATTAAGTAGATATACCCATATCTACTCAGGTCATCAGTGAGAGTGAGAACATAACGATAGCCACCGCGAGCCTCAACACTCATTGGACCGCACACATCAGTATGTATGATTTCCAATAAGTTGGTTGCTCGCTCCATTGTTCCTGAGAACGGAGTCTTGGTCATTTTACCCATGAGGCATGGTTCGCACGTGTCAAATGATTCATAATCAAGAGACTCTAAAAGTCCATCTGCATGGAGCTTCTTCATGCGTTTGACACCTATGTGACCAAGGCGGCAGTGCCACAAATATGTGGGACTATTGTTATCAACTTTAACTCTTTTGGTATTCACACTATGAATATGTGTATCATCACGTACGAGATTCATTAAGAACAAACCATTAACCATCGGAGCATGACCATAAAACATATCTCTCATATAAATGGAACAACCATTATTCTCGGATTTAAATGAGTACCATCTCGAATTAAACGAGATCCAGACACAATGTTCATGCTCAAACTTGGCACTAAATAACAATTATTGAGGTTTAAAACTAATCCCGTAGGTAAATGTAGAGGTAGCGTGCCGACGGCGATCACATCGACCTTGGAACCATTCCCGACGCGCATCGTCACCTCGTCCTTCGCCAGTCTCCGTTTATTCCGCAGCTCCTACTTTGAGTTACAAATGTGAGCAACTGCACCGGTATCAAATACCCAAGAGCTACTACGAGTACTGGTAAGGTACACATCAATTACATGTATATCACATATACCTTTTGTTTTGCCGGCCTTCTTGTCCGCTAAGTATTTGGGGCAGTTCCGCTTCCAGTGACCACTTCCCTTGCAATAAAAGCACTCAGTCTCGGGCTTGGGTCCATTCTTTGGCTTCTTCCCGGCAGCTTGCTTGCCGGGCGCGGCAACTTCCTTGCCGTCCTTCTTGAAGTTCTTTTTACCCTTGCCCTTCTTGAACTTAGTGGTTTTATTCACCATCAACACTTGATGTTCCTTCTTGACTTCTACCTCTGCTGATTTCAGCATAGCAAATACCTCAGGAATGGTCTTTTCCATCCCCTGCATATTGAAGTTCATCACAAAGCTCTTGTAGCTTGGTGGAAGCGACTGGAGGATTCTGTCAATGACCGCGTCGTCCGGGAGATTAACTCCCAACTGAGTCAAGCGGTTATGTAACCCAGACATAGTGAGTATGTGCTCACTGACAGAACTATTTTCCTCCATCTTACAGCTAAATAATTTGTTGGAGACTTCATATCTCTCGACCCGGGCATGAGCTTGGAAAACCATTTTCAGCTCTTCGAACATCTCATATGCTCCGTGTCTCTCAAAACGCTTTTGGAGCCCCGACTCTAAGCTGTAAAGCATGCCGCACTGAACGAGGGAGTAGTCATCGGAACGTGCCTGCCAAGCGTTCATAACGTCTTGTTCTGCAGGGAGAACAGGTGCGTCACCCAGCGGTGCTCGTAGGACATAATCTTTCTTAGCAGCTATGAGGATGATCCTCAGGTTCCGGACCCAGTCCGTATAGCTGCTGCCATCGTCTTTCAGCTTGGTTTTCTCTAGGAACGCGTTGAAGTTGAGGACTACGTTGGCCATTTGATCTACAAGACATATTGTAAATATTTTAGACTAAGTTCATGATAATAAAGTTCATCTAATCAAATTATTTAATGAACTCCCACTTAGATAGACATCCCTCTTGTAGTCATCTAATTATAACATGATCCGAGTCAACTAGGCCGTGTCCGATCATCACGTGAGACGGACTAGTCAACATCGGTGAACATCTTCATGTTGATCGTATCTTCTATACGACTCATGCTCGACCTTTCGGTCTTCTGTGTTCCGAGGCCATGTCTGTACATGCTAGGCTCGTCAAGTCAACCTAAGTGTTTGCATGTGTAAATCTGTCTTACACCCGTTGTATGTGAACGTTAGAATCTATCACACCCGATCATCACGTGGTGCTTCGAAACAACGAACTGTCGCAACGGTGCACAGTTGGGGGGAACACTTCTTGAAATTATTATGAGGGATCATCTTATTTACTACCGTCGTTCTAAGTAAACAAGATGCAAAACATGATAAACATCACATGCAATCAAATAATAAACGTGACCTGATATGGCCAATATCACATAGCTCCTTTGATCTCCATCTTGGGGCTCCATGATCATCTTTGTCACCGGCTTGACACCATGATCTCCATCATCGTGTCTCCATGAAGTTGCTCGCCAACTATTACTTCTACTACTATGGCTAACGCATTTAGCAATAAAGTAAAGTAATTTACATGGCGTTTCTCAATGACACGCAGGTCATATTAAAAAAATAAAGACAACTCCTATGGCTCCTGCCGGTTGTCATACTCATCGACATGCAAGTCGTGATTCCTATTACAATAGCATGAACATCTCATACATCACATATAGATCATTCATCATTCATCACAACTTTGGCCATATCATATCACAAAGCACTTGCTGCAAAAACAAGTTAGACGTCCTCTAATTGTTGTTGCAAGTTTTACGTGGCTGAATTAGGGTTCTAGCAAGAACGTTTTCTTACCTACGTGAAAGCCACAACGTGATTTGTCAACTTCTATTTACCCTTCATAAGGACCCTTTTCATCGAATCCGCTCCAACTAAAGTGGGAGAGACAGACACCCGCCAGCCACCTTATGCAACTAGTGCATGTTAGTCGGTGGAACCGGTCTCACATAAGCGTACGTGTAAGGTTGGTCTGGGCCGCTTCATCCCACAATACCGCTGAAGCAAGATAAGACTAGTAGCGGCAAGAAAGTTGACAAATCTACGCCCACAACAAATTGTGTTCTACTCGCGCAAGAAGAACTACGCATAGACCTAGCTCATGATGCCACTGTTGGGGAACGTTGCAGAAAACAAAAATTTTCCTACGGTTTCACAAAGATCCATCTATGAGTTCATCTAGCAACGAGTGATCGGATGCATCTACATACCTTTGCAGATCGCGAGCGGAAGCGTTCAGAGAACGGGGATGAGGTAGTCGTACACGACGTGATCCAAATCACCGGAGATCCTAGCACCGAACGGACGGCACCTCCGCGTTCAACACACGTACGGTCAGCGTGACGTCTCCTCCTTCTTGATCCAGCAAGGGGGAAGGAGAGGTTGATGAAGATCCAGCAGCACGACGGCGTGGTGGTGGATGCAGGGCGTCACAACAGCAGGGCTTCGCCGTGCACTGCGAGGGAGAGGTGTAGCAGGGAGAGAGGGAGGCGCCAGGGGCAAGGGGTGCCGCTGCCCCTCCTTCCCCCCTTTATATAGGCCCCCTGGGGGGCGCCGGCCCCTGGAGATCCCATCTCCAGAGGGGGCAGCGGCCAGGGGGGTGGAGTGCCCCCCAAGGCAAGTGGGCGCCCCCCACCCTAGGGTTCCAACCCTAGGCGCAGGGGGTGGGCCTTGGGGGGCGCACCAGCCCACTAAGGGCTGGTCCCCCCTCCCACTTCAGCCCATGGGGCCCTCCGGGATGGGTGGCCCCACCCGGTGGACCCCCGGGACCCATCTGGTGTTCCCGGTACAATACCGGTGACCCCCCAGATCACTCCCGATGGCCGAAACTGTATTTCCTATATATAATTCTTCACCTCCGGACCAATCCGTAACTCCTCGTGACGTTCGGGATCTCATCCAGGACTCCGAACAACATTCGGGTTACTGCATATACATATCCTCACAACCCTAGCGTCACCGAACCTTAAGTGTGTAGACCCTACGGGTTCGGGAGACATGCAGACATGACCGAGACGGCTCTCGGGCAATAACCAACAGCGGGATATGGATACCCATGTTGGCTCCCACATGCTCCACGATGATCTCATCGGATGAACCACGATGTCGAGGATTCAATTAATCCCGTATACGATTCCCTTTGTCAATCGGTATTTTACTTGCCCGAGATTCGATCATCGGTATCCCAATACCTCGTTCAATCTCGTTACCGGCAAGTCACTTTACTCGTACTGTAATGCATGATCCCGTGATCAAACACTTTGATCACATTGAGCTCATTATGATGATGCATTACCGAGTGGGCCCGGTGATACCTCTCCGTCAAGCGGAGTGACAAATCCCAGTCTCGATCCGTGTCAACCCAACAGACACTTTCGGAGATACCCGTAGTATACCTTTATAGTCACCCAGTTACGTTGTGACGTTTGGCACACCCAAAGCACTCCTACGGTATCCGGGAGTTACACGATATCATGGTCTAAGGAAAGGATACTTGACATTGGAAAACTCTAGCAAACGAACTATACGATCTTGTGCTATGTTTAGGATTGGGTCTTGTCCATCACATCATTCTCCTAATGATGTGATCTCATTATCAATGACATCCAATGTCCATAGTCAGGAAACCATGACTATCTGTTGATCAACGAGCTAGTCAACTAGAGGCTTACTAGGGACATGTTGGTGTCTATTATTCACACATGTATTACGATTTCCGGTTAACACAATTATAGCATGAATAAAGACAATTATCATGAACAAGGAAATATAATAATAATGCTTTTATTATTACCTCTAGGGCATATTTCCAACAATTACCAGTACTCATAGTAGCTCCTGGGTATTTGATACCGGTGCGGTTGCTCATATTTGTAACTCAAAACAGGAGCTGCAGAATAAACGGAGACTGGCGAAGGACGAAGTGATGATGCGCGTCGGGAATGGTTCCAAGGTCGATGTGATCGCCGTCGGCACGCTACCTCTACATTTACCTACGGGATTAGTTTTAAACCTCAATAATTGTTATTTAGTGCCAGCTTTGAGCATGAACATTGTATCTGGATCTCGTTTAATGCGAGATGGCTACTCATTTAAATCCGAGAATAATGGTTGTTCTATTTATATGAGAGATATGTTTTATGGTCATGCCCCGCTGGTGAATGGTTTATTCTTAATGAATCTCGAACATAATGTTACACATATTCATAGTGTGAATACCAAAAAATGTAAGGTTGATAATGATAGTCCCACATACTTGTGGCACTGCCGCCTTGGTCACATAGGTGTCAAACGCATGAAGAAGCTTCATACAGATGGACTTTTAGAGTCTCTTGATTTCGAATCATTTGACACGTGCGAACCATGCCTCATGGGGAAGATGACCAAGACTCCGTTCTCCGAAACAATGGAGCGAGCAACCAACTTATTGGAAATCATACATACTGATGTGTGTGGTCCAATGAGTGTTGGGGCTCGCGGTGGCTATCGTTATGTTCTCACTCTCAATGATGACTTGAGCAGATATGGGTTTGTCTACTTAATGAAACACAAGTCTGAAACCTTTGAAAAGTTCAAAGAATTTCAGAGTGAGGTTGAGAATCAACGTGACAGAAAAATCAAGTTCTTACGATCAGATCGTGGGGGAGAATATTTAAGTCACGAATTTGGTACGCACTTAAGGAAATGTGGAATCGTTTCACAACTCACGCCGCCTGGAACACCTCAGCGTAATGGTGTGTCCGAACGTCGTAATCGCACTCTATTGGATATGGTGCGATCTATGATGTCACTCACTGATTTACCGCTATCATTTTGGGGATATGCTCTAGAGACAGCTACATTCACTTTAAATAGGGCACCGTCTGTATCCGTTGAGACGACACCGTATGAATTATGGTTTGGGAAGAAACCTAAGCTGTCGTTTCTTAAAGTTTGGGGATGCGATGCTTATGTCAAGAAACTTCAACCTGAAAAGCTCGAACCCAAGTCGGAAAAATGCGTCTTCATAGGATACCCTAAGGAAACCATTGGGTATACCTTCTACCTCAGATCCGAAGGCAAGATCTTTGTTGCCAAGAACGGGTCCTTTCTGGAGAAAGAGTTTCTCTCGAAAGAAGTAAGTGGGAGGAAAGTGGAACTTGATGAACTATTACCTCTTGAACCGGAGAGTAGCGCAGCTCAAGAAAATGTTTCTGTGGTGCCTCCACCAATTAGAGAGGAGGTTAATGATGATGATCATGAAACTTCAGATCGAGGTGCTACTGAACTTCATAGGTCCACAAGGACACGTTCCGCACCAGAGTGGTACGGAAACCCTGTCCTGGAAATCATGTTGTTAGACAACGGTGAACCTTCGAACTATGAAGAAGCAATGGCGGGCCCAGATTCCAACAAATGGCTTGAAGCCATGAAATCCGAGATAGGATCCATGTATGAAAACAAAGTATGTACTTTGACAGACTTGCCCGATGATCGGTGAGCGATAGAGAATAAATGGATCTTTAAGAAGAATACGGACGCGGATGGTAATGTTACCATCTATAAGGCTCGACTTGTCGCTAAGGGTTATCGACAAGTTCAAGGGGTTGACTACGATGGGACCTTCTCACCCGTAGCGAAGCTGAAGTCCGTCCGAATCTTGTTAGCAATTGCCGCATACTATGATTATGAGATATGGCAAATGGACGTCAAAACGGCATTCCTCAACGGCTTTCTTAAGGAAGAATTGTATATGATGCAGCCGGAAGGTTTTGTCGATCCTCAGAATGCTAACAAGGTGTGCAAGCTCCAGCGCTCCATTTATGGGCTGGTGCAAGCATCTCGGAGTTGGAACATTCGCTATGATGAAATGATCAAAGCATTTGGGTTTGTGCAGACTTATGGAGAAGCCTGCGTTTACAAGAAAGTGAGTGGGAGCTCTGTAGCATTTCTCATATTATATGTGGATGACATACTTTTGATGGGAAATGATATAGAACTTTTGGACAGCACGAAGGCCTATTTGAATAAGTGTTTTTCAATGAAGGACCTTGGAGAAGCTGCTTATATATTAGGCATCAAGATCTATAGAGATAGATCGGGACGCCTCATAGGTCTTTCACAAAGCACATACCTTGATAAGATATTGAAGAAGTTCAATATGGATCAGTCCAAGAAGGGGTTCTTGCCTGTGTTGCAAGGTGTGAAATTGAGCTCAGCTCAATGTCCGACCACGGCAGAAGATAGAGAAAAGATGAGTGTCGTCCCCTATGCCTCAGCCATCGGGTCTATCATGTACGCCATGCTGTGTACCAGACCCGATGTAAACCTTGCCGTAAGTTTGGTAGGAAGGTACCAAAGTAATCCCGGCATGGAACACTGGACAGCGGTCAAGAATATCCTGAAGTACTTGAAAAGGACTAAGGACATGTTTCTCGTATATGGAGGTGACGAAGAGCTCGTCGTAAAGGGTTACGTCGACGCTAGCTTCGACACAGATCTGGATGACTCAAAGTCACAAACCGGATACGTGTTTATTTTGAAAATGGTGGGGCAGTAAGCTGGTGCAGTTGCAAGCAAACCGTCGTGGTGGGATCTACATGTGAAGCAGAGTACATGGCAGCCTCGGAGGCAGCGCATGAAGCAATATGGATGAAGGAGTTCATCACCGACCTAGGAGTCATACCCAATGCGTCGGGGCCAATCGCTCTCTTCTGTGACAACACTGAAGCTATTGCACTTGCCAAGGAGCCCAGGTTTCACAAGAAGACGAGGCACATCAAGCGTCGCTTCAACTCCATTCGTGAAAATGTTCAAGATGGAGACATAGATATTTGTAAAGTACACACAGATCTGAATGTCGCAGATCCGTTGACTAAACCTTTCCCTAGGGCAAAACATGATCAACACCAGAACTCTATGGGTGTTTGATTCATCACAATGTAACTAGATTATTGACTCTAGTGCAAGTGGGACACAATTGGAAATATGCCCTAGAGGCAATAATAAAAGGATTATTATTATATTTCCTTGTTCATGATAATTGTCTATTGTTCATGCTATAATTGTGTTATCCGGAAATCGTAATACATGTGTGAATACATAGCCCACAATATGTCCCTAGTGAGCCTCTAGTTGACTAGCTCGTTGATCAACGGATAGTCATGATTTCCTGACTATGGGCATTGGATGCCATTGATAACGGGATCACATCATTAGGAGAATGATGTGATGGACAAGACCCAATCCTAAGCCTAGCACAAGATCATGTAGTTTGTTTGCTAAAGCTTTTCCAATGTTAAGTATCATTTCCTTAGACCATGAGATCGTGTAACTCCCGGATGCCGTAGGAGTGCTTTGGGTGTGCCAAACGTCACAACATAACTGGGTGACTATAAAGGTATACTACAGGCATCCCCGAAAGCATCTGTTGGGTTGATACGGATCGAGACTAGGATTTGTCACTCCGTATGACGGAGAGGTATCTCTGGGCCCACTCGGTAATGCATCATCATAATGAGCTCAATGTGACCAAGTGTTTGGTCACGGGATCGTGCATTACAGAATGAGTAAAGTGACTTGCCGGTAACGAGATTGAACGATGTATTGGGATACCGACGATCGAATCTTGGGCAAGTAACGTACCGATTGACAAAGGGAATTGTATACGGCATTACTTGAATCCTCGACATCGTGGTTCATCCGATGAGATCATCGAGGAGCATGTGGGAGCCAACATGGGTATCCAGATCCCGCTGTTGGTGATTGACCGGAGAGTCGTCTCGGTCATGTCTGCATGTCTCCCGAACCCGTAGGGTCTACACACTTAAGGTTCGGTAGCGCTAGGGTTGTATAGATATGAGTATGCAGCAAACCGAAAGTTGTTCGGAGGCCCGGATGAGATCCCGGACGTCACGAGGAGTTCTGGAATGGTCCGGAGGTGAAGAATTATATATAGGAAGTGCAGTTTCGGCCATCGGGGAAGATTCGGGGTCACCAGTATTGTACCGGGACCACCGGATGGGTCCCGGGGGTCCACCGGGTGGGGCCACCCATCCCGAAGGGCCCCATGGGCTGAAGTGGGGAAGGGAACCAGCCCATAGTGGGCTGGTGCGCCCCCCCCCTTGGCTCCCCTGCGCCTAGGGTTGGAAACCCTAGGGTGGGGGGGGGGCGCCTCCACTTGCTTTGGGGGGCAAGCCTCCCCTTGGCCGCCACCCCCCCAGGAGATCCCATCTTCCAGGGTCGGCGCCCCCCAGGGGGCCTATATAAAGAGGGGGGAGGGAGGGCAGCCGCACCTCAAGTCTTGGCGCCTCCCTCTCCCCTGCTACACCTCTCCCTCTCGCAGAAGCTCGGCGAAGCCCTGCTGCGGTGACTGCTGCATCCACCACCACGCCGTCGTACTGCTGGATCTTCATCAACCTCTCCTTCCCCTTGCTAGATCAAGAAGGAGGAGACGTCTTCCCCAGACGTACGTGTGTTGAACGCGGAGGTGCCGTCCGTTCGGCACTTGGTGATCGGTGATTTGGATCACGACGAGTACGACTCCATCATCCACGTTCTCTTGAATGCTTCCGCTCACGATCTACAAGGGTATGTAGATGCACTCTCCTCTCGTTGCTAGTTGACTCCATAGATTGGTCTTGGTGGAACGTAGGAAAAAAATTTGTTTTCTGCAACGTTCTCCAACACCCATCAGTCTGGCCCATGTCCAACAGGTCGGACGCCTGTGGACCCCTTAATCCAGGACTCCCTCACCCGAGCTCGAGTCGGACGCCACCGCCTTCCTCTTGGACGCGCGCTCAATGGAGCCGATGCGCACACCATTGTAGGCGTCCCTGAAACGGGGGCTACACTAAGGGGAAGCAGGAGCGGCCGCCAGAGGCACAGCCGGGGCGAGAGCGCCGCCAGAGACAGCCACAGGCCCGCCTGCGCCCAGGGCATGCGCACCAAGCACAGAATCGCCGCCCACCGCCGCCACCATGGGAGGGAAGGCAGAAGAAGATCCACCAACAGCGTCAGGGGGAGAAGGTGCAGAAGCGAGGGGGAGCGCCGGAGATCACCCGTGACAGGCTCAGGCGGCGGGTCCCGGCAGCTGCAGTAGATTCTAGCAATGTGAGGAGGGACCGCCGTGCAAGCCCCATGGACGAGATTTGTGACGACCATGGGGGAGACGGCGCCGTCTAGGAGGAGGCACGGCTCAAGCGGTGGTGGGGCGAAGCAAAGAGGCCTGGAGCAGATGGGCCAAGAGGCGAGCGCCTGGTGGGCCCGCCAATGCTCTTGGGACAGGGACTGGGTAGTAGCAAAGAAAAGGTGTTTTTCTGAAAGGGAGAGCAGCGGCCCAGGAGCCGGCAGCAGGCTAGCAGGCACATTGGGCTTGGGGGTACCAGCACTCCATGGAGGGTAGCAGCGGAAGAGTGCATGGGCAGAGGGCACCGTCCGCCGACTTGGGCCAGAATTTGAAGATGAGTGAGCGGCAACTTTCCCGCGGAGTCGCTTCCGGGAGATAGTCGAAGGAGGGGAAGTAGCCGTCATCCACAATGACCAGCCCGACCTGGATCGTCCCCATGGCGCAGCGCTAATTTCCCAGATCGAGCGAGAAGGAGAAGCGCAGCTCAGTTGGTTCGAAGGAGACAGAGACGCAGGGCTCTCACACGTCCGCGGCAAGCAGCGAAGCGTGTAGGCAATGCCGGACCTCATCTTCATGGGCAAGTTGTGCCACCGAGGGGAGGGAGAAGGTGGCGCCCTTGGTGAACTTGGTCTTGAAAGCAAGCTTGAGCATGACGAGCGAGTCATCCACAAAGGCAAGCTGCGGAAGCAGGAGGGCCCTGAAAGCCCAGCCGACCATGCCCTCCTGTGGCTGGTCATGGAAGGCAGAGGGCCCACCTAGGTGAGATAGCCCACGGCCAGAGCCAACCCCATGGCGCGAAGCAGACGGCATGGGGGGGCCGCCGGAGGCAGCATCAAATCCAGGCTGGTCGGGCGCACGCGGCGGCACCGTGGGGGCGCCGAGCGAGCGGGCGACGTCCCAAACCTCGTTGATAATCACGTCGGCGTAGATGCCAGCGCCATCAACACGGTGGAAGATCAGGTGGTGCGGGATGTGCTGAAGGGCTTCAACCTTGGCGAGGACGAAAATGCTGGAGAAGTCGCTGCCGTAGAGGCAGGTGTGCTCAACCCGGAGCAGGCTAGCAAAACCGGCGACGCTAGCAGCCACGCCCCGGTGGTTCCAGAGCTCGAGTGGCAG
Organism: Aegilops umbellulata; assembly: GCA_032464435.1. Classification (NCBI taxonomy): domain Eukaryota; kingdom Viridiplantae; phylum Streptophyta; class Magnoliopsida; order Poales; family Poaceae; genus Aegilops; species Aegilops umbellulata. The sequence continues at coordinate 92,564,506 of CP136054.1, read as the reverse complement.
CTTCTCGAGCGAGAGAGTGACCACATGACGGAAGGAGAAGGAGAACACATTGTCCACCGCATTGTGGGGAAGGATGTGGACCGTGTCCCCCCACCACGAGCGGGCTGGCGCGCATAGCAGCGAACTAGTCGGCCTCACGCTGGAACACTACGAAGACAGTGCCCACCATGCAGGCGGCGAACCGAGCAGCCGTGATACCAAGCCGCTGGCGGAGGACGCGCTTAAGCCAGGGAAGGAAGCCCGCCTTGGGAGGGGATATGTTGACGAGGCAGACCAAGGAATTCTGGTCGGAGACCATGGGGTAGTGAACGTCCAGGGAGGAGGGACGGCCACGCACCACTGGCTCCATGGCTAGGCTAGCTGGGGGGAGGCAGGGGGAAGGGTGGTTGTACTTGACCAGAGCGAGGAAGCTGGGAGCGGGGAGGGATGGAGCTGGAATGCGGGTTGAGGAGAGGCTATTTAAGGTAGAGGGGGAGGCGCCGGAAGCAGATCACAGAGATCTAGTATGGCACTGGAAGCTAAGGTGGCCAGCTAAACAGCAAGCCCAACAGACAGCCGGATCCCTGCAATCGCGCCGGCGGTGGCTATACGAGAGGCATCGGAAGCAGCGGCGGTGCAGATCCTTTGGCCTGCCGTATCGCAAAAGAAGATTTGGCGCAGCATGCGGGGGTGAAGGGGATAGGCTGCTACGGTTAGAGAGCAACGCGTTCCGATAGGGAGAGGCGCTGTCTACTGGCTGGGAGGGGGTGGGAGGCGGAGGGGTCAGGCGAAGTGACACACGCAGGCTGAGCGGAACCCGGGCTTTGAACAGCAGCCGATTGGCGGGGGGTGGCGGCAGGACGGGGGGAGAGGGGTCAGGGCGACTAGGCAATTGATGATCCTGCAAAGCGCTGCATGGGTCAGAGAGCCCAACATCGAGGAGATCCCCGGAAACCTGGGCATGCGAGGCAGAGGCACTCAAACGCTCACCCAACGAACCCCTGCAAGACGGGTGGGGCCCCAGAATCGACGGGAGGGAAGAGTTAACCTCCCATGCATGTCGACGGGCAAGAGGACGCGCATGACCGGGCCGGGACGCAATTTGACCAAGAGGGGCCGGGCCCAAGGAGGAGAGCAACATGCTGACAACGACCGGGCCAGACCTCCAGCGATCGCGGAGCACGATCTCCTTAGCAATGCACTCATGAGCCACCTGAAAAAGAAACTGGCCTGACTGACAGGGACGGACCCGATAGCCGTTGACATGACCTCCAAACCAACGGACAAGCCGGGAACAAAAAACCCTAGGAGAGCGAGAGATGGCGTCGTCCAAGATGACGGCGAGGACATTGGCGGGGCGGCAGTGACCGGCGAACACCTCCACGGAACCGCAGCCATATTTGGCCATCATGGCGTCCTCAAAGCGAGAGCCACCCAGGTGGTGACGGAGCAGCGGGCGGCATCAGGGAACGACCGCCGAGTGGTAGATGGAGGCCGGGGCATGCATCAAGGCGGTTGGGACGGGCATGCATCAAGGATTAGAGTTGCAGAGCACACTTACAAGATAGGAGAAGCAAACCAGGAAAGCGGCAGACCGGCGAGCAGGACAGGAGTGCCGCAGCAACGTGACGGAGACCCCAGCTGAAACGCGGAGCACCCAACAGAGGAGGGGTGGACGCCGTATCCACGTGGAAGCCGGCGTGAACGGTGGCCGCCGGCGTCGGAGTGGCGGATGACGGGGGTGCTCACGCTCCTAGCGGCCCCCTGGCGGGGCGGACGGCGGGTGCTCGCAGGATTAGTGGCCGCCGGCGCCGGAGTGGCGGATGACGGGGTGCTCATCTCCGAGTTACGCCCAAGTTAGTTCACATTTTATTTTTGTCGGCAAGAACTGTCAAGAGGCGCACGGTGCGCCAGGCTTTGGAGGACGGGTGCTGGATACAAGACTTTGATGCTAACATCCCTTTCACGGCGCTTTTACAACTCATGCATCTCGAGCACGCGATCAGCACGGTGGCGAGAGATCCGGAGTTGCCAGATAGCTTCATCTGGCCACTATCGTCGTCCGGCACTTATACGGCCAAGTCGGTCTACCACCACCTTTGCTCGGAGCTAACGAAATCCCCCACTGCGGACTGCACCTGGAGGAGTTGGGCGCCGCTAAAGTGCAAGTTATTCGTCTGGCTCGCCCTACAAAACAGGCTGTGGATGTCGGATCGGAGAGCGAGGCATGGACTTCAAGACCAGTCATCTTCTTGTTTTACATGCATGCAGGCGGATGACAATGTTGACCACATATTGGCGAGCTGTCCATATGCGCAGGAAGTGTGGTACAGAATGTTTGGGGTACTGCGGATCAATGTGACCGCTCCAGTGCAGACGGATGTCTTCAGGGAATGGTGGCTCACGGTGCGCACGGGATTCAACGGAGCAGATAGAAGAGGTTTCGACACATTGGTGGCGGCTGGAGCATGGGCCCTATGGAAGCAGAGGAACGCCAGGGTCTTCAACAGGCGAGCAGACCAGAGGACAGCAATCGACCTACCGTCATTGATCTTAGATGAGGTACAAGAGTGGAGAACGGCGGGTGTGGGAGTTGGAGGCTTACAACGTTTTGTGAGAAGTTAACTTAGCATAGCCGGGTGTTGGCGTCGTGTTGTATCCCGTCCATTGTGTTTGCACTTTGGACGGCTTTCTTGTACATTATCTTCTGCCTTCTATAAAGCTATGGTACGCCTTTGGCGTACTCTCGAAAAAAAAACATTTTATTTTTGTAATTGACAATTGTTATATTAAGGGCCTAATTTTTCATTTTGCACCTGGCCTCCATTTTCTCGAGTCGGTTTTTCGTCAAATGACTTTGTAAGCATGTACAATATCGAGTTATACACATAAAGGTTTTGTTTAATTTTTTTTGATATTTCAAAATATGTTTAAAACACATTATAAAAACTGGAGCACTCGCTCCCATGTGCCAAAACGCCATGCTCTTATGATATTGAATTTAAGCAGACGAAGATGGCTTCAACCAGAGGTGGATTAACGGCGCCACCTTCTTGACCGACGGCCTGGCCATGATCCGCCCCCACCACGCCCACACGTTCGCGCGCGACTCCAGCAGTCTCGCGTACTCGGTGCCGGCCACCAGGTAGTAGGTGATGCCGAAGTGGACGAGGTCGGCGAGGCTGAAGAAGTCTCCGGCGAGGTACGCGTGCGTCGACAGCCGCGCCTTGTACACGTCCAGGACCTTCTCCAGCTTCCCGATGTTCTCGTCGACGACGGCCTGGTCGCGCGCGCCGCCGATGAACGGCAGGATGACGCACTGCTGGACGATGTGTTCGATGGCCGGCTGGTACTGGTGGGCCTCCACCTCCGTCCACACGTCCACCATGGCCGATTCCTCGAGGCTGGACTCTCGTAGGAGATCGGTGCTCTTGGTTCCTGGCGATCCGTACTTGCGGAGCACGTACCGAGAAATCGCGCGCGATTCTGCGATCATAATATTACCGATGTGCGGATTCATTGATAAGACAAAAGAAAAATCTAATCATCGTTTGTAGAAGCAAGGTTTTGATTAAGATGCGGTCTGATTTGTGACGAGTCAGAGGGTGTGAGTTTCGTACCGAAGAGAGTCAGCTCTCCGTCCTCCAACACGGGGATCTTGCCGAAAGGCTGCAAGATTGAAGCATGCAAGAAACTTACGTAACAAAATGGAATGAGATAGTAGCGCCTGAGTAATAACACTTGTCACGAAAAAGTAGAAGGTAGGGTGCTGTGGTGGATGGTTGAGCTCAGCAGGACCGACGTACGTTTCGGGAGAGGTGGTGCTCAGTCCTCTGCTCACGCGCCGCCATGTCGAGGGGGACGAGCTCGTAGTCTGCGACCGTCTCCTCCAGGCACAAGAGCACCGTCGCCACGAACGGAGACGCCCCCACCCCGTACACCTTCACGGCGCCGCCCATCTCTCTCTCTCTCTGTGGTAATTTAGCGGCTCTGTTTTTTTTTAAAGCAGCTCTGTTTCTGATGCCTGTAAATATCAGACTGTACAGGGGCGGAACTGGGAGCAGCTGAGAGACGAGGTGAGAGGTGAGGAAGGAGAACGGTAGGTGGGTGGGGATGCAGAGCAAGGGAGGAGAGCTAATCAGATTTCTCATACAGCATGACCAGTCCACAGCGCACGGCGCCCTTTTAGCAACGACCACCCAGCTTGCATAGGCCCCACTGTCATAGGCTACCCTATTCAAGAGTCAAGACTATGTCTCCCCTGCTGGGCGTGGGTCCCGCTTCCTGAAGTCTTCTTCTCCCTCACCCTCCCGAGGGCATCTCTAGCGCTGACCCGCAAACCAGACACCGCATCCGTCCGCAGACAGAGAAACCAATCCACGAACACCAATGCGGAAGCCGGCCACCGAAGCTACCCACATATGTCCGGCGGCCATCCAAACAAATTTGATAGATATTTAAATAATTTCGACAAATTTGGGCGGCAATTTAAACCTACAACTAGACTTGTATGAGAACACACTTACGGGGGTAAAGGCCGGCAATAGCATCTTGAAGGGCCTAGTGCAAATAGGGTGTAATGGACCCAACAACTTAATGAGGTAAAAGAAGAACTTCCACATGTATATAATGCATGCTATAAAGTCATTATAAAGGCATAAATATAGGAAATGTAAGTTTCACTATCAAATAATGTCTTAATACACTATCTATATGTGATTATAAGATAGAAATGATGGATATAGGATACATGTATTCCAACATAAATAACAGTCAAAGAAATATAGTGTGGTCACGCGGGGTATGGGGGCATACCCCCCCCCCCCCCCACACACACACACACAGTCTAACATAAGGCATGTGAGGGGGTTCAAGCCCATCTAATCCCACTTAACTAATTTCCCTAGAAAAAAATAAAGTATTTGGTCATGGTTGGCGTAGTTACTATCCATTAGTAAAGTCATTTATTTGTATAAGTGTTGGTGTTATCTTCTACAAAACATTTTTGGGTAATGTATTTTTTGTATTTAGATGTATTGGGCCCTTATAGATAGGTCCTAGGCCATCGTACTTCTTACCATGGCTTAGGATGGCCTTGTTGGGGATTATATCGGTCGGTATTTTTCAAGCTCGGTTATTAAAATGTTGGGGGCAGATACAAAGTGATCTAAACATACTGGTTCAGCTACAGATCCTTCTTGATCTAATTAGTAACTCATCGTTAGTTGTGATCCCTTCAAATCTCGAGAACCTGGTGAATATGCAAAAACTGAACTTGTCACACAACGATATTAGTGTTTCAACACTAGCAAGGTTATCTCACATGACAAGCCTTGAATGAATTGACTTCTCTTACAATTGACTTGACGGTGAGATGTCATAAGGGAATGCTTTCCAAAATGCATCAATTGTTGTCTACATTGGGAATTTGGTATTATGAAGTAAGCATGAGAGAAGGGGCTACTCCTTTGGGTTCGGGTCGAAGGGAACCACTTCACTGGTGACCTCTCGATGTCAGGTGTCCATGTCAGCTTAAGCAACCTGGCGCCCTCCGGGAATAAAATACCACCGGGATATTGTCAAACTTGGGGAAATGCATCAATTTCATGTGTTTGCCCATAAATGGCAATGCCTTATCGGCGGGATTTGGTAGCATAGCTAGCTTGCAAGGCCAAAAGCTTGCCAACTGGAGCCAATTGTGGCAAAGTTTGGCAACGATTTCAACCTACAACAAGCAGTCTTCTCCAAGACCTTGCTTATGGGGGGTCGGGACAAACAATAGCATCTTGACGGGCTTAGTGAGAAAATTTTGTATATTATTGCGGTGACATGGGGTGGGGGCATCTGCCCCCTACTCTCTAACTGAACGTGTGAGAGGGGCAATACCCTCTAATCCTAACTTAACTTGTTTCCCTAAAGAACTAAACTAGTTGTCATGGTTGATAGAGTTACAATCCATCAGTAAAGATATTTATTTATAGAAGTGTTGTTGTTATATTCCACCAAACATATTTTCGTAATATATTTTATATAGATAGATGTATTGGGATGGGTCATAGGCCATCGTCCTTCTTACCATGGCTTAGGGCCAACCCTGTTGGGGACGATGTCGATGGGCATTTGGCAAGCTCGGTTATCAAACATTATTTATATAAGCAAGAACGAGTTGTTAGCGGCAAATACTAAGTGATAATAGCATATTGGTTCAGCTACAGGAACTTCTTGATTTGGGTAGTTACTCATTGTCGATTGTGATCCCTTCGAATCTTGAGAAGTTAGTGAATCTGCAAAAACTGAACCTGACACACAACGATCTCAGTGGTTCCACACTAGCAGGGTTTTTTCACATGCCAAGCCTTGAAATATTTGGCTACTCTTATAATTGACATGCCAGTCAGATGTCATAAGCGAATGCTTTCTGAAATGCATCAGTTGATGTCTACATTCGGAATTTAGAGTATACAGTAAGCACCAGAGAAGGGGTAAGCGACTTGATATGCTACATGTCCCTTTCCATTGTGTCAAAGGAAGATAAAAAGGTGTGCTAGTAATTGGGTATTATTTACACTCAATGGCCTTCCCTCAAACTTAAGTACTTCCTTGGTTTCTCAAAAAACTTATTTCCATCTTTGGTCCCCCGGTTATACTCTTCAATTATTTTTGAGGCTTTTAATGTGTGGGACGCCATCCGTTCAGGCGTTAATCGCCCTATCCCCTGAGCAGTCCTTCTTCTAAGAGAGGAACCCCATCCTCTGATCTCTGAATACCCGATTTAGATGAATTTACATCAAATTTGAGAAGATGCAGTCAATAACTAGATGAACTGATGAACACATACACAAGAAATTTTCACACAATATATTCATTTATGTCATTATGATTGATAGAAAGTAATTATTATTGTAGAATTATTGGATAATGAACAAGACCGGAAACATTGCTTCCCATTTTTAGAGGAATGCTATGAAGATATGTAAGAAAGGTAGTGTGCAGGATGTGCAGAGACGACTTATGTGACTGAAGAGCAAATTGGAGAAATGTGGTTGAAGACCAAACTCAAGAATGAGTGGTGTCTATGTCGAATGTGACGGTAGAGAAAACTGAAGAACCAATAGTTCGACTTGAAGATGTCTCACTGCCACCGCCGGTTTATGATTTTAGTCATCTTAAAAATGAACTTGGGTAAAGGCTACCCATTGCAAGTTATCATATCATGATCAAGACGCAGTTCGGACTTCGGAGAGCATATATCGTAAAACATGCATTCAAACCTTATGCACATGACTTCGAAACAGTCGGGAATAGAGTTTAGCCATTTAGTCCATTTGGCTTCATAAACATGGTTCGCTTGAATATAGTATCAAAGAGGAAGCTGCATTTTGCTTTGTATGCTACTTGTTCGAAGAGAAGAAAAAAAACTAGTGGCAAGGGAATTAATGCATTTACTAATGGTGGTTGGAGAAACTGGAATAGAGATGTTGCTCTTAATAAGCATGTCGGTGGTGTAAAAGTGTGCATGATGCAACTCCAGAGAGATATAACATAATGTGAATCCCCGTGCAGAAATTGATGATCTTCTTGTACAGGTGAATAGTGAGGATCTACATCTTGATAAGATCAGGTTGAAGTATTGACTTAAATGCTCGTAGTTTTTTCTTCGTCAAGGATTGGCATTTCGTGGGCATGATGAAAGTGAATGGTCTATCAATAGAGGAAACTTTGTTGAACTATTGAAATGGCTTGCGACAAATAAGGAGGTGAATAACTATGTTTTGACGAATGCCCCAGGTAATTACGAATGGAATTCTCACCAGATGCAAAATCATATTATTCAATGTTGTGCCCTACATACTAGAAAGCAAATCAGTGAGGAACTTGGTGATGGTCATTACACTATTTTAGATGGTGAGTCTAGTAATGTATTACATACAGAACAACTAGCTTTATGCATTCCTTTTGTTGATAATGTAGGAAGGCCATGTGAGCACTTTCTTGGAGTTGTTCATGTAACCACTACTTCATTGTCACTAAAGGAAGTAATTGAAACCTTACTTGCCAAAAATGGATTGACTATAAGTTAAATTTGTGTGGTTATGATGCTCCTAGTAACATGAGAGGACAAAGGACTGAAAACATTGATCATGAAAGAGTCACCTTACGCCTGTCAACTCTAGCTTGTTCTTTGTTGTTGCCAAGAAAATGATGACTGTGTGTTTTTTTTATCAAGTGTCTTTGAGCATAATTGGTTTGCTACCAACATTTGGCATTGCCAATATTTGGCAAGCCAGCATATGGCAAAATCATAAGTTGGCAACATTTGGCAACCTTTCATGAGATTGACAATGAAAATTGGCAAGCAACCAATCTCTAGCCAATAATTGGCACTTGCCAAAATTTGTCATGCCAACTTTTGGCATCAAACCAATTATGCTATTTATTGCTAAACATTATTGGAGTTTCTTGTAAGTGTTATTGTAAGTGCATCTAGTGCCACCCCTAGTTGGTTTTAGAGTATTGACGACAAATTTGGTTGAGGGACTAATGTGTTTGTGAGAATTGCAGGATAACACAGGTAGTAGTCCCTCATTGATTCGGTTTACCTACCGGAGATGACCCCTAAAAATGTATGAAGACATTGACGACAATGGTGTATATGAAGATATTCATATTGAAGACTATGACATGAGAAGACATTGATTGAAGACTATGGAGCGCGAAGACTTAGTCGTTTCGCTGTTTCCTTTTCTTCTTTGTTGAGTCATAGGAACCACCGTACTATTAAGTGGGGTCCAAGTGAACAAAGTCAGGATGACTGAAGTGATGCTCAACCCAAATCCTATGTCTTCGAGCGAAGACAATGAGAGCAAATCTTATCCAGAGCTGGATAAGTCAGCTTTGCTTGTAGCCCAAGTAAAGTTGTCGTGTGTGTTTGAAATCTGACCGTTGGAACACGTGCCAGTTCCTTAGTGACCCAGGGTCATTTCGGACATATCAGGTCGGGTTGCCTAGGGGCTATAAATAGCCCACCCCCTACACCATAAATTGGTGGCTGCTCAGAGTTAGTGCACGGCTTTTGTCGTTTGAGAGCAACCCACCTTCAAGCCTTTGAGAGAGAGAAATCCTTGCGAGGACAAAGCCCAAACACCCAGAGCCAAAGAGTGTTAGGCATCACTAAAGTCTTTCTGTCTGCGTGACATGAAGACTTATTACACTTCAGGACTGTGAATCCTCCAGCCAGTTAGGCGTCGCGTTCTGAGCATCCAAGAGTCATTGTGGATCGCCGGTGAACGAAGTCTGTGAAGGTTTGGAAGTCTACCTTGAAGACTTACCAGAGTGATTGGGCGAGGACTGTGTGTCCTTAGCTCAAGGGGAATAAGGTGAAGACGCGGTCTTCTGAGTTGAATCTCATCCTCCCTAACAAGACGTACAGTTGTCACAGCAACTAGAACTGGTCCAACAAATCTTGTGTCCTCAACAAGTGACTGGTTCTATCCTCTCCCTCCCTTTACTTAGAGTTTGTCTTCGTGAAGTCATTGCCTGTTTATCGTACCTGTTTGACTTCATTGCTTGACTACTATTGTTGATTGGCTTCATACCATCTTCCATCCTGATCCTTACTACCTAACTGCTATTAGTCTTCGTACTTTCACGTTATTGCATACTTGACTATGGCTTGCTAAGTGTAGATTATCTTCCGCTGCATTTCAATAGGTTCATTTCTATAGTTTGTCTTCAAAACTTCCATGTTTTGAAGACTTCCATAAAAATCGCCTATTCACCCCCCCCCCCCTCTAGTCGATAACTAGCACTTTCAATTGGCATCAGAGCAAGGTACTCCCTTGTTCTGTGTGATTCGGTTTAACCACCTGGAGTTTTAGCTATGTCGACTGCAGGGATAATCAAAGTCTCCGCCGCTTGCCCCGTTTTCGATGGAACTGAATATCCCTACTGGAAGAATAAGATGTGCATGCATCTTGAAGCCATTGATGTCGACCTCTGGTATGTCGTCAAGAACGGTGTTCCCAAGACTGGTGAAGGTGTCACTCCTGCTGATGTCAAGAAGTTCATTCAACTAGATTCTACAGCCAAGAACATCATCTGTGGTCATCTGACCAAAGGACAGTATGGCCGTGTGAGTGCTCTGGAAACGTCGAAGCTAGTCTAGGACTGGCTATCTGAAAGCACAAGTGCTCCCTGGGTGGTTTTGGTAATTAATGCCAACATATCTCTTGTTGGACTAACACTTTTACCTAGTATGTTTCAGATAAGTTCAACAATGGAGTGGCATGGACTAGAGGATGTGGAACCCCTTCAAAATTATAAGGACAAAGGATTGGCTCAAACTTCAAGGACAGGACTCTACATTTTATATTTTAGTGATCCAAGATCACATTGAGTCCATAGGAAAAGCCAATACTATCAAGGAGGGATGAGGTGTTGCTTAATGAGCCTCTTGCTTCATGTGCTTAGTGATATGCTCCAAAACCATCAACTATCTTCCCACATCCACATATGACCTAAACCAAAAGTCAAACTTGGCCTCACCGATTCTTTCTATCCGGAGCCACCGAGTTTCACATGTCATAGCCACTGCCACAAACCCTAGCAAATCGGTTTCACCGATAGGGATCTCGGTCTCACCGAGATGGGATTGTAATCTCACCGTGTATGTCCATTGCCAAAATCGGTCCCACCGAGTTTGAGCAATCGGTACTACCGAGATTACAATGCAAATCCTCTGGTTAGCTTATTACCAAATCGGTCCCACCGAGTTTGTGTAATCGGTCTCACCGAGTTTGCCTGACCAACTCTCTGGTTAGCTTATTACCAAAATCGGTCTCACCGAGTTTGTGTAATAGGTCACACCGAGATTACATTATGCACTAACCCTAACCATATCGGTCCTACCGAGTTGCATCTCAGCCCCACCGAAAATCCTAACGGTCACTAGGATTGCTGAATGGGTCCGACCGAGTTTAATGATTCGGTCCCACCGAGTTTGGCAGATTGTGTGTAACGGTTAGATTTTGTGTGGAGGCTATATATACCCCTCCACCCACTCTTCATTCGTGGAGAGAGCCATCAGAATAGATCTTCACTTCCAATACATATTTTCTGAGAGAGAACCACCTACACTTGTGTTGAGCTCAAGATATTCCATTCCTACCATATGAATCTTGACCTCTAGCCTTCCCCAAGTTGCTTTCCACTCAAATCTTCTTTTCACAAAATCCAAGTCCTGTGAGAGAGAGTTGAGTGTTGGGGAGACTATCATTTGAAGCACAAGAGCAAGGAGTTCATCATCAACACACCATTTGTTACTTCTTGGAGAGTGGTGTCTCCTAGATTGGCTAGGTGTCACTTGGGAGCCTCCGACAAGATTGTGGAATTGAACCAAGGAGTTTGTAAGGGCAAGGAGATTGCCTACTTCGTGAAGATCTACTGCTAGTGAGGCAAGTCCTTCGTGGGCGACGGCCATGATGGAATAGACAAGGTTGCTTCTTCGTGGACCCTTCGTGGGTGGAGCCCTCCGTGGACTCGCGCAACCGTTACCCTCCGTGGGTTGAAGTCTCCATCAACGTGGATGTACGATAGCACCACCTATCAGAACCACGCCAAAAACATCCGTGTCTCCAATTGCGTTTGAATACTCTAAACCCTTCCCCTTACATTCTTGCAAGTTGCATGCTTTACTTTCCGCTGCTCATATACTCATTGCATGCTTGCTTGATATGTATTGTGTTTGTTAAAATTGTGCCTAAACTCCACTTGAACTTAAGAATATTAAAAACTGCAACTTTTGGTACTTAGTGTCTAATCACCCCCCTCTAGACACCTCTTCTCGATCCTCTCAATTGGTATCAGAGCTTTGGTCTCCATTGCCTTGGTTTAAACACCTTTGGAGGTAGATGGATGTGTCTACTTTAGGGAGTCTTAGACATAGAGTGCCCATTCTTGATGGAGAGTATTTTCATGAGTGGAAAAATGAAATGCTTGAGATTTTCAATGAATATCATTTGAACAAGTACATTGCTAGTCCTTGTGCACCTCATATTGATCCCTTGCACCCTACCCTAGATGAAGATATTGACATGATTCACAATCTTAGAACTGTTGAGCTCATCATTAGAGGATTGCCCAAAAATTTGATTGCTAGTTTGCCTACTCTTAATTGTGCCTATACTATATGGAAATTTCTTGAGGAACGATTTCCCGATTATTCCTTAAAGAATTTAGACGAAATTCTCCATAAGTCTATTGCTTTGAGTAAGATGAACTCTAGTGATCCTAGTTTTGGTGATTGTCTATTTGAGCTTACAAATCTCATGCGTGCTAAAGGAAACGTTGGAATCATTAGCGATATCATATCCGAAGCTATTAGAATTCATAAAGGTAACCACTTTGATGATCATTTATCTAATGAATTACCCTCTCTAGGAATTGATCAATCACAAGATGATGTTGAACATGGATATTATGATGAAGATGATGATAGTGACTATGATCTTGATGATGCAATGAGACATTTTGGTCTTATGGCAAATCTTCGCGGCTACATGGCTGGAGAAAAGGAATGGGTCCTTGATAGTGGATGTACTGATCATATGACCAGAGATGAAGAGATGTTCCGTGAGCTTGCTGAAAATGACGGCCCTCGAAAATATGTCACCTTTGGTGATAATTCAAAGGGTAAGGTGGTTGGCCTTGGTAAGGTGGCCATCTCACACGATAGCTCCATACAAAATGTCATGCTCGTTGAATCCCTTGGATACAATTTACTTTCAGTTTCTAGACTTGCGGATTTCGGTTTCAATGTCTTATTCACTGAAGTAGATTGCCAAGTGTTTCGTAGAGACAATCATAAAATGGTCTTTACCGGTATACGTAGAGGAGATCTTTACATTGTTGATTTCACTAAAAAGGCTCAACCTAAAACTTGCTTAATTGCTAAATCTTCTAAAGGCTGGTTGTGGCATAGAAGACTAGGTCATGTTGGAATGCGAAATCTTGATAAGCTTATTAAAGGTGATCATATCCTTGGAATAAAAGATGTCGTATTTGACAAGGATAGACTTTGTAGTGCTTGTCAAGCAGGGAAACAAGTTGGAGGAAGTCACCGCGCGAAGAACATCATGACCACAAGAAGACCACTCGAGCTACTTCACATGGATCTCTTTGGTCCAAATGCATACAAGAGTCTCGGTGGTAACTCATTTGGTCTAGTCATAGTTGATGATTTTTCAAGATTTGCGTGGGTGTTCTTTCTTGATGACAAGTCGCGGGTCCAAAAGATCTTCAAAAACTTCGCTAGGAAGGCCCAAAATCAGTTTGACGTGAAGATCAAGAAGGTTCGGAGTGACAACGGAACGGAGTTCAAGAACGCAAATGTGGACACCTTTCTTGATGAAGAAGGGATTTCACACGAGTTCTTGTCTACGTACACACCTCAACAAAATGGAGTTGTTGAGAGGAAGAACCGGACTCTTATCGAAATGGCAAGAACGATGCTTGATGAGTACAAAACGCCAAAGCACTTTTGGGCGGAAGCGGTTGAGACAGCTTGTCATGCAACAAATCGCTTGTATCTTCACAAGCTACTCGGCAAGACGGCATACGAGCTCCTCACCGGTAACAAACCCCAAGCTGGATACTTTCGAGTATTCGGCTCAAAGTGCTACATTCTTGATAAGCATCGTCGTTCTAAATTTGCTCCTAAGTCTAATGAAGGTTTTCTACTTGGTTATGGCTCAAACTCTCACACTTACCGTGTCTACAACAATTTCACCCGAAAAGTTGAAGATACGGTAGATGTGATGTTTGATGAATCTAACGGCTCGCAAGTAGAGCAATTGCCAATTGATGTAGGAGACAAAGACCCTTCGGAAGCAATTCAAGACTTGTCCATTGGCAAGATTCGTCCAACGGAGATGAAGGAGAGTACCTCATCCGTCCAAGTGGAAGCTTCTACCTCACGTCAAGGTGAACCAAGAGTTGATACGGAAGCATCCACAAGTGGGACACGTCAAGATGAAGAAAACGAGGAAGTACACCAAGATGAACATCAACAACCTCCTTCTCCACCACGACAAGAGAACGACAACGTCAACAATGAAGAAGGCCAAGAAGAAGAACAAGATGAAGAGGATGTTCCACCCCGACCCAAGCAAAAGCTTACACGAGTTCGAGCAAGAATTGCCAAAGATCATCCCGTCGAGCAAATCTACAATGATATCCAAACCGGGAGAATCACTCGCTCTAAAACTCGCTTAGCTAACTTTTGTGAACATTACTCATTCATTTCTAAAATTGAACCTATGAAGGTTGAAGAAGCATTGAAGGATCCGTATTGGATAAACGCTATGCATGAAGAGCTACACAACTTTTAGAGAAATCAAGTGTGGACATTGGTCGAGAAGTTCGACAACAACCACAACATCATTGGTACCAAGTGGGTGTTTCGCAACAAGCAAGATGAAGATGGACAAGTGGTTCGCAACAAAGCACGTCTCGTCGCCCAAGGCTATACACAAGTTGAAGGTATGGACTATGGTGAGACATATGCTCCCGTTGCTAGACTTGAATCCATTCGCATCTTACTTGCCTATGCTAATCACCATGATATCACCTTATACCAAATGGACATTAAAAGTGCTTTTCTAAATGGCAAAATTGAAGAGGAAGTTTATGTTAAGAAACCCCCCGGCTTTGTCAATCCTAAGAAACCTAATCATGTTTACAAAGTTCAAAAAGCCCTTTATGGTCTTAAACAAGCTCCTAGAGCATGGTATAAATGCTTGACCAAGTTCCTTACTGAAAAAGGCTTTGAAATTGGTAAAATTGATTCTACTCTTTTTACTAAAAGGGTTAATGGAGAACTATTTGTGTGCCAAATTTATGTTGCTGATATCATATTTGGTTCAACTAACCCTCATTTTAGTGAGAAGTTTGGAAAGCTAATGTCGGAGAAATTTGAGATGTCTATGATGAGTGAACTCAAATTCTTTCTCGGTTTGCAAATCAAGAAAACTAAGGAAGGTACATTTGTCTCTCAAACGAAGTACACCAAAGACTTATTCAAGAAGTTCAATATGCAAGAATGCAAAGGTATGCCTACACCTATGCCTACTAGTGGACATCTTGATTTGACCAAAGATGGTGAACCGGTTGATCAAAAGGTTTATCGCTCTATGATTGGTTCATTGTTATATCTATGTGCCTACCGTCTCGATATTATGCTAAGTGTGTGCATGTGTGCACGATATCAAGCTGCTCCTAAAGAATGTCATCTTAAGGCTGTGAAAAGGATAGTGAGATACTTAATTCATACACCAAATTTTGGCATTTGGTATCCTAAGAGGTCCTCTTTTGATCTTGTTGGCTACTCCGATTCGGACTATGCCGGAGACAAGGTTGATAGAAAGTCCACTTCGGGTACTTGTCAATTCCTTGGTAGATCTCGTGTGTCTTGGTCTTCCAAGAAACAAAACTCGGTATCCTTATCCACCGCCGAAGCGGAATATATTGCCGCTGGTTCATGTTGTGCTCAATTACTTTGGATGACCCAAACTCTTAAAGATTATGGGATATATGTGAAACATGTTCCATTGCTTTGTGACAATGAAATTGCTATTAAAATTGCTCACAATCCCGTGCAACACTCTCGAACTAAGCATATAGAAGTTCGTCACCATTTCATTCAAGATCATGTTGCCAAAGGGGACATTAACCTTAAGCATGTTCGCACCGATAAGCAATTGGCGGATATATTCACTAAACCACTTGATGAGAAAGTGTTTTGCGGGTTAAGAGGTGAATTGAACATCATTGATGCTTCAAACTTGGAGTAGGAACTCCATTTGATACATGCGAGGCATGAGCCTATGACTAATCCTTGATATTTCTCTTATGAAGCTACTCATATGTCTTGGATATATTTGCACCTTGCATGTTGTCTAACCCGTATAGGTACTTGGTTGAATCTAATTCTATGAGATTGCAACTCACTCACATCTTGAGCAATCTCTACATCACCAAGTCTCTACACAATGGTGGTTGAAGACAAGGAAGCACAAAACCATTCAAACATATCCTTTGACAAATTATATGATTGTGTCTCATGATTGTCATTTTGGATATACAAGTGATTTTCCTTGCAAGACTAACCCATGTAGGAAGATGAACTCAAACTCCAAGTGGTGCTCCCAACTCTTGATGAACTACATCAACCTTGAGCAACCCACACAAGTTCAACTACATGAGCAAGATCAACACCACTACCCAAGGTATGTTATTCCATCTTAGAGAAGCTTTACTCCAAGTCATGAGTTAAAGCAACTCAACAAAATGTGAATACATCAAGATGCTTAAACGAAAAATGGTAACCCCATTTTGAGCTTAAACGATGAGTATGGCCTATGATCAAGTGCTCTCACTTGACTCCTAAGTCAATATACTCTAACATAGGTGACTTTGTCACCGCCCAACTCTAGATGAAGTTCTCTTGTGTTCTTTTCTGTGTTATTGCATTTGTCCCTTTCATATTTGTTTCCCCTTTTCAAACAAAAAAACTTCATCTAGAACTTTCATTTTCTTTTCTTTTCTTTTTGTTCTGTTTCTGCATCCAATTCATTGCAAATCTTTCAGTTAATTCCTTGCAGATATTTGTGAGATTCTACCCGTCTAGTGAGCTGAGGTGACAAGTGGTTCCACTCTGATGAACTCGGGCCCACCGGTTTGGTTTCTTCGGTCTAACCGAAATCTTTCGGTGCAACCGAAGCACACAACTCGGAGTCACCGATTTCATCACAGGAAAACCAACTTGCCACTTATTCCTGATTTCTATTTGCTCCAGCTCCACTCAATGATTCTTGTCCTCTACCAGCATCATGTTACACATGTTGCTTTGCTCTGTGACTCAAGGACCAACCCATTTATATCAAATGTCCAGAAGACCCTTCTTGGAAATTGATGTCAAAGGGGGAGAGAGAGATCACATCAAAGCTTAATCCTTCCTATAGGGGGAGAAAGAGAGAATACTCAGGGGGAGAGAAAGAAATATATCATCAATGACCCCAGATGCTTGGTGTTCAAGAGGAGAGATGTCACATGTCTTTAATAGGGGAAAGACATGTTTGTTTGTTTGCTTGCTTGCTTTAGCTCAAGCTCTGTTGATTATTTTCTATTGCTCTGATTTTCTATTCCCTATCTTCTCCAAATATCTCATGTTAGATTCATGGGGAGCAAGACATCTAAGGGAAGGAAATCTCTGATTTTATTGCATATCTTTACCTTTGGGGACATGTCTATATCCAATATAGTACTTAGTACTCACTCTACATGTCATCCCAGTCTTGGTTCTATTGTGGTCTCTTTTGTTTGCTCTGGTTAGTAAGTGTATCTGTGTCATCTAACCTTGTTTGCGCAGGTTCATCCCATCCTAAGCCAACTCAAGACCACAAGGTAAGTATATGCATCACAGTCATGTGAATGAGAAGTTCTTGCTTTTTTGCGGGGGTGAATGAGAAGTTCTTGCTGATGTACATACTGTTTGCAAGAAGGACTCATAAGCATAACGGTACTTTTCTCATAGTGACATCATTTGCTCTGATGCATATAGCCAAGATACATGTAACACATTGCTTGCTCTGTCATGCTTATGCATTCACATTCTCCTATAGTCAATATTCACATGATTGCATACATGTAGGGGGAGCCTATGCATGTTACATGTCTTTCCAAAGCTTTACTTGCTATTCTCTATATCTTTATCTAAAGCTTTGATGTATATTGTCATCAATTACCAAAAAGGGGGAGATTGAAAGCACAAGTGCTCCCTGGGTGGTTTTGGTAATTAATGCCAACATATCTCTTGTTGGACTAACACTTTTACCTAGTATGTTTCAGATAAGTTCAACAATGGAGTGGCATGGACTAGAGGATGTGGAACCCCTTCAAAATTATAAGGACAAAGGATTGGCTCAAACTTCAAGGACAGGACTCTACATTTTATATTTTAGTGATCCAAGATCACATTGAGTCCATAGGAAAAGCCAATACTATCAAGGAGGGATGAGGTGTTGCTTAATGAGCCTATTGCTTCATGTGCTTAGTGATATGCTCCAAAACCCTCAACTATCTTCCCACATCCACATATGACCTAAACCAAAAGTCAAACTCGGCCCCACCAATTCTTTCTATCCGGAGCCACCGAGTTTCACATGTCATAGCCACTGCCACAAACCCTAGCAAATCGGTTTCACTGATAGGGATCTCGGTCTCACTGAGATGGGATTGTAATCTCACTGTGTATGTCCATTGCCAAGATCAGTCTCACCGAGTTTGAGCAATCGGTACTACCGAGATTACAATGCAAATCCTCTGGTTAGCTTATTACCAAATCGGTCCCACCGAGTTTGTGTAATCGGTCTCACCGAGTTTGCCTGACCAACTCTCTGGTTAGCTTATTACCAAAATCGGTCTCGCCGAGTTTGTGTAGTCGGTCACACCGTGATTACGTTATGCCCTAACCCTAACCATATCGGTCCTACCGAGTTGCATCTCAGCCCCACCGAAAATCCTAACGGTCACTAGGTTTGTTGAATCGGTCCGACCGAGTTTAACGATTCGGTCCCACCGAGTTTGGCAGATTGTGTGTAACGGTTAGATTTTGTGTGGAGGCTATATATACCCCTCCACCCACTCTTCATTCATGGAGAGAGTCATCAGAATAGATCTTCACTTCCAATACATATTTTCTGAGAGAGAACCACCTACACTTGTGGTTAGCTCAAGATATTCCATTCCTACCATATGAATCTTGACCTCTAGCCTTCCCCAAGTTGCTTTCCACTCAAATCTTCTTTTCACCAAATCCAAATCCTGTGAGAGAGAGTTGAGTGTTGGGGAGACTATCATTTGAAGAACAAGAGCAAGGAGTTCATCATCAACACACCATTTGTTACTTCTTGGAGAGTGGTGTCTCCTAGATTGGCTAGGCGTCACTTGGGAGCCTCCGACAAGATTGTGGAGTTGAACCAAGGAGTTTGTAAGGGCAAGGAGATTGCCTACTTCGTGAAGATCTACTGCTAGTGAGGCAAGTCCTTCGTGGGCGACGGCCATGATGGAATAGACAAGGTTGCTTCTTCGTGGACCCTTCATGGGTGGAGCCCTCCGTGGACTCGCGCAACCGTTACCCTCCGTGGGTTGAAGTCTCCATCAACGTGGATGTACGATAGCACCACCTATCAGAACCACGCCAAAAACATCCGTGTCTCCAATTGCGTTTGAATACTCCAAACCCTTCCCCTTACATTCTTGCAAGTTGCATGCTTTACTTTCCGCTACTCATATACTCATTGCATGCTTGCTTGATATGTATTGTGTTTGTTAAAATTGTGCCTAAACTCCACTTGAACTTAAGAATATTAAAAACTGCAACTTTTGGCACTTAGTGTCTAATCACCCCCCCCCCCTCTAGACACCTCTTCTCGATCCTCTCACTATCCAAGGTCAACGAAGGCCTCTCAACCCAAAGAGATCAAAGGATCAGTGTTCTTCACAACCTATTCAACCGCTTCAAGAGAAACGACAATGAAAATGTCCAGCTCATGTTTGATCGCCTCACCGACATCACAAATGAGCTTCGTGCTCTCGGCGCCACTGAGATTACCAAGCATGAAATCATCAAGACACTACTTAGATCACTTGACAGCTCTTTTGACACCCTTGCCCTCATGATACAAGAACGCCCTAACTTCAAGACACTCGATCCGTCTGATATACTTGAGAGGCTCAACACACATCAGTTCCAGCTTTCTGAGAAAAGAGATATCTATGGTCCCAACTATGGCCGAACTCGCGCTTTGAAGGCAAAAGTTGTTTCCTCATCTGAAGAAGAATCTGACTGCAGTTCTGATGATCCTGAAGACATTTGAAAGGAACTTGCTATGCTTGTGAAGAAGTTCCAGAAGTTCACTAAGAAGAAGGTCTTCAGAAAGTCTTCACGATCCAGCTCAAGAAATGATGAAGCTTCCACTCATGACTACAAGAAGAGAACATGTCACAAGTGCAAGAAACCTGGACACTATATCTCTGAGTGTCCATAGTGGGACAATGAGAAGAAGAAGAAGAAGAAGAAGAAGAGCAAGGAATATGATTCTGATGACAAGAAGAAGAAGAAATCTTCAAAGTCTTCTTCCAAGTCCTCATCAGAGTCTTCATCTCATAAGAAGAGCTCATCTGGTAAGGCTCGTGCTTTTGTTGGCAAGGAGATGGATTTAGAGGAGGAGTCTGCTTCTGAGGAGGCGGAGGTGGAGTCTGAGGAGGAGTCCGACCCTGGCGTTGCAAGTCTGGCTCTAGCTACAACCTATGTTGCCAAGTCCATCTTCAACACTGAAGACAATGACTTCCACACCAACGCTGAAGCTAATGATCAGGATGACCCTACTCCCACCTACTGAATCATGGCATGTGGTGTCAAGGGTATGACACCTCATGCTTCAGAATGGATTATGGACAGCGGATGCACTAATCACATGACTGGTGATAGAAGTCTTCTTATGGACTCAACTTTACGTCCATCTGATAAGAGTCACATCACATTTGCTGACACTGGTAAAAGCAAGGTATTTGGTCTAGGTAGAGTTGCAATCTCAAAGGATCAACACATGGATAAAGTGCTGCTTGTCGAATCCCTTGGTTTCAACTTAATGTCTGTCTCGATGCTTTGTGACTTGAACATGATTGTGCTATTCAGAAAATATTGTTGCCTTGTACTAATGGAATCTGACAAGTCTCTAGTCTTTGAAGGGTACCGAAAAGATGATCTATACATGGTAGATTTCTCAGCAGGTCCACAGCTTGCCGTATGTCTTCTTGCAAAAGCTTCAGAATGCTGGCTCTGGCATCGGAGGCTGGGGTATGCTGGAATGAGGAACTTACACACACTCGCCAAGAAGAAGCATGTCATAGGCATCGAGGGTGTCAAGTTCAAGAAGGATCATCTGTGCGGTGCCTGCGAAGCTGGAAAGATGACTAGGGTAAAGCACCCCTCGAAGACAATCATGACGACATCTCAACCCTTCGAGCTGCTACACATGGACTTATTTGGCCCTACTCACTACTCTACCCTCACAACAACTGCCTGTCTCTATGGCTTCGTCATTGTTGATGATTACTCAAGATATACATGGGTGCACATAATTCTCTACAAGACTGAAGTGCAAGATGTCTTCAGACGCTTTGCAACCGTGCCATGAACAATTATGGCGTCAAGATCAAGCATATCATAAGTGACAATGGCACTGAGTTCAAGAACACAGGACTTGATCTTCATCTGGATACAATGCGAATCACTCATGAGTTCTCTGCTCCATACACACCTCAGCAAAATGGCATCGTAGAGCGCAAGAACAGAACCCTCATTGAGATGGCTCGAACTATGCTCGATGAATACAAGACACCAAGAAAGTTCTGGCCTGAAGCTATTGATACAGCATGCCATGTCATCAACCGTGTATACATCCATAAGCTTCTGAATAAAACATCCTATGAGCTCCTCACTGGCAAGAAGCCAAATGTCAGCTACTTTAGAGTATTTGGAGCTAGGTGCTGGATCAAGGATCCCCATCACAAGTCAAAATTTGCACCTAAAGCTCACGAAGGCTTCATGCTCGGTTACGGAAAGGACTCGCACTCTTACAGAGTCTTCAACCTCTATCTCTACAAAATCGTCGAAACTGTGGACGTGCGGTTTGATGAAACCAATGGTTCACAAAGAGAGCTCCTGCCAAGTAAACTAGACGAAGCTCCACCCAGCGAATCTATCAAGCTAATGGGTACTGGTGAAATCATGCCTTCTGAAGCATAGCCTGAAGAGAAACTTATCATTTCTGCACCTAACCAACCTGAAGACAATGCTCAGCCTGAAGACAATCCTCCCAATGATGACAATGATCAGCAAGAGCAAAGTCTTCGTCTAGTTCATCCTCGTGTTGCAAATGAAGTACAGATTGAGAAGATAATTGATAGTATCAATGCACCTGGTCCACTTACTCGCTCAAGAGCAACACAGTTAGCAAATTTCTGTGGGCACTTTTCTTTTGTGTCAATATCAGAACCCAAGAAAGTTGTTGAAGCCTTTATGGAACCTGAATGGATTCAAGCTATGCAAGAAGAACTTCAACAATTCAAGCTGAACAATGTTTGGGAACTTGTCAAGCGTCCTGACCCTCGCAAGCATAGCAATATTGGCACAAAATGGATATATCGAAACAAGCAAGATGAGCATGGTCAAGTCGTCAGAAACAAAGCACGTCTTGTGGCTCAAGGATATACTCAAGTTGAAGGAATTGACTTCGATCAAACATTTGCTCCTGTGGCTAGGCTTGAAGCTATTTGCATACTGCTAGCCTATGCTAACCATCACAACATCTTGCTATATCAAATGGATGTGAAGAGTCATTTCTCAATGGCAAGATTGAAGAAGAAGTATACGTCGCACAACCTCCTGGTTTTGAAGATCCAAAACAACCTGATATGGTGTACAAGCTAAACAAAGCTCTATATGGCCTCAAACAAGCTCCTCGCGCCTGGTATGATACGATCAAAGACTTCCTGAAGAGCAAAGGCTTCAAACCTGGATCCCTCGATCCCACACTCTTCACGAAGACATATGATGGTGAATTGTTTGTGTGTCAAATCTATGTGGATGATATTATCTTCGGGTGCACCAATCAGAAATACAGTGATGAGTTTGGATACATGATGCAAGAGCAATATCAGATGTCCATGATGGGTGAGCTGAAGTTCTTCCTTGGTCTTCAAATTCGTCAGCAAAGGAATGGCATCTTCATATCTCAAGAAAAATACCTCAAAGATTGTCTGAAGAAGTTTGGAATGCAAGATTGCAAAGGTTACACGACGCCAATGCCAGCCAAACACCATCTGGGTCCCGACGACAATGGTAAAGAGTTCGATCAAAAGGTATACCGCTCCATGATTGGTTCCTTACTTTACCTATGTGCATCTAGGCCAGATATTATGCTTAGTGTTTGCATGTGTGCTCGATTCCAAGCGGCACCAAAGGAATCACATTACTTAGCTGTGAAGCGAATTCTTCGATATTTGGCTTACACCCCAACACTAGGATTATGGTATCCAAAGGGCTTAGAATTTGATCTGGTTGGATTCTCGGATGCTGATTATGCTGGTGACAAGGTGGATCGCAAGTCTACATCAGGCACATGTCACTTTCTGGGACGATCACTTGTCTGTTGGTCTTCAAAGAAGCAGAACTGTGTATCACTCTCAACTGCTGAATCTGAATACATTGCTGCTGGATCTTGCTGCGCTCAGCTTCTATGGATGAAGCAAACTCTCAAGGACTATGGCATCAATCTGAAACAAGTACCTCTCTTCTGCGACAACGAAAGCGCCATCAAGATTGCCAACAACCCAGTCTAGCACTCGAAGACAAAGCACATTGAAATTCGTCATCACTTCCTCAGAGATCATGTCATGAAGAAAGATATTGATATCATTCACGTCAACACTGAAGAGCAATTGACAGATATCTTCACAAAGCCCTTGGATGAGAAATGATTTTGCAGTTACGGTGTGAGCTAAATATCTTGGAATCCTCAAATGTCCTGTGATCAGGCACACATCCTAACACTTATGCATGTTGATGACTTAGATGTGCAACACACGAAGTAAAGTATATCTTCAATCAATGAAGACTTACATTCTAAGTGTGAATACATTAATGTGGAATTTGACTTCGGAGCGCCACAATAATTGTGCGCCGTGTCTGGGTCTAATACTTCCTATACGGTGGGTAACGCCACCACCAAAAGTTCTGTTTGAAGTGTTTCACTCATGGCGTTACATTTGCTATGTCTTCGCATTTGGTTTGTCTTCAATTTCAATTTTTCTTCATGATTATCTTCACTATGTTGATTTGATTGCTTTCTGATATATACACTAGTGTTCTGTCCTCTACAGCATTCACTTATAGCTATGTCTTCCTTGTTGAATCTTTTGAACTAAGTGAATGTGATCGGACCCTAATCTCTCTATGCTTCCTATCTCAAACTCTATCTGTCCAAATCATATGCATTCTATTGAAACTGTCGAATGTCTTCTCTGTGTCCTTGTCAGCAGAAGATACAGAGACAAACACTAAGTCTGTTTTAAATGATTCATCCTTATTACCTGAAATCCGGAGAAGCCGGAACGACCATCCGACAAACCTGGCGCGCGTGAGAACGTGGGACAACTCTGAGTATGTTGCATGCTTGCCACGTGCCCCTCAGATGTGAACCGCCACGGGCACCTGCGTAATTGCGATGTGCCGCACACTTCCTTATAAATACATGTCCCCTGCGGTCAAGAAAACCTTCTTCCACATCTCCACCTTGTCAAAACCCTAGCGCCCCCGCTAGCTCTCGACAACGCCGGTGACGAAGCGCTTAGCTGCCGCGACTTCTCCGACGCCGTCCTCACGCCGTCCGCGGACATCGTTCTCTCCGTCGGTGCCGTAGGTGACCTCCGTCGCCAAGTTAGGGCACGGTGGATTGAACTGCTCGGTCTCCTACTCTTCCCATCTAGCAGTTCTTTGAGTGGTAAATACAACTCTATTTTTACCGTCTTTTTGATCCTCAAAGATTCATCCTGTTTACCAAAATAGGTTTCTTCCTATACAATGTTATATCTATCCTGTCTGCATCTCATACTGCCTAGTATATTCACTTAAGCTTCATATCTAGTTAGATTCCTCACTTGTACTTATTCGCGGATTCGTACAAATCTGGAACCAACTCTCAACATATAAGTGAATGTCTTCGCATCATGAGGTCAATGTCTTCAAACTGATTTATCTTCAAAATCTTCTGAGAATGCATATGACCTCTTCCCCTTTCCTCGCATCTCTAATGCTGTCACAGGTACATGTCCGTGGGAGAATCCCTTGGTTCTCATAGTCTGCATTCGTTTGCAGAATTCTTACAGCATCACATTAACTCTCCCGAAGCCAGTTCCTGTTTGTCCAGCAAGCGAAAGCCTTTGAACGTGTTGAAGCCATTCAGTTTGAAGTTCATGGCTGCAGAGAAATCAGTAAGGAAGGGTGGCAGACATCGTCGTGGGGGAACATCAAGAGATTTGCCTGATGACCTCTCAGAGCTTTACAAGACAGATCCAGAAGAGGATTATAATCAGTGCAAGACCCGAATCCAGTGGATTCGAAGATATTGGGCAGAACAGTGGTACAAGTACAAATTCGTGACCCGGGAATATGCAGAGAAGAATGCTATCAAAAGTCCTTGGGGTGATATTCTCTTTCGAGGCCTTCCACCCAAGAACAGAGCTGAAGCTATTGCACAAGGTTTTTATCCCTGTATGGTCCGTGGACCACAGCCTGAGAATGCCGACCCATCATCACTTCTCTGGTGTCATGACAATAATCTCTTCAAGCGCAACTTCCAGCACGCAAAGGCATCGGCCAAGGAAAACAAGAAGTCATTGGGATTAGACTTCAACCCTGGTCCCTCTGCTCCCCGTGCTGACGGCACACGTGATGCAGAACCCAATGTCATCGGTCCTTTCTACAACATTGATGGCCTCATCACTCACATCGCAGTTCAAGGTGCCAAAGTGGATCATTCTGATGATGATGCTGACACTGATGAAGCCCCAGCTCCTACTCCAAAGCCGCAGAAGCCAAAGAAGGCTAAGGCTTCAAGATCAGCTGCTCCTCCAAAAGCTTCACGTGCGAAGCCACTGGCCACTGCACCTCCTGAAGACAGTGTGCAGTCTGAAGATCTATCACGTATCTCCAAGAAGACGGAGAAGAAAAATAAAATCATCAAGAATACTGATTAGACATTGACTCATGCTGCCATTCTGCGAGAAGAGCACATTGATCTGTCCAGCGATGAAGATCTTGCAGATGACGCTCTTGAGCAACTGATCAAGAGCAAGGAAGAAGCAGAGATCTTCAATGATTTGCCTCTCTTTGATGTGGCAATCATCCATAACCTCATTGATGAGTGGTTTGACACCCCAAATCTCAGCTTTGAAGATCTGCAACTTCCCATTGGCCTCAGCGTCTCCTTCAATGGCGCCATTGCTTCTGAGCTAGCTCTTGCTCAGCGCATCGTTGAACTGAAGCACAAGATCGACTATGAGAAAGCCCAGTTCAAGAAGCATGTGGCAAAGCTCAGCGTGCAAGATGTCGAAAACTTCAAGATCATGCTGCACGAGCTCAAAGAAGCCTTTCTCAAGAAGCGCAAAGAAGCTAAAGGTTCTCGTGAGCGCATGAAGAGTCTGGCTGACAAGTGTGTGCAAGCCTACAATGAGGCTGAGAAGCGCAAGGCTCTTGGTCGTCCTGGCATTGACCCCAGAATGGATGCAAAGAAGAAGAAGCCATCAACTGACCAATCTGCACCTTCAAGGCAGGAAGAACCTCGCATAGTCTTCCCATGCAGCATGACTGGCTCGAAGCCAAAGGTCAGGTCAACCGCTTCAGAACCGAAGAAGACGAGGATTGCCGAGGCTGAAGCCAGAAAAAGGAAAAATCCTAAAGCCTCTGATGTTGCTCCCTCCAAGAAGAAGCGCAAAACCAAGAAGGATCGGGCTGCTCCCACAGAGCCCTTAGTTGTTGAACCTATCTCAATGGTTCGCCCTGCATCTGAACACCAAGAACGACGGATGATAGTTCATGAGCCTGCTTCCACAGAGGCTCATGAGGCTGAAGACATTCCAGCAGTTGACCCCACCGCTGCTGAAGACATTGGTCACAATGACAATGTTGAAGATGATGAAGTTCTTCCTCAGATCAAACACAACTTGGTATCATCGCCTGTTCTCACGAACAGCGAACTCATCGGCATTGGTCATCCTCTGACGCCAACTGCTCAGGATGCATCATGGGCTGATAACCCACAACAACAAGACTCCCCGCGTACTCCCCAACAACAACAACAAGTCACACCACCTGTGCAAGAAGAAGAGGATGACTTTGAGGCACAGCCAACTCCATCTCCAAAGGCGTCGCCAGCATTACGCAGGCTTCGCCAAGGACCAAGGCCTCAAGTCCCTCTTTCGACCGTTCCAGAAGGAGAAGTGCACCATCAATCTGTTGCACGTCAAGTGTTCCCAGAAGCCACTCCGGCTATGAATGTCTCCGAGTCTGAAGCCAAAGGTGCTGAAGACAATCCGGCTGCATCAGCCGATGACAAACAAGAAGAAGAACGTGTCCCTACTCCTCCCATTACTGAAGAAGTTGTTCCTGAAGTGAACGTGCCAGTGCCCGACCCTCCAGCTCATCAAGTGGAGGTTGAGAATCTTGAGGCTGCCACCACCAACACAAATGAAGCCAATGACGTAGTCATGGCTGAAGCAAATGTGGAGCCTGCACCAACCAATGTGCCAGCAGCCAATGAAGCCAATGATGCAACTGCTCCTGAAGCCTCTGTTGTGCAGCCTGACGCCTCTGTTGATGCCACTGCTCCTGTTCCGCCACCAAGGCCACATACTATCGAGCAAGCATACAACTACGGCCAGCTTATTACTGTCAAATGGCCCGTTCTGGTTCCTCCGCCTAATGCCTCTGGTCCTCAGTTTGATTATCATGTTGAGCATAGGCCTCTGGTCCAGAAACCAAAGCCAAGACTGCCAAGGTTCCCAGGTACTGCCACCTCTACAGGATCCTTCAATGCAAATGGCTTCAAAGCCCACAACACCTTCTTTGACAGAGCCAAGAACCCCTACTCAAGAGCAAGAATATCATGTGATCGTTTCTGGAGCTATCAGCAGCGAAGCTATTACTCCTGCATTCTGTATGATCAAGGGCGCATTTTCCCTCATATGCGCCTCGACACTGAAGCCATTGCTGGACTGCCATGCTTAGAAGAAGCACTTGGCTGCTTTCGTGATGCAGGTCTGCTCAGCTTTGTGACAGACAAAGAACATTGGAATGAGGAACTTTTGCTTCAATTCTATGCTACCCTCCACATTAGCGGCTACTACAGGGATACAAAGACATGGGTTCTCGAGTGGATGACAGGAAATGTTCATCATGAAGCCAAAGCTCTTGACGTCATTGAGCTTACAGGCCTACCCACTCCCGGAGAGCTTTTCGAACCTGACTGTCAACTCCACCGCAATGCACTGGAGAGCATCTTCCATAAGCCAGAGCCCAACATGAGCCAGATGTTGAGCATGATGAAGCCTCTGCCACCTGACACTGAATACCCAAAGGAGTTCTTTGTTGATGACCTTGAGTATCTGCCTCGCACAATATATCACATCATCAGGCGAACTCTATGGCCTATCAAAGGACATTCATCAGCTGCAAAACTTGAAGGAGCCATGAAGACATTGGTCTTTTACATCCTCAATGGCATCAGCTTCAATACACAAGAATTCTTTATCCGGCAACCGGCTGCGTCTGGCTCTGATCTTTTTGGCCTGAAATTCTATGCTCCATGGGTCATGCGCCTCATCAAGCTACACTCCGCTATCAACTATCAGCCCTCTGCTCGCAATCATCTGATCTTTCTACCAGAGGTTGATATGTCAGTTGAAGCCATATACCCTGAGCCTGCCAAGAAGCCTCTTTGTCTTCAAAATGCTGATCACCAAAGCTTCAGTCAACCCATGGAATGAGTCCAAGCAGTAACTCGTGTCTATCCAATGGCTGGGAACACTCGTCTGCCTCACCGTGCGCAAAGTGAAGCTACTGAGAGCACAATTTCCCAAAGGCCTAAGAAGCGCTCTCGCGTCTTGAATGACCGAGAACTTCTTGTGGCACTGCATCAGAAACAAGACAAGCATCACTTCTGGCTCAAGCGACAGATGCAAAGCCTCTTGGTGGACGTCAATCGCATTCGCAATCTTGCCACCAAGAATGCTTTTGTCACTCACGAGACCTGTCGGCGATCATGGAAGAGTTTGACACTGCTCAGTGCTGAAGCAGATCTTCAAGACGATGGCTTCACTGAAAGATTCAAGTTTGACTCCACTCCTCCATGGAATGCTGTCCTACGTCGAACTCCGTCCCTTGAAGACTCTGACTATTCTTCCTCCGCGGCAACTGTGAATGCCAGAGTGATCGATGATGAAGACGATGCTACTTCACCACCCCCTACTTCTGCACGCATCGACACTGCACCAAGTTTATCTACACCGCCAAACAACGCCGACGACCCTGTTGTTTCACCTACTCCTCATAGGAACGAGTAGATGCTCTATGTCTTCAAACCTTTTTGGTCATTACTGACAAAGGGGGAGAAGCATATGAGTTTGATAGTCTTCAAGCGGGTCCATATGGGCGGTTTCTTTATATTTTGCCTAGTGTTTTCAACTCTCTTTTTTGATACATTTGGTTCTTTGAGTTGTAACACTTAAACTCGATGGTCGTCTGCTACTTATTTGCTATTTTGTGATGCGATGATAAATTCCGCATGTGCGATGATAACTTCCGCACTTAGATCATACTGCAGACGTCCATTTTTCATTATGCATGTCATTATCTTTGTTATATGTTATCATGCATGATGAATTGTCGTCATAAGTTGAAGAGGATCTCCACAAGTACAACCTGCCATGTGCATTTGCATTCCAAAAGCAAATTTCTTATATGCACATCTTCAGGGGGAGCCTTTGTCACTTATGAAGACAATACCCTATCCTTTACAATTTCACATATTTTATCCCCGTTAAAAACTTCAACCAGTTTGTCATCAATCACCAAAAAGGGGGAGATTATAAGTGCATCTAGTGCCACCCCTAGTTGGTTTTGGAGTATTGACGACAAATTTGGTTGAGGGACTAATGTGTTTGTGAGAATTGCAGGATAACACAGGTAGTAGTCCCTCATTGATTCGGTTTACCTACCGGAGATGACCCCTAAAAATGTATGAAGACATTGACGACAATGGTGTATATGAAGATATTCATATTGAAGATTATGACATGAGAAGACATTGATTGAAAACTATGGAGCGCGAAGACTTAGTCGTTTCGCTGTTTCCTTTTCTTCTTTGTTGAGTCATAGGAACCACCGTACTGTTAAGTGGGGTCCAAGTGAACAAAGTCAGGATGACTGAAGTGATGCTCAACCCAAATCCTATGTCTTCGAGCGAAGACAATGAGAGCAAATCTTATCCAGAGTTGGATAAGTCAGCTTTGCTTGTAGCCCAAGTAAAGTTGTCGTGTGTGTTTGAAATCTGACCATTGGAACACGTGTCAGTTCCTTAGTGACCCAGGGTCATTTCGGACATATCAGGTCGGGTTGCCTAGGGGCTATAAATAGCCCACCCCCTACACCATAAATTGGTGGCTGCTCAAAGTTAGTGCACGGCTTTTGTCGTTTGAGAGCAACCCACCTCGAAGCCTTTGAGAGAGAGAAATCCTTGCGAGGAAAAAGCCCAAACACCCAGAGTCAAAGAGTGTTAGGCGTCACTGAAGTCTTTCTGTCTGCGTGACCTGAAGACTTATTACACTTGAGGACTGTGAATCCTCCAGCCGGTTAGGCGTCGCGTTCTGAGCATCCAAGAGTCATTGTGGATCGCCGGTGAACGAAGTCTGTGAAGGTTTGGAAGTCTACCTTGAAGACTTACCAGAGTGATTGGGCGAGGACTGTGTGTCCTTAGCTCAAGGGGAATAAGGTGAAGACGCGGTCTTCTGAGTTGAATCTCATCCTCCCTAACCAAACGTACAGTTGTCACAGCAACTGGAACTGGTCCAACAAATCCTGTGTCCTCAACAAGTGACTGGTTCTATCCTCTCCCTCCCTTTACTTAGAGTTTGTCTTCGTGAAGTCATTGCCTGTTTATCGTACCTGTTTGACTTCATTGCTTGACTACTATTGTTGATTGGCTTCATACCATCTTCCATCCTGATCCTTACTACCTAGCTGCTATTAGTCTTCATACTTTCATGTTATTGCATACTTGACTATGGCTTGCTCAGTGTAGATTATCTTCCGCTGCATTTCAATAGGTTCATTTCTATAGTTTGTCTTTGAAACTTCCATGTTTTGAAGACTTTCGTAAAAATCGCCTATTCACCCCCCCCCCCCCCTCTAGTCGATAACTAGCATTTTCAGTTATGACATGCTTTGAGATGCTAGACTTCAGAATATCATGAAACTACTTGAATGTGGCGAGTTACAAAGGGGGAGTTGTATGAATCCAGGGATGGGGTTACGTAGGCCCGTTGATACTTAGTGGGGCCCTCGTTACAAAGTATTCTCAACATTATTTCTATGTATCCGAGAATCTATGATGTAGTCATCACTCTTGGCCAAGATGCTTCGCAAAGGAGTGATTGGCCAAAAATTTATACTATTATGGGAGTGTTTGAGTCATTTGACTTTATTTTCAATGCACACTTGATGCTTGTCATTCTTGGATACACAAGTGATTTGTCCAATTGTTTGCAAAGAAGAGACCAAGATATATTGCTGCAATGCCACTTAGATTGGGAAAAATAGAATACAAGAACTGAGGTCTAATGGGTGGGATGCATTTCTTCAAAAGGTCACACTATTTTGTAACAAGCATGGCATTCAAGTGTAGATGATAACTTTTTCTTGGAGTCATTGATCAAATTAGTCAACAGCTTGAAAATTGGTTTGATGGCATCAATATGGAGTTGCTATCTTGTATGACTGCTTTAAATCCTGCCAACTCATTTGTTGCTTTCGAAGCAAAGAAGGTACACAAATTTGTTGAGTTGTACCGCCGAAGACTTTCAAGCGCTTACTTGGTACACCTTGAACTACAACTTGATAATTCTATTGATGTCATGAGAAAAGATGAGAACTTTCAATGTCTTGGAAGTCTTATTGACCTCTTAGTTAAGCTTGTTCAAATAAGGAGGCATATAGTTCATACTTTTGTGTGTTTGCTTATAAAATTGGTATTGCTTCGACCGCTCACAACAACAAATGTTGAGAGAGTAATTTCTGCCATGAGTTTAGTCAAGTGCAAGATGAGAATAAGATGAGCGACAGTCATTTTGATGATTGCCTAGTCACATACATTAAGAGGGATATTTTCTCCAGGGTGAATGAAGATGATATAATTGGTACTTTTTCATCACCATGCAAAATTGTAAGCGAGAAAGGCAGTATTCTTTGTACTTCTCAATGTATGTAGTATGCACTATGCAGGCTTCCTTAATGCAAAACCAAGACTAAATTGAGAATGTTGGTATGTTTGTAAGACTAAATTGATTTATTTCTATGTGGTATTGGTATTTAATTAGAACATTCATATGCCATATTGGTTGTAAATTTGTTTTTGAGGAAGTTCACCCTGTTTTCAAATCCTAGCCCAGCCACTGCACGGAAGGATCATCTGCAAAAAGCTCCTTGTCTTTGTCTTAAATATGAGACTCCTCGGATGTCTGACATTTATTATTGCTCCATTTCCTTTAATTTTTCATGTCTGCCTACGTGCAGCGCTGGTATTGATTTGGTGGTGTATATGTTAACAGTCTTACTAAGTCTTAGTCAACTAGACTTCGTTATGTCTCAGTCGATACTATATTCATCGAATCATATATTGAGATCCGTGCAATTTTTCTTTTCAATTTTTTTTTTGTTGTTGACCGTTGGGGGTGGTGTAACTGGGTGCACAACAACTTCCTCTGGATGCTTATCATCAGCCGACTTTGAGTTGTTTCTTACATGTTATATCACTTGACTAAGAATTGGTTAAATCCCAGTCGACTGAGATCTAGCCACACCCATATGTTAATATATTTTATCTACAAACTTGTTGAAAGTATATAAAGTTTAACTTTAGACAAACCTAATATTCGAAGTAATAAAAATGGAGGAGTACTGCTTTTAGCTAAGAAAACTGAACATGCTTGCATGGCTGTATGATGGTTTCATCCCCAGCAATGGTTTCATACCGGAGCAGAGCAGCAATCTACAGTTCATTCTCATTACAATCCTATAGGAGCTCAAAATCCACTCTCCTCTTTTCGAAAGAAAAGATCTCTCTTCTAAACACTGAGTGATGTTAGCCTCTGTCTATCAATTCAGAAATTGTTGCAGCAAATTTTTATTATTCACAGGAGTGGCAAGCTCAATTTATACTAGACTGTTCTAGTTAGAATTTGGAAGAAACTGTATAGAGAAACCAAAGCATTTTGTTTTATTCATGCGTGAAACACAAAACAACCCAAAACATTTCGCACAGACCACACAACATGTTCGGTCGGTGTTCGTTCTTGTCATCACATCTCTGCCTTCTTTCCGAACCCGAAGTTTGGCGGCATGAACTCCGTCACCCTCTTCGCCGCCGGCCTGGCCTTGAGCTCCTCCCACCACGCCTTCACGTGCGGGCGCTCCTCCACCAGCGACGCGTACTCGGTGTCCATGAAGTAGCGCATGAGCGGGAAGTGGCTGAGGTCGGCGAGGCTGAGGGCGTCCCCGGCGAGGTACCTCGACGCCGACAGCCGCGCCTCGTACACGTCGAACAGCTTCGTCAGCTTGCCCACGTTCTCGTCGATGGCGGCCTGGTCGCGCTTGCAGCCGAGGAACGGGGTGAGGATGCACTGCATCACGATGGTGCCCGCCGGAGTCTGGTGCTGGTGCGCCTCCACCTCCAGCCACACGTCCACCATCGCCGCCGACTCCGGCGAGCCGGAGCCCAGCAGCTCCGGCTTGTGCTTGCGCAGCACGTGCCTCGCGACGGCGCGCGACTCTGCGTGGAAATTCAGACGATCAGTACAAATTGTCCTTTACGGAATTGGGAGTTGGTCAACCCAGTGAGTGAAAACAAGAAGAGAGATTGATGGAAGTGGGTACCGAAGATGGTGAGGTCGCCGTCCTCGAGAACGGGGACCTGGCCGAAGGGGTTGCGGGCGAGGAAGTCCGGCTGGCGGTGGTCGCCGGCCTCGCGGCTCATGGGGACGAGCTCGTACTCGACGCCGGCCTCCTCCAAGCACAGCAGCGCCCGCGCCACGAACGGCGACATCGCCCACCCGTACACCTTCACCGCCGGCGCCGCCATCGCACCTTTGCTCTGCTCGCTCCCGCTTCCGCTTCTTGGAGATCGACGTGTGCGTGCTTGCTCTTTGATTGACTGCGCTGCACAGTCGAGTTCATCACCATTTAAATAGGCGCGCTGTTGCTCATCGTTTGGAGGCCGATGGTGGCGTCACTGCTTGCGTCCGGGGTTGACTATCGATGCAGTCCAGATCCCCACTGTGTTCCATTATGGTCTCTGGCCTACACGAGCTGTCAGGTTAAATGATGGTCGATGCAAATGCATGTTCGCTCATCGGCGAAATCGTCAAGTACTCCATCTGTAGAAACAAGATTATACGTAAAATACAAAGCAGTCCAGTCAAAAGTTGGGTGATGGTACCGTTGTTTAAGAACATCAAGACTCTTACGGTACTCTGTAAATAAAAAATTTCATATAGGCCAATTTTGTTGCAGTATAATGCTAATAATAATACCTAATTTTGTTCATATAAATTATTACGAATTGGATTTACAGAGTTAGTTGTTGACTCACGGTGAAAATTAAATTTTGTACTTATAACAAGGCAAAAAAAATAAAAATGTTCCCCCAGAAGATCATGGTAAATTTAGGATTTTTTTATGTAAATGTTCAAATGGCAAATGTAGGAACTTTCGTATGGTGGAAAATCATGGCAATTATTGGTAAAAGAAAAGAAATAAATGGTTACATGGCCAATTTAAGAAAATGTACTACTATGTAAAAACATATAAAAGTTGCTAGCTCTCTTGATCATGGCAAATTGCAGAGAAAAATCTACTTGTATCATGGAAAAATTACTAACTAAACTAGGCAAAAATATAGAGAAAATTTGACATATTTCGTGGCAACTAATTGCCATGATGAGTACAGACACTTCATGGCAAAATTGTGTATAGATTTGCCATGTTGTAAACACAATACTTGACGTCATGAAAAAACACATTTTGGCAAAATGTGAGAACATTGCCATGGTACATATACTAGTTTGTGTAAATTTACCACCATGCAGACAAACTAAATGCAATCATGCTTAAAAACACATCACGGCAACACAACAAAAATTGTGTAGAATTGTCATGATGCAAACACACTACTTGTCGGGATGCCAAAAAAATATCATGGCAAAATGTGTGTAGATTTGTGGTGATGCACCTACGAGTTATCATCTAAACCGGAGAATATTATAAATGAATAAAAATGTTACATAACACTTCATAAAAGCCTAATTTGCGAGCTTTAGACAAACATAACTAATCATGGCAAGACAGTTCTAAGTTTGCCACGAATCAGCAGTGAGCAGGAGCAGACAATTTCACTACTAATGAAATTGGAGTTGCCATGGTCCGATATTTAGATTTGTCAACAAGTTAAAAGATTGGGATGCAGCGACTTTCTAAAGTAGGAAACCTTGTAAGACTTCTGAAGATGTACTGAACAAAATTTACTAGGTGTGTACAACATGTTTTTAGAAGGAAGCAAAAAATATATCTACATTTTCCATGTGAAAAGTAGAAATATTTACAAACCTTGCCATGATTTCAGGGAAAAAATCTTAAATTTTCCATGTGAAAAGAATCAAAAGTTGTAAAAATTTCATGCTTTGGTAGACAAAATGTTCTGAATTTTCCATGTGACCATAAGAAATACTTTGCAAATATTTTGCCATTGTGTATAGAGCAATTTTTTCTTTAGAAAAAGCAATATTATTTACATTTGCCATGTCACAAGTAGAAATATTTTCAAAATTTGCCATGATTTAGGAAAAAATCCTAAAAGGTGCCATGTCAACATTGAAATAAGTTCTAGATTTGCCATGTTATAGAAAAATAAATATTCTGAATTTGCCATATGACCATTAGAAACATTTTTCAAAATTGGCCATGAGTGGAGAACAAATTTTCTTGGAAGTTGCCATGGACCAAGATAAAACATTTGAGCACCTGAAAGTGCAATCATGCCCTCAATCTTATTTTGATGTTAATGACAAAATACGTATTGTTTTTTCGAAAAGGGGGGACTCCCCGGCCTCTGCATCAGAACGATGCATACGACCAACTTTATAAATAAGCAAACAGGTTCAACAAGGTCTTAAAGTCTCCAACGAAAGTAAAGAAAAGCTCACAAAGAGCCAAAAGGCCAATAACAAACTAGCCAAAAGAAGCCGCAACCGGCTGGCATAAGAGAGATAGGTAAACTAACTGCCTATCCTATTACATGACCGCCATCCAAACCGGTTAAAGATATCCCGTGCTACCATCTCCCACCGGATAGATCCAGTAACCAAATGCTCCCTGGCCTCCATCGGAGTGAGTAGCGACCACGTACGGATCAACGCAGTGGCTCGAAAAATAACCTGCAAAAAATGAATATTTGTTGCTCTGTTAAAAACCAAATCATTTCTGCAGTTCCATACTGCCCATAATAAAGCACATGCTCCTACGCGGATGTGTCGTGCTGTTTCGGACTCTATCCCATTAAGCCACGTTCCAAATAACGTGTTGACAGATCTCGGAGGAGTAATATTAAAGGCAATATGGACCGTCCGCCATAAGACTTTTGCCAACGGGCACTCAAGAAAAAGGTGTTTGATGGTTTCATCCCGATCGCAGAAGTTACACCTAGTAGGTCCTGTCCAGTTACGCTTTGCCAAATTATCCTTGGTCAAGATTACTTGTTTATGTACAAACCACATAAACACTTTAATTTTCAAAGGAACTTTGACAGCCCAAACATATTTGGAACTAGGAATGGAGCTTGAATTAATAACATCAAGATACATTGATTTGACTGTAAACTCTCCAGACCTAGTAAGCTTCCAGCGTAACTTATCGGGTTGTTGAGAAAGCTGAACCTCCATCAGCCTACTCACTAGATGGAGCCAGTCTTCCCAACAATTACCGTCCAGCGCCCTCCTGAACTGAATATTAAGGGGAGAGGATTAAAGTACCGTTGCAACAACCGCATCACGTCGTTGAACAATGCGATACAGAGACGGATATTGAAGCGCAAGGAGGGTCTCTCCGAGCCAAGTATCCTCCCAGAATCGTGTGGTAACACCATTACCTATAATAAACTTTATCCTATTAAAAAAGGCCATTTTGACCCTCATAAGCCCTTTCCATAAGGGTGAGTCAGTCGGCCTCGGTGTCACCTGGGACAAAGTTTTGGATTGAAGATACTTGCTACGAAGGATCTGT
Organism: Aegilops umbellulata; assembly: GCA_032464435.1. Lineage (NCBI taxonomy): Eukaryota > Viridiplantae > Streptophyta > Magnoliopsida > Poales > Poaceae > Aegilops > Aegilops umbellulata. Next base: position 92,527,302 of record CP136054.1, on the reverse strand, counting down.
GCCGAAGTAGCATCAGTCTCGATAGATAACTTCGACAACCACTTGCTGAGAAGACATCTGTTCTTGACCTCGAGGTTCTCAATGCCAAGACCCCCTTGGTCTTTCGGTCGACAGATAATATCCTACTTGGCGAGTCTGTACTTTCTTTTTAGTTCATCGCTCTGCCAAAAGAATCGGGATCGATAGAAGTCCAGTCTTTTCCTAACTCCCACTGGGACCTCAAAGAACGATAAAAGAAACATAGACATACTCGTGAGAACCGAATTAATCAGAATTAATTGGCCTCCATAAGACATGAGCTTGCCCTTCCAGCAACTCAGTTTCTTTTCAAAGCGATCCTTGATACACTTCCATTCCCTGTTTGTCAGCTTACGATGGTGAATTGATATACCTAAATATGTAAAAGGTAAAGACCCCAATTCGCATCCAAACAATTGCCTATAAGCCTCTTGTTCCTCATTGGCTCTACCAAAACAGAACAATTCGCTTTTATGAAAGTTAATCTTTAACACGGTCAATTGTTCAAATAAGCACAACAACAGCTTCATATTTCTCACTTTTGCCAAGTCATGCTCCATAAAGATGATCGTATCATCAGCGTACTGTAGGATAGACACACCTCCATCGACTAGGAGAGGCACCAATCCACCCACCTGACCAGCCTCCTTAGCCCTTCCTATCAGAATTGCCAACATATCAACTACGATGTTGAACAAGATAGGAGACATCGGATCCCCTTGTCTCAGGCCCTTATGTGTCTGGAAGTAGTGACCTATGTCGTCATTCACTTTAATTCCAACACTCCCTTTTTGCGTGAAAGATTCTACCTGGCGTCGCCAGGCTTCTTCGAAACCTTTCATACGCAAGGCCTGTTGAAGGAATGGCCATTTGACTTTATCGTACGCTTTCTCGAAATCCACCTTAAAAACAACTCCATCTAGTTTTTTCGAGTGAATTTCATGGAGCGTTTCATGAAGGACTACAACCCCTTCTAGGATGTTTCTGTCCGGCATGAAGGCAGTTTGGGAATGCTGCACCACAGAATGCACAATCTGTGTGAGCCTATTAGTCCCCACCTTGGTGAAAATTTTGAAACTAACATTGAGAAGACAGATCGGCCTGAACTGCTCAATTCTCACAGCCTCTATTTTCTTAGGAAGCAATGTTATTGTTCGAAAATTCAAGTGAAATAACTGAAGTTGTCCAGAGAAAAGATCATGGAACATTGGTAACAAATCCTCTTTAATAATATGCCAACACTTTTTATAGAATTCTGCCGGAAATCCATCCGGCCCTGGGGCCTTATTGTTTTTCATCTGTGTAATGGCATCAAACACCTCTTTCTCAGAAAATGGGGCTATCAAAATATCATTGTCATCAGTAGTGAGTTGAGGCACATCCTCAATCCTGGACTCATCCAGGGACACACAATTATCCTCCGGAGGCCCAAACAGCTGCTTGTAATACTCGGTAATGTATAATTTTAGGTTATCTTGTCCTACAATCGTGCCTTCATCTTGTTCAAGCTGAAAGATTCTTTTCTTTCTGTGCTTGCCATTAGCAACCAAGTGAAAGAATTGGGTGTTCGCGTCCCCCTGGACAACTTTGCGAACCTTAGCTCGCAGCGCCCACTTTAGTTCCTCTTCACGAAGAAGCTCTTTCAACCTCATCTCCGCTTCCAGTTTAGCATGCAGCTCCGTGGCTTGCAAAATTGTGGACTTGGGTTTTAATTCTAGGGACTGAATAAGTGTAAGAAGCCTCTCCTTCTCGACCTTATATATCCCACTGAGATGCTTGGCCCACCCACGCAAGAAACTTCTCAAATGTCTTATCTTGTTCTGCCAGCGCCCAACCGAAGTTCTACCTCCTACATCCTTAGCCCATTCCCTGGCTACCAGATCTAAGAAGCCTTCCCGTTCAAACCATGCCAGTTCAAAAGGGAAGGAGTTTTTGTTCCCAATGTGGGTTGGCTCACCCGAGTCCAGAAATAGAGGCGTATGGTCAGAAATTCCACGTGTAAGTGCCTGGACCGTAACGAAAGGGAATTTCTGTTCCCACTCGACACTCGCTAAGACTCGATCCAACTTCTCAAACGTCGGATTTGGCAAAGCATTAGCCCAAGTAAAGTTTCTACCCGAAAGCTCTGTCGTTGAAGTTATCATTATTCTTTTCCTCTCTCCTCCTAATGATATTAAAATCACCCCCAACCGGAATTGGGAGCTGCTCAAAGCCGCAGATCCTAACAAGGTCTGCCAAGAATTCTGGTTTGAGCTCAGGCTGCGCAGCACCATAAACCGTCACCAGAGCCCAATTAAACCCATCAGCTTTCGGCCGAACCTGAAACTTAACTGCGAAATCGCCCATCACTACACTTCGGACTTCCAACGAATCGCATCTCACTCCAAGTAAGATCCCACCCGATCTCCCTCTTGGAGGCAAGCAGTGCCAATCAAAATCGACACCTCCCGATAAAGTATTGAGAAACTGGGGCGCAAAATTATCTCTACCAGTTTCTGAGAGAGCAATAAAATCCAATCTATGCTCGATGGACGCATTTGCAAGAAACCTTCGTTTAGCCAAGTCTTTCAGACCTCTGCTATTCCAAAAGATTCCTCTCATATTTCGTCATGAAATTTTTTAGAAGTACGGACCCTAGCACTCCTGCGCACTGCCGATGCCGGGTAAACTTTCCGCTTCCACTTGCGTTTAGGCTTATTTTGATCCTCCACCCGGTCCTCACAACCGGGCTCCGTGGATCTAGCTACTTCACCCTCTATAGAGTCATTCTCTTCCTCTGACTCAGGAGAGGATGGCGCAAGGTACGCACAGAAGTTATCCAGTACCCTAACTCCCAATGCATCAATATCAGAGTCATTCATGGGTTTTACCGCTGCTAAGTTTCGAATCATTTATAAAGCACGTTCCGCTTCTAGATCCAGTAAATCATTTACAGATTAGAGATTTCACTATCATTACTACCTAGTGAAACACCTAATTGATGTGCATTATTAATAATCTCATTATCTGAAAATGCAAAATTGAATTAGCGGTATTGACCGACATACCAGTGGTGACCTCAATGTCACGAAGCTTGGCCGCCCGCATGGCGCATCTATGCTGCATGTCGTCAACCTCCGGAAGATCCTGGAGCCGGCAACTCATCTGCCGCCCCTCAGATACTGGATCCGAAATCCCTCCAAACGCGATCACCTCCTCCCGAGAGGGCCCACAGACAGTAAGGCCTCCTGCCCTGCCCGTATGCCTCGCCAGTGTCCACCTGGAACCAACACCTTGGGGCTCAGGCGCACCGGGGGAGAGGAGTATGTGGGCCTCCTGCCCGAACTCCCCGCCCGTCCCGGCCCTCTGGCTGGGAGGCGTCACGGGCGCCGCGGGCTGCGCGGCGACAAAGGCCATCGGAGGAGAAGAGGGAGCCGCGACCACCTGCCCATAGCCCCCTCCCCTAGGCTGAACCACCGCCGTCTGAGTGGCCACGGTCAGAGTGGGAGAAATAGGGGCCACCTGCCCAGGCTCCTCCCCCCCTCCATCGCCCGAGGCGACCAGAGAGCAAGCCACCTCCGTTTCCTCGAGCACCGGACCCTCAGCAGCGTCAGAAACCAGCGTAGGGAGCGTATGCTCCAGCACGTCATCGGCCTCCACCCGGTCACTCCAAAGTCTGGGAGGGGCACAAGCTGGCTCAAACGACCCAAACCTCAGCGTGCTCATCGGCACTGAAGGGGAAGGTGTTGTCCCGTCCCCGGTTGTCTGAGCGACGGGCCCCGAACCGTTGGATATCTCACGTCCAGCATCAACCCCGGGCGCCTCCTTGGTCGCAGAACTATCATCTCCCTCGTGCATGTCTGTATCAGTCCCATTGATGGCATCAGCGAAAAGCTCGGTATCCTCAAACTCAATCTCAAGTGGGAACATTTTGCCCCGATATGTCCATGTAACCACATCAGGCACAAACTCAATATCCCGAACACTCACCAACAGACGAGCCACCCCGTGAGCTCGGGTAAAGACCACATCCACTCGCTCAGTCTTCCCTACCAAAATGCCCAGGCTAGCAACGGCCTCAGCGTCCTGCATCGGCTTCGAGGGAGCCCTAGAACAACGTAACCACACTTGAGTAAGAGGCTTGCCCTTTGGCTCTAATTACGTTTGCTAAGTGCATACACAGGATATTAGTCTCTTTGGCATCATTGTGTAGGGATCATGGACAAATCAAATGAGATATGACTCAAGCATGATTATAACGAGAAAAGAAGCGTAGGCTTTTTCATTTAACCTTGAGTTATAGGGATCCCGCACTATTAAGATTGGATCGAAGGGGTTGTTCAAGATTTGCTCAAGTTATCTTCATGTCACTATCTTCCTACACACATACTTCTACACATATAACATCGCCAGTACCATATATACTTCCTGATGCCGCGTCGCCCCTCGCCCCCGCGGGGGACCCGGGGGGAAAACCCTAGCCGCCGCCCTTCGAGTCTCCTCCTCCTCTCCCCCTCCTCGCCGCCCGTCCATAGCACCGTCGGGCGAAGCCTGGCCGGCTGGGCGGTGGTGGGGCTTCTCCCCATCCTCTCCGTCTCGGCAGGCGCGGGACAGCGGGATCTAGAGGAACGCCGGGCGAACGTGGGGTCCGGCGGCGCGGCGGGCGGGTCTCCCATCGGCGTCGTGCGCGGTGCGGCGATGGTGACCTACGTGCCGTGAGGTGGTGGCTGCGTTGGCCTGACCGGTGGTCGCGGGTGCCGTCGGATCCAGATCGGGTCCATCTGGATCCTTTCTTCGGACTCCGTCGGCCGCCGCGGGGTGGTGATGATCGTCGTTGGCTACATCGGATCGTTGGATTCGGTGTCTGGAGATCTACAAGGAGTTCTTCTCGATCCTCCTTTCTAGTGGGTTGAGCCCCATGGCTCTTTCATCTTCGCGGGTTTCAGATCATGGCTTGCCGGATCCGGAGTACACGGAGGTTTGGTGGCATAGGATGGGGACCGGAGGAAACTTTGGTCGGCGTGTTCGGCCCGGCATCGGCGACGTCACTTGACACCGTTACCCTTCCTGGAGGCAAAGCCGAGGTCCCCCCCTATCCACCCCCGAACCCCTCCCGGACGAAAGTCCAAAATTCAATCTGGATTGGGCGGCGGCGGCGTCCTGCGCGTCGTATCCTCCATGGAGGCGCCATCTTGGGAGGAACTGATGTTCGGGGGAGAGATGTTGTGGATGGTGGGCTCCGGGTAGCTCCAGCAGTGGCGATGGTGTGGAGGTTGCCAGGTGGTGCGGCGTCGTATCTACCGCGTCATTGACGACGAGTGGTGGCGGCATGGTGCAGCTGCATATCGACGACGGATGCGGCTGGATGGACGAGCGCAGGGTGGTCGAGCTGTCTGGCGCCATGGTGGCGTCGACGGCAGGCCTGGCAAGGTCTGTGCGTTAGTACCTGCTCTGGAGATGGATCGGTGGAAGAAGGCGGCGGCAGCCTCGGTGAGTGCGCCGGACCAGTGTGTGACCCAGTCCCGGTATGTGGCTAGAATGGGGCATCCGGCATTAGATGTTAGGATTTGGTGCAATGTATGTTTGATATTAGACTCGGACATTCGGCACCACTGCATCAAGGGGATAGGAGTAGCGACAGATGTTGCCTAGATGGTGGCTTTAGGCTTACTGATGTACTACTTTGTAAGGTCTTTTGTGCTTAATAATTAATAAAATGGTCGTATGCATCGTCTAGATGCAGAGGCCGGGGGTGCATCCTCTGCACCATATACTTCCTGATGCGTCATCCATCTGATGCGTTGAGAGAAGGGGGTGGATTGTTGTTGCCGAGGCCTAGCTAGCTCTCTCTGTCGCGGATGGATGGAGGTAGAAGAAGGAGCAAGACACAGCAGAAAATTTCTACAGGCGCTCGAACGCCCAGCCGCACGTACGGCCTTCTCTTTTCTCTGATAAACAAGCTGGCTCTAAGCAGTACAAGGAGAGGGGGAGTTTATACGGGAGCACACACACCCCGCACCCAGCTCCGGATAACCAGGCCACGATCCGCATGCACTGCGCCCCGGACGCGCTCAAACGCGCCCACGCTGCTGCACTCCAACGGATCACCACGCTCACCCCGTCACATTCGCCAACGCATGCACACATGCACTCCTACTGACTCGGCACGGCCATGAACCAGTGCCCAGCTCCACCAGCATGCACACGCACGCCACACACACCTGGTCACGTACGCACGCAACCCAGGCTGCCACGGGCCGAGCCCAACGCGTTCACCGCACGCACGCACGCACGCGCACCGCGTCCCGGGCTCGCCACGGCTTATTCCCAACACACTCCCCCTAAGCCGTGGCCTAGAGGAGTCCGTCATCGTCGACGTTGCCGTTCACCAGCAGCGCCTGCTCCGCCGCCGGCGCCTTCCTCAGCTGCGGGCAGTCCCGCTTGAAGTGACCACGCACGCCGCACTTGTAGCAGCGTCCACGCCGGTTCCCGCCGCTGCTCGATGCCACGCTCTTGCCGTCGTCGTCGTCGTCCCGAGCACCGCCGTGTCGACGCTCCCGCGCTGCCCACTGCGCCGCCGTCATGAGCAGCTGCTCACCCCCGCGCTCGCCGCCATCTTGTCCACGGCACCGAACCCGCTCGTCGAACGCGCGCAGCCACCCGAGCGCCTCGTCAAACGTCATGGTCGTCACATCGCAGAATTGCTCAATGCCGGCGACGACGGGGAATAGCCGATCCGGGACGGTGTCTAGCAGCTTCTTCACGAGCGTCGCGTCGCCCAGCGTCTCCCCGAGCTTCGCGTACCTCGCCGTCATCCCGGCCAGCCTCCCGGCGTACGCGTCCAGCGCCTCGCCGTCCGCCATCTTCAGGCGGTCGAACTCCCCACGCAGCATCGCCAGCCTCGCCGCGCGGACCCGATCGGCGCCGACGAACCTCACCTTCAGGGAGTCCCAAACCTCCCTGGCGGTGGGCTTTGTCACCACCGAGAGCAGCACGTCCTCCGGCAACGCTCCGAGCAGCAACACGCGCGCCGTCTTGTCCTTCCTCGCGTTCCCGCCGCATCGCCCGGCGCCACCGCCTCCCACACGGTGTGCACGTCGAGGATTGCCTGCGCCTTGATCGCCCAGATGGTGTAGTTGTCCACCGTGAGCATCGGCATCGCCATCGTCGCCGATCCGCCCGCGCCGCCGCCGTGTGGGACGAACGCCATGGTCGCCGGTGATCGCCCGAACCGAAGCTCTGATACCAATTGTTGTTGCCGCGGCCTAGCTAGCTCTCTCTGTCGCGGATGGATGGAGGTAGAAGAAGGAGCAAGACACAGCAGAAAATTTCTACAGGCGCTCGAACGCCCAGCCGCATGTACGGCCTTCTCTTTTCTCTGATAAACAAGCTGGCTCTAAGCAATACAAGGAGAGGGGGAGTTTATACGAGAGCACACACACCCCGCACCCAACTCCGGATAACCAGGCCACGATCCGCATGCACTGCGCCCCGGACGCGCTCAAACGCGCCCACGCTGCTGCACTCCAACGGATCACCACGCTCACCCTTTCACATTCGCCAACGCACGCACACATGCACTCCTACTGACTCGGCACGGCCATGAACCAGTGCCCAGCTCCACCAGCATGCACACGCACGCCACACACATCTGGTCACATACGCACGCAACCCAGGCTGCCACGGGCCGAGCCCAACGCGTTCACCGCACGCACGCACGCGCACCGCGTCCCGGGCTCGCCACGGCTTATTCCCAACATGATAGGGATTCCACCTGATGCGTCATCCATCGTCCTGATGGCGCAACAGTCATCATAGGTAGGTGGAGCTCGGCCGTAGACGGTGGGATGCAGTAGATGATGCGCGGACGACGGGGCATGGTAGCCGGTAGTGCGGTCACCAGGGGGTGCGGGTCACTGGGGGTGTGGTCGACTGTGGGTGCCGTAGCTGGTGCGCGGTCATCGGGGTAATCAGGCGCAGTCGTCAGTGGCGAGGTCACTAATGGCCTGCAACCTCATCCGTGAAGCTGGTCGTCGGCAAGTGCGGTGCACGAATCGCCGGGCAGATGAGAAGACGGAGATGGAGCAAGGGAAATGTGAAGACCGGAACGACTGAGGTGAGTGGGGCAAGAAAAGGTGTGGACACCACATTCGCGTGGTTCCTGTCGGAACGAACAGGTGATGTGGTGACACGGCCAACATTGTGATTCCTGCGTGTCATTCAAGGGCACAGAGCGTTAGCGCGAAAACGGCCATAGGGAATGTCAAGTGTATATCATTATCAACATATGAAAATATATCATATAATGAATTTAATGGAGCAAATTTGATATTGATATATGTTTATATAAACTTAGTTAAATTTAATGAAGTTTGATTTAGGATCTAGAACTTCAATTATTTTGAACAGTTTGTCTAATTCATATCTAGATGTTTTCTAAGGATGTCACATCTAATCTCCTACAAATAACACAGTAACAAGGAACATTTTTTTTTCGAAACGGAAGAAGTATCTTGCATTTTATTCATGCGTGAGACAAAAAATCTTCAAAGCGGTACAATGCAAAACCGGTGATATATTCCCTGCCTTGTTCGATCGGTCACCGTCGCCGGCAGTCCGGCGTTGTTGTCAACTTGTCATAACTGCTCTGCCTTCTTTCCAAGCCCAAGGTCCGGCGGCATGAACTCCGCCACCTTCCTCGCCGCGGGCCTGGCCTTGAGGCCTTCCCACCACGCGTTCACGTGCGGGAGCTCCTCCATCAGCGGCGCGTACTCCGTCTGCATGAAGTAGCGCATGATCGGGAAGTGGCTGAGATCGGCGAGGCTGATGTCGTCGCCGGCGAGGTACGTGGACGCCGACAGCCGCGCCTCGTACACCTCCAGCACCTTCCGCAGCTTGGCGACGTTCTCGTCCACCACCGCCTGGTCCGGCGCGGCGCCCAGGAGTGGCGACACGATGCACTGCACGAATATGGCGGCGGCCGCGGGGTGGTGCTGGTGGGCCTCCACCTCCAGCCACACGTCCACCATCGCCGCGGACTCCGGCGAGCCGGAGCCCAGCAGCTCCGGCTTGTGCTTGCGCAGCACGTGCCTCGCGATCGCGCGCGACTCTGCGTGCGGGGTTCCAGATTGTTAATTCGCTCGTCCAAGTTTTCTCATGGAATTTCAGATTAGATTGTTGAATTTCAAATCGTTAATAATTCTTCGTGTGAGATTTCAGATTGTTAACTCGTGCGTACAGGGTAGCGGGAGAGATCAATGGGAGTAGGCGTACCGAAGAGGATGAGGTCGCCGTCCTCGAGGACGGGGACCTGGCCGAAGGGGTTCCGGCCGAGGAAGTCCGCCTTGCGGTGGTCGCCGGCCTCGCGGCTCATGGGGACGAGCTCGTAGTCGACGCCGGCTTCCTCCAGGCACAGCAGAGAGCGTGCCACGAACGGCGACACCGCCCACCCATACACCTTCACCGCCGGCGACATTGCACCTCTGCTTTGCTCTGCTTCTTGGAGTACATAGCCGAGTTCGTGAATAAATAGGCGCGCGGCTGCTGATACTTCCGTGGTATGTGTGTTGGACGGTTGGACCGTGCCGTCACTGCTTGCGTCCTGAGTTGACTAACGATGTAAATTTGCCATGGTACATATACTATTTTTTTTCCGAGGTGAAAGAGAATTTTATTTCATGGAAATAGAGTTACAATTAGCTGGCAAAAGCTCAGTGATACAAGATGAGCAATTTTGTAGCCAACAAGTCATGCTACACTCTAACCTTCCATAGTTCGCCAAACGATCTGCTACTGGTTTCTAGAAATTTTCAAAGGAAAAAACTCTTGATGCAAACACAGTGTACATGTCATCATGCCCACACAAAAAACCATCATAGCAAAGCAAATTTGCTATTACATGCACCTAGGAGTTATCATCTAAATGAGAGATTATTATAAATGGATAAAATGCTACATAGCACTTTGTAGAAACCTAATCTGCGAGCTTTAGACAAACATAATTAACCATGTGACAAGTAGAAACATTTCCACCCGCAAAAAAAAACATTTCCAAAAAAAATGCCGTGATTTAGGAAAATAAAAATCCTAAAGTTTCCATGTGAACATTAAATAAATTTCTAGATTTTCCATATTATGGAAAATAAATGTTCTGGATATGCCATGTAACATTAGAACATTTTAAAAAAATGCAATGAGTAGAGAACATTTTTTCTTAGAAGTTGCATGAATAAGGATAAAACATCTGAGCACGGGCTAACCGCCCCCCCCCCTCCCCCAAATAACTTCGCATCCTAAGTCCAAAAAAATAGTTGCTCTATCAATAGCAAATGATTTGTAGAGCATGCCGACTAGCATCATAAGTAATCAAGATCGGCACAACATCACAAACTGGCTATGGACTAGGAAAAAAAGGAAGGAAGGAGAGGAGGGAATACGTCGGACCTACAGGACGTCCCGTCGGGGGCGACGGGGTGGGGCTCGGAGATGCTGCCGGAGGCCGACGCGACCGGCAATCCCCTTGCATTAACAAGTAATGTCACCCTGCCGCCATCTAGAGCCACCAAAGCACCGTGCCCTCCCCTACACCGCTATGCGATGAGAGAAGGGGGTGGATTGGGATCCACCTGATGCGGCCTCCATTGCGTTGTTGGTGTAGCAGCCGCCGTAGGTAGGTGGACCTCGATCGTAGTCGGTGACGTGATCGCCAGGGTGCGGTAGTTGGTGCACAGTCGACAGGGTGTGGACGCCGGCATCGCTATCACCAAGGGAGGTCGACCATGGGCATCGTAACGGATGCGCGGTCAATCGGGGGGCCCGTCGCCTGCACGTGGTCATCGGGCGCCATTGTTGGTGGAAGTCATGGCGGCAGCCCGCAACCTCATATGTGAAGCCGTCGCTGGAAAGCGACGGTGCACGAGTCGTCGGGCATATGGGAAGACGTGGGGCCAGGTGGAGACGGGGTGGGAGAGGGGGGAATGCGAAGACGAGGGCGGCTGCGACGATTGGAGCAAACGGTTTTTAGGGGTGATGTGATGAGGACATGACAACCATTTATGCACCCACGGCCATCAAAAGAGAAATCGTAATAATTTGTGTCAAAAAAATACATGACCATGTGAATGGTAACTTAAGTTCATACTATAATCTTGAACAAATGTTTGCACTTTCATCTCCTTGTTATTGGTTAAATTTAGGTGCTATATCGAAGGAAGCAAATAACATCTCAACCCTAAAGAAACAAAGTCAAAGAGACAAGTTTTGTCAAAACAAGTTTCAGGTGAAGCTAACGATGTCAGTTTTCACCTTTGATATTTCGTTCTGTTACACCCATTTGGGGGAGATACGGGCCACAGGGGTATATCACCAAAAGTTACATCAAATTTACTTTCCAACGCAAAAAAAACCTCACATCATTTGGAGTTGTGAGTCAAACATTCTAGTCATTCTCCTGGAATGTGTCCAATCTATCAAGGCTTCGCGAATTCTCGAGGAGCTCTCCTACAACTTCCAAAGTTGACAGCTTATTCCCCCAAGGAAGCCATGCAAAGCTGGTAATTTTTTAAACCTTTTCACACCTAGCTAAGGGGGGTTGTCCCTGCTATAAAACCCCATATCCCCCCATCCTTTAAGAAACCTATTGTCAAACCATCCAGCTACAAGCTTACGCAGCAGGACTACTAGAGATCTGAGAGGTCGTTTATACCTTTGCTCTTGTGAGTTCATTCAGATTGGTGAGAAGCAACATCTGGTTCCCCCTAATTCGTGCTCTACGTGATTCCGGCTGTTTTATGTGGGTTAGTCCCAGTTTGTGGTTCTGCAATTGTTCGGGCATCGGGTTGGAGCTCTTGTAGTTGTGGTCAGCCATCCCCAATGTACGGGTTGCATCCAACCTTGGTAGGTATAAAGCTAGTTATCCTGGCTGCGTGCATCTAGTTATCCCTTCCGATTCGATCCTACGACGTGAAGATCAGGCCACCCTCGGGCGTGAACTTGTTCAACGGGTTTGCATCTATCATATGGTATCGAGCCTTCATTTACATGGTAGGATCTGTTATCCAAGTTTATCTTACTATCATCCTTTAGATCGAGTGTTTTTCATGCTATATTTTCTACCCTAGAAGTCCAAATCCCCACCAAAAATAAATCCAAGCCTTGTTGGTGTTGAGATCTTGTTGTTGCATACCTTGCATATCTTTCATCTTTTAGATCTGCACCGAGTTCATCTTCATAGTTGCTTTCAGATTTGGTTTTTGGGTTTTGGAAAAAAAAAGTGGCAACAAAATTTAAGAGAGAAAGAAAAGAGTGGCAAAAACAGTTACGAGAGAAAGAAAGAAAAGTGTTGTGTAAGATCCAAAAGTTTCAGCTTGGTAGGAAAATTCCAAAAGCTTGTTTGTTGTGTGTTTATCAATTTCGGTGCAAAGGTCCGGTAGATCTATCCACATATTTACTTGGTTTGCATCAACTTGATTTCAGTACAAGCCCCTTTTTGTATACCCCACCGAGCTCCATGTCTTTTAATCGCTTTAAGACATCCCAAAGAATCAGAATATGATGTGAACTTATAAGAAGTTTGGTAAGTAAGAGGTGAGGTTGTGTGATTCCACAAAAATTATCCTATTCCACTTTTTAGCCCCACTAACATGGCAGAATCTATATCGAGTGTTTGAGGAAAAAATCAAGGTGAAGAAGATGCCCGATCACACATGCTGAGTTTCGGGGATTGCGGAAGATGGTTCAAGAATTTCGGAGGAGGCTTAACGAGCGCCTTCTAGCAAGTGGTGATGAGCTTCAACACCGACAATACCCTGCCGCTCATGAAGTGCAGCAAAGAAGACACGCTTGAGGGCATGATGCTGATGCTCATGGGCGTGTCACGTAGTGCACCAAGGAGGACATGCTCGGCGACATGGTGTTTGCTGCTCTTCATGGGTGTGTCGCTACTGCTCCTGAAGTGCCGCAAGGAGGACATGCTAGAGGGCATGCTACTGCTACCCCTAGGTGTGTCACTGCTTTTCTAGAATCGTAGTAAGGATGTCATGCTAGAGGGCAAAGTTGCGGCACCGGTCAGCAAAACGATGACCGACCGCAAAGCATGGTCATGGTTGATGGACCAACTCCGGTGATTCATAGCCCATGTTCAGATGAGAAGCTCATTCCTAATGTTGCCATCTCAACCACCACTATTGTCCCAACACCCATGAAATTGTTGGAAATATGCCCTAGAGGCAATAATAAAATGGTTATTATTGTATTTCCTTGTTCATGATAATTGTCTATTGTTCATGCTATAATTGTATTAACTGGAAACCATAATACATGTGTGAATACATAGACCACAACATGTCCCTAGTAAGCCTCTAGTTGACTAGCTCGTTGATCAATAGATGGTTATGGTTTCCAGACCATGGACATTGGATGTCATTGATAACGGGATCGCATCATTAGAAGAATGATGTGATGGGCAAGACCCAATCCTAAGCATAGCACAAGATCGTGTAGTTCGTTTGCTAAGAGCTTTTCTAATGTCAAGTATCATTTCCTTAGACCATGAGATTTTGTAACTCCCGGATACCGTAGGAATGCTTTGGGTGTACCAAACGTCACAACGTAACTGGGTGGCTATAAAGGTGCACTACAGGTATCTCCGAGAGTGTCTGTTGGGTTGGCACGAATCGAGACTGGGATTTGTCACTCCGTATGACGGAGAGGTATCTCTGGGCCCACTCGGTAATGCATCATCATAATAAGCTCAATGTGACTAATGAGTTAGCCACGGGATCATGCATTACAGAACGAGTAAAGAGACTTGCCGGTAATGAGATTGAACAAGGTATAGGGATGCCGACGATCGAATCTCGGGCAAGTAGCATACCGATAGACAAAGGGAATTGTATACGGGGTTGATTGAATCCCCGACATCGTGGTTCATCCGATGAGATCATCGTGGAACATGTGGGAGCCAACATGGGTATCCAGATCCTGCTGTTGGTTATTGGCCACAGAGCTGTCACGGTCATGTCTTCATGATTCCCGAACCCGTAGGGTCTACACACTTAGGGTTCGGTGACGCTAGAGTTGTTATGGGAATTAGTGTGCAGTTACCGAATGTTGTTCGGAGTCCCGTATGAGATCCCGGACGTCACGAGGAGTTCCGGAATGGTCCGGAGGTAAATATTTATATATGGGAAGTCCTATTTTGGCCACCGGAAAATGTTCGGGATTTTTCGGTATTGTACCGGGAAGGTTCTAGAAGGTTCTGGAGTGGGGCCCACATGGATGGGGGGACCCACATGAACGTGGGTAGTGGGGGCAAGGCCCCACACCCCTGGTCAAGGCGCACCAAGATCCCCCCTTAGAAGGAATAATATCATATTCCGAAGGGATAACAATTGGTGGGGAAGGGAAATGATGGAATTTCTTTCCCCCACCTTTGCCAATGCCCCAATGGACTTGGAGGGCAAGAAACCAGCCCCCTCCACCCCTATATATAGTGGGGAGGCACATGGGAGCCGCACCCCTTCCCCTGGTGCAGCCCTCTCCCTCCCCAACACCTCCTCCTTCATAGTAGTGCTTGGCGAAGCCCTGCCGGAGAACTGCAAGCTCCACCACCATGCCGTCGTGCTGCCGGATCTCTCCCTCAACTTCTCCTCTCCCCTTGCTGGATCAAGAAGGAGGAGACGTCCCCGGGCTGTATGTGTGTTGAACGCGGAGGCGCCGTTGTTCGGCGCTTAGATCGGAATCAATCGTGATCTGAATCGCTACGAGTATGACTCCTTCATCCGCGTTCTTGTAATGCTTCCGCATCGCGATCTTCAAGGGTATGAAGATGCACTCCCCTCTCTCTCGTTGCTAGTCTCTCCATAGATTGATCTTGGTGATGCGTAGAAAAATTTTAATTTCTGCAACGATCCCCAACAGAAATATGTGCTACAAATTGCATGTGAGGAAGAGAGTCCACAATCAAAATCCCAAAACTTGAGTGTGATAAGAAAAGCAAGATAAGTGACTCCACAAAATGTGAGGAAGAGTGTCCACTTTAAAAAATCTCACAACATGAGAGTGAAAAAAGGTGAGTTGAGTGACTCCACCAAATGTGAAGGTGAGATATTGAAGGAAATATGCCCTAGAGGAAATAATAAAGTTATTATTTATTTCCTTATTTCATGATAAATGTTTATTATTCATGCTAGAATTGTATTAACCGGAAACATAATACATGTGTGAATACATAGACAAACAGAGCGCCACTAGTATGCCTCTACTTGACTAGCTCGTTTATCAAAGATGGTTAAGTTTCCTAACCATAGACATGAGTTGTTATTTGATAAACGGGATCACATATTAGGAGAATGATGTGATTGACTTGACCCGTTCCGTAAGCTTAGCACTTGATCGTTTTAGTTTACTGATATTGCTTTCTTCATGACTTATACATGTTCCTATGATTATGAAATTATGCAACTCCCGATTACCGGAGGAACACTTTGTGTGCTACCAAACGTCACAACGTAACTGGGTGATTATAAAGGTGCTCTACAGGTGTCTCCGATGGTACTTGTTGAGTTGGCATAGATCGAGACTAGGATTTGTCACTCCGATTGTCGGAGAGGTATCCCTGGGCCCTCTGTGTAATGCACATCACTATAAGCCTTGCAAGCAATGTGACTAATGAGTTAATTGCGGGATGATGCATTACGGAACGAGTAAAGAGACTTGCCGGTAACGAGATTGAGCTAGGTATGAGGATACCGACGATCGAATCTCAGGCAAGTAACATACCGATGACAAAGGGAACAACGTATGTTGTTATGCGGTTTGACCGATAAAGATCTTCATAGAATATGTAGGAACTAATATGAGCATCCAGGTTTCGCTATTGTTTATTGACCGGAGACATGTCTCGGTCATGTCTACATAGTTCTCGAACCCGTAGGGTCCGCACGCTTAACGTTCGGTGACGATCGGTATTATGAGTTTATGTGATTTGATGTACCGAAGGTAGTTTGGAGTCCCGGATGTGATCACGGGAATCACAAGGAGTCTTGAAATAGTCGAGACGTAAAGATTGATATATTGGACGGCTATATTCGGACACCGGAAGTGTTCCGGGTGGTTTCGGAGAAAACCAAAGTGCCGGAGGGGTTACCGAAACCCCCCGGGGAAGTATTGGGCCTTAGTGGGCCTGAGGGGAGAGAGAGGGCAGCAGCCCAGGAGGTGGCGCGCCCCCTCCCATGCGGAGTCCGAATTGGACTAGGGGAGGGGGGCGCGGCCCCTCTTTCCCTCTCCCTTTCCCTCTCTTTCCTCCCCCCTTCCCTCTTCCTAGTTGGACTAGGAAAGGGGAGTCCTACTCCTAGTAGGAGGAGGACTCCCCCCTCCTTGGCGCGCCCCAAGGGCCGGCCGGCCTCCCCCCTTGCTCCTTTATATACGGGGGCGGGGGGCACCCTAGGACACACAAGTTGATTGTTCCAAGCCGTGTGCGGTGCCCCCCTCCACCACAATCCACCTCGATCATATCGTAGCGGTGCTTAGGCGAAGCCCTGCGTCGGTAGCAACATCATCTCCGTTGTGCTGAAGGAACTCTCCCGCAAAGCTCTGCTGGATCGGAGTTTGTGGGACGTCATCGAGTTGAACGTGTGCTGAACTCGGAGGTGCTATGTGTTCCGTACTTGGATCAGTCGAATCGTGAAGACGTACAACTACATCAACCGCGTTCTCATAACACTTCCGCTTACGGTCTACGAGGGTACGTGGACAACACTCTCCCCTCTCGTTGCTATGCATCACCATGATCTTGCGTGTGCGTATGAATTTTTTTGAAATTACTACGTTCCCCAACAGATATTCCACCACAAGATTAGAGACATGAGTGAACTACAACATAATATATCACGCCATCCAAGAGAGAGGATTAATGAGTTGTTTGAGTCCTCCAAACGCGAGCTTAAGGTGTTTGCCCACAATATCAAAGAGATTAGTGATTCATAAAATAAAAAGGGGGAGGAATATTGTGTTACTAACGATTCACAAAACTCTCTTTCTTTGCAATATTTGCAGGTGTAAAAATCATACATAGACGCCCTTCTACAACAATGGGAGGATGAAATCCAAGAACAAATATGGTGCACGTGTGGTAACACTACACAATATGCATATGTGCAAATTAATTTTCAAAAGCGCATGGAAGTACGCAACAAGGTAAAAGAGAAAATATCATCCATTTTGATGCACACTGAGGTATGTACTTATGAGTATTTAAGCAATGGCGTGATAAGATTAGATAAAAATTGTTGGGCACATCATCCATCCAGGAATATATTCTTTTCAATCTTGAAGAGACTATATAAGATCCAATAAAATTGAATGTTGCACATGATTATTCATCTTTCCCTTTGTCTTGTTATTTTGTTTTGTCCTCACGTTATTATCTTGTACACCAAAGGAAGTTGAGGACGAATTTTCTCCAAGAGAGGGATGATGATATGAACATGATCATGGTTGCTTACAAGTTTATACTACGTGGAAATATTAGTTGAAAGGATTTGTTGAGTCGAACAAAACATCATGTGACATTCATAAACATTTGGAGAAGTTTGCAAAGGTGAAAGCTAAACTTATGCATTACATGAAGTATTTGTGTTGCCATAGGGGTATATCGCCAGAAACTACATCAAATTTACTTTCCAACGCAAGAAATCTCACATCATTTGGAGTTTGAGTCAAGCGTTCTAGTCATTCTCGTGGAAGGTGTCCAGGCTGTCAAGACTTCGCGAATTTCCAAGGAGCTCTCCAACAACTTTCAAAGTTTACGACTTATTCCTCCAAAGAAGCCATGCAAAGCTGGTAATTTTGTAAACATTTTCACACCTAGCTAAGGGGGTTGTCCTTGCCATAAAACCCCATATCCCTCATCCTTTAAGAAATCTTTTGTCAAACCATTTAGCTACAAGATTATGCAGCAAGACTGCAGATCTGAGAGATACTTGCTACCTTTGCTTTTGTGAGTTCATCCGGATTCACCAGAAGGAGCCTCTGGTTCCCCCTAATTCGTGCTCTACGGTTCCGGTTGTTTTATGTGGATTAGTTTCGGTTTGTGATTCTACGATTGTTCGGAGAGCAGGTCGGAGTTCTTGGAGCTCCAGTTAGCTATCCTCAACGTACGGGTTGCATTCCACTTTGGCGGGTATAAAGCTAGTTATCCTGACTGCTTGTAGCTAGTTATCCCTCCCGATTCGATCATACGGTGTGAAGATCGGGCCACCCTCGGGCGTGAGCTCGTTCAACGGGTTTGCGCCTATCATGATGTGGTGACACGCCCTGCGCGGTGATTCGTGTTCGGTATCGGATGGCACAAAGATCATTCCCGTGAAAACGGTAGGTAAAAACGTCAGGTGTGTCTGTGTCATTATATCAATATAATATGAATATATAGTATTTCGTAATGAGCAAGTTAGATGTTGATATATATTTTAATATAAAAACTGATCAAATTAAATGAAGCTTGACTTAAAACTAACAATTCTTTTGGAACCGATGGGTATCTTGCATTTTATTCAAGCGTGAGACTAAAACATCAAAACACGAGCCACTGGTACAGAAGATATAGGCCGGTGCCCCGGTGCCGTACAACGCACAACCGGAGACTCGACAGTGACTTGCTCGATCCTGGTGAACGTGGGCGGCAGTCATCACTACTCTGCTTTCTTTCCAAGCCCAAGGTCCGGCGGCATGAGCTCCGTCACCTTCCTCGCGGCGGGCCTTGCCTTGAGCCCCTCCCACCACGCGTTCACGTGGGGGAGCTCCGCCACCAGCGGCGCGTACTCCGTCTCCATGAAGTAGCGCGTGAAGGGGAAGTGGCTGAGGTCGGCGAGGCTGATGTCGTCGCCGGCGAGGTACCTCGACGCCGACAGCCGCGCCTCGTAGACCTCCAGCACCTTCTTGAGCTTGGCCACGTTCTCGTCCACCACCGCCTGGTCCCGCGCGCCGCCCAGGAGCGGCAAGATGATGCACTGCACCACGATGGCGCTGACCGCCGGGTTGTACTGGTGGGCCTCCACCTCCAGCCACACGTCCACCATCGCCTCCGCCTCCAGCGAGCCGCAGCCCAGCAGCTCCGGCTTGTGCTTGCGCAGCACGTGCCTCGCGATCGCGCGCGACTCTGCGTGTGGGATTTCAGATTGTCAATAACTCGTTCCTACTCCAGAGAAGGGAGGATGATGGAAGTAGGTGTACCGAAGAGGGTGAGGTCGCCGTCCTCGAGGGCGGGGACCTGGCCGAAGGGGTTCCGGGCGAGGAAGTCCGGCTGGCGGTGGTCGCCGGCCGCGCGGCTCATGGACACGAGCTCGTACTCGACGCCGGCCTCCTCCAGGCACAGCAGCGGGCGCGCCACGAACGGCGACACCGCCCACCCGTACACCTTCACCGCCGGCGCCATCGCACCTTGCTTTGCTCTGCTGTGCTAGCTTCCGCTTCTTGGAGATGGACGCGTGTGTGTGCTCTGCTAGCTTGGTTGCGCTCATACACAGAGAGGAGTTGGTTAAATAGGGGGGCCGAGGCGTCACTGCTTGCGTCCTGAGCTGACCGACGATGCAGTCCGGATCCACATCGTCGTACTATGATGTTTTTTGTAAGCCCGGTGGGTGAGATGTCGCATGGGCAGTTCGTCGCCGAGCAACTCTTTCATCGTTTTTCCAGTAAACAAATTTAAACCTTTTCATCGTTTGGAACATGTTTTCTTAATGACTTTAAGAAAGAAACTTGGGCATGAACTTCAGGCTGTTGTGAGTGAAGGTGACGCCGATTTAACATCTTCGTCCGTCTAAGGCATCTTCAAAAGAGTTGCAAGTTTGCGGCATAAGATCTAAACAGGGTATTAAAACAGATTTACAAAAAGAAGATGCTAAGGACCAATAATACTTCAAAATTCTAATCTCAAAACAAGCCTGATACTTTTTTCCAGAATCACAACAAGCCAAGACACGAGACATATCAAATGATATCAGCATGCGTATGTATATCAATCTAACCGGACGGCCAACACTTCTCCAAAATCGCTAACGAAAGTGTAGAATTGACGTTCTTATATTTCAAGGCAGAAATCTACACCCCTTCAAAGATCCGCCCTCCCGGGGTATCGTGGGAATGGGATGACATCTCTGATGTTCTCCAGGCCGGTGGCGAAAAGGATCATCCTCTCGAACCCCAGGCCAAACCCGCTGTGCTTCACTGAGCCAAAGCGTCGGAGGTCCAAGTACCACTCATACGGCTCCAGAGGAAGATCCGCGTCCAGTATCCTATAGAACAAGATGTTACGCAGTCAGCTCAAATGTCATAAAGAAACAAACCATAAGTTTGTATTCTTTATGTAGCGCTCTTACAATTACAAAATCTGTCAAGAACATGAGAATGCAAGTTTTTTACAGTACAAAATGTATTCATTGACATCGATTTGCACCCAGAAAAAAAAGGCTAACCGGAAGATTACCAAAATAAAAGGATGCCCATATCATAAAATAATATAAAATAATCTCAGATTGCTAGTGTTTAGAGAACCAAAACCATACTGCACGTTGGGATGATGCAACTACTAGCATCATCATGTTGAGTGCGTCAATCCACAACAGTGTTTATCAGTATCAGACACTAGCCAACAGACATCCTGGTGTTAAACAAAACTAAGATAATATATGCCATAAGCAAAAACAAACAACTCAGGTAGAAAGTCCACAACTCTAACAACAGGGTGATCACTACAAAAAAATCTACTTGTATAAGAAAAAAGCAGATCTTCACTCGACTTTGAATCATTCAAGTAGCAACAAGAATAACATAACATGTAAAAGTCACTGAGACACAAAATAGTCCACAGTCAAATTTAGGTGATGCTACCTTTGCTTAAGAATATCAAGACGCTCCTCCCTTTGGCTTCCACCGATTAATTCACCAACCTAGGAAAATGGTACTCAAAAAGTAAGTGATCACAACTATAGATTCAAGGCATGAATCAGTACTGAACCTACCGGGCACAATTCCCACTGTCATGCTTAACAAAGAATATAAAAGCAAATACAAAAATTGAACTGTGGAATAATCATCATTGCAGGACAATTGCTTTCACAAAAGTATAAAAATCATTTGATATCATAATTTAACAGATTATGTACCTTGGGAACAAGAACATCCATTGCAGCTACTGTCTTCTGGTCATCATTGAGCCTCATGTAAAATGCCTTTATTCCTTTTGGGTAGTTATACACAATAACTGGCTTCTTAAATATCACCTCAGTCAAATACCTTCATGCCAAAAGAAAGAATTACAAATCTAAACAAGGGTAAATAACTGATACCAAAATAGCAGTAGAAATTTCAATCTCCGTACCTCTCATGCTCAGACGCTAAATCAATTCCCCATTCAACCTTGTTCTCAAACTTCTTATCTACACCTTCTAAGATCTCCACAGCCTTTGTATATGAAATGCGTTCAAACGGAGTAGAGGAAACAAGCTCCAGACGCTCAATTGCGGTCTTGTCCACATGTTTAACCATGAATTCCATGTCTTCTCGGCAATGCTTGAGTAACCATTTGCACAGGTACTGTACATACCTTTCAGCACAGTTCATATCATCCTGTTTCATTAAGGCCAACATTACTACCGTCCACCAAAATAATTTCACGTAATAATCTAGATAGATAAGCCAGGCCAGAAATAATATGAATGTAGTTAAGATGGGCTCACCTGCAAGTTTGCAAATGCAATTTCTGGTTCAACCATCCAAAACTCTGCCAAATGTCTTGATGTATGTGAGTTCTCTGCCCGGAATGTCGGTCCAAAGGTATACACATTACTGAGAGCACAAGCATAAGTTTCGACCTGAAGTTGGCCTGAAACGGTCAGAAAAGCTTGACGCTTGAAGAAGTCATTCTCAAACGCAATTTTCCCATCATCCTTGAGTGGAAGTCCAGGTTTCAACTTAGACCGCTCTTCCACCCTTAACACATTCTCTTTAGCTTTTGTAAGCATGGAAACAGCAGCAGTTATCTCTTGCTTGCTAGCTTTTGCTGCTTTCAGTTGAGCAACTGCATCTCCTTTCTCTTTAACAACAAGCTTAGCAGCCTCAACGTCAGCTTCTGATGGTGCAGGGTTCTCCTTAAGCTCCTTCTCCACCTTTTCAGTCTGGCTGAATAAGGCAGTGACTTGGAACATCTCACCTGCACCCTCACAGTCGCTGGTGGTTATTATGGGGGTGTGAATATACAAAAATCCATTTTCATCGAAAAAACTGTGGGTTGCATAGGCAAGCTGGTGCCTTATCCGAGCAACTGCGCCTATCTGCAGAAGATTAGAGAGCAAGTGTTAAGCTAATTCTTACAAACCAAAGCAGAGGGGAATCAGCGTGAAATAATGAATTGCAAGAAGGTAACATATTTCTTTCCCATTACTGCAGAATACCAATATCCAAACAAGCAAATTCATCAAAATGCTAACCAGCTTTTCATCAACTATATTTCACGATGCAAGAACAAAACAAAGTATAGAACCCCCATGGTGAAATAGTCCGATTGCATATGTGGTGGATACTTCAGAAATAGTAAATCAAGCCATAATTACCTCTATCTATAGTAACAATCCAGCATCCATCCATTAGCAGCCTGAATTAACTAACGCTTCCCATTAACATAGTAAAATTTAAAAAACATAACAGAAAACTGCATCACGAACCTACAGCCTTTAAGCTCATAATACATCAAGCAACCAAGCCTATGACACCCTAGTATGCTGCAAACTCCACAGCATTAACTAACTAAAATTCTCACTGGGGAATTGCAAAATGAATGCTTAGAGGTAAGACTGAAACTACTCATTTTGATTAGGTGGCACAAATGAAGCAAGATAAACAGCATACCAAATATAAAAGAAGATACAAGAAGATAGCCTATCATTCAGTAATTCCAAAGGGGTAAGCCTCACAGGAATAAACGGATACAGGCATTACTACCAAGAAACTGCAGATTCTAAGAATCAACTTCATCCAACTATAAAAAAGGCCAAAGCACTTAATTTCTGTATTTGGACTGTCTCATTAATCAGCAAGGGTGAGTTGAAATGAGCAAACACTACATCAGCGGATACAGCCGTACACGGAAAGTTCTGGTTTCATATGAATCACTCGAGATTCTCACGACAACGTCCAAAATCCAATTCAATGCATAAGAACAAGAACAAAAACTACGATCTATACCGTGTTGGTGCGTGCGCGGAGGTGGACGAAGTCCCTGAGCGTCTCGAGCGTGATCTTGGTCTTGGGCAGCGGGTAGGCGGCGGCGTCCACCTCCCCGAGCTCGATGACCCGCTCCACCTTCAACTCGATGCGCTGCTTGGCCTCCGCGGGGGGCTTCTTGAGCACGCCCTCGACGAGCACGGAGGTGCCCGTGTGGGTGAGGCTTGCGAGCGGATGCACGTCCTTTTCGACCATGACCTGGAGGTTCCCCTGGCAGGACCCGTCGTTGACCTCGAGGAAGGCGAACTCGCCCTTGCCCTGCTGGCGGCCGGTCTTGACCCAGCCGCCGACGACCACGCGCTCCCCGGCCATGGCGTCGCCGGCGTCCAGGATGGCGCGGATGCGGGTGCGGGAGGTCGGCGGCTCGAGGTCGGAGGGGGGCGGCGAGGAGATGGAGGCGGCGGCCAGCTGCGCCGTCGGCGGGGCCGATGCCGCGTCGTCGGCCATGGCGGCGGGTTCGGGCGGGCGGGCTCCGGGGGCTGTGGCGGCTGCGAGGGGATTAGGGTTTTTGGGTGGTGCGCGCGTCTGGACTGCCTACTTGGTGGTGGCCTGGTGGATAGGCTGCGATGAGGGAAGAGGAGGGCCAGGGACTCCACAGCCGTCGGATCAGCATTTGAAGGGGCTGCTCCCACGACGTTGGGTTGTCTTGCATCTCTTGTTCTTTGGATGCCATTTTCTAGCAAAAATATCTCATATGTTTCTGTGGATTTGGTGATTATGATACGGCACTTAAGATAACTATAGGGAAATGTTAACGCCCACAGTATGGTCGTTTGCACATCGTCCACACGCCTCCACCACCACTCATTTTGTCACGTATGAATAGATGACATCAGCAGAATTTTTTTTGGGTCTTCGGCTTAAAAATGTTGTATCTCCTAAATAAAAAAGCGAACTAAAAATTCGTTTTCACATTAAATCCGTCTCGACGAGATCTTCAAAACTAGACCCCATGTTGATATGTTTCGACGAATTTTATTTTTTTTTGCCAGAAGTTGACATGATGTTTACACTGCAGTTGTCATAGGGCTTAAACTAAAGTTGCCATATGGCAATTTTAGTTTGTAGATCATGGTAATTTTAGTATTTTAATGATGGCAACTCCAGTACTTTGACCATGAAAATTATTTTTTATATGAACCATGGCAATTTTACGTGCATGTATCATGGCAATTCTAGTTTATGGTTCATGACAAGTCTAGTTTCTTAATTCCACGTTTTATAAATGTCAAAATTTACTTTTAAACGTAGAAGAAAATAGCTGAAACAGACATGGCAACTTTTAATCCAAAAAAAAAATTCATCAAAACATATCAACATGGGATCTAGTTTCGAAGATCTCATCGCGAGGGATTTAATGGTGAAAACGGATTTTCAATCGAATTTTTCGTTTAAGAGATAAAACATTTTAAAAACTGAAAATCAAAAAGATTTCTACATGCATGCATGCGATGACGTGGCAATTTGTTTACATTAGAAACGTATGGTGTGTCTCCCTTCCTGCCACACGTGTGGCAGTTAGCGTGACCCTAACTATAATGACATTATATTGGCGTTCAAAATGCAAGTTATATTATTAAGTTTATTTAGGGTCACCCGGGATTGAAGTCCGATTCAATATATGCACCAAATTATACCATCGATCTACAGCTGGATCGTAGTATAGTTTAAAAATTGAGTTGGGCCGGCGGTTGGACCGAGAAATGGGGATCGGTGCCCTCTCAGGTTGGTTAAGCGATGTGGACCGTCCATGCCATCGAACCAATGGGATTTGTGATGAGGCACTTTCGAACCATGCACCAAACTGGGCAATCAAACTACGATTGGAATCGAGAAATGTTGCACCTTTGGCTCGCCTTAAAATGTGTGCACCTCTTCTATGTGGTTTCTGTGTAATAGCCTTCATTACTTCATGCTCCCTCCGTCACACAATATGAGACGTTTTTTGCAAGCTAAACAGCTTGCAAAAACTTCTTATATTATGGGACTAAGGGAGTGGTTGCTTCCTAAAACAGTTGCGAAAATTATGTTAAAATGTTAGCTTGTAAAATTAATTACTCCTAAAAATCATGTGTGTAGAAAAATACAATTCAATTTATTCCTTGCTCTTATGATTCAAAAAAATATTCAACAAAATTTACTTTTAGTGCGGTTTAAAGTTTCTTAGTTTGATTTTCACATTTGTTTACATTATATGTGTAAGGATCGATATGGTTGACTAGAGGGGGGTGAATAGGCAACTAACCAATTTTTAACTTTTCTTAGCGAATCATCAAGTGGAGCCGGTGGAGACGAGGATATGTTACCGAAGTTTCTTCCCTTTCAGGGGAAGTACGTCTCCGTTGGAGCGGTGTGGAGGCACAGTGCTCCCCAAGAAACCACTAGGGCCACCGTATTCTCCTCACGCCCTCACACAATGCGAGATAACGTGATTGCACTAGTGGTGCCCTTGGAGGCGGCGACCGAACCTTTACAAACAAGGTTGGGGCAATCTCGACAACTAAATTGGAGGCTCCCAACAACACCACGAAGCTTCGCCACAATGGAATGTGGATCCGAGTTGACCTCAACCGTCTAGGGTGTTCAAACACCCATGAGTAACAAGATCCGCAAGGGATTAGTGGGGGATCAATTTTCTCTTGTTGGAAGTGTAGATCGGGGCCTTCTCAACCAATCCCTAGAAAATCAACAAGTTTGATTGGCTAGGGAGAGAGATCGAGCGAAAATAAGCTTTAGAGCAATAATGGAGTTTGGGGGAGGAAGAGGTAAGTCTTCTTGGAGAAGAAGACCCCCTTTTATAGTGGGGGACACAATCCAACCGTTATCCCCGTGCTCAGCCCGGAGCACACGGTCTACCGCTCGAAGGAGCGATACTACCGCGTGTCGCAGCGGTACTGCCGCTTGGCCCGGCAGTACTACCGCTGGGACCGCACACAGCAGCTTAGAGAGCACAAGGGGAGGGATAAAAGGGAGAAAGCCACGAGTGGTACTAGCAGCGGTAGTAGGTGCGGTACTGCCATTGCTACTGTCGCTGCTCGGTTGGCCTAGATGGGGTCAGCGGTAGTAAGCCAGAGGGACTACCACTAGACTACCGCTGAACTAGACATGAGAAGCCCGAGGCTCGAATCAAGGCGGTAGTTCAACGGTACTGGAGCGGTACTATTGCCTGCCTACACAGGCGGTACTACCGCTGCCGAGCGCGGTACTGCCGCTGGTTACAACCAGAGCCACTCCAGCACAAAGGAAGGACACTCCAAAGACGCGGGAAAGAGCTAGGGGTGTAAGGGAGTTGTGTACGTGTCGATTCCACCCAAACCTTTCCGATACGGACCCCTCTTGATAGTACGGTATATCCTATGACTCGAGTCCACCGAAAATGAAACGAAGGAAAAACATTGTCTTCTCTTTTAAACTCTGAGGGGTAGAAATCGTCTCGTGCCAAACGAAGGAGTATTTGAAATGCTCAATGCACACGATTTGACCGCAAAGGCATTTTCATCAATCACCAAAACCACTTAGGGAGAAATATGCCCTGACAATCTCCCCCTTTTTGGTGAATTGATGACAATATGGGATTTGCATAGAGATAAGACAAGAGAATAAGCAAACCCCGGAATCTACAAAATATAGACATGCTCCCCCTAGATGTGTGCGCTTAATTAAGAATGCTTTTGGAATGCAAAGTACACAGACTAGGATCAACACTGTAGGAACGAAGTATGTCTACCAGAGGGGGGTGAATGGGAGTTTTAATTTTCCTTCAGAAAACTGAAATCTCTCAGAACCCAGCAGCGGAATAAAAGGCAAACAAGCTAAGATGAACTACAACAGAGAACTGAATGGAAACTAGAGCAAAAGCATCGAAGTAAAATACACGAATGGAATGCATCGAAAGTAAACTTGAGTAATAGAGATGACCGAAGGTGCTCGATGGCGACAAGGTATTTGTTTGACCAGTTCGTCCTTCTGCACAAGGAATACGTCTGATTGGAGGGGTTGTGACTTAACACGAAAGATAAACTCTCTTTACCCTATTCTCCGTGACAATCGATTCGTCAACCGATGTCGATCACTCGTGGTAGATACTTGAAGGCGGTCTCCAAACCTTTACAAACTTCAGTGGTACAACGAGGTGCTATACAAACGGTTTTTAATCCCTTTCTGCAACGACATTTGAAACCGTCGCCAAGTGAGTGTGGGCGATAGGGGGGTCCTTCCCACACGACCCGGAAATCGTCGGGGATAGGCCCTCCTGGGACACAGGCTGGGGCCGTGTGCGATCGGGCGAGGCATCGAAACCTAATCATTTCCATTGGTATGTACATCCCACACGGTGAATCCCAGAAAAACATTTCCGTAGGTACGTACATCCCACACGGTGAATCCCAGAAAAACATTTCTGTTTGTATGTATATCACACACGGTCAATCCAAGGAATACGTTTCCGTTCTTATGTACATCCCACATAGTTAATCCAGGGAAAACGTTTCCGTTCGTATGTACATCCCACACAGTTTTATATATACGCTTGTGTGTGAAAGGTCTAACTATCACACACGCTCTGCCTTGGTTAACTGTTTGCTTTCGTGAACTACATCACACACGATTTGATGTAGAAAACTATGTGGCATTGGGCTATCCATCATAAGCGCTTTTACTGCCAGAACCATTTGCAAAGTTCGATGACCGTTTGTTCTCTTTTTATTTTTGCCTGTAATTTATTATTCGAATTGGAAATTTTGAAATATGAAACATGCAATTCAAATTCTCAGCATAATGGTTCAACAACGGATCCATAAATAAAATTGCCAGTACAATATGTTCAGTAATTACAGGATTAGGCAGCAATTAACTATGATGACCACAATATTTAAAGGCGGTAAAGATGAAGAGACAAGTGTAAATCATTTTGACTGCCGATGGTGTTGAAGAAGCGGAAATGCCCATAATGTTCCTTCCTGCATGCCATAGGTACGAACCACTTTTTTCCAACCCCTTGTGACGATCGCCCGCCCATCCTTCACCGCCTTCAGGAAGACTTCTAGAGCATTATCATGGTAGCATGAATTATATACTTTAACCTTAGTTGCCTCCACTCCTGTCATGTAGTTTGCAAGGTAATCATCAGTAAATAGCTTTGGAAACCAGTGAAAAGAGAAAAATATCAGATACTGGGGTCTAATAGAGTAACTTGTTGTGGGCAGGGGAAAAGGCAACACGTTACTTACCATCCTAAAGTTCACTGTTGTCTTCGACGAAGTGTAAATAAAGAGCTTAATTCCAATCACCCGTTTCTTTCGCCTAACAATCTTTCTTAATTTCCTCACTTGACACTTGTTCATGAATATCTCATTGCCCCATACGCAAAAGGGATCGAAGCGTGGATCAGTACCGCTCATATATGAACCTACAAGCAACCAGTAAATGTTAGAAGCTAAAGTGAGATTGCACAAATGATGTAAAATACAACTACCTATGTTCCTAAGTACAAGTATTTTTTTGAGTTTCAATATAAACTACATACAGATGTATATAGAATTATAGATATAGTTTAGATTAGAATCTAGATTCACTCATTTTGCTCCTTATGTAGCCTATATAGGAATCTCTAAAAATACTTATATTTAGGAATAGATGGTGTATAAGTCATGGGATGCAGCTAACCTCGACTGCAAACAACAGCATCGCCCATTGTAGCCCTGTATAAGTACATGGAAAGCCAATGTTAACTACAACAGGGTTAAGATCCACCAAAAATAGTAAATGGTAATAAAACAGCAGCATCTGTAGTAATATCTTCATTTTGAAATAGTAGCACGGTAGCAAAGGGATGGATTAAAAAATGGATACAACTGTTAATTGCAACAGGCTTAACAACATCTTAATTCATGTTTGGTAAGTTTGTAGCCATTGAAATACAACTCTTTAAAAATGGATACAACTATTAATTGCAACAGGCTTAATGCCCACTGAAACCGGTACTGATAAAAATGCAATTGGCAGAGTTATACATCACAGGGCAGGTGCTGCCAGAGCAGATAATGGCCCAGCTGTCTATAAAAAGGTAGGGAAAATAGCTAAAACATGTTAGGCATGTTTACTACAACATGCTTAATACATCGACCGTACAAAACATAGCCATTAATTGCAACTGGTATTGGTAAGATTGAACTGGTGAGTACATACTTGGTAAGTCCTGAGAGGTAGTTGCTGGGGCACTTCATCTTGGCCAGAGCCCGCCCAAAGTCAGCGGCGGTGGAGGCGAGTTGTTCCTCCGGGTCGAAGCGTGGATCAGTACCACTGACATGTGTACCTACAGGCAACCAGTAAATGGTAGAAGTTAAACTGCAATTGCATAAGTGATGTGAAATACTGTAAGACATGGGATGCAGCTAACCTCGACGGCAAACAACAACATCGGCCGTTATGACCCTGCGTAAGTACATGGACAAGCATGTTAAGTAGAACAGGGTTAGCATCCACCAAAAATAGCAAATGGGCAGCATCTCTAGGATATCTTCATTGCGAAGAGTAGCATGGTAGCAAATGAACACATTAAAAAATGGATACAACTGTTAACTGCAACAGGCTTAACAACATCCTAAGTCATGTTTTGTAAGTTTGTAGCCATTGAAATACAACTGTTTAAAAATGGATTCAACTGTTAATTGCAACATTAATAGACATTGAAACCAGTACTGATAAAAATGCAATTGGCATAGTTAAACATCACAAGACAGGTGTTGCGAGAACAGAGAATGACCCAGATGTCTATAAAAAGGTAGGGAAAGTAGCAAAAACGTGTTAGTCATGTTTACTAGAACATGCTTAATACATCGACCGCACAGAACATAGCCATTAATTGCAACTGGTATTGGTAAGATTGAACTGGTGAGTACATACTCAGTAAGTCCTGAGAGGTAGTTGCTGGGGCACTTCATCTTGGCCAGAGCCCGCCCAAAGTCAGCTACGGCGGAGGTGAGCTGTTCCTCTAGGTCGAAGCGTGGATCAGTGCCACTGACATGTGTACCTACAGGCAACCAGTAAATGATAGAAGTTAAACTTCAATTGCACAAATTATGTGAAATACTGTAAGACATGGGATGCAACTAACCTCGACGGCAAACAACAGCATCAGCCGTTATGACCCTGCATAAGTACATGGACAGGCATGTTAAGTACAACAGGGTTAGCATCCACTAAAAATAGCAAATGGGCAGCATCTCTAGTGATATCCTGAGTCATGTATTGTAAGTTTGTTGCTGGTATTGGTGAAATTGAGCTCGCCACGGTAACATTTGAACATCACACAGTGTGCAGTACTGAAATAAACAAGGCATGAACATGCTTAATACATCAACCGTACAAATCATAGCCGTTGCAAGTGGTATTGGTAAGATTTAGCTGGTCAGATCTTACCTGTTAAGTCCTGGGGGGGTAGTCGCTTGGGGACTTCATCTGGGCCAGAGCCTGCACCATGTCGGGGGCAGCGGCAGAGGCGAGGTGTTCCTCTGGGTCAACACGCACAGCGGCCATCGCGCCATGGACCGCCATCAGCTCCTGGTGGTGGGGATTTGGAGGCATGAGGATGTTTCGCAGGGGCCATGTAAGCAATCAGGCCGGGGCCTTGATAGTGATCGGTGGGTTACCTAACTGGATCCGAGCATAACATAGATGTGGTTGAAGTTGTGGTTGCGGCGGCGACGGTTTGAGATGTCGGTTGGGGGAGGCGCGAGGGGGGGGGGATACTGAGGGTGGGGATGTGGTTGGAGGAATAAATTCTGAAATCGCGCGCCTAATGAAACTTTCGCTGTGAAACTTGAAACTTGGGCGGGGAAAACACACAACACAGACGAAGCGCGTAAAATACTCGTGTGCGAGAAAAAAGAAAGTTGACAGATCCCGTCTCCAAAAAATGTACACGTGTACTTGATTTTTTTCGGTTAATGGTACGCCTGGTTTATTAGGAAACATCACACAGGTAACTGACTTATGGGTCATTAACGAAAAAAAAACGCATACGGGTACGGCATAGAAACCGTGTGTTTTATGATCTTCTAATGATTAACGCAAAAAAATATAGGCACACATGCTAATCAACGTTCAAAGCCCTCAAAGGATGCTCTTATCGACATTATACGTTAATACTACAAACTTAAAGTACTACTGATAATTTGCTCCAATACTATAAACTTAAACTACTTCTCACATGCTGCCATCGGGGCATGCTAGCCAGACGCCAGCGTTCTCCTTCCTGGCCTTGTAGGCAGCAGCCCACCGTGCTTCGATCTCGACCAAGCTCTCCTCACCATGGTGTGCGGCCTCTTTTTTCTTGCGGCGGCGGGACTCTCTTTTCTTGACTGCTTTCTGCCTTTTCCGCTCCTTCTGTGCGGCTTTGGCCACCTCTAGATCCACCACCCATTCGGCCATGGCAGCCTCAAAGTCCGCCCATGCATTGGTACGTGTCGGTGCTATACAAACGGTTTTAACCCTTTTTCGCGACGACATTTGGAACCGTCGCCAAGTGAGTGTGGGCGATAGGGGGTCCTTCCCACACGGCCCAGAAACCATCAAAGGATATGCCCTCCTGGCACACACGCTCGGCAAAATGAGGTAGTGTGGGACCGGCGAGCGCTCAAATACAGAAATACGTACATTAGAGCTAAAAAAATACAATTATACAGGTGAAATTGTTTCCGGTCGCAAGTACATCCCACACAGTCAGTCCTCGCTAAACGTTTCCGTTCGTATGTACATCCCACACAGTTGCTCCAAGGAAAACATTTCCGTTCACAGGTACATCACACACAATTTTTCCCGTTAAATCGTTTGTGATAGTGTTGCCATTGCACACGATATTAATAATTTTATCGTTTGCGTTATTGAATGCATCACACACGGTGCGTAGAAGAAACTGTGTGGCAAAGGCTGTCCATCACACACAGTTTTTATGTGGTAAACGTTTGTGCAAGGTGGCCTAACGCAAACAGTTTTCAAGAGAAAGTCGTGTGCAGTGGAGATTGATCGCACACGTAGTGGATCCTAGAAACATTTCTGATCTCCATGTATATCGTAGACGTTTCGCTTTCGCGAACCGTGTGCAGTGTAATCCCTAATTTAAAAAGCACATGTTTTGAATTTGAAAGTAGGCAATCACTTATTTCATATCCAACCATGTTTATTGCAAATATATGTTCAACCACGAATGCATAATTCGATGCACGGGTACATATACTGAAGAACTATAGAAGCACCAACTAAAGAATGATGAACCACAGTTGTACTAAAGACTGTAAAGAGAGAGGCGAAAGACATTTTGGTTGCTGGAGAAGGTGAAGCGGAATGCCCATATTGTGTCCTCCTCCATGCGTAATGCGCGCACGACTCTAGGCCAACCCCTTGTGATGGCTGCCCGTCCATCCTTCACTGTCTTCATTAGGACTTCTTGATGTTCATTGTAGTCTGGATGAAATACTTTAATCTTCATTGCGTGTCCACTAATCATGTACTTTGTGAGGTAATCTTGAGTGAACTGCTTCGGGAACCACTGGGAACGAAAAAGATTCAGACATTGTTGTCTAACAACTCATTATGGGCAGTAAAAAGAGAAGGCTGCAGAATTTGTAGTTACCATCCTACAGCTCACTGTTGTGTTGGATAGAGCATAAACAAATAATTTGCTTGCCACCATTCGTATCTTTTTGCTAATAATCCTTATCAATTTTCCTCACTTGATGCTTGCTCATCAATATCTCATTGCCCCATACGCAAAAAGGGTCAATGCATGGATCCTTGCCAAGGGCATATGTACCTACAAGCAACAAGTCAATATTAGAAGCTAACTAGTGTCCAGGCCTGGATCTATATGCACTACACTATGGAACGACGGGGGGAGTACAAGCCGAGGGATGAAGCTAACCTCACCGGAAAATGGTGGCCACACCCGTTGTTGTCCTCCATAAGTAGTGAAAAGGCATGATAAGTACAGCAACCTTAACATCAAACAAATATAGCAAAGGTAAAAACATCATCTCCAAATGTTAGCTTGAATGTGTTGGTTTCAGCATGCTATTAAAGCAGATATAAAATGGAAGGCAATGTTACCGACAGCAGGCTTAACAACCATCAAATATTGCAATTCAAACTGGTATTGTTGAAAATGAACAGAACGTAGGTAATGCTTAAACATCACACTGGATAAATGTGTAAAACTAAAATAAAGGGCATGTGTTAACTACACCAGGAATAACTGGAACCAAATATAGCCGTTCAAACTGGTATTAATGTAGTCGAGCGGCACAGTTCTGACTTGCACATAATGAACAGCACATTGTGAATGACTGAAATAAACAAGGCATAAATGACCAGTATAACAACCAAATATAGCCATTGAAAACTAGACAGAGTCTCACTGCAACCAACCTAACAAGCAAATACAAATAAACAGGGCATATGCTTGCAAACTGGACAAATGCTCACTGCAACCAACCTAACAAGCAGATAAAGATAAACAAGGCATTTGCTTGATAACTGGACAAATGCTAAAAAAAGCAACCTAACAACCAAATACAGATAAACAAGGCATCTGCTTGATAACTGGACAAATGCTCACCGCAACCAAACTAAGAACCAAATACATATAAACAAGGCATCTGCTCGATAACTGGAAAAATGCTCACTCCAACCAACCTAACAACCAAACACAGATAGACAAGGCATCTACTCACTATAAACAACCAAATATAGCCATTCATGAAACTGAAGTGGACAATTCATACTTGAACATCACATAGACCTATTGAACAATACATTTTTGCATAACTGAAATAATTAAACATGACACAATTAAAGCGCCGCACGACAAATGCTACTACAACAAAGGGTACGGGTTGGCAAGCTAGAAAAGGTAAGATTTGCTGATAGAATGTTGCCTCACATTTCATGGAGATCCTTCCAGTTGGAAGAGCACAGACCCATGGTGTGCTCTCTGATGTCACAAATGGGCTGTTTCACCTTGGAAGAACCTTCGTGGGTGCCCTCCTCGTGGCCGTGGTCGATGAGATCTGACTTGGCAATTGAGGATCCCAAGCCGCCGCCGTAGAACGTGTCCTTCAGAAATGACAAAATGGGCTCGATGGCGTATAAAGCTCACAAATTCTTGATCGCTTAGCGGAGGAGATCAGCGGCAGGGCCGTCGAAGAGATCGACGGCGGTTGAACCAGAGGGGTTGGGGATGGACAACTTAACCTGTGACATGGCCCGTGTGAAGTCGTCGATGTGGACGAGCTTGATGTCGTAGCCAGCTTTCCCGAGATACAGTAATACGCTAGCCGGCTGACATGAAGCCTTCGACATGGCAACGTAGTCAACGTCTTCACCGGCTTCCGCGTTGATGTGTTGCTCCGGGATCGATAGGTCGGGGCCAACGTCCGCCGGAGAGGCCATGATAAACCTCTTGGTCGAACGCTCGTCGGGCTCCCTGGGATACGTGGTCGAGCTTAGGCTGTAACATTCTGGAGCAGGGGATGTGGATCTGGCGGGGAGGGACACTGCAGGCCTCATCTAAAAACTCAGGGGAGTGGGGCAACGGTATGGGAATCGCTGGGTAACCTGAACTTTACTATCTAAGCTAGGAGGAACGGGCAGACCGGCAGGGATTGGCGGCGGCGCCGGTGGCGGCCGCGAGCTAGGGTTCGAGGGGGGAGGGGGGTGGGGGACTATGGAGGGGGGTTGGTGTTTGAGGATACGTCGCGGCTATTGAAATTTTTAGTAATGGTGGGTGGAGATGGTGGTGGACGAGGGAGGGCGACGGTTCAAATGCCTCGGCTACTGCAATTTTACTATAAGGTCGGTGCTGGAGGAGTGTGGGCGCGTCGGCTATTAAAATTTGGGTAAAGGAATTGATGCGGGGTGGGAGTGCCCAAGATCGCGCACGGTCCAATAACAATATGCGTGTATGATAATAAGGAAAAGTGGCGTGGATCCGCCGATTTTTGCAACGCTCAAGGCGGGTAGTTTGTTTTTTATATTTCTAGCTAGCTGGTCTATCCCACACGGTTCGTCCTAATTGCCAAATAAACTTACCCGCCTTTAGCTTGCACAGGTGGTGGTTTTACAACGCACTTGCATCGCACACAGTTAAGCCAGTACCTCCACCCTCTGCTCGCGCTTGCGCGGTCGTGGTGATTTCAGCGCACTTGCATCGCACGCGGTTGAGCCAGTACCTCCACCTTAATTTGCTCGCACTTGCGCGGTCGTGGCGATTTCAACGCACTTGCATCACACAAGGTTGAGCCAGTACCTCCACCTTAATTTGCTCGTGCTTGCGCAAGCGTGGTGATTCACATCGCACTTGTATCGCACATGGTTAAGATATTATACCCCGTGTCCGTTGAGCGTCATCAGAGTCTTTGCAACAAAAGATAACGTTAGAGAGGGTCAAAAGACAATCACACCAGCATGTGGCCCAAATATATATGAGTGAAAAGGGTGGTATGTGATGTTCAAAATTCCAATGCACAACTTTGACCGCATGGGCCCACGGTTGGGCGCGTCGTTGAAGATCGAAGAGAGGGGCCAGAAGTCAAGAACCACTTGGAAGTGGCCAAATATATGGACGAATATTTGGGATGTTTAAAACTTTAAATACACAACGCATAACTTTGGTGGCACCTGCCTCGCAAACCCGAAAGCACCCTAACAACCACCTAGCTAGGATATATATAATGACATAATGTTGTACCTAGCTAGGATGCTTGGCCCACCACCTCCCACTTCGTGTCAGCGGGTGTAGGATCGGAAGTATGTCTAGAGGGGGGGTGATTAGACTACTTGACCAAATAAAAACTTAACCTTTTCCCAATTTTAGTTGTTGGCAGATTTTAGCAACTTTAGGACAAGTCAAGCAATCATCACACAATTCAAGCAAGCATGCAAAGAGTATATAGGCAGCGGAAAGTAAAGCATGCAACTTGCAAGAATGTAAAGGGAAGGGTTTGGAGAATTCAAACGCTATTGGAGACACGAATGTTTTTCCCGTGGTTCGGATAGGTGGTGCTATCCTACATCCACGTTGATGGAGACTTCAACCCACGAAGGGTAACAGTTGCGCGAGTCCACGGAGGGCTCCACCCACGAAGGGTCCACGAAGAAGCAATTTTGTCTATCCCACCATGGCCATCACCCACAAAGGACTTGCCTCACTAGCGGTAGATCTTCACGAAGTAGGCGATCTCCTTGCCCTTACAAACTCCTTGGTTCAACTCCACAATCTTGTCGGAGGCTCCCAAGTGACACCTAGCCAATCTAGGAGACACCACTCTCCAAGAAGTAACAAATGGTGTGTTGATGATGAACTCCTTGCTCTTGTGCTTCAAATGATAGTCTCCCCAACACTCAACTCTCTCTCACAGGATTTGGATTTGGTGGAAATAAGATTTGAGTGGAAAGCAACTTGGGGAAGGCTAGAGATCAAGATTCATATGGTAGGAATGGAATATCTTGGCCTCAACACAAGGGTAGGAAGTTCTCTCTCAGAACATATGAGTTGGAAGTGTAGATGTGTTCTGATGGCTCTCTCCACGAATGAAGAGGAGGTGGAGGGGTATATATAGCCTCCACTTAAAATCCAACCGTTACACACAATTTACCAATCTCGGTGGGACCGAATCAACAAACTCGGTCGGACCGAAATAGTAAACCTAGTGACCGTTAGAGATTTTCGGTGGGACTGACATGCAACTCGGTAGGACCGATATGGTTAGGGTTTGGGCATAATGTAATCTCGGTGAGACCGATTACACAAACTCGGTGAGACCGGTTTGGTAATTAGCTAACCAGAGAGTTGGTCAGGCAAACTCGGTGGGACCGATTTGCTCTTTCGGTGAGACCGAAAAGTTACAAAAGGGAAACAGAGAGTTTGCATTGCAATCTCGGTGGGACCGATCCGCTCTTTCGGTGAGACCGAAAAGTTACGAAAAGGAAACAGAGAGGTTGCAATCCCATCTCGGTGAGACCGAGATCCCTATCGGTGAAACCGATTTGCTAGGGTTTGGCAGTGGCTTATGACATATGAAACTCGGTGGCGCCGGATAGAAAGAATCGGTAGGAACGAGTTTGGCTTAGGGTTTAGGTCATTTGTGGATATGGGAAAGTAGCTGGGGATTTTGGAGCATATCATTAAGCACATAAAGCAAAGGGCTCATTAAGCAACACCTCATCCCTCCTTGATAGTATTGGCTTTTCCTATGGACTCAATGTGATCTTGGATCACTAAAATGTAAAATGAAGAGTCTTGAGCATTTGAGCTTGAGCCAATCCTTTGTCCTTAGCATTTTGAGGGTTCCACTTTCACCATCCATGCCATGCCAATCATTGAGCTTTCCTGAAATAATTGTCTTGGAATAGCATTAGCTCAATGAGCTATATGTTGTTATGAATTACCAAAACCACCTAGGGATAGTTGCACTTTCAATCTCCTCCTTTTTGTTAATTGATGACAACATATAGATCAAAGCTTCAACAAATGATAATAAGAATGAATTACATCATCGCTTTGAGAAGTATGTGATAAGTAAGAGCTCCCCCTAAATTTGTGCATATTTAAAATTTGCTTTGGACTGCAAATGCACAAGGAGTTAGAATTGTGGGTTACTCTTCCATGTCACATACATCTTGGTGGAGCGCTCAAAATGATAATAATGAAATACATGCACTCATCACCAAGGAAAAGTGAATGACCACATAAGATAGATAAGATATATCAAGCATGCATAAGTGTAGCTTATGATCAAACACATGATCATCAATGTCTCACAAACATATCAAAGTATCTCGACCAAAATCAAATAATGTTTGAAAAACCACCAAATAAAGCAAGAGAGAAAAGCAACACTCTCTCTCTCGAAGCCTATGATCTATACATTTTCTCCCCCTTTGGCAACAAGTTACCAAAAAGTTCCTAGAAAATGCATAGTGCTAAATCGACACTCAGGCTTGATCTTCAGGTGGTGGTGGAGTCTGGATCACTCCAAGGACGAAGGCTTCCGTAGACGCGGTTGGAGCTGGAGCTGAAGTAGATGCTGGAGCAGGTTGGGTTGGTGCTGTGGCTGGAGCTGAGGCGGTGGCTCTTGTGTCAGGAACTGGCACTGCACTGGACCTCTGAGCTCGTGGCACTCTGGCAAATGCATCAGTGGTTGTCTTCCCTCTCCTCTCCTGCATGTCATCTTGGAGCTGCTCCACTGCAGTCTGAATCTCTGTCACCTTGATATCCAAGTCATAGAACTTTTGTTCTACGATTCTCTCTAAGCTCGCCTGGTTCTGAGTTAGGGTGGCCAATCCTTTCTCAATCCGCAGGGTGGATGCAATCAAGTAACTGAGCTGCTCTTGCTTGTTCTTCAAGAAGTACTCAGATGCCTCCTCTTGAGTTGGCATCTTGGCAGCTTTCTCCTTCTTTGCCTTCTCCTTCTTGGCTTGTGCATGGGCTGAAGATGGTTCATCTTTGGTCATCACAACTTGGTTGTCCTCGAAATCTGGATAAATAGGCAAATGTTCCTTGTCCAACAAGTATGTGTCTGTGCCCATTCTTGAGTTAATCAACATCTGGATCTGAGGGGCATAACCACAGCTCCCCTTCTGATCTGCTGCAGTCCTCTTGATAGTCTCTACTATGAGGCTCATGACCTTGAATTTCTGAGGCACATCAAAGATATGTAGCAAGTTAATGGCATGACCTCTGATCATCCTGTGATCTCCAGACTTGGGCAAAAGTGTGTGCCTAAGGATCCAGTTGATCGTAGGCAGACCTGAGAACAAGTGTTTTACAGACCCAAACTGGTGAGTGTCAAGATCATCTGTTGGAATCTCCTTGTACATATTTGCCATAGTGTTATGATCCATCTTTTTCTTGGAATAGACATCCAAGTCATCTTCATTTTCCTCTGGGGCATTGATAAGCTGTGCCCACTCAGAAACTGTTGATTGGTACCTCGTACCTTCAGACATCCAAACAATCCTCCCATCTGGAT
Source organism: Aegilops umbellulata (assembly GCA_032464435.1). Classification (NCBI taxonomy): domain Eukaryota; kingdom Viridiplantae; phylum Streptophyta; class Magnoliopsida; order Poales; family Poaceae; genus Aegilops; species Aegilops umbellulata. Next base: position 92,488,003 of record CP136054.1, on the reverse strand, counting down.
AAAAATGTGTTGTGGAGTAGAACTGCATGATGAGCTCCTCATTCCACTTTGTGAGCTTCTGCCCAACAAAGTCTGCTACTCCACATGCCTTGAAGTTGTCCTGCACTCCAGGGTAGTGCTCTTCATTTTCCTTGATATATTCCTATTTGACCCATCTCATATCACATACTATTGGCTTCTTGTCCAATAAGACTGTCTCATAGAAGTCCTGTTGTTCCTTAGTGTGGAACCTGTAGTCAACAACAGTCCTCCTCCTGGTAGCATAGGGATCCTCAGCTCTCCATTTTCTCAGCCCAGAGTCTCTTCTGATCTTCATATCCTCAGCCACAGGATGAGCATCATTGTGGTCTGGGATCTTGGGCTTCAACTTTCTCAGCACTTGGCCTTCCTCTTCTTCTGCAATGTCAGGCACTGGGGCCTTGTTCTTTTCAGCAGCTGGGATGCTTCTTGTATTCCTCTTTGGTTTTGGCTTTGGAGCTGGCTTGGCCTTGGAAGCAGCCTTAGGTGCTTCCTTGGGCTTAGATGCAGTTGCCCCTGATCTTATGGCATCACCCATTAGCTTGGGTGCCTTAGGTGCTGGTGCAGCACTCTCTTCCTCTTCTTCTTCTTCATCAGAAGAATGTTGTTCAAATTCAGCCATGGGATCAATTTTCTTGCACCATCTGCCTCTCTTCCTTTCCTTCTTCCCTTCAGCAACAACTGCTTCTTTCGGAGTGGGCTTCTCAGGAATCTTGGTTGAGGCTCTGGCCTTTGGCATAGGCTGCCTGCCTGCTGGCCTTTTGACCTTTAAGCCTGGCTTGGTGCTCTGCCTTGAGCCATGTTCTTTCTTGAGTTCAACTTTCTTGGAAGTTGCTTCCTCCTCTGCCACATAATCTTCATCCTCTGATTCTGAGGTTCTCTTCTTTCTTTGTCTTGTGGCAGCTTTTGGCAGGTTGCTAGGGGTGCTCCTGCTGCCATCATCTGAAGAACTGGAGGGACTAGTGCCCTCACTCATTTGCACTGGCTGCTCTGACAAATTCTGGCTATCACTTTGGTCTGACATGATGAACAAGCTGACTGCTGACCCTGTGAATAGTTTATAGATGAGGTAGAGTGGATGAGCATCACAAAATGCAGAGGTTTTTGCAAAAGAATGATTCAAAAACTTAGTTTTAGTTTCCCACAAAAAGCATCTCGGATCTACCGATTTCTAAACTCGGTGATACCGAAGCAGTTTTTGGAACCTAAACTAGTGAACTCGGTCAGACCGAGTCACAGTTCGGTGGCACCGAGACTGCTAGGGTTTCACAAAGTTCCAAAATCGGTCACACCGATTAGTAATACTCGGTCAGACCGAGTCTCACTTGTGCAATGGCATTAGCCAAATCAGTGGGACCGAGTTTTTCAACTCGGTGGGTCCGAGATGGTTTCAGCGGAAACCTAACCCTAAAATTTTCGAATCAAACCTAATCTACGAGTTCATTGACTGGACAGGAGTTTATCAAATGTGGCAAGAATCATTATGATCACAATGTGCTAGGAATCAGATTGGGGAATAGCACAAAGATCGAGTCCATACCCTAGTTCGACGGAGACTCGCTACGGCCGCAACGGCGGGGTTGATTCCCGTTGACGGCGACGGAGACTAGCGACTGGAGGCGGCTGGCAGCGAGGAGACGATCCGGAGACCACGTAGGCAGAGCGAGCTATGGCGCGGGCGAAGGGGTTCGGAGAAATTTCCAAATTTTTGCCTGTGTCTATATATAGCCCGACCCTGTCGGTGTGACCGAGTGGAACAACTCGGTGGCACCGAGATGCAAAACTGTATACAGTTAATGCAACTCGGTGTGACTGAATGGTTCAAATCGGTTGCACCAAGATCTAAAACATAGATCAACTTAATGATCTCGGTAAGACCGAAAGTGGGGTATCGGTCAGACCGAGAATCACAAAGAGGTTTTGGAAGTTTAAGTCTATGACGAATCGGGGACTCCGAGTGCTCCTCACACAGAGTGGTTCGAATCTGACTTGATCAATTTTGTGATGCAGCATGAATAGAGTTTGAGACGAGAAAAGCATAGATAGCTAGAGGAGGTTCTTAGGCATTCTTGTCCATCCACTTGGCAAAAGAACAATAAAACCAAACAATCAAAACAACAAGTGGATGTCCTCGAATGAGTAAAATATGCAACCAACATGCTCACACAATAAAATAGCAATTGAAATATGTGACAAAGCATGCACAACCAATTCTAGCATCTATCAAGCAATTGGCGATGACTAGGTCATCTATATATGAGTATATTGACTTAGGAGTCAAATGAGTACATTTGATCACAGGTCATACTCATCGTTTAAGCTCAAGTGGGGTTACCACTTTTACATAAAGCATTGTTGTGTTCACATCATTAGAGTTGCTTTAGCTCAAATATTAGAGTAAAGCTCCCCCTAGATGTGATATCCCCCCTATGAGGGATGAACTAACCTTGGGTTTTGTCGATGATGACTTCATGTAGATGTTGAAGATGCGGATGCTCAATGTTGATGTAGATCACTTGGAGCTATCCTTTTGAGTGAATTGCACTTTCAATACCTACATGGGTTAGTCCCACAAGGAACAAACAAGTATATCCATAGACATAGAGTGATGCACACACAAGATGATGTCTATGAAAGCTTTTAGGTTACCTTGTCCCTTGACTTACCAACAAGAGGGTTTGTGACTCCTTGAACTAGTGCAAGATGTGGAAGTTGATTGCACTTGTTCTTGCCAAAATGATAAGAGTGAAGTATGTTGGCGGAGTCACCCTCAAGAATTCTCTAGTTCTTCTTCTTTTGGATCCACACCATCTTGATGGGAATCCTTGGAGTTGTAGTCGTACTTGATGAAGTGGAACTTGAAGTAGTCTTGGGAATCCACTTGACTAAGGTCTTAGGAGCTTCTTCAAATGCATCAATTTCCTCTTGAAGCTTGTCCTTGCCTTTTTGCTCGTAGTCTTGAGGTGGAAGATCATCTTGAGTTTGTGTCCCCTTGAAAGAAATAGGATCATACTTCTCTTGTTGAGGAACAAACTTTGTCTTGGGGTATTGATCTTCTTCCCACTCAACTCCATTGGCATTGAACTTTCATTCAAAACCAACACCTTGTCTCTTCTGGTGCCTTCCTTGCTTGCGTACAATCTCCTCGAATTGCTTACTTCCGGCAAGGCTTTTGTACACACCTTTCTCTATGATTTCCTTCAATATGCTATTTTCTTGCTCAAGTGTAACTTGGCTAAGAGAATCATTAGTGGAATCAAGAGAACTACTAGAAGCAACAATATTGGATTTAACATGATCATTGTTACTACTAGAGGAAGAATCTTTCTTATTCTTGTTACTAGACTTGACTTGAGGCATGTAAGTGGATAAGAGCAAATGTTTGGCATTGTAAGAAGAACTTTTCTTGCGGAGATCATCATTGATTTCCTTTAAAAGTTCATGCTCTTGCTCAAGATTGAGCTTTTCAAAGCGTAACCTCTCATGAGCTCTTAAAAGTTCTCGATGATCTTCGAAGATAGTTTCATGAGCTAACTTAAGAGTGTTTAGTTCTTTAGTTAGAGCCTCAATTTTCTCCTTATCATTGTCATTCGTATTAGCATGATTAATTGACGTTTCATCATAGTATTCATCACTAGAGTTGTCAGCAAGTAAATCATCATCACCTAACAAGTCATCTTCATCACTATTAAAATCAACATACTCAGGGTGAGTTACCTTAGGACCTTTGGCCATGAAGCATCTTCCAATTCCTTCATTTGGTGAGTCAAATATGTCGAAGGAGTTGGTTGACACAAGTGCTAGACCGGCAACACCTTCATCTTGAGTATATTCGGAATCGGAGTGATAACTTCTCTCGGAGTGGTTGTCGGAGTCGGAGCCGGATACCCATTCACCAACATGAGCTTGATGTCTTCGTTTTGTGTAGCTCCTTGATGATTTTTCCTTTCTTTCCGAGTCCTTGCTTCTCCGTGAGTATCTTCGTTCATAACGATCATCTCTACTCCTTCTCTCTCTAGATGGTGATTCTTCTCTTTTGCCTCTTCTTTTTGGAGAATCTTCTCTTCTTTTGTAGGGAGCCGTACACTCATTGGAATAGTGTCCGGGTCTTCCACAATTATAGCAGTTTCGCTCTCGACTAGAAGATCTTTTGTCATTGTAGGACCTTGACTTGGAGCTTCTATCTTTGCTTCTACTCTTGTAGAACTTGTTGAAGTTCTTCACCATTAAGCTCAATTCTTCATTGAAGTTTTGTTTCTCACTTGATGATGTGGGAGCTTCACATGAGGCTTTGTAAGCACCACTTGATTTGTTGTGAAGTTCCTCTTTATCCTTGAGTGACATCTCATGAGCAACAATTCTTCCAATAACTTCCGTTGGCTTGAGATCTTTGTAATTGGGCATCATTTGGATCAATGTGCACACGGTATCATATTTTCCATCCAAGGCTCTTAGGATCTTCTTGATGATGAATCTGTCGGTCATCTCTTCACTCCCTAAGCCGGCAATCTCGTTTGTGATGAGAGCAAGCCTAGAGTACATTTCGGCGACACCTTCACCATCCTTCATTTTGAACTTGTCAAGTTGACTTTGAAGCACATCCAATTTGGATTCCTTGATGGAGTCGGTACCTTCGTGCATATCAATCAAAGTATCCCAAATTTCCTTTGCATTCTCAAGACGACTGATTTTGTTGAATTCTTCGGGGCACAGTCAGTTGAAGAGAATATCACAAGCTTGAGCGTTGTATTGTAGCATCTTCAACTCATCCGCGGTAGCTTCACGGTTTGGTTCTTTCCCATCGAAGAAGTCACCTTGCAAACCAACACACACAATAGCCCAAACGGCGGGGTTATGTCCAAGAATATGCATTTTCATTTTATGCTTCCAACTAGCAAAATTAGTACCATCAAAGTAAGGACCTCTACGGTGATAATTTCCCTCACTAGACGCCATACTCTCCTAGGTTGTGAAACCAAGGCTATGACCACCAAAAGCTATGGAAATCAAAGCAAATGGAGACCAAAGCTCTGATACCACTTGTAGGATCGGAAGTATGTCTAGAGGGGGGTGATTAGACTACTTGACCAAATAAAAACTTAACCTTTTCCCAATTTTAGTTCTTGGCAGATTTTAGCAACTTTAGGACAAGTCAAGCAATCATCACACAATTCAAGCAAGCATGCAAAGAGTATATAGGCAGCGGAAAGTAAAGCATGCAACTTGCAAGAATGTAAAGGGAAGGGTTTGGAGAATTCAAACGCTATTGGAGACACGGATGTTTTTCCCGTGGTTCGGATAGGTGGTGCTATCCTACATCCACGTTGATGGAGACTTCAACCCACGAAGGGTAACGGTTGCGCGAGTCCATGGAGGGCTCCACCCACGAAGGGTCCACGAAGAAGCAACCTTGTCTATCCCACCATGGCCATCGCCCATGAAGGACTTGCCTCACTAGCGGTAGATCTTCACGAAGTAGGCGATCTCCTTGCCCTTACAAACTCCTTGGTTCAACTCCACAATCTTGTCGGAGGCTCCCAAGTGACACCTAGCCAATCTAGGAGACACCACTCTCCAAGAAGTAACAAATGGTGTGTTGATGATGAACTCCTTGCTCTTGTGCTTCAAATGATAGTCTCCCCAACACTCAAATCTCTCTCACAGGATTTGGATTTGGTGGAAAGAAGATTTGAGTGGAAAGCAACTTGGAGAAGGCTAGAGATCAAGATTCATATGGTAGGAATGGAATATCTTGGCCTCAACACAAGGGTAGGAAGTTCTCTCTCAGAACATATGAGTTGGAAGTGTAGATGTGTTCTGATGGCTCTCTCCACGAATGAAGAGGAGGTGGAGGGGTATATATAGCCTCCACTTAAAATCCAACCGTTACACACAATTAACCAATCTCAGTGGGACCGAATCAACAAACTTGGTCGGACCGAAATAGTAAACCTAGTGACCGTTAGAGATTTTTGGTGGGACTAACATGCAACTTGGTAGGACCGATATGGTTAGGGTTTGGGCATAACGTAATCTCGGTGAGACCGATTACACTAACTCGGTGAGACCGGTTTGGTAATTAGGTAACCACAGAGTTGGTCAGGCAAACTCGGTGGGACCGATTTGCTCTTTCGGTGAGACCGAAAAGTTACAAAAGGGAAACAGAGAGTTTGCATTGCAATCTCGGTGGGACCGATTCGCTCTTTCGGTGAGACCGAAAAGTTACGAAAAGGAAACAGAGAGGTTGCAATCCCATCTCGGTGAGACCGAGATCCCTGTCGGTGAAACCGATTTGCTAGGGTTTGGCAGTGGCTTATGTGTTGGGGAACGTTGCAGAAAATTAAAAAATTTCCTACGGTTTCACCAAGATCCATCTATGAGTTCATCTAAGCAACGAGTCATGGGAGAGAGATTGCATCTACATACCACTTTGTAGATCACGAGCGGAAGCGTTCAATGAACGGGGATGAGGTAGTCGTACACGACGTGATCCAAATCACCGGAGATCCTAGCACCGAAAGGACGGCACCTCCGCGTTCAACACACGTACGGTCAGCGTAACGTCTCCTTCTTCTTGATCCAGCAAGGCAAAGGAGAGGTTGGGTAAGAAGGCTCCAGCAGCAGCACGACGGCGTGGTGATGGTGGAGCTGCAGTATTCCGACAGGGCTTCGCCGAGCTCTACGGAGGAGGAGGAGATGTTGGAGAGGGAGAGGGAGGCGCCAGAGACCAGGGGTGCGGCTGCCCCCTCCCCTCCCCCCTTTATATAGGAGTGCCAAGGGGGGGCGCCGGCCCTAGGAGATCCAATCTCCTTGGGGCGGCGGCCAAGGGGAGGTTTCCCTCCCCCCAAGGCACCTAGGAGGTGCCTTCCCCTTGTGGGACTCCTTCCCTTTGAAACCCTAGGCGCATGGGCCTCTTGGGGCTGGTTCCCCTTGGCCCATGTAGGCCAAGGCGCACCCCCTAGAGCCCATGTGGCCCCCGGAGGCAGGTGGCCCCACCCGGTGGACCCCCCGGGACCCTCCGGTGGTCCCGGTACAATACCGATAACCCCGAAACTTGTCCCGATGGCCAAAATAGCACTTCCTATATATAATTCTTTACCTCTGGACCATTCCGAAACTCCTCGTGACGTCCGGGATCTCATCCGGGACTCCGAACAACATTTGGGTTACTGCATATACATATCTTCACAACCCTAGCGTCACCGAACCTTAAGTGTGTAGACCCTACGGGTTCGGGAGACATGCAGACATGACCGAGACGGCTCTCGGGCAATAACCAACAGCGGGATCTGGATACCCATGTTGGCTCCCACATGCTCCACGATGATCTCATTGGATGAACCACGATGTCGAGGATTCAATTAATCCCGTATACGATTCCCTTTGTCAATCGGTATTTTACTTGCCCGAGATTCGATCGTCGGTATCCCAATACCTCGTTCAATCTCATTATCGGCAAGTCACTTTTCTCGTACCGTATTGCATGATCCCGTGATCAAACACTTTGATCACATTGAGCTCATTATGATGATGCATTACCGAGAGGGCCCGGTGATACCTCTCCGTCAAGCGGAGTGACAAATCCCAGTCTCGATCCGTGTCAACCCAACAGACACTTTCAGAGATACCCGTAGTATACCTTTATAGTCACCCAGTTACGTTGTGACGTTTGGCACACCCAAAGCACTCCTACGGTATCCGAGAGTTACACGATCTCATGGTCTAAGGAAAGGATACTTGACATTGGAAAACTCTAGCAAACGAACTATGCGATCTTATGCTATGTTTAGGATTGGGTCTCGTCCATCACATCATTCTCCTAATGATGTGATCTCGTTATCAATGACATCCAATGTCCATAGTCAGGAAACCATGACTATCTATTGATCAACGAGCTAGTCAACTAGAGGCTTACTAGGGACACGTTGTTGTCTGTTATTCACACATGTATTACGATTTCCGGATAACACAATTATAGCACGAATAAAGACAATTATCATGAATAAGGAAATATAATAATAATGCTTTTATTATTGCCTCTAGGGCATATTTCCAACATTATGGCATATGAAACTCGGTGGCGCCGGATAGAAAGAATCGGTAGGACCGAGTTTGGCTTAGGGTTTAGGTCATTTGTGGATATGGGAAAGTAGTTGAGGATTTGGGAGCATATCATTAAGCACATAAAGCAAAGGGCTCATTAAGCAACACCTCATACCTCCTTGATAGTATTGGCTTTTCCTATGGACTCAATGTGATCTTGGATCACTAAAATGTAAAATGAAGAGTCTTGAGCTTTTGAGCTTGAGCCAATCCTTTGTCCTTAGCATTTTGAGGGTTCCACTTTCACCATCCATGCCATGCCAATCATTGAGCTTTCCTGAAATAATTGTCTTGGAATAGCATTAGCTCAATGAGCTATATGTTGTTATGAATTACCAAAACCACCTAGGGATAGTTGCACTTTCAGCGGGGCAGATGCACGTAATGATCGATACTTTGGTCATACATGCATATCGCCATGACCTACCATAAGACGGACCAATGAATCTATCATTTGGTCAAATGACAGTTGTTGTTGTCGATAAACCGCTCGGGCCAATAGATTGAACCATCATAAAAATCACACGAGAGGGACCACAAAACCAGCACCTCTTGCATGCGGCCCAAAATGATGTACGTTGGGAAGGGGTGATGTGTGTTTTCAATATAGAATAATGTATAATTTAGATGTGGTGCCTACCTCTCGATACATACAACAACCATGAAAGCAAGGTAGTTAAGGACGAGATACGCAGGGTTTGATGTAGGTTGAACCCAACAATTCAAGCATCTGGGAGGGAATCATGACAACGCATGCATGAGCTCGAGCTTTGGTTGAGCAATATTTGACGGTGACCGGCCCTAACACGAACTAGGAGGAGTCCATTCATGGCCAACACATACCCCTCATTATCGGTCAAAGTGATGGTATATATACACCCGGGGAGCCCACAGATATGCGTGTCGTCACAAAAAACCGCACAAGGGAGACGTGGTCGATCAAAAGACCCTGTATACACTGCATGCGACCCGAAAATATGTATGAGTACGATGGTGTATGATGTGTTTAAATGCCAAATGCACAACTTCGATGGGCCACCAACTACATTACAAATTGAACACCGTACCCGACTCCAAGCCTGGTTCAATACAAACGATGTCAGTTTCCCAACTTCGAGGCGGCGGGGGGGGGGGGGGGCGTCCCACGCATGCGCTCAAACATTATTTTGTCTAGCATGGGACACATCTATATATAATATATCTCTATACATTTATACACCTATATAGTGTGCGAGTAACTTTGAGAGTTGGTCGTTGGATGAAGCCAATCCGACGGTACAGAGATGGCAAATCTGAGCACTACTAGCCATTGGATATCATCTACATTCCACCAGATTCTGCCACATGTACAATCTAGAAGACTCCATGGTTGAACTTAAACATAATGCACAAACCTCAAAACACAAGCACTTATCCTTTGTTCTCTAGAATCTTCCATATCTTAATTGCCCGATTTTTTTCTAAATGAATTGTCACTTTTTGTTTTTACCTTTACAATGCACAATTCCATGAATCTTAAAATAGATTTTTTTATAAAACTAATTGATTTTGGATGAGATGAACCATAAGAATTAAACGAACATCTACATCATGCATATATGACTCAAAGCTTACATGCTATACTGTGGTATTTATTCATAATTTGGTTACCAAATCTCATGCGTGCAATGCACGTGTACCTTACTAGTATCAATAGGAAACCATCATGGTTAAACCCTTCTCATTGTTGGGTCAAAGGAATAGATTATGTGGGGCCCCTGATTGTCGGTAAAGGATAGTATATATATATATATATATATCGGGGAGCGCACAGATATGTGTCGCGTCTATAAGCCGCACAAGGGAGACATGCTCGAGAAGAACACCCTGCCCCCTATACCGTGCATGCAACCTGAAAAAGGTTTATATAATCGCCATGACAGGTCAAGTCAATCATTCGTTAATTTTTTAGAGGAAAAATAACCCATAAAAACATAGTAGGTTTATATAATCGCCATGACAGGTCCAGACAATCATTCTTTAATTTTTTAGAGCAAAAAATAACCCATAAAAACATGGTCCACTATATATATATATATATATATATATATATATATATATATATATATATATATATATATATAGTGGACCATGTCATGGCATTTAAATGAAGCTTAAGATATGCAACCTCCCACCGGGTCACCCATCCTTGGACTACTCCAGCCCGATCACATTTAACTTTTGTGTTCTATTCGACTAGTCTAGTGGATGGGAAGCCGGTCCTTGCTGATAAGAATTGCCTCCTTGCCTTTAAGGCGTTTCACGCTGGTCACCCTATGGGACCTACTCCCTCCGATCACACACATTTTTGCTTTTAGAAACTGTGTGGGATATTTTACATGGCCGGTGTGTCGCCGCTAGCCTTCAATGAGCACTGACACTGGTAGCGGAAAACGATGGGAGAAGAGGCGGGAAACTGACGAGAGGAGTGGAGAGAAACGACATCCTATTTTGAATGAAAACCTAGTAGAGAAGGAAGCATGAGCTACACGACGCATGCGCACAGTGCTTACCCATGTACTGCATGTGCTTTCAAAAGGGCTTAGGGTTGCTGTTCGATCTGGGAGCATCCAACGGTGCACACGTACGATAAATGGGGTTAGGGTTCTGGCCAATCAGAACGCACGACTCAGATCGAGCGCGCAGCGGGGAGGGGGGGAGAATATCATACGGTAACCAACATTCGGTGGAAACCAGTGAAAACCACGAGAAAAAGATGTTTTGAAGTTTCAAATTTTTTTGAAAAAAAGTGGGATGTTAAGAGGATGATGTTTTATTGCCACGTAAAATTTCAAGTTGAAACACATATGTGAGCTATGAAAAAGACAAAATCAGCGTTGAATAGTGTCGAATAGTAATGTCACTGTTCAGGGCTGAATTTGTCTTTTTCATAGCTCACATCTCGTAATGTTTTTCAACTTGAAATTTTGTGTCGCAATAAAACATCACCTTCTTAACATCCCACATTCTTTTAGATTTTTATGAAACTTTAAAATATGGTTTCCACGAAGTTTTCATTGAATATCGACTTTTGTGAGTGAACCGTGTGCTATTTGAAAACATTTCGTGAGAAGAATCTTGGTTTTTAAATCCCCGTAAATCCAAAACTAAGCCGAAAATCTTGAAACCTGGCATGGTGTCACGACATGGCACTTATATGTCGAGGAATTTTTTTCGTCCATTGTGGCGCAAGTTTTATTACAAGCCTCTTACAAACTGGAGCTTCTCTCAAAGAAGCCTCGTGGTTCCAATAGGGAAACGTGTCCCCCTTGTGGGCAAAACGTAATCACTACCTCTTTTCGCCTTGTATTTTATTCTACGGGCAACATGGAATGACAAGATATCCGTGCTGAAATTTAAACTTATTCAAGGTTCATTTGGCCTTTTTATACACTAATTGTGTTTCCTAGGCATTTAATGTCCATAATTCAAATATAAACTACAAATACATGCTCCAGTTCACCAAAATGGCTAGAAAAATTATACATGTGTCCTTGGGTGCATGTTTAGGTCCCATGCCAGGAATGGGAACAAATTACAACCGTATCGGTGTCATGGCTCGTCCTCAAACATTTCGAATCTCGATTTTTAAGTCCCCGTAAATCCTAAACTCACCAAAAAGTCATCAAAGGTGGCATGGTGTCACGTCATGGCACATATATGTCGTGGTAAAAACATTGTCCAATTTGGGCCAAGCTTTATTACAAACCTCTTACAAAAACTGGAGCTTCTCTCAAAGAAGCCTCGTGGTTTCGATAGGGAAACGTGTTCCCCTTGTGGGCGAAATGGCCACTTTTCGCCTTGTATTTTCTTCCACGGGCAACATGGAACGACATGATATCTGTGCTGAAATTTAAACTTATTCAGGGTTCGTTTGGCCTTTTTATACACTAATTGAGTTTCCTAGGTATTTAATGTCCATAATTCAAATCTGAACTACAAATACATGCTCCAGTTCACCAAAATGGCTAGAAAAATTATACATGTGTTCTTGGGTGCATGTTTAGGTTTCATGCCAGTAATGGGAACGAATTAAAACCGTACCTGTGTCCTGGTTCATCCTCAAACATTTAGAATCTTGGTTTTTAATTCCCATAAATCCTAAACTCACCAGAAAGTCATTAAAGGTGGCATGGTGTCACGTCATGGTACATATATGTCGTGGTAAAAACATTGCCAATTTGGGCCAATCTTTATTACAAACCGGAGCCTGTCGCAAGAACCCTCGTGGTTTTGATAGGGAAACGTGTCCCCTTGTGGGCCAAATGATAATCACTCCCTCTTCCAGCCTCGTATTTTCTTCTACACGCGACACAGAACAACTGGAGATTCGCGCTGAACTTTGAAATTATTCAAGGTTTGTTTGACCTTTTTTATTCATTAATTGAGTTTTCTAGGCATTTAATGTCCATAATTCAAATCCGAACTACAAATACATCTCCAGTGCACCAAAATGGCTAGAAAAAACGTACATGTTTCCTTGGGGTGCATGTTTAGGTCCCATAGAACGAATGGGAACGAATTCAACCGTCTCGCCATCTTGGTTTGGCCACAAACATTGGAATCTCGGTTTTTAGATCTCTGTAAATCCCAAACACACCAGGAAATCATGAAACTTGGCATGGTGTCACTACATGGTACATATAATTGTCCAATTTGGGCGAAGCTATATTACAAGCCTTTTACAAACCGGAGCCTGTCGCAACCCTTGTGGTTCCGGTAGGGAAACATGCCCCTCTTGTGGGCGAAATGATAATCGCTGCCTCTACTCACCTTGAACTTTGTTTTCTAGAGGCAACATAGAATAATAGGAGTGTCGGGCTGAAATTTGAAACTGTTCAGGGTTCGTTTGGCCATTGTATATATATTACTAATTACTAAGTTTTCTATGCATTTAATGTAGTCCATAATTCAAATTTGAACTACAACCACATGCTCCAGTGAAGCAAAATGGGTGGGAAATCATACATGTGTCATTGGGTGCATGTTTAGGTCTCATTTAAGGAATGGGAATGAATTACAAACTTGTCGTCGTCCTGAAACATTGAGAATCTCGGTTTTTAAATCCCAGTAAATCAAAAAGTCACCCAAAAAACATGAAACTTGGCATGGTTTCATGACATGGCACATATATGCCGTGGTAAAAAAAATCGTCCAGGTTGAGAAGAGGCGCACACATTAGTAGCCAACGAAGTCCTTTTTGAAACAAAAAACTGACACGTTAGTATCGCAAACGGTTGTATTATATTAACTGTGTCGAAATTTAACCATACTTGGTGGCGTGCATGCAGCTGTTTGATTAAATGGGACGAGCGCGAGAAGTCCGCCGTGCAGGCTCGATGGGACGCGTGCAAGCAGTCCGCCGCGCAGGCTCGACGGGACACGTGCATCCTGTCCACCTCGCAGGCTCGACGGGACACATGCGAGCAGCAAGGCCACCCATGCTCACCGGGAAGCGAGCTCTTTGACCTCCATGCACCAGCCGCCGCCCGCCTCGCTCACAACTTCTCCATTGATGGGTTAATTAAAGCACCTGGACGGAGGGTGTTTGCTTGTGATCCTATCGCAGCATTTGCTTTGTTCGTGTTTTCAACTCGTATTCCGCCCTAATTTAAATTGCCACATAGGGCAACGGATAATACAACCACAAAAAAATGGCAACGGATAATACGACGAAAAATTTACAATGGCGCGGATAATAATTGTCTTACATATTCCGGATAATTTAAAATGCCACATGCCACAAAGCCCGGAAGACACGGGGGCAAGAGAAGAAGGAAATTACAGATGATGATCTGGGTCGCTACGGTCTCTACTTGTCGATGGATCGCCGGGCGGCAAAATCCTCCAGCTCCTTCTTCAATTCCTCACGACTTTGCTTGAAAGAAACCACGGATTCCTCCACCTCCTGCTCACGCTCGATCCGGAGCTTCCTCAAGCCACCCATCAGTTCCTCGACGACCGCTTTCAGCGTCATCTCCGAGGCACTGCTCTGCTCATGCAGCATCTTCCAGCCGGCGGCCTCCTCCTCCTTCTCGGCGACCAACTTGAGGAGCTTCGCATTGCCACCCATGAGTTGCTCGACGAGGCCGGTCGCCTTGTCAACCGAGGATCGCTGATCTTGAGTAGCTTCATCAAGCCGTCGACCAGCTCCTGCTGCGTAGTGACGCCAATGAGAATTTCGTTGTCACCGGCAAAGGACTTCAGCAAAGCCGGCTCGTCGAGATGGCCGACGCCACAAATGCGCTTGTGAGAGCCCTCACGTACCCATGAGAGCTCGTTCGAGGGCTCCACGGCGCGCCGTGACATCTCTGCTGCGGCTGTGGCGTCGCGGTGGGACCTCTCTACACTACAAAAAAATACACTTCCGTGATGATACGTGTTTGTCACAGTAGGTCGCGTTTTTTGTCATGCATGTATATCCATGACAAATTTATGACAGAATCAAGATAGTCATACCTGTGCTGTCGTAGAAGTGTTCCATGACATTACCAAAATTATCATCACGGAAGTGTCCACTTCCATGATGATAAATCGCGCGTCACAGAAGTGCTTTCGTCAAGGGTGACCGACACGTGGCATCCACCGTAACGGAGCACCGTTAAGCTATCGGGTCGGGTTTTGGATCCGATAACCCGTTAACAGCCTCGACCAATGGGAAATTTCCACGTGTAAAATTCTTATTGGCCAGACGAAACACGTGTCAGCTCGTCAGTGGGTCAGATAGGCGCCTATGATACGTCGACATGTGGCACGGCCCAACAAGTTTAAAAGGGGATGGCCCAACTAAAGGCCCACAAAATTTTGCGGACCATAATGGGTCGGCCCAGCTAAAGGCCCACGAGATTTTGCGGGCCATAATGGGCTGGCCCGGCTAAAGGCCCACAAGATTTTGCGGGCCATAATGGGACGGCCCAGGTAAAGGCCCACAAGATTTTTGTGTGCCATAATGGGCCAACCCAGGTAAAGGCCCACAAAATTCTTGCAGATCATAATGGTCTGGCCCAGCTAAAGGCCCACGAGATTTCGTCGACATTAATGGGCCGACCCAGCTATAGGCCCACAAGATTTTGAGGACCCTAGTAGGTCGGCCCATTAACTGGCTGCCATGTTTTGGGCCAAATGCCGGCCCATATTTGATCCGGTCCATTAATGGCCTGCCATGCTCTGGGCCTAATAGTGGCCCATATGAGATCCGACCCCTTAAAAGCCTACCACGTTCTGGGCCAAATTACGACCCAGATCAGGTCCGGCCCTTTAAGAGGTTTTGGGCCTAATTATGGCCCATATCAGATTCGGCCCGTTAACTGGACACTATGCTTTTGGGCCCACTTGCTAAAGGCCCACTTAGTAATTTGGCCTGATATTAGTTTTGGCCTGTTAAGGGCCGTTTAACATTTCGGCCCTATATTAATTTTAGCCTGTTAAAAGCCTGTCATATAGTTGGGCCTAACTACGACCCGGTTTGCATCCGGCCTGCTCGCAGCCGATACCTGATTGGGCCAAACAAGGACGGAGACAATTTTTTGGCCTGTTAAAAGCCCGTGATTTGATTCGCATAATCATGGGCCGGGGTTCATTTCGGGCTGCTGCCGGCCCGTGAGCTGTTCGGCACGTTTCAGGCCCAACCTACATCATGATTGCATGACGACCCGATTATGTACCGCAATTTTACGGTTTGGCCGCTTTACTGCGAAGACATGATATATATACAGTAAAATAACTGCAGCATTGTGAATAAGAAAAAACCTAGAGTATACAATAAAGAAATTACGGCATATTACATCCACTGGGCATCAAAGTTCGCCACTATGATGATAAAGCACAAGCAGACAGCAGATTACATACACTAGGCATCAAAGATCACCACCAGTGCATATAAACACGCCGACAAAATAATATACAAAACCAATAGCACTTCAATAGAGTTCAAGAAAGGTTAGCCCTGCTGGGGAGTTGCAACGCAAGCAGCTGAGCAAGATGATGAGACTGCGCTTGTTCAACACTTATATCTTCCTCACTTTGAAAGATAAACAAGCACACAGATGTCAGGTTTTGCACATAAAAGTATCAGTGCTGACAATTCATCACATTTCTTACTGACGAATAAAGTGACAGAGTTTAAATTTGCATTAACACAATATGGTATTGTTCAGGTCAAGACATGGCAGGAAATGACATTGTGAAGGAGTTGGCAGCTTCATGACACCACTGGATTACAGATCAAGAACTCATAAGTATCAATGGTTAGTGTGCTGTCAATTTATACCATTTCAGATTGGCAAATAAAGAGATGGTTTAAATAATAGTAGAATGATATGACATTGTTCATAGTTAAGACATTGCAGAATATGACATTACTGTAGTGGGTAGGTTCACCACACCACTGGATTACGGATGAAGAACAGAAGCATACATGCAGTGCAAAAGAAGATCACTTGCTCTGTATAGTTTAATTTACATGGTATGAAGAAGGAACTTGGTTGTACAACTAAAAACTTAAATTGAGAAAGGACAAACTTTTGTTTATGAACTACATAATAAACTTTAAACAAGCAATTTGATGCAAACACCAAAAATAAACAGATGTTGCAGTCATGCCTGACCAAATATATACAACAAAGTTTGAAGGCTTGAGATGGACAAAATTACATTATTGGTGAAGACAGGCTCTATAAAGGCCTTGTCCATGCTGATGGGGGGGGCAATTCAAGAAGTTTACCGTAGAATCTTCTTCAAAAGCATTGCCTTTATTCTACATTTTGTTAATAGTAAATATAGATGTGATAATATACGAAAAATGGAGAATATTTAAGATAAGATGAAGAGTGATGCTACATAACCAAGTAGCTATAAATGTAACTGCAGCGATACAGGCAAAAGGTACAGCCAAGAGCAATGCACAGCTAAACTTCTTCAGTACCAACCTTATGGTAAGAGTAAATATAGATCTGATGTGTAGAAAATGGAGGGCAAAGGAAAATAAGCTGCAGAGTGATGGTACATGAACAACTACCTGTAATTATAAGTACACTAATAAAGGACATCATGTATTTACAAGAACAATGCAGAGCTAAAAAAACATTGGCATTGGATATATTCTACACTAATGTAACCATTCATACAGATCAGATAATTTGGAGCGAACAATTGATAAGCAAGCTATCATGCATACTGCTGTCACATAATGAACCAGGTATGTATGCAAGTATAGTGATACATGACAACAAGTACTAACAAGAGCAAAGCAGCGGGCAGCATATTTGCGATATCCTGTCGTTCTTGTCAAACCGGAATTCTTCTTCGAGCAGATTTCCTGCAAAAAAGATCCGTAAGGCACATGCGGAAAAGTAGAAGTTCAAATTGTCATGTGATTTCATAGACAGTACCTCATCCTGGGAACGAGACCAGTGCATAACAAGGTTTTTCCATTCAATGTCTTCTAAATTTAGCACAGGAGACTTCACCGGAAATTCGTTTATAGACTTGCCATCAAAGTGTGATTTCCTCAGGTAACACCGATACTGTTGCAATGCTTCCTTGAAAAGCACAAGCAAGCTTTGCTCGTCATGACTATCTAGATTGACCCTCGCCTAGTTACAACAATGTAATGTAAATCATTGATGTGTTCAATCAACAGAAAACATGAAAATAATAACCATGAATAATAGCACTTACACGTAAGTTGGACAGGAAGATGTGAAAATGGTGTTTGTCTCCACAATAATCTTCCCATGATGGGAATATATGCACGTAGTCCCTAACAACATTGAAAGCATTGTCTTTTAAACTGGGAATAAATGGAATGGGGTTCCAATCTACAGGAATTGGCCGTCTCTGCAGTTGGGATAGGTCTTCGGCCGGTGGACTTGCTGTACTTTTTGCTGGAGTGAGATTTTTCTGTGGTATAGCTGGTGCTATGGCAAATGAAATCGGTATACCTTTTGCTGGAGTGCAGGTCCTGTGTGGTGGGGCTAGTGGTGTGGCCAGTGAAGTATGGGTACAGTCTGCTGGAGTCGGTCCTACGTTTTGTGTCACTGGTTGTACAGCCAATATAAGTGGGGTGCTGTCTGATTTCTCCGGCACCACCACGTTTTTCAAGGACTTTGCTGGTGCTCCTTCAGGTTCGGCAATCACCCTCTTCCTTTTTGATGTCTGATGCACAAGAACAACATTTGAGTGGAAAAACATGGTATGATGACAGATGGAATATGTATTGATAATGGATGGGCATGGCATCTCGACATATATGATGAGTAAACTAAGCAGATGGCGGTGCAACAAAGTAGAAGAAATGCAAGACAACATATGCAAGATACCCGCAATCAATAAAACATTGCCAAATTAGAACAGGCACCTTGATGGGTGAACAGGACATGCCATCTGCCTTTGACTCCCCGAGGTTAGAATAGTCATTAGGATCATATTCTGAACAAGAATCAACAGGTGGGGAGCGTATGAGTTTCATTGCATCCAGAATGGCACTCAATGCCTTGGTGCCAATTTTGTAAGTCATTGCAGTGTTTAGCTTCAAGAGTGGACTGCTGCTAGTGCGACACAAAGCAGCTACACAGATCATAGTGTAGATATAACGGGAAAACCTTAAGCATCAGAGTAAAATCAGCAAAGTGGAACTTGCTGGAATATATGTGCTAGTATTGCCGGTACGGCTAGAAAGGCTTCGGATACCAGCTCTCTTCAAGTGAAGGTGCGGTACTGTTAATATCAGTGTAACTCTCAAAGGCGACACAACTCCCCGCATTTCCTTGCTATTCTTATAGGATTCAAGTGGGCAGGCCACTACAAATCCTATTCCTATGTTTACAAGATCCTACGAATCAAAGAGGCTCAAAGTGTCCATCACAACAGACCGTATAGACCTCTACACTGCAAATGTCCCTGCTCATCTTCGGTACAAGGAACATATTGTACTACTATCATACTCCCTCCGTTCCAAAATATAAGTCTTGGTAGAGATTTCCACTATGGATCACATACAGATGTATCCAGATACATTTTAGAGTGTACATTCACTCATTTTGCTCCATATGTAGTCCATGGTGGAATCTATACAAAGACTTGTATTTAGGAACGGAGAGAGTACATATTAAAGAAGAACGGAAGAGGAACATGGTAAAGAAGACAAAGAAGATTTTGGATAATAAAATGTTGGTTGCGCAGTGCCCACACATGATGAACCAGAGCGCATTAAGAATGCAACTCCCAGCTATCTCTCGACCATTTCAGGCGGTTGGATGAAGATCCTACGTCTCCTAACCCTTCTTCTTCCTTGTCTTTGATTCTTCCCATACAGAACACCGCACGGGCCGCCGGCCGGACCACCGGCCCCCACCGCCTGTGTTCCTTCGCCACCCCCACCCCACCCCCGCCCCAACCCCCACCCGCGTCGAGTTTTCTTTGTTCAGCGAGGCCCCACAACCACCCGAGCCCCTTCGATCGCACCGGCGAACTCCGGCGAGCTCTTAAAAATCGACTGACCCAATTTTGAAATTTAGTCTACTGTGATTTAACTAGTGTGGAATATAAAAGGGGAAAACCATAAGCATTGGGAGTATAGTGTTGAGCGTGCCATGGCGCATCTAAAGGTGCAAACCGGACAAAGGCAACTTCGCAACCAAGACAAGAAATCAGAGTAAAGCAGTGGCGGTCTATTTTCTTACTGCGATAAATAAGTTGAGCAGATACGAAAGAGTACCGCCTCTGGTGCGGCGCCGTGTACGCATCTGCTGATTGGCGGCTTGGAATCAGATCTAGGAGGGTAGATGGTGGTGGCGGGGCACGGTGGACGAGACGGTCGTAGGAGCGGCACCGACAAGGTGGACGACGGCGGGGATGAAGCGAGAGGACGGGATGCAAGGATCTCGGTCTGCAGCCGTGGATGAGAGAGGTCGATCTCTTGTAATGGATGGCGGCGTCGGGGTATCAGCTCCGGCATGGTGGAGGAGGACGGCGGTGGATGGGGTGGCGGACGGCGGCGGACGGAGGAGGGTGGGGTGGAGAGGGTGTTTTGGCGCCCATGGAGTACGAATGGGGAAAAGGGAGGTAGAGAGGAAGGGGGGAACCATGTATTCAGGGCGCGCTTGTCTCAAATGCGAGGAAATTTACAAACTTAGCCCCCGTTTCAAATTTCTACTACATCACAACAACACTAGTCGGTTGGGGATAAGACGGTAATCTCGCATACACCGAATATTTGCCGACGAGAGTTTGTTTTTGGCGCCCACCATGTATGAATATGAATCGGGGAGGGAGTCGATTTCGGCTGAGGACACACTGTGTTTTGGCGCCCACCGTGTATGAATCCGGGTGAGAGGCGCGTTTGGGTGAAATTACAAACCTACCCCTATCGAAACCTATAGAAATCCAGCGGATAGGCTTTGCGTGGCAGGGATAGGCAGTAGTGATTTCCATCTCGCAGATTTTGGTTTCGGGCGGTTACTGCGACTTTCCCCTCTTCGTTCAAATTTTGCAGAGTGCACGTTTACCGTGCCAACTCAATTCGAATCCCGTTTGTATTCTATTTTTTCGGGCGGGATCCATTTTCAAATGGAATTACATTCTATATACATCATTTTTTATATATACTTTCAAAAGCACAACACCATTTATACATAAATATGGTTTACAAATGGCATGATCTCAGATTCATAAGGTTATATCCATCAATTTGGATTTTCAAATATTTGAAACCACTTTATGTTGAAATCCAACGTATGCATTCCTCGCTAACTGTCTCCAATTAATGTGTGTTTCATGCGGGTTTTTTTTACTTCTCAAACATGTATAATGTGTTTCACACACGCAACATATAGTGTAGTCCAGTTTAGACATTAATTGCATATAAACCATGCATTGTTTGTAATTGAAGAATATATGGATCACCAATATTGATAAACTATATAACATTACACGTGTGCCCAAATTCAAATGAATATGCATGTTTGATACACCAATTTGCGTTATGATATTATCGATGCTGTGATCTCCAGTTTAAATATTTGAATCCCCTTTGATCCAGATATTCGTCTCATATAGCTATCACTCATGCTTATATAGGACTATCTCTCTGGACCTATACTCGTTCATTGTCTCTCAGGTATCTCTCGTGCTACCTGTATGTCGACAATGATCTTTTATCTTCATAACACACTGACGGTACTCTCTCCCTCGACCTTCATCACTCTATCTCTCTCTAAGTATATCTCGCTCCCTGCTATGTGTCTCTAACTATGATTCTCCATGTGGAATCTCTTTCTCTCACACAAACACAAAACTTTGTCTCCCGGGGTCTCATTTCTCTCTACTATTCCCATGTGTGCCACTCACACACCCCTCATACAGAGATGTCTTTCGCTCCTTAGATATGAGAACCTACGACTCTTCCTCTTCCATATCTCTTTCTCACAAACAAACACAAACTCTGTCTCCCAGGGTCTCATATTTCTCCATTGTTCTCTTGTATGTCGCTCACACACACCCTCTCTCCCTAGAGATATCTTGCGTTCTCTCGTATGTCTCTCTAGCTATCACTCTCGTTGTGAAATATCTTTCTCTCTCGCAGACACAAAACTCCGTCTCTCTGGATCTCATTTCTCTCTGATATCTGTTTGTATGTGACTCACACGCACCCTCTCTCTATCTCTCTCACACCCACACACATAACCCAGCCTTCTGATCCACTCGACTCCTATCTCTAATGCACACTAGCTAGCATCTTTATCTTTCTATTTATTTGTTTCTCCGTCAACCTTCTTTCTCACCCTCACTCTTGATTCCTATCATGCACACTACATATGTTTCTCTCTACATGCAGTCAAGTGCCCTCTCACACACATATATAACTTCACCCTTTGAACCACTCGACGATCATCTCCAACACCCAAACTAGCGGATGTCCCTCTAGCTAGCATCTCCATCTCTGTATCTATCTGTAGTTTCTCCGTCAACATTTCTTTCTCGCACGGAGTCTTGCTTCCTATGACCCACACTATATATGTCTCTCCATACATATGCTTTATAGGTTGGTCTATTTTGCACAATCGTTGCACCTCACTCCCTCTGCTCGTCATAGATGCATGCTCCAGCCCACGCCACTATCTCTTAAAGACAAAAACACATGCTCAATTGTCGGGCCTTCTTCCCTGCATTCTCACATGCATGCATATTGTCATACCGATCCGTCTCTCCCATGTCGTTGATCTTATGACTTATGTCTTCTTTCTTTTATCTCGATCATGCGCGCGCGCACACACACATACATCCCACGTGTACATGTATACCTCTCACACATGCACGTTCAAGGTCTCTATGTCTCCATACGTAGTTAATTACCCTCAATCCTAATGCCACATCGAATCGTTCTCCTCTTTTGTGCACATAACTTCCGCCTGGATGGGTAAAACTCGCACTCACACTTAACAATCTCCTTCTAGCTACCCCCCCCACCTCTCACTCTTCCCCTATATCCCCGAAACCAATAAGACCATCCCTTTGTTTAATTCCCGCCTACATGCACCATCGATATATAGTAGTCTTCCTCGGTGTCTCTCGAACAAACACGTTCTCTCGAAGTCGACTCCTCTCACGCGTGCACACCTTCTCTTCCCTCTCTACGGGCATTTTCTCTCTTGCTCCCCATCGTTGGTGGCCTCTGCCATACACATCACCTCTCTATGATGAAGACATGCACACTTAAATTACATCTGCCACAGAGGACCCCGCGACACACACACGCACACACACGCACGCACGCACCCCCCCACACACACACACTAAGACTCCATCTCTCTCTCTCTCTCACACACACACAAACACACACACACGCACGCACACACGCCCCCCCACACACACTAAGACTCCATCTCTCTCTCTCTCTCTCACACACACACACAAACTAAGACTCCATCTCTCTCTCTCTCCCCTCTCTCTCTCTCTCACACACAAACTAAGACTCCATCTCTCTCTCTCCTCTCCTCTCTCTCTCTCTCTCACACACACACACACCCCACACACACACACACTAAGACTCCATCTCACACACACATGCTCTAGGCGGAGCATTTGTTCCTACCACCCTTCATCCAACCTTACCCGTATGATAAACAATCACCTTTATTTACTTGCATAACTGTAACACCCTCGATGCGATTATATCTCCCACGTGTTGAAGCACGACTTAGAGGCATAACCGCATTGAAGGCAATGTCGCAAGTGAGGTAATCTTCACACAACCCATGTAATACATAAGGGAAAGAGATACATAGTTGGCTTACAATCGCCACTTCACACAATTACATGAATAAAGCATTACATCAACCAAGTACAAACAGGGCCCGACTACGGAGCCAAAATAAAAGAAGAAACCTCAAAAGCGACAAAGGTCCCCGATCGACCCCAACTGGGCTCCACTGCTGATCAACTGAAACAAAAACAACACAAAGAACAAGGTCTTCATCGAGCTCCTCCTTGAGCTCGGGTGTGTCACCTGCTCGGTCTCATCGGCACCTGCAAACTGGTTTTGGAAGTATCTGGTGAGTCACGAGGACTCAGCAATCTCACACCTGCGAGATCAAGACTATTTAAGCTTATAGGTAGGGGAAAAGGTATGAGGTGGAGCTGCAGCAAGCGACTAGCATATATGGTGGCTAACATACGCAAATGAGAGCGAGAAGAGAAGGCAAAGCATGGTCGAACAACTATGATCAATAAGTGATCCTGAACTACTTACGCCAAGCATAACTCCAACAACCGTGTTCACTTCCCGGACCCCGCCGAGAAGAGACCATCACGGTTACACACGCGGTTGGTGTATTTTTAATTAAGATCAACTTCAGGTTTTCTACAACCGGACATTAACAAATTCCCATCTGCCACATAACCGCGGGCACGGCTTTCGAAAGTTCAAACCCTGCAGGGGTGTCCCAACTTAGCCCATGATAAGCTCTCGCGATCAACGAAGGATATTCCTTCTCCCCGGGAAGACCCGATCAGTCTCGGAATCCCGGCTACAAGACATTTCGACAGTAATAAAACAAGTCCAGCAAAACCGCCCGATGCGCCGACATCCTGATAGGAGCTGCACATATCTCGTTCTCAGGGAAACACCGGATGAACACTACGTACGGCAACCGACGTTACCCCAAGTTGCCTAGGGGTGGCACCGCAAGTGGCTCTGGTTTGGACCAACACTTAGACAAGCATTGGCCCGGGGGGCTAAATAAAGATGACCCTTGGGTTAATTACTCCCAAGGGAAAGTAGGTGGTGGTGAGGCAAATGGTAAAACCAAGGTTGGGCCTCGCTGGAAAAGTCTTATTCAAAGCGAACTGTCGAGGGGGTCCCATAAATCACCCGACCGCGTTAGGGACGCAAAATCCGGGAACATAACACTGATATGATGGAAACTAGGGCGGCAAGAGTGGAACAAAACACCAGGCATAAGGCCGAGCCTTCCACCCTTTACCAAGTATATAGATGCATTAATTAAATAAGATATATTGTGATATCCCAACAAGTAAACATGTTCCAACAAGGAACAACATCTCCATGTTCCAAACAAGGAACAAACTTCATCTTCACCTGCAACTAACAATGCTATAAGAGGGGCTGAGCAAAGCGGTAACATAGCCAAACAACGGTTTGCTAGGATAAGGTGGGTTAGAGGCTTGGTTTAACAAAATGGGAGGCATGATAAGCAAGTGGTAGGTATCGCAGCATATGCATAGCAAAAGAGCGAGCAACTAGCAAGCAAAGATAGAAGTGATTTCGAGGGTATGGTCATCTTGCCTGAAATCCCGCAAGGAAGAAGAACGAGTCCATGAAGAAGACAAATGGACGAAGTCGAACGGATCCTCACAACTCCGGAACGAAACCGAAGCTAACGAGAGGAGCAACCCGGAAAGAAACAAGCAACATAGTAAACAAACACCACATACACATGGCATGATGCACAAACAAGTATGATGCATGTCCGGTTTAATGAAGCATGTCATGGCTAAAATGCACAAGCAATCGTACAAATTAAGTGGAGCTCAATATGCAACGAGTTGCATATTGACAAAACACCACATTCGATTATTTGGTTCTCTCTTGTTTATGTACACATCAATATTAAATGTTGCTTAACATGGCAAGAGGTGAAACATAATAAAACTACCTATTTAGGCAATTTTAAATGAGGCCGGAAATAACAAACAACAATTCCGGAAAAGCCTCATGAGCATATATTAGATTTGGTACTGTTCTGACCTAAAGCATATTTTAGAGTTGTTAAACTGGAAAATAAAGTGCATCATGTTAATCTATGCATTTTTCTACCCCATTTACATATAAAGTTTAATAAAATCGGAGTTACGGTTAATTAGTTATGAAATAAATCATTTTAACATGGCATTTAGCAAAATAAATGCAAACAACAATTTTAAGCATTTTAAATGTTGTTATCATGATGCGGATGAAAATTCCAAGTTTTATGCAATTATTATGAAAATGTTGATAAGAGCATTAGGAAGCATTTGTCATCGTGGCGGAAAGAAAGTGTGCCACGGCAACGAATCCGAAAATGGTGCCACGGCAACATATCGGTTCCGGTACTCATGAAGATACCGGTGCAAAAGGAAACGTGGCGAGAGCGTGACACGTGGTAGAAGGTGGGGTGATCCCGATTACCGGGTTCCCACATGTTGGCGACAAGGAAACGAGTGACAAATTGGACATAGCGCAAACACGAGCAGCTCAAACATCGCAAGCATTCGTTCACGGACGTCGTCTCAGGGTTATACCTTCGGAGCGTGCAAGGAGACGGTTCTCGTTCGTAGAGGGAAGTAGAGGAAGTAGGCGTTCTCGGGCGTCGAGGGAAGTAGAGGTACACGTTCGTAGATGTTCAGGGTCACGGCGAGGACTTGCCAGTCCCGTTCTTGCGATGGTAGTCGTTCACGTTCGTTCGGCGAGGTACTTGATGACTCCAACGTCTTCGGGGCGACGGTAGTGGTACCCACGAGGGTAGTCGAACTTGACGGATCCGAGGGCTTCAGGGTCGACGGTAGTGGTACACAGTGTCGAAGAGGTACTTGACGAATCCAGTGTCTCCGAGGCCGGCGGTAGTGGTACTTGGCGAAATATACGTCGGCGGTAGTGGAACTTGGCGCATCCAACGTTTTCGAGCGTAGAGGTACACATTACGTAGATGTTCGAATCACCGGAAGAGGTACTTGACGTCCACGGAAATTAGCAACGGAGGCCACGGGTCTCAGGTCTCGGGTCTTGGTCCTGAACTTGCGGAGGTCGACGGTCGAAGCAGAGGAGGCCCGGTGGGCACGAGGACGGAGCAGGGGCGCGGTCAACAAGCGCGGTCGAGCGCTCGTCCTCCTGCTCGAAGCAGAGGAGCGGCAGGCGGCGAGGTGCAGGGCGATCTGGGCATGGAACAAGTACAAGGCGCGGGGCCGAGATCGTTCCCGAGCAGAGGACAACGGCGAGGTACTTGACGCGATCATGGCGACGCGGACGAGGTGAGGAAGAGCAGGGGTGTCCTGCCCTTGGCCTTGGCGACGAGGATGGCGCGGATGCAAGCGGAACTGGGCGTCGGGAGCCCGTCTCCGGCGATGTTGGCGGCAGGAAGGACGACGGAGGGAGGCGCAGGGCGGTCCGGGCGCGGCGTCGGGCACGGGAGCTCCTCTCCCTAGGCCGTGGGGGTCGGGGACGACGTCCTGCCGGCGGGTTCCGACCGGGAACGGGCCAGGGCGGCGGAGGC
The DNA here is from genome assembly GCA_032464435.1 of Aegilops umbellulata. Classification (NCBI taxonomy): domain Eukaryota; kingdom Viridiplantae; phylum Streptophyta; class Magnoliopsida; order Poales; family Poaceae; genus Aegilops; species Aegilops umbellulata. The sequence goes on along the minus strand of CP136054.1, from coordinate 92,461,076 downwards.
CAGCCCGATCTGGAGGTGGAGGCGACTGCAGGAGCGGAAGGCGCGCGGGATCGAGAGGGGAGAAGGACACAGGCGCGGGCGCTGGAGGAAGGAACAAAGGAGGAGGAGGGGGGTCGAGGGATGCGGGCACTGCCTCTCTGCGTGCGAGATGCGTGCGTGGGTTCTGGCGGCGGGGGAGGAGATCGAGGGGAGATGGGGATCGGGGCCTAGGGTTAGGAAGGTGGGGACGGCTGGGCCTTGGCCAAATGGGCCGGCCTGGCTGCAGGGTTGGGCTTTCTCTCTCTCTCTCTAAAGAAAAAAAAGAAAAAAAAACAAAACAGAGAAATAAGAGAAAGGAAAAGAGAGAAGAGTAGGTTAGAGGAAGAATTTGGACACGCAGACAATTTTTACGGACTCGTAAAAATGTGCATGGTCCACGAAAAATAGGAGAGGCATGATTGCAAGAATTAAATTCAAATTCATTTGAATTTAATTCAAATGGTTTGAACAAGGACGAGGATTTAGAAGTGTTCAAAAATGTTGAGAAATTAGGAAGAGCCTCGATAAATGGGAAAAGAAATGTTGGCAAAGTTTGGAGGTGAAACTTGAAGCAGAAGAGGCATGGACTTAAATTCCAAGTGTGTTATGGTGCATTCCAATTAATGGAATATTTTATTATAGCTCTCTAAATATCGAGAGGATATGTTTTAAAGAGAATCACCATGTGAATTCCCTCGATTTAAATGGATCAAAGATCCATGCCATTTATTTAGTTGAGAGGCAAAAGATTTATGACATGATGCAATGCACATGATGCAAAGATATGAAATGCATGACACGCAAGCAAAAGACGAGGCAACAACAGCAACTAAGCGGAGGACACCTGGCACATCGGTCTCGGGGCGTTACAACACTCCACCACTACGAGAGGATCTCGTCCCGAGATCTAGAATGGCACCGGAGGGAAAACGGAAGATAAAGAGGAGAGGTAAAACTAAGTTGCTTCTTTGACAAACGAGTGAAACCAAAGAACCTTGAGAGGTCGCAAAGCTTGAAGAAAAGACACGACGGAGATGAACAAAAACAAACACCCCGTTCAGCAAGAGGAACAAGGAACATGGAATACGGCGAGAAAGAAGAGCTTAAATGACATGATTGACATTGTAGCCACTCCGGCCAAAACGAAATATAGAAGGAATCAGAATGATATAATTTGAGAGCACTTTGGTAGAAAAGAGAAGAAAACTTGATAAGATGAGACGATATTGAAGAGATGATACAACACTCCGGTTGGAAATGGAGTAATAGAATATGAACTTGGCAAAATGAAAGCACTTGGATGAGACTCCGGTTAAAAGAGGAATGATAGACACAACACTCCGGTTAAATCGATAAGCAAGGAAAAGGACACGATCCTCACAATTTGAGATGATGTGCGAAGAGAGCAACATCACAATGCCTTCGGGACAAATGAAAGAGTAGAATCAAGAGAACAGAGAAGAGAACAACAACTTCTATCACAATTGAATTTGAAAGAGTCTCCTTAAAAGAAAGATTGAACGGAGTTGTTGGAAAACCAACAACGAAAAGAATAAGCTTGTAGTGGACTTATGGAAACATCTCAAAATATGAGGTGACAACCTGCCACTCACGGGAAAAGAATTGGATTGATAAGAACAAGGAGACGAGAAAGCTTACTTCACCGGGAGGATAAAAGAAGAACTTGGGTCATTTATAAGCACCATAAATAGCAGCAATCCTTAGGGAAAGCTTTAGGTGAAATATAACCCAAGATAACTCCAATGAAGAGATTGATGGATTTAAAATACCTCATTCTTGACAACATGTGAGTCGTGAGACATGAACTCCAATTATCAAGAATGACATAATACCACCTCGAATGATACAGTTGAAGGGATTGCACTTTAAAATGCAAGATAAAGAATACTTGAGCTGCTCTGAAAAGAATCTCGATGAACACTTCGAGAAGGAATTAAATCCTTTATGAATCAACATGTAGCCTCCATAAAGAACTCCGGTAAGAAAAGGAAGATCAAATGAAATGAAGGATGAAAAGAATAAGGTTGAAGCCTTGCAATGATTTAGATGGATCTTCGTGATGATGAGAGCTTGGAACTCCGGGAAAAGAAAAGATGAAACAATTGAAATCAAGAATTTGAAGAACCTCCGGAATAGGGAATAGAATTTTCTCGATGAAAAAGAATAAGAATTACATTATGCTTATCCTTCACCAATTTAAATTGATGACAAGCAATGGATTTGGCATACTACTTATTCTCGTAGAAAAGATTAAGAGAGATATAGCGTAAACTTGAGAAAAGTCTTCAATGAACCACCGGTAGGATTGGAAAGAACGAATGAATCGATATGATATCCAAGAAAAGAGAAATCATGAACGAACCACCATAAGAATTGAAAATGAACGAAGAAGAGATAAGAGAACACCGGGAAGAATTAGCAAATGAACGAAGATGCTTGCTAGGATTTAGATACATGAGAACGAAGAGATCATGAACTGATTAGAGAATATTTGAATGATGCACCGGTAAGATTTGGAGAACGAGAGATGAAAGCTGAGAATGAGGAATCACGAAATGATGGCAATCGAAGAATCAAACTGAAAAGATTCATGAATTGTTCCGGATGGGTGAAAACAAATTCTCACAATCGAAAACAATTATGAGAGGATGGCATCAAGCTAGAACCATGAATCTTTAAGAGAATGGACAAGATTTAAGGGAAACTCTTCTTCGGTCTTCAAATGTTGAGAATGACGACGAGAAACACCACCAAACTGTTGAGAAACCCCGGAAGGATTAAAAGAGGAAAGGTTGAGCCAAAGATGAAAAGAGTTTGAAAGATTTTGGAGAAAGACATATGACTGATGAAAATTCATTCTTACGTCAAACTTTTAAATGAATTTGAGAAAAGCTCCGGGAAGATTAGAAGAGTCAGGTAAGATCCTGGGAAAAGACCTGTGGGTTAGGGCCCACTCAAAAGAAACACCGTTGAAGGATTGCTTGAAATAAAGATTGTACCGGTAGAATTAAATGGCTTGAATGAGGTAACAACCTCGAAATAGTTAGAATTGATGCGGAGTGGAAACACGAATCTTCAGAGATATCTTCAACACTTCAGAACAAATTGAATAGCGAGAAGTGAATGATTAAGAAATACACCGGCATAAGAAAGAACTTGAAATGAGAAAAGGAATGTGATCAACACCGAAAGCTTGAATTGAATCCACCGTAGAAGAAAGAATGACGAATGATGAACTTGAAGCTCCGTTAGTATCTTCATGGAAATCACCGGATAAGAACATTGAAGGAAAGAATGAAGAAGCTTCCATCAATAAGAAGGATACTTGATTGAGAAATCTGAGTCCTTGAAGGAATAAGGGTGGGAGGGCGGGAAAATCAAAGACAATTTGGAACGGATGAAGCAAACATCGTTGAGAAGAACTGATACTTGATCTTGCGAATGTTGAAGTGATCGGATCCACTTGAAGAGAGACACACCGGTTGAAAAAGGATTGACATGGCACTCTCAGTTATCATGAAGGATTGGTATCCACATAGGGATATGAGAACACCGCTTGGGAAAAAAAGGTATGGAATCAACACTTGACATCGAAGCAACTCGAATACCACAAAACAAAACAAAAACAAAGGAGTTGGCTTAGGAAATAAGCCGGAACAAACATATGATAGATCCCATATCGTATCATGTGTTTGTGGAAAGATATTCTAGGAGCTACTTGAATTCCCACCTATAAACTCCCGAAACTTTCTGGTTATGCAATTAGGTGTTGGGGATACAGGGGACACAAAATATATCACCCAAACTAACAATACCTAGATCCAGCTGTATCCATCCGTCAACACATAACCAAGAATCCTTCGGAAATCGTTTACCTCAACCTTCGAAAAGCATCCGTTATACGAGTTATAGCAATACTCCCGCACTCACCTCAGTAATGGGCTATCAGGGTTATCTCACCAACAACTGTACAAAAGAGATTTTCGATGTCGGCGTACTAAACTCAGGTATTCCAAAACCGCAACAATAAAATTATGACGACAACACCTCGGAGCTCAACTCCCCGGGACACCTCCACTAAACCCCTGCTGACGGGAGGCAACCAAGACAATGTTGTCATCATAAAACCATCAGAACGATTCTAAGATACCCGCGTGATCCTAATTTTTTTTTAGTGAAATTTGAGAAGAGAAGAGTCAAAACTCTACGTCAGGATGCCTTACCAGAGCGATGAGGAGACTGGGAAGTAAAAAGAATTCCTAAACTCTCCGATATATAATTCCTAAATGACTCAAAACATTTTTCTAGACACAACTCGGCCGCTAAAAACGATCAATCAGTGGGGGCTCCTAAGGTCGGGGAAGGCTCTGATACCAACTTGTAACGCCCTCGATGCGATTATATCTCCCACATGTCGAAGCACGACTTAGAGGCATAACCGCATTGAAGGCAATGTCGCAAGTGAGGTAATCTTCACACAACCCATGTAATACATAAGGGAAAGAGATACATAGTTGGCTTACAATCGCCACTTCACACAATTACATGAATAAAGCATTACATCAACCAAGTACAAACAGGGCCCGACTACGGAGCCAAAATAAAAGAAGAAACCTCAAAAGCGACAAAGGTCCCCGATCGACCCCAACTGGGCTCCACTGTTGATCAACTGAAACGAAATCAACACAAAGAACAAGGTCTTCATCGAGCTCCTCCTTGAGCTCGGGTGTGTCACCTGCTTGGTCTCATCGGCACCTGCAAACTGGTTTTGGAAGTATCTGGTGAGTCACGAGGACTCAGCAATCTCACACCCGCGAGATCAAGACTATTTAAGCTTATAGGTAGGGGAAAAGGTATGAGGTGGAGCTGCAGCAAGCGACTAGCATATATGGTGGCTAACATACGCAAATGAGAGCGAGAAGAGAAGGCAAAGCACGGTCGAACAACTATGATCAATAAGTGATCCTGAACTACTTACGCCAAGCATAACTCCAACAACCGTGTTCACTTCCCGGACCCCGCCGAGAAGAGACCATCACGGTTACACACGCGGTTGGTGTATTTTTAATTAAGATCAACTTCGGGTTTTCTACAACCGGACATTAACAAATTCCCATCTGCCACATAACCGCGGGCACGGCTTTCGAAAGTTCAAACCCTACAGGGGTGTCCCAACTTAGCCCATGATAAGCTCTCGCGATCAACGAAGGATATTCCTTCTCCCCGGGAAGACCCGATCAGTCTCGGAATCCCTGCTACAAGACATTTCGACAGTAATAAAACAAGTCCAGCAAAACCGCCCGATGCGCCGACATCCTGATAGGAGCTGCACATATCTCGTTCTCAGGGCAACACCGGATGAACACTACGTACGGCAACCGACGATACCCCAAGTTGCCTAGGGGTGGCACCGCAAGTGGCTCTGGTTTGGACCAACACTTAGACAAGCATTGGCCCGGGGGGCTAAATAAAGATGACCCTTGGGTTAATTACTCCCAAGGGAAAGTAGGTGGTGGTGAGGCAAATGGTAAAACCAAGGTTGGGCCTCGCTGGAAAAGTCTTATTCAAAGCGAACTGTCGAGGGGGTCCCATAAATCATCCGACCGCGTTAGGGACGCAAAATCCGGGAACATAACACCGATATGATGGAAACTAGGGCGGCAAGAGTGGAACAAAACACCAGGCATAAGGCCGAGCCTTCCACCCTTTACCAAGTATATAGATGCATTAATTAAATAAGATATATTGTGATATCCCAACAAGTAAACATGTTCCAACAAGGAACAACATCTCCATGTTCCAAACAAGGAACAAACTTCATCTTCACCTGCAACTAACAACGCTATAAGAGGGGCTGAGCAAAGCGGTAACATAGCCAAACAACGGTTTGCTAGGACAAGGTGGGTTAGAGGCTTGGTTTAACAAAATGGGAGGCATGATAAGCAAGTGGTAGGTATCGCAGCATATGCATAGCAAAAGAGCGAGCAACTAGCAAGCAAAGATAGAAGTGATTTCGAGGGTATGGTCATCTTGCCTGAAATCCCGCAAGGAAGAAGAACGAGTCCATGAAGAAGACAAATGGACGAAGTCGAACGGATCCTCACAACTCCGGAACGAAACCGAAGCTAACGAGAGGAGCAACCCGGAAAGAAACAAGCAACATAGTAAACAAACACCACATACACATGGCATGATGCACAAACAAGTATGATGCATGTCCGGTTTAATGAAGCATGTCATGGCTAAAATGCACAAGCAATCGTACAAATTAAGTGGAGCTCAATATGCAACGAGTTGCATATTGACAAAACACCACATTCGATTATTTGGTTCTCTCTTGTTTATGTACACATCAATATTAAATGTTGCTTAACATGGCAAGAGGTGAAACATAATAAAACTACCTATTTAGGCAATTTTAAATGAGGCCGGAAATAACAAACAACAATTCCGGAAAAGCCTCATGAGCATATATTAGATTTGGTACTGTTCTGACCTAAAGCATATTTTAGAGTTGTTAAACTGGAAAATAAAGTGCATCATGTTAATCTATGCATTTTTCTACCCCATTTACATATAAAGTTTAATAAAATCGGAGTTACGGTTAATTAGTTATGAAATAAATCATTTTAACATGGCATTTAGCAAAATAAATGCAAACAACAATTTTAAGCATTTTAAATGTTGTTATCATGATGCGGATGACAATTCCAAGTTTTATGCAATTATTATGAAAATGTTGATAAGAGCATTAGGAAGCATTTGTCATCGTGGCGGAAAGAAAGTGTGCCACGGCAACGAATCCGAAAATGGTGCCATGGCAACATATCGGTTCCGGTACTCATGAAGATACCGGTGCAAAAGGAAACGTGGCGAGAGCGTGACACGTGGTAGAAGGTGGGGTGATCCCGATTACCGGGTTCCCACATGTTGGCGACAAGGAAACGAGTGACAAATTGGACATAGCGCAAACACAAGCAGCTCAAACATCGCAAGCATTCGTTCACGGACGTCGTCTCAGGGTTACACCTTCGGAGCATGCAAGGAGACGGTTCTCGTTCGTAGAGGGAAGTAGAGGAAGTAGGCGTTCTCGGGCGTCGAGGGAAGTAGAGGTACACGTTCGTAGATGTTCGGGGTCACGGCGAGGACTTGCCAGTCCCGTTCTTGCGATGGTAGTCGTTCACGTTCGTTCGGCGAGGTACTTGATGACTCCAACGTCTTCGGGGCGACGGTAGTGGTACCCACGAGGGTAGTCGAACTTGACGGATCCGAGGGCTTCGGGGTCGACGGTAGTGGTACACAGTGTCGAAGAGGTACTTGACGAATCTAGTGTCTCCGAGGCCGGCGGTAGTGGTACTTGGCGAAATGTACGTCGGCGATAGTGGAACTTGGCGCATCCAACGTTTTCAAGCGTAGAGGTACACGTTACGTAGACGTTGGAATCACCGGAAGAGGTACTTGACGTCCACGGAAATTAGCAACGGAGGCCACGGGTCTCAGGTCTCGGGTCTTGGTCCTGAACTTGCAGAGGTCGATGGTCGAAGCAGAGGAGGCCCGGCGGGCACGAGGACGGAGCAGGGGCGCGGTCAACACGCGCGGTCGAGCGCTCGTCCTCCTGCTCGAAGCAGAGGAGCAGCAGGCGGCGAGGTGCAGGGCGATCTAGGCATGGAACAAGTCCAAGGCGCGGGGCCGAGCTCGTTCCCGAGCAGAGGACAACGGCGAGGGACTTGACGCGATCCCGGCGACGCGGACGAGGTGAGGAAGAGCAGGGGCGTCCTGCCCTTGGCCTTGGCGACGAGGATGGCGCGGATGCAGCGGATGCAAGCGGAACTGGGCGTCGGGAGCCCGTCTCCGGCGATGTTGGCGGCAAGGAGGACGACGGAGGGAGGCGCAGGGCGGTCCGGGCGCGGCGTCGGGCACGGGAGCTCCTCTCCCTAGGCCATGGGGGTCGGGGACGATGTCCTGCCGGCGGGTTCCGACCGGGAACGGGCCAGGGCGGCGGAGGCCAGCCCGATCTGGAGGTGGAGGCGGCTGCAGGAGGGGAAGGCGCGCGGGATCGAGAGGGGAGACGGACACGGGCGCGAGCGCTGGAGGGAGGAACGAAGGAGGAGGAGGGGGATCGAGGGATGCGGGCACTGCCTCTCTGCGTGCGAGATGCGTGCGTGGGTTCTGGCGGCGGGGGAGGAGATCGAGGGGAGACGGGGATCGGGGCCTAGGGTTAGGAAGGTGGGGACGACTGGGCCTTGGCCAAATGGGCCGGCCTGGCTGCAGGGTTGGGCTTTCTCTCTCTCTCTCTAAAGAAAAAAAATAAAAAAAATAAAACAGAGAAATAAGAGAAAGGAAAAGAGAGAAGAGAAGGTTAGAGGAAGAATTTGGACACGTAGACAATTTTACGGACTCGTAAAAATGTGCATGGTCCACGAAAAATAGGAGAGGCATGATTGCAAGAATTAAATTCAAATACATTTGAATTTAATTCAAATGGTTTGAACAAGGACGAGGATTTAGAAGTGTTCAAAAGTGTTGAGAAATTAGGAAGAGCCTCGATAAATGGGAAAAGAAATGTTGGCAAAGTTTGGAGGTGAAACTTGAAGCAGAAGAGGCATGGACTTAAATTGCAAGTGTGTTATGGTGCATTCCAATTAATGGAATATTTTATTATAGCTCTCTAAATATCGAGAGGATATGTTTTAAAGAGAATCACCATGTGAATTCCCTCGATTTAAATGGATCAAAGATCCATGCCATTTATTTAGTTGAGAGGCAAAAGATTTATGACATGATGCAATGCACATGATGCAAAGATATGAAATGCATGACACGCAAGCAAAAGACGAGGCAACAACAGCAACTAAGCGGAGGACACCTGGCACATCGGTCTCGGGGCGTTACAATAACATGGACAAATTCCACTTTACTTTAGTAGTCACCAAACTTATCATCTGTACCCTTATAAAAAAACGAGTTGGCGGTGATGGTGTGCCTGCCATCTTGTAATACAGACCGTATGATCTATATCTGAGGATAGAAAGAAATCTATGATAATTTTACAAAATATACCCGCACCTCTCTCCACATCATTATCTCCCGCAACCTCATTGCTCAGCAATTAAAAAGGAATAAGTCTCTGGAACAATCTAGCATGCATGGTGGCCGCTGCCGCCTGCCGGCGCCGTCCATCCCCATGCCTCCGCCTATTCCGACCACCAGTCACCACCACGCTCCACTCCTCCTCGCCTTATCTCTCATCTTTCATTTTTTCGATGACATTCTCGAGATACCAGTTTTCCGATAAAATTCTCGAGGTATCATTAGTTTTTACACATGGGATTACTCCTGCATGGGTCAATCACAACAGGTGTTATGTAAAAAAATGCATATTGATGTTCCGTGCAATGCACGAGAATCTTGCTTGTAATTATATAACGCAAATCACGAGCAGGAAGTGACATTTTTTTGACACAACCACGTTAACATGTCCACATAAATCACTAGCTAAAGTAAATACCATTATACTTATGTCGGGGTGGACGGCGTCCCCCGCGAGCACCTATGGGGCCGGAGCCCCTTTCGTTGTCCGGTGAGGGGGGCGGAGGGAGCACGGAGAGCAGATCGAGGCGAGCACACGGGCGGTTTACCCAGGTTTGGGCCGCGATGGACGTGTAAAACCCTACTCCTGCTTGGTTGTATTGAACTGGGGAGCTCGGGAGCTTGGAGAGCTAGCTACACCGAGCGTATGGCTGTCTGGATTCCGAATCTCCGAACCCCCTCTACGTTGCACACGGGCCTCCTTTTATAGCGCAAAGGGGTCACCGACAGGTGTCAACGTAAGAGAAAGGGGTAAAAGTGTAAAAAGGGGTGGAAGTTGTAACAGTGCGGGAACAGTGGCGCTACAGTGCGGCACAGTGTTATCATACCTACTTCTGACGGTAGGGGACAAGGGCATTAAATGCCCGTCACGGTCGCCTGGACAGCACCGAGGCGGACCGTTAGGTGCGCCACCGCTCGCCACGGTGGTGGCTGCATGCCACCGCATACCCCAGGCTGCGCGGTGCCCCGCCACGTGCCCTTGGGGGAAACCCCGGAGCGACGCGTGGGCGGGTGAGCTGGAGCGCAGTCCTGAGGTGGCGATTTGCCGCGGCAAGTGGCTTGCCGCGGGGGTCGTCTTCCTGTGCCTGATAGCTTGCCGGCTATCAGGCCTTGCCGGGGCGCATGGCGCGCCATGGCGGGCTTCTCTTGTGGTGCCTGGGTTCGGCCTTCCCGACAAGCTCCTCTTGTCGGGGTCTCGATCTTCTGTCTCGTATACTTTGTTCTTGGATGGTATTACATGGGCTTAGTCGTCCCGGCAAGCTCCTCTTGCCGGGGTCTTGTCTTCTTGGCCCGGCAAGCTCCTCTTGCCGGGGGCCTTGTCTTGAATGCTTGGTCTTCTCTTGGAGCTTCCTGGGCGGGCCTCGCCGCAGGGTGCTACAACTGCCCGTGCACAAGTCTGGGGTACTAAGGTATCCCTACTTTAGTACACCGACAGGAGCCCCCGGGCCTGGGCCACACACGGTGCCGAGCGTCGTTGGGCCAGGCCCTAACAGTGCACGGGCACGCGTGGCCTTGGTCGCGCTGCTCCTTAACTCCGCATCCGTCGCACCTTCCCCAGGCGGCGCGCGCTTATCGCGGCGTCGTGGGGGCGGGGTGTGCGGGGTGAGCGTGACGTGGGTGTCGTGCGCGGGGCTGAACCGCGCAGGCGCGCGTCACATCGCGCACGATCTCTTTATTCGGAGAGGCGAAGCGTCCCCCCCCCCCCACCTCTTCCTCTTATAAGCGGAGGAAAGTAGGGGCGGTTCGCCCTTCCCTTGGTTGCTACCTCTCTAAAACCTCTGCCGCCTCCTTCTCCCGGAGACAGCAGCGATCTGTCCTTGGAGCGCCCGGCGTCGTCAACTTCGACGATCCCCCTCCCCCGCCCCCGCCATGGCCCCGAAGAGCGATAAGGCGAAGGGGAAGGCCGCGAAATCGGCCGAGGCGCTACGGCTCGAAGCGCTTCGGAAGGAGACGGCGACGTTCCCCCCCCCCAGCTCGGTGCGGTGGAGCTGAGGGACAAGTACCGCCTCTTCTGGTCGACGAAGACGCGAGCGCATCCGCGCACGCGGGTGCTTCCCGCCGACGCCCAGAAGCAGTACCCGACCGGGTATCCTTTCTTCGTCGTCTTCTTCTACTGCGGGCTCTGCCCGCCTTACTCGGAGTTCTTCTGTGAAATCATGAACACCTATGGCCTCCACCTCCTCGACTTTACCCCCAATGCCGTCCTGACAATGGCGGTCTTCACGCACCTCTGCGAGAACTTCGTCGGAGTCCGTCCCAACGTGGCCCTCTTCCGGCACTTCTTTGCCCCTCGGGTGGAGAAAGGAGAGCCGCTGTCCGGTGGGATGGCCTGGGTTTCCCGGCCCGGCAAGAAGGAGGCCTACTTAGATGGGGACCTCCGCGGCAGGTGGGAGGAGTGGAGGGCGGAATGGTGCTTGATTGTCGAGGACCATCCGCAGCCGTTCACCGTCGTGCGCCGAACTCCGGTGGTGCGCGGCGATGGCTGGAGCGAGGTGTCCCCGGACGATGCCAAATTGAAGATCGCCATCACCCGGATCCTGCGTCTCAGGCTCGCCGGTCTCACCGTCGGCGCCGTCGGCGCGGATTTCCTTCGCCGCCGGATCGCCCCCTTGCAAGAGAGGGGGAAGCCGGCCTGGGAGTTCCAGAATGCGGCGGACATCATGAGGCTGCGTCCGGGCCTCAATTTCAACTTCACCGTGCTGGAGCACGACGTGATGTTGAAGGAGTTGTTCAAGCACGACCCCGACCACCCGGAGTGGTTCTGGCTGCCGCCGGGCGTCGTTCCCTTGTGCAACAACTCGTCGCTCAGCCATATCCTTGCGATGATGCCATTGTGCGACTCGCATGGGATCAATGCGACCTGGCAGGAGCCGCCGGAGGATGTCGTGCGGGCCTTCTTCGACGGCCTGGAGGAGGAGCCAGTCAATCCCGCCGAGAAGGATGGCCTCATCCGAGACACCACCGCGGCGGAGTTTGCTTACATTGCCTCCAGGATGGAGGAGGCGGCGGCCGCCGCGGCCGCGGGCGAAGCTGGGTTCACCGAGGCCGAGGCGGAGGCGGCGGAGGCAGAGAGCCCCGCCGATCCGATGGAGCTTGTCGACCAGGGGGAACCAGCCGGGCACGGCGGCGAGGACGAGCCTGCCCAAAACGCGAGCGGCTTGCCGGAGGTCGGCGTTGCCTTCCTGCAGCCTCCGGGCGGCTCGTCGCAGGCGGAGCCCCCGGCCCAGCCGAGGAGGCGCCTCCGCAGGGCCGGGTCGGCAGCGGGAGCGGGGTCCTCACGGGCTGGGGCTTCGGTTGCCGCTGCGCCCCGCGCCGCGGCGTCGACGGGGGCGGAGTCATCTACTGCCCCTGCCAAGCGGCCCCGGGAACCCACTCCCCTGTCCCCCCGCGTCAGGGCCGAGCCGGTTTTCGACTATTCTGTGCTCAGCTCCGACGACGAGGAGGACGGAGAGTAAGTTCCCTATGGAGCTCATATCTTTTCCCCTGTTGGTTCGCCCTGTTCGACAGCTCGTTCGCCCTTCCCTTAACCCGGTCCCCTTTTCAGGACCCTGGCTCAGAGGAGAGCGAAGAGATCGAGGATCGCGTGGGTCATCCTTGATGACGAATCTCCCCCGGCAAGCGAGGTCGTGTCGGAGGCGCCCTTACCGGACCCGGCAGGGGATCCTCAGGGCAGCCCGCAACGCAGCCCCCAGCGTGAGCACATGACTTGCTCCTGCCGCTTGGCGCGTACGCGAGCTCTCCTTCTTCTTGTTGTTGATGCGAAGTTGTTGCTTTTGGGCAGGAGCGGAGCAGCTCCGGCGGGCGCATCCAGAGGGCGCCCCCGCCGTGCCGACCGCGTCTACTACCCTGCCAAGGGAGAGATCCCCGGCGAGGGAGGAGCCCCCGGCAAGGGAGGACCTTCCGACGGGGGACGCGGCCAACGATCCCCCAGCCGCGGCGAGCGCGGCTTCGGACCCCGTCGCCGGTAACTCTCCCTTGCGCAGAAAAGCTCCCCTTGGTCTTTTCTTCCTTTGACTCGTTCGATTGATCTTTCTCCTTTCCTCAGACCCGCCCGCCTCGGATTCGATAGAGGCTGAGGTCGTCGTCGAGGAGGGCGCGCATGGCGATGCCGACGACGTTGCCGGCGCTCGGGAGGCGGACGGCGTTGATATCCCCGCGGGCGACGGGGAGGCCGAGGCCGCCAAAGCCAACGCGGCCGCCTGGGGCGAGGGGACCGGTAATCGTGCTGACGGCCCCGAGGTGACGGGGGCGTCGGGCACTCCGCCGGCCAGCGACCCTGCCGCCGCCGCCGCGGCGGACTCCGAGGAGCCCCCGGCGGGCGCCTACCTGAAATCTGGCGACGACGTCTTCATCAGGCTCCCCTGGGAGTCGAGCTCCAGGGCGCCTGTTGAGGGGGAGGCCTTGGACGGAGAGGTGCTTGCCTCCGTCGGGCTGACGGTGGTGGACGTGCCAAACTCCAGCGGCAATGAGCCCGAGGAGGAGCAGCTGTTTCGTAGGCTTGTGTCGCTCTACCGGGCCCGGCAAGCCAAAGTGGAGCGGCGAGAGGCCCTTGTCGCGAAGGCGGGTGCGGACATGGAGAAGCGCGCCGCCGAGCTCCAGGAGCTCAACCAGCAGGCCGTCCAGTCCCTGGCGGAGGAGCGGAGGCAGCTTGGCGAGGCGCGGACGGCCTTTATCCTTGAGAAGGCGGAGGCCGAGGAGCAGCAGAGGCTTGCCGCCGCGGAGTTATCCGCGCGGGAAGGCGAGCTGGTGCTGAAAACGGCCAGCCTCGCCAACCACGAGGAGGAGGTTGCCGCGCGCGAGCGGGCGCTCAGCGGAGACCTGAAGAAGGCGCAGGACGCTGCTGCAGCCGCTGAGGTCACCAAGAAGGGGCTGGAGGCGAGGGTGGCGCAGCTCGATTCCGACTTCAAGGCGAAGGACGAGGAGCTCGCCGCGCTCCGGCAGGAGCGCGAGAAGGGTGCGCTCACCCTCGGTGAGCTTCAGGGTCGCTTCGCCGAGAAGATCCAGGAGCTTGACGCCGCCAAGAACTCCAACTCCACTCTGGAACTGAAATTGGAGGCGCTCGGCAAGGCGCTGGACAGCGCTAAGGAGCGGGAGGCGGCTTTACGGAAGGAGGTCGACGGCAACGAGGAGCTGCTGAGGCGCGCCGCCGTTTCCCAGAACACCTTCAGGGATACGGTGGAGCGGTGGACCGAGGGCCTCATCGACATCGCCGCCACCATCGACAAGGAGCTGACGCTGCTGGGGATCGAGGGCCACCAGTCCCTCACCGACGAGGACGTCGTGCCCAGCGCCAAGCTCACTTCCTTCTTCCAGGGGGTGGTGCAGGCGCTCCAGCACCTCCGAACGTCGCTTCCGAAGGAGCTGGCCGACGAGACGCGGGAGGCCATCTCCGGGGCCCTCGAGAGGGTGCTGGTGAAGATCGTTTTCCGCAACCCCGACATCAGGCTTACTAACGTCCTCAGGCCCTTGCCGGAGAACGCAGACCTGACGGGGATCCAGGCCCTCATCGCCCCTATCGTCAAGAAGGCGGCCGGGGTCAAGAGGATCGAGGGCGACCGCGTGGACTAGGCCGCCTGCCCCTTTCTTTTATCTCCTTTCCCTGCCGCTGTTAAATATGCCATGGAAACGGCTGGTTAGAGCAGCAGTAAGGGATTTTGTAATATAACTTTTTATCTTAGGCAATGCATCGCACTGTTATCTCCTCTACTTGACCGGCGCCTTGTTTGTTTCCGCCCTACGTTTTCGGGGACTTGCCGGCGTAGGCCTCCGCCTTGCCACGGGCGCCGAGTGCGGGACGTCAGCGACCCGCTGGCGGGGCTACCACCGGCAAGAAACCTCGCCGCGGCTGGTTGCCGCTCACTCAGATTGTTGAGCAGGCTCAAGGCAAAGTAAGAGGTGCGACTGCGGTCGCAGCACGCTTAGGGTGCCGGGCGAGCTCGAAACAAAGTGAGGACGCTACTCGGGGTGTAGCACACTCAAGTCGTTGAGCGGACTCGAAACGAAATGAGGGCGCAACTAGTCTCGTGCCGGTCCTTCCGCGCTCAGGCCTCTCAACCAAGGCTCGGTCGTTCGAGGGAGATAACTCTTAAAAATTGATGGGGCAATTGCTCGAGCTCCGGCAACTTATCTTTTCTTATCGCTTGCCGCCCGGTAGGGTAAAACCTCCTTGGGCAGCATCCAGCCCATCCTGGGGGTAGGCAAAGGCGCAGGGCCTCACGACCCTCCAGAGCTAGGCGTAGCTATGCTTGGGGATCCGCGCCCCTCTCTGCGCCAAGGATCACATGCAACTGCGGCAAGACTTGGGCAGAGAGGATGGTTGGCGGAACGGGTTCCGGCAACCGCGCTGGCAAGATCCCTCCCACGGTCGGCGTCAACTCGTTCGGCACCCCGGCGGACGAGGCGCGCCGGGGAACGAGGTCGCCTTTCTCGCGACTTCCGGCGCTAACTTCTGCGGCTACGGGAGCGGCGCAGAGTTCGCTGGAGGCGAATCGTTCGCCCAGCGGCCAGAAGGCGGTCCTCCTCAAGGAGCAGCTGCTTCTTGCCCAGTCTCTGCGCGAGTGGATACTCGAGGAGGGCCGCACACGAGCCCGTGGGAAAGAATGCCTCCGTAGCACCTCTCCGTCCAAGGCCTCCCCCTACCTGGCGCGCCAAAGATGTCGGGGTGGACGGTGTCCCCCGCGAGCACCTATGGGGCCGGAGCCCCTTTCGTTGTCCGGTGAGGGGGGCGGAGGGAGCACGGAGAGCAGATCGAGGCGAGCACACGGGCGGTTTACCCAGGTTCGGGCCGCGATGGACGCGTAAAACCCTACTCCTGCTTGGTTGTATTGAACTGGGGAGCTCGGGAGCTTGGAGAGCTAGCTACACCGAGCGTATGGCTGTCTGGATTCCGAATCTCCGAACCCCCTCTACGTTGCACACGGGCCTCCTTTTATAGCGCAAAGGGGTCACCGACAGGTGTCAACGTAAGAGAAAGGGGTAAAAGTGTAAAAAGGGGTGGAAGTTGTAACAGTGCGGGAACAGTGGCGCTACAGTGCGGCACAGTGTTATCATACCTACTTCTGACGGTAGGGGACAAGGGCATTAAATGCCCGTCACGGTCACTTGGACAGCACCGAGGCGGACCGTTAGGTGCGCCACCGCTCGCCACGGTGGTGGCTGCATGCCACCGCATACCCCAGGCTGCGCGGTGCCCCGCCACGTGCCCTTGGGGGAAACCCCGGAGCGACGCGTGGGCGGGTGAGCTGGAGCGCAGTCCTGAGGTGGCGATTTGCCGCGGCAAGTGGCTTGCCGCGGGGGTCGTCTTCCTGTGCCTGATAGCTTGCCGGCTATCAGGCCTTGCCGGGGCGCATGGCGCGCCGTGGCGGGCTTCTCTTGTGGTGCCTGGGTTCGGCCTTCCCGACAAGCTCCTCTTGTCGGGGTCTCGATCTTCTGTCTCGTATACTTTGTTCTTGGATGGTATTACATGGGCTTAGTCGTCCCGGCAAGCTCCTCTTGCCGGGGTCTTGTCTTCTTGGCCCGGCAAGCTCCTCTTGCCGGGGGCCTTGTCTTGAATGCTTGGTCTTCTCTTGGCGCTTCCTGGGCGGGCCTCGCCGCAGGGTGCTACAACTGCCCGTGCACAAGTCTGGGGTACTAAGGTATCCCTACTTTAGTACACCGACAACTTATATCCCGATGCAAAAGGTTGAGTACATGTACGAAGAGTAGAGTCGCACACACGCACTCTGTCTCTCAGAATCTCTCTCTCACACACACCAGTTACGTGACGCCCACTTAAGCAGACACGTATGTTACAATTTGTGCACCCGTGGGTACACGTGATGCTGCGCATTTATTTAAGCCGGAAGGCGAACCCAAACAATAGCTGCATGCATTCCCCTCCCGCCGCCTCTTCTCTGGTCACCGTCGCCCGGTAGCCATGGGCCGGCCGAAGGTAACAACATACACCATACTCCCGCCGGAGCGGCACCTTAATATGGAAATTTTTGTGGTCATGCATGCATCTTTTTGTGCTAGCACTCCTATATAAGGGTTGACCGGTCGCTTCCCACGGACGTGCGCGGGCGGTGGAAGAGGAAGGAGAAGGGAAGCGGGCTGTGGAGTAACGTTTTTTTACCACAATTTCTTAGGAAACTGAGTGCAATAATTGAGTAGTTTTGCAAACTACCAGTACTACACCTGAAACGGTTCAAAACCTATACTCCCTTGCCAGCGCGCGCTTCCCGCATGAAACGGTCAGCGTCGCCCTGGAGCGTCAGTGCCACATTAATGCCCGGCCAGAGCGGAGGCGACCTCTCACTGGCGCCGGCTTTGAAGTGGCGCGACGGCCGAGAGAGCGCTGCTTCCCGATGCACGCGACTGCTCCGCGTCGAGACTGGCCATAGGCCCTGTTTGGATCCATGGGTTATAGTTAGTTTGAGCTAGTTGGGGCTCAAATAGCCCTAAAGTATCCAAGCATGAGGGTTTAAATTGGAGCAAGTTGCACCGAACCCACCAAAAAAACTATTCCACCCAAGAGGTGCTAATTGGAGATAGTTCTCATTGGGACCACTGAAAAATCAATTTTCTCTCTCCATGAAGTGCATTTATTGTCAATCTAACCCTGTCACCCGAACACCTATTTGGCTACAGTTAGTTTAGGGTTAGTGATGAGTTAGTCTAACCTCTAGCTAAGTTAGAGTATCAAACATGTCGTGGTTTTGTCACGGCAGATGTCCTCATGAAAGGACTTAGTCGTGGAGCCATCGCGACGGGTTAGCTTGAAGGGGTTAAAGCGGACACAGGGACGCAGAAGAGTTTATACTAGTTCGGCCCCTTCAATGAAGGTAAAAGCCTACGTCTAGTTGTGATGGAATTGATGGGGTTTCGATGACTAGGGAGCAAACAAGCTTCGCCTAATTCTCGAGTTGTTGTCTGTTGTCCTTGAACCGCCGCCGGGTCGCCCCCTTATATACATGGGTGACGCCCGTCGGTTTACAGAGTCCCAACACCGGCTCATAGACGTGTCCGGTTTGGTCTACTTATTCCTAACTTACAATACAAGTTTACATACCAACGCCGGTTTACGGCTACAGGCTTTAAACCGACTGTGGGCCTTGAGCCCTGTTCTTCTTTTATGGGCTTCAACATATCTTAACTACTGACAAAGTTAACCCGGCCCAGATAGGCCGGTTTACGCCCAGTAGTAATATCCCCAACATTAGGCCCCAGATTGATTTGAACAGGTTCATGTCAATCCTTAGAAAAAAATCTTCATCTTCAACATCTTCTTGTAGTTTGTTGAACCACCGTGATGTCACCTTCTCTGATTACTGTAAACCGGAGTGACGTCATCTATCATAACGAAGCTATCAATGATGCTTCCTTGTTTAATAGATCTGCGATAATCGAGGCGACAGCTCCGTTTCGTGGCCCCTCGATTCTCGCGCCTGACACATATTCCATTCTTTATAAATAGGACCGAAGGGTCATTTCCTTTCTCTCCCCTTTGTGCCCTTCTGCTTCATCTTCCTCGCGCCGCCCAACCTCGGAGCTCCGCTGCCACCGTCAACTTCTGCATCAACCTTGGCCGCTGCATCAACCTGAGCGCACCAGAGCACCACGGTGACCTTCCGCGTCTTCCTCAGCTCCAGTAAGTCTTCTGTCCTTTTCAACACAGATCTATTCTAGGGTTTCATGTTCTTCTAGTGTTCATCGCCTGTTTCGTGTTCATATGACAGCTCCTAGATGCATCTGTGAATCCTTGCTCTATGTAGCGGTAGCTTTTAGCATCCGCCTTCAGTTTCATGCCTCAAGACCATAGATCTACATGTATCTCTGCCCATTGATTTAGTACTGTTCTGTTTTGAACCTTTGAATATTTTTCTTATTTTCTGAACATGCTTCAGATCCGATGTTGTAGAAGAATCTTGTGAAATCTGTTTCTGCATACTTAGTCATCCGCAATTTCAACTATTTCCATGTTTAAATCAGGCGGTTTAACTTTGTGTAGAAAAAATACCAAACCGGTATATACCATTAGTCCCCTTGTTGAACCGCCAGAATTCCTTAGCCAGGCACTGCCGCTTCACAAAACTCCGGTTTAGAAATAATTGCTTCCGGTTTAACAATGTATGCACTAGTGTATATTTGTCCAACATATTTTTGAACCGGAATATCCGCTTTGTAGATTGCACCATGGCCAAACAAGTGTACGAGTGCAACTGGGTTCCCTCTCGCGTGACCGAGACTCAGTTGAATAACTTAGTCAAAACTGGCGCCTTAAGCAGTAAAGAGGTTATTCATTGGAGGGTCCCCGATACAGAATGTCCTCCCACACCTCAGGAGGGAGAGGTTGTTGTTTTCACGGATCATCTAGCCCGGGGCTTCAATCCTCCCGATTCAAAATTTTACCGGGATGTCTTAGCCAATTTCCAACTCCGTCCGCAAGATACTGGCCCAAACTCTGTAACCAACATATGTCACTTCCAAGTGCTCTGTGAGGTATTCTTTCAAGAGGAATCCACAGTTGAATTGTTCAGAGACTGCTTCCATCTAAACCGCCGCACAGAGTTTACCGATGGTTCCAATACGGAATTAGGCGTGTGGCGATTTAGAAAAGGAAATAGGTCACCTGTCCTCCCGCCAAACTGCACAGCCATCCCAAAGAGTGGAACCAAACATGGTTTTACTGCAAAGACACTTCTCCTTCTGAAGAAAATCCCTTGCCTGATTATCGTCCGGAGCGGCTAAGCAATATGCATCCCTTTCCACAGAGGCTGACTGCCAAGGAGAGAAGCAACTATGCTCCTCAACTATCCAAGCTCAGGGCCTTCATGGCGAACGGTTTAACAGGGGTTGATCTTGCTCGTTGTTGGATATCTTGGAGCATACTGCCCCTCAGCCAGCGCTCCGGTTTGATGTGCGAGTATACTGGCAGTGTCAGCGACCCCCTGCGACACATTGGCATCCAGCTCACAGCTGATGAAGTCATAGAAGCTGTGAAGAAGATATTGAATGAACCGGAAGCCGTCTGTGCTCAAACCGGCTTGCTTCCCTTTTGTGCCACCAACAAACCGCCAGCTATAAGATTTATACTTTACTTTTTATTGGATCTGTCCTTGCCCAATTTACCCATTATTTATCATCAACATCTTTCAAACAGGGTGATGATCCGTTTTGGAGCAAGAAACTTCCACAGGAGAAACTGGAGAAACCAGAGAGGCCAACCCGGCCAAAGACAAAGGTCGTGAAGAGGCCTGCTCATAAGAAGAAAACCAATGTGTCTTCTGACCCAGCATCAGACGATGATGTGGGTAATCCGGACCTTGAGGTAGAGCTTGATTCACTCGGCTTATTTTTCACACGCCTTATTGATAATGATTATTGCCAGGATGACGCCGAAGTCAGTCACGCTGATGCTGTAGAGGCAATTGCTCTCTCCTCCGATTCAAACCCTTTGCCTTTGCTAAAAATCCGTCGGGCAAACCGGAAAGTTAAATTTTCTCATCCTCTTGCTTATTTGGATCCAAACTTTCTTATGAAGACACAACAACACGAAGCTCGCCGCACAACCCGGCATAGCGGCCAGGTAGTTACCTCCACTGGTTTACCGAACAGTCCAGTTCGGAAACGCCGTTCAGAGGTCTCTAACTCTCTTGTCAATGCTTGTCCTAAAGCGGGCTGTTTTCGTCAACCTCTTAATCCGTCTGACTCCGATTATCAGGGCACTTCCCATTCATCGTCTGGCAAGTCATCAGCCACCCAGCTGCCACCACTCAAAATGGTGCTTGGGTAAGTCATATTTCTTATGATGTTTCTGATGTATTACTTCGTAACATACACTGTATTGATCCTTCTTATTTCTTTCAGGGCCAAACCTATGCCAAGCAAGAAGGATCGCCTGGATAAATCGGCCGAAGAAAACACTGTTCCTGAACTGGACAGAACACCCGACCCTGAAGCGGCTATTCATGAAGATGTGCCAAACGACCCACCACCGCAAGATGATGACTTTATTACTGAAGAGAGATATATTGACACCTCAGGTCCTGTCGACCAGCCCACAAGCCCCATCCGGATTGAGAGATCCACCAGTCCATCAAAACCCACTGATAAGCCGACGACCCCAGTGCAAACCGGCGATGCCAAGGATGATGAAGTTGTTATTACTGGCATTGGCCGTACAGAGCCAGGCAATCCTGTCACTTTATCGAGACACACTGCCAAAGAAGAATTTGCTGCCATTGGCAAAGGCAAATGGAATGCTGATCTGGCAACTTATGCTGCTCTGAGCGCCCAAGATCTCCATTCCGGTTATCTGAACCGGCTGTATACCAGCCGTGATTATGAAGCCGGTCTAGTTAACATGATGAAAGACAAATATGAGGTAACTTCCATATGCTTTTTCAGCTTGTATGTTTCAATCTTATCAACTCTCCTAGCCCCCAAGGGCCGGTTTAGGATCTCCATTCAAACCGGGACTTGTCAATGCAAACTTCAATGTTTCAGAATTTGCTGATGTAGCCCCCAAGGGCCGGTTCAACTTAGGGTAGTTAAATCGGGACTTTAGGTAATAACAATTGTAGCATCAGTATTAACAGAACAAATAGCCATTAGCCCCCAAGTGCCAAGTTGAATACTTGTATTGAGCTTGGGACTTTTCTGAATAATTGTAGGATGAAGAGCAAATATGCACTAGCCCCCAAGTACCAAGGGCATAACTTGTTATGTGGTTGGTACTTCAATTCTTGTACCGTCATCTGAATCGTATGACTGTCTATATGCAGGTTGAACTGAACAAAAAAGAAAGCCAAATCGCTGATCTGCACGAGAATCTGAAGTGCCAACAAGCTGAAACCTCCAAAGCAAAGGAGGAATTAACCAGCGCTTTAAGAGCCATGGAACAGCTTAAGGAGGGCTTCAAGAAGGATCGGGCGGATTGGGCTACTGAAAAATCTGCTTTAACCAAGCGAGCAGAAAATGCCGAGGCTGCACTGAAACCGGTAGTGGACGAACTGACCAGCATAAAGCGGCAAGTGCATGCCATGACTGCTGCCATCTTTGGTAAGCTTTCTTGACTTCTGGAGTAACTCGGCCTTCTTATGGATTGGCCGGTTTGTTAATCCTTTGTAATGTTACAGGGACACACATTGGTCACTTGGGGTCGGACGTGCGGAAGAAATTGAATGCCGCCTACACATTGATAGAGCAATTGTACACTGGCGCGCAGCAGATCATCTCTACTGCGTCTCATAACAACCCGGCGCCCACCTTGATCCAGGACACTCTTAAGAGACTGTCAATGCTTCCTGCCCGGATTGAAGAGCTGAAGAAATCTGCTGCTCGAACCGGCGCTATCAACGCCTTAATCCGGGCAAAAGCGTGGGTGCCTGATTTTGATCCTGTTGAAGCTGCTCAAGGCTATCCCAGCTTGAAGGAAGATGGGTCAAAATTCAGTGAGGAGGATCTACGAGCGATAAACCGGGAGGTGCGCCCTCTAGCTTGTCAATTGGTTGAAGAGGCAGATTTGTCTCACTATCAAGCTCAATATGATAACCAAAACAAATGAGTGGCTGCACCAATTCCTGAAGCGGAGAATCTTATCCCTCCAATCCGTAAGCATACTTATGCTCCTGATATTGAACCGTCGTTGCTGATCAATGATGAAGCTGTCTTTCAATCATTAATGGGAATCGACTGGACAACTGTTGATTTCCAGCCGCTGGGTAGAGAAGCAGAGGTTGAAGCGGCGCGGGATGACCCACGACCATCAGGCCAGGCTGATGACCAAGCTTGAACCGGAAGCCGGTTTAAACTGCTACTCCTTTATGCTCTGAAAAAACAATGATCTTTTTTGGGCACTGTGCTGCCTTGTAATAGGCTAGCCAATACTTTTGATTTTGATATGCCTTCGTGCATAATTACTGCAACTTGTGCTTCCTTTGGATGATCAATCTCCAAAGTTTTTTTTCTGCAATCAAAAAATCTTAAAATGCCGCCGCGGTTATACCGTCAGGTGGATTATGATGTCTGTATATATGAAATCAAAATATCTGAAATTTAAGTATAGGATCAAATCTTTGTGATACATAATACCTGCCATCGTTGGGCATGAAGTTGGCTTGGCCAATCTTGAAGCGGATGTTTATTAACCCCATCTGTTGGAGGAGATAGCAGCTCTTGTATATATAATGCCGGTTTACCATGTAAACCGTGTCGGGTTATGATAAACACCGTGTTACTCCGTAATAGGATGTTAACAAAAAATTCAAACCGGGCAAACAGTTGTTGGGGAACGTTGCAGAAAATTAAAATTTTTCCTACGGTTTCACCAAGATCCATCTATGAGTTCATCTAGCAACGAGTCATGGGAGAGAGAGATTGCATCTACATACCACTTTGTAGATCGCGAGCGGAAGCGTTCAACGAATGGGGATGAAGTAGTCGTATACACCGTGATCCAAATCACCGGAGATCCTAGCACCGAAAGTACGGCACCTCCGCGTTCAACACACGTACGGTCAGCGTAACGTCTCCTTCTTCTTGATCCAGCAAGGCAAAGGAGAGGTTGGGGAAGAAGACTCCAGCAGCAGCACGACGGCGTGGTGATGGTGCAGCCGCAGTACTCCGACAGGGCTTCGTCGAGCTCTTACGGAGGAGGAGGAGGTGTTGGAGAGGGAGAGGGAGGCGCCAGGGCAAAGGGTGCGCAGCCCCCCTCCCCCTTTATATAGCCCCTTGGGGGGGCGCCGGCCCTAGGAGATGGAATCTCCTAGGGGGGGCGGCGGCCAGGGAGGGGACTTGCCCCCCAAGCAAGGGGGGCGCCCCCTTTAGGGTTCCCCCCCAACCCTAGGCGCATGGGCCCTTGGGGGGGAGGCGCACCAGCCCACTTTGGGCTGGTTCCCTCCCTCATACAGCCCATGGGGCCCTCCGGGATAGGTGGACCCCCCGGGACCCTCCGGTGGTCCCGGTACAATACCGATAACCCCGAAACTTGTCCCGATGTCCGTATGACGACTTTCCATATATAAATCTTTACCTCCGGACCATTCCGAAACTCCTCATGACGTCCGGGATCTCATCCGGGACTCCGAACAACATTCGGGTTACTGCATATACATATCTTCACAAACCTAGCGTTACCGAACCTTAAGTGTGTAGACCCTACGGGTTTGGGAGACATGCAGACATGACCGAGACGGCTCTCGGGCAATAACCAACAGCGGGATCTGGATACCCATGTTGGCTACCACATGCTCCATGATGATCTCATCGGATGAACCACGATGTCGAGGATTCAATTAATCCCGTATACGATTCCCTTTGTCAATCGGTATTTTACTTGCCCGAGATTCGATCGTCGGTATCCCAGTACCTCGTTCAATCTCGTTACCGGCAAGTCACTTTTCTCGTACCGTAATGCATGATCCCGTGATCAAACACTTTGATCACATTGAGCTCATTGTGATGATGCATTATCGAGAGGGCCCGGTGATACCTCTCCGTCAAGCGGAGTGACAAATCCCAGTCTCGATCCATGTCAACCCAACAGACACTTTTAGAGATACCCGTAGTATACCTTTATAGTCACCCAGTTACGTTGTGACGTTTGGCACACCCAAAGCACTCCTACGGTATCCAGGAGTTACACGATCTCATGGTCTAAGGAAAGGATACTTGACATTGGAAAACTCTAGCAAACGAACTAAGCGATCTTATGCTATGTTTAGGATTGGGTCTTGTCCATCACATCATTCTCCTAATGATGTGATCCCGTTATCGATGACATCCAATGTCCATAGTCAGGAAACCATGACTATCTGTCGATCAACGAGCTAGTCAACTAGAGGCTCACTAGGGACATGTTTGTTGTCTGTTATTCACACATGTATTATGATTTTCGGATAACACAATTATAGCACGAATAAAGACAATTATCATGAATAAGGAAATATAATAATAATGCTTTTATTATTGCCTCTAGGGCATATTTCCAACAGTCTCCCACTTGCACTAGAGTGAATAATCTAGTTACATTGTGATGAATCGAACACCCATAGAGTTCTGGTGCTGATCATGTTTTGCCTTAGGGAGAGGTTTAGTCAACGGATCTGCGACATTCAGATCCGTGTGCACTTTACAAATCTCTATGTCTCCATCTTGAACATTTTCACGAATGGAGTTGAAGCGGCGCTTGATGTGCCTGGTCTTCTTGTGAAACCTGGGCTCCTTTGCAAGTGCAATAGCTCCAGTGTTGTCACAGAAGAGCTTGATTGGCCCCGACGCATTGGGTATGACTCCGAGGTCGGTGATGAACTCCTTCACCCAAATTGCTTCATGTGCTGCCTCCGAGGCTGCCATGTACTCTGCTTCACATGTAGATCCCGCCACGACGCTTTGCTTGCAACTGCACCAGCTTACTGCCCCACCATTCAAAATATACACGTATCCGGTTTGTGACTTAGAGTCATCCAGATCTGTGTCGAAGCTAGCGTCGACGTAACCTTTTACGACGAGCTCTTCGTCACCTCCATAAACGAGAAACATTTCCTTAGTCCTTTTCAGGTACTTCAGGATATTCTTGACCGCTGTCCAGTGTTCCTTGCCGGGATTACTTTGGTGCCTACCTACCAAACTTACGGCAAGGTTTACATCAGGTCTGGTACACAGCATGGCATACATAATAGAACCTATGGCTGAGGCATAGGGGATGACACTCATCTCTTCTATATCTTCTGCCGTGGTCGGACATTGAGCTGAGCTCAATTTCACACCTTGTAACACAGGTAAGAACCCTTTCTTAGATTGATCCATATTGAACTTCTTCAATATTTTATCAAGGTATGTGCTTTGTGAAAGACCTATGAGGCGTCTCGATCTATCTCTATAGATCTTGATGCCTAATATATAAGCAGCTTCTCCAAGGTCCTTCATTGAAAAACTCTTATTCAAGTAGGCCTTAATGCTGTCCAAGAGTTCTATATCATTTCCCATTAAAAGTATGTCGTCTACATATAATATGAGAAATGCTACAGAGCTCCCACTCACTTTCTTGTAAACGCAGGCTTCTCCATAAGTCTGCGTAAACCCAAACGCTTTGATCATCTCATCAAAGCGAATGTTCCAACTCCGAGATGCTTGCACCAGCCCATAAATCGAGCGTTGGAGCTTGCACACCTTGTCAGCATGCTCAGGATTGACAAAACCTTCCGGCTGCATCATATACAATTCTTCCTTAAGGAAACCATTAAGGAATGCCGTTTTGACGTCCATTTGCCATATTTCATAATCATAGAATGCGGCAATTGCTAACATGATCCGGACGGACTTCAGCTTCGCTACCGGTGAGAAAGTCTCATCGTAGTCAATTCCTTGAACTTGTCGATAACCCTTAGCGACAAGCCGAGCTTTATAGATGGTCACATTACCATCCGCGTCTGTCTTCTTCTTAAAGATCCATTTATTTTCTATGGCTCGCCGTTCAACGGGCAAGTCAGTCAAAGTCCATACTTCGTTTTCATACATGGATCCTATCTCGGATTTCATGGCTTCTAGCCATTTGTCGGAATCCGAGCCCGCCATTGCTTCCTCATAGTTCGAAGGTTCACCGTTGTCTAACAACATGATTTCCAAGACAGGGTTGCCGTACCACTCTGGTGCGGAACGTGTCCTTGTGGACCTTCGAATTTCAGTAGGAGCTTGATTAGAAGTATCTTGATCATCATCATTAATTTCCTCTCTAGTCGGTGCAGGCACCTCAGAAACGTTTTCCCGAGCTTCGCCATTTTCCGGTTCAAGAGGTAACACTTCATCAAGTTCTACTTTCCTCCCACTTACTTCTTTCGAGAGAAACTCCTTCTCTAGAAAGGATCCATTCTTGGCAACAAAGATCTTGCCTTCGGATCTGAGGTAGAAGGTATACCCAACAGTTTCTTTAGGGTATCCTATGAAGACGCATTTTTCCGACTTGGGTTCGAGCTTTTCAGGTTGAAGTTTCTTGACATAAGCATCGCATCCCCAAACTTTTAGAAACGACAGCTTAGGTTTCTTCCCAAACCATAATTCATACGGTGTCGTCTCAACGGATTTCGACGGAGCCCTATTTAAAGTGAATGCGGCAGTCTCTAAAGCATAGCCCCAAAAAGATAGCGGTAAATCGGTAAGAGACATCATAGATCGCACCATATCTAATAGAGTGCGATTACGACGTTCGGACACACCATTACGCTGAGGTGTTCCAGGCGGCGTGAGTTGTGAAACTATTCCACATTTTCTTAAGTGTGTGCCAAATTCATGACTCAAGTATTCTCCTCCACGATCTGATCGTAGAAACTTGATCTTTCTATCACGTTGATTTTCAACCTCACTCTGAAATTCCTTGAACTTTTCAAAGGTCTCAGATTTGTGTTTCATTAAGTAGACATACCCATATCTACTCAAGTCATCAGTGAGGGTGAGAACATAACGATAGCCACCGCGAGCCTCAACACTCATTGGACCGCACACATCGGTATGTATGATTTCCAATAAGTTGGTTGCTCGCTCCATTGTTCCTGAGAACGGAGTTTTGGTCATTTTACCCATGAGGCATGGTTCGCACGTGTCAAATGATTCATAATCAAGAGACTCTAAAAGTCCATCTGCATGGAGCTTCTTCATGCGTTTGACACCTATGCGACCAAGGCGGCAGTGCCACAAATATGTGGGACTATTGTTATCAACTTTAACTCTTTTGGTATTCACACTATGAATATGTGTATCATCACGTACGAGATTCATTAAGAATAAACCATTAACCATCGGAGCATGACCATAAAACATATCTCTCATATAAATAGAACAACCATTATTCTCGGATTTAAATGAGTAGCCATCTCGAATTAAACGAGATCCAGATACAATGTTCATGCTCAAACTTGGCACTAAATAACAATTATTGAGGTTTAAAACTAATCCCGTAGGTAAATGTAGAGGCAGCGTGCCGACGGCGATCACATCGACCTTGGAACCATTCCCGACGCGCATTGTCACCTCGTCCTTCACCAGTCTCCGTTTATTCCGCAGCTCCTGCTTTGAGTTACAAATGTGAGCAACTGCACCGGTATCAAATACCCAAGAGCTACTACGAGTACTGGTAAGGTACACATCAATTACATGTATATCACATATACCTTTGGTTTTGCCGGCCTTCTTGTCCGCTAAGTATTTGGGGCAGTTCCGCTTCTAGTGACCACTTCCCTTGCAATAAAAACACTCAGTCTCGGGCTTGGGTCCTTGCTTTGGCTTCTTCCCGGCAACTTGCTTACCGGGTGCGGCAACTTCCTTGCCGTCCTTCTTGAAGTTCTTTTTACCCTTGCCCTTCTTGAACTTAGTGGTTTTATTCACCATCAACACTTGATGCTCCTTGGGGGGGCGCCGGCCCTAGGAGATGGAATCTCCTAGGGGGGGCGGCGGCCAGGGAGGGGACTTGCCCCCCAAGCAAGGGGGGCGCCCCCTTTAGGGTTCCCCCCCCCCCAACCCTAGGCGCATGGGCCCTTGGGGGGAGGCGCACCAGCCCACTTTGGGCTGGTTCCCTCCCTCATACAGCCCATGGGGCCCTCCGGGATAGGTGGCCCCACCCGGTGGACCCCCCGGGACCCTCCGGTGGTCCCGTTACAATACCGATAACCCCGAAACTTGTCTCGATGTCCGTATGACGACTTTCCATATATAAATCTTTACCTCCGGACCATTCCGAAACTCCTCGTGACGTCCGGGATCTCATCCGGGACTCCGAACAACATTCGGGTTACTGCATATACATATATTCACAAACCTAGCGTTACAGAACCTTAAGTGTGTAGACCCTACGGGTTCGGGAGACATGCAGACATGACCGAGACGGCTCTCGGGCAATAACAAACAGCGGGATCTGGATACCCATGTTGGCTACCACATGCTCCATGATGATCTCATCGGATGAACCACGATGTCGAGGATTCAATTAATCCCGTATACGATTCCCTTTGTCAATCGGTATTTTACTTGCCCGAGATTCGATCGTCGGTATCCCAGTACCTCGTTCAATCTCGTTATCGGCAAGTCACTTTTCTCGTACCGTAATGCATGATCCCGTGATCAAACACTTTGATCACATTGAGCTCATTGTGATGATGCATTACCGAGAGGGCCCGGTGATACCTCTCCGTCAAGCGGAGTGACAAATCCCAGTCTCGATCCATGTCAACCCAACAGACACTTTCAGAGATACCCGTAGTATACCTTTATAGTCACCCGGTTACGTTGTGACGTTTGGCACACCCAAAGCACTCCTACGGTATCCGGGAGTTACACGATCTCATGGTCTAAGGAAAGGATACTTGACATTGGAAAACTCTAGCAAACGAACTAAGCGATCTTATGCTATGTTTAGGATTGGGTCTTGTCCATCACATCATTCTCCTAATGATGTGATCCCGTTATCGATGACATCCAATGTCCATAGTCAGGAAACCATGACTATCTGTCGATCAACGAGCTAGTCAACTAGAGGCTCACTAGGGACATGTTTGTTGTCTGTTATTCACACATGTATTACGATTTCCGGATAACACAATTATAGCACGAATAAAGACAATTATCATGAATAAGGAAATATAATAATAATGCTTTTATTATTGCCTCTAGGGCATATTTCCAACAACAGTCTCCGGATTAAGAATGGACCGTGTTCCGTCCATTGACAGTTAAACCGGTTTAAGAATTTGTCGGTTTAAAAACGCAACAAAAAGAAATATTTATCAAAAGAAAGACAAGAGTCAATCAAGGGCAATTATAAAACTATTTGCAAAAAAGAGGCTATTTAAGCCGATCAAGTGGCATTACCATGGTCGGACACAGCCAAGCCCCCAGTAGGCGTAGCTATGGTTCAAGTCAGCCAGGTCCCCAAATGATACATTGGCATTATGCCGATCAAGAGGGGTGACGATGGTTCGGGTTCGACCAAAGCCCCCAAGTGATTCTGTGGCCTTAGGCCGATCAAGAGGCGTGACTGGTTAAGACGTGACCAAGTCCCCAAGTGATCTGGTGGCTTTCGCGTATCAAAAGGTGTTGCATTGGTTCGGACACGACCAAGCCCCCAAGTGATATAACATGAAACTTTTGAAAAGCTGACTCAAGGGGTAAACCGGAGGCCGCTTCAAGACAGAACAACTCCGTGTAACCACACATGATGTAAAAAAGAACAGACACCCCGCTTTAGCTCAGGCTCCGGTTTATTGTATTAATCATAATATATACACTGTCATAATATGTACATAAGTAGAGCCAATGGCTCATGTATAATAAGGCCGAAGATGAGCTATGTTCCACGGCCTGTTGGTCTCCTCCTCTGATGTACGTGAGTCTTTATGCTCTCGAATATCGATCAGATAGTATGACCCGTTGTGCAGATTCTTGCTGACCACGAAAGGTACCTCCCAAGGTGGGGATAACTTGTGCATATCAGTCTGGTCTTGGATGAGCCGAAGTACCAAATCTCCTTCTTGAAAGGTTTTGGTTTTGACTCGGCGACTGTGATAGCGACGGAGATCTTGCTGGTAAATCGCCGAACGGGCGGCCGCTATGTCTCGCTCTTCATCCAACAAGTCCAAATCATCTTGTCGTGCTACCTCATTGCCCGCTTCAACATAAGCCACTACACGAGGTGAATCATGACGGATGTCACTGGGGAGAACCGCCTCCGCTCCATAGACCATGAAGAACGGTGTATATCATGTTGATCTGTTGGGTGTGGTGTTAATGCTCCATAATACAGATGGTAATTCTTCAACCCAACAACCCGGCGTCCGTTGCAAAGGAACCATAAGCCGGGGCTTGATGCCTCGCAAGATCTCTTGATTAGCCCTCTCTGCTTGACCATTGGACTGGGGGTGAGCCACTGACGAAACGTCAAGCTGGATGTGCTCACGTTGACAGAACTCCTTCATAGCACCCTTGGACAAGTTGGTACCATTATCAGTAATGATGCTGTGTGGAAAGCCAAACCGGAAAATCACCTTTTTGATGAATTGAACCGCCATTGCCCCATCACACTTGCTAACGGGTTCTGCCTCCACCCACTTTGTAAATTTGTCAACCACCACCAAAAGGTGGGTCTTCTTATCCTTGGACCTTTTGAAAGGCCCAACCATATCCAGCCCCCAAGTCGCAAACGGCCAAGTGATTGGAATCATTCTCAATTCTTGAGCCGGCACATGAGCACGTCTTGAGAACTTTTGGCAGTCATCACATCGTCTGACCAGATCTTCCGCATCAGCATGAGCAGTTAACCAATAGAAGCCGTGGCGAAACGCTTTAGCCACCAAAGATTTTGAACCGGCGTGGTGACCACAATCTCCTTCGTGGACCTCACGCAAGATTTCACAACCTTCTTCAGGGGACACACAGCGTTGAAACACCCCTGAAACACTGCAATGATGCAACTCGCCATTGACAATAGTCATGGAGTTGGATCGCCGGATTATCTGCCGGGCCAGAGTCTCATCCTCTGGTAACTCGCCCCGGTTCAAGTACGCAAGGTAAGGAAGCGTCCAATCCGGAATGACATGAAGAGCTGCCACCAATTGAGCCTCCGGATCAGGAATAGCTAAATCCTCTTCACCAGGGAGCTTGACCGACGGGTTGTGCAACACATCTAGGAAGACATTAGGCGGGACCAGTTTGCATTGAGAGCCCAACCTGCTTAAAGCGTCTGCCGCTTCATTCTTTCGGCGGTCCACGTGGTCCACCTGGTAACCTTTGAAGTGACCTGCAACAATATCCACCTCACGACGATATGCTGCCATGAGTGGGTCCTTGGAATCCCAAGTGCCAGACACCTGCTGAGCCACCAGGTCTGAGTCACCGAAGCACTTAACTCGGCTTAGATTCATCTCCTTAGCCATCCGAAGACCATGGAGTAAGTCTTCATACTCAGCTGCATTGTTAGTACATGGGAACATTAAGCGGAGAATGTAACAAAACTTATCACCTCGTGGGGAAGTTAACACGACTCATGGCCCCCGAGCCCTCCAATTGCCTAGACCCATCAAAATGGATAGTCCAATATGTGTGGTCCGGCTTCTCTTCAGGTGCTTGCAGTTCTGTCCAATCATTGATGAAATCAACAAGTGCTTGAGACTTGACCGCCGTCCGAGGCACGTATTTCAATCCGTGCGGCCCAAACTCTATAGCCCACTTGGCAATCCGGCCAGTTGCTTCCCGGTTCTAGATTATATCTCCCAAGGGAGCAGAACTGACCACTATGATGGGGTGTCCTTGGAAGTACTGCTTAAGCTTCCGGCTTGCCATAAAAACTCCATATACTAGCTTCTGCCAATGCGGATACCTTTGCTTGGACTCAATAAGCACCTCGCTGATATAGTAAACCGGATGCTCCTTACCTGTCTCCTTTCGCTCCACCACAATAGCCACACTGACCGCACGAGCATTAGCGGCGACATATAGCAGCAACGGCTCCTTATCAATTGGAGCAGCAAGCACAGGCGGAGTGGCCAACTGCCGCTTTAAATCCTCAAACGCTTTATCAGCGGCAGAACTCCAGACAAATTGATCCGTCTTCTTCAACATCTGATACAAAGGGATTGCCTTCTCACCAAGGCGGCTGATAAACCGGCTCAACACGGCAATCTGGCCTGCCAAACGTTGAACATCATTGATACACTTTGGCTTTGCCAGGAAGGTGATTGCTGTGATCTTCTCCGGATTAGCCTCAATTTCCCTATTGGACACCAGAAAACCCAATAACTTGCCTACCGGTACACCAAAGACACATTTGGCCGGGTTGAGCATCATCTTGTATACCCTTAGGTTATCAAAGGTTTCCTTCAAATCGTCAACCAGAGTCTCCTTCTCCCTTGACTTAACCACAATATCATCCACATAGGCATGTACATTACGGCCAATCTGTTTATGAAGGCAATTCTACACACACCGTTGGTAAGTTGCCTGGGTACTCTTGAGCCCAAAGGGCATAGATACATAGCAGAAGGCTCCAAAGGGAGTTATGAACACCGTCTTCTCCTGGTCCTTAACTGCCATCTTGATCTGATGATAACCAGAATATGCATCCAAAAAACTTAAACGCTCACAACCCGCCGTAGCATCAATAATTTGATCAATACGGGGGAGGGAAAAAGGATCTGCTGGACAAGCTTTGTTAAGATCTATGTAATCCACACACATGCGCCAGGTGCCATTTTTCTTAAGGACCAGCACCGGATTAGCCAGCCATTCAGGATGGAAGACTTCAACAATAAAGCCAGCCGCTAAGAGCCTGGCCACCTCTTCTCCAATAGCTTTGCGTCTTTCTTTGTTAAACCGGCGGAGGAGCTGTTTCACCGGTTTGTACTTAGGATCCACATTAAGAGTGTGCTCAGCGAGTTGCCTCGGTACACCTGGCATGTCAGAAGGCTTCCATGCAAAAATGTCCCGATTCTCACGGATGAACTCGATGAGCGCGCTTTCCTATTTCGGATCCAAATTGGTACTGATGCTGAACTACTTGGACGAATCGCCAGGTATGAAGTCAACAAGCTTAGTCTCAGCAGCCGATTTGAACTTCAGGGCCGGATCATGATCCATAGTTGGCTTCTTCAACGGAGTCATGTCTGCCGGATCAACATTGTCCTTGTAATACTTCAGCTACTCCGTGGCACAAACCGACTCTGCGTAAGCAGCATCACCTTCCTCACATTCCAAAGCGATCTTATGACTTCCATGAACCATTATCGTCCCTTTGTGACCCGGCATCTTGAGCTGCAAATACACATAACAGGGTCGTGCCATAAACTTGGCGTAAGCCGGCCGCCCAAACAGGGCGTGATATGGACTCTGGGTTTTTACCACCTCAAAAGTCAGTGTCTCCGACCTGGAATCATGATCATCTCCAAAGGCTACTTCCAAAGCTATCTTGCCAACAGGATATGCTGACTTACCAGGCACCACACCATGGAACACCGTATTGGACGGTTTAAGATTTTATCTGTTAATCCCATACGACGGAAGGTCTCGTAGTATAAGGTATTAATGCCGCTTCCTCCATCCATGAGCACCTTGGTGAACTTATAACCTCCCACCTGAGGTGCCACCACCAACGCTAGCTGACCCAGATTATCAACCCGGGGAGGGTGATCCTCTCTGCTCCATATGATTGGTTGTTCAGACCAGCGTAGATAACGGGGCACGGCCGGTTCAACAGAGTTCACTGCTCGCTTATGAAGCTTCTGATCTCGCTTGTCCAAGCTAGTGGTGAAGACATGATATTTCCCACTATTCAACTGCTTCGGGTGACTCTGGTAACCCGGCTGCTGCTGATTGTAACCACCTTGGTTATTCTGATTACCTTGATTGTTATGTCCGCCCTGATTACCATTAAACCCTGAACCAGAATTTCCTCCGCTGTAACCCGGCCCGGATGCTGAGCCACCACCAGATCCGTGGTCATACCGGAAAGCATTAGAATTCTTGAACTCCTGCATAATGTAACAATCCTTCCAAAGATGATTGGTCGGAACCTCCTTCGTCCCATGTTTCGGACAGGGCTGGTTCAACAGATAAGATAGGCGGTCCGGGTTAGGATTAGGCGCTCCACTGCGATTTGGCGTTTTACCTTTACGTCGCTGGCCCTTGTCCTGTGCGTTTGTATTAGCCACAAAGTCCATGCTGCCATCCGTTTTGCGCTTGCCTCCGCTTTCATGACCTGCCGAGTTATGCTGCTGTCCTTTGGAGTTGCCGTTCTTCTTTCCCTTCCCTGCCTTGTCGTCATCAGACTCAGGATCCTTGGTACTATCAGAATTAGCATACTTCACTAACGCAGCCATGAGGATCCCTATATCGTTGCAGTGGCGCTTCATTCGTCCCAATTTCAACTTTAGAGGCCCAAACCGGCAGTTGCCTTCCAACGTTATAACCGCTGTGTCGGCATTGATACGGTCTGATAAATGCAAAATTTGTGAGACCCGGCGCACCCAACGAGTCGTTGATTCTCCTTCTTCCTGAACACGGGCTGCTAAGTCCACTATTGACATGGGTTGTTTACATGTATCCTTGAAGTTCTGGATGAACCGGGCTCGCAATTGGGCCCATGAACTGATAGAGTTGGCCGGCAAACTTTTTAAGCATCATGGTAAAGTACTTTGCACACGCCGCATCATCCACATCCAGCATCTCCATGGCCATCTCATATCTCGCTATCCATGTCTCTGGAGGTTGATCAGCAGTGTAATTTGGCACCTTGCGTGGGCCCTTGAAATCCTTGGGCAGGCGCACATTGCGTAAAGCGGGGACAAGACAGGGCACCCCCAAAGAGCTAGAAGAAATGCCAAGCTCGACCGAGGTAGTTGGACAAACCGGCGTAAGCTGGTGAGCCTCATATTGTGCTGCTAACTCGGCCTCCCTGCAAGCTCGGGCCCAGTCTACCACTTCCTGAGCGTCATCCACACCACCCGTCGGGTTGTTACCGCGAGGTGCTGCACGGTTTCATGCATTACTTGACACAGTCGGTTCATCCATATGCCTGCTATAGCTCCGGCTCGGATGAGGGGTGGAGTGAATTCGATCACGGCTGTATGAGTATGCTTCCTGTTGGATCAAAGCTGTTCAAAGAAGCTCCTTAACCCGACGCGTTTCCACCGCCTGCGGCGAATCACCTTCAACTGGGATGGCCTCCAGTCGTGCAGCAGCAGCAACAAGGTTGTCCATCGGGTTGGAGTAGTGACCTGGGGGCGTCGGGACAGCCTGAGGCACAATAGCGTTTTGGCGAGGCGGATCCATCAAGCGAGGGTGAACCGGCGCGCCCGTCCCTGGTGCTTCCGCCCGGTTTACCACCGGCGGGTTGCTGGTTCCTGCTCCTGGGGTGTTGAAGAGATCCCTAGCTTCGAAAACCTGAGGCAAACGAGACCGGTATTTCCGCTTCAGGACCTCATGGGATGCATTCTGTTCTAGCATAAGTCGGTAAGCTTGCGCATCCAAAGCGGCCCGCTCTGCGGTCATCCTGGCATTCTCAGCTGCTAGGTCGGCCTTGGCTTGAGTGATCTGATCCCTCACTTCCGCAATTTCCGCGTCGTGGGCGTTCTGATCCGCCAGATTAGCCTCTGCCATGAGCGTAGCCAATGCATCAAACAGATCAGATAAGACTTGAGCCGGCGGGTGCACAGGGCCTCCTGCCCCGGCTGCCATCGCCGTCCTGATCCGGAGATCATTGTTGCTGCGGTCGAAGAGTGGATCGCCGCTTGTGTCGCGGCCATGAATATTCCGACCCGGTTTGGCAGATCAGAGGGGTCCGGAATACTGTTGCCATCGGAAAAGCCCCCAATCCAGCCATCTTGTAGCTGATACAAAGATTCAGTTTCTCCGGTTGATGACTCGTCGCCGAAATAAAGGACGGTCTCGCCACCAGATTCTGATCCATCATCATGACTTCCTCCATGGATGAATCCCACGAAGGCACGCTTCACGGCCGGTTTAACCTGGGCAGATCGCGCACGCTGAGCCGTCTCGACGAGGTCGGTGCAGATGTTCGGCTCAGGGCCCGGTTCACCGATCTTGCCAATGAAGACGTGTATGCCACCAAAGGGGACCCAGTACCCGTACTCGATTGAGCCGGCTTCGGGGCCCCATCCTGCATCGTCGATGTAGAGCTTGCCGCGACGACTCTTGGTCATCTGTCCCACAGCGTAGCCCTTGAGTCCTTCGAAGTTGCCCTCCAAGAACTTGAAACCATCGTGCGATAGCCCCACGGTGGGCGCCAACTGTCGTGGTTTTGTCACGGCAGATGTCCTCATGAAAGGACTTAGTCGTGGAGCCATCGCGACGGGTTAGCTTGAAGGGGTTAAAGCGGACACAGGGACGTAGAAGAGTTTATACTAGTTCGTCCCCTTCGATGAAGGTAAAAGCCTATGTCTAGTTGTGATGGAATTGATGGGGTTTCGATGACTAGGGAGCAAACAAGCTTCGCCTAAGTCTCGAGTTGTTGTCTGTTGTCCTTGAACCGCCGCCGGGTCGTCCCCTTATATACATGGGTGACGCCCATCGGTTTACAGAGTCCCAACACCGGCTCATAGACGTGTCCGGTTTGGTCTACTTATTCCTAACTTACAATACAAGTTTACATACCAATGCCGGTTTACGGCTACAGGCTTTAAACCGACTGTGGACCTTGAGCCCTGTTCTTCTTTTATGGGCTTCAACATATCTTAACTACTGACAAAGTTAACCCGGCCCAGATAGGCCGGTTTACGCCCAGTAGTAATATCCCCAACAAAACAGGAGCAGTATAGGACATGCAAGTTGCTCAAAGCATACAGGCAAATTTGTACGTGAAAGGATTTTTTTCTTTTTGAAAACGGAACGTGAAAGGAATTTTTTTAGAATGCTCTTAGCATGTCGCTA
Source organism: Aegilops umbellulata (assembly GCA_032464435.1). NCBI lineage: Eukaryota > Viridiplantae > Streptophyta > Magnoliopsida > Poales > Poaceae > Aegilops > Aegilops umbellulata. The sequence continues at coordinate 92,423,543 of CP136054.1, read as the reverse complement.
ACATGTGATAGTTAACCGACCTCAATAGACGGCAGAAACGCCAGCCCGCCGCACTTTGATAGAGACAAGGAGGGAGAAGCGATACAGGCTGCTGGATTACTAGAGATAGGTGTCGCACGGAAGCCAAGAAATATGGTGATAGCGTGGGTTAGCCATGTACTAGTATGATGTAACTACACTGGGCTGCCGTGTTTCGTACTCTTCCAGTCCACTGTGGAGATGATTGGTTAATTTTATACCGCTGTATAATATTAAATATTATGAGTGCAGACACTCCACCATGAGATTCCTTGCTCCTTCTCGATCGTCCGGAATCTATGTTCTTCCTCTCTATTTTTTATGTGAGCTTTGTTCATCCTTTTGCCAACACGCGAGACATCTAGCATCAAGGTGCACGTGTTATGCAAGGATCATTCCATCTATATGAAGAACACGTGGGACTGGAACTACGAGACGAACATGTACCCAGGAGTGGACGTACGAACCTGAGTAATGTAGCGCAGTAAGTGAAGTAGAAAGGCACAAATGGTATGAACATGCGTGGCATATAGGGTGTGTTTGGTTGCGTTCTCGTCTCAGCATAGTTGTTCCCTCTTCATGCATGCTCAACTCAACACCCCTCTTCATGCATGCTCACTTCATGCATGCTTCTAGTGTATTTGTGCTAAACTAGTGTGGACTCATGCACCCTCCATACACTCTACCAAACACCCAAAAGTAGGTCAAGAAGGGAACTCTTGGGCGGCATTTGTCTCTTACTACGTACTACCACTAAATGTTGTACGTGCAATGCACGGTGATGTTATGGAGTACGTGCCTAAGTACTATACTACTACTATATTAGTTGGAGGCACATATTAACTTTTATATTTGTTTACATGTATGCCCCGGGACCTTCCAACTAGACGTGTCTTTGTCTCCAGGTCGCACTTTGTATCGTTCATACCACTAAGTACTGCTACGTGTGGTCTCCGACCCAGAAGTGGAAGAAGTGGAGACGCTCTACCACACTGTTTTTTTACGATGGGCTCTACCACGCTGTTCATGTCCCACTCCTTTCGCTGACGTGTGGGACATCCAGCACGTGCCGTGTTTGGCACCCTTCCTCGTAAGAGTTGAAACGCTAGCATTCATCAGAAATAAAAAATAATTATAAATCGGCAGTGATACTATTTTTTTGCGAACCAATCAGCAGTGATACTATACCACGCGGTTTCCTTGCTCCTCGATATCGGAAAGAATACTTTCGTTCGCCAACATGTGGGACATCGACCATCCTGGTCCACTTGCCATGCACGCAGAACTCCAAGGGAATCACCCAGGTCGCCGCGCCGCAGTAACAATGACTAATGAGCCGTCAAATCACAGGCCCACTTCCCACTTTGAAGTTGCTCGGACGAAGGAACCATCATGACTTCGTTGAATTCCGCTTCTTGAAGAAAACTACTGTACCAACAGTACTGCTAGCTACAGTAGTTACTCCAACAGAGGCCTCCTTTCGTTCATAGGATAGGAATATGAAAATCATAGGAAGTGAGATGACATGCATCTCAATTTCTATAGAGAAAGAGATGCCATTTGATGCTTAGGATAGGAATTTTTCCATTTAGTCCAGGCTAATGTACTGGTAATTTGCTCTAAAAACTACAGTAGTAACTAGTACTAGTATTGGTACATGCTCGTACTCAAACACAGACACACACACTAACTACTAGTACTACTACTTCTCACATGCTGGCCAGACGCCGTCGTTCTCCTTCCCGGCTTTGTCGGTGACACCCCACCATACTTGGATCTCCGCCGACCTCTTCGCAGCAGCGCGTGCGTCCTTTTCTTTCTTGCGGCGGCGGGCCTCTCTTTTCTTGAGTGCTTTCTGACTTTTCCGCTCCCTCTGTGCGGCTTTGGCCGCCTCTTGCTCTACCGCCCATTCGGCCTTGGCATCTTCAAATTCCTCCCACATAGTTGTGAGGTCGCGAGCGGCGATGAACTCGGCACGGCGGGATGCCATCGCTTCCCTACCTTTTTGTGTGCGGCGAGGAACTCAGCGCGGCGGGATGCCATCGCTGCCTTACCGGTTAGTGTGCGGCGCGGTGGCATGAACGGCGCTTGGTGAGAGCTCTGGGGTGGAGTGGTTGGACAACCGTATAGTGCATTGGTTTGTCAAGAGCTCAAGGACAGAAGACGAAGCAAATTTGGATTCCCCTTCAATCCTGGTCATTTATTACTGAGTAAAATGCATTGGCGGTCATCGAACTTGTCTTGATAGCTCACTTTGATCATTGTATACGAGATATCGTGATTATACGGTCACTGGCTCAGCGTATAGCTCCGTATTTGTCTGGTTGACCAGTCAAACAGTCCGCATGCGCCTCATCAGCTCGTGTTCTTTATCTATCTATCTATGCGGGCCTACCTATCTTGAAGAAAGAAATAAAAACCAAAATTATGCGTATGTGACATTACTGTTTAGACGTTTGCTGGAGGCCTCCGCGAACACCGAGCATGTATTCACCTGGCTCAACACTAACAGTCATACTCGTGACTCGGCGCCTTGCTCATGTATATCGTCCATCACAACGACAATCTATAAAACAGCCTAACTAGAGAGGGTACTATGGTGCGGAGTATGTACTATCGTGAGCAACCGATCATAGTGCCACTGCCACGAGTGTGTGTCTAATCGATTCATCCACTATTCATAAGTTATGTATGGTTGTGTGGTGTCTAATGGTGGTCATCGAATGCTAGCTAGCGACAAGAGCGATTGCATGGACGCCTGGTTATCAATACGTGCCGCATACGCTTCAAAGGCTCGTCATCCATGACTTCACATTTTACCACCACGCCAGCGTCTGACCACCCAGGCCTACCGAAACCCCTTCCATCGCTAGCGAGCGCTTCCCGCCTGAAATGATCACCGTCTCTCCAGAACGTCAATGCCGCATTCACCATCCTTAACTGCAGGTGTTGTTGGTGTGTCACTGACATGCGGGCCTGATGCCCGTTGGGCCCACATGTTAGTGAGACAACGCACCTGCAGTTAAGTCACTGAAGCAGCGTCCGCATTCACGCCCGACGCGACCTCTCACTGGCGCCGGCATCGCAGCAGCGCGCCGGTCGAGAGAGCGCTACCCGCGCGGCATCCCGGTGCAAGCGACTGCTCCGCGTTAACGCTGCCGACAAACCTACTCCGCTGCCAGCCAGCCATCCGTCTGCCGCGGCACATTGCCATTCGCCCACTATATTAACTTGAGCCCCAGCTCCCAGCCTTAGCCAAAGACCCACACTCATTCTCCTCCGGTCCCTTCATTTTGTTGGCACCACTCCAACCATGGCCTCCGGGCACTCCAAAGATCTCTTGGACGTACTGTCGCAGGAGCAGACGAAGGACATCGGTGGCTCCGCTCCGGACACGCTCCAAAGCTCTCTTGAACGTACTCTCACAGGAGCAGACGAAGGAGATCGCCGGCTCCCCCCGACCGCCCTCCGCCGCCACGACCACGAAGCCGGCGCGCGTGCGCGGTCGCAGCCGGCAGCGAGGACGAGTAGTACACGGTAGGTCGCCACCGCTCTGGTCCTAGGAAGGCCACCGCTCCTCCACTCAGTCGACGCCAAGCTTGGTGGGATAAAAATCGGCGGCCGATTAGCCGCTTGATGGTGACGTGGAGGCGGAAATCTTCATAACCTTGTGCTCCGGAGGAGGAGGTTATCGAGGGGGATAAGGAGGAGGCAAAGGCAATGCCCGGCTTTCTCGGGTTCATGGCCGGACATGGTGGTCGGGGCCCGGCGATCGTTTAGATTAGGTTTACAGTAGGTTTTAATACGGTTTGTGCGAAATATGTAATGAATTTCATCCAGTTTATAGGAAAAGTTCTCGAAATGTAATTAATTTCATCCGGTCAATTGAAATTTTCTTTGTTTGCACGAATTTCGTCCGGTTAGTTCATATAGTTGTTGAAAGGTATGCGGGCTGCATCAGATGGCATCCATCAATGTCCTCGGACAGATGCCGGTGTAAATTTGTGGGCCAGCGCTGGAGATGCCCTAACTATCATGCTATAATCACTAACAATCCTCCATTATTTGGCAGGGAACAGTTATCCCTCGATCAAAATCAGATCCGCGGTGTTTCGCACTCCTCCCGCGTAAGAGTGTAAACTCCTGCTTACATAAAAATGGAGAAAGTGGACGGCACTGTAGCACGTCATATCACTCGAACTAGCCCGCCTAACGAGCGGGAAAGCACCGCCCTCGTCATTTTGTTCTGGATTTCTATCGATCGATCGCGCGAAAATGTTACGCTTCGCAAGTTCTAAAGGAAAAGGCGGCACACTTACAACTCGTACGCGTCGCAACCCCGACAGTCTGGCTCGCACGCCGCTCACCAGAGGGGACATGCGTTGTCTTGCAACTTCACTGACATGTGGGACCGTAATTGAATAAACCGTCGATAGCCGAAATCTAATCGCTCGGCGGGCGTTGGCTGAGAACAGAGAAACGAGGGAGGAGAAGAGATCGCCCGCCCGCCGCGCATGGACTCCAAGAAATATATGGTGATAATGTGAGGTGGGCCATGCTGGAGTCCGGACCGCTTCCGGAGCCCGCTCTCACCGCCCTGCCCCTCAAGACGCCAGCTTCCCGCATGCATGCATAGCAAGTAGTACTCCTTATGTGGAGGAGAGAGAGGCATTGACAAAGTCAAGGAGTGGGCTCTGCAAGAGCCCGTCTCTACACATGCTCCTAGGTATAAAAAAATAATTCTAAAAAAGGCATAAAAAACAATTGTGTCTTAAAAAAAGAAAGGTAAAAAACATTTGAGAGGAAATAGATAGAGAGAAAGTGAGAAAAAGTTGTAACCTGGGCATTACATGAGGAAGGAGGGAGTGGTGCACATGCCAAGTTAACTGGGCTGCCGTGCTTCATACTCCTCCATCGTAACAGTGGAGACAATAGCTTTCGTAAAAAATAAACAATGAATACTCGTTGCTCGTCCTCTATATCGGAAATAATACTTTCATTCGCCGACATGTGGGATGTCGACCATCCTGGTCCACCTGCCATGCACAAAATTATCCTGGTCTACCCCGGTCGTATCGCAGGCCCAACCTTTCCCACTGTAAGTTGTTTGGACGAAGGAACCATCATGACTTCGTTGAATTCCGCTTCTTCAAGAAAACTTACTGTACCCGCAATACTGCTACCACACGCGAAGACTAGACGGCACTGTACCGCGTCATATCACTGAAACCCACTAGGCCAAACTAGCTCGCCTAGGTCATCTATTTTGGAACGGAGGGAGTACGTCTCTGCACTGCTATGATTTTGTGTTGCACGTTCTCTATACTTTTGCTACGATTTTCCTACCCTATGAACCAAATGAGGCCTGAATGTATGTCGACTATTGTCTGATCGATCGCTAAGCCTACAATTTTAGGAGCTAGGGCTATTGGTCTGTCGACGAGGGATAAGTATAAGCGTACCACGAGCTCATCAGCCCCAACATTTCTCTTCGGTGAGTGTTTTGCAAGTACTATAGCCCGCACAGTAGCTAGCCTACTAACACCAAGAATCATCAAACAAGCCCTGCTGATATAATAAACAGTTCAAACTTACATCTAAGCATGCCATATAGTACATCAAAAGCTGGTGAGGATACATCTGTTTCCATAACTCGGAGAGGGTTCGCATGATTCATCACATGATTCACTATCAAACAAAAGTAGCAAGATCCGCCCACACAAGACAGTGCACTAGCCCTAAGATGGTTTGATAACACGCATCGTTCTGGTAATTAAACACAGTGCAATGCAAACTACCCTGAAGGATTAGCGCGACCAACTATTTCTTGTCATCGATCTCTCGGGCAATGACCACAGCACGGACAGCGGCATGGGAATCGATTTCTGGGGCGATGTCCGCAGGACTAACCGCGACATCGGAATCGATCTCTGGGGCGATGTCCACAGGATGGACAGCGGCAACGGAATCGATCTCCGGGGCGATGCCAATAGGATGGGCCACGACATCGGAATCATCAAGGACGTCCACCGGCACCTGCACAACCCTAACATATTAGCAAGCACATTGCAAATAATCAAAAACCACAACTATGGTAATAAGTCATTATTTTTTACCTTGTGCAGCTCACCGGGGGATCTCATCCCTCTGGGGGCCATCTCCTCGTCCTCGATGGGGGCCATCACCTTGCCAGGGGAATACTGCTTCTCAACGGCTACTATCTCCTCAAACTCGGTCTTGAGCCTCACATAGGTGGCAATTAGAGTTCCTGGGGTAGGCACGGTGGGGCCCTTGCTGTTCTTCCAACTTTCTTTGAGGAGTTCGTCCGCCAACGTCCTCAACTCTTGGGCCAGTGCTTGTTTGTTGGAGTTCTTCGTCTCCATGGGTTGGCCCGCCAACATGGTAAACTCGTTGGTTGGTGCTCGCTTCCTGGAGATCACTGTCTCCAGTGGGTTGTCCGCCGGCAACTCTTTGCCTAGTGCTCCAGGATCCATCAATGAACTGATAAAAAAAAAGCAATCGAAAGGAAACCACAATCGCAATGAAAACGGGAAAAGAATAGGATGTGAGAATCGGTCGGTGCTTCGCAAAAAGAAGATTCTTGGAATGAAAATATAGCAGCATAGCCGATTCGCCCACCTTTCCTTCGTCGGTACAGAAGAAAAATGGCAGAAGTGAGTAGCCTGGAGTGAGGTTTTCTTCAAGAAAGGGAAGAAAGGGCTTGAACGAGCGTTCCAGTGAAATGATGGTTGCTTCGTCCAGTCCAACTTGGAGGCCACCTTACCACTGCTGGTAAAGGTGTGGGTTTTGTGATATGACGGGTCATGACGGCCACACCGGGGTGACAGGTGAGTCTCGAATGTAGCACCTCGCTGTGAATTGGTGGATGGCACGCGGGCCCAGATGCTTTGAAATGTCCCGCATGTAGATAGAGCGGCTAGTCGTATACTCCCTCCTTTCCGGTTTATAGGGCTCAATTCAAAAATTTCACCAAGGTATATGGTGAGTGGTGAAATCCTTTTTGTAATTTGCAAAAGCACCCAATTAATGCTCTTGTTTTCTTCAAAAATTTATGTTTACCGATGTATTAATTGCAATGCATGCATGCATAAAGTACATGCATTGGTTAATTTTCTCTTAATACCTGCATGCAATTATTTAATGCACCTTGGAATCTGAACTTGTGATGGGGAAGAACCAAATTGAGCCTTATAAAATGAAAAAACTAAGATTTTGAGATAAGCCCTATAAACTGGAAAGGAGGGAGTAGGAGTGCTCAATATTGTGCACTGCGACCAAGGCGGAGAGGAAAACGAGAGAACTACGTAATTAATGCATGAGTTTAATTAGGGTAGTTTTGTAAAGTACGACATACATTCCTCCAATCACAAAATGCCTTGGTTCATGAGATTTGAGATTTGAGCCCTATAAACCGGAAGGGACGGGGTACTGCACACGGTGTAGTCTAGTCACTTGTTGAAATCTCTAGAAAGGCAAATACTCCTTTCCGGTTTACATGGCTATACTACTCCCTCCGTCTAGGTGTGTAAGTCATCTTATGAAAACAATAGCAATTTTGTCTCATGCAAGAGCCTGGCTAGTACTCCAAGGAACCGCACCATGCGATTGTTCGCAACTGCCACGTTCGGGTTGCGCTTGGCTTTTTGCCTCTTCGAGAAGACGAACAATGATGTTACTCCTACTTCTACAGTATCGAATCCACTGCTGCATGTCCGTCCACCTCGTGCGGGAGGGATAGCGTGTAGCGAAAGCTTCTACTTACTGCTCCTGCCTTTGCGTCTATGACAGGTGGGCCCAACAGGTGGTTGGCCCTCCTGTCATGCAGCCAAAGGCAGGTGCAGTTAAGGCACCGGAGCTCAGTCCGCGAGGGAGAGGGCATTGTAGTAATCAAATTTCTTGGTCTTGTACGAGTTGACGAAGATATGGGTTGCTTGCTAGGGTTGCTCTATTCACACACTCTCATCCTCTCCAGATCTAAACAAGATAGGGGTAGTAACACTGTCTTTCTCCCTTAAAAAACACTGGCTTTCTATCCCCACTGCTGGTTACATATCCGGACGTATTCCCCTCCGCCGGTGGAGGGGAGGAGGGGCAACGTTTGGGCCGTCGTCGACAGCGAGGGAGGAGACCCACTGCCGGCCGCACCGTTATCTCTGGCCAAGCGCCGGCGCGGGAGGTCCTCCGATCCCTTCGTCATTGCCTGTGGGCGGATCCGGCCTCCTGCCGCCCACCTATCCACATCCCGACGACCTTCAGGTATATCTTCATTCGAAACCGCCTGAGCTCTACTTCCCCAGCTCGCTACGTCGCTGCATGTGCATCATTTTCTACCTCTCAGCCCCTCTCTATCGGATGGTCCAACGTCACATATTTTTTTTCTTCTATTGTTAGAGGTAAAGCTACTTCATGGAGTCGAATCTTGTACTCCCTCCGTCCAAAAATACTTGTCATTGAAATGGATGTATCTAGATGTATTTTAGTTCAAGACACATCCATTTTGATGACAAGTAATTCCGGACGGAGGGAGTACTTGGTTCAAACAAGAAATAAAGTGGGGGTGGGGGAATTTAGTATGTACATCGGACTTGGTACAAACAGGAAGGAAAGGGGGTGAAAGTAGCACAGACTGGTCATCCAACCGGTCTCTTGGTCGAAAAGGGAATTATAGGGGTAACGCTGTACACAGTGGTATGACCAGGACTAGATTTGCTATCCACACATAGGAGTAGGTGGCTAGAGTGAACAAAAATGGGACCAACCCAGATATGTTTCTTGGATGTTTGTTTCTCGGGGCAACAAACTATGAATCACCACTTTATGCCCCTGTTTACGTACATGGTACCGGACTGCTGGTGCACCCACTGTCCCATGCCCTTATACCAAATATTTAGGCTCCGTTCGGAATAAAGGGGCAGAAAACATTGTTCTTAATGAAAATAGAGGAATAGGAAAGGAATGCAGGTATAAAACTATGGAACAGCGAACCGAAGGAAACTCTCAAGAGAATGTGTTCGGATGGACTACGAAATGTACAAATTTGTTTTTTAGAGTAGCATGCTTGGCAGTATGAGATGCTATTTGTTTATTTAGCTGCACAGTGACTACTCTTGTCCTCACCTCACGTACCACACATAGGTTGCTTTTTTTATTCCGGCAACACAGCACAGCAACCTGTCTAACGCATGGCAGCGAGCGTCTGCCTCGGGCTTCCGCCCAAAAAATGAGCAGCGCGTGGATGTTTCTAATCCTATGGAATCAGTACTACCAGACCAGCTTTCCTATGAAACACTATTCACCTTTCCCGTGTTCCGAACAGTTGGAAGGGAAAGAATACCGTAGGAATTGTGTTCCTACGAAAATCCTGCACCAAACCTGTGAACCGAACGCAGCCTTAGCTATTCTTAATCTAATGTCCCTGGTAAATATGAAGCCATGCCACTGTTATAAGCCATGACAAGTTTGGCCAAATGTTTTTGCCTGTAATTGTTTGAGACTCTGACTATTTCCTCTGTGCCTTTTTGTGCAAACAGGGATATCCAATTCACCTAGTTGCTGTTGTGACCTTTTGGTGCACTGCACAAAACTCTTCTTAAAAGAAGTGACTTTTGTGCTGTTTAAGTGGAATGTTAGAATGGAATAGTTGGTTCATTTTGGTGGAACTGCACAAAGGGAGATCTGTGTTCCAATCCTCATCATCCATATTGGCGCCATAACCTTCCTTTAGGTAAGAATGATATTTAACGCATGTGTTCATCTCTATTTTCCGACTGCCATGAGAAAATAATGTTGTTTTTTACTAGTACACTTGTACTCCCTCACTGACAAAACCAATTCTGAATTAGAAGGCCAATCATGTACTTGGTTTCACCAACTGGTGAGGAGAAAGAGAAACAGAGCATGAAGAGGAAGAAGAAGAAGACTAAATAGTGCCAAGGCGATCTTGCTGAAGCCAGAGGCCTCAGTCGAGGCCATTCAAGGGCTCCGGCAACGACTACCTTACATGTGAGACGATCCCCCAGGGAGCCCTTCCACTTCTGCTGTCTCACTTAATTAATTAGGAGTACTTAAGTACCACTAATTTATTACTGCCTAATTTTCCTGTTGGAGTTAAACAAATCTTTAGTAGGACCCTATGCTAAATCATGTATGTGTGTATGTTTGTCTATGGAGGTGAATCATGTGGTGGAGCAGGGAGGGAATATTATTAGTGTCATGACATAATAGTGCTATTGTTTTGCATGTCAATTTATTGCCATTGGTTCAATGAGGCAATGTTTTGCGTATTGTCCATCATGAATTTGATGCTACTATTTGAGTAATATGCTAATGTCTTCCTATCCTTTCTCACTAAGCTAACTAAGGTTTCACCTTGTTCCTACTTGTGCAAACAGGGATCATGTTGTGCCAATCATACATTTTAGTGGAACTACACAAGACAATACAATGAACTGTATCCCAGCCAGTGCTTTAACTCTGCTGGAAGTTCTTGATAATCTTTCGATATAATCTCAGCACTGGTAAACAAGAATGATTTCAACCATACATTTGAAGTGCACAAAAATATATACTATTGTGTGATTCCAGTGAGTGCTTTATCATCTCTTAAGGGACTACATGAATAAGCTTTTTTTCTCAGGTTGGTACGGGCCTAAGGCCTTCATCCATATTAGTTTGCTGTCATCTCTATTTGTATCGTGCTACTGTCATGAGAAACTCCTTTATCTTTGCACGTTAAAGTTTTGCAACCTATGATAAATGGCAATGCTTTGAGTGTTGAGTTGAGCTAATTGGCACTGATTAAATAAACTAATACCTCCCTTTAAGCAAGACTACTATGTTGCTAACTTTACCCATTAAGATAATGAGGGTGCTTCTATTTGTTAGTGTGTGTTTCATCAACTAGTCCCACTATTACAGTAATCTCACTCTCTCAATATATGTGCCAACAGGGATGCTCGATTTTGGTGGAACTACACAAAAAACTTTGGGTGCTTCATTGCCTCAACAGCTTCCGTCCTTTCCTGTCAATCGCTAAACTCCGCATGCTTTCTTCCTTTGCTGTCAGTCGCTTGGCTTATCTCGGCTTCCAGTCGAAGGAAATAGTAATTGATATGCTACCTCACGCAGGTTGGTACTGGTCTTTATCCTGATTATTGTGCCTGTCATATGTATTGGTAATTTGGTATTGTGCTACTGTTTGCCGATTTCATAAAGGAGTAATTTGGAGCCTGAACTCGCAGGCAAACCATTACATTGGGTGATTTCAGTAGAACTGCACAAAATGATCAGATGGACAGGTACTTATGCTGCTGCTATGTACTCCAAAGTTCACTCAGACAAGCATCGATGTTGACAAGAAGTGCCTATATTCATTCGAGTATCAACCGGCGTCAACCAATTGTCAAACTCCAAGTATTAGGAGAGTGAATGCCAAAAATATTGCTTGGTGCATAGCCCAGAAAAACGCAGTCCAGTCTTTGGTCCCAACTTGTGCCTTTTGGTTATCGGCACATATGGTAGCGAACTATATGGCATGGAGTCTAAAGATTCCAGAAAAGTTGGTTGACGCGTATATTCATCTGGCACTTAATCAGTCTGCACGCCAAGTATGCTCCATTTCAGTTGAACTGCACAAAAAATTTGGGTGGTTTATTTTCTCAACCGCCTCCTTTCTCGTCTGCAATGTAGAATTTTGGCGAGATACAGGACCAAGATGAGCCAGTAAACTAATTGGATGAAAGTAGTGGCCAAGTTACTCAAACCTCCCTCAGCACGAGGCCACTATTTGAGGATAAACCTACAAGCAAAGTTCAGATTGTCTGTGCTGCCTCTTATGTACTCGAAAGTTTACTCGTACAAGAACTAATTTTAGCAAGAAGTACTTCCGATTGAACACCATTTACCAGTCTGTACCCTAGGTAATTAAAGTTCGTCCATGGATCATATTGGCTATGATCTCAATCATTTGGATGCATAAACATACTGAATCTTTTTGTGAATTATGTATGAATATCTAAATCTTTTTGTGAATTATGTATGAATATTGTCGTGTGATCTATCAATCATTTGGATGCATAGATATGCTGAGCTTGTGTATATATGAATCTTTTGAGTTGTTGATAGTGAATGTTGGCTATGAATATGAACGTGTCCTGTGAACCTGAGTTTGATATGAATGTTTACATTTTCTTTTGTATTTGTGTGTGAACTTGTTAGTATGCCTACTGTGGGGTATAAAACGCAGGTCTCTTATAAAAGTAATGTTGTGTCCAATTTATGTTTTCCCTTCTAGCCACATTATATATAGTTATATTATTACTATTATCGTATATTTTATAGAGACTTATATATACATTATAAAAACATCCCACGTGTTATTAACTTATGAAAGTAAATGTTTAACGGAAGTTGGCAAGGAAAATCCTGGTTGTTTTTGACTCACGGGCAAGGAAAATCCTGGTGATTGCATACAAAAGCTTGCGAAGATTTTAAGGACCAATTTAATAATAACACGCTCATTTTTATTTTGAGCAATAACTTGCTAATTTCTTAATTTATATATATATATATATATATATATATATATATATATATATATATATATATATATATATAATGTGCCTCTCTGGTTTATTCTTTGATATTAATTGCTCCTTCTAACATAACATTATATATATAACGAGCCCACCTATTACGTGTATTTCAAGGAAGAGCATATGGGCTGGGATTTCTTAGAAAATATAAATGGGCCTGATTGACGCGAAATTATTTGTTCACCCAGCCCAGCAAATGGACTGTACATTCTAGAAAACATGGGTTAAATATATGCCACATTTTTGCAGGCTGACATGTGGGCCAATAGGTCGAATCCTACACAGGGCGTTGTCAACTTGGTCAACAAATGATTGTGTCATCCACAACCATTGGATTTATATCCAACGGCAGGCATGCACCTTCAATCTCTCGTCTTCTTCCTCCAACGTCGCCGGGACCGCTTGGTCCGGCCTCCGGCGGCTAGCGGCTCTGCTTAGCACGTATCGCTATGAAGCGCTACCCCACCGCCGGCCAGGCTATCCCTCCACCCCTCGACATCTCCTGTTATTCTCCAGAGACTACAGCCCCACGCCGCAATAGAACCAGTTATAACCCTTCTCCTCCTCTCAATCTGCGACTCCACTGCCGCGTTTTCCCATCTCCGAGTCGTTCCCGTCCGGCGCCTCGCCGTCGTCCACCGCCTCGCTGCGTCCGGTGCGGCGTGGTCAACAAACGAGAGTCATCGAAAGAGGACTGTACATGGAGAGCCTGACGGCTGGGACCCATGAGGTCCATGGTCGCACGCAAGGAAAGTTCCTCCTTATTAAGCTAAAAAAATGTTTCCTCCACCTGTCAACGTGGTCAAGGAACAACTTCCATCGGAAGTATAGGGGCCATTTGGTTTGCTGGCTGTCCATGGGTGGATGGGGGATAGCCATATTTTAGGATGATATTAGCCGTTTGGAAGAGAGGATACGATGGATATGGGCAGCCATGTTTAGAGAATATTTGGTGTAAAACCTGGTTGACGAGAGCCGTCATATTCTCGCGGACGAGGGCAGCCACTCGTGTTCTCCTCGCTGAAACGTTTTCCTCATCTCCCACCTCCTGAACAGAATCCTCACGCCCTGCTCGCTCTCGAACGAAAATAGCGACAACGGCGGCGGGTGGGATTTTTGATTGGGTGGTGGCATAGTTGAGGAAAGGCGGCGGTCCCTCTCCCTTCTCTCCTTCCCGCTGAAATGACATTGTCATAATTTGTGAGCTCCGACAGCTCGCGTCAACACCAGGCGTAAGGAGGCTGGTGGTGGACAAGACGGCGAGGAAGGAAGTCGATGGAGAGAGATGGGTGGTGTGGCGGTGAGGGATGGGCCTGGGATGCTTCTTCTCATATGAAAAAATAGTTCGTGCTTCATCTGTATGTGGTTAGGTAGGCCAACGCCAACAAGAGCACTGAATATTCAGAACAAAGGATCATCTTGTTCGTGAATAGAACAATAACAATGTTGTTTACGTTGGCAGAAGCGGGGCTACTGTAAGTGCAATATGTGTGTGTGCGTGCGCTTTCACAAGTGTACATGTTGTTTAATTTTTTGAATAATTTTTATAATAACAACATGTTTTGGTTTTGTTTCCTTTGTTATCGGATAGTTGATATAAGGTTTTTCTGAAACAACATATTTATCTTTGAATGGAATTATACCCATTTATGAAACAACATATTGCATGATTGCATGTAACAGAGGTAATCTCACAACTCTAAGAAAAAGGTCAACACGAAAAAAACGTATTTTGCGAAAAAAACTTGCCCCCTGACTGCTGGGACCCACCTGACGGGCCACAGTATTTCGCGAAAAAACGTCCCCCCGCTGTCAGCTCAGACCCACCGGAAGTGCCTCCTTATTACGCACAAAAAAATGAATACTCCCCCGACTAGCTAGGACCCACCTTGGTGGGAGGCTGACTTGTGGACCTTCTAAGTTGACGGGGACGAAGGGCTTTGTCAACTCAGTCAATATGAACGATTCTAGCTCCAGTGACCGTACGATGTCAATCCAACGGCCGTAGTGCTTCTTCAACCTCTGGTCTTCTTGCTCTAGCCGCCCAAAGCAGCGCCGGTCGTGCCGCATGCTCCTGCATCCCGTGGCCGGTTGTGCTGCCGCGGAAGCCTCACCGCCCCTACTATTCCCACCGCTGGCTAGGCCCTGCGGCAACGGCAGCCTCACACCGCAGCCGAACCAGTGAACCCTCGTACTCCTCTCCGCGCGGGCTTCCACTGCCGTGACTTCCCCGGCTCCGCGTCGTCCCCTTCCTAGGCCTTGCATCATCCACTGCCGTGGTGCTCTCTGCGCGGTGTGGTCAACGTGGTCAAGGAACGACTTCCATCGGAAGAGTACTGTACGTGGAGAGGCTGACAGCTGGGTCCACGGCCACAACCTAGTTTTTTTGTGATTTGCCAAGTAAGTCGCTTTGTCAGGCCTATTGGGCTGCAAATCTTTCAAGACGAGGAGAGCTTTCATTCAGCTGGCCGAGAAAATGGCCCATCAGTAATGAGAAATGGGTTGTACATTTTTAAAACACATCAAACCGGCAATTAGTTTCAAATATCTTTTTTTATTTCAAGATTTTAAATTACATTAATTTTTATGCGTGGAGAATTTGTTGGATTTTATATTGATATACATTTATTTTTAAAATCAGTTTGGATGTGAGTCGAAATTTCGGGATTAAAAACAGTTCGGACCGCACCGAAATATGCAAAATTTCGTATAATTTTTTAACCATGGCCACAATATGGGTTGTAATGCTAACAAAAAGAATATGGGCTCCAAAAAACCCTTAAGAATTAGCAAATGGGCTGTAAATTATTAGAAATAATGGCAGATGGGTTGTATGCTGTTTTCCATAGATTTGAGGCTTTCCTAAAAAAAAGGTTGACGCACAAGCAGTGACTGTTGGATGTCCATCGAACGGCCGTCGTGCTTCTTCAATCTCTGCTCTTCCTGCTCCAGCAGCTCAAACAAGCGCCGGCGGGACTGCCTGCTCCCTCCTCCCCGTGGCCGGCTGTGCTGCCGCGCAGGCCTCACCGCCCCACCGTATTCCCATCGCTGGCCTAGCCATCCCTCTACTCACCCACACCTGTTGTTATTCTCCGGCGACGGCATACGAACCAGTAAACCCTCGTACAGTCGTACTCTCCTCCGCGTGGGAAACAACTGCCGAGTCTTCCCTGCCTCCGTGTCGTTCCCTTCCTAGGCCTCGCCATCGTCCACCGCCCTGGTGCTCTCGGCGCGGCCTGGTCAACGTGGTCAATGACCGACATGCATCTGAAGTGGACTGTACGTGGAGAGGCCGGCAACTGGGTCCACGGCTGCACGCAAGGAAATGCCTCCTTATTACGCGCAAAATAATGATTCCTCCACCTGACATCAGGGACCCACCAAAAGGGCCTCTGTATTTTGCGAAAAAACGTTACCGCCGCTGACAGCTCGGACCCACCAGCTATATCTTCGCACGCATGGAAGTGCAACTTATTACGCACAAAAAAAATGAATACTCCCTGTTGGTGTCAAAACCGGCGGATCTCGGGTAGGGGGTCCCAAACTGTGCGTCAAGGCCGGATGGTAACAGGAGACAAGGGACACGATGTTTTTACCCAGGTTCGGGCCCTCTCGATGGAGGTAAAACCCTACTCCTGCTTGATTAATATTGATGATATGGGTAGTACAAGAGTAGATCTACCACGAGATCAAGGAGGCTAAACCCTAGAAGCTAGCCTATTGTATGAATGTTGTATGACGGAGTTGTCCTACGGACTAGAACCCTCCGGTTTATATAGACACCGGATAGGGTTAGGGTTACACAGAGTCGGTTACAATGGTAGGAGATCTTAAATATCCGCATCGCCAAGCTTGCCTTCCACGCCAAGGAAAGTCCCATCCGGACACGGGACAAAGTCTTCAATCTTGTATCTTCATAGTCCTGGAGTCCGGCTGAAGGTATAGTCCGGCTACCCGAACACCCCGTAATCCAGGACTCCCTCAGTAGCCCCTGAACCAGGCTTCAATGACGACGAGTCCGGCGCGCAGATTGTCTTCGGCATTGCAAGGCGGGTTCCTCCTCCAAGTCCTTCATAGAAGATTGTAAACACCAAGAGTAGTGTCCAGCTCTGCAAAATAAGCTTCCACACATTGCCATAGAGAGAATATTATTAACACAAATCAAATCTGCTGACATATTCCGCAGTGTGTCATCACACTACGTCAAAGTCCTTTACTCGAATCGTTTTTACTTTTCCACCTCAGCACGTTTTGCGAGGCGGTTTCCTTGGCACGTCTTGTAAAAGCAGAGATCGTGTCCCCTTTTTACGGGATTCTCATCAATACGGATGTGGGTAACCCAATCGTGCCCGTTAGCACGTTTCCTCGATTAAAGGCGAGTCCCAAACGGTTACGGGGAGGGCTCTTGGTATTCAACCTCTTATAAAGAGACCAAGGCCTTACTCCTTTCAATCTCAAACGAGTTCGCCCGTCGCCTCGAGTTCCAACACCCTAGGCTCCAGATTCTAGGCGCTTCGGACCTTCGACAATGTCCGGCTCTGACCTTCAAGGCCGATGGACGCCTTCTTCCGTCACGGAGGAGGACGTGCTAAAGTTGAGAGAGGCGAAGTTCTTGACCGGTGAAATTTCGCACAGGTTACCTGCTCAAGGGCAGGCCATTCCCAGTCCCCAGCCCGGCGAGAGCGTGGTGTTCATGTCTCACTTCCTTCGGGGGTTAGGCTTCCCAATGGATCCCTTTGTGAGAGGGTTGTTGTTTTATTACGGACTGGAATTCCACGACTTAGCTCCGGAGTCCATCCTCCATATCTCCTCATTCATTGTTGTGTGTGAAGCGTTCCTCCGGGTTACCCCTCATTTCGGATTATGGCTCAAGACCTTTAAAGTGGAACCGAAGATGATCGAGGGACGACACGCAGAGTGCGGAGGCGCTGTCATAAGCAGAAATGCTGATGCTCCATGGCCCGAGGGCTCTTTTCAAGAGGAGCTAGGCTTGTGGCAACGAGAGTGGTTTTATATCACCGCTCCCCGGGGCACCAAGTGGGTGGCGCCTCCTGCCTTTCGCTCGGGTCCCCCACCACGGCTAGCGTCGTGGGTCAGCAAAGGGTTAGATTGGGGGTTACCCAAAGACGTGCCCCTGTTGCAGGGCCGCATTAGGGATCTCTTAGAAGGAGACCTAAGCCTGGTCAAAGTGACGCAGGTCATGCTGATTCGCCGGATATTGCCCGGCAAACGTCGCTCCCTTCGCCTGTGGAAGTTTAATCCAGAGGGACCGCGAGCTCTCCGGAGTTTCATGGGCGCAACGCCCGCGGAGATGTATAAACTGTTCTTCGGATCACAAGAGATGTGTCCGGATTTAACCGAGGATGCAGGCCTAAGATGCAATCGCCCGGACACTCAAGTGAGTAACCCTGTGCCCGGACCTGCTATCCGTATAATTGTCATAAACTTGCCCCTAAAAGAGCCGTCCTTTTAAACAGGAGTGGATAGCGAAGGCAAAGCTGATCAGGTGTCCGGCTCCCCTTCCCGAAACCAGGCCGGATCCCGTGCTTGTCGGGATGTTGAAGATAATGCCTTTAGAGGGAAGTATGGGGGAGGATAAGGAAACTATGGCCTCCTCGAAGGAGGCTGCCCCGAAGGGAGGAACCGACAATTCCTCTCCCAAGGGGAAGAAGAGGGCCGCCTCTGACGACCCGGAGACCATGGCCTCGAAGCGGGGGGGGGGGGGGGGGAAATCCTCGTCAGAGGGTCCGACACCGGGGAGTTCCTCGGCCGAACTACACCCTCACAGGGATCAGCCCTCCAGCGAGCCGTAAGTAGAGAAAGGTTTTCCTTTTGGGGGATGAGAGAAATCCTTGATTTTATATCTGAGAAGATTTAACCGAAATTTTACCTTGCAGTTCGGACCACAGCCCTTCTCAGCAGAGCTCGTCTTCGGGGGATCTTCTTCCGGAGATGATGGAGAGCGGGACGCCTCCCCCTGCCGTGCCGCCTAGTGAGGCGGGCGACCCTGAGGTGTCGTCGCGGAGGGTTTCTCCGAATCCGGCAGGGGCGGAAGATAGCTATGTGGCCCCCCAAGGTTCTCTGCGTCCGGCCTTCGAAAGAGGCCATGGGACAAGTCCGGCACCGTCTGGTGCTTGGCCGAAGGAGTGAAAGTGCGTTATATCGACTAGAGGGGGGGTGAATAGGCGATTTTTATGAAATTCTTCACTGAGGAATTTGCTCGTGAGGAAATTCCTTAGCGAAGAAATACTAGCAGCGGAATAAGTACTCAGAAGTAAACATAACAGATTACATGCATGGTCATCATGAAGAAATGAAGACAAACACAGAGTACAGAAAGCGTAGGCACAGGATAACTCTAGATGAAGACAAACAGACTGAAGAAATTGAACTGAGGAATTTGTGAAAGTCTTCAGTCAAAGTCTTCAAACACAGATATGAACAAACAGACAACACAGTAATGAGGAAATGAAGGTGTTGAGGAAATGGAACCAGTAAGCTTGGTGAAGACAATGATTTGGTAGACCAGTTCCAACTGCTGTCTCAGTTGTACGTCTGGTTGGAGCGGCTGAGTATTTAAACTCGAGGACACACAGTCCCGGACACCCAGTCCTGAGCACGCAGCTCGGGACACCAAGTCCTCATCGTATTCTCCTTGAACTAAGGACACACAGTCCTCGTCCAATCACTCGTGGTAAGTCTTCAGGTGACTTCCAAACCTTCACAGACTTGGTCACTCGGCGATCCACAATTCCTCTTGGATGCTCTAGACCTTGACGCCTAACCGTCTGGAAGAAGCACAGTCTTCAAAGGTAACAAGCGTCGGATCCACGCAGGATCAATTTCTTCAGTGATGCTCAATCACTTTGGGTTTGTAGGTGTTTTGGGTTTGGGTTTGGATTTTCCTTACTTGATGATTTTCGCTCAAAGTCCTCGGAGGATGGGTTGCTCTCAAATGACAAGTGTCAAGTTCACGCGGAGCAGCCAACCAGCTAGTGGTTGAAGGGGGCGGCTATTTATAGCCTAGGGAGCAGCCTGACATGATAAGACATAAATGCCCTTCAATGATATGACCGTTAGGTGGACAAGATATTTTAGGACAGCTGGCGCGTGGCACAGCAACGGTCGGAAATTTGGAGTACAAATTCCTCAGGGCTATCATGTTCCTCACTGTGTAGGCAATTCACACTGGCGAATTCCTAACTCCTTAGTCAGAGCAAAGTCCTCAGTGACCAGAAGAACTGCGTCTCTGTCACTGAAGAAATTAACTGAACTGTATGAGATTTCCAATGGCTTCACTCGAAGGGATTGGTAGGTGTAGGATTTGAGTTGAGCATCACATGGAAATTTTCTCCTTAGTATTTCCTCGACCCCCTTTAACAGTACGGTGATTCCTATGACTCAAGAAAGAGAAAAATGAAACTACGAAAACAAAAGTCTTCACGCTTCACGTTCCTCAAACGAATACCATGTCTTCAAGGTCACACCAATTTCTTCACTTTCAAAGTCTTCAGAAAGTCTTCAGAATATCAAAGTCTTTAGTCGAAGAACTTCATTTTTAGGGGTCGACTTTTACTGTAAATATCAAACTCCTCATAGACTTATAGACCTGTGTACACTCATAAACACATCAGATGCTTAACCTATAAGTCTTCAATACACCAAAATCACTAAGGGGCACTAGATGCACTTACAAGGAGCTAAAGATTCTGCTGGGGCGAGCTTCTATCTCAGAGGTAAACCGTGCATTGATGGGCGCGGTGATTGAAAGGATTTCATCCGCAGAAAGCGGATTGCATGAGGCCGTCAAAAGCTTACTGACGGGTTTTGAGGTACGTTAGATAATGTACGCTTTTGTCAGTTCCGCATAAGTAAGATGCGCCCTGTGTAGATAGTAGCCCCTGAGACTCTGTGCATCGTCAAGAAATGACGGCACGCAGAGGATCATAATTCTAGGTCTAAGATGTCGCCTTTGAATGTAGGCGGCAGGGTGTCCGGAATCGAGCCGAACTGATGATTTTGCCGAACTAAAGCGGCAACTGGACGTGGCAGATGCCGACATCGCGCTTGTCAACAAGCGGCTTGATGAGGCTCAAGGTATGTAATTCCTCGGGCGACATCAGGTAAGAAGAGTTCTATGCCAGTGTCTTACGATGTGTGTGCTTGATGCAGATGGTGCGGCCGCCGTGGAGAGTCTCAGGGCAGAACTTGCCCGAGCTAAGGATCAAGCCAGAAAAAGCGATGCGGCTGCCAAGAAAACCCTTGAAGAGCTGAGAGCCGAACAGGCTGCTCACTGCCGAAGCAAGGAAGAAATGGCCGAGATGGCCAAAATGTTAAAGAGCGCTGCAGACCGTTGCAAACTTCTTGAGAAAGAAGACCGGGCGAGACAGACGGACTTAGAGAAGGCCGTTGCCGATGCCAAGGACGCTCGCTCTGCGATGAGAGCTGCGAAGGAGGAGCTGCGTCAGGCCAAACAGATTGCGGCTGGAAAGCCCTTTATGCTGCGGAGGAAGTTTTGTGATCCGAAGTTTGCTCCATTGGACCGGATGTGGAGTGTGGAGGACACCTATCTGGATTTGGCAGCAAGTGCTGCTGATGCAACCGAACACTTTCGAGATCAAAAAGTTCGCGAAGTGGAAAAGCTTTTCTGGTCGCAGTTTCACAATCCAGAGCGTCCACTGGCAGTGGACGATCGTTTGGCTCAATGGGCCGAACTGAATAGGTTATCCGGACTCGCCATGAAGTACGTCATGGGTCATCTGTGGCCGGGGAGATCGGAGCCGAAAAGTTACTTTGGCTTGGTGCAGCAATTCCTTGACGCGATGCCGCGTATAGATGCGATAAAGAGGTCAGCATGCATAGAGGGTGCACGGATGGCTCTTGCCCGTGTCAAAACATACTGGGCAGAGATGGAGACCACCGTTGTTGCGTCCCGAGACTCGGACGAAAGCCGAGTACCCTCCGAGCACTATTTTCAGGAAGTCCTTGAAGGCGCTCGTGTAATAGAGACGCAGTGCTCGAAGGATGCTATATTATGATAGCATATGTAATTATAAAGGAATATTTTGATAAATTGTACTGGCCTTTTATACTTGTGCCTTCAAGTATTTGGAACACCTCTTGTGCACAGTCCCCACGCACATAGTGCGGGGGTGCTCGCAGAAGACACATTTTCACACTTAACCCAACGTCTTGGTCCTACAAAGGAGGTGATAGCGCAGCGGGCCAGGCAACCGAACTATAATGCTTTAACACTTTCACTTAGCCATAGGAGCTTGACAGTGGGACTATTTAGGTAGCCCCTTGGTGGCGACTGCGCTCGCCCGTGTTCGGGGCGCGTATGTGCCTGGCCGAGAAACGACCCTTCGTTAAAGCGGAGGAATCCTATAGATTCCGATAGGTCATCGAGTGGCTGACTAGTCTCACGCTACATCATGACAGTCAGTTTTCGGCTTTCTCTACTGAGGTGCTCGCCCGGCCTAACCGGGGCACAATCGCAGTAGTTCTCCCGGTGCTACCTTAGCCGATAGAGCGGAACGTAAGGTAGCCGAACTCAGGAGTCGGGCAACCCAACATTTGACCAAAGACATGATTCGAAGCTGATGCATATAATGCCAAAACTCGCGACGCCGAACACTCCCTAAGGTGTTCGGTCTTTATGAGTGCGGGCAAGACAACACTCTTTATTAAAAAAGCCCCTAGTGTCCAGGTACGCGCAAAAATTCTGACGTGGCCACATGCCAAGACGCCAGCCTCCTCCTTGGTTATATCAGAGAAAACCAGGGGATATGTAGCAACAAGAGACAGTAAAAAAGGTTTACGCAGGGTCTTAATCTAAAAAGAATCCTTTAGGACGGGTCCCTACTACACGTCTGCGCCCGTGTCTCCGTTGTGCCGTATCTTGGACGGCGCCGCACGACGTTCATCTGTAAAAGAGAGGAACTGAGTTGAAAATGGGTCGTGCCGAACAAAAGTTTAAAATAACACAAAGTATAAAAAATATATAAAATTGAGTTTTATTGTCTCTCATTGTATATGTGCGAAGCCCCTAGTGCGGGGGTATATGGCCACTAAGCCTGCATCAATGATAATTTTGAACCGAACTCGTTTATCCGCGTTCGTGGTCTTTAATGACCTATTCCGAAGTTTTTTGCTGGTGAGGCCATTTTACTGTGGGGCTGTCAAAGCGGCCGCACAGTCCTCCGCTTGGGGGAGGCGCACTTCAGTGCTTCCCCTTCAAATAGATGATGCCTCGTGGACCGGGCATCTTAAGCGTGAGGGATGCATAATGAGGTATTGCGTTAAAGCGGGCGAAAGCTTCGCGTCCTAGTAGTGCTTGATAGCGACTTGAGAACGGGATGATGTGGATGGTCAGCTTTTCGCGGCGGAAGTTATCAGTATAGCCGAATATAACTTCGAGCCGGAGAAAACCCATGCAATGGGTGTCCGGACCAGGTGTTACCCCTTGAAAGGAGGTTTTGCTGCGGCGGATTCTTGCTGGGTCTATCCCCATGTGATGGATTGTGTCCTGATATATCAGGTTTAGTCCACTGCCACCGTCCATAAGGACATTTGAAAACTGTAGTCCGCCAATTATTGGATTGAGTACCAAGGCAGTCCAGCCTGCGTTCCTGGTACTTCTAGAGTAATCCAGTTGATCGAAGATTATTGGTTTTGACAACTAGTGGCGGGACCCCTTTGGGATAGGTCGTGTGGTGCGTACCTTTATGGGCGCCGCAAGTTTACAGTTTTTACTTCTTGTGGGAAGTTCTTTTGTTTCCTGGTACTCTGCTTTTGGGGTTCGTCCTCGTCTTCGCTTGGTGTGTCGAGCCCCTTGTGCTCGGCGTTGAGTCTGCCGGATTGTTTGAAAACCCAACAATCTCTGTGGGTATGGTTAGCAGGCTTCCCGGGAGTACTGTGTATTTGACATATCCTGTCCAGGATTTTGTTTAAATTGGATGGATCGTCCCTGTTATCCTGGAGGGGAGGTTTTGTCTGATTCTGTCGTGAGCCTTTGAATCCGGCGTTGACTGTCGTGCTCTTCTGACTTTTTTCCTTTGTCCGGCGACGGTCCTTGTTGCGTCACGGTTTTCCGTTTCCATCCCTGGTTTCGGATGTACTTGGGTCGCTGGGGCTGCATCTTGCCAACCAGCTGTCCTCTCCTGCACAAAAGCGGGTCATGAGGCTTGTTAGTGTGGCCATTGTTCTTGGCTTTTCTTGGCCGAGGTGTCTGGCGAGCCATTCGTCTCGGACGTTATGCCTGAAAGCTGCTAAGGCTTCGGCGTCCGGACAGTCGACTATCTGATTCTTTTTAGTGAGGAATCTATTCCAGAATTGTTGAGCTGATTCTCCGGGCTGTTGAGTTATATGACTAAGATCGTCTGCATCCGGAGGGCGGACATAGGTCCCTTGAAAATTTGCTCGGAAAGCATCCTCGAGCTCTTCCCAACTTCCGATTGTGTTTTCAGGAAGGCTTTTAAGCCAATGCCGGGCTGGCCCTTTAAGCTTAAGGGGTAAATATTTTATGGCGTGAAGATCATCTCCTCTAGCCTTATGTATGTGGAGGATGTAGTCCTCAATCCAGACTCCAGGGTCTGTTGTTCCATCATATGCCTCTATGTTGACGGGTTTGAATCCCTCTGGAAATTCATAGTCCAGGACCTCATCGGTGAAACATAGGGGGTGTGTGGCGCCCCTGTATTTGGGTGTGCCGGATTCTGATGATGGCTTTGTTGCATTGCTCACGAGAGCTTGCTTTCTGGGCCCGTAAATGGACCTGACTGGGCCATGATGTGAATCCTTAAGTGGGTCGCATGCCGATTTAAGTGCGGCGCCGCTTGCCGCTTTATGCTGGCCATGGGGTCGTCTATCTGACCGTGTGGCTTTCTTATTTTTTAAATGCGAGGGCTCTAGGGCCTCTTCGTCGAATTCAGGCAGTAGCTTTCTCTTCGGATAGCTTTTAATGCGGCGACTGTCACCGTATTTATCTGCGGTATTGATTACTTTGCTCCATCTGATTCTGAGTGCATCTTCCGCTGTTTTTAGCTTCCGCTTCTGCTTTTTCAGGCTACGTGTTGTTGCAACGAGCCTCTGGTGGAGATTCTTCTTCTTCGTTGGTTTATCCGGCGTAAGATCGTCCGGAATGCCGTTTTCGCCGGGGGAGGGATGTTCGGTTTCTCTATCCGTGTTGCCCTATTTGGACGGTTGCTCTAAGGCCTGCTCGTCGTCTACCGGCTCATCCTGCTCTATGGCTAGGTCTTTATCGAGGCGGGGCTTGGGTCGGCGTTTACGCCGATGCTTTGATTGCTTTTCGGGGGGTCGATCTCCCGTTCCATCCCCTTTTTCCTCGTTGTCGCTTCCTTTAGGGGTATCCACCATGTACACATCATGAGATGAGGTGGCTGTCCAATGCCCTATGGGCGTTGGTTCATCTGTATCTCCTGCATCGTCATCCATGCTGTCGATGTCTGCGGAGTCAAAGTTGAGCGCGTCGTTTAAATTGTCGACAGTGGCTACCAAGTGGGTGGTGGGCGGGCTTTGAATTTCTTCATCGTCCGTATCCCATCCTCGCTGACCGTAGTCCGGCCAGGGCTCTCCTGATAAAGAGAGAGACTTGAGCGAATTCAGGATGTCGCCAAAAGGCGAGTGCTGAAAGATGTCCGCGGCGGTGAACTCCATTATCGGCGCCCAACGGATTCGATCGGCAGGGGCACGGGGGGTTCGGAGTCCTGAAAGGAGTCCAGATCCTCGGAGTCACGGGTCATACAGAGTGCGGGGCTGGCGTTCGGCTCGATCGCCTTTGAGATCGTAGCCCCCGAGGTGACGTCCAACCGCTCATCCTCGATTGGCGCAGCGGGCTCCGAATTGGGGGTCAGAGCCGGTGCGTTTGCGGCCTCCAGGGCACTGTTCGGCGGCAGAGCTAGATCATGCCCCGCAAAACAGTGCGGCGCGCTTGGCTGTGGCTCGAATCCGTCGAAGATCAAATCTCCGCGGATGTCTGTCGTGTAGGTTAGGCTTCCAAACCTGACCTGATGGCCAGGGGCGTAGCTTTCGATCTGCTCCAGATGGCCAAGTGAATTGGCCCGCAGTGCGAAGCCGCCGAAGACGAAGATCTGTCCGGGGAGAAAAGTCTCACCCTGGACTGCATCGTTGTTGATGATCAAAGGAGCCATCGAGCCCAAAAGTGACGACACAGAGGAACTCTCAATGAAAGCACCAATGTCGGTGTCAAAACCGGCGGATCTCGGGTAGGGGGTCCCGAACTGTGCGTCAAGGCCGGATGGTAACAGGAGACAAGGGACACGATGTTTTTACCCAGGTTCGGGCCCTCTCGATGGAGGTAAAACCCTACTCCTGCTTGATTAATATTGATGATATGGGTAGTACAAGAGTAGATCTACCACGAGATCAAGGAGGCTAAACCCTAGAAGCTAGCCTATTGTATGAATGTTGTATGACGGAGTTGTCCTACGGACTAGAACCCTCCGGTTTATATAGACACCGGATAGGGTTAGGGTTACACAGAGTCGATTACAATGGTAGGAGATCTTGAATATCCGCATCGCCATGCTTGCCTTCCACGTCAAGGAAAGTCCCATCCGGACACGGGACAAAGTCTTAAATCTTGTATCTTCATAGTCCTGGAGTCCGGCTGAAGGTATAGTCCGGCTACCCAAACACCCCCTAATCCAGGACTCCCTCACTCCCCCTGTTAGCTGGGACCCAGTATAGTGGCAGGCTGACTTGTGGGCCTACTAAGTTGACGGTGACGGAGGGCTTTGTCAACTTAGTCAATATGCACGATTCTAACTCCAGTGACCGTACGATGTCCATCCAACGGCCGTGTGCTTCTTCAACCTCTGGTCTTCTTGCTCCAGCCGCCCAAACCAGCGCCGATCATGCCTCGTGCTCCTGCCTCCCGTGGCTGGCTGCGATGCGGCGGAGGCCTCACCGCCCCCTACTACTCCCACCACTGGCCAAGCCATCCCTCTACTCACCCACACCCCCTGTTACTCTGCGGCGACGACAGCCTCACACCGCAGCGAACCAGTGAACCCTCGTACTCCTCTACGCGTGGGCATCCACTGCCGCGTCTTACCCGGCTCCGCGTCGTCCCCTTCCTAGGCCTCGCCGTCGTCCACTGCCCTGGTGCTCTCGGCACGGCGTGGTCAACGTGGTCAAGGAACGGCTTCCATCGGATGTGGACTATACGTGGAGAGGCTGACAGCTGGGTCCACGGCTGCAACAAGGAAGTGCCTCCTTATTATGTGCAAAATAATGATTCCTCCACCTGACAGCGGAGACCCACTGGACGGGCCACCGTATTTCGTGAAAAAAACCACCTGGTCGAGACCCACCGTATTTGCCCCTGACTGCTGGGACCCACCAGCTACATCTTCGCACGCAAGGAAGTGCCTGACAGTCGAGACCCACCTGGTCGAAGCGTACGTAGCGTTGTCATTCTGGTCGCGAACGTGTACGTACATACTGATCGATGTAGAGGCGCGCACGTGTCGTAGTAGAGGCGCGCATGTGTCGTAGTAGAGGCGCGCACATAGCATGTACACGTACGTACAGCGGCCAGGGTGCAAGAAAGAAAATACGGCCACGTATGTGTACATACGGGCGGGGTCTCGAACGCCTACTCGCGCATACGTACGGCGAGGGCTCGTGTACATGGCTGGGTCAGAATGGAGAAACAACGTCGTCGTCGTGTTCATGGGGAGGCAACGGAATGCGTCGTGTTCATGGGGAGGCAACGGAATGCGTCATGTTCATCGGGAGGCAACGGAACGCGTGGGAGCCAACCGGCTGGGTCGGAACGGAATACGTGGTCGTGTTCATCGGTAGGGCTTGGACGGAACAGGCGATGGAAACGAGGCCTGGCGTACCGCAGAACGGAGGAAACGGACCTCCTATGATCGAAACGGGGGTCCTGTTGATCGGGAGGGGTGTGGCATACCGCAAAACAGACGAAACAGACCTCCTACGATCGAAACGGGGGTCCTGTTGATCGGGAGGGGTGTGGCGTACCGCAAAACGGACAAAATGGAGCTCCTACGGTCAAAACGGGGGCCCTGTTCATCAGAAGGGGTGTGGCGTACCGCAAAACGGGACTCCACGGGATACTGTTCATCTCCACCGTCGACTCCCTCCAGCCTCCACGAGCTATTGTTCATCCACCGTCGACCTCCTCCACCCTCCACCTGCGACTGTTCATCCACGGGCTCCTGTTCATCCAGCCTCCACCGCGCGCTACTCCACCGACTACTGTTCAACCAGCCCTCTCCATGGGCTCATGTTCAACCACCCCTCCACGGGCTACTGTTCATCCAGCCCTCCACCGTCTACTGTTCATCCTGCCCTCAACGGGGTGGTCCTGTTCATCCAGCCCTCCACGGGGTCCTGTTCATCCAGCCCCAACCGGCTCGATCGATCGGAGTCCTGTTTATCCAGAGGCAACACCACGGGGTCTTGTTCATCCAGCCCCACCGGGAACTGTTCATCCAACCCCCCCGCAACGCTCACTGTTCATCCAGAGGCAGTATCGATCGGCTTTAGTTAGCAGCAGTAGCGAAGGAATCGCTCGATCGGGTTCAGTTAACAGCCATCGATCGATCGCTCGGGTTCAGTAACGCGTAGCCTGCAGTGCAATCGCTCGTTCAGTTAGAGTCCAACGCCTCGCTCGGGTTCAGTTAGATCCAACGCCTCACACACACACGCGTACGTGCACGAGAGAAACGCGCATCGCTCGGCCCCCGACCTCCCACCGTAATCGGGAACTCCTCGAAATTTTCCTCGCCCTCGCTTCTACCACGGTTTTTTCCATCATGGACGGCCCAAAGAATGTCATGCAGCTGCGTCTCTGGCCCGCCCAGGACGAAAAGCCCATTTTCTGTCATGATTTTTTGCCATAGAAGTAGGAGCCCACCACATCTATGATGATACCGGGTTTTGTCACAATTATCGTCATAGAAGTGTCATATGTATGACAGAATTTTTTTTCGTTCGGTCCAAAATATCACGGATGTGTCTTTTTTTGTAGTGCTAGTGCTTCTGCGGCCTTGGTCTTTGTTGCCTAGTTATATGTCCACCCTAAACTCCTCCTATCGGTCATGGCGGAACGACTTGATAGAAAAAACCAGTTTTGTGGGTGATGAGGAGAGGAACCGTGAAGTAATTTTCGAGTGGGTAGTTTTTATAGCCCGGTGCTAAGTGTGAACACATATTAGTTTGATAGGTGTGAACATATTTGCAATTACTTATTGTTTTGTAATCAGCAATGTGATGAGAAACAAGGTCAAAATTTATTGATGGCAGAAGGTTGACCACGTGGTTGCTCGCCATTGAGGCGGCCGCGGCGCGCTCCGCTCTGGCGTCCTGCGCGTGCTCTGCTCGCCGTTGAGGCAAAGTTACAATGACAACAGTTAATAATTCTTAATAGTTGTCTTACATATTCAGGATAATTTAAAATGCCAAATGCGGCAAGGCCCAGAACACTCACGACCTACATATGCATACAATTGAACATATAAACCCCTCTAGGCAACCCGCCCATACGAGGCCATCGCGTTCTGCTTTCAATCTGGTTCACCTAATTAGCATCGCTGTAAAGTTTTCAGTACTTTTTGACATATAAACCTCTCTAGTCAACCCGCCCATACGAGGCCATTGCGTTTTGCTTTCAATCTGGTTCACCCAATTAGCATCGCTGTAAAGTTTTCAGTATTTTTTGACTAGTTGTTAAAGATCCGGCCGTCAGTTCTAGCTTACTCTGTATTTTTGCGGTTTAGTGGATGACACATGGGCCAGGCATCCTCGTGGGCCATCGGTGCAGTGTGCGTTGCATGCGTGCGTGCGGGTGAGAAAAAGAGCGCTCTGCGGTAAAAGGGGGAGGTGGACTGGAGCACTTGGCGACCGAGCGTCTCCCCCCGCGACCCTCATCCTCTCTTGCCCCGCCGGCTCCTCTGCTCTCCCCGTCGGCGCGAGTGCGCGGATCACGGGCGTGAGGAGAGCGAGGAGAGGGAGGGGACAGATGCATGAGGAGAGGGAGGGGGCAGATGCGTGAGGAGGAGGAGGAGGCCGTGGCCGTCGCCTCCTCTCCTCTCCCCGTCGGCGCCAGCGTGCGGGTCGCGCGGCGTGAGGAGAGCGAGGAGAGGGAGGGGGCAGATGCGTGAGGAGGAGGAGGCCGTGGCCGTCGCCTCTCTCCTCTCCCCGTCGGCGCCAGCGTGCGGGTCGCGCGGCGTGAGGAGAGCGAGGAGAGGGAGGGGGCAGATGCGTGAGGAGGAGAAGGACCAGGCGGTGGCGCGCCCGCCGGATCCGAGGCGCGCGAGCGCGGAGGCAAGCTTCTCCTGTAGATCCCCGCCGGCCAGGTATATGCTCACAGAGTACTAATCTTCCAATTCTTTGATATTTTGAGTGTGGCCTCAATCTGGAAGAGGGGAGTAGCAGCCGCTGTGGGCTCCGACCTCTTCTTCAAGCACGGCGGCAGGAGCAGCCCCCCCACACCCACACCCACCCACCCACCCACCCACGCGAGATCCCCCCACAACCCCACGCCCACGCCGAGGCGGCGTCCAGAGGCGGTCGGCGGCGGCGCAGGCGAGCTCCCTCCCACGCCCTCCTCCTTCCTCTCCCCGACGGCGCTGGTGAGATCCATCCGGTGCCTTCCCTCCCGTCGCCGCGTCCCCCTCCCCCACAGCGGCCCTCTTTGGAATCCATCTCTTTTGTCCTCTTCTTCCTCCCCTTTCCTGGCTCCCCGGCTCTCCCTGATACCATCTATTTGTACATACTAAGCTAGCTCAACCACACAGGCAGCTTGATTGATTCCTATACTAGCAGCAGTACGTTTGTGTCTAGGCAGAACCTCCTGTGCGTGTGATTTTGTGCAGCCATTTAGCTCTAGATAGATGCCACTGGACTCCCAGGTTCTTTCCTGTGTAGGAGCATGATTAAATTTTGTAGCTTGCAATGACTGTTTGGGTGACATCTCAGGTTCCCTTTGAGGTCCAGTATGCACCTTGTTCAACCATGGTTCATTTTCATATCATAGTTGGTCCTGCTGCATGATGAAACAGATATGGTGTTGTTGTTTGCTGCCGAATGGGATGTAATCTTTTAAACCTTTTCGTTTCCAGGTTTTGATAGATGAGTGATGACTAATGGTTGATGCAACGGAGAAGGCATACTGATGGAAGTTGGTAGCAAATCAGGCGAGACTTGATAGCCCGTCCCAAGTGTGCAGGTGAGTCCCTCCCCCCCTTCTCTCCCAAATATCCATCTTTGTTTGTTTTATGCCTACAAGGTGTTTGATAAAAGTTCAACTAGGTTGTAGGGAAATATTAATGTTGATGATCTATGTATGATAATCCATGTAATATTTATCCTTGGGTCTCTTTCAGTAATTTTCTTTTTCTGAAATTTATATGCAGATTTATGACTTGGCTGTATAGTATATTACATTCTGATTATGTGGCTGGCATGTACTACTTTATATGGCCTCTGTTATCACCTTTTCTTGTCTTATTCATCACACTAACCGGAATGTATGTAAATTATCTTCTAAGTGATGCTGATGGAAAAGAAAGTTCATCCATAATGCAAAGTTCCTATTTTTCTGTTCTAAAAAGGGAACATTGGTATGACAAATATTTTTACTTCTCCAAAAAGAAATAAAGGTGTTCCATCGCGGGAAGGTGAAGGAGTCAATCATGGTGGGGACATGTTTTATAGGAAGTTGTACAACCTCTGCAAGTGTAGCCTTAAACTGGTGGGACATGTAAGAGTCATGCATTCTTCATTCCTTTCCTTTCTAGATATGGTTGTCGACTTAGCTCATTTGGCTGTGCAGTTAATCCATGCTGTGGAGCAGAGCCATGGTAAGGGAGTTTGCCATGATGATAAGGTTTTCTCTGAAGTTATATGGGCAGTAGTGTTTTTATTTCGTTTATGTTTACACTGATGTTCTCCTCCAAATAACTAAATATTTACATTTTGTTTCTGTTAGGTGACATAAAATGTGAGAATGTATTCGTTACCTCATGGTATTGGCTATACCTCACGGACTTCGTATCTTTTAAACCAACTTACATCCCGGAAGATGGTCCCTCTGATTTTTTGTTGTTCTTCGACACTGGAGGAAGACGAAGATGCCATCTAGCACCTGAAGTTAGTACCTTTTCACCAAAATTATATTCGAAACAGCTATGCTCTTTTATCCACTTTATCTCAGTTTGCTTGCTCTCATTGCTGTAATTGTTACATGTTGCTGATAGTTTACTAATAGATTCTCTTCACTGAAATGCTTGCTCTCACTGCATCTCCACCATTCAAAACAAGGGAGGATAAAATGGGAAAATCCTGTAATTTATATATGTTTTATTTAGAGCATAAGCCTTGCAACGAGAAACTGAACCAAAAAACAATGGGACCTCCAATATGAAATGGAAGGAGTAGAAAAATCTAGCAGTAGAAGGACCTGTTTAACTATTCCTTAAGAAGGTACTCGTTTCTAAATATAAGCCCTTTCAGATATTTCAATGCGAACTACATACTGATGTATATAGACGTATTTTAGTGTGTACATTCATTCATTTTGCTCTGTATGTTGTTCATAGCGGAATCTCTAAAAAGGCTTATATTTAGGAACGGAGGGAGTATATTCCTATTTCCATGTGTGGAAGCACTCACTATTTTGAGCATTTCATTCGTTGAGCCTCACATTGTTATTTGAAGATGGAATAGCATAGATAGCATAGCATGGTCTTTGATGCGCTGATGTATAAGGAAAACACGACACATTGTTTTTGAAGGCAGTCCTTGTATTTTGTGTTGCGCTGTACTTTTATGCTATATATCTTTGATAGCGTGTCACTTCTTTTTGATGGCACATTTTTATTTGTACCGTGAAATATAAACTAAACTCCATTTTTGCTCCAGAGATTCCACGAACATGGTGGGGAGTCCGAAGTTTCAGCATATGCACCTCTGCAGCCATCTATGGACATATTCTCTCTCGGGTATGTAGTGTTGTCTTGTATTGAGAAAGAACCCATTGTTTGTGACATTTATTTTGGATGCTTTCTATACAACGCTCTTGATTCTTTACGTTCAGTGTCCTTGATATTTTGTTCCTTGTTGTTTCTTTCCGACAGGTACAAGGGGCTCATTGGTCGCTTGGCCTGCTTTCGGTATATCAATGAGGATATCCCTGATATAAATTGGTTTAGTGACAGGTAATTCCGCACATCAGCTGTTCTGTGTGCCTGCTATTGTTTGCTTGGCTTGGTAATTGTCTTCATGCCTTTCGTTCTTTTCAACAGTTTTGGAGAGCAATTTACTACTGTCGATGCATACACTCATTAGGGGTAGAATCTGATCTCGAGCAAGCATTGTGCTCCACCATAAAAAAAACTATGGAGCGTCTGGATGTCTTAATCCTAATGTTCGGTAGGCTGCCTAGTGTTTGCCTGGCTGTAATTGAAAATTTGAAAACACAAGATGTAATGCCTTGGGTAGTCAATCATATTGATGCTTATTTATTTTAGACCCTTTAATTAAAGGAACAAGGGTTCATGGCATATTTTTGTTTCAACTATTTGTCTGTGCAGATGTTTCCATAAAACGATACAATTTATTATGTTACAGTTAAGAATATATTCAGAATTGCACTTTATCATCCACAGATCAAACTCTATTAAGCCACAAGGTTCACTTAGCTATCATTTCTCCCCATTTCCCAGTAAGAGCCAGCAATAGGTAGGTCTAATTTTGTCTCTGTGAGCTGTCTGATTAAATGTTGGGTTTGTGGTGACAGTAACTATCGATGTGCAATTCTTTCTATTTTACATGTTTCTTTGTTTTTTTTTATATAACAGCTTTGCAATTTGGGTGGCATGTTTCAAGAAATATATTTTCAGGTAGCATTTGACACTGAAATATCTTCCTCGGAAGTCAGTAAGATGTCTCCTTTTCCGGACTTTTGCTTGATTTAACTGCTAAATTACATGTTCCCGAATCTGGCGTTAATACTTTTACAACTAGACTCAGCGAGTACAGTATTGAAACTGAGCCTATTCGCCAAAATATTTGTTATCTTTCTTATCTTCCTAAGGGCAAAAGTTTTCGCAATGACAATATTATGCGATTGGGTCTCGCATTCAGTAAAATAACATAGTAATTCTACACCTGAGTAATCATATATTAGAACATCCAACTCCGTTTGTGGTTTGCTCCTCTTGATGATATGATGAGGCTGGTAATATTCATCTAATCGTCCATCAATGGTGTGCATCTGTTAATCATGTTTTATACAGCAGGACATGAGTGCTTCAGTTATCTATTTTGTTGACAGAATGGTATGATATCTGTTTTCTTATATGCAGGTTTTAGAACCATTTATTTACCAGGTTTTAGAATCTGTTATGTAAAGAACATCGGGCACACTTTCCAGTTGGTAGACGATTTCCCCCTATATTCTATAGATATGGCGTTTTGGTTAGCTTGCATTTATTGGTTACTCAATGACCTACTGGTTAGTGTATTATTGGTTCGGTTATGTGGCACCTGCAATATGCAGGAAAAATGAAATATGTAACCAGAAGTGTGATCATACTTCTTCAGTGACGTTATGGGCCCTGCTTTCGATACTTCAGTTATTTCAAATACTTGTCGCCTTTAGCATTGTTCAGTTCCATGCATAAATTCAAGTTTGAGTTTGTGTATAACAATTTGATGCCTCGTATGTTCATATCATTTAGTCATCTCAACTTCGACTTTGAAAGTAGTATGTATGTAGTGAATACAAAGTAGACACATGTGGTCTAAATCAAGATCACAGTGAGATGGCGCAGCTTGATAGCTGCTCGGATTAGAAGTACAGGGAAGACTGGTTATAATTACAGCTAGCACCATCGACTTGATTGTCGTGGGTGTCACACAAGCAAGGGACGAAAAGGTCTGCTTGTGTCCAATCACATTTTTCCATGCATGATGCTTTAATTGCAAGATTACATTTTCGTCGCATTATGTGAGCTTGTTTTCCCATGTGATTATCTTCCAAGTTGTGTTGTTACCTCATAAAATTATTTCTCATCATAGATTGTTTATTTTGTAACTGTTCTCTCAGCACGCTTTGGGTAGTTATTTGTTCTATAAACTGCAACTTGTCTTCTCTTTCCACTAAACCTTATACTAAAACCAAGTTCTATGTTCTGATGCACTACAACAGTATGTGATTGTTGAGGAGTTGATACTCAGCTACTTCTTTGCTTCCTGTGATTGTGGTGCAGCTATTGCATATGTGCCTTTTACACTCTTATTATATGACATGTTGTTTTGTTTTGTGCTTATGAACTTCTTTGTGGATATGAATGATCGTATATAGATTTATGCAGGAAAGAATAATGAACTCAATGATCTGGAGAGAGAAAGATGAATTACCGTAGTGAGCAAAAACACATCCTGAACTTATAAGGAACCCTTTCTAAAGAGTAGCAGTAGAAAAGCATGAAGGACCTTCTACTGGTCAATCTCAGAGGAAATCTTCAAATTCTTGTGCAGATAATTCTGCAGAGTTTCCTTATATAACTATCTGTTCCCACCACTCCTTTTTTTCTTTCTTCATTCTAATTATCTGTGAACTTGTAGCATGTCTGCAGCTTCAGGTGTCTTCTAAAAAAAAGATTACGCTGAGCAGCTTGGACCTATTTGAAAATTTTAAATCATATGAACGCTTTTACTTCTTCTTAGGTCCTATTTGAGCTCAAGGTAGTTAGTCTTGACGCAGTTGTTAAGATTAATTACAAATGTAATTAGGGGAAATCTCCCCTTGCCCAACCGTCATGCGGTTGCCTCCCGCACAGACGCATCTGGTCTGGAACCGATGTCTTGTCCGAACCGTCGTATCCCTCCAGACCATATAAATGGCATCCTGTAACCATCGATGAGATCGATCAATCACTTAGATTCAAAACACGTTATCAGCACGCTCGTAACCGAGAGCACCAGGCCTCAAAACTTGCCGCACGACCGCGCATCGTGCCCTCGTCGCCGGCCGCCCGCGCCGTGGCCGTTCCGGGCCGCGTAGATGCTGCGCCCCGCCCGAGCCAGGCCGCGCGTCGCACCACCGCCTTCTGGCCGCGTCGGCCGCCCCGCCCCTCGGCCGCCGCCCTCCGCGCCGCGCCCCAGACCACGGCCTCCGCGCTGCAACGCGCCCCCGCGCCCGGCTGCGCGCCCTCCTGCCTGGCCGCGCCGCGCTCCCGCGCTCTGTCGCGCCCTCGCGCGCACCTGTCCCGCCAACGCGGGCTGGAGCACTCTCGCGGAGAGGCTTTACGGCCGCACCATGGCCGCCATCGCCGCCGTGCCGGCTCATGGAGCCTGGCCGCGCTGGGACCGACGAACGGCGTCGCGCCCGAGACGCAGCTCCCTGGCGGATCCTCGGGTGAGGACGAGCGCGACGGGAACACATCTCGTCGCCGGTGAACGCTGCCGCGGCGGCATGCGTGGAGGTGGTGCCGGCCATGGGCTCTCCGGCTCGCCGCCATTTTGAGTCCCAGGAAGATTGGGGAATTATTCTCTAGTCTGTCTCCTTATCTGTTCGGCGGTGGACCAGGAAATCAAGGCACTACCGAACGTGGCCATGTGCGCTCTGCCTTACGTGGCCAGGCCATGTACATGCTGCAGCGAATCACCAGCAGCCCGTGTATTTGTTTATCGTCTACTAGTTGCTTGATCGTTTCACTGGTACTAATACTAGTTCACTTATTAGCAACAGTGGTTCTAGCAGTGATCTATTCATGTTTTAGACTAAATTCTCTGGAATATGTTTTCCGCGATTGAGATTAAGTTTTCTCGCACAACAATATAAATTTGCGATTGAGAATTATTATTTTCTCGCAAAACAATCTCATTGCGATTGAGATCAATTTTCTCTCACAAATTATTAATTCACCTCGCTGAATTATCTTGCAACTTGATACAAGATCATCTCATTTTAATTTGAGGTCTATACAATTCAAGTTTTTCACTTGAACATCAAGTTTGCAGCATCATTATTATTCACTACAACAGTAGTGTTTTTCTGTTGAGTACTGAGATGTATTCCAGATCTTAAGTTGATGTAATACATTTCCACGTTTATCACGTGTTGAGATTAATTACGTCCATTTGCAATAGAGATTTTTAATCTCTTGCAAAGATAAATTCAGTACCTCTGCGGTATTGTTTCTCCGTTGAGTACGGTGTATTCCGGAATATATCTATGATGTATTTATTTCCATGTTAAACCCATGTCGAGATTAATACGTCTATTTGCAATTGAAATTTTCAATTTCTTGCAAATATCGATGCAACAATCAAAGTGATTTCGTCAAATTGATGCTTGGGATCACAAGGTAGTCATATGGATCTACTGCCTACGCAGATTATTGATGACTACTGATAAAGCATACATTTTATCGTTTTCGACATTATGATTGCTTTACAAAGTGCTCTCCCACACATTTTACTAAGTCATGACATAAGGCACTACGAGTGAGTATCTACTGATTTCATCAGATTATACTCCCTAGTGCTATGAGATCTACTTCATTTTGAAGATTATCTTCAAGATGTCATACTTGGCAATTTGAGATTCACACTAATGGTTTCAAGATAACTTCTTGAAATACCCATTGATTTTGCTAAGTTCATTACAACATTACCATGATGGTCTTCAATTTACTAATCGTAAATTAACTATCTCTGGTAACCGATGGCTAGAGAATTTGAGGCATTCGCCCTCAATCACCACCACTACCCTACCTGGGCATGGACATCATGATCACTCTTATGTCTTGTGGAATAGTGTGCAATCCAAGATCACATGATTAACCCCTTGTCGGAATCACACCGCTAACAGAAAAATATTGTCTTATACATCATAAGGCATTATATGGATTCAGATCTCTGCATCTGGTTATTCTGTATCAGCAATTCCTAGGACACAACTGACCTCAAGGGCAAAGGTTTGGAGCTCACTTCAACCTTCAACCCGACATCACCAGCAGTGACGGGACCCTATGAGCACGGAGAATATGATGGTTGAATATGACTCAACTAACATGTTTGAAGACTTCGTCTAGTCTCTCAATCTCCTGTGTGGTCAACATAATTTATGTCCATTTATGATGTTCTAATAAGTACATAATTATTGTTGTCATCATATATTGTATATCACAATATATTATATCAACATTTTGGTACAAATACATTTGTATGTATTCTATATATCTGACAGTGATTTTCATATTGAGAATCTTCATGTCTATATATAGATTTCTACGGGAGTCAATCCGATGAAAAATGATATGTGCATTGTGGACATATGCACCACAAACTCTATACTCAGGGAAGTACAATATTTCCACTCTCATTGAGAGAAAGGAGATATTTTAAAATCGCTAGACGCGATGAGGTATTTGTTGGCTCAACTCGAGTCATATTTACTATCCCTGTGGGTACCCCGAGTAACATCGGGATGCTTTATTGCTTCCCAGGTTTAACTTCTACCCTACTAAATTATAGAGGTATCCGTCAAAATAGTTTCCATAGCGAAACTTATGATGACAACAAAGAGAAATATCTTCTCTTTACCATATGCAACGGATATGGCAAGCACGTTCTCTATGTATCACCGGCATTGCACTACACATACTACAAAACCCGTAGCACATGTTGCGTACAAGATAGTTTTCCAGAGTGTCTTTTGCATGACAAACTTGGCATTCCTGATTTGGTCATCATTGACATTGGGTTGAAACCGAAACTATCAACAATTCCACTGGTTTATGATTGTTATGATGCTAAATTCTAATAACATTTGGATTTTATGTGCACTACAAGTGACACAGGGAAGCTAATTTTAAGGATCGCACACCTTAAAGTCTACGTTGAACCACTCAGACTCCTTGAATGCATCAAGTCGAGGTAAGTGGCTCTTCCCAGCCATTGAGTAGACTATTCAGGTATCCATGGTTCTAAAAGACATATCTACATGATGGTCTTAAGTGTGTGCTTTATTCACACGAAACCATTGGCCATTATCCTGACATCGATTTCAAGCAAATTGAATGGATAACATTGCAGAATTCTCCTTGAGGGCCATCTCTATGGCTTTTGGATTGAAATTTAGCAATTTGTCCTAATGTCTAGACTCAAAATGGTTTGATAGAATCCTATCCAAAGAGTTAAGCTCATTGCATTATCTTTACTTTGGAATTGCAACTTACCAACTTTATGTTGGAGTCATGCAGTTTTACACGCTCATGACAGAACTGCATAATATTATTCCCCACTATCTTTGATATGTGGATATCTACCAAGTATTTCCTATCTGCGGTAATTCGGTTGCATACCGATATCACCACCCGGCATACATCATTGGCCCCTCAACATATAGTTGGGATCTATGTGAGGAATAACTGTATTTCCGTCAATACCTCAAGCCCCTCACATGGGGAGTTATTCAAGGCCAGTATGCTGATTCAATGAGGAACATTTCCAGGCATTAGGGGGAGATTTCAAGTACCATAAAGAATGCCAGGAAATTAGTGGAATGTTCAACACATTTTCTGCCTCAAATCCACATACTCAAAGATCTGAACCATGCGTTCAGAAGATTTGCATCACATTGCAAATAACCTGCCAGATTCATTTACTGACTATAAAGGTGTCACACAATCCTATAATCCTGCAAAAATATGCCTGGAAGAGTGATGGTACCAACAAAATTCACTCCACTCCCTGTTCATAGCAACAAGGGGAGATGTATGGCAGAAGTACATCAGGATTCAGCTTCCCGCAAGCAAGGATATCAAGGCCTGTGAATCAGTAAATGCAAGTCAACTTCACGTTGACAGACACCTATTGGGTAGTATACACCCAGTGGACGGGAAACCTCCACCAACCCAGGTCATAGTGCACACAATGACCAGGACATCGGAATACCCGACTCGATCGCATTGGGAAATTGCGAGCAGTCACCATGGGTAACGATATTTCCATCAAGTCTATATTGATATATAGATTCTGGAGAATCATATAACCGGAAGTCTACAATTGTCGACATATATTTCTCAACTAGTTTGCAAAAACCTTTCAAATGATTCAGATCCAAAGACCATGGCCATGGCAAAGTGTGAACAACACTCGGACTGAACTCAAGCAAAGGGTATAATCTAGGTAGAAATGATCTTGCTCAATAATGGAAAGGTATTCATAAGCAATACCTACACCAGTTTTCTTCTAGAAACAGAATTGAGAACAACAAGGTGGTGAAACATAGAGCAAGTATTGTAGCACAAGGGTTCATGCAGATACCCAACTATTCTCCAAAGGTGGGATCTCTTTCCGATAACCTATATCATTGGCAGTACAAAATCATCTATCTCTGCAGTTGATAGATGTAGTGATTACATATCCATGTCGATCACTAGATTCAGACATATATGATTGATTCCTGATGGAGTCTCAATTCTGAATCGAAATACAAAATGCAACATACATTGTGTAAAATCAGTAAGTCACCATAAGACTTATTGTTGTCGGTACATATGGTACAACCGACGTAGTGAGGTCCTTATTCACAAGGATTACTCCTACAATGATGATTATCCATGTTTGTGTGTCTGCAATGACGACACATGTAATCATCTAAATGACGGAGTTTAAAATGAAGGATTTGGGTAAACCAAAACACCGCTCGTTACTACTACTTGAGCACCTTCATTCAGACATTATGGTACACCATGTTGTCTATATCCATATTATATTGGAGAAATTCATTATGGACAAATCTTATCCATCCATAATTCTCATGGCAGTTCATTCTCTAGACGTAAGAGAAAGATCTATTTAGACCAAGAGATGATGGAAATGAGATATTGGGATTAAACGTTCCATGATGCCATTGGATCCATCACACACAATTGGTTGGTACTCAAGAATATCTTTCGATATCTCCAAGGCATCAAACATCTTGTCCTGGTTTTCAGTTTCACAGAAATGTGAACACCGATATCATTGGATACATCGATCAGATCCCTACTATGGCAGATCGTAGACAAGCTTAGTGTTCCTACTAGGTGTGGTAGCCCCCTCATGAAGAGTCTTTGAAACAGACCTCATGGCTACATCCACCAACCATTATCTCAACGATAATGTTTCTTGTGTTATCCGGATGCAAACAGGTTACATAATAAGCAATATCACTATATTGCATATCTTGCAAGTCAAACCATATGACTGATTTGTTCACGAAGTCTGTACCAACTTCTACATTCCAGATATATGTTCTTGGAATTGGTGTGTGACGGCTTCGAAATTTGCAAGAATCAGGGGGAGTATCTTCCTGAATTGTTCCTGTTCAATGCATCATATTATACTCTTTTTTCCTTCATGAGTTTATTATACATGTTCTCATAAAGGTTTTTAATGAGATAATATCAACACAAGATCATGTGCCCTACTTTCTCTTTTCCCCATAGGTTTTTTTTAGGAAAGTATATGCGGCATATTATTATCCTCTAAACTCTATGAGTTTTCTCGTATTGAGTTAAAAGAGACAATAACCATTATATGTTGCATCGTTTTCTTCTTCTTTTCCATTGGGTTTGAAGGAGTTTTAGCAACATATCCTACACTACTCCTCATATTTTTCCCACGGATTTTTTTTTGGAGGAGACTTAATCAAGATGATGGATTCTTATGACAAGCGGTGATTAGGAGGAGTCCCTTCTTGAGATATCCTTATTTTATGACATCATATTATGCTATCTCCTTGTGAGTTTATGTTCCAGGTTCTCATCAAGTTTTCATGAAGAACTTTTTGGAGAAGAATCTTTTAAGATGATAGCCCTACCTGGAAGATCGTGAGACAATTCTACATGGTCAAGCGTAGATTAGGGGGAGTGTTAAGATTAATTACAAATGTAATTAGGGGAAATCTCCCCTTGCCCAACCGTCATGCGGTTGCCTCCCGCACAGACGCATCTGGTCTGGAACCGATGTCTTGTCCGAACCGTCGTATCCCTCCAGACCATATAAATGGCATCCTGTAACCATCGATGAGATCGATCAATCACTTAGATTCAAAACAGATATGTCTCAATTGGCAATTTCTTATTGTGTCATCACACGTTAATATTTGATTTCGCCACATGCAACAGTGAGGATCCAGATATCCATCTTTTTTCCGAAACGGAGGCAAAGATTGCCTCATCTATTAATTAAGCAGAAGAGAATTGCCCACTTAATTCCGGAAAACCGAGCAAAAACCGAAATAACAAGGGCATATTAATTAAGCAGAAGAGAATTGCCCAGTTAATTACGGAAAATCGGGCAAAAACCGGAAAATCGGGCAAAAACCAGAACAACAAGGGCCAAGACCACTACCAAAGACACACACAGGGCAAAGCCCACCCTTATCGACAACACGCCGACTTGCGGCCATACAACGCAGCTTCGACTCTGACGGAGAACTCAGAAGAACAAAACCAGGCGAAAGCTGGCACCACGGAATATCGCCAAACGGGCCACTTGCAGCCAGTCATCGTATACCACAGGGCCCCACTACTGCAGCTTTGACTCCACAGCAATAAACAAACCGAGGCAAAAGCATGGACACGCCGAAGAAGAGTCGACTACTGCAATCATTGCCGCGTCGCCGACATTGCTCCCACCATCATCGTTGGCACAGAAGCCTGGTCGCCACAGAGATCCTCTCGAGGCCGTCGCCCCGACATCCATCGCTCCGTCGCGCCCAACGCACTCCACCGGCATCGCCTTTCGGGGCCGCCGCCCCGACATACCACCGCTTCCCTCGAGCAGCAACGCTGCACAGCCCATGCTGCACAGGGCAACCGCTCACAGACTATGAATGTTGCACCACATCCGGGGCCGCCACCCCGACATAAAGTCAGACTGCCCCCTCTGGGGCGCATCGACCGAGCCGACACCCCCATCGCCCAAGCGGGACAAGGATGCCACCCTACCAATGTTGAGATAGAGCCCCACCTCATAGAGCTGCCACTCGCATTGTTCCCCGAGATCGCCATCTCGGCGCACAAACAGAAACCACCCGGAGCCGCCGTCCCGACGTCCACTGTCCCCGCCGATAAAGAGATCCGTGCAAACCGCAAAATGCTAACTCTCTAAGGCGATGCCTCAAAGAAGGACACGACATAGCCACCGTCATCGCCCGCTTCGACCATCCGAAGCTAGAGATTTCTCCCGGAGAGTCGTGTAATGGAGCTCCACGACAACACCTTCAAGAAGGGGGTCGACACCATGGCCATGGCGCCGCTATTGCCGGCACCGACCGAAAGTCAATGCTGGACTTTCGCCCGGAGCTCCTCAACACCTCCAAATTCGAGCAAATCCGAAGCACTACACAGCACACAATCCCCCCGTCGATGTCCACCGGCTCCACCTTGTGCGCGCGGACCCGTCAGATCCATGGCCTCCCGGTTGCAGCCGTGCTGCGTGCGCCTCCCCGTTCTCGAACGCGGCCGCACAACGCCAGATCCGCCGCGCCTGCTCGCACACATCCGACCGCCCCTGGGCCAACGCTCGACGCTGCGCGACCCCACACCCGGCCACGCCAGCCCGCGCATGGAGCGTCGCCGCGTTGCTCGCAGCGACCACGAGCCCGAGCTCCCCCCGATGTGACGGCCCGCGCCACGCGACCATAAGAAGAAAGAGGGCTCCACCGCCGCCGAGCCGCGCGGGCTTCACCCGGCGACCCCTGCCGGTGGCAGCAAGGGGAGGGAAAGTGGTGAGAGGCGCTGGCGGTGGGGTAGGGTTCGCTCCCTGGTCGCCCGCGGGAGCGACCGAGGGAGCCTATCCTTAGATATCCATTTCAAATACATAGAACCAGTTGCAAGGACTGGACAGATCAAAGAAGTTAAGCGAGTCAGCAGAGAGTCTAATTTTTATGATGCTGATAAACTCACCCTTTCATTGTAATCATCTATAGAGCTGTGTTCAGTTCCAAATCTGTTTTCTTATATTATCAAATATAAAATCCTGCCCATGTTTTCCCATTGTAACTCCTAGATAAAGCCACACATAATTAGATAAACTTTATAATCTTATTGCTTGTTTGCAGATGCTCCTAGCCAAACAGGAGGAACTCGACGGTACCAATGATGTTGACATCAACCATATGACTTAGGCTCATGCCAATAGTTATCGCTATGATAACTCTATTATTCCAATTCTAGACAATTCACATCATTC
Source organism: Aegilops umbellulata (assembly GCA_032464435.1). NCBI lineage: Eukaryota > Viridiplantae > Streptophyta > Magnoliopsida > Poales > Poaceae > Aegilops > Aegilops umbellulata. The sequence continues at coordinate 92,379,636 of CP136054.1, read as the reverse complement.
CACCCAAGCTTAATACCCCTCTTACTTGTCATTTATAGAACCGTTGCGCTGTCGCAAGCACAAGCAGCCCCTAGAATATATTCATCGCCCACGCAAGGCCCGGTCAGTCCCAAAGTTCAAAGGGAAAAAAATCATTTGAAAGCTGGAAAATACATTACTCGCGCTAAAAACTCTATTACGTTCCTGTTTCCAGCATCTCCTTCGAGAAATACTAAATACTATAGTTCTGTGTAAATTGGCAGGCAAGCTCGGTGAGCAATATTTAGATGAGTTCGCTGCCCAGTGTGTGTGGGGAAATACAGTTAAGTTGTATAACAAAAATGTTTGCAATCTGCGAAATATCATCAAAGACAAGACAACACCTGACCGTTAGTACGTATTCCACATGACAGAAACATTTGCTACTGATGGCAAAAGAATGGTAATCTTAAACAAATGCATTCTTGTGTTTCCTACAATAACATGCCGGCAAACCATATGTTGAATAACCTTTATCCTCATTTGCAGTACTTTAGCACACACTTTTCTAAGAGAAGCCTCATCCCGCACATGGATGTTGATCATGATGAGCTACCAATCAGTATAGGAGACGGGACCACCAATGTCATGGCCCGCTTTATCAAGGGCATCGACAACAGGGCTACACTCACAAAGAACTGGAGCAGCTTCTTCCATAAGGCAAACATGAAGAAAGGGTGTGCAGATGCTTTCGCCTTCAAATGCATGCCCAAGGGCCTCTGCATGATTGTCTATCCAATCTAAGAAGATCACAATAGTTCTTTGCTACGTAACTTGGTATTACTATAAGTACCTATCAAGACTTCTATATCTGGAATCATTTTGGACCTTATGTAAAAAAATTATGACAATCCTGTCGGTATGACTATCATCAATCCATACTTATTTTCATATGTTTTTCATCCGTGTCTACATATTTTGATACACACTCTTTCAATAATTGGCTTGCTCTCGGCCTTTGCGCCATGGGCGCAACGGGTCATCTAGTTATAATAAAATATAAGCTAAAAGGCTGAGCTGGCGGCCTTCCGACGATGGTCTTCTCGGACTCCATGATCAGCATAGCATGCTTGCGGCCGTTCACTCCAAGTGTCCTGACCCGCCTCTGCCTACGGAGCTGCTGGCTCTGGGAGGCTCTTGGGGTTGCTGGGCCTCTTCCAGAAGAGATTGACAGTGTGCAATCGCGCGCATGACAACTCCATGGAACCGCTCCATTTCCATGTCTCTGGCCTGGTAGAAAATTCTGTCGATCACCTGCATCCTCAAGATATCACGTTGGTGATGTTCTACTTCATCGGGGACGTCAACTCCGCCAAGGATGCGCTCGAGCCTGGCCACCACATCATTGGGATCGAGGTTGACACGGCCGCTGCGGGTAATGATGAAGTCGCATGCAACCTTTGTCTTGACTGAATCGCAGAGGTCCTCTACCCATTCCTTGCGGGGCATCAGGCTCTCAATGAGCACTGGTGACGGTGGCTCTTCGTGTGGGTCGTTGATGATGCCGCCGAGCAGCTCTAGATCTTTTGCACGGTGGATGACAAACTGCTCATCACACCTCCTCTGCAATATGTCGATTGTGCTCCCAAGGACTATGACGCCGATATCGCTACCGATGGGCCATGGTGCCTGCACCAGCCGATGAAGCTCTTGCTCCCCTACCTGCTCCGGCTTGTTCTCCTCGCCGAAGATGTAACGCAGGTGGGTGTCAACGTTGAAGATTTGGTCATTGCCTGGCATGCTTGGAATAACTAATGGTAGATGGGCGAGGACTAGATCTTCGCAGAGTGTCGCGGCGGTGCGCTACCGCCTGGGTTATATGCAGCAAGTGATACGTCTCCGTCGTATATACTTTTCCAAACACTTTTGCTCTTGTTTTGGACTCTAAATTGTATGATTTGAATGGGACTAACCCGGACTGACGCTGTTTTCAGCAGAATTGCCATGATGTTGTTTTATGTGCAGAAAACAAAAGTTCTCGGAATGACCTGAAACTCCACGGGATGTCTTATAAAAAATAATAAAAAATCCTCGCCAAAGATGAACCACGGGGCCCACACCCTGTCCACGAGGGTGGGGGGCGCGCCCCCTACCTCGTGGGCCCCCTGGAGACCCTCCGACGCCAACTCCAACTCTATATATTTGCTTTCAGAGAGAAAAAAATCAGAGAGAAGAAATCATCGCGTTTTATGATACGGAGCCGCCGCCAAGCCCTAAAACCTCTCGGGAGGGTTGATCTGGAGTTCGTTCGGGGCTCCGGAGAGGGGATTCATCGCAGTCGTCATCATCAACCATCCTCCAGCACCAATTTCATGATGCTCACCGCCGTGCGTGAGTAATTCCATCGTAGGCTTGCTGGACGGTGATGGGTTGGATAAGATTTATCATGTAATCGAGTTAGTTTTGTTAGGGTTTGATCCCTAGTATCCACTATGTTCTGAGATTGATGTTGCTATGACTTTGCTATGTTTAATGCTTGTCACTAGGGCCCGAGTACCATGATTTCAGATCTGAACCTATTATGTTTTCATAAATATATGTGAGTTCTTGATCCTATCTTGCAAGTCTATAGTCACCTACTATGTGTTATGATCCCGCAACCCTGAAGTGACAATAATGAGGACCACTCCCGGTGATGACCATAGTTTGAGGAGTTTATGTATCCACTATGTGCTAATGCTTTGTTCCGGTTCTCTATTAAAAGGAGGCCTTAATATCCCTTAGTTTCCAATTGGACCCCGCTGCCACGGGAGGCTAGGACAAAAGATGTCATGCAAGTTCTTTTCCATAAGCACGTATTGTTGGGGAACGTAGTAATTTCAAAAATTTTCCTACGCACACGCAAGATCATGGTGATGCATAGCAACGAGAGGGGAGAGTGTTTGTCTACGTACCCTCGTAGACCGAAGCGGAAGCGTTGACACAACGTAGAGGAAGTAGTCGTACGTAGAGGAAGTAGTCGTACGTTCTCCTCGCGATCCAACCGATCACAGCACCGTTACTCCGGCACCTCCGAGTTCTTGGCACACGTTCAGCTCGATGACGATCCCCGGGCTCCGATCCAGCAAAGCGTCGAGGAAGAGTTCCGTCAGCACGATGGCGTGGTGACGATCTTGATGTGTTACCGGCGCAGGGCTTCGCCTAAGCACTGCAACGATATGATCGAGGTGGAATTTGGTGGAAGGGGGCACCGCACACGGCTAAGGAACGATCCGTAGATCAACTTGTGTGTCTTTGGGGTGCCCCCTGCCCCTGTATATAAAGGATGGAGGAGGAGGAGGCCGGCCAAGGCAAAAGGTGCGGCCAGCATATGGAGTCCTACTAGGACTCCAAGTCCTAGTAGGAGTCCACCAAAAGGGGAGGAAGGGAGAAGGAATAGGAGGAGAAGGAGAGGTGGCCGGCCCCCTTTTCCCTAGTCCAATTCGGACCAAAGGGGAGGGGGGGCGCAGCAGCCTTTTCCTCTTCCCACTAAAGCCCATCAAGGCCCATTACTTCTCCCGTAATCCCGTAACTCCCCGATACTCCCGAAAATACCCGGATCACTCAGAACCCTTCCGATGTCCGAATATAGTCGTCCAATATATCGATCTTTACGTCTCGACCATTTCGAGACTCCTCGTCATGTCCCCGATCTCATCCGGGACTCCGAACTCCTTCGGTACATCAAAACTCATAAACTCATAATATAACTGTCATCGAAACCTTAAGCGTGCGGACCCTACGGGTTCGAGAACAATGTAGACATGACCGAGACACGTCTCCAGTCAATAACCAATAGCGGGACCTGGATGCCCATATTGGCTCCTACATATTCTACGAAGATCTTTATCGGTCAGACCGCATAACAACATACGTTTGTTCCCTTTGTCATCGGTATGTTACTTGCCCGAGATTCGATCGTCGGTATCCAATACCTAGTTCAATCTCGTTACCGGCAAGTCTCTTTACTCGTTCCGTAATACATCATCTCACAACTAACACATTAGTTGCAATGCTTGCAAGGCTTATGTGATGTGCATTACCGAGAGGGCCCAGAGATACCTCTCCGACAATCGGAGTGACAAATCCTAATCTCGAAATAAGCCAACCCAACATGTACCTTCGGAGACACCTGTAGAGCACCTTTATAATCACCCAGTTACTTTGTGACGTTTGGTAGCACACAAAGTGTTCCTATGGTAAACGGGAGTTGCATATTCTCATAGTTAAAGGAACATGTATAAGTCATGGATAAAAGCAATAGCAACATACTAAACGATCGGGTGCTATGCTAATGGAATGGGTCATGTCAATCAGATCATTCAACTAATGATGTGATCTCGTTAATCAAATAACAACTCTTTGTTCATGGCTAGGAAACATAACCATCTTTGATCAATGAGCTAGTCAAGTAGAGGCATACTAGTGACACTCTGTTTGTCTATGTATTCACACATGCATTATGTTTCCAGTTAATACAATTCTAGCATGAATAATAAACATTTATCATGATATAAGGAAATAAATAATAACTTTATTATTGCCTCTAGGGCATATTTCCTTCAGTCTCCCACTTGCACTAGAGTCAATAATCTAGATCACATCACCATGTGATTAACATCAATAGTTCACATCATCATGTGATTAACACCCATAGTTCACATCGATATGTGACCAACACCCAAAGGGTTTACTAGATTCAGTAATCTAGTTCACATCGCTATGTAATTAACACCCAAAGAGTACTACAGTGTGATCATGTTTTGCTTGTGAGAGAAATTTAGTCAACGGGTCTGCCACATTCAGATCCGTTATGTATTTTGCAATTTTCTATGTCTACAATGCTCTGCACGGAGCTACTTTAGCTAATTGCTCCCACTTTCAATATGTATCTAGATTGAGACTTAGAGTCATCTAGATTAGTGTCAAAACTTGCATCGACGTAACCTTTTACGACGAACCTTTTTGTCACCTCCATAATCGAGAAACATATCCTTATTCCACTAAGGATAATTTTGACCGCCGTCCAGTGATCTACTCCTAGATCACTATTGTACTCCCGTGCCAATCTCAGGGTAGGGTATACAATAGGTCTGGTACACAGCATGGCATACTTTATAGAACCTATGGCCAAAGCATAGGGAATGACTTTCATTCTCTTTCTATCTTCTGCCGTGGTCGGGCTTTGAGTCTTACTCAATTTCACACTTTGTAACACAGGCAAGAACTCTTTCTTTGACTGTTCCATTTTGAACTACTTCAAAATCTTGTCAAGGTATGTACTCATTGAAAAACTTATCAAGCGTCTCGATCTATCTCTATAGATCTTGATGCTCAATATGTAAGCAGGTTCACCGAGGTCCTTCTTCGAAAAACTTCTTTCAAATACTCCTTTATGCTTTACAGAATAATTCTACATTATCTCCGATCAATAATATGTCATTTGCATATACTTATCAGAAATACTGTAGTGCTCCCACTCACTTTCTTGTAAATACAGGCTTCACCGCAAGTCTGTATAAAACTATATGCTTTGATCAACTTATCAAAGCGTATATTCCAACTCCGAGATGCTTGCACCAGTCCATAGATGGATCACTGGAGCTTGCATATTCTGTTAACACCTTTAGGATCGACAAAACCTTCTAGTTGCATCGTATACAACTCCTCTTTAATAAATCCATTAAGGAATGTAGTTTTGTTTATCCATTTGCCGGATTTCATAAAATGCGGCAATTGCTAACATGATTCGGACAGACTTAAGCATAGATACGAGTGAGAAACTCTCATCGTAGTCAACACCTTGAACTCGTCGAAAACCTTTTGCGACAATTCTAGCTTTGTAGATAGTAACACTACTATCAGTGTCCGTCTTCCTCTTCAAGATCCATTTATTTTCTTTGGCTTGCCGATCATCGGGCAAATCCATCAAAGTCCATACTTTGTTCTCATACATGGATCATATCTCAGATTTCATGGCCTCTAACCATTTCGCGGAATCTGGGCTCATCATCGCTTCCTCATAGTTCGCAAGTTCATCATGGTCTAGTAACATGACTTCCAGAACAGGATTACCGTACCACTCTGGTGCGGATCTCACTCTAGTTTACTTACGAGATTCGGTAGTAACTTGATCTTGAAGTTACATGATCATCATCATTAGCTTCCTTACTAATTGGTGTAGTAGTCACAAGAACAGATTTCTGTGATGAACTGCTTTCCAATAAGGGAGAAGGTACAATTACCTTATCAAGTTTTCTACTTTCCTCCCACTCACTTCTTTCGAAAGAAACTCTTTCTCTAGAAAGTTTCCGAACTTAGCAACAAAAGTCTTGCCTTCGGATCTGTGATAGAAGGTGTATCCAACAGTTTCCTTTGGATATCCTATGAAGACACATTTCTCCGATTTGGGTTCGAGCTTATCAGGTTGAAGCTTTTTCACATAAGCATCGCAGCCCCAAACTTTAAGAAACGACAGCTTAGGTTTATTGCTAAACCATAGTTCATACGGTGTCGTCCCAACGGATTTAGATGGTGCCCCTTTTAACGTGAATGCAGCTGTCTCTAATGCATGATCCCAAAACGATATTGGTGAATCGGTAAGAAACATCATAGATTGTACTATATCCAATAAAGTACGGTTATGACGTTCGGACACACCATTATGCTGTGGTGTTCCAGGTGGCATGAATTTGTGAAACTATTCCACACGGTTTTAACTGAAGGCCAAAACTCGTAACTCAAATATTTTACCTCTGCGATCATATCGTAGAAACTTTTCATTTTCTTGTTACGATGATTATCCACTTCACTCTGAAATTCTATGAACTTTTCCAAACGTTTCAGACTTATGTTTCATTAAGTAGATATACCATATCTGCTCAAATCATCTGTGAAGGTTAGAAAATAATGATACTTGTCGCGAGCCTTAATATTCATCGGACCATATACATCAGTATGTATGATTTCCAACAAATCTGTTGCTTGCTCCATTGTTCCGGAGAACGGCGTTTTAGTCATCTTGCCCAAGAGGCATGGTTCGCAAGCATCAAGTGATTCATAATCAAGTGATTCCAAAATCCCATCAGCATGGAGTTTCTTCATGCGCTTTACACCAATATGACCTAAACGGCAGTGCCACAAATAGGTTGCACTATCATTATTAACTTCGCATCTTTTGGCTTCAATATTATGAATATGTGTATCATTACGATCGAGATCCAACAAACCATTTTCGTTGGTGTGTATGACCATAGAAGGTTTTATTCATGTAAACAGAACAACAATTGTTCTCTAACTTAAATGAATAACCGTATTGCAATTAACATGATCAAATCATATTCATGCTCAACGCAAACACCAAATAACACTTATTTAGTTTCAACACTAATCCCGAAAGTATAGGGAGTGTGTGATGATGATCATATCAATCTTGGAACCACTTCCAACACACATCGTCACCTTGTCCTTTAACTAGTCTTTGTTCATTCTGCAACTCCCGTTTTGAGTTACTAAATTTTAGCAACTGAACTAGTACCAAATACTAAGGGGTTGCTATGAACACTAGTAAAGTACACATCAATAACATGTATATCAAATATACTTATGTTCACTTTGCCATCCTTCTTATCCGCCAATCACTTGGGGTAGTTCCGCTTCCAGTGACCAGTCACTTTGCAGTAGAAGCACTTAGTCTCAGGCTTAGGACCAGACTTGGGCTTTTCCACTTGAGCAGCAACTTGCTTGCCGTTCTTCTTGAAGTTCCCCTTCTTTCCTTTTGCCCTTTTCTTGAAACTAGTGATCTTGTCAACCATCAACACTTGATGTTTTTCTTTGATTTCTACCTTCGCTGATTTTAGCATCGCGAAGAGCTTGGGAATATTTTCCGTTTATCCCTTGCATATTATAGTTCATCACGAAGTTCTACTAACTTGGTGATGGTGACTAGAGAATTCTGTCAATCACTATCTTATCTGGAAGATTAACTCCCACTTGATTCAAGCGATTGTAGTACCCAGACAATCTGAGCACATGCTCACTAGTTGAGCGATTCTCCTCCATCTTTTAGCTATAGAACTTGTTGGAGACTTCATATCTCTCAACTCGGGTATTTGCTTGAAATATTAACTTCAACTCCTGGAACATCTCATATGCTCCATGACGTTCAAAACGTCTTTGAAGTCCCGATTCTAAGCAGTTAAGCATGGTGCACTAAAATATTAAGTAGTCATCATATTGAGCCAGCAAAACGTTCATAATGTCTGCATCTGCTCCTGCAATAGGTCCGTCACCTAGCGGTGCATCAAGGACATAATTCTTCTGTGCAGCAATGAGGATAAACCTCAGATCACGGATCCAATCCGCATCATTGCTACTAACATTTTTCAACACAATTTTCTCTAGGAACATATCAAAATAAACACAGGGAAGCAACAACGTGAGCTATTGATCTACAACATAGATATGCTAATACTACCAGGACTAAGTTCATGATAAATTAAAGTTCAATTAATCATATTACTTAAGAACTCCCACTTAGAGAGACATCCCTCTAATCTTCTAAGTGATCACGTGATCCAAATCAACTAAACCATGTCCGATCATCACGTGAGATGGAGTAGTTTCAATGGTGAACATCACTATGTTGATCATATCTACTATATGATTCACGCTCGACCTTTCGGTCTCTGTGTTCCGAGGCCATATCTGTATATGCTAGGCTCGTCAAGTTAAACCTGAGTATTCCGCGTGTGCAACTGTTTTGCACCCGTTGTATTTGAACGTAGAGCCTATCACACCCGATCATCACGTGGTGTCTCAGCACGAAGAACTTTCGCAACGGTGCATACTCAGGGAGAACACTTCTTGATAATTTAGTGAGAGATCATCTTATAATGCTACCGTCAACCAAAGCAAGATAAGATGCATAAAAGGATAAACATCACATGCAATTAATATAAGTGATATGATATGGCCATCATCATCTTGTGCTTGTGATCTCCATCTTCGAAGCACCGTCATGATCACCATCGTCACCGGCGCGACACCTTGATCTTCATCGTAGTATCGTTGTCGTCTCGCCAATCTTATGCTTCCACGACTATCACTACCGCTTAGTAATAAAGTAAAGCATTACATCGCGATTGCATTTCATACAATAAAGCGACAACCATATGGCTCCTGCCAGTTGCCGATAACTCGGTTACAAAACATGATCATCTCATACAATAAAATTTAGCATCACGTCTTGACCATATCACATCACAACATGCCCTGCAAAAACAAGTTAAACGTCCTCTACTTTGTTGTTGCAAGTTTTACGTGGCTGCTACGGGCTTTAAGCAAGAACTCATCTTACCTACGCATCAAAACCACAACGATAGTTTGTCAAATAGACTCCGTTTTAACCTTCTCAAGGACCGGGCGTAGCCACACTCGGTTCAACTAAAGTTGGAGAGACAGTCTTCCGCAAGCCATCTATGTGCAAAGCACGTCGAGGGAACCGGTCTCGCGTAAGCGTACGCGTAAGGTTGGTCCGGATCGTCTCGTCCAACAATACCGTTGAACCAAAGTATGACATGCTGGTAGGCAGTATGACTTGTATCGTCCACAACTCACTTGTGTTCTACTCGTGCAAATAACATCAAACCATAAAAACCTAGGCTCTGATACCACTGTTGGGGAACGTAGTAATTTCAAAAATTTTCCTACGCACACGCAAGATCATGGTGATGCATAGCAACGAGAGGGGAGAGTGTTTGTCTACGTACCCTCGTAGACCGAAGCGGAAGCGTTGACACAACGTAGAGGAAGTAGTCGTACGTAGAGGAAGTAGTCGTACGTTCTCCTCGCGATCCAACCGATCACAGCACCGTTACTCCGGCACCTCCGAGTTCTTGGCACACGTTCAGCTCGATGACGATCCCCGGGCTCCGATCCAGCAAAGCGTCGAGGAAGAGTTCCGTCAGCACGACGGCGTGGTGACGATCTTGATGTGTTACCGGCGCAGGGCTTCGCCTAAGCACTGCAACGATATGATCGTGGTGGAATTTGGTGGAAGGGGGCACCGCACACGGCTAAGGAACGATCCGTAGATCAACTTGTGTGTCTTTGGGGTGCCCCCTGCCCCTGTATATAAAGGATGGAGGAGGAGGAGGCCGGCCAAGGCAAAAGGTGCGGCCAGCATATGGAGTCCTACTAGGACTCCAAGTCCTAGTAGGAGTCCACCAAAAGGGGAGGAAGGGAGAAGGAATAGGAGGAGAAGGAGAGGTGGCCGGCCCCCTTTTCCCTAGTCCAATTCGGACCAAAGGGGAGGGGGGGCGCAGCAGCCTTTTCCTCTTCCCACTAAAGCCCATCAAGGCCCATTACTTCTCCCGTAATCCCGTAACTCCCCGATACTCCCGAAAATATCCGGATCACTCAGAACCCTTCCGATGTCCGAATATAGTCGTCCAATATATCGATCTTTACGTCTCGACCATTTCGAGACTCCTCGTCATGTCCCCGATCTCATCCGGGACTCCGAACTCCTTCGGTACATCAAAACTCATAAACTCATAATATAACTGTCATCGAAACCTTAAGCGTGCGGACCCTACGGGTTCGAGAACAATGTAGACATGACCGAGACACGTCTCCAGTCAATAACCAATAGCGGGACCTGGATGCCCATATTGGCTCCTACATATTCTACGAAGATCTTTATCGGTCAGACCGCATAACAACATACGTTTGTTCCCTTTGTCATCGGTATGTTACTTGCCCGAGATTCGATCGTCGGTATCCAATACCTAGTTCAATCTCGTTACCGGCAAGTCTCTTTACTCGTTCCGTAATACATCATCTCACAACTAACACATTAGTTGCAATGCTTGCAAGGCTTATGTGATGTGCATTACCGAGAGGGCCCAGAGATACCTCTCCGACAATCGGAGTGACAAATCCTAATCTCGAAATAAGCCAACCCAACATGTACCTTCGGAGACACCTGTAGAGCACCTTTATAATCACCCAGTTACGTTGTGACGTTTGGTAGCACACAAAGTGTTCCTATGGTAAACGGGAGTTGCATATTCTCATAGTTAAAGGAACATGTATAAGTCATGGATAAAAGCAATAGCAACATACTAAACGATCGGGTGCTATGCTAATGGAATGGGTCATGTCAATCAGATCATTCAACTAATGATGTGATCTCGTTAATCAAATAACAACTCTTTGTTCATGGCTAGGAAACATAACCATCTTTGATCAATGAGCTAGTCAAGTAGAGGCATACTAGTGACACTCTGTTTGTCTATGTATTCACACATGCATTATGTTTCCAGTTAATACAATTCTAGCATGAATAATAAACATTTATCATGATATAAGGAAATAAATAATAACTTTATTATTGCCTCTAGGGCATATTTCCTTCACGTACGACTATATACGGAATACATGCCTACATTACATTGATGAATTGGAGCTAGTTCTGTGTCACCCTATGTTATCACTGTTACATGATGAACCGCATCCGGCATAATTATCCATCACTGATCCGGTGCCTACGAGCTTTCCATATACTGGTTTACGCTTATTTACTTTCCTGTTGCTACTGTTACAATCACTACAAAATACCAAAAATGTTTACTATTGCTCGCACTACTCTTTTGTTACCGTTAGCACCACTATCATATTACTTTGCTAATAAACACTTTGCTGCAGATACTAAGTTTCCAAGTGTGGTTGAATTGACAACTCAGTTGCTAATGCTTGAGAATATTCTTTGGCTCCTCTTGTGTCGAATCAACAAATTTGGGTTGAATACTCTACCCTCGAATGCTGTTGCGATCCCCTATACTTGTGGGTTATCAAGACTAATTTCTGACGCCGTTGCCGGGGAGCATAGCTCTATTCTTTGAGTCACTTGGGATTTATATCTGCTGGACACTATGAAGAACTTGAAAGATGCTAAGACAACAATTTATCCCTCAACTACGAGGGGAGGTAAGGAACTGCCATCTAGCTCTGCACTTGATTCACCTTCTGCTATGAGTAAGCTAGCGACACCTAAACCTGCTTCTGCTATTCGTTCCGATATGTAGCGTGTTATTGATGATGCCACTTCTGCTATGCATGATACTTATGATGAAACTGCTTCTATGCCTGATACTACTGTGCCCCTTAGTAAAATTATTGATGAACAAATTGCTAGGGCTAGAGAAAAAGAAATTATTGAATCTGAATACGATGATGAAAGTGATGATGAAAATATGCCTGTTATTCCTGAGGGTTATGTTTTTGATATGGAATCTTCTGCCGCTATTTTATCTTGCAAAGATAGATATGAGCTCAAGAGGTTATTAGTTAAATGGAACAAAGAATCACTTAGAGATAAAATGAAACCCGACCCTGCTTTTGCAACTTCACCTATCTGTGTTCCTGATAAGGATTATGAATTTTCTGTTGATCCAGATATAGTTACTTTGGTTTAATCTGATCCTTCTTATGGCTATGAATCTGAAACTGTTGTGGCGCATCTTACTAAGTTAAATGATATAGCTGCCCTGTTCACTAATGATGAGAGATCGCGTTACTTTTATATACTCAAAATATTTCCATTCTCATTAAAGGGTGATGCTAAGACATGGTTTAATTCTCTTGATCCTGGTTGTGTGCGTAGTCCCGAGGATATGATTTATTACTTCTCTGCTAAATATTTCCCTGCTCATAAGAAACAAGCTGCTTTGAGGGAAATATACAACTTTGTGCAAATTAAAGAAGAGAGTCTCCCACAAGCTTGGCGGAGGCTTCTCAAGTTACTTAATGCTTTGCCTGATCATCCTCTTAAGAAACCTGAAATACTTGATATCTTTTATAATGGACTAACCGATGCTTCCAGAGATTACCTGGATAGTTGTGCTGGTTCTCTTTTTAGGGAAAGAACACCGGATGAAGTTGAAATTCTATTGAATAATGTGTTGACAAATGAAAATAATTGGGAACCTCCTGAGCCAGCTCCTGAGCCAGCTCCCGCTCCAGTTATTGAGCCTATTCCTAAACCAACTCCGAAGAAGAGAGGTGTTCTATTCCTCAATCCCGAAGATATGCAAGAGGCAAACAAATCTATGAAATAAAAAGGTATTAAAGCTGAAGACGTTAAGAATTTACCTCCTATTGAAGAAATACATGGTCTTAATCTACCGCCTGTCGAAGAAACATATGATCTCAATTCTTTATTTACTGAAGAACTTCCTGATCCCGATATCCCGACACAGGTAGTAAAGGTAAATTCTCTCTATAGATATGATAAAGCTGAAGTCCCTCCCACTAAAATTGCTAGTCAGTGCTTGGATGAGTTTGATAACTTTATGTTTAAGCAAGACGACTTCAATGCTTATTTTGGTAGACAATTAAAAGAAAATGCTTATATGATTAGACGCTTGGGTGATTATATGGCTAATATTAAAGGTGAACTTAAACTTGTTAGCAAACATGCTTCTATGGTTACACTCAAGTAGAACAAGTACTTAAGGCTCAAAAAGAAGTGCTTGATGAAATGAAAAGTAAGAAAAATGATTATGCTGATAGAGTGGCTACTAGAACTGGTAGCATGACTCAGGAACCTTTGTATCCTGAAGGCCACCCTAAGAGAATCGAGCAAGATTCTCAGAGAAATAATATTGATGTTCCTAGTTCTTCTAAAAAGAAGAAAAAGAAAAATGATAGAACTGTGCAAACTTCTAGTGAACCTATTGCTGAACCACCTAATAATCCAAATGATATATCTATGTCTGATGCTGAAACACAATCTGGTAATGAACATGAATCTAATGAAAATATTAATGATGATGTTCATGATGATGCTCAACCTAGTAATGATAATGATGTAGAAATTGAACCTGCTGTTGATCTTGATAACCCACAATCAAAAATCAACGTTATGATAAAAGAGACTTTGTTGCTAGGAAACACGGTAATGAAAGGGAACCTTGGGTTCAGAAACCAATGCCTTTTCCTCCAAAACCATCCAAGAAAAAGGATGATGAGGATTTTGAGCGCTTTGCTGAAATGATTAGGCCTATGTTTTTGCGTATGCGATTAACTGATGTGCTCAAAACAAATCCTTATGCTAAATATATGAAGGATATCATTACTAATAAAAGAAGGATACCGGAAGCTGAAATTTCCACCATGCTTGCTAATTATACTTTTAAGGGTGGAATACCAAAGAAACTTGGAGATCCCGGAGTACCTACTATACCTTTCTCCATTAAAAGAAATTATATTAAAAACTGCTTTATGTGATCTCGGAGCCGGTGTTAGTGTTATGCCTATCACTTTATATCATAGACTTGACTTGAGTAAGTTGACACCTACTGAAATATCTTTGCAAATGGCTGATAAATCAACTGCTATACCTGTCGGTATTTGTGAGGATGTGCCTGTTGTGGTTGCAAACGTTACTATTTTAACGGACTTTGTTATTCTTGATATTCCCGAGGATGATAGTATGTCTATTATTCTTGGAAGACCGTTCCTTAATACTGCAGGGGCTGTTATTGATTGCAACAAAGGCAATGCCACTTTTCATGTTAATGCTAATGAGCATACGGTACACTTTCCGAGGAAACAACCTCAAGTTCATAGTATCAACTCTATTGGAAAAATTCCATCGATTATATTTGGAGGTTTTGAATTCCCTCTCCCTACTGTCAAGAAGAAATATGATATACTTATTATAGGGGATGTGCATATCCCCGTTGAGGTAACTTAGTGTTATTCGAAATTTCTCCGATTTCATGATTATCGGAATGAGTTTGTTAACAAGACTTGATCAACCTTGTTAGTGGATTCTTTTTGATGAGCATGAGATGGATGAAACTAGAAGCACAACCTTCTGTACCCTCTCTATACTTTCTGTTAATTAGTAGAAATAAAGTAAAAATAGTATTTTTCTGTCTGTTTCCTGACTTATCCGTGCAATATAAAAATATCTTGAAATTAAAAGTCCTCAAAATGACATGCCAATTTAATATGATTTTTTCGGGAATATTTGAGGATTTATTGTGCAAAAATTACCGCGGGAGGAGCTGCCACCTGGCCGCGAGGGTGGAGGGCGCCCCCCCTTAGGGCGCGCCCCCTCCCTTGTGGGCCCACGGTGGCCCTCCTCCACTTATCCCAGCACCCATCTTCTTCCTCTGCCTCACACAAACCCGAAAAACCAACTCAAGCACGAGTCCCAGCCACTTTTGCTGTGATTTTCGATCTCCTTGCTCAAAGCACCTCTCGCAAAACTGCTTGGGGAGATTATTCCTTGGTATGTGACTCCTCCATTGGTCCAATTAGTTTTTGTTCTAGTGCTTTGTTCTTTGCAAATTTGTGCTGCATAGGTGACCATGTTCTTGAGCTTGCATGTCAAATTTATATGGTTCCAAGTAGTTCTAATGCTTGATATAGGCTCTAGGCACTTGTAGGAGTAGTTGCTATCAGTTTTATTGAAGTTGGTTCACTTTTGTTTGAAGTTACTAAAAATTTCAGATTATTTCAGAAAATAATGAGGAGACTTTTGAGGGGATCATCGAGCCGAAGCTCAAAGGATAAACAAAATGAAGAAGCTCAGAGGCCCAAATATAATTTGCCTCGCACCGCGGAAATCCGGCCGTGTGAATGGCCATCTGATAATTTCTTGAGAGAGGCCGGGATTTATGAGGATTTCTATTCATTGATTGAGAATGCTGGCCTCACTGACTTCGTCTGCGACCAACGTCCACAGTATCTCTTACTCACAAATACTTTTGTGCAAAACTTCTACTTTTACCCTAAGGACTCACCTCCTTCAGTAGAGTTTCATTTATATGACGTTGTGAAGAAAATGCCATTGTCTCAATTTTGCGCACTCTGCAACATACCCCCTGAGGGTATCTTAAAGGAACCACGTCGTAAAGAGTTGGAACCATTTATTAACCTTATCTCTGTGGGAGAAACCAGGAAGGTTTCTGATGCGAGAATCACTAGCATACATTTTCCTGTGTTACGCTATTTTGCTTTATTTGCTAGTCGATGCTTGATTGGTCGCGGGAACTGTGGGAACCTTAGTGTTCCTGGTATTCTTATTCTGTTCCATGGTTTATACCGCGACAACACTGTTAGTATGGGCGGAATTGTTGCTAGACGGTTGAGTCTGAACCGTACTAAAGGCCCCATCTTTGGAGGCATTTATGCTTCTCCCCTTGCTGCACATTTTAACATAGCTATTAGGCATTATGAGAAAGAAGAAAAATTGCTGCCTAGTGCTTACTTAGATTATAAGAGCATGATAGCTCATGATTTTCTTGTTAAGGGCAGGGATGGAGAGCTCAAATATAAGTTATACTTTGATAAACATTATCCTGAAACTATTACGTTGCCTGCTCCTTCTTTGTTTAAATTTGTAGGACCCTATCTCGTTACGTGGACTGCCGTCCAAGCTTACGAAAATCCTGCACCAGCCCCGGAACTGGAACCACAAGATGAGCCTCCACGACAATCTGTTTATTCTTGGGATCCAGAGATGACTGTCAGCCGATGGCAGTCAGAGTCTTCTTCATCACAGTATGATCCCAACTATTCTTCATCGCAGTACGACCCCAGATACACATACGGGTATCCGCCAGGCTATCCCTGGCAATAGACCAACTTAGGCCAAAAGCCTAAGCTTGGGGGAGTATGTATTTCTCACCGACATTACATTTATGTTCACACACACTCATTGTTAGATGTCGGTGCTCATACTCTTTCACTGTAATATCCATGCTAGTTTATTTTCTTTTTCCTGCTTTCCTCTTGTGTGTTTGTTAAACCTTAAGAAACAAATTATTAGCAGTAGTTTACTTTTCTGCTGTAGTAGTAGTAATTAAAAAGAAAACCCAAAAATATTTCCCGTTCTTCTTTTGTTTGTTGGGAGCTTTCCTGTGTAAATAGTTTTTATTTCTTCTCTTTTCTTTGGGGGTCAGTAGGAGAAGACCATGATTAAATTGTTGAAGTGGCTCTTATATGCATTATTGTTGATTTAACCCAGAGCCCATATTGCCTTGTCTTCTCCTGTTTATTGAATGCTCGCAGATTCCAGCTTAGTCCAATGCATGTGCACTCTTATTATTATTCACATCGTTCGGTCGTGCAAGTGAAAGGCAATTATGATGATATATGATGGGCTGACTGAGATGAGAAAAGCTGGTATGAACTCGACCTCTTTTGTTTTTGTAAATATGATGAGCCCCTCGTTCTTGATTCAGCTTATTATGAATAAACACGGTTGCAATGACAATTAGAGATCATAGTTGCTTGTGCCATGCTTGATTAGCTATGAGTTATAATGATTTACCTTGTGTGCCAACATGCTATTGAGATGATTATGATGTGGTATGATGGGGAGGTATCCTCCTTTGAATGATTTAAGTGACTTTACTTGGCACATGTTCACGCATGTAGTTGAAACAAAATCAACATAGCCTTCATGATATTTATGTTCATGGTGGATTATATCCTACTCATGCTTGCATCCAATGTTTATTAATTTTAATGCATGTACATGGCTGTTGTCGCTCTCTAGTTGGTCGCTTCCCAGTCT
This sequence comes from Aegilops umbellulata, assembly GCA_032464435.1. Classification (NCBI taxonomy): domain Eukaryota; kingdom Viridiplantae; phylum Streptophyta; class Magnoliopsida; order Poales; family Poaceae; genus Aegilops; species Aegilops umbellulata. Next base: position 92,362,043 of record CP136054.1, on the reverse strand, counting down.
TTTGCTAGCCTTCACTTGTACTAAGCGGGAATACTGCTTGTGCATCCAATCCCTTAAAACCCCAAAGTTATTCCAGATGAGTCCACTATACCTTCCTATATGCGGTATCTACCTGCCGTTCCAAGTAAATTTGTATGTGCCAAACTCTAAACCTTCAAATAAACATTCTGTTTTGTATGCTCGAATAGCTCAAGTATCAACCAAGGCTATCCTTATCTTCTGTGTTAGGCGGGTTATTCTCAAGAGGAGTGGACTCCGCTCCTCACTCACGAGAAAATGGCTGGTCACCGGGATGCCCAGTCCCATGCTTTATGCAAACTAAATCGAAATTAATTGCGAACAAAACTCCCCCTGGGACCTGATGTATGTTGGAGACACTCGTTTTTTCGAGCAAGTCATGGATTGATGCTTGTTGGTGGAGGGGGAGTATAAACTTTACCATTCTATTTGGGAACCGCCTATAATGTGTTTAGCATGGAAGATATCGCCATCTCTTAGTTGTTACGTTGACAATGAAAGTATACTGCTCAAAATATAATTTATACCTATTTCAAAACCGAGCTCTGGCACCTCTACAGATCCCTGCTTCCCTCTGCGAAGGGCCTATCCATTTACTTTTATGTTGAGTCATCACCCTCTTATTAAAAAGCACTAGCTGGAGAGCACAGCTGTCATTTGCATTCATCACTATTAATCTATGTTGGGTGTGACTATGATTGGATCTCTTTTACCATGAATTACAATGTCTAGTCAGTCCTTGATCTTTAAAGGTGCTCTGCATTTATGTTTTGCGGTCTCAGAAAGGGCTAGCGAGATACCATCTTGTTATATCTTATTATGATTGTTTTGAGAAAGTGTTGTCATCTGAGATTTATTATTATGGCTTGCTAGTTGATTATGCTATTGATATGAGTAATTATGAGACCTGAGAATTATTGCAAATGTGGTTAGTTATGATCTTGGCTGAAAACTCGAATGCTGGCTTGACATAGTTACAACAACAAGAGCAAACAGAATTTGTAAAAGTTTTTCTTTCTTTCTTTCAGTTTGTCAACTGAATTGCTTGAGGACAAGCAAGGGTTTAAGCTTGGGGGAGTTGATACGTCTCCGTCGTATCTACTTTTCCAAACACTTTTGTTCTTGTTTTGGACTCTAACTTGTATGATTTGAATGGAACTAACCCCGATTGATGCTGTTTTCAGCAGAATTGCCATGATGTTGTTTTATGTGCAGAAAACAAAAGTTCTCGGAATGACCTGAAACTCCACGGGATGTCTTATAAAAAATAATAAAAAATCCTCGCCAAAGATGAAGACCAGGGGGCCCACACCCTGTCCACGAGGGTGGGCCCCCCCTTAGGGCACGTCCCCTACCTCGTGGGCCCCCTGGAGACCCTCCGACGCCAACTCCAACTCTATATATTTGCTTTCGGAGAGAAAAAAAATCAGAGAGAAGAAATCATTGCGTTTTACGATACGGAGCCGCCGCCAAGCCCTAAAACCTCTCGGGAGGGCTGATCTGGAGTCCGTTCAGGGCTCCGGAGAGGGTGGTTCGTCACGGTCGTCATCATCAACCATCCTCCATCACCAATTTCATGATGCTCACCGCCGTGCGTGAGTAATTCCATCGTAGGCTTGCTGGATGGTGATGGGTTGGATGAGATTTATCATGTAATCGAGTTAGTTTTGTTAGGGTTTGATCCCTAGTATCCACTATGTTCTGAGATTGATGTTGCTATGACTTTGCTATGCTTAATGCTTGTCACTAGGGCCGAGTGCCATGATTTCAGATCTGAACCTATTATGTTTTCATGAATATATGTGAGTTCTTGATCCTATCTTGCAAGTCTATAGTCACTTACTATGTGTTATGATCCGGCAACCCCGAAGTGACAATAATCGGGACCACTCCCAGTGATGACCATAGTTTGAGGAGTTCATGTATTCACTATGTGCTAATGCTTTGTTCCGGTTCTCTATTAAAAGGAGGCCTTAATATCCCTTTGTTTCCAATAGGACCCCGCTGCCATGGGAGGGTAGGACAAAAGATGTCATGCAAGTTCTTTTCCATAAGCACGTATGACTATATACGGAATACATGCCTACATTACATTGATGAATTGGAGCTAGTTCTGTGTCACCCTATGTTATCACTGTTGCATGATGAACCGCATCCGGCATAATTATCCATCACTGATCCGGTGCCTACGAGCTTTCCATATACTGGTTTACGCTTATTTACTTTTCCGTTGCTACTGTTACAATCACTACAAAATACCAAAAATATTTACTATTGCTCGCACTACTCTTTTGTTACCGTTACCACCACTATCATATTACTTTGCTACTAAACACTTTGCTGCAGATACTAAGTTTCCAGGTGTGGTTGAATTAACAACTCAACTGCTAATACTTGAGAATATTCTTTGGCTCCCCTTGTGTCGAATCAGCAAATTTGGGTTGAATACTCTACCCTCGAAAGCTGTTGCGATCCTCTATACTTGCGGATTATCAGCAAGCCGTTAGCTGGTGGCGGGAAACCGGTGAGGGAATAGTCATGGATTTTACAGTTCACCCATGTGGAGTGCGGGAGGCATTCGCTGGAGCGCGGGAAGACTAAGTGGAGCACACACACAACCCGAATATCGTATCTGGTGCCACGTGTTATTTATCACACAAGTGTTAACATAAGGAAACATATGTGTAACTTACTAATCATCGCACACGAGTACTCGTAAACGCATCGTGTGCGATACTCCTAGCCACCGCAAGAAACTAGTTTGCATTTTTCAAAGTTTTTTGTACACACAAAATCGCACACAAACTAACATATTAACCGCCTGTGTTGTAATTTCTCATCGCAAACAGTTCATCCGAGCTGGCTGTTTGCCACGTATCACACACATCTTATTAAGTTGGACCATTTCTGTTGCATTCGCTAATCCAAAACAGTTCGTTCGAGTGAACCGTATGCCCTATATCTGTAACATCCCAAATTTTCAATTTGGAATGTTATACATTAGATCATCATGCATATCATATTTTATTTGCTTTTGGTTTTGATCCTAGAAATTCTACACAACTCAAGGACCCACGGAGAGACTTGGGGATTTCGTTATTTTCATATTTGAGTTTTCTCAAATTTTGAGAATAGGATCATTTGATTTTAATTATTTTATCATCAATTATTTCTATTACAAAAATATGAGAGAGGGAATAAAATGACTTTCCCAAAATAAAGAAATATTGAGGATTTAATAATAAAATCAAATAAGATTTTATTTCGAAGTTTTTCGCTATTTTATTTGAATTTAGGAAAAATATGCGTTTTTCAAAATTTCATTTAGGCCCCAAATAAATGTTCACTTTGTCCGGCTTGATTTTAGAAGTCGGGGAAAATTTATTTCGGGATTTTTGGAGTCCGTTTAGTTTTTCTTTTCTTTGTTTTTCTGCGCGTAATTATTAAAAAAAACGCAACCCACCTACGGGCCATGTCCGACCGGGACTCTAAGCCCGATCGGGCTTTATAAGCCGCAGCCCACCCCGGGCCGAAACCCTAGCCCCGCCGCCCTCGAGCCCCGCGCCGCCCGCTGCCGCCGCCGCCTTCGCCGCCGCGACCGCCGCCGCCTTCGCCGCCGCGACCGCCGCCGCCTCGCCGGAGCCGCCGTCGCCGCCGCCTCGCCGGAGCCGCCGTCGTCGAGGTGCCTAGTTTTCCGTGCCGCCGGTTTTTCTCGAAAAACCGTTTGGTTTTTGTGTCGGTTTTTCATCAGTTTTTTAGTTTCCATTTTTTTATTTAGATCGGTTTTTTTCGGTTTAGGTTAATTAGCGAGCGTTCGCTCGTTCGTTCGTTTTAACGAACGTGTTCATCATTTAGATCCGGATAATGAACGTTTGTTCGTTAATCTGTTCGTCGTTTTCTTTTTCTCGGATTTTCCGCGATTATTTCTGATCGTGATTTCTGATCTGATTTTCGTTTTAGTATAACTTTTCGCTCGTTTATCGGAATCAGGCGATTCAAGCGCCTGGAGTTTCGTCTCGAAACCCTCTATCCGTTTAACCAACTTAAACAAGTTTTTGTTTCTGTAAAATTTGACTTAGATCCAGATTAGTAGAACGAAGTTGTTTTCTTTTGCCGTTTGACTTTCGTTGCTTCGTTTGATTTGATTCTTTTTGCAAACCGGGGTTCTTAAGTTAAACTTTCTGGTTAGATCTCTAATTTGAGTTTTACCTGTGCATTAGTATGAGTACTTATTGTATGCTTGTTTGTTTGTCTGCGATAGAATCCCCGAAGTGCGCCGCCTGTTACTTCGAATCTCTAGGTTTCGCGGATCATCAGCAAGGCAAGTAACACTTTGATCATACCTTCCTATTTCCCACTTTTATTGCATTAGATCAATCCTCAAACATTGCATGATTAGGATCTAATTAAATTGTGGGATGGGAAGTAGTTGAGGTAGTACCTATTACCTGTTTTATTATCAAACCTTTGGGAGTTACTTCTACGTTTGCTTATTATGCCATGCTATGCTAGTAGACGTGGATTGGGTCAGTGATATCCATGACAGATGTGAGATTGTTAATTAATGGTTTATTTAAGGTGGCAACTTAAACACACATCTAGGTGGATTGAGGTACCTGGGTATTCCAGGATTGCCTGTTTTTCTTTATGGACCGCCACCCAGGCTCAAAGGGATCATGAGATTATTCATACTAGAAACTTTCGTGTGCAGCCACAAGCTATTATGGGCTCTAGCATACTTGACTAAGTTGTGCAAACTCTTACAGTGGTAGACTAGCTGATGTAGGGGATGTAGGTTGGTACGGTCTACCCATTCGTAAGGTGCTAGCGCTTCTGAAAGACTATGTCTCGGTCATCCGTTTCTCAAACACCATGTAGTGCGAGAAATCCAACAGAGGCGATCGAGTCTTGTGGGGAAAAGTGTGCAAACCTCTGCAGAGTGTATAAACTAATCATGGTTAGTCGTGTCCCCGGTTATGGACGTTTGAGTATCTAGTACTTGGATATCATGTGAATCTCATCATGTTACTCTAAATTAATTTTGTTGGGTTTAATGATGATTACTTTAATTGGGATTGAGGATGCTGTCAACCATTCTCAATGTTTAACAACCACCATGATAGTTAAATAAAATTTATTCCTTTGCAGTAGGAAAAAAACTGGCTTTACGCAAAACTGTAACCATAGAGCTTTCCACTAGCCATATATGCATGTAGTATAGCTTTATTCTTTCATTACTCTCTATGTGTTACATTGCCAGCATATTCCATGTGCTGACCCGTTTCGGGCTGCAACGTTTCATGTTGCAGACTTTTCAGACGACAAGTATGGTGCCTTTTAGGTCGTGGTTCTATACTCAGTGATGCCGTTGGAGTTGATGGACTCGCTTATCTTCCAAGCCTTCCGCTGTTATCGTTATTAGATGGCCTTAAGCCATATTTATTATAATAAGTTCTCTTTGAGACATTCGATGTAATAAGTGTGTGATTGCTACTCTGTTATAAATCCTTCAAGTACTGTGTGGTGTCAGCATTACTGATCCAGGGATGACACCTGAGCACAGAGATCAGACTGTTTGAGGTCTGGTCGCTACAAAGATGGTATCAGAGCCAGGTTGACTGTAGGACACGACCACTAAGCTAAAGCCCTAGATCACTACTCTCTTCTCATTTCTGACTCCTCATATTTTCTACTCTTTTAGGATGACGGAAGCGAGGATCAAGTTCACCCAGCCATATGAAGATACACCTTTTGGACGACACCTGAAGGAAGTCACCAAGTATCTGCACATCGGAATACCAAGCTTCACCGGGACCTACTACACCACTTTACCTGAAGAGGAGCGTTGGAAGATTCACGCTCAAGTTCCAGGAAGGACGTTCACGCCAGTCATGGATCCCATAGAGTGTGTTTTTAATGCACCAACCTGGAGTCTGGGAAAGAGCATGGCAGCTCACATAACCATGGGACGCATTGGAGAAGTCTACCAAGAAGACCTCAAGGATACTATCTACCAGATTTGCGGACGCCGAGATGAACAATGGGAGATAGTTAGCACCAAGAAGGATAGATCCATTGCAGCTTTCATCCAAGAGTTAAATAAGCACATTCGACGCCAGGAGAACCAGATGTGCGCAGACATGATGGAGTTGAAGAAAGCAAAAGCCAAGATTATCAAACTAGAAGGAGAACTGAAGGCCACTCGCAAGGACTACATGGATGAGATAGTAGCTCTAGTGAGACAAAACGGCGATCTTAAGGAGAAGATTGAAGAACTCATGGGGAATTCAGCACCCGGAGGAGAAGATGAAGATTGCACCTGTCCAGAGAACTACATCATCATCGACGACACCGATTCTGATCCTAGTGATGATGATTTCGAAGACGAAGCTGGAGCAGATATCATGGAGTCTTCATCGGAGCAGTTTTTCTAGTAGACTACCATAACAGTAGTAGTGTTCCACCATGTACATAGTATAGTCCACACACTTTTGCGATAGTTCTAGACCGATTGTATGCCCTTGTTTGATTGAATGAAGTGATTTTGTGTGCATTTGCCTCATGTGCATTTGGGTAGTGTTTTCTCTTTAGACCTCATTCTATTCTTAATTCTCGTCTTTTCTAAACCCTCAGATGCCTCCGAGACGTGACAATGGATTTGCTTTCCCATTGGAGCTCACTCAGTTGATCCAACAGCAGAATACTTTGATGCAGATGTTAGTCCAGAACCAGAACAACAACAACAACAACAACCCACCGCCGCCACCACCAGTTGATCACTTAACCCGTTTTCTTAGGCTGAATCCGTTGGTGTTTTCCAGTAGCACTGAGCCGATAGTGGCAGATGATTGGCTCCGCAAGACAGGGAGGGAGTTGACCACTTCAGGATGTACAGATGGGGAAAAAGTGAAATTTGGCGCTCATCAGCTTGAAGGACCCGCAGCAGCATGGTGGGAGAATTTTACAGCCACTTACCCTGTAGACATTGTCACATGGGACCAGTTTCAGCAAGCTTTCCGTACTGCCCATGTTTCAGCAGGAGCTATGGCCATGAAGAAGTGTGAGTTTCGCAACTTGCTCCAAGGAGGACGGACAATTGGCCAGTATGTGAATGACTTTAGTAAGCTAGCATGTTATGCCCCAGATGACGTTGCTACGGATGCAGCTAAGCAGGAGAAGTTTCTGGAAGGACTAAATGACGAGCTAAGTATGCAGTTGATGGTAGCAAGTTTCAACAACTACCAGGAGTTGGTAGATCGTGCTCTTATGATTGAGGGGAAGCAACAGCAGATCGAAAACCGCAAGAGGAAGTATGGACAGGGGAAGTACAATTCTGGAGCTCAGCAGAAGCCCCGTCTTACCCCTAAACCGGGAGTTCATTTTCAGCATACCCATGGAGGAGGTAGCTCGCACAACCATAATGGCCCCAAGAATGGTAATGGGAATGGAGGAAGCAACGGCCAGAACCGTACCACCCCATCAACCCCAGCCAAGAGAGACCTGAGCCAAATCACCTGTTTAAGTGTCAAAAGACCGGGCATTATGCCAATGAATGTCCTGAAGGCCAGAATGGCAATGGAAGCTCTGGGAAGAAGCCGAACCCTTTCAACAGGGGACAGGTGAACCACATTAGCGTGGAGGAGGTTAAAGCCCAGCCTGATGCAGTAATAGGTAAGTTTTTGGTTAAGTCATTTACTGCACTCGTTCTTTTTGATACTGGTGCATCGCTTCTGAAAGACTATGTCTCCGTCATCCGTTTCTCAAACACCATGTAGTGCAAGAAATCCAACGGAGGCGATCGAGTCTTGTGGGGAAAAGTGCGCAAACCTATGCAGAGTGTATAAACTAATCATGGTTAGCCGTGTCCCCCGTTATGGACGTTTTGAGTATCTAGTACTTGGATATCATGTGAATCTCATCATGTTACTCTAAATTAATTTTGTTGGGTTTAATGATGATTACTTTAATTTGGATTGAGGATGCTGTCAACCATTCTCAATGTTTAACAACCACCATGATAGTTAAATAAAATTTATTCCTTTGCAGTAGGAAAAAAACTGGCTTTACGCAAAACTGTAACCATAGAGCTTTCCACCAGCCATATATGCATGTAGTATAGCTTTGTTCTTTCATTACTCTCTATGTGTTACATTGCCAACATATTCCATGTGTTGACCCGTTTCGGGCTGCAATGTTTCATGTTGCGGACTTTTCAGACGACGAGTAAGGTGCCTTTTAGGTCGTGGTTCTATACTCAGTGATGCCATTGGAGTTGATGGACTCGCTTATCTTCCAAGCCTTCCGCTGTTATCGTTATTAGATGGCCTTAAGCCATATTTATTGTAATAAGTTCTCTTTGAGACATTCAATGTAATAAGTGTGTGATTGCTACTCTGTTATAAATCCTTCAAGTACTGTGTGGTGTCAGCATTACTGATCCAGGGATGACACCTGAGCACAGAGATCAGACTGTTTGAGGTCTGGTCGCTACAATATCACACACACCTTGATCTGGCTAACCGTTTATGTTGCACTCCCTAATAGCAAGCGGTTCATCGGAGTGAACATTGATATGGCTGCCCATTTCTGTTGTTCTGCCTCATCGCAAACAGTTCGAACGGGTTAACCGTGTGCCCTGAATTGCACACGCAACTAAAATCTAAGCCGTGTTTGATGGCTCCGCCATCGCAAACGTTTTGCTGCTTTTTTAACGGGTTTTTACATCCCCGTTTGTGATTAATGCGTCACACACAGTTCGTCAAAGGGTCTCTGATCGTAGTGTCGCATTAGCAGCATCCTACAGTAGTGATGTAACTGTCTGGCCAGCGGCGGCGATGAACTCAGCACGGCGAGATGCCATCGCTTCCTTACCATGTGTGCGGTCGCGGGCGGCAAGGAACGCGGCGCGGCGGGATGCCATCGCTTCCTTACCAGTTACTGTGCGCTGCGGTTCCATGGATGACGCCTGGAGAGAGCTCTGGGACGGAGGGGCCGGGCAGCCCTACAGTGTAGTGGTATTCAAGAGCTCAACTACAAACGACAACTGAAATTTGGCTTCCCTTACAATTTTGCTCGTTCATTATCGCACATGGTTCATCTCTGTCGCTTTCGGAAATAGTGTGCGCTGAGCCTATTGTGTGTTGCGTTATGATTGGCCGGAACCCCAGCCACGCGGATCACGCGTGTGCACCGTAGGATGTGCCGCGATCGAACGACAATCCACGTCCCTCACATCACACCCGTGCACCTGTAGTTGGATTGGACTTATATGCGCTAAATTCCTAGAAAATGCACATAATCCCCTAAATATGGTAAATGAGCCCGAAAAAATGCCAAATTTGAACACGGTGATTTGCAGGGTGTATGTCCGTCGTAGAAAAAACTCCAGGGCAAAGAACAAAGAAAAAATGGATTCCCCTTCAATCTTGGTGATTTCCCTCTCGAAAGCGTGGAACTTCTTTGGTGATGGTTTGATTTATGAAGGTCGTGCATGACGACATAAGCCAAACCTTCTCTAATTTTTACCAGTGCATGGTGAGGTCATACCATGGCACACCATGCGAGGCGTCATGTTTTTCAAGCATTTATTTCATTTTTTCTATAGTTGAAAACCCAATAAACAAACGTTTGTGGTTGACTATTGCCACACATTTCATCGAAATATCTGTCCCTTCCTTGTAAAATGCATGAGAATTTACTAAATGGCACGAGCATGGTTTTCCAAGCCGTTCTTGTGCACCCTTTCATGCACCGATTGTTTGAACTTAAACTATGTGCATTAATGCCTAGGAAATGCACATAATCCCCTAAATATGGCAAATGCACCCGGAAAAGTGCCAAATTTGAACACGATGATTGCAGGTTGTATGTTCATCGTAGAAAAAACTCGTGGACAAAGGACAAAGGAAATTTGGACACCCCTTCAATCTTGGTGATTTCCCCCTCGAAACAATGAAACTTCCTCGGTGATGGTTCGATTTATGAAAGGCGTGCATCACGACATAAGGAAAACATTCTCCAATTTTTTACCAGGGCATGGTGAGGCCATACCATGGCACCACGCTAGGCGTCATGTTTTCCAACCATGTGTTTCATTTTTTGTAAAGTTGTTAACCCAGTAAACGATGCATTTATGGTTGACTATTGCCACACATTTCCTTGAAATATCTTCCCATTCCTTGTAAAAGGCATGAGAATGTACTAAATAACACGAGCATGGTTTTCCAGACTGTTCTTGTGCACCTTTTCATGCACCGATTGTTCGAATTTGAATTATGTCCATTAATGCCTAGAAAATGCACATAATCTCCTAAATATGGTAAATGAGCCCAGAAAAATGTCAAATTTGAACGCGTTGCATTTGAGGCGGTATGTTGATCGTTGGAAAAAAACCGAATGACAAACTAGGACATAAATTTGGATTCCCCTTCAATCTTGGGGATTTCCCTCTCGAAAGCATGGAACTTCCTCAGTGATGGTTCGATTTATGAAGGGCGTGCATGACGACATAAGCCAAACCTTCTCAAATTTTTACCAGGGCATGGTGAGGTCATACCATGTTTTTTCTATCGATGAAAACCCAACAAACAAACATTTGTGGTTGACTATTGCCACACATTTCATCGAAATATCTGCCCATTCCTTGTAAAAGGCATGAGAATTTACTAAGTGGCACGAGCATGGTTTTCCAGGCCGTTCTTGTGGACCCTTTCATGCACCGATTGTTTGAACTTGAATTATGTGCATTAATGCCTAGGAAATGCACATAATCCCTTAAATATGGCAAATGAACCTGGAAAAGTGCCAAATTTGAACATGGTGATTTGTAGGTTGTATGTTCATCATAGAAAAAACTCCTGGACAAAGGACAAAGGAAATTTGGATCCCCCTTCAATCTTGGTGATTTCCCCCTCGAAACCATGAAACTTTCTCGGTGATGGTTCGTTTTATGAAAGGCGTGCATGACGACATGTTTACCAGGGCACGGTGAGGTCATACCATGGCACCATACCAGGTGTCATGTTTTCCAAGCATGTATTTAATTTTTGTATAGTTGTTAACCAAGTAAACGACACATTTATGGTTGACTATTGCCACCCATTTCCTTGAAATATCTGCCCATTCCTTGTAAAAGGCATAATAATGTACTAAATAGCACGAGCATGGTTTTTCGGACCATTCTTGTGCACCTTTTCATGCACCGATTGTTCGAATTTGAATTATGTGCATAATTAATGCCTAGAAAATGCACATAATCCCCTAAATATGGTAAATGAGTTCGAAAAAATGTCAAATTTGAACACGTTGCATTTGAGGCGGTATGTTGATCGTTGGAAAAAACTGAATGACAAACTAGGACGGAAATTTGGTTTCCCCTTCAATCTTGGTGATTTCCCTCTCGAAAAAATTGAAGTTTCTCGGTGATGGTTTGATTTATGAAGGGCGTGCATGACGACATAAATCAAACCTTCTCAGCTTTTAACCAGGGCATGGTGAGGCCATACCATGGCACCATGCCAGGCGTCATGTTTTTCAAGCACATATTTCATTGTTCTATAGTTGATAACCCAGTAAATGACGCGGTTGTGGTTGACTATTGCCACACATTCCATTCAAATCTCTGCCCATTCCTTGTAAAAGGCTTGAGAAATTACTAAATACCACGAGTATGGTTTTTCCAAACCGTTCTTGTGCACCTTTTCAAGCACCAATTGTTTGAATTTGAATTATTTGCATTAATTCCTACAAAATGCACATAATCCCCTAAATATTGTAAATGAACCCGGAAAAGTGTCAAATTTGAACACGGTGATTAGCAGGATTTGTGTTCATCGTAGAAAAAACTCATGGATGAAGGACAAAGGAAATTTGGATTCCCATTCAATCTCGGTGATTTACTATCACACACGATTCATCTCCGTCGCCTCTGCGAACCGTGTGTGTTCACTCACACATGCAAAAGGAAAAAGAAAACCCTCGCCCACTTCGTCCCCACTCACTCGCCGCGGACTCCTCCGCAACTCTGCACCCTAAGCTCGAGGGCTATTGGCAGCGAGCGTAGGTCACACTCCAAACGGCACGGGATTTCGCCCCTACCGGTTTTGCTGCCTATCTACACCGACATTTTAGACTCTGGTCGACTAGGGTTTTCTGCGGGATTGGGCCGGGGAGTTTTCTCATGGAGAAGGTAATCAACTTAATTAGCAAAATATTCACTCATCTCTTAACGCAGTCCGTCCGTCGCTGTTAATCAACCGACAGAAATCATCGTGGAATCATTTTTGTTCTAGCTGATTCGTGGGTGTTCATTCATGTGTCCACAGTGTGAGCACAAATCGGGCAACTGTGGTCGTGGCCAGTCGGAAACGAAGTTCTATCTCACCATTCCGGATGACTTCAGGGAGCGCTCAGTATGTTCAATCTCAACCTACCACGGTCGGCATGGCCTAAATTTGTGAACACATACCGTCTGTTGCTACATTATCTATATATTTGCATCAAATCTTTGTTACATTATCTATTTTTAATTCTATATTTTTGTACTTTGCTTTCATCTATATATTGATCTGTTCTATCAGTTACTCCCATATTTGCATCTTGCTTTGTTATTTCAATATATCTAATTTACGATCTTAATTTTCATTTCAAGCAGTACATCCCTTGCTTTGCAAGAATAGGAGTAGAAGGAAATCTTGGGCTTTACTTTGCTGATGACTCCCATATTGACAATGCAACATGGATTTACAATGACAGTTAGCATAAAACTTGATAAAGATGGTCACCCCTATTTTAATGCAGACCTTTGGAGAAAAATGTCTTAAGTGTTATGAATTGAAAGCTGGCAATAAAATTCTAGTGCGTGCACCACAGCCTGGTCTAATTAACATGGATGTTTACTTCCCCAACATCATCAGCCGATCAAAGTCTGCTCGAGGTTGGTGTCCTTTCAACTTTCTCCATGTTGTCATATTACTTAGCAAAATTGGGGTATTTGTTCTGACTAATTGATCACTATTTAAGCAACCAATTGTGATTTCATATTCTAACTCCGTTCCTAGGCAGTAACAAATTCTATTTACCAATATATGCACACTATATATTCTTCTGCCATGTTCTGAATAAATAATACCTTTCCACCTTTTAACCAGGATATGTTGGATGCATAGTGAACGATCTATATGTTACTAAGCGTACCAAATTTCACTAGAAGGACTTGAAGCATGACATAAACTTTGTTGATAATCTGACAGAGATAGCACAACATATGAACGCTGGATTTCGGATGGGATTAATTAGACCTATGGTGCACACACTGAACAAGACCAATTGTGTGCACAAAACGCTGGTAAAAGTCTTATTTTAATGTTGATGCGCATAAACTATATATATCTTCAATGATATGTTACAATTGGTTTTTATTCTACATGTCAACAGAAATTGCCCCCTATAGCAGTTCCTAGATCGATTTCCCGACGTGGTCAAATTATACTTGTGCCTGCTAATAACACCAAAGTGATTGCAAGGTACTGCATTTCCCGCAGAAATGGAACCATTCAAATTAACAAGTTCTCGCTTCTCGTGGCAATGCATCCATATTGGAAAATTGGAGACACTATTCTACTCATGATTTACCAAGGCACAGGAGGGCTCTTCCTTTTCATTGACGATATGCCGAGTCACCGTGATCAAGCTGCTTCTAGTGGATAGTTATGGTTGTTGGCCCTCACCCTCTTAAAATGTGCTAGATGTTACTATATATGTTAAGTATGTAGATATGGACCATATGGTTGTTGGCCCTTAGCCTCTTAAAATGTGATAGTTGTTACTATGTTAAGTATGTAGATATGGACCATATGGTTGTCAAAACCGTGTTACGAAGATCCTCCTTTTGTCGAATAGTGTAACCACTATATATATGTTACTCAAATGCTGTTACCCAAGTTCATAAATTTTCATGGAAAGTATTAGCATCGTACATAGTTCATTGAGCTTAAGCATGTGCCCGATGTCCAGAAGGCATTTGCAACTGTCCATATTGCAAATTCACACACATGTTAACATAAGGAAACGTATGTGTAACATACTAATCATCACACACGAGTACTCACAGACGCATCGTGTGCGATACTCCTAGCCACCGCAAGCAACTAGTTTGCATTTTCAAAGTTTTTTGTGCACATAGAATCACACACGAAGTAACTGTATTGACCGGCCGTGTTTTGTCATCGCAAACAGTTCATCCGAGTCGGTTGTTTGCCACGTATCACACACATCTTGTTTACACGACTTGTTTGTGTTCTTTTGGCTCATTGCAAGCAGTTCCTCCATGCGAACTGTATGCCGCATATCACACACATCTTGTTAAGCTGAACCGTTTTTGTTGTGTTCCCTAATCGAAAACAGTTCATCCAAGTGAATCGTATGCCGTATATCGCACACACATTGATATGGCTGACCGTTTCTGTTGTTCTACCTCATCGCAAACAGTTCGAATGGATTAACCGTGTGTCCTGCATCGCACACACATTGTTATGGCTGCCCATTTCTGTTGTTCTGCCTCATAGCAGACAGTTTGAATGGACTAACCGTGTGCCCTGCATCGCACATGCAACTAAAATCTGAACCGTGTTTGATGGCTCCGCCATCGCAAACGTTTTGCACCTTTTTTGACGGTTTTTTACACCATTGTTTGTGATTATTGCATCGCACACAGTTTCGGCAAAGGGTCTCTGATCGTAGTGTCGCGTTAGGAGTATCCTGCAGTAGTGCTTCTAATTCGAGAACCACAATCACTCTTGGTCTTTGAAGAAATTGACACCTAACCATCTAGAGAGTTTGCAGCTCTCAAGAGTAATAGGCGGAGCGTACTAAACTTAGATTCCAGTGATGCTGAACCACTATCTAATTCTTCGGCTGTATAGGGGTTTTCTCTCGGTGGATTTTAAACTCAAATCGCTCAGAGAGAGGGTTTCTCAACAATCTTCTCAGAATCAAACAGAGCAGCCACCAGGGTCCAGCCAATGGCCGGCCTTCCCAGATGGGAAATGACCATTTTGGACATGAGGTCCAGCCAATGGCCAACCGACACATTCACAACGGTCGGATTTTGGAGCAACGGTAACATTACTTGAGGAACAAGTAGTGCTAACTCCTCGGTCCGAGGCAAATCTCTCATAGCGAGGAAAATCATAGTCTCTTGCTGGCAAGTATTTGCTCGGAGCACAAAGAGATTTCTCTCACAACTTTCGTAGGTTTTGGGTTTAGCATCAGAGAATCAAAGCTTCGAAACACTATACCCCTCTTAATAGTATGGTGGTCCTATGACTCAATGAAAGAAGAAGAACAACGAAATAAATGCTACGTCTTCACTTCGTCTTCATTCTTCCTCGAACACAATTATTTGCTTTGAACAAGCACCGAACCAATGGCTTCGACTTCATCAATTTTTAGGGGTCACTCTTGATAGCTTTATCTTCGGTGATAACCTTCACTGCTACGCAGGGAGATTATCTTCGTTGTTTTTCATCAAACTTCTCGATTACTCCAGGGACCTGTTACTCTGTGTGCACTAGCAAACACATAAGTCCCAAACTATTTATGTCAACAAACTCCAAAACATAAGGGGCCTATCATTGCACCAACAATCTCCCCCTTTTTGGACGATTGTTGACAAAGCAGATACTCACCGAAGTGAAGATAGATAAGTAAATCATAGCTCAAACAAGAGTGAACTTGCGTTACTTGACTCGATGATGAAATATGCTCCCCCTGGAGACACCTTCCTGGTCAGTCTCTCAGCGGATCCCGAGGATGCCACATGTGCTGCCACAACAGGTGGGGAGCCATGCAGCCCATGCAGCCCATGCATGGGCGGCGAGGTGCACTCGCCACATACTTCTATAGCGATGCATGACCGGGTGGACTCCTTGTGCGCGGATTTGAGGTGCAATTTGATGCCACTTTTGACCGTCATTCCAAGCCGTGGTGCTGCTGCTGATAAGAAGAGGCCTAGGCAGAAGAGGCAGCCAGTGTCTAACCCGAGGAGGAGCATCCATTTGGCCAGGAAGGGGCACGGTTCTAAGGCGTCCAAGCAACAAAACATTTTGATTCAGAGGCTCTGTCTTGCAAATGAAGGCGAAGCAATCAGTGACTCTGTGTTACAGGCTTACGCGCAACTGTTTGAGCGACCACTGACTGACACTCACATTACGACGATCCTTGCTCTTTTTGGTTGGCAGCCGTCGATCATGCCGGTGTTCAAAGGGGAGCCCTTCGTGGCTGACTCGCACTAGGGTGCGATGCTGGTGGTTCGGTGGGTTAGCGCCATGAATTGTACGCCTTTCAAAACGCTGGTGTGGAACGTGCGGGGGCTCAACAGCCCGGCACGTAGGAATGTGGTAGCTCAGGTGGTGGCCGCGGCAAAACTGAGTGTGGTGTGCCTGCAAGAAACTAAAATGGAGGTTGTAACTCTTGATGTAGTTCGTCATTGCCTCGGGTATAAATTTGGTAACTTCTTTTACTTGCCGGCGAGTGGTACATGTGGTGGAATTCTGTTAGCATGGGATGAGTCATTAGTGCGTGTGTATAACCCGCACTACACGGAATACACCCTTACGGCCCTGATTATGCCGGTGGAGGGCCCGCGGTGGTGGTTGACAGGTGTATATGGACCGTAGCTCGACCAGGAGAAGCTGCTTTTCCTGCGGGAGTTGGAAGAGATCCGTGAGATTCATGCTGGACCGTGGATGGTTGAGGGTGATTTTAACCTGTTAGTAAACCCTGAGGACAAGAGCAACGAGAGGATAAACCGCAGAATGATGGGCAAGTTTCGCTCTAAGCTGAACTTGCTTGAGTTGAAGGAGGTCTATTTGAATGGACGTCGTTACACTTTGTCTAACGAGAGGGTAAACGTAACACTCGAGAAGGTGGATCATGTTTTCTGTACTGCGTCGTGGGAAGAGCTACACCCGACTTGTTGCCTTAGTGCGGTGGGATCGGCTATCTCGGACCATTGCCCACTACTGCTCGATGTGAACACGGACCTGTGCATGGGTTCACGCTTTAAGTTTGAGGCTTTCTGGATGAAGGCCGAGGTTTTTTTTGGATATCATAGCAGAGGCCTGAGCCTCGGTTCCTCGTGAGGATAATCCTTTCAAGACTTTGGATATGAGGTTGAGAGCCACGACAAAAAGCTTAAAGCGATGGAGTGATCGGTGGATCTGTAATGTAAAGCTTCAAATCGCGATCGTGTTGGAAGTGATCCAGCGGCTGGACAAGGCGATGGACATGAGAGCTTTGTCTGAGCAGGAGCGGGAGCTACGGAGATTACTTAAACAGAAGCTGTTGGGGTTATGCTCGCTCGAATGGACCATCGCGAGGCAGTGATCTTGGATCCTTTTCTTACAGGAAGGAGAGGGTAACACGCGGCTGTTCCACCAGTCAGCGTGTCACCGATAGAGGAGGAACATGATCTCCTCGTTGTCTGATGGAGTTTCAGTGGCCACAAACCAAGATGAGATTGCAAGCATGGTAGATGGGTATTACAAGAATCTGTTTGGGTCAGCTCAACAACGATTGACCTCTATCAACCTAGAGGCGCTTCAGCTACCTTGTTCGGACATGCCGGGCCTTGAAATTGCCTTCACAGAGGAGGAGGTGCGGAGGGTTGTGAATGCAATGCCTATGGACAAGGCACCTAGCCCGGATGGATTCACGGGTTGTTTTTATGCTTCATGCTGGGAGATTATTAAAGAGGACATCATGGTCGCGCTTGCCTCTTTCTTTCATGGTGATATGAGAGGGTTGCATGCTATAAATAAGGCAATTGTTTCCCTGCTGCCAAAGGTGGATGGGGCGATCGACGTGAAAGATTTTAGGCCCGTGAGCCTAGTTCATGGTGTGATCAAGATCATTGACAAGCTGCTCGCGGTTAGATTAGCCTTGGAGCTGCCAGGGCTAGTTGGCAAACATCAGACTGCTTTTGTCAAGGGACGTTCCATACACGACAACTTCATGTTAGTGCAAAGTACAACAAGGAGACTGCACGCGCTTAAACAGCCAACCATCATGCTCAAGCTGGATATCTCAAAGGCGTTTGATTCGGTTCAGTGGCTTCTTGGTGGAAGTGATGAGGTGCATGGGTTTTAGCACTAAGTGGATCGACTGGATCTGCGGACTACTTGCAACATCGTCAACGAGGATCATGGTTAATGGTGTGCCGGGAGAACCTATTTACAACTGCCAGGGCCCGCGGCAGGGAGACCCCGTTTCTCCGATGTTATTCATTCTCACAATGGAGCCACTTCAGAGGATGTTTGGTGTTGCTCTCGAGCGAGGTCTCCTTTCCCCACTCGCTTCGAAAGGTTTTACCGAGAGAGTTTCTATGTTCGCGGATGATGTCATGATCTTTGTCAAACCGGATGTGGAGGATCTCACTACTTGTGCAGCCTTGTTGCGTCTCTTTGGTGAAGCGTCTGGTCTCAGAGTCAACCTGCATAAGAGTGCTGCTCTGCCAATACGGTGCAATTTGGTGATCATGGAGAGGGTTGTGCAGGTGCTTGGCTGCCCGCACGGTTCTTATCCGTGCAGATACTTGGGGCTCCCTCTCACCCTACGAAAGCAAACGACAGCTCAGCTGATGGGTATGGTGGATCAGCTGGCTCGATGCCTACCTAGGTGGATGGCCGTCAACATGCCGAAGAGTGGAATAATGACACTTGTCCAGTATGTGCTCTGTACAGTCCCTATACATATGATGATGGCACTAGACATCCCACAGAAGGTCATAAAGGCCATGAACAAGATTTGCCGTGGGTTCTTGTGGTGTGCCAAGGATCAGGAATCCAGTGGCCAGTGTAGAGTGGCTTGGGAGAAAGTGTGCTCGCCGAGATGGGCAGGGGGGCTTGGCATTCCCAACCTATAGTGGCTGAATACGGCCATGCAGGCATGGTGGCCCTGGCTGAAAAGAGTGGATCCATCAAGGCCATGGGCAGAGTTTGATATTTCAGTCCCTCAAAAATCTATGCAAATCTTCCAGGCTGCCACCCACGCAACGGTGGGCAATGGAGAGAACATGCTATTCTGGGAGGACAGATGGGCGGATGGATTTAGAGTGGAGGAACTGGCGCCAACACTCTATAGTACGGTGTGACAAAGGATACGAAGCAACCGTACAGTTAGCCAAGGCTTGATGAACGGAGGTTGGGCATTGGACATAGGACCTGAAGTGACGAATCAGATGCTTCAGGAGTACCTAAGTTTGTGGGATCGAATGGAGAGAGTTCAGTTGCACTAGGACTCTGTGGATTCAGTGAGGTGGGCGTGGGAGCCAAGCGGCTCCTTCTCCATGAGATCGGCATACCATGCTAAATTTTGGGCTCGGGAGAAAGATCCAACAGCGCAGTTCACATGGAAGTCTAAGGCCCCCTTGAGGTCCAGATTCTTTATTTGGCTCGCAATGCAGAATAGATGTTGGACATCAGATAGATTAGCGAGCCGTGGATTAGAGCACGAGGAAGCATGCCCGCTTTGTGACCAAGTTGAGGAGAGTATAAACCACCTACTGCTCCGTTGTGTCTTCGCCAGAGAGGTATGGACGCGAGTGTGCACAACTTGGGGAAAGCCACAATGGACACCGACAACAACATCAAGTCTTGCAGAGTGGTGCGTGATCACAGCAGATAGCGCGGTTGAAAAGAAGGACACGCAGGCACTGATCGTCTTGGTGCTTTGGGAGCTATGGAAGCATCGAAATGGCATAGTGTTTGAGGGGGATGTCCCGTTGATCGTGTTTGTAATGCATAGGGTAGCTGTGGAGTGCGCAGTGTGGAAGGCTGCATGGTTGCTTAAAGTGGATATAGACCACTTCCTAGCGGCCTTGGAGGTGGTACATGTCGTGAGGAATTAGTTTGTAAGTGTTAGAATGGGTGGAGTTGGGGTTATGTAAGTATGTAATCACCAACGTGGAGGGGCTCTTTCCCCCTTTCTTCTTGAATATATAGTATGCACACTCGTGCGTATTCGAGAAAAAAATTCCTTGCAATTCATTTGAGTGTGTGGAGAATTTTCAATCATACGAGGTAATTATTCACACTAATGATAGATAATCCAACGAGAGTAAAGTACAATCATTCATAACTTCTATTAATAATTCCACCTGCAAAACAATAAGCTTCGACAAAGAATAGTGTAGCAGGCAGGGATATTAATATTACAGCCCATAACAGAAGTTTTACATCAGAGCACACAAAATGGCGTAATTGTCTCAAAAGATAGAGCAAGAAAAAAACACAAACACCAAATCTAACATAGCAAATCTATCAAACTCTTGATGTTAGTCTACCCCTTTTTGTCAACTAGTGTCAAAAAGGTGATGAAAAACACGAGTGCGAGAAAGCGGTGAATCTGATTCACTCTGAGGCATCACCTGAAGAACTGCATGAAGACATTTCTGTTTCGGAAGTGTCTGGAACATCTTCATCTTTAGCGGCAGCTACAACTGACCCTTCTAAACTGACTTGTGTCTTGGAAGAGGAAATCACATTTGGATCAACTTTGAGCATTTTTCGGGACAGAGGATTTGCTTTAGCAGGTTTTTCAGTGGGCGATGTTGCTTCTGATTCGTCGAGTAATTTGCGCAGCTGAATTCGAAGTAAATTCATAGTAGGTTCACAAGCTAGCAAAGGTGGAGTGGAGCGATCTTGATAATCTTCATCAGTAAACCCTTGATCAATGTACTGATAGAGTTCTTGGAGGTGAGATTTGCTGAGTTGCTTCTTGGAGAAAATTTTCCGAAGTAATTTCCATAAGCGCTCCTTGTTTTCTGCTGTAATCATATGCACAACTTTTGTTCGGTTGTGAATAGCATTAAGTTCGGCAGCTAGATGCTCTTTTTCTTGATGATCTTCAGCCATATACTTCAATAGCAACTGTTGAGTGAGCATGCTCACTTTGAGGTGTGAAGGAGGTTGAGTGTTTAGCAGACGATCACGCTGGGGAAGCTTTGGGGCATTGAAGGTAGTATGGTAATCAGGACTTGCTTCTGGAGCTTTTCCCGAAGAGAAATCTTCCATTACTCTCAGCGTATCATGCACAGGAGGAATGAAGCTTTTGTGACTGACTTTAGCAAGATATTCGGTCTTCATTGCATAGTCAACCACTTTCTGAATCCATGGCGCGAATACTTTGATTGTTTAGGACATTGAGTTGAATCCATTAGGATGCGCAAGAACATGTCTTCGACATCGAAGATAAAACCTTGGGAGATGGCATCTTGTTCCGAAGAACATCAGATATAGCATTATTAGTATTCATCCCAGCCAGTGGACAGAGGGTGCATGTGAGAATGTGATATAACGTCTGATTGTCGAATGTCAAGTGCTCAGGCAGAGGAGGACCATTGTAATCATGAATCTTATCTTCATCCATTGTACATCAGAAATCTTCATCAGAGATGGCATCAATGTTATGAACCCAAATCTCAGTTTTGCCATGTTCAAACCGAGGGAAATCAAAGTGACATACGAAGTCCACAGCAGAGCATTTGATTCGCTTTCCTTTTGTCACCGATTCCATAATCCATTTTGTGCTATCTGACTCATCGCTGGAGATATATAATGTTGCATAAAACTGAAGAATAATCTCCTTGTTCCATTGATGCTGATAGCCTAGGACATGCGTTAGACCATAGTCTTCGATGACTTGCAGAATTTCATTGAAACAACCGATGTTCTTCATAGCAGGAAAGTCTGGGAACTCATGAGGAAAAATATGTATGACCCCGAGCATAGACTGGAAGAGAATCTGACTTGCAGAAAGATCAACATAGACTGGAAGAGATAGGTTAGAGGGAAAACCAGGGTCCTAGGCATTTCACTCAGCAGAGAACACAAGTACGAACAAATAGCTATGAGAGAAATGCATTCTGGCAAAAATCAAATCCATCAAATCAAAGAGAAATTCAATGAAAGGAAATTGTGGTGGCTTAACCCACCGTATAAGAATTGTATGACCCCGATCATCGCACAATTATCGTGGCACCCGGTTAGTCTAGTTCTTCGTTAATGTATTCACTCTCAAAAAGAAACTTTCACTTTGTCGAAAGTTTCAGACTCTACGAGTGTTATGCACCCATTCCTTCAAAGATGTGAAAGTGTTAGCACGGGTGCTGAGTCTAGCTTACTGCACGTTTGTGAGGTCTAGGATATTTAGCTCACACTGTGACACACATAATCTTTTCTCGTCGAGAGGCTTGGTGTAGATATCAGCGAGATTATCTTCGGTCTTGACGTGATTGTTGATAATATCCTCTCGGGCCACATGATCGTGAATAAAGTGATGTCTGACGTAAATGTGCTTCGTGCGAGCGTGCTGCACAGGATTGTGTGCAATTTTGATGGCACTCTCATTATCACAATATAGAGGGATACGCTTGACCTTGATGCCATAATCCTTTAGTGTCTGCTTCATCCACAATAACTGAGTGCAACAAGAGCCAACAACAATATATTCGGCCTCAGCCGTAGACAATGATACACAATTTTGCTTCCTTGAAGACCAACAGACCAATGATCTACCGAGGCAATGACATGTCCCCGAAGTAGATTTCCTATCAACCAAGTCACTAGCCCAATCTAAGTCTGAATAACTAACAAGATCAAACTGTGCTCCCTTAGGATACCATAAACCTAAGTTGGGGGTGTGAGCCAAATATCTCAGAATGCGCTAGACCACTTGGTGATGCGATTCTTTTGGTGCAGCTTGATAGCAGGCACACATGCAAACACTCAACATAATGTTAGGTCTGGATGCACATAGGTAAAGAAGAGATCCAATCATCGAACAATAGGCTTTCTGATCATAATCCTTACCGTACACATCTGCATCTAGCTTACCATTCGTGGGCATTGGAGTTTTATAGCCCTTCATTTTGGAATCTTGCATTTTGAACTTCTTCAGGCACTCCTTCAGATATTTTTCTTGAGAAATGAAGATACCATTCGCTTGTTGATGAATTTGCAGTCCAAGAAAGAATTTGAGTTCGCCCATCATGGACATTTGATATTTATCGGATATCATTTTCCCAAATTCTAAGCTGCACGCATTGTTAGTATAGCCGAAGATAATATCATCAACAGAGATTTGACAGACGAAAAAAATCATTGTCAACTGCACGAGTGAAAAGTGTGGGATATGTGGATCCTGGTTTGAACCCTTTGTCGAGCAAAAACTTCTTCAGGGTGTCATACCAAGCTCTAGGGTCTTGCTTTAGCCCATATAAAGCTTTCTTCAACCTGAAAACTTTGTTAGGAAGCTTAGGATGTTCAAAGCCAGGTAGCTGTCTAACATAAACTTCCTCATCAATTTCACCATTGAGGAAAGCACTTTGCACATCCATCTGATATAGCAAGATCATTGTAATTTGCATAAGCAAGGAGAATGCGAATTGCCTCAAGGCATGCAACAGGAGCATATGTTTCACCAAAATCAATACCTTCTACCTATGTGTACCCTTGAGCAACAAGTCGTGCTTTGTTTCTTACCACAATGCCATTTTCATCTTGCTTGTTGCGGAAGATCCATTTTGTGCTGATGATATTGTGCTTCTTGGGATTCGGTTTGTCAGCCAGTTCCCATACATCATTCAATTCAAATTGCACCAACTCCTCTTGCATGGTATTCATACAATCTGTATCATTCATGGCTTCTTCATATTTGGTAGGTTCTGCCAATGAAACAAAGGAAAAACTGCCATAGTAGTTAGCCAAACGAGTGCGGGAATGAGTTGTGGGTCGATAACCTGAATTCTCAATTTCATCAAGAATTAACGATGGATCAACTCAATTTGCCACTCGAGGATGAGCATTTTCTTCATGATGGTCATGATCAGCATCGGCATTTGCGTCATCATTCCCTTCAGGATTGCCATTTTGACCGACATTTGGATCTTGATTTCCATTTCCATTCGGAGGATCATTTGCTTCAGTAGTGGCTTGTCGAGTTCTGCTTCGGGTCATAGGAGCATCATCATCAGATGATTTGGGTGCATTTCCCTCAATAGGCTTGATGCTCCCAATGGCCATTTGCTGAATAACATCCGATATCAATGGTTCATCTATCACAGTTGGCAGGTGCTCCTTTTGAGAGCCGTTAGATTCATCAAACCGCACATTTACCGTTTCCATAACTTTCATGTGGTGAGAGTTATAGACTTGATAAGTATGCGAGTTTGATCCATAGCCAAGAAGAAAACCTTCATGTGCCTTAGGTGCAAACTTGGAAGAATGATTCATATCAAGAATGTAACAAGGTGCACCAAAAACACGTAGATAAGAAACATTTGGTTTCTTGCCAGTGATAAGCTCATATGAAGTTTTCTTGAGAAACTTGTGAAGATAAACACGATTGATAACATGACATGAAGTGTTAATAGCATCAGCCTAGAAGCAAATGGGAGTTTTATACTCACTGAGCATAGTTCTTGCCATTTCAATGAGAGTCTTGTTCTTTCGTTCAACAACTCCATTCTGTTGAGGAGTATAAGCAGTAGAGAACTCATGAGTGATACCATGATCATCGAGAAATTCAGCAATGTGAGTATTTTTGAACTCAGTTCCATTGTCACTTCTAACGTGCTTGATTTGCGCATCATATTCATTCTGGGCCTTCTTAGTGAAGTTTTGAAGATATCTTGAGTGCAGGTCTTGTCTTCGAGAAAGAATACCCAAGTGGATCGAGAGAAATCATCAACAGTAACTAGACCATAGTGACTGGCACCGAACCTTGCGTAATTCGAAGGACCGAATAAATCCATGTGAAGAATTTCCAGTGGTCTTGTTGTGGTCATGACAGTCTTTGAGGAATGGTGCTTCTTAGCCAATTTACCAGCTTCACAAGCAGCACAGAGACGATTCTTGTCGAATTTTACATCAGGAATGCCACAGAGATGATTTTTCTTCACTAGATCTGCAAATTTCTCATACCTGCATGACCAAGTCTACGGTGCCATAGCCATCCTTCGGTTGCTTTTGTAAGCAAACAAGTTTGGACCGAGGGACCCTTAGAGAAATCCATAATGTAAAGATCACCCTTTCTAATTCCCTCAAAGACGAAGGAATGGTCAGAGGCCATGAAGACAATGCATTTGGATACAGAGGATAAGACTAGCATGCCCAAATCACATAGCTTGCCAACAGACATGAGATTGAATCCAACGGATTGAACAAGCAACACATCATTAATTGACTTATCCTTGGAGGTAGCAATTTTACCTAGCTCAATTACCTTTCCTTTGTTGTTGTCGCCAAAAGTGATATACTTTAGAGGAGAAGTAGTTAAATTGGGGTCGACAAACAACGACTTGTCTCCTGTCATATGACTAGCGCATCCACTGTCCATAATCCATTCAGTACACCTGACGATATAGTCCTGCAGAAGAATTAGACTTTCTTAACCACCCACATCTTTGGAGATTTCTTCTAAACAGATGAAAAAGCAAGATATGTTTTTTTCGATAAGCATAGTTATGACTCGATGAGGAGCGAGCATAATTGAAAGAGTAAGCATTGAAATTCTTTCCAGAGGAATGAGCATAATGATTTATCCTGTATGCATGTATTGATTATGTCAAATCCTTTGTTCCTGCAAGGTTAGTAGAGTAGAAATAGGTATAGCATCAACAGTTTTCTTCGGCACCCAAATAGCTTTCTTTGGGGGGCCATTTCTGCTGTTTGGTCCAACATAGGGAGCAACTATCTCACAATGTTGATCTTTGAACAACTTATAGTTGTCTAGGGAATCATCATCAGAATATTTAGGCATGGGAGCGTTATATCCCGAAAGTAATGTTGGGTCGAGCATTTTTCTCTTTGTTGGAACCCACACAGCCTAAGGATATTGATGCGGTTCATAGTAAGTGCCATTTTCGTTCAGTTTCCTTTCAAAACCAATGCCTTCCTTTCTGGGTTTTTTGTGAAGAATAGATTTCTTCAGAACATCGCAAAGGGTTTGGTGCCCTTTGATAGATTTGAACATCCCTGTTTGAAGAAGATCCTTCAACCTAGCATTTTCATCAGAAACAGAACTATTTTCCTTGGTTGAGGGGTTAGCACTCACATATGATTCAACATTAGATTCAGAATTGTTTCGTTCAAGACATTTTAAACATGGTGGCTCAAACACTTCAGGTTTCTCCTTGAGTTGTTGGGTGAGAAGACAATTTTTTCTTTCATCAAATCCTCATGAGCCTCTCTCAGTGCCTTGAGTTAATGTTTCCTTTTCATGTAATCATAGGTCAATCTTTCGTGGTCTGCTAAGAGAAAATCATGGCGAGTTGAGAGTTCGTCCTGTCGTGATTTGAGAGTGCAATACTCTTCGGTCAGCGACTCGTCTTTCTCCATCTCCTCAACCAACAACCCTTCAGATTTCCTGAGGGTTTTCTCAAATTTCTCAAGAGAATTTTGTTGAACATTAGCAATTTTGATCAACTTAGCATGGTCATCCTCATCAGAAGAATATTGATCACTGGAGTGAGTCTTGTGATGTTTGGAGGATACCTTTTCTTTTGAAGCCTTGTCCATGAAGCAGTATGCAGGAGATTCGTCATCACTTGAAGGATTATCGAAGAAGTTTGTTGTAGCAGAGGAGGCACACGCTATGCCAGCCATGCCGGGGTTGGAATCTTCATCGGATTCTTCTTGTACTTCAGAACCTGATGATTCCTCTTCTTCAGAATCCATTTCCTTGCCGATGTAGGCCTTGGCCTTGCGAGAAGTATTCTTGCAGTTGGAGGAGGACTTGGAAGACTTATTTGAGGAAGATCTTGACGATGATTTTGAGGTGGAGCTGTCCTTCTTCTTGAAGGACTTCTTTGTTTTGTTCTCAACATCGGAGTCGTAGTTCTTGCTCTTTCCTTTACTTTGATAGTTGCTCGAATCATATCTCCCACTGGCATGGATTTCCGCTTCCCAGAGAGGGCAACCCGAAATGAAGTGTCCAGGCTTTTTGCACTTGAAACAGGTGTATTCTCCGGTAGGTTTTGAAGATTTTGAACCTCTAGAGTTGCTTGAACTTCTTTTTTGGAACTGGCTCTTCTTGTGGAAACGTTGGAATCGCTTTGTGATAAGTGCAAGATCTTTGCTGAGTCATACTGGATCATCAGAATCTTCTTCGGCATTTCCATCGGAGGAGTCAGCCACAACCTTGAGAGCATATTTTTGCGTTGAGTTCAGCCTTTCCTTAACATCCGCGGAGTTGAGGCTTTTAAAATCAGGACGCCCTCGAATCATTAGAACTAGCATGTCAAACGAGGTGTCAAGAGATCGAAGCAGTTTCTTCACAACTTCATGGTCAGTGATATCTTGGGCGCCGAGTCCTTGAAGTTCATTGGCTATGTCACTGAGGCGGTCGAAGGTTTGCTGACAGCTCTCATTTCCAATGCGCTTGAAGCAATTAAACTTCACTCGAAGAGTATCAATATGAGCTTCTTTCTGAGTTGAAACTCCTTCATTGATCTTCTCGAGGACATCCCACAACTCCTTTGCAGTCTCACACTGGCGATACCGAAGGAATTGAGCTCGAGAGAGATGGCCACCAATTTCATCTTTGGCTTGAGCATCTAGTTGAATGAGCTTCTTTTCTTCATCGGTAGGAGCTTGAGGAATAACAACTGTGAACCCGATATGCACCCATGTTCCACATATCATCATCTATAGCTCAAAGACGAATCTTCATCTTCTCCTTCCAGAAGGGATAGTCCGTCCCATCAAATATAGGAATCTTGAGGTGCGACTTGTAGTTCACTGAAGACATACTTAAACTCCAAATTCGTTAGACTAAAATGAGCAGAGTCAAGGAGTACCTTGCTCTGATACCAGTTGTAGGAACGAAGTATGTCGGATGGGAGTTTTAAATTTCCTACAGAAAACTTAAATATCTCAGAACCCAGCAGGGGAATAAAAGACAAACAAGCTAAGATGAACTACAACAAAGAACCAAAGGGAAACTAGAGCAAGAATCGAAGTAAAATACACGAACGGAATGCATCAAAAGTAAACTTCAGTAACAGAGATGACCGAAGGTGCTCGATGGTGACAAGGTATTTGTTCGACCAGTTCGTCCTTCTACACAAGGACTACGTCTAGTTGGAGGGGTTGTGACTTAACACGGAAGATAAACTCTCTTCACTCTATTCTCCTCAACAATCGATTCGTCAACCGATGCTGATCACTCGTGGTAGATACTTGAAGGCGATCTCCGAACCTTTACAGACTTATTCTTCGAGAACCACAATCACTCTTGGTCTCTGAAGAAATTGACACCTAACCGTCTAGAGAGTTTGCAACTCTCAAGAGTAATAGGTGGAGCGTACTAAACTTAGATTCCAGTGATGCTGAACCACTATCTAATTTTTCGGCTCTAGGGTTTTTCTCTCAGTGGATTTTAAACTCAAATCGCTCAGAGAGGGGTTGCTCAAGAATCTTTTCAGAATCAAACGGAGCAGCCACCGGACAAAGCCGGCGCGGGGTGGCTATTTGTAGCCGCAGCCTTCCCAGATGGGAAATGACCATTTTGGACACGAGGTCCAGCCAATGGCCAACCAACACGTTCACAACGGTCGGATTTTGGAGCAACGGTAACATTACTTGTGGAACAAGTAATGTTAATGAAAGCACAGGTGCTCCTTGGGTGGTTTTGGTAATTAATATCAACATATCTCTTGTTGGACTAATGTTTTTATCAAGTATATTTCAGACAAATTCAACAGATGGAGTGACGTGGACAAGAGGATGTGGAACCTCTTCAAGATGCTAAGGACAAGGATTGCCTCAAGCTCAAAATCTCAAGACTCTACATTTTCATTTTAGTGATTCAAGATCACATTGACTCCATAGGAAAAGCCAATACTATTAAAAGGGGATGAGGTGTTGCTTAATGGCTTGCTTGCTCAAAGTGCTTAGTGATATGCTCCAAAGCCCTCAACCATTTTCTCATATCCACATATGTCCCAAACCAAAAGTCAAACTCGGCCCCACTGAAATGTCTATCCGGCGCCACCGAGTTCATATGACATAGCCACTGCCAGAAACCCTAATCAATTCGGTCTCACCGATGGGATCCCGGTCTCATCGAGATGGGCTTGCAAACTCTCTGGATCCTGTTGCAATATTTTCGGCTCAGCCGAGATTTGTAATCGGTCTCACCGAGATTGCTTGACCAACTCTCAGGTTAGCTCATTACCAAAATCGGTCCGACCGAGTTTGTGTAATCGGTCAAACCGAGATGAGGTTCTACCCTAGCCCTAGCACATCGGTCCCACCGAGTTGATCATATCGGTCCCACCGAAATGCCTAACGGTCACATTACGAACCAAATCGGTCCGACCGAGTTTTCTGATTCGGTCCCACCGAGTTTGGTGAATTGTGTGTGACTGTTAGATTTTGTGTGGAGGCTATATATACCCCTCCACTCACCCTTCATTCGTGAGGAGAGCCATCAGAACATGCCTACACTTCCAGCATACATTTTCTAAGAGAGAACCACCTACTCATGTGTTAAGGTCAAGATATTCCATTCCAACCACATAAATCTTGATCTCCAGCCTTCTCCAACTTGCTTTCCACTCAAATCATATTTCCACCAAATCCAAATCTGTGAGAGAGAGTTGAGTGTTGGGGAGACTATCATTTGAAGCACAAGAGAAAGGAGTTCATCATCAACACACCATCTATTACCTTTTGGAGAGTGGTGTCTCCTAAACTGGTTAGGTGTCACTTGGGAGCCTCCGTCAAGATTGTGGAGTTGAACCAAGGAGTTTGTATGGGCAAGGAGATTGCCTACTTCGTGAAGATCTACCCTAGTGAGGCAAGTCCTTGGGCGATGGCCATGGTGGGATAGATAAGGTTGCTTCTTCGTGGACCCTTCGTGGGTGGAGCCCTCCGTGGACTCGCGCAACCGTTACACTTCGTGGGTTGAAGTCTCCATCAACATGGATGTACGATAGCACCACCTATCGGAACCACGGAAAAAAAATCCTCGTGTCTCTAATTGCATTTGCATCCCTTTACATTCTCGCAAATTGCATGCTTTACTTTCCGCTGCTCATATACTCTTGTCATGCTTGCTTGATATGTATTGTGAATGTTTAAGCTTGTGCTAAAACTCCACCTTAACTTGAAGAACTTTAAAACTGCTACTTTTCTTTGCTAAGAGTCTATTCACCCCCTCTAGACACCTCTTCTCGATCCTTTCAGTTAACTACTCAGTCCGAGGCAAATCTCTCGCAACGAGGAAGATCACAGTCTCTTGCTGGCAAGTATTTGCTCAGAGGACAAAGAGATTTCTCTAACAACTTTCATAGGTTTTGGGTTTAGCACCACAGAATCAAAGCTTCAAAACGATATAACCCTCTTAATAGTATGGTGGTCCTATGATTCAATCAAAGAAGAAGAACAATGAAATAAATGCTACGTCTTCACTTCATCTCCATTCTTCCTCGAACGCAGTTATTTGCTTCGGACAAGCACCGAACCAATTGCTTCGACTTCATCAATTTTTAGGGGTCACTCTTGATAGCTTTATCTTCGGTGATAAGCTTCGCTGCTATGCAGGGAGATTATCTTCGTCGTTTTTCATCAAACTTCTCGATTACTCCAGGGATCTATTACTCTGTGTGCACTAGCAAACACATAAGTCCCAAACTATTTATGTCAACAAACTCCAAAACATAAGGGGCCTATCATTGCACTAACAAACACTCCCCCTATATTTTATAGACCGGAAACACTTGCATCTATAAGATATGATAGAGGTAAACAAAGATGCAAGAAGTAGTATGTGAGCATAAGAAGGACAAAAGATAAGCATAAAACTCGCATACTAACAGAGCACTAGACAACATAAGGATAATAATAAGATAGCATATGTCTTACACCATATGATTGGATATCCAAGTCTCACAAGCACAAGTCAGACCCAAGCAAACGAACGATAAAAGAGTTCACGAGAGAAACGCACAACAAATAAGACGCACTCACAACTCGGCAAATCCCTAAATCCCCCCCCCCTTTGGCATTGAGACACCAAAAGGGCAAAGAGTGTTACAACGGTCATAGGTGATAGCAACTCCGGAGATCCCCATCCTCACAACTCTACGTGGTCGCTCGCGCCTCCGTCATCGGTAGCAGCAGTGATAACCCACAAGTATAGGGGATCAATTGTAGCCACTTTCGATAAGTAAGAGTGTCGAACCCAACGAGCAGCTAAAGGTAGAACAAATATTCCCTCAAGTTCTATCGACCACCGATACAACTCTACGCACGCTTGACGTTCGCTTTACCTAGAACAAGTATGAAACTAGAAGTACTTTGTAGGTGTTTTTGGATAGGTTTGCAAGATAATAAAGAGAGCGTAAATAAAAACTAGGGGCTGTTTAGATGAAGACACAACTAAGTTAGTTTTAGTAGAGACCTTGTTGTCACGAGAAAGTTATTTGTCCCTAGGCAATCGATAACTAGACCGGTAATCATTATTGCAATTTTATTTGCGGGAGAGGCATAAGCTAACATACTTTCTCTACTTGGATCATATGCACTTATGATTGGAACTCTAGCAAGCATCCGCAACTACTAAAGATCATTAAGGTAAAACCCAACCATAGCATTAAAGCATCAAGTCCTCTTCATCCCATACGCAACAACCCCCTTACTCGGGTTTGTGTTTCAATCACTCACGCAACCCACTATAAGCGAATCATTAACGTATTGCAACACCCTACAGTGGGAATCCCTCATGCTTTCACAACACGGAGAGCACCATAGGACAACACCAATAATAAAACATGCAACTCAAACCAATCTTGATCATCAAATAACCCATAGGACAAAACGGATCTACTCAAACATCATAGGATAGCCATACATCATTGGGAAATAATATATAGCGTTGAGCACCATGTTTAAGTAGAGATTATAGCGGGTAAGAGAGAGGTTACACCGCTACATAGAGGGGGGAAGAGTTGGTGATGATGGCGGTGAAGTTGTTGGTGAAGATTGCGGTGATGATGATGGCCACGGCAGCGTTCCGGCACCACCGGAAGAGAAGGGGAGAGGGGGCCCCTTCGTCTTCTTCTTCCTTGACCTCCTCCCTAGATGGGAGAAGGGTTTCTGCTCTGGTCCTTGGCCTCCATGGCGTGGGAGGGGCGAGAGCCCCTCCGAGATTGGATCTGTCTCTCTGTCTCTCTCTGTTTCTGCGTTCTCTTCCACTGCCCTTTCACCGTTTTGTATATATATGGAGATCCATAACTCCGATTGGACTGAAACCTTCTCCGTGATTTTTTACCAAAAATTAGCTTTCTTGCGGCCGAAGAAGGGCATCAACCGCCTTACGGGTGGCCCATGAGGGTTAGGGGTGCGCCCAGGGGGGGCAGGCGCGCCCCCTGCCTCGTGGCCACCCCGGGCACCGTCTCGCGTTGATTCTTCTTCTAGATTTTCCAAATATTCCAAAAATAAGCTCCGTCCGTTTTTATCCCGTTTGGATTCTGTTTGATATGGATATTCTGCGAAACCAAAAACATGCAACAAACAGGGACTGGCACTGGGCACTGGATCAATATGTTAGCCCCAAAAATAGTATAAAAAGTTGCCAAAAAGTATATGAAAGTTGCATAATATTAGCATGGAACAATCAAAAATTATAGATACGACGGAGATGTATCAGCATCCCCAAGCTTAATTTCTTCTCGTCCTCGAGTAGGTAAATGATAAAAAAGATAATTTTTGATGTGTAATGCTACCTAGCATAATCTTGATCATGTATCTAATCATGGCATGAATATTAAGATACGAGTGATTCAAAGCAATAGTCTATCATTTGACATAAAAACAATAATATTTCAAGCCTACTAATAAAGCAATCATGTCTTTTCAAAATAACATGGCCAAAGAAAGTTATCCCTACAAAATCATATAGTCTGGCTATGCTCCATCTTCACCACACAAAATATTAACATCATGCACAACCCCGATGACAAGCCGAGCAATTGGTTCATACTTTTTAACGCGCTTCAGCTTTTTCAACCCTCACGCAATACATGAGCGCAAGACATGGATATAGCACTATAGGTGGAATAGAATATGATGACGGGGGTTATGTGGAGAAGACAAAAAGGGAGAAAGTCTCACATCAACGCGGCTAATCAACGGGCTATGGAGATGCCCATCAATTGATGTCAATGTGAGGAGTAGGGATTGCCATGCAACGGACGCACTAGGCTATAAGTATATGAAAGCTCAAACTGAAACTAAGTGGGTGTGCATCCAACTTGCTTGATCATGAAGACCTAGGGCATTTGAGGAAGCCCATCGTTGGAATATACAAGCCAAGTTCTATAATGAAAATTCCCACTAGTATATGAAAGTGATAACTCAAGAGACTCTCTATATGAAGAACATGGTGCTACTTTGAAGCACAAGTGTGGTAAAAGGATAGTAACATTGCCCCTTCTCTCTTTCTCTCTCATTTTTTCTTTTTTTCTTTTTTTTTCTTTTTTGGGCCTTCTATTTTTTTGGCCTTTCTCTTTTTTTATTTTTTTATTTTTTCGTCTGGAGTCTCATCCCGACTTGTGGGGCAATCATAGTCTCCATCATCCTTTCTTCACTGGGGCAATGCTCTAATAATGATGATCATCACACTTTTATTTACTTACAACTCAATATTACAACTTGATACTAGAACAAAGATATGACTCTATATGAATGCCTCCGGCGGTGTACCGGGATGTGCAATGATCTAGCGTAGCAATGACATAAAAAAACAGACAGGCCATGAAAACATCACGCTAGCTATCTTACGATCATGCAAAGCATATGACAATAAATGCTCAAGTCATGTATATGATGATGATGGAAGTTGCATGGCAATATATCTCGGAATGGCTATGGAAATGCCATGATAGGTAGGTATGGTGGCTGTTTTGAGGAAGATATAATGAGGCTTATGTGTGATAGAGCGTATCGTATCATGGGGTTTGGATGCACCGGCGAAGTTTGCACCAACTCTCGAGGTGAGAAAGGGCAATGCACGGTACCGAAGAGGCTAGCAACGATGGAAAGGTGAGAGTGCGTATAATCCATGGACTCACATTAGTCATAAAGAACTCATATACTTATTACAAAAGTTTATTAGCCCTCGAAGCAAAGTACTACTACGCATGCCCCTAGGGGGATAGATTGGTAGGAAAAGACCGTCGCTTGTCCCCGACCGCCACTCATAAGGAAGACAATCAATAAATACCTCATGCTCCAACTTCGTTACATAACGGTTCACCATACATGCATGCTACGGGAATCACAAACCTCAACACAAGTATTTCTACAATCCACAACTACCCACTAGCATGACTCTAATATCACCATCTTTATATCGCAAAACTATTGCAAGGAATCAAACACATCATATTCAGTGACCTACAAGTTTTATGTAGGATTTTATGACTAACCATGTGAATGACCAGTTCCTGTCATCTCTCTAAATAGATATAAGTGAAGCAAGAGAGTTTAATTCTTTCTACAAAAGATATGCCCACTCTCTAACAAATATAAGTGAAGCAAAAGAGCATTCTACAAATGGCTGTTGTCTAAGTGAAGGGAAACAGGCAATTCAAACTTCAAACGATATAAGTGAAGCACATGAAGCATTCTACAAAGCCATACTCAAAAGATATAAGTGAAGTGCAAAGAGCATTCTATAAATCAACCAAGGACCATCTCATACCAGCATGGTGCATAAAATAAAAGTAAAAACTAAAGCAAAAGATGCTCCAAAATTTGCACATACCGCACGAATGAAACGAATCCTAAAACATACCGATACTTGTTGAAGAAAGAGGGGATGCCTTCCGGGGCATCCCCAAGCTTAGACGCTTGAGTCTCCTTGAATATTTACTTGGGGTGCCTTGGGCATCCCCAAGGTTGAGCTCTTGACTCTCTTCCTTCTTCTCACATCAAGACCTTCTTGATCATCGAACACTTCATCCACACAAAACTTCAACAGAAAACTCGGTAAGATCTGTTAGTATAATAAAGTAAATCACTACTCTAAGTACTGTTGCAAACAAATTCATATTTTTTTTGCATTTTTTCTACTGTAATATAGCTTTTTCATGGCTTAATCCACTTATATAAATCAATAGTTTCATCAAAACAAGCAAACTATGCATCAAAAACAGAATCTGTCTAAAACAGAACAGTCTGTAATAATCTGAACATTCACCATACTTCTGGTACTTGAACAATTCTTCTAAAATTAGGAAAAATAAACAATTTGTATATAAAGACAGTTCAAAAATAATCAGAACCGTTTTACGTTTCAGTAAAAAATTAAAAATCGCGCACTATAGCCAAAGTTTCTGTCCTGCACCGTACAGACCAACAAGCATTGTAAACATCCTAAAGGCAAACCTTGGCACATTATTTTTATTTCTAAACTTTATAAAAGCACACAACTGAAATAAATGACTCTCTAAAACTTCCGGGTTGTCTCCCTGGCAGTGCTTTCTTTAAAGCCATTAACCTAGGCATATACTGCTCAAGTAGTGAATCCACCCGGATCCCAAGGTATATCAAAGCCAATTTTAATTAACAATGATTTGTGATTTAGTAGTGAGCACAAAGTAACATATATTAAGCAATGACGAATTCTAAATCTCTTCCTATGCATCGGCATATCATAAAAGAACAATTCATGCACACATAGTAAAGGCCAATGCATAGTATAAACAGTTTCTTGTAATTTTATCGTGTTGGAAACATAGAGAGGTGGAGATATAGTTCCTCTCTCATAATAATTGCAAGTAGGAGCAGCAAGCACATGCATATTATATTCATCAAAATCATCATGTGTAATAGTAAAAGGCAACCCATCAATATAATCCTTAATAAGCACAAACTTCTCCGATATAGTGTAGTAGGGAGAATTCAAAAAGATAATAGGACTATCATGCGTGGGTGCAATAGCAACAATTTCATGTTTAACATAAGGAACTATAGCAAGTTCATCTCCATAAGCATAATTCATATTGGCATCTTGCCAACAAGCATAGCAAGCATCATCAAAAATGGGATATTTCCAGAGAATCAACGGGATCATAACAATCATCATAGCAATCATCCTTCGGTAAGCACGAAGGGAATTTAAACAATGTATGAGTTGAAGAGTTACTCTCATTATAAGGTGGGCACGGGTAGCTAATCCGCTCTTCCTCCTTTTGTTCTTCGCTCTCCTCATCATCTTTTTCGTCCAATGAGCTCATAGTTTCATCATTTTCTTCTTCCATAGACTCCTGCAAAATATTAATCTCTTCTTGGACAGCGGAGTAGTTCTCAATATATGGTTCAACATAGGCATTAGAAGCATAATTATCATAGCAATATTTAAGTATGGAAATTTTTTCAGATTTGTAAAGAGTAGAACCATACTTTTCAATCAAAGAAGCAATTTCATAAGCACCCTTAAAAGCAACAAATTCTTCAATTTGTTGAACATCAGAGTAATTATAAACACCCTTAGCATACGAAGATACGATTCCATTATCACTAAACTCACATTGATATAGAATGTGTTTCTTAGGGTTTTCAAAACAACAAGTAAAATCATATATATAACATAAATTCCAATCATAGCATTGCAAACGATGAATTTGACCCAGCAAAAGTTTCCCTTTTTCAGATATACGGTGTCGCACATAGTATGCATGCTCATCTAAAGATTTTCCCTCAACTAAGCTAGTTGGGGTTTCAGCACGAGCACATAGGGATCGAAGATGATCCAAGTTATAAGCTTCAGGAGTGTGATAGATTTTGAGTGGTTCTTCAACCATTGGTTTAGTAGGTACAACTATTTTTTTTTTGGTATTTTGCATTTCCTACCCATAACTAAAGATAGAAAACAACTAAGAACAACAAATAAAAATTACTTAGTGATAAAGCAAACAAGCGCACATGAGAATATTCACCCTACGCTATTGCTCCCCGGCAACGGCGCCAGAAAAAGGTCTTGATAACCCACAAGTATAGGGGATAAATTGTAGCCTTTTTCTATAAGTAAGAGTGTCGAACCCAACGAGGAGCTAAAGGTAGAACAAATATTCCCTCAAGTTCTATCGACCACCGATACAACTCTACGCACGCTTGACGTTCGCTTTACCTAGAACAAGTATGAAACCAGAAGTACTTTGTAGGTGTTTTTGGATAGGTTTGCAAGATAATAAAGAGAGCGTAAATAAAAACTAGGGCCTATTTAGATGAAGACACAACTAAGTTAGTTTTAGTAGAGACCTTGTTGTCACGAGAAAGTTATTTGTCCCTAGGCAATCGATAACTAGACCGGTAATCATTATTGCAATTTTATTTGAGGGAGAGGCATAAGCTAACATACTTTCTCTACTTGGATCATATGCACTTATGATTGGAACTCTAGCAAGCATCCGCAACTACTAAAGGTAATTAAGGTAAAACCCAACCATAGCATTAAAGCATCAAGTCCTCTTCATCCCATACGCAACAACCCCCTTACTCGGGTTTGTGTTTCAGTCACTCACGCAACCTACTATAAGCGAATCATGAACGTATTGCAACACCCTACAACGGGAATCCCTCACGCTTGCGCGACACGGAGAGCACCATAGGACAGCACCAATAATAAAACATGCAACTCAAACCAATCTTGATCATCAAATAACCCATAGGACAAAACGGATCTACTCAAACATCATAGGATAGCCATACATCATTGGGAAATAATATATAGCATTGAGCACCATGTTTAAGTAGAGATTACAGTGGGTAAGAGAGAGGTTACACCGCTGCATAGAGGGGGCAAGAGTTGGTGATGATGGCGGTGAAGTTGTTGGTGAAGATTGCGGTGATGATGATGGCCACGACAGCGTTCCGGAGCCACCGAAAGAGAAGGGGAGAGGGGGCCCCTTTGTCTTCTTATTCCTTGACCTCCTCCCTAGATGGGAGAAGGGTTTCCCCTCTGGTCCTTGGCCTCCATGGCGTGGGAGGGGCGAGAGCCCCTCCGAGATTGTTTCTGTCTCTCTGTCTCTCTCTGTTTCTGCGTTCTCTTCCGCTGCCCTTTCACCGTTTCGTATATATATGGAGATCCGTAACTCCGATTGGACTGAAATCTTCTCCATGATTTTTTTTACCAAAAATTAGCTTTCTTGCGGCCGAAGAAGGGCATTAACCGCCTTACGGGTGGCCCACGAGGGTCAGGGGCGCACCCAGGGGGGCAGGCGCACCCCCTGCCTCGTGGCCACCTCGGGCACCGTCTCGCGTTGATTCTTCTTCCTGATTTTCTAAATATTCCAAAAATAAGCTCCATCCGTTTTTATCCCGTTTGGATTTCGTTTGATATGGATATTCTGCGAAACCAAAAACATGCAACAAACAGGGACTGGCACTGGGCACTGGATCAATATGTTAGTCCCAAAAATAGTATAAAAAGTTGCCAAAAAGTATATGAAAGTTGCATAATATTGGCATGGAACAATAAAAAATTATAGATACGACGGAGACGTATCAAGCAGCAGGTTGACCGGTCTCTGAATCCGACCACGACAGTGCTGAGTGATCCACTCGTCCTCGTCAGCGGCCTTGTCCTATGACCCACTGACAACCTCTACTCCAAGCTGACGCAAAAGGACCTTCTGTCGACTACTTCTACCTCTTGAGCTTGTGTTGGTTTTCCCCGAAGAGGAGAGGATGATGCAGCAGAGTAGCGTAAGTATTTCCCTCAGTTTTTGAGAACCAAGGTATCAATCCAGTAGGAGGACATGCTCAAGTCCCTCATACCTGCACAAAACGATAGCTACTCGCAACCAACGCGATCAGGGGTTGTCAATCCCTTCACGGTCACTTACGAGAGTGAGATCTGATAGATAGTATTTTTGGTATTTTTGGTATAGAGATGCAAAGAGAAAAGTAAAAGGCA
The DNA here is from genome assembly GCA_032464435.1 of Aegilops umbellulata. Lineage (NCBI taxonomy): Eukaryota > Viridiplantae > Streptophyta > Magnoliopsida > Poales > Poaceae > Aegilops > Aegilops umbellulata. The sequence continues at coordinate 92,323,040 of CP136054.1, read as the reverse complement.
AAGTAAAAAGCAAAGCAAGATTAAAGTGATGGAGATTGATATGATGAGAACAGACCCAGGGGCCATAGGTTTCACTAGTGGCTTCTCTCAAGAGCATAAGTATTCTACGGTGGGTGAACAAATTACTGTTGAGCAATTGACAGAATTGAGCATAGTTATGAGAATATCTAGGCACGATCATGTATATAGGCATCACGTCCGTGACAAGTAGACCGAAACGATTCTGCATCTACTACTATTACTCCACTCATCGACCGCTATCCAGCATGCATCTAGAGTATTAAGTTAAAAATAGAGTAACGCCTTAAGCAAGATGACATGATGTAGAGAGATAAATTCATGCAATATGAAATAAACCCCATCTTGTTATCCTCGATGGCAACGATGCAATACGTGCCTTGCTGCCCCTTCTGTCACTGGGAAAGGACACCGCAAGATCGAACCCAAAGCTAAGCACTTCTCCCATGGCAAGAAAAACCAATCTAGTAGGCCAAACCAAACTGATAATTCGAAGAGACTTGCAAAGATAACCAGTCATACATAAAAGAATTCAGAGAAGATTCAAATATTATTCATAGATAGACTTGATCATAAACCCACAATTCATCGGTCTCAACAAACACACCGCAAAAAGAAGATTACATCGAATAGATCTCCACGAGAGAGGGGGAGAACTTTGTACTGAGATCCAAAAAGAGAGAAGAAGCCAACTAGATACCAACTATGGACCCGAAGGTCTGAGGTAAACTACTCACACTTCATCGGAGAGGCTATGATGATGTAGAAGCCCTCCGTGATGACGGCCCTCTCCGGCGGAGCTCCGGAACAGGCCCCAAGATGGGATCTCGTGGATGCAGAAAGTTGCGGCGGTGGAATTAGGTTTTTGGCTCCGTATCTGTTCGTTTGGGGGTACATAGGTATATATAGGAGGAAGAAGTACGTCGGTGGAGCTTCGGTGGGCCCACGAGGGTGGGGGGCGCGCCTGGGGGTATAGGGCGCGCCCCCTACCTCGTGCCCACCTTGAAGCTTCCTTGGCGTAGGGTCCAAGTCTCCTGGGTCATATTTGGTGAGAAAATCACGTTCCCGAAGGTTTCATTCCGTTTGGACTCCGTTTGATATTCCGTTTCTTCGAAACACTGAAATAGGCAAAAAATAGCAATTCTGGGCTGGGCCTCCGGTTAATAGGTTAGTCCCAAAAATAATATAAAAGTGGAAAATAAAGCCCAATATAGTCCAAAACAGTAGATGATATAGCATGGAGCAATCAAAAATTATAGATACGTTGGAGACGTATCAGGCATCCCCAAGCTTAATTCCTGCTCGTCCTCGAGTAGGTAAATGATAAAAAGAGAATTTTTGATGCGGAGTGCTACTTGGCATAATTTCAATGCAAATCTTCTTAATTGTGGTATGAATATTCAGATTCATGCTCCATTTTCGTCACACAAGAATGCTCTCATCATGCACGACCCCGATGACAAGCCAAGCAATTGTTTCATACCTTAATAATTTCAAACTCATAAACTTTCACGCAATAAATGAGCGTGGGCCATGGATATAGCACTATGGGTGGAATAGAATATAATGATGGGGGTTATGTGGAGTAGACAAAAAAGGAGAAAGTCTCACATCAACGAGGCTAATCAATGGGCTATGGAGATGCCCATCGATTGATGTTAATGCAAGGAGTAGGGATTGCCATGCAACGGATGCACTAGAGCTATAAATGTATGAAAGCTCAACAAAAGAAACTAAGTGGGTGTGCATCCAACTTGCTTGCTCACGAAGACCTAGGGCACTTGAGGAGGCCCATTGTTGGAATATACAAGCCAAGTTCTATAATGAAAAATTCCCACTAGTATATGAAAGTGACAAAACACGAGACTCTCTATCATGAAGATTTTGAAGCACAAGTGTGGGAAAAAAAGGATAGTAGCATTGCCCCTTTTTATTTATTTTCTTTTTTTGGGCCTTCTTTTTTTTTTCTTTGGCCTTTTTTTTCTGGGACAATGCTCTATTGAATGATGATCATCACACTTCTATTTATTTACAACTCAATGATTACAACTCGATACTAGAACAAAGTATGACTCTATATGGATGCCTCCGACGGTGTACCGGGATACGCAATGAATCAAGAGTGACAAGTATGAAATAATTATGAATGGTGGCTTTGCCACAAATACTATGTCAACTTCATGATCATGCTAAGCAATATGACAATGATGAATGTGTCATGATAAACTGGATGGTGGAAAGTTGCATGGCAATATATCTTGGATTGGCTATGGAAATGTGATAATAGGTAGGTATGGTGGCTGTTTTGAGGAAGATATAAGGAGGTTTATGTGTGAAAGAGCGTATCATATCACGGGGTTTGGATGCACCGGCGAAGTTTGCACCAACTCTCAATGTGAGAAAGGGCAATGCACGGTACCATAGAGGCTAGCAATGATGGAAGGGTGAGAGTGCGTATAATCCATGGACTCAACATTAGTCATAAAGAACTCAGATACTTATTGCAAAAATCTACAAGCCATCAATAACCAAAGTATTACGTGCGTGCTCCTAGGGGGATAGATTGGTAGGGAAAGACCATCGCTCGTCCCCGACCGCCACTCATAAGGAGGACAATCAAATAACACCTCATGTTTCGAATTTGTTGCATAAAGTTTACCATACGTGCATGCAACGAGACTTGCAAACTTTAACTCAAGCACTTCTCAAATTCACAATTACTCTACTAGCATGACTTTGATATTACTACATCCATATCTCAAAACAATTATCAAGCATCCAACTTTTCTTAGTATTCAACGCACTCAAAAGAAAGTTTCACAAATCTTGAATACCAAGCATGCTATTATTAAGCAAATTACCATGCTATTAAGACTCTAAAAATAATTTAAGTGAAGCATGAGAGATCAATAGTTTCTTTAAAACAAATCCACCACCGTGCTCTAAAAGATCTAAGTGAAGCACATAGAACAAAATTATAACGCTCAAAAGATATAAGTGAAGCACATAGAGCAAAACTACATAGCTCAAAAGATATAAGTGAAGCACAAAGAGTATTCTATCAAATTCTAATTCATGTATGGCTCTCTAAAAAGGCGTGTACAGAAAGGATGATTGTGGTACACTAACAAACAAAGACACAAATAATACAAGACGCTCCAAGCAAAACACATATCATGTTGGTGAATAAAAATATAGCTCCAAGTAAATTACCGATGGAAGTAGACGAAAGAGGGGATGCCTTCCGGGGCATCCCCAAGATTTGACTTCTTGGTGTCCTTGGATTATCTTGGGGGTGCCATGGGCATCCCCAAGCTTAGGCTCTTACCACTCCTTGTTCCATAATCCATCAAAAGAATTCACCCAAAACTTGAAAACTTCACAACACAAAACTCAATAGATATCTCGTGAGCTCCGTTAGAGAAAGAAAACAAAAGACCACTTCAAGGTACTGTAATGAACTAATTCTTTATTTATATTGGTGTTAAACCTACTTTATTCCAACTTCTCTATGGATTATAAACTATTTTACTAGCCATAGATTCATCAAAATAAGCAAACAACACACGAAAAACAGAATCTGTCAAAAACAGAACAGTCTGTAGTAATCTGTAACTAACGCAAACTTATGGAACTCCAAAAAATCTACCAAAATTGGAAGACCTAGAAAATTTGTTTTTTGATCAGAAGCAATTGGAATCAGTATTTTATCACGTTCTTATGATTTTTAATAATTCAGGCACTGAACGCGAAGTTTCTGGAATTACAGCAAGATCAAATAACTATCATCCAAGAAGATCCAATAGGTCTAACTTGACACACACACTAATTAAAACACAAAACCACATCCAAACATAAGGTAGATGGGTTATTTATTCCCTAACAGAATAAAAACACAAAAAACTAAAAATAAAATTGGGTTGCCTTCCAACAAGCGCTATCGTTTAACGCCCCTAGCTAGGCATAAAAGCGAGGATAGATCTAGGTATTGCCATCTTTGGTAGGCAATCCATAAGTGGCTCTCATGATAGTTTCATATAGAAATCTTATTTTCTTTCTTGGAAAGTGTTCCATGCCCTTTTTTAATGGAAATTGAAATCTAATATTCCCTTCTTTCATATCAATAATCGCACCAACCGTTCTAAGGAAAGGTCTACCAAGAATAATAGGGCAAGATGGATTGCAATCTATATCAAGAACAATGAAATCTACGGGCACGTAATTCCTATTTGCAACAATAAGAATATCATTAATTCTTCCCATAGGTTTCTTAATAGTGGAATCCGCAAGATGCAAGTTTAGAGAGCAATCATCAAAATCGTGGAAATCTAGCAAATCACACAAAGTTTTGGGGATAGTGGAAACACTAGCACCCAAATCACAGAAAGCATAAAACTCATGATATTTAATTTTAATTTTAATTGTTGGTTCCAGCTCATCATAGAGTTTTCTAGGGATAGGAACTTTCAACTCAAGTTTTTCTTCATAAGATTGCATCAAGGCATCAACAATATGTTCGGTAAAGGCTTTCTTTTGACTATAAGCATGTGGAGAATTTAGCACAGATTGCAACAAGGAAATACAATCAATTAAAGAGCAACTTTCATAATTAAATTCCCTGAAATCCAATATAGTGGGTTTAGCAACATCTAGTGTTTTATTTCTTTCAATCCCACTTTCATCAATTTCATCATAAAGATCTAAATACTCCGAATTTTTAGAACGCCTTCTAGGTAAAGGAAGATCATATTCAGTTTCATCAAGATTCATATTGCAAAACAAAGATTTGATAGGGGACACATCAATAATTTTTAAATCTTCATCTTGATTTTCATAGGAATTGGAAGAACACGCTTTAATAAAGGCATGTTTGGAAGCACGCATCCTAGCGGTTCTTTCCTTGCACTCATCAATGGAAATTCTCATAGCTTTGAGAGACTCATTGATATCATGCTTAGGAGGAATAGATCTAAACTTTAAAGAATCAATCTCAAGAGAAATTCTATCAACGTTCCTAGCCAAATCATCAACTTTAAGCAATTTCTCTTCAAGCAAAGCATTAAAATTCTTTTGTGAATTCATAAACTCTTTAACACTATTCTCAAATTCAGAGGGCATCTTATTATAATTTCCATAAGAGTTGTTGTAGGAATTTCCATAATTATTAGAAGGATTACTAGGATAAGGCCTAGGATTAAAATTCCCTCTATACGCGTTGTTACCAAAATTATTCCTGCCAACGAAATTCACATCCATAGATTCATTGTTATTCTCAATAAAAGTAGACAAAGGCATATCATTAGGATCAGAACAAACACTCTTAGTACCAAATAATTTCATAAGTTCATCCATCTTTCCACTCAAAACATTGATTTCTTCTGTCGCATGCACTTTTTTATTAGAAGATCTTTAAGTATGCCATTGAGAATAGTTAACCATAATATTATCTAGGAGTTTAGTAGCATCTCCTAAAGTGATTTCCATAAAAGTGCCTCCCGCGGCCGAATCTAAAAGATTTCTAGAAGCAAAATTCAATCCGGCATAAATTTTTTGTATAATCATCCACAAATTTAAACCATGAGTAGGGCAATTACGTATCATTAATTTCATTCTCTCCCAAGCTTGTGCAACATGTTCATGATCAAGTTGCTTAAAATTCATAATATCGTTTCTAAGGGAGATGATCTTAGCGGGAGGAAAATACTTAGAGATAAAAGCATCTTTGCACTTGTTCCAAGAATCAATACTATTTTTAGGCAAAGACGAAAACCAAGCTTTAGCACGATCTCTAAGTGAAAAAGGAAATAGCTTCAATTTAATGACATCATTATCGACATCTTTTTTCTTTTGCATATCACATAAATCAACAAAGCTATTTGTCGGTGTACTAAAGTAGGGGTACCTTAGTACCCCGAACTTGTGCACGGGCAGTCGTAGCACCCCGCGGCAAGGCTTGCCAGGTTATCGCCAAAACTCTCCATGGTCCCTTTTTGGGCCATCCAAGAACAAAGTATTTGAGCCAAGGCCCCGGCAGGAGGAGCTTGCCGGGAAGGCCACCCGAAGAGAGCAAGGCCCCGGCAAGAGGAGCTTGCCGGGACGGCCGCTCGAAGCACAAGGCCCCGACAAGAGGAGCTTGCCGGGAAGGCCGACCAGGGCACGACAAGAAGACTTGCTGCGATGCGCCACGCGTCCCGGCAAGGGCCGGTGAGCGACAAGCTCCCGGGCGCGACAAGGCATCAACTGCGGCAAGGCGCTTGCCGCGGCAAGTCACCACCCCGCGCCTGCGTTCCAGCTCATCCACCCACGTGTCGCTCTGGGGCCATTCCAGGCGTACGTGGCGAGAGGCTGCGCAGCCAGGGGCATGCGGTGGCGAAGCAACGCTGACAGGATAGCTGTCGTGGCAAACGGTGGCGCCCCTGACGGTCCCTTTTCTGCACTGTTTGGGTGACCTAGATGGGCATTTAATGCCCTTGTCCCCTGCCGTCAGAGTTAGGTATGATAGCACTGTGGAAACAGCTGTACCCAACACAGTGTTTTCCAGTTTTACCCCCGCCTACGTTGCCACCTGTGGGTAACCCCTTGCGCATATAAAAGGAGGCCCCATGCGCAACATGAAGGGGGAAGGGAAGGAAGAGGAAGGAGGCCACTGACGCTCGGTCTGATTAGTTGCCTGAGTGTACTGTAGCACAAAGCGCTCCCGAACAAGAACACAATACAAACCACAAAGCAGCAGTAGGGTTTTACGCATCCGTGCGGCCCGAAGCTGGGTAAACCCCTTGTGTGCATCGCCTCGATCCGCTCTTCGCGCGAGCTCCGCCCCCCGCCGAACCAGAAAGGGGCTCGGTCCCCATAGGTGTTCGTGGAGGCAGATTTCCCCCGACATCTTTGGCGCACCAGGTAGGGGGCGTCGAGGTTGTGTGGACCTGATCCGGCGTCTGCACAGGCTAGATCTCCATCGTCTTCATCGACATGCCACCGAAGAAGAAGGCTCCGGAGGTGGCTGGTCCGTCCGCGTCAAACCCACCGCCCCTGGAGCAAACGGGTGGTGGGAACGGCACCGGCGGCGGAACGGGCGTCGCCGAGCCAGCTCATGGTGCCACGGCGTCCGAACATGCACCGCGCCCCTCTCAGGAGGCACGGGACCAGCAGCGTCTTGGCACTCACGGTACCATACGCTCGCTGGACCCAGATCGAGCTGGCGGATCCCGGGGTGCTCAAGGCCAGCATACACACCAACATGTTGGCGCGAGCGTGGCGCGACTGCCTAGACCGGGTGCTGCTCCTTCTAACATAGTTAGAAGTTCAAGCACATCCCGCTCCACGCGCCGTTCGCCACCGCTGCCCGCCACTCCAGCAGAAGCTCTAGCACGAGCTCAACTGCTCCTAGACTACCCTCCAACGGCGGACAAGCTCGACGACTGGAGGGCCACGATACAGAGTCTCATCGGCTTCACCAACGGCGACACCCTGTAGCAGCACAGTGCATCGCAGCCGCGGCAGGTCGGCCAGGCGAGAACCGATGGCGCCAAGACCGGTGGGGGTGCGACTACCATGAATTCCCCACCCCAAAGGCCAAGATCGCCGACTCGCCGGAGCCATCACGACAACGACTCCACCGCGTTGTCAAATCCGCGAACTCGTCGCGATCAACGCCAAGTTCTTCACGAACGAGAGCAAGAGGACGCTCGTACTCGCATCGAGCGTCGAAGAGAAGCGCGGCGTCAATCAGACCAGCGTGCTGGGCCCTCTGTCGACATGCATGCGCCGGGGGGACCAGGCGACCTGCCGTACGCGGTAGGCTGCCCTGCGTTCACCCGTGAGCTGCGGCAAGTCCAGTGGCCCAGCACGAAGAATTTCAAGCCAGACGTACCAGAGAAGTACGACGGCAAGTCGCATCCATCGGAGTTCCTCAGCATCTACACCATTGCGGTGCAGGCTGCTGGAGGGCGAGACGACAAGATCCTTGCCAACTACTTCCCGCTGGTACTCAAATCCAACGTCAGATCCTGGCTCATGCACTTGCCGGATAACTCCATAACCTCCTGGACAGACTTGTGCCATCAGTTTGTTGGCTCCTTTATAGGCGGCCACAAACCCCATGGCCAAGCGAGCGACCTTCATCTGCTCGTCCAGAAGGAAGGGGAACCCTTGCGCAAGTTCATCCAGAGATTCAGCCGCGTACACTACAACATCCCAGACGTCCACCCTGCCGCGGTCATCAGCGTGTTCCATCAGAACATGTGTAACCGCAGGATACGGGAGGAGATGGCGATGTGCAAGATCAAAGACGTCAGCGAGCTATATGCCCTGGCCGACAAGTGTGCACGTGCTGAGGAAGGAAGGAAACTCCCCGGAGAGAACACTGGAGAAGGAGAATCTGACAGTGAGGATACCGCCCCGGCAAGGAAGAACCGGCGGCGGAGCAACAGGAAGAAGAAGAGCCAAGAAGTACTAGTTGTTGAGCAGTCCGGCGATGAAGGTGCCGCCAAGAAGGCCCAGGCTGGTAGCTCCGGCAAGGAGGTTGCCGGGTGCACCCACTGCCAGGCTGTGGCGGTCGCCGACAAGCAGGACGGCACCAACAAACAGTACTGCAAGATCCACCGCACCAAGGGCCATGACCTCCAGAGCTGCAAGCAGGTCGAGCGGCTCGTCGAGCTGCAAAAGGCCGAGTACGAGCGACGCGACAAGGAGAAAGCCCGGGGAGGTGGCGGAGGATCCAGCACGAAGCGCCCCGGCCAGGGAGGACGCCGCGACAAGGAGAAGCAGCGGCAAGCAGACAGACCTCCCCGCAGCCGCGACAAGGACGAAGACGACGACGAAGACGAAGACATGGATGATGTCAAGACCAGTGAGCAGGAGTTACAGAAAGCCACGAAGGTCTTGTGCATAGACGGCGGTGCTTCTCTGCATACTTCCCACCGCCAGCTCAAGCAGTGGGCGCGGGAAGTTAATGCAGCGGAACCTCCCGTCGAGTCACGCAAGCATCTGAAATGGTCCAGCACGCCTATCATCTTCGATATTGAGGACCACCCTGACCGCACAACTGCGATCGGGTGCTTGCCGATGTTGGTCTCACCAATAGTCCGCAACCTCAAGGTCACTAAGATGCTAGTCGATGGCGGGGCCGGCTTGAACCTGATCTCCTCCGCTGTGCTCCAGAAACTCCAAGTCCCCGACAGCGAGCTCGAAGAGACCGGCACGTTCCAAGGAATCAACCCGGGAAGGAGCAAGCCGAAGGGGAAGATAACGTTGCCAGTGACATTTGGCAGCGAGCTGAACTTCAGGACAGAGAGGATCACTTTTGACGTTGCTGATTTCCCATTGCCCTACAATAGAATTCTCGGCCGACCAGCGCTCGCCAAGTTCATGGCGGCCTCTCACTACGCATACAACATGCTCAAGATGCCAGGCCCGATAAGCATCATCTCTGTCCCCGGCGACAAGAAGGATGCCCTTATCTGTGCCGACAAGATCTACCGGGAAGCAGCAGCCGCAACGGATCACAAGCCACTCGCCGCTGAAGCTCCCGGAGGGAAGAAGAAGACCAAGCCCGGCAAGTGCTCTGGTGCCCACTCCGGCAAGCGCACCTCTTCGGAGTGCTGCACTACCGTCGAGGACGCGCCATCGAGCTCCGCCGGCAAGAGTAAGAAGTCAATGGCAGCCCCGCCAACGACCAAAAAGGTGTCCGCCAAGGAGGACGGCACTTGTGGTACCTTCACCATGAGTGCCACTCTCGACCCCAAATAGGAAAGCGCGCTCGTTGCTTTCCTGCGGGCGAATGTCGATGTGTTTTCCTGGCAACCATCAGACATCCCCGGCGTTCCCAGGAAAGTGATTGAGCACCACCTCGCCGTCTGTCCTCATGCGCGGCTCATCAAGCAAAAAGTCAGGAAGCAAGCGGTGGAGCGCTAAGAGTTCATTGCAGAAGAGATCAAGAAGTTGGAAGCGGCAGGCCTTGTCAGAGGTGTGCTCCATCCGACGTGGTTGGCCAATCCTGTTGTCGTGCGCAAAGCAAATGGGAAATGGAGGCTTTGCATCGACTTTACTGATGTTAACAAAGCTTGTCCCAAAGATCCCTTTCCCTTGCCGCACATTAACCAGATTGTTGACTCCACGGCCTGATGTGACCTGCTTTCATTTCTTGACGCATACTCAGGATACCATCAGATCTTCATGGCTGAAGAAGATGAGGAAAAGACCGCATTCATCACTCCATGTGGCACGTACTGTTTCGTACGGATGCCTTTCGGTTTGAAGAATGCTGGTTCGACGTTTGCGAGGGTTGTCCATACCGCTTTTGAGCCACAAATCCACTGAAATGTGGAAGCCTACATGGATGACATAGTGGTCAAAAGCAGGAACAGGGCAACCCTGATTCAAGATTTAGAAGTGACCTTTACGAACCTGCGCAGGATCAGCCTCAAGCTCAACCCCGAGAAGTGCGTGTTTGGAGTCCCTTCCGGCAAGCTTCTCGGTTTCTTCATGTCTCAGCGAGGAATCGAAGCCAATCCAGACAAAATCAAGGCCATCGAGCAGATTGAAGCACCAACACGCGTCAAGGATGTACGAAGGCTTGCCGGCTGCGTCGCGGCTCTCAGCAGGTTTATTTCCAAGTCTGCAGAACGCGCCCTGCCATTTTTCAAAGTTTTGAAAAAGGCGGGTCCAGTGAAATGGACTCCGGAAGTGGAGGCTGCGCTGCAGGACTTGAAGAAATACCTGTCCTCCGCTCCAATACTTGTCGCGCCTAAACCACAAGAGAAGTTGCTGCTGTACCTAGCGGCAACCAATCAAGTGGTTAGTGCTGCGTTAGTAGCGGAGAGGGAGGCAGATGATGAGCTAGCGACCGCGGCAAGCGCGTCCAGCGACAAGCAGGAGGCTTCCCCGACAAGCTCTGGCCCCGACAAGGATGAATCTGCGCAGGAGTGAGTGGAGGTGCAGAAGAAGAGAATGGTGCAGCGCCCAGTTTACTTTGTCAGCTCCCTTCTGCAGGGGGCTAGGTCAAGGTACTCTGGTGTGCAGAAATTGCTTTTCGACCTTCTCATGGCCTCGAGAAAGCTGCGCCAATACTTCCAAGCACATGAGATTACAGTTGTCACCCGCTTTCCGCTGAAGAGGATACTGCAGAATCCAGAAGCAACAGGCAGGATTGTCGAGTGGGCACTGGAACTGTCAAGCTTCGGTCTCAAGTTCGAGAGCACTTCAACTATCCAAAGCAGAGCATTGGCGGAGTTCATAGCAGAGTGGACACCGACACCAGACGAAGAGATCCCAGAGACGAGCATCCCCGTCAAAGAAGCAAGCAAAGAGTGGCTGATGTATTTTGATGGTGCCTTCTCGCTGCAAGGCGCCGATGCTGGCGCGTTGCTTATCGCGCCCACCGGAGAGCATCTCAAGTACATAGTCCAGATGCACTTCCCCAAGGAGCAAGCAACCAACAATACTGCAGAGTATGAAGGTTTGCTTGCCGGTCTCAGGATCGTGGCAAAACTTGGGATCAAGAAGCTTATTGTCAGGGGTGACTCGCAGCTTGTCGTCTGCCAAGTGAACAAAGATTACCAGAGTCAGTTGATGGAAGCGTACGTTGATGAAGTGAGGAAGCTAGAAGAGCACTTTGACGGCCTGCAAATGGAACACATTCCAAGAGCTGAGAACGACATTGCTGATGGCCTGTCAAAGTGCGCAGCACTTAAGTTACCTGTGGAGCCAGGAACCTTTGTGCTCAAGCTGACTCAGCCATCCGTAACACCATCAACCGGACAGAGCAAGAAGAGGAAGTTGGTCTCCAGCGACTATCTTCTGGCAGAGCTCCCCGGAGCCGCCGCCAAGAAGGTCCCCAAGATCGACGCCAGGAGCGCTGAGGAGCCGTCTGCTCCGGCAAACCCCAGGGTTTGTTCCGTAGAAGCAGGCGCTCCCGGCAAGTTTTGCTCCGGCAAGCTTGCCGGGGAACATCAAGCTTCGGCTGAGCCCCAGATCCTCGCCATAGAAGCGGACGTTCCCGCAGCAGCAGATGTGCCTTCAGTCCTTGTTGTCGAGCCACAGGCTCCAGCATGGGCGCAGCTGACTGTCCGTTTCCTCCAGAATGGAGAACTTCCCAAAGAACAAGAAGAAGCGGAAAGAGTAGCCCGGCGCTCAAGTATGTACCAGTTCGTCGACAACACACTGTACAGAAGAGGGCGCAACGGTGTGAAATTGAAGTGTATTCCCCGGGAAGACGGACAAAAGCTGTTGGCAGAGATACATGGAGGCATATGTGGTCACCACATTGGCGCAAGAACACTTGCCGGCAAAGCGTTCCGGCAAGGTTTCTTCTAGCCAACAACCCTCCAGGATGCAACTGCACAAGTAACCAAGTGTGAAGCGTGCCAGTTCCATTCCAAGCAGATACACAAGCTAGCTCAAGCTCTCCAGATGATCCCTTTATCTTGGCCATTTTCGGTCCGGGGGCTCGACATCCTCGGCCCCTTCCCCCGAGCTGTCAGGGGCTTTGAGTACTTGTACGTCGCAATCGACAAGTTCACAAAGTGGCCGGAAGTGGAACCAGTGAGGAAGGTGACATCATAGTCAGCAGTCAAGTTCTTTAGGTCGATTGTTTGCCGCTTCGGGATCCCCAACAGGATCATCACCGACAACGGTACGCAATTCACGAGCCGCGCCTTCATGCAATACGTCCAAGATCTCGGCGCCAAGGTCTGCTTCGCTTCTGTTGCTCATCCCAGGAGCAACGGTCAAGCGGAGAGGGCCAATGCCGAAGTGCTGCGCGGGCTCAAGACCAGAACTTTCGACAGGCTGCACAAGTGCGGAAGAAACTGGATCGAGGAGCTGCCGGTGGCTCTTTGGTCGATCAGAACGACGCCAAATCGAGCCACTGGCCAGACACCATTTGCTCCAGTCTATGGAGCAGAAGCAATTACCCCCACGGAACTCGTATACGGGTCACCTCGAGTGCTCGCTTATGATGAGCTTGAGCAAGAGCGGCTGCGTGAAGATGACGCGCTGCTCCTTGAGGAAGATCGTCTTCAGGCTACTGTGCGAGCCGCTCGCTACCAGCAAGCTTTGCGTCGCTACCATAGCCGCAAAGTTAAAGCCAGAAGCTTCGAGGAAGGCGACCTTGTTCTTTGGCGCGCTCCGTCCGCCAAGAATCACAACAAGTTGACACCGAAGTGGGAAGGCCCTTACCAGGTGAGACGAGTCACGAGGCCCGTCGCTGTCCGCCTTGAGACCGAAGATGGCACTCCGGTGAGCAACTCCTGGAATATTGAGCATCTTCATAAGTTTTACCCGTAAGGCGCGGTTGTCGGACCCCGTCCGGCAACCACCCTTTTGTACAAGTCTTGCCGCTGTTGCATGTAATCCTTCGTACAAAGCCAGGCGCAGACCCTGAGCAGCAGTAAATGAAGCGCTGGCGCCCTAAGTTTTAGCATGCATGCTGAGTCGAGTCTCGTCCTTGGTTAGGGTTGATAGTGCCTAACAGCTGCTAACCCCTAGCTTAGAGGTCGGGTCTGCGTCCTTTTTTCCCGTTCTTTCGTTTCCCTTGGTTCGCAGGGTTTTGCATATCCTGGCCAGACCGCTTAAGGACGAAGAAGAGAAGAAGGGCGGACCAGCATCTGGTCCCCGGCAAACCAGTGTTGCCGGGGGCTGCAAGTACAAAGGTTCGCCCGCGGCAAGCCAAAGTTGCCGGGGGCTGCAATCCCAGATAAGTTTTTCATCCCTTGTCATGTATTCTCTTATGGACTGAGGAATGCGAAAACCTTGTTTCTTCCTAAAAAGCTACCGTGCTCCCTTAACTCTGGGCCCCAGAGCGCGTTCCTGGGGCCAGTTTTGGTAGTAGCCGCGGCGGCAAAGGGACGGAATGAGGAGCCCGAACCCGCCTCATCCCTACCTCCGCCAAAGGCGTGAGAAAGGCCGAGTGGCGCGGGAAGACGACAGGGCCTGTTGCCGGGCAAAGAAGTGTCTATCTTAACGATATAAAGGACTCGCTCCTTGGCGTGGATTTTACCTGCGGGACAAATGACCCGGCAAACATCCCCTTTTCATTAAAAAAACATTCCGCTCAGGTACAGTTCAGAGAGAATGAAAAACATGAGAGATGGGATTACAAGCTTTAAATGCAACTAAAGCCCGAGGGCTTACAAGTTAAAAAGAGATAAGGTGCCTGTAATCCCTTTTTTTGTCTCTCTCCTTAGGAGGTAGGACAAGGAGGCGAAAAGGGCAAAAGGGGCGCCTAGGCGAGCTACGGGTGGCAGAAGACACCAAGAGAACACCCCGGGGGGCGTCTGAAAGCTGGACGGTGACGGCGGCGCCGGAAGCAGGGCTCGACGAGGCGGCAGGACGTTAGCACGCTGTCGAGGGCGCCGTGCCCCCGTACTCCGAGTTGACGGCCTTGCCGCCCGCCCTCTTCCTTTTCCGCAGCCTCCCTACGCCAGCCGCAAAGGAGACGACCCCGAGAAGCTCAAGGAGCCGGCGACACGGATGATGGGGTCGCCGGTGCCACATGGAGCCGCGACCGGCGCCTAGTCGGACCCGTCATCCCGACGACCGCTACCCTCATCGTCGCTGTCGCTCCCCTCCTCGTCGCTCTCGCTCGAGGAGGAGCCTTCGCTGTCGGAGGAGCTATCCACGCAGCACCGGGCCTGGGTCCTGTAGCACCCGAAGACCTTGACGGAGAGGAGATCGCCCTCCATCAACTTAAAATGGAGGGTGAACCCCTCCATCAAGCTGTGGATACGGGCGAACGTCTTCCACCCTCGACCAAGATACATCACGCCGGGGGCTGGGGACTCAACGTGGACCCGCGTGCCGCTGATCCCGCAGCCCCTCATACGCAGTCTTAGCATCTCGGGTTGTTCCATCTCCATCACGCTTGCGAAGGGAGCCGGGAGACGGAGGCGACGACGAGGCGCCCGGCGCAGCCTGACGAAGAACTCGCAGGGGTCGTCCCCGATGTGGACCGCCGTGAGAAGAGGAGCCGCTGGCGGAGGCGAGGCCGGTGCGTCGCCCCGTCCGCCTCGTCCCCGAGCGCCTCGGCCTCGTCCACGACCTCGCCCTCTCCCCCTTCCCCTTACGGTTGGCTCTGCCACCACGGGTGCAAGGGGAGGAGGGGCGCGTTGCCTAGCGGCGACCCTCGCCGCCACCGATGAAGGACCAAGGTTCCCTTTCTCCATGGTGAATGGAGAGAGGGGATCAGAAGCAGGGAGGAAGGTCGACGGCGTCGGTAGCACTGGTGGCGACGGAAGGGCGAAACGCTGCTCCCCTTGGGAAGTGGCGGAAATTTTCGAGGAATCGCAACTGGCGGGTGGGCGGACTGCCCCTGTTTTCCCTGCTTATAAGGAGAAGGGGGGGCGTTTCGCCTTTCCGAATAAACAAATCACCTGCAACGTGACGCCTGCCTGCGGGGCTCAGCCCCGCGCACGCCGCCCACGTCACGCACGCCTCTCCCCACGATGCCGCGTTCGACGCGTGCCGTTCGGGGGGGACGTGGTGGATGCAGAAGAAGATGCAGCGTGACCCAGGCCGCGCGTGCCCGTGCACTGTTTTGGGCCTGGCCCAACAGCGCTCGGCACCGTGTATGGCCCAGGCCCGGGGGCTCCTGTCGGTGTACTAAAGTAGGGGTACCTTAGTACCCCGAACTTGTGCACGGGCAGTCGTAGCACCCCGCGGCAAGGCTTGCCAGGTGATCGCCAAAACTCTCCATGGTCCCTTTTTGGGCCATCCAAGAACAAAGTATTTGAGCCAAGGCCCCGGCAGGAGGAGCTTGCCGGGAAGGCCACCCGAAGAGAGCAAGGCCCCGACAAGAGGAGCTTGCCGGGATGGCCGCTCGAAGCACAAGGCCCCGGCAAGAGGAGCTTGCCGGGAAGGCCGACCAGGGCACGACAAGAAGACTTGCTGCAACGCGGCATGCGTCCCGGCAAGGGCCGGTGAGCGACAAGATCCCGGGCGCGACAAGGCATCAACCGCAGCAAGGCGCTTGCCGCGGCAAGTCACCACCCCGCGCCTGCGTTCCAGCTCATCCACCCACGTGTCGCTCTGGGGCTATTCCAGGCGTACGTGGCGAGAGGCTGCGCAGCCAGGGGCATACGGTGGCGAAGCAACGCTGATAGGATAGCCGTCGTGGCAAACGGTGGCGCCCCTGACGGTCCCTTTTCTGCACTGTTTGGGTGACCTAGACGGGCATTTAATGCCCTTGTCCCCTGCCGTCAGAGTTAGGTATGATAGCACTGTGCAAACAGCTGTACCCAACACAGCGTTTTCCAGTTTTACCCCCGCCTACGTTGCCACCTGTGGGTAACCCCTTGCGCATATAAAAGGAGGCCCCATGCACAACATGAAGGGGGAAGGGAAGGAAGAGGAAGGAGGCCACTGACGCTCGGTCTGATTAGTTGCCTGAGTGTACTGTAGCACAAAGCGCTCCCGAACAAGAACACAATACAAACCACAAAGCAGCAGTAGGGTTTTACGCATCCGTGCGGCCCGAAGCTGGGTAAACCCCTTGTGTGCATCGCCTCGATCCGCTCTTTGCGCGACCTCCGCCCCCCGCCGAACCAGAAAGGGGCTCGGTCCCCATAGGTGTTCGTGGAGGCAGATTTCCCCTGACACTATTCAGATGAGTAGCAGCATCTTCACAAGGAAGGCCGGCGAATTGATCTTTCATAACAAGATTCAACAAGGCAGTATTGATTTCACAAGATTCAGTATTGGCAAGAGGAGCAATCAGAGTGCTAAGGAAATCATTATTATTGGTATTGGTGAAGTCACACAATTTGGTAGTATCTTGAGCCATCGCGACAAACAAGCCATCCAACACACGAGCAAACAAAAGGCAAGCGAGAGAAAGGAAAACAAAGAAAGGAGGAGGAGAAGGAGATTGGGAAAGAGAGGGCGAATAAACGGCAAGGGTGAAGTGGGGGAGAGGAAAAAGAGAGGCAAATGGCAAATAATGTAATGAGAGAGACAGGGATTGTGATGGGTACTTGGTATATTGACTTTTTGCGTAGACTCCACGGCAACGGCTCCAGAAATTCTTCTTGCTACCTCTTGAGCTTGCGTTGGTTTTCCCCGAAGAGGAGAGGATGATGCAGCAGAGTAGCGTAAGTATTTCCCTCAGTTTTTGAGAACCAAGGTATAAATCCAGTAGGAGGCCACGCTCAAGTCCCTCGTACCTGCACAAAACGATAGCTACTCGCAACCAACGCGATTAGGGGTTGTCAATCCCTTCACGGTCACTTACGAGAGTGAGATCTGATAGATATTATTTTTGGTATTTTTGGTATAGAGATGCAAAGAGAAAAGTAAAAGGCAAAGTAAAAAGCAGAGCAAGATTAAAGTGATGGAGATTGATATGATGAGAACAGACCCAGGGGCCATAGGTTTCACTAGTGGCTTCTCTCAAGATCATAAGTATTCTACGGTGGGTGAACAAATTACTGTTGAGCAATTGACAGAATTGAGCATAGTTATGAGAATATCTAGGCACGATCATGTATATAGGCATCACGTCCGTGACAAGTAGACCGAAACGATTCTGCATCTACTACTATTACTCCACTCATCGACCGCTATCCAGCATGCATCTAGAGTATTAAGTTAAAAACAGAGTAACGCCTTAAGCAAGATGACATGATGTAGAGAGACAAATTCATGCAATATGAAATAAACCCCATCTTGTTATCCTCGATGGCAACGATGCAATACGTGCCTTGCTGCCCCTTCTGTCACTGGGAAAGGACACCGCAAGATCGAACCCAAAGCTAAGCACTTCTCCCATGGCAAGAAAAACCAATCTAGTAGGCCAAACCAAACTGATAATTCGAAGAGACTTGCAAAGATAACCAATCATACATAAAAGAATTCAGAGAAGATTCAAATATTATTCATAGATAGACTTGATCATAAACACACAATTCATCGGTCTCAACAAACACACCGCAAAAAGAAGATTACATCGAATAGATCTCCACGAGAGAGGGTCAGAACTTTGTATTGAGATCCAAAAAGAGAGAAGAAGCCAACTAGATACCAACTATGGACCCGAAGGTCTGAGGTAAACTACTCACACTTCATCGAAGAGGCTATGACGATGTAGAAGCCCTCCGTGATGACGGCCCTCTCCAGCGGAGCTCCGAAATAGGCCCCAAGATGGGATCTCGTGGATACAGAAAGTTGCGGCGGTGGAATTAGGTTTTTGGCTCCGTATCTGTTCGTTTGGGGGTACGTAGGTATATATAGGAGGAAGAAGTACGTCGGTGGAGCTTCGGTGGGCCCGCGAGGGTGGGGGGCGCGCCTGGGGGTATAGGGCGCGCCCCCTACCTCGTGCCCACCTCGAGGCTTCCTTGGCGTAGGGTCCAAGTCTCCTGGGTCATATTCGGTGAGAAAATCACGTTCCCGAAGATTTCATTCCGTTTGGACTCTGTTTGATATTCTGTTTCTTCGAAACACTGAAATAGGCAAAAAACAACAATTCTGGGCTGGGCCTCCGGTTAATAGGTTAGTCCCAAAAATAATATAAAAGTGGAAAATAAAGCCCAATATAGTCCAAAATAGTAGATAATATAGCATGGAGCAATAAAAAATTATAGATACGTTGGAGACGTATCAACTACATGATTTCTTCTCTTACACATGTGCCATATACTGCTGTGAGCCTCCATATAGAATAACTTCTTCATATTTAGTTTGAGCTTCTTAGCCCAAGATGGCTCCACACCAGAGAGATCATAATGTGGCTCATCATCCTCGTCTGCCTCAGCCTCATCATCTCCCAAAGGAGCCTCAGAATCCGGAGTGGGAGCGCCCCAATGCTCCTTCTTTCTCAGTCAAACGATCTCATTAGAGATCAATTCACCGGTCTCAAGCATGATATCAGGATAGGTGGATGCCCATGCCTGCTCAATAAGTAACATCGGGAAGGGGCCATAGATAGGACACTTGCGCTCAGTGATGGCAGAAAGGAGCTCCGACCACATGACATGCAAAATATCCAAAGATTCTCCTGTGTTTTCCTCCTTATCATGCTGACAGAAGAGCAACATATCCACTAGATAGGAATGAAACTGATCCAAGTTTCCAATCCGAGGGAAAAGAGTGTGCCTGAAGATGCGATGAAGAATGTCCAAAAAAGGAAATAATTCATATGTCTTCTTCTTCGTGGTGGGATTAACCTTCACCATGCTATAGGGCCAAAGAGCAGACTTATGAGTAGAGGTGGCCTCCTTGTGGGGGCGAAAGCCAACTGGGTTGTCAAGCCCCTTGTCCTCATAACCTACAAGATCCATGAAAGCCTTCCATTTAACCGAGTGAAGCATGCCATTTGTCATCCATGTCATAGTTCTGTCCTCATCAGTGCCTAGGTGAACCGTGGCATAAAATTGAGCCACAATATCAGCATCAAAATCCTTGTTGAACTCCATGAGCCTGATGATATTCAATTGAGCACACATATCAAGAGCCTCGCCAAAGTAAGTACAATCACTACTGCAGGATGCTGCTAACGCGACACTACGATCAGAGACCCTTTGACGAAACTGTGTGTGATGCATTAATCACAAACGGTGATGTAAAATGACCGTCAAAAAAGATGCAAAATGTTTGTGATGAAGGATACATCAAACATGGTTCAGATTTTAGTTGCGTGTGCGATGAGGGGCATACGGTTCAGTTCAATGAACTGTTTGCGATGAGGCATAACAAAAGAAACGGGCAGCCAGATGAAGGCATGTGCGATATACGACATACACTTCACTCGGATAAACTGTTTGTGATGAGGCGGAACAACATAGACGGGCAGCCAGATGAAGGTGTGTGCGATATACGGCATATAGTTCACTTGGATGAACTATTTGCATTGAGCCAAGAGAATAGAAATGATTCAACTTAACAAGATGTGTGTGATATGCGGCAAACAGGTCTGTAATCGAAAATGTGCGGGAAGACCGATAACAACACAGACGATTCCTGTTAACAAGCCGTGTGTGTTGTGAGCAAACGATTGCTAGTATACAATTGTAAGTGATTGACGAAATCATCACTGACGGGTTCCATTGTTTAGTCCGTCTGTGATGTGATTTGCTCTGTCTACAGAGCATGAACATACATACTTAAAAGGACAACATTGTAAAACCAAATTAAGCATACAATTACACAAGTGACTGAGGGAGTCTTGGACCAAGGGGTCCTCGGGTGTTCGGTCTATTTGATATGGGCCGGACTAATGGGCTGTCAAGATACAAGGAAGAAGACCGCTTCTCGTGTCCGGTTGGGACTCCCGTATACATGAAAGGCAAGTTTAGGTGTCCGGGTATATTATTTTCTTTCTGTTTAACCGACTTTGTACAACTCTAGGCCCCTCCTGTATCTATATAAACCAGAGGGTTTAGACCGAAGGCAGGATCATAACATTGACAGGCTAGCCAAGTTTGGTTTAGCCACTACGATCTCGAGGTAGATCAACTCTTGTAACCCCTATACCCATCGAATATAATCAAGCAGGAGTAGGGTTTTACCTCCATTAAGAGGGCCCGAACCTGGGTAAACACCATGTTACATCTGCCGGTTTTGACACCGACATTGGTGCTTTCATTGAGAGCTCCACTGTGTTGTCAACAGAAGGATCGACGGCTCGCCTCTTCATCAACGACGATGCTGTGTCTAGGGAAAATTTCCTATCATGCTTATGACACTTCTATGATGATAATTGTGACAAAACCCGGTATCATCATAGATGTGGTGGGCTCCTACTTCTATG
This sequence comes from Aegilops umbellulata, assembly GCA_032464435.1. Taxonomy (NCBI): domain Eukaryota; kingdom Viridiplantae; phylum Streptophyta; class Magnoliopsida; order Poales; family Poaceae; genus Aegilops; species Aegilops umbellulata. The sequence goes on along the minus strand of CP136054.1, from coordinate 92,302,285 downwards.
ACAAAAAATCATGACAGAAAATGGGCTTTTCGTCCTGGGCGGGCCGAAGACGCAACTGCATGACATTCTTTGGGCCGTGCATGATGGAAAAAACCATGGTAGAAGCGAGGGCGAGGAAAATATCGAGGAGTTCCCGGTTACGATGGGTGGTCGGGGGCCGAGCGATGCGCGTTTCTCTCATACACGTATGTCGGATTTCGGGTTCCGGCAGACCCTTGAGGTTCGAACACTGGGGTGCGCGTGGAGATTTCGCCTTCTACCTACCTGCACCGCACCGCCTCGCTAAGATCTAAGCTATGGAAAGAACAGCACAAGAGACACATGGTTTATACTAGTTCGGGCCACCATTGTGGTGTAATACCCTACTCTAGTTTCTGGTGTGGTGGATTGCCTCTTGGGCTGATGATGATGAGCAATACAAGGAAGAACAGCCTCATGAGTGTCTGTTCTTGGCTGGGGGGATGAACTGCTAGGAGGAGTTCAGTCACCCTTCTCTCTCTCTCTCTGTGTGATGCTACTCGATCCGATCCCAGTTTGTTTCTGGATTGGCCGATTGCCTCTACCCTGGGGGTGGCTAGTCCTATTTATAGGCAAAGGCCCTGGGCCTCTTCCCAAATATTGAGCGGGAAGGGCGCCAACAATTGGCCATTTTGAAGGGGAACATCTGGTACACTTATCCTGACTAAAGTTGGTCCTCGCCTGCCAAAGGCTCTGGTGGTGACGCTGGCTTGGGCTCCACAATGACTTCCTCCCTGCCATTGGGTTGGTCTTGGTCTCGTTGCACCGAAACGGGTGCCTTTGCTTGATGCTCTCGCCTGCGCTTGCTCCCCTTGCACCAAAGAGGAAAGGAGGACACTGCGCGGGCTGGCGCCCGCCTGGCGCCCTTGGTCGTCATGGCTTGCGTCACGGGCACCTCGTGAGGTACCCCGCCTTGATCTCTCCGCCTCCTCGTGAGCCAGCCTGATGAGGCCGTGCCTGAGGAAGCTTCGTGTCGTCCGCCCCGCGAGGCTTGGCCCCTCGCGAGGGTCTTGGGTCTGTGTTGATGAAGATGGGCCGTGCTGGGCCCCTCCTCGAGCCACGCCGCAGGCCGCAGGCAGGCAAGTCTGGGGACCCCCGTTCCCAGAACACCGACAACGTACGTGTGTGTGCGCGAGGTGTCACGCTCTAACTGAACCCGAGCAAGGTGTTGGGCTCTAACTGAACCCGAGTGATTGCACTAGCTACGTTAGTAAACCCGAGCGATCGATCCCTCGCTGTTAACTGAACCCGAGTGATTCCTTTGCTACTGCTGCTAACTTAAGCCGATCGAATCCTGCTGCGTCCTTCCCTTAATGAACAGTGAGCGTTGTTGTTGGGGGGGGGGGTTTGGATGAACAGTTCCCGGGGGGGGGGGGGTTGGATGAATAGGACCCCGTGGTAGTAGAGGCCGTCGCTGCTGGATGAACAAGACCCCGATCGATTGATCCAGTTGGAGGGTGGATGAACGTGACCCCATGGAGGGCTGGATGAACATGACGACCCCGTGGAGGGCTGGTTGAAAAGTAGCCGGTGGAGGGCTGGTTGAACAGTAGACGGTGGAGGGCTGGATGAACAATAGCCCGTGGAGGGGTGGTTGAACAGGACCCTGTGGAGAGGGCTGAATGAACAGTAGCCTATGGAGGAGCGCGCGGTGGAGGCTAGATGAACAGGAGCCCGTGGATGAACAGTCGCAGGTGGAGGCTAGAGGAGGTCGACGGTGGATGAACAGTAGCCCATGGAGGCCGAAGGAGGTCAAAGGTGGAGACGAACAGTATCCGGTGGAGTCCCGTTTTGCGGTATGCCACACCCCTTCCGATGAGCATGACCCCCTGTCGGTGTCAAAACCGGCGGATCTCGGGTAGGGGGTCCCGAACTGTGCGTCTAGGCGGATGGTAACAGGAGACAAGGGACACGATGTTTTTACCCAGGTTCGGGCCCTCTCGATGGAGGTAAAACCCTACTCCTGCTTGGTTAATATTGATGATATGGGTAGTACAAGAGTAGATCTACCACGAGATCAAGGAGGCTAAACCCTAGAAGCTAGCCTATGGTATGATTGTTGTATGATGGAGTTGTCCTACGGACTAGAACCCTCCGGTTTATATAGACACCGGATAGGGTTAGGGTTACACAAAGTCGGTTACAATGGTAGGAGATCTTGAATATCCGCATCGCCAAGCTTGCCTTCCACGCCAAGGAAAGTCCCATCCGGACACGGGAAGAAGTCTTCAATCTTGTATCTTCATAGTCCTAGAGTCCGGCTAAAGGTATAGTACGGCTACCCGAACACCCCCTAATCCAGGACTCCCTCAGTAGCCCCTGAACCAGGCTTCAATGGCGACGAGTCCGGCGCGCAGATTGTCTTCGGCATTGCAAGGCGGGTTCCTCCTCCAAGTTCTTCAAGAAGATTTTAAACACCAAGGATAGTGTCCGGCTATGCAAAATAAGTTTCCACATATTGCCATAGAGAGAATAATATTAACACAAATCTAATCTGCTGACGTATTCCGCAGCACGACATCACACTACGGCCAAGTCCTTTACTCAAATTGTTTTTTTGCGAGGCGGTTCCTTGTCACGTCTTGTCAAAGCAGAGATCGTGTGCCCCCTTTTACGGGATTCTCATCAATACGGACGTGGGTAACCCAACCGCACCATTTATCACGGCGCTTGGGAGGCAAGCGAGTTTTACTAGGCTGGTGGGGACGCACAACCGCATCTGCCCATATAAGGGGATAAGGATCCACCTTTTTACCTACGCCTTCTTCCTCCTTTGCCTATCCATCTCCTACGCACCCGAGCTCCAGCGCCCAAGCCCGCACTTCCCACCTCAACCTTCTCCAGCAATGTCCGGAGCGGGAGGCAAGTGGATGGTCTCCTCCGTTACGGAGGGCCATGTCAAAAAGCTAAGGAAGGCCAGATACTTGTCCAAAGACATCGCGCACCGGCTTCCCGAGGAGGGGCAGCTTCTCCCTACCCCAAGTCCCCATGAGAGGGTAGTATTCCTTCCCCACTTCCTCCGTGGACTGGGTTTTCCACTCCACCCATTTGTCCGGGGGCTCATGTTTTACTACGGCATGGATTTCCACGATCTGTCCCCGAACTTCGTCCTCAACATCTCGGCGTTTATCGTCGTGTGCGAGGCTTTCCTCCGCATCCGCTCCCATTTCGGCCTCTGGCTCAAGACCTTCAACATCAAGCCCAAGGTGGTGCGCGGCAGCCAGGCGGAGTGCGGAGGCGCCATGGCGGGCAAGATGGCCAACGTCCTATGGCTCGAGGGCTCCTTCGTAGAGACCCTGAAGGGGTGGCAATTGTGGTGGTTTTACATCACCGAGCTGCGCGATCCAAAATGGATCGCAGCCCCCGAGTTCCGATCCGGACCCCTCACGCGGCTTATGTCCTGGAAAGAGACGGGCCTGTCGTGGGGCAACGAAAAAGAGGTGACCGGACTGCAGACATGCATCCAGTCCCTGGTGAACAAGCCGATCAAGCTTGTTAATGTAGTCCAGGTTATGCTCGTCCGCCGGATCCTCCCGTGTCAACAACGGGACTTTAATCTGTGGGAGTTCGACCCGGCGCAGCACCAAACCCTTAACAGGCTCTTCGACACGACGTATGAAGATGTCTGGAAGGTGCTAACCAAAGGCGCCAAGGCTCCCACGTCCGCCTCCGAGGACCGCGGATACAGCTCGCAGCGTCACGCTAGTGAGGTAAGCTATTTTCACCTTTTACAGGATGTTAAGTTTTTTCATAGTTTGACTCTATGTGGGATCTAAACTCCCTCACCTTTGACAGGCTTGGCAGGCGAAGTCCGAGTTGATTAACTGTCCAGCTCCCTTGCCCGAAGACCCAGCCCCTGCTCTCCTAGTGAAGCTGCTGGTTCCGGCGCCTTATGTGGTGCCGGAGAAGAAGGCCAAGAAGAAGAAGGCCACGGGGATTTGAAAGAGTGCCCGTAATATGGTGGTGTTGGACTCGTCATCTGATGAGTCCGAGACGCTCTCCTCCCGTGAAAACGAGGAGGAGGAAGAAGAAACCTCTCCCCCTCCAGCGGGGGGAGGAAAGAAGAGGAAGGCCGCCCCAACGGGGGAGGCCGAAGGGTCCAGGAAGAGGAAGACCCCTCCGACAGACTGTTCCCCCGACGCCGAAGAGGACGAAGAGGAGTGGCCAGACAGGGCCAAGCGTCCGGCGAAATCGTAAGTATTCGGATATCAGAGTAACTCATGGTGTTCCTTTGTTGCACAGCTTTCCCTAATGTCGAACATAATTATGCAGCCCACCCCAGGCCGGATTCGACGAGTCGTCGGGCGGCTCCCTGGATTCATCGGACGTGAACTCAGTTCCGCCCACTGTCTTCCCCCGCACTGCGGACGACGCCGAAGTGGCATCGCAACGAGCTCCGGGGCAGGAGGAGGTGGTCCTGGAGGAGCCGCAAGGCGACCTCCCGGACTCCAGGAGTAAAGGGGACAAGACCCCCCAGGGTTCCAAGTCCGGCTTTGAGCCGGACACCGCGCCGGAATCTTCAACAGTTTCGGACCGCGGTAGGCGAACTCCTTCCAAGAGGAGCATGCCTTCTGAGCCGGCGGCCTCCGTCCAACCGGAGGTGCCGGACAATCTGCTGGAGGTGCTTAACGGCGCCTCCATCGACGAGGAGCACCGTACTATTATGAGTACGGTGATCCAGAAGGTTCAGTCCGCCAAGAGCGGACTGAGTGAAGCTTGCGCTAGCCTTCTAACAGGCTTCGAGGTAAGTAAAAAATATGTAAAAATATAACCGCATAGACAGTAGCCCCTGATGCTCTGTTTGGCGTTCGGAAAGAAAAGTCGAATAGAGGATCTATCAAATTTCGCAGGAGTCTAACAACAAAGAGTCAATATGCGTATGCAGGCTTCGCTGCTAGCCACCGCCGCACTGACTGCGGAGGTGGGTGCCCTAAAACAAGGCCTCGAGCGGACCGAACAAGAGCTTGTCTTTGCCAAGCGGCAGCTCGAGGAGAAAGAAGGTAAGAAATACCTTACAGAAAAAGTGCCTATAAAAAGACGTGATTGCAAAAAATAACAGGATTGTACTGCTTATTGTAGGGGCCACGACTGAGGTGGCGACCCTCAAGCAGGCACTGTCCGAGGCCGAAAAGAAAGCGGCCGCGGAGCGCACCGAGCGAGAGAAACTTGAGGCCCAGGTCGGCGAGGTGCAACAAGAGCTTCAGGCTCTCATGGAAAAACATGAGAGTTTGGAGCTTGAGTCAAAGACGCAAGCGTCCGAGTTCGCGGCGGCCCTTGAGACTGCCAAGTCTGCCAAGGCCGAAGCCCAAAAGGCTCTCCAAGAGTTGGAGGAGATGAAAAAGATAGCAGCGGGTAAGGCATTCTTTATGGAAAGCAGAAATATAAAAGTAAACTACTTGTTACTTACCCGAATCCGGAGCTCTCCAGGGGCATTCGCAGATCTTCCCCGCAGCGTATCCGACGCCGTCGCATTCTACCGAGCCGAAGAGGGCAGCTCGACGGAGAAGGTGTTCTGGTCTCAGTATGCTGAGGCCGGACACCCTGTGCCCTTGAGCGACCAACTGAAACAGCTGGTCGAGCTCCACAAGGCGGCCGGACAGGCCATGAAGGGCTTCATAGTTCGGCTGTGGCCCGGAGAGGCCCTGCCTAGGAGCTACTTCGGGCTGGTGCAGCGGCTGGTGGAGGCCTGTCCAAGGCTCGAGGTCATCAAGCGCTCCGTCTGCATCGAAGGTGCCCGTAGGGCCCTTGCCCGTGCAAAGGTGCACTGGGGTAAGCTGGACGGTGAGAAGCTTGTGAGGGACGGGCCGCCGTCGGGGAAGGAGCATCGCAAGCCCGAGAACTACTATAAGCATGTTCTTGCGGGTGCCCGCCTTGTGGCGGATGAATGTACCAAGGATGTAATTTTTGAATGAACTCGCCCGTGTTTATCCTGTGCGCTGAAAACTTGTTCATATGCGCTAAGCAATGCTTGTTGAATTTAAAATATTACTTTCTGTGCGGCCGTTTATCAAAAATTTGAGAGATGGCCAGTCGTCAGCTTCTGCCCCCATGCCACTAGTGCTGGGGTGTTCGGGATAAACCTGAGCGCTCTTTTTCCCATAGTTGGGTCCTTCAAGGGAGGCGCTCAGCACAACGAACCAGGCAATCAGACTATAATGCTTGAACACTCTCACTTAGCCATAGAACTCTATAATTTTAAATCTCGGTGAAGCCCCTAGTTCGGAAGACCGAGTTCGGGGGCGCTATCCACGCCTTGGCCGGACAAAGCCGGCTCCTCGCTCGAAGCGGCATAAGTCTTTAGGGACTCAAAAAACCTGTCGAACAGCGACCGGTCTCTCGCCTCATCATGACAGTCAGTTTTAGCTTTCTCCACTGAGGTGCTTAACCCAGCTCAACCGGGGCACAATCGCAGTGGTTCTCCTAGTGCTACCTTAGCCTATATAGCGGAACGTAAGGCACCAAAACATAGGAGCCGGGCAAACCCAACTATTGACCCAAATCATGATTCGGAGCCGATGCATATAGTGCTATAAGTTCGGGGTGCCGCACTTGTGAAAGTGTATGGACTTCTCACACCATATTGAGGGGTATCAAAGCCCCTGGCGTATTTTGCCGTACCATAGTGTACGGATGCAACATGTCATAAACATATGTATGAAAATAGGATAATGCAAAAAATAGACGGAAAGCTATGCAGTGTTTATAGAAAAGCTGCTATCAGAGTAGAACGATGCAAGTGGTGCGATAAGCAAAAGATATTGGACTATTTAACATGTCCTAGCCAGGGGCAGGCCGTGGAATTGTATTCAAAACAGGTATACCGCTCGTAACAGAGACCACCTGGGAGTTCCATAATGCGGCATGGCTTGTCTGCCTCCCTGGATCTTGCATTGTTTGTGCGGCAGTTGAATTGCCGAACAGGTCGTCCGAAGTATGGAGTCCTGAAAGTAAGAGAAAATTAAAAAAAGAATTCGGCAGTCCCTAGTACGTTTTAAGCCGTATTTTGGGCTTGCCGTTATTGTGCCCCTTCCCCTGCGCCCATGGTATTTCAAGAGCATAGTTATGTACGCGAGGCACTGGTTTTGCTGTGTCGCGAGGGCTGGGGTTGGGGTTGCATTGCTACGCCTGCTCAGAACGTGCCAGGTGGTCTTGTTGTAGGTTACTCCGGGCGCGCTTGGCAGTGTTTGGCTTTTTAACGGCCGAACGGGAGAATTGCCTAAGAAGGCTGCTTTGTACTTCCGCTGCGAGAGCCGCCGTGTGCTCCTCCATACGGAGGGAGCGTTCGGTGTTTCCGTTGACCGTAATTACTCCTCGAGGGCCTGGCATCTTGAGCTTGAGATATGCGTAGTGCGGCACCGCATTGAACTTTGCAAATGCGGTTTGCCCGAGCAGGGCATGATAGCCACTGCGAAACGGGACTATATCGAAGATTAACTCTTTGCTTCAGAAATTGTCCGGAGATCCGAAGACCACTTCAAGTGTTACTGAGCCTATACAGTTGGCCTCTACACCTGGTATAACGCCTTTAAAGGTCGTTTTTGTGGGCTTAATCCTTGAGGGATCTATGCCCATTTTCCGCACTGTATCTTGGTAAAGCAGGTTCAGGTTACTTCCGCCGTCCATGAGGACTCTTGTGAGATGAAATCTGTCGATAATTGGGTCGAGAACCAATGCGGCGAAGCCGCCGTGACGGATGCTAGTGGGGTGGTCCCTTCGATCAAAAGAGATCGGGCAGGAGGACCATGGGTTGAACTTTGGGGCGACTGGCTCCATCGCGTATACGTCCCGTAGCGCACGCTTCCGCTCCCTCTTGGGAATGTGGGTTGCGTATATCATGTTCACCGTCCGCACATGTGGGGGAAAACCCTTCTGTCCATTGTTGTTCGGCGGCCTGGGCTCCTCCTCGCCATCGCTATGCAGCCCCTTGTCTTTATTTTCGGCTCTTAGCTTGCCTGCCTGCTTGAACACCCAACAATCCCTATTGGTGTGATTGGCTGGCCTTTCGGGGGTGCCATGTATCTGGCACAAGCGGTCGAGTATTCGGTCCAAATTGGACGGGCCCTGAGTATTATTTTTGAATGCCTTTTTCTGCTGACCGGATTTATAGCCTCTGAATCCGGCATTAACTGCCGTGTCTTCGTTGCCGTCACTGGTAACGCGACGCTTTTGCTTATTCCGACGTGTCCTGCCACTTTTGTCCTTGGTATTCGAATTACCAGGGTTCTTTGCTAAGTTGTTACTGCGAGCTAGCCAGCTGTCTTCTCCCGCGCAAAAGCGGGTCATGAGTGTCGTGAGGGCTGCCATGGACTTCGGCTTTTCCTGTCCCAGGTGCCGGGCAAGCCACTTGTCGCGGATATTATGCTTGAAGGCCGCTAGGGCCTTTGCGTCTGGACAGTCGACTATCTGGTTTTCTTTGTTAGGAACCGTGTCCAGAATTGCCTGGCCGATTCCTCTGGCTGCAGAATTATGTGGCTTAAGTCATCGGCATCCGGTGGTCGCACATAAGTGCCCTGGAAGTTGTCGAGGAATGCGGCTTCCAGGTCCTCCCAAGAGCCGATTGAGTCTATTGGCAAGCTGTTAAGCCAATGCCAGGCCGGTCCCTTAAGTTTGAGTGGGAGGTATTTGATGGCGTGTCACTACTAGAAAAAGGGCTATAGATGGGATTGACACTAATGGCGCACCAGATAAGAGGTGCGCCATTAGTATATACTAATGGCGCACCACCTTCTGATACGCCATTAGTGTTGAAACTACTAATGGCGCACCTGGCCCAGGGTGCGCCATTAGTATCAATTTCTTTTGAACTAGTGCGCCTGTCCAAACATACTAATGGCGCATCTAGACACAGTGCGCCATTACTAGTTGTAACTAGTAATGGCGCACCAGTCCGAGAGTGCGCCACTAATGTTGTTTTTTTTATTATATTTTTTATTCCTTTTTTTTGCATAACTACTAATGGCGCACTCTTCCACCGTACGCCATTACTAGTTTAAACTAGTAATGGCGCACTGTGGAACAGTGCGCCATTAGTATTTTTGTTATTTTTTTGTTGCAAAACTACTAATGGCGCACCAGCAGAAGGTGCGCCATTAGTAACCTGGATTACTAATGGCGCATTTAGATATAGTGCGCCATTAGTAAGTGGGCAGCAAGAAGATATTTTGAACAGCCTCTCCTACCCACACTCACTTTCTCCCCACTTCATTCTCTCCACCTCCTCCTTGTCTCGGGTGCCTCCTCTTTTTCACCTCATTTCCACCATAGATTCATTCAAATTAAGTGGTTAAATTACCTTGTTTTGATAGGTAAGTAAGGGGGGAAGCTATATTTATGTTGTTCTCCCTAGAACAATGTGCACATGCACTTTTTATGGCCTAGCTAGATCTATGTATGTTCGTGGTGTTGCATATGTTTGTGGTGTTGCATATGTGTTTGTGTTTGGAGGTGTACCGGTATTTGAAATGCGATAGTTGCCAATATTTTGCCGGAATGTTGATTCATTTCCGTTTCAGCGAGAATTTTGGCATTAAGCATTCTTTTTGGTCCTATTTTTAGGGAAAGTCATGCCAAATTTTTTCTTGGTTCTAAAATATCGCTTTGCTCTACCCCGCAGGCGACCATGGTCCGCACGATGACCGAAGGCATCGTGAATAGGTTTTTGAGGTCCGAAAAGGCCGAGATGCTTCAAAAGAACGAGTCGGAGATAAGATGTCCGTGTCGAAGATGCAAGCTGAAGAGCCTTATTGCGGACCCGGATTCCGGGCAGGTGCGGGACCACCTGCTCTTGCGTGGTTTCATGGATGGCTATCGGTGGCAAGGTGATGAAGATGACTACGAAGTCGTCCATGGGGGCCGGGCAAGAAATGAGGAAGGGCAGCAAGACAACCACCGCAGCTCGAGCGGGCAAGAAGACGAAGAATCCCCAGGAGATGATCACGACGGTGATGTTGTACACAGTCATCATGTAGAAGATGCAGGACATGATGATGAGGAAGATGCCGGAGCAGACGACGAGCATGATCATGAAGATGATGATGCCGGCGGAGCAGACGACGGTGGACCTTCAATGGGCTGGGTGGAGGACCCTTATATTCAAGAGCTGCTTCTCAAGCAGACGGATAACGCAAGAGCTGCCGCCCGAGAGAAAGCCAAGATGGATCAACTTGAGTTAGACGCGGTTACTCCATTGTATGAAGGATGCAGGCCCGAGGATACCCACCTAAAAGTAACGCTCATGGCTCTGGAGATGAAGGTAAAACACAAAATGACCGACACATGCTTCGACGAGAACATGTCATTCTGGCACGAACGTCTTCCCAAGGGGAACAAGTGCCCGACCAGTTTGGAGGAGGCAAAGAAAATCGTGTGTCCTCTGGATTTACCGCACGTGAAATACCATGTGTGCATGAACAATTGCATCATTTATCGGGACGAGCACACGGAGTCTACCATATGTCCGGTGTGCGGCGTCACTCGATACAAGAAGAGGAAGAAAGCTCCTCGAAAAGTGGTGTGGTACTTTCCGATCACTCCTCGTCTGCAGCGGTATTTCGCGGACCCTAAGGTAGCAAAGCTCCTACGTTGGCACACGGATAGGGAGGAGAAGAAGCGAGAAGATGACGCAAATGATCTGGAGATAGATAAAAAAGACAAGATGCTGAGTCACCCTAAGGATGCGAGCCGGTGGCAAGCGTTGAACTTTGAATACCCAGAATTTGGGAAGGATCCAAGGAACATCGTGCTGGGCGCGAGCACCGATGGACTCAATCCGTTTGGCAGCCAGAGAAGCACACATAGCACCTGGCCTGTGTTTGTGTGGATGTACAACCTTCCCCCCTGGTTGTGCATGAAGAGGAAGTACATTCACATGAGTATGCTGATTGAAGGGCCGAAACAACCAGGGAACGACATCAATCTGTATTTGGGGTTGCTGAAGGAGGAGCTAGACACGCTGTGGAAAACGTCAGCCAATACGTGGGACGCCGCAGAGAAAGAATATTTCCCTATGAGAGCCGCACTGCTCACGACGGTGCACGACTATCTCGGTTACGGATATCTCGCGGGGCAGGTAGTCCACGGATTTTCTGGATGCGTAAGGTGCATGGATGACACAACGTATCGCCAGCTAGATAGAGATCCCGGGTCTTCGAAAACCGTGTTCATGGGACATCGAAAGTGGCTTCGCGACGATGACCCATGGAGGAAACGCAAGGATCTATTCGATGGTGAAACCGAACCCCGAAAACGCCCGTGTACGAGGAGCAGCGAGGAAATAGACAAGCTGTTGAAAAATTGGAAAGACTGCCCACTGCCGGGAAAGAAGCAAAAGGCGCTAGAGCCGGGAAAGAAGCGAAAGGCGCCAGAGCCGCTGCTGAAGGTATGGAAAACGAGGTCTGTTTTCTGGGACTTGCCGTACTGGAAGATCCATCGTGTGCCTCACAGCCTTGATGTCATGCATATCACGAAGAACGTGTGCGAGAGTCTGCTTGGTACCCTGCTCAACATGCCAGAGAGGACCAAAGATGGGCCGAAAGCAAGGGCAAACTTGAAATCAATGGGCATCAGGCAGGAGCTTCACACTATATATGATGATGATGATGATGATGAGGCGAAGCAGGACACAGAAAGTCGTCGCAAAGTCAAAAAGGCCAAGAAGACCGGAAATGACTACCCTCCTGCGTGCTTCACTCCAAGTCAGGAGGAGATCGAGCAGTTTTTCACCTGCCTCCTAGGAGTAAAACTTCCTTACGGTTACGCGGGGAAGATAAGCAGATACTTAGACCCAGCGAAGCAGAAGTTCAGTAGGATGAAGTCTCACGACTGTCACGTGCTGATGACGCAGATACTTCCAGTTGCAATCCGTGGGATCATGGACGCGCACGTCCGTGAAACGCTATTTGGCCTATGCAACTTTTTGGACATCATCTCTCGGAAGTCGATTGGCGTGAGGCAACTCAGAAGGCTACAGGAAGAGATCGTGGTGATACTATGCGAGCTTGAGATGTACTTCCCGCCCGCATTCTTTGACGTTATGGTGCATCTGCTGGTACATATAGTGGAGGATATCATCCAACTCGGGCCGACGTTCCTGCACAGCATGGTGCCGTTCGAAAGGATGAATGGTGTCATCAAAGGATACGTTCGCAACATGTCACGTCCAGAGGGAAGCATAGCCATGGGCTTTCTGACCAAAGAGTGCATCTCCTACTGCACGAATTATCTAGGCATCGAGAACCCCGTTGGTCTGCCCGTCAACAGGCACCTCGGCAGGCTTGCTGGATGGGGTCACCGTGAGGGTCGCCGCGAAATGCATGTCGACTTCGAGGGTCGACTCACCGACTTTGAAAGAGCAAACCTAGTCGCGCTACAACACATAGACGTGGTCGATCCTTGGGTGGTAGAGCACAAAACCTTTATTAAGAAGACGTACAATGACCGAGGCCAACAGAGGACGGACGGAGATATACTCAAAGAGCACAACTCATGTTTCACGCGTTGGTTCAAGCAGAAGCTTCTGTCGTACCCTTTACATGAGGATTCTTCCGCGGAAAAACAACTCATATTCGCCTTGTCACAGGGCGCCGAGCACAACCTGATGACCTATGAGGCGTACGATATCAACGGCTACACATTCTACACCGAGGCCAAGGACATGAAGAGCAATGGTTATCAGAACTCCGGGGTAACGATGGAATCCTACACCGGTAACGACAAGGACAGATACTACGGAAGGATCAAGGAGATCTGGGAGCTGAGCTACGCTGGAGAGAAGGTCCCGATGTTCCGTGTCAGATGGGCCAAGAGCGTCCTAAAAGAAGACCGGTATTTCACCACCATGGTTATACCCGAAGCCAAATCCAAGACCGCGGGCGCAAACGTCACCGCGAAAAATGAGCCATGGGTACTGGCTTCCCAAGTGGACCAATGCTTCTTCATTACCGACCCGTCAAAGCCCAGTCGTGTTGTCGTGAGGAGAGGCAAAAGGAAGATCATCGGAATGGATGGAGTAGCCAATGAGCAAGACTTCGACAAGTACGGCGACCCAAGGATCGAACATGACGACGATGATGAAGTAGCAGCATACACCACAAGAAGAAGCAGGACCACCATACCTAAAGGACGTCCGTTCCACAGAAGAACTCCATTTGCGAAAAAGAAGGGCAAGAAGATTGTGAACACATAGCTAGCTAAGATCGATTGTATTTAATTAAATCGTAGCCTTCATTTCTCGATTGTATTTCATGGGCACTTTTTGAACTACCATGAATATTTTTAAATTTCATGGACACTTGATCTTGATCCCCCTCCATCTCGATCGCTATCCCACCTCGCCAGATCCGGTCCCACTCACCGCCGAGCACCCCCCGGTCCACCGGCCGTCGCCGCCGATCCCCCGCACCCCTCCCCTACTCAACCACCGCCGCCGACCCCCCGCACCCCCCGCACCCTCCCCGCTCCACCGGCATTACTGTTTGATGATATTTTTAAAAAAATTATTACTGTCTTATAAAAAATATATTACTGTTATGATTTAAACAAGTTTGAACATATTTAAACACAAGTAAGTATCAAACAACATTTTAAATGCATAAAAAATTGTGGAGCCTGGGAATCGAACCCAAGACCTCCTGGTGTGAGAACTGGCTACTGACCAGTCGAGCTAGTAGAGGGAACTTGATGTGGATCAGGTTAGGTGGGAGATAACCTGTTGGCTCGAGCAGAAATCAAAAAAAAAATACTAATGGCGCACCAGGGTGAGGTGCGCCATTAGTATGGATGTACTTATGGCGCACCGAGGGGTGGTGCGCCATTAGTATTGTGCCGCCCCCATCCATACTTCCTCCCAGGCCCACACCTATCCCCTCTCTCTCCCTCACCCTCGCCCTCGATCCCCTTCCCCTCTCCTCTCCCGACGCTGCTGCCCCGCCGCCTCGACGCCGCCCCGCCGCCTCGACGCCGCCCCGACGCCGCGACGCCGCCCAACCGCCTTGCCCCTGCGCCCATCGCCGGCGCCCCGTCGTCCCTGTCGCCCGTCTCCAACCACCGCCGCCTGAGGCCCCGACGTCGGCGCCGCTCTCCCCGTCGCCCCACCTCGTTGGACGCCATCGCCCCGCCGCCCTCGTCGCCGGCGGCCCGGACGCCGCCCCGTCCACACCACCGTCGCCGGAGCACCACCACCACCTGGACCTCGTCGCCTCCTCCCCTGCGTCGTCGTCGTCCCCGACATCCTCCCCGCGCCCCACTGCCCCCGTGAGCTCCCCCTCCTCCTCTCCCCCTCTCCTCCTCCTCCTTCCCCCGTGAGCTTACATACCTTGGAATCCCTTACCTGTGATTCTGTATCTAGTTTTCGTCCGAATTGGTGTGGCTTTGAACTCTGGTGATTGTGTGCGAGTGGAATCCAGAGTTAACTCAAGTTTATCATAAGCCCTCTATGCTTGCAGTTTCTGAATACTGGATTAAGTTTCTCCTTTTCACATCGCTGTAATGTAGCATACCACTTCAGTGTTGTTTGTTTTGAGTTTTGATTGTGGTCACGAGGTGATTTTTAGCACTGAATTCCATCCATACTATGCTGTCAGTTTCAATACGGAATTTTAGTCTCTTCAGACAGGCACTACATTGTTAGCGATATGTATCTCAGCTCATATATTTCTTGAATGCAGAGTACTATTAATTGTTAAAATGAAGGCAGTGTATATCGAGGTGACTGTTTGTGACTGAAATTCACAAAGAACTCCGACTATGTAACGCCCTCGATGCGGCTATAGCTCCCACATGTGGAGGCACGACTTAGAGGCATAACCGCATTGAAAGCAATGTCGCAAGTGAGGTAATCTTCACACAACCCATGTAATACAAAAGGGAAAGAGATACATAGTTGGCTTACAGTCGCCACTTCACACAATACATAAATAAACATTCATCATCCAGATTACACTCAAGGTCCGACTACGGTACCAAAATGAAAGAAGACTACCCCAAATGCTACACAGATCCCCGAATCACCCCAACTGGGCTCCACTACTGATCATCTGGAAAAGACACATAGTAACGGCCACGTTCCTCATCGAACTCCCAAGTGAGCTCGGTCGCGTCATCTGCACTGGCATCGTTGGCACCTGCAGCTGTTGTGATAGAATCTGTGAGTCACGGTGACTCAGCAATCTCACACCCGCGAGACTTGTAATGTGAAGACAAACTCGCTACTCGCGGTCTCGAGACTTGTAATATAATGTTCTATCTTTGTTCGGTCTTTTCAATTCGGAGACTAATATGATGAATTGTATTCGGAGACTAATATGATGAATTGTATTTAGAGACTAATCTTCTATTGTATTCGATGAATCTGTTGTTGATGTGTGCTATCTATATTTTGTCCAATTATACATTTTGTAACCTGTGCAAAAAACAGAAAATAAAAAAAATAAAAAACCCTAATATTCATACTAATGGCGCATCACATCACAGTGCACCATTAGTATGCCAGAGGATACTAATGGCGCATCATTAAACAGTGCGCCATTAGTATGTCGAAGTTACAAATGGCGCATCACGTTGTCGTGTGCCATTAGTATGCCAAAGCACCTGGGTATACATGGCCCCTGGGAGGCATACTAATGGCGCACCGTGGCCTATACTAATGGCGCACCAGTGGTGCGCCATTAGTATACCAGATACTAATGGCGCACCAGTGGTGCGCCATTAGTAAAAAATACTAATGGCGTGCTAGTAATGGCGCACCAGTGATGCGCCATTAATGGCCAAATTAGGTCCGCCATTAGTAGCGGTTTTTCTAGTAGTGTGTAGATCATCGCCACGGGCCATGTGGATGTGAAGGAGATAATTCTCAATCCATACCGCAGGATCTGTTGTTCCATCATATGATTCGATGTTTACGGGTTTGAAACCCTCTGGGATTTTATGATCCATTACTTCATCTGTGAAGCATAGTGGGTGTGCGGCGCCTCTATACCGGGCTATATCACGACGCAGCTCGAAGGAGCTATGTCTGTTGTGTTCGGCCCGGACGGATTTGTTGTATCCGGAATGAAGATCACCGTCACGTGCCGTGGGGCGCCTGCGTGATCCGTAGATCGATCTTGTTTGTCTTGCCTTGTCCTCCAGTATGTCTCGCAGGTCTGGCGCATTTTCCCGTGCCTTAGTTGAACGGCGCCGGGGCATGGCTTGGGTGGAGGGCCGAGAGGCCTCTCTGTCGCGGCCGTGAGGTGGCCGGTCGGCCATGTCGTGCGCTGGTGATGTAGGTTCTTCCTCCTCTGATCGGGGTAGCGGCCTGCGCTTTGGGTAACTCTTGGAGGGGCGTTCGAGTTCATACTCTTCGGCCGCAAGGACTTCAGTCCATCTGTCAGCTAGCAAGTCTTGATCAGCTCTAAGCTGTTGCTGCTTTTTCTTGAGGCTTCTTGTTGTGGCTAAAAGCCTGCGTTTGAAACGCTCTTGTTCGGCGGGGTCTGATGGTACGACGAATTCGTCGTCATCGAGCCTTGCCTCGTCTTCGGAGGGAGGCATATAGTTATCATCCTCAACCTCTCGGTCTGCCGCTCTCTCATGAGGGCTAGCTTCTCCATCTTCCTGTGCCGAATCTTGCTGGAGGGGGTGTTCTTCGGCGCTATCCGGGGTAGTATTATCTCCCGTGCCGGAATCACCCATTTTTGCTTTGGCGGGATTTAGAGCAGCGCCGCTGACGCCGGCGCTTTGGCTGTTTCTTGGAGGTGTCATCCCCCGTTGTTCCATCGCCATCTCCATCTTTTGGAGTATCCACCATGTATATGTCATATGACGAGGTGGCCTTCCAGCACCCTATAGGTGCTGGTTCCTGTTCGTCTCCTGCATCGTCGTCCATACCGTCGATGTCTTCGGAGTCGAAATCAAGCATGTCCGTTAAATCGTCGACAGTGGCTACAAAGTGGGTGGTGGGTGGGCTTTGAATTTATTCATCGTCCGCATCCCATCCTTGCTGACCGTAGTCTGGCCATGTCTCTCCTAATAAAGAGGGAGACTTTAGTGAGTTCAGGATGTCGCCGAAGGGCGAGTGCTGAAAGATGTCCGCGGCGGTGAACTCCATTATCGGCGCCCAATCGGATTCGATCGGCCGGGGCGCGGGGGGTTCGGAGTTCGGATCCTTGGAGTCACGGGTCATGCAGAGTGCGGGGCTGGCGTTCGGCTCGATCGCCTTTGAGTTCGCAGGCCCCGAGGTGACGTCCAACCGCTCATCCTCGATTGGCACAACAGGCTCCGAATTAAGGGTCGGAACCGGTGCGTTTGCGGCCTCCAGGGCACAGTTCGGCGGCAGAGCTAGATCGTGCCCCTCGAGACAGTGCCGCGCGCTTGGCTGTGGCTCGAATCCGTCGAAGATCGGCAGAGCTAGATGTCTGCCGTGTAGTTTAGGCTTCCAAACCTGACCTGGTGGCCAGGGGCATAGCTTTCGACCTGCTCCAGGTGGCCAAGCGAATTGGCCCGCAGTGCAATGCCGCCAAAGACGAAGATCTGTCCGGGGCGAATAGTCTCGCCCTGGACTTCATCATTATAGATGACCGAAGGAGCCATCGAGCCCAAAAGTGACGACACAGAGGAACTCTCAATAAAAGCACCAATGTCGGTGTCAAAACCGGCGGATCTCGGGTAGGGGGTCCCGAACTGTGCGTCTAGGCGGATGGTAACAGGAGACAAGGGACACGATGTTTTTACCTAGGTTCGGGCCCTCTCGATGGAGGTAAAACCCTACTCCTGCTTGGTTAATATTAATGATATGGGTAGTACAAGAGTAGATCTACCACGAGATCAAGGAGGCTAAACCCTAGAAGCTAGCCTATGGTATGATTGTTGTATGATGGAGTTGTCCTACGGACTAGAACCCTCCGGTTTATATAGACACCGGATAGGGTTAGGGTTACACAGAGTCGGTTACAATTGTAGGAGATCTTGAATATCCGCATCGCCAAGCTTTCCTTCCACGCCAAGGAAAGTCCCATCCGGACATGGGACGAAGTCTTCAATCTTGTATCATCATAGTCCTGGAGTCCGGCTGAAGGTATAGTCCGGCTACCCGAACACCCCCTAATCCAGGACTCCCTCACCACCGTTTCGACCGTAGCGCTCCAATACAAGTCCGTTTCCTCCGTTTTGCGGTACGCCACACCCCTCTCGATCAACAGGACCCCGTTTCGACCGTAGGAGGTCTAAGAGAAGTCCGCTTCCTCTGTTTTGCGGTGCACCAGACCCCTCCCTATGAACAGGATCCCGTTTCGACCATGGCCGGTCGAACTCAAGGCCGTTTCCTCCGTTCTGCAGTACGCCAGGCCTCGTTTCCATCGGCTGTTCCATCCAAGCCGGTTGGCTCCCGATGAACACGACGTGTTCCGTTGCCTCCCGATGAACACTACGCATTCTGTTGCCTCCCCATGAACATGATGACGACGCAGTTTCTCCGTTCCGACCCATCCATGTACACGAGCCCTGGCTGTACGTATGCGGGAGTAGGCATTCGAGACCCCGCCCGTATGTACGTAGGTAGCCATATTTACTTTCTTGCACCCTGGATGTACGTACGTGTACATGCTACGTGCGCACCTCTACTACGACACGTGCCCTTCCTTCCACAACCATGGTTCATCGCTGTAGCCTGCAGACAGATCGATCGTGTGTACGTACACGTTCGCGACCAGAATGACAACGCTACGTACGCTTCGACCAGGTGGGTCCGACTGTCAGGCACTTCCTTGCGTGTGAAGATGTAGCTGGTGGGTCCCAGCAGTCAGGGGGCGAAACATTTTTTCCCCATAATATGGACGCACTTCCTTGCATGCAAAGATGTAGCTGGTGGGTCCCAGCAATCAGGGGGGAAAAGTTTTTTCGCGAAATACGGTGGCCCGTCCGGTGGGTCCCTGCTGTCAGGTGGAGGAATCATTATTTTGTGCGTAATAAGGAGGCACTTCCTTGCTGCGGCCGTGGACCCAACTGTCAGCCTCTCCACGTACAGTACTCTTCCGATGGAAGTCGTTCGTTGACCACATTGACCACACCGCGCCGAGAGCACCAAGGCGGTGGAGGACGGCGAGGCCTAGGAAGGGAACGACGTGGAGCCAGGGAAGACGTGGTAGTGGATGCCTACGCGGAGAGGAGTACGAGGGTTTACTGGTTCGACTGTGGTGCGAGGCTGCCGTCGCCGCAGAATAACAGGGGGTGTGGGTGAGTGGAGGGATGGCCTGGCCAGCGGTGGGAGTAGTAGGGGGCGGTGAGGCCTCCACGGCAGCACAACAAGCCACGGGAGGCAGGAGCAGGCGACACGACCGGCGCTGCTTTGGGCGGCTGGAGCAAGAAGACTAGAGCTTGAAGAAGCACGATGACCGTTGGATGGACATCGTACGGTCAGTGCAACTAGAATCATTTATATTGACTAAGTTGAAAAAGCCCTTGGCACGCGTCAACCTAGTAGGCCCACAAGTTAGCCTTCGAAACGGTGCACCCCAGATGTCTGGGGGAGGAATAATTTTTTGGGCGGGTGAAGCTAGAATATCCGAGATTGAAGAAGAAGCACGACATCCGTTGGATGGACATCCAACGGTCATTGCTGCTAGAACCGTGTGTTGACTATATGATGTGAACTGGAACCCGATCTTTCGATGAGAGAGAGATAACTACGATTTTGGGCGGGACTTGACCCTCACGATCCGACTAACAACCGTACAGGGAGAATCGTACACGACTGATATCCACGGCAATCGCTGAACCGACTCCACGGCATTATCGACCGAGCCAACGACATGATCGACCTATCCACGAAGGATTTTTCCTGCAAGCAAATCAAAGAACATGCAAGAATATTATAGCCAAGCAATCTGAAATGGCGGATATGCTAGATGAATAAATCTCACAAGTTGGGGTTCTGATAGGATGTCTTGACGGTCGCACTAGCCGCTATGAGCGAAGACAAATAAAAGCAGCAATAGCTAAACTTCTCTAAACAAAACCCGAGTCTAAACCCTAAAAGAGGCTAACTATTTATTAAGGAACGACCGTCGCTTATGTTGGTCTCGAGCAACCTACATGGAAGAATCAGCCACGGCCGGCCGTACGGAGGCCAAACTCCCGTGATGGCCCAAAGTTGTATTACCACACCAAAAGAAAAATCCTTGGCCACCACGTTGATTTGATTGGTCCATGAAGTCAAAACCGAATTGTGCCTTGGTCTTGTTGCATGTATCATGCATGATGCATCAGTTGGCCTACTAGAAGCGACGCATGCAACAAGTGATACTGTCGTTGGTTTTAACGTACAATAATCTTCATCTTCTAATTCTTTGATCCCTTTTCTCCTAAGTACAAGTAAATTGAAACGTGAGTGTAATTTTATATTCTCGTCACTTAAATTATATATACAAAGGAGCGATAGTACCTGGCCAATCATTTCTCTCATATACATTTTAGTCATAGGTCCAGGTGTAATTGTGTCAGCTATGTTCACATCACTATAAGTTGACAAAGCCTTGCATACGCGTCAACTTATTTTTTTAGGCGACACGTCAACTTAGTAGGCCGACAAGTGTGTGGCAGAGAACTTATAGCCATTTTGAGATTTGTAAGAATGTACAGCCCATTTTTGAATTCTAATGGAATTTACTACATCCCATCTACAGTTTGTTAAAAGTACAACCCATTTTCTAACTAGGACAAGGATTAATAATTTCAATCAACCGTTCAAAACAGAATTTGATAAAATTTCCCACATTTTGATGGGATTCGAAATATTTTTATCCCGAAATTTCTAATCATATTAAATACAATTTCAATATAAATTTGTATTACGTAAAAATCCAACGAAATATTGCGCGTGCAACAATTAATGAAATTAAAATGTTCAAAATCCAAAAACAATATTTTATAAACTAATTACGTGTTTGGTGCATTTTTTATAGTTACATCCCAGTTTTTATAATTACATCCCATTTATTATTTCTTAAAGCCCATTTTCTTGTTAAGCCTAATGCATCCCTCCTAGGAAAGATTCGCAGCCCAGCGAGACGGAGAATAACAAGTTAACTTTGCTTGGGTATTCCTCAAAAAAAGTATAGTTGGGCTAGCCATTTTCGGATTGAAAAAAATTAATATCTGGGCTGGATATCTGGCCTGGGCTAGACGGGCCACAACCTGCCCAGTTAATACCCTGCTCTCCTCTGAACAACAACGAAAATAGTACTCACACCTCAATAACACAAATACTGCTCGAGCTGCTTGGTCCCAGCTGTCGGCCGCTCCTTGTGCAATTCTCTCATTTATTGACTACATAGGATGACAATGGTGTGGGACCGTGATGTCAGGAAACTAGGAGGAAGGCAAAAAAATTACAATTGTATATAATAAGGAGGCACTTGCGTACGTGCGGCTATGGCCCTGGTGGGTCCCCACTGTCATCCTCTCCAAGTAAAGTCATCTCCTCATTCCTCATGTCTGTTAACCATGTTCACAACACGAGACGGCGGCGCCACGCCGAGCGCAACAACTCGAAGGACGACGGAGAGGGCCTCGCGGGCCCTACGGATGGTCTGATACAGTGCCTGCTGCTCATTCGGGAAGCCAGGATCATAGGGCTGCATGTCCGCGATGGCATTGTCGTTGGCTTGTTCACCGGTCCTCGTTGAGGAGACGGAGGTTACAACACAGGTCCTCCTGCGCTGGTAGCTCTTCCACCATTAGGGCGTCGAAGTGCGGCCGCACCTGTGCTATGGTGAACACGACATGAACCGGCTTGGACAGTGGCACCGGCTCATAGTCAGAAGTTACGTCCATCGTCTGATTGTCGTCGCTCAGCTCGGCGAGCTAGCATGTCCGGCTGCTGGACCGACCCGCTGCCAAGCATGAGTCTGACTGCCCTAGCCCACCTAGAACGCCTCCCTCGCCCGCCCGCGCTTTCCGCCCGAAATGGTCAGCGCCGCCCGCCCCGCTTCCCGGTGCAGGCAATTGCTCCGCCTCCAAACGACACAAGTGCCGTCCGTCCGTCCATCTACCGCCCATATTAATGACACATGGTTGCCGAGGAAGCTACTCCGATGCCACACGTCCGTACCTCCGCCGCCCACCATTGCTATATAAACTGTTGCGCTGGCCATAGCTGCAGTCATCCGCCTCCGTTCCCTTTCTCCTGTCCACACCACTACTGCCCACCATGGCTTCCTCGCGCTCCAGCGCTCTTCGGGACGGGCGGACGACGGACCACAAGGAGATGGCAGCCATTGCTGCCGACTGGCTGGCCAGCAAGCAGCCGGAGGACGACGACGTCCCAATGTAGAACATGGTAGTCGACGATCCAGCACTAACTCTCTCCTCCGCGCCATCCTCGCTGGTGCATTGCACCATGACCATCGGCGAGGCCCGTGGCCAATACATGGACATGATGAGGCAGAAGCGTTAGGAGCAGTTCCGGGAGGCACAGGCTGACGCCGCCTACAACCATCATCTCCTCCAGGAGCACCTGCAGGCGGAGGAGCAGATCGCCGCGGAGCGGGCGGAGCTGGAGGCGCTGCTCGACTCGTACCGCTCCGCTCGCGAGGGCCGCCTCGAGCGCTGGCGGTACCGCATGCGGGTGGCGGAGGCTACAGCGGCCTACAAAGAGGGCGATGAAGCGGGCAAGGTGCTGTTTGGCGAGACCGAGGACGAGGCAGAGGACAATGCCCGCTCCGACGAGTCCCTGCTCCACTGGCGTCGACGAGGCCCTGCTCCGCCGAGGCCCCCCGGCGCCAACAATGAGGCAGAAGACACCACCGGCTCCACCGAGGTCCCACCTCGACGGCACCGAGGCGGAGGCCCTACGCCACCGAGGCCCCGCCCCACCAACAACGAGGCAGAGGACATCGCCGGCTTAGCTAAGGCCCCACCCTGCCGGCAATGAGGGGGAGGATTTCCCCCGCTTTGCCGAGGCGCCGCCCCGCCAACAACGAGATAGAGGACATCGCCGGCTCCGTCAAGTCCCTACCCCGCTGCCAACGAGGCCGCGCCGCACAGAAAACAAGGAAGAGTAGAACACGGTAGGTCGCCGCCGCTCGGGTCCAAGTAAGGCCACCGCTGCTACCCTCCGGTTGAAGCCAAGCTAGGCGGGTTGACCATTGACGGCCGATTAGCTTCTTGGCGGCGACGTGGAGTCGGAGAGCTATGTTAGAGAAGGACGCTGCTTCTACTTAACTGCTGGTGCAGTTGGCTCACTGACACGTGGGCCCAACGGGCATCTGGGCCACATGTCAGTTACGGAACTGCACCTGCAGTTAAATCACTAAAGCTCGGTCCGCTGGAGAAGAAGCTTCTATTTGGCTCAGCCGGACACAGGTAGGTAGCTTCGGTTAATTAATTATACCTCCAGTGCACCCCTTTTTAGTTGAAGAATGTATCAAATGTAATGTAATCCAACATGTTTATATGAAATGCGACCATGTATGAATGAATTTAGTTCGATTAATTCGAATTCTCGTATCACTATCATTGGATGAACATGCAAAACAATACGTACTAGCATTATCCCGAGGGTGATCACCTCGTTTGCAGCAGTTTCACATGTACTCCCTCCGGTCCTTTTTAGCCTGCATACAAGTTTTGTCTGCAGTCAAAGTATCTCTACTTTGACCAATCTTATAGAAAAAAGTATGAACATTGAGAATGTGCAAAGTAAAAAGGAACATAGGGAGTACAAAGAGTTTGAGCAGCTTTTTAGCATTCTTGTACATTGCAATCAAATACATAGGCCTGACAATTCATAGAGAACATTCAAAACAATCGATGATTATGCATCTCAGCGATTCACATGTCAGAGCCAATATTTACTTCACAACTAAAGAATAAAGAAAAAATGATCGATGCTGCTGACAGCAAAGGGCGTCCCATTCGAAAATATCAAATGCATGTCTTCTTGCTAACATCAATGAGAAAAATTTGACAAGGTTGTCCCATTCCAAAATGTCAAATGCTTGTTGTTTTGTGTACATCAATGAAAAACTTTGACAAGGTTTTCCCATTTCAAAATATCAAATGCCTACGATTGTGGAATGGGCAGGGTTTGCCATCAGTTCGGACATTGACATGGCACCTCGTGCTAAATAAACCAGCTGTTCTTTTTGTGCAGTTCCACCAAAATCAACCAAATTCGCGTGTAGCTTGTATGATTTCACCCTTATATGTTGCAATGCCTTGAACATATTGGCACCTCCTTTCTTGTGGTGGAAATGAATGATTCGATGTATTCATGAACATTTTGTGCAGTTCCCATTGAAATCAAGCTGAGCACCCCTGTTTGAACAAATACAAAAAAGTGATTAGTATAAAGCAAACTGTACTATGAATTGACAGTCTAAACATGCACCTACATGGTCCATGTAGAGCACACTTTAAAAAAATGGAACTCATCAGAAAGAATCCTAGAATAACATTGTACTTGCACATCACATCAAAAAAAATGGAGATCTGTTAGTCCTTCTGAGCTGAAGTTAGTTTGGTCATGTGGGGAGTAATGTAACCATCCTTCAACTGCTCCTTCTGATGAGAAGATAGACAGGGCTTCTTCATCCTGGCATAGTCGGAACTAGTCACTTCATGTACTCCATATTCTTCTTCAGAGGAGGATGATCCTGTTGTGCAAAGACAAGAGGTACTAAATGCTAGCATCCCTGTTTGCTCGAAAAAAGGAAATGAAATATTTAAAACAACACAGATGAATCACTTCTCAAGGACAATACCACTTTCTCATGACAGTATCTAAACAGTAGCACACCACCAATAGAGATGACAAAGCTCAATCATATAGATGAAATCCGTGGGCGAGTACCAACCTTTGTTAGGACGCTTATTGTGTAGAGCATACAAATCAAGCACTTCTCCGGAACCATCTGTTGTTATCTACTGTGGTTGCCATGCTTACTATATAATCCTCGATTAGTTTAATGTTTCCAACATCTTCTTGTGCAGTTCCACTAAAATATATGGTATCTTCAAAGAAGATCCCTGTTTGCACAAGTAGAGATAATTACATATTACATTAAGAGTGGCATCAAATCAGTGGTAAAACAATTGCTCGTTCCAGCCAGAGCAATAAATTAATATAAAAAACTATATCATTACTTGTGTCATCACAGTTACAATGCTTCATTACAACATCGAGAGTTGATTTTTGTTTTTCTTATGCTTGTTCTTACCCTTCATCACTTGGTTCAATAACAGACAAGCTTCGCCTTCAATGTAAGATTTGGCATGTCAATTAGCACTACTAGGAAAAGGGCTATAGATGGAATTGACACTAATGGCGCACTAGACATGTGGTGCGCCATTACTATATACTAATGGCGCACCATGTTTTGGTATGCCATTAGTGTCCAAATACTAATGGCGCACCACATCCGCGGTGCGCCATTAGTAATTTTTTTTTTCAAATTTTTTCAAAACTACTAATGGCGCACGTGGGAGTGGTGCGCCATCACTAGTTGAACTAGTAATGGCACCACATCCACGGTGCGCCATTAGTAAAAAAAAAATTTAATTTTTTTTAATTTTTTTCAAAACTAGTAATGGCGCACCGTGGGAGTGGTGCGCCATTACTAGTTGAACTAGTAATGGCGCACCATGCCACGGTGCGCCATTAATAACTTTGCCACCACTTCCACAGAATGCACCCCCTGGTGGATCGCCTTTTCAGTTTTTAAAAAAATAAAATAAAATGATGAAAATGTCAAAAAAATAAAAGAAAATAAGTTTACCATGTGATATGTGTTCTAGTTGTTGGGAAAATTTGCAAATATGAATTTCGACTTCATTTGCAAAATCTCTCGAGAATTTGTAAAATTGGGCATAATTTTTGCATACTAACTCGGATGAAAAAGTTTTTTATATGAAAAATCATCTACTCGAAAAGTTACATCCTCAAAAAAGATTTAAACATTTTCAAAATCCTCAAAAACCTAACAGAAAAAAAGATACGGGGCTTTCAAGATCTCGAGAGGCAAAAAAATTCAAAAAAAATTCAAACTTACTAATGGCGCACCTGCCCATGGTGCGCCATTAGTATCTTCCCGCCTTCAAAATTCAAAATAAGTCAAAAAAATAAAAAAAAGAGTTACTAATGGCGCACCTCCCGTGGTGCGCCATTAGTATCTTCCCGCCTTCAAATTTCAAAATAAATCAAAAAATAAAAAAAGTTAGTAATGGCGCACGTGGCCACGGTGCGCCATTACTATGTCGTATATATGGCTGGGCGCACCTCCTCCACTCCACCTCTCCTCCACTCCATCTCCTCCTCTCCTCCACTCCATCTCCTCTCCTCTCCTCCACTCCATCTCATCCTCTCCTCCACTCCATCTTCCCTTCTATCCTCCACCATACTACCTCCTCCTCTCCGGCGACATCTCCGGCGACCTCCTCCTCCTCTCCGGTGACCTCCTCCTCCTCTCCGGCGACCTCCTTCTCCTCTCCGACGACCTCCTCCTCCTCTCCGGCGACCTCCTCCTCCTCTCCGGCGACCTCCTCCTCCTCTTCGGTGACCTCCTCCTCTCCGGGAACCTCCTCCTCCCTCCTCTCCTCCCCTCCCCTCATGGTTTCTCCTCCCTCCTCTCCGGTGAGCTCCTCCTCCCTCCTCTCCTCCCATTCCCTCATGGTTTCTCCTTCCTCCTCTCCGATGCTTCGGTGAACTCCTCTCCGGCGACCTCCTCCTCCTCTCCGGCGATGTAGGCGAGCGCCTCTCCGGTGACCTCCTCCTCCTCCTCTCCGGCAAACTCCTCTCCGGCAAAAGAACGTACAAGATCCAAAAACAGGAACAAAATTTGAAATAATATCGTGCCAAAAAACGAGCAAAAAAAACTGGCAAAAAATGGGCAAAAAAATCACGATCCAGATCCAAATTCAAAATTCAAAAATAGCAATGGCGCACGGTGGGGGTTAGGCGGTGCGCCACTACTATTTTCCCGCCTTCAAAATTCAAAAATACTAATAGTGCACCGTGGCCTATACTAATGGCGCACCAGTGGCCTATACTAATGGCGCACCGTGGCCTATACTAATGGCGCACCAGTGGTGCGCCATTAGTATACCAGATACTAATGGCGCACCAGTGGTGCGCCATTAGTAAAAATTACTAATGGTGTGCTAGTAATGGCGCACCAGTGATGCGCCATTAGTAGGCAAAACTGGTACGCCATTAGTAGGCCTTTTCCTAGTAGTGTAGGGAGGACAAGTATAGCACTAAACAACGACATTAATTTTTTTGATGAAAGTGGCAAAATACAGGCCAACAGTTGTGAAATATCCGTATCTTACCTCAATGGGATATTACGGTGCACATACAGATTGGAAGTCTTGTCTCCATTTGTGCAGTTCACTAAAATCAAGCAACATTACCATACAAGTAGCACAACATATGAAAGCACACTGCACAATCATGTGAAAGAAGGCTAGTACGGACCTCTCATGACGCGGAATTCAAACAACTCACAAGAAGAAGATCTGAACCAAATTTGCCAACACAGATAGGAAGTAAGATCTCCTCTTGTGCAGTTCCACTAAGATCAAGTAATCAAGCAACGTTGTCGGTGTGACATTTTGGTTGAACTGCACAAAACACTCTTAAAACAAAAGTGTTTTGTGCAGTGCAACAAAAGGTCACAATAGCAACGAGGTGAAATAGATAACCTTGTTTACACAAAGGTGCAAAGGAACCAACTGGTGGTCAATAATGGTGGATGACACAGAAGCCAACAAAAAGAAGCATCTAAGTTATCTAAATGGGAAAGAAAGCAAGATAGTAGCATTTCTCAAACGGTGGCATTGATTCATATTAATAGAGAGATTATATTAACAATACAATTTGTTAAACATGTAATTTGCTTTTAACTGTGGCATTGCATCAATTTTCCAGCGGCATTATTAGAGGGTGTTTGTTTATAGGGACTTTTTGGTGTAGGGACTAAAAAATGTCCAGTCTCATCTAAACCAAACAAGAGGGACTTTTAGGGACTAAAAGTGGGCATTTGGGACTAAAGAAAGAAGACCCTGAGGGAGAGTCTTTTTGGGACTTTTTCCAATAGTTGCCCCTGCCCCGCATCGCACCTTATCTCTATTAGTTCATTACTAGGGGTAACATGGTCTTTTAGCATGTCATTTAATAACCTCTAGTCCATGTGTAGTCCCTGGAACCAAGTAGGTAGGGACTAGGGACTTTTTAGTTGGGACTAAAAAAAGTCCTAGGACATTTTAACCAAACAGGGCCTTAGATTAACAATAGCTAAAGAGTTGCACGGGACAGTTGACGCACCAGCACCATGTGCATCTACCGATGTATGAAGGGGTGATGCACAGACTGTTGCAACAAAGAACAAACAACCAAGGAGCATATTTGTGTTGGTCCCAGTTTTGTTATCTTTAGACACCTTTCCCTATGCGAGCGCAACAAATCTAGTCCTGCTCAAACTCTACTGCCTTGTCCCCCAAAACAAAAAGATCAGTTCGTTACAGATGTGCATACTGCGTTTGTCATGTTTTTCCCTTTTCGACCAACGTAGGTGCTGGATAGCCAGTCTGTACTAGTACTTTCCCCTTCCTTTCCTCTTTGAACCACGTCCTAGATTCATGCTATACAACTTTCCCCACTACTTTCCCCCATTCCTTTCCTCTTTGAACCACGTCCTAGATTCATGCTATAGAACTTTCCCCCTACTTTCCCCCTTCCTTTCCTTTTTGAACCACGTCCTAGATTCATTCTATACAACTTTCCCCACAACTTAACCCCATTCCTTTCCTCTTTGAACCATGTCCTAGATTTATGCTATACAACTTTCCCCACTACTATCTTGTTTGATCCAACACCTAAATTCGAGTGCAGAAGCGGAAAAAGCCCACGTGCAGCTAGAGCAATGCATGTGGAATAAGTAAATTATACCTTAAGGTTCTTGGGGTGTGGTTCGGTGGGCGACCGGAGGCCGTTCGGCCCACACTATGTATGGCAGCGAGGAAGAAGGGGTCGGAGGCCCTCCCACGCCGCCGCTAGGTGAAAGAGAACAACTGCGCCGGTAGTGGATTCCCTGCCTCGCCGACGGTGACAGCGTTAAGCCTCCTCCCCTTCCCTCCGGACGGATCCTGCTGGCTCTTTGACCAGCAGTGAGGGGGGAGAGAGAGAGAGAGAGGCCAACGAAGTCTTGTTTAGATCTGGAGAGGGTGAGAGAGTGTGAAGAGAGCAACTACAAGCGCTGAGGCTCCAGCGTGTATATATATACTGGAGAGAAAGTGTGAAGAGTGCAAACCCGAGAAAACAAGCGCCGAGGCTGCAACGTATATGTGATGAGGTGATTATACGGTCACTACAAGATCGTATAGCTCCGTATCCATCCATTTTGACCAGTCAAAGAATCCTCTTGGCACCACCCTAGATCACTTTCTCTGTCATGCGAGGCCTACCTGTCATTGGGTGGAAGAAAGAAGTCAAACAAAAACAAAATTATGCTCAAGTGTAGTTCTCGAACCCGAGACCTCAAGTTTGATGAGCGAATAGGCTAACCAGCTACACCACCCTCCCGTTATGTTCAACGAGAGGAAAATAACCTTTTATACATTCCTGCATTCGTGTGACAAGCATGCCGTGTTTTTTTTGCGTGGGAGTCATTGGGATTTAAATCTAATCGTGTCATGTGGCTTTGGTGGTAAGGTCTTTTGGGATTTAAAGCAGTGTTGGTAGTACAAAAATAATGCAACCTTAGTCACCTTACGTCTCTCCACGTAGTACGTTGGGTCCCACCAATCAGAGGGTGAAATAAAAAAATTAATGAGAAAAATTAAAAGCGCCACCGGTGTATCTTACCTCACACATCTCGCTACTGCTCGTGAACACTGTCCAATTGATCCCTCTGTTTGCTCATGTACTATTTTAAGTGAATCCTTATTATAACATGCACACGATTTTGGGCACTTGTATTCGACCTATGTCAGTGTGCCATCGTATCTCGTACTACTCCCTCCATCTAGGTGTAATAAGTCACGTTAGAAGGTGCAGCGGGACCAAGGTGCAAGCAGATTGGAGGAGAAGGAGAAACTTGACCGGTCCTTCCTCCAATCAAAGCCCTGATTTCTGTCTCTAAACACAATAATTAATCCCAACAACCAAGAGATGTCGTTTTAGCTACCATGCAGGGCCACGTATTAACTCGCATGCAGACCAACTTTGATTTCTTGACTGATCAACGCGTAGTTGCGCTCCATGCATTGGGTTTCCAGGGGAGATAACAAGGCAGAGTAAGGAGCATTTGGTTACATTGCTTAGGCTGGTCATAGTGGTGAGTAATTTGGACTAGTAACATGCATATGTTACTAGTCTATGTTACTACTACCTTCGTCCTGGTTTATAGGTCCCCTTTGTAGTTTGTGCCAAATTTTGACCAAAGATTTAACTAACAAAATGTTAATGCATGTCAACAAAAATTTTATTGTTGGATTCGTATTTGAATATAGTTTTCAATGATATAATTTTTTGTGACATGCATGAACATTTTGTTAGTTCAATCTATGGTCAAAATTTGACACGAAATACAATGGGGACCAATAAACAAGGACGGAGGTAGTACGCGAAGTTTGCCGTCGGAAGCGAGCCGATCTGGCTCTCCTGAGCTAGCAAGGTTTTTCTAGCTCACCGAAGCTAGTTGGACCACAAAAGCTAACATATTTTAACAGTTCCAAATGCCTAACCTTTCCCGACTAGGCTATAAACTGTTCTTGCTAAGGATCCAAACGCTCCCTAAGTAACAATGCTCGCTAGCAACGAGGCCAGGAGAGGATTGAGATGCAAAGTTAATGGACGACGCCTAAACATTTTGGGAATATCTGATTTTCATAAGATGACTTAACACCTAGATGGAGGGAGTACTACTCCTCAGTTCAGGTTAGATGGAATATTCGTCACCTTTCTCTTCTAGTACGTATTCCATTTGTATCTCACTTCCTGTGGCTTCACACTCACACGATATTCCTATTCTATGAACCTGTGTGTGTGCGCGCGTGTGTGTGTGTGTTAGAGAGTGCGACACATTGACCTACTCCTACAAAGAGATGGTGTGTAGTGTATGATTTAGCCGTGAGAGTCGGTGCATCTTCTCGTTTCCGGGCATCCGGTCGGGACAGGCGGATAGCTGCCACGCCCGCTCCTGACCAGCCTGGCCCACCCAAAGCCCCTACATCGCTCACGCGCGCTTCCCGCCCGAAATGGTCAGCACCACTCCAAAGAATCGGTGCCGCATTCATGCCCGGGCAGAGCGGACGCGACCTCTCACTGGCGCCTGTGTTGAAGGGAGAAGCGGATTCAAGAGTGATGGTTGCTTCGTCCGTCCAACTTACTGCTGGGTCTATGTGATTTGAAGGCTCATTGGTCATTATTACTGAGGTGGTAGGACTGCTAGATGTCCCACGCTTTCGGCAAAAGGAGGTACTACTAGATTACAATTTTCTCCAATCTTACAGCGGAGGAGTGCGAGAGCAGTGAAAAACATGCAGGCTTAGTGATTACATGGCCCACCTCACACTATCACATATTTTCTGGACACCGTGCGACACCTAACTCTTTACATAGTACTAGTATAGTACGTACTGTAATTTATCAGTGAGATAAATTTGTACAATGCTATGAAGCTTCCAGCTTCTGTTTCATGTATCTTGCGTCCAAGGTTGCCCGCCGCAGCATTTCATCAAATACAAAGGAGACTAACATGCATTCTATTGCATCTCAATGGTTAAAAAATCATAGCCAATATGTACTCCCTCCGTTCCAAAATAAGTGTCTCAACTTTGTGCAAACTTTAGTACAAAGTTGTACTACTACTACTAAAGTTGACACTTATTTTGGAACAGATACAGCTAAAGAAAAAACGATCCATGCAGTCCCTAGCCCTTGAACCGTAAACCCTAACCAGGCTTTAATTTTCTGACGATGTTGGAGCTTCCGAAGAAATGAAGTTTGCAACCCTTTGACCATCGGATCATTTTGTGAAGTTTCACCAAAATCGAGATGAGCATCCCTGTGGCAAAGAAATTGAAGAAGCGTGATTAGAATAAGATTACTGGGACAAGTTGATGAGACATAAACTCATCACAAATACAGTACGTAGAAGCCAGTAGAGGTATGTGCGGGGCAAAGAAGTAGAGAAATATCCACATGGAGTGATGTGGGCAGCTGGAGCAGTGGTGCAAGCCGGTTGTAAAGGGAGTTGTACTTGAGGGATGTCGGGACGTAGATCAACCTAGAGGAGGGCGGCGGTAGGCGGCAGCTGCCCACGTCGCGACAGTGAGCAAGGGACGAAGGCAACCTCACCGGCTTTGTGAGAGAGAACGGCAGGGACCCCTGATCGGGACGTGCCGACAGTGGGTTTTCGCCGTGTAGAGCCTTGCACAAAACAACTGTGGCCACATCAAAAGACCCCTGACCGGCTTTGTGAGTGAGAACGGCAGGGACCCCTGATCGGGACCCGAGCAAGCAACCATGTAGGCTCGTCCTACCTATGCATATAGTGGTGCGGTTTCCTTTTCTCTCCATATGAACCTATTTATATTGCGTACGTGCCACTGAAGAAAAAAACTTTATTTATAAATGACGCAACACCTACTACTCGTTCTCTATAAACCTTGCACTTGGCATCTCCAAAATATTAACCTTGAGATTGTCTCTTCGCGTCTTCGGGAAGTCGAGCAATAATGGTACCGCATTATAAATCATTCTGGCTATACGAGACCGAATGAATTGCTGCACGTCCACCATGCAGGCGAGGGTCGAGGGGCGAGGGAGAGTGCATAGTATTACATCCGTTTCAATATGGATTACATACGGAGCAAAATGAGTGAATCTACACTCTAAAATACGTCTATATACATCAGTGTTTGGAGTATGTACTAGTAGTTCATATTGAAATCTAATAAAGGACATAAATTCCAAACAATATGATAATCTCTCTAACTAAGGTAGGGACGAGGAGTAAATGGAGGGAGTAGTAAAATTTTCTCCTCGTCCTGCGAGCCACCGCTCGCGTGGGCGAGGGAGCAGGCGTAAGGCATACTAGTAAGCAAGCTTCACCTCATCCTGCGAGCCACCGCGCCCGTGGGCGGGGGAGACGGCGTACTAAGCAAGCTACTCCTCGTTCTGCGAGTTGACGGGACACATCAAAAGTAGAGGGGGCGATCCACACGGTTGCTTGCTCGGGTCCCGATCAGGGGTCCCTTCCGTTCTCTCTCACAAAGCCGGTCAGGGGTCTTTTGATGTGGCCACAGTTGACGGGACACATCAAAAGTGGCTTTGCAAGTTGACGGGACACATCAAAAGTACTCCAGTGTATAGAGCCTTGCCTCTAAGGTAGGCCCCACATGGTTTGCCTCTTTTTTAACATAACGCGTCAAGTCGCAATTTGTTTGTTCACCCGTGGTAGACGATCCTCCATCAAGTGGACAACCAGTACATGTGTCAAATTACCATGTGGGCTGCTTTTTCATATAGAAATGAGTTCCACCGTGTACTTGTGCGGGTGTGGTTGGGAAAGAGACAGGAGTATGTGCGCCGTGTGTGCACCTCTTCTCTTCGTGCACGTCCCCCACCTACGTGGGTGTGTGTGAGACAGATACAAACCTAGACAGATGGCGTGTGCATTCGTGAGTGTTTTTTGTTTGGGGTGGGGTGTGATTTCGTGAATGTATCTATGGGAATATGTGTCGATGAAATCTCAGACAAAATTTTGACACATGCAATGTATGTGAAATAGAGGCCTATCTATATCATATATAGAGGGGGCAATCCACGAGAAGAGAGGGAGGGGTCATAGATATCGATAGATTCGAAGAGAGGATCAAGTGGGTGGGTGCGAGATCGATGAAGAGAGCCATCGAAATTGTGTGTGTGCAAGTCAAAGATATAGGGCGACTGACCTACCGGAACGTCAGAGGGCACATAGCAAGTTTGTGTGTGGCAGGGATACATGACTAGAGCGCTCGATGTATTGGTGTGTGTGTGGCGGGTGGGGTGGGGGGAGGGGGAGGCAGAGGCCTAAATAGAGAGGTAGAAGGACTCGTATATGTGTTGAGAAGGAGAGACCCCAGCTATGTCTTGAGGGAGATTGGTCGACATCCATACATAACTGAAGGACGGGAAATAGGCTGGAGAGAGAGAGAGGGAGGGAGAGGGGTAGAGTGCTGGATGGGTGATCGAGTTGCTTCTAGAAGATGGTGGGAGAGGCCTACTAGACAAACTGAAGGTAGAAATGCAATATTATCAATAAGAGTGGGGATGTGTTTCTGTGTGTGCCTGTGCGTGATAGATCTATCGGGACGCATGCATGGATGATGAAGGGGAACCATGTGTTTGGTAAGCAAACCTAACTAGATTGGTAGATCAATTGTTGTTTGTCGGAGGAAGGGAGAGACATAACTAATGAGGTAGATCGATCGACACGTGGGGAAAACGAGTTATAAGGACCTAGCTAGCTATATGTATAGCGGGAGATCGGTCGGTGTACATCTATTTGTTAGAGGCAAATAGGGCCCAACGAGACTGATAAACAGAGAGAATGGAGCTAGGAGGTGGTGCGAGAGGCCGAGCTACTAGCTAGATAGGGGGAGGAATGTGCGATTGTGAGATCGATGAAAAGAGGGGCGAGAGTTTACACGTGTGTGGGACCATATGAGAGACACGAGGCATGGACACAGAAAGGAGGAGATGGAAGGTGCGTGTGTATGTTGTAGGCAGACATCGCTGGAGAGGTTTATCGATCGCTGTGTGTCGTAAAGGAGTAGTGGATACTGTGGGAGAACGACCTAAAGAAAAAAATGAATGTGCGTGATGGATAGAATGCTAAGGGAGGGGGAGGGCGAGGAGGGCGTGTGCATGCACGAGAGAAAGTTAGTGCTAGCTACAAATGTTAGAGGATTGTGTGGGTGTAAGAGAGTAACAAAGATCATAATTTGATATGAAAGTGGATTCATATATTTGAATATGAGATCATAGTGTTATAAACATATGCATGCATGAATATAGCGGTGATACGCGTGCTGTGGTTTTGCACATGTTATACCATAATGTGATAATGCATGGCATTTGCAACTCATAGCTAAATGTTGAACAATCTAAACCATTCTATACATCGAACAATCTCACATTTTATTTGAATTTGTGATAATGTGTGGCGTTTACAGCTTACAACTAAATATCGAACAACCTAAATAATACTATATATCGAACAATCTCACATTTTATTTGAATTTGTGGTAATGTGTGGTGTTTGCAACTCACATCTAAATACTTGTAGGCGTAGGGGGCGGGGCACCATCCATTATGTGATAAACACATTATACATATGAGACATGGTTTAGATTATTAAGATCTAGCTAGAGCTTGAAATGTACTATGATTTGAAATCAGCATAAAGTGGATTCAAAAAATCAAATTCGAGTTCATATAGTACACATAGTGCATATCTAACTCGAGAGTATCATGTCGTGTGCTATGAAGATAATACACAAACGATGGTTTAACTTGACAATAATGATGATTGTAGATCTTATTAAAATAGAGAAACAAATTCAAATGGTTTGACTTCACAACAATCATTAAAATAGAGAAACGAATTCAAATTTAGTTCATATTGAAGCAGTAGTATATATGTTTGGAATGCACTAAAACGTTCATTTGAGTAGCAGGTTGCATGCATTATACACGTAGTAAAATATTTTAATTGAACATAACATGAATTCAAAGTTTTGAATGACATTTGTAGTGCCAAATGATTTGGTACAGTACATGGGACTAGACTCTCTTGTGTGCTGCGAATTGATTTCTTTTTGTTTTTTTGTCGACGGAAGTGCAAATTGATTTGGTACAGTATACGTTAGTCTTGTCGGAAATTTCAACCCGTGCCTTGTTACCCCGAAATATTTAAGATATATCTTTGTCTCGTTGTGCTCTGACGACTCCCTCCATCTCAACCCGCGCCTTGCTATTCCAAAATTACAACGCGCGAAAACTCCCACCTCCTGTGAAACCCCGACACGCAAAATGCCCGTGATACCCCTGAACCTAAAGAACCGCCTAGCTCAAATCGGTGGGGTACTTTCGTAACTTACCCCACATTTCAGACAAGCGTGTCCCTAAGCCATGGTTCCCCACTCCCTTCCCATCCGCCTACCCATTCCTACATGGAGGCCGCGAAAACCCATGAAGCCCCACACCCTCCTCCGTCTGCCACCCAGCTGGAGCCTCTTCCCCGAAGACGTCGTCCACAACAACACTTCGACGTCCCTCATCCACTGTACCAGATGAGGATCCGTCATCGATCTCATCGTCCCGCCGGTTCAGCCACCCCGTCCTTCACCTCCAAGGAGCTGCCTCGATGCCCCCCTCGTCTTTCATGCCACCTCCATTCCCACACCACCGTCTTCACCTGCACCACCGAAAGAGCAGCATCATCACCGTTTCCTCGGATGAAGCTGAGGCCTAATCGGTGCCACCAAAGAGGTTGTACACTAATCGCCGCATTTTCTTCTTGATTCGATCTCACGGTGCTGCCGGCGCTCGGTCCCGAGCTGTCACGGCGCGGCTCCATCCACGGCGGCGTCATCGGCCACTTCCTCCACGACGTCGCTCCCTCAGCGGCATCGTCCACATCAGTAGGAGCTACTACTGCTTTAGCTCTCGCTCGCGCTGCTGCTCTGCTCTTGCTCTCGGTCCCGTGCTTGGTCTGCTCTTGCTATTGCTCTTGATCTTGCTCGCGCTGCTACTCTTGCTCTTGCTTGCGATGTTGCTCTGATTTAACTACACTTTAGTCGTCTGAATCGACTTTTGGGTCACTCGATTTTCAGGGGGTTGGGGGGCTCGCCGGAGTTAAGGAAGAACCAGCTATAGCAGGGAGGGGGGGGCTCGCTGGAGAGGTACCCCACTATCTATCTTAGGGTTCAGGGTGGGGGCGATGGTCGCCGGCGGTGGTGGGGCGGTGGCGTGGGGATCGCTAGAGAAAAAGCTCGGCACAGGGGGGTCCTAGAGGGATGGCCGGGGCGGCGGCAGACCGGCAGTGGGGAGTGGTTTCGGGCCGGGCGGGGCGGCGGGGGGTGGCGGTTTGGCCGGTGGTGGCTGGCAGCTCAGGGGGTGGAGGTTGAAGATGAACTGCAAGCCCTTGATTTCGTATCCAACGGTTGGAAAATCGACTGACTCGAGATGAAAAATTCAGTTGACTGACGTGTAGCCTCACCTGATGCTATACACGACCAGCTGCCCCAGCTCTCGCATGCACTGCTGCTGCTGCTACTGCTTTTCTGCTACTAGTGCGATCAGTTTCGACAGTAAAATTCAGTTTCAACAGAAAAATTCAGTTTCAGTAGTTAAGTTCAGTTTCGACAATTAAATTCAGTTTTGACAGTTAAGTTCATAGATGAGCTGCTGATGTATTTTACATCTAGCACTTTGTGGTTATGTATTTTACGTCATCTATTGGAGATGCTATTATAATTCCACTCAGGTTAACATTGTCTCTCCTGTCCTACTTCAGCCTCGGCGTCATACAACTCACCGGAGCTGCTCCAACGATGAAACCCTCCATCACAGCGGAGCAGTACCCCGGGCTCCATCTCAAGATGCCTAAGATCTTCTTCCCCTCCTCCGACAGCCAAGTCAGCCGGATCATCCTCACCAACCAACCCAATCATGCTGAGATCGACATGGCTTCGCCAAAGAGGTTGTACACTTGTTGCACCTCTTTTTTACTCTACATGTTATATATATATTGTCCACTGAGCACACGTAGTAACGTGAAATACGATTAGTTTCTCCTACTATATGACAAGCAGTGAGGTACTAGGCAACTTAGCTATCCGTGATGGACTCTCTTGGACGCCATCATTATTTATCTCTGTGCGTTTGAGCTGTGCATTTGTTGATGGGCCTGGGAGTTGAGCTAGTAGGGCAGTGGCCTGGGTCCAAAGTAGTAGAAGTAGCACAAAAACATTTTTTGAGTGTAGGCTTTTCCTTGATCAAGCCTGCCTACTAGAATTGCCAGTGCTTGAAAGGAAAAGTGAAGGAAAAACATACGAATTGGTAAGTTTCCTATGGTACTACTATTCATGCATTTGGTTCAAAGGAATGGAGCAAAGAAAACTGTAGGATTTGTTCCTTTAGTGTCTCCTTGAAATAAAAACCATAGGAATTTTAATATCCACTTGTCCTCCTTTTCAAATTCCTATTCATGAAGCACAAGACTAAGAGATAGTAGCATAATAGCATTATAACCGTACATTTTCTTGTGGTTTTTCTTAATCTCACCATGCTTCTTTGCATCCTGTGATCTTCCAATTCTTGTGAACCAAACACCTAGATTGGCAGAAATCATGTGTTTTTAAATTCTCTGTTTTGCACGTGCATTCCTATCCTATTACTGTGTATTTCCTATCCCTGCGTTGTTAGAATCCTCCAATTCAAACGAGCCCTTACAGAATTACTTCTCTTACAGATAGTTGTCAAAGAAAACCTTGTGTGGTTTGTCCCGCTCCTGCTGCACCGTCGTCCACCCCAGCTCAGCTGCTCCAACAATAGAAGGGTCCAGCACAGCAGGGATCCGGCCTCCAGACTGTCTTTCGTCGCCTCAGATCTTCTTCCCCGCCGCTGGCAGCCATGACAATTGCATTACCATCATCAACCGAGCAGATGACCTCGAGGACTACACCTGTCCGCAAGAGAGGTCACGCTCTTTCGTGTCTGCTTACGTTATGCATCGCTTAATATTACATGCTACTTTATCGTTCTCTTCACCGATTAGACTCCGAGTCAGCTCCAAACTAATGGTCAAACTTGAGTTTTTAAATGGTTGTGGGGTACATATCGGGGACGCAATCAATAGTATCTATCTACTATCTAGTTAATCTCTAGTGTCTACTATGAGTGTCATGTTGGGTGGGAAACAAACAGTAAAGAAGCCATTATCTGTATTAACTGAAGCCATTATCTGCCTGCTATCATTGGTTTTGGGTCAATCCACAGGTTGCTACCATCACTCTGGATTTCTGCATGCACTCCTTACATAATCTCACTATGTTTTATTCCTATGCATGTCAGTTATTGTACACAATGGAATTGAACATGTAGAGCAAAAGAGACGAGCCTTGCGTGGCAATAAAATTTCATGCATACGTCGCTCCATGGTAGGCGCAAAGGCAGCCCCCCTCCACCCATTTAGGAGTGTAATCGAGAGGAAGATATCTGTTCTGAGGGGGATTCAGAAGGAGAAGACCACTCCTATTTACCCCCTGAGGTCTTCGCTCTAACTTGGCATGTTGATGTTGGTTATATCATGCATATGGTGCCTTGCATTGCTTACTTTATACATCAAATATGTCATCTGCTTAGTTTAAACAT
Organism: Aegilops umbellulata; assembly: GCA_032464435.1. NCBI lineage: Eukaryota > Viridiplantae > Streptophyta > Magnoliopsida > Poales > Poaceae > Aegilops > Aegilops umbellulata. Next base: position 92,262,876 of record CP136054.1, on the reverse strand, counting down.
GCTTTGTGTGAATGCCATCTGTTTAGTTTATTCATCATATATGTGAATTTTGCAATGCCATCCTGCTTTGCCAGTCATCTTATATGTGAATTATATCAGGCGATCCTTTTTTTCCGTTACATATTACATTTGTCAACAATGTTAGTACATTCAACTACTCTTCGTGTGCATCAGCCATTTGACACGGTGATGGAAAATTCTGGAGTGAAAACAAGGTCTTCAGAGCAGACTATGCTATCTGACGAAGCGCATATCTCGCTGGTTAGGGATAGCTCCTCAGAGGAGGATTCAGAGATAGATGACCAGTCCTATTTCCCCCCGAGGTGTATGCTCTAACTTGGCAGGGTTATGTTGCTCATATCATGCCTATGGTGTCTTGCTTTGCTATCATTTGATTAATTTAGACATGCTTTGTGTGAATGCCACCTGTTTAGTGTCTAATTACCATATATGTGAATTATGCATTGCCATCTTGTTGCAAGACATTATATATGTGAATTATGCAATGCTATCTTGTTGCAAAGGCATTATATATGTGAATTATGCAATGCCATGCGGTTTAGCCAATCATCATGTATGTGAATTATATCATGCTATCATTTTTTGTATTACGTCACTACAAAAAGAAGACACATCTATGACATTTTGGGCCGAACAAATTTTTTTTGTGTCATACATATGACACTTCTATGACGATAATTGTGACAAAACCCGGTATCATCATAGATGTGGTGGAGTCCTACTTCTATGACAAAAAATCATGACAGAAAATGGGCTTTTTGTCCTGGGCGGGCCGGAGACGCAGCTGCATGACATTCTTTGGGCCGTCCATGACGGAAAAACCGTGGTAGAAGCGAGGGGGAGGAAAATTTCGGGGAGTTCCCGGTTATGGTGGGAGGTCGGGGGCCGAGCGATGCGCGCTTCTCTCGTACACGTATGCGTGTGTGTGCGAGGCGTTGGCTCTAACTGAACCCGAGCGAGGCGTTGGGCTCTATCTGAACCGGAGCGATTGCATTGCAGGCTACGCGTTACTGAATCCGAGCGATCGATCGATGGCTGTTAACTGAACCCGATCGAGCGATTCCTTCGCTACTGCTGCTAACTAAAGCCGATCGATGCGGCCTCTGGGATGAACAGTGAGCGTTGCGGGGGGTTTGGATGAACAGTGAGCGGTGGCATTGCCTCTGGATGAACAGGACCCCATGGTGTGGTGGAGGGCTGGATGAACAATAGACGGTGGAGGGGTGCCCGTGGAGGGGTGGATGAACAGGACCCCGTGGTGTGGAGGGGTGGATGAACAGTAGACGGTGGAGGGGTGCCCGTGGAGGGGTGGTTGAACAGGACCCCGTGGTGTGGAGGGCTGGATGAACAGTAGACGTGGAGGGGTGCCCGTGGAGGGGTGGTTGAACAGGACCCCGTGGTGTGGAGGGCTGGATGAATAGTAGATGGTGGAGGGGCGGTTGAACAGTAGCCGGTGGAGTAGCGCGCGGTGGAGGCTGGATGAACAGGAGCCCGTGGAGGCTAGATGGACATGAGCCCATGGAGGCTGGAGGAGGTCGACGGTGGAGATGAGAAGTATCCCGTGGAGTCCCATTTTGCGGTACGCCACACCCCTCCCGATGAACAGGACCCCCGTTTCGACCGTAGGAGGTATGTTTCCTCCGTTTTGCGGTACGCCAGACCCCTCCCGATGAATAGGATCCCGTTTTGAACGTGGCCGGTCGAACACAAGGCCATTTCCTCCGTTCTGCGGTACGCTAGGCCTCGTTTCCATTGCCTGTTCCGTCCAAGCCCTCCCGATGAACACGACCACGCATTCCGTTCCGACCCAGCCTGTTGGCTCCCACGCGTTCCGTTGCCTCCCGATGAACACGAGCATTCCGTTGCCTCCCCATGAACACGACGCATTTCGTTGCCTTCCCATGAACACGACGCATTCTATTGCCTCCCCATGAACACGACGACGATGCTGTTTCTCCGTTCCGACCCAGCCATGTACCCGAGCCCTCGCCGTACGTATGCGCGAGTAGGCGTTCGAGACCCCGCCTGTATGTACACATATGTGGCCGTATTTTCTTTCTTGCACCCTGGCCGCTGTACGTACGTGTACATGCTACGTGCGCGCCTCTACAACGACACGTGCGCGCCTCTACATTGACCAGTATATATGTACGTACACGTTCGCGACCAGAATGATAATGCTACGTACGCTTCGACCAGGTGGGTCCCGACTGTCAGACACTTCCTTGCGTGCAAAGATGTAGCTGGTGGGTCCTAGCAGTCAGGGGCAAACGTTTTTTCGCAAAATACGGTGGCCCGTCCGGTGGGTCCCCGCTGTCAGGTGGAGGAATAGTTATTTTGCACATAATAAGGGGGCACTTCCTTGCTGCGGCCGTGGACCCAGCTGTCAGCCTCTCCACATACAGTCCACGTCCGATGGAAGCCGTTCCTTGACCACGTTGACCACGCCGCGCCGAGAGCACCAGGGTGGTGGACGACGGCGAGGCCTAGGGAGGGGACTACGCGGAGCCGGGGAAGACGCGGCAGTGGATGCCCACACGGAGAGGAGTACGAGGGTTCACTGGTTCGGCTGCGGTGTGAGGCTGTCGTCGCCGCAGGGCCTGGCTAGAGGTGGGAGTAGTAGGGGGCGATGAGGCCTCATCGGCAGCACAGCCGGCCACTGGAGGCAGGAGCAGGCGGTCTCCCCGGCGCTGGTTTGAGCGGCTGGTGCAAGAAGAGCAGCGATTGAAGAAGTAGCAGGACCGTTCGATTCAAATCCAACGGTTACTGCTACTAGAATCGTTTGTTGACTAAGTTGACAAGCCCTGCATACGCGTTAACTTAGTAGGCACACAGGTCAGCCTCCCAACCGGTGCGCCCCAAATGTCAGTGGGAGGAATCATTTTTTTCGCGTAATAAGGAGGCAGTTGATTGCGTGCGGCCAGGCCAGCGGAGGGAGTAGGGTGGGCCGGGGAAGCCTGCGCGGCATCACAGCGGGCCACAAGAGGAGGGAGCAGGCAGTCCCGCCAGCGCTAGTTTAGGCGGCTGGAGCAAGAAGATCAGAGATTGAAGAAGCACGTCGGCCGTTGGATGGACATCCAACACTAACTGCTGCTAGAATCGTGTGTTCACTGACAAAGCCTTGCGTAAACAAGTCAGCCTCGAAATATGTGGCATGTACAACCCATTTGCTATTATTTTTATAATTTTTACTCATTTTCTAATTCAGATGGAATTTATTGCAGCCCGTTTTCCATTTTTAGAATTGCTGGCCATTTTTTGGTCACTGCCAGGGTCAAAAAATTAACTAAATATGTGGGAAATTTTGAAAATTCGCAAATTTTTGCTGGGGAACGAAATATTCTTAATCCAAAAATTAATAGCCATACTAAAACAAATTTAAAAATAAATTAGTACTATGTCATGTTAAATCCAATGAAATACGTATAAGATATTAGTGAAGAACAAAAACAAAAAAAGAAACTTATATCCCATTTGCTATAATTTTTTTGGAATTTTCAACCCCTTTTGATATTACTTTTAACAGACATTGACCATACTCTTAATCCAGGCCGGAATGCATCCCTCCTCGTCTTGAAAGATTTGTAGCCAAGTAATTCGGAGAAAACAAATAGGCCTAGCTTGGGTATTCTTCAAAAAGAAATACTGGGCTACCTATTTTTCCAAAGAACTGGTGCATGAGCATTTAGCTTTATTTATTTATTTATTTATTTCTTTACTTATTTATGTTTAGGGGACCATGAGCATGTACCTGGGCCGGATTCATGTAAGAGCCTCCCTTCCAGTTAATTATGGGCTTCTCTATTGGGCCTTCATCAGTGGGCTACATGTTATCAACAAGTGGAAAATGTGTTCCGAGTTTCGAAACAAAAATGTGTTCCGTACGACAAATAGTATGCGCTACGTACGGTACGGGGCACTAAAGGATTGAACCGTGGAACGAATTCCAAAACATTGTGTTTGTCGTTCTAACAACACATTTGTTCAACCAACAGACGGAATATACTACTGATTGTACATTGAAAACAACAGCAGCAGCAACCAGGGCTGGGGGTGCAACAGAAGCAGTAAGCAGGCCAGAAGAGTGAAGACGCAGCTCTCTCTTCCAAACCAAACATGAGCCATCATTACAAAAGGGCTACCAAAAAAGAACAAGTGTATGCATCAAACTAAATAAAGATCCTACTACACCAAGTGTACGCATCTAACTAACTGGCTCAGTTAGACGTTACTATTTATTAAGCTATGGAGATTGGCTGGCGGCTTGAACCAGATGGGTGCCTGACGGGGGAAACTCCAGCCAGCAGGTCGAAGTCTGATACTTGTGACCCTCTCTCCTACTTTGGGTTGTAGTGCATGGTGGCACATATCAGGGTATGGTGCATGCAGAGACGCATGGTACGCTGTGTACACACAGTTTTGCCTGACGAACGAAACCGCGCTGCCATCATGATCCTTGCCATCGGTTATCTCCTGGTTAATCGGATAATTCAGTCCGACAAACAGAGAGCGTGTACCAAGGCTACTTACCAGCCTCTAGTCAGAAATTCCTGAAGGCCCAGAGAAGCTGGGATCCTGCTCAAAGACCTTGCAGTGACTATGATTGTATTCCACGAAACAATACGTCCGGTACGTGCGAACGATCATTAATCTTTCGCCGTTGTCTGATCGAGCCAGGAACCACCTGCAATTGCCATGCCGCTTTTCTTTGAAAGGTTCTGGGATTAGGAAGGGTAGGGACACCAGGCGGCCTACAACATCATATCAAGTTGGAGTCAAATAAAAAAGGGCTCTTGATTTAGTCAATCTTAAGAACAACATGTTATGAGCATGAATATTTTTTCAGCAAATGTTGACAGTAATATAAGCAAGCCATCATGATATCATAGGTGTCGGCGTTCTGGGAACGGGGGTCCCTAGACTTGCTTGCCTGCGGCCTGCGGCGTGGCTCAAGGAGGCCCAGCACGGCCCATCTTCATCAACACAAGTCCCTCGCGAGGGGCCAAGCCTCGCGGGGCGGACGACACGGCGCTTCCTCAGGCACGGCCTCGTCAGGCTGGCTCACGAGGAGGCGGAGAGATCAAGGCGGGGTACCTCGCGAGGGACCCATGACGCAAGCCATGACGACCAAGGGCGCCAGGCGGGCGCCAGCCTGCGCAGTGTCCTCCCCTTTCATCTTTGGTGCAAAGGGGGCAAGCGCAGGCGAGAGGATCAAGCAAAGGCACCCGTTTCGGTGCAACGAGACCAAGACCAGTCCAATGGTGGGAAGGAGGTCATCGTGGAGCCCAGAATGGCGTCACCACAGGGCCTTTGGCAGGCGAGGACCAACTTTAGTCAGGATAAGTGTACCAGATGTCCCCCTTCGAATTGGCCAATTGTTGGCGCCCTTCCCGCTCAATATTTGGGAAGAGGCCCAGGGCCTTTGCCTATAAATAGGACTAGCCACCCCCAGGGTAGGGGCATCTAGAATTCGGTATCTAGCAATCAGGCAAGCAGAACCTAGAATCAGAGCAAGCAGAGAACAAGAGAGAGAGAGAAGGGCGGTTGAGCTCCTCCTAGTAGTTCATCCCCCCAACCAAGAACAGACCCTCGCGAGGTTGTTCTTCCCTGTATTGTTCATCATCACCAGCCCAAGAGGCAATCCACCACACCACACTGGAGTAGGGTATTACACCACATCGGTGGCCCGAACCAGTATAGACTCTGTGTCTTTTGTGTTGCTCTTTGGGTAGTTTAGATCTTTGCGAGACGGAGAGGTAGAAGGCATAATCTCCACGCGCACCCCAGAGGTCGAACCTTAAGTGTCTGCCGGAACCCGAAACCCGACATTTGGTGCGCCAGGTAGGGGTGCGCCGGAATTTGTCTTCCACCGTTCCGCTCTCCGCCGACCGTCGTGTCCATGTCTAACGCTCGTCGGGCCCGAGCCGAGCGCCGGGCCGCCATCGCTTCCCGCGTCGTCCAGACGGCTCCCGTCGGTGGGCGTCCTCGTCGTTCCCCGTCGCCCGCCGTCAACGCCGCCACCGGCCCAACGGGGAACGAGCAGCGAGCGTCGTCCCAGCACCCGTCCGTGCGGCAAGACGGCCGCACCGCTACACCATCGCTCACACTAGCTGGCTCTTCGTCCCGCGCGCTCCGCGCACCCTTGGAGGCTCGAGCTACACTCATCGCAGCAAATGAGCTCTTGCGCTACCGTCCCGTCGACGACGTCTACAAAGAGTGGCTCGACCGCGTCGCCGAGCTCGTCCGCGCCGCAGGGGGCTCTCATGCGCCGTCCGCTCCGCTGCGCCGCACCCCGCCACGCGCTGGCAATGAAGCTCCGGGGGCGTACCAGCCGCCTCCTCTCCAAGAAGACGCCATGGCTCCGAGGCGCGTGGCCCCTGGGCAGAACCCGCTCCGCCAGGCGCCAGCCCAGCAAGAACGGAGCTGCCAAGAAGTCCCTCGACCGCAAGAGGCCGCCCGGGCACTTCCTGCTCCGGCTCGCCGTGACCCTGCTCTGGCTCCGGCACGTCAACCCCGCGCTGCTCCCAGCTGCAGCGCATGGGGACCCGCAAGGCCAAGCTCTCCCTCAACCGAAGCCTCCCGTGGCCACCGCGGGCTACCGCGCCTACACCACCGAGCTGCGCAGTGTCGCGTGGCCCGGCAAGTTCAAGCCAGACCTGCCTCCTCGCTACGACGGCACGACCAACCCCGCAGAGTTCCTCCAGCTCTATGAGCTGGGCATGGAAGCTACCAGTGGGGACGAGAAGGTCATGGCGAACTGGTTCCCCATGCGCTCAAAGAAGGAGCTCGCACCTGGCTCCTGAACCTGGCCCCAGGCAAGATCTCTTCCTGGGACCAGATGCGCACCCGCTTCATCACCAACTTCCAAGGTACCCGTGACCGGCCGCCTGCCGTGAGCGACATGCGCCGCATCAAGCAACAACCCAGAGAGAGCCTGCAAAAGTACATCTAGCGCTTCAAAAGTGCGCACCTCAAGATCCCCAAGGTGTCCGAGGAAGCCATCATCTCGGCCTTCTCCGATGGTGTGCGCGACATCAAGATGAAGGAGGAGCTGGCGATGCATGAAGACCTGTGCACCTCCCTGGAGCTGTTCAACTTGGCGACCAAGTGCGCCAGGGCTGAGGAGGGGCGTCTCTCCCTCCTCGAGCTGCCTGCCGTAGACCCAGAAGAGAAGAAGCCCAAGGCCAAGGACGTGAAGCGCAAGGGGGCTGCCGTGCTCGCGGCAGAACCAGACACCAAGCGGGGCAAGGATCTGCCTGAATCCTCCAGGGGCAGCCGGTACTGTGTGTACCACGACCTCCACACCCACAACACCAACGAATGCCAAGAACTCCGCGCAGTGCGAGAAGGAAGGGTCGGCCGTCGTCCTGACCGTGCTGACCGGGGCTACGGCCGAGGAGGAGGTAGAAATGCAGGACGCTGGGAAGACCACGGCCCGCGCCAAGGGTGGCGTGATCAACCTCGCGAGGACCGCTGGCGGGACCTGGCTCGTGAGGGGGACTGGAGGGACCAGCCTCGTGAGGATCGCCTGCAGGGCAACGCATGCCTCCCTCCACTGCCGCCTCAGCCAAGAAGGAACGAGGACCGCCATCAAGACGAGGGGGATGGGGGCTTCCTGGAGCCGCGCGCAATCGCCTACATCCTGGGCGGAGCTCAAGCCCCAGCCTCCCAACGCATCTTCAAGCAGTTTGCCTGCGAAGTGAATGCAGTCCTCCCCAAGCTCGAAGCAACGCGCCCTCTCAGGTGGTCGGCGTGCGCCATCACGTTCAGCTCAGCAGATCAGCTCAAGTGCGCGGCCACAGCCAGAGTCCTCCCGATGCTTTGCTCCCCAGTCATCAGCAACGTACTGGTCACCAGGACCCTCATCGATGGTGGAGCAGGGCTCAACGTCCCGTCTGTGGAAACATTCAACAATCTCCAAGTGCCCCATGACCAGCTTCAGCCAACCAAGCCTTTCTCTGGAGTCACCGGCGGTTCCACGATCCCGATCGGGCAGGTCCGCCTCCCTGTCACCTTCGGGGCCCGCGACAACTACCGCACCGAACTCATCGACTTCGACGTCACCCACATCCGCCTGCCGTACAACGCCTTCCTCGGGTACCCAGCACTGGCCAAGTTCATGGCCGTGACTCATCATGGCTATAACGTCCTCAAGATGCCAGGAAGTGGCGGAGTCATCACGGTGCCATGTGAAGAGAAGGATGCAGTGTGTTCCCTAGAGCGAGCCTTTCAGGCCGCGTCGCTAGAAGACCCAGATCGCGGAAGCAGGAGGCTTCCCAAGATCACCCCCAAGAAGAAGAAGACATCGTCAGGCTCAGCCCCTCAGGAGGCAGGCCCCTCAGGGCCCGCGTCTGCCCAAGGGGACCCTCCTTCCATCGCATAGGAAAGCGCGCCCGGCGCCCTCCTCAGGCAGGGCTCGGGGGCTCTCACCTGGAGGGCCACCGACCTGGCCAGGGACACGAGGGAGGCGCTTGGGCACCACGTGGAGGCGTGCCTCGAAGCACGTTTACCTCAAGAAGGAGCAAGGCAAGGAAGGTCAGACCAGCAGGAGTTCGTTAAGAAGGCCGTTCAAGAACTACAGGAGTCAAGAGTCATGAGGGGTTGCCGCCGTCTACCGGCTGTGGCTCCCCATCCACGCGAGGATGGTGGGCTGTGCGTCTGCATTGATGTACCAGGGCTCAATCGGGTCGCCACGATGGAGCGCCTCTGGCACTCGCAAGTGGGGCGTTGCGGAGGCCCACCCCACAGCTATGTTCGCATGCCTTACGGCTTGCCGAGCGTGGCTGCTGCATACCAGCGCCTCATGAGGGGCATCATGGAGACTCAGGAAGACAGGCGTTCCGCAGTCCTGGCGGAGATGGAGATGATTCGCGAGGAGCCACCAGCGCCTCCGGAGCCTCCTTAGGCCCCTTGGCCTGGGGGCTCGCGAGGATCGGCTTCCGCAGCCCAGCGAGTCTGCTGCACCAACACCACTTCGTCCTCGACATCTTCAGGTGACGTCCTTCAAGCTTCATTTTCCAGCTGGGAACGCCCTCCCAGGGCTGCTTCATTCCCAGGCCGCGTGGGTCCGTCCCTGCGGCATGTATCCCTTTTTATCTTTCGGTCATTAGCTTGCTTTGTTGGGGGCGCCCTTCGGGCTGCATCATCCCCAAGCCGCTCGGGCCAGGCCCAGTGGCGTGTATCTCCCTTGCGTTTATTTCCAGCTATGCTTCCGCCTATCATGCTTGATTACTTGATGCTTGTCCACGGCACCTCTTCTTCTCCATGTCGACCACTTGCACGTTAAAGGGGGGGGGGGTACCTGAGCATCGCAACTCAGGGCTCTTACTGGCTCTCCAGCCCTCACCCTCTGGCCTTGTCCACGGCATCGCGACCTGGCATACCAGCGATGACTGAGACAAGCTCGAGGGCCGGGACCCGAGGACGTAGAGTGCCGGCATCTAACCCAATTTGCAGGAACACATCTCAAGATATGGCCCAGTGCCAAGCGCAACCCGCCTAGAGGTAGGGCCCCGTGAGTCCCGCGCTGGCTCACGGGTGCCCAGATACACCTCACCAAGCCCTACCGTGCCGGCCACGTGTCAGGGCGGGGCTGTACACGCCCCGGGGGCTCCTCCCGGAGGGGAGCCCCCTCCCACGTACCAGTGGAAGCACCATGCTCTGCGCTGGCTGACGACACTGCCGAGGAGCGGCTATGCGCGTACACATACGGAAGCGCTATGCTCCGCGCTGGTGATAAACAACCGAGGGTGGCCTCCGGGCCGCGTTAACCTCAGGGAGCCCAGAGCTCAGTGGCTAGCCTCATCGCAACACCTCCCCTCGGGAGCGACGCACGAGGGGGCTAGGCACGGGGGCTGCGATTGGGTCACGCCCAGACGTACGCCGCCCACCCAGGCTCCTCGGGCCTGGTTCGTCGCGCGTCTCTCCCCGAGCGGAGCCAAGGTATGAAGGCCGTTTGAGCGTCAAGGGGGACCCCTGAGCATCGCGACTCAGGGGCCTAACTGGTCCCGTAGCCCCTCACTCCTTAGTTCCGAAAAGGCTATGCTGGGTGAGGTACGCGCGGGGCCGGGCTCTGCAGACGTAGAACGGTAGTCTCGCTTGCATCTCACCTCATCGCCCGCTGTTTGCGCGTCAAAGGGGACTCCTGAGCATCGCGACTCAGGAGCCTAACTGGCTCCGTAGCCCCTCACTCCTTAGTTCCGAAAGGCTATGCTGGGTGAGGTACGCGCGGAGTCGGGCTCTGCAGACGTAGAACGGAAGATACACCTACATGACGCTTCCCTACTTGTTGTTCATGTGCCAAGGGGGACTCCTGAGCATCACGACTCAGGAGCCTAACTTTTCACGTAGCCCCTCACTCCTTTGGTCTCGTCCTGGTTTCCGGTCGGGGCTAATGCTGGGTGAGGTACGCGCGGGGCCGGGCTCTGCCGGCGTAGAACATAAGCAAGTAGGGAGGAAAAGCATAAAACTCAAGGAATTTAAAAAGCAAATATTATAGTCCATACGGTCGTCTCAGTACCAACCGCAAGTTTAAATGCCTCCCCGAGGCGTGATGCATGTGCAGGAATTAAAACAAGAACAGGAGCGGTAACGGAGTCACTTGTCAGCGGTGGAGCAGCGCGGAGTGGCTTCGCCTCGTGGAGCAGCAGGGCCGGCAGCGCCTTGCTTCAGCTTGGTGCTGAAGGCCCGGAACTTCCCCAGCAGCGCCTCCGCGCGCCCCTTCACGACTTCGATAGCGGCGGCAGCACCCTCGCCGCTCACCGGCTCCAGCAGGCTGTCGAGCTCGGCGCTGGGATCGCGAAGGTAGATGTGGGCGAAGACCCGCGTCAGCGCAGCAGAAGACAGGACACGTGCCTCGGCCTCAGCCGTGGGGCCAAGGCCAAGGGCGACATCCCCAAGGGCCTGAACCAGGCAGGGAAGCAGCTTGGCGAGGCCGTCCCCGTCACTGGCCAGCGGGCTCTCTAGGCCGCTCTCGTAAAGTGTCTTCAGCGAATCACGAGCATCCTTCTCCATGACCGCGAAGGCCACGCGATCCTCGGCAAGGACCCGGGCCTTGGCATCCAGCTCGGCCTTCGTCGCCTCCAGCTCCTTCTTCAGCGCGTCTAGGCGGTCGCGGCGCTTCTTAAGCTTGGCCTCCCGATCCTCGATGGCCGCCTCACGAGCCTTTGTGCCTTCTTCCCGCTCTTCGCAAAGGCGGACCTCCTTCGCGAGCTGGTCTCGCAGGTCTTGCAGCTCGTCCTCCAGCTCCTTACAGCGACCACGAACTCCAACCACCTCCCCCAGGGCCGCGTCTCGGGCAGCCTTAGCCTCGAGGGTGGCCTCCGTCTCTCTGTCACAGGCCGTCGAGGCCTGAACCAGCGCCGCCCGAATCGAGGCATCGGAGCGGATCCACCCCGAAGCCAGTTCCAGGCGTCCGGCCACCAGGCGAGGGTCGGCGCCAAGAAGATCCTGCCGCAGCCGGTCCAGTTCAGCAATGGCACGCTCCAGGATGGCAGAAGAAGACGGAGAAACATCGACGTGCTCCAAGACGACGGTAGGAGTTGGGGAAGCAGCGGTCGGTGGAACGGGAGGAGAAGGTAGCGGCGGCGAGACCACAGCATCCTGAGGCAGAGTCTGCTGCGCCCCGACGGCCGTGGTGGCCGCAGCAGGCAGGAGCACCTCGGGAGTCACTTGAGCCATGGGGGTTGGGCTCGCCCCAGCCAGCTCAGCCAGGCCTCACAAGGATGAGCGGGCAGGAGAAGCCCGTGCGTCACGATAGCCTTCCCCTGAAGGCGGAGGCATTGCCGCAGATGGGGCCTCGGGAGCTCCCTTCGGCTTCTTCGCCGTGGGCGCCAGCCTATTCAAGAGAAGCAAACATCAAGCCTCAACGGCGGAACAAGAAACAAAAGATGAAGGATCAAGCACTTACGGGTCGTCGCCAGAAAGCTCAAGCCGCCTCCGGCCATACTTGAAGCCTGAGAGCCGCTGGAGGGGTCAACCTCAGAAGCAGAAGGCACGTCCGCGGTTCGCCCCAGAGCCAGGGCGGACCCGCGGGGGATCAGCCCGGTCCTGCCCTTCTTCGGGATCGGGGGCGAGCTCCCGTTACCCAGCACTTCGTCGTCATCATCATCATCGCTTAGCGAAAGGCGGAGAGTACGGGACTTGCGCCGGGGAAGGGGAGCCCTGGACTCTCCGTCAGTTGCCTCGGAGTCAGGGCCCTCCTCCCGCTCCTCTTCGCCCCCCTCTCCGCTGGAGTCGCCAGAGGACATGTCCACCGGTCCCTCGGGAGCCACCACGGGCACGGGCCCGTCCCCGTTGAACACGGGCATGGACTCCACCACCTGCTTCCAGTCGTCGCGAAGGAACAAGGGCGTGGGTGCGCCCTCCAACCTCGCCACCTCGCCCCCGACCAGAGATTGGAGAAGCGCGGTCAAATCCTCGTCGCCCACAGCCGCGGGGCTCGGATGAGGCCTCCACATCGGAGGTGAGTACCGCCAAAGCGGAGCCAGTTGGTGCTCCAGGAAGTCCCTCAGCAGCGACGCGCCGGTCAGCTTCGCCGCCGCCATGCTGGCCGGCTTCAGGTCCGCGTCCATCTTCTCCAGCACCGACTTCGCGCGGGGGTCCGTGAGCTCCGCCCGGGACCAGTCGCCGGAACTCACGGGCTGCTCCGTGGGTAGGATCAGCCGAGGGTGGATGCGCCCGGCGTCCACCAAGACCCACTTGCTCCTGAAGCCCTCAATCCTCTTCCCGGGATTCGAAATGGCAATGGCGCCGCCGCACGCGACGAAGCTCGTGCATGCGGAAGGGGAACCACGGGTGACCCGGAGGTAGAAGTAGTGGCGCAGCAAGGCCACTGAGGGTTGCACCCCCACATGAGCCTCACAGTAGTAGGCAAAGATCGCCAGGAGAAGGATGGAGTTGGGGTGGAGATGCAGAGCTTGTAAGTCGTAATGGCGGAGGACAAAGAGGAAGAACTCAGAGAAAGGGGGCACCAGGCCCGCAGTAATGGAGCTTACGAAGAGAGGGTAGAAGGTGCTCCCTCGGCCCTCAGGGGTGGCGGAGCCGACCTTGAACACCTGCGCCCCGTCGATGCCCCGCGCCGCCGCCATCCGGCGCAGCTGGGCAAGGCTCGCCTCCGACACATTCGGTGAGTCCAGAGCAAGCGAGAACCAAGCTTCGGCTGGAGGATGACGAGGTGCCATGTCTCCTAGGTCACACGGGAAGAGCAGATCTGGGAATTTGGAGGAAGGAAGGAGATGCGCAAGAAAGGGGATCTGAGCAGCAACCAGAGAAAGAGAAGAGCAAAGCCTGGGCGGACGCTACACCTTTAATAACCTGCGCGGTTACGGAGGCGCTCACGTCCAATCAACCGCCACGCGACGCCCAAGGCCGCAGGCTGTTAGGGCCCGCGGCGCTTTGCCCTTGCCCTTTCGCCTCTCGGCACGGCCAAGACCATGCGTGCCTTGGGCCCGGGGGCTACTATTGGCGTTCTGGGAACGGGGGTCCCCAGACTTGCCTGCCTGCGGCCTGCGGCGTGGCTCAAGGAGGCCCAGCACGACCCATCTTCATCAACACAAGACCCTCGCGAGGGGCCAAGCCTCGCGGGGCGGACGACACGGCGCTTCCTTAGGCACGGCCTCGTCAGGGTGGCTCACGAGGAGGCGGAGAGATCATGGCGGGGTACCTCGCGAGGGGCCCATGACGCAAGCCATGACGACCAAGGGCGCCAGGCGGGCGCCAGCCCGCGCAGTGTCCTCCCCTTTCCTCTTTGGTGCAAAGGGGGCAAGCGCAGGCGAGGGGATCAAGCAAAGGCACCCGTTTCGGTGCAACGAGACCAAGACTAGTCCAACGGTGGGAAGGAGGTCATCGTGGAGCCCAGAATGGCGTCACCACAGAGCCTTTGGCAGGCGAGGACCAACTTTAGTCAGGATAAGTGTACCAGATGTTCCCCTTTGAATTGGCCAATTGTTGGCGCCCTTCCCGCTCAATATTTGGGAAGAGGCCCAGGGCCTTTGCCTATAAATAGGGCTAGCCACCCCCAGGGTAGGGGCATCTAGAATTCGGTATCTAGCAATCAGGCAAGCAGAACCTAGAATCGGAGCAAGCAGAGAACAAGAGAGAGAGAGAGAGAGAGAGAGAGAGAGAAGGGCGGTTGAGCTCCTCCTAGTAGTTCATCCCCCCAACCAAGAATAGACCCTCGCGAGGTTGTTCTTCCCTGTATTGTTCATCACCACCAGCCCAAGAGGCAATCCACCACACCACACTGGAGTAGGGTATTACACCACATCGGTGGCCCGAACCAGTATAAACTCTGTGTCTTTTGTGTTGCTCTTTGGGTAGTTTAAATATTTGCGAGACGGAGAGGTAGAAGGCATAATCTCCGCGCGCACCCCAGAGTTCGAACCTTAAGGGTCTGCCGGAACCCGAAACCCGACAGTAGGAAAGTAACATACTGCTGTAATAGCCGTTTGTAGCGCTGACTGGAGTAGGCCAGCAATACGTACAACCATAGAAGGAGTCGACAGCGTAAATGAAGCCCTTGTGTTCAATGGCATCAGAGAACCATGGAGGATGTATGATCCTGCGATGGACATGCAGATTTATCCACTTACCGCAGTGACCTCTCAGATAGGCGAGACCGCGGTTGAAGAATGCAATTAGCCTGAAGTCTTTATAATTCACGGATCTTGTGGGCACTTGGCAGATTACAACCTTGAGCAAATCAAACTTGGTATCATGTTGGCTACTGTAAGATTCCGAGTATTCTGGGCCGTAGTGCCAAAGCAGTGCAGTGTTAATCGAAGGAAGGGGGATCAATCGCCGGGTGTAGACCTCCACGAGCATCCAGCTGCTATGCCCTAACTTGCTTGAGTAGAGTAGTAGAGTACGACTCTGCTCTACTACTAGCACCGGAGGAGTAGTATATTGTAATCTAAAATAGTTACAAACTTCAATGCCCGAGCGTGGAACGACTACGAACCGTGCTCAAAGACCGTGTCTACGTGGTGTTTGGACATGGGCGACAACCTCAACACCAACGGTGCTGCTCCCGTTGCACCGTATGTGTTTCTGTCCTTCCTGTTCGAAATCATGGTAGAATTCATGTTTCTACTTTGTATCCTACTACTATGCTAGTCCACATGATTAGTTTCATCTCTGTTATAGCCGTCATGATTTATTTTGTGCTTATTCGGATTAAATCTCGTAGTAACTTGCTCATGTATTCAATTGGCGCAACGTCCCCTACAGCCACTCCCGTTTCATGGACGGCCTGGTCGATGTTGGAATTTTGCTAGTTGGCCTTTATAAGGTGAGCTCTTATACCACTTGTATGAGCATGAGAAGAGGAGACCTACACGCGCGCTCCTCCTCCTCGCTCGCCTCGCCACGCCACGCCTCGTCACGACGCGCCGCGGGTTGCGGGATTGAGCCGAGCCGAGGACAGAGCTATACTCCCATGACCTACCCGGCCCGCACTATATAGTTTCTCACCACCGTTCCAGATCATTGTGCCGCCAAGAAAGTCTTCTCCATCCCTCCTTTTGGTGTGCACCGGGAGAAGGGACAGCAGGCCTCCGGAACCCCGCCTCTCGTGATCCTATACGGGAGAGGGGCGATCAGGTTTTTGGGGAGCGCACTCGCGCGACTGCTAGCTGCGACGACTTCGCGAACGGCGACTTCTTGCCCGACCTTGGCAACCTCATCCTCGACGACATGGGCGACAACGTCAACGCTGGCAGTGCTGCTCCCGCTGCATCGTATGTGATTCTATCCTTCCTATTCGAGATCGTGGTAGAATTCATGTTTCTAGTATGTCTTCTGTTCATCTGCTATGATAGTTCACATGATTAGTTTAATCTCTGTCAATGTTGTCATGATCTATTTCCTATTTATTCGGACTAAATATCATAGTAATTTGCTCATGTTTCCAACAATCCAAAAACCTGATAATAGGCCCTTCGTCCACTGCTATGAGTGCCCGATGCCGTTTTGTGGCTCGCCAGCGGATATGGTGCATCACCTCACGGATGCGTGCAACAGTCACTGCTGGCCCTTGGTGGAGAACATCAAGTACGAGACGTGCTACCCGTTCACCATGCCGGAGTCGCTGGAGGATTACCGCCGCCTGCTAGTCTCGGAGGAGGACGGCAGCGTCTTCCTCTTGATCATGGGCACCGGCGAGGCCCGCGCAGGCCGCCGCCCCGTCTCTGTAATGTGCGTCAGGGGCGACGCCGCTGATGCTGAAACTGACACGAGGCCGATGTACGGGTGCGTGGTCAGTGTTACTACCCCTCCGGGTCGTGTGGGCGGCGACACCGGCCTCATCGAACAGACTTGGACTCTGGGGAGCTGGGACTATCCCGCCAATGTGGACTTGGAAAACCCATGGCATCCTTTACCCGCCAACGCGGTGCACGGGGACTCCAAGGAGGTTCACCTGGACATACGCATTATCAAGTTAAATGTTGACCATTAGTCTTCGCTCAATGTAATCCGCTGTCTAAGCATGTGGAGACTTCCATGCAGGATCTTGCTCTATTGGAGTATCGCGCATGGATAAAAGTGTATCTGTTTATGGTTTAGTCTAGAATCTTCCATGTATGAATTTTTACTACAGTACCGGTGAAAGACTTACGATGAACCATTTCTTACATCTCCTCTGCCCGCTTGCAAATCATCCTGATTTAATCCCTCCGTCTAGGTGTATAAGGGCATGGTTAATATTCCTTAATAGTATAGCCAACTGTTGACTATAAGAAAGTGCCATGTCATCTGTAGCCAACATGTATAACAATCGATACTCAAAAACTAATTCTTAAAGATCATTTCTTGCAAAGCACAATAAGTGTTATTTCTTCAAAAGTTTTGGATGCAGGTTGAACAGTTGAACGCTTTTGTTTGCAAAAGATACCTTTTTATCTATTTCACCCAGATGTTTGTGAGCTCTAGAGATGAAATAATATCCAAAGAAACCTATCGATACCCATTACACATGAGATGACTCCCACATCCTTTGTCAAAATAAACAACTCCCCGATTAATGCATTTCACTCTTCGGTGCAACGCACGGGCACCTTACTACTATAGATTAGTACGACCAAAAATTGAACTAACATTATATGTAGTATGATAAATGCTGATGCATGTCACCTAAAATTATATCATTAAAAACTATGTTCAAATACGAATCCAACGATATAGTTTTTGTTGACATGCACTAACATTTTGTCAGTTAAATCTTCAGTCAAATTCAATGGGGAACCACGACCGATGTAGTGCAAGTGTAGAGGGCGGTGCTGCACGGGAGTCTCACCTCTCACCCTGCTCGTGGTGCGGCAGTAAAGCCGTCATATCACAAAACCCAACCACTCCTAGTAATAAGTACACTGTAGCCAGCGTGCAAGTCATGTACACTGCACTGACAGTGGAACCCACAGAGTACTTAGAATACAAGATTAAGGATGCCATTAACTTTTTATAGAGGGAGAATCATACACGCAATTAACTCAAATGGATTGGACGTGACTCTATTATTCTCCAACGGCAACCGGCAAATTTCCTCCCGCGGGCCGAAGTAGGTTTCTTGGTTTGCATGCGGGTTTAACGGAGGGGTTTGATGGAGGCGAGGCGGCGTGTTCAGCCGGGCGTGCAGTGGACGGCGCAGTACTATTCGATTTGACAACTACAACCAGTATATTATAAAAAACAAAGAAGAGTAGTAGAGATAGAGATAATAATAGAGACTAGGGAGGATCACCATCTACTGCTTCGTGGGCTACTCTTGCGCTCCATTCGGCGGCCGCAACGTCCCCTACAGCCACTCCCTCATGTGCTCCATTCGGCGGGCGTTGTTGAAATTTGGGGAGTGCACTCTCGCGACTGCTAGCAGCGACGACTTCATCGACGATGACTTCTTCCCCGACCTCGGCAACCTCTTCCTCAACGACATGGGCGACAACCTCAACGCCAATGGTGCTGCTCCCGTTGCACCGTATGTGTTTGTGCCCTTCCTGTTTGAAATCGTGGTAGAATTCATGTTTCTAGTCTGTGTCCTAGATTCGATCTGTTCATCTACTATGCTAGTTCGCATGATTAGTTTAATCTCTGTTATAGCCGTCATGATTTATTTTTTTAGTAAATCTCGTAGTAACTTGCTCATATATTCAACTGGCGGAACGTCCCCTACAGCCACTCCCGTTTCATGGATGGCCTGGTCGATGCCTCCAAGGAGCCCTTCGTCTACTGCTATGAGTGCCCGGTGCCGTTTTGGGGCTCGCCGGCGGACATCGTGCATCACCTGACGCAGGCGTGCGGCAATCACTACTGGCCCTTAGCGAAGAACATCAAGTACGAGACGTGCTACCCATTCACCGTGTCGGAGTCGCTGGAGGATCAGCGCCGCCTGCTAGTCTCGGAGGAGGACGGCAGCGCCTTCCTCTTGATCGTGGCCACCAGCGAGGCCCGCGCAGGCCGCCGCCACATCTCTGTAGTGTGCGTTAGGGGCGACGCCGCTGACGCTGACACTGACACGAGGCCTATGTACGCGTCGGGAGCCAGTTAAATGTTGATCATTAGTCTTCGCTCAATGTAATCCGTTGTCTAAGCATGTGGAGACTTCCCTGCATGATCTTGCTTTATTGGAGTATCGCACATGAATAAAAGTGTACCCATTTATGGTTTATTCTAGAATCTTCTATGTATGAATTTTTACTACAATACTGGTGAAAGACTTATGATGAACCATTTCTTACATATCCTCTGCCCCCTCCCAAGTCATCCTGATTTAATCCCTCCGTTTAGGTGTATAAGGGCATGGTTAATACTTAAATTGTATAGCCAACTGTTGGCTATAAGAAAGTGCCATGTCATCTGTAGCCAACATGTATAACAATGGATACTCAAAAACTAATTCTTGAAGATCATTTCCTGCAAAGCCCAATAAGAGTTATTTCTTCACAAGTTTTGGATGCAGGTTGAACAGTTGAACGCTTTTGTTTGCAAAAGATACTTTTTATCTGTTTCACCCGGACGTTTGTGAGCTCTAGAGATGAAATAATATCCGAACAAACCTATCCAAATGAACTAACCGAGGCATCTCCATCTTAATTTTCTCTTGCAAGTCGTGCGTGGTCCCTTCATCGTGAAAATGCTCTGGCCATCGCATTGATTTGCATGCATGGATAGCACCACCATATTTTCAAAGGAGGAGCGAGCTCTATATTTCAGCCAATGCATGCATGATTTGAGGAATTATGGCTGGGCATGCATGTAGAAAAGGGAGGAGAGTAATTTGCATGCGAGGGATTAAAGGAAGGGAGACCAGCGGCTAGGCATTCAAAGGAGGCTGCATGCAAGATTACACGGGATCTAGATACTAGTCCCAAAATCAGTTCCTCTTTTTGCGGACATGCCTTGGTACGAGAGATTGACAAGTTAGGCCCTGTAAAAATGGATGGAGGGAGTAGTAGTACTAGTGTAGAGGGCGGCGCTGGACGGGAGTCTCACCTCTCACCCCGCTCGTGGCGCGGCAGTAAAGCCGTCATATCACAAAACCCAACCACTCCCAGTAATAAGTGGCCTGGTAAA
This sequence comes from Aegilops umbellulata, assembly GCA_032464435.1. Classification (NCBI taxonomy): domain Eukaryota; kingdom Viridiplantae; phylum Streptophyta; class Magnoliopsida; order Poales; family Poaceae; genus Aegilops; species Aegilops umbellulata. Next base: position 92,243,289 of record CP136054.1, on the reverse strand, counting down.
ATAAACGGACAAGCAACCATCACATCCCTCTGTCTTTTTTGCATTTCATCTCTCTGCATTTACTTTCTCCGGTTCATCTCGCACACTCGATCCCTAGCTACTACTCCTAGGGCCTGTTCTTTTGGCGGCTTCCCCAGCTTTTCCCACAAGACTAGTCACAGTAGAGAGTAACAATAAGGCGCCTCACTCATTTATTTGGGCTTCTAAACTACTATTCTGTCCTGGTTTATTCCTCACCATTGTAATTTGTGCTAAATTTTGACCAAAGACTTAACTGGTTTATTCCTCACCATTGTAATCCCTCCGTCTAGGTGTGTAAGTCATCTTACGAAAACCAAATAATCCCAAAACACTTAGGCGCGGTGCATTAACTTCTACCTCGTTTCTTGTTTCTTGACATATCAACCAATAAGAGATAAAGAGTGTGCATGCTTTTAATGACTTGAGATATCAAACACGATATGAAGTGGTTAGTTCATTGCATGCAATACTATTAATTACGAAATAAACATTAACGTTTCTCGTTTTCTCCTCCTCCTTGGTCACGGTGCATAGCCTAAGATGACTTACTCACCTGGACGGATGGAGTAGTGCATGTGACATGCACTAACATTTCATTAGTTAAATTTATGATCAAAATTTAACACAGATAACAATGGGGACCAATAAGCCAGGACGGAGGTAGTAGTTATGGGATTACTAATCTAGAAGCCTAAAAGAACTGGCCCCTGGTACTCCTACTAGTAGTAGTACTCAAGTTGGAATTCCAATTGCACGGCACAACTTGTTAGGCAAAAAATTCGATACAGGGTGTAGGAAGCGGTTTAGGAATTTGCATGCCTTTCCAACCAGTGAGATACTCCGTACAAAGTATGACAAAGAAATAACCACAGAGAAGGAAGCTAAAAGTAAACAATCAAACGAGCATTTTTGCATTTGTTTTGCATTAAATCGTTTCACAAGCTTGACTAGTGTTGTTTTTCTACTTTTACAAAAACCGCATCGTAATGTTAAAACATGCATTTGCACGTACATAAGTAATAGTAGTACTCCCTCCGTCTAGGTGTATAAGTCTTCCCTTCTTGGTCACGGTGCACAACCAAAGATGACTTATTGACCTGGACGGAGGGAGTAGCACAGTCTGCAAGCATATATCGAGAGAGACGTGCAGTGCGGTAGTATATAGTAAAGTTTGTGCTATATGCACGTACTTGCAAAATGCGTACGAATACACAAGGTTTCCAAACTTTCCCTTTTACATACTTAATTAAGGACGCTAAAAATTCCTAAACGTTGGGATTTATCATTTGTGTCCCAAAACTAATGAGATCGCCTTACGAAACAAAAATTATACTCCTCCTAAAAGCCACGGCGCTCGCAGGAGCGCTTGCGGCGCGCCACGAGTGCCCTAGTGCGCGGCCGTTTCCCAGCGCGCCGACACAACGCCTCTTCCTTAGCCTCGCAACTCGCGAGGTGCTGATTGGCGGCTTGCCAGCGGGCGAGCGTGATCTCATCGGTGTGGTGATCCGGCGCCAACACGTACTCCTCCTCACTGGAAGCGTGCACCCGGTACACGTACCGCCAAGCGTAGATGAGGTGCTTGGGCCCGACTGCACTTAGGGCGTCGGCACGGGCGTCCTCCGCCACCCTCATGGCCCTCGCACGAGCCTCCTGCCAAAGAGCCAATTGCCTGACTCTCTCGGACACGACATAGGCCTCCCAGGCAGCTTGTTCCGCGGTGCGCTTCTCTTCCTCGGCCTTCTTCTCTGCCTCTATTTTGGCGCGCTCTGCTGGAGGCAAAGCCTCCCACAAGGCGACATCCATTTCTTTCCAAAGCTCCTCAAGTCTGGGGGGGCTCGGCGGGCGGCGCGGCATTCTCCTCGTAGTGGGGAGCCAACGCGTCCTCCGGCGCGCATGCTGGCGAGATTGGGAACGCCGACGCGTCCACCTCGATGCGTCGCGGCGAGGAGCGGAACGCCGACGCGTCCTCCTCGACTAGTGGTGGCAAGGAACGGAACGGCGACGCATTGCGTCGCAGCGAGAAGCGGAACGCCGATGCGTTCTCCTCGACTAGTGGCGACAAGGAACGGAATGGCGACGCGTCGCGTAGCGGCGAGGAGCGGAACACCGACGCGTCCTCCTCGACTAGTGGCGGCGAGGAACGGAACGGTGGCGCGTGACCATCCGCACGGTGAAGCGAGGGGCTCCTAGGGCTTGGGAGGGGCGATGCCATGGTGGTCGACGTGAGAGGGAGGGGGAGGAGATAGCGATGAACGTGAATGTGAGTGGGAGGAGATAGCGATGTCGTGGGAGGCGCAGTATTTATAGCGAGCAATGGTACACCTACGTAAGATATGGACTGAGCTGCACTGACTTAACTGCAGGTCCAGTTGCGTCACTGACATGTGGGCCAGACCCCTGTTGGGCCCATATGTCAGTGACCCAATGCACCTGCAGTTAAGTAACAGCTACGTGGGCATATTTGTTGGAGTAAATTACGGGGGAGCGAAGGGGTGGAAATATTGCTGGTCACAACGGATTGGACGAGCGTGGGGGGAGGAGAGTCATGCATGTAGATTTTTTCACACGGGGTGGAGTGGTGGGACCGCCGGAGGTAGAAGGAGAGTTTGGCAGGCATATTGTTTCCACACATGGAGAGGAAAAGATTTGGAGACGAACGGGCTTCCTGCAGGTATGGGGAATGGTGCATAATAAGTCATCTTGCATGCCGGGCTAGGTATAGTCTCAAGTCATTAAAAACATACATGCCCCACACATGTTCATATTTCAAGGTGCACTAAATTATTGCATGCAATGATTAAGGCTGACCATAATGGTGGTATCTTAGCTGGTATCATGCACACGGGAATAGCAAACATGCTGATGTGGCAAAGAATTAAAGAAGAGAGGGGGTTAGAGTAACTAGTGTTCATGCATGCATTGGTAAACACATTTTTTGTGAAGAACGATAGCACTAGTTGACTACTTTTGCAGACTTCAAAAACTATTCCACAATGTGTCAACATTCACAATGTCAAATCAATATTTTTACACTCATTATAAAACGTAGTTCTTATACTCATTATAATCAATACTCCCTCTGTCTAGGTGAGTAAGTCATCTTAGATTGTGCACTGTGACCAAGGAGGAGGGGAAATCGAGAGATCTTAATATTTATTTGCTAATTAATAGCATTGCATGCAATGAACTAACCACTGCATATCGTGTTTGGTAGTCTCAAGTCATTAAAAGCATGCACACCCACATCTCCTATTGGTTGATATGTCAAGAAACAAGAAACGAGGTAGAAGTTAATGCACCGCACCTAAGTGTTTTGGGATTATTTGGTTTTCGTAAGATGACTTACACACCTAGACGGAGGGAATATTGTAGATATTGATATTTTTAGTATAAATATGGTCGTGGGATTTCATTGATGCCTGTCAAAGCGTGGAGGAAGTGGAGCTTAGGGCTTGCATTGCCGGTCTCTACATAGGCATTTCTCTTCATAATCCTGTAATTTTAGAGACTGATTGCGCTTTTGTGGTAGCGTCTCTTGCATCGGGGGACTATGACAGGTCTGCTATGCATAACCTGAAGATGAAAGCGTTGAGCATCTCGAAGTTGATCAACAACCTTCAATTGTCAAAGATTAGCCGTTCGGACAATAAGGTGGCACACTTAATCGCTAAGTATAGCTTTGATAATAGATTAGATGGTATTCTTGTAAATAACGTACCGCCCTGTGTGGTAAATATTGTATCGAATGAGTGTACTGGTGTGGCTGGTTAATTAATATAAGGTGGTGTTCAAAAAAAAGTATAAATTTGGTCAAAAACTTTGCAAACGTTTGACGGGAGTAAAAAGGACCAGAGCGAGTATCATGCATGCGGAGTAGGCAGAAAAAATTACTTGTCTAAAAAAAGGCAAAAAAATTGCTCATTTATAGCCGGTCGAAGTCTCAAAGGGCAAGGCCGCGCGAGGGAGGCGAAGGTCGTGGGAGGCGCGACGTTTGACGGAATTAAGTGAAGTTACATCCACGCGCCAGCATGGCGTGCTAACAGGCAGAAGCTATACCGTCAGGCCTACGATATGGGTCTAGTAGATATGACATCTAGTGGGTCCCGCATAGTTCTCGAGAACTCTTTGGGGGCTTGCAGCTGTTTATCCATCGGGCAAGCCAGCAACTCCATGCCGTTCGCACGCCCTACTCGTCCCCGTCTTCTACCTTACAACAGTTCGCTCCCAGTCGTCCCGTCCTTTCACATTAGTTCGCTCCCAGTTTTTTTGCGGGGTACAACAGTTCAACTTCTCCTAATCCTCCTCCCAAATCCATGGCCTCCCAAATCTCCATGGTCACCGCAGAGTACCAGGTTCAAGCCCTCACTGGCAATCAGTTCATCGTCATCTACACACGTGGATCCGAGACGGTGAAAGCACTCGCTTCCTACGCATGTTCAACAGTTCAACGGATGAGTGGGTCGTTGGGATAGATGTTGAGTACACCACAGTCCTGGGACGAGAGAAGGATCTAAAGGACGAAGAGAGGAAGAAGCCCGCCGTGATCCAGGTTTGCGTACATAATGTTTGCTTGGTCTACCACATATGCCATGCCGACGTTGAGTGCCAGGATTTTAAGAACTTCCTCAAGGACAAAAGAGCGAAATTCGTTACTGTAGGCTTTAAGAACGACAATGACGTGCTGCGCCGGATAGGTCTCGTTGTAGGCCAGCCCTTCGATCTCCTGAAGGCAAGCCTGGTGTCCTCCTCTCAACCTTCAATGCTGACCCTGGCAGCATCCATGATTGATCCTTCGTACGCTAAACTGAAGAAACCTCATCACGAGTTTCATCATGCATGGGAGTCGAAGACATTAGATGAACATCACATCCTGTACGCAGCAATGGATGCCTACCTTTGTTTAAATATCTACAAGGGTTGGATGAAGAAGCAGAGCCCAGTGTCCGGTTCAAGCAAAGAAGCGTCGGCGAAGAGGAAGAGGAAGAGGGACGAGGACGAAGTCGAGGACGTGGACTCGGACTCCGAGTAGGTGGCAGTGCCGTCGCTCATGCTGGTTCTACTGCAGTGTAATGCGGACTAGTTGCTTAGTTTATTTTCAAGGGTGTGTTGTGCTGAGGCCCTAGCAGAACTATGTTTATGTTCTTTCTCGTTATTTCAACTCTTTAGTACGTACAGTAGTACTAGTACTATGTCTTACTACTGTTCTTCTTGCAGTTGGTACTACTGCTCGTATCTTCGTGTTCTTACTGTACTTAATATGTTCGTACTAGTAGTATAATTTGGGTCAGTCGATTTGTGAAAGAAGTTCGACGGAGCGAAGGAAGACGACGACATAAGAGGTGGAAGAAGCCCTTCTAGCCATCCATGTTGCATCAAACGTCTCACATGAGTCGACCGACCCAAATTGCTCCTTTAGATTGCAGGATCCACGTGGCATTCAAGGTCTCGAAGGTAGATTCCGCGTTCGCACCCGGTTTGCGGGCTCGAGCGCGCACGACCGGCTTCCGCCGCGACAGCCACCATGCGCGCCTCCTCCGCGCGGGCGGAGACGACAATGACACGCTAGTTCCTCCTCACTGGCGTGCTGGAGCACGCGCTCGTCCTCCTCTTCGTATATTGCGTGCATAGACGCGGCTCCACCAGCTGCTCGCGTGCTTGGCAGCGCGGCGGCATAGCGAGGAGGGACTGCAGACGATGTGAGCAGGCGAGCCTTCGGCTTCATGGCACAGGGTTGGCGGCAACACGGCGGTGATGGGAAAGAAATTGTTGGTCGAGCAGGCGGGCGCCGGCATGCGCAACGGCGGCGGCATATTGATGAGTGCGCATGTGGGAGCTTACTTTAGTTTTATATATAAGGTTGGTCAAACTTAAAAGAAAACCGTACTAGTACACGTAAACATTAGACTTAGGCAACCCTTTTATTAGTTAGTACCATAGCCACGATACGGAATCCTATGCAAGCGCGTGAACCGCGGCCGTGCAGTCGATCGAACGGTGCGTCACCGTGTCGCGCTCGAAGGACATCCACCGAACCTTTTTGTGTGTGTGAAAACAATCCTCGAATATTACTCAACTTTTTTTCCTATGAAAGTTCTTGATGCTGCAATATTTCCATATATTTGAATTTAGCTCCAATTCGTGTTTATTTGGATTTGGACGTTTTAGGTGCGCCCTAGTTTTTTTAATACTGATTTTGTGTGTGTGACTGAGAGAGAACGTGTGTATGTGTCCATATGTGTGTTGTGGCGGAAGGGCAATGTGGAGACGGTGTGCGTGTGATACAGACATAGAGAGGTGTGAATGTGCAAATGATCATGCATGAGTGAGACATAGACAGATGCCGATACATTGTGTATACATGAGAGAACGGTCTTCTAGTTTACTTGTGTGTGTGCGAGAGAGAGAGAGAGAGAGATAGAGAGAGGGAGGGAGGGAGAGAGAGATATAGAGAGAGAGGGAGGGAGGGAGAGAGAGACAGAGAGAGGAGCATCTGTAACACAACAACCATCTCTCTCGATTCGTCCGTCCCTCGCACGGTCGCATGCCACACATGCATCAATGCACACATTTTGACACCCTCACCCGGCCCCTGCCCACCTCAAGGCCCGCACAATCTCTTCGTGAATACCCATTTCTCTCCTTAGGTTTGTTTTCTCTCAATATCTCTCTCTCTCTCTCTCACACACACACACATAGAGAGAGAGAGAGACACACACAACACAACACACACACACTCCCCCGAGCACACAATTCATCCCCATCCAAGGTTATAAAGCGACCACTCTCGCTTGTGCTTCTTTGCACCCCAACATGCACAACACCTCAATCTTCAAAGAGGGCAACAAGCAGATCGAAGACGGCGACCACATCGCGCTAGAGAATGCGGGGTCATTTGGAAGCAGGGTGATGTGACGACGGCTGACTGACTCCTCCCCCTCCCTCTCTCTCTCTCTTGCACAAAATTGTCAATCCCTCAACCCACGAGATCCTTCCCCGCTCGTCCATGTTTTTCCATCTCTCTCATCAAACATGTTGTCTCTTCTCCTTCCACGTATACAGAATCCAGATGCACACGCATCTCATGTATATTACATGTATGCATCTTTCTCATAGACCTAACTTCTTCCTCTCTCTTTCTCTCTCTATCTCTATCTCTCTGTCTCATTAGGTTTGTCTCCTACTCTCTCGTCCACATACATACAATCTTTCCCGCCCTATCTGCTCCATCTTCAAAAGCTCTCTCTGCACGTTTCATTCACACATTGGGATATGTCAAAATGTTGCTTCTATAATGGTTGATGTAGAGTTATGGTTGTTTTTGTTGCATCCTACAAAATAATAACTATGAAATGCATTTAGATTCTCATTTGACTGGGATTATGTGAGTTTGAGCATGTTGTGAAGTACTATAGACCTTGTATACATCTTGGGATTCGATAATGATTCTAACTATTGAATTGTATAGACCATTACATTCGAAGTCAATAGCCTAATATATTTATTTCACAATTTCAACAAATGATTAGTTCACTACAAACTAAGAAAACAAATGTGTACTCCCTCCATTTTTATTTAAGTCCGCATATTAGCATTGGTCAAAGTCAAGTTTTGTAAACTCTCAGAAAGCTTATAACAAAAAATATTAACATATACAATAACAAATAAATACCATTAGATTCATTATTGAATGTACTTTCACATCATACATATTTGTTATGGTAAATGTTTATATTTTTCTATAAACTTGGTCAAACTTTAGAAAGTTTGACTTTGGTCAAACATAATATGCAGAGTTTACTACTACTACTCGCTAGTTGCTTAGCCGAATCACTCAACACGCCACACGGGGAGTCCAGTGTCAAAATTTTTTGAGGTCGGCGGGAAAATCTCCCGCGACCCTGATTCGAGGAGTGGGAAGTTACCATCATAGCCTTCGAAACAGGCCTACGGATGACGCTTGGTAGGGGGCTGTTTTCGTAACTTCAGGTTCACCATACCCAGCCAACCCCACCCCGGCACCCAGAGTAGTACACCTGAATACTCCCCAATTTCTATCCCCACCGCAAAATAGACTTCTCCACGGCACCGCAGCCTTCGTGCTCCTCCCCTTTACATCGGCGCACTCGTCCACCACAGTGCATCTGCCTCATCGACGACCTCGTACGCTGCACTAGAGCCGGTCCACCGTCGTCGTCATACACGGAGCCTCTTCCCCGACATCGTCTTCCACGGTCTTGGATCTGCTCCCCAGAAGTCGACGCCAAGTGCAGTAGTACCACCGTCGTGGACAATGAACTGACTCCCGTTGCCGACCATGACTCACAGAGGCCGCCGCGACCATCGTTCTCCTCCTCGATTGGTAATGTGTGTATTGAATCACTTAGCAGTACATGTGGAGTTCCAATTTTGTTCATACCTACCCTTCAAATTTCATGGGTGCTATTGTTCTTGCAAAAGTAATTGGTTATAGCCTCCATTGTCCAACAGAATATCAGCTTCTAATTGTGTGTCGCTCCTGTATCGCGCTATGCTTGGGTAGGTTTTTCATCTGCAACCAGTAGTGTGGCAAATGATGGAAATGTTTTTAGAACTAGCAAGATGCCCATGCGTTGCACGCATCAAGATGCATTTGTATGAGTCGTTTATCTTGTGGGAGAAAAGGATGAACGAGGGAAGGCCTTATTTGCAAATCTGGAGAGGGGTATGGGTATCTTTTTGCAAAATTCCCATTTGTTTCCTTCCTATCTGTCAGATATAAATCGGACGACCTATATTGCAAGAAAAAAAAGTATAGTGAAAAAAAAGCAGACAGTAAAGGAAGTAGAGATAAATATTAAATATTAAATAAATATAAAAGTAGAGAAGAGAGTAGAGATAGCAGAGACGTCAGGAAATGATCGCTTTAATGTTCTAACATGGCAGACGAGTGCTTTAATGTTGCCCACAAGATACGCGAGTATTACTAGTAGTATATTTTTCTTGCCATGTTGAGATTTTAAAACCACGAGAGCGAACATGCAGAGGAGCAATGAAGACCAAACACGGGATATTCGGGACATCTTCAAGGAGCGTGGCAAGTTAAAGAGGAGCTGCACCGAACCTGTAAAATGAGCTTTGGTAAGTAACACCCTTTCAATTACTTTCGTGTAGCCTCGTGTTCTTCGATGTGTATATGTTGTAGTTTCTATTTCTCTTAAGCGTGGTGTTCTTTGATGTGTAATAAGAAGAGACTTAATCGTCCTAATGCTTTCGTTTTTAGCTTGATGTAGGAAGTGGGTGTTCTCACCTTGTAGCCTGTTTTTATTTATTTTTTCCTTTTGAATTCACTTCTCCGAGTTCTGTTTATCTGGCTTCTACTAAATGGATCTAGGTTGCTCTGAGTATTGATCTAAAAAAGAAGTAACTTCATGTCAGGATGCAGTTCCTGCGAGGAGGGAAGTATGGTCAACCTCGATATTATATTTCCAAAATGAGGCTGGATTACACATAAGGTGCCAGTTCCCTAATGATGCTGGATTAGACACAAGGTGCAAATTCCCAGATGATGCTGGATTACACACAAGCCAGGTGGAGTCGTGAGCTGTTCGTGTCCTCGTGGCATTAGTAAAGGCTGAAAGAAAACATGCAACAGCCCTTGAGAATGTAGCTGAGTTCCTGAAGAAGCGAAAAGAGCAATCAGATGCTCTCTTCACCCAAGCCAAAGAAGAGATGGAAGAAGCCAGAAATAAGCTAGCAGAGGCAGAGCAGGCTAGGCGTCTCCTGCTATCTAAAATTGTTGTCAATACAAAATTTCCTTCATAATAGCTAGGTTCAAATGTTTATCCAGTCAACATGCCTGTTGTGATGTCCGTGCATCTACTGATGTGGCACAAAATGTTTTTTTTCCGGTCATGTAATAACAGAAATTACTTTCCAAACAATAACAGACGAAGCATTGGACATGGTATAGTTCACGTGCTAGCCCGACATTCCAAGTTCAACTTCCACATCAAACTCATGTTCACAGATATCTGCACATTCATACATAATGTCCACAACCATGATTCACTTCAAAGCCAAAAAAATGTGAGGAGAGTTATAAATAAAGAAAATCCTCTACTAGTTCATGCTACCAGTGCGAGCACAACAAGTCAAGACCATGCGTAAATTAATTATAATTTTAGTCACCTTTTCTGTTCTAAAAGGCCTGCCGGCTCGCGGAAGGACGTGTTGTCGGCACACGCGCGGATTCAATGAAGGCAGGCGGGGCAGTCTTAAGCTGGTTGCACGCGGCGAGGAGGCGTGCTCAGCCGGGCCTGCAGCGAGTGCAGCCCTCTTGGCCAGCGCGCCGGTTCAATGCCTGCGCTATGAGAAGTCGCGTCCGTGTCAGAGCAATCACTCCCTCTAGTCCTTTTTTGTTTGGGTATAACAAAATCTCATTTTCCATTCACATTTTACAAGTAAAATTCGTGGACAAACTTTGACCCAAAGTACGATGGGGACTAGTAAACCAGAATGGAGGTAGTAGATTTTTTATCAAAGAAGGGTTTCCCCTTCCGATTTTCATTACTGAAAACCAGCATCTAAATCTAAACCATAGTATTTGCCCTAGAACTACCAGCTTCAACATCTCGCAACATAAAACCATACAACCTCCATCGCAAAAAACAAACAAACCATACAACCATACGCCAAGGAGGTACGTAGTACTATGAATTTCATTTTCGCTCCATACCAATCGTTCTAAAAACTACTTACTACTTATAACGCGCCATTGAAAATCGGAACTCTTAACCCCGCCAAAAAAACGATATTTTAAACGTGGCTACTCGATCTGCGGCAACTGGCAAGCCACCGCGCTCCAAGTCGTTCACCTGTGGTCCCGACCATCAACTCCTATGGATCAAATTATCACGCGAGCTGACTATTCCTACAAAGGTGCTCCACCACGTACCCGGTACCCGCGAATGCAGCAATCGTGCACCTAGGGTTTTAGGGTTTATTTGTTAACGTCGCCTTTATGTAACACTCATGTGTGCGAGACAGCGAGAGGCCGACTGCGTGCATGCGCCTCTTCTCTTCGTATATGTACTCCACAGTTTGTCTGGTGTCCAAAAAATTATAATAACTACTAGCAATGTGCCAATGCGTTGCCACACGATCAAACTAGATTAATACAGTGGCGGAGCTAGATGTAGATTACGCCTGGGGCTGTGCTATGTTGAGTGATAAACTTCTATGATTTTCTATGCTTTGCATGAAGAAATTACAAAGGAAGTTGTTTCTAGGCCTGGAGCTATAGCCCTAGCTGCCCCAGGACTGTCTCCGCCACTGGATTAATACATATTCACCGATTTGATAGAAAAAAAAAGTCTAGCTTTGAAATTCGTATATCACTAAAAATATGTTATGTTTCACTCAAAATATATTCCTTTGGCGGTTTTGATGAGATAAGGGAGGAATGTTGTTGGTTTCAAGATTCGAGAAGTGGTATATGTCTAATTTCTACTCTTACTAGCAAGATGCCCGTGCGTTGCACGGAACATCAAGATCTTGTGGGAGAAAAGGATGAACGAGGGAAGGCCTTATCCGCAAATGTGGTGAAGAGTGCGGGTAAATTGCTATATTTTCCTTCCTATCCGTCAGATATATTAGACGACCTACATTGCAGGATGGCAGGCCCACCATCATCACCAACTCTATTTTTTATCCCTACTCTTATAATAAGCATTGTCGGTGATGATCGTGTGCCTGCCATCCTGCAATATAGGACGTCCGATCTATATCTGACAGATAGGAAGGAAACTATGGCAATTTTGCAAAAAGATACCCACACCCCTCTCCACATTTGAAAATAAGGCCTTCCCTCGTTCATCCTTTTCCCCCACAAGATAAACTACTCATACAAATGCATCTTGATTTCCGTGCAACGCATGGGCATCTTGCTAGTTGTTGCAAAAAGCCCATGTGTGTGTGTGAGAGAGAGGGAGAGTGGAGGAGGACGGAGTGCATGTCTGACAAAGACACAAGGAGTGTGTGTGCGATAGGTATCAGCTTAAAATGAGGCGATAGTGTGTGTGTGTGCACGATCAAGAGGGCGTGTCTCAAGAAGGGAAGAAAAATCTACATAGATACAAGGAGCGGGAGAGAGACATGTATGCGATGGTGGAAGCACGAGTGTGCGGGTGTATAAACCTATCTAGAGGCTAGCTAGTCGATAAATGTTTGTGAGAAAAATACGAGTCGGGGTGCAAAAGCGAGAATTTTGTTTGTGAGAAAGAGAGAGACGATAGTCGGGAAGGGGAGTGGAACCAGGAGTTGTGTGTGTGAGAGAGAGAGAGAGAGAGGAGACAGTAGTCGGGGTTGTCTGATCGGTAAACAAATGAATAATGTCTGTCTGGGATGGAGATGAAAAGGAGACCGCAACAAATGTTGTGTCTACAGGAGAGATAGAGAGAGTAATTTTAGTGGTATGAGTCATATGTAGAGACATATAGGGTGTGTGAGAGAATCCCATAGAGAGAAAGACAAAGTGAAAGATGAGTGGAGACTGTGTGTTTGGCGGTGAAAAAGAAAGCTTAGGTACCGAGTGATACCAGCGAATAGTAGAGACGTGAGAGATAATGAAAACCGTGTAATGTATAATGATAGGGAGAGTGTGACACTTCTCGAGGGAGACGTCGAGAGACCATGTTTGTGAGGATAGGAGCAACATGAAGTGAGCGTGTGGGTGAGCTGGAGAAAAGAGAGTGATAGCTACCTGAAGGAGCATGCATGCGAGAGAGATGGGTGTGAAAGGAGTGAACAAAAAAGGGATTCAAATATTTGAATTCGAGATGATGAGACATGTAATCCATACTCGAACCAAAATTGATCTATCAAACATGCATACTCATATGAATTCACGCACATCTATGTTATTTAATATGTAGATATTACTGATCCATACATTTTAGTAGAACATAATTTGGTTAAATTTTTTCGAATTCAACCTTAAGATTTCGAGATAGTTGTATTTGTAAATCATATTATACATATAAAGGAGCAGAATTCTTTGTTGTGCTTTTGAAAGTATATATATAAAAAATGATGTATAGAGAATGTAATTCCAATTGAAAATGAATCCCGCCCGAAAAAAATAGAATACAAACGGGGTTCGAATTGAGTTGGCACGGTAAACGTGCACTCCGCAAAATTTGAACGAAGCGGGGAAAGTCGCAGTAACCGCCCAAAACCAAAATCTGTGAGATGGAAATCACTACTGCCTATCCCTACCATGCAAAGCCTATCTGCTGGATTTCTATAGGTTTCGATAGGGGTAGGTTTGTAATTTCACCCAAACGCGCCTCTCACCCGAATTCATACACGGTGGGCACCAAAACACAGTGTGTCCTCGGCCGAAATCGACTCCTTCCCCGATTCATATTCATACACGGTGGGCTCCAAAAACAAACTCCCGTCGGCAAATATTCGGTGTATGCGAGATTACCGTCCTATCCCCAACCGACTAGTGTTGCTGTGATGTAGTAGAAATTTGAAACGGGGGCTATGTTTGTAAATTTCCTCGCATTTGAGACAAGCGCGCCCTGAATACATGGTCCCCCTTCCTCTCTACCTCCTTTTCCCCGTTCGTACTCCGTGGGCGCCAAAACACCCTCTCCACCCCACCCTCTTCCGTCCGCCGCCGTCCGCCACCCCATCCACCGCCGTCCTCCTCCACCATGCCAGAGCTGATACCCCGACGCCGTCGTCCATTACAAGAGATCGACCTCCCTCATCCACGGCTGCGGATCGGGATCCTTGCATCCTGTTCTCTCGCTTCATCCCCGCTGTCGTCCACCTTGCCGGTGCCGCTCCTACGACCGTCTCGTCCACCGTGCCCCGCCGCCACCGTCTACCCTCGTAGATCTGCTTCCACGCCGCCGATAGCCATCGCTACCGCAGCACCGTCAAATTCTCAGCAGATGCGTACACGGCGCCGCACCAGAGGCGGTACTCTTTCGTATGTGCTCAACTTATTTATCGCAGCAAGAAAATAGATCGCCACTGCTTTACTCTGATTTCTTGTCTTGGTTGCGAAGTTGCCTTTGTCCGGTTTGCACCTTCAAATCCGCCATGGCATGCTCAACACCATACTCCCAATGCTTATGGTTTTCCCCTTTTATATTCCACACTAGTTAAATCACAGTAGACAAAATTTCAAAATTGGGTCAGTCGATTTTTCAGAGCTCGCCAGAGTTCGCCGGTGCGATCGAAGGGGCTCGGGTGGGGACGGTGGTTGTGGGGGGCGATGGTGGGGCCTCGTCGAACGAAGAAAACTCGACGCGGGTGGGGGCGGGGGTGGGGGTGGCGGAGGAACACAGGCGGTGGGGCTGGTGGTTCGGCCGGCGGCCCCTGCGATGTTCTGTATGGGAAGCATAGTATGTTCCTTGTCAGGAAGGGGAGCAGGGACATCTGCAGTCAACAGCTGATAGAGCTGGCCTGTACGTGATTGATAGGCTTTCAATTACTAGCAGCAATACAACACCGTAATTTCCAGCCAGTTCCACTTTCCCGGTTTATATATCCTGGTTATGGTGTACCCCTGTTATGTACACTATGATCTGCCTAGTTGCTATGTGCTCTTGTTATCATGGTTTGGCAATAAACTCTCTATACAGTATATTATGAACCTATCATCTTCTAGCTATCCTTACTTCTGGGGCCTATTTTTGTGTGTACTTGTGCCACATTATATAAATGCACGCACCATATTACAGCACACATGAGCTCTCTTATCAGAATCCAGTGATAGCACACAAGTGTTTACAGGGGCACCCCTATATTAGAATATCATCTTCATTACAAAGATAATCTCACAGCTATTTATGTTTTCATGGTTCTCAGATATTATATGCAATTACAATGAATATCAGAATCCGCGCATCAGAAGAATATTGTGGAACACTGCAATGACTTACAAAATTGGCAGCAAGGCATTGAGTGCCATTCTGGAAGCAATGAAACTCATACGCTCCCCACCTGTTGATTCTTGTTCAGAATATCATCCTAATGACTATTCTAACCTCGAGGAGTCAAAGGCAGATGGCCTGTCCTGTTCACCCATCAAGGTGCCTGTTCTAATTTGGCAAGGTTTTATTGATTGCGTGTATCTTGCATATGGTGTCTTGCATTTCTTCTACTTTGTTGCACCGCCATCTGCTTAGTTTACTCATCATATAACTCGAGATGCCATGCCCATCCATTATCAATACATATTCCATCTGTCATCATACCATGTTTTTTCACTCAAATGTTGTTCTTATGCATCAGACATCAAAAAGGAAGAGGGTGATTGCCGAACCTGAAGGAGCACCAGCAAAGTCCTTGAAAAACGTGGTGGTGCCAGAGAAATCAGACAGCGCCCCACTTATATTGGATGTACAACCAGTGACACAAAACGTAGGACCGACTCCAGCAGACTGTACCCATACATTACTGGCCACACCACTAGCCCCACCACACAGGACCTGCACTCCAGCAAAACGTATACCGATTTCATTTGCCATAGCACCAGCTGTACCACAGAAAAAATCCCATTCCGGCAAAAAGTACAGCAAGTCCACCGGCCGAAGACCTATCCCAACTGCAGAGACGGCCAATTCCTGCAGATTGGAACCCCATTCCATTTATTCCCAGTTTAAAAGACAAAGCTTTCAATGTTGTTAGGGACTACGTGCATATATTCCCATCATGGGAAGATTATTGTGAAGACAAACACCATTTTCACATCTTCCTGTCCAACTTACGTGTAAGTGCTATTATTCATGGTTATTATTTTCATGTTTTCTGCTGATTGAACACATCAATGATTTACATTACATTGTTGTAACTAGGCGAGGGTCAATCTGGATAGTCATGACGAGCAAAGCTTGCTTGTGCTTTTCAAGGAAGCATTGCAGCAATATCGGTGTTACCTGAGGAAATCACACTTTGATGGCAAGTCTGTAAACGATCCGGTGAAGTCTCCTGTGCTAAATTTAGAAGACATTGAATGGAAAAACCTTGTTATGCACTGGTCTCGTTCCCAGGATGAGGTATTGTCTATGAAATCACATGACAATTTGAACTTCTACTTTTCTGCATGTGCCTTACAGATCTTTTTTGCAGGAAATCTGCTCGAAGAAGAATTCCGGTTTGACAAGAACGACAGGATATCGCAAATATGCTGCCCACTGCTTTGCTCTTGTTAGTACCTGTTGTCCTGTATCACTGTACTTGCATACATACCTGGTTCATTTTGTGACAGCAGTATGCATGATAGCTTGCGTACTCCAAATTATCTGATCTATATGAATGGTTACATTAGTGTAGAATATATCCAATGCCAATGTTTTTTTAGCTCTGCATTGTTCTTGTAAGTACATGTTGTCCTTTATCAGTGTACTTATAATGATAGGTAGTTGTTCATGTACCATCACTCTGCAGCTTATTTTCCTTTGCCCTCCATTTTCTACACATCAGATCTATATTTACTCTTACCATAAGGTTGGTACTGAAGAAGTTTAGATGTGCATTGCTCTTGGCTGTACCTTTTGCCTGTATCGCTGCATTTACATTTATAGCTACTTGGTTATGTAGCATCACTCTTCATCTTATCTTAAATATTCTCCATTTTTTCGTATATTATCACATCTATATTTACTCTTAACAAAATGTAGAATAAAGGCAATGATTTTGAAGAAGATTCTGTGGTAAACTTCTTGAATTCCCCCCCCCCATCAGCATGGACAAGGCCTTTATAGAGCCTGTATTCACCAATAATGTAAGTTTGTCCATCTCAAGCCTTCAAACTTTGATGTATATATTTGGTTAGGCATGAGTGCAACAGCTGTTTATTTTTGGTGTTTGCATCAAATTGCTTGTTTAAAGTTTATTATATGTAGTTCATAAACAAAAGTTTGTCCTTTCTCAATTTAAGTTTTCAGTTGTACAACCAAGTTCCTTCTTCATACCATGTAAATTAAACTATACAGAGCAAGTGATCTTCTTTTGCACTGCATGTATGCTTCTGTTCTTCATCCATAATCCAGTGGTGTGGTGAACCTACCCACTACAGCACAATGTCATATTCTCCAATGTCTTAACTATGAACAATGTCATATCATTCTACTATTATTTAAACCGTCTCTTTATTTGCCAATCTGAAATGGTATAAATTGACAGCACACTAACCATTGATACTTATGAGTTCTTGATCTGTAATCAAGTGGTGTTGTGAAGCTGCCAACTCCTTCACAATGTCATTTCCTGCCATGTCTTGACCTGAACAATACCATATTGTGTTAAGGCAAATTTAAACTGTGTCACTTTATTCGTCAGTAAGAAATGTGATGAATTGTCAACACTGATACTTTTATGTGCAAAACCTGTCATCTGTCTGCTTGTTTATCTTTCAGAGTGAGGAAGATATAAGTGTTGAACAAGCGCAGTCTCGTCATCTTGCTCAGCTGCTTGGGCTGCAGCTCCCCAGCAGGGCTAACCTTTCTTGAACTCTATTGAAGTGTTGTCGGTTTTGTATATTATTTTGCTGGCGTGTTTATTTGCACTGGTGGCGATCTTTGATGCCCAATGTATGTAATTTGCTGTCTACTTGTGCTTTATTATCATAGTGGCGAACTTTGATGCCCAGTGGATGTAATATGTTGTAATTTCTTTATTGTATAGTCTAGGTTTTTTCTTATTCATGATGCTGTAGTTATTTTACTGTATATATATATCCTGTCTTCGCAGTAAACCGGCCAAACCGTAAAATTACGGTACATAATCGGGCCGTCATGCAATCACGATGTAGGTTGGGCCTGACACGTGCTGAACGGCTCACGGGCCGGCAGCAGCCCGAAATGAACCCCGGCCCATGATTGTGCGAATCAAATCACGGGCTTTTAACAGGCCAAAAAATTGTCTCGGTCCTTGTTTGGCCCAATCAGATATCGGCTGCGAGCAGGCCGGATGCAAACCAGGTCGTAGTTAGGCCCAACTATATGACAGGCTTTTAAAAGGCTGAAATTAATATGGGGCCGAAATGTTAAACGGTCCCTTAACAGGCCAAAACTAATATCAGGCCGAATTACTAAGTGGGCCTTTAGCAAGTGGGCCCAAAAGCATAGTGTCCAATTGACGGGCCGAATCTGATATGGGCCATAATTAGGCCCAAAACCTCTTAAAGGGTCGGACCTGATCTGGGCCGTAATTTGGCCCAGAACATGGTAGGCTTTTAACGGGCCGGATCTCATATGGGCCACTTTTAGGCCCGGAGCATTGCAGGCCATTAATGGACTAGATCAAATATGGGCCAGCATTTGGCCCAAAACATGGCAGCCAGTTAATGGGCCGACCTACTAGGGTCCTCAAAATCTTGTGGGCCTATAGCTGGGCCGGCCCATTAATGTCGGCGAAATCTCGTGGGCCTTTAGCTGGGCCGGCCCATTATGATCCGCAAGAATTTTGTGGGCCTTTACCTGGGTCGGCCCATTATGGCACACAAAAATCTTGTGGGCCTTTACCTGGGCCGGCCCATTATGGCCCGCGAAATCTTGTGGGCTTTAGCTGGGCTAGCCCATTATCGTCCGCAAAATCTCGTGGGCCTTTAATTAGCCGGGCGCCCATTATGGTCCGCAAAATCTTGTGGGCCTTTAGTTGGGCCGGCCCATCTAAACTTGTTGGGCCATGCCACGTGTCGACATATCATAGGCGCCTTTTGTCTAGTGAGTGGATGACATCTGTCCCAACGATGAGCTGACACGGGTTTCCTCTAGCCAATGATGATTTTGCACGTGGAAAATCCCCATTGGTCGGGGCTGTTAACGGGTTATCGGATCCAAAACCCGACCCGATAGCTTAACGGCGTTCTGCTATGGTGGATGCCACGTGTCGGTCACCCTTGACGAAAGCACTTCTGTGACGCGCGATTTATCGTCATGGAAGTGGACACTTCCTTGATGATAATTTTGGTAATGTCATGGAACACTTCTACGACAACACAGGTATGACTATCTTGATTCTGTCATAAATTTGTGATGGATGTACATGCATGACAAAAAACGCGACCTACTGTGACAAACACGTATCATCACAGAAGTGTATTTTTTTTTGTAGTGCGTGTTCCATTTGTCGACAACGTTTGTATATTCAACTACTCTTCCTGTGCATCATCCATTTGAAGCGGTGATGGAAGTATCTGGAGTGAAAACAAGGTATTCAAAGCAGAGAACTACCTGCTGAAGCAGACATCTAGCTGGTTACAGAGAGCTCCTCAGAGGAGGATTCAGAGACTGATGACCAGTCCTATTTCCCCCCTGAGGTCTATGCTCAAACTTGGCAGGGTTATATTACCCATGTCATGCATGTTGTCTTGCATTGCTTAGTTTTTACATCATATATGGATTGCCATCTGCTTACTTGCTTACTATATAAATCATATATTTAAATTATATCATGCCATCATGTTTACATACACAACATCTATCTGAATTATGGCATGGCAGCCCATTTAATAAATACATCATATAGTTATATCATCTCATCCTGTTTAGTGTTTACAGTCATCATATTTTGAATTATGTCATTCTATCCGTGAATTATATCATGCTATCATGTTTCCATAGGTGGCATGTATGTGAATTATGGCATGCCAACCTATTTAATAAACACATTATATAGTTATATCATGTCATCCTGTTTACATAGTCATCATATTTTAAACTATGTCTTTCCATCTTTTTTAGTTAGCCATCATAATGTGAAATTGTGTCATGCTATCCTGTTTAGTTAGCAATCATATATGTGAAATTGTGTCATGCTATCCTGTTTGGTTAGACAACATAAATGTGAATTATTTCATGCCCTCTTTTATTCCCCACTATCCATTGCACCTGTCTATCATATAATGTCTGTACATTCAATTACTTTTCTTGTTTATCAGCCATTTGAATTGGAGAGGGTGATGGTAGTATCTAAGGGAGTAACAACACGGTCTTCAGAAAAGATAGTGCTACCAGTTGATGCAGATAGAACCACGGTTGTACTTGCCCAAGAACCAGCCCCACCACACATAACCCAGATCTCATAGATTGTACCCCTACCTAGTTGGACAGAGAACCAGCTACACCCCTTCTAACCCCAACCCCAGTAGATAGTAACCCAGTTCCAGTTAATACAACACCATCTCCACCACAGAGCACCCAAACACGAGCAGTTAGTAAGGGAACTGCAGTGCCCAAAGCACGAGGAGCACCACCCAACTCAACGTTTAAAGGAGAAGAAGAATTGTTCTCAGGTCAGGTTCTGTAGCTATGGTTCATACTCCTTTGCTCTTGCATCACTGTATTTACTCATACCAACTATTTTCAAATTTGAAGGATGGAATTGAAACTCCAATGGTGCAACAGGTATGTTTTAAACCTGTTTCTTTAACTGGTTTGCTATTGTAACTTGCTCAATGTTGATTTCAGTTTCAATTGATAAACAGTTATGTTCTCATGTCATGCACATTACAAGTGTTGTTGTTGCTCTATAGTTTCCCACACTTATATTCTGTCTATTCTACTTTGTCTTGAACATATATTATTTGAACTGTGTCTCTATCTTGATTTGGCAACAAAAACTAGAATGATATAGACCAGACAGTGACCATGGTACATAGATATATGTTTGTTTCATGCTGTTATCCTGTCCACCTTACTACTGAACTTATTTACCAAAATGAGTTTCATGTACAACATGGTAAACCTGTGATGTGTCTGCTTGTTTCTCTTTTAGAATGCGGACAAAATATTGGAGAACAGTACCCTGTTATGCAATGGTAAACGAAGTAATGTAGATAAGGTTCAAGATATTGAGACATCCCTATTGGTCTCTGTCGGTGTCAAAACCGGCGGATCTCGGGTAGGGGGTCCCGAACTGTGCGTCAAGGCCGGATGGTAACAGGAGACAAGGGACACGATGTTTTTACCCAGGTTTGGGCCCTCTCGATGGAGGTAGAACCCTACTCCTGCTTGATTAATATTGATGATATGGGTAGTACAAGAGTAGATTTACCACGAGATCAGAGAGGCTAAACCCTAGAAGCTAGCCTATGGTATAATTGTTGTATGTTGTATATCGACTAGCCTGGCCTCGGTTTATATAATGCACCAGAGGCCTAGGATAACAAGAGTCCTAGCCGTATACGCCGGTGGGGAGGAGTCCTTGTCTTGATTGCCAAGTCTTGTGGAATCTTCCTTGTATGCGGCAACTATCGGACTGGCCCATGAGTATACGGCCATGGGGGTCCTCGGCCCAATCTAATAGATCGGGAGATGACGTGGTGAGTACCCCCTAGTCCAGGACACCGTCAGTCTCCAAGAAAGCTGATAAAAACTATGTTGACGACAGTGAGAGAACCCAAAAGTCCTGTCAGCATCTTGCCAGCATTATGGGTATGCAGGATATTGTTTCTTGAGATCTTCTGAATTAGTTTTAGTTCTGGACTTGTTTTGCTGCGGCGTTTATTTGCATTGGTCGCCAACTTTGACAACCAGTGTATATGATATGTTGCTTTGTTCCCTATATTTGCACGGGTGGCGAACTTTGATGCCTAGTGGATGTAATATCTGTAATAGTCGTGATATCCTAGCGTAAGTTGCTTGCTTATTTATTTCCTTGTTGTCTTGTTTATTTGTTTGCTTGTAGTCAGTGCAGTTCTTTTTCCGCGGTTTGGCCGCAATAACCTATTTTTTAAAACTAGGCCGCAATAAACATGGGCTACATATTTACTGTAGTTACCATGGGCCTCCTACGGGCCGTAGAAACAATGGGCTTTCTAAGAGCCATAGAAACAATGGGCCTTCTACGGGTCGTAGCATCAATGGTCATTCTACGGGTCGTATGATCGATCGGCCAAACATGGGCCAATAACAGACCGCATTATGGACCATAAACGGGCTAGATTTGGAATCGTCCGTTCATGAGCCGACAATAACGGGCCCTCGTTAATCGACCGTATTTGATGACGTTATGAAAACGGCCCAACGGATTAATGGGCCGCAAACGGGCCGATTGTAACCACGGGCTAAATTTGGCCCACAAGCAGAAAAGGCCAGTAACGGGCCGTAAGTAACCGAATGCTGAAAATGAGCCCAAGAATAAATGGGGCCTAAGAAGGCCAAAAGATAACACAGGTTGGAAACGGCCCAATGGAATAATGGGTCGTTGATGGGTATGAAGCGATACACTGTTCATTGTGGGCCAGATTCACCACGGGCCGTTAATGGGCCAAGAGTTACAAATGGCCTCGTATGGGCCGAAAGACATCATGGGCCATACATGGGCCGGAAGTTACAATGGGCTGGAATCATATTGGACGGCCTAGGTGAAGCAACTGGGCTTAATTCCCATAGGCCGTAACAGGCCGTGAGTTACCGGGCCGTAAATGGGCTATATACGAACAGGCTTTCCGTGGGCCGGCCCGTTACCTTTTGACCAAGTCAAATGGGTCGGCCTTTTCACCGGAATGGGCCTCTGTTGGGCCGTGCCATGTGTCGACCTATCATAGGCGCCACCTGTCCAATGAATGGATGACATCTGTCCCAACGGTGAGCCAACACGTGTTTCCTCCGGCCAATGACAATTTTACACGTGGAAAATCCTCATTGGTCCGGGCTGTTAACGGATTATCAGATCCAAAATCGGACTCGATAGCTTAACGGCGACCTGTTACAGTGGATGCCACATGTCGGTCGCCCTTGATGAAAGCACTTCCATGACGCACGATTTATCGTCATGGAAGTGGACACTTCCGTGATGATAATTTTGGTAATGTCATGGAACACTTCTACGACAGCACAGGTATGACTATCTTGATTCTGTCATGGATGTACATGCATGACAGAAAACGTGACCTACTATGACAAACATGTATCATCACAGAAGTGTATTTTTTTGTAGTGATGTCCACTTCTACCTATGACGTATACATGGTGGACACTCCGGATAAAAAGGATTACGAGGATAATCAGAACCCCGATAAGGACAAGCCCGTCGATGAACCACCAAAGCGCCAGCGTCAGCGGCGCCACTCACGATCACATCAGGCAAGGGACAGCAACACCGGCACCGGAGACAATGAGACTTCGGATAATGTCGAAGACCCCGAACACCCCGTTGAGCCCACGTCCGAACAGGATGAGAGGGAAGAGGGTCAGTATAGCCCCGAACACGCTGATCATGAAGATTCGAAAGACAACAACTATATACTAGTCTTCGAAGAGTATGTTAGCCTTGGTGACGAAGATTTTATAGTCCTAGAGGAACCTCTCGAAAAAGAACACTTCAAGCGACAGCTAATCGCCACTGCGTGGAGGATGAAAAAGAAGCAGGAGCAGCTCAAAGTTGAACAGGATACGCTCAATGAAAGGTGGACCAAGGTCCTAGCCGCCAAGGAGTACGGCCCCGAGCGACCTGTAAAAATTTACCCCAAGCACAAGCTGCTGCCACAATTCGATGATGAAGCCCTTGAGCCAATACCATTGAAATACAATCAGGCAGATCAACCAGCGCGGCCACCATGTGGACGAGATAAAGCGGCACATCAAGCCAAACACCAGCCCGCACCCCCTCACCGAAGAGGCAAGGAGACATCAGCTGCGGGCTATACATATGACTTGCATCAGGACCTGGCCAATAAAGCCAGTCAGACCAGATCGATCTATGGATCAAGAGGCCGTGCCCCAGCACGAGATAACGGCTATGAAGCCCGGCGCGATGAACATTACAATATTCGGGATCAGCACCGAACTCAGATGTCATCCGATCTCCGCCGTGATGTCGGACGGTATAGGGGTGCTGCACACCCCATGTGCTTTACCGATGAGGTAATGCAGCACCAGTTTCCGGAAGGGTTCAAACCCATAAACATTGAGCAGTATGATGGTACAACGGATCCGGTCGTCTGGATCAAGGATTTTCTTCTCCACATTCATATGGCTCATGGAGATGACCTTCACGCCATTAAATATCTTCCTATAAAGCTGAAAGGACCAGCACAACACTGGTTGAACAACCTCCCAGAGAACTCCATTGGAAGCTGGGAAGATTTAGAGGACGCTTTTCGGGCCAACTTTCAGGGCACTTATGTCCGGCCACCGGACGCTGATGACCAAAGTCACATAATCCAGCAACCTGGCGAATCGGCTCGCAAGCTTTGGAATCGGTTCCTAACTAAAAAGAACCAAATTGTGGACTATTCAAACGTTGAAGCCTTAGCGGCCTTCAAACACAGCGTCCGTGACGAATGGCTCGCCCGACACCTCGGGCAGGAAAAGACGAAGACCATGGCAGCCCTAACTGCACTCATGACCTGTTTCTGTGCGGTGAAGATAGTTGGTTGGCTCGTAGAAGCAACAGCTCTGGCGACCCCGGCACTTCTGAGGCCAGGGACGGCAATGGTAAACCATGCCACAATAAAAACAAACGTCGAAGCAATAGTCACGATGAAGATGACACGACAGTCAATGCCAGATTCAGTGGTTCTAAATCCGGTCAACAGAAGAAACCTTTTAAAGGCAACAGGGACGGTCCATCCAACTTGGACAAAATCCTTGAGAGGCCCTGTCAGATTCATGGTACACCTGACAAGCCTGCAAACCACACCAACAGAAACTGTTGGGTTTTCAAATAGGCCGGTAAGATAAATACCGAACACAAGGGAAAGTGACCTCCAAGTGAGGACGATGATGAGCCCCACCAGCCGAACACCGGGGGCCAAAAGCAGTTTCCCCCCGAAGTGAAAATAGTGAACATGATCTATGTCACTCACATTCCTAAAAGGGAGCGCAAGCGCGCACTAAGGGACGTCTACACCGTAGAGCCCGTCGCCCCAAAATTCAATCCATGGGCAGCCTGTCCGATCACCTTTGATCGTAGCGACCACCCAACCAGTATCCGTCGCGGGGGTTCAGCTGCCCTGGTACTCGATCCAATCATCGACGGATACCGTCTCTCTAGAATCCGTATGGACGGCGGCAGCAGTCTCAACTTGATTTATCAAGACACTGTCCGCAAGATGGGCATCGACCCATCAAGAATCAAGCCTAGTAACACCACCTTTAAAAGGTGTGATACCTGGCATGGAGGCCCGTTGCACAGGCTCACTAACACTGGAGGTAGTATTCGACTCCCTAGACAATTTCTGAAGTGAAGAACCGATCTTCGACATCGTCCCCTTCCACAGTGGTTATCACGCACTGCTCGGACGAACTGGTCTCGCTCGCTTTAATGTCGTCCTGCACTATGCTTAGTTAAAGCTTAAAATGCCCAGACCTCGTGGCGTTATCACAGTCAATGGAAATATGGAGCGCTCCCTATGTACTGAAGAGCACACCGCGGCCCTTGCAGCAGAGGTATACAGCGGCCCTATCAAGCCGAATAATTCATCGGACATTCAAGCCAATGACATCTCTAAATGAGTCTGGTCCGCACTGCACCGCGATGACTTGGTGGATCCGGACCTCAATTAACAGTTTGGCCTCCACCGACTGCCCTATAAGGTTGCGGCTTACGTACCGCGCGTACATAACTAGGCACTCAAAATACCTCGGTCAGCGCCGGAGGCACATCGCGAAAACAGTCCATAATACGGCTTGACCCTATTTGGACATTATACATTTTTTCACTGCAGGTTCATTAAGAGCCCTATCCACTATATGGTTGTAGCAGGGACCCTTTCAAGGCTGGCTTTTCCCTTCTTTGTGGACAACCATCAAATACTCCTATCAAAGGATTTGCTACTAAGGAGAAACGGCGCAGACGTGCGGTGGGGCATCACTGGAGTCTTTGAACCATTACTTTTAGGCCGTGTTAAACTTTCCCTTATGTAAATTTTTAGGCATGTAACATGACCTTTATATATATGGCATTATCTGTCGAAACACACCTCAATGTACTGATAAGGATATAAAAGAAGCAGATGATTACTACCCTTTTTTGGGTTTTTAATATTGTCTTATCATCCATATTCCCTCCTTGCTTTCGACTGACATTCGCGCTTCGGCATGGCCTTTATACCAGGGGTTGTATTCAGCCCCGCAAACTCTTAAGTCCGAACACCTATAGGGAACTCTTCGGTGTCCCGGATATTGCACTATATGCATCGGCTCCGAATCATGTCTTTGGTCTATAGTTGGGTTGCCCGGCTCCTGTGTTACCACCTTATGTTCCGCAAGTTCATCTAAGGTAGTAAAGGGAGAACTACTGCGATTGTATTTCTGGTTCGTCCGGTTAAGTACCTCAGTAGAGAAAGCCAAAAACTGACTGTCATGATATGCGAGAGCTGGTCAGTGATCCGGTGACTTACTGTCATACTACGAATTGTTCGCGATTTATGTCGTGTTATACGAGGGGCTGGGATTCGACCAAGCCGTGTTGCAAAGGCATCGTACTCTGGATTGCCGTTCACGCAACAGGGGCTAGTACGTAGCCCCACTAATGGACTCCTATGGCTAAGTGAGGATAACAAAGCCGCATAGTCTGATTGCCTAGTTCACCTAGCTGACGTTGTTGGGTAACGCAGCAGAAAACAAAAAAAATCCGACCTATGCACCAGCCCAGGACCACTATGGACACTGCATACATGGTTTGATCTTTTTCATTACCGACAAGTAGCGCAGCGGAAGTAGAGTCGATGACGAACGGCGGTGCAGATCCCTGCAGCTAGGATTTACAACCTCCCAACCGTGACGATGTATACCCTCATCCGCCCCACGGACAGCCCTCCGGGAGGCGGTCGGACAGTCCATCGGACTGTGTCGCGGGCAGCCCTTCGGGAGGATCCTCCAAACTCGGACAGCCCTTCGGGAAGACTCACAGAACTCGGACCGTCACTTGGACAGCCCTCTCCACCCGTATTTATAGGCCAAGCCCAAGGGTGGCTTCTCCAAGAAACCAAGGGGATAATACCAAAAATGCCCTCAAGATGGCTTCTCCAAGAAGCCAAGCAAAAACCACTTTCACTATTCATGACGACATTTTTCAGCGTCCGTTCGAACTGAAATTATTTATGTGGGCTCAAAACATTTCCAGTACCTACTAAAATAATTTTCAACATGTTTCGAAACATTTTCGGTTTAGTGATTTTCATCTGCGAAAAGCAAACAAGAATGCGTTTTCACTATTCATGAAGACAATTTTTTGCGTCCATTAAATCCGAAAATGTTTTTGTGGGTCTTAGAATAATTCCAGTACCCACTAAAACGATTTTGGATTTGTTCTGAAACAATTTCAGATTAGTGAATTTCATCTGCGAAAAACAACCAAAGTGGTACCGGCAGCTCCGAAACATTTTCCCAAAACGAATTCTGGCACCCTCCAAGAATTATCAGGCGTGTCCCGAAACCAATATAACTTAATGGTATATCCCGAAACAACTTTTCGGTGTTACGAAACTATTTCGCTATTCTCTCTCCGGAACTCTTCCATTGTCTCCAAAACTTTTTCGGCAAATTTCTCTCAGACTCCCTGTCTACTATTCAGCAGATAGATGACCCTTAAGCGTGTGACCCTATAGGTTCGGTGAAGCATAGACATGACCAGAACACTTACCAATCAATGATCAACATCGGAGCCATGGACACCCATATTGACCCCTATACCCACACGAATGAATATTCGAGTGAACCTGCAGTTGCCGTGTGCTATTCCTGTTGCTTCGCGATATGTTACAAAGACCCGAGGTGAGATTTACTTGCATCCCCGTGGATCGACAACTTGTCCACTATGTTAGTTACCTCGTTACTGGTTTTGTTCTCTTTTCTCGTTTCCCTGTTCCGGCATCCCTGTGATCAAATCACACTGTGTCTGGACAGACGATGATGGATACCATAACACCGAGAGGGCCCGAGAATATCTCTCCATCATCGGAGGAGCAAATCCCAATCTTGAGCTATCAAGTTACTTGACATACTTTTCCATGAACCCGTAAGCCGCCGTAATAGCCACCCATTTACGGATGCCGTTTAACAAACTCCAAAGTTCATGAAGCAAGCATGAAGAAACTCGATACTCTCATGGTCTAAGGAATCATGTGAACATTAACCATCTCTATGTTATGTACCATTAACTTGTGACGAATGAATCTCATAGCATAACATCAATCTAGGTAGATTCAACACAAATGTTCTCTTAACATTGTGCCCTCAAAGTTGCTGGCATTGACATGCCCATGATCAGGAAATTAAACAGAACCATCATGCAACACTTGAGCTAGTCTTAGAGGCCAGACTAAGAATACTTCTTACCGTTTATTATTCCACCCCTGCATATGAGTCTTCCTTCGAGCCTCGTGTTATTGCGGACTCGAGAACCATAGCAGTTATAGCATGGAACATAAACATAATTATGAACTTGGAGATAAATAATATCATTTATTATTGCCTCTAGGGCATATCTCCTACAGACTCCCACTTGCACTAGAGTCAGTAATCTAGTTAATGCTAATGCACTTTACACCTATGGCATACTGGTGTAAAAATTGCTTCGCATGTGGTATAGGCCCTGTTTGGTTCGGCTGTGGATTTCTAAAAGCAGCTGTGAAAAATCTGCTGTGGAAAAACAGTTATGGAAAATATGATGTGAAAAAGATGTAGGTCATTTGGCAAACCAGCTGATACAACTTTTTCAGATTTTGGCCCGCAGCGGAATCAGATTTTGGAAAGCACGTCCTGGGCTGCTTCCGCTTTTGGTTCAGATTTTGGCAGCGGATTTCTGGAATTGGATTCTGCTGGGTTCGCCCTTTCGTTCAAATTCTATTGCGCGGCAGCGGAATCCCTCGATAAAAGCTGAACCAAATAGGGCCATATCCTGATGTCCATTGGATCTGGCAACTTCAGCTCCGTGTGTATCTCTGCATATCCTCGCGTTTCCACGCTTTCACAAATTCATATTTTGTGTGGACTTGGCTTTGTATATATGTGAATCATTGGTCGAAACCTGATTCCTCAGGCTGAGCTATGGAGCAACTATCTACAATAGTGTCCCATTGACCAAAGCCTTCTTGGAACCATACTAAGTTCATGAATGAACTATATGATTCAACATCGTTCTCTTTGTCGCTTCTAAAGCGGCAACATACTTCGCCTTTGTTATAGAATTTGCCACAGTAACTTGTTTGGAACAATTTCCAACTAACTGTGCCACCATATTGTGTGTTACACAAAAACCTAAATTTAAATCAAAAATCGCATGGAGAAAAGATGAAGACTGTATCGACGTAACCTTTTACAACGAACTCTTCATGATCTCCACTTGGGAGGAAACATGTCATAAGTGCTACTTTAGTACTCTCTTTTTTGCGGGGTAGTGCTACTTTAGTACTCAATGACCATTTTTCACTATTGTCCCATGATTAGTACTTTTGGTCACTTTGGTATCTGTAACACCCCCAGTGTCATGCTACAGTAACCCTATGTGATCAAGCTAATCATTTTTTTTCAAACAGTGCTTAATCACCTTTGACAGATATCCCATTTGAAATTCCAGCCATTTCAAATTGAAGTGAAGTTTGAAGTTGCTCAAAAGTTGCGTGAAAAATGTTCATCGTTTGTCAAAAATTCCATAACAATTATTTGTTAAGGAACACAACATCAATTTTGTGCAAAGATGAGCATTAGCAATTATAACAACACCAATTCAGCATTTTTGAATGCTATCCTACTTATGAAAAATACCAAATGAATTCTCCTGGTCTCCAAAATATTTGTGGCACTGTCTATAATCACCAAGGATTTAATGGGACACCTCCCAGATTCTTCCTAAGTGAAATAGTTGACCAAATATTTCCCTTTCTCTCTCTGTTAAGCAAAAAAATAAAAGCAAAAATAGAAAAGAAAAGGAGGAGAACCTAAGCTACTAGGCTTGTTAGCCCACCTAACTAAAGGCCAGACCACATAGCCTACCCCACCCCCCTGTATAACCCCTCCCCGAAACCCTAGCTACTCACCCGATCCACCACTCCCCCTGTTCCCACTCCCTCCCACGATCTGGATCAGGGGCACGACCCCATCGTGCTCGCCCCTCGACCCCGACGCCTGCATTGACCGCCATCGCCGACACCGCCGCTGATCCTCGACACCGGCGCCCCGCGGCCCACCTCGCCGGAGGACCCCCTCCCTCGCATGACGACTCGTCCTCCTCCCCGGACCGCCTCCTCGACCCCGCCCCGCCTCTCCATCGCCGGCGCCAACGCCTCACCGCTGCATCACCACGACCATCCCCGACCTCTTCCTCGCCGGTTGACTCGGAGCCACGCCGTCCCCTTCCCTCCAACGTAGGTGAGGGCCTCGCCCCCTCCTCTCTCTGTCGCGAACGCACTCCGACGCCCGCTCGAGGTCACCGCCCGCCTACGCCAGCCACCTCCACACCGCGCTGCCTCTGTTCGTTCATCGCGCAACCGCATCGGCGTCGCGCCCATCGTAGCCCCCGCTGTGCGCGTGCGCCCTCCCCCGCGTGGACGTGTGCTGCTCGCGCCCTGGCCGAGCCCTTGCCCCGCTTCGCTCGCCGCGCCCCCTGCAGCTACTGCAGCCGCCACGCCTGCTGCTTGCCGCCCCGCGCCATCTGGCCATCGATGTCGCAGCCGCCCCCGCTGCTCCCCTCGCACTGCCGCGCTGCTCCTGCCCGCGCTGGCCATGGCTCGCCCGCCCCGCCGTGCGCTCGGCCTCGCCCCGCCTAAGCTCGTCGTCGGTGCCGGGCCACGGCCGCACCCCGCACTTGTGCGGGCTGCGGCCTCCGCCAGCGCCCGCAACCGCTCGCCCGTCCCGCCGTGCGCTCGGCCTCGCCCCGCCTGAGCTCGTCGCCGGTGCCGGGCCACGGCCTCGCCCCGGACTTGTGCGGGCTGCGGCCTCCGCCAGCGCCCGCAATCGCTCGCCCGCGTGCCCGCTTGGCCACCTGGGCCTTTGACGAATGGGGCCCAGCCCCTCCCCCTTTTTTAAATAAATAAATAATATTAATTAAACAAATTAGGTAATTAATTAATGAGTTAATTAACTTAATTAATTTATGTTAATTAACTTAACTTAATTAACCTGTCTAATTAACTAGCTAACTAAGTTAATTAGCTAACATTTTATGACAGTGGGCCCCCCTTGTTAGTTTGGCTGGTCAACAGGTCAAAGTTGACTGCTGACATCACTCTGACCTCATGCTGACATCATTATTCATTTTCTGTCAAATTTAATAATTAGTAACAATTTCGGAATATTGTGTAAATCTTTGAAAAATCATAGAAAATAATCCGTAACTCGGATGAAAATGTTTTCTACATGAAAGTTGCTCAGAACGACGAGACGAATCCGGATACGCTCTCCGTTCGTCCGCCAGTCATCCCTAGCATAGAAAACACGCAACTTTCCCCCTCCGGTTCATCTGTCCGAAAACACGGAACACCGGAAATACTTTCCCGGATGTTATCCTCCTTCGCCAGTGTCACCTAGCGCTGCGTTAGAACACCCCTAGCACCGCTTATTGCCATGTTATGCTTTGTGATGTTACGTTTGCTTTATATTTACTGTTTCTCCCCCCTCTTCTCTCTGGTAGATCTCGAGATTGATGCTGATGCCCCTGTGATCGACTACGTCGACGACGACCCCCTCCTTGCCAGAGCAACTAGGCAAGCCCCCCCTTTGATCATCCCGATATCGCCCATTCCATTCTCTCATGCTTGCATTAGATTTTGCTACTGTTATTATTTGCTCCTATTCTGATGCGTAGCCTGCTTTTGTATCTGCTGTTGTACCTTACCTGCTTATCCTAAACTGTTTAGTATAGGTTTGTTAGTGACCCATCAGTGACCCCCACTTGTCCTTGTTGCCCCTGCTTCATCATCGACGACTCGATCTACGTGATCGAAGACCAGGCCCCGACACCGCACATCACTTTCCTCTTAGTTGCTCGACACTACTAGGTTACTATCGAGTGCCGAGCGTGAGCCCTCTACAGCACTTCTGATGTTAACCTGTAGTGTAGCTATTCGTTCGTGGTCATCGAGGGTGATTTCCTCCTTAAACACTTCCGATACGGCTCTGTCGTGCAACCCCTCAAGTGTGAACCTCGGGGGTGGTTCCTCTTACGTTCACCTTGATGATTACATTGAGTGGAATTCACCGGGGGTGATTCCTCGGGTTTTCCCCTTGATGTTTGGACACACAGTTACTATGGTTACTATGACTTTACACTGAACCATGTTACTAAATACGGGTCGACCCTGAGGGGTACCCGCGCGAGCATAATTGCGAGTGATGTGGAGACGGGTTGACCTGGAGGGTGCCCGCTAGATAATTACGAGGCGTGGCCGGGCATTCCTAGCCCTTGCCGCAAGTCCTCGAGACGGGGCAACGGGGTCACATCCTTCGTGAGTCTCTGCTTGTTACCGCGCGTTCCTAATCCACTACGATTTGGATATTTGATCCGAGGGGCCTCTGGCCTGATAGCACTAACCATCACGTGGGCATAGTATGGGCGTTCTGCGTCGTATACATCAGCCGAAGCTTAATAGACGTCAGGCGACTGAGCGGCGCGCGCCGGGTTGGACTGGTAAGCTTCCGCCTTGTTTTAAGGAGGTAGCTAGGTCTGCTCACCGGCCGCCCACGCAACGTGCAGGAGTTCCCGGGGCGATGGCCCATGACCCCTGGGGGCATAGGTTTAGTCCGGCGTGCTTGACCTCTCTATTAAGCCTGGGTCGGGTTGCGGCGTATTGTTTGGCCGAGGCCAGGCATGACCCAGGAAAGTGTGTCCGACCGGAGTTAATCGAGCGTGGTGGGTAAGTTGGTGCGCCCCTGCAGGGAAAAAAACATCTATCGATAGCCTGTCCTACGGTAACGGACACTTGGAGTTGTATCCCGATCGATACAACTAGAACTGGATACTTGTGATGAGAACTGGATGGTGATGAGAATTGGTTTGTGATGATAACTGGATAGTATGGCTCTGGGATTACTTTCTCGCAGGGAGTCGAGAAAGGATCTCCGGTCGAGGTTGATAACACTTCTACTACTTTACTTTATGCTACTCTACTCCCTCCGGTTGCTGCAAGATGGTGGTTTCCAGAAGATGCTAGTCTTCGATAGGACTAGGTCTTCTCTCTATTCTGGCATTTCTGCAGCCCAGTCCACATATACAACCTTCCTTTGATAATGTTGCATATGTAGTGTAGATCCTTGCTAGCGAGTACTTTGGATGAGTACTCACGGTTGCTTTGCTCCCCCTTTTCCCCCTTTCTTCTTCTTTCCAGTTGATGCAACCAGATGTCGGAGCCCAGGAGCCAGATGCTACTGTTGATGCCTACTACTACGTGAAGACCGCCGACGACCAGGAGTAGTTAGGAGGCTCCCAGGTAGGAGGCCTTGCCTTTTCGATCGTAGATGCTTTTGTGCTAGCCTTCTTAAGGCAAACTTGTCTAACTCATGTTTGTACTCAGATATTGTTGCTTCCGCTGACCCTTTTGTATTCGAGCTTATGTATTCGAGCCCTCGAGGCCCATGGCTTGTAATATAAGCTTGTATTATTTTAATTTGTGTCTAGAGTTGTGTTGTGATATCTTCCCGTGAGTCCTTGATCTTGATCGTACACATTTGCGTGTATGATTAGTGTACGATTGAATCGAGTGCGTCACAAGTTGGTATCAGAGCCTACTGCCTGTAGGTAGCCCCCTTTCCAACTCCTTGGCCGAAGTTGAGTCTAGTCGTCCAAAACTGTTTTACTAACTTGGCTGTGTGGCTTACGGGCCCGCGTCGCCATTGGGTGGTATTAGTATCTTTTATTCCTCGTCTATACTCTGGGATTCTTATCTCTCTTCTATTCGGGTTAAAGATTTTACTAACTCTGGCATTAGGTTCTCGTAACCACTTCATCCCGGAGAGCCCCTTCACTACAGATGGTCGCTTGCTTCGCCACAAGATTCTGCAGATACTCCTCGATGTTTTCCGATACCCTGTGCCCACTGCTTTGCAGGTCCTCACCATCGATAATCCCCATGAATAACATCCATGTCGTTTGTACCTTCATCCCTAGTTGTTCATATGCTTTCCAAAGATTCTTCAAAATGCTATTCGATCTCCCGAAGGTCCTCTGCAGCCTATTGCTCTCGAAAGTCTTGTCAGCCTGTGACGAATGAATCTCATAGCGAATCATGTGAACATTAACCATCTCTATGTTATGTACCATTAACTTGTGACGAATGAATCTCATAGCATAACATCAATCTAGGTAGATTCAACACAAATGTTCTCTTAACATTGTGCCCTCAAAGTTGCTGGCATTGACATGCCCATGATCAGGAAATTAAACAGAACCATCATGCAACACTTGAGCTAGTCTTAGAGGCCAGACTAAGAATACTTCTTACCGTTTATTATTCCACCCCTGCATATGAGTCTTCCTTCGAGCCTCGTGTTATTGCGGACTCGAGAACCATAGCAGTTATAGCATGGAACATAAACATAATTATGAACTTGGAGATAAATAATATCATTTATTATTGCCTCTAGGGCATATCTCCTACAGACTCCCACTTGCACTAGAGTCAGTAATCTAGTTAATGCTAATGCACTTTACACCTATGGCATACTGGTGTAAAAATTGCTTCGCATGTGGTATAGGCCCTGTTTGGTTCGGCTGTGGATTTCTAAAAGCAGCTGTGAAAAATCTGCTGTGGAAAAACAGTTATGGAAAATATGATGTGAAAAAGATGTAGGTCATTTGGCAAACCAGCTGATACAACTTTTTCAGATTTTGGCCCGCAGCGGAATCAGATTTTGGAAAGCACGTCCTGGGCTGCTTCCGCTTTTGGTTCAGATTTTGGCAGCAGATTTCTGGAATTGGATTCTGCTGGGTTCGCCCTTTCGTTCAAATTCTATTGCGCGGCAGCGGAATCCCTCGATAAAAGCTGAACCAAATAGGGCCATATCCTGATGTCCATTGGATCTGGCAACTTCAGCTCCGTGTGTATCTCTGCATATCCTCGCGTTTCCACGCTTTCACAAATTCATATTTTGTGTGGACTTGGCTTTGTATATATGTGAATCATTGGTCGAAACCTGATTCCTCAGGCTGAGCTATGGAGCAACTATCTACAATAGTGTCCCATTGACCAAAGCCTTCTTGGAACCATACTAAGTTCATGAATGAACTATATGATTCAACATCGTTCTCTTTGTCGCTTCTAAAGCGGCAACATACTTCGCCTTTGTTATAGAATTTGCCACAGTAACTTGTTTGGAACAATTTCCAACTAACTGTGCCACCATATTGTGTGTTACACAAAAACCTAAATTTAAATCAAAAATCGCATGGAGAAAAGATGAAGACTGTATCGACGTAACCTTTTACAACGAACTCTTCATGATCTCCACTTGGGAGGAAACATGTCATAAGTGCTACTTTAGTACTCTCTTTTTTGCGGGGTAGTGCTACTTTAGTACTCAATGACCATTTTTCACTATTGTCCCATGATTAGTACTTTTGGTCACTTTGGTATCTGTAACACCCCCAGTGTCATGCTACAGTAACCCTATGTGATCAAGCTAATCATTTTTTTCAAACAGTGCTTAATCACCTTTGACAGATATCCCATTTGAAATTCCAGCCATTTCAAATTGAAGTGAAGTTTGAAGTTGCTCAAAAGTTGCTGGAAAAATGTTCATCGTTTGTCAAAAATTCCATAACAATTATTTGTTAAGGAACACAACATCAATTTTGTGCAAAGATGAGCATTAGCAATTATAACAACACCAATTCAGCATTTTTGAATGCTATCCTACTTATGAAAAATACCAAATGAATTCTCCTGGTCTCCAAAATATTTGTGGCACTGTCTATAATCACCAAGGATTTAATGGGACACCTCCCAGATTCTTCCTAAGTGAAATAGTTGACCAAATATTTCCCTTTCTCTCTCTGTTAAGCAAAAAAATAAAAGCAAAAATAGAAAAGAAAAGGAGGAGAACCTAAGCTACTAGGCTTGTTAGCCCACCTAACTAAAGGCCAGACCACATAGCCTACCCCACCCCCCTGTATAACCCCTCCCCGAAACCCTAGCTACTCACCCGATCCACCACTCCCCCTGTTCCCACTCCCTCCCACGATCTGGATCGGGGGCACGACCCCATCGTGCTCGCCCCTCGACCCCGACGCCTGCATTGACCGCCATCGCCGACACCGCCGCTGATCCTCGACACCGGCGCCCCGCGGCCCACCTCGCCGGAGGACCCCCTCCCTCGCATGACGACTCGTCCTCCTCCCCGGACCGCCTCCTCGACCCCGCCCCGCCTCTCCATCGCCGGCGCCAACGCCTCACCGCTGCATCACCACGACCATCCCCGACCTCTTCCTCGCCGGTTGACTCGGAGCCACGCCGTCCCCTTCCCTCCAACGTAGGTGAGGGCCTCGCCTCCTCCTCTCTCTGTCGCGAACGCACTCCGACGCCCGCTCGAGGTCACCGCCCGCCTACGCCAGCCACCTCCACACCGCGCTGCCTCTGTTCGTTCATCGCGCAACCGCATCGGCGTCGCGCCCATCGTAGCCCCCGCTGTGCGCGTGCGCCCTCCCCCGCGTGGACGTGTGCTGCTCGCGCCCTGGCCGAGCCCTTGCCCCGCTTCGCTCGCCGCGCCCCCTGCAGCTACTGCAGCCGCCACGCCTGCTGCTTGCCGCCCCGCGCCATCTGGCCATCGATGTCGCAGCCGCCCCCGCTGCTCCCCTCGCACTGCCGCGCTGCTCCTGCCCGCGCTGGCCATGGCTCGCCCGCCCCGCCGTGCGCTCGGCCTCGCCCCGCCTAAGCTCGTCGTCGGTGCCGGGCCACGGCCGCACCCCGCACTTGTGCGGGCTGCGGCCTCCGCCAGCGCCCGCAACCGCTCGCCCGTCCCGCCGTGCGCTCGGCCTCGCCCCGCCTGAGCTCGTCGCCGGTGCCGGGCCACGGCCTCGCCCCGGACTTGTGCGGGCTGCGGCCTCCGCCAGCGCCCGCAACCGCTCGCCCGCGTGCCCGCTTGGCCACCTGGGCCTTTGACGAATGGGGCCCAGCCCCTCCCCCTTTTTTAAATAAATAAATAATATTAATTAAACAAATTAGGTAATTAATTAATGAGTTAATTAACTTAATTAATTTATGTTAATTAACTTAACTTAATTAACCTGTCTAATTAACTAGCTAACTAAGTTAATTAGCTAACATTTTATGACAGTGGGCCCCCCTTGTTAGTTTGGCTGGTCAACAGGTCAAAGTTGACTGCTGACATCACTCTGACCTCATGCTGACATCATTATTCATTTTCTGTCAAATTTAATAATTAGTAACAATTTCGGAATATTGTGTAAATCTTTGAAAAATCATAGAAAATAATCCGTAACTCGGATGAAAATGTTTTCTACATGAAAGTTGCTCAGAACGACGAGACGAATCCGGATACGCTCTCCGTTCGTCCGCCAGTCATCCCTAGCATAGAAAACACGCAACTTTCCCCCTCCGGTTCATCTGTCCGAAAACACGGAACACCGGAAATACTTTCCCGGATGTTATCCTCCTTCGCCAGTGTCACCTAGCGCTGCGTTAGAACACCCCTAGCACCGCTTATTGCCATGTTATGCTTTGTGATGTTACGTTTGCTTTATATTTACTGTTTCTCCCCCCTCTTCTCTCTGGTAGATCTCGAGATTGATGCTGATGCCCCTGTGATCGACTACGTCGACGACGACCCCCTCCTTGCCAGAGCAACTAGGCAAGCCCCCCCTTTGATCATCCCGATATCGCCCATTCCATTCTCTCATGCTTGCATTAGATTTTGCTACTGTTATTATTTGCTCCTATTCTGATGCGTAGCCTGCTTTTGTATCTGCTGTTGTACCTTACCTGCTTATCCTAAACTGTTTAGTATAGGTTGGTTAGTGACCCATCAGTGACCCCCACTTGTCCTTGTTGCCCCTGCTTCATCATCGACGACTCGATCTACGTGATCGAAGACCAGGCCCCGACACCGCACATCACTTTCCCCTTAGTTGCTCGACACTACTAGGTTACTATCGAGTGCCGAGCGTGAGACCTCTACAGCACTTCTGATGTTAACCTGTAGTGTAGCTATTCGTTCGTGGTCATCGAGGGTGATTTCCTCCTTAAACACTTCCGATACGGCTCTGTCGTGCAACCCCTCAAGTGTGAACCTCGGGGGTGGTTCCTCTTACGTTCACCTTGATGATTACATTGAGTGGAATTCACCGGGGGTGATTCCTCGGGTTTTCCCCTTGATGTTTGGACACACAGTTACTATGGTTACTATGACTTTACACTGAACCATGTTACTAAATACGGGTCGACCCTGAGGGGTACCCGCGCGAGCATAATTGCGAGTGATGTGGAGACGGGTTGACCTGGAGGGTGCCCGCTAGATAATTACGAGGCGTGGCCGGGCATTCCTAGCCCTTGCCGCAAGTCCTCGAGACGGGGCAACGGGGTCACATCCTTCGTGAGTCTCTGCTTGTTACCGCGCGTTCCTAATCCACTACGATTTGGATATTTGATCCGAGGGGCCTCTGGCCTGATAGCACTAACCATCACGTGGGCATAGTATGGGCGTTCTGCGTCGTATACATCAGCCGAAGCTTAATAGACGTCAGGCGACTGAGCGGCGCGCGCCGGGTTGGACTGGTAAGCTTCCGCCTTGTTTTAAGGAGGTAGCTAGGTCTGCTCACCGGCCGCCCACGCAACGTGCAGGAGTTCCCGGGGCGATGGCCCATGACCCCTGGGGGCATAGGTTTAGTCCGGCGTGCTTGACCTCTCTATTAAGCCTGGGTCGGGTTGCGGCGTATTGTTTGGCCGAGGCCAGGCATGACCCAGGAAAGTGTGTCCGACCGGAGTTAATCGAGCGTGGTGGGTAAGTTGGTGCGCCCCTGCAGGGAAAAAAACATCTATCGATAGCCTGTCCTACGGTAACGGACACTTGGAGTTGTATCCCGATCGATACAACTAGAACTGGATACTTGTGATGAGAACTGGATGGTGATGAGAATTGGTTTGTGATGATAACTGGATAGTATGGCTCTGGGATTACTTTCTCGCAGGGAGTCGAGAAAGGATCTCCGGTCGAGGTTGATAACACTTCTACTACTTTACTTTATGCTACTCTACTCCCTCCGGTTGCTGCAAGATGGTGGTTTCCAGAAGATGCTAGTCTTCGATAGGACTAGGTCTTCTCTCTATTCTGGCATTTCTGCAGCCCAGTCCACATATACAACCTTCCTTTGATAATGTTGCATATGTAGTGTAGATCCTTGCTAGCGAGTACTTTGGATGAGTACTCACGGTTGCTTTGCTCCCCCTTTTCCCCCTTTCTTCTTCTTTCCAGTTGATGCAACCAGATGTCGGAGCCCAGGAGCCAGATGCTACTGTTGATGCCTACTACTACGTGAAGACCGCCGACGACCAGGAGTAGTTAGGAGGCTCCCAGGTAGGAGGCCTTGCCTTTTCGATCGTAGATGCTTTTGTGCTAGCCTTCTTAAGGCAAACTTGTCTAACTCATGTTTGTACTCAGATATTGTTGCTTCCGCTGACCCTTTTGTATTCGAGCTTATGTATTCGAGCCCTCGAGGCCCATGGCTTGTAATATAAGCTTGTATTATTTTAATTTGTGTCTAGAGTTGTGTTGTGATATCTTCCCGTGAGTCCTTGATCTTGATCGTACACATTTGCGTGTATGATTAGTGTACGATTGAATCGAGTGCGTCACAAGTTGGTATCAGAGCCTACTGCCTGTAGGTAGCCCCCTTTCCAACTCCTTGGCCGAAGTTGAGTCTAGTCGTCCAAAACTGTTTTACTAACTTGGCTGTGTGGCTTACGGGCCCGCGTCGCCATTGGGTGGTATTAGTATCTTTTATTCCTCGTCTATACTCTGGGATTCTTATCTCTCTTCTATTCGGGTTAAAGATTTTACTAACTCTGGCATTAGGTTCTCGTAACCACTTCATCCCGCAGAGCCCCTTCACTATAGATGGTCGCTTGCTTCGCCACAAGATTCTGCAGATACTCCTCGATGTTTTCCGATACCCTGTGCCCACTGCTTTGCAGGTCCTCACCATCGATAATCCCCATGAATAACATCCATGTCGTTTGTACCTTCATCCCCAGTTGTTCATATGCTTTCCAAAGATTCTTCAAAATGCT
Source organism: Aegilops umbellulata (assembly GCA_032464435.1). Lineage (NCBI taxonomy): Eukaryota > Viridiplantae > Streptophyta > Magnoliopsida > Poales > Poaceae > Aegilops > Aegilops umbellulata. The sequence continues at coordinate 92,203,082 of CP136054.1, read as the reverse complement.
ATTCGATCTCCCGAAGGTCCTCTGCAGCCTATTGCTCTCGAAAGTCTTGTCAGCCTGCTTTATGGATACATCCATATGTATCACAATATTCAATGCATTCCTTGTCACTGTCTTTCCGAGTCTACTGATTCAATATGAATAAGAATAATCCCGATCATCCGTTGATTCCTAGAATTCATCTTTCCGGCTCAGACATCATTCTGGATATGAGCTGGTTCTGAGTAAATCAATCCTTGATTGATTGGCCATCTAATTCTAATCAATATACTCATCTTTTATCAGAGCCTCTGCCTCTGATCCCCCGATTTTGGGATCGTAAACTCTTCATATTCAAGCTTTGGCTTATTCAGATGTTTCCATAAACCGATTCCTTTGCATCCCTTCTTCTTCTGGTTGAGTATCGATACTCACATCAGATCCTTTGCGGACCACCTGATCTTTTGGTGGATTGCTATCCGGCAGCTCCTTCATATTTTAAATCATTGACGACTTCCCCTGATACAAAATGCATCTGGCGAATTGTATCATCTACTCTATATCGCCAACCCTTTGCTTTCGAGCGTGTACCCGTCGCTCCTGTTATTGTGTTGTATAGCTTCATGAAAATGTCCCGATGGGTTGAACCTATGCTTTTCCTAATTCGTGTGAACTCGAAAGTTATGCGAGTCATACTCTTCTGGTACTTCGCCAGAGAAATCTTCTACACTACAATTTCTTCGAAAACATGGAGTGAATGAAAGGTTATGCATTGAAGAAGTGGGAGTCGACCTTGAACCTTTGCGTTCATGCCCATGGACCCGATGTAGAACTTATCATGGAAGCTGCTCGTAAAAATAATTATTTCTTTGGTACAAGCTCATCTTGTATCTATGAATTGGTCCTTTGCAACCGTGGCTCTGACCATGATTGTTCCCCTTTGATTCCATTTCTCGGACAAGTTAAATCACTTGTCTTCTACAGATCAATGCATCTCCTCAACCTCTGTTTTGATATTCCTTCGAGTATTACCCCTGGTATCTCGAGGATATCATGCCATTGCACTACATCTTATGAACTTTTGATGAAGCACTACCTTTCCCTGTCGTTGTCACTTCACGGGTTCTGGGTTGTTTATCAATCAAGAACACCGATAAGTGAATCGATTCCGCACTCCGATTCAATAACTCTAAGTAAATTTCGTTGCTTACGAGTTTAATAATCCTTCAAGTCATTCCTAGCCTGATCGACTATATCATTATCATGCTAAATTTTAACTGTGCTAACTGGTCCTTCTTCCCGAAGACAATTTTCGACGATGAGCTAAGATTACGTCGATCTTCCTCGCCATATCATTTTGCCTTGAACAACAAGCTTGTTTTCTAGTTTGTGTCATATTCATGGTTCCGATAACCTTCTGCCTCAAAATTCCTTGGACTTGATGTCATCGCTGATCGATTACATCTTCACGAAACCTCTCAACAAATTTGTCATGATCATCATCAACATTCCGAGCTCTTCCAGGATATCAATCGAATTCATGGTGAGAAATACCATCCTTGCCTCTCGATGATTTGTTTCAGCATCGACAACATTCTTGCCTCCCCCCAACACAAACATGATCGTATTAATTTTGGGAATACATCCTTTTTGACATGTCGATGGATTGCTACTGAACCCATCGGCCACCTCCTCATCTTTTCTCTGATAAAATAACATGATATGTTCTAAAAATTATGATGGATCCTTTGTGTTCCCAAGTTCCGACCTTTATCTGATGACCATGTCAATGCTATCCAAAAGTATGACTGCGCTACTCCGAACATCATTAAGAACATTGGAGGAGCAATGCTAAATGTTTCTTGATCAATTATCCAAACACCGCTATATGGGTAACATCATGAATTCCCTCGCCCCTTTACCTAATTGGTGATCTACTTGCTGTCCTGTCATGGATGGGAAAGATATACTCCTGATACTAGGGTATAATCACATTTTCCTTTCCATTGTTTTGTTTAACCTGTCTTGTGATCTATGATATAAGCAGTAATATTCCCTTGCTTATGTAAACACCTCGTTGCGCAAACTCTGTCGGTACGACCTTGTTACTATTGTCGATGACATCCCGGTAACCCCCGATGGACAAGAACTTTGCCTATTGGTCCGCCTCGTTCAACGAGCAGGAAAATGGTTCTCTTCGTCCCTCGCCCTTGGTACCAACGTTGTTGCCAACATAACTGACAGGCTATCCTCTGACATGCCTTGCTACCATGACCGTGCAATATTTTAGCGTCCTTCCTACTTTTGAACCACATGGTGGGCCCATAACCCACAGTTCCACAGGATCGAAAACTGACTCCTGCACATCCTTGATTCTGAAGTATCTTTTTTCACTTGCCTTCTTATGTAATTCTTGAGCCACCTTCCTAGTGATCTATTCTAATATCAGACGCAATAATTTTTGTTGTTGCTCTGAACCCCTTTCAGCTTTTGATTAGGCATCGAATGATTGCCTGCCCGTTAAAACTTCTCATGATACCTTCATACTTTGCTCTCGATGTTTTATTGAGTTTCAACTTGGGAGATACTTCCACCTCATTCCCTGAATTGTGCACCAGATAATTAACCATATAAGGGTTAGTTACTCTTTACTTCCCCACTTAAATCTCGGGACGAGATTTCTTGTAGTGGAGGAGATTTGTAACACCCCCAGTGTCATGCTACAGTAACCCTATGTGATCAAGCTAATCATTTTTTTCAAACAGTGCTTAATCACCTTTGACGGATATCCCATTTGAAATTCCAGCCATTTCAAATTAAATTGAAGTTTGAAGTTTCTCAAAAGTTGCTGGAAAATTGTTCATCATTTGTCAAAAATTCCATAACAATTATTTGTTAAGGAACACAACACCAATTTTGGGCAAAGATGAGCATTAGCAATTATAACAACACCAATTCAGCATTTTTGAATGCTATCCTACTTATGAAAAATACCAAATGAATTCTCCTAGTCTCCAAAATATTTGTGGCACTGTCTATAATCACCAAGGATTTAATGGGACACCTCCCAAATTCTTCCTAAGTGATATACTTGACCAAATATTTCCCTTTCTCTCTCTGTTAAACAAAAAAATAAAAGCAAAAATAGAAAAGAAAAGGAGGAGAACCTAAGCTACTAGGCTTGTTAGCCCACCTAACTAAAGGCCAGACCACACAGCCCACCCCACCCCGCTGTATAACCCCTCCCCGAAACCCTAGCTACTCACCCGATCCACCACTCCCCCTGTTCCCACTCCCTCCCACGATCTGGATCGGGGGCACGACCCCATCGTGCTCGCCCCTCGACCCAGATGCCTGCATTGGCCGCCATCGCCGACCCCGCCGCTGATCCTCGACGCCGGCGCCCCGCGGCCCACCTCGCCGGAGGACCCCCCTCCCTCGCACGACGACTCGTCCTCCTCCCCGGACCGCCTCCTGGACCCCGCCCCGCCTCTCCATCGCCGGCGCCAACGCCTCACCGCCGCATCACCACGACCTTCCTCGACCTCTTCCTCGCCGGTTGACTCGGAGCCACGCCGTCCCCTTCCCTCCAACGTCGGTGAGGGCCTCGCCCCCTCCTCTCTCTGTCGCAAACGCACTCCGACGCCCGCTCGAGGTCACCGCCCGCCTACGCCAGCCACCTCCCCCCGCGCTGCCTCTGTTCGTTCGTCGCGCAACCGCATCGGCGTCGCGCCCGTCGTAGCCCGCGCTGTGCGCGTGCGCCCTCCCCCGCGTGGACGTGTGCTGCTCGCGCCCTGGCCGAGCCCTTGCCCCGCTTCGCTCGCCGTGCCCCCTGCACCTACTGCAGCTGCCACGCCTGCTGCTTGCCGCCTCGCGCCATCTGGCCATCGATGCCGCAGCCGCCCCCGCTGCTCCCCGCGCACTGCCGCGCTGCTCCCGCCCGCGCTGGCCATGGCTCGCCCGCCCCGCCGTGCGCTCGGCCTCGCCCCGCGTGAGCTCGTCGCCGGTGCCGGGCCACGGCCTCGCCCCGCACTTGTGCGGGCTGCGGCCTCCGCCAGCGCCCGCAACCGCTCGCCCGCCCCGCTGTGCGCTCGGCCTCGCCCTGCCTGAGCTCGTCGCCGGTGCCGGGCCACGGCCTCGCCCCGCACTTGTGCGGGCTGCGGCCTCCGCCAGCGCCCGCAACCGCTCGCCCGCGCGCCCGCTTGGCCACCTGGGCCTTTGACGAATGGGGCCCAGCCCATCCCCTTTTTCTTTAAAAATAAATAAAATTAACTAAACAAATTAGGTAATTAATTAACGAGTTAATTAACTTAATTAATTTATGTTAATTAACTTAACTTAATTAACCTTTTTAATTAACTAGCTAACTAACTTAATTAGCTAACAGTCTATGACAGTGGGCCCCCCTTGTCAGTTTGACTGGTCAACATGTCAAAGTTGACTGCTGACATCACTCTGACCTCATGCTGACATAATTATTCATTTTCTGTCAAATTTAATAATTAGTAACAATTTCTGAATATTGTGTAAATCTTTGAAAAATCATAGAAAATAATCCGTAACTCGGATGAAAATGTTTTCTACATGAAAGTTGCTCAGAACGACGAGACGAATCCAGATACGCTCTCCGTTCGTCCGCCAGTCATCCCTAGCATAGCAAACACGCAACTTTCCCCCTCCGGTTCATCTGTCCGAAAACACGAAACACCGGAAATACTTTCCCGGATGTTATCCTTCTTCGCCAGTGTCACCTAGCGCTGCGTTAGAACACCCCTAGCACCGCTTATTGCCATGTTATGCTTTGTGATGTTACGTTTGCTTTATTTTTACTGTTTCTCCTCCTTCTTCTCTCTAGTAGACCTCGAGACTGATGCTGATGCCCCTGTGATCGACTACGTCGACGACGACCCCCTCCTTGCCAGAGCAACTAGGCAAGCCCCCCCTTTGATCATCCCGATATCGCCCATTCCATTCTCTCATGCTTGCATTAGATTTTGCTACTGTTATTGTTTGCTCCTATTCTGATGCATAGCCTGCTTTTGTATCTGTTGTTGTACCTTACCTGCTTATCCTAAACTGCTTAGTATAGGTTGGTTAGTGACCCATCAGTGACCCCCACTTGTCCTTGTTGCCCCTGCTTCATCATCGACGACTTGATCTACGTGATCGAAGACCAGGCCCCGACACCGCACATCACTTTCCCCTTAGTTGCTCGACACTACTAGGTTACTATCGAGTGCCGAGGGTGAGCCCTCTACACCACTTCTGATGTTAACCTGTAGTGTAGCTATTCGTTTGTGGTCATCGAGGGTGATTTCCTCCTTAACCACTTCCGATACGACTCTGTCGTGCAAACCCTCAAGTGTGAACCTCGGGGGTGGTTCCTCTTACGTTCACCTTGATGATTACATCGAGTGGAATTCACCGGGGGTGATTCCTCGGGTTTTCCCCTTGATGTTTGGACACACAGTTACTATGGTTACTATGACTTTACACTGAACCATGTTACTAAAGACGGGTCGACCCTGAGGGGTACCCGCGCGAGCATAATTGCGAGTGATGTGGAGACGGGTTGACCTGGAGGGTGCCCGCGAGATAATTACGAGGCGTGGCCGGGCATTCCTAGCCCTTGCCGCAAGTCCTCAAGACGGGGCAACGGGGTCACACCCTTCGTGAGTCTCTGCTTGTTACCGCGCGTTCCTAATCCACTACGATTTGGATATTTGATCCGAGGGGCCTCTGGCCTGATAGCACTAACCATCACGTGGGCATAGTATGGGCGTTCTGCGTCGTATACATCAGCTGAAGCTTAATAGACGTCAGGCGACTGAGCGGCGCGCTCCGGGTTGGACTGGTAAGCTTTCGCCTTGTTTTAACGAGGTAGCTAGGTCTGCTCACCGGCCGCCCACGCAACGTGCAGGAGTTCCCGGGGCGATGGCCCATGACCCCTGGGGGCATAGGTTTAGTCCGGCGTGCTTGACCTCTCTATTAAGCCTAGGTCGGGTTGCGGCGTATTGTTTGGCCGAGGCCGGGCATGACCCAGGAAAGTGTGTCCGGCCGGAGTTAATCGAGCGTGGTGGGTAAGTTGGTGCACCCCTGCAGGGAAGAAAACATCTATCGATAGCCTGTCCTACGGTAACGGACACTTGGAGTTGTATCCCGATCGATACAACTAGAACTGGATACTTGTGATGAGAACTGGATGGTGATGAGAATTGGGTTGTGATGATAACTGGATAGTATGGCTCTGGAATTACTTTCTCGCAGGGAGTCGAGAAAGGATCTCCGGTCGAGGTTGATAACACTTCTACTACTTTACTTTATGCTACTCTACTCCCTCTGGTTGCTGCAAGATGGTGGTTTCCAGAAGATGCTAGTCTTCGATAGGACTGGGTCTTCTCTCTATTCTGGCATTTCTGCAGCCCAGTCCACATATACAACCTTCCTTTGATAATGTTGCATATGTAGTGTAGATCCTTGCTTGCGAGTACTTTGGATGAGTACTCACGGTTGCTTTGCTCCCCCTTTTCCCCCTTTCTTCTTCTTTTCGGTTGATGCAACCAGATGCCGGAGCCCAGGAGCCAGATGCCACCGTTGATGCCTACTACTACGTGAAAACCGCCGACGACCAGGAGTAGTTAGGAGGCTCCCAGGCAGGAGGCCTTGACTTTTCGATCGTAGATGCTTTTGTACTAGCCTTCTTAAGGCAAACTTGTCTAACTCATGTCTGTACTCAGATATTGTTGCTTCCGCTGACCCTTGTGTATTCGAGCTTATGTATTCGAGCCCTCGAGGCCCATGGCTTGTAATATAAGCTTGTATTATTTTAATTTGTGTCTATAGTTGTGTTGTGATATCTTCCCGTGAGTCCTTGATCTTGATCGTACACATTTGCGTGTATGATTAGTGTACGATTGAATCGAGGGCGTCACAGTATGTATACTCGCAACAGCTTGGGAGTATTGGACATATCTGGTTGTTTTACATACCATGGAATACATGATTAATCCAAACACATGAGTGTGTGGAATCTCCATCATGTATTTTGCTCATCAGTGCTTTGGGACACTGATTCTTGCGAAAACTCTTTCCATGTGACTTCGGCAAGAAACACTCCTTGTCGTTCTTAGTGGTAAACGGCTTTAGCATCTTGTCAATATGTATTTTTGCTCAGCCCCATCTATATCCATAGATCATTATGCCTAATATCAAGGCTATTTAGCCCAAGCGCTTCATCAGAAAACTATTTTCAAATGAAGTCCTAATTCGTGTCAAGAAATTTATTTCCAATTAACAATGTGTCAAGCACACAAGGTTTTCAGAAATATTATTATGCTCCCACGTACTTTCTTGAAACTACAAGCATCTTCGTTACTCATTTATGAAGTCAAACGCCTTTGACCATTCCATCAAAAATGAAGATTCTAACTCCATTTTGCTCTCTTCTGGCCATTGCTGGAACTCTGAAGTTTGCATACTTACTAGCATACTCTGGACTGACAAAATACTTTGGATTGTATCACATACAAGTCCTAGGTTGTATTTCCATTTCATGGAAATTATTTTGTCATCCATGTTGCATATCTCATGTTTGAAATATGTATTAATTGCTAGTTTAACCCGAACCGACTTTAAGCATTGCTACGGTGAGACAATCTCATTGTAGTCAATTCCTTGAACTTGTTATTGCAACAAGTCAAGCTTAATGGATAAAACATTTTTATCCATATCAGTTTATAGTCCCATTACAATCTGTTAGACTCAGTCTTTCGGAGGGTTTATCAAGATTTAAATCTTGAATCATTTATGGAAATTATCTCGGATTATATTGGCAATCAGCCAATTCTGGAGTCAGGGCCCATCAACGCTTCCTTGTGTATCATAGGTATATTGTTGTCTAACAACAATATATCGTTTGCGCACCTGAGAGGTTTGCACGACCTTTGCCTACGTTGTTCAGCTACAAGTTTGACCGAAGTTCATACATCTAATGTAGAGGCTTCCGCATCAGTCGCAGTAGGAAACTCTGGAATTACTTCCAAGGTTCCTTTCCTTTAACCTGATGACGAAGATACTTGTTATCTCGTCGAGTTGCATTGTCCTCCCACTTACCCTTTTGCAAGAACTATTCTCTTTAAAAGCATATCGTTTTGTGGCAAAAATCCTTTGCCTCGGTATAGTGGTGGGGGAATACCCAATGACTTGGGATAACTTACAAAGTAGCACTTGTCTGATTTGGAATAGGTTTGTAACCTTTTACATAAGCCCCATATTCCAAATTTTAAGAAAAGATATAACATGGTTGGGCATACCATACCATGCCGTCATTTCAACAGACCTGATGGAGCTCTTTTCAGTGTAAAAGCCGTAGTCTCTAAAGCACTACTCTTTAAAAGTGATAATGGCAAATTTATTTATGTCATCTTTGATCTTACCATGTCATAAATGGTTTGATTACATCTTCACAGACATTCCACTCATAGTGGTGTTCCGGTAGTTGTAAGTTATGAAAATCTTTTCAGAACTCATCAGACATTCGCTAAACTTGTAACTCAAATATTCCTTTCTGTAATAAAATTGCAGAAACATAATTTCCTTGTTACAATAACTTCTACTTCATTTTTGTAAACCTTTCGAATGATTTCAAAAGATCCAGACTTACGTCTCATCAAGCATATATCCATATATCTACTTGAATCATTTCTGAAGATATATAAATCCACTACTTGCAACAACATTTATTGAACTACACACATCAAAATGTATGATCACCAATAAGTTTGTTGCTCGTTCCTTGTGGCCTAAGAACGGTATTTCAGTCACTTCACTTTTCGGAGAAAATTTGCAAGTGTCAGATGATTCAAAATCAAACGACTTCAAAATCCATCATAATGGAATTTTTCCATGCGGGTTTCTCCAATGTGACCAAATGCAGTGCCACACATGTGTGGTATTCTCATAGTCTTGCGACATTTATCGTCAGTGTTATGGATGTATCATTTTACCATCAATATTCATAACATACATCCCATCTTGGATGGAAGCATGGACCTTCATGTTATTCATAATACTGAACAACAATTGTTCTTTTATGAACAACCCTTTTGCAATAAACATTGTGCAATGGGCTAGAGTGTAAGAAACTCTAAAATGAATTATGAAAGTAAACATAGAGGTAATATATTAATATCATTATTCATAACATACATCTCATTCACAATGAAAGTATGGCTCTTCTGTTATTCATAACATCGAACATCAAAAGTTCTCTTATGAACAACCTTCTTGCAAGATACTTTATGCAATGGGCAAGAGTGTGTAAAACTCTAAAATGTTTTATGAAAATAAATACATATGGTAATACACAGATGGAAGATATAGTAACATTTACTATGTTCCATGTGTGTATCTAAACCTCATTCCTGGTCAGTCTTTCAGGCGGTAGTAGTTCTTGCATGGATTCGCAACAGAATGCAATCGAGCGGGTATCTTTGTGATAAACTCGCAATACCCAAGAATTAGTGATTAACAAGTTTAATTATAATTCCCAAGAACTATTTCTTCTGACCAGCCTTCTATACATCAATAACTCGTATGACATTCATACATATGAGCTGGATATTCCAGTCTTCACTCCTTTTGCCTTTATACTTCTAACAATTTAACTTTTAGTATTTCTCCTACTCGCAAAAGAAGCACCCAACTTAAGAGTCGCGTTAGCCCCGGACTTCCTAGACGTGTAAGTCATACTAACACCCTTTGGACACTTCCTTTCTCTTTGAGTTGTTGTTTTATTCATCTTTCATCATATGACAGGCGTTCTTCTAGATCCCTCTCTTATCAGTCAAATGCCCAGTAAACACTTTACTAATCCTTCGCAAACAAACATTGCTTTGTTTGTATCTGAAAACAATTTTCAGTTCCATGAATATCACATAACTATCCCAAACTTTCGAAGTTCGGGTTTCATGGAGGCAAACATATTGCACTTGACCGTAACGGAATTCTAGATTTTGGATCGAAGGACGAGAGTCTCATCATCCATAGCATTTAGCGGTAGTATACAGAAAGCATGCGATAGGACAAAGTCCTTCTCGACACTTTTGAGGACAATCCTCACGTTACGTTACCAACCGTAAAGTTTTAAGCAGATATTTAACAGCTATTCAATTTTATCTGGGAAGGTGGAAACGCGAGCCATTATTCTACACCTATTTTGCAAGAAACACTTAGATAGTGTTCATATTAATTGCACTGAGAATTAAACATGTTAATTCAACAGTGCGCTCCCACTCAAATCAATACCTCTCAAAATTGATTATGAGTGACACAAGACCCGCATATCCATTCAACACCATTGAACGAGATGAACACTGAAGGCGCGAAATTCAATCGGTAGGCAAACTTGCCGATCACATCTGTATGTGACTCTTGTTCATCTTTTGATGGGCGTGTTCCGAGCTCAGGGAGATCCTTCCAGAACATCAAGACAACCAAGTGATCTTGCTGTGAGGTCTCAACTCACCCGCCTCACACTTCCCTAATCGTTCGTGTTGGAAATATGCCCTAGAGGCAATAATAAAAGCATTATTATTATATTTCCTTATTCATGATAATTGTCTTTATTCGTGCTATAATTGTGTTAACCGGAAATCGTAATACATGTGTGAATAACAGACAACAACATGTCCCTAGTGAGCCTCTAGTTCACTAGCTCGTTGATCGACAGATAGTCATGGTTTCCTGACTATGGACATTGGATGTCATCGATAACGGGATCACATCATTAGGAGAATGATGTGATGGACAAGACCCAATCCTAAACATAGCATAAGATCGCATAGTTCGTTTGCTAGAGTTTTCCAATGTCAAGTATCCTTTCCTTAGACCATGAGATCGTGTAACTCCCGGATACCGTAGGAGTGCTTTGGGTGTGCCAAACGTCACAACGTAACTGGGTGACTATAAAGGTATGCTACGGGTATCTCTGAAAGTGTCTGTTGGGTTGACATGGATCGAGACTGGGATTTGTCACTCCGCTTGACGGAGAGGTATCACCGGGCCCTCTCGGTAATGCATCATCATATGAGCTCAAGGTGATCAAAGTGTTTGATCACAAGGATCATGCATTACGGAATGAGAAAAGTGACTTGCCGGTAACGAGATTGAACGAGGTATTGGTATACCGACGATCGAATCTCGGGCAAGTAAAATACCGATTGACAAAGGGAATCGTATACGGGATTAATTGAATCCTTGACATCGTGGTTCATCCGATGAGATCATCATGGAGCATGTGGGAGCCAACATGGGTATCCAGATCCCGCTGTTGGTTATTGCCCGAGATCCGTCTCGGTCATGTCTGCATGTCTCCCGAACCCGTAGGGTCTACACACTTAAGGTTCGGTGACGCTAGGGTTGTGAAGATATGTATGTGCAGTAACCCGAATGTTGTTCGGAGTCCCGGATGAGATCCCGGACGTCACGAGGAGTTCCGGAATGGTCCGGGGGTAAAGAATTATATATAGGAAGTGCTATTTTGGCCATCGGGACAAGTTTCGGTGTTATCGGTATTGTACCGGGACCACCGGAGGGGTCCCGGGGGTCCACCGGGGGGTCCACCTGCCCCGGGGGGCCACATGGGCTGTAGGGGGTGCGCCTTGGCCTATATGGGCCAAGGGAACCAGCCCCAAGAGGCCCATGCGCCAAGAGAGGAAAAAAGGGGAGAGTCCTACAAGGGGAAGGCACCTCCGAGGTGCCTTGGGGAGGATGGACTCCTCCCCACCCTTGGACGCACCCTTCCTTGGAGGAAGGGGCAAGGGCTGCGCCTCCCCCTCTCCCTTGGCCCTATATATAGTGGGGAAAAGGAGGAGCAAACCAACCCTAATGCCCTGGCTCCTCCCTCCTCCATGCAACACCTCCTCCTCCTCCCGTAGTTGCTTAGCGAAGCCCTGCCAGAGTTCTGCTGCATCCACCACCACACCGTCGTGCTGGATCTTCCTCAACCTCTCCTTCCCCCTTGCTGGATCAAGAAGGAGGAGACGTCTCCCGTCCCGTACGTGTGTTGAACGCGGAGGTGCCGTTCGTTCGATACTAGATCATCGGTGAATTGGATCACGGCAAGTACGACTACCTCATCCACGTTCACTTGAACGCTTCCGTTGCGATCTACAAAGTGGTATGTAGATGCTATCCAATCTGAATACTCGTTGCTTGATGAACTCATAGATGGATCTTGGTGAAACCGTAGGAAAAATTTTAATTTTCTGCAACGTTACCCAACAGTGGCATCATGAGCTAGGTCTATGCGTAGTTCTTATTGTGCGAGTAGAACACAATTTGTTGTGGGCGTAGATGTTGTCAATTCTTCTTGCCGTTACTAGTCAATCTTGATTCAGCGGTATTGTGGGATGAAGCGGCCCGGACCAACCTTACACGTACGCTTACGTGAGACCGGTTCCACCGACTAACATGCACTAGTTGCATAAGGTGGCTGGCGGGTGTCTGTCTCTCCTACTTTAGTTGGATCGGATTCGATGAACAGGGTCCTTATGAAGGGTAAATAGAGATTGACAAATCACGTTGTGGTTTGAACGTAGGTAAGAAAACGTTCTTGCTAGAACCCTAATTCAGCCACGTAAAACTTGCAACAACAATTAGAGGACGTCTAACTTGTTTTTGCATCAAGTGCTTTATGATATGATATGGCCAAAGTTGTGATGTATGATGAATGATCTATATGTGATGTATGAGATGTTCATGCTATTGTAATAGGAATCACGACTTGCATGTCGATGAGTATGACAACCGGCAGGAGCCATAGGAGTTGTCTTTATTTTTTGTATGACCTGCGTGTCATTGAGAATCGCCATGTAAATTACTTTACTTTATTGCTAAACACATTAGCCATAGTAGTAGAAGTGATAGTTGGCGAGCAACTTCATGGAGAAACGATGATGAAGATCATGATGATGAAGATCATGGTGTCAAGCCGGTGACAAGATGATCATGGAGCCCCAAGATGGAGATCGAAGGAGCTATGTGATATTGGCCATATCATGTCACGTTTATTATTTGATTGCATGTGATGTTTATCATGTTTTGCATCTTGTTTACTTAGGACGACGGTAGTAAATAAGATGATCCCTCATAATAATTTCAAGAAAGTGTTCACCCTAACTGTGCACCGTTGCTAAAGTTCGTCGTTCCGAAGCACCACATGATGATCGGGTGTGATAGGTCCTTACGTTCGCATACAACGGGTGTAAGACAGATTTACACACGCAAAACACTTAGGTTGGCTTGACGAGCCTAGCATGTACAGACATGGCCTCGGAACACAGAAGACCGAAAGGTCGAGCATGAGTCGTATAGAAGATACGATCAACATGAAGATGTTCACCGTTGTTGACTAGTCCGTCTCACGTGATGATCGGACACGGCCTAGTTGACTCGGATCATGTAATACTTAGATGACTAATAGAGGGATGTCTATCTAAGTGGGAGTTCATTAAATAATTTGATTAAATGAACTTTATTATCATGAACTTAGTCTAAATATTTACAATATGTCTTGTAGATCAAATGGCCAACGTAGTCCTCAATTTCAACGCGTTCCTAGAGAAAACCAAGCTGAAAGACGATGGTAGCAACTATACGGACTGGGTCCGAAACCTGAGGATTATCCTCATAGCTGCCAAGAAAGATTATGTCCTAAGAGCACCGCTGGGTGACGCACCTATTCTCCCTGCAGAACAAGACGTTATGAACGCTTGGCAGTCACGCTGCGATGATTACTCCCTCGTTCAGTGCGGCATGCTTTACAGCTTAGAGCCGGGGCTCCAAAAGCGTTTTGAGAGACATGGAGCATATGAGATGTTCGAAGAGCTGAAAATGGTTTTCCAAGCTCATGCCCGGGTCGAGAGATATGAAGTCTCCGACAAATTCTTTAGCTGTAAGATGGAGGAAAATGGCTCTGTCAGTGAGCACATACTCAAAATGTCTGGGTTGCACAACCGCTTGACTCAACTGGAAGTTAATCTCCCGGATGAAGCGGTCATTGACAGAATCCTCCAGTCGCTTCCACCTAGCTACAAGAGCTTTGTGATGAACTACAATATGCAGGGGATGGTAAAGACCATTCCTGAGGTATATGCTATGCTGAAATCAGCAGAGGTAGAAATCAAGAAAGAGCATCAAGTGTTGATGGTGAATAAAACCACTAAGTTCAAGAAGGGCAAGGGTAAAAAGAACTTCAAGAAGGACGGCAAGGAAGTTGCCGCGCCCGGTAAGCAAGTTGCCGGGAAGAAGCCAAAGAATGGACCCAAGCCCGAAACGGAGTGTTTTTACTGCAAGGGAAGTGGTCACTGGAAGCGGAACTGCCCCAAATACTTAGCGGACAAGAAGGCCGGCAAAACCAAAGGTATATGTGATATACATGTAATTGATGTGTACCTTACCAGTACTCGTAGTAGCTCTTGGGTATTTGATACCGGTGCAGTTGCTCACATTTGTAACTCAAAGCAGGAGCTGCGGAATAAACGGACACTGGCAAAGGACGAGGTGACGATGCGCGTCGGGAATGGTTCCAAGGTCGATGTGATCGCCGTCGGCACGCTACCTCTACATTTACCTACGGGATTAGTTTTAAACCTCAATAATTGTTATTTAGTGCCAAGTTTGAGCATGAACATTGTATCTGGATCTCGCTTAATTCGAGATGGCTCCTCATTTAAATCCGAGAATAATGGTTGTTCTATTTATATGAGAGATATGTTTTATGGTCATGCTCCGATGGTTAATGGTTTATTCTTAATGAATCTCGTATGTGATGATACACATATTCATAGTGTGAGTACCAAAAGAGTTAAAGTTGATAACAATAGTCCCACATATTTGTGGCACTGCCGCCTTGGTCACATAGGTGTCAAACGCATGAAGAAGCTCCATGCAGATGGACTTTTAGAGTCTCTTGATTATGAATCATTTGACACGTGCGAACCATGCCTCATGGGTAAAATGACCAAGACTCCGTTCTCAGGAACAATGGAGCGAGCAACCAACTTATTGGAAATCATACATACCGATGTGTGCGGTCCAATGAGTGTTGAGGCTCGCGGAGGCTATCGTTATGTTCTCACCCTCACTGATGACTTGAGTAGATATGGGTATATCTACTTAATGAAACACAAGTCTGAGACCTTTGAAAAGTTCAAGGAATTTCAGAGTGAGGTTGAAAATCAACATGATAGAAAGATCAAGTTTCTACGATCAGATCGTGGAGGAGAATACTTGAGTCACGAATTTGGCACACACTTAAGAAAATGTGGAATAGTTTCACATCTCACGCCGCCTGGAACACCTCAGCGTAATGGTGTGTCCGAACGTCGTAATCGCACTCTATTAGATATGGTGAGATCTATGATGTCTCTTACCGACTTACCGCTATCTTTTTGGGGCTATGCTTTAGAGACTGCCGCATTCACTTTAAATAGGGCTCCGTCGAAATCCGTTGAGACGACACCGTATGAATTATGGTTTGGGAAGAAACCCAAGCTGTCGTTTCTAAAAGTTTGGGGATGCGATGCTTATGTCAAGAAACTTCAACCTGAAAAGCTCGAACCCAAATCGGAAAAATGCGTCTTCATAGGATACCCTAAAGAAACTGTTGGGTATACCTTCTACCACAGATCCGAAGGCAAGATCTTTGTTGCCAAGAATGGATCCTTTCTAGAGAAAGAGTTTCTCTCGAAAGAAGTAAGTGGGAGGAAAGTAGAACTTGATGAAGTGTTACCTCTTGAACCGGAAAATGGCGAAACTCAAGAAAACGTTCTTGAGGTGCCTGCACCGACTAGAGAGGAAATTAATGATTATGATCAAGATACTTCTGATCAAGCTCCTACTGAAATTCGAAGGTCCACAAGGACACGTTCTGCACCAGAGTGGTACGGCAACCCTGTCTTGGAAATCATGTTGTTGGACAACGGTGAACCTTCGAACTATGAGGAAGCAATGGCGGGCCCGGATTCCGACAAATGGCTAGAAGCCATGAAATCCGAGATAGGATCCATGTATGAAAACGAAGTATGGACTTTGATTGACTTGCCCGTTGAACGGCGAGCCATAGAAAATAAATGGATCTTTAAGAAGAAGACAGACGCGGATGGTAATGTGACCATCTATAAAGCTCGGCTTGTCGCTAAGGGTTATCGACAAGTTCAAGGAATTGACTACGATGAGACTTTCTCACCGGTAGCGAAGCTGAAGTCCGTCCGAATCATGTTAGCAATTGCCGCATACTATGATTATGAGATATGGCAAATGGACGTCAAAACGGCATTCCTTAATGGTTTCCTTAAGGAAGAATTGTATATG
This sequence comes from Aegilops umbellulata, assembly GCA_032464435.1. NCBI lineage: Eukaryota > Viridiplantae > Streptophyta > Magnoliopsida > Poales > Poaceae > Aegilops > Aegilops umbellulata. The sequence goes on along the minus strand of CP136054.1, from coordinate 92,186,732 downwards.
ATGCAGCAGGAAGGTTTTGTCGATCCTAAGAATGCTGACAAGGTATGCAAGCTCCAACGCTCGATTTATGGGCTGGTGCAAGCATCTCGGAGTTGGAACATTCGCTTTGATGAGATGATCAAAGCGTTTGGGTTTACACAGACTTATGGAGAAGCCTGTGTTTACAAGAAAGTGAGTGGGAGCTCTGTAGCATTTCTCATATTATATGTAGACGACATACTTTTGATGGGAAATAATATAGAACTCTTGGACAGCATTAAGGCCTACTTGAATAAGAGTTTTCCAATGAAGGACCTTGGAGAAGCTGCTTATATATTAGGCATCAAGATCTATAGAGATAGATCGAGACGCCTCATAGGTCTTTCACAAAGCACATACCTTGATAAAATATTGAAGAAGTTCAATATGGATCAATCTAAGAAAGGGTTCTTACCTGTATTACAAGGTGTGAAATTGAGCTCAGCTCAATGTCCGACCACGGCAGAAGATATAGAAGAGATGAGCGTCATCCCCTATGCCTCAGCCATAGGTTCTATTATGTATGCCATGCTGTGTACCAGACCTGATGTAAACCTTGCCGTAAGTTTGGTAGGAAGGTACCAAAGTAATCCCGGCAAGGAACACTGGACAGCGGTCAAGAATATCCTGAAGTACCTGAAAAGGACCAAGGAAATGTTTCTCGTTTATGGAGGTGACGAAGAGCTCGTCATAAAAGGTTACGTCGACGCTAGCTTCGACACAGATCTGGATGACTCTAAGTCACAAACCGGATACGTGTATATTTTGAATGGTGGGGCAGTAAGCTGGTGCAGTTGCAAGCAAAGCGTCGTGGCGGGATCTACATGTGAAGCGGAGTACATGGCAGCCTCGGAGGCAGCACATGAAGCAATTTGGGTGAAGGAGTTCATCACCGACCTCGGAGTCATACCCAATGCGTCGGGGCCAATCAAGCTCTTCTGTGACAACACTGGAGCTATTGCACTTGCAAAGGAGCCCAGGTTTCACAAGAAGACTAGGCACATCAAGCGTCGCTTCAACTCCATTCGTGAAAATGTTCAAGATGGAGACATAGAAATTTGTAAAGTGCACACGGATCTGAATGTCGCAGATCCGTTGACTAAACCTCTCCCTAAGGCAAAACATGATCAGCACCAGAACTCTATGGGTGTTCGATTCATCACAATGTAACTAGATTATTGACTCTAGTGCAAGTGGGAGACTGTTGGAAATATGCCCTAGAGGCAATAATAAAAGCATTATTATTATATTTCCTTATTCATGATAATTGTCTTTATTCGTGCTATAATTGTGTTAACCGGAAATCGTAATACATGTGTGAATAACAGACAACAACATGTCCCTAGTGAGCCTCTAGTTGACTAGCTCGTTGATCGACAGATAGTCATGGTTTCCTGACTATGGACATTGGATGTCATCGATAACGGGATCACATCATTAGGAGAATGATGTGATGGACAAGACCCAATCCTAAACATAGCATAAGATCGCATAGTTCGTTTGCTAGAGTTTTCCAATGTCAAGTATCCTTTCCTTAGACCATGAGATCGTGTAACTCCCGGATACCGTAGGAGTGCTTTGGGTGTGCCAAACGTCACAACGTAACTGGGTGACTATAAAGGTATGCTACGGGTATCTCTGAAAGTGTCTGTTGGGTTGACATGGATCGAGACTGGGATTTGTCACTCCGCTTGACGGAGAGGTATCACCGGGCCCTCTCGGTAATGCATCATCATATGAGCTCAAGGTGATCAAAGTGTTTGATCACAAGGATCATGCATTACGGAACGAGAAAAGTGACTTGCCGGTAACGAGATTGAATGAGGTATTGGTATACCGACGATCGAATCTCGGGCAAGTAAAATACCGATTGACAAAGGGAATCGTATACGGGATTAATTGAATCCTTGACATCGTGGTTCATCCGATGAGATCATCGTGGAGCATGTGGGAGCCAACATGGGTATCCAGATCCCGCTGTTGGTTATTGCCCGAGATCCGTCTCGGTCATGTCTGCATGTCTCCCGAACCCGTAGGGTCTACACACTTAAGGTTCGGTGACGCTAGGGTTGTGAAGATATGTATGTGCAGTAACCCGAATGTTGTTCGGAGTCCCGGATGAGATCCCGGACGTCACGAGGAGTTCCGGAATGGTCCGGAGGTAAAGAATTATATATAGGAAGTGCTATTTTGGCCATCGGGACAAGTTTCGGTGTTATCGGTATTGTACCGGGACCACCGGAGGGGTCCCGGGGGTCCACCGAGGGGTCCACCTGCCCCGGGGGGCCACATGGGCTGTAGGGGGTGCGCCTTGGCCTATATGGGCCAAGGGCACCAGACCCAAGAGGCCCATGCGCCAAGAGAGGAAAAAAAGGGGAGAGTCCTACAAGGGGAAGGCACCTCCGAGGTGCCTTGGGGAGGATGGACTCCTCCCCACCCTTGGCCGCACCCTTCCTTGGAGGAAGGGGCAAGGGCTGCGCCTCCCCCTCTCCCTTGGCCCTATATATAGTGGGGAAAAGGAGGATCAAACCAACCCTAATGCCCTGGCTCCTCCCTCCTCCATGCAACACCTCCTCCTCCTCCCGTAGTTGCTTAGCGAAGCCCTGCCGGAGTTCTGCTGCATCCACCACCACACCGTCGTGCTGGATCTTCCTCAACCTCTCCTTCCCCCTTTCTGGATCAAGAAGGAGGAGACGTCTCCCGTCCCGTACGTGTGTTGAACGCGGAGGTGCCGTCCGTTCGGTACTAGATCATCGGTAAATTGGATCACGGCAAGTACGACTACCTCATCCACGTTCACTTGAACGCTTCCGTTGCGATCTACAAAGTGGTATGTAGATGCTATCCAATCTGAATACTCGTTGCTTGATGAACTCATAGATGGATCTTGGTGAAACCGTAGGAAAAATTTTAATTTTCTGCAACGTTACCCAACAGTTCGTACCCAGGGAGATCCTGCGATACCCCGAAAAGTTAGGTGCCACGACGGTGCTACACTTGGGAGAACACTAACTACTTGATATTTTTTTCTCTGAGAGATCACCCTAATAAAAGCGACTACCGCGCAATCAAGAAGGGTTCATCAAGAGGGATAAACATCTCAGACAATTCATAATAGCATGATATGGTATAGCCTCTTCTGACGGAGAAGTCAAGTATTTCTTCGTCTTCGGCATTCGCGTCGGTGTTCTCCTTCGCGAAGATTGCCACCACCTTGTTGATGCACCAGATAATATCGCTATCTCCATAGCGGATAAAATAAATGCATTACTTAAGGTTGACACGCAGGTCATTAAAGTGCAATCATATGGCTCCAGCCATCATGCCGAATCATGACACACAGGTCATGTTAATTACATCATATAGTCATCTCATACATAATCAAATTGAATATGAGGATTGCTATACCACATCACATGCACATGCAAACCCTCCTGCAAAACCAAGTTAGACGTTTCTAATCGGTTCATGCAAAAACTTGTTTTTCGTGGCTTCTAAGGTTTTGACTTAAACCGCAGCTACCAATGTTTTATCATCAAGTATGACTATTCAAGTTTCTAGATTAACATCTCGGGGTGTATGAAACACGAGATAATTAAATCTCGAGCCCCATACTAAACTTCGTCATACGCATGAACCCTGTGCAGATCATATCTGCAATGCCCTTTCATCTGCGAATATCATCTTTCTTTTGACTACGGCAGAACCCAAAGAACTGATAGCACTTCCATGATCAATTAGGATCATGGATTGCCAGAACTTTGTAAAATTCCACCATGTTGTCTCGAGATTGAGCAAACGCAAATTCTAGGGAAGCAACAAGAACGTCGGGTAACAGATTTCATCTATCACCCGCATAAATAATTTTCAGCAATAGATCTCATCTACTCCAAAATTATATTATGCAATACCCATACATCTCCATGTATTCTAGATTGTAACCTGCATCTACGCATAGCACGGCTCTTGATGCCACTGTTGGGTAACGCAGCAGAAAACAAAAAATTTCCGACCTATGCACCAGCCCAGGACCACTATGGAGACTGCATACATGGTTTGATATTTTCCGTTACCGACTCGTAGCGCAGCGGAAGTAGAGTCGATGAAGAACGGCGGTGCAGATCCCTGCAGCTAGGATTTACAACCTCCTAACCGCGAGGATGTATACCCTCATCCGCCCCACGGACAGCCCTCCGGGAGGCTGTCGGACAGTCCCTTGGACTGTGTCGCGGACAGCCCTTCGGGAGGACCCTCAAAACTCGGACGGTCACTCGGACAGCCCTTCGGAAGACTCACAGAACCCGGACCGTCACTTGGACAGCCCTCTCCACCCCTATTTATAGGCCAAGCCCAAGGGTGGCTTCTCCAAGAAGCCAAGGGGATAATACCAAAACGCCCTAAAGGTGGCTTCTCCAAGAAGCCAAGCAAAAAGCACTTTTACTATTCATGACCACATTTTTCAGCGTCCGTTCGAACTGAAAATATTTTTGTCGCCTCAGAACGTTCCGAAACAATTTCAGTTTAGTGATTTTCATCTGCGAAAAGCAAACAAGAATGCGTTTTCACTATTCATGAAGACAATTTTTCGCGTCCATTAAATCCGAAAATATTTCTATGGGTCTTAGAATAATTCTAGTACACACTAAAATGATTTTGAATTCGTTCTGAAACAATTTCAGATTAGTGAATTTCATCTGCGAAAAACAACCAAACTGGTACCGGCAGCTCCGAAACATTTTCGGTTTTTTATCCCCAAAAATTCCCAGAAGTTTCCAGAATAATTCTGGCACCCTCCAAGAATTATCAGGTGTGTCCTGAAACCAATTTGACTTAATGGTATATCCCGAAACAACTTTTCGGTGTTACGAAACTATTTCGTTATTCTCTTTCCGGAACTCTTCCATTGTCTTCGAAAATTTTTCGGCAAATTTCTCCCAGACTCCGTGTCTAGTATTCAGCAGATAGATGACCCTTAAGCGTGTGACTCTATAGGTTCGGTGAAGCATAGATATGACCAAAACACTTTCCGATCAATGATCAACATCGGAGCCGTGGACACCCATATTGACCCCTATACCCACATGAATGAATATTCGAGTGAACCTCCAGTTGCCGTGTGCTATTCCTCTTGCTTCGCGATATGTTACAAAGACCCGAGGTGAGATTTACTTGCATCCCTGTGGATCAACAACTTGTCCACTATGCTAGTTACCTCGTTACTGGTTTTGTTCTATTTTCTTGTTTCCGTGTTCCGGCATCCCTGTGATCAAATCACACTGTGTCTGGCCAGACGATGATGGATACCGTAACACCGAGAGGGCCCGAGAATATCTCTTCATCATGGGAGGAGCAAATCCCAATCGTGATCTATCAAGTTACTTGACATACTTTTCTATGAACCCGTAAGCCGCCGTAATAGCCACCCATTGACAGATGACGTTTAACAAACCCCAAAGTTCATGAAGCAAGCATGAAGAAACTCGATACTCTCATGGTCTAAGAAATCATGCAAACGTTAGCCATCTCTGTGTTATGTACCATTAACTTGTGACGAATGAATCTCATAGCATAACATCAATCCGGGTCGATTCAACACAAATGTTCTCCTAACATTGTGCCCTCAAAGTTGCTGGCATTGACATGCCCATGATCAAGAAAACAGAACCATCATGCAACACTTGAGCTAGTCTTAGAGGCTAGACTAAGAATATTTCTGACCATTTATTATTCCACAGCATGGGGGCGAAAGCCGACGACTGGCAATCTTCACATATAAAACGGCCGAATAGGAGGATAAACTAACCAAATCATAAGGCGCAAGCATAAATATTTAACATCATGAGTTCATTACATGGTCTTTGCAAACCGAACTCCACTACTCAAATATGATATCCTTTGAACATTGGCCCTCTACAATTCGGGCTCCCTCTAGGACCTCACGGAAGTACCTCTCCGGCCTTCGGTGATCCTTGCCTTCGGGCGGCCCTGCGGTGGCAATTTCGGTGGCCTTCATCTTCTCCCATTGCACCTTAACGCGGGCGAAGGCCATCCGGGCACCTTCTATGCAGGCCGACCGCTTTATAGCGTCGATCCGGGGACACACATTGACTAGCCGCCTCACGAGTCCGAAGTAGCTGCTGGGTATGGGCTCGGCTGGCCCAAGACAGACTATTACATCCTTCATGACCAACCCGGCCACCCTATGTAGCTCGGTCAGCTGCTTTAGCTGATCACTGAGGGGCACCGGATGCTCTAGCGCAAGGTATTATGACCAGAACAGCTTCTCTATCGAGCTCCCCTCTTTGGCTTGGAAGAACTCCGCGGCGTCAGCGACACTCCTGGTAGATCCGCAAACGCGCCTGGAGAACTCCAAACTCAGGTCAGCAAGATGTATCTCCTACTTACAAATTTTCTCTGCATAAGAAAGGCCTTACCAGCCGCTATCTGCCTCGCCTCCTGGATCTCCTGGCAAGTGCCCTGGGCTTCAACCCGGGCTTGCTTCACGCTCTGGAGAGCTTTGGCGGGTTTGGAGGCTTGATCCGAAGTCTTCTGCTCCAAGGATTCGCACTTAGTTGTGGCGTCCTTGAGCTCTTGTTCGACCTCGCCCAACCGCGCCTCCTATTTTCGGCAGGCAGTTCGCTCCGCCTCCAACTCCTTCGCCGCTTTGTCAGCGGCAGCCCTGCTCACCTCCGCCTCCTTTTTGGCTTGGGCAAGCGCGCTCTTGAGGGACTCGACCTCGGCTGCGCCAACTATGAGTATAATCATAAAACTCAGTAAGTTAAAAGAATTAGCACACATATCACTTCGGGTATGTAAAAGTGTCGCATACCTTGCGTTTCATCAAACTGCTTGTTGGCGTGGTTGAGCTCCTCATCGGCTAGTCGAAGCTTTCGATTGAGCTCGGAAACTTCTGTGGCTTGGGCAGTAGCCGCCAACATGGATGCATGTCTCACATATTAACACAGTATGTTAATAATTTGACTGGGGGTCCTCTGTCCAGTTTGTTCTAATCCGGACAGAGTCTCAGGGGCTACTGTCTATACATGGGTTTAACCTTTCATATGAAAAACTGTTAGAGAATTACATCGCATACCTCAAAGCCCGTCAGTAGGCTATTGAAGGCTTCGTTTAGTCCGCTTTTCATAAACTGAACCTTCTTCATAACCGCACCCATCAGGGTGCGCTGCTCTTCCATGATGGAAGCGCGTTGTAGCGCTTCCTCCAGAGCAGGAGCGGCCTCCAGATTAACATTGGTCACCGATGGAGCTGCTGCTCCGCCCCCTCTGTCGAAGGGGGATGCTGATCCGAACCCGGAGCCACATTGGTCTCCGGGACGGTGTTCGGCAGGGGCCCGAACTGTTGAGACCCTCCACCCTTGGTGGTCGTGGGGGTCACTGTCCCCCAGTCTGCGGCATCCGACGTATTAACCTCGGGCGCCTTATGGACGAACTCGTCCACCCCTCCTCGGACAGGAGAGGTCCTTTGGGACGACACCTTAGTGTCCTCCATTGCAATGGGGGATGGGGCTTGCGATGGTCCATCGCTCTCTGCCTCTTCAGGCGCCAGAGAGTTTCTCGACGAGGTCGACGTGTTCGGGATATCGTGTGGAGGGCTGAAATGCAAGCAAAGATACAATTTATATAACGGAGGCGGGTAAGCGGAAACTGAACAAGTAAGATTTTTTATACTTACGATTAGGCCAGGGGCTTCACCCTGGAAGCTCTCCTCGGGCTTTGTTCGGACTCCGAGTCCGAACTGGCCGAGAGGGTAATCTTCTTCCTCTTCGGCGTCACCCCCTCCGGGTTCTCGGAGGCCGTCCTCTTCTTCCTCCTCGTCTTGCGAGGAGAGTCGCTTGCCACCTCCTCCTCCTCCATCTCGTCCTCCTCTTTGTTATCGTCTTCCTTGTGAGAGGAGACGACCACGGTCCCTCCGGACATAGCATCCAAAGGACCTCTATGGCGGGGCCCGCCCTTGGGCTCCTTACCCTTCTTCTCCGGCGCCTGGTAGGGCGCCGGGACCAGCATCTCCGTCAGCTGAGGAGTGACTGGGTCTTCGGGTAACGGAGTGATACGCCCATTTTGCATCATGCTTTTATATCGATATTTATTGCATTATGGGTTGTTATTACACATTATGTCACAATACTTATGCCTATTCTCTCTTATTTTACAAGGTTTACATAAGGAAGGAGAATGCCGACAGCTGGAATTCTGGGCTGGAAAAGGAGCAAATATTAGAGACCTATTCTGCACAACTCCAAAAGTCCTAAAACTCCACGAAAGTCATTTTTGGAAATAATAAAAAATATCCAGCGGAAGAAGTTCACCAGAGGGGGGCCCACCTGTCCACGAGGGTGGGGGCGCGCCCTACCCCCAAGGCGCGCCCCCCTACCTCGTGGGCCCCCTGCTGGCTCTCCAATGGCCATCTTCTGCTATATGAGGTCTTTCGATGAGGAAAAAATCATAAGCAACCTTTCGGGATGAGACTCCGCCGCCACGAGGCGGAACCTTGGCGGAACCAATCTAGGGCTCCAGCAGAGCTGTTCTGCCGGGGACACATCCCTCCGGGAGGGGGAAATCATCGCCATCATCATCACCAACGCTCCTCTCATCGGGAGAGGGCAATCTCCATCAACATCTTCACCAGCACCGTCTCCTCTCAAAACCCTAGTTCATCTCTTGTATCCAATTCTTGTCTCCAAGCCCGGGATTGGTACTAGTAGGTTGCTAGTAGTGTTGATTACTCCTTGTAGTTGATGCTAGTTGATTTATTTGGTGGAAGATCATATGTTCAGATCCTTTATGCATCCTCTGATTGTGAACATGAATATGCTTTGTGAGTAGTTATGTTTGTTCCTGAGGACATGGGAGAAGTCTTGCTATTAGTAGTCATGTGAATTTTGGTATTCGTTCGATATTTTGATGAGATGTATGTTGTCTAGCCTCTAGTGGTGTTATGTGAAAGGCGACTACACAACACTTCACCATTATTTGGGCCTAGAGGAAGGCATTGGGAAGTAATAAGTAGATGATGGGTTGCTAGAGTGACAGAAGCTTAAACCCTAGTTTATGCGTTGCTTTGTAAGGGGCTGATTTGGATACACATGTTTCATGCTATGGTTAGGTTTACCTTAATACTTTTGTTGTAGTTGCGGATGCTTGCAATAGAGGTTAATCATAAGTGGGATGCTTGTTCAAGTAAGAACAGCACCCAAGCACCGGTCCACCCACATATCAAATTATCAAAGTACCGAACGTGAATCATATGAACGTGATGAAAACTAGCTTGACGATATTCCCATGTGTCCTCGGGAGCGCTTTTCCTTATATAAGAGTTTGTCCAGGCTTGTCCTTTGCTACATAAAGGATTGGGCCACCTTGCTGCACTTTATTTACCTTTGTTACTTGCTGCTCGTTACAAATTATCTTATCACAAAACTATCTGTTACCACTTATTTCAGTACTTGCAGAGAATACCTTGCTGAAAACCGCTTATCATTTCCTTATGCTCCTCGTTGGGTTCGACACTCTTACTTATCGAAAGGACTAAGATAGATCCCCTATACTTGTGGGCCATCACGGAGTCGGGCACTTGATCCGCTCCGCCTTCTTGGTCCAGCCCTGTAAAGAGGTGGGCTGAAAAGATTCATATCGATCGAAAATATAGACCAGACGTGGCCGAATTCTCGGCATCGAGTCCGACGTCTTTGGTCTCCATAGGCCAGCTCTTCCGGGCCTTGAAGAGCAGCTTCCATATTCCTTCGTGTGTCGTGCCAAAGAAGTGCTCCAAGGTCCGCGGCTCCTCCAAATTGAACTCCCACATGGGGAGGCCCATCATTGGCAGGGGAGGATGCAACGGAAGAGCATGATCTGCACCACATTGGTGAGACCAACATTCTTGCCCAGCACGTTGGTGATGCACGTTTGCAGCGTCTGCACCTCCGTCTGGGACCCCTAGTCGAGGCCCTTAGCGGTCCACGAAGTGAGCCTCATGGGGGGTCCGGATCTAAACTCCGGAATCGCTGCCCATTTGGGGCGGCGTGGCTCGGTAATGTAGAAACACTCTTGCTGCCAGAACTTGACAGTCTCGATGAAGGCCCCCTTAGGCCATGTGGCATTGGGCAGATTGCTAATCATGGCCCTGCCGCAGTCCGCATGCTTCCCATTGACCACCTTCGGCTTCACATTGAAGATTTTTAGCCATACACCAAAGTGTGGGGGGATGCGGAGTAAAGCCTCGCACACGACGATGAACGCCGAGATATGGAGGAAAGAGTTCGGGGCTAGATCATGGAAATCTAGCCCATAATAGAACATGAGTCCCCGGACGAAGGGGTGGAGTGAAAAACCTAGCCCTCTAAGGAAATGGGGAAGGAAAACGCCTCTTTCGCCGGCCGCTAGAGTGGGGATGATTTGGCCCTCATCGAGGAGCCTATGCGCAATGTTTGCGGCCAGGTACCCCGCGCTCCGGAGATCCTTTATCTCCTTCTCCATGATGGAGGAGGCCTCCTAAAAGCACAAGTGCTCCTCAGGTGGTTTTGGTAATTAATGTCAACATATCTCTTGTTGGACTAATGTTTCTATCTAGTATGTTTCAGATAAGTTCAACAATGGAGTGGCATGGACTAAAGGTTGTGGGGAACTCCTTCAAGATGCTAAGGACAAAGGATTGGCTAAATCTTCAAGCTCAGGACTCTTCATTTTACACTTTTAGTGATCCAAGATCACATTGAGTCCATAGGAAAAGCCAATACTATTAAGAAGGGATGAGGTGTTGCTTAATGAGCCTTTTGCTCCATGTGCTTGATGATATGCTCCAAAACCCTCAGCTACTTTCCCATTTCCACATATGACCTAAACCCAAAGTCAAACTCGGTCCTACCGATTCTTTCTATCCGGCGCCACCGAGTTTCACATGTCATAAGCCATTGCCAAACCCTAGCAAATCTGTTCTACCGATAGGGATCTCGGTCTCACCGAGATGGGATTGCAATCTCACTGTGTATGTCCATTGTCAACATCGGTCTCACCGAGTTTAGGCAATCAGTACTACCGAGATTACAATGCAAACTCTCTGGTTAACTCATTACCAAAATCGGTCCAACCGAGTTTGGTAATCGGTCCCACCGAGTTTGCCTGACCAACTCTCTGGTTAGCTTATTACCAAAATCGGTCTCACCGAGTTTGTGTAATCGGTCTCACCGAGATTACGTTATGCCCAAACCCTAACCACATCGGTCCTACCGAGATGCATGTCAGTCCCACCAAAAATCTCTAACGGTCACTAGGTTTACCATTTCGGTCCGACCGAGTTTGTTGATTCGGTCCCACCGAGATTGGTAGATTGTGTGTAACGGTTGGATTTTAAGTGGAGGCTATATATACCCCTCCACCTCCTCTTCATTCGTGGAGAGAGCTATCAGAACACACCTACACTTCCAATTCATATGTTCTGAGAGAGAACCACCTACTCATGTGTTGAGACCAAGATATTCCAGTCCTACCATATGAATCTTGATCTCTAGCCTTTCCCAAGTTGCTTTCCACTCAAATCTTCTTTCCACCAAATCCAAATCCTGTGAGAGAGAGTTGAGTGTTGGGGAGACTATCATTTGAAGCACAAGAGCAAGGAGTTTATCGTCAACACACCATTTGTTACTTCTTGGAGAGTGGTGTCTCCTAGATTGGCTAGGTGTCACTTGGGAGCCTCCGACAAGATTGTGGAGTTGAACCAAGGAGTTTGTAAGGGCAAGGAGATCACCTACTTCGTGAAGATCTACCGCTAGTGAGGCAAGTCCTTCGTGGGCGATGGCCATGGTGGGATAGACAAGGTTGCTTATTCGTGGACCCTTCATGGGTGGAGCCCTCCGTGGACTCGCGCAACCGTTACCCTTCGTGGGTTGAAGTCTCCACTAACGTGGATGTAGGATAGCACCACCTATCCGAACCACGGGAAAAACATCCGTGTCTCCAATTGCGTTTGATTTCTCCAAACCCTTCCCTTTACATTCTTGCAAGTTGCATGCTTTACATTCCGCTGCTCATATACTCTTTGCATGCTTGCTTTATATGTATTGTGAATGTTGAAATTGTGCCTAAAACTCCACTCAAACCAAAAGGGCTTAAAAACTGCAACTTTAGCACTAAGTGTCTAATCACCCCCACCCCTCTAGACACTCTTACTTCTAGATCCTACAAGTGTATCAGAGCTTTGGTCTCCATTGCCTTGGTTTAATCACCTTTGGAGGAAGATGGATGTGTCTACTTTAGGGAGTCTTAGACATAGAGTGCCTATTCTTGATGAAGAGTATTTTCATGAATGGAAAAATGAGATGCTTGTGATTTTCACTCAATATCATTTGAACAAGTATATTGCTAGTCCTTGTGCTCCTCATGTTGATCCTATGCATCCCACTCTAGATGAAGATATTGACATGGTTCGCAATCTTAGAACCGTTGAGCTCATCATTAGAGGATTGCCCAAATACTTGATTGCTAGTTTACCCACTCTTAAATGCGCCTATACTATATGGAAATCTCTTGAGGAACGATTCCCCAATTATTCCTTGAAAAATTTGGATGAAATTCTCCATAAATCTATTGCCTTGAGTAAAATGAACTCTAGTGATCCTAGTTTTGGTAACTGTCTATTTGAGCTTACCAATCTCATGCGTGCTAAAGGAAATATTGGAATCACTAGTGATATCATAACCGAATCCATAAGAATTCATAAAAGTGACCACTTTGATGATCATTTATCTAATGAATTACCCTCTCTAGGATATGATCAATCACAAGATGATGTTGAACATGGATACTATGATGAAGACGATGATAGTGACTCTGATATTGATGATGCAATGAGACACTTTGGTCTTATGGCTAATCTTCGAGGATATGTGTCAGGAGGAAAGGAATGGGTTCTCGAGAGTGGATGTACCGATCATATGACCGGAGATGAAGAGATGTTCCGTGAGCTTGCTAAAAATGACGGCCCTCGAAAATATGTCACCTTTGGTGATAATTCAAAGGGTAAGGTGGTTGGCCTTGGTAAGGTGGCCATCTCACACGATAACTCCATTCAAAATGTCATGCTTGTTGAATCCCTTGGCTACAACTTACTTTCAGTATCTAGACTTGCTGATTTCGGATTGAATGTCCTATTTACTGAGGTAGATTGCCAAGTGTTTCGACGAGACAATCATAAAATGGTCTTTACCAGTATACGTAGAGGTGACCTTTATATTGTTGATTTCTCAAAAAGGGCACAACCTAAATCTTGCTTTATTGCTAAATACTCAAAAGGTTGGTTGTGGCATAGACGACTAGGTCATGTTGGCATGAGAAACCTTGACAAGCTTATTAAAGGAAATCATATCCTTGGAGTTAACGATGTCATATTTGATAAGGATAGACTTTGTAGTGCTTGTCAAGCAGGTAAACAGGTTGGAGGAAGGCATCCCGTGAAGAACATCATGACCACAAGGAGGCCACTTGAGCTACTTCATATGGATCTCTTTGGTCCCAATGCCTACAAGAGTCTCGGTGGAAATTCCTTTGGTCTAGTTATAGTTGATGATTTTTCAAGATTTACGTGGGTGTTCTTTCTTGATGACAAATCGCAGGTCCAAAAGATCTTCAAAAACTTTGCTAGAAAGGCCCAAAATCAGTTTGACGTGAAGATCAAGAAGGTTCGAAGCGACAACGGAACGGAGTTCAAGAACGCAAATGTGGATACCTTTCTTGATGAAGAAGGGATTTCACATGAGTTCTCGGCTACGTACACACCTCAACAAAATGGAGTTGTTGAGAGGAAGAACCGGACGCTCATCGAAATGGCGAGAATGATGCTTGATGAGTACAAGACACCGAAGCACTTCTGGGCAGAAGCGGTTGAGACGGCTTGTCATGCAACAAATCGCTTGTATCTTCACAAGCTACTCGGCAAGACGGCATACGAGCTCCTCACCGGTAACAAACCCCAAGTTGGATACTTTCGAGTATTTGACTCAAAATGCTACATTCTAGATAAGCATCGTCATTCAAAGTTTGCTCCTAAGTCTCATGAAGGTTTGCTACTTGGTTATGGCTCAAACTCTCACAATTACCGTGTCTACAACAATTTCACGCGAAAGGTTGAAGAAACAGTAGATGTGAAGTTTGATGAATCTAATGGCTCGCAAGTAGAGCAATTGCCAATTGATGTAGGAGACAAATACCCTTCGGAAGCAATTCAAGACTTGTCGATTGGCAAAATTCGTCCAACGGAGGTAAAGGAGAATACCTCGTCCGTCCAAGTGGAAGCTTCTACTTCATGACAAGGGGAACCAAGAGTTGACACGGAAGCATCCACAAGTGGGACACACCAAGATGAAGAAAACGAGGAAATACGTCAAGACGAACATCAACAACCTCCTTCTCCACCACGACAAGAGAACAACAACGTCAACAATGATGAAGATCATGAAGAAGAACAAGATGAAGAATAAGTTCAACGAAGACCCAAGCAAAAGCTTTCACGAGTTCGAGCAAGAATCGCCAAAGATCATCCCGTCGAGCAGATCTACAATGATATCCAAACCGGGAGAATTAGTCGCTCAAAAACTCGTCTAGCTAACTTTTGTGAAGACTATTCATTCATCTCTAGCATTGAACCTATGAAGGTCGAAGAAGCATTGAAGGATCCGGATTGGATAAATGCTATGCACGAAGAGCTACACAACTTTGAGAGAAACCAAGTTTGGACATTGGTTGAGAAGCCCGACAACAACCACAACATCATCGGTACCAAATGGGTGTTTCGCAACAAGCAAGATGAAGATGGACAAGTGGTTCGCAACAAAGAACGTCTCGTTGCCCAAGGATACACAGAAGTCGAAGGTATGTACTATGGTGAGACATATGCTCCCGTTGCTAGACTTGAGTCCATTCGCATCTTACTTGCCTTTGCTAATCACCACAATATCACCTTGTACCAAATGGATATTAAAAGTGCTTTTCTAAATGGTGAAATAGAGGAGGAAGTTTATGTCAACCAACCTCCCGGCTTTGTCAATCCTAAGAAACCTAATCATGTTTACAAACTTCACAAAGCACTTTACGGTCTTAAACAAGCTCCTAGAGCATGGTATAAATGCTTGACTAAGTTCCTTATTACAAGTGGTTTTGAAATTGGAAAAATTGATTCTACCCTTTTTACTAAAAGAGTTAATGGAGAATTATTTGTATGCCAAATTTATGTTGATGATATCATATTTGGTTCTACTAACCCTCTTTTTAGTGAAAAGTTTGGAAAGCTTATGTCAAAGAAGTTTGAGATGTCTATGATGAGTGAACTCAAATTCTTTCTCGGTTTGCAAATTAAGCAAACTAAGGAAGGTACATTTATCTCTCAAACGAAGTACACCAAAGACTTATTCAAGAAGTTCAACATGCAAGAATGCAAAGGTATGTCAACACCCATGCCTACTAGTGGACATAATGACTTGACCAAAGATGGTGAACCGGTTGATCAAAAGGTTTATCGCTCTATGATTGGTTCATTGTTATACCTATGTGCCTCTCGCCCCGACATTATGATAAGTGTGTGCATGTGTGCACGATATCAAGCTGCTCCTAAAGAATGTCATCTTAAAGCCGTGAAAAGGATAGTGAGATACTTAATCCATACACTAAATTTTGGCATTTGGTATCCTAAGAGGTCCTCTTTCGATCTTGTTGGGTATTCCGACTCGGATTATGCCGGAGACAAGGTTGATAGAAAGTCCACTTCGGGTACATGTTAATTTCTTGGTAGATCTCTTGTGTCTTGGTCCTCCAAGAAACAAAACTCGGTATCCCTATCCACCGCCGAAGCAGAATACATTGCCGCTGGTTCATGTTGTGCTCAATTACTTTGGATGACCCAAACTCTTAAAGATTATGGGGTCTATGTGAAACATGTTCCATTGCTTTGTGACAATGAAAGTGCTATCAAAATTGGTCATAATCATGTGCAACATTCTCGAACTAAGCATATTGAAGTTCGTCATCATTTCATTCGAGATCATGTTGCTAAGGGTAACATTGATCTTAAGCATGTTCGCACCGATAAGCAATTAGCGGATATATTCACTAAACCACTTGATGAGAAAGTGTTTTGTAGGTTAAGAGGAGAATTGAACATCATTGATGCTTCGAACTTGGAGTAGAAACTCCATTGGATACATGCAAGACATGAGCTTATGACTAATCCTTGATATATCTATTATGATGACTATTCAATGTCTTGGATATATTTGCATCTTGCATGTTATCTAACCCATGTAGGTACTTGGTTGAATCAAATTCTATGAGATTGCAACTCACTCACATCTTGAGCAATCTCTACATCACCAAGTCTCTACACAACGGTGGTTGACGACAAGGAAGCACGAAACCACTCAAACATATCCTTGACTAATTCTATGATTGAGCTTCATGATTATCATTTTTGGATATACAAGTACTTTTCTTTGCAAGAACTAATCCATGTAGGTAGATGAACTCAAACTCCAAGTGGTGCTCCCAACTCATGATGAGCTACATCACCCTTGAGCACCCACACAAGTTCAACTACATGAGCAAGATCCACACCACCACCCAAGGTATGATATTCCATCTTAGAGAAGCTTTACTCAAAGTCATGAGTCAAAGCAACTCGACAAGATGTGAATACATCAAGATGCTTAAACGGAAAATGGTAACCCCATTTTGAGCTTAAACGATGAGTATGACCTATGATCAAGTGTTCTCACTTGACTCCTAAGTCAATATACTCTAACATAGGTGACTATGTCACCGCCCAATTCTAGGTGAAGTTCTCTTGTGTTCTTTTCTGTGTTATTGCATTTGTCCCTTGCATATTTGTTTCCCTCGTTTTTCACAAAAAAAACTTCATCTAGAACCTTTCATTCTTTTCTGCTTCTTTTTGTTCTGCATATTCTGCATCAAATTCCTTGCAAATCTTTCAGTTAATTCATTGCAAATCTTTGTGAGATCTTATTTGACTAGTGAGCTGAGGTGACAAGTATTTTCTCTGAAGTAAACTCGGTTCCACCAAACTGAACTTTTCGGACCAACCGAATTCTTTCCTTACCACCGAAACTTGACGCTTGGTGTCACCGATTTCGCAACAGGAAAAAAGTTTGCCACTTATTCTTTACTTCTTTTGATCCAGCTCCACTCGATGAATCTTATCCTCTACAAGCATCACAGTTTTACCATTGCTTTATGCTGAATCTCAAGGACCAAACCTTTTCGACAGATTCCAGTAAGACCTTCTTGGAAATTGATGTCAAAGGGGGGGAGAGAGATCACATCAAAGCTCATCATCAGGAGAAAGAGAGAAAGTATTAAGGGGGAGAAAGAGATCTCCAGGGGGAGAGAATACTCAAGGATCCCAGATGCTTGATGATTAAGAGGAGAGATGCCACATGTCTTTTGGGGGGAAAGTCATGTGTTTCAGTGCTTATGTTCATTTATATCTTTCAGCTCTGATTCTCTGTTCCCTATCTTCTCCCAATATCCCATGTCAGATTCAGGGGGAGCAAGACATCTAAGGGAAAGAAATCATTCAAATTCATTACATATCTTTACTCTTGGGGACATGCCTAATCCAATGTGGTACCTTGTACTCACTCTCTACATGTCATCCCAGTCTTGGTATTCTTGTAGTCTCTTTTGATTTGCTCTGGCTAGTGGATGTACCTGTGTTATCTAACCATGTTTATCCAGGTTCATTCCATCCTAAGCCAACTCAAGACTACAAGGTAAGTATATGTATCAGAATCATGAGTATGAGGAATTCTTGCTCTTGTACATACTGTTTGCAAGAAGGACTCATAAGCATGAAGGTATTTCTCTTAATAATCTTTTGCTCTGATGCATATGGCCAAGATACATGTAACACATTGTCTACTCTGCCATTATTATGCTCTCACATGCTTCTATATTCTGTATTCACATGATTGCATACATGTAGGGGGAGCCTATGCTTGTTACATGTTCGTCCAAAGCTTTACTTTCTATTCTTTATATCTTTATCTAAAGCTTTGATGTATGTTGTCATCAATTACCAAAAAGGGGGAGATTGAAAGCACAAGTGCTCCTCAGGTGGTTTTGGTAATTAATGTCAACATACCTCTTGTTGGACTAATGTTTCTATCTAGTATGTTTCAGATAAGTTCAACAATGGAGTGGCATGGACTAAAGGTTGTGGGAACTCCTTCAAGATGCTAAGGACAAAGGATTGGCTAAAGCTTCAAGCTCAGGACTCTTCATTTTACACTTTTAGTGATCCAAGATCACATTGAGTCCATAGGAAAAGCCAATACTATTAAGAAGGGATGAGGTGTTGCTTAATGAGCCTTTTGCTCCATGTGCTTGATGATATGCTCCAAAACCCTCAGCTACTTTCCCATTTCCACATATGACCTAAACCCAAAGTCAAACCCGGTCCTACCGATTCTTTTATCCGGCGCCACCGAGTATCACATGTCATAAGCCATTGCCAAACCCTAGCAAATCGGTTCTACCGATAGGGATCTCGGTGTCACCGAGATGGGATTGCAATCTCACTGTGTATGTCCATTGTCAAAATCGTTCTCCAAGTTTAGGCAATCGGTACTACCAGATTACAATGCAAACTCTCTGGTTAACTCATTACCAAAATCGGTCCAACCGAGTTTAGTAATCGGTCCCACCGAGTTTGCCTGACCAACTCTCTGGTTAGCTTATTACCAAAATCGGTCTCACCGAGATTGTGTAATCGGTCTCACCGAGATTACGTTATGCCCAAACCCTAACCACATCGGTCCTACCGAGATGCATGTCAGTCCCACCGAAAATCTCTAACGGTCACTAGGTTTACCATTTCGGTCTGACCGAGTTTGTTGATTCGATCCCACCGAGATTGGTAGATTGTGTGTAACGGTTGGATTTTAAGTGGAGGCTATATATACCCCTCCACCTCCTCTTCATTCGTGGAGAGAGCTATCAGAACACACCTACACTTCCAATTCATATGTTCTGAGAGAGAACCACCTACTCATGTGTTGAGACCAAGATATTCCATTCCTACCATATGAATCTTAATCTCTAGCCTTTCCCAAGTTGCTTTCCACTCAAATCTTCTTTCCACCAAATCCAAATCCTGTGAGAGAGAGTTGAGTGTTGGGGAGACTATCGTTTGAAGCACAAGAGCAAGGAGTTCAACATCAACACACCATTTGTTACTTCTTGGAGAGTGGTGTCTCCTAGATTGGCTAGGTGTCACTTGGGAGCCTCCGACAAGATTGTGGAGTTGAACCAAGGAGTTTGTAAGGGCAAGGAGATCACCTACTTCGTGAAGATCTACCGCTAGTGAGGCAAGTCCTTCGTGGGCGATGGCCATGGTGGGATAGACAAGGTTGCTTATTCGTGGACCCTTCGTGGGTGGAGCCCTCCGTGGACTCGCGCAACCGTTACCCTTCGTGGGCTGAAGTCTCCACTAACGTGGATGTAGGATAGCACCACCTATCCGAACCACGGGAAAAACATCCGTGTCTCCAATTGCGTTTGAATTCTCCAAACCCTTCCCTTTACATTCTTGCAAGTTGCATGCTTTACATTCCGCTGCTCATATACTCTTTGCATGCTTGCTTTATATGTATTGTGAATGTTGAAAATGTGCCTAAAACTCCACTCAAACCAAAAGGGCTTAAAAACTGCAACTTTAGCACTAAGTGTCTAATCACCCCCCCCCCCCTCTAGACACTCTTACTTCTAGATCCTACACCTCCCACTTGCCCTTGGAACAGATCTGGCCATGGTCGGAGGAGGTGGCGGCGGTGAGGAAGACGAAAGCTTTCTTTCGGGCGCTAGAGCTTGGGAGATTGGAAGGTTGAGGCTAGAAGATGGTGTGGGGAAGAAAGGAGGAATCTGTTGCCCTCTTATAGGCGGTAAAAATGCCAACCGCCCCCCCACTTATGCCTTGAAACTCGCATGTTCCCAACGTGAGCGTGCGCCATAAACGGTTGGTTACCCAAACCTTACTGATGAGCAATCCCGTAATAAGTGGGCACGGTATTTGTTTTGACAAGACTGGCCAAGGGGGCTTGACCTCGAAACATGAAACGTGGAGTATGAAAACGGTTCAAAGCACCGAAGGGTCAAGTCTGAAGCTCCGCTGAAAAAGTTGTCACTAAAGACAATATTCTTATTTTTATATATCCTGCCCTCATGGCTAAGGGTTGTGTTAATTATACAAAGCTGAATACAATCCTCTTGTGAAGGAAAGCGGATATATGTTATTCAAGGAGAGGAACCCACCTCGCAATGCCGAAGACAACCTGCGCGCCGAGCACGTCGTCATGGAAGACTGGTTCAGGGGCTACTGAGGGAGTCTTGGACTAAGGGGTCCTCGAGCGTTCGGTCTATTCGATATGGGCCAGACTAATGGGTTGTCAAGATACAAGGAAGAAGACCGCTTCTCGTGCCCGGTTGGGACTCCCGTATACGTGAAAGGCAAGTTTAGGTGTCCAGGTATGTTATTTCCTTTCTGTTTAACCGACTTTGTAAAACTCTAGGCCCCTCCGGTATCTATATAAACTGGAGGGTTTAGACTGAAGGCAGGATCATAACATCGACATGCTAGCCAAGTCAGGTTTAGCCACTACGATCTTGAGGTAGATCAACTCTTGTAACCCCTATACCCATCGAATATAATCAAGAAGGAGTAGGGTTTTTCCTCCATTAAGAGGGCCTGAACCTGGGTAAACGCTGTGTCCCATTGATTATTGTTACCATCAATCCACAGACATACAGCTTAGGCCCCCCTACCCGAGATCTGCCGGTTTTGACACCGACATTGACTACACACATAACATTTCCACACACCAAAGTAAGCAATTACATGCATACTAAACTAGGAGAAACGAGGATCTATCATCTACTTATTGTTGCGACGACGCTTGCCATTGCTCTGCTTCCGGCTGGATCCCTGGCCGTTTTGGGGAAGGAGGCACTTCCACATGTCAATGATCCGCCTGTACATGTCGTAGCTCGTGTACGCCTCCTTGGTCGCGTACACCACGTGAGCTTTGTCGAGTTTCTCCATCCAGGCCGAGTGCCAGGCACGCTTGTCCTTGTTGCAGGAATCCTTCATGTCTCTGTAGTAGGGGTCGATGATGGCCTCGGAGAGGTGAACCAGTGAGTCCTTCTCATGTTCCTTGCTGCCCCAGATCTTGCATTGGCCCTGGATGTCGACAAGATTCTAGCAGGCGATGCCTGAATTCTTGAGCACCTTTGCATCGTTGGTGATGCCCATCGTAGCGAACATGTAGTGGTGGCCATTGACAAACCTGGCGAAATGCTCGCAAGGCCTTATGGCCAGGTAGTAGTGGTAGACGAGGACATGGTTGCGCACGCACATCTGGGCGAGGCGACCTTGGGACGAGACCCGACACGAGCGCGGGTGTACTCTAGGTTGAACACGACCACCTTGTACTTCTCCTCAGCAAGCAACAACTCCATAATGTGGATGGAGTGCTCCACCCAGATCGGGTTGTTGGTGTACACCACTGAGTGCTCCGTGAACCTTCTGTGGGTGTCCACCACGGCATGCATGATGAATTGCTGCTCGTCGTCGGCAGCCGCTCGGAGCGCCATTGGAGCCGCGCAGGATACCCTCTAAGAATTTGTCGTGGTAGGTGTGCTTCTTGCAATCGTGGGGCGTGATCGAAAGGTTGAAGAGACACAAGGGTTAAATGGCCACTGTAATAAATGGTGGCCGGCCGGCCTGTAATCGTCATGTCTTGTCACGGCGTTCATAGCGGAGGATTCCAGTGCACACTTGACAACACCGCACCGCGCTCGTTTCGTTTGACCACGCGTGGGCTCGAAGAGGCGCCAAATGTATCGTCGGTGAGCCTGTTCCCGCGCTACCACGCAAGCTTCCCGCCCGGCTAGTTTGGCCATGCGTCGGCTAGAAGAGGGACAAATCATGGGCGTTTATTGGGAAAAAGCTTTGTAAAAACAAAGTGTGTGGAATGACTTTGGTCATAAGTTTACCTGTGGGTGATGAGGTCAAAGTTACACAGAAGGGTGATGATGGACACTCGAGTGCGATAATTAATTCTACGATCTACAGGGCACACGGTTGAGGAAACCAACTGTGTGCAATAATGTCGAAGATCGCAGCCGAGTTAGCTATACAGATCGTGTGCTATGAGATCGACAAGGTAAACAGATTCGAGAATGGTTAATAAAATCTAATTCCAATGCATATTAAGGTCAAAATAGTGCTACCAATATACGAGTCTCATATGATGCCATTTCAATGATTGTACCACAAAAGCTCGAAATATTACAAGGTTCAAATTCCAGAGTTATATGGCTCAAATTCGAAGTTTACAAGGTTCAAACTGATATTTGAAATGAAATTCAACTCATCAACTGCAAATGCTCGTGCTGATCAGCTGAACATGGATATCAAAGAGGTTCAAACTAATATTACCACTTGTAAGTCTATTTAGAAACCTCATAATTTTTGCAAAGGGGTCAGCCACTGAGAAGTCATGTATGGGGTTGACACGATGACTTCCGATTACTCTGTCATCTGAAGTTCCAAAATGAAATTCAGCATTTTTGGAGCCTATTCCATTCTGCCGCAGCCGCCGGCGCTGATCAACAAACCATTCATTTTTGCGAAATAAATGTAGGGCAAACCTCATTACCTTCAGCACCCTTGCTCTAACAACAAAGAACCTGGCGAATATAATCTTCGGTAAGGTCCCTCGGTAGGAGTTCAAAGTAATTTCTGAGAGATGTAGATCTAGGCATTCGACGTGATTGTTATATTGTATCACATTATCCACCACCGGGCCTAATCTTATCTGCAAAAGTAGAAAATGTGTTAGTGCCTACATGCAGTTTTGAACACTACTACAGGCCTATTTGGTTTGCAGGATCTGTAAAATGCACTAACACGCCATCTTCAATCCGACATGATTAACATGGGCATTTGATTACAATCTAGAAAAATGTAGCCTTCTTCACATAAGAAAAATGTAGCCTTCTTCACATAAAAATGTAGCCTTCCAAGAGGTTGGAGTGGATGAAAAGTTCCCTAAGAAAACTAGTACATATGAATCCAAAGGAGAAATGCTTATGGATTGTAACCATATGGATCAAGCAACCAATATGGGGGGTGACTTGTATGTACTGAAATCCTCCAAAAAATCCTTCAGAAATTGTAGTACATTGTCATTGTAAACTAGGAAAAAGGTGTCACAAATTGAACTCCCTTATGGTTAACAATTAACAGGAAAGGAACATCACCTCGATATATAGCTTCTCCAGGCACGAAAAGCATCTCAGGAAACTGACAACTTGTTCCAAGTTGGGGCCGATAGATTCTAGTGCCAAGACCTTCACTGTGCGCAGTTTCGGGGTCAAGCTTGTCGGGATCATTTTTTGGATGAAAGACGAACATACATATTCAAAATTAGAAATGATGTTAATTTCTAGAAGGAGAGGTAGAAGGCGGCTGTTGTACCTGAACGGGTGTGGATCCAATAACAAGTTTAGACGAGTAGCCCACCACTGTCAATTTTGGCGCAGAAATGACATTGATTCTTGTTGGACCTTCTTGAACAACTACAAGTAATCTCTCAAGTGAAGGTGTGTCCTCAATGACCATATCGTGGTACACATCTTGTGATGTCTTCTTGCCACACTAGCAACACACATAAATAGTCCGGAGAGTCATGGAGGTGATGTGGAAGCTACTCAACCCATTGATCGCCTGAAGACGAAGGTACTCGAGTGTAGTACAGCCATGGAGCAGGTGCTCCATGTCACCATTTGGGAGGCAGACGACGGCGAGCTCGAGGTCCTTCATTCGTGGTGGAATAAGAGCGGGCGCGTCATTAAGGGGGGAGGGAATGGTAGTTACTGAACTTGGCGACACGCAGCATGGGCGCGAGGTGGAGCGTGGACGTTGGCAGTGAGCGCATATGCCCATCATCATTAGTGAGCTCCTCGAGCTAATCTAGGGCAGGGGATCAGAACTAGTCTTCATTGGCTCGGTCCTTGTCGTTGGAATGGAACTTGCCTATTCTAAGCCTCTGGTTGGGCCAGGGTGACTGCCGACGATCTTGAAGAACGCATCCAAGATTTTGCGATAGCCATGGCAGAGCTCGTGGGTGTCAATGAGGTCGAGAGGGGTGGAGTTCCATAGGGGGCACCACCACCGGGAAAGGACGGTTGTCTGCGCCCCATATTTGATTGGGAGGAGGAAGATGATGACTGTCAACATATCATCGGGGAGGCTGCTGATGAAGTCTAGGCCTGCTGGAGTCGCTTGCGGTTCTTGCTCGCCCCACCTCCGCTTGTTGGCAGCCCCGTTCTCCACCTTCGGAGTCTCCTTGTCAGGGGCGCTTTCTGATAGAAGTGGGAGTACAGGGAATATTTAGTTAAAACAGGGCAACAGAAAAGTGTATTGGTAACTAGAAGTTAGTAGGTAGGAATATAGTAAGAAAATGGAATAATAATTGGTTGCTTAAATACTACACAATTCATTTGATATTGCTGGGTAAGTCAACATGCAGATACTTGAAAAGAAAACTTACTTCGAACAAAGTCTGTACGGATGATATCGTCGGGGAAGTTAGCATATATCTCATGGCCAGGCTCTTTTATGTGCAGTGCAATTTTAGTGCCAGCTTTCAGTACATAAAACTTAGAGATTTCTTTCCAAAGGCCAGTGCCAAAATAGGAGTCACCACGTTCATCAAGTCTGACAGTAGAAATGATTGTAAATCCATGGTCTGTGTTCAGTATGACATCCCTGCGGTCTTGATTTATGTAAAGCAAAAGATTGTGCACTACATATTCTGTTGCATAGCAAGGGACGCGCTGCAGAAAATGGTAGAATTGTTAAAGAAAACTGGGTAACATGCAAATATGGGCCCAAATTGAAAGAAATGTACAATAGTTGAAATCAAAGGGCAAAAAACTATAATTAAACAGATAGGGTAAACATGATGTCATGGAAATATGAGAGTAATCAAAATAACAATACATCATTAAATTGCCTAATATAGAAAGAAGAGGAAAAAATCCCCTTTGACGTATATGGTGCATGTGGCACCTCTTATCCAAATGTAGCAATATTTAGTATATGTTCAGGAAAGTAGGCCATGCCAACCGATTTAGGGTGAGATTGAACATACCGTGTGCATCCTCAAGTCATCTGGTATGGTGAGATGGAACTCCATGGATGTCTGGCTGAGGCCGCAAAGTCCTGATGTGTCCGCGCACTGTACACTCTATGAATGAAAGAAAACCCTCAAATCAGCTCGAATAAAAATGAATGCACGGCAATTTCCGCCGGGTGATTAAAGGAGGCAGATGAACTGGGATAAGAGATGAGATAATATCTCATTAAATTAGTTACCTTGTTGTCCATGAGAAAAAAAACCTCAGTACTGCGGATTCCCCAACCGGGCGGAGCTGGGTTGACCGCGAGCAGCGTCGAGAAAGTCGATGGCGATAGGTGGCGGCAAGCGGAAGTGGCAAAATGCGGTGGGGTTTGCTGGCAGCCTGGCGGCGGCGGCAGGCGTCGAGCTAAGTGGTTGCTGCCACGATAGGCGGTGCCATGCATAGACGCAGAGGAGCTTGTGCAGGTGTGAATGGGGATCGAAGGGGGTGGCAGGCGGGGTGAGGGTTTTGTGACATGGGGATGGTGAGGTTTTTCTTAATTGGGTGGTGAGGGTTTTTTGTCCCACAAAGAGTTTCGGAGGCAATGGTTTTCTAGATCCAACCGTGTGTGATTGACGTAACAGGAAAAATGAAAGTCATTGCACACAGTTCCAATTTTGGGAACCGTGTGTGATTGACGTACTACCTCCATCCTGGTTTATTGGTCCCCTTTGTAATTTTTACCAAATTTTGACCAAATATTTAACTAACAAATGTCTATGCATGTCACCAAAAATTATATCATTGAACACTATGTTCAAATATGCATCCAACGATATAATTTTTGCTGACCTGCACTAACATTTTGTCAGTTAAATCTTTGGTCAAACTTTAACACAAATTACAAAGGGGACCAATAAACCAGGATAGAGGTAGATTCCATCAACCGAACTGATTGCATCCATATCGCACATTTAGACATAAGTAAACATAGATTAAACATACTCAGACATAGATAATAAGCATACACAAGCATAGTTCAACCATAAGTACATAGTTCAACCGTCATTAAGACACTACATAGCCATACATAGTTCGCACATCTCATCTCATCTGCCGGCACGATCCTGAAGCTTCTCCAGGTACTCGGCGTACGCGTCGTGCGCCATCCTGTGAGAATTCTTCTGCTTGAAGGAGCTAACGGCCCGTCCTGTTGCATGCGCTAGAACACTTTGATACGCGTCATGAAGCTTGTGGTTGCAAAATGGGCATCGATAGCCACCGTCCCAGGTCCTAATACGCCTGTTATGCATTCCCTCATAAAGCTCCCTCAGGATTTGCCTCTTGTACCTCCTCTGGCCATCTTCATCCTCGCTGTCCACATCGTCAGACAGCACCTATACAAATAGTAAAAAATGTGGCGCTAATTAATGTTTACAAACTAATCTCTAGCGAACAGTTGCCAAAATTTGGCATCAAATCAATGTTTACATGTAATGAAGTAGGATTAGGAATTATGGCTATTTTTATACATATCCAGAGATTATGGTTTGATTTTTAAGCACATTCGTCTATGTACAGACCAATCTTGAAGAAAATAATTGCACAAATATATATGTAGGTCATTCAAAATAAATTGTCAAGTCCTTGCTAGGAATTATTAGCACGAACACTTACCCTAGTTGGATTACTTGTAGAAATCATTTGCACAGATGAAACAACTAATCACTTATCACTTGTACCATTCAATCAATCAATACACTACACGAATATAACGAAACTTACTCAGATTTCATGGATTTCTATACCAAAAGGGGGAGGCAGGAGTAACCAGAGAAGCCCTAGGATCTATTTGACACATAAATGGGTATAGATGACTAACCAGTTGTCCGTCGTCATTGGAGTGGTCGTCGGAGTCGTCGCCGGGGTCGTCGCCCGAGTTGTCACCGGAGTCGGTGTGGAACTCCGCCTCCGGCTGTGGAAGCTCGATGACGTCAGGGTGCAGCGATACCTCACTGGCGGTGACGGCAACTTCTGTCTCCATCTCCACGTCGTGCTCCGGTGCTTCAGCAGCCCCGACGTCGCCACTCCCTCCGATGGGGCGCTTCGGCGGCATCCTCATACACCAACGGCTTTGAGGACTGAGAGCGGCGTCGATGATGCAAGCGGAGAGAGAGGATTGTGTGTGTGGCGAGGATGGGGGGTGCGGCCGCTCGGGCGCGCCATTAATATGGAGTAGTGGGAGAGAGGCGGGCGGCGGTCAAACTGCTGGCTCGCCTCCCAGTGAGCCTGCGCACGGACTGCTGGCATGCCTACTGTCATTTCACACAGCTACTCGCACGCCTCCCAATGACACTACACAGCAAGCACGCCTCTCGTCAATTCACACGCATGCACGCACGCCTCCCGGTCTGCGTGCGCGGCAGACTGCTCGCATGTGTCCTGTCAACTCGCGCCTGCTCGCACGGCACACGGGTCGCGTGGTGGCACGTATATTGTTTTTCTATTTGGATGATTAATGCTGCCACTTTATTGCTTAACGGAAGCATGGCACGTATCCGTTGTTGGTCTAACGCTCACGGTTCGAATAAATAATCCGTTTGGGATATTGGTTCCAATTATTAATAATCTCCAGTTTGTAAGAAGATAAAGATTACATCAAAACTGGTCTCAAATTTGACAAAAAAAAAGTACAATGCCACTTTGTATTGGTGTCCATATGACAACACGATAAGTTTCATGAATTTCAAATAAGTTTTGGATGTACTAGAATTTAAAAATCAAGATTCTCAATGTTTGAAATTTCTTGCACGGGGAGCAAACATGCACCCAGTGAGACATATGTGTTTTTGCAACCCATTTAGGTGCACTGTCACGTGTGCATGTAGTTCAAATTTGATTTTTGCACATTATACCCCTAGAAAATCAATCAATGTACTAAAACGTCTTAATGATCTCTGTTTTTTTTTCAAAATTAAAACGTCCCTCCTTTGGTAACATATATTCACCGCGGGATAATTTAACATGCATTGTAGTTGCGGTGGATTCGCGGTGTGTGTGTGTGTGTGTGTGTGTGTGTGTGTGTGTGTGTGTGTGTGTGTGTGTGTGTGTGTCAGTGTGTGTGTGTCTGTGTGTGCGTGCGTCTAGGGGTAGCGGGTGGCTCGTAGTAAACTACGAGTCGTGAGCCACCGTGTGGGTTGGCGGTTTTGTGACGCAGGTGCCACATCAGAGTCGTGAATTCATTATTTAAAACATTACACAACCCTTTCATACATACATGTTTTGGCCACATACAGTCGATGGTTGTCCTAAACGACACTCGATACTCGTGTGTGAGCCCATGAGGTCGTCGTCCATCACTTTGTCGAACAACCAGCAGTGAGATTAATTTGACCAGCAAGGTAGAATCTTTTTTGTTTGTGTTATGGTGGGTGAGGGAGTCTTGGATTAAGGGGTCCTCGGGCGTCCGGGCTATGTGACGTGGGCCGAATTGATGGGCCATGAAGATACAAGATAGAAGACTTCCCCCCGTGTCCGGATGGGGCTCTCCTTCGCGTGGAAGGCAAGCTTGGCGTTCAGATATGAAGATTCCTTCCTCTGTAAACCGACTCTGTACAACCCTAGGCCCCTCCAGTGTCTATATAAACCGGAGGGTTTAGTCCGTAGAGGCAATAATAATCATACATGCTAGACATCTAGGGTTTAACCATTACGATCTCGTGGTAGATCAACTCTTGTAATCCTCATATTCATCAAGATCAATCAAGCAGGAAGTAGGGTATTACCTCCATCAAGAGGGCCCGAACCTGGGTAAACATTGTGTCCCCCGTCTCCTGTTACCATCAACTTAGACGCACAGTTCGGGAACCCCTACCCGAGATCCGCCGGTTTTGACACCGACACTGGTGCCTTCATTGAGAGTTCTATTGTGTCGTCATCCAAAGGTTCCATTGCTCCATCAATCATCTACAACGATGTTGCCCAGAGGAAGGTTTTTCTCCCCGGCCAAATCTTCATATTCGGCAGCTTCGCACTGCGGGCCAACTCGCTTGGCCATGTAGAGCAGATCGAGAGCTACACCCCAGGTCACCAGATTAGTTTTGGAAATCTGGATTATGTCACTTTTACCGAGGAGACTTGATCTTCCAAGGGTTCACGACCGCAACCTCCGCTATGGCCTTAGATCCGGAGCGCATCGCCAGGTCCGAAGACGGGATTGCTGAGCCCGTTGGACTATCTGCGGCCACTAGGCCCAGTACGGGAGAGCCGGAGGAAGCAGTATCGCTGGCAACCATCATGAAGTCGGACTCTTCTCCGGACATTGGCTCCGAATCCCCGGAGTCAGCGTCGTGTGAGCTCGGCCAAGGAGTCTCCTTCCTGCCGTACTCCACGGACTCTTTTCTCCCTGGCCAAACCTTGCCTTTAAGCGAGGTTCCGGACTTGATGCGATCCCTCGTCATTATAGAGGAGCAACATCCGAACTACGCCCAACCCGGACTAGGGGCTGAGAGCAGGGAATTTCACATCCCACCCACCACCCACTTCATAGCCACTGTCGAGGACTTAACTGACATGCTCGATTACTGCTCCAAAGACATCGACGGTACAAACGATGATGCCAGAGAAGAGCGGACCCAAAACCCGCCGTTTACCGGACGCTGGACGGCCACCGCCTCGTATGACGTGTACATGATGGATACACCCAAAGAGGGTAACGGAGATAACGATAAAAATCTAGTCGAGGATAAACCTCCCGAGACACAACTAAAGCGCCGACGTCAGCGGTGCCGCTCTAAATCATGCCGCGGAAAAGATAGCAATATCGGCACAAGAGACAACAATACTCCGGACGACGCCGAAGACCAAGAAAACCCCATCGAGCCAACCTCCGAACAGGACGATCGGGAAGATGGGCAAGTTAGCCCTGATGAACAGGCCGTAAAAGAAGACTCGGAGGACAGTAATTATCTTCCACTCTCCGAGGACGAGGTGAGCCTCGGCGACGAAGACTTTATCGTGCCTGAGGAACCTCTCGACCAGGAGCGCTTTAAGCGCCGGCTAATAGCCACTCCAAGGAGCCTAAAAAAGAAGCAGCAGCAGCTTCAAGCTGATCAAGACCTACTCAACGACAGGTGGACTACGGCCTCGAGCGCCCAACCAAAAGTTACCCAAAGCGTAAACTGCTACCTCAATTCGATGATGAGGCACTTGAGCAAGTACCATCAGCGCGTAACGCGGCTGACCAACCACCACGTGGCCGGGACAAAATGGTAACTCAAGCCGAACACCAGCCCATTCTACCTCGCCGTAAAGATAGAGACACAACAACTTGGGGACATACATATGACGTACAACAGGATCTGGAGAATAGAGCAAGTCAGACCAGATCAATTTATGGATCGCGGGGGCGTGCCCCGGCGCGCGATGACGGCTATCTAGCCAGACGTGATAAGCATAACAATGTCCGGGCCAAAAACCGTAGATGGACTCCATCTGAGCTATGTCGCGATCGGGCCCGATATAGAGGCGCTGCACACCCCCTCTGCTTCACCGACGAAGTAATGGAGCATGAATTCCCAAAAGGGTTTAAACCCATTAATATTGAATCATATGATGGAACGACTGACCCCGCAGTATGGATTGAGGATTTTCTTCTCCATATCCACATGGCCCGCGGTGATGATCTCCACGCCATTAAATACCTCCCACTAAAATTAAAGAGACCATCCCGGCACTGGATAAACAACCTCCCAGAGAACTCCATTGGCAGCTGGGAAGACTTGGAACATATGTCCGGCCTCCGGATGCCGATGACCTCAGTCACATCATCCAGCAGCCCGAAGAATCAGCCAGGAAACTCTGGAATAGGTTCCTAATTAAAAAGGACCAAATTGTCGACTGTCCAGACGCTGAAGCACTCGCGGCCTTTAAACATAGCGTCCACGACGAGTGGCTCGCCCGCCACCTCGGCCAAGAAAAGCCAAAGTCCATGGCAGCCCTCACCGCACTAATGACCCACTTTTGCGCGGGAGAAGATAGCTGGCTCGCTCGTAGAAGCAATAGCGCGGGCGACCCTGGCACCTCCGAAGTCAGGGACGGCAATGGCAAGCCACAACGCACTAAAGACAAGCGCCGCAATAATAATGTGGGAACCCAAGACACAATGGTCAACGCCAGATTTAGTGGCTCCAAAACTAGTCAACGGAAGAAGCCATTCAAGGCAAATAGAGATGGTCCATCCAGTCTAGACAAGATACTGGATCGGCCCTGTCAGATCCATGGCAGCCCCGACAAACCCGCCAACCATACCAACAGAAATTGTTGGGTTTTCAAACAAGCCGGCAAGCTCAATGTCGAACACAAAGGGAAGGGGCCGCCCGGTGACAATGAAGAAAAGGAGGCTCGCCTACCGAGCACCGAGGGACAGGAGCAATTTCCCCCTGAAGTAAAAACAGTAAACATGATATACATGATGCATACCTCTGAAAGGGAGCACAAGCACGAACTACGATATGAGCATGCCATGAAGCCGGTCGCCCCAAAATTCAACCCATGGGCGGCCTGCTCGATCACTTTTGATCACGAGGACCACCCAACCAGTATCCGTCATGGAGGTTCGGCAGCTCTGGCCCTTGATCCAATTATCGGTGGATTCCATCTCACGCGAGTCCTCATTGACGGTGGCAGTAGCCTCAATTTACTCTATTAAGACACTATCCGCAAAATGGGCATTGACCCTTCAAGGATCAAGCCCACCACAACTACCTTCAAGGGAGTAATACCCGGCATAGAAGCTCGCATCAGAGGCTCAATTTCATTAGAGGTCGTCTTTGGTCCACCGGAAAACTTCCGATGCAAGGACTTGATCTTTGATATTGTCCCATTCCGCATTGGCTACCACGCACTGCTCGGGCGGAGCGCTTTTACTCGTTTTAATGCGGTCCCAAACTACGCCTATCTAAAGCTTAAGATGCCTGGTCCACGCGGCACCATAACGGTCAACGGAAACAAGGAATGCTCCCTCCGCACTGAGGGGCACCCTGTGGCAATCACAGCCGAAGTACAAAGCGGCCTTCTCAAGCCGCGTATCTCATCGGTCATTAAACCACCGGCCTCTACTACACATGACCAGTCAATTTTAGAGCTGGATTAGCAGCTCCGCCTCCGTCGTTCGCCTCTTATAACCACGGAGTTTGCACCGCGCATACATCATTATGCACTCAAAATACCTTGGTCATCGACGGAGGCACAATACGGACATGCCTACAAAGCGGTTCATCCGGACTTTAGCCTTTTCTTTTTTCTAACCTTTCTTTTTCTTTTTCTTTTTGCCACAGGTGAATGAATACCTGTCCGTCCTATGGACCTGAAAGGACTCTTGAGCCCGGCTTTCCTACAAATAACCGGGGATTGCCCCCTCTAAGGAAGCCTTTTCGTGGAAGCACGGGCAACGCAGACGTGCGACAAGAGGTCCAAAAGATTTTTTGTAGACCAAATACTCTATTTTGAAACCTGTACAAAGCCTTTTTTTCCTCAGCCCTCGACCCCTGGCACGTAAAATGGCCCGGGTGGTGGTGTCATAATCTATAAGATTACGTTCGACGTATCAATCAGATTTTAGTGAAGATAATCCGTCTTTAGTATTTGCTTTTCCGCATACAAACGTACCTTGCTTCTTCGGTTGTTTCACGCAGACACCTCGGCACAAATCACCAGGGGCTTGATACGGCAACATATGGGTTGCCGAAAAAAGTCCGAACAGCTCTATAGCATACTTCGGTGTCACGAGTTTGGCATTATATGCATCAGCTCCGAATGATGTCTTTGGTCAATAGTTGGGTTGCCCGGCTCCTGTGCTTGCTACCCTACGTTCCGTCTTATCGGCTAGGGTAGTAAAGGAAGAACTACTGCGATTGTGTTTCCGGTTCACCTGGTCAAACACCTCAGTAGAGAAAGCCAAAAACTGACTGTCATGATGCGGCGAGAGTTGGTCAACCACTCGGTGACTTATCAGAATCTTTTGCGACTTCTTCCATATTACACGAAGGACCGTTTTTTCTGGTCACCTATGTAACGCAACCATATTCAGATAACTGCGTACATACCAGGGGCTACATTGTAGACCCACCGTAAAATTCTTATGGCTAAGTGAAGGTGTTAAAGCCCTATAGTCCGATTGCCTAGTTCGCCGCACTGACACCTCCATTCCGGACCAAGACGTAGGGTTAAGAGTGATCAGGTGCTATTCCGAACACCCCCGTATTATATGCGAGGGGGCCGAAGCCGACGACTGGCAAACTTTCAGGTTATAAGA
Source organism: Aegilops umbellulata (assembly GCA_032464435.1). Classification (NCBI taxonomy): domain Eukaryota; kingdom Viridiplantae; phylum Streptophyta; class Magnoliopsida; order Poales; family Poaceae; genus Aegilops; species Aegilops umbellulata. The sequence continues at coordinate 92,153,201 of CP136054.1, read as the reverse complement.
AATGGTCGCACAGGAGGAAATAATGGCAAAGATATATAACACAACTTTAACGTATCATAATATTGTTTTCATAATTTCGGTACATTTATTCAAATATAATAACCTTCAAGCACTAACCCTCTATCGAGTGGGCGCCCTCTAGGACGTCCTCCAAATAATGCTCTGGCGTGAGATGGTCCTTGCCTCCAGGCGGACCCTTAGTTGCAACATCGGTGGCCTTCATCTTTGCCCAGTACGTCTTGACACGGGCGAAGGCCATCTAGGCACCTTCTATGCACACAGACCGCTTGACAGCGTCAATACGCGGCACTGCATCGACGAGCCGCTGCACCAAACCAAAATTGCTGCTCGAAACAGGTTCGGCTGGCCATAGCCGAACCACGACGTCCTTCATGGCAGCTCCGGACATCTTGTGTAGCTTGGCCTACTGGGCCATCTGTTCGTTCAGCAGCGTCGGACGCTTTGCCACGTTGAATTGCGACCAGAAAAGCCTCTCCGCAGCACGTCCTTGCTGTGCTTGGAAGAACTGCGCCACATCGGAAACACTCTTCGGCAGATCCAAGAACGCGTCTGGAGAACTCCACATTTGGTTAAGCAGAGCATACTTTGGGTCGCTGAACTTAGTCTGTAAAAGAAAGGGCTTACCAGCCGTTATCTCCCCAGCCTATCGAATCTCCTCCCGAGCCGCTCTAAATTCAGATCGCGCCTCTTTCTCCTCTAGTAAGGCCTTGTCGAGTTTGGCTGCATTGGCTTTGTTATCCTCCTCGAGAGATTTGCACCTGCTAGTGGCATCCTTCAGCTCCCACTCCATGGTAGATATTCTCTCCTGGCACTGGCGCTGAGCAGCCTGTCCGGCCTTTAAATCTGCATACACCTTCTTGGCAGCTGCGTCGCTCACTCTGGCCTGCTCCTTGGCCCGGGCAAGTTCAGCCCGAAGGGTCTCAACCACGGCAGCACCATCTACAGTTATGCATGTCACAGTATATGATTTTCAGCCTCGTGCTCATACTAGTATACATGCATAAACAAGCTGCCCCAACACATACCTTGTGCCTTGTCGAGCCGCCTGTTAATAAGAGTGATGTCCTCATCCGCTAACTCAAGTTTCTGCTTTAGATTTGCAACTTCCGTAGCTTGGGCGGTCGCCATGGACGTAACGGCCTGTGCTCGACTTAATTAGGTTACTTCCTGAGCATACCTTTTTGATCCTCTGATCGCCTCCCTGTGGAAGCCGACCAGAGCCTCAGGGGCTACTATCTGTACACGGGCGCATTGTGCACGTAAAAATAGTTAAGCTATTACATCGCATACCTCGAAGCCTCTCAACAGGCCCATGAAGACTTCATTCAATCCGCTTTTCATGGACAGAACCCTTTCAACTACCGTACCATTAAGGTATGATGTTCCTCTAAAATGGATACACTTTGTAATGTGCTCATCAGAGTATCCGGTACCTCTGGATTCCTAAAGGCTGCTGCGGGAGCATGCATTCCCTTCAAAGGGGTACATTGGCCCGATCCTAGAGTCGTCTTCGGCTGTAAGCCGGATAGTTCGGGGCCTTCATTGCTAGCCCCCATAGGGGTTGCGCCCCCTGGACCCTTGATGATCGAAGTACCACCCTCGAGCATTGTTTTCATCGTCCCCCATGCCGCTTGATGGTCAGGGGAGATTCTCGGAGATGACACCTCGAAGTCGTCTGCCCTAAGAGGCGAGGAAGCATGATAAGGCGTCTCGCTTTCCATCATCCCCGGAGTTAAGTCCCCTAATGAGGAGGACTGTTGGGGTGGGTTGTGGGCCGAACTGCAAGCATATATAGTTTAAATGTTACCCCTGCAACCCGAAAGGAACGGGATATGTCTAGAGCATCCTTGTTCACTTACGATTCGGCAAGGGACTTGTCCCTAGAGAGGTGCCTTGCGACGACATTGGCTTCGGAACCTGAACCATATGGAAGGGATACCTTCCCTCTTTTGGGTGCTTCCACCTCCAAGTCTTCGGATGCAGTCCTTTTCCTCCCATGAGGGGAAGGGATATCACCTTCTCCTTCCCTTTCGTCTTTCGGAGAGGGAGCTTCAGTCTCCCCGGACATAGTATCCGACATACCCGCAGAGTGGAGGCCGCTTTCAGCCTCTTCGCTCTTCTTCTTGCCCTCTTGCGCTGGCACTTGATATGGCGTCGGGACCAGCATCCTCGTCAACACAGGATTGACCGAGTCTTCGGGAAGTGGAGCTGAACACCTAATTCGTTCTGCCTTCTTTATCTAGCCTTGGTCAAAGATAGAACTCTCAGTACATCGATATGGGATAATCAATCGAGTTGTGGTCAGAAATTGGGTGCTTACCGAGGTATCCAGATGGTTGCAGTCGAGACCGATGTCCTCTGATGTGTCCCGCCACTGCTTTCGAGTCTTGAAGAATAGTTTCCACACCCCTTCGTGCGTTGTGCCAAAGAATTGCTGAAGGGTCCGCGGTCCTTCCGGATTGAACTCCCACATACGAAGAGGATGTCGCTGGCATGGGAGGATCCGGCGGACTAGCATCACTTGGATCACGTTGATAAGGCCAACATCCCTCTCGAGGATACTCCAAATACGACTTTGCAGTGTCTGTACTTCATCAGCTGATCCCCAGTCTAGCCCCTTATTTATCCATGATGCTAGCCGCAATGGAGGGCCAGGTCAGAACACAGGTGCGGCTGCCCATTTGGTCCCGCGGGGTTCGGTGATATAGAACCACTCCTGCTGCCATGAGTTGGAGGTTTCCATGAAGGTGCCTGTTGGCCAGATAGTGTTGGTAAGCTTGCTCACCATAGCACTGCTGCACTCCTCTTGTTCCCCGTTGACTAGCTTCAGCTTCACATTGAAAGTCTTAAGCCATAGGCCAAAGCGTGGGGGGATGCGGAGAAAGGCTTTGCACACGACAACGAACGCCAAGATGTGGAGAAAAGAGTTAGGAGCTAGATCGTGAAAATCTAGCCCATAATAGAACATGAGGCCGTGAACGAAGGGGTGAAGAGCGAACCCTAGCCCACGGAGGAAGTGGGAGATGAATACAACCCTCTCGCCGGATTTTGGTGTGGGGATGACCTGCCCTTTAGTAGGGAGCCTATGGGGGATTTCCGCAGTTAGGTACCTCGCCTTCTGAAGCTTCGCGATATCCTCCTCTGTGACCGAGGAGGCTGCCCACCTACCTTGGGAGATGGATCCGGACATAATGAGAGGGCCTGGTAACAATGGAAGAAATCGAATCCTGGGCGTTGGAGCCTGGGTTTGGGAATGTTGAGGAAGAGGTAGGCATGGGGGAGAAAGACGGATATGTACCCCTTTATAAAGACGAAGAATATCGAACGCCTCCTCACGGGCCTTAAAGCTCGCCTATTCCCAAGGGATCACTAACAACACGGTTGGATTACCCATGCCCATATTGATGAGGATCCCGTGATAAGGGGACACGATCTCTGCTTCGACAAGACGTGCCAATGGAAACCGCATCTCGAAACACGGAGCGGGAGGCTAAAAAACGGTTCGAAATAATGACTGTGCAGAGACATGGTGTCTCACTACAAAAGATATTAGTAGATGGGACTTGTTAAATGTTATACTCTTTGCGGAGCTTGTTTTGCAGAGCTGGACACGTTGAGGGAGTCCTGGATTAGGGGGTATCTAGACAGCCGGACTATAACCTTTGGCCGGACTATTGGACTATGAAGATACAAGATTGAAGACTTCGTCCTGTGTCCGGATGGGACTCTCCTTGGCGTGGAAGGCAAGATAATGTAGATCTCCTTCCTTGTAACCGACTCTGTGTAACCCTAGCCCCCTCTGGTGTCTATATAAACCGGAGGGTTTAGTCCGTAGGACAACAACAACAATCATACCATAGGCTAGCTTCTAGGGTTTAGCCTCTCTGATCTCGTGGTAGATCAACTCTTGTACTACCCATATCATCAATATTAATCAAGCAGGAGTAGGGTTTTACCTCCATCGAGAGGGCCCGAACCTGGGTAAAAACATCGTGTCCCTTGTCTCCTGTTACCATCCGCCTAGACGCACAGTTCGGGACCCCCTACCCGAGATCCGCCGGTTTTGACACCGACATTGGTGCTTTCGTTGAGAGTTCCTCTGTGTCGTCATCATTAGGCTTGATGGCTCCTTCGATCATCGATAGCGATGCAGTCCAGGGTGAGATTTTTCTCGCTGGACAGATTTTTGTATTCGGCAGCTTTGCACTGCGGGCCACCTTGGCCATCTGGAGCAGATTGAAAGTTACGCCCCTGGCCATCGGGTCAGGTTTGGAAAGCTTAAACTACACGGCCGACATCCGGGGAGACTTGATCTTCGACGGATTCGAGCCCCGGCCGAGTGCGTCGCACTGTCACGATGGGCATGATTTAGCTCTGCCGCCGAACAGTGTTCAGGAGACCGCACCTGCAACCGCTCCGACTCCTAATTCGGAGCCAATTGCGCCATCCGTGGGCGGGCAGTTAGACCCCACCACGGAGACCGCAGCCTCAACGGCGATCGAGCCGAACACCAGCCGTGAGGCCCGTGACTCCACATTGCCGGACTCTCCCCCGGACTCCGAACCACCCGTGCCCCTGCCAATCGAATCCGATTGGACGCCGATCATGGAGTTCACCGCCGCGGATATCTTTCAGCACTCGCCCTTCGGCGACATATTGAATTCACTAAGGTCTCTCTCCTTGTCAGAAGAGTCCTGGCCGGATTATGACCGGCAGGATTGGGACGCGGATGACGAAGAAATTCGACGCCCACCCACCACCCACTTCATAGCCACTGTCGATGATCTAACCGACATGCTCGACTTCGACTCCGAAGACATCGGCGGTATGGACGACGATGTAGGAGACGAACAGGAACCACCACCCACAGGGCACTGGACAGCCACCTCATCATATGACATATATATGGTGGACACACCCAAAGAGGGCAATGGCGACGGAACAGCGGAGGATGACCCCTCCAAGAAGCAACCTAAGCGTCGGCGTCAGCGGCGCTGCTCTAAGTCTCACCAAAGCAAAAACGGTGATACCGGCACAGGAGATAATAACACCCCGGGCAGTGCGAAGACAACCCCCTCCAGCAAGATTCAGCGCACGAGGATGGAGAAGCCAGCCCTCCGGAGCGAGCGGCAGATAGAGAGGTCAAAGACGATAATTACATGCCCCCTCCGAAGACGAGGCAAGCCTCGACGACGACGAATTTGTCATACCTGAGGATCCCGTCGAGCAAGAGCGCTTCAAGCGCCAGCTTATGGCCACGGCAAATAGCCTTAAGAAAAAGCAGCAATAGCTTAGAGCTGATCAAGACCTGCTAGCTGACAGATGGATTGAAGTCCTTGCGGCCGAGGAATACGAACTCAAACGCCCCTCCAAGAGCTACCCAAAGTGCAGGTTGCTACCCCGATTAGAGGAGGAAGCATTAAAACCTACATCTCCAGTGTATGACGCGGCTGATCGGCCACCTCGTGGCCGCGACAGAGAGGCCTCTCGGCCCACGGCCCAAGCCGCACCCTGGCGTCACTCCAAAAATACCAAGGCATGGGGAAATGCGCTAGATCTGCGAGACATATTGGAGGACAAAGCAAAGCAAGCAAGGTCGATCTACGGATCACGAGGGCACCCCACCACACGAGACGATAACCGTCACGCCGGATACAGTAAAAGTAAATCCGCCTGGGCCGAACACAACAGACAAAACTCATTTGAGCTGCGTCATGATATAGCCCAGTACAGAGGCGCCGCACACCCACTATGCTTCACAGATGAAGTAATGGATCATCAAATCCCAGAGGGTTTCAAACCCGTGAATATCGAATCATACGATGGCACGACAGATCCCGAGGACTATCTCCTTCATATCCACATGGCCCATGGCGACGATCTACACGCCATCAAATACCTCCCACTCAAGCTTAAAGGACCAGCTCGGCATTGGCTTAACAACTTGCCAGCAGAATCCATTGGTTGTTGGGAAGATCTGGAAGTCGCATTCCTTGACAACTTCCAGGGCACTTATGTGCGACCACCAGATGCCGATGACTTGAGCCACATAATTCAACAGCCAGAGGAATTGGCCAGGCAATTCTGGACACGGTTCCTAACCAAGAAAAATCAAATTGTAGACTGTCCGGATGCAGAGGCCCTAGCAGCTTTCAAGCATAACATCCGCGACGAGTGGCTTGCCCGGCACCTTGGCCAGGAAAAGCCGAAATCTATGGCATCCCTTACGACACTCATGACCTGCTTTTGCGCGGGAGAAGAAAGCTGGCTGGCTCGCAGCAATAACAAATCAAAGAACCCTGGTACTTCGGATACCAAGGACAGCAATGGCAGGTCACGTCGCAACAAACACAAGCGCCGCATTAACAGCGACAATACCGAGGATACGACAGTTAATGCCGGATTCAGAGGCTCTAAGCCCGGTCAGCGGAAAAAGCCATTCAAAAGAAGTACTCCGGGCCCGTCCAGTTTGGACCGTATACTCGATCGCTCGTGTCAGATACATGGCACCCCCGACAAGCCCGCCAACCACACCAAAAGGGATTGTTGGGTGTTCAAGCAGGCCGGCAATTTAAATGCCGAAAACAAAGACAAAGGGCTAGATAGCGATGACGAGGAGGAGCCCCGACCGCCGAACAACGGAGAACAGAAGGGGTTCCCCCCACAAGTGCGGACAGTGAACATGATATACGCAACCCACATCCCCAAGAGGGAGTGGAAGCGTGCGTTAAGGGACGTATATGCGTTGGAGCCAGTCGCCCCAAAGTTCAACCCATGGTCCTCCTGCCCGATCACTTTCGATCGCAGGGACCATCCCACTAGTATCCACCAAGGCGGATTTGCCGCATTGGTTCTAGACCCAATCATTGACGGATTTCACCTCACTCGAGTCCTTATGGACGGCGGCAGCAGCCTGAACCTGCTTTATCAGAACACAGTGCGCAAATTGGGCATAGATCCCTCAAGGATTAAACCCACAAAGACGACCTTCAAAGGCTTCATACCAGGTGTAGAGGCCCATTGCACAGGCTCAGTCACACTAGAAGTATCCCCGGATAATTTCCGAAGCGAGGAGTTAATCTTCGGTATAGTCCCGTTCTGCAATGGCTATCATGCACTGCTCGGGCGAACCGCATTCGCAAAATTTAATGTGGTGCCGCACTATGCATACCTCAAGCTCAAGATGCCAGGACCTCGGGGGGTCATCATAGTCAATGGAAACACAGAGCGCTCTCTCTGAACGGAGGAGCACACTACGGCCTTCGCAGCAAAAGTACAAAGCAGCCTCTCAAGGCAATTCTCCAGTCCGGCGATCAAACGTCCGGACGCCATCAAGCGCGCTCGGAGTAATCTGCAACAAGACCACCTGGCATGTTCCGAGCAAGCATAGCAATGCGGCCCCAACCCCAACCCCAGCCAAATAGCGAAGTACGTGCCACGTGTACATAATTACGCTCTGAAAATACCATGGGCATAGGGGGAGGGGCACGACCACGGCACGCCCCAAAATGCGGCTCAACCGCACTAGGGGCTTCCTACTTTATTATTTTTTCTCACTTTCAGGACCTTACTCTCTGGAAGCCCTGGCCAGCAGTATAACTGCCGAACACACGATACAAGAACCAGGGGGACGGAAAGCTACGTCGCATCATGGAACTCCCAGGTGGTCTCTATAACGAGCAAAATACCTGCTTTAAATACCATTCCGCAGCTTGCCCCCGGAGGGGACATGTCAGATAGTCCGATATTTTGCTTATCGCACTACTTGTATCATTCTGCTTTAATGCACCATTTCGAATAAATAATGCATAGCTTCAGACTATTATTGCATTCTCTATTCATTCCTTTATATATATATATATATATATATATATATATATATATATATATATATATATATATATATATATATATATATATGTTCATTCATGATATTTAGCACCCGTACACTTTGGTACAGCGAATACGCCAGGGGCTTAAGTACCCCATAAATACGGCGTGAGAAGTCCGAACACTTTCAAAAGTGTGGCACCCCGAACTTATAGCACTATATGCATCGGCTCCAAATCATGTCTTGGGTCAATAGTTGGGTTTGCCCGGCTCCCATGTTTTGGTACCTTACGTTCTGCTATATCGGCTAAGGTAGCACTGGGAGAACTACTGTGATCGTGCCCCGGTTCAGCTGGGCTAAGCACCTCAGTAGACAAAGCCAAAACTGACTATCATGATAAGGCGAGAGTTGGTCGCTGTTCGAGAGGTTTCGAGTCCCTAAAGACTTATGTCGCTTAGGGCGAGGAGTCGGCTTTGTCCGGCTTAGGTGTGTATAGCGCCCCGAACTCGGTCTTCCAAATACTAGGGGCTTCGCCAAAATTTAAAATTATATAATTCTCTGGCTAAGTGAGAGTGATAAAGCATTATAGTCTGATTGCCTTGTTCGTTGCGCTGAGCACCTCCCTCGAAGGACCCAAGAATGGGAAAAAGAGTGCTCAGATTTACCCCGAACACCCCAGCACTCGTGGCATGGGGCAGAAGCCAGCGACTGGCCATCTCTCAGATTCAATAAACGGCCGCACAGAAGGTAATATTTTAAATTCAAACAAGCGTTGCATAGCGCATATGAACAAGTTTTCAGCGTACAGGATCACACAAGCGAGTTCACTCAAATATTACATCTTTGGAACATTCATCCGCCACAAGGCGAGCACCCTTCAGGACGCCCTCATAGTACATTTCAGGGTGGCGATGCTCCTTGCCCTGCGGTGGCCCATCCTTCACTAGCTTCTCAGCATCCATCTTGCCCCAGTGTACTTTAACACGGGCAAGCGCCCTGCGGGCGCCCTCGATGCATACGGAGCGCTTGATGACCTCAAGCCAAGGACAGGCATCCACAAGCCGCCTCACCAACCCGAAGTAGCTCCCAGGCATGGCCTCTCGAGGCCACAGCCAGACTACAAGACCCTTCATGGCCTGTTCGGCCGCCTTATGGAGCTCGACCAATTGCTTCAGCTGGTCGCTTAAGGGCACCGGGTGTTCGGCCTCAGTATACTGAGCCCAGAACACCTTCTCAATCGAGCTCCCCTCCTCGGCTTGGTAGTGCTTTGCGGCATCCGACACACTGCAGGGCAAATCTGCGAACGCTCCTGGAGAGCTCCGGACTCAGGTAAGTAACAAGTAATTTACTTTCACATGCTTGCTTTGCATAATGAATGCCTTACCCGCCGCTATCTTCTTCATCGCCTCAATCTCCTGGAGGGCCTTTTGGGCTTCGGCCTTGACATGTTTGGCGCTCTCGAGGGCCGAGGCAAGCTCGGACTCTCGCGTCTTTGAGTCAAGCTCCAAACTTTCATGCTTTTTCACGAGGGCCTGGAGCTCTTGCTGCACCTCAGCAACCCGTGCCTCTTGTTTCCCCCGCTCGGTGTGCTCCGTGGCCGCTTTGTTTTCGGCCTCGGACAGTGCTTGATTCAGGGTCGCCACCTCGGTTGTGGCCCCTGGCACATTAATAACGATCCTATCATTTTGGCAACTGCATCTTTTTTATATATACACACATTGACAAGGCTTTACTTACCTTGGTTCTCCTCAAGCTACTTCTTGGCAAGGCCGAGCTCTTTCTCGGACCGCTCGAGGTTCTGCTTCAGCATATCGACCTCCGCAGTCAGTGCGGCAGAGGTCAGTAGCGAAGCCTGCTTACGCGTATCGACATACTTATGTTAGACTCCTGCGGATATTCTTAGATCCTCTATTCGGCTTTTCTTTGTGAACACCGAACAGAGCATCAGGGGCTACTGTCTATGCGGTAATATTTTTCATATATTTTAAATACATACCTCAAAGCATGTTAAAAGGCTAGCACAGGCTTCAGTCAGTCCGCTCTTGGCGGACTGACCTTCTGGATCACCGCACTCATAATAGTGCGGTGCTCCTCGTCGATGGAGGCGCCGTTAAGCACCTCCAGCAAATTATCTGGTGCCTCCGGTTGGACGGAGGTCACCGGCATGGTAGGCTTGCCCCTCTTAGTGGGGGGCCGCCTGCCGGAGTCCGGAACCACTGGAGGTTCCGGTGCGGTGTTCGGCCCGGGGCCGAACTTGGAGCCCTTTGGGAGCCTTGCTCCCTTTGCGCCTGCAGTCCGGAAGGTCACCTTGTGGCGCCTCCAGGACTACCTCCCCTCGGCTTGGTGCCCTTTGAGACAACACCTCGGCGTTGTCCGTAGGGCGAGGGGTAGAGGCGGTCGAAAGTGATCCTCCGCTGCTCATGGCCGACGGGTCCAAAGAACCGCTCGACGAGGATACGTCGATACGGGCCCGGGACGGACTGCATAACCGTGTCTGCGTTAGAAGAAGCTGTGCAATTAAACGGTGCCACGAGTTACTCTGGTGTACGAATACTTATGATCTCGCCAGGGGCTTGGCCCTGGGTGGCCGCTCGTCTTCGCTGTCGGCGGCGGTGGCGGAGTAGTCCGGAGGGAGAGTCCTTCCCTTTTCTTGGACCCTCCGACCTCCCTAGTTGGGGCGGCCTTCCTTTTCTTTTCTCTCCCGCTGGAGGGGAAGAAGCTTCTTTTTCCCCCTCCTCAACTTCGTGATAGGAGTACGCCTCGGAGTCATCGGACGACGAGTCTGATACCACCGGGCGCCGGGAACTCTTTCGGGTTCCCGTGGCCTTCTTCTTGGCCTTCTTCTCCGGCACCACGTAAGGTGCCAGAACCAGCAGCTCCGCTAAGCGAGCGTCTGTTGGGCCTTCGGGCAGAGGAGCCGGACAGTCAGTCTGCCCCAATGTCTCCACCCAATCCTGTCAAAGGCACGGAAGCTCAAATCCCGCACATAGCTAAACTATGAAAAATGAATACCCTATAAAAGGTAAAACAGCTTACCGCGCTGGCTTGGCGCTTCGCGCTGAATCCGCGATCCTCGGTAAGGGGAGGGGGAACCTCGGCACCCTTGAATAGCACCTTCCAAGCATCCTCGTGTGTTGTGTCAAAGAGCTCACTCAGAGTTTGGTGCTGGGCAGGGTCGAACTCCCACAAGTTGAACGCCAGTTGTTGACATGGGAGGATCCGGCGGATGAGCATGACCTGGACTATATTGACAAGCTTGAGCTTCTTGTTCACCATGTTTTGGATACAGGTTTGGAGTCCGGTCAGCTCTCCCGAACTACCCCAGGGCAGGCCCTTCTCTTTCCAGGAGGTGAGCCGCGTGGGGATTCCTGATCGGAACTCGGGGGCCGCCGCCCATTTGGGGTCACGCGGCTCGGTGATGTAGAACCACCCCGATTGCCACCCCTTTATGGTCTCCACGTAGGAGCCCTCGAGCCATGTGACGTTGGGCATCTTGCCCACCATGGCGCCTCCGCACTCCGCCTGCTGGCCACTCACCACCTTCGGTTTGACATTGAAGGTCTTCACCCATAAGCCGAAGTGGGGTTTGATGCGGAGGAAGGCCTCACACACGACGATGAACGCCGATATGTTGAGGATGAAATTCGGGGCCAGATCGTGGAAATCCAGGCCGTAGTAGAACATGAGCCCCCGGACGAATGGGTGAAGGGGAAATCCCAGTCCGTGGAGGAAATGGGTAAGAAACACGACCCTCTCATGGGGCCTGGGGGTGGGGATGAGCTGCCCCTCATCCGGGAGCCGGTGTGCGATATCTTCGGACAGGTATCCGGCTCCCCTCAACTTCTTGATGTGTCCCTCCGTGACGGAGGAAACCATCCACTTGCCTCCCGCTCCGGACATGGTTGGAGAAGGTTGAGGAGGAAAATGTGGACTTGGGCGCTGGAGCTCGAGTGCGCGAGAACGGATGAGCAAGGAGGAAGAAGGCATGGGTAGAAAAAGGCGAATCCTTATCCCTTTATATGGGCGGATAAAACTATGCGCCCCCACCAGCCTGGTAAACTCGCTTATCCCCCAAGCACCGTAATCAATGGCGCGGTTGGCTTACCCACGTCTGTATTGATGAGAATCACGTGATAAGGGGACACGATCTCTGCTTCGACACGTGCCAAGGAAACCGCCTCGCAAAACGCGCTGAGGCGGGCTGTAAAAAACAATTCAAAAAAAGGCTTGGTTGTGGTGTGATGTCACGCTACGGGATACGTCAGCAGATTAGATTTGTGAAAATATTATTCTCTCTACGGTGGTATGTGGAACTTGTTTTGCAGAGCCGGACACGATCCTCGTGTTCAAAATCTTCTATGAAGTACTCGGAGGAGGAACCCACCTTGCAATGCCGAATACAATCTGCGCGCCGGACTCATCGTCATTGAAGCCTGGTTCAGGGGCTACTGAGGGAGTCCTGGATTAGGGGGTATCCGGACAGCCGGACTATAACCTTTGGCCGGACTGTTGGACTATGAAGATACAAGATTGAAGACTTCGTCCCGTGTCTGGATGGGACTCTCCTTGGCGTGGAAGGCAAGCTTGGAAATACGAATAATGTAGATCTCCTTCCTTGTAACCGACTCTGTGTAACCCTAGCCCCCTCCGGTGTCTATATAAACTGGAGGGTTTAGTCCGTAGGGCAACAACAACAACAACAATCATACCATAGGCTAGCTTCTAGGGTTTAGCCTCTCTGATCTCGTGGTAGATCAACTCTTGTACTACCCATATCATCAATATTAATCAAGCAGGAGTAGGGTTTTACCTCCATCGAGAGGGCTCGAACCTGGGTAAAAACATTGTGTCCCTTGTCTCCTGTTACCATCCGCCTAGATGCACAGTTCGGGACCCCCTACCCGAGATCCGCCGGTTTTGACACCGACACGTTCTCTGTGTTCGAGGACTACTTTGGAGTATTCGGAGAAGGAACCCGCCTTGTAATGCCGAAGAAAATCTGCGCGCCGGACACATCGTCATTGAAGCCTGGTTCAGGGGCTACTGAGGGAGTCCTGGATTAAGGGGTCCTCGAGCGCCCGGGCTATGTGACGTGGGCCGGACTGATGGGCCATGAAGATACAAGATAGAAGACTTCCTCCCGTGTCCGGATGGAACTCTCCTTCGCGTGGAAGGCAAGCTTGGCGCTCGGATATGAAGATTCCTTCCTCTGTAAACCAACTATGTACAACCCTAGGCCCCTCCATTGTCTATATAAACCGGATGGTTTAGTCCGTAGAGGCAATCATAATCATACATGCTAGACATCTAGGGTTTAGCCATTACAATCTCGTGGTAGATCAACTCTTGTAATCCTCATATTCATCAAGATCAATCAAGTAGGAAGTAGGGTATTACCTCCATCAAGAGGGGCCGAAGCTGGGTAAACATTGTGTCCCTCGTCTCCTGTTACCATCAAACTTAGACGCACAGTTCGGGACCCCCTACCCAAGATCCGTTGGTTTTGACACCGATAGTGGGAGTATATATATATAGTACGCGTCGAAGAGGTGGGAGGGGACTAGCATATATACTATATGTACGCGTCCGTGAACAAGTACATCTCACTCAGTGTCGGGACTTTTTGGTTTCCGAGGCACGTGCCACATCAAAGTTGTGAAATTGGCTATTCAAACATCACACAACACCTTTTTGGGCCACATGCATGCGGGCGGTCGTTATCCTAGGACACTCATGTGTGACGCTTCCATTTGTGGGCCCACGAGGCCATCGTCGATGGATGTATCACTTTGACCTACATCAGGAGGGGTTAATTAATTTCACCATCAGGGAGGATTCTTTTTGGGTTGTATTATGGTAGGAGCATATAGTATGCGTCAAAGAGGGGGAAGGGAGCCATCATATGTAGTATGCTTCATGATCCTCACTTTGTGTGGGGACTTTACAGTTTTCGAGGCATGTACCACATCAAAGTTGTGCATTTTGGGTATTCAACATATGTTTGGCCCACACGCAAAGCGATGGTGGTTGTCCTCTCGCACCCACTTAAGCGGTTATCAGCGATATCGATGCTTTCCATCTGTGGGCCCGCTTGGTCCATCACTACTTGGCCTGACAATGAGAGAGGTTAATTTGACTTAGGAGGGGATTAATTTTTTTGTATGTAATACGGTATATATATGGGTCATGCTCTACGATGACATGATACAGTTTGAGCACACACATGCATGTGTACGCATGAATCCCTCCCATCGAGTCGAAGTGGCTAGTACCACGACACGTCATGAACCGATCTTGCTCTATGTGGGGACTGTACGATTTTCGACGCACACGCCACATCAATGTTGTGAAATGGTATTCAAACATGCATGCACGCATCACCTCCATACATATGCATGTAGTGGTTGCCTTCGAACGGTACACTCCCTCGCGTGGTTATAGGCGACAAGCCTATATATTCATGGGCCCGCATGGACATCCATGATCACCTTGACCGGCAACAAGATAGGTTACCATGGCGGATTTTTCCTTTGGTTCGTGTTATTGTAGTATAGGTCATGGTGAGATTCAGACCTAATTAAGTTTGATCGCATACTATGCACGCATGCATGCATGAATCCCCGTCATCGGCTTGAAGTGTGGTGTGACATACATATGCATCGTCAACCTAACCCTTACTCAGTGTGGAGATTTTTGGTTCGAAAGCACGGTGCCACATCAAAGTTGTTCCATTGTGTATTCAAAACACACCTCTCCATACATATGTTTGGGCCACACGCGGCAGTGGTTGTCTTCGGGGACTAGCTACTTGCGTGATTATTGGTGAGCTAGCCCATCTCCGGGGTCGCATGTACGGCCATCACTTTGACCAACAACAAGAGAGAGGTTGTACGACCAAGGTGGATTATTCTTGGTCCATTTTACGATCCATCTTGGTGAGATGCCTCTCTGGCCTGCCGACTAAAAGTGGGTGTGTGTGGGGGGGGGACTGCTACTTCGCACTTTGCTAGGTGAACCTCCGTAGGGGGGGCATGCATTCATAGTTTAGGATTCCCTTCCTGCCGACATGAGGGGGGCAAGCAATACCGTGCGCTTTGCGAGATAGGTGCCACATCGAAGTTGCATTTGGTATTTGAACATCAAACCACCCTTTTCATACATATATTTGGTCCACATGCAAATGTGTTCGTGTTCTGACCCTCTCCCGCGTCATTTTTCGCCAAATTTATGAATATTAGACAAGTCGGATGACGCAACAGACAAGGTTCACTCACACTAACCGGGTATCGCGGTCTCTTCGCCCGACGTCGCCGAGGAAGCTAACGATCATTACTAGACGTAGGCACTCAATCAGCGGGCTAGAGTATGCGGGTATGTCGTGGACACCGACTACGACATCGTGGTCGTCAACAGCGACTACCTGAGGCGGGCTATGTCACAAGTTAAGGGGACCACCACCAACCCTCGGGTTCAACCGCCATCGATCTCATCGATGGCCCCGCCGCTGATCTCCTCTCGCTCGTTGTCAATAATTTGCCATCCTACATCGCCATCGAGCCCCTTTTGTCATTTCTGAAGGACACGTTCTGCGATGCTGGCTTGGGACCCACAGCTTCCAAGTCAGACCTCATCCACGGCGACGCGAGGAGGGCGCCCTCTCCGGCTCTTCCAAGGGGAAAGAGCCCATCTGCTCTTCCAAGGGGAAAGAGCCTGTCTACGACATCAGGGAGGGCACCCTACAGCCATGCTCTTCCAAGGGGAAGGAGCCCATCTGCGACAACATGGAGCGCATCCAGGGTTCGTGCTCTTCCCATGGGAACAAGCCCATTTGTGACAAGTGAGGAAACCCATGATTTGTTTTTCCGTGCCTCTTCACAGGAGGGAATCCATGATTTGTTTTGTCGAGTCCCTTTTGTAGTGTAGTGAGAATATGTCCAGTTTTAATTGCTATATTTGGTTGTTTGTAATATGTCTTGTTTATTTCAGTTGTTCACAATGTGATGCTCTATATGTGCAATTATTTACTGTGTGCATTTCATCAATCCAGTTTTAAACATACCGATAGGAATGCATATATTTGCTTGCTGTTAAGCCTGTTATAGCTAGCATATGCCTCTTTTAAAGTTTTTTTATTGTTTGGTTGTTTGTAGTTAGCATATGTCCAGTTTTAAATGCTATCTTTGGTTGTTCGTAGTTTTCCTTGTTTATTCCAATTATTCACAACGTGATACTCTATATGTGCAAGTATGAACTATGCAGTTCAATTTCATCAATACCAGTTTTAACAATACCACTATGAATGACTACATTTGGTTGCTACATCTTGTAGTTAACACGCCTTTCCATTTTTATTTAACAATAACTAGTGTACTTAGACCGGCACAATACCAGTTTGAATGACTATGTTTTCTTGTTGTTAAATGTTAGGCATGTTGCAGTTAACACACCTTTCCACTTATTTTGCTTTACTAGCGTGCTTAAACCTGCACACTAAAGCTATCTTTTGGAGATTATTTTGTCTACCATGGATATATTGGTTGATGTTTAGCCTGTTGTGCTTAACATGCCTCTTGATGTACCTACACATGACAATTTTGGGAACGACTGTTGTTTTCCATCGAGGTTAGTTTCATCCCATGGCTTATATATACTCATTGTTCAGGATATCGGTAGTTGGTACCATATAGGTCGGGAGCTGATAAGGGACTAATTGGTGAATCGGACTTTTAATAGAATATATCTGTAACCCATTTATCGTTAGGTTAACTAGGGCCATATGTAATATATATGAGGCTACATAGCAACATGCATTGTACTTAATGTCTAAATATGCAATCCTAGGCTACGTAAAAGAGCAGCAGCAACAACAGCAACAACAACAACAACAACAACAACAACAACACAACCCTGTTTGCATACTCAACTTAGCTAGAGGTTAGAGTTAGTTTCTAGCTCATGACTAACCCTGAACTAACTCCATCCAAAGAGGTGTTTGGATGACAGGGTTAGATTGACAATAAATGCACTAGGAGAACTAGCTCCAATTAGCACCTCTTGGGTTGGATAGTTTTTTTGGGTGGGTTAGATGCAACTAGCTCAAACTAGTCCTCATGTTTGGATATACTTTAGGGCTATTTGAGCCCAAACTAGCTCAAACTAACTCTAACCCATGGATACAGCAGTTAATCAACCGATAATTTGTAAGAATGCAATAAACTCCTTCCGGCCCATAATATAAGATGTTAATTCATCTAATGTGTGAGTATATTGGATGTTATAAGATATTATAGAAGGGTGTTGTACTACATCATTGTGCAATTGTTGTTTAGCTTCTAATATTAACTTGGTGCTTTTATGTATATATGTCATTGGTAAAGATCCGCACTTCGACCCTTTCTACGTATGGGGCAATGAGATATCGATGAGCCAGCATCAAGTGAGGAAGCTAATAAAGATTGTTAGTAAAATGGGTCAAAATATGACAATTAAACTATTTGTTTGCACTTTGTCCAAGACAATAGCGAACTGCAGGATGGTAAGTAAGAACTCTGCAGCCTTCTTTTTATTGCCCATAATGAGTTGTGTTAGATGCCAATGTCTGAATCTTTTTCCTTTGCAGTGGTTCCCAAAGCAGTTTACTCAAGATTACCTCTCAAACTACATGATTGGTGGGCATCAAAGGTTAAAGTATTTCTACCAGAACACAATGAATATCTAGATGTTTTCATGAAGATCGTGAAGGATGGGCAGCCGGCCATCACAAGGGGTTGGACTAGAGTCGTGCGTGCCTTCTACATGGAGGAGGGCACAATATGGGCATTCCACTTCACCTTGTTCAGCAACCAGAATGTATTTTGCCTCTTTCTTTACCGTCTTTAATAGTACAAGTATACAACTGTGGTTCATCATTCTTTATTTGGTTCTTATGTAATTCTTGAACATATGTACCTATGAATCGAATAATGCATTGGTTTGTTTGGACCTGATGGATATGAATAAAGCTATAGCATACATTCAAATTTAAATCCGATACAATTTGAAATAGCATCAATTAAATTACGGTGAAATTACCACCCCTCTTGAGGAAGGGACAGGCCGGCTGGAAGGCCCGAGGAATCGTCGGCGCCTGCCCAGAGAAGGGGAAAGGAGCCAGTAGAGCCCAAAGACCCATATGACATGTGATGTGACTTGGACGCCGGAACGGGTAATACAAGATCCATCTACGGATCCAGGGGATACTCTCCCGATAGACGGGACGAATAGCAAGCGTGGCTCGGCCGAAATGATAGATATCGGGAGCAACACCGAGCCGGATGGAAGCCGAGCTCCAATGCGATGTAGCCCGAATAAGGGGCGCCGCTCACCCAATGTGCTTCACTGATGAGGTGATGCAACACCAATTCCCAGAAGTGTTTAAACCCGTAACCATCGAGCCATACGATGGGACTACAGACCCGGCCGTGTGGATAGAAGACTTTCTCCTCCAGATTCATATGGCTCGAGGAGATGACCTCCACGCCATCAAATATATGCCATTAAAGCTCAAAGGACCAGCCCGGCATTGGTTGAGCGGCCTCCCGGAAGTCTCCATAGGCAGCTGGGAAGAGCTCGGGGATGCTTTCCGGGCAAACTTCCAAGGCACCTATGTCCGACCTCCCAACGCCGATGACCTGAGCCATGTGGTCCAACAACCCGGAGAGTCAGCCTGACAATTTTGGAATCGGTTTTTGACAAAAAAAAGAACTAGATTGTCGACTGTCCGGACGCCGAAGCCATTGCCGCATTCAAGCACAGTATCCAGGATGAATGGCTCGTACGCCAGCTCGGCCAAGATAAGCCGAGGACAATGGTAGCACTTACCTCCCTTATGACCCGCTTTTGTTGGTTGGCTCGTAGAAGCACCAAACCCGAGGACCCCGGCACTTCAGAAGTCCGGGACGACAACGGGAAGCCACGGCGCAATAAAAATGAGCATCGGCACAATGGCACCGATGTCGATGACACTGTAGTGAATGACGGATTCCGCAACTCCAAATCGGGCCTGCGAAAGAAACCCTCTAAAGGGAACCAGGATGGACCCACCAAGTTGGACGTAATCCTGAATAGGCCTTGCCAGATCCACGACACCTCCGACAAGCCCGCCAACCACACCAACCGTAGCTGTTGGGTAATCAAACAGGCCACTAGCTCACACCCGAGGACAAGGGCAAAAGCCCCCGTAGCGAGGACGGTGAGGAACCTCGCAGGCCAAACAATGGAGGCTAGAAACAATCCCCCACCCCCCCCCCCCAAGTCAAAACGGTGAATATGATCTACGCGACTCATATACCCAAGAAGGAAAGAAAACACGCACTTCAGGACGTCTACGCCATAGAGCCTGTAGCCCCAAAATTTAACCCATGGTCGACATGTCCGATCACCTTTGACCGTAGGGACCACCCGACCAGTACCCGTCATGGAGGATCGGCGACCCTGGCCCTAGATCCAATTATCAATGGGTACCACCTCACTAGAGTCCTCATGGACAGAGGTAGCAGCCTCAATCTGATTTATGCAGATACAGTAAGGAAATGGGTATTGACCCATCAAGGATCAAACCCAATAATACCACATTCAAAGGGGTAATCCCAAGTGTTGAAACCCCCTGCTTGGCCAGACGACATTCGCTCGATTCAACGACGTCCCCCATTACGCCTATCTAAAGTTAAAGATGCCCAGACCAAGGGGTGTCATCACAGTCAATGGCAATATGGAGCGCTCACTCCGGACGGAGGAGCATACCGCGGCTCTGGCAGCTGAAGATCAAACAGGTGTCGAAGGGCAGACCGCCGTCAAGACGTGAGAGGCAAGAAAATGAGGCCGAGCCCGGTCAAGTACCTCAGTGGAGAAAGCCGAAAACTGGCTGTCATAATAAGCAAGAACTGGTCGGCGATCCGATAACAAGTATTAAAATCGCTGGATATTACACCGTGTAATACGAAGGATTTGTCTTTGAGCAAACCAAGTGATACATGTATATACCTCGAATATCACGACACACTGGGGGCTAGTCACCAGCCCCCGCAGTCAAGCTCCTATGGCTAAGTGAAAGTAATAAAACCGCATAGTCCGATTGCCTTGTTTCCCTCCTGCACTACCGCCTTCGGGCACCGAGATGTCGGCTAAGGGTCATAGTGCGGAGGACGAAACACCCCTCGTAGCATCTACGTGGGGGCTAAAGACGACGACTGGTAACTTTCAGAATAAAACGGCCGCACAGGAGTCAAAATAACATCAAACACATGCATGTATGATAAACCATACAAAACAAACACATTATAAAGCATCAGGTTCAACTTGTGCCACTGATTGTTGAAGAGAAGTTGAAAGAGATAAAACAAACATGTGCAGCTGTTGTTGCTGAAACACCAAGATGGTCTGCAAAGTAGGCTCAATGGTGGCTTACTTCATCTTTATTTCAAAGAACTAGTGGACCCGTTGCGCCAAATGGCGCAGAGGCACGCTAAATCCATGTTCGCGATGACAAAAATATCCATGGTTTAATACCCTTTATTAATAGGAATCATGGTGGATTGTTGTCTACAATGAGACGTATATACACATTTTAATTTGATAGCACAAAATACTTGCTACCATTCTCGCATAGACCCATTCGAAATCATGTTCTCATTGAAAACATTTGCTTTTTTCAATGACTTTGTGTTTGAGCAAAAAAATACATAGGCTCTTCTTTAAAAATATATGTACCTTTAAAATCACGAGTGCTTTCAAGATATTTTTCATTACTTAGGAGTTTTAGGCTTAAACAAACATGTATGATTGAGCTTTAGCCCTTGTGTATGAAAATAACGAAGGAGCATCAAACAAAAAATAGCAGATGAACAATAGTTTTCAAAACATCCCCATAATAGCAATAGCTAGTCTATGATATTTGTTTCATAACTACCAAACATGCCTAAAACATCATTTCTACTGAATCCACATAACAAGTATTTATGGTAAGGGACACCATCACATAGATTAAAGAAAAAAAGGGACCGATCAATAGTTCAACAGTAAAGCATCGACAACTTGCATGGTGATAGGAGCAAGTGGCACTTTGTCCAGTCTCTAAGTTGCGGTACATATCCTGAAGCCTTGTAGTGCTTCATGATCAGCAATGCATCGTCCTACGCACATCTTCACTACAACCGCACATACACCACAAACAACATGCCGGTATATTTACCTGATAAAATAGATAGTGATACAAATTTATTTGTCAATTGTACCAGCATCTTGAATTGAAAAATGCAATGTTTCATTAAGATCACTATCCGGCTATTTTTTTTAAAAGAACAAAAACTGAATCCAGAAAATAAAATAGATAGTGATACAAATTTATTTTCCAATTGTACAAGCAACTTGAATTGAAAAATGCAATGTTCCATTAAGATCACTATCGGACTATTTTTTTAAAAGAACCAAAATTGAATCCAGAAAACAAATGTTGTTTTGCGCCGAATGGCGCAAGATACCATGTCAGACCCTTGATTATTTGAGAGAAGATGATTTCCAATGTAGCAATATTCTGTATCCCGTTGCACCAAATGACGCAAAGTCCAATTCAAACCAAGAGCTAAATGCAAATATTTGCTTAATAATGTAAGATGTAATCATTAGTAGCTTACAAGCAGTTGTACACATGGGCAACACAATAAATAAAATATGCTCAAGGCATGATAAAGCACTGTGTCCGTGCAGTTCTTAGGAATATTGTTCATTGCATCATACTCCCTCCGTCCCAAAATATATGACTCGACTTTGTACTAACTTTGTACCTCCGTCCCAAAATAAATGACTCAACTTTGTACTAGCTTTAGTATAAAGTTAGTACAAAGTTGAGTCACTTATTTTGGGACGGAGGGAGTATATGTTATCAAGTCACGGTAGTACTCCCTATGATCAACGCTCTTATATTTCTTTTTTCGCGAATACGCAAAGCTTGCGTATCATTGCATTGACAGAAGGAATAGAATGAGTACAGAGAGGGGGACATCACATGACACGGACGCACACAGGCGTGAACATGGTGCCCGGAGCAGGGCGACAAGGGATGCTCGGCCCAAACAAGGGATACAACACAGCTAGACCTACCAAGCCTGAATCAATAGCGGCCAAGTCGAACCAGCGAGAATACCAACATTGCGAAAACCAAAACCGGGGACACCGCGAGCAAGCAAGATAGCGCCTTCAAGAAGGAATACGACACCAAGACGCCATCGCCATCCGGTCTGGAGGACCTAGGGTTTCCCCTGAGCTCGAGGAGGGGCTCAGCCGAGGGCCTTGACAACGTCTTCAAGAAGTTAACGACATCCGCAGACGCCGTCGCTGCCAGCATCGGCAAGCCGGGCATGGATTTTGCCCCGGCCGAAGGCTGAGCAATCCCAAAGCCGCCATATCTAGAGTCGAAGATGAGTAAGCCAGCACTAGTCGAAGCCACCATGTCGGAAGGCGATTGGCAGGGTGCACCTGCTGTCGGAGGGTGGCACTGCCTCCGGACCCACGAGCGTTGGATCTGACCAAAGGGGAGGCTTTGAGATGTACAGAGCAGGGTAGGCGGCGGAGCAAACCACGAGGAGGGTGGGGCGATTGCTATCTGCAACGCCGGCGAGCTAGGACTGGAGGGACGCAGATCCGAGCTGCCGTGGCCATAGCCATCGCGACGTCGGTGAGCCACGCGAGTTGGAAAGGACGCAACTGCTGGGTCACCGAGGGCGGAGCTGCCCGGCAGAGGACACCAGTGACTGTGGGCACCGGAGAGACGCGGACCCGAGGTCACCGAGGCCGGAGCAGCGCCAACAAGCACCCACCTTGAGGAGCACCGTCACTGCACAAGCACTGTAGCCTCGTCACCTACGCACTTTAGCCATCTCCGTGGCTCGGGAGTGGAGGAAGACCGGTTGCAGGTCACGCGCCCAGCCCATAGTCGACGGCAGCACCAGCAGGGCTAGTCGCGCCGTAGAGGTGGGGGATGGGCGGACTACAGGGGAGGACGCAGAGGCCGTAGCCAAGTGCGCCGCGCCCGACGCCGGACCAGCAGGAGACTGCAGTAGCTGGAAGGGAGGGCGCCCACGAGCTTCGCCAGATCGGATCTGGGCGGACCGGGCCGAGCGCGCAGGGAACCAGGGCGCCGCCGCCGCCGCGGATCTGTCCAGGGAGGGAACGAGCGCCGTGGGGAGGGGGGGACGAGGGAGGCGACGCTGGACCGGAGGGGGTGGTGGAGTGGCTCCGGCCAGATCGAGGGGTGGGGAGGGGCTCTGGCGCGGGAAGGGGAACGAAGCCGCCCCGCCGCCAGCATCCCTGGGTGCGGCACGGCTTCGCCGGCCGGCCCTCCGGCGACGGCACTACGGGGAGCGGCGGTGGAGGGGGGAACTTGGCGGCGGCGCTGGTTTTCCCCCGTGTCACCAGACGCGGGCGACGCGGGGGGGGGGGGGGGGGGGGGACAAGGTGGCCGTCGCTAGTTTATAGATAAAGAACGGCAACACAGAATCAAGTTTGTCTTAGGGATGATAGTAAATTACAGCAGACACTAACAAAAATTCAAGAAAAGTGCCCTTCTGTCGGAAGAAAAGATTATTTCTTCAGTGACCATATAAGGACCTTGCTTCAGTGGTCAATGGTGTGGTTGTCGTCGTGGGCTGCACCAAACAATGGCCTCCTCGAGCTTGTTTTTGTCCAGAGACCCTATACAGCCTCAAATTATGCGCATATATATATAGCAAATAGCCAATAACTTCTGATCATGACATCTTTACTTACCTGATGATGTTAAATATGATTGAAGGCTGAAAAGCCTGGGCGACCACAAAGTTTTGGCCTATCAGTACAGAACTTTATCCAATAACCTATATTAGTATAGGATGTTGAGAAGGAAGCCAGCTCGAAAAAAATCTAATAAGAAAGCTTCAATTGATAAAAATATAAAAACAACCTATAATACTATTAATATATATGAACTTTAAACTGTAACTGAATGGTAGACATTATAGTGCTTCCATGTATGCAAGAATAAACTCTTCTAATGATTTTATTGCTAATCTTTCAGTCAATACTTGCAAGAGAGAAATATTCTGGGTGTAAGAAGAAATAAACATGGAAGTGGACTGTCCATTGAATGTCTGGGAATGGCATCATACTCCCTCTCTCTCAGTTTACAGGGCGTGCGCGTACCCCTAGGTCGTCAATTTGACTATCCTAATACAAGTCATATATTACAAAAAATATACCAATATAAACTTTAGATATTTTATTTTCACACGGTATAATTTTTGCGTTATATAGTTTATATTAGGGTGATAAAATTGGCAATCTAGGTATACGCGCAGGACTTGTAAACTGAAACGGAGGGAGTACCATAAATATCTATGGCATGTCAATTTATATATATTAAGTAAAACACATTATCCCTTTTGTCTATGTAAAGAGAAGAACATTTGATATTGACACTTGAGTTATTTCATATTGTACAGTTAATGATACATTGGCCTACAATCTCTATATGCCCTTATCCGGGTAAACTCTACCTCTACCCATATGTTAGATGGCCTAAGCAAGCGCACCGCGGTACCAATTGCCTATGCAGATACCATTTCTTCTGGATTATACAAAGCATTTGTTGAAGGACAACGTAGAACTAATTTGAAAGCTCACAGAAAATCAGGTAGCAGCAATACATGACACTCCATCAGCATCTTGTTTCCTTGGTCCATGCTTGAAATTTCCTACTGAACTGTAGCAGGTCCGTCAATTGTGCAGGCTAAAGTGAGTATATGTGGTAAATAGCATGCTGGCAAGAATTTAGCTGAAATAGAAGATGAAATGCAAAATATATATCAAATTAGCCAGGAAAATGTATAGAAAGACCTTAGGTCATGATTCCTTTTCAAAATGAAGGTTTCTGTAACAGTTTTGTCATTGGATAATCATCATATATCACAGCTACTAATCATGGGTTAGTGCAGAGTTCTCTATAAAATATTTTTCCCACAAAAGGGAAAAAGAGAGAGTGCTCTCCAAACATAGAACGGAGCTGAATAATAGACTCCTGCCAAGTCCACTCTATGCAACGAAAATATGGTTGAGGAAATCCACCAACAAAAACTAAATTTGCAGCTCACACTAAACAACATAGTTTTTTTTTCTTGAATTTACACTTGCAGTATCACATACCAAAATGGATACAGTAATTACATGGAGTAATTAGACTGTTGAAAAAAGGATGCTCCAACTATATTAAAAGTAAACCTAGTGTAATTTTCATTTAAGAATAATATAGCATTCACCTTGCGATATACTTGTATGCGTATTTTCTCGGGATCTCACTTGCTTTACTATTATGTACACCCACAAGCTCCCCTCCATAATAAGTATATGTTTGCTACTTCAGTAGCACCTATCCATATCTTCATTTCGCTAGGAGATCCGCTGGAAGAGAAGTAAAGACTCTGTTCTACGCCATTATTGCCTATACATACATACACATATTCGGTTGACAAAGCATGGTTTACTTTGTAAGTATCGTCACTTTGAAATAAAAACACGTCTCTGCAGCACTTCTCTTCCTCTCGGATGTCAATACGAAGACTGAAATTCTGAATTTCCGAGTTAACCTGTGCATGCCGTTCCCCAAGAACCCGAACGACCACTGCTCCTTGCCATAATCCTGCACACAAAACATTAGAAAATAAGTATTAGGCATCTGGCAGAGAGCCTTGTCGGATGATCCGAGCAAGCGCTGGAAGAGAGCCTAGACGGCTACCATATGGGAGAGGGAAGAACGCAAGCCAAAGTTGAGGCGATGCAGTCAAGCAAGCAAGAAAGTTCAGAGAAATGCAGCGTAAAGTTCAGTAAGAAGCAACAAATTATGTAAAGAGAAAGACACATGTGAACTAATCTGGCAGCAGTTTTAACACATAACAGTTCTCTGAACATTTGACAGGACAACTCATGTGCATTTTGATAAACTCTATATACTGGAAGTAGGCGTCACTCGCCAATCTCGGTGCCACACTATTACATTACTTCCGCACTCTCCATGGAACGAATATGCAGAATTTGGCATGTGTTGGCAATTTAAAAACATTGGATACAATATCTTTGACTTTAGCAGAAAGCAAAACATTGGTATAGTGCTCAAACAATCCCAAAATGGTATTAAGAAATGAGAAATGGGAAACCTGTTAACATTATTCAGTGCTCAAACAATCCCAAAATGGTATTAAGAAATCTATCCTGGCCTTCCAGTTTATAGAAAGAAAAGAGACAGGAGCTTAGACAGACTTACACAATGCTAATTCATCCACTAAGCTTCTGCCAGAAATAAGCATGCATTGCAGATTCAGTAACTAGCTGTGTTGCATGTAGAACTATGGAGCATTCATGGCTGTATATAATTTTCACAAGCTGCGATTATTTTGTCAGGGACTCATGGCTGTATATAATTTTCACAAGCAGCAACCCCTATGTGACAAGCTACCCTCCAGTGACAGCTATAAACTATCCAATGGACCAAAATGAAGCTTTCGACATTCTGGACATGCCTATCACCATTTTTTTAGTCTCTTTGTGGGATCTTCAAAATAGGGAAGAATACAAAGTTTCTTAAAAGCACACATGTTCAGAACCAAATGTAGATGAAATAAAGCTCAACAATCAATATGCTATGCTGATTAACCAATTTAAAACCAAGATGGAATAAAAACAGCTTGTACATACCCCTAGAAATTGGTTCTGAACGCGCAATGCAGTCTCTTCTAATTGTTGTTGTAGCGATTCCCATCAAAACTGCAAATGAGAGGTAAAATTTAGAAAACTCTTACATTCATGAACATAACTATTTGTAGTGATTCCCATCAAAACTGCAAACGAGAAGATAAAATTCAGAAAACTCTTAATATAAATCAACTATATAGAAAGAAAAAGGCGTTCATTAATATAAATATTCACAGGTCAACTATATAGAAAGAAAAAGGCACTTTCTTTTCATCTAAAAGGACTTTACCAACACATCAATACCATGTATGCAATCTGGACAAGCTAGCAGGAGTTAGATGCAAAGGTTACATGAACAAACTGGACATGCCAAAATAGTAACCCCTCTTCCAGTGAACATACCTGAAAAATGACATCTTCGAGTTGCTCCTACTTCCTCGTTCGAGGAGCTCTCTATATCAGCCACTGACCTCCTCATCCTCATGGTGCTCCCCTCAGCCTGCAATTTTAGCGGACAGGGAGGTCCAGAAAGAAGAAACAAGTGGAAGAACAGAAATAGTGAAAAAGAAAAGAAAACCGAGGTGTCTTGCTGCCTCAACAAACATGCGACCTCGGCAGGAGGAGAGGATGGACCCGGGCAGCGGCGGCGGCGGCGCGATACCTCAACCAGGTGGCGGCCACTCCAGCATGGTACATGGGGAGGCATGGACGCGTGGACTGACAGTAATGCTCATGTCGATGAAGACGATGAGACGGCGCCGGTATTTATTTATCAAAGTTTTTTCATCAATTATCTGTAGAACATAAAGAGAGATGAAGGAGAACATGTCAGAATGCAGAATTACCTCAGATATTCAAGCATACTAACTGAAGGAGCTCCTTAACAAACACGTGAATTGTAGGCCTAAATCTGTAAGGAATATTTCCAGATCTTCTATTCCGAAATCAACTAAATATTGCAATAGGAAAAAATGCATGGATAAAAAGCTTGCCTCAGACATCCCATACTCTTTCTGAAGACCTAAATCTAAAATACATATTGCTAGTGATTCTATTCTCAGATCAAATCAAATAAATAAGAGATAAAGGGGCAGAGAAAGAGAAAGATGAACCTGGGTATGCAGCCAATGGCGAGGAGGGTGCCGAAAGCTAGTGAGAGCAAGGGGAGGGAGAGAGAGGAGGAGGCCGGCTTCACCATCTGCTCTGCTCGCGGCAAGGGGAGGGGGAGAGAGGAGGAGGCCGGCTGCACCATCTTCTCTGCTCGCTCCTCTGCACTTACCCATACGCCAGGGTTCTGGTCCAAGCCGGAGAAGAGCAGCGGCCATTTGAGGCAACCTTGGCTACCCTCCGTCTTGTTCACCGGCCGGTGCTAGACAAGGAGAGATAAAGCCCCGGTGTTCTGCCCCTACTGAGGCATCTCTGCTCCAGCACAGGCAGAAAGGATGGGGCCGGCGGCACGGGGAGAAAGGAGGGGGCCGACGGCACAGTCAAAATCGAGCAAGCAGCATCTAACTGAACGCAAACATCATCTCAGTTCAGTCAATAAAGCTACAGAACTGGTACATAGAATGAGTAAGGAGTGAACTCACCAGGTTATGTTGCATGAGTGTGGTGAGATGAGATGATAATGACCTGCAGGAGAAAAAGGGATGCCAAAAAATTTCAGTTCATTGAAGCTAAACTTCAGAAAAAGATTAAATACTAGAGTAAAAACCTAAGCACAAAATCTTCGCCTCAGCCTGCTTGGATTTTTATCAAACACATAGCAAGCATAGATAAAACAGAATCCACAGAAATAAAGCTGAGAATCAGCCTGCTTGGATTTTTATCAAACACATAGCAAGCATAGATAAAACAGAATCCACAGAAATAAAGCTGAGAATTTGTGGGGATCAGATCAAAAGAGAGAGAGACAACTGTGGGTACCTGCGAGGCTGCAACAGGGCATACGTTCCATGCGAGCCTAGCTGCAGCGGCCGCCTGCGCTGCTCCTATTGCTGCGCTTACAGCAGTTAAACTAGCAGCATTTTGTGGCGGCGCAACTTGAATTAGGGCAGCACAAAGCAGCGCTTCAAAATAAACATTCGAACTCGAATTACAATAGAACATAGCAGGTCAGCGAAAATGAATAAATGTATCTGTATGCAAGAGAAACAGAGCAAGAGACAACTTGAGAACATAACGATTTTAACTGATTCTGACTCACTGCCAACATGGTGTGGGCTTAAATTAAATCTGCAATCACAAGGAGGGCAGAAGAAAATAACCTAAATCAAAGACATGAACAAGTAGCTACATGAAATAAAAATAAGTGGTAAGAGTTAGAACTGGAGCATAGTCTTTTTTGGTTGTAGGATGCAACATTAGTTTGAATCTCCATTGTTGCACCTTTGCAGATAAATCTGGATTCAAAATGTTGCCCAGTAAGATAATTTTAAAGCATGACAAAGTTACGATGAATTGGAAAATAGTAGATTTAGAAAAGCTGCAACTCAGCAGCAGGTTGTACTTGAATTCGTCAACTACGACCTGCAACGAGCAAGATACCTTTCAGTAAGTAAGTGAAGCTCAGCTAAAGCATGTGTCAAACAAAGAGGAGGTAAAGGGTAAATAAGCCTGTTTCGGTTGAGGTAGGGATGACGGGTTACAACACTGGTTCCAAAATGCAATTATCCAAGCCGGTATCTGCAGTAGTTGAGAATTAGCGACGAAGGATAGGGAAAACCTTCTGCAACAGATGAGAATTACCGACCAAGGATAGGAAAAACCTTCTGCAACAGTTGAGAATTACCAGCCAAGGATAGAGAAAACCTAATGTCTGGGGAGTTTAATTATTGAATAAGAAAGGTCAAAAAAGTCAAGCGACTGAAAAAGAACCACAGAGGCAAAATAGGACCACCTGCTAGGCCGTATAATTCCAACTTCTAGAGAACCACCAACGAATCCGAATCAGAACTGTCGAGGACTTTAAAATTAAACAGTCGAGAGGAGGAAATTAAATAGAAAGAGTGATGATCTCCAAACATAGATCACCGAGACGATAAGTGCCCCAGCTAAGCTGTATAACCACACTTTCTAGAAAACCCAATAAATGCAAATTAGAATTGTGAGATTAAATATGAGCTGTGAAGGGGAAGAAATTAAAATAGAGAAAATAATGATCATCCAAACACAGATCATCAAGAAGATAAGTCACTCCTGCCCCTAAGCATATAATCCCATGTTTGAGAAACAACCAATAATAATAATAATCCAAATCAGAATCTTCCGAGACTAAATTATTGGACCGAGCAAGCGAAGAAGTTAAATCAAGAGGGGTTGAGAATTTGCGATCATCCAAAGATTCAGAGGGATCAAAAAACTACAGTTCGACAACAAAACATCATCCAATAAGATTTGAGAAAAAAATAATGAACTGTAACTATCGAAATTAGCAAGACCAAACCTTCGTCCTTGGATTCATCTTTGCATAAGTACTACCTTACTACTGCTACTACTGCATCCAAATGAGCACAAACACATAATAAAAACGTGATCAGCTGCTCCAACAAGGCACACATACCACAGAAATTTCCATATGTTCTAATTAATCCAAATCATCCTCCCATGATGACCTTGTACTCGTAACATTCCTGGGCAGGGCTAGCAAAATCATCAAAGTCTACCAACTACAATCCATTTGTATCATCTCCATGCTGATATCCATATGGGGCACATACAACCTACTAAGCATAGGTCAAAATATCACAAATCCAAGTGCTCAAGTTATCTCCAACCTTGAATCCAACTAGTAATATCCAAGATGATCCAATAGTCCACCAATACCGCATTCATGCTAATCAAACTATACCTATATAAATCCAATATATCTCACGTTGATCATGCTACACCCTAAAGTTCTCCAGTTTCAAGCTCATGTCAAAATATCACAAATCCAAGTGCCAAATCCAAGTTTAACTCCGACCTAGAATTCAAGCAGATATATCATTGGACCTTACACAAACAACATTTCTATTACTCCAATAGCTTTGTTTTCTTCCTACTAATTCAATCCAAGATGATGTTGATCATATTACACTCGTATAAATCCAATATATCTTCTTGAATTCATAGATTTTCACAATCATGTTGATCATATTACACTCGTATAAATCCAATATATCTTCGATCGATCATACTACACACTAAAGTTCTCCAGTTTCAATCTCTAAAGGTGTGAATCTAGTACAAATCATAACTATGATCCAACCAAGCCCACTATCATGGTTATCTAAGTCCAGTATAAAGCAAGCTTCCACTAAATGACCATAGATCCAAAACTTAGAAGTTATTTATCCATCAGATTTTTTCAAGATCAC
This sequence comes from Aegilops umbellulata, assembly GCA_032464435.1. NCBI lineage: Eukaryota > Viridiplantae > Streptophyta > Magnoliopsida > Poales > Poaceae > Aegilops > Aegilops umbellulata. Next base: position 92,122,238 of record CP136054.1, on the reverse strand, counting down.
AAACACCTAAGTAAATCCAAATTGTTCCAAGGTTATTAAAGATCCATCTATCCACCAATATAATATCAATTCATAAGTGCTACCCTCCTAGCACAAACATAATAAAAGCAAGATCAGCTGCTCCAACAAGGCTCATACCACTGAAATTGTCATCTATTCTAATTAATCCAATTCATCCTCCCATGATGATCTTGTACTCGTAACATTCTTGGGGAGGGCTAGCAAAATCATCAAAGTCTACGAACTATGATCCATTTGTATCATCTTCATGCTCCATATGGGGCACATACAAGCTACTAAGTTTAGGTCAAAATATAAAAAATCCAAGTGCTCAAGTTATCTCCAACCTATAATCCAACTAGTAATATCCAAGATGATCCAACATTCTACACATACCACATTCATGCTAATCATACTATACCTATATAAATCCAATATATCTCAGGTTCATCAAGCTACACCCTAAAGTTCTCCGGTTTTAAGCTCATGTGAAAATATCACAAATCCAAATGCCCAATCTAAGTTTAACTCCGACCTAGAATCCAAGCAGATATATCACTGAACCTAACGCAAACAACATTTCTAATTACTCCAATATCTTTGTTTTCTTGCTACTATTTCAATCCAAGATGATGTTAGAGTCCATCAGTTTTCACAATCTTGTTGATCATATTATACTCATATGAATCCAATATATCTCCGATTGATCATACTACACCTTAAAGTTCTCTAGTTTCAATCTCTGAAGGAGTGCATCAAGTACAAATCATAACGAGGATCCAACCAAGCCCATATCATGGTTATGTAAGTCCAGTATAAAGCAAGCTTCCATTGGATGACTATAGATCCAAAAATTAGAAGTTATTTATCCACGGATTTTTTTTCAAGATCACAATCACCTATATCAATCCAAATTGTTCCAAGGTTATTAAAGATCAGCTTATCACCAATATAATATCACTTCATAAATACTACCCTCCTACTACTACTGCATCAAAAGGAGCACAAACACATAATAAAAGCAAGATCAATTCCTCCAACAAGGCTCATACCACTGAAATTGCCATCTATTCTAATTAATCCAAATCATCCTCCCATGATCTTGTACTCGTAAAATTCTTGGGGAGGGCTAGCAAAACCGTCAAAGTCTACCAACTACAATCCGTTCGTATCATCTCCATGCTCATATCCATATGGGGCACATACAAGCTACTAAGCTTAGGTCAAAATATCACAAATCCAAGTGCTCAAGTTATCTCCAAACCTAGAGTCCAACCAGTAATATCCAAGACCATCCAATAGTCCATCAATACCGCATTCATGCTAATCATAATATACCTGTATAAATCCAATACATCTCAGGTTCATCATGCTACACCCTAAAGTTCTTCGGTTTCAAGCTCATCTCAAAATATCACAAATCCAAGTGCCCATTCTCAAGTTTAACTCCGACATAGAATCCAAGCAGATATATCATTGAACCTAACACAAACAAAATTTCTATTACTCCATATATTACACTCATATAAATTTTCTCGATTGATCATACTACACCCTAAAGTTCTCCAGTTTCAATCTCTAAAGGTAGTAATCATAACGATGATCCAACCATCTTCCTGTCATCCCCTCAACGCTTGGCTCCAAGTACAATGAATGATGTCAATGACACTCCGCTCCCAACAACGTTTTCATCCCTTCTGCCATACCTCATGTGCAATCCGCTCCCTGCCAGTCCGTCCGGCATCCTTTTCCTGGCTTCGGGTTGCTATGTGCGATGTCTCAATCCCACAACATCTCATGTTTCCCTGTTGGGCGCCGCCATAGCCACACAGGCAGTCGGCACCGCAATGGCTAACCCACGAGACACAGCCCGAGAGCACGACGTTACCTACCGCCAAGGCCAAGGACGCACAGCGGGAGAACGTGTGATGCCGGATCAAGTCAGTGGCACAAAAACCGCAAACAAGGGAAGGGCACCAAGCCGAATTGGAGGGAAATGAAAAATGCACGGGAGGTGTGGGAGAGGGTGAAAACCCTGTCAGCCACAACGGGCTTTGCGCCAAGCCGTTGCGGCAATGTCGATCTTCATGCGATCGAATAAAGCTCCTCATGTGCTATCTCATCGCTCCTCTGCAACTACCTCAGCCTCCATGGGATTACTATAGATCCAAAAATTAGAAGTTATTTATCCACTAGATTTTTTTCAAGACCACAATCACATAAGTAAATCCAAATTGTTCCAAGGTTATAACAAATCTATTTATTCACCAATATAATATCACTTCAAAGTGATACCCTCCACCTACTACTTCATCCAAAGCAGCACAAACACATGATAAAAGCAACATTAGCCACTCCAACAAGGCTCATACCACTGAAATTGCCATCTATACTAATTAATCCAAATCATCCTCTCATGATGATCTTGTACTCATAACAATTTTGGGGAGGGCTAGCAAAATCATCAAAGTAAATCCAAATTGTTCCAAGGTTACTAAAATCTATTTATCCGCCAATATAATATCACTTCATAAGTACTACCCACCTACTACTTCATCTAACTGAGCGCAAACACATAATAAAAGCAAGATCAGCTCCTCCAACAAGGCTCATACCACTGAAATTGTGAACCATTCTAAGTAATCCAAATCATCTTCCCATGATCCTCTACTCGTAATATTCGTTGGGAGGGCTAGCAAAATCAACAAAGTCAACCAACTACGATCCATTTGTATCATCTCCATGCTCATATCCATATGGGGAAAACACAGGCTACTAAGCTTTGGTCAACATATCACAAATCCAAGGGCTCAAGTTATCTCCAACCAAGAATCCAACTACTAATATCCAAGACCATCCAATAGTCACCAATACCACATTCATGCTAATCATACTATACCTATGTAAATCAAATACATCTTAGGTTCATCATGCTACATCCTAAAGTTCTTCAGTTTCAAGCTGAGGTCAAAATATCACAAATCCAAGTGCCCATTCTCAAGTTTAACTCCGACCTAGAATCCAAGCAGATATATCACTGAACCTAACACATACAACATTTCTATTACTCCAATATCTTTGTTTTCTTCCTTCTATTTCATTCCAAGATGTTGTAATAGTCAATCAATTTTCATAATCATCTTGATCATATTACACATATAAATCCAATATATCTTCGATTGATCATACTACACCCTAAAGTTCTCCATTTTCAGTTTCTAAAGGTTTGAATCTAGTAGTAATCATAACTATGATCCAACCATATTCCCACCTTCCCTAATCGTCATCCCCTCGACACTTGGCTCCAACTACAATGAATGATGGCAATGACAATCCGCTCCCAATAACGTTTTCATCCCTTCTGCCATACCTCATGTGCAATCCGCTCCTTGTTAGTCCGACCGGCATCATTTGCCTGGCTTCGGGGAGCGATGTGCGATGCCTCAATCCAACAACATCTCGAGTTTCCCTGATGGGCGCACACAAGCAGTCGGCACCGCAATGGCTAACCCACGAGACACAACCCGAGAGCACGACATTACCTACCACCAAGGCCAAGGAGGCACGACGGGAGAACGTGTGATGCTGGATAAAGTCAGTGGCACGGAACCCGCAAACTAGGGAAGGACACCAAGCCGAATTGGCGGGAAATAAATAATGCACGACAGGTGTGGGAAAGGGTGAAAACCCTGTCAACCGCATCGAGCTTTGCGCCAAGCCGTTGCGGCAATGTCGATTTTCAGGCGATCGAGTAAAGCTTCTCATGTGCTTTCTCATCGCTCCTCAGCAACTACCTCAGCCTCCACTACATTACTATAGATCCAAAAATTAGAAGTTATTTATCCACCAGATTTGTTTTCAAGATCACAATCATCTAAGTAAATCTAAATTGTTCCAAGGTTATTAAAGATGTATTTATCCACCAATACAATATCACGTCATAACTACTACCCTCCTACTACTACTAAATCTAAAGGAGCACAAACACATATATTGAATTTATATAGGTACAGTATGATTAGTATGAATGCGGTATTGGTGGAGTATTGGATCATCTTGGATATTACTAGTTGGATTCTAGGTTGGGGATATTTAATCATATGGAATGTTCATGCTACACCCTAAAGTTTTCAAGTTTCAAGCTCATGTTTAAATATCACAAATCCAAGTGCCCAATCTCAAGTTTAACTCCAAACTAGAATCCAAGCAGATGTATCATTGAACGTAACACAAACAACATTTCTATTACACCAATATCTTTGTTTTCTTCCAACTAATTCAATTCAAGATGATGTAATAGTCCATCAATTTTCACAATCAAGCTGATCATGTTACAAATTTTAATCCAATATATCTCTGATTGATCATACTAGACCCTAAAGTTCTCCATTTTCAATCTCTAAAGGTGTGCATCTAGTATAAGTCACAACTATGATCCAACCAAGCCCACTACCATGGTTATCTAAGTCCAGTATAAAGCAAGCTTCCATTAGATGGCTATAGATCCAAAAATTAGGAGTTATTTATCGACCAGATTTTTTTTCACGATCACAAGCACTTAACTGAATCCAAATTGTTCCAAGGTTATTAAAGATCTATTTATCCACGAACATAATATCACTTGATAAGTATTACCCTCCTCCTATTACTGCGTCTAAAGGAGCACAAACACATAATAAAAGCAAGATCAACTGCTCCAACAAGGCTCATACCATTGAAATTGTCACCCACTCTAAGCAATCCAAATCATCCTCCCACGATCTTTTGCTCGTAACATTCTTTGGGAGGGCTAGCAAAATCATCAAATTCTACCAACTACGATCCATTTGTATCATCTCCATGCTCATATCCATATTGCGCACATACAAGCTACTAAGCTTTTGGTCAATAGATCACAAATCCAAGTGCTCAAGTTATCTCCAACCTAGAATCCAACTAGTAATATCCAAGACCATCCAATAGTCCACCAATACCGCACTCATGCTAATCATACTATGTACCTATATAAATCAAATACATCTCAGGTTCATCATGCTATACCCTAAAATTCCCCAGTTTCAAGCTCATGTCAAAATATCACAAATCCAAGTGTTCATTCTCAAGTTTAACTCCGACCTAGAATCCTAATTGCACCTAACACATACAACATTTCTATTACTCCAATATCTTTATTTACTTTCTACTATTTCATTCCAAGATGATGTAATAGTCAATCAATTTTCAAAATCATCCAGATCATATTACACATATAAATCCAATATATCTCTGATTTATCATACTACACCCTAAAGTTCTCAAGTTTCAATCTCTAAAGGTGTGAATCTAGTAGTAATCATAACTATGATCCAACGATCTTCCCACCTTCCCCAATCGTCATCCCCTCGACGCTTGGCTCCAAGTATAATGAATGACGGCAGTGACACTCCGCTCCCAATAACAATTTCATCCCTTCCACCATACCTCATGTGCAATACGCTCCATGCCAGTCCGACCGGCATCCTTTGCCTGTCTTCGGGGTGCGATGTGTGATGCCTTAATCCGACAACATCCCGTGTTTCCCTGCCGGGCGCCGCCATAGCCACACAGGCAGTCGGCAACGCAATGGCTAACCCATGAGACACATCCCAAGAGCACGACGTTACCTACCGCCAAGGCCAAGGACGCACGGCGGGAGAACGTGTGATGCCGGATCAAGTCAGTGGCACGGAACCCGTAACAAGGTAAGGACATCAAGCCGAATTGGCGGGAAATGAACAATGCACGGGAGGTGTGGGAGAGGGTTTACACCTGTCAGCCGCATCGGCCTTTGCGCCAAGCCATTGTTGCAATGTCGATCTTCAAGCAATCGAGTAATACTTCTGATGTGCTTTCTCATCGCTCCTCTGCAACTACCTCAGCCTCCACTTGATTACTATAGATCCAAAAATTAGAAGTTATTTATCCACTAGATTTGTTTTCAAGATCACAATCATCTAAGTAAATCCAAATTGTTCCAAGGTTATTAAAGATGTATTTATCCACCAATACAATATCACGTCATAACTACTACCCTCCTACTACATCTAAAGGAGCACAAACACATATTAAAAGCAAGATCAGCCGCTCCAAAAAGGCTCATACCACTGAAATTATCATCTACTCTAATTAATCCAAATCACGGGAAGATGATCTCATACTCGTAACATTCTTGTGGAGGGCTAGCAAAATCATCAAAGTCTACCAACTACAATTCATTTGTATCATCTCCATGCTCATATCCATATGGGGCACATACAAGCTATTATGCTTAGGTCAAACTATCACAAATCCACGTGCTCCAGTTATCTCCAACCTAGAATCCAACTAGTAATATCCAAGATCATCCAATAGTCCACCAATACCGCATTCATGCTAATCATACTATACCTATATAAATCCAATACATCTCAGGTTGATCATGCTACACCCTAAAGTTCTCCAGTTTCAAGCTCATGACAAAATATCACAAATCCAAGTGCCCAATCTCAAGTTTAACTCCAACCTAGAATCCAAGCAGATATATCATTGAACCTAACACAAACAACATTTCTATTACTCCAATATCTTTGTTTTCTTCCATCAATTTTCACAATCATGCTGATCATATTATGTTCATATAAAACGAATATATCTCTGATTGATCATACTACACCCTAAAATTCTCTAGTTTCAATCTCTGAAGGTGTGCATCTAGTACAAATCATAACTATGATGTAACCAAGCCCACTATCATGGTTATCTAAGTCCAATATGAAATAAGCTTCCATTGGATGACTATAGATCCAAAAAGTAGAAGTTATTTGTCCACCAGAATTTTTTCAAGATCACAATCATCTAAGTAAACCAAATTGTTCCAAGGTTATTAAAGATCTATTTATCCACCAATATAATATCACTTCATAACTCCTGCCCTCCTCCTTCTACTGCATCTAAAGGAGCACAAACACGTAATAAAAGCAAGATCAGCTGCTCCAACAAGGCTCATAATACTGAAATTGTCATCTATTCTAATTAATTGTACTCGTAACATTCTTGGGGAGGGCTAGCAAAATCAAAGTTTACCAACTACGATCCATTTTTATCATCTCCATGCTCATATCCATATGGGACACATACAAGCTACTAAGCATAGGTCAAAATATCACAAATCCAAGTAATTAAGTTATCTTTAACCTAGAAACCAACTAGTAATATCCAAGATGATCCAATAGTCCACCAATACCGCATTCATCTTAATCATACTATAGCAATATAAATTCAATACATCTCAGGTTGATCATGCTACACCCTAAAGTTTTCTAGTTTCATGCTCATGTGAAAATATCACAAATCCAAGCGCCCAATCTCAAGTTTAACTCCGAACTAGAATCCAAGCAGATGCATCATTGAACCTAACACAAACAACATTTCTATTACACCAATATCTTTGTTTTCTTCGTACTAATTCAATCCAAGATGATCTAATAGTCCATCAATTTTCACAACCAAGCTGATCATGTTACAAATTTAAATCAAATATATCTCTGATTGATCATACTAAACCCTAAAGTTCTCAAGTTTCAATCTTTAAAGGTGTGCATCTAGTACAAATCATGACTATGATACAACCAAACTCACTATCATGGTTAGCTAATTCCAGTATAAAGCAAGCTTGCACCTGATTACTATAGATCCAAAAATTAGAAGGTACTTATCCACTAGAATTTTTTTCAAGATCAGAATCATCTAAATAAATCGGAATTGTTCTAAGGTTATTAAAGATCTATTTATCCACGAACATGATATCACTTGATAAGTACTACCCTCCTCCTATTACTGCGTTTAAAGGAGCACAAACACATAATAAAAGCAAAATCAGCTGCTCCAACAAGACTCATACCACTGAAATTGTCATCCATTCTAAGTAATCCAAATCATCCTCCCATGATCCTATAGTCGTAACATTCTTGGGGAAGGCTAGCAAAATCATCAAAGTCTACCAACTACGATCTGTTTGTATCATCTCCATGCTCATACCATATGGGGCACATACAAGCTACTAAGTTTTGGTCAAAATATCACAAATCCAAGTGCTCAAGTTATCTCCAACCTAGAATCCAACTAGTAATATCCAAGACCATCCAATAGTCAATTAATACCACATTCATGCTAATCATATACTATACCTATATAAATCAAATACATCTCAGGTTCATCAGGCTACACCTTCAAGTTCTCCAGTTTCAAGCTCATGTCAAAATATCACAAATCCAAGTGCCCATTCTCAAGTTTAACTCCGACCTAGAATCCAAGCAAATATATCATTGAACCTAACACAAACAATATTTCTATTACTCCAATATTTTTGACATTGACTCTTGTTCTAATTTAGGATCGGCACACGAGTGCTCTACTTTGTGTTGGCCCTCGACGCTGTGATTCGCACGGCCTCTGAAGCTTGCCGGGCTTCGCCTTCCCTCCGCTACCACATCCACCAATCTCTTCAACTCTCTTACCTTGTCTACCGACTCTTTGTGGCATCATCATCCCAGTTACATGTGTGGCTCTCGTCTCTCATCCTTGGAATGATGTCGTCTTCTAGGATTTATCTCTCGCAATGTAACTTTAGACAGTCAAGTTTGTCGGCTGGGTAAACACGTTCAGTTACCATATCTTCATAGCAAGACTGCCTCAGCGTCCTTTCAATCCTATTCACTATGATGTTTGGGACCCAGCTCCCTTTGCCTCGAAAGGAGGCCATCGCCACTATATTATCTTTACAATTATTTCTCTCGACACAAGTCGATATATTTTATGCCTTCTTGTATTGAAGTCTTATCTATCTATAAGAAGTTTGCCGCCTTGGTTCATACCCAGTTTTCCACTACTATCTGTCTTTCGTGTAGATACAGCTTGTGTGTATCTCTCTCATTTGCTGCGCAGATTCCTTGTTGAGCAAAGCACACTTGCTCGGTTCTCTTGTCCCGATGCTCATGCTTAGAATGGGGTTGTTGAGCGCAAGCATCATCACCTTCGTGAGGCAGCTAGCGCGTTGATGATCATAGCCACCTATCTCATCAACATTCATCCTCCTCAACTCTACAGGGTGACATTCCTCTCGAGCATCTTTCTGAGCATTCTCCTAACTATTTGGTTGAGCGTCAACTTCATTTGTTTGGTTGTGTTTGCTATGTTCTTCACGCACCAAACTATTTGATCAATCTGTTGAATGTGTCTTCTCAGTTTAAAGTGATGAGCACAAGGGCTATCGGTGTTGGAATCTTGTTAGTCGTCGGATGCGCATTTCTTGAGATGTGACTTTCGATTGAGTCTCGTCCTTTCTATCCACGTCCATACTCTCCTTCAGCCTCCCCCATCAAGGATATTTCTTCCCTCAATTTTCTTGATACACTTATCACTCATTTATTGCCCTCGCCCACCTATCCCAGCTTATCCTCCCGTACTACGGTTATAGACCCCACACGTCGCCACATGCGTCTTCCCCACCTCGTTATTACCTGAGGCTACCTCACCTCGCTCATCCATGAGGAGTCCCCGATGAGTCCCCCTTATCATCTTCTTCACTAAACTTGTGGTCCACGTGTTGTCGATCCTTCTAATGAGCCATCTCCCTCTACTACTATGGCCTTTCCTAGTGGCAACGCACCACCTAAAGCTCAGCCTACTTATGGCTTCCGAGCTCGCTTGCTTCTGCCTATTGACCGCTATGGTTATTGGTTATTTTGCCTATTGACCGCTATGGTTATCCTCCCGTACTACGGTTATAGACCCCACACGTCGCCACATGCGGCTTCCCCACCTCGTTATTACCTGAGGCTACCTCACCTCGCTCATCCATGAGGAGTCCCCGATGAGTCCCCCTGATCATCTTCTTCACTAAACTTGTGGTCCACGTGTTGTCGATCCTTCTAATGAGCCATCTCCCTCTACTACTATGGCCTTTCCTAGTGGCAACGCACCACCTAAAGCTCAGCCTACTTATGGCTTCCGAGCTCGCTCGCTTCTGCCTATTGACCGCTATGGTTATTGGTTATTTTGGCGTCACTTTTCTCGAGACGACTTCTTACTATGATGAATTTGTTCATCATGAATTACAGCATGCGATTGTAGAGCAGATTGTTGCCCTTGCATGCATAGGCATGTGGGATATCATTTCTCTTCCTCCCTGTTGCATGAGGTCTACATATAGCCACCACCGGGGTATTCTCTTCCTGATGGCCTGGTTTGTCAACTTCATCACTCTTTTATGGCCATAAGCAAACCCCTCGTGCCTAGTTGGAGCATTTTGTCTCAGTGGTGATTGTGGCTAGTTTTCGGCGAGTGCTCATGATCCTACACTACTTGCCCACCTTTCAACTCATGGTCAAACTCTTCTTCTATATGTCGATCATCACTGCGATGACTCTTAAGTACATTGCCTTTGTGAAGGCTCATCATAGTGGGTTTCTTATGTCTGATCTTGGTCCTCTTTGCTACTTCCTAGGGATTGAGATTTCTTCTACCTCTAATGGCTTCTATCAAGCTCATCATCACATGCGGCTTTCCCGCCTCGTTCATTACTTGAGATTACCTCACTTGGCTCATCCCCTGAGGCTTCCCCAGTGATGCCCCCTTCTCTACTACACTGGTCGTCCACATGTTGTGGATTCTTCTGATGAGCCATCTCCCTCGACCGTCTTGGTCTGCCCTCCACTATATGCTCTACCGCATTGTCGTCGCGGCTAGGATGGTAGCAAACTCACTAGCGCCGATGCCTTTCGCGTGACATCGCTAGAGACTTCATCCTCTCAAGTTGCATGAACGGCTGGAGGGGACATTGACACCATGGCTGCTAGCATTCCCTCTCTCGGATCATGAAGTGTATGGGAGTGAGACTAATAGAAATACGGGAAAGGAGACAATTACTAGCGTATTAGGGGAATGAGGCCCAAATAGAAGTGTTGAGATGCCCACTACCAAAATGGTTGGTGTATTCTTCTCCAAAGTGGGCTACTACCAGACACGATGGGCACATCGATCCATATAGTGATTTTCATGACGGTTATCATCAGGATACTCAATACAACAACAGTTGCCCGAGCTTGCCATCAAACATGCTCGCTGAAGATTTGGCTGATGTACAGGGACAGTCAGATTAAGCGTTTTAGCAAGCATGTGGTGGCAGTAGTGTGGATGCTCCACATAGTTGCAGCTTGCCGGGTTTGACCACACGCCAAAGATGCAGCTAGCGTTCAGCCTACATCGGTTTACAATGGTACGCCTCCTCTACTACTTCATATGGAAAATTGCAGTATTGAGTTGATTTCTCTTGCCCAAGCAATTGCAGTTTGTATTGAAAGTACGCTTCTCTGGCCCCACACAAATAGTTCAGTTTCTTTTAGGACTACTAAAGAAAATAGCTTTAGAGTTTACCACGTTCATAATAAGCATGCAGCTATTTGGTGAGCAGATATGTATGTAGAAGTACGACTACTCGAAATTGGTGTGGTAAATGTGCAAAATTCTAAAGGCCGTGCTACATCTACTTCAAATAAGTTTTACTTAATTAATACACTCTAAATTTTTTAGAAAATAATTAGCACACTGCATTGTAGTTTAAACATAGTAATATGAGGGGACACACTGAAGCCAAGAAGAACTAACAAATTGATGTTTGAAGATAGAAACCCAGTTGCCTTGATTTCATCTGGACCAGAGGAAGGTTAGTTTTAGTACCATGCATTTTCCTCCACACAAACAATTGCCTACTCAAAGTGGTTCCCTCGATGTCCATTGGGTTGAACGCTGGATGGGGTACGCAATCTACTTCTGTGAGTTCAGTAAAAAAAATCCTGCGGAACAGCCAACACCAGTTATATTGCAAAAATACTGAATTTGTATTTCCTTTTAACAAAGATCTTAACTGTAAAGAACTTTCATCAGGTTTGGAGGAATATTATCTTAAGTACTCCCTCTGTAAACTAATACTCCCTCCGTCCGGAAATACTTGTCATCAAAATGAATAAAAAGGGATGTATCTAGATGTATTTTAGTTCTAGATACACTCCTTTTTGTCCATTTTGATGACAAGTTTTTTCGGACGGAGGGAGTATAAGATCTTTTATGTAAGTGACACCGTATTGGTAATTAACTTAATATGGATCATGCCTTATTTCGAGATTCAAGCAATAGTCCACTTTATTTCTGTATTCTCTTGCATAACTGTGATTATTAAACTAATATGACACCTTAAAGTTCTTCTGACATTTTTTGCATGTTTACGTACTACTTTGTTTATATCACTTCTCAAATTTATATATAGTACCAACTTTAGAAATATAATTTGGTTGCATAACAATATTTTTTTAGATCAATCAAGCCAGTAAAGTTTGTAAGTTTATCAAATATACTTATTCTAGAAACATTCATATCTACTGGCCATCAGAATATGCTAGAATCTTATTTAACTTTTTGCAGGTTAAGTCAAACTTAGCGCCCTGCTACAAAATCAGATTTTTCTAAATATTGCTACCATGGCAACTTTAGTTTATAATTCAACAATAAAGATATGACTACTTTTGATCGTTGTGTTTCTTCTTCGCAACTTTACCCTTCTTAGTTTACTCACAACAGAACTATATATGAATTCTTTCTAAGTTACTCGGGCATCATAAAAATGACATGCACCCATATTGCATTGCAGTCTTAAGTTTGAGATCTTTTTTAAACTGAAAATCAGTAGGGAAGGCCACTACTGAGCCAATTTCAGATTTTAATGGATACTGTACAGATGGTATGGTGAAAGTTCCAGATAATTCAAGTTAGACAACTTGATATTCACTCTTTGTGCTCTGATTAACTAGATGAGACAAAGTTAAGTCCATACAGCACATGACATTACTAAGTTTTCTTAATATCTAAGACAAATATGTTGATAACTTTGTAGTTAATTGATAATTTTAATTGATGTATAAAATAAAAATAAGTGCTCACACTATACTTGATTGTCGAGAAATAATCTTGATGGTAGCTCATCTTCAAGTCTTAGTACTCAATCTTACACCAGTTTCCTTTGTTGTTGTTACCCTTGCAGATTTCGTATGGAGGTCAAGATCCTGCATGGAGCCACCATTTTTTCAGTTCACGAACCTGCACTTCTGGATTACATATATAATAACAAAGGAAATATGCAGCTGATCTAATTCTCTATACTTCCATTTCTTATAACAGGGTGCGATTATGAAAACATTGCCACAACCCTTTTCTAAGACAAAAACGTGATATTCTTCTTTTTCCTCACAACATTGAGCAATAATAACCACCATAAGAGTATTCTAATAAGGCATATTCCCTTACTGATAATCCAAGAGTTAATGTTTCTTTTCTTAACTGACGAGAAAGAGCAGAAAACCAAATTTAGGATGTCCCTGTTTTTGTCGGCTTCTATAAAGAGACTATAGTGCATATGAACGACACGATTACAGGCCTTCTACTATGCAGTGACCTATACTTATGGTTCTCTTTCCCTTGAAGGTTATTTCCACTGGTACAAGACCACAGTGCATATTAAACTATTTATCAAGCTTCAGTCATCCCATAGGCTTTGAGGTAAGTTTATAATGTTATTTGTTTGTTCTCAGGCATATAATCTTCGTTTTTGGAGAAACACCCATAATCCAAATCAGAACCGTTGTATGCTAGATTGTGTTGTTCAAATGAAGGGAGCTTTATCGAGAGGGATTATCTAGATGGGATTATAGTTCACATAGAAATCTGAGATTATTTGCCACTAGAAATGAACACCGGCCCTCAGAACATCAGCACTGTGCGTGTCTTTCCACATAATTAGAACTCAATTTTTTACATATAGAAGAACGGTGGAGCTTCTTAAGCAGGGAGCTACGCAATCAAGCAGTAGTATATCTGGTAGGCAGGAAGATGAGTTGTTCCTTAGGTAGTGTATAAAAAATAACTGACAGAAACCATGACTTTGTTAATAAGGCAACCATGTTAAGTAAACAAAAACCCTCTTTCATCTAGTAGGCAGGAAGATAGGTTGTTTAATAGTACCGCAAGAGAACTGGGAAATAATGCAAAAAACAAACTGATAATGTTGTACTATGTAATTTACAGAAATGGTCAAGCATTTCCATACCTGATGATTTCATGAACGCATAGCTTTCAGATTAAACACCTTATAACCACAGTTCCAAATGAGAAAAATTGTGTCGCAATTCAGGTGCACTGATTTTTAATATTGGAGCTGAGACCTGTCACAAGGGCATAGTCTATTCCATTAAACAAATAACATTTTCCTTGTTTTGCTCAATACAATTTCATTATCACAGCTGAGACCTATCTTGAACAGAGTTAGGCATCATCTATTCCATTAATGAAATGACCTTTTCCCTATTCTGCCCAATACAATTTCATGATCACAGTTGAGACCTATCTTGAACAGCTGAGACCTATCTTGAACAGAGTTAAGGCATCATCTGTTCCATTAATCAAATGACCTTTTCCCTATTCTGCCCAATACAATTTCATGATCACAGCTGCATATACTACCAATTTTTATCAACAACAGAAAATTGTTGGAGATTAGAGCAATTATGCAAGAAGAAAAGCAATGGAAATATTAATGATTTGAAAAATAAACAAAGCAGGATCAAAAGAGACGTCATACAGGCTATCACTTACGTAGCGATTGCTTCTGCTGCTAACATTTTCCGTCACAATCATCACAGCACCAGAATGCACTTGATCATAGTGTGATCCATGTGAACTTGAGATCCTCGATAGTTGATACAAATGCTCAACAATTGCCCCTTTTGATGAACCCAAACCGAAGTACATATCCCCAATCCATGCGGCTGCAGATAACAAGTGGAATTTAGAAGGAAATCGCTGGAACACACAGCCATAGGCAGGCAGGGAATGGCTGACGGAACATGTTACTTGTCCGGTCATCCCAGCGCATTGCATGCTACTGAGCTGCGCAGTTTACCAAGTAAATTAACCAACCACACACAATTGATCACCGAGCAACAGATGTTGAAATATGAGATGGGCCTAGAGCCCATATAACAATTTCAGATTTGATCTCTAAGGGCCCATGTAGGTGGCGTGACAAGGTGGTGGGAAGTTTAGTCCCACCTTGGAAGTGGAAGGAGAGTTGGAGTGGTTTATAAGGGATTCTCTTCCTCATGCTATTGGAGCTTGAGAAGAGATGAGGCCCTCGCGCACTCCTCCTCCGCTCGCCTCGCCGCGCCGCGCCGCGCCGCGGGTTGCGGGATTGAGCCGAGCCGAGCTCACTCCTATGCGCTTCTTTTTGCCGGTCAGGAACGGAGAGTCTTTGACAGGTGGGGCCATGATCTGAGACGTCGGATCATGGGCTACCGACTTGGACGTGGGTTCAGCCCACGTCTCTCCACGCGCAGCCGCACATATATATGTGGGGCGCTGCCAACCCTAGCCGCCACAAAACAAAACGCATCTCCGCCTCCACGCGCACGCCGTACCTCTGTTGCTGCTGCCGCCGACGACTCCGTCCCGTTCACCGCGTACACGGTTGACGGGAGATCAGGCCTCCGAAACCCCGCCTCTCCGGATCCTGTACGGGAGAGGGGCGATTAGGTTTTTGGGTAGCGACTACGCGACTGCTCGCTTCTGTTCATCTACGTCCGCATCACCTTTGTCATCACCATGTCGACCGACGCCGACCGTGCCGCCGCTGAGAAGGCCGAGGCTGACAAGAAGGCCGCCGAGGATGCCGCGGCTACTGCCACCGCGAACACCGCCGCGTGGCCGATTGGAGGGTACACATCGTTTATCCCTCTCGTGTTTCTTTCTGCTGTAGCAGTACTAGCGATATGCGTAGATGTTTCTACTGTATGCGTAGTACATGCTCTGTTAGATCATAATCAGTATGTTATCAATGTTGTCCATGTCATGCTCATGATTTATTCGTGGATTAATTTAATCAGAAAACTGCCTATTTTCTTATCAACAGATTGGTAGAAGAACAGCTGCCGCATAAAGTGGGAACCACACAGCTGCTGCATTGCCATCAGTTACCAAATGGTGGAGCAGAGTAGAGCTAGCACCAAACAGTCTGGATTCTGAAATTCTGTAGCCACTTCCCTGCATCCACGGCTGCTCATCTTATTAACCGTTCCTACCATGTGAATTCGCTGGTCCTAATAACGCAATGTAATGTTTGGGCTGTTCATGGCAGCATGTATGGTTGTTTCTAATTCCTGAAGGGGGATGTGTAGTTGGTTTAGTACCTTTCTTGCAAGGCGAACGCAGTGGTTGTGGTCGCGGGAACAGGCGTCGAGGTCGTCGCAGGGGGGCTCCTCCCCACCGCTGCCACCACCCATGGACGCTCAAATCAGAAACAAATGACAATACAATCCATGGATTCGAGACAAAGGGTTGAAGAGCACGCACAGTCGTAGTTGAGGGTGCGGACGAGCGGCTGCACGGAGGCGGCGGCAAGGAGGAGGATCTACGCCTCGGGACACTCCGCCGGGACGCCGTAGGGGAGGGCTCCGTGTCGTCGCGCGCCCAGCCTTCCACGGCACCGTCGTCCTGGGCCTGGTGCGGCACGGGCGGCGCGTCCTGCTCCATCTCCGCGAGCTAAGGCGAGCAAGAGCTGGGCGAGGCGGCGAAGATGGTATGCGCAGCGCCTAGGGCTTTCGCGTGCACAATTTGGACTCTCCCCTCGGTGGACTGGCCGGCGTCCTGGATGGATTGGAAGCCGAACCTTACATCCATTCATCCCCTGCTCCTCGTGAGACGGGGATGAGAGGAGGTGTGCGCGTGCGTGCGTGCGTGCGACGGACGAAGAAACGGTAACTGGCCGGCGGCGGAAGCGACGGGATGTGAGAGAGGGAAAAGACAACGGCGGCGGATTGGTTTTTCTGCTTCGTGGGCGACTGGGCTGGGTTTTTTTTCTCTTTCTTGTTGACGAACAACTTTGGTAAGTGGAGGCCACGCACCAACGGTCAGAATAGGGGGGGTTCCTATACAGCGCGTAGGGCGCGCACGCCGCGCGCGTACCATCAGAATAGTGGAGGCCACACACCAACGGTCAGGAATGGCCGGTTTTGGGAAGGTTGAACCTTTCCAAACCGGTTTTCTCATTGTTTTATTTCGTTCCAGTTTTACTCCTTTAATTTTTCTTTTTCCGTTTAACTTTAGTTTTCTTTTTCTTTTTCTTCCTTTTTTATTTTTTCCCCAAATTTCCAGAACATTTTATGAAATCTAGCACCATTTTTCCAAATTGGTGAATATTTTTTGAAATTCGAACATCGTTTTTTCAAATCAGGGTGAACATTTTTTAATCCAAAATTTGTTCAACGAATTCAAAATGATGAACATTTAGTTAATTCGTGAACACTTTTTGAAACCGTGAACAGTTTTTCAAATGATGAACATTTTTATAAATTCAGTACGTTTTTTGAAAATCGTAATACTTCTTTTACAAATTCGTGAGCACTTTTTAAAGTCTTGTACATCTTATTGAATTTCCTGAAATATTTTAAATTTTACATTTCTATAACAATATAAATATTTTCTAAAACTTCACAAACATTTTTCTAAAATTCATGAACATTTCTTAAAGAAATTGAGAAAATCTTTTGAATAACCTAACATTTTTTTGAAATCATGAATATTTTTTTGAATCCGTAAGAATTTATCATTTCCCAAACATTTTTTCAAATCATGATCATTTTTTGAATTGACAAACTTCTTTTCACAATTCACAACTTTTTGTTATCCCGAATTATCATTAAAAAAGGAAAAATTGAAAACAGAAAAAAAAATAAAGAGGCTTTCCGCCCTGCACATGAGTCAGCCCATGAGGGCGCGCGGCGAGCAGGGGGGGTACGCGCTTGGACGATAACCAGCGCGTTGGTCGCCATATATAGGAGCTCCATAGAAGAGGAGGCGGGGACGTCCTATATGACGCATTCTACTGTGCATAGCACAAGGCTACAAGCGGGCAGCAAACTAGGCCGGCCTATTGGCCGCAAGCCAACTCATGTCACGCATCCCTAAAAAAAAGTAATGCCACGCATCCCTCAAAATTGCAAACGAAATTGGAAAAAAGAGTGAACAGTATTTTTTGAATTTTCATTATTGGTAAACATATAAAAATGAAATTCCAAACTTAGAACTTTTAAAAATTTATTAAAAAGTTTGAACATAATTCAAAATTTTGAATAAATTTTGAAAAGTTGAATAAAATATTGAAAACTTGTAAATATCTGAGAATGTAAACATAAAAACTGAAATTCTGATCATTTTTTGAATTTTTGAACCATTAATGAAAATTGTAAACATGCTTCAAAATTTTAAAGAAAAATAAAAATGGAAAAATAAAACATGAAAATAATTGTAATTCCAAAAAAATATGAAAAAATTTGAATAACACGAACAAAAAATTGAAATTTTAGTTTTTTGAAAAATCAGATAATATTTGAAATTCCGAGCAATTTTAAAATTTATGAAGAAAAAGAAACAAAAAAGAGAAAACAAAAAATCAAAATCAAAAAAGGAAATTGGATAAACCAGTAAAAACAACAAAAAAAGAAAAAGAACACCGAGGTTTTCTAGAAGCTTCCCGAAACAGTGAAAAAAATGTCTTGGAACGTTCTACAAGGTTACGAAAACCTGAACAAAATGCCTCTGAATGGGCCGGCCCATTGCGCTCGCTGATGCGATCCTCGTGTGTGATGCCTCGGTTGTTTGATGCAGAATTCCTCAAATAGAGAATTCCGAGGAGGTGGACGACGTACGGAAAAAACTGATA
Organism: Aegilops umbellulata; assembly: GCA_032464435.1. Taxonomy (NCBI): domain Eukaryota; kingdom Viridiplantae; phylum Streptophyta; class Magnoliopsida; order Poales; family Poaceae; genus Aegilops; species Aegilops umbellulata. The sequence continues at coordinate 92,103,421 of CP136054.1, read as the reverse complement.
TTACGAAAAATTGGAGAAACAAACCTTCTTTTTTATCTCAACTACTCCCTCCGCCCCAAAATAAGTTACTCAACTTTATACTAACTTTAGTATAAAGTTAATACAAACTTGATCACTTATTTTGAGACAGGAGTACTATTTATATCTATGCATTTTTAAATAACTTTCCTCTACCTTTATTAGGAAGTGAGATAATTATTACATCATTACTCCTATAAAGGATGCTAGAGTACCCGCCTCCCTAGGTACCTCGCAAGTGAAGAGCGCTTCCAAGCCATTCGTCCTGCGAGGACCTCTCAAGGCGGACCCGAATTGTCCGATCTCCACGGACGGCTCAGACCTAGGCGACCTGGCCGAGAGGTCCATGAAGGGTGGACCATACGGCACGCCTGGGGCCACCGTCATTGGGCAGCGGTGGGCACGCCCCCCTTTCTCACATTGGCCCGAGCAGAGAGAGCCTTCGAGCTGTGCATCACTAACATGTCTCCAATGTATCTATAATTTTTTTTATTTTTCATGCTATTATATTATCAATCGTATATGTTTTATACATCATTTTATATCATTTTTTAGAACTACTGCAGGTTTTTGGTTTTACATAAAATACATACCAAACGAAGTCAAAACACTCCGAAACTTTTCAATGATTTTTCTCGACCAAAAGAGATCTAGGAACTTTTGGGGGGAGTCCGGAGATCAGACGAGGAGACGGCAAGGCAGCACAATGCGCCCTCGGGGGTAGGCGCGTTGTGCACCTAGTGGGCCCGCGTGGCTCCGTTTGACCTAATTCCAGTGCTATAAATTCCCAAATATCCTAGAGAGGGACCCAAAACAATTATTCCAAAACTCCCTAATCTATTCGGTGTAATCTTTTTGCGGTGCGTTTTGTTGGGATCCCATGAATTATGGATTTATTATCAGACTATTCATTGAAAGTAATTAAGTCTTTTCTTAACTTTATTCTGTGTGACTGTTATAGCTATGTAATGCTTTCCCATATATGAGTCTTCTTTGGGAAAATTGATGATTAGATCTTCAGTGGAAAGTGGTGCATATTACTAGGTTCAATTTTGCGGTGTCCTCACCTCGTGACAGAAGGGGCAGCGAGGCACATATTTATATTGTTGCCACTAAGGATAAAACGGTGGGGTTTGATCATATTGATTGATCTTTTTTGTCTACATTATGTCATCATACTTAAAGTATTACTCTGTTTGTCACGAGCTTAATACGTATAGAGGCAAGCATATAAGCGCTCTCGAAGTGGAGTAATAGTAGTAGGCGTCAGTAAGTTTAACGGTCCACTTATGATGGACGTAATGCGTATGTATTGGTCATGTCGTGAATAACATCATAATTATGCGTTTTTATATTAATTTCCCAAAATTAATTTGTGTACCCACCGTTGCTATGTTCTTGAGAGAGATGCCTCTAGTGAAAGCTATGGTCCCCGGGTCCATTCATCTTATATTACTAAAACCCTAAATACCTTGCTACAATTTATTTACTTTTATTTAGTTTTGCAATTTATATAAGTACCACTATCAAAATTAATCCTTGCAATTAACGAGTACAATGGGATTGACAATTGTCTTGCCCGCGTTGGGTGCATGTATTTGTTTGTGTCTGTGCAGGTATTGTCGACATTTTTTGCATGAATCTCCTACTGGTTTGATTAATCTTGGTTCACTACTAAGGGAAATACTATCTGCTACTATACTACATCACCCTTTCTTTTCGGGGAAATCTCAACGCATACCATAAGTAGCAAACATGCGGCGGCATGCCGTGGGGCCCTCTCGTGGGCGCTCAATACATTAGATGCTCTCAATACTTTTAATGGTATGTGATGTTTTTGCTTTAAGAAACTTTGTGGTTGTAGATCTCCTTTGCTATGTGTATCATTAATCGTTTGAGGCTTTTTGCAAGCCAGCTGCATGATTTGGGTTTCACAGGTTGTTTATGTGTGTACTCACAGACAGTTTGTATATGTTGTCGTGGATAGGAATATCACATGCTGCTCGCGTCATGTCCTTGTTGTACAAGGCACAACACAGACTAGCATGGGAGTACACCTTTGCTCGACGGATTAGACCAGTAACGGCCCAGGCAATGGAGTTGGAAGTCGGATGTTTCCTGGATGCGGAGTTTGCTTGCCGTGGTTAGAAGCGGAGGTGCCTTGCTTGAGCGTAAGCTTGCACATGCATGCTCTGCTCGTCTAGTGTCCTACCCGTCTCTTCTCTAGTGGAATAGTGCGACCAAAGAGCACGCGCACTGATACATCTTCATCATATCTACTTTTCCAAACACTTTAATCTATCTCTAATTTGTATGATGAATGAAACTAAACCGGACTAATGTTATTTTAGCATAACTACATTGGTATTATTTTTATGCAGAAATAAAAGTTCCTAGAATTGGACGAAACTTTACAGTGATTTTTTATGGAATAAATAAAAAATACTAGAGCAAACATGTACCACAGGGGAGAAACCATGGGCCCACAACCCAGGGGTGTTGGGAAACATAGTAGAAAACAAAAGTTTTTCACCCTACGAACACCCAGGAACAATATGAAGATGCATATCGGGTTGGGATCAACGATCGTTACTGACTCCGGAGTGCAGCGAAAGTAGACGAGTCAGTGTAGATCGTACTTGGAGTCCCTCAAACGTCGATCCCGCGAACCGCCCTCGAACCGAAGAACGAAAGCACGACCTATGTACTTGGTTGCAAGCATACGGTCTTCACGATCCAGCAGCGCTTCATCGTCCAGAGCTAATCGTCGTCGGAGAATTAGAGGGAGGAGATTAGAACCCCACGAGGCTTATAATTATGAGGATTGGAGGTCGCTAGGGCTAGCTCTAATTAGTCAACTACGACCAAGTAGAACTAGAATTAGATCAACTAGAGGAGGCCCCAAAACTTGTATCATCATAGGGTGGAAATCCTCTAGTATGTATAGGTTTAGGGGAGAGGAGGGGGATCCACTAAGGGGACCCCCTTGGTGCGCCGGCCTAGAGGGGAGTTAGACTCCCACCTCCTAGCGAAACCCTTCGTTCAATGACTGATAGCGGAACCGTGGACATCCATATCGGTCCCTATGATTACACGAATGATATTCGAGTGAACCTTTGGTTATCATGTGATGTTCCCTTTGCTTCGTGATACTTCAAAAACCCGGGATGCATCGGTATCCTCCTGAGTCATTGCTACTTATGAGCTGCGTTGAGATTTCCCCGAAGAGGAGGGGATGATGCAGTACAGTAGAAATAAGATTTCTCCCTCAGTTATGAAACCAAGGTTATCAATCTAGTAGGAGAACCAAGCAACACTATGTAAACAACACCTGCACAGAAATGACAAATACTTGCAACTCAACACATAGAGGGGTTGTCAATCCCTCAATGGTTACGAGCAAGATTAAATTGTATAGAATTTGATAGATAGATCTAACAAAAATACAAAATAAAATAAATAAAAGAAAATTTCATCAAGATATTTTTAGGATTTTTATACGATAAAAGATAGACCCGGGGACCATAGTTTTCACTGGAGGCTTCTCTCGAGAAAATAGCATACCATGGGTAAACAAATTACTATTGAGCAATTGATAGAAAAGCAAATAATTATGACGATATCCAATGCAATGATCAAACATATAGGCAACGCGTCCAAGATTAGTAGACCAAAACGATTCTGCATCTACTACTATTACTCCACACATCGACCGTTGTCCAGCATGCATCTAGTGTATTAAGTTCATGGAAAAACGGAGTACTGCATTAGGCAAGATGACATGATGTAGACAAGATAAACTCACGTATGAATAAACCCCATATTTTTACCCTTAATAGCAACGATACATACGTGTCATGTCTCTTTCTGTCACTGGGATAGAGCACTGCAATATCAAACCTATTACAAAGCTCTGCTCCCATGACAAGATAAATCAATCTAATTGGCCAAACCAAACCAATAAACCGGAGAAGAAATATGAAGCTATATTAATCATGCATAAAAGATTTCAGAGGAAACTTAAATAATATTCATGGATAGATCTGATCATAAACTCACAATTCATCTGATCTCAACAAACACACCGAAAAAGCCATTACATCAAATAGATCTCCGAGAACAACAAGGAGAACAATGTATTCAGAAACTTCGAGAGAGAAGAAGCCATCTAGCTACTAACTATGGACTCGTACGTTTGTGGTAAACTACTCACACATCATCAGAGGGGCAACAAGGTTGATGAAGAAACCCTGTGTGATCGATTCCCCTTCCGACAGAGTGCCAAAAAAGGTCCCCAGATGGGATCTCTCGAGAACATAGGCTTGCGGCGGCAAAAAAGTATTTAATGGACTCCCCTATTGGTTTCCTGATTTTTGGATATTTATAGAGGCGAAGTTAGGTCAAACGGAGCTCTATGGGCCCCACCACCCATCAGGGCACGCCTGCCCCCCTGGGCGTGCCCTAGTGGGTGATGGGCCCATGCTCCCATGTCTGGTCTTCTCCCGAAGCTTCTAGTTTCCCTTATGTCCAGAAAAAATCTCTAAAAAGTTTCATGGCATTTGGACTTCATTTGGTACTGATATTCTACGAAACCAAAAACAAGCAAAAACAGCAACTGGCACTGTGCACTAAGTTAATAGGTCAGTCCCAAGAAATGATATAAAGTTGCTTGTAAATGTATATAAAGCATGCAAGATTGATACCTTAATAGCATGGAACAATCAAAATTATAGATACGTTGGAGAAGTATCAGTCATCACCATGCTCACTATACCGTTGCTCCCGCTACCAGTTTTGTTCTACTTTCTCATAAACGTGTTTCAGCATCCCTGTGATGTAGTCACTTATGTCTGGCTAGACGATGATGGATGACGCCACACCGCGAGGAGCATAAGAATATCTTTCCATCATCGGAGAAGCAAATCCCACTCTGATACGTCAATTTTGCATCATGTTTTCATGTTGATATTTATTGCATTATGGACTCTTATTTCACTTTATAATACAATTCTTATGCCTTTTCTCTCTCATTTTGCAAGAATTACATGAATGAGGAGATTGTTGGCAGCTGGAATTCTGGACAAAAAAAGGCTATATCAAAGGCAACTTTTCTGAACATCTCCAAATGAGCTAAAAATTGACAGAGAGTTATTTTGGAATATAATAAAAATATTGGCGAAAGAAATACCAGAGGGGGACCCACCAGGCAGCCACAAGCCTCGGGGCGCACCCTACCCCCTGGGCGCGCCCCCCGAGCTTGTGGTGATCATGGCAGGCCTCTAGGGCCCATCTTCTGGTATATAACCCCATTTGCCCTAGAAAAAATCAAGGGAGAGCTTTCAGGACGAAGCGCTACCGTCTTGAGGTGGAACCTGGGCAGGATCACTTTTGCTCTCCGGTAGAGCGATTCCGACGGGGAAACTTCCCTCTAAAAGGGGGAAATCGGAGCCATCATCATCACCAACGATCGTCTCATCGTGGGAGGACCAATCTTCATCAGCATCTTCACCAGCACCATCTCATCTCAAACCCAAGTTCATTTCTTGTATTCAATCTTTGTATCAAAACCTCATATTGGTACCTGTGGGTTGCTAGTAGTGTTGGTTACATCTTGTAGTTGATGCTAGTTGGTTTATTTGGTGGAATATTATATGTTCAGATCCATGATGCTATTCAATACCCCTATGATCTTGAGCATTAATATGATTTTTGAGTAGTTGCTTTTTTTCTTGAGGACATGGGAGAAGTCTTGTCATAAGTAATCATGTGAATTTGGTATTCGTTCGATATTTTGATGATCTGTATGTTGTGATTCCCTTAGTGGTGTTATGTGAATGTAGACTACATAACACTTCACCATCTTTGGGCCTAAGGGAATGCATCGTGGAGTAGTAATTAGATGATGGGTTGCTAGAGTGGTAGAAACTTAAACCCTAGTTTATGCGCTATTCCGTAAGGGGCTGATTTGGATCCATATGTTTCATGCTATGATTAGATTTATCTTAATTCTTCTTTCGTAGTTGCGGATGCTTGAGAGAGGGGTTAATCATAAGCGGGAGGCTTGTTCAAGTAAGAACAACACCCAAGCATGGGTCCACCCACATATCAAATTGTCAAAGTAGCGAACGTGAATCAAACAAACATGATGAAAGTGACTAGATGAAATTCCTGTGTGTCCTCAAGAACGTTTTACTTGCTATAAGAGAAAGTTCTGGCCCGTCCTTTGCTACAAAAAGGATTGGGATACCTTTCTACACCTATTATTACTATTGTTACTTGTTGCTTGCTAAAATTTACCTTGCTATCAAACTATTTGTTACCGACAATTTCTGTGCCTGCAGACATTACCTTGCTGAAAACCGCTTATCATTTCCTTATGCTCCTCGTTGGGTTCGACACTCTTACTTATCGAAATGACTATGATTGATACCCTATACTTGTGGGTCATCAAGGCTCTTTTCTAGCGCCATTGTCGGGGAGTGAAGAGCTTTTGGTGAGTGGAATTGTGTAAGGAAACATTTATATTATGTGCTGAAATTTACTCTTACTTGTTACTATAGAAAACAATCCTTTGAGGGGTTTGTTCGGGGTATCTTTACCTCGAACGGAAGCACAAATAGTTTCCCATCTACCTATTGCTCCTACTAAAAATATTTATTATGAGATTCCATCGGGTATGATAGAGAAACTGCTAGCTAATCCTTATGCAGGAGATGGAACAATTCATCCTTATATGCACCTAATCTATGTGGATGAAGTTTGTTGTGGATTATTTAAGCTTGCAGGTATATCCGGAGATGAAGTTAAGAAGAAGGTTTTCCCTTTATCTTCGGGGGAAAGGCATTGACATGGTATAGGCTACGTGATGATATTGGAACACGGGATTGGAATTTCACCAAAAAAATTATCATATGCATCTGGTTCATCGTGATCGGAATTACATATATATTTTTTGGCCTCATGAAGGAGAAAGTATCACTCAAGCTTGGGGGAGGCTTAAGTACATGATGTACACATGCCCCAATTATGACCTCTCAAAGGAAATTATCTTACATAAGTTTTGTGCTCGGCTTTCTCATAATGATCGAACCCTGCTCGAATCTTCTTCTACTGGTTCCTTTATGAAGAAAACTATTGAATTTAGATGGGATCTTCTGGAAAAGATTAAATGCAACTCTGAAAATTGGGGACTCAACAAAGGTAAAGAGTCAGGTATAAAACTTGAATTTGATTGTGTTAAGTCTTTTATGGATACCGATGCTTTTCATAAGTTTAGCACTAAATATGGACTTGACTCTCAAATAATAGCTTCCTTTTGTGAATCTTTTGCTACTAATGTTGATCTCCCTAATGAGAAGTGGTCTAAATATCATCCCCCTATTAAATAAAAGATTAATGAACCGCATATAGTAAAAGATGAAACTATTATTTACAATGTTGACCCAGTTGTGCCCACTGCTTATATTGAGAAACCACCTTTTCCTGTTAGGATTAAGGAACATGCTAAAGTTTCAATTGTGGTTAATAAAAGTTATACTAGAACACCTAAAGCCTCTGAAGAAATTAAAGTTGAACCTAATTTTGCTATGGTGAAAGGTCTCTTGGTCGATAATGTTGATGGGCATGTTATTTATTTATGTGGTGAAGCTGCTAGAATTGCTAAACCCGACACTAAAGATAAGAATAAGCCTGTTGCTGGCATACCTATTGTCTCGGTTAAAATAGGAGATCATTGTTATCATGGCTTATGTGAATTGGGTGCTAGTGTGAGTGCTATTCCATTTACCTTATATCAAGAATTTATGAATGACATTTCACCTACTGAGATAGAGGAAATTGATGTTACTATTAAACTTGCTAATAGAGATACTATTTCATCACTTGGGATTGTTAGATATGTTGAATTCTTGTGTGGAAAAATAAAATACCCTACTGATTTTCTAGTCCTTGGTTCCCCACAAGATGATTTTTGTCCCATTATATTTGGTAGACCCTTCTTGAACACTATTTATGCTATGATCGATTGTGCTAAAGAAACTGTCGGTGTTAACTTTGGTGATGTATCCAATGACTTTAATTTCTCTAAGTTCCGTAGACGACCTCATGATAAGGAATTTCCTAGTAAATATGAAATTGTTGGTCTTGCTTCTATTGTCATACCTCCTACTGATCCGCTAGAACAAAATTTGCTAGACCATGAAAATGATATGCACATGAATGAAAGAAATGAAATAGATAAGATGTTCTTTGATCAACCATGTATCCTTAAAAATAATTTACCTATTGAAACTCTTGGAGGTCCTCCTCCACCTAAAGGTGATCCTATGTTTGAATTAAAACAGTTGCCTGATACTTTGAAGTATGCTTATCTTGATGAAAAGAAGATATATCCTGTTATTATTAGTGCTAACCTTACAAAGCATGAAGAAAAGAGATTATTAAGAACTCCGAGGAAGCACTGTGCTATTATTGGATATATTTTTGATGATCTTAAGGGCATTGGTCCCACTCTATGTTAGCACAAGATGGAGCCTGAAGCTAAAACAATTGTTGATCACCAAATATAATTAAATCCTAAGATGAAGGATGTGGTATGAACTAAAATATTAAAAAATTTGGAAGCATGTATGATCTATCCCAGCGCTGATAGTAGATGGGTAAGTCCTATTCATTGTGTCCCTAAGAAAGGAGGCACTACCGTTGTTCCTAATGGTAAAAATGAGCTTATTCCATAAAGAATTGTAACTGGTTATACGATGGTAATCTATTTTAGAAAATTAAACAAAGCAACTAGAAAATATCATTACCCCTTGCCTTTTATTGATCAAATGTTAGAAAGACTGTCTAAGCATAACTTGTGCTTTCTTGATGGATATTCTGATTTCTCTCAAATACCTGTATCACAAGCCGATCAAGAAAAACCCACTTTTACTTGCCCCTTTGGAACTTATGCTTATAGATGTATGCCTTTTGGTCTATGCAATGCACCTGCTACTTCTCAAAGATGTATGACTGCTATATTCTCTGACTTTTGTGAAAAGATTGTTGAGGTTTTTCATGGATGATTTCTCCATTTGCGGGACTTCTTTTGATGATTGCTTGAGCAATCTTGACCGAGTTTTGTAGAGATGTGAGCAAACTAACCATGTCTTGAATTGGGAGAAGCGCCACTTTATGGTGAATGAAGGTATTGTCTTGGGGCATAAAATTTCTAAACGAGGTATTGAGGTAGATAAAGCTAAAGTTGATGCAATTGAGAAAATGCCATGTCCTAAAGAGATTAAAGGTATAAGAAGTTTTCTTGGTCATGCTGGTTTTTACAGGAGGTTTAATAAAGACTTCTCTAAAATTTCTAGGCCTCTTACTAATCTCTTGCAAAAGGATGTTCCATTTGTTTTTGATGATGATTGTGTAGAAGCCTTTGAAACACTTAAGAAAGCCTTAACCTTAGCACGTATTCTTCAACCACCTAATTGGAACTTGCCTTTTGAAATTATGTGTGATGCTAGTGATTATATTGTCGGTGCTGTTATAAGACAAAGAGTTGATAAAAAATTAAATGTTATTCATTATGCTAGTAAAACTATAGACAGTGATCAAAGAAATTATGCTACTACTGAGAAAGAAGTTTTAGCAGATGTGTTTGCATGTGACAAATTTAGATCTTACATAGTTGATTCTAAAGTAATTGTTCACACTGATCATGCTGTTGTTAAATACCTTATGGAAAAGAAAGATGCTAAACCTAGACTCGTTAGGTGGGTTCTATTGCTATAAGAATGTGACTTGCATATTAATGATAGGAAAGGAGCTGAGAATCCCATAGCTGAAAACTTGTCTAGACTAGAAAATATTCTTGATGGCCCACTATCTATTGATGACAGTTTTCTTGATGAGCAGCTAGTTGTCATAAATGTTTCTCGTAATACTCCTTGTTATGCAGATGATAACCCACAAGTATAGGGGATCGTTTGTAGCCTTTTTCTATAAATAAGAGTGTCGAACCCAACGAGGAGCTAAAGGTAGAAAAAATATTCCCTCAAGTTCTATCGACCACTTATACAACTCTACACACGCTTGACGTTCGCTTTACCTAGAACAAGTATGAAACTAGAAGTACTTTGTAGGTGTGATAGGATAGGTTTGCAAGATAATAAAGAGCACGTAAATAAAATCTAGTGACTATTTATATAAATACACAACTAAGTTATTTTTAGTAGAGAGCTTTTGTCAACAAGAAAGTCATTTGTCCCTAGGCAATCGACAAGAAGTACCGGTAATCATTCTTGTAATTTTATATGAGGGAGAGGCACGAGCTAACATACTTCATCTACTTGGATCATATGCACTTATGATTGGACCACTAGCAAGCATCCTCAACTACTAAAGATCATTAAGGTCGTGAAACCCAACCATAGCATTAAGTATCAAGTCCTCTTTACTCCTATACGTCATACCCCACTTACTCGGGTTTAAGCTTCTGTCACTCTCGCAACCCACCATAAGCGAACCATGAACATATTGCAACACCCTACAGCGGGGGCCCCTCGCGTTTGCGCGAGAATGGAGGGCACCGTAGGACAACACCATAAATAAAATATACAATCATACCAGCCAAGATCACGATTAACCCACAGGACAAAACGGATCTACTCAAACATCATAGGATAACCATAGATCATTGGGAAATAATATATGGAGTTGAGCACCATGTTTAAGTAGAGATTACAGCGGGGGAGGGGGGTAGAGGTGTTACACCACTGCATAGAGGGGGAGAAAGTTGGTGTTGATGTAGATCGCCATCCCGATCGTTGCCCCGGTGGCACTCCGGTGCCACCGGAAGCGAGGGGGAGAGAGCCCCCCTCCTTCTTCTTCTTCTTCCTTGGCCTCCCCCCAAGATGGGAGGAGAGTTCCCCCTATGGTCCATGGTCTCCATGGCAGCAGAGGGGTGGGAGCCCCTCCGAGATTGGATCTCCCTCTCTGTTCTCTTCTGTTTCGCGCTCCCCAGATTTGGCCGAAAACCGTTTGTTATATTCCCGGAGATCCGTAGCTCCGATTGCGCTGAGATTTTAGCACGATTTTTTCCAGATATAAGCCCCTTTGCGCCCGAAGTAGAGCTCCAACCGACGTACGAGGTGAGCACAACCCACCACCACGCGCCAGGCTTAGGGGTGGTGCGCTGGTGTCTTGTGCCCTGTGTGGGCCTCCGTTTGCGGTGATTCCAACTCCCCAAAATCACATATATTCCAAAATAATTCTCCGTGAAATTTTATTGCATTTGGACTTCGTTTGATATGGATATTCTGCGATACAAAAAGGATGCAAAAAACAGGAACTAGCAGTAGGCACTGGATTAATAGGCTAGTCCAATAAATCATATAAAAAGTTACCAAAAGTATGTAAAACTTGTATAATATTGGCATGAAACAATAAAAAATTATAGATACGACGGAGACGTATCAGCATCCCCAAGCTTAATTCCTGCTCGTCCTTGAGTAGGTAATGATAAAAAAGATAGTTTTTAATGTGGAATGCTACCTAGCATAAACTTGATCATATATCTAATCATGGCATGAATATTAAGACATAAGTTATTCAAAGCAAGAGTCTATAATTTGACATAAAGACATCAATACTCAGGCATCCCAACAAACAATCATGTCTTTCAAAATATCAACGCTAAAGAAAGCTATCCCTACAAAATCATATAGTCTTGTCATGCTTTGTCTTTGAGGGAGTCCTGGATTAGGGGGTGTTCGGATAGCCGAACTATACCTTCAGTCGGACTCCACGACTATGAAGATACAAAGTTGAAGACTTCGTCCCGTGTCCGGAAGGATCTTTTCTTGGCGTGGAAGGCAAGCTAGGTGTGCGGATATTCGAGATCTCCTACCATTGTAACCGACTCTGTGTAACCCTAACCCTATCTGGTGTCTATATAAACCGGAGGGTTGTAGTCCGTAGGACAACCATCATCATACACAATCATACCATAGGCTAGCTTCTAGGGTTTAGCCTCCTTGATCTCGTGGTAGATCCACTCTTGTACTACCCATATCATCAATATTAATCTAGCAGGAGTAGGGTTTTACCTCCACGGAGAGGGCCCGAACCTGGGTAAAATAAAGTGTCCCTTGTCTCCTGTTACCATCCGACCTTGACGCACAGTTCGGGACCCCCTACCCGAGATCCGCCGGTTTTGACACCGACATTGGTGCTTTCATTGAGAGTTCCTCTGTGCCGTCGCTTTTAGGCCCGATGGCTCCTTTGATCATCAACAACGACGAGGTCCAGGGTGAGACTTTCCTCCCCGGACAGATCTTCGTCTTCAGCGGCTTCGCTCTGCGGGCCAATTCGCTTGGTCATCTGGAGCAGATCGAAAGCTACGCCCCTGGCCATCAAGTCAGGTTTGGAAGCTTAAACTACACGGCTGATATCCGCGGAGACTTGATCTTCAACGGGTTCGAGCCACAGCCAAGCGCGCCGCGCTATTTCGAGGGGCACGATGTAGCTCTGCCTCCGAATAGCACCCTGGGGGCCGCACACGCTCCGGCCCCGATCCTTGACTCGGAGTCCGCTGCGTTCTCTGAGGATGAACGGTTGGACGTCACCTCGGGGGCTGCGATCTCAAAGGCGATCAAGCCGAACGCCAGCCCCGTACTCCGCACGGCCCAGGACTCCAAGGAGCCGGACTCTTCTCCGAACTCCGAGCCTTTTGCGCCCCCGCCGATCGAATCTGATTGGGCGCCTGTAATGGAGTTCACCGCCGCGGACATCTTTCAGTGCTCACCTTTTGGTGATATCCTGAATTCTCTCAAGTCTCTCTCTTTATTAGGAGAGCCCAGGCCGGACTATGGTCTGCGAGGTTGGGATTCGGACAACGAAGAAGTTCAAAGCCCACCCACCACCCACTTAATAGCCACTGTCGACGATTTAACCGACATGCTTGACTTCGGCTCCGAAGACTTCGACGGTATGGACAACGAAAGAGGGGACGAACAAGAACCAGCACCTGTAGGGCGCTGGACTGCCACCTCGTCATATGACATATATATGGTGGACGCTCCAAAGGATGCGGATGGCGATGGATCAGCGGAAGATGACACATCAAAAAAACCGCAAAAACGTCGGCGCCAACGGCGCCGCTAAATCCCGCCACAGTAGAAACGGTGATTCCGGCACGGGAGATAATACTACCCCGGACAGCGCCGAAGAACACCAGAACCTGCAAGATTCGGCGCAGGAAGATGGAAAAGTCAGCCCTCAGGAGATAGCGGCAGAGCAAGAGGTTGAGGATGATAACTACATGCCTCCCTCCGAAGACGAGGCAAGCCTCGATGATGACGAATTCGTCGTACCATCAGACCCCGCCGAACAAGAGCATTTTCCACGCAGACTTCTAGCCACGGCCAATAGCCTAAAGAAAAAGCAGCAACAGCTTAGAGCTGATCAGGATTTGCTAGCTGATAGATGGACTGAAGTCCTCGTGGCCGAAGAGTATGAACTCGGGCGCCCCTCCAAAAGTTATCCTAAGCGCAGGCCGCTACCCCAATCAGAGGGGGAAGCATATGACATGGCAGACCGGCCACCCCGTGGCCGCGATAGAGAGGCCTGTCGAGCCACTCAGCAAGCCATGCCCCGGTGCCACTCGAATAAGGCACGGGAAAACGAGACAGACCTGCGAGACGTACTGGAGGATAAAGCAAAGCAAACAAGGTCGATCTATGGATCGCGCGGACGCCCAACGACATGTGATGATCGTCACGCCGGACATAATAAATCCGGTCGGGCCGAACACAGCAGGCACAGCTCTTCCGAGCTGCGTCGTGACATAGCCCAGTACAGGGGCGCCGCACACCCACTGTGCTTCACAGACGAAGTAATGGATCATAAAATCCCAGAGGGTTTTGAACCCGTCAATATTGAGTCGTACGATGGTACGACAGATCCGGCAGTATGGATTGAGGATTATCTCCTTCACATCCACATGGCATGTGGCGATGATCTGCACTCCATCAAATACCTACCCCTCAAGCTTAAAGGGCCAGCCCGGCACTGGCTTAACAGCCTACCAGCGGATTCAATCAGTTCTTGGGAGGACCTGGAAGCCGCATTCCTCGACAACTTTCAGGGGACCTATGTGCAGCCACCGGATGCCGACGACCTAAGCCACATAATTCAGCAACCAGAAGAATCGGCCAGGCAATTCTGGATACGGTTCCTAACAAAGAAAAATCAGATAGTTGATTGTCCGGACGCAGAGGCCCTAGCAGCCTTCAAACATAACATCCATGACGAGTGGCTTGCCCGGCACCTAGGACAGGAAAAGCCGAAAACCATGGCAGCCCTCACGACACTCATGACCCGCTTTTGCACGGGCGAAGATAGCTGGCTGGCTCGCAGCAACAACTTATCAAAGAAGCCCGGTAATTCGGATACCAAGGACAAAAGTGGCAGGTCACGTCGAAATAATCAAAAGCGCCGCGTTAGCAGCGACAGCAATGAGGATACGACAGTCAATGCCAGATTCAGAGGCTATAAATCCGGTCAGCGGAAAAAGCCATCTAAAAAGAATACCCAGGGCCCGTCCAGTTTGGACCAGATACTCGATCGCTCGTGCCAAATTCATGGCACCCCCGAAAGGCCAGCCAATCACACCAACAGGGATTGTTGGGTGTTCAAGCAGGCAGGCAAGTTAAGAGCCAAACAAAAGGACAAGGGGCTGAATAGCGACGACGAGGAGGAGCCCAGGCCGCCAAACAACAATGGACAGAAAGGGTTTCCCCCAGAAGTGAGGACGGTGAACATGATATACGCGACCCACATTCCCAAGCGGGAGAGGAAGCGTGTGCTACGGGACGTATACGCGATGGAGCCAGTCGCCCCAAAGTTCGACCCATGGTCCTCCTGCCCGATCACTTTCGATCGAAGGGACCACCCCACTAGCATCCGTCACGGCGGTTTTGCCGCACTGGTCCTCGACCCAATCGTGGACGGATTTCATCTCACAAGAGTCCTCATGGATGGCGGCAGTAGCCTGAACCTGCTTTATCAGGATACAGTGCGGAAAATGGGCATAGATCCATCAAGGATCAAGCACACAAGGACGACCTTTAAAGGCGTCATACCAGGTGCGGAGGCCAATTGCACAGGCTCGATAACACTTGATGTGGTCTTCGGATCTCCGGATAACTTCCGAAGCAAAGAGTTAATCTTCGATATAGTGCCGTTCCGCAGTGGCTATCATGCCCTGCTCGGACGAACCGCATTCGCTAAATTCAATGCGGTGCCACACTACGCATATCTCAAACTCAAGATGCCAGGCCCTCGAGGAGTAATTACGGTCAGCGGAAACACAGAACGCTCCATCCGTACGGAAGAGCACACGGCGGCCCTCGCAGCGGAAGTACAAAGCAGCCTTTCAAGGCAACTCCCCAGTCTGAATATTAAAAAACCGGACAATGCAAAGCGCGCCCGGAGTAACCTGCAAGAAGACCACCTGGCACGATCAGAGCATGCGTAGCAATACGGCCCCGACCCCAGCCATCGCAACACAGCGGAGCAAGTACCTCGAGTACACAATTACGCCCTTAAAATTCCATGGGCACAGGGGGAGGGGCACATGAACGGCATGCCTACAACACGGCGTCAAACGTACTAGGGGCTGCCGGATTTTTCTTTTTTAATTTCAGGACTCCATACTCTGGACAACCTGTTTGGCAGCATTGCCGCACAGACAATGCAAGATCCAGGAAAGTAGATAAATCTACGCCACATTCCGGAACTCTCAGGTGGTCTCTATTTCGAGCGATATATCTGTTTCTAAATTCCGCGGCTTGTGCCTGGTCAGGACATGTTAAATAGTCTAATATCTTCTTTGCTTATCGCATTACTTGTATCGTTCGGCTTTGATAAATAGCCTCTTTATAAAACAATGCATAACTTCTTATCTATTTTTTGCATTGTCCCCTTCGAATATATGTGTTTATGATATAACATGATCGCATCCGTACACCATGGTACGACAAACCACTCCAGGGGCTTCATTACCCTTTTATCTGGTGTGAGAAGTCCGTACACTTCCATAAGTGCGGCACCCCGAACTTATAGCACTATATGCATCGGCTTCGAGTCATGATTTTGGTCACATGTTGGGTTTGCCCGGCTCCTATGTTTTGGTACCTTACGTTCCGCTCTATCGGCTAAGGTAGCACTAGGAGAACCACTGCGATTGTGCCCCAGATCAAGTGGGTTGAGCACCTCAGTGGAGAAAGCTAAAACAGACTGTCATGATAAGGCGCGAGATCGGTCGCTGTTCGAGAGGTTTTTCGAGTCCTTAAAGGCTTATGCCGCTTTGAGCGAGGAGCTGGCTATGTCCGGCCAAAGGCGTGGATAGCGCCCCGAATTCGGCCTTCCGAACTAGGGGCTTCGCCGAAATTTAAAATTATAACGTTCTATGGCTAAGTGAGAGTGTTCAAGCATTATAGTCCGATTGCCTGGTTCGCTGTGCTGAGCGCCTCCCTCAAAGGACCCAACTATGGGAGCAAGAGCCCTCAGGTTTATCCCGAACACCCCAGCACTAGTGGCACGGGGGCAGAAGCCGACGACTCGCAATCTCTCAATTTTTGATAAACGGCCGCACAGAAAATAATATTTTAAATTAAACAAGCATTGCTTAGCGCATATGAACAAGTTTTCAGCGCACAGGATACAAACGAGCGAGTTCATTCAAATACTACATCTTTAGTACATTCATCCGCGACAAGGCGGGCTCCGGCAAGAACGTCCTTGTAGTAGTTCACGGGCTTGCGATGTTCCTTCCCCTGCGACGGCCCGTCCGTCACCAGCTTCTCTCCGTCCAGCTTACCCCAGTGTACCCTTACACGGGCAAGGGCCCTCCGGGCACCTTCAATGCAGACGGAGCACTTGATGACTTCAAGCCGTGGACAGGCCTCCACCAGCCGCCGCACCAGCCTGAAATAGCTCCCAGGCAGGGCCTCTCCAGGCCACGGCCGAACTAGTAAGCCCTTCATGGCCTGTTCGGCCGCCTTGTGGAGCTCGGCCAGCTGTTTCAGCTGATCGCTCAAGGACACAGGGTGTCCGGCCTCAGAATACTGAGACCAGAACACACTCTCCGTCGAGCTGCCCTCTTCAGCTCGGTAGAACGCGACGGCGTCGGATGCGCTGCTGGGAAGATCGAAGAACGCCCCTGGAGAACTCCGGATTCCGGTAAGTAATAGGTAATTTACTTTTATATTCCTACTTTGCATTGAGAATGCCTTACCCGCCGCTATCTTTTTCACATCCTCCAACTCTTGGAGGGCCTTCTGGGCTTCGGCCTTGGCACTCTTGGCGGTCTCAATGGCCGAGGCGAGTTCGGATGCTTGCGCTTTCGCCTCAAGCTCCAAACCCTCATGTTTTTTCATGAGAGCTTGCAGCTCTTGCTGCACCTCGCCGGCTTGGACCCCAAGCTTTTCTCGCTCGACGCGCTCCTCGGCCGTTTTCTTCTCGGCCTCAGCCAGCGCCTGCTTCAGGGTTGTCACCTCGGCTATGGCCCCTATAATAAGCAGCACAATCTTGTTATTTCTTTCTGCAATCAAGCCTCTCTATAGGCACCTTTCTTTTTAGGGTATTTCTTACCTTCTTTCTCCTCGAGCTGCCGTTTGGCAAGGCCGAGCTCTTGCTCGGACCACCCGAGGTCCTTTTTAAGGACTTCCACCTGCGCAGTCAGTGCGGCGGTGGAAAGTAGCGAAGCCTGCATACGCATATTTGACCTTTTTTGTTAGACTCCTGCGAAAATCATTAGATCCTCTATCCGGCTTTTCTTTCCGAACACCGAACAGAGCATCAGGGGCTACTGTCTATGCGGTAAATAAATTGGCACATTTTTTACTTACCTCGAAGCCTGTTAGAAGGCTAGCGCAAGCTTCATTCAGTCCGCTCTTGGCGGATTGAATCCTTTGGATCACCGTACTCATAACAGTACGGTGCTCCTCGTCGATGGTGGCGCCCTCAAGCACCTCCAGCAAATTGTCCGGCGCCTCCGGTTGGACGGACGCCGCCGGCTCAGATGGCTTACTCCTCTTGGAAGGAGTTCGCCCGCCGCGGACCGGGACTGTCGAGTCCGGTGCGGTGTCCGGCACAAAGCCGGACTTGGAGCCCTGGGGGGTTTCATCCCCTTCACTCCTGGGGTCCGGAGGATTGCCTTGTGGCTCCTCCAGGATCATCTCCTCCTGCCCCGAAGCTTGGCGGGGCGCCACTTCGGCGTCGTCCGCCCCGCAGGGGGAGACCGCGGGCGGAACAGAGTTCACGTCCGACGAATCCAGGGAGCCGCTCGACGAGTCGTCGAGTTCGGCCCGGGGCGGGCTGCATAAAACACGTGCGATATCAGGAAAAGCCGCACAGTAAAAAGAGTATCACGAGTTACTCTGGTATATAAATACTTACGACTTCGCCGGACGCTTGGTTCTGTCCGGCCACTCCTCTCCGCCCTCTTCGGCGTCGTGGGAGTAGTCCGGCGGAGGGGTCTTCCTTTTTCTTGACCCCTCGGCCTCCCCTGTTGGGGTGGCCTTCTTCTTCTTTGTTCCCCTCGCTGGAGGGGGAGAGCTTCCTTGTTCCTCCTCCTCGTTTTCACGAGAGGAGGGCGTTGCAGACTCGTCGAACGACGAGTCCGACACCACCATGTTGCGGGAACTTTTTCGAGTCCCGGTGGTTTTCTTCTTCTTGGCCTTCCTCTCCGGCACCACGTAAGGTGCCGGAGCCATTAGCTTCACCAAGAGAGCTGGGGCCGGGTCTTAGGGCAGAGGAGCCGGACAGTTAATCGGTCCGGATATCTCCAGCCAAGCCTGTCAAAGGTAAAAGGGAGTTTAGATCCCGCATAGAGATAATCTATGAAGAAGAGCTTAACGAACCTATCAAAGGTATAGATAGCTTACCTCGCCAGCGATACGCTGCGAGCTGTATCCGCGATCCTCGGAGGCGGACGTAGGGGACTCGGCGCCTTTGGTCAGCACCTTCCAAACGTCTTCATACGTCATGTCGAAGAGCCTACTAAGGGTCTGGTGCTGCGCCGAGTCGAATTCCCACAAAGTAAAATCCCGTTTTTGGCACGGGAGGATCAGGCGAACGAGCATGACCTGGACTATGTTGGCAAGCCGGATTGGCTTGTCCACCAGGGACTGGATGCACATTTGCAACCCAGTCACTTCGTCCTCGTTGCCCCACGACAGGCCTGTCTCTTTCCAGGACATGAGCCGCGTGGGGGGGTCCGGATCTGAACTCGGGGGCCGCGACGCATTTCGGATCGCGGGGCTCGGTGATGTAAAACCACCCAGCCTGCCACCCCTTTAGGGACTCCACGAGGGAGCCATCGAACCAGAGGAAGTTGGCTATCTTGCCAACCATAGCGCCTCCGCACTCTTCCTGGGTGCCGGACACCACCTTGGGCTTGACGTTGAAGGTCTTGAGCCAGAGGCCGAAGTGGGGGCGGACGCGGAGAAAGGCCTCACACACGACGATAAACGCCGAGATGTTGAGAACAAAGTTCGGGGCCAGATCGTGGAAATCCAGGCCGTAGTAGAACATGAGCCCCCGGACAAATGGGTGAAGTGGAAAGCCCAGTCCGCGGAGGAAGTGGGGGAGAAAAACTACCCTCTCATGGGGCCTCGGGGTAGGAAGAAGTTGCCCCTTATCAGGAAGCCGATGCGGGAAATCCTTGGACAAGTATCCGGCTTTCCTTAGCCTTTTTACTTGAGCCTCCGTAACGGAGGAGACCACCCACTTGCCTCCCGCTCCAGACATTGTTGGAGAAGGTTGAGGAAGAAGAGCGGACTTGGGCGCTGGAGCTTGAGTGCGCGAGAGATGGATTGGCAAAGGAGGAAGAAGGCGTAGGTTAAAAGGGTGAATCCTTATCCCTTTATATAAGCAGGTACGGTTAGGCGTCCTCACCTACCTAATAAAACTCACTTGCCTCCCAAACGCCGCGGTAAATGGCGTGGTTGGGTTACCCACGTCCGTATTAATGAGAATCCCATTGGAGGGGGGCACACGATCTCTGCTTCGACAAGACGTGCCAAGGAAACCGCCTCACTATACGAGCTGAGGTGGAACAATGAAAACAATTTATATAGAAGGCTTGGTCGCAGTGTTATGACGCACTGTGGGATACGTCAGCAGATTTGATTTGTGTTAATATTATTCTCTGTATGGCAATATGTGGAAACTTATTTTGCAGAGCCGGACACTATTATGTGGTGTTTATAATCTTCTTTAAGAACTTGGAGGAGGAACCCGCCTTGCAATGCCGAAGACAATCTGCGTGCCGGACTCGTCGTCATTGAAGCCTGGTTCAGGGGCTACTGAGGGAGTCCTGGATTAGGGGGTGTTCGGATAGCCGAACTATACCTTCAGCCGGACTCCAGGACTATGAAGATACAAAGTTGAAGACTTCGTCCCATGTCCGGAAGGATCTTTTCTTGGCGTGGAAGGCAAGCTAGGTGTGCGGATATTCGAGATCTCCTACCATTGTAACCGACTCTGTGTAACCCTAACCCTATCCGGTGTCTATATAAACCGGAGGGTTGTAGTCCGTAGGACAACCATCATCATACACAATCATACCATAGGCTAGCTTCTAGGGTTTAGCCTCCTTGATCTCGTCGTAGATCCACTCTTGTACTACCCATATCATCAATATTAATCTAGCAGGAGTAGGGTTTTACCTCCACCGAGAGGGCCCGAACCTGGGTAAAATAAAGTGTCCCTTGTCTCCTGTTACCATCCGACCTTGACGCACAATTCGGGACCCCCTACCCGAGATCCGCCGGTTTTGACACCGACAGTCTTCTTAACACAAAGTATTTATCATGCACAACCCCGATGACAAGCCGAGCAATTGGTTCATATTTTTTAACGCGCGTCAGCTTTTCAACTCTCATGCAATACATGAGCGCAAGCCATGGATATAGCACTACGGGTGGAATAGAGTATGGTGATAGGGGTAAATATAGGGAAGACAAAAAAGTAAGAAAGTCTCACATCGACGCGGCTAACGAACGGGCTATGGAGATGCACATCAATTGATATCAACGTGAGGAGTAGGGATTGCCATGCAAAGAATGCACTAAGAGCTATAAGTGTATGAAAGCCTGATACGTCTCCAACGTATCTATAATTTTTGATTGCTCCATGCTATATTATCTACTGTTTTGGATTATATTGGGTTTATTTTCCACTTTTATATTATTTTTGGGACTAACCTATTAACCGGAGGCCCAAGCCAGAATTGCTATTTTTTTGCCTATTTCAGTGTTTCAAAGAAACGGAATATCAAACGGAGTCCAAACGGAATGAAACCTTCGGGAACGTGATTTTCTCACCGAACGTGATCCAGGAGACTTGGAACCTACTCCAAGAAGTAACAGAGGCGGTCACGAGGGTGGGGGGCGCCCCCCTAGGGTGCGCCCCTGCCTCGTGGGCCCCCTTTTGCTCCACCGATGTACTCCTTCCTCCTATATATACCTACGTACCCCCAAAGGATCAGATACGGAGCCAAAAACCTAATTCCACCGCCGCAACTTTCTGTATCCACGAGATCCCATCTTGGGGCCTGTTCCGGAGCTCCGCCGGAGAGGGCTGTCATCAGGGATCATAGCCCCTCCGATGAAGTGTGAGTAGTTTACCTCTAACCTTCGGGTCCATAGTTAGTAGCTAGATGGCTTCTTCTCTCTTTTTGGATCTCAATACAATGTTCTCCCCTCTCTCGTGGAGATCTATTTGATGTAATCTTCTTTTTGCGGTGTGTTTGTTGAGACCGATGAATTTTGGGTTTATGATCAAGTCTATCTATTAATAATATTTGAATCTTCTCTGAATTCTTTTATGTACGATTGGTTATCTTTGCAAGTCTCTTCGAATTATCAGTTTGGTTTGGCCTACTAGATTGGTTTTTCTTGCCATGGGAGAAGTGCTTAGCTTTGGGTTCGATCTTGCGGTGTCCTTTCCCAGTGACAGAAGGGGCATCAAGGCACGTATTGCATCGTTGCCATCGAGGATAACAAGATGGGGTTTTTATCATATTGCATGAAACTATCCCTCTACATCATGTCATCATGCTTAAGGCGTTACTCTGTTTTTAAATTAATACTCTAGATGCATGCTGGATAGCGGTCGATGAGTGGAGTAATAGTAGTATATGCAGGCAGGAGTCGGTCTACTTGACTTGGACGTGATGCCTATATACATGATCATACCTAGATATTCTCATAACTATGCTCAATTCTGTCAATTGCTCAACAGTAAATTGTTCACCCACCGTAGAATACTTATGCTCTTGAGAGAAGCCACTAGTGAAACCTATGGCCCTCGGGTCTATTCTCATCATATCAATCTCCATCACTTTAATCTTGCTTTGCTTTTTTACTTTGTCTTTTACTTTTCACTTTGCATCTCTATATCAAAAGTACCAAAAATATTATCTATCATCTCTATCAGATCTCACTCTCGTAAGTGACCGTGAAGGGATTGACAACCCCTAATCGCGTTGGTTGCGTTGAGCTATTGTTTTTGTGTAGGTATGAGGGACTTGCGCGTGGCCTCCTACTGGATTGATACCTTGGTTCTCAAAAATTGAGGGAAATACTTACGCTACTTTGCTGCATCATCCTCTCCTCTTCGGGGAAAACCAACGCAGTGCTCAAGAGGTAGCAAGAAGAATTTCTGGCGCCGTTGCCGGGGAGTCTACGCAAAAGGTCACCGTACCAAGTACCCATCACAATCCCTATCTCTCGCATTATAGTAGTTGCCATTTGCCTCTCGTTTTCCTCTGCCCCACTTCACCCTTGCCGTTTTATTCGCCCTTCCTCCGTTCAATCTTGTGTTTCCATGTGCCTTCTTTTTGCTTGCATCTTCGCTTGCTAAAAGTTTATGGATCCTCATCCACTTGCTAATCTCTTTAAGAGATCCAATTATGATGAACCTATTGCTAGTGAATTGAGTGCACTAGATTATCTTTATAAGGTTTTGCCTGAAATTCTTGAATCTAAAAATTGTGATGAAGTGCTTTATGAAGCGATTCACGATAGATCTTTGAATAAAAATCATGATTGCAATGATTTTACTATAAATTCTATTGATGTCAATTGTGCTAAAAATATGCAAAACCCTAAGCTTGGGGATGCTAGTTTTGCTATGTCCTCTACATGTTGCAATGATCATGATTGGGGTGATAGTTCTTCTTATGATCTTGAAAATTTATCTAATCCCCATGATGAATATGAGATTGATAATATTGTTTGCAATAATATTGAAAGTGGGTTTGGAAGAGTGTCAACTTTAGATCCCACATATTTGGAGAATATTCAATCTTATGAAAGTTTTGATAAAAGTGGGTTTGGAAAGGTCATGACTTTAGTTAATGTTAATCCCACTATTTCGAAAAAGTGTCAACTTTGCATGCATGTGGATCGTGTTGAAAATATTTTATGTGATAGCTATTTTATTGAAGTTGCTTATGATCCCACATGTAATTATTATGAGAGAGGAAAATATGGTCGTAAAATTTTTCATGATAATAAATTACCTCTCGTTATGTTGAGATTGTTATTGTTTCTTTCCGCTTCCTTGCATATCCTAGTTTTTGCTTGCTATGATAACTTGTTTGCCTATAATATGCCTATGCATAGTAAGTATGTTAGACTTAGATATGGTTGTCACATGTTTTATGATGCTCTCTTTGTGCTTCAATTCTTGTCTTTCTTGCGAGCATCATTAAAATTATCAATGCCTAGCTAAAAGGCTTTAAAGAAAATCGCTTGTTGGGAGGCAACCCAATTTTATTTTTAGTTTTTTTGTTTGTTTAGGAATAAATAATCCATATACCTTCTGTTTGGATGTGGTTTTGTGTTTTAGTTAGTGTTTGTGCCAAGTTTGACCTATAGGATCTTCTTGGATGATAGTTATTTGATCTTGCTGTAATTTCCAGAAACTTTCTGTTCACGAAAACAATTGTTAAAAATCACCAGAACGTGATAAAATACTGATTCCAATTGTTGCTGATCAATAAACAAATTGTCTAGGTCGTCCTATTTTGGTAGATATTTTGGAGTTCCAAAAGTTTGCGTTAGTTACAGATTGCTATAGACTGTTCTGTTTTTGACAGATTCTGTTTTTCGTATGTTGTTTGCTTATTTTGATGAATCTATGGCTAGTAAAATAGTTTATAATCCATAGAGAAGTTGGAATACAGTAGGTTTAACACCAATATAAATAAAGAATGAGTTCATTACAGTACCTTGAAGTGGTCTTTTGTTTTCTTTCTCTAACGGAGCTCATGAGATTTCTATTGAGTTTTGTGTTGTGAAGTTTTTAAGTTTTGGGTGAAATCTTTTGATGGATTATGGAACAAGGAGTGGTAAGAGCCTAAGCTTGGGGATGCCCATGGCACCCCAAAGATAATCCAAGGACACCAAAAAGTCAAAGCTTGGGGATGCCCATGGCACCCCCAAGATAATCCAAGGTCACCAAAAAGCCAAAGCTTGGGGATGCCCCAGAAGGCATCCCCTCTTTTGTCTACTTCCATCGGTAATTTTACTTGGAGCTATATTTTTATTCACCACATGATATGTGTTTTGCTTGGAGCGTCTTATATTATTTGTGTCTTTGTTTGTTAGTGTGCCACAATCATCCTTACTGTACACACCTTTTGAGAGAGCCGTACATGAATTGGAATTTGATAGAATACTCTATGTGCTTCACTTATATCTTTTGAGCTATGTAATTTTGCTCTATGTGCTTCACTTATATCTTTTGAGCGTTATAATTTTGCTCTATGTGCTTCACTTAGATCTTTTAGAGCACGGTGGTGGATTTGTTTTAAAGAAACTATTGATCTCTTATGCTTCACTTAGATTATTTTGAGAGTCTTAATAACATGGTAAATTGCTTAATAATAATATGCTTGGTATTCAAGATTTGTGAAACTTTCTTTTGAGTGCGTTGAATACTAAGAAAAGATTGATGCTTGATAATTGTTTTGAGATATGAAGATGGTGATATTAGAGTCATGGTAGTTGAGTAGTTGTGAATTTAAAGAATACTTGTGTTAAAGTTTGTGATTCCCGTAGCATGCACGTATGGTGAACCGTTATGTGATGAAGTCGGAGCATGATTTATTTATTGATTGTCTTCCTTATGAGTGGCGGTCGGGGACGAGCGATGGTCTTTTCCTACCAATCTATCCCCTAGGAGCATGCGCGTAATACTTTGCTTTGATAACTTCTAGATTTTTGCAATAAGTATATGAGTTCTTTATGACTAATGTTGAGTCCATGGTTATACGCACTTTTTCCCATCCTTCCACCATTGCTAGCCTCTCTAATACCGCGCACTTTTCGCCGGTATCATACACCCATCATATACCTTTCTCAAAACAGCCACCATACCTACCTATCATGGCATTTCCATAGCCATTCCGAGATATATTGCCATGCAACTTTCCACCGTTCCATCTATTATGACACGCTCCATCATTACCATATTGCTAGCATGATCATGTAGTTGACATCGTATTTGTGGCAAAGCCACCATTCATAATTCTTTCATACATGTCACTCTTGATTCATTGCATATCCCGGTACACCGCCGGAGGCATTCATATAGAGTCATATTTTGTTCTAAGTATCGAGTTGTAATTGTTGAGTTGTAAGAAAAATAAAAGTGTGACGATCATCAATTTTTAGAGCATTGTCCCAAGTGAGGAAAGGATGATGGAGACTATGATTCCCCCACAAGTCGGGATGAGACTCCAGACGAAAAAAAGAGGCCATAAAAAAAGAGAAAAGGCCCAAATAAAAAAATGAGAGAAAAAGAGAGAAGGGACAATGTTACTATCCTTTTACCACACTTGTGCTTCAAAGTAGCACCATGATCTTCATGATAGAGAGTCTCTCATTTTGTCACTTTCATATACTAGTGGGAATTTTTCATTATAGAACTTGGCTTGTATATTCCAATGATGGGCTTCCTAAAAATTGCCCTAGGTCTTCGTGAGCAAGCGAGTTGGATGCACACCCACTTAGTTTCTTTTGTTGAGCTTTCATATACTTATAGCTCTAGTGCATCCGTTGCATGGCAATCCCTACTCACTCACATTGATATCTATTGATGGGCATCTCCATAGCCCGTTGATACGCTTAGTTGATGTGAGACTATCTTCCCCTCTTTTTGTCTTATCCACAACCACCATTCTATTCCACACATAGTGCTATATCCATGGCTCACGCTCATGTATTACGTGAGGATCGAAAAAGTTTTGAAAATGTTAAAGTATGAA
This sequence comes from Aegilops umbellulata, assembly GCA_032464435.1. NCBI lineage: Eukaryota > Viridiplantae > Streptophyta > Magnoliopsida > Poales > Poaceae > Aegilops > Aegilops umbellulata. The sequence goes on along the minus strand of CP136054.1, from coordinate 92,077,074 downwards.
ACAATTGCTTGGCTTGTCATCGGGGTTGTGCATGATTTAAATACTTTGTGTGGTGAAGATAGAGCATAGCCAGACTATATGATTTTGTAGGGATAACTTTCTTTGGCCATGTTATTTTGAGAAGACATAATTGCTTTGTTAGTATGCTTGAAGTATTATTATTTTTATGTCGATATGAACTTTTGTCTTGAATCTTTCTAACCTGAATATTCATACCACAATTAAGAAGATTTGCATTGAAATTATACCAAGTAGCACTCCGCATCAAAAATTCTCTTTTTATCATTTACCTACTCGAGGACGAGCAGGAATTAAGCTTGGGGATGCCTGATACGTCTCCAACGTATCTATAATTTTTGATTGCTCCATGCTATATTATCTACTGTTTTGGACTACATTGGGCTTTATTTTCCACTTTTATATTATTTTGGGACTAACCTATTAACCGGAGGCCCAGCCCAGAATTGCTGTTTTTTTTGCCTATTTCAGTGTTTCGAAGAAATGGAATATCCAACGGAGTCCAAATGGAATGAAACCTTCGGGAACGTGATTTTCTCACCAAACGTGATCCAGGAGACTTGGACCCTACTCCAAGAAGTAACAGGCGCCCCCCCTAGGGCGCGCCCCCTGCCTCGTGGGCCCCCTGTTGCTCCACCGACGTACTCCTTTCTCCTATATATACCTACGTACCCCAAACGATCAGATACGGAGCCAAAAACCTAATTCCACCGCCGCAACTTTCTGTATCCACGAGATCCCATCTTGGGGCCTGTTCCGGAGCTCCGCCGGAGAGGGCCGTCATCACGGATCATAGCCCCTCCGATGAAGTGTGAGTAGTTTACCTCAGACCTTCGGGTCCATAGTTAGTAGCTAGATGGCTTCTTCTCTCTTTTTGGATCTCAATACAATGTTCTCCCCCACTCTCGTGGAGATCTATTCGATGTAATCTTCTTTTTGCGGTGTGTTTGTTAAGACCTATGAATTGCGGGTTTATGATCAAGTCTATCTATGAATAATATTTGAATCTTCTCTGAATTCTTTTATGTATGATTGGATATCTTTGCAAGTCTCTTCGAATTATCAGTTTGGTTTGGCCTACTAGATTGGTTTTTCTTGCCATGGGAGAAGTGCTTAGCTTTGGGTTCGATCTTGCGGTGTCCTTTCCCAGTGACAGAAGGGGCATCAAGGCACGTATTGCATCGTTGCCATCGAGGATAACAAGATGGGGTTTTTATCATATTGCATGAAACTATCCCTCTACATCATGTCATCTTGCTTAAGGCGTTACTCTATTTTTAACTTAATACTCTAGATGCATGCTGGATAGTGGTCGATGAGTGGAGTAATAGTAGTAGATGCAGGCAGGAGTCGGTCTACTTGACTCGGACGTGATGCCTATATACATGATCATACCTAGATATTCTCATAACTATGCTCAATTCTGTCAATTGCTCAACAGTAATTTGTTCACCCACCGTAGAATACTTATGCTCTTGAGAGAAGCCACTAGTGAAACCTATGGCCCCCGGGTCTATTCTCATCATATCAATCTCCATCACTTTAATCTTGCTTTGCTTTTTTACTTTGTCTTTTACTTTTCACTTTGCATCTCTATATCAAAAATACCAAAAATATTATCTATCATCTCTATCAGATCTCACTCTCGTAAGTGACAGTGAAGGGATTGACAACCCCTAATCGCATTGGTTGCGTTGAGCTATTGTTTTTGTGTAGGTACGAGGGACTTGTGCGTGGCCTCCTACTGGATTGATACCTTCGTTCTCAAAAACTGAGGGAAATACTTACGCTACTTTGCTGCATCATCCTCAGCTCTTCGGGGAAAACCAATGCAGTGCTCAAGAGGTAGCAAAGCCCAATATGAAAACTAAGTGGGTGTGCATTGTGACGCCCCCGATTCAATCGTACACTAATCATGCACGCAAACGTGTACAATCAAGATCAGGGACTCACGGGAAGATATCACAACACAACTCTAAAACATAAATAAGTCATACAAGCATCATAATACAAGCCAGGGGCCTCGAGAGCTCGAATACAAGTGCTCGATCATAGACGAGTCAGCGGAAGCAACAATATCTGAGTACAGACATAAGTAAGCAAGTTGCCATAAGATGGCTAGCACAAACTGGGATAAAGATCGTAAGAGGCGCAGGCCTCCTGCCTGGGATCCTCCTAAACTACTCCTAGTCGTCGTCAGCGGCATGCACATAGTAATAGGCACCTCCGGTGTAGTAGGAGTCGTCGTCGACGCTGGCGTCTGGCTCCTGGGCTCTAGCATCTGGTTGCGACAACCAAGTAGAAGGGAAAGGGGGAAAAGAGGGAGAAAAGGAACCGTGAGTACTCATCCAAAGTACTCGCAAGCAAGGATCTACACTACATATGCATGGGTATATGTGTAAAGGGGCCATATCGGTGGGCTGAACTGCAGAATGCCAGAATAAGAGGGGGATAGCTAATCCTGTCGAAGACTACGCTTCTGGCAGCCTCCATCTTGCAGCATGTAGAAGAGAGTAGATGGTAAGTTCGCCAAGTAGCATAGTATAACATAATCCTACCCGGCGACCCCCTCCTCGTCGCCCTATTAGAGAGCGATCACCGGGTTATATCTGGCACTTGGAAGGGTGTGTTTTATTAAGTATCCAGTTCTAGTTGTCATAAGGTCAAGGTACAACTCCGGGTCGCCCTTTTACCGAGGGACACGACTATTCGAATAGATAAACTTCCCTGCAGGGGTGCACATAACCCAACACGCTCGATCCCATTTGGTCGGACACACTTTCCTGGGTCATGCCCGGCCTCGGAAGATCAACACATCGCAGCCCTACCTAGGCACAACAGAGAGGTCAGCACGCGGTCTAAATCCTATGGCGCAGGGGTCTGGGCCCATTGCACACCTGCACGTTGCGAGGGAGGCGGGAAGCAGACCTAGCAACCTCCATTACAAAGGAAGTCACGTTACGCGGTCCAATCTGGCGCGCACCGCTCAGTCGCTGATGTCACGAAGGCTTCGGCTGATACCCACGACGTCGAGTGCCCATATCTTTCCCACGTAGTTGGTTAGTGCGTATAGACCAAATGGCCAGACTCAGATCAAATACCAAGATCTCATTAAGCGTGTTAATTGATGTAACCGCGGACACCGACCAGGGCCAGGCCCACCTCTCACCTAGGCGGTCTCAACCTGCCTTGTCGCTTCGCCACAAAGATCCACCCAGAGGGCCGTCGGGACAAAGGTCCTTTCAGCCCCCAATCCGTGAATCACTCGTGGGTGCTCCACGAGCCGACCCGACTTTAGTCACCACATGTATCATGCATAAAGTATATAGGATAAACCCGTGATCACCTCCCAAGTGATCACGGCCCGATAGTATAGCACAGCAGACGGACAAGAAAGTAGGGCCACTAATGGAATACTAGCATCTTATACTAAGCATTTAGGATTGCAGGTAAAGGTAACAACAGTAGTAGCAAGGACAGACTATGCATCAGGATAGGATAAACGGAAAGCAATAACATGCTACACTACTCTAATAAGCAGTATAGAAGAGAATAGGCGATATCTGGTGATCAAGGGGGGGGGCTTGCCTGGTTGCTCTGGCAAGAAGGAGGGGTTGTCCACAACGTAGTCGGATGGGGCACCAGCAGCGGCGTCGGTCTTGTAGTCTACCCGAGAGAAGAGGGGGAAGAAACAATGAATACAATGCAAACAGATGCATAATGATGCATGACAATGCAAACAACCGGCGAAGAGGGGAAACATCCGGGAAAGTATCCCCGGTGTTTCGCGTGTTCAGACAAATGAACCGGAGGGGGAAAGTTGCGAGTTCGATAGGTTAGGGATGTGTGGCGGGCGAACGGGCTGCATATCTGAATCCGTCTCGTTCTGAGCAACTTTCATGTAGAAAGTATTTTCATTTGAGCTACGGTTTATTTTATATGATTTTCTAAAGCTTTAAATCATTTTTAGAATTTATTTAATTAATTTAATTCAACATTATCCAGAATAGTACATCTTGACATCATCATGACGTCAGTAGTCAACAGAGGTGTTGACTGGTCAAACTGACGTGTGGGTCCAGTGGGACCCACCTGTCATACACTGTTTAGGTTTATTAGGATTTAGCTAATCTAATTACTGTTTAACTAACCTAACTAGTTAATTAGATTAATTAAACATGATTAATTAACGTAATTAATTCATTAGTTAATTAGTTAATTAATAATTAATTTTTAAATTATTATTATTATTTATTTATTTAATTTTTTTTACAAAAAACGTTCTGGGGGCTGGGGCGTGGGGCCCCACTATCATAGTAGAGAGAGCCTATCGGGCGCGCGGGCGTGCGGGCACTAGCGGCGCCCGGGCGCTAACGGGCGCCGGAGGCGGGCGCAGCCCGACTGTCCTCGAGCACTAGCCGGAGCGGAGGAGAGCACCGGTGAGGCTATGAAGGAGGCGATGCCCGCGGGAGGGAGAGCGGTAGGCGGCGGAGGCAGCGGCGGTGCGGTCAAGGGAGTAAAGGATCGGTGCAGGGTGGCAGCAGCCGCGAGCGGGCGCCGGAGCGCGTGCGGCGAGGGGCGCAGGTCGCAACCATGGTGATGCGGTGCGCTGGTGGGAGATGGCGCGGTTGGCGCGTGCAGCGGCAAGGCGACGGGCGAGCCGGCGCGGTGGTGCTCACGCAGGGACAGAGGGAAGAGGGAACCAATGCGAGATGAGGAGACGTGTGTGCAACGTGTGCAGTGAGCTCGGTGAGAGCGAGGCTCAGACGAGCACGACGGCGGATCTGCCAGGGAGGAAGAGGGGAAGGGAAGGGGGCTCACAAAGCCCTATAGTTGAGCGAGGCGTGCTCGAGGAGGAGGACGAGGAGGCGACGACGACGGTGGGCGGCTCCGGCGAAGCAGTGGCGGGATGAGGCGGTGACGGTGTGCGGCGGCGGCATGCGTGGATGGCGTCCGGCGAGGAGGAGGGCAAGGATGAGCGACGAAGACGAGGAGGTGGCACTGACGACGGCGGGTGGTGGGGCGGCTCCAGCGGGGGTTCCAGGCGGCGGCGACTGGGGAAGGGGGTTAGGGTTTCGGGGGAATAAGGGGGGATGGGGTGGGCCTCCTGGTGGCCTGGTTGGCCGGTTCGACCATTGGACCCAGGGAGTGGGGGGCTTTGCCTATCTTTTCTCTTTTTTACTGTTTTGTCTTCTCCTTTTTCTTATTTTCTTTTCTATTTTATTTCTAGTTTCTTTTATTTTTAGTTTTATAAAAATTACCACTAGTACCAAATTTGTATTTATTAACAAACTACTGTCAGACTAATTCTTAACCCATAATAAAATAGTTTTAATAATTCATAAATTTCAATAGGCATTTGTTTAATTGTTTCATTATTGTTTTAATTATTTTAGTGTATTTTAATTCTTTACGGAAGTGGGGTTTCTTCACCATAATTATTTACGCATTATTTGGCACAACCCGAATAGTTTAGTTTTAATGTTTGAAAACTTTTATTGCCTGACTTTAATTCAAACTTGAATTTGAATCGTTTTAAACTAACGCGAGATTATCAACAGTAACGGAGGTGACATGGCATCATTAGGCATGAGATTACTGTAGCACAATTTTCGGGGTGTTATAAATCTCCTCCACTACAAGAAATCTTGTCCCGAGATTTAAGAGGTGGAGTAAAGGGAAAAGTTCTGGTTACGAAATTCTAGCGAGTGTTCTTGGTCTTAGTTGCTGTTCTCGAAGTGGTCGATCCATAACGCTGATGTCTTCATACTTCAGCCTGAGGTCATCATGATGATGTCGGCATCCTTTCTTCGGGAACTCCATCGTACTTATGAAAAGGGATAGGGGTAGCTTCGGAAGAACGGAACTCTACAAGGTGGCTATCTGGTTTATAACTCAGGGAATGTGGTAGAAAGTAACTCTCAAGTTGAAACTTAAGAAAATATCAAGAGCAAAGTAAGAAGGTACAATAAGAAGTTTCAAGCGGGTAGGCAATCGTTCGATGCCTGAAACAGGGAGAGAAAGGGGCTCAAAGCAACGGAAATAAGTATTGTGCCTGATACCAGAATTGATGATCTCTCGGAAGGTGGCTCGTGAATTACATACAAGGCCACGCGTGAGGAATATATATAGAAACAGGGGGTGTACAGGAGAGTCAGGTTTCAATCCCGTGGAACTGTGGGTTATGGGCCCACAATGTGGTTAAAAGTAGGAAGGGCGTTGACATCTTGCACCATCATGATAGCAAGACATGTCAGAGTGTAGCCTATCAGTTATGTCGGCAACAATGTCAGTACCAAGGGCGAGGGACGAACAGAACCATTTTCCTGCTCGTTGAACGAGGCAGACCAATAGGCAAGGTTCTCGTCCATCGGTGGTTACCGGAATGTCATCAACAATAGTAACAGGGTCTTATTAACAGAGTAGTACACCAAGGTGTTTACATAAGCAGTGAATTATTACTGCTTAGATCATATAGATCACAAGGAAGATTAAACAAAATAATGGAAAGGAAAAGGTGATCATCAGATTAAACAAAACAATGGAAAGGAAAATGTGTTTAAGCACATATTTCAGGGGTATATCCTTCCCAAGGGAAAGCAGAGCATGATATCCATGACGGGATATAACGTAGAAATCCCTTTAGGAAAGGGAGAGAAATTTCATACCATTACCCATACAACGGTGTTGGATAATCGATAAAGAAAATTTAGCATTGTGCTTCAAATGTTTTTATTGAAATTCGGAGTACCACAGACATGCTTCGAGATAGCATTGACATGGTCTTCAAGCAAAGGTCAGACTTCAGATACACGAAGGATCCATCAGGAACAACTTGTAGAATAAGTCTTACAATTTCCTCCTGGAAGAATGGATAGCCTTGCTAAAAGGAAAATTTTAACAATAGGTCCTCCGGTCAGGTGTGCTAGGCATGACATCACCTTAACGAGCCATATAGGTACCAATGTTATAACTCTTGGAAATATGTTCCAACCATCATATCTGACCGAGGTTCAAATCCGATTGTTGTCAGGATACCTCCGACTTAGGATGCCTGAGAAGAAAAGGCGCAACACAAATTGACGAGATGACAATGTAAGATTCTCGGGAAATGAACTATGGGAGCGAGTTCCAAAACAAGATTTCATCATTAAACCAAGGAGAGGATGAGGAGGTGTCTGATGGTCTCAGCGACAATTCATCGAGATTTCCAACAAGATGAATTTCCACAATTATGTGAACAAGGAGATATCATTTGTCAGATCAAATGGTATAATGATGTATGCTCGACGAAAACATACACCATTAACCATTGGTTGGAAGGTGCACCCATAATATGGGCCAAGTAGCATGATCAATGTTAGGATGGTGAATCAATAACCAAAAAGTCTTAGAATGAAACTATTGACCATTCACTTCAAGGCAAGAGGGTTGCTGGAAGTTTTGAATTCACACATCATAGTTCAGTTGTCGGTATTCCCGATAGAAACAACACATGGAACAAGAAATAATGTTGGTGGTGAGAAGTATCACTATACCAAGAATTCTTAAGAGGTGGTGAAATTATTATGACAATCTTGACATAAAAGATGGTAATACTCAAAGGTAAAGAAGATCAAATGTTGGATAGCAAGGAACTCAAGGTGTAACACAAAACATGAACAAGTTTGTGTTGTGTTGGTGTACATAAAGAGGGGTACACCTTTTGTACCCCTATAACTGTGCACGGGCAGTCTGAGCCACAGGCAGTCTGAGCCACGGGCACCACCACACTAAGCAAGGCGAGGGAGGTGAGCCAAGGTAAGACCGAAGCTCAAAGAAGCAGAACGACGCCAAGACCAAGACCACAAAGAGCAAAGGGGACGAAGCGGACTCCCACGGCAAGATCCTTGCTGGGGGGCAGTTCTAGCGAACCCGGCAAGACCCTTGCCGTGGCAGCCCGCCCCACACCTACGGAGCGAGTCATCCTTGAGTCCACTACCCCCATGGGGCAAGGATTCGGGAGACATCCCCGTGGTGGCATGCACATCTTTGTGAAGATATTCAAGATCAGATACACACTTTAGAAGGTGATGACCCTTGGCGGGATTCTAGCCAAGGAGGACCACAAGGCCCCCGGCAAGAGCCTTGCCGGGGATGATAGCGGGCGCCGTGGCAAGACCCTTGCCGGGGCCCCGGCAAGGCCCTTGCCAAAGACACCTGTGGGGTCGCCATCAGGCCCGCACCAGTCGCACCTCCACCACCGTTCGCATGCAGCTGCCGACCCAACCAGTTAGGCAGGCACCTGCGTGGCGGCGTGCAGATCTTTGTGGAGACACACCACTACGCCACCTCAGCTGCCTGCCTACCTACATGGCACTGCGGGCATCGCTGGCCAGGGCGCGTGTCAACACGAGAGGGAGCGGCGACGGACGGGACAGGGCTCTCCCCCGTCCCCGTTAAAGCAAGGACACCTAAGCAAGGCGCATTAAATGTGCCTTGTCATGTAATGCGAGGGATAACCTCGCATTACTGTTCCCTTTCCACCTCCTGTGTGCCACTATGGCAACCCCTTTCCTGTAAAAGGAGGCCCGGGGCGACCAGGAGGAGGATTCGGCTTTTTGGAGCTCTTCACGCCCCATAGCTAGCTCAAGAACACAGATATACAATCCACCAAAGCAGGAGTAGGGTTTTACGCATCCTCACGGCCCGAACCTGGATAAACGAACCATGTGCTATCTCTTTGATCCGCTCTTCTCACGACCCCGCGCCCCGCAATCGTAGTAGGGATTCTTGTGATCCCATAGGTGTCGTTTCCCACCGACATCTTTGGCGCGCCAGGTAGGGGGCAGCGCAGTTGTGAGAATCGGCTTTAGCAGTTAGTTCGACGCTCCTTCATCGTCATGGCGCCCAAGAAGAAGACGACCGTGGCGGTTGGCCCGTCAGAAGTCGGACATCCCGTCCCGACGCGGGCGAGCAGCGGACTGGTCGCGGAAAGGACCCAGGGTGCCGTTCGCGAGCACCAACACCGTCCCAGCAGCCGGAGTTTGGGAGGCGGCGATTTTCGTGCGCCTGGTAACGGGCTGCACGCCGTCAAATCCAAAGACGAAGCCAGGCCCTCCGCGGGTGGCGCTGGGCCTTCCAATATCACTGCCACCCGGCCCGAAGGCGACGCGAGGGCTTCCCAGACTCCCACGCCGGCGCCGATGGCGGGCTCCTCTCAAGCGGTGCACGACGAACGGCGTAATCACACCGAGGACCCCGGGCGTCGCCGCGGGAAGAGCCCCGAGCGCCACTCCCGGGATGTAGAAGACCTCCCCGCTCGCCGAGGCGCTGGCGAAGATGGCATGCGACCGCGGGGTCGTGATAGAGCTCCTTCTGACATGGTCAGGAGTCGAAGCGCGTCGCGATCCGTGCAGGTTTAGCTGCCACCAACGCCAGCAGAAGCCCTGGCGCACGCGCAGTTGCTCCTCGATTTTCCTCCCACTACGGGGAAACTCGACGAATGGAGAGCTACTATCCGAAGCCTTGTTGCGGTGTCCAACAAAGACGAACCGAGTCCGGTGGAGCCCCCGGGTCGACGCTCCGACGGAGTCCCACGCACCAGTGGCAGGAGAGCCGGCGGCGCCGCGACCACGGTGCACTCGCCCCCTCCTCGCGCGGTGCCACGGACGCTAGCCCATCGTGACGTTACAGGCGACGAAATCTCCATAGCGTCGTCCGACCCGCGGACCCACTGTGACCAGCGCCAAGTCCTTCAGGAATGAGAACATGAAGACGCTCGAACCACTATCGAGCACCGGCGTGGAGCGCGCCACCAATCAGACAGGCGAGCAGGGTCTGGTGTGAACCACCCGGCACCGGAGAGCCCTGGAGGCCTACCTTACGAGGTAGGCTGTTCGGCTTTTACCCGTGAGCTGCGGCAGTTCCAGTGGCCCACTCACCGCACTTTCAAACCTGACGTGGGCGAAAAGTACAGCGGCAAGACCCACCCGTCCGAGCTCCTCTGCATCTACACCATCGCGATGCAAGCTGCCGGAGCCTGCGACGATAAGGTGCTTGCGAATTACTTTCCGTTGGCTCTTAAACCCAACGCCATGTCATGGTTGATGCACTTGCCGGTAGACTCCATTTCCTCCTGGTCGGATTTGTGCCATGAGTTCGTGGGCGCCTTTACTGGAGGCCACCAAGCCCATGGCCAAGCGAGCGACCTGCACGTCATTCCCCAGAAGGGAGGCGAGAGTCTCCGCAAGTACATACAGAGGTTCATCCAGATACAGTACAATATCCCTGATGTTCACCCTGCCGCCATCATCAGCGCGTTCCATCAGAACGTGCGTAACCGCAAGATGCGCGAAGAGCTGGCAATGAACAAGGTGAAAGATGTAGCAGAACTCTATGTTCTTGCTGACAGATGTGCCCGGGCTGAAAAGTACCCCGGTGAAGATGCCGGCGTGGAAACCAACTCCTCAGATGAGGATACTGCCGCCCCGGTGAAGAAAGGCCGGCGCCGCAACAGGAAGCGCAAAGGAAAAGCCGTGCTTGCCGTCGAGGGATCTGATGACACCGGCTCCACCAAGAAAACCAAGGCAGATGACCCCGGCAAAGAAATTGCCGGATGTGTCACCTGCCGGGCCTTGGCGGCTGCCGAGAAGTCAGGAAACTCTGACAAGCGGTACTGCAAGATCCATCGCACCAAAGGCCATGCTCTCCAGGTCTGCCGACAGGTTGAGCTCCTCGCTGAGAAGCAGAGGGCTGAATATGAGAGGTGGGACAAGGAGAAGGGCCAAGACGGTGCTGAGGGGTCCGGCAAGAAGCGTGACGGCCAGGCGGGCCGTCGCGGCAAGGATAAACAACAGGAGAGGCCCGCCCGGGGCCGTGACAGAAAGCCAGAGGACGACGAGTCCGGCGACCAAGAGTTTCAGAAAGCTACAAAGGCCATGTGCGTCGACGGCGGCGCCTCACTTCTCACCGCCGGCTTAAACAGTGGGTGTGAGAGATTACAGCGGCAGAGCCGTCGTTTGATGCCCAAAGGCCGTTGAAGTGGTCCAGCACACCTATCATTTTTTACACTGAGGATCACCTTGATCGCACTACTGCGGTCGGGTGCTTGCCGTTGTTGGTTTCACCAACAATACGCAACCTCAAGGTGACAAAGATGCTAGTCGATGGCGGGGCCGGTCTGAACCTGATCTCGCCTGCCGTGATCGAGAAGTTGCAGATTCCTGATGGAGACCTCGAAGAGACGGGCACGTTTCAAGGGTTCAACCCGGGAAGAAGCCAACCCAAGGGAAAGTTCACGCTGCCCATGACTTTTGGAAGCAACCTGAACTACAGGACGGAGAGGATCGTGTTTGATGTTGCCAAGATCCCCTTGCCCTACAACGGGATCCTTGGCCGCCCAGCGCTGGCCAAGTTCATGGCGGCGTCACACTACGCCTACAACACCCTGAAGATGCCAGGACCAGTGACGATCATCACCATCCCTTCCGATAAGAAAGACGCGCTAATTTGCGCTGACCAACTATACCAGCAAGCAGTTGCAGCAGCTGCCGCCACTAGGGCACTTGCTCCTGCCGCTGGGATCCCGGGAGGGAAGAAGAAAAAGAACACCGATGAGACCTTGGACACCCACTCCGGCAAGCGCACCTCTTCGGAGTGTAGCGCTGCCATCGAGGACGTGCCAGAGAGCTCCACCGGCGGAAACAAGAAGCCCAGGGCCATACCGCTGGGAACCAAGAAGGTTTCTGTCAATGAGGACGACACGGGAGGAGCTTTCACCATAAGCTCCACCCTTGATGACAAATAGGAAGACGCGCCCGTCACCTTCCTGCGGGCGAATGTCGATGTGTTTGCATGGAAAGCTTCCGACATCCCCGGCGTTCCCAGGGAGGTGATTGAGCACCACCTTGCTGTCTATCCTCATGCGCGACCCATCAAGCAGAAGGTCAGGAAGCAAGCTTTGGAACGACAAGAGTTCATCACGGAAGAGATCCGGAAACTGGAGGCAGTGGGTTTGGTAAGAGGAGTGCTCCATCCGACGTGGTTGGCCAATCCGGTCGTGGTGCGCAAGGCGAATGGGAGGTGGAGGCTGTGTATTGATTACACAGATATCAATAAGGCTTGCCCTAAGGACCCCTTCCCATTGCCGCACATCGACCAGATTGTTGACTCAACAGCTGGGTGTGATCTGTTGTCATTCCTTGATGCCTACTCCGGCTACCACCAGATCTTCATGACAAGAGAAGACGAAGAGAAAACAACATTCATCACCCCATGTGGTACGTATTGTTTCATACGGATGCCTTTCGGGTTGAAGAGTGCTGGTTCGACATTTGCAAGGGCGGTCCAGATTGGTTTTGAACCCCAGCTCCATAGAAATATGGAAGCTTACATGGATGACATAGTAGTCAAAACCAAAGACAAGGCAACCCTCATACCAGATTTGCAAGAAACATTTGCCAACCTACGCAAGATCAATCTCAAGCTGAACCCTGAGAAGTGCGTCTTTGGCGTCCCGTCCGGCAAGCTTCTCGGGTTCTTTGTGTCACAGCGTGGGATAGAGGCCAATCCGGACAAAATCAAAGCTATAGAACAGATTGAAGCACCCAAGCGAATCAAGGATGTGCGTCGGCTCGCTGGCTGCGTTGCCGCCATGGGCAGATTCATTTCCAAGTCTGCCGAGCGCGCCCTTCCCTTTTTCAAGATCCTGAAGAAGGCGGGCCCGATGGAGTGGACGCCAGAAGCCGAAGTGGCATTACAAGATTTGAAGAGGTACCTCTCCTCCGCGCCAATACTAGTTGCGCCTAGGCCACAGGAGCCGTTGCTGCTATACCTGGCAGCAACGAACCAGGTGGTCAGCGCCGCACTAGTGGTGTAGAGAGAAGTTGACGACAAGGTAATGGCAGCGACAGAGCCCGACACCACCAATGCGGAGACGACACAGCTAGTCGAAGTGCCGCCGAAGAAGAAAATGATGCAGCACCCGGTCTACTTTGTTAGCTCCCTCCTGCAGGGGGCTAGATCAAGGTACCCCGGCGTGCAGAAACTGCTCTTCGGCCTCCTTATGGCCTCGAGGAAGCTGCGTCACTACTTCCAGGCACACGAGATCACTGTCGTCACTCGCCTCCCTCTGCAACGGATATTGCACAATCCAGATGCAATGGGAAGAATTGTGGAATGGGTACTGGAGCTGTCCAGCTTTGGCCTCAAGTTTGAAAGTACTTCGACGATTCAGAGCCGAGTCCTGGCGGAGTTCATTGCAGAATGGACCGCAACGCCTGACGAAGAAGCCCAAGAGACTGCTCTCCCCGGCAAGGAGGCAAGTTGCAATTGAATCATGTACTTTGATGGAGCTTTCTCCTTACAAGGTGCTGGGGCTGGCGTACTGCTTGTCGCCCCCACCAGAGAGCACCTCAAGTACGTGATCCAGATGCACTTCCCCAGGGAGGTGTCAACAAACAATACGACAGAATACGAAGGGCTGCTTGCCGGTCTTAGGATCGCGGCGGACCTCGGAATCAAGAAACTCATCATAAGGTGCGACTCGCAGCTTGTCGTCAAGCAAGTCAACAAGGATTATCAGAGCCCGTTGATGAAGGCCTATGTCGATGAAGTGAGAAAGCTGGAAGAGTGTTTCGATGGTATACAGGCTGAATACGTTCCCCGAGCGGAGAACGATATCGCCGACTACCTGTCAAAACGCGCTGCCCTCAAGCTGCCTGTTGAACCAGGTACCTTTGTGCTTCAGCTAACTCAGCCATTCATTGATCCATCAACAGAGCAGAACAAGAGGAGGAAATCAGGGCCCGGCAAGTACTTTCCCACCGAGCTCCCCGGAGCCGCCGGCAAGGATGTTGCCAGGGACGCTGAGCCCGCCACGGGACGGCTAGCTTCGGCGGAGCTTCAAGCTCTTGCCGTGGAGACAGCCGCTCCTATAGCGGAGGAAATGCCTTTAGTCCTCGCCGTCGAGCCCCAGGCTCCAGCGTGGGCACAGCATACCATCCGATTCCTCCAAACAGGGGAACTTCCTGAGGAGCAGGAAGAAGCGGAAAAAGTAGCTCGTCGCTCTACCATGTACCAGTTCGTCGATGACGTCCTGTACAGAAAGAGGCCGAACGGTGTGAAATTGAAGTGTATTCCTCGCGAGGAAGAACTGGAGCTGTTGACAGAGATACACGGAGGCATATGTGGATCCCACATCGGGTCAAGGGCCCTTGCCGGCAAGGCATTCCGGCAAGGCTTCTTCTGGCCCACCGCCCTCCAGGATGCGACGACACTAGTCACCAGGTGTGAAGCGTGTCAGTTCCATTCAAAGAAGCTTCATCAGCCAGCTCAAGCCCTTGAAACCATTCCTCTCTCCTGGCCCTTCTCGGTCTGGGGGCTCGACATACTGGGCCCTTTCCCCCGCGCTGTCGGGGGCTTTGAGTACTTGTACGTTGCAATCGACAAGTTCACAAAGTGGCCGAAGGTGGAGGCAGTGAGGAAGGTCACAGCTCAGTCGGCCGTCAAGTTCTTAAAGGGGCTAGTGTGCCGTTTTGGTCTACCCAACAGGGTCATCACCGATAATGGCACACAGTTCATGAGCCGCACCTTCATGCAATATACCCAAGACCTCGGCAGCAAAGTCTGTTTCGCTTCCGTTGCCCACCCACGAAGCAACGATCAAGCTGAGAGGGCAAATGCTGAAGTATTGCGGGGCTTAAGGACAAAGACCTTTGACAGGCTGCACAAGAGCGGAAGGCGCTGGATTGATGAATCGCCGACGGTTCTTTGGTCGATCAGAACGACGCCAAATCAAGCCACCGGCCAGACATCCTTTGCCCTAGTATACGGGGCAGAAGCAGTTCTCCCCACTGAACTCATACACGAGTCACCTCGAGTGCTCGCTTATGACGAGCTTGAGCAAGAGCAACTGCGGCAAGATGACGCAATGCTCCTTGAGGAAGATCGTCTTCGGGCGGCTGTGAGAGCAGCACGCTACCAGCAAGCCTTGCGCCGCTACCATAGCCGCAAGGTTCATGCCCGAAGCCTTGAGGAAAGAGACCTTGTCCTTCGGCGCGTTCAATCGGCCAAGAATTCCAACAAGTTGACGCCAAAGTGGGAAGGCCCTTATCGGGTAATACGAGTCACCGGGCCCGGTGCAGTCCGCCTGGAGACCGAAGATGCCGTTCCGGTGAGTAACTCCTGGAACATTGAGCATCTTCGCAAGTTTTACCCATGAGGCGCGGCTTGCCGGCCCCCCCGGCAAGCCACCTTTTGTACAAGCATTGCCGATGATGCATGTAACCCTTTGTACAAAGCCAGACACAGACCCTGAGCATAAATAAATGAAGCACTGGCGCCCTAAGTTATATCATGCATGCTAGGTCGAGTCTCGTCCTTGGTTAGGGTTGATAGTGCTTAGCGGCGACTAACCCCTAGCTTAGATGTCGAGTGTGCGTCCCTTTGCCGTTCTTTCGTCTTCTTTGGTTCGCAGGACTCACAGATATCCTTGCCGGATCACTTGAGGACAAAAAAAAGAAGGAGGACAGACCAGCATCTAGACCCCGGCAAGCCAGTATTGCCGGGGGCTACAAGAGCAAAGATTCACCCACGGAAAACCAAAGTTGCCGGGGGCTACAGCTTCAGATAAGTTGTTCATCCCTTGTCATGCATTCCCTTATGGACTAAGGTATGTGAAACCTTGTTTTTCCCTAAAGCTATCGTGCTCCCCTAACACTAGGCCCTAGGGCTCGTCCCTGGGGCCAGGTTTGGTCGTAGTCGCGACAGCGAAAGGATGAAACGAGGAGCCTGAACCCACCTCATCCCTGCCTCCGCCAAAAGCGTGAGAAAGGTCGAGTGAAGTGGGGAGACGGCAAGGCCTGTTATCGGGCAAGGAAATGTTTATCTTAAAGATATCAAGGATTTACTCCTTGTCTTGGGTTCTACCCGCAAACAGATGACCCGGCAAGCATCCCTTTTTCATTAAAAACATTCCACTCAGGTACAGTCCATAGGGAATGAAAAACATGAATGATGGGATTACAAGTTTTAAATTCAGCTAAGGCCCGAAGGCTTACAAACTAAAAAGAGATAAGGTGCCGGTAATTCCTTTCTTGTCCCTCTCATCAGGAGGCAGGTCAAGGAGGCGAAAAGGGCAAAAGAGGCGCCTAGGCAAGCTACGGGTGGCAGAAGACACCAAGAGAACATCTCGGTGGTCGTCCGAAGGCTGGATGGTGATGGCGGCGCCGGAAGCAGAGCTCGAAGACGAGGCGGCAGGACGTCAGCACGCGTCGAAGGCGTCGATGCACGCGTACTCCGAGTTGACGGCCTTGCCGCCCGCCCTCTTCCTCTTCCGCAGCCTCCCAACGCCAACCGCCCAAGGAGACGACCCCGAGAAGTTCAGGGAGCCGGCGACACGGATGATGGGGTCACCAATGCCGCTCGGAGCGGCGCCCGACACCTAGTCGGACCCGTCATCCTGCCGCCTGCTACCCTCGTCGTCGCTACCGCTATCCTCCTCGTCACTCCCGCCCGAGGAGGAGTCTTCGCTATCAGAAGAGCTCTCCACGCAGCACCTTGCACGGGTCCCGAAGAGCCCGAAGACCTTGACGGAGAGAAGGCCGCCCTCCATCAGCTTGAAATGGAGAGTAAGCCCCTCCGTCAGGCGGCGGATATGAGCGAACGTCTTCCATCCCCGACGAAGATACATCACGTGAGGGGCTGGGAAGTCGACGCGAACCCGCGTGCCGCTGATCCCGCAGCCCGTCATGTGCAGCCGCAATGACTCCGGCGGATCCAGCTCCATCTCCCGCGCGAATGGAGTTGGGAGACGAAGGCGACAGCGAGGCGGCCGGCGCAGCCTGACGAAGAACTCGCAAGGGTCATCCCGAATGTGGCCCTCCATGGGAGGAGGAACCGCTGGCGGAGGCGAAGCCGGTGCGCCGCCCCGTCCTCCTCTTCTTCGAGCGCCTCGGCCTCACCCACGGCCTCGCCCCCTCCCCCTTCCCCTCGCGGCTGGCTCTGCCACCATAGGTGCAGGAGAAGGAGGGACGCATTGTCGAGCGACAACCCTCGCCGCCACCGTTGAAGGACCAAGATTCCCTCTCTCCATGGCGAATGGAAGGGGGGAAGCAGAAGCTGAAGGAAGGAGGAGATGAAAGAATGCGGAGACGCCATCCCCCTCCCTCTCTTTATAAAGGAACGGGGTGGGGGCTCGGCCGCCCTGCTCAGCCAATCAAGACGCGGAAGGCGCAGGGAACTGGACCGACCCGCTGCCCCAGCCCGCGGCGGCCCGGTTTCCCGCCTCCGCCGTTCGCTACCCCAAGCGCATGAGAGCCATGTGGCAGGCGTGCAGGATCGAGGCGACGGGTGAGGCGACCTCTCCCTACCCCGTGATCGTGGGGAGTGGACGCCTTGAAGACCATGCCTTGGCCCCATTCAGTAAATGGGCCGCGCCTCCACGCCTCCCTCCGTTTATGGGGAAGGCGCGAACCGCCCCCTTTACTACGACGTGACGCATGCGTGCAGAGCTCAGCCCCACGCATGCCACCCACATCACGCACGCCTCCCCACGCCGCGCCACGCGCAGGAAGCATGGGAAGCGCAACGCGCGAAGGAACTTACCGCGGTAAAAACCGCCCCGCCTGCCCGCGCACCGTTTTTGGGCCTAGCCTAACAACGCGTTGCGCTTATGTGTGGCCCAGGCCCGGGGGCTCCTGTCGGTGTACAAAAAGAGGGGTACACCTTTTGTACCCCTATAACTATGCACGGGCAGTCTGAGCCACGGGCACCACCACACTGAGCAAGGCGAGGGAGGTGAACCAAGGTAAGACCGAAGCACGAAGAAGCAGAACGACGCCAAGACCAAGACCACAATGAGCAAAGGGGACGAAGCGGACTCCCCCGGCAAGATCCTTGCCGAGGGGCAGTTCTAGCGAACCCGGCAAGAACCTTGCCGTGGCAGCCCGCCCCACACCTACGGAGCGAGTCACCCTTGAGTCCACTGCCCCAATGGGGCAAGGATTCGGGAGACATCCCCGTGGTGGCATGATGATCTTTGTGAAGATATTCAAGATCAGATACACACTTTAGAACGTGATGACCCTTGGCGGGATTCCAGCCAAGGAGGACCACACGGCCCCCGGCAAGAGCCTTGCCGGGGATGACAGCGGGCGCCGCGGCAATACCCTTGCCGGGGCCCCGGCAAGGCCCTTGCCAAAGACACCCGTGGGGCCGCTGTCGGTTTCAAAACCGACGGATCTCGGGTAGGGGGTCCCGAACTATGCGTCTAGGCGGATGGTAACAGGAGACAAGGGACATGAAGTTTTACCCAGGTTCGGGCCCTCTTGATGGAGGTAAAACCCTACGTCTTGCTTGATTAATATTGATGATATGGGTAGTACAAGAGTAGATCTACCACGAGATCAAGGAGGCTAAACCCTAGAAGCTAGCCTATGGTATGATTGTTGTATGTTGTGTTGTCCTACGGACTAAAACCCTCCGGTTTATATAGACACCGGAGAGGGTTAGGGTTACACAAAGTCGGTTACAATGGTAGGAGATCTGAATATCTGCATCGCCAAGCTTGCCTTCCACGCCAAGGAAAGTCCCATCCGGACACGGGACGAAGTCTTCAATCTTGTATCTTCATAGTCCAGGAGTCCGGCTGAAGGTATAGTCCGACCATCCAGACAACCCCTAATTCAGGACTCCCTCAGTAGCCCCTGAACCAGGCTTCAATGACGACAAGTCCGGCGCGCAGATTGTCTTCGGCATTGCAAGGCGGGTTCCTCCTCCAAGTACTTCATAAAAGATTGTAAACACTAAGGATAGTGTCCGGCTCTGCAAAATAAGTTTCCACATATTGCAATAGAGAGAATAACACAAATCTAATCTGCTGACGTATTCCGTAGTGTGACATCACACTACGGCCAAGTCCTTTATTCGAATCGTTTTTACTCCCCCACCTCAGCGCATTTTGCGAGGCGGTTTCCTTGGCACGTCTTGTCAAAGCAGAGATCGTGTCCCCTCATTTACGGGATTCTCATCAATACGGACGTGGGTAACCCAACCACGCCATTTATCACGACGCTTGGGAGATAAGCGAGTTTTACCAGGCTGGTGGGGACGCATAGTCGCATCCACCCATATAAGGGGATAAGGATCCACCTTTTTACCTACGCCTTCTTCCTCCTTTGCCTATCCATCTTCCGCGCACTCGAGCTCCAGCGCCCAAGCCCGCACTTCCCACCTCAATCTTTCTCCAGCCATGTCCGGAGCGGGAGGCAAGTGGATGGTCTCCTCCGTCACGGAGGGCCATATCAAAAAACTGAGGAAGGCCGAATACTTGTCTAACGACATCGCGCACCGGCTTCCCGAAAAGGGGCAGCTCCTCCCCACCCCAAGGCCCCATGAGAGGGTCGTATTCCTTCCCCACTTCCTCCGCGGACTGGGTTTCCCTCTCCACCCATTCGTCCGGGGGCTCATGTTCTACTATGGCCTGGATTTCCACGATCTGGCCCCGAACTTCGTCCTCAACATATCGTCGTTTATCGTCGTGTGCGAGGCTTTCCTCCGCATCCGCCCCCATTTCGGCCTTTGGCTCAAGACCTTCAACGTCAAGCCGAAGGTGGTGCGTGGCAACCAGGCGGAGTGCGGAGGCGCCATGGCGGGCAAGATAGCCAATGTCCTATGGCTCGAGGGCTCCTTTGTGGAGACCCTGAAGGGTTGGCAATCGGGGTGGGTTTACATCACCGAGCCACGCGACCTTGAATGGGTCGCAGCCCCCGAGTTCCGGTCCGGACCCCCTACACGGCTCACGTCCTGGAAAGAGACTGGCCTGTCGTGGGGCAACGAGGGAGAGGTGACTGGTCTACAAACATGCATCCAATCCCCGGTGAACAAGTAGCTCAAGCTTGTCAATGTAGCCCAGGTTATGCTTGTCCGCCGGATCCTCCCGTGTCAACAACGGGCCTTCAACCTGTGGGAGTTCGACCCGGCACAACACTGAACTTTGAGTAGGCTCTTCGACACGATGTACGAAGATGCCTGGAAGGTGCTATTCAAGGGCGTCGAGGCTCCCGCATCCGCTTCCGAGGATCGCGGATTCAGCACGCAGCGTCAAGCTAGTGCGGTGAGTTATCTTTACCTTTTATAGGACATTTGTTTCTCATAGTTTGACTCTATGCGGGATCTAAACTCCCTTACCTTTGACAGGATTGGCAGGTGAAGTCCGGACAGATCGACTGTTCGGCTCCTTTGCCCGAAGACCCAGTTGATGCTCGTTTATCGAAGCTACTGGTTCCGACACCTTATGTGGTGCCGGAGAAGAAGGCCAAGAAGAAGGCCACAGGGACTCGAAAGAGTGCCCGGCGTCTGGAGGTGTCGGATTCATCATCCGAAGAATCCGAGACGCACTCCTCCCGTGAAGACGAGGAGGAAGAAGAAGAATCCTCTCCCCCTCCAGCGGGGGGAGGAAAGAAGAGGAATGCCGCCCCAACAGGGGAGGCCGAAGGGTCCAAGAAGGGGAAGACCCTCTCTCCGGACTACTCCACCGACGCCTATGAGGGCGAAGAGGAGTGGCCGCACAGGGCCAAGCGCCCGGTGGAATCGTAAGTATTCGGATACCAGAGTAACTCATGATATTCCTTTGTTGCACAGCTTTTCCTTATGTCGAATATAATTATGCAGCCCGCCCAAGGCCGGGCTCGACGAGTCGTCGAGCGGCTCCCTGGATTCATCGGACGTGAATTCAGTTCCGCCCGCTGCCTCCCCCCGCACTACGGACGACGCCGAAGTGGCGTCGCAACAAGTTCCGGACCAAGAGGAGGTGGTCCTGGAGGAGCCACGAGGCGACCTCCCGGACTCTGGGAGTAAAGGGGACAAGAACCCCCAGGGCTCCAAGTCCGGCTTTGCGCCGTACACCGCGCCGGAATCCTCAACGGTTCCGGACTGCGGCAGGCGACCTCCTTCTAAGAGGAGCAAGCCTACTAAGCCGGCGGCCTCCGTCCAATCGGAGGTGCCGGACAATCTGCTGGAGGTGCTTAAGGGCGCCTCCATCGACGAGGAGCACCGTACTATCATGAGTACGGTGATCCAGAAGGTTCAGTCCGCCAAAAGCGGACTTACTGAAGCTTGTGCTAGCCTTCTAACAGGCTTCGAGGTAAGTAAAAAATATGTAAAAATATCACCGCATAGACAGTAGCCCCTGACGCTCTGTTTGGCGTTCGGAAAGAAAAGCCGAATAGAGGATCTAATAAATTTCACAGGAGTCTAACAAAAAAGAGTCAATATGCGTATGCAGGCTTCGTTGCTAGCGACCGCCGCACTAACTGCGGAGGTGGGCGCCCTGAAGCAGGGCCTTGAGCGGTCCGAGCAAGAGCTCGGCCTTGCCAAGCGGCAGCTCGAGGAGAAAGAAGGAAAGAGATACCTTATAGAAAAAATATATAAAAAGATGCAATTGCAAAAAATGACAGGATTATGCTGCTTATTGCAGGGGCCAAAACTAAGGTGGCGACCCTCAAGCAGGCGCTGTCTGAGTCCGAGAAGAGAGCGGCCTCGAAGCGCATCGAGCGGGAGAAATTTGAGGCGCAGGTCGGCGAGGCGCGACAAGAGCTTCAGGCTCTCATGAAAAAACATGAGAGTTTGGAGCTTGACTCGAAGACGCAAGCGTCCGAGCTCGCGGCGGCCATCGAAACTAGTCTGCCAAGGCCGAATCCCAGAAGGCCCTCCAGGAGTTGGATGCGGTGAAAAAGATAGCGGCGGGTAAGGCATTCTTTATGCAAAGCGGACATATAAAAGTAAGCTACTTGTTACTTACCTGAATCCGGAGCTCTCCAGGGGCATTCGCAGATCTTCCCCGTAGCGTATCCGATGCCGCCGCATTCTACCGAGCCGAGAAGGGCAGCTCGACGGAGAAGGTGTTCTGGTCTCAGTATGCTGAGGCCGGACACCCTATGCCCCTGAGTGACCAGCTGAAGCAGCTGGTCGAGCTCCACAAGGCGGCCGAACAGGCCATGAAGGGCCTCATAGTTCGGCCTGTGGCCTGGAGAGGCCCTGCCTGGGAGCTACTTCGGATTGGTGCGGCGGCTGGTGGAGGCTTGTCCAAGGCTCGAGGTTATCAAGCGCTCCGTCTGCATCGAAGGTGCCCGGAGGGCCCTGGCCCATGCTAAGGTGCACTTGGGCAAGCTGGACGGTGAGAAGCTTGTGAAGGACGGGCCACCGCCGGGGAAAGACCATCGCAAACCCGAAAACTATTATAAGGATGTACTGAAGGGTGCCCGCCTTATGGCTGATGAATGTACCAAGGATGTAATTTTTGAATAAACTCGCTCGTGTTGTCCTGTGCGCTGAAAACTTGTTCATATGCGCTAAGAAATGCTTTTTGAATTTAAAATGTTACTTTCTGTGTGGCCGTTTATCAAAAATTGAAAGATGGCCAGTCGTCGGCTTCTGCCCCCATGCCACTAGTGCTGGGGTGTTCGGGATAAACCTGAGCGCTCTTTTTCCCATGTTTGGGTCCTTCGAGGGAGGCTCTCAGCACAACGAACAAGGCAATCGGACTATAATGCTTGAACACTCTCACTTTGCCATAGAACTCTATAATTTTAAATTTCGGCGAAGCCCCTAGTATTCGGAAGACTGAGTTCGGGGCGCTATCCACGCCTTGGCCGGACAAAGCCGACTCCTCGCTCGAAGCAGCATAAGTCTTTAAGGACTCGAAAAACCTCTCGAATAGCGACCAGTCTCTCGCTTCATCATGACAGTCAGTTTTAGCTTTCTCTATTGAGGTGCTCGGCCCAGCTCAACTGGGGCACAATCGCAATAGTTCTCCTAGTGCTACCTTAGCCGATATAGCGGAACGTAAGGCACCAAAACATAGGAGCCGGGCAAACCCAACTATTGACCCAAGACATGATTCGGAGCCGATGCATATAATGCTATAAGTTCGGGGTGCCGCACTTGTGAAAGTGTTCGGACTTCTCACACCATATTCGGGGGTACTAAAGTCCCTGGCGTATTTGCCGTACCACAGTGTACATGTTCAACATGTCATTAATGAACATATATTTGTAAAAAAGGTAATGCAAAAAGTAGATAAAGACTATGCATTGTTTAAAAAGGCTGCGATCAGAGCAGAACGATACAAATAGCGCGATAAGCAAAAAGTTGGACTATTTAACATGTCCGGTCCAGGGGCTGGCCACGGAATTGTATGCAAAACAGGTATACTGCTCGTGATAGAGACCACCTGGGAGTTCCATAATGCGGCATGGCTTGTCTGCTTCCCTGGTTCTTGCATCGTTTGTGCGGCAGTTGAATTGCCAAACAAGTCGTCCAAAGTATGGAGCCCTGAAAGTAAGAGAAAATTAAAAAAGAGTTCGGCAGCCCCTAGATCGGTTTAAGCCGTGTTTTGGGCGTGCCGTGATGGTGCCCCTTCCCCTACGCCCATGGTATTTCGAGAGTGTAGTTATGTACGCGAAGAACTAGTTTCACTTTTTCGCGAGGGCTGGGGTTGGGGCCGCATTGCTACGCCTGCTCAGAACGTGCCAGGCGGTCTTGTTGTAGGTTACTCCGGGCGCGCTTGACAGTGTCCGGCCTTTTAACGGCCGGACTGGAGAACTGCCTAGAGAGGCTTCTTTGTACTTCCGCTGCGAGGGCCGCCGTGTGCTCCTTCATTCGAAGGGAGCGTTCGGTGTTTCCATTGACCGTGATTACTCCTCGAGGGCCTGGCATCTTGAGCTTTGAACTTTGCAAATGCGATTCGCCCGAGCAGTGCGTGATAGCCACTGCGGAACGGGACTATGTCAAAGATTAACTCCTTGCTTCGGAAGTTATCCGGAGATCCGAAGACCACTTCAAGTGTGACTGAGCCTGTATAGTTGGCCTCTACACCTGGTATGACGCCTTTAAAGGTCATTTTGGTGGGCTTAATCCTCGAGGGATCTATGCCCATTTTCCGCACTGTATCCTGGTAAAGCAGGTTCAGGCTGCTACCGCCGTCCATAAGGACTCTTGTGAGATGAAATCCGTCAATAATTGGGTCTAGAACCAATGCGGCGAACCCGCCATGACGGATGCTAGTGGGGTGGTCCCTTCGATCAAAAGTGATCGGGCAGGAGGACCATGGGTTGAACTTTGGGGCGACTGGCTCCATCGCGTATATGTCCCGTAACGCACGCTTCCGCTCCCTTTCGGGGATGTGGGTTGCGTATATCATGTTCACTGTCTGCACTTGTGGGGGAAAACCCTTCTGTACACTGTTGTTCGGCGGCCTGGGCTCCTCCTCGTCGTTGCTACGCAGCCCCTTGTCTCTATTTTCGGCATTTAACTTGCCTGCCTGCTTGAACACCCAACAATCCCTGTTGGTGTGATTGGCTGGCTTTTCGGGGGTGCCATGTATCTGGCACAAGCGGTGGAGTATTCGGTCCAAACTGGATGGGCCCTGAGTATTTCTTTTGAATGGCTTTTTCCGCTGACCGGATTTGTAGCCTCTGAATCCGGCATTGACTGCCGTATCCTCGTTGCTGTCGCTGTTAACACGGCTCTTTTGCTTGTTCCGACGTGACCTGCCACTTTTGTCCTTGGTATCTGAATTACCAAGGTTCTTGGTTAAGTTGTTGCTGCGAGCTAGCCAACTGTCTTCTCCCGCACAAAAGCGGGTCATGAGTGTCGTGAGGGCTGCCATAGATTTCGGTTTTTCCTGTCCAAGGTGTCGGGCAAGCCACTCGTCGCGGATATTATGCTTGAAGGCTGCTAGGGCCTCTGCGTCCGGACAGTCAACTATTTGGTTTTTATTTGTTAGGAACCGTGTCCAGAATTGCCTGGCTGATTCCTCTGGCTGCTAAATTATGTGGCTTAGGTCATCGGCGTCCGGTGGTCGCACATAGGTACCCTGGAAATTGTCGAGGAATGCGGCTTCCAGGTCCTCCCAAGAACCGATTGAATCTGCCGGCAAGCTGTTAAGCCAATGCCAGGCTGGTCCCTTAAGTTTGAGTGGGAGGTATTTGATGACGTGTAGATCATCGCCGCGGGCCATGTGGATATGAAGGAGATAATCCTCGATCCATACCGCAGGATCTGTTGTGCCATCATATGATTCGATGTTCATGGGTTTGAAACCCTCAGGGATTTTATGATCCATTACTTCATTTGTGAAGCATAGTGGGTGTGCGGCGCCTCTGTATTGGGCTATATCACGACGTAGCTCGAACGAGCTTTGTCTATTGTGTTCGGCCCGGCCGGATTTATTATATCCGGAGTGACGATCCCCGTCACGTGCCGTGGGGCGCCCACGCGATCCGTGTAGATCGATCTTGTTTGCCTTGCCTTGTCCTCCAGTATCTCTTGCAGGTCTGGCGCATTTTCCCGTGCCTTAGTATGTTTTGAGCGGCGCCGGGGCATGGCTTGAGTGGAGGGCCGAGGGGCCTCTCTGTCACGGCCACGAGGTGGCCGGTTGGCCTTGTCATGCACTGGTGATGTAGGATTAGGTTCTTCCTCCTCTAATCGGGGTAGCAGCCTGCACTTTGGGTAACTCTTGGAGGGGCGTTCGAGTTCATACTCTTTGGCCGCAAGGACTTCAGTCCATCTATCGGCTAGCAAATCTTGATCAGCTCTAAGCTGTTGCTGCTTTTTCTTGAGGCTGCTTGCCGTGTCCATAAGCCTGCGTTTAAAACGCTCTTGTTCGGCGGGATCCTCTGGCACGACGAATTCGTCGTCGTCGAGGCTTGCCTCGTCTTCGGAGGGAGGCATATAATTATCATCCTCAACCTCTCTGTCTGCCTCTCTCTCGTGAGGGCTGGCTTCTCCATCCTCCTGTGCTGAATCTTGCTGGAGGGGGTGTTCTTCGGCGCTATCCGGAGTATTATTATCTCCCGTGCCGGAATCACCGTTTTTGCTTTGGCAGGATTTAGAGCGGCGCCGCTGACGCCGGCGCTTGGGCTGTTTCTTGGAGGTGTCATCCCCCGCTGTTCCATCGCCATCTCCATCTTTTGGAGTGTCCACCATATATATGTCGTACGACGAGGTGGCCTTCCAGTGCCCTATAGGTGCTGGTTCTTGGTCGTCTTCTGCATTGTCGTCCATACCGTCGATGTCTTCGGAGTCGAAGTCGAGCATGTCGGTTAAGTCATCGACAGTGGCTACGAAGTGGGTGGTGGGTGGGCTTTGAATTTCTTCATCGTCCGTATCCCAACCTTGCTGATCGTAGTCCAGCCAGGGCTCTCCTGATAAAGAGAGAGACTTTAGTGACTTCAGAATGTCGCCGAAGGGCGAGTGCTGAAAGATGTCCACGACGGTGAACTCCACGATCAGCGCCCAATCAGATTCGACCGGCAGGCGTGCGGAGGGCTCGGAGTCCGGAGAGGAATCCGGCCCCTCGGAGTCATGAGCCTTGCGGAGTGCGGGGCTGGTGTTCGGCTCGATCGCCTTTGAGATCTCAGCCCCCGAGGCGGTGTCCAACCACTCATCCTCGATGGGCGCAGTAGGCTCCGAATTAAGGGTCGGAACCGATGCGTGTGCGGCCTCCAGGGCACTGTTCGGCGGCAGAGCTAGATCATGCCCATCGAGACAGTGCGGCGCGCTCGGCTGTGGCTCGAATCCGTCGAAGATCAAGTCCCTGCGGATGTCAGCAGTGTAGTTTAAACTTCCAAATCTGACCTGATGGCCAGGGGCGTAGCTTTCGATCTGCTCCAGGTGGCCAAGTGAATTGGCCCGCATTGCGAAGCCGCCGAAGACGAAGATCTATCCGGGGAGAAAAGTCTCACCCTGGACTGCATCGTTGTTGATGATCGAAGGAGCCATCGGGCTTAAAAGCGACGACAAAGAGGAACTCTCAATGAAAGCACCAATGTCGGTGTCAAAACCGGCGGATCTCGGGTAGGGGGTCCCGAACTGTGCGTCTAGGCGGATGGTAATAGGAGACAAGGGACACGAAGTTTTACCCAGGTTCGGGCCCTCCTGATGGAGGTAAAACCCTACATCTTGCTTGATTAATATTGATGATATGGGTAGTACAAGAGTAGATCTACCTCGAGATCAAGGAGGCTAAACCCTAGAAGCTAGCCTATGGTATGATTGTTGTATGTTGTGTTGTCCTACGGACTAAAACCCTCCGGTTTATATAGACACCGGAGATGGTTAGGGTTACACAAAGTCGGTTACGATGGTAGGAGATCTGAATATCCGCATCGCCAAGCTTGCCTTCCACGCCAAGGAAAGTCCCATCCGGACACGGGACGAAGTCTTCAATCTTGTATCTTCATAGTCCAGGAGTCCGGCTGAAGGTATAGTCCGGCCATCCGGACACCCCCTAATCCAGGACTCCCTCAGTCGCCATCAGGCCCGCACCAGTCGCACCTCCACCACCGTTCGCATGCAGATGCCGACCCAACTAGTTGGGCAGTCACCTGCGTGGCGGCGTGCAGATCTTCGTGGAGACCCACCACTGCGCCACCTCAGCTGCCTGCCTACCTACATGGCACTGCGGGCACCGCCGGCCAAGGCGCATGTCAACACGAGAGGGAGCGGCGACGGACGGGACAGGGCTCTCCCCCGTCCCCGATAAAGCAAGGACACCTAAGAAAGGCGCATTAAATGCGCCTTGTCATGTAATGCGAGGGATAACCTCGCATTACTGTGCCCTTTCCACCTCCTGTGTGCCACTGTGGCAACCCCTTTCCTATGAAAGGAGGCCCGAGGTGACCATAAGGAGGATTCGGCTTTTTGGAGCTCTTCATGCCCCATAGCTAGCTCAAGAACACAGATATACAATCCACCAAAGCAGGAGTAGGGTTTGACGCATCCTCGTGGCCCGAACCTGGATAAACGAACCGTGTGCTATCTGTTTGATCCGCTCTTCTCACGACCCTGCGCCCCGCAACCGTAGTAGGGATTCTTGTGATCCCATAGGTGTCGTTTCCCACCGACATGTTGAATGGAAGACAATAAAATGGTTGATGATAAAACAAATCATCGAGGCAAGGATGGTATTTTTCATCATGAATTCAATTGATATCTAGGAAGGAGTCAAGATGTTGATGATGATCATGACAATTTTTGTCGAGATGTCCATGAAGAAGCAATCGAACAACAACTGCATCAAGCAAAAGGACTGATGCTGGAATAGATTATTGGATCCATGGATACTACACCAACTCGGAACCAAGCTTATTGTTCAAGGTGGAACGATAAGACGAGGGAATCAATGTAAGCTTAGCTCATCGTCGAAGGTTGTGCTCCAGGAAGAAGGACCTGTAGCACAGTTAAAATTTTGCATGATAAGGATATAGCCAATCAGGCTAGGAATGACTTGAAGGATTATTAAACTCATAAGCAACAAAAATTACTTAGAGTTATCGTATCGGAGCGCGGAATCAATTCACTTATCGATGTTCTCGGTTGACGACAACCCAGAACCCTGGAGTCACTATGACAGGGAAGGTACTACTTCATCAGAAATTCATAAGATATATCCTCGAGATACCATGGGGGTATTACAAGAAGGCAGATCAAAATAATGGTTGGGCAGGCGTATTGATCTGCAGAAGGCAAGTACTCTAACTTGTCCGAGAAATGGAATCAAGAAGAAAATATGGTCGGAACCATGATTGTAGAACACCAGATCCGAGATATAAGATGAACTTATATCAAGGGGGTAATTAGTTTAAGAGAAGCCTTCATGATAAGATCTAGATCGTGTCCATGGGCATGGACACAAAGGTTCAAGGTTGACTCCCACTTCTTTAATGCATAACCTTTCATTCACTTCTCGCTTTTCGAAAATGACATTACACTACTAGAAAAAGGGCTATAGATGGGATTGACACTAATGGCGCACCAGATAAGAGGTGCGCCATTAGTATATACTAATGGCGCACCACCTTCTGATACGCCATTAGTGTTGAAACTACTAATGGCGCACCAGGCCTAGGATGCGCCATTAGTACCAAATTTTTTTTGAACTAGCGCGCCTGTCCAAACATACTAATGGTGCATCCAGACACAGTGCGCCATTACTAGTTGTAACTAGTAATGGCGCACTTGTCCCAGAGTGCGCCACTAATGTTGTTTTTTTAATTATATTTTTTATTCCTTTTGTTGCAAAACTACTAATGGCGCACTCTTCCACCGTGCGCCATTACTAGTTCAAACTAGTAATGGCGCACTCTGAATCAGTGCGCCATTAGTATGTTTTTTTTTGCAAAATTACTAATGGCGCATCAGACGTTGGTGCGCCATTAGTAACCTGGATTACTAATGGCGCATTTGTTGTTGGTGCGCCATTAGTAAGTGGGCAGCAACAAGATATTTTGGGCAGCCTCTCCTTCCCACACTCACTTTCTCCCCACTTCATTCTCTCCACCTCCTCCTTGTGTCGGCTGCCTCCTCTTTTTCACCTCATTTCCACCATAGATTCATTCAAATTAAGTGGTTAAATTACCTTGTTTTGATAGGTAAGTAAGGGGGGAAGCTATATTTATGTTGTTCTCCCTACAACAATGTGCACATGCACTTTTTATGGCCTAGCTAGATCTATGTATGTTCGTGGTGTTGCATATGTTTGTGGTGTTGCATATGTGTTTGTGTTTGGAGGTGTACCGGTATTTGAAATGCGATAGTTGCCAATATTTTGCCGGAATGTTGATTCATTTCCGTTTCGGCGATAATTTTGGCATTAAGCATTCTTTTTGGTCCTATTTTTAGGGAAAGTCATGCCAAATTTTTTCTTGGTTCTAAAATATCGTTTTGCTCTAGCCCGCAGGCGACCATGGTCCGCACGATGACCGAAGGCATCGTGAATAGGTTTTTGAGGTCCGCGAAGGCCGAGATGCTTCAAAAGAACAAGACGGAGATAAGATGTCTGTGTCGAAGATGCAAGCTGGAGAGCCTTATTGCGGACCCGGATTCCGGGCAGGTGCGGGACCACCTGCTCTTGCGTGGTTTCATGGATGGCTATCGGTGGCAAGGTGATGAAGATGACTACGAAGTCGTCCATGGGGGCCGGGCAAGAAATGAGGAAGGGCAGCAAGACAACTACCGCGGCTCGGGCGGGCGAGAAGACGAAGAATCCCCAGGAGATGATCACGTAGACGACGGGCATGATGATGAGGAACATGCCGGAGCAGACGACGGGCATGATCATGAAGATGATGATGCCGGCGGAGCAGACGACGGTGGACCATCGATGGGCTGGGTGCAGGACCCTTATATTCAAGAGCTGCTTCTCAAGCAGACGGATAACGCAAGAGCTACCGCCCGAGAGAAAGCCAAGGTGGATCAACTTGAGTTAGACGCGGTTACTCCATTGTATGAAGGATGCAGGCCCGAGGAGACCCGCCTAAAAGTAACGCTCATGGCTCTGGAGATGAAGGTAAAACACAAAATGACCGACACATGCTTCGACGAGAACATGTCATTCTGGCACGAACGTCTTCCAAAGGGGAACAAGTGCCCGACCAGTTTGGAGGAGGCGAAGAAAATCGTGTGTCCTCTGGATTTACCGCACGTGAAATACCATGTGTGCATGAACAATTGCATCATTTATCGGGACGAGCACGCGGAGTCTACCATATGTCCGGTGTGCGGCGTCACTCGATACAAGAAGAGGAAGAAAGCTCCTCGAAAAGTGGTGTGGTACTTTCCGATCACTCCTCGTCTGCAGCGGTATTTCGCGGATCCTAAGGTAGCAAAGCTCCTGCGTTTGCACGCGGATAGGGAGGAGAAGAAGCGAGAAGATGACGCAAATGATCTGGAGATAGATAAAAAAGACAAGATGCTGAGTCACCCTAAGGATGCGAGCCAGTGGCAAGCGTTGAATTTTGAATACCCAGAATTTGGGAAGGATCCAAGGAACATCGTGCTGGGCGCGAGCACCGATGGAGTAAATCCGTTTGGCAGCCAGAGAAGCACACATTGCACCTGGCCTGTGTTTGTGTGGATGTACAACCTTCCCCCCTGGTTGTGCATGAAGAGGAAGTACATTCACATGAGTATGCTAATTGAAGGGCCGAAACAACCAGGGAACAACATCAATCTGTATCTAGGGCTACTGAAGGAGGAGCTAGACATGCTGTGGAAAACGCCAGCCAATACGTGGGACGCCGCAGAGAAAGAATATTTCCCTATGAGAGCCGCACTGCTCACGACGGTGCACGACTATCTCGGTTACGGATATCTCACGGGGCAGGTAGTCCACGGATTTTTTGGATGCGTAAGGTGCATGGATGACACAACGTATCGCCAGCTAGATAGAGATCCAGGGTCTTCGAAAACAGTGTTCATGGGACATCGAAGGTGGCTTCGCGACGATGACCCGTGGAGGAAACGCAAGGATCTGTTCGATGGTGAAACCGAACCCCGAAAACACCCGTGTACGAGGAGCGGCGAGGAAATAGACAAGCTGTTGAAAAATTGGAAAGACTGCCCACTGCCGGGAAAGAAGCAAAAGGCGCCAGAGCCGGGAAAGAAGCGAAAGGTGCCAGAGCCGCTGTTGAAGGTATGGAAAACGAGGTCTGTTTTCTGGGACTTGTCGTACTGGAAGATCCACCGTGTGCCTCATAGCCTTGATGTCATGCATATCACGAAGAACGTGTGCGAGAGTCTGCTTGGTACCCTGCCAACATGCCAGAGAGGACCAAAGATGGGCCGAAAGCAAGGGCAGACTTGAAATCAATGGGCATCAGGCAGGAGCTTCATGCTATATATGATGATGATGATGATGAGGCGAAGCAGGACACAGAAAGTCGTCGCAAAGGCAAAAAGGCCAAGAAGACTGGAAATGACTACCCTCCCGCGTGCTTCACTCTAAGTCAGGAGGAGATCGAGCAGTTTTTCACCTGCCTCCTAGGAGTAAAACTTCCTTACGGTTACGCGGGGAAGATAAGCAGATACCTAGACCCAGCGAAGCAGAAGTTCAGCGGGATGAAGTCTCACGACTGTCACGTGCTGATGATGCAGATACTTCCAGTTGCAATCCGTGGGATCATGGACGCGCACGTCCGTGAAACGCTATTTGTCCTATGCAACTTCTTCGACATCATCTCTCGGAAGTCGATTGGCATGAGGCAACTCAGAAGGCTACAGGAAGAGATCGTGGTGATACTATGCGAGCTTGAGATGTACTTCCCGCCCGCATTCTTCGACGTTATGGTGCATCTACTGGTCCATATAGTGGAGGATATCATCCAACTCGGGCCGACGTTCCTGCACAGCATGATGCCGTTCGAAAGGATGAATGGTGTCATCAAAGGATACGTTCGCAACATGTCACGTCCAGAGGGAAGCATAGCCAGGGGCTTTCTGACCGAAGAGTGCATCTCCTACTGCACGAATTATCTAGGCATCAAGAACCCCGTTGGTCTGCCCGTCAACAGGCACCTCGGCAGGCTCGCTGGATGGGGTCACCGTGAGGGTCGCCGTGAAATGCATGTCGACTTCGAGGGTCGACTCGCCGACTTTGAAAGAGCAAACCTAGTCGCGCTACAACACATAGACGTGGTCGATCCTTGGGTTGTAGAGCACAAAACCTTTATTAAGAAGACGTACAATGACCGAGGCCAACAGAGGACGGACGGAGATATACTCAAAGAGCACAACTCATGTTTCACGCGTTGGTTCAAGCTGAAGCTTCTGTCGTACCCTTTACATGAGGATTCTTCCGCGGAAGAGCAACTCATATTCGCCTTGTCACAGGGCGCCGAGCACAACCTGATGACCTATGAGGCGTACGATATCAACGGCTACACATTCTACACCGAGGCCAAGGACATGAAGAGCGATGGCTATCGGAACTCCGGGGTAACGATGGAATCCTACACCGGTAACGAAACGGACAGATACTACGGAAGGATCGAGGAGATCTGGGAGCTGAGCTACGCTGGAGAGAAGGTCCCGATGTTACGTGCCAGATGGGCCAAGATCGTCCTAAAAGAAGACCGGTATTTCACCACCATGGTTATACCCGAAGTCAAATCCAAGACCGCGGGCGCAAACGTCACCGCGAAAAATGAGCCATGGGTACTGGCTTCCCAAGTGGACCAATGCTTCTTCATTACCGACCCGTCAAAGCCCAGTCGTGTTGTCGTGAGGAGAGGCAAAAGGAAGATCATCGGAATGGATGGAGTAGCCAATGAGCAAGACTTCGACAAGTACGGGGACCCGAGGATCGAACATGATGACGATGATGAAGTAGCAGCATACACCACAAGAAGAAGCAGGACCACCCTACATAAAGGACGTCCGTTCCACAGAAGAACTCCATTTGCGAAAAATAAGGGCAAGAAGATTGTATTTAATTAAATCGTAGCCTTCATTTCTCGATTGTATTTCATGGGCACTTTTTGAACTATCATGAATATTTTTAAATTTCATGGACACTCGATCTCGATCCCCCTCCATCTCGACAGCTATCCCACCTCGCCAGATCCGGTCCCACTCACCGCCGAGCACCCCCCGGTCCACCGGCCGCCGCCGCCGACCCCCCACACCCTCGATTCCCCTACTCAACTGCCGCCGCCGACCCCCCGCGCCCTCCCCTACTCAACCGCCGCCGCCGACCCCCTGCACCCTCCCCCGCTCCACCGGCATTACTGTTTGATGATATTTTTTTAAAAATTATTACTGTCTTATAAAAAATATTACTATTATGATTTAAACAAGTTTGAACATATTTAAACACAAATAAGTATCAAACAGCATTTTAAATGAATAAAAAAATTGTGGAGCATGGGAATCGAACCCAAGACCTCCTGGTGTGAGAACTGGCTGCTGACCAATCGAGCTAGTAGAGGGGACTTGATGTGGATCAGGTCAGGTGGTAGATAACCTGTTGGCTCGAGCAGAAATAAAAAAATATACTAATGGCGCACCAGGGTGAGGTGCGCCATTAGCATGGATGTACTTATGGCGCACCGAGGGGTGGTGCGCCATTAGTATTGTGCCGCCCGTACTTCGTCCCGGCCCAAACCTATCGATCCCCTCTCTCTCCTTCGCCCTCGCCCTCGATCCCCTTCCCCTCTCCTCTCCCGACGCCGCTGCCCCGCCGCCTCGACGCCGCCCCGACGCCGCGACGCCGCCCCTTGCCCCGACGCCTCGACGCCGCCCCTTGCCCCTGCGCCCCTGCGCCTCGATGCCCGACGTCTCCAACCACTGCCTCGACGCAAGCAGAGGGGCTTCTCCTCCCCCTCGACGCCGTCCTCGAGGTACGCCGCCCGCGCCCGCCGGCCAACCCGCTGGATCTTGCTTCTTTCTCTCGATCTGAACTCTGCATCCTGTGTGTGCCTGCCAGATCCTGCACGGGCTCGTCGGGCTGGTGAGGTCGCCGGTGTCGGCCACGCTGCCGCAGATCGGGTCGCGCCTCTTTGTCACCTGGGGCATCCTCTGGAGCTTCCCCGAGGTGCGGTCTTCTTCTCCACGACGTCCTTCTCTGTACTTCTTGCTGCGTGCATACCTCATCCTCTGTTTTCCTTGCTCTGTTTTCTTGTACGGCTTTGCAGACGAGGACACACATCCTGGTGAGCTCCTTGGTCATCAGCTGGTCCATCGCCGAGGTATGCATGCTCCTGAATCCTGATAATCTAGGAACTACACCTCTTCAAATTAATCTAGGAACTACAACTCTTCAAATTAACTGTATTATCGAGCCATGAGATGCTGTTGGTGCTATTAGACTAGCTCAAGATGTGCTCCTAAACTAATGAAATGCGACGATGATTTTTACATATGGATGTTGTTGTTCCAAGTTGAATTTCAAGATACTTGCGATAGGTGTATCTCACAAAATTGCTGCAGCTTCATTCACTATACTGTTAGTATTACATGAGGGGAGGTGTGTATGGTCAGGGTGGTTCTGAGTCAACTAGAAGTCGGAGGCACTAATATGTGCACATTACTTACTGCCGTATATTTTCCAATCATGTATCCTAGTATTTGTATGATTAATCCCAAATGAGACAAATTAGGTTAATAATGCTCATGTAACAGAAAAGAACACCAGAAACTTCAGACTTGAATGGAAAGAACCTTTAAAGCAGAGGATGACAGAGAAATTGTGCTGCATATTATTATTCATCAAGTCCTATAGGTTGGCAAAGTCATGGCATACGGTCGATGGTTTGTTCAAATGTGTTTATCTCAAATTATCTGATCCCTTCATTGAAATGAAGGAATTGTAAATTCTGCAGCTTTCAGACACCTAGTTAGTTACTCAAGTGTTGGATGTTGCAATGCAGATTATTAGGTACTCTTTTTTCGGCACAAAAGATGAATTATTATTTTGAGATGATAGTGATGAATAGGCATGTAAGCTAAGCAGGAGTCCGACATTATTATTACCACCAAAGGCATAGGGATTCTGGGACATAGGCATGCCGGAATCATGATGATTGGTCTACAGTACTTACAAAATTAACCTCCTCCATTAATCATGTTAGCTGACATAGAAGTAGGCAATTTGACAGGTCAAACCCTATAAATTGGACAGAGATAATACATGATGGACAATACTACTTGTCTATTTACAATGAGACAGGGGGCCCGTGGTATCATTATGGGCCTGTGCTGCTGTATTATGCCTATAAAAACACTTGTTTTGAGGCAATTACATCATTGACTAGTCATTCTTTGGGAACCTCTATTTTGCTTAGCAATCTGATGTTCTGGCATTTAATGTTAATCTGGGCTAATCAAACTTTTCAAAGACATGTTGTTTGCTATACTTTAATTTACATTTTTTCCACATTAATTAATAACAAAATGGTACCTTGAACTGGAATTGTTGTAGTTGACAAACTAGAAATGCCCACCTTTTCTCTGAAAAGTGGTCAACTTTTTATCACTAGAAAGATGGATGTGACTTTCTCTTTTTGGCATGGTTTGTTGCTGGAATAGTGATGTAAGCACCATAATTTGTTTGCTGGATGAAAGCAAGGAGAATAATGTTATTTGAATTAGCTAGCCACTATGCTCCGTTTGGGTTTATTAGGCCCTCTTTTATTCTGAGTTAAGGTTTGGCCATAATAACTTGTAAAATGCAAGCTAAATGTACAAATATTACCTATATGAGAATTCCTGCATTCAACCCAATTTTTCTGGTTGCAATTCAGCCAAGTTGATCTGAGCAACCCAATCAATCTTGATAACAAATCAAAGCAAATCACATATACATAATGCTTTCTAAGAAAACAACCACCAGTTCTTTGTACTCTGCTGAAAACCTACAGTATAGTTTTGAACTGTTAGTTTTGTTGCCTTTTAGTGTGTGGTCGTCAGGGCTAACATACTAACATGAGTATTTCTTTTACATATAATGCAAAATTTTGTCTATGACTATGATATAATCCCCTACGTTCCAAGCTTGATGCCAATCTAGTAGGACGCTAGAAAATAAGGCAATTAACTAGCTACTTACTTTTTTTGCCCATTGGCATTTGACTTTGTATGGAACCTGAAGCTGTGTGCATTTGACATGGGGTTTGTGTTGAGTATGTCATTTGACTTTGCCTGCCATGTTAATTTGCTGGTACTAGCTAGAATTTGGCACTGAAAAGCAAAAGCAAAAGCCCTTGAGTTTGCTGGTATATATATTTCCATGTTGTGATGGAGGCCTTTTTTGCCTTGTCCACCCGAGAGGCCCTTGAGTTTGCTGGAATGTCGATTAACTTCCGTTCCGGCAAATTCAGGTACTCCATATGTCCTATTTTCAGCAAAGGTCATGCTGAAATTTTCCGTGAATTTTAGCATGACTTTGCTAAAAATAGGACATATGGGGTACTTGTGACTAATGCATGGGCCGGGGTATCTTAGTAGTTAATTAAGTAGGATCAAGTGCCTCTTTATTCTAGCTGCATTAAACCATAGGCGGCAATAGAGCCAAGTGATTAGGCCCAACTTAGAATTCTCCTTCCCAGCTTAGCTTTTAGGATGCCTCGGTGTCGACAAACCATTAATATACAACCTTGGCTTTTAGGGTGCCTCGGTGTTGATAAAAACCGAAATGATGAAAGTTTAGGCTTTTAGGGTGCCTCTGCGTCGAAAAACCCTCAATGATAAAAGCTTAGCTTTTAGGATGCCTCAGTGTCGACAAACCCTAAATGATGAGACCATGATCTTGTTCCTTGACAATAACCAACTTTTTGACCAAACCTTGTTTCTATTTAGAGAGAAACATGGCCCACAACGATGAGGCCGGGGGTTCGGGCGGCAAGGCATTCTGGGAGCTGTCCCAGGAGATGGAGGAACAACCTCACTTGTATGAGGACGCCGCCTTCCCCACCAATCCTGAGACCACTGATGGTGCCGCCGAGGATGACCCCATTGATGCCACAACTGATGGTGCCGCCGAGGATGCCACCACTGATGATGGCGGCGCACGCACAGATGGCAGCCAGAAGAGGCAACGGAAGGACCGGCGCCCGACCGTGCTCCGCACCCTCAAGGAGGAAGTTACTGAAGTGGACTCCGACGGGAATCCAACGGCGCCCGAACGAATAGTCAAGGGGTACTCGCTTCAGCTCGGGTGCATTCTCCGGAGCACCGTCTCGATCAACACCGAGAACTTGAGGCATCCTGACCGAGGGAATTTGCGCAACCTCCTCTTCACGAAGCTGCACAAACGATACAAGTTCCCCGCTGAATTTGAAAACACAAGCCTCAAAGGGAATAAAGTGAACAATGCTGCCCTCACGAAGATGAGCAAGGCCCTGTCTACTTGGAAAAGCAATGTGAAGAGAATGATCGAGAAAGGTGAGAGTTATGAGAAGATCAAGGAGAAAAATCCTTCGATCACCGAAGATGACTACAACGACTTCAAGATCAATTGCTCGAGCACCGCACACTCCGAATCAAGTAAGTGGGGGAAAGAAATGCGGGAGCTGAACTTAGGGGAACAAACACTCGGTCCCGGCGGTTACAGAGTGGCGGAGCCTATATGGGACAAGGAGGAGGCGGACCGTGCCGAGCAAGGCCTACCGCCCCTCTTCGATAAATACGGTGACAAGCAGACCAAGAACTATGTCAGGTCCCGGTACAAGAAGGACCCGAAAACAAAGGAGCTTACCACGGATCCAAAGACCAGGGCGCTTGAGCTTGTTCTGGTAAGGAATACACCCCCGCGTAATTAGCTCCATATGCTTGCATTCTAATTAATGAAGCCAAATTTCTAAATGGTTCACATTCCTTCCGCAGGCGACAGAAAGCAGTAGCGCGGGGTCGACTAAGAGCAACCCTTGGGACACCACTCTAAATAGGGCGTTGAATGTAATGAAGAACAAGGATAAGCTCAGTAAGCCGACGTCATTTGGTCGTGTGGCCGGCAAAGGCTTGTCGACAAAATGGGGGTCATACTATAACACTGGTGGATGAAAGGAGAAAAAGACCAACTCGGAAAGCCAGGCGTGCGAGGTTCAAGAACTCAAGGCATAGGTGGCACGGATTCCAGAGATTGTCCAAGAGCAAGTGCAACAACAACTCGGAGCGACGATCACCGCCATTGTGCCTACCTTGATCCAGGGGTTGAGTGCGTGGATTGCGGGCGGCCAACAGGGGCCGCCCCCGATTCCTAGCTTCACGGCCAGCAACTCGCAGAACGCGATGGCGGGGCCATTGGTGTCTCCGACGGAGGCGGCATTGGTGTCTCCGACGCCGGCACGGGAGCTTAATGCACCCGGGTGTACGCCGGCCGGCACCTCTGCAGCAAGCGGCCCCTCCGTGAACTGCACGCCCGCCGTTGGCGGTGCCTCAACATTAGCCAAACTTGATGCCATCATCACGGTAACTAATTAAGCCTCTCTCGGCCGAGGACTTCATCTCCTTGCCTTTGACTGGGCATCCCTGACGCCCTACATGTTTTCGCAGGGCGCCGCCGACGTTCCGTGCACTCTCCTGCACTTCGTGAACAATGAGTTGGTCGATGTCGCCAAGGGCAAAATCGTTCAATCGGGCAACCCCTTGTTCCACGGTACCCAGATGCCACCCAACTTGTTTAGGGTTCAACTGGTTCGGGTGCTGCCAGG
Source organism: Aegilops umbellulata (assembly GCA_032464435.1). Taxonomy (NCBI): domain Eukaryota; kingdom Viridiplantae; phylum Streptophyta; class Magnoliopsida; order Poales; family Poaceae; genus Aegilops; species Aegilops umbellulata. The sequence continues at coordinate 92,038,087 of CP136054.1, read as the reverse complement.
CTACAACGAGTTGTTACCTCCAATTCGACCCGTCGGGGCCGACGATGATGACGTGATGACCCTCAGCGCCTGCCTGAGCTGGCCCCTGCTTTGGCCGAAGAGCCAGATTCGTTTGGGGGCGGGGGACACCACCCCAAAGACAACACCGCCAGTCGTGCTGGCGCCAAGTCGGCCCCATGGCAAGACCGCCGCAACGTTGCCGGACATCCCTATGCCACTGGATCCAAACATGTATATGGCACAGGATCAGAACGACGATGACGGTGATACATTTGCCAACGTCGATCGGTACTTTGCCGATCATGGGTACGATGGCGACTTCATGGGGCCTCCTTCTCAAGAACCCAACCCAACAAAAGACGTGCGCGATCTAGCTGGTACCACGGAGAAGCCAAGTTGCAACAGGCGTCGTCTGGCGTTCAGCTCTCAGGAGACGCCTCCAGCTGCCGACTTCACTGAGCCTCAGATAGGCGAGGTGCGAAATATTCTCAGCCCCAACACACTCAAGAAGGCGGTCTGTGAGCAGAACTCGGTCCCATTACAGGAGAAGAAGAAGGCACGCAAAATAAAGACTAACAAGGGTGCGGGCCAGCCGGCACCGAGTACGATCCGTGCTCAGGACGGGCCACCTTCACCTGAGGATTTAATGAGGAGGGTGCATGTGGCGGGTAGGCCGATGCTACCGAGAAATATGCTCGATGTTGCAGCCGGTGCTATGCGGAGTCTGCATGACAGTGTTCTTTCTTTGGAGAAGCGGCGTCTCAGAGAGAAGGATGTGGCATACCCGGTTTTCGTGGCCAAGGTGCCAGAGGGCAAGGGCTTTGTGGATAACTCCATCGGGGGTACAATCGTCCTGCGGTTTGATGACATCCACGCTATGTTGAACCTTCATCCGCTGCACTACACCTTCGTTCGGCTATTTTTGCTGAGTATGGAGATGCGGATCATTCGCGACAAGACCCCGGACATCGTGATAGTCGACCCCTTCTACATGCGTGCCAAGATCTTGGGCAGTGCTGGGGACCGGCAAGTCGCGAGTTCTTACCTCGAAGGCGTCATTCTGGCAAACCCAGATAAGGATAACTTCCTCGTGCCTTACTTTACCGAGTAAGTCCTCCCCTCAACCGCCCCGTAACATACGAATTCTTAGATTTCGATCGTTTTTCTTTTAACATTCCGTGTTTTCTGCAATGACACACATTGCACGCTCATCCTCCTAAGCCCCAAATATTCCATGGCCACGTATTTCGACCCAAACCATCAGTCGAACGTAGACTACACAAATGTCAAGAAGGTTCTTGATGATGTTCTCCCCGGCTACGCCCAATCTGGAGGCACCTTCAACAGGCCTATTTGTAAGTACGGCAAGCACGTGTTCTCCCACAATACGACGTTCTGCTGCGTCAAGCAGCCGCCTGGCGGTCAGAAGGGTGCCTACTACGCCATCCATCACATGCGGGCGATCGTACGGGACCATCATCAACTTCTGCTACCGAGTAAACTCAAAGATTGGGCCGCGAGCGTGTCCGCAATCCAGGACGCGGACATCAGACAAGAATTCTTTCGCATCCAGTCGGAGTTTGCGGAAATCATCCATCAAGATGTCCTTCGTACCTCGGGGCAGTTCTACCTCAGAAATCAACCGTCCAATAGTGAGATAGACGGAATGCTACAGATGCAGGCTGACAACGCCCGTAATTTCATGACTCCCACGATAGACGGCGGCTTCATCCACGCTCCGGTCCCTTGAGTCGAGTCGAAAGCAGTGATGCTGTGTCTAGTTCTGAAACATCGATTGGCTCATGTTGTAATTAAACTTTAATGAACTTGTAGTATTTCTCTTTGGTTTCGAGAATCGTTCAACTTAGATGTAATTGATGCTATTAATGTCTTGCTTTTCTCTTCCGATCGTTCTATTGCATACTTATATATTGCTTATGTATTGTCTGTGAATTGGTACTAACGTTTCGTTTGGATAGTGCATAGCGATGCCGTCGTATGTCGTGTACACGGGTAAGGTTCCCGGAGTCTACAACGACTGGGAGGAGTGTTGGAGACAGGTTCACCGATTCAGCGGTAACAGTTACAAAGGGTACACCACTAGGGCCGAGGCCAAATCTAGATACGCTCGCTATCTAGCGGGAGAGGGGAGGGAGCGTTGGAGGAACCGGATGAAGACGAGTTTCATCGTGATGATGCTCATCGTGATGACCGCAACTCTCTTCTATGTGATGGTAGTTTAGATGATCGATATCGACTTGTAATGTGAAGACAAACTCGCTACTCGCGGTCTCGAGACTTGTAATATAATGTTCTATCTTTGTTCGGTCTTTTCAATTCGGAGACTAATATGATGAATTGTATTCGGAGACTAATATGATGAATTGTATTCAGAGACTAATCTTCTATTGTATTCGATGAATCTGTTGTTGATGTGTGCTGTCTATATTTTGTCCAATTATACATTTTGTAACCTGTGCAAAAAAACAGAAAATTAAAAAATTAAAAAAACCCTAATATTCATACTAATGGCGCATCACATAACAGTGCGCCATTAGTATGCCAGAGGATACTAATGGCGCATCCTTAAGCAGTGCGCCATTAGTACGCCGAGGTTACTAATGGCGCATCCTCTTGTCGTGCGCCATTAGTATGCCAAAGCACCTGGCTATACATGGCCCCTGGGAGGCATACTAATGGCGCACTGTGCCCTATACTAATGGCGCACCAGTGGTGCGCCATTAGTATACCAGATACTAATGGCGCACCTGTGGTGCGACATTAGTAAATATTACTAATGGCATGCTAGTAATGGCGCACCACTAATGCGCCATTAATGGCCAAATTAGGTGCGCCATTAGTAGCCCTTTTTCTAGTAGTGTTAGTTGTTGAAAGTTTTACCTGGTGCAATACAAGATAGGTATGACCCATGAAATCTTTCGGGTTCACATAGAGTAAGGAAGGCATAGGTTCAACCCATCGGGGCATCGTGGAAACATATACCACAAGCTTCAATAGTAAATACCACCAGCTCGAAAGTAGAGCATGGTCGGCCAAATCAAGGAATAGGATTTACCAATGGCATTATGTATTAGGGAAAGAACTTCCAAATTGATTGAATATGAAGGACGTTGTCGGATAAAATACAACACAGGATCCGATGGTCCTCAAGGGATCTAATGTAAGCATCGTTACTCAACCAGAGGAAGAAACAATGCAAAGGCATTAGATTACATAAACAACCAACTAATTCAAACTCAAATGCAAAGGAATTATGATTCCCAAATCAAGGGATTAGAAGCAAACGCTCTGATTAAGGATGGATAAGTTGAGTAGGCTTACGGATACAATCGATGATAATTTGATTGGTCGAGATCCAGCTCATGTTTAAAATGACGTCTGAGCTGGGAGGATGAATTCTAGGATATGATTGAGGATTGCGAGCATTCGCAACATATTGAATTAATGGACTCAAAACGATATTGACAAAGGATGCCAATGAGATTTCCAGACTTATGGGATTAATCATAATGCTAGTAAGCAAAAATTTCAAGAGCATTAAGATGTCAAGGATTTTTAGAAGAACAAATGGTATTTCGAAGACTTCTGTGAGATACAGGAATCAACTATGGATGAACGGATACTCGATAAGTGTGAGGAATTATCCGTTGGGGTATTCATGTGGTAAAGAACTACAAGGCAGTAAACTCAAAGGATTCTCGGGACAACAGAGAGTATTTCGGGACATCTTGTAATAACAAGATCAACGGGGAATGATTGTATGAATGGCAAGTGTATGAAGTTTTCATAGGGGTTCACGGTGGAAGGAAATCACAAATGCGATGGCACAAAGACTCGAGAGAACATCGTAGAGTAACTTCGGAATCTTCTAGTGCAGCAGGCGATCATCTGAAGTGAGGGGCTCTCCGGGAGAAAGTACTTTCGAGAACCTAAAGTTAGTTTTATTTTTAGGAAAATCATTTAACCCGAATAGAAGAGAGCTCAGAGTCCCAGAGTAAAGATCGAGGAGTAAAAGATCCTAATACCACCTAATGGCGACGTGGGCCCGTAAGCCACACAGCTATGTTAGTAAAATTTCTTTCAATGACTAGACTCAACTTCTGCCAAGGAGTTTGGAAGGGGGATTCCTACAGGCAGTCGGCTCTGATACCAACTTGTGACGCCCCCGATTCAATCATACACTAATCATGCACGCAAACGTGTACGATCAAGATCAGGGACTCACGGGAAGATATCACAACACAACTCTAAAAACAGAAATAAGTCATACAAGCATCATAATACAAGCCAGGGGCCTTGAGGGCTCGAATACAAGTGCTCGATCATAGACGAGTCAGCGGAAGCAACAATATTTGAGTACAGACATAAGTAAGCAAGTTGCCATAAGATGGCTAGCACAAACTGGGATACAGATCGAAAGAGGCGCGGGCCTCCTGCCTGGGATCCTCCTAAACTACTCCTGGTCGTTGTCAGCGGCCTGCACGTAGTAATAGGCACCTCCGGTGTAGTTGGAGTCATCGACGATGGTGGCGCCTGGCTCCTGGGCTCCAGCATCTGGTCGCGACAACCAGGTAGAAGGGAAAGGGGGAAAAGAGGGAGAAAAGCAACCGTGAGTACTCATCCGAAGTACTCGCAAGCAAGGATCTACACTACATATGCATGGGTATATGTGTAAAGGGGCCATATCGGTGGACTGAACTGCAGAATGCCAGAATAAGAGGGGATAGCTAATCTTGTTGAAGACTACGCTTCTGGCAGCCTCCATCTTGCAGCATGTAGAAGAGAGTAGATGGCAAGTTCACCAAGTAGCATCATATAGCATAATCCTACCTGGCGATCCCCTCCTCGTCGACCTATTAGAGAGCGATCACCGGGTTATATCTGTCACTTGGAAGAGTGTGTTTTATTAAGTATCCAGTTCTAGTTGTCATAAGGTCAAGGTACAACTCCGGGTCGTCCTTTTACCGAGGGACACGGCTATTCGAATAGATAAACTTCCCTGCAGGGGTGCACCACATAACCCAACACGCTCGATCCCATTTGGCCGGACACACTTTCCTGGGTCATGCCCGGCCTCGGAAGATCAACACGTCGCAGCCCTACCTAGGCACAACAGAGAGGTCAACACGCCGGTCTAAATCCTATGGCGCAGGTGTCTGGGCCCATCGCCCATTGCACACCTGCACGTTGCGAGGGCGGCCGGAAGCAGACCTAGCAACCTCCATTACAAATGAAGTCACGTTACGCGGTCCAATCTGGCGCGCGCCGCTCAGTCGCTGACGTCACGAAGGCTTCGGCTGATACCCACGACGTCGAGTGCCCATATCTTTCCCACGTAGTTGGTTAGTGCGTATAGACCAAATGGCCAGGCTCAGATCAAATACCAAGATCTCGTTAAGCGTGTTAATTGATGTAACCGCGGACACCGACCAGGGCCAGGCCCACCTCTCACCTAGGCGGTCTCAACCTGTCCTGTCGCTCCGCCACAAAGATCCACCCAGAGGGCCGTCGGGACAAAGGTCCTTTCAGCCCCCAATCCGTGAATCACTCGCGGGTGCTCCACGAGCCGACCCGACTTTAGTCACCACATGTATCATGCATAAAGTATATAGGATAAACCTGTGATCACCTCCCAAGTGATCATGGCTTGATAGTATAGCACAACAGACGGACAAGAAAGTAGGGCCACTGATGGAATACTAGCATCCTATACAAAGCATTTAGGATTGCAGGCAAAGGTAACAGCAGTAGTAGCAAGGACAGGCTATGCATCAGGATAGGATAAACGGAAAGCTGTCACATGCTACACTACTCTAATAAGCAGTATATAGGAGAATAGGCGATATCTGGTGTTCAAGGGGGGGGGCTTGCCTGGTTGCTCTGGCAAGAAGGAGGGGTCGTCCACAACGTAGTCGGACGGGGCACCAGCAGCGGCGTCGGTCTCATAGTCTACCGGAGAGAAGAGGGGGAAGAAACAATGAATACAATGCAAACAGATGCATAACGATGCATGACAAAGCAAACAACGGTGTTAGGTGTGCCCTAACGCGGTAAGAGGTGATACCGACGAAGGGGGCAAACATCCGGGAAAGTATCCCCGGTGTTTCGCGTGTTCGGACAGATGAACTGGAGGGGGAAAGTTGTGAGTTCAAAAGGTTAGGGATATGTGGCGGGCAAACGGGATACGTATCCGGATTCGTCTCGTCGTTCTGAGCAACTTTCATGTAGAAAGTATTTTCATCTAAGCTACGGTTTATTTTATATGATTTTCTAAAGCTTTAAATCATTTTTAGAATTAATTTAATTAATTTAATTCTACATTATCCAGAACAGTACATGTTGACGTCAGTATGACGTCAGCAGTCAACAGAGGTGTTGACTGGTCAAACTGACGTGTGGGTCCAGTGAGACCCACCTGTCATACACTGTTTAGGTTTATTAGGATTTATCTAATCTAAATACTGTTTAACTAACCTAACTAGTTAATTAGATTAATTATATAGGTTTATTTAACTTAATTAATTAATTAGTTAATTAATTAATTTTTAATTAATTTTATTTTTATTTATTTATTTTTCTTTTACAAAAAACGTTCTAGGGGCTGGGGTGTGGGGCCCCACTGTCATAGTCCAAAGAGCCTATCGGGCGTGCGGGCACTAGCGGGCGCCCGGGCGCTAACGAGCGCCGGAGGCGGGCGCAGCCCGACTGGCCCCGGGCACTAGCCGGAGCGCAGGACAGCGCCGGTGAGGCTGTGAAGGAGGCGATGCCCGTGGGAGGGGGAGCGATAGACGGCGGAGGCAGCGGCGGTGCGGTCAAGGGAGTAACGGATCGGTGCGGGGAGGCAGCAGCCGCGAGCGAGCGCCGGAGCGCGTGCGGCGAGGGGCGCAGGTCGCAACCATGGCGACGCGGTGCGCTGGTGCAGGATGGCATGGTTGGCGCGTGCAGCAGCAATGCGACGGGCGAGCCGGCGCAGTGGTGCTCACGCTTGGACAGAGGGAAGAGGGAACCAGTGTGGGATGAGGAGACGTGGCGCGACGTGCGTGCAACACGTGTAGTGAGCTCGATGAGAGCGAGGCTCAGACGGGCACGACGACGGATCTGCCAGGGAGGAAGAGGGGAAGGGAAGGGGGGCTCATAGAGCCCTGTAGTTGAGCGAGGCGTGCTCGAGGAGGAGGGCGAGGAGGCGACGATGACGGTGGGTGGCTCCGGCGAAGCAGTGGCGGGATGAGGCGGTGACGGTGTGTGGCGGCAGCGTGCGTGGACGGCGTCCGGCGAGGAGGAGGGCGAATACGATCGACGAAGACGGGGAGGCGGCACCGACGACGGCGGCTGGTGGGGCGACTCCAGCGGGGGTTCCAGGCGGCGGCGGCGACGAACGCCCCCGATCCCGATCTGGATCGGGGAGGGGGTATAGGGGAAGTGGAACGAGTGGGGCGACAGGGGAAGGGGGGTTAGGGTTTCGGGGGAATAAGGGGGGATGGGTGGGCCTCCTGGTGGCCTGGTTGGCCGGTTGGGCCATTGGGCCCAGGGAGTGGGGGGCTTTGCCTATCTTTTCTTTTTTTACTGTTTTTCTTCACCTTTTTCTTATTTTCTTTTCTGTTTTATTTCTAGTTTCTTTTATTTTTAGTTTTATAAAAATTACCACTAGTACCAAATTTGTATTTATTAACAAACTATTGTTAGACTAATTCTTAACCCATAATAAAATAGTTTTAATATTTCAGAAATTTCAATAGGAATTTATTTAATTGTTTTCATTATTTTAGTGTATTTTAATTCTTTACGGAAGTGGGGTTTCTTCACCATAATTATTTGGCACAACCCGAACAATTTAGTTTTAATGTTTGAAAACTTTTGTCGTCTGACTTTAATTCAAACTTGAATCTGAATCGTTTTAAACTAACGCGAGATTATCAACAGTAACGGAGGTGACATGGTATCATTAGGCATGAGATTACTGTAGCACGATTCTCGGGGTGTTACATGCATCTAATCATATAATGAAAAATTCCAACTGGTATATGAAAGTGACAACATAGGAGACTCTCCATATGAAAAACATGGTGCTACTTTGAAGCACAAGTGTGGTAAGGGATACTAACAATGCTCCTTCTCTCTTTGTTTATTTTTTCTTTTCCTTTTTTTTCTTTCTTTCTTCCTTTTTTTCTTTTTCTTTTCTTTCCTTTTTCTTTTCTTTTCTTTTCTTCTTTTTGTCTCATTGTCCGGAGTCTCATCCCGACTTGTGGGGGAATCATAGTCTCCATCATCCTTTCCTCACTGAAACTGCTCTAAATATGAATAATGATGATCATCACACTTCTATTTACTTATAACTCAAAAGAAATAAAAATTACAACTCCATACCTATGACAAAGTATGACTCTGTATGAATGCCTCTAGCATGTACCAGGATGTGCAATGATCTAGCGTAACATGTATAAAAAATGATGAACGGTGGATGAGCCACAACTACTATGTCAGCTATATGATCATGCAAAGCAATATGACAATGAATGCTCAAGTCATCAAACAGAAGCGGTGGAAGTTGCATGGCAATATATCTCGGAATGGCCATGGAAAAGCCATAATAGGCAGGTATGGTGGCTGTTTTGAGGAGGATATTATAAGGCTTATGTGTGATAGAGCGTATCATATCACGGGGTTTGGATGCACCGGCGAAGTTTGCAACGAATCTCGAGATGAGAAAGGGCAATGCACGGTACCATAGAGGCCAGCAAATTGCGAAAAGGTAAGAGTGCGTATAATCCATGGACTCACATTAGTCATAAAGAACTCATATACTTATTAGAAAAGTTTATTAGCCTTCGAAGCAAAGTACTACTACGCATGCCCCTAGGGGGAAAGATTGGTAGGAAAAGACCATCGCTCGTCCCCAACCGCCACTCATAAGGAAGACAATCAATAATAAATCATGCTCCAACTTTCATAGCATAACAAGAGACTATACGTGCATGCTTCGGGAATCACAAACCTTAACACCAATATTCTTACTAACCACAACCGTTTACTAGTACCTCCCACATATTCTATCTCTATATCACAAAACTATTGCAAGGAATCAAACATATCATATTCAGTGATCCATAAGTTTTATGTAGGATTTTATAACTAACCATGCAATTAACCAATTCCTGTTGACTCTCTAAATAGATATAAGTGAAGCATGAGAGTTTATTTATTTCTACAAAAGACCATGCTCTAATAAATATAACTGAAAAAAGAGCATTCTTCAAATAACGGTTTTCTACGTGAAGAGAAATAGGCAATCCAAACTTCAAATGATATAAGTGAAGCACATGAAGCATTCTATAAAGCCATACTCAAAAGATACAAGTGAAGTGCAATGATCATTCTATAAATCAACCATTGACTATCTCATACCAGCATGGTGCATAAAAGAAAAGTGAAAAATAAAAGCAAAAGACGCTCCAAGATTTGCTCATATCATGCGAACAAAATGAAACTGAAAACATACCGATACTTGTTCAAGAAAGATGGGATGCCTTCTGGGCATCCCCAAGCTTAGACGCTTGAGTCTCCTTGAATATTTACTTGGGGTGCCTTAGGCATCCCCAAGCTTGAGCTCTTGCCTCTCATCCTTCTCCTCATATCGACACCTCCTCGATCCTTGAGCACTTCATCCACACAAAACTCAACAGAAAGCTCGATAAGATCCGTTAGTATAATAAAGCAAATCACTACTCTAAGTACTATTGCAAACCAATTCATATTTTGTTTTTGCATTGTAGATACTTTAGTATAACTTTTGCATGGCTTATACCACCGATAAAAATCGATAGTTTCATCAAAATGAGCAAAGCAATGCATCAAAAACAGAATCTGTCTTAAACATGACAGTTTGTAGCAATCTGAACATCTACCATACTTCTGGTACTCAAAAAATTCTGAAAAATTAGGACAACGTAAAAAATTTGTATAGCAAGGCTGTGCAAAAAGTTTCAGAAACGTTTGACGTTCCAGTAAAAAAAAATGAAAATTCACGCGCTACAGCCAAAGTTTCTGTTTCTGCACCGCACATACCAACAAGCAATCTAATCATCCTAAAGGCAAATCTTGGCACATTATTTTTATAATACAATGGAATTGTACAAGGGGATAACTATTTTTGTGAGAATCTTCATGAAAATTCTACATTGTTTCCATGAGCATGAACAGAAGTGTTCAAGGTCGACCCTCACTTCTCCAATGCATAACTTCCAATCGCTTCTCTTTTGTGGAAAAGTTTTAAGTTCCCCTCTATATTTTTTTATTTTTAAACTTTATAAAATCAATCAACAGAAATAAATAACTCTCTAAAACTTCCGGGTTGTCTCCCTGGCAGCGCTTTCTTTAAAGCCATTAAGCTAGGCATAAAGTGCTCAAGTAATGAATCCACCCGGATCCCAAGGTATATCAAAGCCAATTTTAATTAACAATGATTTGGCATTTAGTAATGAGCACAAAGAAACATATATCATGCAATGACGAAGTCTAACTCTCTTCCTATGCACCGGCATGTCATACAAAAACAATTCACGCACATCAAGTAAAGGCCAATACATAGCATAAGCAGTTTCTTGCAATTTTATTGTGTTGGAAACATAAAGAGGCGGAGATGTAGTTCCTCTCTCATAATAATTGCAAGTAGGAGCAGCAAGCACATGCATATTATATTCATCAAAATCATCATGTGTAGTAGCAAAATGCAACCCATCAACATAATCCTTAATAAGAGCAAACTTCTCCGATATAGTGTAGTTTGGAGAATTCAAAAAGATAATAGGACTATCATGTGTGGGTGCAATAGCAACAATTTCATTCTTAACATAAGGAACTATAGAAAGTTCATCTCCATAAGCATAATTCATATTGGCATCTTGGCCACATGCATAACAAGCATCAATTTCATCAAAAAGGGATATTTCAAATGAATCAATGGGATCATAGCAATTATCATAGAATTCATCCTTCAGTAAGCACGAAGGGATATTAAACAATGTATGAGTTGAAGAGTTACTCTCATTAGAAGGTGGGCATGGGTAGCTAATCTGCTCTTCCTCCTTTTGTTCTTTGCTCTCCTCATCATCTTTTTCATCCAATGAGCTCACAGTTTCATCAATTTCCTCTTCCATAGACTCATGCAAAATGTTAGTCTCTTCTTGGACAAAGGAGATTATCTCAATAAATTCATCAATATCAGAATTGTATTTATAATTATCATAGCAATATTTAAGGATGGCAAAATTTTCAGGTCTATAAACATCATCATCAAAAGCTTCAAACTTTTCAAACAAAGATTCAATTTCATAAGCACCCTTAAAAGCAACAAATTCTTCTATTCGTTCCACATCATAGTAATCATATATGCCATTAGCATAAGAAGCCAAGGTTTCATTATCATTAAATTCACATGAAAAGGGAAGATGTGGAGCATTCATCCTAGAGCAACAAGTAAAATCATATCTCTGACATAAATTCCAAGCATACCAATGCAACATATGAATTTGATCCCATAAAAGTTTCCCTTTTTGTGTCAAGCGATAATCCCTAAAGTATTCACGTTGATCCAACGTTACTCCCATTATCAAGTTGAATGGGGTTTTCTCAGGGTTATCAAAGTAGTGCATAATATTTTTCACATAACGAGCATCGAGGGTTTTAGGAGGTTCCCCATCTCCATGAGTAGCAAGTACCACTATTTTTTTGGTGTTTCATGTTCCATTTTCATAACTAAAGATAGAGAACAACTTAGAACAGAAAATAAAAACTACTTGGTGATAAAGCATACAGGCACACACGAGAATATTCACCCCACGTTAGTGCTCCCCGGCAACGGCGCCAGAAAAAGGTCTTGATGACCCACAAGTATAGGTGATCGTTTGTAGCCTTTTTTGATAAATAAGAGTGTCGAACCCAAAGAGGAGCTAAAGGTAGAACAAATATTCCCTCAAGTTCTATCGACCACCGATACAACTCTACACACGCTTGACGTTCGCTTTACCTAGAACAAGTATGAAACTAGAAGTACTTTGTAGGTGTGATAGGATAGGTTTGCAAGATAATAAAGAGCACGTAAATAAAATCTAGGGGCTGTTTAGATAAAGACACAACTAAGTTAGTTTTAATAAAGAGCTTTTGTCAACAAGAAAGTCATTTGTCCGTAGGCAATTGATAACAAGTAAAGGTAATCATTCCTGTAATTTTATATGAGGGAAAGGCATGAGCTAACATACTTTCTCTACTTGGATCATATGCACTTATGATTGGACCCCTAGAAAGCATACGCAACTACTAAAGATTATTAAGGTCGTGAAACCCAACCATGGCATTAAGTATCAAGTCCTCTTTACTCCCATACATCATACCCCACTTACTCGAGTTTAAGCTTCTGTCACTCTCAAAACCCACCATAAGCGAACCATGAACATATTGCAACACCCTACAGCAGGGGCCCCTCATGTTTGTGCGAGAACAGAGGGCACCGTAGGATAGCACCATAAATAAAAATACAATCATACCAACCAAGATCACGATTAACCCACAGGACAAAATGGATCTACTCAAACATCATAGGATAACCATAGATCATTGGGAAATAATATATGGAGTTGAGCACCATGTTTAAGTAGAGATTACAGTGGGGGGAAGAGGTGTTACACCGCTCAATAGAGGGGGAGAAAGTTGGTGTTGACGGTAGCAAGATTGTTGATGTAGATCGTCGTCTCGATCGTTGCCCCGGTGGCACTCCGGCGCCACCGGAAGCTAGGGGGAGAGAGGCCCCCTCCTTCTTCTTCTTCCTTGGCCTCCCCGCTAGATGGGATGAGAGTTCCCCCTCTGGTCCATGGTCTCCATGGCAGCAGAGGGGCGGGAGCCCCTCCGAGATTGGATCTCCCTCTCTGTTCTCTTCTGTTTCACGCTCCCCAGATCTGGCCAAAAACCATTTCTTATTTTGCCAAAGATCCGTAACTCCGATTGCGCTAAGATTTTAACACGATTTTTTTTCAGATATAAGCTTCCTTGCACCCGAAGTAGAGCTCCAACCGACGTACGAGGTGAGCACAACCCACCACCATGCGACTGGCTCAGGGGTGGTGCGCTGGTGTCTTGTGCCCTGTGTGGGCCTCCGTTTGCGGTGATTCCAACTCCCAAAAATCACATATATTCCAAAATAATTCTCCATGAAATTTTATTACATTTGGACTTCATTTGACATGGATATTCTACGATACAAAAAACATGCAAAAAACAGGAACTGGCACTGGGCACTGGATCAATAGGTTAGTCCAATAAATCATATAAAAAGTTGCCAAAAGTATGTAAAACTTGTATAATATTGGCATGAAACGATAAAAAATTATAGATACGACGAAGACGTATCAGCAGACTTTGTTAATTACATTGTTGCTAAATATATACCACCTAGTTTTACATGCTAACAAAAGAAAAAGTTCTTCTTTGATTTAAGGCATTACTTCAGTGACGATCCGCATCTTTATAAAGAAGGAGTAGATGGTACTATTAGACGTTGTGTACCAGAGCATGTACAAGAACAAATCCTATGGAAGTGTCACTCCGAAGCCTAGGAGGACACCACGCTGGAGACAGAACTGCACATAAGGTACTACAATTTGGCTTTTATTAGCCTACTCTCTTCAAGGATGCACGTAACTTTTATTATCTTGTGGTGAATGTCAAAGAATTGGTAATATAAGTAGACGTCAGGAAATGCCTATGAATTATTCACTTGTTATTGAACCATTTGATATTTGGGGATTTGATTATATGGGGCCTTTTTCCTTCCTCCACTGGGTATACCCATATTCTAGTTGCTGTAGATTATGTTACTAAGTGGGTCGAAGCTATCCCAACTAGTAGTGATGATCACAACACTTCTATAAAATGCTTAAAGAAGTTATTTTCTTGAGGTTTGGAGTCCTTAGATATTTAATGATGGATGGTGGTTCACATTTCATTCATGGTGCTTTTTGAAAACTGCTTGCTAAATATATATGATGTTAACCATAGAATTGCATCACCTTATCACCCTCGGTCTAGTGGCCATGTTGAATTGAGCAATAGAGAAATAAAGCTAATTTTGCAAAAGACTATTAATAGATCTAGGAAGAATTGGTCTAAGAAATTAGATGATGCATTGTGGGCATACAGTACTGCTTATAAAAGTCCTATGGGTATGTCCCCTTATAAAATGGTCTATGGAAAAGCTTGTCATTTACCTCTTGAGCTAGAACATAAATCATATTGGGCAATTAAGGACCTTAACTATGATTTCAAACTTGCTGATGATTTCAAACTTGCTGGTGAAAATAGGTTATTTGATATTAGTTCTTTAGATGAGTGGAGGACACAAGCTTATGAAAATGCCAAGTTGTTTAAATAAAAAGTTAAAAGATGGCATGCTAGAAGAATCCAAAAATGGGAATTCAAAACAGGAGATCAAGTTTTATTATTCAATTCTCGTTTAAGATTTTTTGCAGGAAAGCTCCTCTCTAAATGGGAAGGACCATATATTGTTGAAGAGGTTTATCGCTTTGGTGCCATCAAGATATAAACAACGCCGAAGGCACTAATCCTAAGGTGGTTAATGGGCAAAGAATTAAACATTATATTGCAGGTACTCCCATTAATGTTGAAATTAATATTATCCAAACTATCACACCGGAGGAACACATAAGGGAAACCTTCTGGAATGCTCCAGAGCCCTGAAAAGGGCTTAGGTATGTGGTACGGTAAGTAAACCGACTACAAAAATTCCATAAAAGTATTTCCTGTCCGTCTTGGAATATTTAACAAACAGGAAAATAATAAATAGTCTGAAAAGTGCACAAGGGAGTGACAAGCCCGAGGGGCGCGCCCTACCCCCCTAGGCGCGCCTCCCAGGCTGTGGCCCCCTCGTGGGATTTCCCGACACTGTTTTCCTTCCATGTACTTGTCCTGCATGAAAAAAATCATTATATATACTCCCGGACGTTTTGACCACCGTATCGTAGAGATCTCTTCTGTTCTTGTTTCATAATGTTTTTCTGACATATCTAGTTCTCCATGGCTCCCCAAAAACTCTGTACCAAGCATCGTATTGTGCAACCATCGTCGGGCAAACGCCCATACAACAAGGTCTACTACGAGTGGTCGTTAGGGGAGGAGTGCTACTTCTTGAGCTTGCGTTGGTTTTTCCCTTGAAGAGGAAAGCGTGATGCAGCAAAGTAGAGATAAGTATTTACCTCAGTTTGAGAACCAAGGTACCAATCTAGTAGGAGGAACACACAAGTCACCAATGGTTGCACCAACACAAACAAACAAATACTTGCACCCAACGATAAAGGGGTTGTCAATCCCTTCACGGTTACTTGCAAGGATGAGATCTGATAGAGATAGGTATAAAATATAAAAAAATGTGCAAAATAAAGTAAAGGTAAATAAATTGCGGCAAGGTATTTTTGTGTTTTTGGTTTTGTAGATCTGAAAATATTATGATAAAATTAGACTCGAGGACCATAATTTTCACTAGATGCTTCTCTCTTGAAAGAACGCATACGGTGGGTAAACAAATTACTGTTGAGCAATTGATAGGGAAGCGCAAAGTTATGACAATATCCAAGACAATGATCATGAATATAGGCATCACGTCCGTGAAAAGTAGGCCGACTCCTGCCTGCATCTACTACTATTACTCCACACATTGACCGCTATCCAGCATGCATCTAGTGTATTAAGTTAATAAGAATGGAGTAACGCCTTAAGCAAGATGACATGATGTAGAGGGATAGATCCAAACAATACGGTATAAACCCCATCTTTTTATCCTTAATGGCAATGATACAAATACATGCCTCGCTACCCCTACTATCACTGGGTGAGGACAACGCAAGATTGAACCCAAAACAAAGCACCTCTCCCATTGCAAGATAAATCAATCTAGTGGGCTAAATCAAATCAATAAACCGGAGAGAAATACAAAGCTATCTTAATCATGCATAAAAGAGTTCAAAGAAGACTCAAATAATATTCATATATAATCCGATCATAAATCCATAATTCATGGAATCTCAACAAACGCACCGCAAAAGAAGATTACATCGAATAGAACTCCAAGAACATTGAGGAGAACATTGTATTGAAGATCAAAGAGAGAGGAGAAGCCATCTAGATACTAGCTATGGACTCATAGGTCTCTGGTAAACTACTCACACATCATCGGATGGGCAGCAAGGTTGATGTAGAAGCCCTCCATGATTGAATCCCCCTCCGGCAGAGTGCCGAAAAAGGCCCCAAGATGGGGTCTAACGAGAATAGTAGGATGCTACAGCGAAAAAGTATTTTTGGTCTGCCCTCTGGTATACGGGGAATATTTGAGTATTTATGGAGCTAAGATTAGGGTTAGGATAGCCATGGTGGGACCACAAGCCTGGGGGCGCCCCCTAGGGCGCGCGTCCCGAGCTTGTGGCTCATTCGTGGACCTTCTAGCTTCCTCCTGAAGCTTCCTAGGTGTCTTCTAGTCCAAGAAAAATCATCAAAAAGTTTCATTCTGTTTGGACTCTATTTGGTATTGAATTTCCGTAAAAGTCAAAAACAAGGAAAAACAGCAACTGGCACTGGGCACTAGGTTAATAGGTTAGTACCCAAAATTATATAAAATAGCATAATAATGCATATAAAACATCCAAGATGGATAATATAATAGCATGGAACAATAAAAAATTATAGATACATTGGAGATGTATCAAGCATCCCCAAGCTTAATTCATGCTCGTCCTCGAGTAGGTAAATGATAAAAACAGAATTTTTGATGTGGAATGCTACCTAACATGTTTATCATGTAATCTTTTCTTTATGTAGCATGAATATTCAGATCCATAAGATTCAAAACAAAAGTTAAATATTGACATAAAAACAATAATACTTCAAGCATACTAATAATGCAATCATGTCTTCTCAAAATATCATGGCTAAAGAAAGTTATCCCTACAAAATCATATAATCTTGTCATGCTCTATCTTCACAACACAAAGTATTTATCATGCACAACCCCGATGACAAGCCAAGCAATTTGTTAATATACTTTTAATGTTCTCAAGCTTTTTCAACTCTCACCCAATACATGAGCGTGAGCCATGGATATAGCACTATAGGTGGAATAGAATATGATGGTGGAGGTTGTGTGGAGAAAACAAAAAAGCAGAAAGTCTCACATCAAAAAAGGAGCCATTGATATCGACGCAAGTGAGTAGGGATTGCCATGCAACGGATGCACTAGAGCTATAAGTGTATGAAATCTCAAAAGAAAACTAAGTGGGTGTGCATCCAACTTGCTTGCTCACGAAGGCCTAGGGCAATTTGAGGAAGCCCATCACTGGAATATACAAGCCAAGCTCTATAATGAAAAATTCCCACTAGTAATATGTGAAAGTGACAAAATAGGAGACTCCCTATCATGAAGAACATGGTGCTACTTTGAAGCACAAGTGTGGAAAAGGATAGTGACATTGTCCCTTCTCTCTTTTTCTCTCATTTTTTCTTTCCCTTTTTTGGGCTCTTTGGCCTCTTTTTTTGTTTTAAGTCCAGAGTCTCATCCCGACTTGTGGGGGAATCATAGTCTCCATCATTCTTTTCTCACATGGGACAATGCTCTAATAATTTTGATCATCACACTTTTATTTACTTACAACTCAAGAATTACAACTCGATACTAGAACTAATATGACTATATGAATGCCTCCGGCGGTGTATCGGGATGTGCAATGATCTAGCGTAACATGATCATGAAAAGCAATATGACAATGATGGTATGTGTCATAATAAAACGGAATGGTGGAAGTTGCATGGCAATATATCTCGGAATGGCGATGGAAATGCCATAATAGGTAGGTATGGTGGTTGTTTTGAGGAAAGGTATAAGGAGGGTTTAATGCATCGGCGAAAATTGCATGGTACTAGAGTGGCTAGCAAAGGTGGAAGGGTGAGAGTGTGTATAATCCATGGACTCAACATTAGTCATAAAGAACTCACATACTTATTGCAAAAGTTTATTAGCCATCAAAGCAAAGTACTAATGCGCATGCTCCTAGGGGGGTAGATTGGTAGGAAAAGACCATCGCTCGTCCCCGACCGCCACTCATAAGGAAGACAATAAAAAATAAATCATGCTCCAACTTCATCGCATAACGAGAGACCATACGTGCATGCTTCGGGAATCATAAACCTTAACACAAATATTCTTACTAAACTACAATTACTCACTAGCATGACTCTAATATCACCATCTTTATATCTCAAAACAAATGCAAGGAATCAAACTTCTCATATATTCAATGATCTTCATGAAAGTTTTTATTATATCCCACTTGAATACCCATCATATTAGGACTATATTCATGACCCAAGCAAATTGCCATACTATTTTTAAGACTGTAAAAATAATATAAGTGAAGCATGAGAGTTCATCAGTATCACCAAAGGGCTAGCTATGGACAGGAGTGCGTGGAAGCTTTCTATCCAGGTGCCAGAGCCATGAGTTGGTTGCGAGATCTTATGGGTTTCACCTCTAGCCTTCTCCAACTTGTTTGGGACTAAAGGCTTTGTTGTTGTTGTTGTTGTTGAAGCATGAGAGTTCATCAATTTCTTCAAAATAAAACCACCGCCGTGCTCTAAAAAGATATAAGTGAAGCACATAGAGTATTCTAATAAATTCATGATTAATGTGTGTCCCTCTCAAAAGGTGTGTACAACAAGGATGATTGTGGCAAACTAAAAAGCAAAGACTCATACTCCCTCCGTCTGGAATTACTTGTCGCACAAATGGATAAAAATGGATGTATCTAGAACTAAAATACGTCTAGATACATTCATTCCTCCGACAAGTATTTCCGGACGGAGGGAGTACAATACAAGACTCTCCAAGCAAAACACATATCATGCGGTGAATAAAAATATAGCCTCAAGTAATTTTACCAATGGATTGAAGACAAAAGAGGGGATGCCATCCAGGGCATCCCCAAGCTTAGATGCTTGGTTGTCCTTGAATATTACCTTGGGGTGCCTTGGTCATCCTTGAGCTTAGGTTCTTGCCACTTCTTATTCCGTAGCCCATTGAAACTTCATCAAAAACTTGAAAACTTCACAACACAAAACTCAACAAAAAACTCGTGAGCTCTGTTAGTATAATAAAGCAAATCACCACTTTTAGGTATTGTTATAAACTCATTCCAATTTCATATTAGCATTATATCTACTGTATTCCAACTTCACCATGGCTCTTATCCCCCGATACTACCCATAGATTCATCAAAATAAGCAAACAACGCATAGAAAACAGAATCTATCAAAAAGAGGACAATCTGTAGCAATCTGGAAATTTCGTATACTTCGTTAACTCTAAAAATTCTGAAAAATTCGGAAAAACTGGGAAATTTGTATATAAATCTTGTGTAAAAACTTCAGATCAAAAGAACGTTTCTGTGAATTTACAAAAGTTACCTAATTAGGACAACCTAGGCAGCAATAAATTAGTGCTACTTAAGTATTCCTAATTAATTAAGTGACCTTGCAGGAGAGACAACAGAAGTGGAAGGGCTCCCTAGAGGATCGTCTCACATGTAAGGTAGACGTTGCCGGAGCCCTTGAATGGCCTCGACTGAGGCCTCGGCTTCAGCAAGATCACCTTGGCACTGTTGATCGTGTAGAGCTGGGTCATAGATGCATCCAGAATCCAGTTAATTAGTATGATGTGTCGTCAACCCAAGTACTACTCTGCTACATTTCTCTATCTATCTCTACTCTACTTTTATCTATTCTACTCCTCTTATAAAAAACAGAGTTGGTCATGATGGTGTGCCTGCCATCCTGCAATATAGGCCGTCCGATTTATATCTGACGAATAGGAAGGAAACTATGGAAATTTTGCAAAAAGGTACCCACAACCCTCTCCACATTTACAAATAAGGCCTTCCCTCGTTCATTCTTTTCTCTCACAAGATAATCCACTCATAAAAATGCATCTTGATGTTACGTGCAACGCATGGGCATCTTGCTAGTCTTCCAAGTAAATTAAGACCAGTAGCAACACAACAATACAATACCACTAGCAAGATGTCAGGATAACATAGGGCGGTACCATTGTGTGATCTCCATTTCCTCTTTATTCTTCTTCTTCTTCCTCTTCATGCTCTGTTTATCTTTCTCCTCACTAGTTGGTGAAACCAAGTACACGATTGGCCTTCTATTTCAGAATTGGTTTTGTCAGTGAGAGAGTACAAGTGTACTAGTAAACAATAGCATTATTTTCTCATAACAGTCCCAAAATAGAGATGAACACATGCATTAAATATCATTCTTACCTAAAGGAAGGTTATGGTGCCAATATGGATGATGAGGATTGGAATACAGATCTCCCTTTGTGCAGTTCCACCAAAATGAACCAACGGTTACATTCTGACATTCCAGTTAAACATCACAAAAGTCATTTCTTTTAAGAAGTGTTTTGTGCAGTGCACCAAAAGGTCACAATAGCAACAAGGTGAAATGGATATCCCTGTTTGCACAAAAAGCTACAGAGGAGACAGTCAGAGTCTCAAACAATTACTGGCAAAACCATTTGGCTAAACTTATCAGGGCTTATAACAGTTGCATGGCTTCATTTTATCAGGGGCATTAGATTAAGAACAACTAATATTTGGTATAAGGGCATGGGACATTGGGTATACCAGCAGTCCAGCACCATGTACCTAAACCGGGTCATAAAGTGGTGATTCAGAGTTTGTTGCCCCGAGAAACAAACATCCAAGAAACATATTTCGGTTGGTCCCATTTTTGTTCACTCTAGCCACCTACTCCTATGTGTGGATAGCAAATCTAGTCCTGTTCATACCACTGTGTACAACGTTTCCCCTATATTTCCCTTTTCGACCAACAGGCCGGTTGGATGACCAGTCTGTACTACTTTCACCCCCTTTCCTTCCTGTTTGTACAGTCTGATATAGTACATACTAAATCCCCCCCCCCCTTATTTCTTGTTTGAACTAAGTACAAAAATCGACTCCATGAAGTAGCTTTACCCCTAACAATAGAAAAAAATAGGTGACGTTGGACCATCCGATCGAGGGGGGATGAGAGGTATAAAATGATGCACATGCAGCGACATAGCAAGCTGGGGTAGTAGAGCTAGGCCGGTTTCGAAGGAAGATATACCTGAAGGTCGTCGGGATGTGGATAGGTGGGCGACGGGAGGCCGGATCTGCCCACACTAGGGCAACGACGAAGGGATCGGAGGACCTCCCGCGCCAGTGCTCGGCCAGAGATAACGGTGCAGCTAGCAGTGGGTCTCCTCACTTGCTGTCGACGACGGCCTAAACGCTGCCCCTCCTCCCGTTCACCGACGGAGGGGGATACATCCGGATCTATAACCAGCGGTGAGGATAGAAAGACAGTGTTACCACCACTATCTTATTTAGATCTCGAGAGAATGCGAGTGTGCGAATAGAGCAACCCTAGCAAGCAGGCGCGGAGGCTCCAACCTATATATAATACGTATAGTGGGGTAGTATTCTTTTTTCACTCCATCAAAACAACCGATTAAAATCGTGTATGTGCCAGGTCGCTGTTTTTTAGTTGTTGATTGTTTTTTGAGATAGCTACCGACTTATTCCAAGTGGTGTTACGGTGTGCCAGGTCGCACTTTGTATCGTTCAAGTCTGGTACTAGACCCTCCATTAAATGAACAAGCACCGCCTCGTAAAATTTGTGAACAAGCCCATGGCTAAAATTATCGGAAACGTGGGCTGCCCCAACATGCATTATTATTTATATTTTCTATGTGGGAGTATCCTCAAAACAAAATGTGAGAGTACAATATTTATTGGGCCCCTTTGTGTTTGTGCTAAATTTTGACCAAAGATTTAACTGAGAAAATGTTAGTGCATGTTAACAAAAAATATATCCTTTGATTCGTATTTGAACATAGTTTTCAATGATGTAATTTTTTGTGACATGCATTTGGTTAGTTAAATTCATAGCCAAAATTTGGCATAGATTATCATAGGGACGAATAAACCAGGACGGAGCTCCTCGTCTATCGTCCCTCCTCGTGCACAACTATCTCTCGCTTTAGGGTCGGGGCATTACAAAGCTTTACGTCACAATTCATACTACGTTAAGGTGCATTAAATCAACGCATGCAAGTATCAAAAGGAAAGTCACGACATGCATGCATGCATTGCAATTAATGCATCGGTAAACGCAAATTATTGAAATATATCGAGTGCACTTCTTTGATGTGTCGCGTCAACTCGTACAACGACGAGAAGTTTGATTACAACGCCCTCTCCCTCGCGAACTGAGCTCCGGTGCCTTAAGTGCACCTACCTTTGGCTGTATGACAGGTGGGCGAGCCACCTGTTGGGCCCACCTGTCATACACCCAAAGGCAGGAGCAGTAAGTCAATGAAGCGCTTCCCAAGACAAGATGAGTCTACAAGCTAATAAATGAACTCCTCTATGACACTACTCCTATGTTACTTTGCACTATGAAGGTAGTAACTTAGACTAGTGTCATATGAATGACACTAGTATAAGTTACTCCCCACTATGACCAGCCCGAGGCCGTCTTGAAGCATTTTTTATTAAAATAATCTTCTGGCCCTACCTGTCATCCTGGTGATTGTAGTTTGCACGCTCATCTGGTCAAGACAGGAATATATATTTTAATTTGTGGTGGGGTAAATGTTAGAGGTTGCAGCAAATATATTGTACACTTCGGGTCTTTTAGCCAAGTTTAGAGGCAAGCATGTGGGGCCAGTGCTGTGATGTGTCGCCTCAACTCGTACAACGAGGAGAAGCTTGATTTTACTACTACACGCCTTCTCCCTCGCCCATGCGCGCGGTGGCTCGCAGACGAGGACATGCTTTTGCTTACTACTCCCACACGCGGTGGATGGACATGCAGCAGTTTATTCGATACTGTAGAAGTAGTAACATCACAACAACCCGAAGAGGCGAAGAGCTGAGCGCAACCCGATCATGGCAGTTGCAAACGCTCGTGTGGCAGTCTTTGTGTAGGGGTGGGGCGTGGTGCGGAGCCTTGGATTACGCATACAGCCAGGCTCTCACATGAGACAAAAATGTTATGTAAGCAGGCTATAAGCCCACTATTGTAGTATACTAGTACCTCCTTCCCGGTTTATAGGGCTCAATCCAAAAATGTCATCAACCAAGGTAGATGGTGAGTGGTGGAGTAATTTTTTAGTTTGCATGCAATGATTACCAATGCATTAATTGCAATTAATTGAGTGCATGCAAAAACACTCAAAAAATTATGTTTACCAATGCATTAATTGCAATGCATGCATGCATGAAGTCCATGCATTGGTTAATTTTCTCTTAATACTTGCATGCAATGATTCAATGCACCTTGAAATCTGAACATGTGGTAGGGAACCATCAAATTGAGACTTATAAAATGAGAAATCTATAATTTTGAGATAAGCCCTATAAACCGAAAAGGAGTATTTGCCTTATAAATTTGAGGAAGAGTCGTAGCTTCTCATACCTAAGGAGCGCAAGAAATCTCTGTGTGAGAGGGGTTGTGCGAGTGGCACACAGGGGAATAGTAGAGAGAAATGAGACCCTGGGAGATGAAGGTTGTGTTCGTGTGAGAGAAAGAGATTTCACATGGAGAATCATAGTTAGAGACACATAGTAGGGAGCGAGATATACTTAGAGAGAGATAGAGTGATGAAGGTCGAGGGAGAGAGTACCATTAGTGTGTTACGAAGATAAAAGATCATTGTCGACATACAGGTACCATGAGAGATACCTGAGAGACGATGAACGTGTATAGGTCTAGAGAGATACTCCTATATAAGCATGAGTGATAACCATATGAGACAAATATCTGGATTAAAGGGGATTCAAATATTTAAACTAGAGATCACGACATCGATAGTATCATAACGAAAATTGGTGTATCAAACATGCATATTCATTTGAATTTGGGGACATGTGTAATGTTATACACCCTCCTTTCGGTTTATAGGGCTCAATTCAAAAATCTCACCAACCAAGGTAGATGGTGAGTGGTGGAATACTTTTTGTAGTTTGCAAAAATACCCAATTAATGCTCTTGTTTTCCTCAAAAAATATGTTTACCAATGTATTAATTGCAATAGATGCATGCATAAAGAACATGCATAGGTCAATTTTCTCTTAATATTTGCATGCAATGATTTAATGCACCTTGGAATCTGAACATGTGATGGGGAACAACCAAATTGAGCATTTTACAGAAAGCACCATGAATAAAGTGTGAACCACCATCAGTCATTAAATATCTAGGGACTCCAAACCTTGGGAAAATAACTTCTTTGAGCATTTTAATAGAGGTGTTGTGATCAACACTACTAGTTGGAATAGCTTCTACCCACTTAGTAACATAATCAACAGCAACCAAGATATGAGTATACCCATTAGAGGAAGGAAAAGGTCCCATGTAATCAAATCGCCAAACATCAAATGGTTCAACAACAAGTGAATAATTCATAGGCATTTCTTGACGCTTACCGATATTACATATTCTTTGACATTGATCACAAGATAAGACAAACTTACGAGCGTCCTTGAAGAGAGTAGGCCAATAAAACCCAGATTGCAATACCTTGTGAGCAGTTCTGTCTCCCACATGATGTCCTCCATAAGCTTTGGAGTGACATTTCCATAGGATTTGTTCCTGTTCATGCTCAGGTATACAACGTCTAATAATACCATCTACTCCTTCTTTATAAAGATGTGGGTCATCCCAAAAGTAATGTATTAAATCATAGAAGATTTTTTTTCTTTTGTTGGTATGTGAAGCTAGGGGGTATGTATTTAGCAACAATGTAATTAGTATAGTCAGCATACCAAGGAGTGTTATGAGAAACATTTATTTTAGCTAATTGCTCATCAGGAAAACTATCATCAATAAGTAGTGGGTCATCAAGGACATTTTCAAGCCTAGACAAGTTATCAGCCACGGGGTTCTATGCTCCTTTTCTATCAGTGATATGTAAGTCAAATTCTTGTAGCAAGAGAACCCATCGAATAAGTCTAGGTTTGGCATCTTTGTTTTCCATAATATACTTTATTGCAGCATGATCAGTGTGAACAATTATTTTTGAATCTACAATACATGATCTACATTTATCACAAGCAAACACTCACTGCTAGAAATTCTTTTTCAGTAGTAGCATAATTTCTTTGTGCACTATCTAGAGTTTTACTTGCACAGTGAATAACATTCAGTTTCATATCAACTCTTTGTCCTAGAACAACACCAACAGCAAAATCACTAGCATCACACATAATTTCAAAAGGCAAGTTCCAATCAGGTGGTTGAATAATAGGTGCAGAAATTAAGGCTTTCTTGAGTGTTTCGAAGGCTTCTAAACAATCATCATAAAAAACAAAACAAATATCCTTTTGCAAAAGATTTGTAAGAGGCCTAGAAATTTTAGAAAAGTCTTTGATAAACCTCCTATAGAAACCAACATGACCAAGGAAACTACCAATACCTTTGATATCTTTGGGACATGGCATTTTCTCAATTGCATCAACCTTAGATTTTGTCCACCTCAATAACTCTTTAAGAAATTTTATGGCCCAAAACAATACCTTTGTTAACCATAAAGTGGCACTTCTTCCAATTCAAGACAAGATTTTTTTGCTCACATCTCTGCAAAACTTGATCAAGATTGCTTAAACAATCATCAAAAGACTTCCCATAAACAGAAAAGTCATCCATGAAAACCTCAACAATCTTTTCACAAAAGTCAGAGAATATAGCAGTCATACATCTTTGAAAGGTAGCAGGTGCATTGCATAAACCAAAAGGCATACGTCTATAAGCATAAGTTCCAAAAGGACGAGTAAAAGTGGTCTTTTCTTGATCAGGTTGAGAAACAGGTATTTGTGAAAAACCAGAATATCCATCAAGAAAGGAAAAATGTGTGTTCTTAGATAATCTTTCTAGCATTTGATCAATAAAAGGCAGAGGGTAATGATCTTTTCTAGTTGCTTTGTTATATTTTTCTAAAATCAATTACCATTCCCTGTAACAATTCTTTGTGGAATGAGTTCATTCTTATCATAGGAACAACAGTAATACATCCTTTCTTAGTGACACAATGGACAAGACTTACCCATCTACTATCATCTATAGGATAGATTATACCTACTTCAAGAAGTTTTAATATTTCCGTTCTTACCACTTCCTTCATCTTAGTATTTAACCGACGTTGGTGATCAACAATGGGTTTAGCATCAGGTTCCATATTAATCTTGTGCTGACATAGAGTGGGACTGATGCCCTTAAGATCATCAAGAGTATATCCAATAGCAGCTCGGTGCTTCCTTAGAACTTTCAATAATCTTTCTTCTTCATGTTTTGAAAGGTTAGCACTAATAATAACAGGATATATCCTTTTTTCATCAAGATAAAAATATTTCAAAGTGTCTGGCAATTGTTTTAATTCAAACACAAGATTACCTTTAGGTGGAGGAGGACCTCCTAGAGTTTCAATAGGCAAATTGCGTTTAAACGGAGGTTGTTGTTCGAAGAAGATTCTATCTATTTCATTTCTCTCATGCATATGCAAATCATTCTCATGGTCTAGCAGATATTGTTATAGTGGATCAGTAGGAGGTACATCAATATAAGCAAGACCAATAATTTCATCCTACTAGGCAATTCTTTCTTATGATGCTTTCGACTAAACTTGCAAAAATTAAACTCATGAGACTCATCACCAAAACTAACACCGACAGTTTGTTTATCACAATCTATTTTAGCATTAACAGTGTTCAAGAAATGTCTACCAAAGATAATGGGAGAAAAGTCATCTTGTGGGGAATCAAGAACAAGAAAGTCGGTAGGGTATTTTATTTTCCCACACAAGACTTCAACATCTCTAACAATCCCAAGTGGTGTGATGGTGTCTCTATTAGCAAGTTTAATAGTAACATCTATGTCTTCTAT
The DNA here is from genome assembly GCA_032464435.1 of Aegilops umbellulata. Classification (NCBI taxonomy): domain Eukaryota; kingdom Viridiplantae; phylum Streptophyta; class Magnoliopsida; order Poales; family Poaceae; genus Aegilops; species Aegilops umbellulata. Next base: position 92,011,027 of record CP136054.1, on the reverse strand, counting down.
TTCAACGGGTGCTATGTCATTCATAATTTCTTGATATAAAGTAAAAGGAATAGCACACACGCTAGCACCTATGTCGCATAAACCATGATAACAGTGATCTCCTATCTTAACGAAGACAACGGGCATGCCAACAATGGGTCTATGTTTATCTTTCCCATCGGGTTTGGCAATTCTAGTAGCTTCATCAACGAAGTAAATAACATGCCCATCTAAATTTTCAACCAAAAGATCTTTAACCATAGCAACACTAGGTTCTACCTTGATTTTTTCAGCTATTTTAGGTGCTCTAATATTACTTTTATTGACCACAGTTGAAACTTTAGCATGTTCCTTCATCCTAACAGGGAAAGGTGGTTTTTCAATATAAGCAGTAGGAACAACTGGATCAACATTATAAATAACAGTTTCATCTTTAGCTATTACCGGTTCTTTAATTTCTTCTTTAATAGGTGGGTGATATTTAAACCACTTCTCCTTAGGGAGATCAACATGAGTAGCAAAGGATTCACAAAAGGAGGCTACTATCTCAGAGTCAAGTCCATATTTAGTGCTAAACTTTTGGAAAGCATCAGTATTCATAAAAGATTTAACACAATCATACTTAAGCTTAATACCCGACTCTTTACCTTCATCGAGCTCCCAATCTTCAGAGTTGCATTTAATTCTTTCTAGCAAATCCCACCGGAATTCAATAGTCTTCTTCATAAAGGAACAAGTACAAGAAGTATTGAGCATGGATCGATCACGGGAATTCTGAATGATAATTTCTTTCGAGACCTCATGGTTGGGGCATGAATATAACATTGACTTAAGCCTCCCCCAAGCTAGAGCGATAATTTCTCCTTCACGAGGCCAAAAATTATATATATAATTATGATCATGTCGGTGTACTAGAGTAGGGGTACCCTAGTATCCCGAACTTGTGCACGAGCAGTCGCAGCGCCCCGCGGCAAGGCTTGCCGGGTGACCGCCAAGGTCCTCCATGGTTCCTTTGGAGCCATTCAAAGAACAAAGTATTTAAGCCAAGGAGACAAGTCCCCGGCAAGAGGAGCTTGCCGGGAAGGCCACTCAAGGCACAAGACCCCGGCAAGAGGAGCTTGTCGGGAAGGCCAACTAGGGCATCTCAAGGAACTTGCCGCGACGCGCCACGCTTCTCGGCAGGGTCCGGTGAGCGACAAGCTCCCGGACGCGACAAGACAATGACCGCGGCAAGGCACTTTGCCGCGGCAAGCAACCACTCTGTACCTGCGCTCCAGCACACCCACCTACGTGTCGCCCTGGGACCCTTCCAGGCGTACCTGGCGGGAGGCTGTGCAGCCAGGGGTACACTGTGGCAAGCGGCGCTGACAAGATCGCCATCGTGGCAAGCGGTGGCGCCCCTGACGGTCCCTTTTCTGCACTGTTTGGGCGACGTAGATAGGCATTTAATGCCTTTGTCCCCTGCCGTCAGGGTTAGGTATGATACACTATGCAGGTAGCTGTACCAACCGCAACACCTTTTCCATTTTTGCCCTCGCCTACGTTGCCACCTATCGGTGACCCCTTGAGCATATAAAAGGAGGCCCATGCGCAACGTAGAGGGGAGGAGGAAAAACAGTAGAACGCTCACGCTCGGTCTCGTTAGCTGCTGGTGTGTACTGTAGCACTTAGCGCTCCCGAGCAAGAACTCAATACAATCCACAAAGCAGCAGTAGGAGTATTATCTCTCCGGAGAGCTCCGAAGCTGGGTAAACCGCTTGTGTGCTCCACCTCGATCTGCTCTTCGTGCGACCTCCGCCCCCTGCCGAACCGAAAAGGGGCTCCGTCCCCGTAGGTGCTCGCGGAGTCAGATTTCCCCGACATCTTTGGCGCACCAGGTAGGGGCGTCGAGGTTGTGTGAACCTGATCCGGCGTTCACACGAGCTAGATCTTCATCGACTTCATTGACATGCCACCGAAGAAGAAGGCTTCGGAGGCGCCTGCTCCATCCGCGTCGAACCCACCGCCGCCGGAGCAAACGGCTGGTGGGGAAGACGCCGGCGGAAGAACGGTGCCGCCAGGTCCAAGGACAAGACTGCGCTGCCCGTCGGCGGCGTAGCAGGCTCCCACGACGACCGGGCGTCCGTGGATGCTCCGCGCCCATCTCAGGAGGTGCGGGACTGGCAGCGTCATGGTACTCACGGTACCATACGCTTGCTGGACCCAAATCGAGCTGGCGGATCTCGGGATGCTCAAGGCCAGCATGCACGCCAACGTGCTGGCGCGAGCGAGGCACGGTCGCCTGGACAGAATACTGCTCCTTCTAAAATCGTTGGAAGTCCGAGCATATCCCGCTCCTCGCACCGTTCGCCACCGCTACCCGCCACTCCAGCAGAAGCTTTGGCGCGAGCTCAACTGCTCCTAGACTTCCCTCCAACGCCAGACAAGATCGACGACTAGAGGGCCACCATTCAGAGTCTCATCGTCTTCGCCAACGGCGACACTCCACGGCAGCCGACCACATCGCAGCCGCGCAAGCCAGCCAGGTGCGAGCTGGTGGTGACAAGACCTGTGGGGGTGCAACCACCGTGCACTCTCCGCCCCGAAGGCCAAGATCGCCGACTCGCCGGGTCCACCGCGACAGCGACTCCGCGAGCTCGCCGCGATCAGCGCCAAGTTCTTCACGAACGACAGCAAGAAGACGCTCGCACTCGCATTGAGCACCGAAGAGAAGCGCAGCGTTAATCAGACCGGTGCGCTGGGCCCACTGTCGACATGCATGCGCCAGGGGAACCAGGCGACCTGCCATATGCGGTAGGTTGCCCTGCGTTTACTCGTGAGCTGCGGCAAGTCCAGTGGCCCAGCACGAAGAATTTCAAGCCAGACATACCCGAGAAGTACGACGACAAGTTGCATCCGTCGGAGTTCCTCAGCATCTACACCATCGCGGTGCAGGCTGCCGAGGGGCGAGACGACAAGATCCTTGCCAACTACTTTCCGCTGGTGCTCAAACCCAATGTCAGGTCCTGGCTCATGCACTTGCCGAAAAACTCCATATCTTCCTGGGCAGACCTATGCCATCAGTTTGTCGGCGCCTTTACGGGCGGCCACAAACCTCATGGCCAGGAGAGTGACCTTCACCTGCTTGCCCAGAAGGAAGGAGAGCCCTTGCGCAAGTACATTCAGAGATTCAGCCAAGTGCAACGCAACATCCCAGATGTCCACCCTGCCGCGGTCATCAACGCGTTCCACCAGAACGTGCGTAACCGCAGGATGCGGGAGGAGATGGCGATGTGCAAGATCAGAGACGTCAGCGAGCTGTATGCCCTGGCCGACAGGTGTGCACGTGCTGAGGAAGGGAGGAAACTCCCCGAAGAGGGTGCAGGAGCAGGAGGATCTGACAGCGAGGATGCTGCCCCGGCAAATAAAAACCGGCGCGGAACAACAGGAAAAGGAAAGGCAAAGACGTGCTAGTTGTTGAGCAGTCCGGCAACAACGGTGGCGCCAAGAAAGCCAAAGATGGTAGCTCCGGCAAGGAGGTTGCCGCATGCACCAACTGCCAGGCTGTGGCGGCCGCCGACAAGCAGGAAGGCACCAACAAACAGTACTGCAAGATCCACCGCACCAAGGGCCATGACCTCCAGAGCTGCAAGAAGGTCGAGCAGCTTGTCGAGCTGCAAAAGGCTGAGTATGAGCGACGCGACAAGGATAAAGCCCAAGCAGGTGCTGGAGGATCCGGTACGAAGCACACCGGCCGGGGAGGACGCCGCGGCAAGGCCAAGCAGCGGCAAGGAGACAGACCTCCCCGCGGCCGCGAAAAGGATGAAGATGACGACGACAAAGACATGGATGATGACGAGACCAGTGAGCAAGAGTTCCAGAAAGCCACAGAGGTCTTGTGCATTGACGGCGGTGCTTCTCTGCATACTTCACACCGCCAGCTCAAGCAGTGGGTGCGGGAAGTCAATGCGGCAGAACCACCCGTTGAGTCACGCAAACTTCTGAAATGGTCCAGCACGCCTATCATCTTTGATATTGAGGACCACCCTGATCGTACAACTGCGGTCGGGTGTTTGCCGATGTTGGTCTCACCAACTATCCGCAACCTCAAGGTCACTAAGATGCTAGTTGACGGCGGGGCCGGCTTGAACCTGATCTCCTCCGCTGTGCTCCGGAAACTCCAAGTCCCTGACAGCGAGCTCGAAGAGACCGGCACATTCCAAGGAATCAATCCGGGAAGGAGCAAGCTGAAGGGGAAGATCACGCTGCCGGTGACATTTGGCAGCGAGTTGAACTTCAGGACTAAGAGGATCACTTTTGACGTTGCCGATTTTCCATTGCCTTACAATGGAATTCTCGGTCGTCTAGCGCTCGCCAAGTTCATGGCGGCCTCTCACTACGCGTACAACACGCTGAAGATGCTAGGCCCGATAAGTGTCATCTCTATCCATGGCGACAAGAAAGCTGTTCTTATCTGTGCCAACAAGATCTACCGGGAAGCAGCAGCCGCAGCGGATCGCGAGACACTTGCCGCTGAAGCTCCCGGGGGGAAGAAGAAGACCAAGTCCGGCAAGAGTTCTGATGCCCACTACGGCAAGCGCACCTCTTCGGAGTGCTGCGCTACCATCGAGGACGCACCATCGAGCTCCACCGGCAAGTGTAAGAAGACGATGGCAGCTCCGCCAGCGACCAAGAAGGTGTCCGCCAAGGAGGACGGCACTGGTGGTACTTTCACCATCAGTGCCACTCTCGACCCTAAATAGGAAAGCGCGCTCATTGCTTTCCTGCGGGCGAATGTCGATGTGTTTGTGTGGCAACCGTCTGACATCCCCGGTGTTCCCAGGAAAGTAATTGAGCACCACCTTGCCGTCTGTCCTCATGCGCGGCCCGTCAAGCAGAAAGTCAGAAAACAAGCAGTGGAGCGCCAAGAATTCATAGCAGAAGAGATCAAGAAGTTGGAAGCAGCAGGCCTTGTCAGAGGAGTGCTCCATCCTACGTGGTAGGCCAATCCTGTAGTCGTGCGCAAGGCAAACGAGAAGTGTAGGCTTTGTATCGACTTTACTAACGTTAACAAAGCTTGTCCCAATGATCCATTCCCCTTGCCGCGCATTGACCAGATTGTTGACTCCACGGCTGGATGTGACTTGCTTTCATTTCTTGACGCATACTCAGGATATCATCAGATCTTCATGGCAGAAGAAGATGAGGAGAAGACCGCATTCATCACTCCATGTGGCACGCACTGTTTCATACGGATGCCTTTCGGTTTGAAGAATGCTGGTTCAACATTTGCAAGAGTAGTCCATACTGCTTTTGAACCGCAGATACACATAAATGTGGAAGCCTACATGGATGATATAGTGGTCAAGAGCAGGGACAAAGCAACTCTGATTCAAGATCTAGAAGAGACTTTTGCAAATCTGCGCAAGATCAGCCTCAAGCTCAACCCCGAGAAGTATGTGTTTGGAGTCCCTTCCGGCAAGCTTCTCGGGTTCTTCGTGTCTCAGCGGGGAATTGAAGCCAATCCCGACAAGATCAAGGCCATTGAGCAGATCGAAGCACCGAAGCGCGTCAAGGATGTGCGGAAACTTGCCGGTTGCGTAGCGGCTCTCAGCAGGTTTATCTCTAAGTCTGCTGAGCGCGCCCTGCCGTTTTTCAAAATTTTGAAAAAGGCGGGTCCAATGAAATGGACTCCGGAAGCGGAGGCTGCGCTGCAGGACTTGAAGAGATACCTGTCCTCCACTCTAATACTTGTCGCACCTAAGCCACAAGAGAAGTTGCTGCTGTATCTGGCGGCAACCAATCAAGTGGTTAGTGCTGCGTTAGTAGCGGAGAGGGAGGCTGATGATGAGCCAGCGACCGCGGCAAGCACATCCAGCGACAAGCAGGGGGCTTCCCCGACAAGCTCTGGTCCCGACAAAGATGGATCTGCGCAGATGTGCGAAGAGATACAACAGAAGAAAATGGTGCAGCGCCCAGTCTACTTTGTCAGTTCCCTTCTGCAGGGGGCTAGGTCAAGGTACTCTGGTGTGCAGAAATTGCTTTTCGGCCTTCTCATGGCCTCGAGAAAGCTGCGCCATTACTTCCAAGCACACGAGATCATAGTTGTCACTCGCTTTCCGCTGAAGAGGATACTGCAGAATCCGGAAGCAACAGGCAGGATTGTTGAGTGGGCACTGGAACTGTCAAGCTTCGGCCTCAAGTTTGAGAGCACTTCAACTATCCAAAGCAGAGCATTGGCAGAATTCATAGCAGAGTGGACGCCAACACCAGATGAAGAAATTCCAGAAACGGGCATCCCCGTCAAGGAAGCAAGCAAAGAGTGGCTGATGTACTTTGATGGTGCTTTCTCGCTGCAAGGCGCCGGTGCTGGCGTACTGCTTGTCGCGCCCACTGAAGAGCACCTTAAGTACGCAGTCCAGATGCACTTTCCCAAGGAACAAGCAACAAACAATACTGCAGAGTATGAAGGTTTGCTTGCCGGTCTCAGGATCGCGGCAGACCTTGGGATCAAGCAGCTCATTGTCAGGGGTGACTCACAGCTTGTCGTCCGCCAAATGAATAAGAGTTATCAGAGTCCGTTGATGGAAGCTTACGTTGATGAAGTGAGGAAGCTAGAAGAGCACTTTGTCGGCCTACAGATGGAACATGTTCCAAGAGCTCAGAACGACATCGCCGATGGCCTGTCAAAGTGCGCAGCACTTAAGTTACCTGTGGAACCAGGGATCTTTGTGCTCAAGCTGACTCAACCGTCTGTGACGCCATCAACATGACAGAGCAAGAAGAGGAAGTTGATTTCTGGTGACTATTTTTCGGCAGAGCTTCCCGGAGCCGCCGCCAAGAAGGTCCCCAAGATCAACGCCAAGAGTGCTGAGGAGCAGTCTGCTCCGACAAGCCCCAGGGTTTGTTTCGTTGAAGCAGACGCTCCTGACGAGTTTTGCTCCGGCAAGTTTGCCGGGGAACGTCAAGCTCCGGATGAGCCGCAGGTTCTCGCCGTAGAAGTGGATGTTCCCGCAGCAGCAGATATGCCTTTAGCCCTTGTTGTCGAGCCACAAGCTCCAGCATGGGCACAGCAGATCGTCCGTTTCCTCCAGATAGGAGAACTTCCCGAAGAGCAAGAAGAAGCGGAAAGAGTAGCCCGGCAGTCAAGTATGTACCAGTTTGTCGACAGCGCACTGTACAGAAGAAGACTCAACGATGTGAAATTGAAGTGTATTCACCGGGAAGATGGACAGAAGCTGTTGGCAGAGATACATGGAGGCATATGTGGTCACCACATTGGCGCAAGAGCACTTGCCGGCAAAGCTTTCCGGCAAGGTTTCTTTTGGCCGACAGCCCTCCAGGATGCAACTGCACAAGTAACCAAGTGTGAAGCGTGCCAGTTCCATTCCAAACAGATACACCAGCCAGCTCAAGCTCTCCAGACGATCCCTTTATCCTGGCCATTTTCGGTCTGGGGGCTCGACATCCTCGGCCCCTTCCCCCGAGCAGTCGGGGGATTTGAGTACTTCTACGTCGCAATCGACAAGTTCACAAAGTGGCCGGAAGTGGAAGCAGTGAGGAAGGTGACAGCACAGTCAGCAGTCAAGTTCTTCAGGTCGATTGTTTGCCGCTTTGGGATCCCTAACAGGATCATCACCGACAACGGTACACAATTCACGAGCCGCACCTTCATACAGTACGTCCAAGATCTTGGCGCCAAGGTCTGCTTCGCTTCTGTTGCTCATCCCAGGAGCAACGGTCAAGCGGAGAGGGCAAATGCTGAAGTGTTGCGTGGACTCAAGACCAGGACTTTCACAGGCTGCACAGGCGCGGAAGAGGAGCTGCCGGTGGTTCTTTGGTCGATCAGGACAACGCCAAATCGAGCCACTGGCCAGACACCTTTCGCTCTAGTCTATGGAGCAGAGGCAGTTATCCCCACGGAACTCGTATACGGGTCACCTCGAGTGCTCGCTTATGACGAGCTTGAGCAAGAGCAGCTGCGACAAGATGACGCGCTGCTCCTTGAGGAAGATCGTCTTCAGGCTGCTGTGCGAGCTGCTCACTACCAGCAAGCTTTGCGCCGCTACCATAGCCGCAAAGTTAATGCCAGAAGTCTCGAGGAAGGCGACCTTGTTCTTTGGCGCGTTCATTCCGCCAAGATTTCCAACAAGTTGACGCCGAAGTGGGAAGGCCTTACCGGGTGAAACGAGTCACTAGGCCTGGTGCTGTCCGCCTTGAGACTGAAGATGGCATTCCGGTGAGCAACTCCTGGAACATCGAGCATCTTCGTAAGTTTTACCCGTAAGGCGCGGTTGTCGGACCCTGTTCCGGCAACCACCTTTTTGTACAAGTCTTGCCGCTGTTGCATGTAATCCTTTGTACAAAGCCAGGCGGAGACCCTGAGCATAAGTGAAGCGCTGGCGCCCTAAGTTATAGCATGCATGCTAGATCGAGTCTTGTCCTTGGTTAGGGTTGATAGTGCTTAGTAGCGGCTAACCCCTAACTTAGAGGTCGAGTGTGCGTCCCTTCGCCGTTCTTTCGTTTCTCTTGGTTCGCAGGACTCGCATATCCTGGCCGGGCCACTTGAGGACAAGAAAGAGAAGGAGGACGGACCAGCATCTGGACCCCAGCAAGCCAGTGTTGCCGGGGGCTGCAAGTACAATGACTCACCCACGGCAAATCAGAGTTGCCGGGGGCTGCAACCTCAGATAAGTTTTTCATCCCTTATCATGCATTCTCTTATGGACTGAGGAATGCGAAACCTCGTTTCTTCCTAAAAGCTATGATGCTCCCTTAACCCTGGGCCCTAGGGCTCATTCCCGGGGCCAGGTTTGGTCGTAGTCGCGGCAGCAAAGGGACGAAACGAGGAGCCTAAACCCGCCTCATCCCTGCCTCCGCCAAAAGCGTGAGAAAGGTCGAGCGACGTGGGAAGACGGCAGGGCCTGCTGCCGGGAACAAAGTGTCTATCTTAAAGATATCAAGGATTTGCTCCTTGACGTGGGTTCCACCCGCAAGACAAGTGACCCGGCAAGCATCCCCTTTTCATAAAAAAACATTCCATTCAGGTACAGTTCATAGAGAATGAAAAACATGAATGATGGGATTACAAGTTTTAAATGCAGCTAAGGCCCGAGGGCTTACAAATTAAAAAGAGATAAGGTGCTCGTAATCCCTTTCTTGTCCCTATCTCCAGGAGGTAGGGCAAGGAGGCAAAAAGGGCAAAATGGGCGCCTAGGCGAGCTAAGGGAAGCAGAAGACACCAAGAGAACATCTCGGTGGCCGTCCAAAGGCTGGATGGTGATGGCGGCGCCGGAAGCAGGGCTCGAAGACAAGGCGGCAGGACGTCAGCACGCTGTCGAGGGCGTCACGCCCACGTACTCCGAGTTGACGGCCTTGCCGCCCACCCTCTTCCTCTTCCGCAGCCTCCCTACGACAGCCGCCCAAGGAGACGGCCCCGAGAAGCTCCAGGAGCCGGCGACGCGGATGATGGGGTCGCCGGTGCCGCACGGAGCGGCGCCCGACACCTAGTCGGACCCGTCATCCTGCCACCCGCTACCCTCGTCGTCGTTGTCGCTGTCCTCCTCGTCACTCCCGCCCGAGGAGGAGTCTTCGCTATCGGAGGAGCTCTCCACGCAGCACCTTGCCCGAGTCCCGAAGCATCCGAAGACCTTGATGGAGAGGAGACCGCCCTCCATCAGCTTAAAATGGAGGGAGAGCCCCTCCGTCAAGCGGTGGATACGGGCAAACGTCTTCCACCCTCGACCAAGATACATCACATTAGGGGCTGGGAAGTCAACATGGACTCGCGCACCGCTGATTCCATAGCCCCTCATGTGCAGCCTCAGTGTCTCGGGCGGATCCAACTCCATCTCGCTCGCAAATGGAGTCGGGAGATGAAGGCGACGACGAGGCGGCCGACGCAGCCTGACGAAGAACTCGCAAGGGTCGTCCCCAATATGGATCACCGTGGGAAGAGGAACCGCTGGCGGAGGCGAGGCCGGCGAGCCGCCCCGTCCACCTCTTCCCCGAGCGCCTCGGCCTCGCCCTCGACCTCGCCCACGGCCTCGCCCCCTTCCTCTTCCCCTTACGGCTGGCTCGGCCACCACGGGTGCGGAAGAAGGAAGGACGCGTTGCCTAGCAGCGACCCTCGCCGCCACCGTTGAAGGACCAGGGTTCCCTTTCTCCATGGCGAATATGAGAGAAAGGGGAGCAGAAGCTGAAGGAAAGAGGAGATGAAAGAATGCGGACCTCCGTCCCCCCCCCCGCTCAGCTAATCAAGACACAGAAGGAGCAGGGAACTGGGACCGGCCCGCTGCCTCGACCCACGACGGCCCGGTTCCCCGCCTCCACTGTTCGCCACCCCAAGCGCATGTAAGCCGCGTGGCAGGCGTGCAGAACCGAGGCGACGGATGAGGCGACCTCTCCTCACCCCGTGATCGTGGGGAGTGGACGCCTTGAAAATCGCGCCCCTGCCCCTAATTCCCCTGCTTATAGGGGGGAGGGGGCGGACGTTCCGCCTTTCCGAATAAAGAACCACCCACGACCTCTCCCACGACGCCGCAATCGACGCGTGTCGTTCGGGGAGGGCGCGGTGGATACGGAGTAAGATATGGCGTGATCCAGGCCGCGCGTGCCCGTGCCCTGTTTTGGGCCTGGCCCAACAGCGCTCGGCACCGTGTATGGCCCAGGCCTGGGGGCTCCCGTCGGTGTACTAGAGTAGGGGTACCCTAGTATCCCGAACTTGTGCGCGGGCAGTCGCAGCGCCCCGCGGCAAGGCTTGCCGGGTGACCGCCAAGGTCCTCCGTGGTTCCTTTGGAGCCATTCAAAGAACAAAGTATTTAAGCCAAGGAGACAAGTCCCCGGCAAGAGGAGCTTGCCGGGAAGGCCACTCAAGGCACAAGACCCCGGCAAGAGGAGCTTGCCGGGAAGGCCAACCAGGGCATCTCAAGGAACTTGCCGCGACGCGCCATGCGTCCCGGCAGGGTCCGATGAGAGACAAGCTCCCGGACGCGACAAGACAACGACCGCGGCAACGCACTTTGCCGCGGCAAGCAACCACTCCGTACCTGCGCTCCAGCACACCCACCTACGTGTCGCCCTGGGACCCTTCCAGACGTACGTGGCGGGAGGCTGTGCAGCCAGGCGTACACTGTGGCAAGCGGCGCTGACAAGATCGCCATCATGGCGAGCGGTGGCGCCCCTGACGGTCCCTTTTCTGCACTGTTTGGGCGACGTAGATAGTCATTTAATGCCTTTGTCCCCTGCCGTCAGGGTTAAGTATGATACACTATGCAGGTAGCTGTACCAACCGCAGCACCTTTTCCATTTTTGCCCTTGCCTACGTTGCCACCTGTCGGTGACCCCTTGAGCATATAAAAGGAGGCCCATGCGCAACGTAGAGGGGAGGAGGAAAAATAGTAGAACGCTCACGCTCGGTCTCGTTACCTGCTGGTGTGTACTGTAGCACTCAGCGCTCCTGAGCAAGAACTCAATACAATCCACAAAGCATCAGTAGGAGTATTATCTCTCCGGAGAGCTCCGAAGCTGGGTAAACCGCTCGTGTGCTCCGCCTCGATCTGCTCTTCGTGCGACCTCCGCCCCCCGCTGAACTGAAAAGGGGCTCCGTCCCCATAGGTGCTCGCGGAGTCAGATTTCCCCAACAGATCACGATGAACTAGATGCATAGGATAGTTTTTTTTGATGGAATTCCAATTTCAATCGATTCCAATTCCAAGATCCAATATCATCGCGTAGCCTATACCATGCCAATGCTTTTCCCTTCAAAGATAAAGGGGAAACCTTCTTCTTAGCTTCATCTCCGGGTAAACTTGCAAGCTTAAATAATCCACAAATTTCTTCCACATATAACAAGTGCATATCGGGATGTTCGGTTCCATCTCCTGCATAAGGATTAGCTAGCAATTGTTCTATCATACCCGAAGGAATTTCATCAGTATTTTCAGTAGGTGCAGTAGGTTCAGGGGTGACTAATTGTGGTTCCGGTCGACGTGAAGATACCCCGAACAAACCCCTCAAAGGATTGTTCTCCATAGTAACAAGTGACAGTAAATTTCAGCATGTAGTAATAATTTTTCCTTACCAATTTCCACTTACCAAGAGCGCTTCACTCCCCGGCAACGGCGCCAGAAAAGATCCTTGATGACCAACAAGTATAGGGGGTCAATTGTAGTCCTTTTGATAAGTAAGAGTGTCGAACCCAACGAGGAGTAGAAGGAAATGACAAGTGGTTTTCGGCAAGGTATTCTCTCCAAGCACTGAAATTATAAGTAACGAGTAGTTTGATAGCAAGATAATTTGTAACGAGCAAGTAATGATAATAGTAAAAAAAGTGCAGCAAGGTAGCCCAATCCTTTTGAGGCAAAGGACAGGACAAAACGGTCTCTTATGATAAGAAAAGTGTTCTTGAGGGTACACGGGAATTTCATCTAGTCAGTTTCATCATGTTGGTTTGATTTGTGTTCGTTACTTTGATAATTTGATATGTGGATGGACTGGTGCTTAGGTGTTGTTCTTACTGGAACAAACCTTCTACTTATTATTAACCCCCTCGGAAGCATCCACAACTATGAGAAAAGTATTAAAAATAAATTCTAACCATAACATTAAACTTTTGGATCCAAATCAGTCCGTTACGAAATAGCACATAAACTAGGGTTTAAGCTTCTGTCACTCTTGCAATCCATCATCTAATAACTACTCCACAATGCATTCCCTTAGGCCCAAATATGGTGAAGTGTCATGTAGTTGACGTTCACATGACAACAGTAAGGGAATCACAACATACATACCATCAAAATATCGAACACATATAAAATTCACATGATTACTTGCAACAAGATTTCTCCTGTGACCTCAAGAACAAAAGTAACTACTCACAATCAACACTACTAGTCACCCACAAGTTCCAATCTATAGTTCTGGTACAAAGATTGAACACAAGATATGAAGTAGGGTTTGAGAGGAGATGGTGCTGTTGAAGATGTCGATGGAGATTTCCCTCCCCAAGATGGGAGAGGTGTTGGTTATGATGATGACGATGATTTCCCCCTACAGGAGGGAAGTTTCCCCGGTGGAATCGCTCCACCGGAGGGGAAAAGTGCTCCTGCCCAAGTTCCGCCTCGCGACGGCGGCGCTTCATCCCGAAAGTCCTCCCGTTATTTTTATTGGTCAAAATGACTTATATACCAGAAGAGGGGCACCGGAGGTGGGCTGGGCTGAGCACAACTCACCAGGGCGCGCCTGGGGGCCTGGCGCGCCCTGGTGTCTTGTGCTCACCCGGTGGCCTGCTACCTCTTGAGCACTGCGTTGGATTTCCCCAAAGCGGAGAGGATGATGCAGCAAAGTAGCGTAAGTATTTCCCACAGTTTTTGAGAACCAAGGTATCAATCTAGTAGGAGGCCACGCACGAGTCCCCCGTACCTACACAAAGCAAATAGCTCAACGCAACCAACGCGATTAGGGGTTGTCAATCCCTTCACGGTCACTTACGAAAGTGAGATCTGATAGATAATATTTTTAGTGTTTTTGGTATAAAGATGCAAAGTAAAATAAAAGGCAAAGGTAAAAGAAAAGCAATAATAAAGTGATTGAAGATTGATATGATGAGAATAGACCCGGGGGCCATAGATTTCACTAGTGGCTTCTCTCAAGAGCATAAGAATTTCTACGGTGGGTGAACAAATTACTGTTGAGCAATTGACAGAATTGAGCATAGTTTTGAGAATATCTAGGTATGATCATGTATATAGGCATCACGTCCGAGACAAGTAGACCGACTCCTGCCTGCATCTACTACTATTACTCCAGTCATCGACCGCTATCCAACATGCATCTAGAGTATTAAGTTAAAGAAAACAGAGTAGCTCCTTAAGCAAGATGACATGATATAGAGGGATAAATTCATGCAATATGATAAATACCCCATCTTGTTTCCTCAATGGCAACAATACAATACGTGCCTTGCTGCCCCTACTGTCACTAGGAAAGGACACCGCAAGATTGAACCCAAAGCTAAGCACTTCTCCCATTGCAAGAAAAACCAATCTAGTAGGCCAAACCAAACTGATAATTCGAAGAGACTTGCAAAGATAACCAATCATACATAAAATAATTCAGAGGAGATTCAAATATTGTTCATAGATAATCTTGATCATAAACCCACAATTCATCGATCTCAACAAACACACCGCAAAAAGAAGATTACATCGAATAGATCTCCACGAGAGAGGGGGAGAACATTGTACTAAGATCCAAAAAGAGAGAAGAAGCCATCTAGCTACTAACTATGGAACCGAAGGTCTGAGGTAAACTACTCACACTTCATCGGAGGGGCTATGGTGTTGATGTAGAAGCCCTCCATGGTGGATTCCCCTTCCGGCGAAGCTCCGGAACAGGCCCCAAGATGGGATCTCGTGGATACAGAAAGTTGCGGCGGTGGAATTAGGTTTTTGGCTCCGTATCTGATCGTTTGGGGGTACGTAGGTATATATAGGAGGAAGGAGTACGTCGGTGGAGCTTCGAGGGGCCCACGTGGCAAGGGGCGTGTCCTAGGGGGTGGGCGCCCTCCACCCTCGTGACTGCCTCGTGGCTTTCTTGACGGAGGGTCCATGTCTCCTGGATCTTATCTGATGAGCAAATCACGTTCCCGAAGGTTTCATTCCGTTTGGACTCCGTTTGATATTCCATTTCTTCGAAACACGGAAATAGGCAAAAAACAACAATTCGGGGCTGGGCCTCCGGTTAATAGGTTAGTCCCAAAAGTAATATAAAAGTGGAAAATAAATCCCAATATGGTCCAAAACAGTAGATAATATAGCATGGAGTAATCAAAAATTATAGATACGTTGGAGACGTATCAGGCATCCCCAAGCTTAATTCCTGCTCGTCCTCGAGTAGGTAAATGATAAAAAGAGAATTTTTGATGCAGAGTGCTACTTGGCATAATTTCAATGTAAATATTCTTAATTGTGGTATGGATATTCAAATTCGAAAGATTCAAGACAAAAGTTCATATTGACATAAAAATAATAATACTTAAAGCATACTAACAAAGCAATTATGTCTTAATAACATGGCCAAAGAAAGTTATCCCTACAAAATCATATAGTCTGGCTACTCTCTATCTTCACCACACAAAGTATTTAAATCATGCACAACCCCGATGACAAACCAAGCAATTGTTTCATACTTTTGACATTTTCAAAACTTTCTCAATCTTCACGCAATACATGAGCGTGAGCCATGGATATAGCACTATATGTGGAATAGAATGGTGATTGTGGAGAAGACAAAAGAAGGGGAAGATAGTCTCACATCAACTAGGCGTATCAACGGGCTATGGAGATGACCATCAATAGATATCAATGTGAGTGAGTAGGGATTGCCATGCAACGGATGCACTAGAGCTATAAGTATATGAAAGCTCAACAAAAGAAACTAAGTGGGTGTGCATCCAACTCGCTTGCTCACGAAGACCTAGGGCATTTTGAGGATGCCCATCATTGGAATATACAAGCCAAGTTCTATAATGGAAAATTCCCACTAGTATATGAAAGTGACAAAATGAGAGACTGTCTATCATGAAGATCATGGTGCTACTTTGAAGCACAAGTGTGGTAAAAGGATAGTAACATTGTCCCTTCTCGCTTTTTCTCTCATTTTTTTGGGCCTTTCTCTTTTTTTATGGCCTCTTTTTTTTTCTTTTTTTTCGTTCGGAGTCTCATCCTGACTTGTGGGGGAATCATAGTCTCCATCATCTTTCCTCACTTGGGACAATGCTCTAAAAATGATGATCATCACACTTTTATTTTTCTTACAACTCAATAATTACAACTCCATACTTAGAACAAAATATGACTCTATGTGAATGCCTCCGACGGTGTACCGAGATATGCAATGAATCAAGAGTGACATGTATGAAAGAATTATGAACGGTGGCTTTGCCACAAATACGATGTCAACTACATGATCATGCTAGCAATATGACAATGATGGAGCGTGTCATAATAAACGAAATGGTGGAAAGTTGCATGGCAATATATCTCAGAATGGCTATGGAAATGCCATGATAGGTAGGTATGGTGGCTGTTTTGAGGAAGGTATATGGTGGGTGTATGATACCGGCGAAAGGTGCGCGGTATTTGAGAGGCTATCAATGGTGGAAGGATGGGAAAAGTGCGTATAATCCACGGACTCAACATTAGTCATAAAGAAATCATATACTTATTGCAAAAAATCTAGAAGTTATCAAAGCAAAGTATTAAGCGCATGCTCCTAGGGGGATAGATTGTTAGGAAAACACCATCGCTCGTCCCCGACCGCCACTCATAAGGAAGACAATCAATAAATAAATCATGCTCCGACTTCATCACATAACGGTTCACCATACGTGCATGCTACGGGAATCACAAAATTTAACACAAGTATTTCTGAAATTCACAAATACTCAACTAGCATGACTCTAATATCACCATCTTCATATCTCAAAACAATTATCAAGTATCAAACTTTTCTTAGTATTCAACGCACTTAAAAGAAAGTTTTACAAATCTTGAATACCAAGCATATTATTATTAAGAAAATTACCATGCTATTTAAGACTCTCAAAATAATCTAAGTGAAGCATGAGAGATCAATAGTTTGTTTAAAACAAATCCACCACTGTGCTCTAAAAAATATAAGTGAAGTACTAGAGCAAAACTATTAAGCTCAAAAGATATAAGTGAAGCACATAGAGTATTCTAACAAATTCCAATTAATGTATGGCTCTCTCAAAAGGTGTGTACATCAAGGATGATTGTGGTAAAATAAAAAGCAAAGACTCAAATCATACAAGACGCTCCAAGCAAAACACATATCATGTGGTGAATAAAAATATAGCTCCAAGTAAAATTACCGATGGAAGTAGACGAAAGAGGGGATGCCTTCCGGGGCATCCACAAGCTTTGACTTTTTGGTGTCCTTGGATTATCTTGGGGGTTTCATGGGCATCCCCAAGCTTATGCTCTTGCCAATCCTTGTTCCATAATCCATCAAAAGAATTTACCCAAAACTTGAAAACTTCACAACGCAAAACTCAACAGAAATCTCGTGAGCTCCGTTAGCGAAAGAAAACAAAAGACCACTTCAAGGTACTGTAATGAACTCATTATTTATTTATATTGGTGTTAATCCTACTGTATTCCAACTTCTCTATGGATTATAAACTATTTTACTAGCCATATATTCATCAAAATAAGCAAACAACAGACCAAAAAATAGAATCTGCCAAAAATAGAATAGTCTTTAGTAATCTGTAACTAACGCAAACTTCTGGAACTCAAAAAATTCAGCCAAAATAGGAAGACCTAGGCAATTTTTTTATTGATCAGCAGCAATTGGAATAACTATTTTATCACGTTCTGGTGAATTTAATAATTGTTTTCGTGAACAGGAAGTTTCAGGAAATTACAGCAAGATCAAGTAACTATCATCCAAGAAGATCCTATAGGTTTAACTTGGCACAAACACTAATTAAAAGATAAAACCACATCTAAACAGAAGGTAGATGGATTATTTATTCCTAAACAGAAACAAAAGCAAAAAAACTAAAAATAAAATTGGGTTGCCTCCCAACAAGCGCTATCGTTTAGCGCCCCTAGTTAGGCATAAAAGTAAGGATAGATCTAGGTTTTGCCATCTTTGGTAGGCAATCCATAAGTGGATCTAATGATAGATTCATATGGTAATTTTATTTTCTTTCTAGGGAAGTGTTCCATGCCTTTCTTTAATGGAAATTGGAATCTAATATTCCCTTCCTTCATATCAATAATTGCACCAATCGTTCTACCAACAATAATAGGACAAGAAGGATTGCAATCTATATCAACAACGATAAAATCTACGGGCACATAGTTCCTATTTGCAACAATAAGAACATTATTAATTATTCCCATACGTTTCTTAATAGTGGAATCCGCAAGGTGCAAGTTTAGAGAGCAATCATCAAAATCACGGAAATCTAGCAAATCGCACAAAGTTTTGGGAATAGTGGAAACACTAGCACCCATATCACATAAAGCATAAAACTCATGATCCCTAATCTTAATTTTAATATTTGGTTCCCACTCATCATAAAGTTTTCTAGGGATAGAAACTTCCAACTCAAGTTTTTCTTCATAAGATTGCATCAAGGCATCAATGATATGTTTAGTAAATGCTTTATTTTGACTATAAGCATGAGGAGAATTTAGCACGGATTGCAACAAGGAAATACAATCAATTATAGAGCAACTTTCATAATTAAATTCCTTGAAATCCAATATAGTGGGTTTAGCAACATCTAGGGTTTTATTATTTTCAATCCCACTTTTATCAATTTCATCATCAAGATCTAAATACTCTGAATTTTTGGAACGTCTTCTAGGTAAAGGTGGATCATATTAGTTTCATCAAGATTCATATTGCAAAATAAAGATTTAATAGGGGACACATCAATAACTTTTAGATCTTCATCTTGATTTTCATAGGAATTGGAAGAACACGCTTTAATAAAAGCATCTTTCGTAGCACGCATCCTAGCGGTTCTTTCCTTGCACCCATCAATGGAAATTATCATGGCTTTGAGAGACTCATTGATATCATGCTTAGGAGGAGTAGATCTAAGTTTTAAAGAATCAACATCAAGAGAAATTCTATCAACGTTCCTAGCCAATTCATCAACTTTAAGCAATTTCTCATCAAGCAAAGTATTGAAATTCTGCTGCGAATTCATAAACTCTTTAACAATAGTCTCAAATTCAGAGGGCATCTTATTAAAATTTCCATAAGAGTTGTTGTAGGAATTTCCATAATTATTAGAAGGATTACTAAGATAAGGCCTAGGATTAAAATTCCCTCTATACACATTGTTACCAAAATTATTCCTACCAACAAAATTCACATCCATAGATTCATTATTATTCTCAATCGAAGTAGACAAAGCCATATCATTAGAATCAGAAGAAACACTCTTAGTAGCAAATAATTTCATAAGTTCATCCATCTTTTCACTCAAAACATTGATTTCTTCTATCGCATGCACTTTTTTATTAGTAGATCTTTCAGTGTGCCATTGAGAATAATTAACCATAATATTATCTAGGAGTTTAGTAGCATCTCCTAAAGTGATTTCCATAAAAGTGCCTCCCGCGGCGAATCTAAAAGATTTCTAGAAGCAAAATTCAATCCGGCATAAGTTTTTTGTATAATCATCCACAAGTTCAAACCATGAGTAGGAAAATTACGTATCATTAGTTTCATTCTCTCCCAAGTTTGTGCAACATGTTCATGATCGAGTTGCTTAAAATTCATAATATCGTTTCTAAGAGAGATGATCTTAGCGGGAGGAAAATACTTAGAGATAAAAGCATCTTTGCACTTGTTCCAAGAATCACTACTATTTTTAGGCAAAGACAAAAACCAAGCTTTAGCACGATCTCTAAGCAAAAAAGGAAATAGCTTCAATTTAACAATATCATTATCAACATCTTTCTTGTTTTGCATATCACGTAAATCAACGAAGCTATTTAGATGAGTAGCGGCATCTTCACTAGGAAGGGGGCGAATTGATCTTTCATAACAAGATTCAACAAAGCAGTATTGATTTCACAAGATTCAGTATTGGCAAGAGGAGCAATCGGAGTGCTAAGGAAATCATTATTGTTGGTATTGGTATAGTCACACAATTTGGTATTATCTTGAGCCATCGCGACAAGCAAGCAATCCAACACACGAGCAAACAAGAAGCAAGCGAGAAAAAGGCAAACGGAAAAGAGAGGGCAAATAAAACGGCAAGGGTGAAGTGGGGGAGAGGAAAACGAGAGGCAAATGGCAAATAATGTAATGCGAGAGATAAGGGATTGTGATGGCTACTTGGTATGTTTACTTTTGCGTAGACTCCCCGGCAACAGCGCCAGAGATTCTTCTTGCTACCTCTTGAGCACTGCTTTGGATTTCCGCGAAGAAGAGAGAATGATGCAGCAAAGTAGCGTAAGTATTTCCTCAGTTTTTGAGACCATGGTATCAATCCAGTAGGAGGCCACGCACGAGTCCCTCGTACCTACACAAAGCAAATAGCTCAACGCAACCAGCGCGATTAGGGGTTGTCAATCCCTTCACGGTCACTTACGAAAGTGAGATCTGATAGATAATATTTTTGGTATAAAGATGCAAAGTAAAATAAAAGGCAAAAGTAAAAGCAAAGCAATAATAAAGTGATTGAAGATGGATATGATGAGAATAGACCCGGGGGCCATAGATTTCACTAGTGGCTTCTCTCAAGCGCATAAGAATTTCTACGGTGGGTGAAGAAATTACCGTTGAGCAATTGACAGAATTGAGCATAGTTATGAGTATATCTAGGTATGATCATGTATATAGGCATCACGTCCGAGACAAGTAGACCGACTCCTGCCTGCATCTACTACTATTACTCCACTCATCGACCGCTATCCAGCATGCATCTAGAGTATTAAGTTAAAGAAAACAGAGTAACGCCTTAAGCAAGATGACATGATGTAGAGGGATAAATTCATGCAATATGATGAATACCCCATCTTGTTATCCTTGATGGCAACAATACAATACATGCCTTGCTGCCCCTACTGTCACTGGGAAAGGACACCGCAAGATTGAACCCAAAGCTAAGCACTTCTCCCATTGTAAGAAAAGCCAATCTAGTAGGCCAAACCAAACTGATAATTCGAAGAGACTTGCAAAGATAACCAATCATACATAAAAGAATTCAGAGGAGATTCAAATATTGTTCATAGATAATCTTGATCATAAACCCACAATTCATCGGTCTCAACAAACACACCGCAAAAAGAAGATTAAATCGAATAGATCTCCACGAGAGAGGGGGAGAACATTGTATTGAGATCCAAAAAGAGAGAAGAAGCCATCTAGCTACTAACTATGGACCCGAAGGTCTGAGGTAAACTACTCACACTTCATCAGAGAGGCTATGGTGTTGATGTAGAAGCCCTCCATGGTGGATTCCCTTCCGTCGGAGCTCCGGAACAGGCCCCAAGTTGGGATCTCGTGGATACAGAAAGTTGCGGCGGTGGAATTAGGTACAACCGTGAGTGGGAACTTGTGAATGTGTACACTCGTCACCGGGTTCCACTTCCAAAAATCTCAGACTGCCCAGAGGTTGAGTACACCGATATTCTACGTGAGTTCAAATACGATCATGGTGTCTTTCGTCTACGGAAAATAGCAATATGTCGAGTTCCCAACCGCTCTTGGGATTACACGAACTATGAAGTTGTTGCTATCTTTGACAAGCTTGTTGCCTTCCTTACTTCCACGCCGATATTGCTCAAAAATCAATTTCTATACACGGATGAGTACTGTGATGCAATTCAATACGAGGGTCTTGTGTTTGCTGCCACCACTCGTGGCACTGTTTTTGCATGGAATCCTGATGCTTTCGGTACGTTTGTCTTCCACCGTAATTATAATTGTTTCATCCACATGCATGCGGGTTAGCTAGTTTCCCTTTACTAATTAACGTTCTTGTGTTTCCAAGGTTCTGTGAACATTCCACGACCTATACTTGAAAATTTTTATAACCAAGGGGGAGATGACGATGTTGATGATCACGAGCATGAGGACCCATATACTCAGTGGCGCCTGGCAACTTATTCTAATGGATCACCTCTTCTTGTCTGTATACAGGGCACTACTGATGTTACTAAGGAAGCAGGTGTTTTCTCGCATGGTCGCACTCTCCGGACCTATTCCAACATACGTTGCAGGGTATTCGAGATGGATACTACTGTACTAGATCCAACACCTTCTCCCTGGTTCAGTATTGAAAGTCTTGGAGGAAACTCGCTCTTCCTTGGACTAACTATCCAATGATGGTGGAAGGCGATCTAGCTGCTGTTGACACAATGCTACTACCATTTATGAGAAGCAACTGTATCTATACCTCGGACATTGCTATGATTCCCTACCATCCCAATATGGGTCCTGACATAAGCTGCTTCAGCCTGGATGATCAGTCTTGTGTTGATCTCGAGATTGACAGTAGCTAGCCCTTCCCAGAGAATCACTTCTAGTTCAAAGCAAGCGTTTCCAACGCCGACGAGTGGTTGAGCTGAATTTCATTTCATCTCTTTGTTATTTGTTGTGTGAGAAAGACTTTACTTTACTATAATGTTTTGTTGGAAATGATCTGTAATCCAACGTGTATCCTCGTTGTCGTTGTGGGTTGATGACTTGTTGTATGTAATCAATGGTACATTTTCATATGCGTCCATCAACTCACGCCTGCTAGTGGTGTCCATATGAACAGTGCTAGTGATTTTAGTTGCAAAAATTAGAGAGTGCTAGTGATTTTTAGCTGCATATTTTAACAAATCACAGTGTTACAAGGTTGACAAATGACAATGTTACTAGGTAACCAAATGTCAATCTTTCCAGTTTGACAAATGGCAACATACCCAAAATGACAGATGCAAATCTTACCCAATTGTTTCTACATGGTTGCGCACTGGTCATGCAAAACAACCGTTTGCGTTGAAGGGATGCAGAAATCCTACTCGACACATTTTCTCTTGGCTTCCTGGGGAAGCTGTCAGTTTGCGTACGGATGTTCTAACTAAAACGTTTGCGATGAGTGTTTTATACTTAAAAACCATTGACATCTTTTCAAAAGAAAATCATTTGATAAGTCTGTACATTAAGAGAGAAAAACCATATCTTTCATTCAGTCACACTGCAAATTTATATTCATATGATCGAGAATTCGAGATACAGTATTAAACCCCCAAAAGAACTATTTTCGTCGGCGGCGGAGGCGGCGTACCGTGCCGTCGTTTTCATTGTCGTCCTCCGGGACGCCGTTGTTAAAGTATTCAAGGCAGCACAAAATGTTCTTCACTTGTAAATCAAACATCATGTCGTCGTGCGATCGACGGGCGGGGTGCGGGAGGACGGCAACTGGCACCGCTGAGAGGTAGCGGTCAACGGCAGCGTCCCATGCCGCTGAGGGGGGCGCGCGCACGGGCATGGGCAAGGGCGCGGCGGGTGTAGCCAAACGCACGGGGACCAGCGCCGCGGTGGGTGGAGGGGCGCGCACGGGCAGGGGCACGGGCGTGGTGAGTGCAGCCAAACGCACGGGGGCCGGCGCCATGGTGGGTGGAGGGGCGCGCACGGGCACGGGAACGGGCGCTGGCGCTGGCATGTACACAAGCTCGTGTGGGTCCGTGGAGACCTCGCTGACGCCCGCGGCTTCCAGCTCTACGATAGTGCTCAACGACCAGCCCGTCAATGCTACGGCGATGGTCGCTGGCGCGGGCGTAGGGATGGGAGCTGGGACGGGAGCGGGGGTAGCAACCACCATGGCCAACTCGTCCTAGGCCATGTCCATGAGGCCCCATTCCTCCTTATTTTCTATCTCCTCCGGCTTGGAGTCTACTTCACCAAACTTGAAGACTAGTGGAAGATGATCATTTTGCGCCATGGCGTTGGTGGAGGTCTGTGGGAGGGACGGGAATGGGAGGCGAACAGTAAGGCCGCCCGTATTAAACAGCGGCTTGGGCGCCATTAATGGAGAGGAAGGCGGGCGGCCATGGAAGTCAAAGGTCTCGCTTCCCAGTGAGACTGCGCAGCATACAACTCGCATGCTTCCCTGTGAGCCTGCGCATTGGAGGATAGCTTGCACACCTCTCGGTCAGCCTGCGCACCGGACTTTGCTCGCACGCCTCCCATTCAGTCAAGGTCAAGTGGTTGTCCGCACGGCACCTCCTATAGCCATTAAAACGAAGACACGTGGTGTCACGTGAATGGTTAACAGAACGCACATGATTTGAATTATACAACCGTTTGAGATATTAAAGTGGCAGCTATTTTTTTCAAAATGCCTTTGTTGGCTGTTATTCGAGTGCGCCTTCTCTCAAAATGGACACGAAAAATACCATAACATGTCGGGCGCCATTACATGATAGCATGCCAAGTTTCATGAATTTCAGACGAGTTTTAGATTTACTAGAATTTAAAAACAAAGTATCTCAACATTTTGCAGGCAATCAACGGTGCCCTGGTGTTTGAAATTCATTCTCATTTGTTGCATGGGACCTAAAATTGCACCCAAGGACACAGATTTGATTTTTCAACCAATTTATATGCACTGGAGCATGTGCATGTAGTTCAAATTTGAATTGTGCACATAAATGCAATGAAAACTCAGTTAATGCATAAAAATGTCCAAAAGAACCCCGAAAAATCACAAAAATTGACACAACACTCCTGTTGTTCTATGTTGACATGAGAAAAAAATTTGAAAGCAATAAGAGGCAGTGGATATCATTTCGTCCCCAAAGGTGGGACGTTCCCTACTGAAACCATCATGCTTGTTGTGAGAAGCTCTAGTCTGTGAGAAGCATATACCCAAATCTGCCCCAGATGGGACAAAAAATTTACCACGGCATGTTGATGCCGCTCCATGATAGCATGCCAAGTTTCATGAATTTCAGATGAGTTTTGGATTTACTAGAACTTAAAAACCGGGCATCTCAATGTTTTGCCGGCAATCAACGGTGCCCTGCTGTTTGAAATTCATTCCCATTTCTTGCATGTGACCTAAGCATGCACCCATGGACACATATTTGATTTTTCAACCAATTTATATGCACTGGAGCATGTGCATGTAGTTCAAATTTGAATTATGCACATAAATGCATTGAAAACTCAGTTAATGCATAAAAATGTACAAACGAACGTCGAAAAATCACAAAAATTGGCACAACACTCCTGTTATTCTATGTTGACACAAGAAAAAATTTGAAAGCAATAAGAGGCAATAGATATCATTTCGTCCCCAAAGGTGGGACGTTCCCTATTGAAACCATCATGCTTGATGTGAGAAGCTCTGGTCTGTGAGAAGCATATACCCAAACCTGCCCGAAATGGGAAAATTTTTTTACCACGGCATGTTGATGCCGATCCATGATAGCATGCCAAGTTTCATGAATTTCAGACGAGTTTTGGATTTAGTAGAATTTAAAAACCAAGCATCTCAAAGTTTTGCCTGCAATCAACGGTGCCCTGGTGTTTGAATTTCACTCCCAACTCTTGCATGGGACCTAGAAATTCACCCAAGGACACACATGTGATTTTTCAACCAACTTTAGTGCACTCGAGCATGTGCTTGTAGTTCATATTTGAATTATGCACATAAAATGCCTAGAACACCCAGTTAATGTATAAAAAGGCAAAACAAACCCCGAAAAATTCCAAGATTAAACACAACACTCCTGTTGTTCTATGTTGACACTAGAAAATTTTTGAAAGCAATAAGAGGCAACGGATATTGTTCCGTCCCCAAAGGTGGCACGTTCCCTACCGAAACCATCACGCTTGTTGTGAGAAGCTCTGGTTTGTGAGAAGC
Organism: Aegilops umbellulata; assembly: GCA_032464435.1. Taxonomy (NCBI): domain Eukaryota; kingdom Viridiplantae; phylum Streptophyta; class Magnoliopsida; order Poales; family Poaceae; genus Aegilops; species Aegilops umbellulata. The sequence continues at coordinate 91,985,649 of CP136054.1, read as the reverse complement.
TTATACCCAAACCTGCCCCAAATGGGACAAAATTTTCACCACGGCATGTTGATGCCGCTCCATGATAGCATGCCAAATTTCATGAATTTTAGACAAGTTTTGGATTTACTAGAATTTAAAAACCAGGTATCTCAACGTTTGTCCGGCAATCAACAGTGCCATGGTGTTTGAAATTCATTCCCATCTCTTGCATGGGACTGAGCATGCACCCAAGGACACACATGTGATTTCTCAACCAACTTTGGTGCACTTGAGTATGTGCTTGTAGTTCAAATTTGAATTATGCACATAAAATGCCTAGAATACCAAGTTAATGCATAAAAATGTCGAAACGAACCCCGAAAAATCACAAACATGGACACAACACTCATGTTGTTCTATGTTGACACGAGAAAAAAATTGAAAGCTATAAGAGGAAATGGATATCATTTCGTCCCCAAAGGTGGGACGTTCCCTATCGAAACCACCATGCTTGTTGTGAATAGCTCTGGTCTGTGAGAAGCATATACCCAAACCTGCCCCAAATGGGACAATTTTTTTACCATGGCATGTTGATGCCGCTCCATGATAGCATGCCAAGTTTCATGAATTTTAAGACGACTTTTGGATTTACTAGAATTTAAAAACCAGACATCTCAATGTTTTGCCGGCAATTAATAGTGCCCTGGTGTTTGAATTTCATTCCCATCTCTTGCATGGGACCTAGAAATTCACCCAAGGACACACATGTGATTTTTCAACCAACTTTAGTGCACTGGAGCATGTGCTTGTAGTTCAAATTTTAATTATGCACATAAAATGCCTAGAAAACCTAGTTGATGTATAAAAAGGCCAAACGAACCCCGAAAAAATCCAAGATTAAACACAACATTCCTGTTGTTCTATTTTGACACTAAATTTTTTTGAAAGCAATAAGAGGCAACGGATATCGTTCTGTCCCCAATGGTGGCACGTTCCCTATTGAAACCATCATGCTTGTTGTGAGAAGCTCTAGTTTGTGAGAAGCTTATACCCAAACCTGCCCCAAATGGGATAAAATTTTCACCACGGCATGTTGATGCCGCTCCATTATAGCATGCCAAGTTTCATGAATTTCAGACGAGTTTTGGATTTACTAGAATTTAAAAACCAGGTATCTCAACATTTTGCCGGCAATCAACCGTGCCCTTGTGTTTGAAATTCATTCCCATCTCTTGCATGGGACCTAAGCATGCACCCAAGGACACACATGTGATTTTTCAACCAACTTTGGTGCACTGGAGCATGTGCTTGTTGTTCAAATTTGAATTATGCACATAAAATGCCTAGAAAACCCAGTTAATGTATAAAAAAGGCCAAACGAACCCCGAAAGCATGCACTGAAGGACACATATTTGATTTTTCAACCAATTTATATGCACCGGAGCATGTGCATGTAATTTAATTTTGAATTGTGCACCTGAAATGGCTAGAAAACCAGTTTAATGTATAAAATGTCCAAATGAACCCTGAATAATTCTAATTCTTTTACGACACACATATAGTTGCATGTTCACTGCAGATACAAGGTCTAGCAATTCAAACAACGTCCATTGCCGCTATGACCCAATTATGTAATTCAAATCAAGTAGATCCCACACATTTTATTATCACCAACCGTGTGAGATGTACTACAAAATATCTTGGAGCATCGTCGGTGTATAATACGCCTATGGCTTACACGAGAAGGTGCGTGTAACGCCCCGGATCTGATGCGCCAGGTGTCCGCCAGTTATTCGCCGTCGTTGCCATATCATGTGCTTGCGTGTTGCACTTTGACATGTCATCATCTGCATTTCATATCATGTCATCATGCGCATCGCATTTGCATTCGTGTTCGTTTCACGAATCGGAGCATTTTCCCCGTTGTCCATTTTGCAATCCGGCGCTCCTATGTTCCCCGGCGTCCTCTTTTACCTTTTTCCGTGAGCGGGTATTAAATTGTCTCGGAATGGACCGAGGTTTGCCAAGTGGCCTTGGTATAGCACCGGTAGACCGTCTGTCAAGTTTCGGGTCAATCGGAGGTCGTTTGATACTCCAACGGTTAACTGGGTAACCGTGAAGGCCTATTTTAGTGCAGACCAACACCCCTCCTAAGTGGCCCAAAACCCACCTAAGTCATCTCCATGTTATCGGGCGTTCGATCATGATCGTGTGGGCGAAAACCGCACTCCATTTGGAGCTTCCTAGCCCCCTCTACCTATAAATATGTGCTCCCCCCCCCCCCCCGGATTTTCGTGCAGATGAAACCCTAATCGGCTCCTCTCGCGCCGCCAGACATGTCCAGCTCCCGGCCGGACATGTCCACCCCGCCCAGCCACCTCACTCCGGCCAATGGGAGCCCGCCACCTCAGCTCCGCCGCCACGTGTCACCTCCGGATTCGCCGCCGGCCCCCGCCTCTCTCTCTCTCCTCCCGCCGCGGCCCGCGGAGCCCATCGCGGGCCCGCGCGAGCCCTCAGCCGCCGGCGCCGCCCCGCTTCGCCGGCCCCGCCGCCTGCGCCGACCCCGCCGCCATGCGCGCCGCCGCCCGCACCTCCGCCCCGCCGCCGTCGCCTCACCGCGCCACCGCCGTCCCTAGCGCGCCGCCGCCGTGCCCGCTCGCCTCCGCCGCCGTGCTCCGCCATGCACGCCGCCGCCTTGCTCCCCGCCGGCGTCGCCCGCGCCCGCCCGCGCCGCGCGTCTCACCGCGCCGCCTCCTCCTCGCCGTCCGCGGCCTCGCCGCCCTCGTCTCCGGCGAGATCCACCGGAGTGGATGAGATCCACCCATACGGGGATCTAAATGGCCTCCCCTCACCCTGGATCCCGCCGTCCCGCTCCGTCCCGTCCCGGTTGACTTTTTCCGCAGGGTAATATTCCACTAAGTCCTCATCTCTGTTCATATTCTCGTGCCATGTTCATCGCATCATAACTTTGCACCCGTGACTCCGTTTTGGGCGTGTAATATATCAAATTGTTCGTCTCGTCGAGTACATCATTTCTCTATATTGCATCATTTTAATTTGAGCTCATCTTGATGCCCGAAATGCTGTTAGAAGAGGGCTGTGTGATGTTAGTTTCAAATCTGTTTCAGTAGATGCACTTTTGTCATTTTTGCCATGATTGATGTGTACCTCCTATGAAGTTTAGTCCTACGTGAGTTTTGTAATATGCCATGCTATCTTTCCAGAGGTTTATGCCATGTATTTTTGTAATCTTTGTGGTGACTAGCACAAGCATGCAAACTAGGGTACTTAATGTTGCTGATTTCAGAGACTTAGTAATTTTGCTAAGTCTCTGCCTGCTGTTATTTTTATACCATGTGTTCATGTTGTTTCAGAGAGATCTATGCCTCTTTTGAGCATGATCAGTAAGAGTGTTTTGAGAATATGGATTTTCTCTATCCATTAATGCCTTTTTTTGTATTTTTGGAGTGCCATAGCTTGAGTCAATCGAGCTCTATTTTTGCTATAAAATGTTACTGGCAGATTGTTTACATGTTATTCGATTTTGCCAAGCTTGTTGTAGTTGATCCTTGCAAGATATATTGTTGTTATTGACATGTCTAGATTCTATGCCATGTCTTCTTGATGGATGTATGCTTAGTTTATCATGCAATGCTCTATAGTGAGTGCATCGAGCTCGTAAACATGCCTACTTGTTATCTGTTTTTGACATGTCTAGTTTTCTGCTAAGTCTGAAACCTATAAGAAACTTGCTTAATTGACATGGGTGTTATTATATTTTCTGATCCCTTTTGGCTTATGGTCAGTAAGGGACTTTTGTTCTATGCTTTGAGTAGATTCATGCCAGGCCATATTTTGCTATGTCCTGTTCCCGTAGCATGCTGTTTCCTTGCTCTAAACATGTCATCCTGATGTTAATTTCTGGCATGTTGTTATTTTCACCGAGTCTGTGAACATGTTATCTTTTGCACTTTTGCCATGCTTGTTTGAACCTGTTATGGTGTGATTTAGCTTTAGCTCAGTGTTCATCTTTTGTCAAGCATCTTGAGTAGATCACTGTCATATGCTTTGTTGATATGTTTGGGTGCAGTAGCTTAATTTCTTGTTGCTTGCTAAGTAGCATCATGCTGTTTATTGCAGAACATTGTCATTCTTGTTTGGCTTGTCATTTGCAAACCGTGCATCCGATTCCGGTGATCTTTATATCGATTTCAACCGAAATCACCTCACCTTTCCAGTGGCATACTTGGTTTGCCAAGATTATGCCTTGTTCATCTTTTCCTTCCGGAGCATGCATGTGCATTGCATATCACATCTCGCATATCATGCCATGTTTATGTGGTGGTTGTTTACTTTGGTGTTTGCTTCTTTCCGGTGTTGCTTCTTCGGGTTAGTTCCGATAACGTTGCGATTGTGAGGATCCGTTCGACTACTTCCGTTTGTCTTGTTCATGGACTCGTTCTTCTTCCTTGCGGGATCTCAGGCAAGATGACCATACCCTCGAAATCACTTCTATCTTTGCTTGCTAGTTGCTCGCTCTTTTGCTATGCCTATGCTGCGATACCTACCACTTGCTTATCATGCCTCCCATATTGTTAAACCAAGCCTCTAACCCACCTTGTCCTTGCAAACCGTTGTTTGGCTATGTTACCGCTTTGCTCATCCCCTCTTATAGCGTTGTTAGTTGCAGGTGAAGATGAAGTCTGTTCCTTGTTGGAACATGGAGATGTTGTTCCTTGTTGGAACATGTTTACTTGTTGGGATATCATAATATCTCTTATTTAATCAATGCATCTATATACTTGGTAAAGGGTGGAAGGCTCGGCCTTATGCCTGGTGTTTTGTTCCACTCTTGCCGCCCTAGTTTCCGTCATATCGGTATTATGTTCCCGGATTTTGCGTCCCTAACGCGGTCGGGTGATTTATGGGACCCCCTTGACAGTTCGCTTTGAATAAGACTCCTCCAGCAAGGCCCAACCTTGGTTTTACCATTTGCCTCACCACCACCTACTTTTCCCTAGGGAGTCGCTCTCTCGAGGGTCATCTTTATTTAGCCCCCCGGGCCAATGCTTGTCTAAGTGTTGGTCCAAAACAGAGCCACTTGCGGTGCCACCCCGGGGCAACTTGGGGTATCGTCGGTTGCCGTACGTAGTGTTCATCCGGTGTTGCCCTGAGACCGAGATATGTGCAGCTCCTATCAGGATTGTCGGCGCATCGGGCGGTCTTGCTGGACTTGTTTTATTGCTGTCGAAATGTCTTGTAGCCGGGATTCCGAGACTGATCGGGTCTTCCTGGGGAGAAGGAATATCCTTCGTTGATCACGAGAGCTTATCATGGGCTAAATTGGGACACCCCCGCAGGGTTTGAACTTTCGAAAGCCGTGCCCGCGGTTATGGGCAGATGGGAATTTGTTAATGTCCGGTTGTAGAAAACCCGAAGTTGATCTTAATTAAAATACATCAACCACGTGTGTAACCGTGATGGTCTCTTCTCGGCGGGTTCCAAGAAGTGAACACGGTGTTGGAGTTATGCTTGACATAAGTAGTTCAGGATCACTTCTTGATCATAGATGATCGACCGTGCTTTTGCCTTCTCTTCTCGCTCTCTTTTGCGTATGTTAGCCACCATATGTGCTAGTCGCTTGCTGCAGCTCCACCTCATACCTTTTACCCTACCTATAAGCTTAAATAGTCTTGATCTCGCGGGTGTGAGATTGCTGAGTCCTCGTGACTCACAGATACTTCCAAAACCAGTTGGCAGGTGCCGATGAGACCGTGCAGGTGACACACCCGAGCTCAAGGAGGAGTTCAATGAAGATCTTATCCTTTATGTTGTTTCGTTCTAGTCGATCAGTAGTGGAGCCCAGTTGGGGTCGATCGGGGACCTTTGTCGCTTTTGGGTTTCTTCTTTTATTTTGGCTCCGTAGTCGGGCCCTGATTGTAACTGTATGATGTAATGTTTTATGCATGTATTTGTGTGAAGTGGCGATTGTAAGCCAACTATGTATCTCTTTTCCCTTATGTATTACATGGGTTGTGTGAAGATTACCTCACTTGCAACATTGATTTCAATGCGGTTATGCCTCTAAGTCGTGCTTCGACACGTGGGAGATATAGCCGCATCGAGGGCGTTACAGTGCGTCAGCTACAGTCCACAGCCAGCATGTCAAGCACACTAGCTCGCTCCCCCAAAACTCCTACTCTGCTTCAGTCCCTTGATTCAAATTTTTAGTAGCCCAGGCATTTTACTCCCACCTCTGCATCCCTCGCAGTCTCAAAAATATCTCCTCACCCTTGATCCAAAATTTCAGTAGCCACGCCTTGTTACTCCCGCCTAGTAAAATTTTCAGTTGCCACAGTATTTCCTCAAACACAACCTTGCGCCCCCCTCGAAACCATTGGTAGGTCGCCGCCATCGCCGGCGCCTCCATCATCAACCTCTGCCTGTGTGCTGGGGAGCTCGAGGAGCCAATGGACAAAAAGACGTTTATCACGGCCTTTTCACCCGACGCCGGTGAGGTGGCCGCTGAGGTATCCCCATCGTCCTCCGTGGGCCCGATCTGCCGTTGCCGGTCCTCCGATTCGCCCGCCGTCGTGCCCCTACGCCGGTTTGAGGACTTCCCCATCCTCCCTCGGACCCGGCAGCCGACGAGGTCCTACCTCGGGGTCCGGCAGTGGTGGTGGGGGACGTGGGTCGCCGAGATGACAGATCGAGACACCCACACCCGCCGGTGGCTTGGTAGCTTCCACACGACCGAGCTTGCGGCCATGGAGTACGACCGCTGGCAGGTCCGCTACCACGGCGCGACGGCTAGACTCAATTTCCCCTTCGGCACACGTCCGGTCGACCTTGTTCCGCCAGAGCCAGGGTGGTGAGCTCGACTATGGCGCTTGTCGTGGTTTTGTCACGGCAGATGTCCTCATGAAAGGACTTAGTCGTGGAGCCATCGCTAAGGGTTAGCTTGAAGGGTTTAAAGCGGACACAGGGACGCGAGAGATTTTATACTAGTTTGGCCCCTTCGATGAAGGTAAAAGCCTACGTCTAGTTGTGATGGAATTGATGGGGTTTCGATGACTAGGGAGCAAACAAGCTTCGCCTAAGTCTCGAGTTGTTGTCTGTTGTCCTTGAACCGCCGTCGGGTCGTCCCCTTATATACATGGGTGACGCCCATCGGTTTACAGAGTCCCGATACCGGCTCATGGATGTGTCCAGTTCGGTCTCCACTTTTCCTAACTTATAACACAAGTTACATACCGACGCCGGTTTACAGCTACAGGCCTTAAACCGATTATGGGCCTTTAGCCCTCACCTGCCTTCATGGGCTTTAACATATTCAACTACTAATGAAGTTAACCCGGCCTGTCTTGGCCGGTTTACGCCCAGTAGTAATATCCCCAACATTAGGCCCCAGATTGATTTGAACAGGTTCATGTCAATCCTTAGCAAAAAACTTCATCTTCAAATCTTCTTGTAATTTGGTGAACCGTCGTGACGTCATCTTCTCTGATCGTTGTAAACCGGCGTGATGTCATCTGTCGTAAAGAAATTATCCATCATACCTTCTTGTTTAATAGATCTGCGACAATCAAGACGACGGCTCCATTTCCAAATCTGCGGCCCCTTGATTATCGCGCCTGAGACATGTCCCTTGCTTCATAAATAGGACCGAAGGGTCATTTCTTTTTCCCCCTCGTGCCCTTCTGCTTCGTCTTCCTCGCGCCGACCAGCTTTGGAGCTCCGCCGCCGCCGTCGACTTCTTCTCCAACCTTGGCCGCTGCATCACCCTGAGCGCACCAGAGTATCGCAGCGTCCTTCCGCTTCTTCCTCAGCTCCGGTAAGTCTTCTATCCTTTCCACCACAAATCTTTTCTAGGGTTTCCAAGTTCCTCAGTGTTAATCGTCTGCTTCTTGTTTATACGATAGATCTTAGATGAATCTGCGAATCTTTGCTGTGTGTAGTGGTAGTTTTTTAACCTCCGTCCTCACTTACGCATCTCAAGACCATAGATCTACCTGTACCTTTGCTCATTGATCCGGTACTGCTCTTTTTGGACCTTGAATATTTATCTCTTTTCTGAACACGTTCCAGATCCAAAACTGTAGTATAACCTTGTGAAATCTGTTTTTGCATACTTACTCATCTGCAATCTTGACTTTTCAATGTTAGACCTGGCGGTTTAACTTTGTAGAAAAATTGACAAGTTAGTATATACCATTAGTCCCCTTGTTGAACCGCCAGAATCCTTTAGCAGGGCACTGTCGCTTTGTAAAACTCCGGTTTATAAACATATACCTTTCCAACATGTTCTTGAACCGGTAATTACTGCTTTGTAGATCTTTCCATGGCAAAACAAGCATATGAGTGCAACTGGGTCCCTTCTCGAGTGACCGAAATTCAACTGAACAATTTGGTTAGAACTGGCGCTTTAAGTAAGTAAGATGTCATTCAATAGAGGGTCCCTGGCACGAAATGTCCTCCCACACCCCGAGACGGAGAAGTTGTTGTTTTTGCTGACCACTTAGCCCGGGGCTTCAACCCCCCCGGTTCAAAGTTTTATCGGGACGTCTTAGCCAACTTCTAACTGCGTCCTCAAGACACTGGTCCAAACTCCGTGACCAACATTTGCCACTTTCAAGTGTTCTGTGAGGTGTACCTTCAAGAAGAACCTACCGTAGAGTTGTTCCGGGATTGCTTTCACCTAAACCGCTGTACTGATTTCACAGACGGACCCAATACGGAACCGGGCGGTATGGCAATTTAGAAGAGGAAAGAAGTCACCTTCCCTCACGCAAAACTTCACAGCCACCCCAAAGAATGGAATCAAACATGGTTTTATTGCAAAGACACTTCCCCTTCTGAAGAAAATCCCCTGCCGGGTTACTGTCCGGAACGTCTGAGCAATACACATCCTTTCCCACAGAGGCTGACTGCTAAGGAAAGACTCACCTCAATTATCCAAACCGAGGGCCTTCATGGCAAATGGGTTGACCGGGGTTGACTTTGCTCGATGCTGGATATCTTGGAGCATCCTACCCATAAGCCAGCGCCCCGGTTTGATGTACGAATATACAGGAGATGTAAAAGACCCTCAATGACACATTGATATCCAACTCACAGATGATGAAGTTGCTGAAGCTGTGAAAAAGATATTGAATGAACCGAAAGCTGTCTGTGCTCAAACCGGCCTACCTCCTTTCTACGCTCTTAACAAACTGCCAGCTGTAAGTCTCGTACCTTATGTTTTTATTGAATCTTCCTTTGTTCAAAATATCCTGTATTGACATTAACATCTTTCCAACAGGGCGATGATCCGTTTTGGAGCAAGAAGCCTCCACAAGAGAAACCGGAGAAACCAACCCGGCCCAAAACCAGAGTTGTGAAGAGACCCGCCAACAGGAAGAAAACCACTGCGTCCTCTGATCCGCCAGATGACGATGATGTGGGTAACCCGGACCTTGAGGTAGAGCTTGACTCACTTGGTTTATTTTTGACACGCCTTATTGATAATGATCATTGCTAGGACGACGCTGAAATCAGTCACGCTGATGCTATAGAGGTAATCGCTCTTTCTTCCAGTTCAACCCCTTTGCCTTCACTAAAAATCCGTCGGGCAAATCGGAAAGTTAAATTTTCTCATCCTCTTGCTTATTTGGACCCAAACTTTCTTGTGAAGACACAACCCGGCATAGCGGGCAGGTAGTTACCTCCGCCGGTTTACCGAACAGTCCGGTTCGGAAACGCCGTTCAGAGGTCTCTAACTCTCTTGTCAATGCTTGCCCTAAAGCGAGTTGTTTTCGTCAACCTCTTAATCCATATGACTCCGATTATCAGGGCACTTCTCATTCGTCTTCCGGCGAGTCATCAGCCACCCAGCTTCCACCACTGAAAACGGTGCTTGGGTGAGCCACATTCCTTATAATACCCTTGATATATTAGTTTTAACATACAATGTACTGATCCTTCTTATTCTTTTCAGGGCCAAGCCTAGGCCAAGCAAGAAAGCTCGTCTGGACAAAGCGGCAGAAGAAAATATCGCTCCTAAACCGGACAAAATACCAGATCCTGAAGAAACCATCTGTGATGAATAAAGAAACCATCTGTGATGAAACATCAATATCTCCTGATCCTTCTTATTGTTGATCCTATTGTTCCTACCGCTTATACTTAGAAACCACCATTCCCTGTTAGAATAAAGGATCATGCTAAAGCTTCAACTGTGGTCAACACAAGTAATATTAGAACACCCAAACCCTCTGAGCAAATTAAAGTTGAACCTAGTATTGCTATGGTTAAAGATCTCTTGGTCGATAATATTGACGGGCGTGTTATTTATCTCTGTGATGAAGCTGCTAGGATTGCTAAACCCGATACTAAAAATAAACATAGACCTGTTGTAGGCATGCCTGTTATTTCTGTTAAAATAGGAGATCATTGTTATCATGATTTATGTGATATGGGTGCTAGTGTCAGTGCAATAACTTATTCTTTATACGAAGAAATTATGCATAATATTGCACCTACCGAGTTAGAAGATATTGATGTTACTATTAAGCTTGCCAATAGAGATACTATCTCACCGGTTGGGATTGTTAGAGATGTTGAAGTCTTGTGTGGGAAAATTAAATATCCTACTTATTTTCTTGTTCTTGCTTCCCCACAAGACAACTTCTGTCCCATTATATTTGGTAGACCCTTCTTGAATACTGTTAATGCTAGGATAGACTGCGAAAAAGATGTTGTTACTATTGGATTAGGGGATATGTCTCATGATTTTAATTTTGCTAAATTTCGTAGATAACCTCATGATAAAGAATTGCCTAGTAAAGATGAAATTATTGGTCTTGCTTCTATTGTCGTGCCTCCTAATGATCCTTTAGAACAATGTTTGCTAGACCATGAAAATGATATGTTTATGAATGAAAGAAGGGAAATAGATGAAGTATTCTTTAAGCAGGGACCTATTTTGAAACACAACTTGCATGTTGAAATTCTAGGGGATCCTCCTCCACCCAAGGTGATCCCGTGTTTGAGCGTAAACCATTACCTGATACTCTTAAATATGCTTATCTTGATGAAAAGAAGATATATCCTATTATTATTAGTGCTAACCTTTTAGAGCAGGAAGAAGAGAAATTATTGAAAACTCTGAAGAAGCCCCGTGCTGCAATTGGATATACTCTTGATGATCTTAAGGGCATTAGTCCCACTTTATGCCAACACAAAATAAAGTTGGAGAAAGACGCTAAACCGGTCGTTGATCACCAACGACGGTTAAATCCTAAGATGAAAGAAGTGGTAAGAAAAGAAATACTAAAGCTTCTGGAGGCAGGTATAATTTATCCTGTTGCTGATAGTCAGTGGGTAAGTCATGTCCATTGTGTCCCTAAGAAGGGAGGTATTAGTGTTGTTCCTAATGATAAAGATGAATTGATCCCACAAAGAATTGTTACAGGTTATAGAATGGTAATTGATTTCCGAAAATTAAATAAATCTACTAAAAAGGATCATTACCATTTACCTTTTATTGATCAAATGCTAGAAAGATTATCCAAACATACACATTTTTGCTTTCTAGATGGTTATTTTGGTTTCTCTCAAATACCTGTGTCAAAATAGGATCAAGAAAAGACCAATTTTACTTGCCCTTTCGGTATCTTTGCTTATAGACGTATGCCTTTTGGTTTATGTAATCCACCTGCTACCTTTCAAAGATGTATGACTGCTATATTCTATGATTTTTGTGAAAAGGTTGTTGAGGTTTTCATGGATGATTTTTTCGTATATGGAACTTCTTTTGATGATTGCTTGAGCAACCTTGGTCGAGTTTTGCAGAGATGTGAAGAAACTAATCTTGTCTTGAATTGGGAGAAGTGCCACTATATGGTTAATGAAGGTATTGTCTTGGGGCATAAAATTTATGAAAGAGGTATTGAAGTTGATAAAGCTAAAGTTGATGCTATTGAAAAGATGTCGTGTCCTAAGGACATTAAAGGTATAAGAAGTTTCCTTGGTCATGCCGGTTTTTATAGGAGGTTCATTAAAGACTTCTCAAAAATTTCTAGGCCTCTGACTAATCTCTTACAAAAATATGTTCCTTTTGTCTTTGATGATGACTGTGTAGAAGCATTTGAAATAGTTAAGAAAGCCTTGATTTCTGCACCTATTGTTCAGCCACCTGATTGGAATTTACCCTTTGAAATTATGTGTGATGCTAGGGATTATGCTGTAGGTGCTGTTCTAGGACAAAGAGTTGATAAGAAATTAAATGTTATCCAATATGCTAGTAAAACTCTAGACAGTGCCCAGAGAAATTATGCTACTACTGAAAAATAATTTTTAGCGGTTGTATTTGCTTGTGATAAGTTCAGACCTTATATTGTTGATTCTAAAGTAACTATTCTGTGACGCCCCCGATTCAATCGTACACTAATCATGCACGCAAATGTGTACGATCAAGATCAGGGACTCACGGGAAGATATCACAACACAACTCTACAAATAAAATAAGTCATACAAGCATCATAATACAAGCCAGGGGCCTCGAGGGCTCGAATACAAGTGCTCGATCATAGACAAGTCAGCGGAAGCAACAATATCTGAGTACAGACATAAGTTAAACAAGTTTGCCTTAAGAAGGCTAGCACAAACTGGGATACAGATCGAAAGAGGCGCAGGCCTCCTGCCTGGGACCCTCCTAACTACTCCTGGTTGTCGTCAGCGGGCTGCACGTAGTAGTAGGCATCTCCGGTGTAGTAGGAGTCATCATCGATGGTGGCGTCTGGCTCCTGGGCTCCATCGTCTGGTCGCAGCAATCGGGTAGAGAAATGGGGAAAAGGGGGAACAAGGCAACCGTGAGTACTCATCCAAAGTACTCGCAAGCAAGGAGCTACACTATATATGCATGGATATATGTGTAAAGGGCCATATCAGTGGACTGAACTGCAGAATGCCAGAATAAGAGGGGGATAGCTAATCCTGTCAAAGACTACGCTTCTGGCAGCCTCCGTCTTGCAACATGTAGAAGAGAGTAGACTGAAGCCCTCCAAGTAGCATCGCATAGCATAATCCTACCCGGCGATCCCCTCCTCGTTACCCTGTTAGAGAGCGATCACCGGGGTGTATCTGGCACTTGAAAGGGTGTGTTTTATTAAGTATCCGGTTCTAGTTGTCATAAGGCCAAGGTACAACTCCGGGTCGTCCTTTTACCGAGGGACACGGCTATTCGAATAGATTAACTTCCCTGCAGGGGTGCACCACATAACCCAACACGCTCGATCCCATTTGGCCGGACACACTTTTCGGGGTCATGCCCGGCCGCGGAAGATCAACACGTCGCAGCCCCAGCTAGGCACAACAGAGAGGTCAGCACGCCGGTCTAAACCTAAGCGCACAAGGGTCTAGGCCTATCGCCCATAGCACACCTGCACGTTGCGAACGCGGCCGGAAGCAGATCTAGCCCCCTTAATACAAGCGCGAGCTTACGATCCAATGCGGCGCGCGCCACTCAGTCGCTGACGTCACGAAGGCTTTGGCTGATACCATGACGCCGAGTGCCCATATCTTTCCCACGTAGTTGGTTAGTGCGTATAGACCAAATGGCCAGACTCAGATCAAATACCAAGATCTCGTTAAGTGTGTTAAGTAACCGCGAACGCCAACCAGGGCCAGGCCCACCTTTCTCCTAGGTGGTCTCAACCTGCCCTGCCGCTCCGCCACAAAGTAATAGTCGGGGGCCGTCGGGAACCCAGGCCCACCTCTACCGGGATGGAGCCACCTGCCCCTTCAGCCCCCATCTCCGAACAGTATCATAAGTAATGTAACAGTATAAGGTATGTAGCATATGCCCGTGAACACCTCCCGAAGTGATCACAGCCCAATAGTATAGCATGACAGACGGACAAGAGTGTAGGGCCACTGATGGAACACTAGCATCCTACACTAAGCAGTAGGATAGCAGGTAAGGGTAACAACTGTAGCAACAATGACATGCTATGCAACGGAATAGGATTAACCGAAAGCAGTAACATGCTACACTACTCTAGTGCAAGCAGTATAGAGAAGAATAGGCGATATCTGGTGATCAAGGGGGGGGGCTTGCCTGGTTGCTCAGACAAGAAGGAGGGGTCGTCGATGTAGTCGATCACAGGGGTATCGGCAGCGGTCTCGGGGTCTTCCAGAAAAGTAACGGAGGGGGAACACAATAAATAACAGAGTAATCAAACATAACATGACAAACGCGGTGCTAGAGGTGATCTAACAAAGGGATAGGTGATACCGGCGAAGGGGGATACAACCGGGAAAATATTCCCGGTGTTTCGTGTTTTCGGACAGATGAACTGGAGGTGAAATGTTGCAGGTTTGCTATGCTAGGGATGCGTCGTGGATGAACGGGCTGCGTATCCGGATTCGTCTCGTCATTCTGAGCAACTTTCATGTATAAATTATTTTAATCCGAGTTATAGTTTATTTTATATGATTTTCTAAAGTTTTAGCAATATTCTTAAATTATTATTAATTCGAAATTAATTGGAAAAATGCTATGCGCACACAGGACAGGGTACTCAGAAGTGTACCAAGGGGATGACAGGTGGGCCAAGGGGGACCCAGTTGACCAGTCAAGGTTTGACTGGTCAACAGGTGGTGGGGCCCTCCTATCATTGAGATATCTAACTAATTTACAGATTAGTTAGGCTAACTAAGTAATTAGTTTAGTTAATCCATTTTAATTAAGTTAACTAATTAATTAATTAATTAATTTCTATATTATTACGTATTTATTTTATTTCTATTTTTAATCGTTCTCAGGGGCGTGGGCCCCGTTGTCCAGTGGCACGGAGGCCTATCGGGGCGGGTACGGTTGCTGGGGTGCTATAGACGCCCGACCCGTATGAGGTCCGAGCGGGCGACGGTGCGTCGCCGGAGGTGGCTGCAGCCATGGTGGAGCGAGGCGGCAATGGGGCAGTGGGTCCGAGCGGGACGAAGGACGACGCGGGCGCGCACTGGGCGCAGGCGGCGTCGGGCGCGTCCGCACGATGAGGCAGGGGGCGCGAGCGCGACGCTGGGCGCGCACGGGGAGATGCGGTGACCGTGGCCGCGAGCGAGGCACGTGCGCGGTGAGCGGGGGGGGGGGGGGGTCAACGACGGGAGAGAGGGAGTGAGGAGGGGAGGCGGCGGCTCACAGGGGTGCTGCAGGGGTTCGGGCAACGGGAGAACGAGGAGTTGGACGGGGACGACGTGCGTAGATGGGGAAGTCCGGCGGCGTCCGGGACGGCTTCGGGCGACGGAGTCGGGGCGAGGCGGCGATGGTGGGCCGGCGTCGGGAGGAAGCAGAGGCGCCAGGAGGGCGGTCGGGGAGGAGGGTTGAGGAGGCGGTGTGGGTAGGCTACGAGGAGGCGCCGGCGGAGACGAGCGGCGCCTACCGGCAACGGGGCGTAGGGATGAGGCGGCGGTGTCGGGGCGCCGTTTCCCCCGATCCAGATCGGGGGGGGGGGGGGGCGAGGGAGACGCGCGGGGTGGGACGAGTGGGGGAGTGGGGTGCGCTAGGGTTTGGGTTCGGTCGCCCAGGGGAGTTAACGGAGTGGGTGGGCCGGCTAGGTTAGAGGGCTGGCCGGCTGGGCCGTTTGGCCCAGTTGGCCAAGGGGGTCTTTCTCAAATTTTACTTTTCTGTTAATTTCCTTTTGTTATTTTTCTTTATTTTTTTCTGTTACTTTTAGTTTCACTTTTATAGATTTATGACTTATAAAAGTAATCCCTAATTTAGTCTAAATAATTATACTACGGCCACATAAGTTTCGGCAACTAGATAGAATAGTTTAATAATTTTTTTTAATTTGTAAAAAGCATTTGATTAATTGTTTTGCTACTATTTTATTTACTTTAGGTCAATCAAACATCTCAAAGAGGTTGGTTTCTTCACCATTATTACTTATGCATTATTTGGCTCTCTCCGAACATTTTAGTTTTAAGATTGGAAAACTTTTGTTATTTGTTTGATTTTGAATTTGGATTTGAATTGGTTTCGAACTAACGCGAGATTAGTAATTGTAATGGAGTTGACGTGCATCGTTAGTAGAGGGTTACTGTAGCTTGATTATCCGGGCGTCACAATTCTCCTCCACTACAAGAAATCTCGTCCCGAGATTTAAGAGGCGGTGTAAAGGGGTAGGCTTCGGGACACGAAATTCTAGTGAGTGTTCTTGGTCTTGGTTCCTCTTCTCGATGAGATCGATCCATTACATTGATGTCTTCATTTCTCTGCTTCAGGTTATCATGATCAAGTCGGCATCCTTTCTTCGGGAACTCCATCGTACTTACTAAAGGGTAAGAAGGGAAAACTCTATAAGGACGGATTCTATCAAGATCGAGCATCAGACGGTCAATCTCAGGGGAAGAAGCATAAGTATCTCATGAAACGAAACTTAAGAAGATATCGAGAGTAAGTAAGAAGGTACCATGATGAGTTTCAAGCGGGTAGGCAATCGTTCGATGCCTGAAACAAAGTGTAAAAGGGGTCGAGAGCGATGGGAATAAGTTTTGTGTATGATACCAGAATTGATGGTATCTCAGAAGGTGGCTCGTGAATTACTTATGAGGCCACGTGCGAGGAATAACTTTGTAAACAGGAGGGTGTAGGAGAGTCAAGTTTTGATCCTGTGGAACTGTGGGTTATGGGCCCACCATGTCTGTTAAAAGTAGGAAGGACGGTGACTTCTTGCACGATCATGTAAGCAAGGCATGTCAGGGGATAGCCTGTTAGTTATGTCGGCAACAACATCGGTACCAAGGGTGAGGGAGGACGAGAACCATTTTCCTGCTCGTTGAACGAGGCGGACCAATAGGCAAAGTTCTCGTCCATCGGTGGCTACCGGAATGTTATCAACATAGTAACAGGGTCTTGCTGACAGAATTGTACACCGAGGTGTTTACATAAGCAGTGAATTATTACTGCTTAGATCATATTGATCACAGGAAAGATTAAACAAAATAATGGAAAGTAAAAGGGTGATCATCAGATTAAACAGAACAACGGAAAGGACAATGTCTTTAAACACATATTTTGGGGGTATATCCTTCCCAAGGACAAACAAAGCATGATATCCATGACAGGATATAAAGTAGAAAATCATTTAGGTAAGGGGAGATAAATTTAATGACATTACCCATACAACAGTGTTTGGATAAGTGAGCAAGAAACATTTAGCATTGGGCTTCAAATGTTCTTGTTGAAAATCAGAGTACCACAGACATGCTTCGAGATAGCATTGACATGGTCTTCAAGCAAAGGTCTAACTTCGGATACACGAAGGATCCATCAGGATAAACTTCTTAAACAAGGCATTCCATTTCCTCATGGAAAAAAATGGTTAACCTTGTTAAAAAGGAAACTATAACACTAGGTCCTCCGGTCAGGTGTGCTAGGCATGACATCACCTTATTGGGTCATTTAAAGTCCAATGTTATGACTCTTGGACAAAGTTCCAACCATCATATCTGCTCGAGATTCAGATTTGATTGGTGTCAGGATATGTCAGACTCGTGATGCCTGAGAAAAAAAAGTGCAACACAATTTGACGAGATGACATTATATGATTCTCGGGAAATGAACTATGGAAGCGAGTTCCGAACAAGGGTTCGTCATTAAGCCAAGGGGAGGATGAGGAGGTGGCTGATGGACTCAGCGATAATTCAACGAGGTATCCAAAAAGATGGATCTCCACGGTTATATGGATAAGGAGATAACATTTGTCAGATCAAATGATATAATGAAGTATGCTCGAGGAAAACATACACAATTAAAAATTGGTTAAAAAGTGCACCCGAAATATGGGCTTATAGAAGCATGATCAACGTTAGAATGGTGGTTCAGCAACCGATAGGCTAAGAATGAATTATCGATCATTAACTTCAAAACAATAGGGTTGCTAGAAGTGCAGAATCTAAACAACACCGTTCACTTGTGGTTACCCCGGTTGGAGACACGAGGACCAAGAAAGAATGGTGATGGTGAGAAGTATCTTTATAGCAAGAATTCTTAAGAGGTGGAGCAATCCTCACAACATTCTTGACATCAAAAAGGGTAATAATCCGCGGTAGAACGTAACATAAGTTGGATAGCAAGGAACTCAAGGTACAACACATAACAGGAACAAGTTTTGTGTTGGAGGGAATGCAATAATGTTGTCGATGATAACCCAAATCATCGAGGGCAAGGATGCTATTTCTCATCAAGAATTCGATAGATATCTTGGAAGACCTCATAAGGTTGATGATGATCACGACACATTTTTCGAGAGATTTCAATATGTAATCAATCAGCGACGACATCAATTCAAAGGAATGATGAAGCGGAAGGTTATTGGAACCATGGGTAGGACACAAACTTGAAATCAAGCTTGTTGTTCAAGGTGAACTGATATGACGAGGAAGATCGACGTAAGCTTAGCTCATCATCGAAAGTTGTGCTCCAGGATTAAGGACCAGGTAGCACAGTTAAAATTTAGCACGATAATGATATAGCCGATCAGGCTTGGAATGACTTGAAGGATTTTTAAACTCATAAGCAACGAAGATTACTTAGAGTTATCGAACCAGAGTGTGGAATCGGTTCACTTACCGGTGTTCTTGAGCGACTAACAACTCAGAACCCATGAAAAATTGGAATCGATGAGAAATAATAGCTGATGGAGACTCATAAGATGCAACACAGTTCTTAGATATACTCGAGATACCATAGGGTAATACTCGACTATCGATCAAGGTAGAGGTTGGACTGGTGTATGGACTTGCAATAGACAAGTGCTTTAACTTGTCTGAGAAATGGGATCAAAGAGAAAATATGGTCGAAACCATGATTAAAAGGATCAGTTCACAGATACCAGATGATATTATATCACCGAAATAGTTATTATTACAAGAAGCTTCTATGGTAGGATCTACATCGCGTCCATGGGCATGAACACAAAGTTCAAGGTCGACTCCCACTTCTTCAATGTATAACCTTTCATTCACTTCTCGCGTTCGATGAAGTTGTATTGTTGAAATTTTATCTGGCAAAATACCAGAAGAGTATGACTTGTGAAAACTTTCGAGTTCACACATATTAAGGAAGGCATAGGTTCAACCCATCAGGGTATCGTGGAAATACATACCACAAGCTTCAATGGTAAATACCACCAGCTCGAAAGCAGAGCATGGTTGGTCAATCAGAGCTTAGGATTTACCAATGGAGAAAGAACTTCCAAAGGGATTGAATATGAAGGACGCTATCGGATAAAATCCAACAAAGGATCCGGTGGTCCTCAAAGGATCTGATGTGAGCATCGGTACTCAACCAGAGGAAGAAACAATGCAAGGAGATCAGAATATAGAAACAACTGAATAATTCAAAGCTCAAATGCAAAAGAATTATGATTTCCGACCAAGGGATCAGAAGCAAACACTCTGATTAAGGATGGATAAGTTGCGTAAGCTTAGGGGTACAATCGATGGCAATCCGATTGGTCAAGAACCAGCTCATGTTTAAAATGATGTCTGAGCCGGAAGGATAAATCCTGAGGATTGCAAGCATCCGCAACATATCGAATCAATGGACTCAAAATGATAGTGACAAAGGCTGCCAATAAGATTACTATACTTATGGGATTAACCATAATGAAAGCAAACAAGAATTTAAAGAGTAATAAGCTGCTAAGGATTTTCGGAAGATCGAATAGTATTTCGAAGACCTTACTGAAACACATAAACAACTGGGTATGGGAGGATACTCGGTATGTGCGACGAATTATCCGTAGAAGTGTTCATGTGGGTAATGAACTGCAAGGCAGTAGGCACAAAGAATTCTCGGAGCTATAGAGAGAATTTTCGGGGTATCTTGTAATAACAAGATCCATGGGATTGAAAGGGAAAGTGTATGTAGTTATCCATAATGATATAACAATGGTAGGGAATTTGCAATGGCGGTGGGCACAAGTGTCTCGAAAGAACATCGGAGATTATCTTCGGAATCTTCTGGTGCAGCCGGCGATGATCTGGCCTGAAGGGGCTCTCCGGGAGGAAGTATTTTCGAGATCCTAAAGTTAGATTTTTGCAAAATCATTTAACCCGAATAGAAGAGAGATCAGAATCCCAGAGTAAAGACGAGGAATAAAAGATCCTAATACCACCCAAATGGCGACATGGGCCCGTAAGGCACACAACCATGTTAGTAAAAGTTTTGCAATGTCTAGACTCGACTTCGGCCAAAGAGAGTGGAAGGGGGATTCCTACAGGCAGTCGGCTCTAATACCAACTTGTGACGCCCCCGATTCAATCGTACACTAATCATGCATGCAAATGTGTACGATCAAGATCAGGGACTCACGGGAAGATATCACAACACAACTCTACAAATAAAATAAGTCATACAAGCATCATAATACAAGCCAGGGGCCTCGAGGACTCGAATACAAGTGCTCGATCATAGACGAGTCAGCGGAAGCAACAATATCTGAGTACAGACATAAGTTAAACAAGTTTGCCTTAAGAAGGCTAGCACAAACTGGGATGCAGATCGAAAGAGGCGCAGGCCTCCTGCCTGGGACCCTCCTAACTACTCCTAGTCGTCGTCAGCGGGCTGCACGTAGTAGTAGGCACCTCCGGTGTAGTAGGAGTCGTCGTCGACGGTGGCGTCTGGCTCCTGGGCTCCATCGTCTGGTCGTAGCAATCGGGAAGAGAAATGGGGAAAAGGGGGAACAAGGCAACCGTGAGTACTCATCCAAAGTACTCGCAAGCAAGGAGCTACACTATATATGCATGGATATATGTGTAAAGGGCCATATCAGTGGACCGAACTACAGAATGCCAGTATAAGAGGGGGATAGCTAATCCTGTCGAAGACTACGCTTCTGGCAGCATCCGTCTTGCAGCATGTAGAAGAGAGTAGACTGAAGTCCTCCAAGTAGCATCGCATAGCATAATCCTACCCAGTGATCCCCTCCTCGTTACCCTGTTAGAGAGCGATCACCGGGTTGTATCTGGCACTTGAAAGGGTGTGTTTTATTAAGTATCCGGTTCTAGTTGTCATAAGGTCAAGGTACAACTCTGGGTCGTCCTTTTACCGAGGGACACGGCTATTCGAATAGATTAACTTCCCTGCAGGGGTGAACCACATAACCCAACACGCTCGATCCCATTTGGCCGGACACACTTTTCGTGGTCATGCCCGGCCGCGGAAGATCAACACGTCGCAGCCCCATCTAGGCACAACCGAGAGGTCAGCACGCCGATCTAATCCTGAGCGCACAGGGGTCTGGGCCCATCGCCCATAGCACACCTGCACGTTGCGAACGCGACCGGAAGCAGATCTTGCCCCCTTAATACAAGCGCGAGCTTACGATCCAATGCGGCGCGCGCCACTCAATCGCTGACGTCACGAAGGCTTCGGCTGATACCATGATGTCGAGTGCCCATATCTTTCCCACGTAGTTGGTTAGTGCGTATAGACCAAATGGTCAGACTCAGATCAAATACCAAGATCTCGTTAAGTGTGTTAAGTAACCGCGAACGCCGACCAGGGCCAGGCCCACCTTTCTCCTAGGTGGTCTCAACCTGCCCTGTCGCTCTGCCACAAAGTAACAGTCGGGGGCCGTCGGGAACCCAGGCCCACCTCTACCGGGATTGAGCCACCTGCCCCTTCAGCCCCCATCTCTGAACAGTATCATAAGAAATGTAACAGTATAAGGTATGTAGCATATGCCCGTTATCACCTCCCGAAGTGATCACGGCCCAATAGTATAGCATGGCAGACGGACAAGAGTGTAGGGCCACTGATGGAACAATAGCATCCTACACTAAGCTGTAGGATAGCAGGTAAGGGTAACAACTGTAGCAACAATGACAGGCTATGCAACAGAATAGGATTAACCGAAAGCAGTAACATGCTACACTACTCTAATGCAAGCAGTATAGATAAGAATAGGCGATATCTGTTTATCAAGGGGGGGGGCTTGCCTGGTTGCTCAAACAAGAAGGAGGGGTCGTGGATGTAGTCGATCACAGGGGTATCGGCAGCGGTCTCGGGGTCTACCGGAAAAGTAACGGAGGGGGAACACAATAAATAACAGAGTAATCAAACATAACATGACAAACGCGGTGCTAGAGGTGATCTAACGCAGGGATAGGTGATACCGGTGAAGGGGGATACAACCGGGAAAATATTCCCGGTGTTTCGCATTTTCAGACAGATGAACCGGAGGTGAAATGTTGCAGGTTTGTTATGCTAGGTATGTGTGGTGGACGAACGGGCTGCGTATCCGGATTCGTCTCATCGTTCTGAGCAACTTTCATGTATAAATTATTTTAATCCGAGTTACGGTTTATTTTATATGATTTTCTAAAGTTTTAGCAATATTCTTAAATTATTATTAATTCGAAATTAATTGGAAAAATGCTATGCGCACACAGGATAGGGTACTCAGAAGTGTACCTAGGGGATGACAGGTGGGCCAAGGGGGACCCAGTTGACCAGTCAAGGTTTGACTGGTCAACAGGTGGTGGGGCCCTCCTGTCATTGAGATATCTCACTAATTTACAGATTAGTTAGGCTAACTAAGTAATTAGTTTAGTTAAACCAGTTTAATTAACTTAACTAATTAACTAATTAATTAATTAATTTCTATATTATTACGTATTTATTTTATTTCTTTTTTTAGTCGTTCTCAGGGGTGTGGGCCCCGTTGTCTAGTGGCACAGAGGCCTATCGGGGCGGGTATGGTTGCTGGGCGCTATAGACGCCCGACCCGTATGACGTCCGAGCGGGCGACGACGCGTCGCCGGAGGTGGCTGCAGCCACGGTGGAGCGAGGCGGCAATGGGGCAGTGGGTCCGAGCGGGACGAAGGACAATGCGGGCACACACGTGGCGCAGGCGGCGTCGGGCGCGTCCGCACGGTGAGCCAGGGGGCGCGAGCGCGGCGCTGGGTGCGCACGGGGAGGGGGCCGCGGATGCGGTGACCGCGGCCGCGAGCAAGGCATGTGCGCGGTGAGTGGGGGGGTCAACGGCGGGAGAGAGGGAGTGAGGAGGGGAGGCGGCGGCTCACAGGGGTGCTGCAGGGGTTCGGGCAGCGGGGGAACGAGGAGGTGGACGGGGACGACGTGCGTAGACAGGGAAGTCCGGCGGCGTCCGGGACGACTTCGGGTGACGGAGTCGGGGTCGAGGCGGCGATGGCGGGGCGGCGCCGGGAGGAAGCAGAGGCGCCAGGAGGCCGGTCGGGGAGGAGGGTTGTGGAGGCGGTGTGGGGAGGCGACGAGGAGGCACCGGCAGAGACGGGCGGCGCCTGCCGACGATGGGGCGTAGGGTTGAGGCGGCGGTGTCGGGGCGCCGTTTCCCCCGATCCAGATCGGGGGGGCGAGGGAGACGCGCGGGGTGGGACGAGTGGGGGAGTGGGGTGCGCTAGGGTTTGGGTTTGGTCGCCCAGGGGAGTTAACGGAGTGGGGTGGGCCGGCTAGGTTAGAGGGCTGGCCGGCTGGGCCGTTTGGCCCAGTTGGCCAAGGGGGTCTTTCTCTAATTTTACTTTTCTGTTAATTTCCTTTTGTTCTTTTTCTTTATTTCTTTTCTGTTACTTTTAGTTTCACTTTTATTTTAGATTTATGACTTATAAAAGTAGTCCCTAATTTAGTCTAAATAATTATACTACGACCACATAAGTTTGGGCAACTAGATAGAATAGTTTAATAATTTTTTTAATTTGTAAAAAGCATTTGATTAATTGCTACTATTTTATTTACTTTAGGACAATCAAACACTTTCAAAGAGGTTGGTTTCTTCACCATTATTACTTATGCATTATTTGGCTCTCTGCGAACATTTTAGTTTTAAGATTGGAAAACTTCTATTATTTGTTTGATTTTGAATTTGGATTTGAATTGGTTTCGAACTAACGCGAGATTAGTAATTGTAATGGAGTTGACGTGCATCGTTAGTAGAGGGTTACTGTACCTTGATTATCCGGGCATCACATATTCACACTGATCATGTTGCTATTAAATATCTTAGGAAAAGAAAGATGCTAAACCTAGACTTATTAGATGGGTTCTCTTGCTATAAGAATTTGATTTGCATATTATTGATAGAAAGGGAGCTGAGAACCCCGTTGCAGACAACTTATCTAGGTTAGAGAGTGTTCTTGATGACCCACTACCTATTGATGATAGCTTTCCTGATGAAAAATTAGCTGTCATAAATGCTTCTCGTACTGCACCATGGTATGTTGATTATGCTAATTACATTGTTGCTAAATTTATACCACCTTGTTTCACATACTAGCCAAAGAAAAAAAATCTGTGATTTAAGACATTACTTCTGGGATGACCCACACCTTTATAAAGAAGCAGTAGATGGTGTTACTAGACGTTGTGTACCTGAGCATGAACAGGAACAGATCCTACACAAGTGTCACTCCGAGGCTTATGGAGGACACCACGCTGGAGATAGAACTGCACATAAGGTATTGCAATCCGGTTTTTATTGGCCTACTCTCTTCAAAGATGCCCGTAAGTTTGTCTTGTCTTGTGATGAATGTCAAAGAATTGGTAATATTAGTAGACGTCAAGAAATACCTATGAATTATTCACTTGTTATTGAACCATTTTGTTGGGGATATAACTATTTATGTAAGCCGCCCAGGAGGGGCCGGGTTACGCAAAGAGAAGCCCATCTGAAGCCCAATATCAGGACGTGATGATGGCGGTTCAGTAAAGGGTTAAAAGGCATGCAGGCCATTTATGGCCCATAGTGATAAACCGCCATGAGGGCGTGACTTGTATTGTAAGGTAGAAGTAACTAGTCACCGAGCCGGACACTGTTTATGAGCCGGCCGGGACTCTGTAAGCCGCAGGGCGTCGACCCGTGTATATAAGGGGATGACCCACCGGCGGCTTAGGGTAAGAAACAACCAATCGAGAACCGGGCATAGCGTATCTCGCTCCCTGGTCATCGAAACCTCAAGCAATACCAACCCAACTAGACGTAGGCCTTCCTTCACCGCAAGGGGCTGAACTAGTATAAACCTCTCGTGTCCTTTGTCCCGATTAACCCCTTTAAGCTTCCTAGTTGCGATGGCTCCACGATCAAGTCCTTGCAAGAGGACATCTGCCGTGATAATTCCATGACACATTTTATATTTGGGGCTTTGATTATATGGGACCCTTTCCTTCCTCTAATGGGTATACACATATTTCAATTGTTGTTGATTACGTTACTAAGTGGGTAGAAGCTATTCCAACTAGTAGTGTTGATCATAACACCTCTATTAAGATGCTTAATGAAGTTATTTTTCCGAGGTTTGGAGTCCCTAAATACTTAATGACTGATGGTGGTTCACATTTTATTCATGGTGCCTTTCGTAAAATGCTTGCTAAGTATGACATTAATCATAGAATTGCTTCTCCTTATCATCCATAGTCTAGTGGTCAAGTAGAACTGAGTAATAGAGAGATTAAATTAATTTTGCAAAAGACTGTTAACAGATCTAGAAAGAATTGGTCCAAGAAACTTGATGATGCATTGTGCGCCTATAGAACTGCATATAAAAATCCTATGGGTATGTCTCCATATAAAATGGTTTATGGAAAAGTAGGTCACTTACCTCTCGAACTAGGACACAAGGCATTTTGGGCCATTAAAGAGCTCAATTATGATTTGAAACTTGCTGGTGAAAATAGGCTATTTGACATTATCTCACTTGATGAGTGGAGAACCCAGGCCTATGAGAATGCCAAACTGTTTAAAGAAAAAGTTAAAAGATGGCATGACAAAAGGATACAGAAGCGTGAGTTTAATGTAGGTGATTATGTTTTGCTATACAACTCATGTTTAAAATTTTTTGCAGGAAAACTCCTCTCTAAATGGGAAGGGCCTTACGTTATCGAGGAGGTCTATCGTTCCGGTGTAATAAAAATCAACAACTTCAAGGGCACAAATCCAAAGGTGGTGAACGGTCAAAGAATCAAACATTATATCTCAGGTAATCCAATAAATGTGGAAACTAATGTTATTGAAACCGTAACCCCGGAGGAATACATAAGGGACACTCTCCAGAACGTTTCAGACTCCAAAAAGGAATAGGTATGTGGTACGGTAAGTAAACCGACTCCAAAATAGTTCTAATGGCATTTTTCTCCGTTTTGGAATATTTAAGAAAATAGGAAAATAAGAAGTAGTCCTAAAGAGATGCGAGGCATCCACAAGGGTGGAGGGTGCGCCCTACCCCCTTGGGCGCGCCCCCTGCCTCGTGGGCACCTTGTGTGCCCTCCGGACTCCGTTTTCTTGCACGATACTTCTCTTGGTCGGTAAAAATTCATTATATAATCTCCCGAAGGTTTTGATCACCATACCACACAAATATCTCCTATTTTTGTTTCGAGCTATTTTTCTGACATATCTAGATCACCATGACATCTTCGAGCACACCCAAGGACAAGTTTTTCGAGAAGGTCATCCACCCCTAACTCGCGGAGGTTCTACAACACCCTCAAACCATTGAGATGCACGAGGGGGTGCTGCACATCCGCGATGTTGAGGGACCAAGGAGGACCGGAAGCGTGGAGACAAGACTCGAAGCAATGGAGCAGCAAGTTTTCAAGTGCCAAGGGATGGTGGAACGCGGCGTCGACACCAACCACATGATGATCACGGAGTTCACCAACAACCACAAGCTAGATGCCAAGAACATTGGGGAGGCCATCTTCAAGCTTCACAAGAAAATCGAGCACCTCCAAGCCCAGATCTATGACCTGCAAAACCAAAACTGTGAGTATGAATATAGATTCAAGAGGATGAGTTTGGATGCAGATTTGAGGATCTCGGAGACTCGATCATCTTTCTATGATGGTGAGCCTATGCCTTGGAAGAGGGACGACAAGCCTACATCATCAACAACTCCATCATCACCACCTCCGAAGAAGGATAACTGAGTATCGGGTATGGGCACTCCCCTTGGCAACTGCCAAGCTTGTGGGAGTTGCCCCTGTATCGTATCACCATCACACTCCTATCTTTACCATTTTTCTTAGTTCGATCCTTTTGGTAATATCTTGATCTAGTAGAATAAAGTTTTAGTATGATCTAGTTTTGAGCTTTTCTTTATGATCCTTCTATGTAATCGAGTCTGTGAGCTATATATAATAAAGATTAGTTTTGAGTCAAGGGCTTGATTATCTTGCTATGATATTGAGGGAATAAAAGAAAGAATAAAAAGAATTAAAGAGATCATATTGATCTTATGGAGAGTAATGACTTCACATATAAAAGAGTATGATGAATAAAAGTTGCTGAGAGTTGACAAACATAGTTTTGGTCATCGTTGCAATTAATAGGAAGTAATAAAGAAAGAGAGGTTTTCACATATAATTATATTATCTTGGACATATTTTATGATTGTGAGCACTCATTAAAATATGACATGCTAAAAGTGGATGTTGAATAAGGAAGACAACATAATGGGTTATGTTTTCTTATATCCGGAATAAAGTATATTGTCATGGATCATCCAACATGTTGAGCTTGCCTTTCCCCCTCATGCTAGCCAAATTCTTTGCACCAAGTAAAGATATTACTTGTGCTTCCAAATATCCTTAAACCCGGTTTTGCCATGAGAGTCCACCATACCTACCTATGGATTGAGTAAGATCCTTCAAGTGAGTTGTCATTGTTGCATGCAATAGAAATTGCTTTCTAAATATGTATGATTTATTAGTGTGGAGAAAATAAGCTTTATACGATCTTGTGATATGGAAGAAATAAAAGTGACAGACTGCATAATAAAGGTCCCTATCACAAGGGGCAATATAAAGTGATGTTCTTTCGCATTAAGATTTTGTGCATCCAACCATAAAAGCACATGACAACCTCTGCTTCCCTCTGCGAAGGGGCCATCTTTTATTCTTGTCTTATACCTTATACAAGAGTCATGGTGATCTTCACCTATATATATATATCCAATTGGATGTAAGTTATCATGAACTCTTATTGTTGACATTACCCTTGAGGTAAAAGGTTGGGAGGCAACACTATAAGCCTCTATCTTTCTCTGTGTCCGATTAAAAACCTCATACCCATAAGTATTGTGTGAGTGTTAGCAATTGTGAAAGACTAAATGATAGTTGAGTATGTGAACTTGCTGAAAAGCTCTTTCTTATATATTGACTCTTTCCGATGTTATGATAAATTGCAATT
This sequence comes from Aegilops umbellulata, assembly GCA_032464435.1. Lineage (NCBI taxonomy): Eukaryota > Viridiplantae > Streptophyta > Magnoliopsida > Poales > Poaceae > Aegilops > Aegilops umbellulata. Next base: position 91,957,480 of record CP136054.1, on the reverse strand, counting down.
GCTTCAATGACCGAGATCATAGTTTGTTAGTTCTCAATGAAGTTTCTGATTCATATTTGACATTATGAATAGATTGTTACTTTAGCATAAGAAATCATATGAAAAAATATATAAGTTGCTATTATAAGAATGATCATGATGCCCTCATGTCCATATTTTATTTTATTGACACCTCTATCTCTAAACATGTGGACATATTTTTCGTTACCGGCTTCCGCTTGAGGACAAGCGAGGTCTTAGCTTGGGGGAGTTGATACGTCCATTTTGCATCATGCTTTTATATCGATATTTATTGCATTATGGGCTGTTATTACACATTATGTCACAATATTTATGCCTTTTCTCTCTTCTTTTACAAGGTTTACATGAAGAGGGAGAATGCCAGCAACTGGAATTCTGGTCTAGAAAAGGAGCAAATATTAGAGACCTATTCTGCACAACTCCAAAAGTCCTGAAACTCCACGGAAGTCAGTTCTAGAATATATTAAAAATATTGGGCGAAGAAAGTACCAGAGGGGGGCCACCCACCATCCACGAGGGTGGGGGCGTACCCTACCCCCTGGGCGCGCCCCTGCCTCATGGGCCCCCTGGCAGGCCTCCGGTGCCCATCTTCTGCTATATGAAGTCTTTCGCTCTGGAAAAAATCAGAAGGAAGCTTTCGGGACGAAGCACCGCCGCCACGAGGCGGAACCTGGCGAAACCAATCTAGGGCTCAGAAGGAGCTGTTCTGCCGAGGAAACATCCCTCCGGGAGGGGGAAATCATCACCATCGATCCTCTCATCGGGAGGGGGTCAATCTCCATCAACTTCTTCACCAGCACCATCTCCTCTCAAACCCTAGTTCATCTCTTGTATCCAACCTTTGTCCCAAAACCTCAGATTGATACTTGTGGGTTGCTAGTAGTGTTGATTACTCCTTGTAGTTGATACTAGTTGGTTTATTTGGTGGAAGATCATATGTTCAGATCCTTTATGCATATTAATACCCCTATGATTATGAACATGAATATGATTTGTGAGTAGTTACATTTGTTCCTGAGGACATGGGAGAATTCTTGCTATAAGTAGTCATGTGAATTTGGTATTCGTTCGATATTTTGATGAGATGTATGTTGTCTTTCCTCTGGTGGTGTTATGTGAGCGTCGACTACATGACACTTCACCATTGTTTGGGCCTAGAGGAAGATATTGGGAAGTAATAAGTAGATGATGGGTTGCTAGAGTGACAGAAGATTAAACCCTAGTTTATGCGTTGCTTCGTAAGGGGCTGATTTGGATCCATATGTTTCATGCTATGGTTAGGTTTACCTTAATACTTATTTTGTAGTTGCGGATGCTTGCAACAGGGGTTAATCATAAGTGGGATGCTTGTCCAAGGAAGGGAAGTACCCAAGCACCGGTCCACCCACATATCAAATTATCAAAGTAATGAACGAGAATCATATGAGCATGATGAAAACTAGCTTGACGATAATTCCCATGTGTCCTCGGGAGCGTTTTCCTTCATATAAGAGTTTGTCCAGGCTTTTCCTTTGCTACAAAAATGATTGGGCTACCTTGCTGCACCTTGTTTAATTTTGTTACTTGTTACCCGTTACAAATTACATTATCACCAAACTATCTGTTACCAATAATTTCAGTGCTTGCAGAGAATACCTTACTAAAAACCGCTTGTCATTTCCTTATGCTCCTCGTTGGGTTCGACACTCTTACTTATTGAAAGGACTAAGGTAGATCCCCTATACTCGAGTAAAGAGACTTTCCGGTAACGATATTGAACTAGGTATGAGGATACCGACGATCGAATCTCGGGCAAGTAACATACCGATGACAAAGGGAATAACGTATGTTGTTATGCGGTTTGACCAATAAAGATCTTCATAGAATATGTAGGAGCCAATATTAGCGTCCAAGTTCCACTATTGGTTATTGACCGGAGAGGTGTCTCGGTCATGCCTACATAGTTCTTGAACCCATAGGGTCCGCACGCTTAACGTTTGATGACGATTTGTATTAGGAGTTATGTGTTTTCGTGACCGAAGTTTGTTTGGAGTCCTGGATGAGATCACAGACATGACGAGGAGTCTCAAAATGGTCGAGAGGTAAAGATTTATATATTGGAAGGTTATATACGGACACTGGAATGGTTCCAGAGAAGATCGGGGACTTTTCGGAGTACCGAGAGGTTAGAGGAACCCCCCGAGAAAGTTAATGGGCCTATTGGGCCATAGTGGAGGAGAGGAGACAGGCCACCGGAGGAGGCGCGTGCCCCCCTTGCCCAGTCCGAATTGGACAAGGGGAGGGGCGCGACCCCCTCTTTCCTTCTCTCTCTCCCTTCCCTCTTTCCTCCTCTATGGAAAAGGAAAGGGATTCCAACTAGGATTGGGAGTCCTAGTTGGACTCCCCCCTTTGGCACGCCCCTAGGCTGGCATCCTCCTCCCTCCTCCTTTATATACGGGGGCAGGGGCACCCCAAACCACAACAGTTGTTCCTTAGACATGTGCGATGCCCCCCTTCACAGTTTACTACCTCGGTCATATTGTCGTAGTGCTTAGGCGGAGCCCTACGCGAATCACATCACCAACACCGTCGCCACACCATCGTGCTGATGGAACTCTCCCTCGACCCTCTACTGGATCAAGAGCTCGAGGGACGTCATCGTGCTGAACGTGTGCTGAACACGGGGGTGCCGTACGTTCGGTACTTGGATCGGTTGGATCGTGAAGATGTTCGACTACATCAACCACGTTAACTAAACGCTTCCTCTTTCGGTCTACGAGGGTACGTGGACATGCTCTCCCGTCTCATTGCTATGCATCTCCTAGATAGATCTTGCGTGATCGTAGGAAAATTTTGAATTACTGCGTTCCCCAACAGTGGCATCCGAGCCAGGTCTATGCGTAGATGATATATGCACGAGTAGAACACAATCAGTTATGGGCGATAATAGTCATACTGCTTACCACCAATGTCTTACTTTCATTCGGCGGTATTGTTGGATGAAGCGGCCCGGACCGACATTACATGACCGCGTTCATGAGACTAGTTCTACCGACATACTTCTAACACAGGTGGCTAGCGGGTGTCTGTTTCTCTAACTTTAGTTGAATCGAGTTTGACTATGGCCGGTCCTTGTTGAAGGTTAAAACAACACACTTGACGAAAAATCGTTGTAGTTTTGATGTGTAGGTAAGATTGGTTCTTGCTAGAAGCCCGTAGCAGCCACGTAAAACTTGCAACAACAAAGTAGAGGACGTCTAACTTATTTTTTGCAGGGCATGTTTTGATGTGATATGGTCAAGACGTGATGAGATATAAAATGTTGTATGAGATGATCATGTTTTGGAAAAGTAATCAGCAACTGGCAGGAGCCTTATGGTTGTCGCTTTATTGTATGAAATGCAACCTCCATGTAATTGCTTTACTTTATCACTAAGCGGTAGCGACAATCGTAGAAGCAATAGTTGGAGAGATGACAAAGATGTTACGATGGAGATCAAGGTGTCAAGCCAGTGATGATGGAGATCATGATGGTGCTTTGGAGATGGAGATCAAAGGCACAAGATGATGATGGCCATATCATGTCACATATTTTGATTACATGTGATGTTTATCTTTTATGCATCTTATTTTTCTTAGTACGGCGGTAGCATTATAAGATGATCCCTCACTAAATTTCAAGGTATAAGTGTTCTCCATGAGTATGCACTGTTGCTATAGTTCGTCGTGCCGAGACACCACGTGATGATCGGGTGTGATAAGCTCTACGTTCACATACAACGGGTGCAAGCCAGTTTTGCATATGCAGAATACTTGGGTTGAACTTGACGAGCCTAGCATATGCAGATATGGCCTCGGAATACTGAGATGGAAAGGTCGAACGTGAATCATATAGTAGATATGATCAACATAGAGATGTCCACCATTGAAAACTACTCCATGTCACGTGATGATTGGACATGGTTTAGTTGGTATGGACCACGTGATCATTTAGATGACTAGAGCGATGTCTATCTAAGTGGGAGTTCTTAAGTAATATGATTAATTGAACTTAAATTTATCATGAACTTAGTACCTGATAGGTTCTGCATGTCTATGTTGTTGTATATCAATGGCCCGTGCTACCGTTCCCTTGAATTTTAATGCGTTCCTAGAGAAAGCTAAGTTGAAAGATGGTGGTAGAAACTACACAGACTGGGTCCGTAACTTGAGGATTATCCTCATTGCTACACAGAAGAATTAAGTCCTGGAAGCACCGCTAGGTGTACCACCTGCGCCAGCGACTGCAGACATTGTGAATCCCTGGCAGTCACGTGTTGATGACTACTCGATAGTTCAGTGTGCCATGCTTTACGGCTTAGAATTGGGACTTCAAAGACATTTTGAACGTCATGGAGCATATAAGATGTTCCAGGAGTTGAAGTTAATATTTCAAGTAAATGCCCGAGTTTTGAGATATGAAGTCTCCAACAAGCTCTATAGCTGCAAAATGGAGGAGAATAGTTCTGTCAGTGAACACATACCCAGAATGTCTGGGTACCATAACCACTTGACTCGGCTGGGAGTTAATCTTCCTGATGATAGTGTCATTGACAGAGTTCTTCAATCACTGCCACCAAGCTATAAAGGCTTCGTGAAAAACATGCATCTCAAAAAACATGCTCAGTTGTTTTTGTTGACGGGAAAAACATGCTTCTCAAAAAAAATTATCTCTCAATTTAAGCTTTGAGCTCTCGCACCTCTTCAAATCTCTGCTTCCCTCTGCGAAGGGCCTATCTATTTACTTTATGCAATTTTTATTTTTATTTGAGTCTCCATCTTCTCTTATAAAGCACCGACTAGGGAGCACTATGATCGTACTTGAGCATTGGATGTAGCTAATATTCGAGTGTTTTTCATGAATGGATCAATGATTGAGCATGATGGACTAGGGATAACTTTCTATAGTGTTGATATTTTGAAAGACACGGTTGCTTATTGATATGCTTGACTATTGAAGTCTTCATGGCAATTATAGGCTATTGCTTTGAACCATCTAAAAGTCCAAGTGTCCATGCTACAAAATAAACGAATATGTGATGGACATATTAGGCAACATTCCACATCAAAAATTATGTTTTTATCATTTACCCACTCGAGGACGAGAAGGAATTATGTTTGGGGATGCTGATACATCTCCAATGTATGTATAAATTTTTATTGTTCCATGCTGTTATATTGCCATTATTGGATGTTTTACAATCATTTTATAGCAATTTTATATCATTTTTTCAGACTAACCTATTGACATAGTGCCCAGTACCAGTTGTTATTTTTTGCTTCTTTTTTACTTCGCATAATATCTGTCATGATTTTGTCACGGCAGATGTCCTAGATAAAGGACTTTGTCGGGGAGCCATCGCAATGGGTTAACTTAAAGGGATTAAAGCGGACAAGGGACGCATAGGGTTTACACTGGTTCGGCCCCTTGCGATGAAGGTAAAAGCCTACGATCCAGTTGGTGTGGGATTGCTAGGGTTTCGATGACCAGGGAGTGAATACGCATTTCCTGGGTCTCGAGTTGTTGTCTATTCTCCCTAAACCGCCGTCGGGTCATCCCGTTATATACATGGGCTGACGCCCGTCGGTTTACAGGGTCCTGAGTCCGGCTCATAAACGTGTCCGGCTCGGTCTCTGCTCTTTCTATCTTACAACACAAGTTTACATATCAATGTCAGTTTACGTCTATAGACCTTAAATCGTCTTTGGGCCCTGGGCCTTCATAAAGCACCACCGTCTATCTTCATGGGCATCAAGTATAGTGAACCATTATGGGGATAACCCGGCCTCTCCTGGCCGGTTTACGCCCAGTAGTAATATCCCCAACATTAGGCCCCAGATTGAATTGAACTGGTTCATGTCAATCTTCAACACATCATCATCTTCACAGAAATCTTGTAAACCGCCATGATGTCATCTTCCAGAATCGTGATAAACTGCCATGACGTCACCTTCCTTAACGAGCCTTCGACAATCGAGGCGTCAGCTCTGCCATATATCTAACTTTTGGGCTCCTCGATTCTCGTGCCTGTCACATATCCCTTTGCCTTTATAAAGAGGACCAGGGGGTCTTTCCATTTTCCCCCTGTGCCTCTTCGCATCGTCTTCTTCCTCGCGCCGACCGAACCTTCGAGCTCTGCAGCCGTCGTCGATCTTTGCATCTGCCTCAATAACGGCCGCTGCATCAACCTGATCGTACCAGAAAACCGCGGCGCCTCTCCGCTGTTCTTTTAACATTGGTAAATCTTCTACCCTATATCTTATCACTAGGGTTTGTACTTATCGGAGTTCTTCGTAGTTCTTGGAGCTGTTCTTCCTTGTTCCTCTTCAATAGTACAAATAGTAAGTTAGATATGATATTTTCCAATGCCTTTGTAATTAAAACTCCTTTTCCCTCACCAGAACGTCTGCTTTGGGTAGAAAAACTGATCTGGAACTATTAAACTACTTAAGCACCTGCGCTTTAGGTAAGAATATATTTTGATTTTCCAACGCACTTCAGATCTGAAATTACCATGCCAAGCTGTGAAACTTGTTCTGTCTTCACTTATGCATCTTAAATCTGTATCTTCAATACTAGAATAGGCGGTTTAATCTCATAGCAAATGATGACCCGGTAGGTATCATTAGTCCCCTGTTGAACCGCCAAGCCGCTTTATCTTTGCACATCTCCCCATGTCTGATTCCGGTTTAACAATATGTACATATTTATGTCTTCTTCTGCTCTTGCATCACTTTATACTTGTCCATCATATACCTTAAACCGGCAATAACCATGTTTCACCTTTCCATTGAAATGGCCAAACAAGTCTATGAGTGCAACTGGGTTCCTTCCCGGGTCAATGAAGAACAATTAGACAGATGTGTCGCAACTTGCGCTTTAGCCAAGAAAGAGGTCATCCACTGGAGGGCCCCTGACCCGGAAAATCCTCCTGAGGCGAAAGACGGAGAAGTAGTTGTTTTTGTTGACCATCTGGGTCGAGGTTTTAGTCCTCCCGATTCAAAGTTTTTCCGAGATGTGTTTGCTAGTTTTCAGCTCCACCCTCAAGACATCGGTCCAAACTCTGTGTCAAACGTCTGCCATTTCCAAGTCTTTTGCGAGGATTATCTTCAAGAGGAACCCATAGTTGAATTGTTTAGGGATTTCTTTTATTTAAAGCGTCGCACAGAGTTCACAGATGGACCCAACACTGAACTCGGTGAAATGGCGATTCAAAAGAGGAAGGATGTCAGCTTCCCTCACGCCAAGCTTCACAGTCACCCTAAGGAGTGGAACCAGGCCTGGTTTTATTGCAAAGACACATCTCCAACTGACGAAAATACTTTGCCGGGTTACCTCCCTCACCATCTTAGCAATACACATCCCTTTCCTCAGAGACTAACTGCAAAGGAGAGGTCCAACTATGCTCCACAACTGTCAAAGCTTAGAGCCTTCATGGCAAACGATTTAACAGGTGTTGACTTTGCTCGTTGTTGGATAACTTGGAGCATACTGCCCTTAAGCCGACGCCCTGGTTTAATGTGTGAATACACCGGGAGTTCGAAAGACCCTCAACGACACATTGATATTCAGCTTACAGATGCTGAAGTTACTGAGGCTGTGAAGAAGATGCTGAATGAACTGGAGGCTGTCTGTAGCCAGACCGGATTAAGTCCTTCCTGCGTTTCTAACAAACCGCCAACTGTAAGGATCACATAACTTTTTTGTTCTAACTTGCTTCTTTCAAATATTCTCTCAAAAATCTGTCCATCTTTGACAGGGCAATGATCCGTTCTGGAAGAAAAAACCACAGGATAAACCGGAAAAACCACAAGATAAACCGGCTAAGCCGCTTTGCCAGAAGACCAAGGTTGTTAAAAAACCTGCCAAGAAGAGGACCACTGCGTCTTCCGAGCCAAATGCTGATGCCGATTTGGCTAATCCGGACTTAGAGGTAGAACTTGACTCTCTTGGTTCATTTTTCATACATCTCATTGACAATGACCCTTATCAGGACGATGCCGAAGGCAGCCAAGCTGATGATGTAGAGGTAATTATCCTTTCCTTCGGTTCTGATCCTCTGCCACCACCGAAAATCCGTCGAGCAAACCGGAAAGTAAAATTTTCTCACCCCCTTGCTCACTTGGACCCGAACTTTCTTTTGAAGACGCCGCAACACGAAGCTCGCCGCACAACCCGGCATAGTGGACAGGTAGTCACCTCAGCCGGTTTACCAAATACTCTAGTCCGGAAACGTCAATTAGAGGTTTCTTACATTCCTGACACTTCTTGTCCCAAGGCGGGTTGTTTCCGTCAGCCTCTTAATCCGTCTGATTCAAATTATCAGGGCACGCCTCACTCATCCTCTAGCGAGTCAACGGCTACACAGCTTCCAGCCCTCAAGACAGTTCCTGGGTGAGCTATGCCCTTGATTTTATCCTTGATGTGTTATTTTTTCATACTGTACTGATCTTTTATATCTGTTCTTCTCAGTGCTAAACCCAGACCCAGTAAGAAGGCCCGGCTAAATAATCCGGCTGGCGACAATACAGTTGTTGAACCGGAGAAGACTCCAGATCTGGAAGATACCAGCGCTGACGCCATACTTAATGACCCGTCGCCGCAGGATCATGACTTTGTTGCTGATCAAGTCGAAATTGATCCAATGGGTCATGCGATAAACCGACTAGTCCAGTCCGCGACACTGATAAACCGGCAAGTCCAGCTAAAGCTGCTGACAAACCATCGACTCCCGTGAAGGCCGCTGATGGTGAAGAAGATGATATTATGATTACTGGCATTGGCCACACCACTCCTGGCAATCCTGTCGCTTTATCAAAGCATACTGCCAAGGACGAGCTTTCTGCTATCGGCAAAGGCAAGTGGAATGCCGATTTATCAAGCTATGCCCACCTCAGCGCTCAAGACATTCATTCTGGCTTCTTGAACCATCTGTATACAAGTCATGACTATGAAGCTGGTTTGGTAAATCTGACGAAGGAGCGATATGAGGTAACCGCATAACTGCTTCTCTCTTATGTCCAATTCAAATATCAAACTCCAGTAGCCCCCAAGTGCCAGTTTATGATACTCATCTGAACTGGTACTTTGTAATATCTTGACTTTGCATTTTTAGCCTACAAGGGCTGGGTTATCTTTTTAAGATGAACCGACACTTTTATATTACTGTAATTTTCGCCAGTGTAGTCCCCAAGGTCCGGTTTAACTTATAAAGATGAACCGGAACTTTTAGAAGGATACCCATAATGTTACTTTGAGCAAACATACATTAGCCCCCAAGTGCCAAGAGTAATACTTGTATTGTGCTTGGGACTTGTAGAAATTTCCGAGAACAAGCAAATATGCATTAGCCTCCAAGTATCAGGTGCATAACTTGTTATGTGCTTGGTACTTCAAATATGTACCGTCAACTCATGATATACCTATCTCTTATAGGCTGAATTGAGCAAAAAGGAAACTCAAACTGCCGATCTGCAAGAAAACATCAAGTCCCAGCAAGCCGAAACCTCCAAGGCCAAGGATGAGCTGACCAGCGCTTTAGCCGCTATGGAAAAACTAAAGGAGAGTTTCAATAAGGAGCGGGCGGATTGGGACACAGAAAAATCTGCTTTGCAAAAAAGAGCCGAGGACGCAGAAGCAGCTCTTAAACCGGTAGTAGATGAGCTGACTGGCGTAAAGCGGCAGATACATGCCATGACGGCTACTGTATTTGGTAAACATCCTTGCTTCACACTTTCAACATATCTTCCCATACTTTTCCGGTTTACTGATGGTTGTAAATATGTAGGGACTCACATTAGTCATCTGGGCTCTGACGTACAGAAAAAGTTGAAGGCTGCCTATACTCTTATAGAGAGTTATATACCAGCGCGCAACGGATCATCTGTACCACTTCACACAACAAGCCTCCCACCACTTTAATCAAGGAAACCTTAGAAAGGTTGTCTATGCTGCCTGCCCGGGTAGAAGAGCTAAAGAGGTATGCTGCAAGGGCGGATGCTCTGACCGCACTAACCCGGGCAAAAGCATGGGTGCATGACCTTGATCCGGTGGAAGTGGCTAAAGGCTATCCCAGCTTAAAAGAAGACGGATGAGAATTTGGCAATGATGACCTCCGAGCCATAAACCGGGAAGTACGTCTACTGGCTTGTCAACTGGCTGAAGAGGCTGATCTCTCATATTACCAGGCGAGTTATGACAACAAAAACAAACGGGTTGCTACACCAACCCCTGAAGCGCAAAAATCTTATCCCACCAATCCGTAAGCACACCTATGCCCCTGACATTGAACCGTCCACCCTTATAAGTGATGAAGCTGTATTCCAAGCCCTAACTGGGATCGACTGGGCAACCATTGACTTCCAGCCACTGGGTAGAGAGGAAGATGATGAACCGGTGCAAGGTGATCCGCAAGCGTCAAGTCAAGCTGGTGAGGAATCATGATCCGGTGGCCGGTTTAGCCTTCCACTTGCTGGAATGCTTGTCGAGAAACAATTATCCTTTTGGGCACTGAAACGCCTTGTAATAGGCTAGTTAAAATACTTGGTCTGCTATGCCATCGTGTATATTTATTTATGCCTAACGCTTGTTAATCTGCCATGCTTAAGACATTTGATGTTCATAATCCATAACGATTTATTCAAGATATTCCTACACAAAAAGTTAATAGTCTCCTGGCGGTTTACCGCTGGACGGGTCATGATGCCCAGATATATGGCCATGGTTTATAACCAAGGCTGTAAAAAGATAATCAAATATGAAAATAATTGATACCTGTGACCTTGAGTCATAATGTTGGCTGACGAACTTTTGTAATGAGGGTAATAACCCTAATCTTCTGTCATATTGTGGCGGTTTATGATAAAACCGTTCCGGGTTATGATAAACACCAGTTTATTCATATTCAATTTTGGCGACTTATAGTCAAAACCAGACCGGGCTAATAATCTCTGGATTATGACTGATCAGATACTGAAAACTTGGAGTTGAAAGCCAATCCGGGTTTAATGAACGCCGGTTTATCAGAACATTATAAATTTCATCAAAAGAGAAAAAACTTGGCAAATAAAAGCATACGACAAAAACTTGTAGTCGAGGCTTTTCACGGGCTGCCAGGCCCCAAATTCGAGGCTTTTCATGGGCTGCCAGGCCACTGAGTTAAACCATTTCACAAAGCCTTTTAAGATGGTCCTCAATCCTTAAGCAATCATCATTTTAACTATGACAAGTTCAGGGTCTTATCAGATTGACTTGTCGAAGTTCGGCGGGTCATACCAGGTTTACCTGGACGGAGTGACTTACTTAAAAAGGCAGGCTAACCCGAGGTTTTAGGTGTATACACCAGGCTTCCAAGCCATGGCTTGATAGCCTATTACAAGTGTAGATTCTTTGTTCATTGCGTTAGCAAAGAATCCCCAAGCAATATTTTGAGCTGTGCTTAGTGGGTGCCTATGTTTGAGTTGTTCTTTTGCAACACTCTCTTTGGCCCCGAATTAATTTGGCTTTGAGCCGATCAAGAGCTGTGACTATGGTTCGAATACAACCAAGCCCCCAAGTGATTTTTCTGTTGGCCTTGCGCCAATCAAGAGGTGTAGCTATGGTTCAAATACAACCAATCCCCCAAGTGATTTTTTATATAAAGCTTTATAAGCTGAATCAAGGTGTAAACCGGACACCGCTTTATGAACAGAAGCCCCCATGTAACCACACATGATATAAGAAAAACAACAGATACCCCGCTTTAGCTGAGGCTCCGGTTTATTATATTGATCATAATATATACATTGTCATAACTATGTACATAAGAAGAGCCTATGGCTGAGGTATAGTAAGGCCGAAGATGAGCGATATTCCACGGCCGGTGGGTCTCCTCCTCTGATTTACGTGAGTCCTTGCGCTCTTGAACATCGATAAGATAGTATGACCTATTATGCAGATTCTTGCTGACCATAAAAGGTCCTTCCCAAGGCGGGGATAACTTGTGCATATCAGTTTGATCCTGAATGAGTCGGAGCACCAGATCGCCTTCTTGAAAAGTTCTGGTTCTAACTCGGCGGCTATGATAAGATGCAAATCTTGCTGATAAATCGCCGAACGGGCTGCTGCAACGTCACGCTCCTCATCCAACAGGTCAAGTGCTTCCTGTCGTGCCTTCTCATTGTCGGTTTCGACATATGCCGCCACACGAGGCGAGTCATGACGGATGTCACTAGGGAGAACCGCCTCCGCTCCATAAACCATGAAAAAAGGCGTGTAACCCATGGATCTGTTGGGTGTGGTATTGATGCTCCACAATACAGAAGGTAACTCTTCCACCCAACAACCCGGCGTCCGTTGCAAAGGAACCATAAGCCGGGGTTTGATGCCTCTCAAGATTTCTTGATTGGCTCGCTCTGGTTGACCATTGGACTGGGGTGAGCCACTGATGATACGTCAAGCTGGATGTGCTCACGGTGACAGAACTCCTTCATAGCACCTTTGGCAGATTGGTACCATTATCAGTTATAATGCCGTGTGGAAAGCCAAACCAGAAAATCACCTTTTTGATGAATTGAACCGCCATAGCTGCATCACACTTACTGACTGGTTCTGCCTCCACCCACTTAGTGAACTTATCAACCGCCACCAGAAGGTGGGTCTTCTTGTCCTTGGATCTCTTAAAGGGCCCAACCATATCTAGCCCCCAAGTCGCAAACGGCCAAGTGATTGGAATCATCCTCAAATCTTGAGCCGGTACATGAGCGCGTCGTGAGAATTTTTGACATCCATCACACCTTTTGACCAAGTCCTCAGCATCAGCATGAGCCTTCAGCCAATAGAAACCGTGACGAAACACCTTAGCTACCAGAGTTTTTGAACCGGCGTGGTGACCACAATCTCCTTCGTGGATCTCACGCAAAATTTCATGGCCTTCTTCAGGAGATACACAATGCTGAAACGCCCCTGTCACATTGCAATGATGTAACTCTCCATTCATAATAGTCATGGACTTGGACCGTCGGATTATCTGCCTGGCCGCAGTTTCATCCTCTGGTAACTCGCCCCGGTTCATATACGCCAAATATGGAACCGTCCAATCCGGGACAACATGAAGAGCCGCCACCAACTGGGCCTCCGGATCAGGAACAGCCAAATCCTCTTCGCCAGGGAGCTTGACGAACGGATTATGTAGCACATCCAGGAAGACATTGGGTTGAACCGGTTTACATTGGGAACCCAAGCGGCTTAAAGCGTCCGCCGCTTCATTCTTTCGCCGGTCCACATGATCGACCTGATAACCTTTGAAGTGACCTGCAACAATATCCACCTCTCGACGATATGCTGCCATGAGTGGGTCCTTGGAATCCCAAGTACTAGACACTTGTTGAGCCACTAGGTCCGAGTCACTGAAGCACTTAACGCGTCTTAGATTCATCTCTTTAGCCATCCGAAGACCATGGAGTGAAGCCAAATATTCAGCTGCATTGTTAGTGCAAGGGAACATTAAACGGAGAACATACCAAAACTTATCACCTTGTGGGGAAGTTAATACTACTCCAGCCCCCGAGCCCTCCAATTGCCTGGACCCATCAAAATGAATAGTCCAATAAGTATGATCTGGATTCTCTTCTGGCGCATGTAATTCTATCCAATCATTGATGAAATCCACAAGTGCCTGAGATTTGATCGCTGTCCGGGGCATATATTTTAACCTGTGAGGCCCAAGCTCAATAGCCCACTTAGCAATCCGGCCAGTTGCTTCCCTGTTTTGAATTATATCCCCCAAAGGAGTAGAGCTGACCACAATGATGGGATGTGCCGGGGAACGTTGCAGAAAACAAAACTTTTCCTACGGTTTCACCAAGATCCATCTATGAGTTCATCTAGCAACGAGTGATCGGATGCATCTACATACCTTTGTAGATCGCGAGCGGAAGCGTTCAAAAGAACGGGGATGAGGTAGTCGTACACGACGTGATCCAAATCACCGGAGATCCTAGCACCGAACGGACGGCACCTCCACGTTCAACACACGTACGGTCAGCGTGACGTCTCCTCCTTCTTGATCCAGCAAGGGGAAGGAGAGGTTGATGAAGATCCAGCAGCACGACGGCGTGGTGGTGGATGCAGGGCGTCACAGGAGCAGGGCTTCACCGAGTACTCCGAGAGGAAGAGGTGTAGCAGGGAGGGAGGGAGGCGCCAGGGGCAAGGGTGCGGCTGCCCCTCCCTCCCCCCCTTTATATAGGTCCCCTGGGGGGCGCCGGCCCCTGGAGATCCCATCTCCAGAGGGGGCGGCGGCCAAGGGGGTGGATTGCCCCCCAAGGCAAGTGGGCGCCCCCCCCCACCCTAGGGTTCCAACCCTAGGCGCAGGGGGTGGGCCTTGGGGGGCGCACTAGCCCACTAAGGGCTGGTCCCCCTTCCCACTTCAGCCCATGGGGCCCTCCGGGATGGGTGGCCCCACCCGGTGGACCCCCGGGACCCATCTGGTGGTCCCGGTACAATACCGGTGAACCCCAGATCACTCCTGATGGCCGAAACTGCACTTCCTATATATAATTCTTCACCTCCTGACCAATCCGGAACTCCTCGTGATGTCCGGGATCTCATCTGGGACTCCGAACAACATTCGGGTTACTGCATATACATATCCTCACAACCCTAGCGTCACCGAACCTTAAGTGTGTAGACCCTACGGGTTCAGGAGACATGCAGACATGACCGAGACGGCTCTCGGGCAATAACCAACAGCGGGATCTGGATACCCATGTTGGATCCCACATGCTCCACGATGATCTCATCGGATGAACCACGATGTCGAGGATTCAATTAATCCCGTATACGATTCCCTTTGTCAATCGGTATTTTACTTGCCCGAGATTCGATCGTCGGTATCCCAATACCTCGTTCAATCTCGTTACCGGCAAGTCACTTTACTCGTACTGTAATGCATGATCCCGTGATCAAACACTTTGATCACATTGAGCTCATTATGATGATGCATTACCGAGTGGGCCCGGTGATACCTCTCCGTCAAGCGGAGTGACAAATCCCAGGCTCGATCCGTGTCAACCCAACAGACACTTTCGGAGATACCTGTAGTATACCTTTATAGTCACCCAGTTACATTGTGACGTTTGGTATACCCAAAGCACTCCTACGGTATCCGGGAGTTACACGATCTCATGGTCTAAGGAAAGGATACTTGACATTGGAAAACTCTAGCAAACAAACTATACGATCTTGTGCTATGTTTAGGATTGGGTCTTATCCATCACATCATTCTCCTAATGATGTGATCTCATTATCAATGACATCCAATGTCCATAGTCAGGAAACCATGACTATCTGTTGATCAACGAGCTAGTCAACTAGAGGCTTACTAGGGACATGTTGGTGTCTATTATTCACACATGTATTACGATTTCCGGATAACACAATTATAGCATGAGTAAAGACAATTATCTGCTACATTCAGGTCCGTATGTACTTTACAAATATCTTTGTCTCCATCTTGAACATTTTCACGAATGGAGTTGAAGCGACGCTTGATGTTCCTGGTCTTCTTGTGAAACCTGGGCTCCTTGGCGAGTGCAATAGCTCCAGTGTTGTCACAGAAGAGTTTGATCGGCCCCGACGCATTGGGTATGACTCTGAGGTCGGTGATGAACTCCTTCACCCAAATTGCTTCATGTGCTCCCTCCGAGGCTGCCATGTACTCCGCTTCACATGTAGATCCCGCCACGACGCTCTGCTTGCAACTGCACCAGCTTACTGCCCCACCATTCAAAATATACATGTATCCGGTTTGTGACTTAGAGTCATCCAGATCTGTGTCGAAGCTAGCGTCGACGTAACCCTTTACGACGAGCTCTTCGTCACCTCCATAAACGAGAAAAATTTAGTACTTTTCAGGTACTTCAGGATATTCTTGACCGCTATCCAGTGTTCCTTGCCGGGATTACTTTGGTACCTTCCTACCAAACTTACGGCAAGGTTTACATCAGGTATGGTACACAGCATGGCATACATAATAGAACCTATGGCTGAGGCATAGGGGATGATACTCATCTCTTCTATATCTTCTGCCGTGGTCGGACATTGAGCTGAGCTCAATTTCACACCTTGTAACACAGGTAAGAACCCCTTCTTAGATTGATCCATATTGAACTTCTTCAATATCTTATCAAGGTATGTGCTTTGTGAAAGACCTATGAGGCGTCTTGATCTATCTCTATAGATCATGATGCCCAATATATAAGTAGCTTCTCCAAGGTGCTTCATTGAAAAACTTTTATTCAAGTAGGCCTTAATGCTGTCCAAGAGTTCTATATCATTTCCCATCAAAAGTATGTCATCTACATATAGTATGAGAAATGCTACAGAGCTCCCACTCACTTTCTTGTAAACGCAGGCTTCTCCATAAGTCAGTGTAAACCCAAACGCTTTGATCATCTCATCAAAGCGAATGTTCCAACTCTGAGATGCTTGCACCAGCCCATAAATCGAGCGTTGGAGCTTGCACACCTTGTCAGCATTCTTAGGATCGACAAAACCTTCCGGCTGCATCATATACAATTCTTCCTTAAGGAAACCATTAAGGAATGCCGTTTTGACGTCCATTTGCCATATTTCATAATCGTAGAATGCGGCAATTGCTAACATGATTTGGACGGACTTCAGCTTCGCTACCGGTGAGAAAGTCTCATCGTAGTCAACCCCTCAAACTTGTCGATAACCCTTAGCGACAAGCCGAGCTTTATAGATGGTCACATTACCATCCGCGTCTGTCTTCTTCTTGAAGATCCATTTATTTTCTATGGCTCGCCGTTCAACGGGCAAGTCAGTCAAAGTCCATACTTCGTTTTCATACATGGATCCTATCTCGGATTTCATGGCTTCCAGCCATTTGTCGGAATCCGGGCCCGCCATCGCTTCTTCATAGTTCGAAGGTTCACCGTTGTCTAACAACATGATTTCCAAGACAGGGTTGCCGTACCACTCTGGTGCGGAATGTGTCCTTGTGGACCTACGAATTTCAGTAGGAGCTTGATCAGAAGCATCTTGATCATCATCATTAATTTCCTCTCTAGTCGGTGCAGGCACCTCAGAAACGTTTTCTTGAGTTGCGCCATTTTCTGGTTCAAGAGGTAATACTTCATCAAGTTCTACTTTCCTCCCACTTACTTCTTTCGAGAGAAACTCCTTCTCTAGAAAGGATCCATTCTTGGCAACAAAGATCTTGCATTCGGATCTGAGGTAGAAGGTATACCCAATAGTTTCTTTAGGGTATCCTATGAAGACGCATTTTTCCGACTTGGGTTCGAGCTTTTCAGGTTGAAGTTTCTTGACATAAGCATCGCATCCCCAAACTTTTAGAAATGACAGCTTAGGTTTCTTCCCAACCCATAATTCATACGGTGTCGTCTCAACGGATTTCGACGGAGCCCTATTTAAAGTGAATGCGGCAGTCTCTAAAGCATAGCCCCAAAAAGATAGTGGTAAATCGGTAAGAGACATCATAGATCGCACCATATCTAATAGAGTGCGATTACGACGTTCGGACACACCATTACGCTGAGGTGTTCCAGGCGGCGTGAGTTGTGAAACTATTCCACATTTTCTCAAGTGTGTGCCAAATTTGTGACACAAGTATTCTCCTCCATGATCTGATCGTAGAAACTTGATCTTTCTGTCACGTTGATTTTCAACCTCACTCTGAAATTCCTTGAACTTTTCAAAGGTCTCAGACTTGTGTTTCATTAAGTAGATATACCCATATCTACTCAAGTCATCAGTGAGGATGAGAACATAACGATAGCCACCGCGAGCCTCAACACTCATTGGACCGCACACATCAGTATGTATGATTTCCAATAAGTTGGTTGCTCGCTCCATTGTTCCTGAGAACGGAGTCTTGGTCATTTTACCCATGAGCATGGTTCGCACGTGTCAAATGATTCATAATCAAGAGACTCTAAAAGTCCATCTGCATGGAGCTTCTTCATGCGTTTGACACCTATGTGACCAAGGCGGCAGTGCCACAAGTATGTGGGACTATCATTATCAACTTTAACTCTTTTGGTATTCACACTATGAATATGTGTATCATCACGTACGAGATTCATCAAGAATAAACCATTAACCATCGGAGCATGACCATAAAACATATCACTCATATAAATAGAACAACCATTATTCTTGGATTTAAATGAGTAGCCATCTTGAATTAAACGAGATCCGGACACAATGTTCATGCTCAAACTTGGCACTAAATAACAATTATTGAGGTTTAAAACTAATTCCGCAGGTAAATGTAGAGGTAGCGTGCTGACGGCGATCACATCGACCTTGGAACCATTCCCGACGCGCATCGTCACCTCGTCCTTCGCCAGTCTCCGCTTATTCCGCAGCTCCTGCTTTGAGTTACAAATGTGAGCAACTGCACCGGTATCAAATACCCAAGAGCTACTACGAGTACTGGTAAGGTACACATCAATTACATGTATATCACATATACCTTTTGTTTTGCCGGCCTTCTTGTCCGCTAAGTATTTGGGGCAGTTCCGCTTCCAGTGACCACTTCCCTTGCAATAAAAGCACTCAATCTCGGGCTTGGGTCCATTCTTTGGCTTCTTCCCGGCAACTTGCTTACCGGGCGCGGCAACTTCCTTGCCGTCCTTCTTGAAGTTCTTTTTACCCTTGCCCTTCTTGAACTTAGTGTTTTTATTCACCATCAACACTTGATGTTCCTTCTTGATTTCTACCTCTGCTGATTTCAGCATAGCAAATACTTCAGGAATGGTCTTTTCTATCCCCTGCATATTGAAGTTCATCACAAAGCTCTTGTAGCTTGGTGGAAGCGACTGGAGGATTCTGTCAATGACCGCTTCATCCGGGAGATTAACTTCCAGTTGAGTCAAGTGGTTGTGCAACCCAGACATCTTGAGTATGTGTTCACTGACAGAGCTATTTTCCTCCATCTTACAGCTGAAGAATTTGTCGGAGACTTCATATCTCTCGACCCGGGCATGACCTTGGAAAACCATTTTCAGCTCTTTGAACATCTCATATGCTCCATGTCTCTCAAAACGCTTTTGGAGCCCCGGCTCTAAGCTGTAAAGCATGCCGCACTGAACGAGGGAGTAGTCATCGGAATGTGACTGCCAAGCGTTCATAACGTCTTGTTCTGCAGGGAGAACAGGTGCGTCACCCAGCGGTGCTTGTAGGACATAATCTTTCTTGGCAGCTATGAGGATGATCCTCAGGTTCCGGACCCAGTCCGTATAGTTGCTGCCATCATCTTTCAGCTTGGTTTTCTCTAGGAACGCATTGAAGTTGAGGACTATGTTGGCCATTTGATCTACAAGACATATTGTAAATGTTTTAGACTAAGTTCATGATAATAAAGTTCATCTAATTAAATTATTTAATGAACTCCCACTTAGATGGACATCCCTCTTCTAGTCATCTAAGTATAACATGATCCGAGTCAACTAGGTCATGTCCGATCATCACGTGAGACGGACTAGTCAACATCGGTGAACATCTTCATGTTGATCGTATCTTCTATACAACTCATGCTCGACCTTTCGGTCTTCTGTGTTCCGAGGCCATGTCTGTACATGCTAGGCTCGTCAAGTCAACCTAAGTGTTTGCATGTGTAAATCTGTCTTACACCCGTTGTATGTGAACGTTAGAATCTATCACACCCGATCATCACGTGGTGCTTCGAAACAACGAACTGTCGCCACGGTGCACAATTAGGGGGAACACTTCTTGAAATTATTACGAGGGATCATCTTATTTACTACCGTCGTTCTAAGTAAACAAGATGCAAAACATGATAAACATCACATGCAATCAAATAATAAACCTGACATGATATGGCCAATATCACATAACTCCTCTGATCTCCATCTTGGGGCTCCATGATCATCTTTGTCACCGCCTTCACACCATGATCTCCATCATCATGATCTCCATCATCGTGTCTCCATGAAGTTGCTCGCCAATTATTACTTCTACTACTAGGGCTAACGCATTTAGCAATAAAGTAAAGTAATTTACATGGCGTTTGTCAATGACACGCAGGTCATACAAAAATAAAGACAACTCCTATGGCTCCTGCCGGTTGTCATACTCATCGACATGCAAGTTGTGATTCCTATTACAATAGCATGAACATCTCATACATCACATATAGATCATTCATCATTCATCACAACTTTGGCCATATCATATCACAAAGCACTTGCTGCAAAAACAAGTTAGACGTCCTCTAATTGTTGTTGCAAGTTTTACGTGGCTGAATTAGGGTTCTAGCAAGAACGTTTTCTTACCTACGTGAAAGCCACAACGTGATTTGTCAACTTCTATTTACCCTTCATAAGGACCCTTTTCATCGAATCCGCTCCAGCTAAAGTGGGAGAGACAGACACCCGCCAGCCACCTTATGCAACTAGTGCATGTTAGTCGGTGGAACCGGTCTCACGTAAGCGTACGTGTAAGGTTGGTCCGGGCCGCTTCATCCCACAATACCGCTGAAGCAAGATAAGACTAGTAGCGGCAAGAAAGTTGACAAATCTACGCCCACAACAAATTGTGTTCTACTCGAGCAAGAAGAACTACGCATAGACCTAGCTCATGATGCCACTGTTGGGGAACGTTGCAGAAAACAAAAATTTTCCTACGGTTTCACCAAGATCCATCTATGAGTTCATCTAGCAACGAGTGATCGGATGCATCTACATGCCTTTGTAGATCGCGAGCGGAAGCGTTCAAAAGAACGGGGATGAGGTAGTCGTACACGACGTGATCCAAATCACCGGAGATCCTAGCACCGAACGGACGGCACCCCCGCGTTCAACACACATACGGTCAGCGTGACGTCTCCTCCTTCTTGATCCAGCAAGGGGAAGGAGAGGTTGATGAAGATCCAGCAGCACGACGGCGTGGTGGTGGATGCAGGGCGTCACAGCAGCAGGGCTTCGCCGAGTACTGCGAGAGGAAGAGGTGTAGCAGGGAGGGAGGGAGGCGCCAGGGGCAAGGGTGCGGCTGCCCCTCCCTCCCCCCTTTATATAGGCCCCCTAGGGGGGCGCCGGCCCCTGGAGATCCCATCTCCAGAGGGGGCGGCGGCCAAGGGGGGTGGATTGCCCCCCAAGGCAAGTGGGCACCCCCCCACCCTAGGGTTCCAACCCTAGGCGCAGGGGGTGGGCCTTGGGGGGCGCACCAGCCCACTAAGGGCTGGTCTCCCTTCCCACTTCAGCCCATGGGGCCCTCCGGGATGGGTGGCCCCACCCGGTGGACCCCCGGGACCCATCTGGTGGTCCCGGTACAATACCGGTGACCCCCAGATCACTCCCGATGGCCGAAACTGCACTTCCTATATATAATTATTCACCTCCGGACCAATCCGGAACTCCTCGTGACGTCCGGGATGTCATCTGGGACTCCGAACAACATTCGGGTTACTGCATATACATATCCTCACAACCCTAGCGTCACCAAACCTTAAGTGTGTAGACCCTACGGGTTCGGGAGACATGCAGACCTGACCGAGACGGCTCTCGGGCAATAACCAACAGCGGGATCTGGATACCCATGTTGGCTCCCACATGCTCCACGATGATCTCATCGGATGAACCACGATGTCGAGGATTCAATTAATCCCGTATACGATTCCCTTTATCAATCGGTATTTTACTTGCCCGAGATTCGATCGTCGGTATCCCAATACCTCTTTCAATCTCGTTACCGGCAAGTCACTTTACTCATACTGTAATGCATGATCCCGTGATCAAACACTTTGATCACATTGAGCTCATTATGATGATGCATTACCGAGTGGGCCCGGTGATACCTCTCCGTCAAGCGGAGTGACAAATCCCAGTCTCGATCCGTGTCAACCCAACAAACACTTTCGGAGATACCTGTAGTATACCTTTATAGTCACCCAGTTACGTTGTGACGTTTGGTATACCCAAAGCACTCCTATGGTATCCGGGAGTTACACGATCTCATGGTCTAAGGAAAGGATACTTGACATTGGAAAAATCTAGCAAGCGAACTATACGATCTTGTGCTATGTTTAGGATTGGGTCTTATCCATCACATCATTATCCTAATGATGTGATCTCGTTATCAATGACATCCAATGTCCATAGTTAGGAAACCATGACTATCTGTTGATCAACGAGGTAGTCAACTAGAGGCTTAGTGGGGACATGTTGGTGTCTATTATTCACACATGTATTATGATTTCCGGATAACACAATTATAGCATGAATAAAGACAATTATCATGAACAAGGAAATATAATAATAATGCTTTTATTATTGCCTCTAGGGCATATGTCCGACAGGATGACCTTGGAAATATTGCTTAACCTTCCGGCTTGCCATAAAAACTCCATACACTAGCTTCTGCCAATGTGGGTACCTTTGCTTGGACTCAATAAGTACCTCACTGATATAATAAACTGGCCGTTGAACCGGATACTCCTTTCCGGCCTCCTTGCGCTCTACCACAATAGCCACGCTAACAGCCCAGGCGTTAGCGGCCACATATAGCAGCAATGGCTCTTTATCAACAGGAGCAGCAAGAACTGGCGGATTAGCCAGTTGCCGCTTTAAGTCCTCAAATGCTTCATTGGCGGCGTCACTACAGACGAAGCCATCTGTTTTCTTCAGCATATGATATAAAGGGATGGCCTTCTCACCAAGGCGACTGATAAACCGGCTCAAGGCGGCAATCCGACCTGCCAGGCGTTGAACATGATTGATACACTTCGGTTTAGCCAACGAAGTTATAGCCATGATTTTCTCCGGATTAGCTTTAATGCCCTGCTGGGGATCGTAGCAGAATTCAAAATTTTCTACACATCACCAAGATCAATCTATGGAGTACTCTAGCAACGAGAGGGATAGGAGTGCATCTACATACCCTTGTAGATCGCGAGCGGAAGCGTTCAAGTGAACCGGGTTGATGGAGTCGTACTCGTCGTGATTCAAATCACCGATGACCGAGTGTCGAACGGACATCACCTCCGCGTTCAACACACGTACGGTTGGGAAGACGTTTCCTCCTTCTTGATCCAGCAAGGGGGAAGGAGAGGTTGACGGAGATCCAACAACACGACGGCGTGGTGGTGGATGCAGCGGGGTTCTCGGCAGGGCTTCGCCAAGCTCAGCGAGAGGGAGAGGTGTTACGTGAGG
Organism: Aegilops umbellulata; assembly: GCA_032464435.1. Taxonomy (NCBI): domain Eukaryota; kingdom Viridiplantae; phylum Streptophyta; class Magnoliopsida; order Poales; family Poaceae; genus Aegilops; species Aegilops umbellulata. The sequence goes on along the minus strand of CP136054.1, from coordinate 91,934,248 downwards.
GAGAGGGAGGCACCAGGGGCTGGGGTGCGGCTGCCCTCCCCCCACTATATATAGGCCCCCTGGGGGGCGCCGGCCCTAGGAGATGCAATCTCCAGGGGGCGGCGGCCAAGGGGGGTGCCTTGCCCCCCAAGCCAAGTGGGGCGCCCCCACCCCTAGGGTTTCCAACCCTAGGCATAGGGGGAGGCCCAAGGGGGGCGCACCAGCCCACCAGGGGCTGGTTCCCCTCCCACTTCAGCCCATGGGGCCCTCCGGGATAGGTGGCCCCACCCGGTGGACCCCCGGGACCCTTCCGGTGGTCCTGGTACAATACCGATTACCCCCCAAACTGTCCCGATGGCTGAAACTTGACTTCCTATATATAAATCTTTACCTCCGGACCAATCCGGAACTCGTCGTGACGTCCGGGATCTCATCCGGGACCCCGAACAACTTTCGGGTTGCTGCATACTAATATCTCTACAACCCTAGCATCACCAAACCTTAAGTGTGTAGACCCTACGGGTTCGGGAGACACGCAGACATGACCGAGACGACTCTCCGGTCAATAACCAACAGCGGGATCTAGATACCCATGTTGGCTCCCACATGCTCCTCGATGATCTCATCGGATGAACCACGATGTCGAGGATTCAATCAATCCCGTATACAATTCCCTTTGTCAATCGGTACGTTACTTGCCCGAGACTCGATCATTGGTATCCCAATACCTCGTTCAATCTCATTACCGGCAAGTCACTTTACTCATACCGTAATGCATGATCCCATGATCAACCACTTGGTCACATTGAGCTCATTATGATGATGCATTACCGAGTGGGCCCAGAGATACCTCTCCGTCATACGGAGTGACAAATCCCAGTCTCGATTCATGCCAACCCAACAGACACTTTCGGAGATACCAGTAGTGCACCTTTATAGTCACCCAGTTACGTTGTGACGTTTGGCACACCCAAAGCACTCTTACGGTATCCGGGAGTTGCATAATCTCATGGTCTAAGGAAATGATACTTGCATTTGGAAAAGCTCTAGCAAACAAACTACACGATCTTTGTGCTATGCTTAGGATTGGGTCTTGTCCATCACATCATTCTCCTAATGATGTGATCCCGTTATCAATGACATCCAATGTCCATAGTCAGGAAACCATGACTATCTGTTGATCAACGAGCTAGTCAACTAGAGGCTCACTAGGGACGTGTTGTGGTCTATGTATTCACACATGTATTACGATTTCCAGATAACACAAATATAGCATGAACAATAGACAATTATCATGAACAAAGAAATATAATAATAACCATTTTATTATTGCCTCTAGGGCATATTTCCAATAGTCTCCCACTTGCACTAGAGTCACTAATCTAGTTACATTGTGATGAATCGAACACCCATAGAGTTCTGGTGTTGATCATGTTTTTGCTCTAGGGAGAGGTTTAGTCAATGGATCTGCTACATTCAGGTCCGTATGTACTTTACAAATATCTATGTCTCCATTTTGAACATTTTCACGAATGGAGTTGAAGCGACGCTTGATATGCCTGGTCTTCTTGTGAAACCTGGGCTCCTTGGCAAGGGCAATAGCTCCAGCGTTGTCACAGAAGAGAGTGATTGGCCCCGATGCATTGGGTATGACTCCTAGGTCGGTGATGAACTCCTTCATCCAGATTGCTTCATGCGCTGCCTCCGAGGCTGCCATGTACTCTGCTTCACATGTAGATCCCACCACGACGCTTTGCTTGCAACTGCACCAGCTTACTGCCCCACCATTCAAAATATACACGTATCCGGTTTGTGACTTAGAGCCATCTGGATCTGTGTCGAAGCTAGCATCGACGTAACCCTTTACGACGAGCTCTTCATCACCTCCATAAACGAGAAACATATCCTTAGTCCTCTTCAGGTACTTTAGGATATTCTTGACCGCTGTCCAGTGTTCCATGCCGGGATTACTTTGGTACCTTCCTACCAAACTTACGGCAAGGTTTACATCAGGTCTGGTACACGACGTGGCATACATAATAGACCCTATGGCCGAGGCATAGGGGACGACACTCATCTTTTCTCTATCTTCTGCCGTGGTCGGGCATTGAGCCGTGCTCAATTGCACACCTTGCAATATAGGCAAGAACCCCTTCTTGGACTGATCCATATTGAACATCTTCTATATCTTGTCAAGGTACGTACTTTGTGAAAGACCAATGAGGCGTCTCGATCTATCTCTATAGATCTTGATGCCTAATATATAAGCAGCTTCTCCAAGGTCCTTCATTGAAAAACACTTGTTCAAGTAGGCCTTTATGCTTTCCAAGAATTCTATATCATTTCCCATCAACAGTATGTCATCCACATATAATATGAGAAATGCTACAGAGCTCCCGCTCACTTTCTTGTAAACACAGGCTTCTCCATAAGTCTGTGTAAACCCAAACGCTTTGATCATCTCATCAAATTGAATGTTCCAACTCCGAGATGCTTGCACCAGCCCATAGATTGAGTGTTGGAGCTTGCACACCTTGTTAGCATTCTCAGGATCGACAAAACCTTCCGGCTGCATCAAATACAATTCTTCCTTAAGAAAGCCGTTAAGGAATGCCGTTTTGACGTCCATTTGCCATATCTCATAATCATAGAATGCGGCAATTGCTAACAAGATTCGGACGGACTTCAGCTTCGCTACGGGTGAGAAAGTCTCATCGTAGTCAACCCTTGAACTTGTCGATAACCCTTAGCGACAAGTCGAGCCTTGTAGACGGTTACATTACCATCTGCGTCTGTCTTCTTCTTAAAGATCCATTTATTTTCTATGGCTCGCCGATCATCGGGCAAGTCAGTCAAAGTCCATACTTTGTTTTCATACATGGATCCTATCTCGGATTTCATGGCTTCTAGCCATTTGTCGGGATCTGGGCCCGCCATCACTTCTTCATAGTTCTAAGATTCACCGTTGTCTAACAACATGATTTCCAAGACAGGGTTGCCGTACCACTCTGGTGCGGAACGTGCCCTAGTGGACCTACGAAGGTCAGTAGGAGCTTGATCCGAATTATCTTGATCATCATCATTAACCTCCTCTCTAATCGGTGCAGGCACCACAGGAACATCTTCCTGAGCTGCGCCACTTTCCGTTTCAAGAGGCAGTACTTCATCAAGCTCTACTTTCCTCCCACTTATTTCTTTCGAGAGAAACTCTTTCTCCAGAAAGGATCCGTTCTTAGCAACAAAGATCTTGCCTTCGGATCTGAGGTAGAAGGTATACCCAATGGTTTCCTTGGGGTATCCTATGAAGACGCATTTTTCTGACTTGGGTTCGAGCTTTTCAGGTTGAACTTTTAGAAACGACAACTTAGGTTTCTTCCCAAACCATAATTCATACGGTGTCGTCTCAACGGATTTCGACGGAGCCCTATTTAAAGTGAATGCGGCAGTCTCTAAAGCATAGCCCCAAAATGAGAGCGGTAGATCGGTAAGAGACATCATAGATCGCACCATATCCAATAGAGTGCGATTACGACGTTCGGACACACCATTTCGCTGAGGTGTTCCAGGCGGCATGAGTTGTGAAACGATTCCACATTTCCTTAAGTGCGTACCAAATTCGTGACTTAAATATTCTCCCCCACGATCTGATCGGAAGAAATTTATCTTTCGGTCACGTTGATTCTCAACCTCATTCTGAAATTCCTTGAACTTTTCAAAGGTCTCAGACTTGTGTTTCATTTAGTAGACATACCCATATCTACTCAAGTCATCAGTGAGGGTGAGAACATAACGATAGCCACCGCGAGCCTCAACACTCATTTGACCGCACACATCAGTATGTATGATTTCCAACAAGTTGGTTGCTCGCTCAATTGTTCCGGAGAACAGAGTCTTGGTCATTTTACCCATGAGGCATGGTTCGCACGTGTCAAATGATTCGTAATCAAGAGACTCCAAAAGTCCATCTGCATGGAGTTTCTTCATGCGTTTAACCCCTATGTGACCAAGGCGGCAGTGCCACAAGTATGTGGGACTATCATTATCAACCTTACATCTTTTGGTATTCACACTATGAACATGTGTAACATTACGCTCGAGATTCATTAAGAATACACCATTCACCAGCGGGGCATGACCATAAAACATATCTCTCATATAAATAGAACAACCATTATTCTCGGATTTAAATGAGTAGCCATCTTGAATTAAACGAGATCCTGATACAATGTTCATGATCAAAGCTGGCACTGAATAACAATTATTGAGGTTTAAAACTAATCCCGTAGGTAAATGTAGAGGTAGCGTGCCGACGGCGATCACATCGACCTTGGAACCATTCCCGACGCGCGTCGTCACCTCGTCCTTCGCCAGTCTCCGCTTATTCCGCAGCTCCTGCTTTGAGTTACAAATATGAGCAACCGCACCGGTATCAAATACCCATGAGCTACTACGAGTACTGGTAAGGTACACATCAATTACATGTATATCACATATACCTTTAGTGTTGCCGGCCTTCTTGTCCGCTAAGTATTTGGGGCAGTTCCGCTTCCAGTGATCATTTCCCATGCAATAAAAGCACTCAGTCTCAGGCTTGGGTCCATTCTTTGGCTTCTTCCCGGCAACTGGCTTACCGGGCACGGCAACTCCCTTGCCGTCCTTCTTGAAGTTCTTCTTACCCTTGCCTTTCTTAAACTTAGTGGTTTTATTCACCATCAACACTTGATGTTCCTTTTTGATCTCCACTTCCGCTGATTTCAGCATTGAATATACCTCAGGAATGGTCTTTTCCATCCCCTGCATATTGAAGTTCATCACAAAGCTCTTGTAGCTCGGTGGAAGTGTCGGTGAGAATGACACCTTTGGGATCACAAGAATCCCTACTACAGTTAGCGGGGCATGGGGTTGAGAGAAGAGCGGATCAAACAGATAGCACACGATTCGTTTATCCAGGTTCAGGCCGCGAGGATGCGTAAAACCCTACTCCTGCTTTGGTGGATGTATATCTGTGTTCTTCAACTAGCTATGGGGCATGAAGAGCTCCAAAAAGCCGAATCCTTCTCCTGGTCGCCTCGGGCCTCCTTTTATAGGAAAAAGGGGTTGCCATAGTGGCACACAGGAGGTGGAAAGGGTACAGTGACGCGAGGTTATCCTTCGCATTACATGACAAGGCGTATTTAATGCGTCTGCTTAGGTGTCCTTGCTTTATCGGGGGCGGGGGCGAAGCCCGTCCCGTCCGCCGCCGCTCCTCCTTGCGTCGACACGCGCCCTGGCCAGCGATGCTCGTGGTGCCATGTAGGCAGGTAGGCAGATGAGGTGGCGCGATGGTGGTGTCTTCACGAAGATCTGCATGCCGCCATGCAGGTGCTTGCCCAGTTGGTTGGGTCGGCAGCTATATGCGAACGGCGGTGGAGACTTGGTTGGCGTGGGCCTGATGGTGGCCTGTAGACGTCCTCGGCAAGGGCCTTGCCGGGACCCCGGCAAGGGTCTTGTCATGGCACCTTCCATCGTCCCCGACAAGGAGCTTGCCGGGGGTCTCGCGGTCTTCCTTGGCTGGTATCTTGCCAAGGGTCGTCGTCTTCTTAGTGCATATCTGATCTTGAGTGTTTATTTACAAAGATCTGCATGCCACCACGGAAACGTCTCCCGAATCCTTGCCTCATGGGGGCAGTGGACTCATGGGTGATTTGCTCCGCAGGCGTGGGGCGAGTTGCCGCGGCAAGGGTCTTGCCGGGGCTGCTAAAGCCGGCCTCGCCAATGATCTTGCCGGGGGAGCCCGCCTCGTCCCTTGGCTCTTCGTGGTCCTGGCCTTGGCGTTGCTCTAGTTCCCTTGAGCTTCGGTCTTACCCTGGCTCACCTCCCTTGCCTTGCTTGGTGTGGTCGTGGGCGAGGCTCTGACTTCCCGTGTATGGTTATAGGGGTGCAAAAAGTGTACCCCTCTTTTTGTACACCGACAGGAAGCGGCTGAAGGATTCTGTCAATGACCGCGTCATCCGGGAGATTAACTCCCAGCTAAGTCAAGTGGTTGTGCAACCCAGACATTTTGAGTATGTGCTCACTGACAGAACTATTTTCCTCCATCTTACAACTGAAGAACTTGTCGGAGACTTCATATCTCTCGACCCGGGCATGAGCTTGGAAAACCATTTTCAGCTCTTCGAACATCTCATATGCTCCTTGTTGCTCAAAACGCTTTTGGAGCCCCGGTACTAAGCTGTAAAGCATGCCGCACTGAACGAGGGAGTAATCATCAGCACGCTGCTGCCAAGCATACATAACGTCTTGGTTCTCTGGGATGGGTGCGTCACCTAGCGGTGCTTCTAGGACATAATCTTTCTTGGCAGCTATGAGGATGATCCTCAGGTTCAGGACCCAGTCCGTATAGTGGCTGCCATCATCTTTCAGCTTGGTTTTCTCTAGGAACGCGTTGAAGTTGAGGGCAACATTAGCGTGGGCCATTTGATCTATAAGACATATTGTAAAGATTTTAGACTAAGTTCATGATAATTCAGTTCATCTAACCAAATTATTCAATGAACTCCCACTCAGATAGACATCCCTCTAGTCATCTAAGTGAAACATGATCCAAGTCAACTAGGTCGTGTCCGATCATCACGTGAGACGGACTAGTCAACATCGGTGAAAATCTTCATGTTGATCGTATCTTCTATACGACTCATGCTCGACCTTTCGGTCTTCTGTGTTCCGAGGCCATGTCTGTACATGCTAGGCTCGTCAAGTCAACCTAAGTGTATTGTGTGTGTAAATCTGGCTTACACCCGTTGTATTCGAACGTTAGAATCAATCACACCCGATCATCACGTGGTGCTTCGAAACAACGAACCTTCGCAACGGTGCACAGTTAGGGGGAACACTTTCTTGAAATTAATGCGAGGGATCATCTTATTTAAGCTACCGTCGTTCTAAGCAAATAAGATGTAAAACATGATAAACATCACATGCAATCAAATAGTGACATGATATGGCCAATATCATTTTGCTCCTTTGATCTACATCTTCGGGGCGCCACGATCATCGTCGTCACCGGCATGACACCATGATCTCCATCATCGTGTCTTCATGAAGTTGTCTCGTCATCTATTACTTCTACTACTATGGCTAACGGTTTAGCAATAAAGTAAAGCAATTACATGACGTTATATGTTGACACGCACGTCATAAATAAATTAAGACAACTCCTATGGCTCCGGCCGGTTGTCATACTCATCGACATGCAAGTCGTGATTCCTATTACAAGAACATGATCAATCTCATACATCACATATATCATTCATGACATCTTTTGGCCATATCACATCACACGGCACATGCTGTAAAACCAAGTTAGACGTCCTCTAATTGTTGTTGCATGTTTTTACGTGGCTGCTATAGGTTTCTAAACAAGAACGTTTCTTACCTACGCCAAAACCACAACGTGATATGCCAATTTCTATTTACCCTTCATAAGGAACCTTTTCATCAAATCCTCAAGGCGTCCACTCCCCACGATCATGGGGTGGGGAGAGGTCGCCTCACCCGTCCCCTCGGTTATGCGCGTCTGCCACGTGTCTCCCATGCGCTTGGCGTGGCAAACGGTGGAGGCGGGAAACCGGGCCGTCGCTGGTTGGGGCAGCGGGTCGGTCCTGGCTCCCTGCGCCTTCCGTGTCTTGATTGGCCGAGCGGGGCGGCCGAGCCCCAAACCCGTTCCTTTATAAAGAGCGGGAGGGGGATGGCGTCCTGCATTCTTCCATCTTCTTCTTCCTTCAGCTTCTGCTCCTCTCTTCCATCCGTCATGGAGAGAGGAAATCCTAGTCCTTTAATGGTGGCGGCGAGGGTCGCCGCTCGACAGCGTGTCCCTCCTTCTCATGCGCCTGCGGTGGTAGAGCCGGCCGCGAGGGGAAGGGGGAGGGGGCGAGGCCGTGGGTGAGGCCGGGGCGCTCGGGGAAGAGGAGGACGGGGTGGCGCACAGCCCTCGCCCCCGCCAGCAGCTCCTCCTCCAATGGAGGGCTGTATTGGGGATGACCCTTGTGAGTTCTTCGTCAGGCTGCGCCGGCCGCCGCACCGTCGCCTTCGTCTCCCGACTCCATTCACGCAGGAGATGGAGCTGGATCCGCTGGAGTCATTGCGGCTGCACATGAGGGGATGTGAGTCTGCGTCGACTTCCCTGCTCCTCACGTGATGTATCTTCGTCGGGGATGGAAGACGTTTGCTCGTATCCACAGCTTCACGGAGGGGCTCACTCTCCATTTTAAGATGATGGAGGGTGGCCTTCTCTCTATCAAGGTCTTCGGGCACTTTGGGACTCGTGCCAGGTGCTACGTGGAGAGCTCTTCTGATGGTGAAGATTCCTCCTCGAGCGAGAGTGACGAGGAGGACAGCGGCAGCGACGACGAGGGCGGCAGGCGGCAGGATGACGGGTCCGACTAGGTGTCGGGCGCCGCTCCGTGCGGCACCAGCGACCCCATCATCCGTGTCGCCAACTCCTTGAACTTCTCGGGGTCGTCTCCTTGGGCGGCTGGCGTTGGGAGGCTGCAGAAGAGGAAGAGGGCGGGCGGCAAGGCCGTCAAGTCGGAGTACACGGGTACTGACGCCTTAGACGTGTACTGACGTCCTACCGCCTCATCTTCGAGCTCTGCTTCCGGCGCCGCCATCACCATCCAGCCTTTGGACCGCCACCAAGATGTTCTCTTGGTGTCTTCTGCCACTTGTAGCTCGCCTAGGCACTCCTTTTGCCCTTCTCGCCTCCTTGACCTGCCTCCTGAGGAGAGGGACAAGAAAGGGATTACGGGCACCTTATCTCTTTTTAGTTTGTAAGCCTTCGGACCTTTGTTGAATTTAAAACTTGTAATCCCTTTGTTCATGTTTTCCATTCCCTATGGACCGTACCTGGGCAGGACATTTTTTAATGAAAAAGGGATGTTTGCCGGGTCATTTGTTTGCGGGTGGAACCCACGACAAGGAGTAAATCCTTGATATCTCTAAGATAAACATTTTCTTGCCCGGCAATAGGCCTTGCCATCTCCCCACCTCGCTCGACCTTTCTCACGCCTTTGGCGGAGGCAGGGATGAGGTGGGTTCAGGCTCCTCGTTTCATCCTTTCGCTGCCGCGACCACGACCAAACTTGGTCCCAGGAACGAGCCCTAGGGCCTAGAGTTAGGGGAGCACGGTAGCTTAAGGAAAAATGAGGTTTCACATACCTCAGTCCATAATAGAATGCATGATAAGGGATGAAGAACTTATCTGAAGCTGGAGCCCCCGGCAATCCTGGTTTGCCGTGGGTGAATCTTTGCTCTTATAGTCCCCGGCAATACTGGCTCGCCGGGGCCTAAATGCTGGTCCGTTCTTTTTTCTTCCCAAATGGCTTGGCAAGGATATCTGTGTGTTCTGCGAACCAAAGAAGATAAAAGAAGAACAAAGAGACGCACACTCGACCTCTAAGCTAGGGGTTATTCGCCACTAAGCACTATCAACCCTAACCAAGGATGAGACTCGACCTAGCATGCATGCTATAACTTAGGGCACCAGCGCTTCATTTATTTATGCTTAGGGTCTGCGCCTGGCTTTGTACAAAGGGTTACATGACTTGCCGGCAAGGCTTGTACAAAAGGTGGCTTGCCGGGGGGCCCGGCAAGCCACACCTTATGGGTAAAACTTGCGAACATGCTCAATGTTCCAGGAGTTGCTCACCGGAATGGCATCTTCGGTCTCCAGGCGGACTGCGCCAGGCCTGGTGACTCCTATTACCCGATAAGGGCCTTCCCACTTTGGCATCAACTTGTTGGTATTCTTGGCCGATTGAACGCGTCGAAGAACAAGGTCGCCTTCCTCAAAGCTTCGGGCATGGACCTTGCGGCTATGGTAGCAGCGCAAGGCTTGCTGGTAGCGTGCTGCTCTCACAGCCGCCCGAAGACGATCTTCCTCAAGGAGTGTTGCGTCATCTTGTCGCAGTTGCTCTTGCTCAAGCTCATCATAAGCGAGCACTCGAGGTGACCCGTATATGAGTTCAGTGGGGAGAACTGCTTCTGCCCCGTATACCAGGGCAAAGGGTGTCTGGCCGGTGGCTCGATTTGGTGTCGTTCTGATCGACCAAAGAACCACCGGCAACTCATCAATCCAGCGCCTTCCGCTCTTGTGCAACCTGTCAAAGGTCTTTATCCTTAGGCCTCGCAGCACTTCAGCATTTGCCCTCTCAGCTTGACCATTGCTTCGTGGGTGCGCAACGGAAGCGAAACAGACCTTGCTACCGAGGTCTTGGGTATATTGCATGAAGGTGTGGCTTGTGAACTGCGTGCCGTTGTTGGTGATGACCCTGTTGGGTACACCAAAACGGCACACTAGTCCCTTGAAGAACTTGACGGCTGACTGAGCTGTGACCTTCCCCACTGCTTCCACCTCTGGCCACTTTGTGAACTTGTCGATTGCGACGTACAAGTACTCAAAGCCCCCGACAATGCGGGGGAAAGGACCCAGTATGTCGAGCCCCCAGACCAAGAAGGGCCAGGAGAGAGGAATGGTTTGGAGGGCTTGAGCTGGCTGATGAAGCTTCTTTGAATGGAACTGACACACGTCACACCTGGTGACCAGTGTCGTCGCATCCTGGAGGGCAGTGGGCCAGAAGAAGCCTTGCCGAAATGCCTTGCCGGCAAGGGCCCTCGACCCTATGTGGGATCCTCATATGCCTCCATGTATCTCCGCCAACAGCCCCAGTCCTTCCTCTCGAGGGATACACTTCAATTTCACACTGTTCGGCCTCCTGTACAGAACGTCATCGACGAACTGGTACATAGCAGACCTACGGGCCACTTTTTCCGCTTCTTCCTGCTCCTCAGGAAGTCCCATGTTTGGAGGAACCGTACGGTGTGCTGTGCCCACGCTGGAGCCTGAGGCTCGACGGCGAGGACCAAAGGCATTTCCTCCGCTATAGGAGTGGTAGTCTCCACGGCTAGAGCTTGGTGCCCTGCTAGATCTAGCCGTCCCGTGGCGGGCTCAGTGTCTCCGGCAACATTCTTGCCGGCGGCTCCGGGGAGCTCGGCGGGAAAGTACTTGTCGGGCCCTGATTTCCTCCTTTTGTTCTGTTCTGTTGATGGATCAACGGATGGCTGAGTTAGCTGAAGCACAAAGGTACCTGGTTCCACAGGTCGCTTGAGGGCGGTGTGTCTTGACAGGTAATCGGCGATGTCATTCTCCGCTCGGGGAATGTGTTCTGCCTGTATACCATCAAAACGCTATTCCAGCTTTCTCACTTCATCGACGTAGGCCTTCATCAACAGGCTCTGGTAATCCTTGTTGACTTGCTTGACGACAAGTTGCGAGTCGCCCCTGACGACGAGTTTCTTGATTCCGAGGTCCGCTGCGATCATAAGACCAACAAGCAGCCCTTCGTACTCAGCCGTATTGTTTGTTGACACCTCCCTGGGGAAGTGCATCTGGACCACGTACTTGAGGTGCTCTCCGGTGGGCGCGACAAACAGTACGCCAGCCCCGGCGCCCTGTAAGGAGAAAGCTCCATCAAAGTACATGATCCAGTCGCAACTTGCCTCCTTGCCGGGGAGAGCAGTCTCTTCGGCTTCTTCGTCAGGCGTCGCGGTCCATTCTGCAACGAACTCCGCCAGGACTCGGCTTTGAATCGGTGATGTACTCTCAAACTTGAGGCCAAAGCTGGACAGCTCCAGTGCCCACTCTACGATTCTTCCCATTGCGTCGGGATTGTGCAATATCCGTTGCAGAGGGAGGCGAGTGACGACAGTGATTTGGTGCGCCTGGAAGTAGTGACGCAGCTTCCTCGAGGCCATAAGAAGGCCGAAGAGCAGTTTCTGCACACCGGAGTACCTCGATCTAGCCCCCTGCAGGAGGGAACTAACAAAGTAGACCGGGTGCTGCATCATTTTCTTCCTCGGCGGCATTCCAGCTGGCTGCGTTGTCTCTGCATTGATGGCATTGGGCTCTGTCGCTGCTATTACCTCGTCATCAATTTCTCTCTGCGCCACTAGTGTGGCGCTGACCACCTGGTTCGTTGCCGCCAAGTATAGCAGCAACGGTTCCTGTGGCTTAGGCGCAACTAGTATTGGCGCGGAGGAGAGGTACCTCTTCAAATCTTGCAATGCTGCTTTGGCTTCTGGCGTCCACTCCATCGGGCCCGCCTTTTTCAAAATCCGGAAAAAGGGAAGGGCGCGCTTGGCGGACTTGGAAATGAACCTGCTCATGGCGGCAACGCAACCAGCGAGCCGACGCACATCCTTGACTCGCTTAGGTACTTCAATATGCTCTATAGCTTTGATCTTGTCCGGATTGGCCTCTATCCCATGCTGTGACACAAAGAACCCGAGAAGTTTGCCGGACGGGACGCCAAAGACGCACTTCTCAGGGTTCAGCTTGAGATTGATCTTGCGTAGATTTGCAAATGTTTCTTGTAAATCCGGTATGAGGGTCGCCCTGTTCTTGGTTTTGACCACTATATCATCCATATAAGCTTCCATATTTCTATGGAGCTGGGGTTTAAAACCAATCTGGACCGCCCTTGCAAACGTTGAGCCAGCACTCTTCAACCCGAAAGGCATCCGTAGGAAACAATACGTACCACATGGGGTGATGAATGTTGTCTTCTCTTCGTCTTCTCTCGTCATGAAGATCTGGTGGTAGCCGGAGTAGGCATCGAGGAATGACAACAGATCACACCCAGCCATGGAGTCAACAATCTGGTCGATGCGCGGCAACGGGAAAGGGACTTTGGGACAAGCCTTATTGATATCTGTGTAATCAATACACAGCCTCCACTTCCCATTCGCCTTGTGCACTACCACTGGATTGGCCAACCACGTTGGATGGAGCACTCCTCTCACCAAACCCGTCGCTTCCAATTTCCGGATCACCTCTGTGATGAACTCTTGCCATTCCAAAGCTTGCTTTCTGACCTTCTGCTTGACGGGCCGCACATGAGGATAGACAACAAGGTGGTGCTCAATCACCTCCCTGGGAACGCCGAGGATGTCGGATGCTTGCCACACAAACACATCGACATTCGCCCGCAGGAAGGTGACGAGCGCGTCTTCCTATTTGTCGTCAAGGGCGGAGCTTATGGTGAAAGCCCCTCCTGTGCCGTCCTCCTTGACGGATACCTTCTTGGTCACCGGCGGCGTGGCCCTGGACTTCTTGTTCTTGCCGGTGGAGCTCTCTGGTACGTCCTTGACGGGAGCGCTACACTCTGAAGAAGTGCGCTTACCGGAGTGGGTGCCTAGGTCACCGGTCTTCTTCTTCTTCCCTCCCGGGGGTCTAGTGGCAGGAGCAAGTGCCTTAGCAACGGCAGCCGCCGCAACTGCTTGTTGGTACAGTTGGTCCGCACAAATCAACGCATCTTTCTTGTCGGATGGGACGGTGATGATCGTCACAGGCCCTGGCATATTCAGGGTGTTGTAGGCGTAGTGTGACGCCTCCATGAACTTGGCCAGCGCTGGGCGGCCAAGGATCCCATTGTAAGGCAAGGGGATCTTGGCAACATCAAACACGATCCTCTCTGTCCTGTAGTTCAGATCACTCCCAAAAGTCACGGGTAGCGTGACCTTCCCCTTTGGTTGACTTCTTCCCGGTTGACTCCCTGAAACGTGCCCGTCTCTTCGAGGTCTCCGTCAGGAATCTGTAGCTTCTCGATCACGGCAGGCGAGATTAAATTCAGACCGGCCCCGCCATCGACTAGCATCTTTGTCACCTTGAGGTTGCGTATTGTTGGTGAAACCAACAATGGAAAGCACCCGACCGCAGTAGTGCGATCAGGGTGATCCTCAGTGTCAAAAATGATAGGTGTGCTGGACCACTTCAGCAGCTTTTAGGCATCGAACGACGGCTCTGCTGCCGTAATCTCACGTGCCCACTGTTTAAGCTGGAGGTGAGAGGTATGCAGCAAGGCACCGCCGTCGACGCACATGGCCTCTGTAGCTTTCTGAAATTCTTGGTCACCAGACTCATCGTCCTCTTCGTGATCGTCGTCTTCTGGCTTCTTGTCGCGGCCCCGGGCGGGCCTCTCCTGTTGTTTATCCTTGCCGCGACGGCCCGCCTGACCGTCACGCTTCTTGCCGGACCCCTCGGCGCCGTCTTGGCCCTCCTCCTTGCCCCACCTCTCATATTCAGCCTTTTGCTTCTCAGCAAGTAGCTCAACCTGTCGGCAGTTCTGGAGATCATGGCCTTTGGTGCGATGGATCTTGCAGTATTGCTTGTCGGAGTTCCCTGGCTTCTCGGTAGCCGCCAAGGCCCGGCAAGCGACACATCCGGCAATTTCCTTGCCGGGGTCATCTGCCTTGGTTTTCTTGGCGGAGCCGGCGTCATCAGATCCCTCGACGGCAAGCACAGCTTTACCCTTGCGTTTCCTGTTGCGGCGCCGTCCTTTCTTCGCTGGGGCGGTAGTATCCTCATCTGAAGAGTCGGTTTCCACGCCGGCATCTTCGCCGGGGTACTTCCTTCCCTCTTCAGCCCGGGCACATCTGTCAGCAAGAACGTAGAGTTCCGCCACATACTTCACCTTGTTCATTGCCAGCTCTTCACGCATCTTGCGGTTACGCACGTTCTGATGGAACGCGCTAATGATGGTGGCAGGGTGAACATCAGGGATATTGTACTGTACCCGGCTGAACCTCTGTATATACTTGCGCAGACTCTCGCCTCCCTTCTAGGGGCTGACGTGCAGGTCGCTTGCTTGGCCATGGGCTTGGTGACCCCCAGTAAAGGCGCCCACAAACTCATGGCACAAATCCAACCAGGAGGAAATAGAGCCCACCGGCAAGTGCATCAACCATGACATGGAGTTGGGTTTAAGAGCTAACGGGAAGTAATTCACAAACACCTTATCATTGCGGGCTCCGGCAACTTGCATCGCGATGGTGTAGATGCTGAGGAACTCCGACGAGTGAGTCTTGCCGTTGTACTTCTCGCCAACGTCGGGTTTGAAGGTGCGGTGAGTGGGCCACTGGAACTGCCGCAGCTCATGGGTAAAAGCCGGACAACCCACCTCGTAAGGCAGGCTTCCAGGGCTCTCCGGTGCCGGGTGGTTCGCAGCAGGCCCTGCTCGCCTGTCTGACTGGTGGCGCGCTCCGCGCCGGCGCTCGATAGTGGTTCAAGCGTCTTCATGGGCTCGTTCCTGAACAACTTGGCGCTGGTCACAGTGGGTCCGTGGGTCGGACGACGCTATGGAGATGTCGTCGCCCGTGACGTCGTGATGAGTCGGCGTCCGCGGTACCAGACGGGGAGGAGGCGAATGCACCGTAGTCGCGGCGCCGCCGGCCCTTCCGCCATTGGTGCGTGGGACTCCATCAGAGCATCGACCCGGGGGCTCCACCGGACTTGGTTCGTCTTTGTTGGCCACCGCAAGAAGGCTTCGGATAGTGGCTCTCCATTTGTCGAGTTTCCCCGTAGCGGGAGGAAAGTCGAGGAGCAACTGCGCGCGCGCGCCAGGGCCTCTGCTAGCGTCGGCGGCAGCGAAACCTGCACGGATCGTGACACGCTTCTACTTCTGACCATGTCATAAGGAGCTCTATCATGATCCCGCGGTCGCATGCCGTTTTCACTAGCGCTTCGGCGAGCGAGTAGGTCTTCTACGTCCCGGGAGTGGCGCTCGGGGCCCTTCCGGCGGCGACGCCCGGGATCTTCAGCGTGATGACGCTGTTCTTCGCACGCTGCCTGGGAGGAGCGCATTGTTGGCGCCGGCGTGGGAGTCTTGGAGGCCCTTACGTCGCCTTCGGGTGGTGCGGCAGCGACCTTGGAAGGCCCCGCACCACCCGCGGAGGGCCTGGCTCCGTCTTTGGATTTGGCGGTGTGTGGCCCGTTACCAGGCGCACGAACATCGCCGCCTCCCAAACTCCGGCTGCTGGGACAGTGCTGGTGTTCGCGAGTGGCGCCCCGGGTCCTTTCTGCGACCGGTCCGCTGCTCGCGCGCGTCAGGACGGGCCGTCCGGCTCCCGACCGGCCGACCGCCACCGTCGTCTTCTTCTTGGGCGTCATGACGACGAAGAAGCGCTGAACTAACTGCTAGAGCCGATTCTCACAACTGCGCCCCCTACCTGGCGCGCCAAAGATGTCGGTGAGAATGACACCTATGGGATCACAAGAATCCCTACTATGGTTAGTGGGGCGCGGGGTTGAGAGAAGAGTGGATCAAACAGATAGCACACGATTCGTTTATCCAGGATCGGGCCGCGAGGATGCGTAAAACCCTACTCCTACTTTGGTGGATGTATATATGTGTTCTTCAACTAGCTATGGGGCGTGAAGAGCTCCAAAAATCCGAATCCTTCTCCTGGTCACCTCGGGCCTCCTTTTATAGGAAAAAGGGGTTGCCACAGTGGCACACAGGAGGTGGAAAGGGTACAGTGACGCGAGGTTATCCTTCGCATTACATGACAAGGCGTATTTAATGCGTCTGCTTAGGTGTCCTTGCTTTATCGGGGGCGGGGGCGAAGCCCGTCCCGTCCGTCGCCGCTCCTCCTCGCGTCGACACGCGCCCTGGCCAGCGATGCCCGTGGTGCCATGTAGGCAGGCAGGCAGCTGAGGTGGCGCGGTGGTGGTGTCTTCACGAAGATCTACATGCCGCCATGCAGGTGCTTGCCCAGTTGGTTGGGTCGGCAGCTGTATGCGAACAGCGGTGGAGACTTGGTTGGCGTGGGCCTGATGGTGGCCTGTATACGTCCTCGGCAAGGGCCTTGCCGGGGCCCCGGCAAGGGTCTTGTCATGTCGCCTGCCATCGTCCCCTGCAAGGAGCTTGCCGGGGGTCTCGCGGTCTTCCTTGGGTGGTATCTTGCCAAGGGTCGTCGTCTTCTTAGTGCATATCTGATCTTGAGTGTTGTTCTTCACTAAGATCTACATTCCACCACGGAGACGTCTCCCGAATCCTTGCCGCGGCTGCTAAAGCCGGCCCCGGCAAGGATCTTGCCGGGGGAGGCCGCCTCGTCCCTTGGCTCTTCGTGGTCCTGGCCTTGGTGTTGCTCCAGTTCCCTTGAGCTTTGGTCTTACCCTGGCTCACCTCCCTTGCCTTGCTTGGTGTGGTCGTGGGCGTGGCTCTGACTGCCCGTGCACGGTTATAGGGGTGCAAAAAGTGTACCCCTCTTTTTGTACACCGACAGGAAGCGACTGAAGGATTCTGCCAATGACCGCGTCATCCGGGAGATTAACTCCCAGCTGAGTCAAGCGGTTGTGCAACCCAGACATTTTGAGTATGTGCTCACTGACCGAACTATTTTCCTCCATCTTACAACTGAAGAACTTGTCGGAGACTTCATATCTCTCAACCCGGGCATGAGCTTGGAAAACCATTTTCAGCTCTTCGAACATCTCATATGCTCTGTGTTGCTCAAAACGCTTTTGGAGCCCCGGTTCTAAGCTGTAAAGCATGCCGCACTGAACGAGGGTAATCATCAGCATGCTGCTACCAAGCATTCATAACGTCTTGGTTCTCTGGGATGGGTGCGTCACCTAGCGGTGCTTCTAGGACATAATCTTTCTTGGCAGCTATGAGGATGATCCTCAGGTTCCGGACCCAGTCCGTATAGTGGCTGCCATCATCTTTCAGCTTGGTTTTCTCTAGGAACGCGTTGAAGTTGAGGGCAACATTAGCGTGGGCCATTTGATCTACAAGACATATTGTAAAGATTTTAGACTAAGTTCATGATAATTGAGTTCATCTAATCAAATTATTCAATGAACTCCCACTCTGATAGACATCCCTCTAGTCATCCTAGTGAAACATGATCCGAGTCAACTAGGTCGTGTCCGATCATCACGTGAGACGGACTAGTCAACATCGGTGAACATCTTCATGTTGATCGTATCTTCTATACGACTCATGCTCGAGCTTTCGGTCTTCCGTGTTCCGAGGCCATGTCTGTACATGCTAGGCTCGTCAAGTCAACCTAAGTGTATTGCGTGTGTAAATCTGGCTTACACCCGTTGTATTCGAACATTAGAATCTATCACACCCGATCATCACATGGTGCTTCGAAACAACGAACCTTCGCAACGGTGCACAGTTAGGGGGAACACTTTCTTGAAATTAATGCGAGGGATCATCTTATTTAAGCTACCGTCGTTCTAAGCAAATAAGATGTAAAACATGATAAATATCACATGCAATCAAATAGTGACATGATATGGCCAATATCATTTTGCTCCTTTGATCTCCATCTTCGGGGCGCCACGATCATCGTCGTCACTGGCATGACACCATGATCTCCATCATCGTGTCTTCATGAAGTTTTCTCGTCATCTATTACTTCTACTACTATGGCTAATGGTTTAGCAATAAAGTAAAGCAATTACATGACGTTATATGTTGACACGCAGGTCATAAATAAATTAAGACAACTCCTATGGCTCTTGCCGGTTGTCATACTCATCGACATGCAAGTCGTGATTCCTATTACAAGAACATGATCAATCTCATACATCACATATATCATTCATCACATCTTTTGGCCATATCACATCACACGGCACATGCTGCAAAAATAAGTTAGACGTCCTCTTATTGTTGTTGCATGTTTTTACGTGGCTGCTATTGGTTTCTAAACAAGAATGTTTCTTACCTATGCCATAACCACAACGTGATATGCCAATTTCAATTTACCCTTCATAAGGACCCTTATGCAGCTAGTGCATGTCAGTCGGTGGAACCTGTCTCACGTAAGTGTACGTGTAAGGTAGGTCCGGGCCGCTTCATCCCATGATGCCGCCGAATCAAGATAAGATTAGTAATGGTAAGTAAATTGACAATATCGACGCCCACAACTGCTTTGTGTTCTACTCGTGCATAGAAACTACACATAGACCTAGCTCATGATGCCACTGTTGGGGATCGTAGCAGAATTTAAAATTTTCTACGCATCACCAAGATCAATCTATGGAGTACTCTAGCAACGAGAGGGATAGGAGTGCATCTACATACCCTTGTAGATCGCGAGCGGAAGCGTTCAAGTGAACCGGGTTGATGGAGTCGTACTCGTCGTGATTCAAATCACCGATGACCGAGTGTCGAACGGAGAGCACCTCCGCGTTCAACACACGTACGGTTGGTAAGACGTCTCCTCCTTCTTGATCCAGCAAGGGGGAAGGAGAGGTTGACGGAGATCCAGCAGCACGATGGCGTGGTGGTGGATGCAGCGGGGTTCTCGGCAGGGCTTCGCCAAGCTCAGCGAGAGGGAGAGGTGTTACTGGAGGTAGAGGGAGGCGCCACGGGCTGGGGTGCGGCTACCCTCCCTCCCCCCACTATATATAGGCCCCCTGGGGGGCGCCGGCCCTAGAAGATGCCATCTCCAGGCGGGCGGCGGCCAAGGGGGGTGCCTTTCCCCCCAAGCCAAGTGGGGCGCCCCCCACCCTAGGGTTTCCAACCCTAGGCGCAGGGGGAGGCCCAAGGGGGGTGCACCAGCCCACCAGGGGCTGGTTCCCCTCCCACTTCAGCCCATGGGGCCCTCCGGAATAGGTGGCCCCACCCGGTGGACCCCGGGACCCTTCCGGTGGTCCCGGTACAATACCGATTACCCCCGAAACTTTCCCGATGGCCGAAACTTGACTTCCTATATATAAATCTTTACCTCTGGACCATTCCAGAACTCCTCGTGACGTCCGGGATCTCATCTGGGAACCCGAACAACTTTCGGGTTGCTACATACTAATATCTCTACAACCCTAGAGTCACCGAACCTTAAGTGTGTAGACCCTACGGGTTCGGGAGACACGCAGACATGACCGAGACGACTCTCCAGTCAATAACCAACAGCGGGATCTGGATACCCATGTTGGATCCCACATTCTCCTCGATGATCTCATCGGATGAACCACGATGTCGAGGATTCATCAATCCCGTATACAATTCCCTTTGTCAATCGGTACGTTACTTGCCCGAGACTCGATCGTCGGTATCCCAATACCTCGTTCAATCTCGTTACCGGCAAGTCACTTTACTCGTACCGTAATGCATGATCCCTTGATCAACCACTTGATCACATTGAGCTCATTATGATGATGCATTATCGAGTGGGCCCAGAGATACCTCTCCGTCATACGGAGTGACAAATCCCAGTCTCGATTCGTGCCAACCCAACAGACACTTTTGGAGATACCCGTAGTGCACCTTTATAGTCACCCAGTTATGTTGTGACGTTTGGCACACCCAAAGCACTCTTACGGTATCCGGGAGTTGCACAATATCATGGTCTAAGGAAATGATACTTGACATTTGGAAAAGCTCTAGCAAACGAACTACACGATCTTTGTGCTATGCATAGGATTGGGTCTTGTCCATCACATCATTCTCCTAATGATGTGATCCCGTTATCAATGACATCCAATGTCCATAGTCAGGAAACCATGACTATCTGTTGATCAACGAGCTAGTCAACTAGAGGCTCACTAAGGACGTGTTGTGGTCTATGTATTCACACATGTATTACGACTTCCGGATAACACAATTATAGCATGAACAATAGACAATTATCATGAACAAAGAAATATAATAATAACCATTTTATTATTGCCTCTAGGGCATATTTCCAACATGCCCCTGTTAGACACCAGAAAGCCCAAGAGTTTGCCTGCCGGTACACCAAAAGCACACTTGGCCGGATTAAGCATCATTTTATAAACCCGGAGGTTATCAAAGGTCTCCTTCAAGTCATCTATTAATGTCTCCTTCTTCCTGGATTTCACCCCAATATCATCCACATAAGTATGAACATTGCGGTCGATCTGATCATGAAGACAATTCTGCACACAGCGCTGATAAGTCGCCTGGGCACTCTTAAGCCCAAAAGGCATAGATACATAGCAGAAGGCTCCAAAAGGAGTTATAAACGCTGTCTTCTCCTGGTCCTTAACTGCCATTTTGATCTGATGGTAACCAGAATACGCATCCAAAAAGCTCAAATGCTCACAACCCACCGTAGCATCAATGATTTGATCAATACGAGGGAGAGCAAAAGGATCTGGCAGACAAGCCTTGTTCAAATCTGTGTAGTCCACACACATACGCCAAGTGTCGTTCTTCTTTAGCACCATCACCGGATTAGCCAACCATTCAGGATGAAATACTTCAACGATGAACCCAGCCGCCAAGAGCCTGGCTACTTCCTCACCAATAGCCTTGCATCTTTCTTCATTGAACCGGCGAAGAAATTGCTTGACCGGTTTATACTTGGGATCGACATTGAGAGTGTGCTCAGCGAGTTCTCTCGGTACACCTGGCATGTCAGAAGGCTTCCACACAAAGATGTCCCAATTCTCACGGATGAACTCGATGAGCGCGCTTTCCTATTTCGGATCCAAGTTAGCGCTGATGCTAAACTGCTTGGATGAATCGCCTGGAACAAAATCAACGAGCTTAGTCTCATCAGCCGTTTTAAACATCAAGGCCTGATCGTGCTCTGTAGTTGGCTTTTCCAAAGAAGTCATATCCGCCGGATCAACATTGTATTTATAGAACTTCAACTCCTCTGTTGCGCAAACCAACTCAGCATAAGCCACATCACCTTATGGCCCGTCATCTTGAGCTGCAGATATACATAACAGGGCCTTGCCATGAACTTAGCATAAGCTGGCCGTCCAAACAGGGCATGATATGGGCTCTTGATTTTCACTACTTCAAAAGTCAATGTCTCTGATCTCGAGTCATGCTCATCTCCAAAAGCCACCTCGAGAGCTATCTTACCAACAGGATATGCCGATTTACCAGGCACTACACCATGGAAGAATGTATTGGACGGCTTAAGATTTTTATCTGTTAACCCCATGTGACAGAAGGTTTCATAATAAAGGATATTGATACTACTCCCCCCATCCATGAGTACCTTATTGAACTTATAACCTCCAACCTGAGGCGCCACCACTAATGCCAGATGACCCGGATTATCAACCCGAGGTGGATGATCCTCTCTACTCCACACGATCGGCTACTCAGACCAGCGCAAGTAACGGGGCACCGCCGGTTCAACGGAATTCACTGCCCTTTTATGAAGTTTCAGATCGCGCCTGCATAGACTAGTGGTGAAGACATGATACTGCCCACTATTCAACTGCTTCGGGTTGCTCTGGTAGCCCAACTTCTATTGTTGCTACTGATTGCCCTGATGATTATAACCACCTTGATTGCCCTGATTGCCTTGATTACCATGTCCGCTCTGATTACCGTGAAAACCTGAACGGTAACTGCCTCCACCGTAACCTGGCCCATGAGATCCAGGGCCTGAACCGCCGCCCGGTCCGTGATCATACCGAAAAAAGTCAGAATTTTTTAACTCCTGCATGATATAACAATCTTTCCAGAGGTGCGTGGATGGTTTGTCCTGCATCCCGTGCTTTGGGCAAGGTTGGTTTAACAGATAAGACAAGCACTCCGGATTAGGACTTGGTCCTCCACCACACTGGGGCGGCTTACCCTTATGCCTCTGGCCTTTGTCCTGCGTGTTGGTATTAGCCACAAAATCTAAACTGTTATCCGCCTTACGCTTACCGCTGTTTCCATGACCCGCCGGGTTATGCTGCTGCCCCTTGGTGTTGCCGCTCTTCTTTCCCTTCCTTGTCTTGTCATCGTCAGACTCGGGGTCCTTGGTACTATCAGAGTCGGCATACTTTACCAGAGCTACCATAAGTGTTCCCATGTCATTACAATGACGTTTGAGCCGTCCCAACTTCAATTTCAGAGGTGCAAACCGGCAATTGCCTTCCAATGTCAAAACTGTTGTATCAGCGTTGATGTGGTCCAATGAATGCAAAATCTCTAAAACCCGGCGCACCCAACTGGTTGTTGATTCTCCTTCCTCTTGGACATAGGCAGCTAAGTCCACAATTGACATGGGCTGCTTGCATGTATCCTTCAAATTCTGGATAAATCGGGCCCTTAATTCAGCCCATGACCCAATGGAGTTAGCTGGCAAGTTATTCAGCCAAGTGCAGGTTGTCCCCTCCAGCATCATGGTTAAGTATTTAGCACATGCCGCATCGTCCACATCCAGCATCTCCATCGCCATCTCATAGCTTTCAACCCATGACTCGGGGGATAAATCGGCGGTGTAATTCGGCACTTTACGTGGGCCCTTGAAATCCTTGGGCAGGCGCATGTTGCGCAGCGCTGGGACGAGACACGGCACTCCCAAAGAGCTGGAAGTAACCCCTGGTTCCATCGATGTGGTTGGACGAACCGGAGTAAGTTGGCGAGCTTCATGTTGCACTGCTAACTCGGCCTCTCGACGTGCCCTAGCACGATCCACCACATCCCGAGCATCACCACCGCCACCCGCCGGGTTATGGCCACGAGGCGGATTACGGTTTCGCGCGCTGCTTGATACGGCTGGCTCACCGATATGCCTGCTGTAACTCCGGCTTGGGCGGGGAGTAGAATGGATCCTTTCGCAACTATATGAATAAGCCTGCTGCTGAGTCAAAGCTGTCTGAAGGAGCTCCCTAGCCCATCGCGTCTTGACCGCTACTGGGGACTCGCCTTCGGTCGGGAGGGCCGCCAGTCGTGAAGCGGTAGCGACAATGTTATCCATCAGGTTAGAGTAATGACCCGGTGGTGTTGGGATGTGCTGTGACAAAATGTTGTTCTGACGAGGCGGATCAGTCGGACGTGGCTGAACTGGCGCCCCCGTTCCAGGTGCCTCCACCCGGTTTACCACTGGTGGATTACTGGTCCCCACTCCTGGGGTAATAAAGAGGTTCTTGGCCGCATAAATCGGCGGCAGGTGAGATCGGTACCTTCTCCTCATGACATCATTTGACGCGCTCTGATCTAGCATAAGCCGATAAGCCTGTGCATCCAATGCGGCCCATTCCGCAGCCATCCTGGTATCCTCAGCTGCCAGGTCGGCCTTAGCCTGGGTTATCTGATCTTTCACCTTCGTGATTTTGGCATTATGCTCATCTTGATTCGCAGGATTAACCTCTGCCATTAGTGTTGTCAAAGCGTAAAATAAATCAGATAAAACGTGAGCCGGCGGTCGCACAGGGCCTCCTGCCCCGGCCGCTGTCGCTGCTACTGATCCGGAAACCATCGCCGCTGTGGTCGAAGAGTGGAGCGCTGGCTGTGTACTGTCCATGAAGATCGCAACCCGGTTTGGCTGATCAAAGGGGTCCAGAATATTGACGCCATCGGAATAGCCCCCAATCCGGCCATCTTGCAACTGGTACAATGACTCAGTCTCTCCGGTCGATGACTCGTCACCGGAATAAACGACGGTTTCACCACCAGATTCCGACCTATGCTCAGATTCCACTCCGTGGATAACTCCCACGAAGGCACGTTTCATGACAGGCTTAACCCTGAGCCATCTCAACGATGTTGGTTCAGATGTCCGGCTCAGGGCCCGGTTCGCCGATCTTGCCAATGAAAATGTGGATGCCGCCGAAGGGGACCCGGTACCCATACTCGATTGAGCCGGCCTCGGGGCCCCAGCCTGCATCGTCGATGTAGAGCTTGCCACGATGACTCTTGGTCATCCGGCCCACAGTGTAGCCCTTGAGTCCTTCGAAGCTGCCCTCTAAGAATTCGAAACCATCGTGTGATAGCCCCACGGTGGGCGCCAACTGTCGTGGTTTTGTCACGGCGGATGTCCTAGAGAAAGGACTTAGTCGTGGAGCCATCGCAACGGGTTAACTTAAAGGGGTTAAAGCGGACAAGGGACGCAGAGAGTTTTTACTGGTTCGGCCCCTTGCGGTGAAGGTAAAAGCCTACGATCCAGTTGGTGTGGAATTGCTTGGGTTTCGATGACCAGGGAGCGAATACGCTTTGCTTGGGTCTCGATTTGTTGTCTGTTTTCTCCCTAAACCGCCGTCGGGTCATCCCCTTATATACATGGGTTGACGCCCGTCAGTTTACAGGGTCCCGAGGCCGGCTCATAAACGTGTCCGGCTCAGTCTCTGCTCTTTCTATCTTACAACACAAGTTTACATATCAATGTCGGTTTGCGTCTATAGACCTTAAACCGTCTTTGGGCCCTGGGCCTTCATAAAGCACGACCGTCTGTCTTCATGGGCTTCTAGTATAGTGAACCATTATGGGGATAACCCAGCCTCTCTTGGCCGGTTTACGCCCATTAGTAATACCCCAACAATAACCATATCAAATGGAGCCCAAACACAGCAAAACTTTTTGGAGATTTTTTTGGACCAGAAGACAACTTGGGAGCCAAGGAAGCACCTGGGGGAGGCCTGTGGGGTCCATGATACACCAGGGTGCGCTAGAGGCCCCTGGCGCACCCTGATGTATCGTGGGGACCATGGAGGTCTCCTCCACCGCCTATCAGCTCTATAAATACCCAAATATTCCAGAAACCCTAGGGGAGTCGACGAAACACAATTCCAGCCGCCGCAAGTTCCAGAACCATGAGATCCAATCTAACACGAGATCGGAGGGGTTCATCATCCTCATTGGTGTCTCTCCGATGATGCGTGAGTAGTTCACCATAGACCTATGGGTCCATAGGCAGTAGCTAGATGGCTTCTTCTCTCTTTTTGATTCTCAATACAATGGTCTCTTGGAGATCTATTTGATGTAATGACTTTTTGCGGTGTGTTTGTTGGGATCCGATGAAGTTCGAGTTTATGATCAGATCTATATCCATGAATATTATTTGAGTCTTCTTTGAGCTCTTATATGCATGATTATTTATAGCCTCGTATTTCTTCTTCGAATCTTTGGTTTAGTTAGGCCAACTAGATCAATTTTTCTTGCAATGGGAAGAGATTCTTTGTGATGGGTTTGATCTTATGGTGTCCTCACCCAGTGGCAGAAGGGGTAGCGAGGCACATATGTATCGTTGCTATTAAGGATAACGAGATGGGGTCTATTCCTACATGAATAGATCTTGTCTACATCATGTCATCGTTCTTATTTCATTACTCCATTTCTCCGTGAACTTAATACACTAGATGCATGTTGGATAGCGGTCGATGTGTGGAGTAATAGTAGAAGATCCAGAATCATTTCGGTCTACTAATCTTGGAAACGATGCCTATATATTGATCATTGCCTTGGATATCGTCATAATTATTTGTTCTTCTATCAATTGCCCAACAGTAATTTGTTTACCCACCCTATGCTATTTTCTTGAGAGAAGCCACTAGTGAAATCTACAGCCCCGGGGTCTATCTTTTATCATATTCCTTTCCGATCTATCTTTTACCATATTTGTTTTTAGATCTATTGTTTTAAAAAACCAAAAATACCTTGTTGCACTTTTTATTTGCATCTTTTATTTCGTGTTTTATTCAGATATATTTATCCAAACCCATACCATTTAATCTATCTTTTACCGAGGAGGGATTGACAACCCCTCTTACGCGTTGGGTTGTGAGGTTTTGTTCTTTGTGTGCAGGTACCATTTACATAGTGTCGCTTGGTTCTCCTACTGGTTCGATAACCTTGGTTTCATAGCTGAGGGAAATACTTGTCGTAGCTGTGCTGCATCATCCCTTCCACCTTGGGGAAATACCAACACAATTTAAGCCATGTCAATGACAAGCCAAGCAATTGTTTCATACTTTTAATGTTCTCAAGCTTTTTCAACTCTCATGCAATAGATGAGCGCGAGCCATGGATATAGCACTATAGGTGGAATAGAATATGGTGGAGGTTGTGAGGAGAAGACAAAAAGGAGAAAGTCTCACATCAACTAGGCAAATTAATAGGCTATGGAGAAGCCCATAAATTGATATCGATGCAAGTGAGTACGGATTGCCATGCAACTGACGCACTAGAGCTTTAAGTGTATGAAAGCTCAAAGGAAAACTAAATGGGTGTGCATCCAACTTGCTTGCTCACGAAGACCTAGGCAA
Source organism: Aegilops umbellulata (assembly GCA_032464435.1). Taxonomy (NCBI): domain Eukaryota; kingdom Viridiplantae; phylum Streptophyta; class Magnoliopsida; order Poales; family Poaceae; genus Aegilops; species Aegilops umbellulata. The sequence continues at coordinate 91,907,472 of CP136054.1, read as the reverse complement.
TTTGAGGAAGCCCATCATTGGAATATACAAGCCAAGTTCTATAATGAAAAATTCCCACTAGTATATGAAAGTGGCAAAATAGGAGACTCTCTATCACGAAAAACATGGTGCTACTTTGAAGCACAAGTGTGGAAAAGGATAGTAACATTGTCCCTTCTCTCTTTTCTCTCATCATTTTTTTATTTTGGAATCTTTGGCGTCTCTTTTTTCCTTTTTTTATTTTGGGCTCTTTGGCCTTTTTTTAAGTCTGGAGTCTCATCTCTACTTATGTGAGAATCATAGCCTCCACCATCCTTTCCTCACACGGGGCAATGCTCTAATAATGATGATTGATGACCCACAAGTATAGGGGATCAATCGTAGTCCTTTCGATAAGTAAGAATGTCGAACCCAACGAGGAGCAGAAGGAAATGACAAGTGGTTTTTAGCAAGGTATTCCTGCAAGCACTGAAATTATAAGTAACGAGTAGTTTGATAGAAAGATAATTTGTAACGAGCAAGTAACGGTAACGGTAAAAAAAGTGCAGCAAGGTAGCCCAATCCTTTTGAGGCAAAGGAGAGGACAAAACGATTTCTCATAATAAGCAAAGCGTTCTTGAGGGTACTCGGGAATTTCATATAGTCACTTTCATCATGTTGATTCAATTCGTGTTCGCTACTTTGATAATTTGATATGTGGGTGGACCGGTGCTTAGGTGTTGTTCTTACTTGAACAAACCTCCTACTTATGATTAACCCCCTCACAAGCATCCACATCTACGAGAAAAGTATTAAGATAAAATCTAACCATAGCATTAAACTTTTGGATCCAAATCAGTCCCTTACGAACACTACTAGGAGAAAGCCTACTAGTAGCGCTTCAAATACATATACAAGTAGCGTTGCGTCCAACGCTACTGCTAACGTGCTACAGCTAAGTTGTAGCAGTAGCGCTGGTCAGGGCAGCGCTACTGGTAAGTATGGTTAGCAGTAGCGCTGCCCTGACCAGCGCTACTGCTAACTCCCTGTAGCGCTTGAGCAAATGAAGCTATGCTGCTAATCCAGCGCTGCTAGTAGATGCTTTCAGCGCTGCTGCTAGTATTCCTGCTTTCACGGATTTATACCCCATCTACGTATTTGTGATGTATTTATACAAGCTCATGTGAGGAAGAAATATGGATTAGAATCATTTGGATGAATCAAAAGTTGAATTAGGACGACGATCCTACTAATTCAACTTTTGGTCACTTTTGATCCATCCACATGAATCTAATCTGTGTTCCTTCCACCAATGATATAATAACTAATTATGATCATAATAACAAATCATCATGATAACCATGATCATCATATTAACATAAAAACGCTTGCATCATATCATCACCAACAACACTAGCTAATAATCATCATAGTCATTACCACCAACACTATTTAATCATCATAGTCATAGTTTACTATCTAATCACCACCAACACTAGCTAATAATAATCATCATAGTCATTACCACCAACACTAGCTATTTAATCGTCATCTTCAAGCTCATTCTAGCTAGTTAATCACTCCTGCTGCTGCTGCTGCTCTCTCTCTCTCTCTCTCCCTCTCCCTCTCTCTCTCAGGTAAAATAGCATAAAACATGTGTAGCACTCCTGCTTCATCATATTGGAGAATGCAGATGAACCTGTCTCCTAATTGTGGGTTGCGCTTGTAATTGCTGCCCCTAGTACTTCTCTGTCGTGGTCCTTCACAATTTTGCTCCAGTCTTTGACTATTAAGACTTGCTCGCTTTTAGAAATCATGAATGCACTCATGTGCAATGTAGGATTTCTTGGTCGTGGGCAATCATAATCATGCGGCCTTTAGGCTCGATCCAATGAGGCACAACATTCATCGGGAGTCCTGTTGAAGAACATCGTAGTAACATGCTTAGCAATGAAGTTTATCTTAAAAAATAATGTATGCAAAAGATGCACTGAGGAAAAATAGTAAAAATGTTACCATCTTTCCTAAATAGATGTGACCATAGTTCAATACACACACTAGTGGTTGCACATATTGAGTACTAATATTTCGAAGTCCAAGAAAATAACCTGTATTAACAGTATCAAGATCCTCAAGCCATGAAACATAATGACTTATCTCCTCGTAGTTTAGTTTAGCCCCGGGACAGTAGTAGGTGCTGTCTACCAAGATCCTGACATGATTGCTTGAATGGAAATAAGCTGTCAATAGAAATTAGTTATCAACTATTTTTAAATAAACAATATAAATTAGTTAATAAATATGGTTGAGAAACTCACATATAGGTAGAACTGGAGGCGTCTGCACATCGACCCAGATGTCGATATTACCTTCAATTTCATCTTCCGGACGAATATCAAAGGTGATAAACATATTAGGCGCAAATGCATAAGCCTTGAATAGTGCTCTCCAATTTTTGCATTCAAAACAGGAGTAGGTGTCTGCATTGTATAATTTTACGGCAAAAGTATAACCATGTCCAGTCCTCAAGTGAACTCTCTTTACGTCCATACTGTCCATAGTACTGAAACCAATCTTATCCAAGACATAAATTCTTGCATGGCAGGGGATACGCTAGTAGAATTGTAAACATTTAAAATTATAAGTTGAAGCAAAAGAAGCAGAAGTCATGCTTAATTACGAAAAAGGACTTGTCGTTGTGACTTACTGTATCCACTCGAAGGTCTCATCCAGCATGATGCTAATGCGCCTACCACCAACTAGGTGAGGCCTGTCGCATAGGCTGCGCTTGTCTTCGCGATTCGCACATAACGTATTTCCTTTCGTCGTCAGACATTTCCTATGTTCATAGTTGAAACATTGAAAATTGATCGAAGGCATATATATATATATATATATATATATATATATATATATATATATATATATATATATATATATATATATATATATATGGTGGACACTCTCCCTCACTGAAAGACACACAAGGAGCCAAAACAGACCTAAAGTCAACCCGTTCCATATATCGAGCAATGACATAGAAAAGTGGCCTATGTTTTGCCGAAATATCATTGAATTCCCATTCTGGCAAATCACAAGCACTCGATATGTCCTGCATTGTAGCACAAGTCATGCTAAAATTCATGAAAAATTCGGCAGGACCTTTGCTAAAGACAGGACATATCGAGCGCCTGAAATTTGCCAAAACGAAAACGAATCAACATTCCGGCAAAACATAGGCCACTCGGAGGTACATTGCAAACAAGAACACGAAGACATCCTCTATATTCAAGAATGCATCATCATCAACATCAATGACATGGCGACTAGCACTAGCATTTTCATCATCGACATTTACAACACATTATCATCTATATCAACAACATGGGGATTTGGCTACTCTCACCTAGAGGGCTTAAGGGGTCGGTGATGGGGACGACTGTGGGGATGAGGTAGGGGCAAATACTTGATTTCTGCATAAACAAAATATATTATATCAACGTGTATCTGAGTAGTCTATAATCACTTATGTTCTGAAGCATAATTAAATTTGCCAATATAGGTATCTCTCTCTAAACTAGTTTTATTAAGCACTTACTAAATAAACTAGTTTTATTAACTACTTACTAGTTCTACTCTATTCAACACCGAGGAGTAGAGAAGGAGGAGGTGGACTTTTAGCTCACCGACTCGGGTGTAGGGGAAGCAGATATAGCTCAGATGACGATCACTCCAAGGAGACACGACTCTACAAAGCCTGCATATTCCACCGAGTGAAAATTTTAGATCATCAAATCTCATATAGCATTCTTTGATGAAAAAGTGATAATGACATAAAAATAATTAATTTTTCCAATACATTTCTATATTGAAAAACAAAAATACAAAAAAATCTATACCTAAATTTTCTTACTAAAAATTCTTATTACTAAATTTGATACCTAAAAATGTCTCATGTAGCATTCCAATAGATTTCTATAATTGAAAATTTTCTATACCTAAAAAATTATATTACTAAAACTTTTTTTATATTCAAAAATACTATTCACTAGTCTTCTATCCTATTCAAAATACCTACATTCTACCTATATTTTCTATTTTATTCTATTCAAAATACCTACATTCTGTTCATATAACTTATATGTTGTATTTACTCAAAATAATTAACATAGATGGGGGAGGGAGGAAGGGAGGGAGGCAGGAGGGAGGGAGGGAGGAAGGGAGGGACGCAGGAGGTAGGGAGGGAGGAAAGAGGGAGGAGGCCGAGATGGCGGCAGATGGAGGGGGAGGAAGGAGGGAGGAGGAGGATGAAGGAGGGGCGGCGGATGGATGTGGGGCGATGGGAGGGAAGAGGAGAGCGGTAACAAGAGGAGGGCAGCGAGAGGGAGGGGAGAGGAGGGCGGAGAGGGAGGGAGGGGGCAGATACGTACCTTGGGGGCACTGGTGGGTGACGGCGGCGACGGCGGGCGACGGCGCGCGGCGGAGTGAGCGAGTACAGTGTGAGGGGGAGAGTGAGGACGCCCGCGGGCCGGGGAGTGTGGATAAGGTGCCCCGTAGTAGTAGCGCTTGTTCTAAACCACCGCTATTGCTAAGTACAATAGCAGTAGTGCTTTGGGGGAGCAAGCGCTACTGCTATGATCATTAGCAGTAGCATTTTTTCAGCAACAACGCTACTAATAATGCTATAATCATTAGCATTAAAAAAAGCATTGGTCATCATTGATATTTTTGTGTAGAATCTAAATTGTTAGTATGAATCTTCACCGGTTTATGAACCGGCGAAGATTCATATTGCCACAGATACTACACATAGAGTACAATGAAGACCAAGTCATTGTGATAGGTTGAGAAGCACCATATTTAAGGTGGTAAACATTCTGTTTGCGGAGCGAGGTGGGACTAAACATTGGTCCTAGGAGGGGACTGAATTTAGCAGTAGCGCTGGTTAGAGGAAAGCGCTATTGCTAAGTTCAATAGCACTAGTGATTTTTACGTATGAGCGCTACTAGTATACCTAGCCTACCTGCAACGGTCTGGCAATTATAATAGTAGCGTGTTTTATATCTACAGTGCTACTCCTATGTGTATAGTAGCAGCGTTGTTTCTGCCAAGGCGCTGCTCATATTTAGCAGCAGCCCTTCCTTTTTAAAAGCGCCACTGGTGAGCTCCTGTGTATAAGCATTTCCCTAGTAGTGGAAGTAGCGCATAAACTAGGGTTTAATTTTCTATCACTCTCGCAATCCATCATCTAATAACTACTCCACAATGCATTCCCTTAGGCCCTAATAAGGTGAAGTGTCATGTAGTCGATGTTCACATGACATCACTAAGGGAATCACAACATAAATATCATCAAAATATCAAACACATATCAAGTTCACATGATTACTTGCAACAAGATTTCTCCTGTGACCTCAAGAACAAAAGTAACTACTCACAAATGATAATCATGCTCAAGATCATAGGGGTATTAAATAACATAATGGATCTGAACATATAATCTTCCACCAAATAAACCATATAGTAATCAACTACAAGATGTAATCAACACTACTAGTCACCCACAAGCACCAATCTAAGGTTCCGGTACAAAGATTGAACACAAGAGATGAACTAGGGTTTGAGAGGAGATGGTGCTGGTGAAGATGTTGATGGAGATTGCCCTCCCCAAGATGGGAGAGTTGTTGGTAATGATGATGATGATGATTTCCCCCTTCGGGAGGGAAATTCCCCCAATGGAATCGCTCCGCCATAGGGCAAAAGTGCTACTGCCCAGGTTCCGCCTCGAGATGGCGGAACTTCGTCCTGAAAGTCCTCTCCTGATTTTTTTCCTAGGTCAAAATGATTTATATACCGGAAGATGGACACCGATGATGGACTGAGGAGGGCACAACCTACCAGGGTGCGCCTGGGCTCCCTGGTGCGCCCAGGTGGGTTGTTGCCCACCTGGTGGGCCCCTCGGGTAGTTATTTGCTCCAATAATTCTTAAATTCCGTGAAGTTTCAGCTTATTTGGTGTTGTGCAGAATAGGTAGCTCTGACGTGCTTTTTCAGGTCCAGAATTCCAGCTATCGGTATTCTCCCTCTTTGTATAAACCTTGCATATTATGAGAGAAAAGGCATTAGAATTACTCCCAAAAGCATTATTATGCATAAAAACATTATAAATAACAGTAGCAAAACATGATGCAAAATGTACGTATCAACTCCCCCAAGCTTAGACCTCGCTTGTCCTCAAGAGAAAACCGAAATCGAAAAACATGTCCACATGCTTAGAGAGAGAGAGAGAGGTGTCGATAAAAAACAAAATACGGACATAGAAGCATCTTGCATATTATTGTAACAGCAAGGAATTTAAACATAAAGTTTCTTTATCACATAACTTTTATCATATAAATTCTCATGAACAAGTAACAATTCATCACAACATTGAAGTATAAAGCATAAATCTTATTCAAAACCAACAAACTATGTTCTCAGTTAACTTTGCAACTACAATTCATCATACTTTTAGGAAGGGTCACGTGTCAGAGCCTTTAGGCAAGTCCACATACTCAACCATCATATAGTCTTCTATGATTGCTAACACTCACATCGTACGCATGAACAAAAAGTTTCAACCATACACAAAAAGATAGGGGCTTATAGTTTCGCCACCCACCACATTTACCTCAAGGGTGATGTCAACAATAATAACTCATGCGTACTCATATCCAACTGTATATATGTGCCTAGATCTTTCCTCACCACGTGATGCTTGCCAAAGGAGAAAAATAAAAAGGAATAGGGAAGAAAACGTTGACTCTTCATAAAAGAAAAAGAAAGGCCCTTCGCAGAGGGAACTAGAGGTTGTCATGCGCTTATTTGTTTGTATGCCAAATCCCTTAATGCAAAAGAACGTCACATTATATTGCCCCTTATGACAGCAACCTTTATTATGCAGTCTATCGCTTTTTTTCATTGCCATCACAAGTTCATACAACGCTCAATTTTCTCTTACACTAAATGATCCAACACATTTAGAAGCAATTTTTATTGCCTTATTGCACCGATGACAACTTACTTGAAGGATATTACTCAATCCATAGGTATGTATGGTGGACTCTCAAAATAAGATTTGGGTTAAGGGTTTTTGGATGCACAAGTAGTATCCCTACTTAGTGCGGAGTTTTTGGCTAGAAAAGGTATTGAGCAAGCACCACATGTTAAAGGATCTATGACAATATAAATTCTATGTGAACATGAACAAACATAAATCTTTACGTTGTCTTCCTTGTCCAACGTCAACTATTTTGACACAAAATATTTAATGGGGGCTCACAATCATAAAAGATGTCCAAGATAGTTTATTTGCATGTGAATCTTCTCTTCCCTTATTAATTATTTCATGATTTGCATCATTGACCAATGTTATGCTTGTCAATCTCCAACAAATTTTACCACTTATACTTTACCTTATGTGATGTCATTACTTACCATAAGATTAGCATATGATCTTTTCATTTATTTCCTTTCTTTTTATTGTACATGAAAATAAAGAAAGCAAAGCTTGGACTAATTTTATTATATATCTCATACACGATTACATAGATAGATCACTAGGCAAACACTCGAAAAGAAAGGATCAAACTAAACTTTTATTCAACTAGATCAAAAGATAACTAGGGATCAAACTGAAAATAGATAAAAGTAAAGATAGTGGTGGTGATACGATACTGGGGCACCTCCCCCAAGCTTGGCACAAGCCAAGGGGAGTGCCCATACCATGAACTCAAGTCTCCTTTGGTGATGAAGAAGATGGTGGTGGTGTACATGACGTAGTAGCCATCTCCAATAGCTTCTCCAATCTATGGATGATGCTCCGGAGGGCAATGATGTGCTCTTGCAACAGAATATTTTCACGAGTGAGATATTTATTTTGTACACGCACCGTTTCGATGATCCTAAGAGCTTCAGTTTCAGTAGGGGTGAGATATTCATAGTAAGGCTGAAGGATATCCTCTTCTTCCTCGGCAGGCAAGGTTTGCTCAACTGCTAGAGCTTGATCTTCAACAGCTTCCTTGCTCTTGTCCCTTTTCAGAGATTCTTTTGGTCCTTCTCTCTTTAGTTCCATCTTCATCTACCAAGCATCTTCTTCTATGTTGTTGGAGGAGGGAGAAGACATGGACCTGGCCTGACAGATCTGACAGAAAACAACAAGAAAGAGGAACAGAAGATTTCTCCGTGATACGGAGGTCAGTGCATTCGTGGGATATATGAAGATTTTTTATCTTGGGAAACAAGAAAACGGGGGGAAAATGGAGTACGGAAGGTAACCAAGGTGGGCACAACCCACCTGGGCACGCCAGGGGGCCCTGGCACGCCCTGGTGTCTTATGCCCACCAGGGTTGCCTTCATGGTTATTTCTTATTTTCCTAATTTTTGATATATTCCAAAACTGACAGAAAATATTTTTGAAGATTTTTTGGAGTCTGTTTACTTACTGTATCATGTACCTCCTCCTTTTTGGTTTTTCTGGAGTGTTCTGGAAGGTTTCTTTTATGTGTTCCTCCGGTGTCATGGTTTGGACAATATTGCTTTCAACATTAATAGGCGTACCTGAGATATAGTGTTTAATTCTTTGGGTTGGTACCTTCGGCATTATTTATTTTCTTATCTCCAGAGGGATAAACCTCTTCAATAACATACGGTCCTTCCCATTTGGAGAGAAGTTTTCCTGCAAAGAATCTGAAACGAGAGTTGTATAGTAGAACATATTCTCCAACTTTGAATTCCCATTTTTTGGATCCTTTTATCATGCCATCTTTTAACTTTCTCTTTAAATAGTTTGGCATTTTCATAAGTTTGGGTTCTCCATTCATCTAATGAGCTAATGTGAAATAACCTATTTTCACCGACAAGTTTGAAATCATAGTTGAGTTCTTTAATTGCCCAATATGCTTTATGTTCTAACTCTAGAGGCAAATGACAAGCTTTTCCATAAACCATTTTATACGGAGACATACCCATAGGATTTTTATAAGCTATTCTATAAGCCCAAAGTGCATCATCGAATTTCTTAGACCAATTCTTTTGGGACCTATTGACAATTTTTTGTAAAATTAATTTTATTTCTCTATTACTAAGTTCAACTTGACCACTAGATTGAGGATGATAGGGTGATGCAATTCTATGGTTAACATCATAATTGGCAAGCATTTTACGGAAAGCACCATGAATAAAGTGTTGGGGGAACGTAGCAGAAATTCAAAATTTTCCTACGTGTCACCAAGATCTATCTATGGAGAAACCAGCAACGAGGGGAAGGAGAGTGCATCTACATACCCTTGTAGATCGCTAAGCGGAAGCGTTCAAGTGAACGGGGTTGATGGAGTCGTACTCGACGTGATCCAAATCACCGATGACCAAGTGCCGAACGGACGGCACCTCCGCGTTCAACACACTGTCGGTGTACTAAAGTAGGGGTACCTTAGTACCCCGAACTTGTGCACGGGCAGTCGTAGCACCCCGCGGCAAGGCCTGCCCGGCGATCGCGAAGACCCTCAATGGTCCCCTCTTGGGCCATTCAAGAACAAAGTATTTGAGCCAAGGCCCCGGCAAGAGGAGCTTGCCGGGAAGGCCACCCGAAGAGAGCAAGGCCCTGGCAAGAGAAGTTTGCTGGGACTGCCGCTCGAAGCACAAGACCCCAACAAGAGGAGCTCGCCGGGAAGGCCATCCACGGCACGACAAGGACCCTGCCACGGCGCGCCCCGCGCCCTGGCAAGGCCCGGTGAGCAACAAGCTCCCGGGCGCGACAAGACATCCACCGCGGCAAGGCGCTTGCCGCGGCAAGTTACCACCTCGTGCCTGCGCTCCAGCTCACCCACCAACGTGTCGCTCTGGGGGCATCCCAGGCGCACGTGGCGGGAGGCTGAGCAGCGAGGGGCATGCGGTGGCGAAGCGAAGCTGACAGAGTAGCCATCGTGGCAAACGGTGGCGCTCCTGACGGTCCACTCCCCTGCTCCGTCTGGGCGACGCGGACAGGCATTTAATGCCCTTGTCCCCCGCCGTCAGGGTTAGGTATGATAGCGCTGTATAGCCACTGTGCAGGCAGCTGTACCCACTACAGCATTCTACCATTTTTGCCCTCACCTACGCTGCCACCTGTGGGTAACCCCTTGAGCATATAAAAGGAGGCCCCATGCGCACGTAGAGGGGGGAGACCAATCTTTACGCTCGACCTCGCCGGCGGCCCGCGTGTACTGTAGCACCGCGCGCTCCCAAGCAAGAACACAATACAATCCACCAAGCAGCAGTAGGGTTTTACGCATCTTTGCGGCCCGAAGCTGGGTAAAATCCCCCTGTGTGCACCGCCTCGATCTGCTCTTTGTGCAACCTCCGCCCCCCGCCGAACCAGTAAGGGGCTCGGTCCCCATAGGTGTTCGAGGAAGCCGATTCCCCCCGACATCTTTGGCGCGCCAGGTAGGGGGCGTCGAAGTTGTGCGAACCTGATCCGGCGTCTGCACCAGCTAGATATCCTTCATCCTCAGCGACATGCCACTGAAGAAGAAGGCTCCGGAGGTGGCCGGTCCGTCCGCGTCGAACCCGCCGCCCTTGGAGCAAACGGGTGGCGGGGACGGCACCGGCGGCGGAACGGGCGTCGTCGAGCCAGCTCACAGCGCCACGGCGTACAAACATGCACCGCGCCCCTCTCAGGAAGCACGGGACCAGCAGCGTCTTGGCGCCCACGGTACCATACGCTCGCTGGACCCAAATCGAGCCGGCGGATCCCAGGGCGCTCAAGGCCAGCACTAGCACCAACGCGCTGGCGCGAGCGTGGCGCGGCTGCCTGGCCCGGGTGTTGCTCCTTGTAACATAGTTAGAAGTTCGAGCACATCCCGCTCCACGCGCCGTTCGCCGCTGCTGCCCGCCACTCCAGCAGAAGCTCTGGCACGAGCCCAACTGCTCCTAGACTACCCTCCAACGACGGACAAGCTCGACGACTGGAGGGCCACGATACAGAGCCTCATCGGTTTCGCTAGCGGCGACACCCCGCGGCAGCACAGCGCATCGCAGCCGCGGCGGGACGGCCAGGCGAGGACCGATGGCGCTAGGACCGGCGGGGGTGCGACCACCGTCCACTCCCCGCCCCGGAGGCCAAGATCGCTGACTCGCCGGAATCACCAAGACAACGACTCCACCGCGTCGTCAAATCCGCGAACTCGTCGCGATCAACGCCAAGTTCTTCACGAGCGAGAGCAAGAGGACGCTCGTACTCGCATCGAGCGTCGGAGAGAAGCGCGGCGTCAATCAGACCACCGCGCTGGGCCCTCTGTCGACATGCATGCACCAGGGGAACCAGGCGACCTGCCGTACGCGGTGGGCTGCCCTGCGTTCACCCGTGAGCTGCGGCAAGTCCAGTGGCCCAGCACAAAGAATTTCAAGCCAGACGTGCCAGAGAAGTACGACGGCAAGTCGCATCCGTCGGAGTTCCTCAGCATCTACACCATTGCGGTGCAGGCTGCCGGGGGGCGAGACGACAAGATCCTTGCCAACTACTTCCCGCTGGTGCTCAAGTCCAACGTCAGATCCTGGCTCATGCACTTGCCGGACAACTCCATAACCTCCTGGACAGACTTGTGCCATCAGTTTGTTGGCGCCTTCACGGGTGACCACAAACCCCCATGGCCAAGCGAGCGACCTTCACCTGCTCGTCCAGAAGGAGGGAGAACCTCTGCGCAAGTTCATCCAGAGATTCAGCCGTGTACACTACAACATCCCAGACGTCCACCCCGCCACGGTCATCAGCGCGTTCCATCAGAACGTGCGTAACCGCAAGATGCGGGAGGAGATGGCGATGTGCAAGATCAAGGACGTCAGCGAGCTATACGCCCTGGCCGACAAGTGTGCCCGTGCTGAGGAAGGGAGGAAACTCCCCGGAGAGAGCGCTGGAGCGGGAGGATCTGACAGTGAGGATACCGCCCCGACGAAGAAGGGCCGGTGGCGGAGCAACAGGAAGAAGAAGAGCCAAGAGGTACTGGTTGTTGAGCAGTCCGGCGATGAAGGCGCCACCAAGAAGGCCCAGGCTGGCAGCTCTGGCAAGGAGATTGCCGGATGCGTCCACTGCCAGGCTGTGGCGGCCGCCGACAAACGGGACGGCACCAGCAAACAATACTGCAAGATCCACCGCACCAAGGGCCGTGACCTCCAGAGCTGCAAGCAGGTCGAGCGGCTCGTCGAGCTGCAAAAGGCCGAGTACGAGCGGCGCGACAAGGAGAGAGCCCGAGGAGGTGGCGGAGGATCAGGCACGAAGCGGCCCGGCCAGGGAGGACGCCGCGACAAGGACAAGCAGTGGCAAGAGGAGCGACCTCCCCGCGGCCGCGACAAGAACGAAGACGAAGACGAAGACGAAGACGAAGACATGGATGACGTCGAGACCAGTGAGCAGGAGTTTCAGAAAGCCACAGAGGCCTTGTGCGTAGACGGCGGCGCCACCCTGCATACTTCTCACCGCCAGCTAAAGCAGTGGGCGCGGGAGGTCAATGCAGCGGAGCCACCCGTCGAGTCGCGCAAGCCTCTGAAATGGTCCAGCACGCCTATCATCTTTGATATTGAGGACCACCCTGATCGCACTACTGCGATCGGGTGCTTGCCGATGTTGGTTTCGCCAACAATCCGCAACCTCAAGGTCACCAAGATGCTGGTTGACGGCGGGGCCGGCTTGAACCTGATCTCCTCCGCTGTGCTCCGAAAACTCCAAGTCCCCGACAGCGAGCTCGAAGAAACCGGCACGTTCCAAGGAATCAACCCGGGAAGGAGCAAACCGAAGGGGAAGATAACGTTGCCAGTAACATTTGGCAGCGAGCTGAACTTCAGGACAGAGAGGATCACCTTTGACGTCGCCGATTTTCCATTGCCATACAATGGAATTCTCGGCCGTCCAGCGCTCGCCAAGTTCATGGCGGCCTCTCACTATGCCTACAACATGCTCAAGATGCCAAGCCCGATAAGCGTCATCTCTGTCCCCGGCGACAAGAAGGATGCCCTTATCTGTGCCGACAAGATCTACCGGGAAGCAGCAGCCGCAGTGGATCACAAGCCGCTTGCCGCTGAAGCTCCCGGAGGAAAGAAGAGGACCAAGCCCGGCAAGTGCTCTGGCGCCCACTCCGGCAAGCGCACCTCTCCGGAGTGTTGCGCTACCGTCGAGGACGCGCCATCGAGCTCCACCGGCAAGAGTAAGAAGACAATGGCGGCTCCGCCAACGACCAAGAAGGTGCCCACCAAGGAGGACGGCACTGGTGGTACCTTCACCATCAGTGCCACGCTCGACCCCAAATAGGAAAGCGCGCTCGTTACTTTCCTGCGGGCGAATGTCGATGTGTTTGCCTGGCAGCCATCTGACATCCCCGGCGTTCCCAGGAAAGTGATTGAGCACCACCTCACCGTCTGTCCTCAGGCACGGCCCGTCAAGCAGAGAGTCAGGAAGCAAGCAGTGGAGCGCCAAGAGTTCATCGCAGAAGAGATCAAGAAGTTGGAAGCGGCAGGCCTCGTCAGAGGTGTGCTCCATCCGATGTGGTTGGCCAATCCTGTTGTCGTGCGCAAAGCAAATGGGAAATGGAGGCTTTGCATCGACTTCACTGATGTTAACAAAGCTTGTCCCAAAGATCCCTTTCCCTTGCCGCACATTGACCAGATTGTTGACTCCACGGCCGGATGTGACCTGCATTCATTTCTTGACGCCTACTCTGGATATCATCAGATCTTCATGGCTGAAGAAGATGAAGAGAAGACCGCGTTCATCACTCCATGTGGCACGTACTGTTTCGTACGGATGCCTTTCGGACTGAAGAACGCCGGTTCGACATTTGCAAGGGTTGTCCACACCGCTTTTGAGACACAAATCCACAGGAATGTGGAGGCCTACATGGATGATATAGTGGTCAAGAGCAGAGACAGGGCAACCCTGATTCAAGACTTAGAAGAGACCTTTGCGAATCTGCGCAGGATCAGCCTCAAGCTCAACCCCGAGAAGTGTGTGTTCGGAGTTCCTTCCGGCAAGCTTCTCGGGTTCTTCGTGTCTCAGCAAGGGATAGAAGCCAACCCAGACAAGATCAAGGCCATCAAGCAGATTGAGGCACCAACCCGTGTCAAGGACGTGCGAAGGCTTGTCGGCTGCGTCGCGGCTCTCAGCAGGTTTATCTCTAGGTCTGCAGAGCGCGCCCTGCCATTTTTCAAAATTTTGAGAAAGGCGGGTCCAGTAAAATGGACTCCGGAAGCGGAGGCTGCGCTGCAGGACCTGAAGAAAATACCTGTCCTCCGCTCCGATACTTGTCGCGCCTAAACCACAAGAGAAGCTGCTGCTGTACCTAGCGGCAACTAATCAAGTGGTTAGCGCTGCGTTAGTAGCGGAGAGGGAGGCCGATGATGAGCCAGCGACCGCGGCAAGCACGTCCAGCGACAAGCAGGGGGCTTCCCCGACAAGCTCTGGCCCCGACGAGGATGAATCTGCGCAGGAGCAAGTGGAGGTGCGGAAGAAGAAAATGGTGCAGCACCCAGTGTACTTTGTCAGCTCCCTCTTGCAGAGGGCCAGGTCAAGGTACTCTGGTGTGCAGAAATTGCTTTTCGGCCTCCTCATGGCCTCGAGAAAGCTGCGCCATTACTTCCAAGCACACGAGATTACAGTTGTCACCCGCTTTCCGCTGAAGAGGATACTGCAAAATCCAGAAGCAACAGGCAGGATTGTCGAGTGGGCACTAGAACTGTCGAGCTTCGATCTCCAGTTCGAGAGCACCTCGACTATCCAAAGCAGAGCTTTGGCGGAGTTCATAGCGGAGTGGACACCAACACCGGATGAAGATATCCCAGAGACGAGCATCCCCGCCAAAGAAGCAGGCAAAGAGTGGCTGATGTACTTCGATGGTGCCTTCTTGCTGCAAGGCGCCGGCGCCGGCGCGTTACTTGTCGCGCCCACCGGAGAGCACCTCAAGTACGTAGTCCAGATGCACTTCCCCAAGGAACAAGCAACCAACAATACTGCAGAGTACGAAGGTTTGCTTGCCGGTCTCAGGATCGCGGCAGAACTTGGGATCAAGAAGCTCATTGTCAGGGGTGACTCACAGCTCGTCGTCCGCCAAGTGAACAAGGATTACCAGAGTCTGTTGATGGAAGCGTACGTTGATGAAGTGAGGAAGCTGGAAGAGCACTTTGACGGCCTGCAGATGGAACACATTCCAAGAGCTGAGAATGACATCGCTGACGGCCTGTCAAAGTGCGCAGCATTTAAGTTACCTGTGGAACCAGGGACCTTTGTGCTCAAGCTGACTCAGCCATCCGTAACGCCATCAACCGGACAGATCAAGAAGAGGAAGTTGGTCTCCGGCGACTATCTTCCGGCAGAGCTCCCCGGAGCCGCCGCCAAGAAGGTCCCCGGGATCGACGCCAAGAGCGCTGAGGAACCGTCTGCTCCGGAAAACCCCAGGGTTTACTCCGTAGAAGCAGGCGCTCCCGAGAAGCTTTGTTCCGGCAAGCTTGCCGGGGAACGTCAAGCTCCGGCCGAGCCCCAGATCCTCGCCGTAGAAGCAGACGTTCCCGCAGCGGCAGAAGTGCCTTCAGTCCTTGTTGTCGAGCCACAGGCTCCAGCATGGGCGCGGCAGACTGTCCATTTCCTCCAGTACGGAGAACTTCCCGAAGAACAAGAAGAAGCGGAAAGAGTAGCCCGGCGCTCGAGTATGTACCAGTTCGTCGACAACACACTATACAGAAGAGGGCGCAATGGTGTGAAATTGAAGTGTATTCCCCGGGAAGACGGACAGCAGCTGTTGGCAGAGATACATGGAGGCACATGTAGTCACCACATTGGCGCAAGGGCACTTGCCGGCAAAGCGTTCCGGCAAGGCTTCTTCTGGCCGACAGCCCTCCAGGATGCAACTGCACAAGTAACCAAGTGTGAAGCGTGCCAGTTACATTCCAAGCAAATACACCAGCCAGCTCAAGCTCTCCAGACGATCCCTTTATCCTGGCCATTTTCGGTCTGGGGGCTCGATATCCTCGGTCCTTTCCCCCGAGCTGTCGGGGGCTTTGAGTACTTGTACGTCGCAATCGACAAATTCACAAAGTGGCCGGAAGTGGAACTAGTGAGGAAGGTGACAGCACAGTTAGCCATCAAGTTCTTCAGGTTGATTGTCTGCCGCTTCGGGATCCCCAACAGGATCATCACTGACAACGGTACGCAATTCACGAGCCGCGCCTTCATGCAATACATCCAAGATCTCGGCGCCAAGGTCTGCTTCGCTTCTGTTGCTCATCCCAGGAGCAACGGTCAAGCTGAAAGGGCCAACGCCGAAGTACTGCACGGGCTCAAGACCAGAACTTTCGACAGGCTGCACAAGTGCGGAAGAAACTGGATCGAGGAGCTGCCGGTGGCTCTTTGGTCGATCAGAACGACGCCAAATCGAGCCACTGGCCAGACACCATTCGCTCTAGTCTATGGAGCAGAAGCAGTTACCCCCACGGAACTCGTATACGGGTCACCTCGAGTGCTCGTTTATGATGAGCTTGAGCAAGAGCGGCTGCGTGAAGATGACGCGTTGCTCCTTGAGGAAGATCGTCTTCAGGCTGCTGTGCGAGCCTCTCGCTACCAGCAAACTTTGCGCCGCTATCATAGCCACAAAGTTAAAGCCAGAAGCTTCGAGGAAGGTGACCTTGTTCTTCGGCGCGCCCCGTCCGCCAAGAATCATAACAAGTTGACGCCAAAGTGGGAAGGCCCTTACCGGGTGAGATGAGTCACGAGGCCTGGCGCTGTCCGCCTCGAGACCGAAGATGGCACTCCGGTGAGCAACTTCTGGAATATTGAGCATCTTCGTAAGTTTTACCCGTAAGGCGCGGTTGTCGGGGCCCGCCCGGCAACCAACCTTTTGTACAAGTCTTGCCGCAGTTGCATGTGATCCTTTGTACAAAACCAGGCGCAGACCCTGAGCAGCAGAAATGAAGCGCTGGCGCCCTAAGTTTTAGCATGCATGCTGAGTCGAGTCTCGTCCTTGGTTAGGGTTGATAGTGCCTAATAGCTGCTAACCCCTAGCTTAGAGGTCGAGTCTGAGTCCTTTTTCCTGTTCTTTCGATCCCTTTGGTTCGCAGGGGTTTGTACATCCTGGCCAGACCACTTAAAGGCGAAGAAAGGAAGAAGGGCGGGCCAGCATCTGGTCCTCGGCAAGCCAGTATTACCGAGGGCTGCAAGTACGAAGATTCGTCCGCGGCAAGCCAAAGCTGCCGGGGGCTGCAATCCCAGATAAGTTTTCGCATCCCTTGTCATGCATTCTCTCATGAACTGTGGAATACGAAAACCCCTTTTTCCCCCTAAAAGCTGTCGTGCTCCCTCGACGACAGGCCCGAGAGCGCGTTCCTGGGGCCCGTCTTGGTAGTAGTCGCGGCGGCAAAGGGGCGAAGTGGGGGGCCGGATCCCGCCTTCTCCCCGCCTCCGCCAAATGCGTGAGGAGGGCCGAGCGGCGCGGGAAGACGGCAGGGCCTGTTGCCGGGCGAAGAAATGTCTATCCTAACGATACAAAGGGTTCGCTCCTTGGCGTGGGTTCCACCCACGGGACAAATGGCCCGGCAAACTCCCCTTTTTCATCAAAAACATTCCGCTCAGGTACAGTTCAGAGAGAATGAAAAACATGAAAAGATGGGATTACAAGCTTTAAATGCAACTAAGGCCCGAAGGCTTACAGATTGAAAAAAGATGAGGTGCTCGTAATCCCTTTCTTGTCTCTCTCCTCAGGAGGTAGGACAAGGAGGCGAAAAGGGCAAAAGGGGCGCCTAGGCAAGCTACGGGTGGCAGAAGACACCAAGAGAACGCCCCGGGGGCTCCGGAGGCTGGATGGTGGCAGTGGTGCCGGAGATGGAGCTCGAAGATGAGGCAGCGGGACGTCAACACGCTGTCGGGGGCACCTAGCCCTCGTACTCCGAGTTGATGGCCTTGCCGCCAGTCCTCCTCCTCTTCCGCAGCCTCGCCACTCCAGCCGCCCGGGAAGACGACCCCGAGAAGCTCAAGGAGCCGGCGACCAGGATGATGGGGTCGCCGGTGCCACACGAAGCTGCGACCGGCGCCTAGTCGGACCTGTCATCCCGACGACCGCTGCCCTCATCGTCGCTGTCGCTCCCCTCCTCATCGCTCTCGCTCGAGGAGGAGCTTTCGCTGTCGGAGGAGCTATCCACGCAGCACCTGGCCCGGGTCCCGAAGTCCCCGAAGGCCTTGACGGAGAGGAGATCGCCCTCCATCAACTTGAAATGGAGGGTGAACCCCTCCGTCTGAAGGAAATATGCCCTAGAGGCAATAATAAAGTTATTATTTATTTCCTTATATCATGATAAATGTTTATTATTCATGCTAGAATTGTATTAACTGGAAACATAATACATGTGTGAATACATAGACAAACAGAGTGTCACTAGTATGCCTCTACTTGACTAGCTCATTAATCAAAGATGGTTATGTTTCCTAACCATGAACAAAGAGTTGTTATTTGATTAACGAGATCACATCATTAGTTGAATGATCTGATTGACATGACCCATTCCATTAGCATAGCACCCGATCGTTTAGTATGTTGCTGTTGCTTTTATCCATGACTTATACATGTTCCTTTAACTATGAGATTATGCAACTCTCATTTGCCGTAGGAACACTTTGTGTGCTACCAAACGTCACAACGTAACTGGGTGATTATAAAGGTGCTCTACAAGTGTCTCCGAAGGTACATATTGGGTTGGCATATTTCAAGATGAGGATTTGTCACTCCGATTGTCGGAGAGGTATCTCAGGGCCTTCTCGGTAATGCACATCACATAAAGCCTTGCAAGCATTGCAACCAATGAGTTAGTTGCGAGATGATGTATTACGGAACGAGTAAAGAGACTTGCCGGTAACGAGATTGAACTAGGTATTGGATACCGACGATCGAATCTCGGGCAAGTAACATACCGATGACAAAGGGAACAACGTATGTTGTTATGCGGTCTGACCGATAAAGATCTTCGTAGAATATGTAGGAGCCAATATGGGCATCCAGGTCCCGCTATTGGTTATTGACTGGAGACGTGTCTCGGTCATGTCTACATTGTTCTCGAACCATAGGGTCCGCACGCTTAAGGTTTCGATGACAGTTATATTATGAGTTTATGAGTTTTGATGTACCGAAGGAGTTCGGAGTCCCGGATGAGATCGGGGACATGACGAGGAGTCTCGAAATGGTTGAGACGTAAAGATCGATATATTGGACGACTATATTCGGACATCGGAAGGGTTCTGAGTGGTTCGGGTATTTTCGGAGGTACCGGGGAGTTACGGGATTACGGGAGAAGTAATGGGCCTTGATGGGCTTTAGTAGGAAGAGGAAAAGGCTGCTGCGCCCCCCCCCTCCCCTTTGGTCCGAATTGGACTAGGGAAAAGGGGGCCGGCCACCTCTCCTTCTCCTCCTATTCCTTCTCCCTTCCTCCCCTTTTGGTGGACTCCTACTAGGACTTGGAGTCCTAGTAGGACTCCATATGCTGGCCACACCTTTTGCCTTGGCCGGCCTCCTCCATCTCCATCCTTTATATACAGGGGCAGGGGGCATCCCAAAGACACACAAGTTGATCTACGGATCGTTCCTTAGCCGTGTGCGGTGCCCCCTTCCACCAAATTCCACCTCGATTATATCGTTGCACTGCTTAGGCGAAGCCCTGCGCCGGTAACACATCAAGATCATCACCACGCCGTCGTGCTGACGGAACTCTTCCTCGACGCTTTGCTGGATCGGAGCCCGGGGATCGTCATCGAGCTGAACGTGTGCCAAGAACTCGGAGGTGCCGGAGTAACGGTGCTGTGATCGGTTGGATCGCGAGGAGAACGTACGACTACTTCCTCTACGTACGACTACTTTCTCTACGTTGTGTCAACGCTTCCGCTTCGGTCTACGAGGGTACGTAGACAAACACTCTCCCCTCTCGTTGCTATGCATCACCATGATCTTGCGTGTGCGTAGGAAATTTTTTGAAATTACTACGTTCCCCAATAGTGGCATCCGAGCCTAGGTTTTTATGGTTTGATGTTATTTGCACGAGTAGAACACAAGTGAGTTGTGGACGATACAAGTCATACTGCCTACCAGCATGTCATACTTTGGTTCAGCGGTATTGTTGGACGAGACGATCCGGACCAACCTTACGCGTACGCTTACGCGAGACCGGTTCCCTCGACGTGCTTTGCACATAGATGGCTTGCGGAAGACTGTCTCTCCAACTTTAGTTGAACCGAGTGTGGCTACGCCCGGTCCTTGAGAAGGTTAAAACGGAGTCTATTTGACAAACTATCGTTGTGGTTTTGATGCGTAGGTAAGATGAGTTCTTGCTTAAAGCCCGTAGCAGCCACGTAAAACTTGCAACAACAAAGTAGAGGACGTCTAACTTGTTTTTGCAGGGCATGTTGTGATGTGATATGGTCAAGACATGATGCTAAATTTTATTGTATGAGATGATCATGTTTTGTAACCGAGTTATCGGCAACTGGCAGGAGCCATATGGTTGTCGCTTTATTGTATGCAATGCAATCGCGATGTAATGCTTTACTTTATTACTAAGCGGTAGTGATAGTCGTGAAAGCATAAGATTGGCGAGACGACAACGATGCTGCGATGAAGATCAAGGTGTCGCGCCGGTGACGATGGTGATCATGACGGTGCTTCGAAGATGGAGATCACAAGCACGAGATGATGATGGCGATATCATATCACTTATATTGATTGCATGTGATGTTTATCTTTTATGCATCTTATCTTGCTTTGTTTGATGGTAGCATTATAAGATGATCTCTCACTAATTATCAAGAAGTGTTCTCCCTGAGTATGCACCGTTGCGAAAGTTCTTCGTGCTGAGACACCACGTGATGATCGGGTGTGATAGGCTCTACGTTCAAATACAACGGGTGCAAAACAGTTGCACACGCGGAATACTCAGGTTATACTTGACGAGCCTAGCATATAACAGATATGGCCTCGGAACACGGAGACCGAAAGGTCGAGCGTGAATCATATAGTAGATATGATCAACATAGTGATGTTCACCATTGAAACTACTCCATCTCACGTGATGATCGGACATGGTTTAGTTGATTTGGATCACGTGATCACTTAGAGGATTAGAGGGATGTCTATCTAAGTGGGAGTTCTTAAGTAATATGATTAATTGAACTTTAATTTATCATGAACATTAGTCCTGGTAGTATTAGCATATCTATGTTGTAGATCAATAGCTCGCGTTGTTGCTTCCCTGTGTTTATTTTGATATGTTCCTAGAGAAAATTGTGTTGAAAAATGTTAGTAGCAATGATGCGGATTGGATCCGTAATCTGAGGTTTATCCTCATTGCTGCACAGAAGAATTTTGTCCTTGATGCACCGCTAGGTGACGGACCTTTTGCAGGAGCAGATGCAGACGTTATGAACGTTTTGCTAGCTCAATATGATGACTACTTAATAGTTTAGTGCACCATGCTTAACGGCTTAGAATCGGGACTTCAAAGACGTTTTGAACGTCATGGAGCATATGAGATGTTCCAGGAGTTGAAGTTAATATTTCAAGCAAATACCCGAGTTGAGAGATATGAAGTCTCCAACAAGTTCTATAGCTAAAAGATGGAGGAGAATCGCTCAACTAGTGAGCATGTGCTCAGATAGTCTGAGTACTACAATCGCTTGAATCAAGTGGGAGTTAATCTTCCAGATAAGATAGTGATTGACAGAATTCTCTAGTCACCATCACCAAGTTAGTAGAACTTCGTGATGAACTATAATATGCAAGGGATAACGGAAAATATTCCCAAGCTCTTCGCGATGCTAAAATCGGCGAAGGTAGAAATCAAAGAAAAACATCAAGTGTTGATGGTTGACAAGATCACTAGTTTCAAGAAAAGGGTAAAAGGAAAGAAGGGGAACTTCAAGAAGAACGGCAAGCAAGTTGCTGCTCAAGTGAAAAAGCCCAAGTCTAGTCCTAAGCCTGAGACTAAGTGCTTCTACTGCAAAGGGACTGGTCACTGGAAGCGGAACTACCCCAAGTGATTGGCGGATAAGAAGGATGGCAAAGTGAACATAAGTATATTTGATATACATGTTATTGATGTGTACTTTACTAGTGATCATAGCAACCCCTCAGTATTTGGTACTAGTTCAGTTGCTAAAATTTAGTAACTCGAAACGGGGGTTGCAGAATGAACAAAGACTAGTTAAAGGGCAAGGTGACGATGTGTGTTGGAAGTTGTTCCAAGATTGATATGATCATCATCACACACTACCTATACTTTCGGGATTAGTGTTGAAACTAAATAAGTGTTATTTGGTGTTTGCGTTGAGCATGAATATGATTTGATCATGTTAATTGCAATACAGTTATTCATTTAAAGTTAGAGAACAATTGTTGTTCTGTTTACATGAATAAAACCTTCTATGGTCATACACACCAATGAAAATAGTTCATTGGATCTCGATCGTAGTGATACACATATTCATAATATTGAAACCAAAAAGATGCGAAGTTAATAATG
Organism: Aegilops umbellulata; assembly: GCA_032464435.1. Classification (NCBI taxonomy): domain Eukaryota; kingdom Viridiplantae; phylum Streptophyta; class Magnoliopsida; order Poales; family Poaceae; genus Aegilops; species Aegilops umbellulata. Next base: position 91,884,967 of record CP136054.1, on the reverse strand, counting down.
ATAGTGCAACCTATTTGTGGCACTGCCGTTTAGGTCATATTGGTGTAAAGCGCATGAAGAAACTCCATGCTGATGGGATTTTGGAATCACTTGATTATGAATCACTTGATGCTTGCGAACCATGCCTCTTGGGCAAGATGACTAAAACGCCGTTCTCCGGAACAATGGAGCAAGCAACAGATTTGTTGGAAATCATACATACTGATGTATGTGGTCCGATGAATATTAAGGCTCGCGACAAGTATCATTATTTTCAGAACTTCACAGATGATTTAAGCAGATATGGGTATATCTACTTAATGAAACATAAGTCTGAAACGTTTGAAAAGTTCAAAGAATTTCAGAGTGAAGTGGATAATCATCGTAACAAGAAAATAAAAAGTTTCTACGATATGATCGCAGAGGTAAAATATTTGAGTTACGAGTTTTGGCCTTCAGTTAAAACCGTGTGGAATAGTTTCACAAATTCATGCCACCTGGAACACCACAGCATAATGGTGTGTCCGAACTTCATAACCGTACTTTATTGGATATAGTACAATCTATGATGTATCTTACCGATCTACCACTATCGTTTTTGGGATTATGCATTAGAGACAGCTGCATTCACATTAAATAGGGCACCATCTAAATCCGTTGAGACGACACCGTATGAACTATGGTTTAGCAATAAACCTAAGCTGTCGTTTCTTAAAGTTTGGGGCTGCGATGCTTATGTGAAAAAGCTTCAACCTGATAAGCTCGAACCCAAATCGGAGAAATGTGTCTTCATAGGATATCCAAAGGAAACTGTTGGATACACCTTCTATCACAGATCCGAAGGCAAGACTTTTTGTTGCTAAGTTCGGAAACTTTCTAGAGAAAGAGTTTCTTTCGAAAGAAGTGAGTGGGAGGAAAGTAGAACTTGATAAGGTAATTGTACCTTCTCCCTTATTGGAAAGTAGTTCATCACAGAAATCTGTTCCTGTGACTACTACACCAATTAGTGAGGAAGCTAATGATGATGATCATGTAACTTCAGATCAAGTTACTACCAAATCTCGTAAGTAAACTAGAGTGAGATCCGCACCAGAGTGGTACGGTAATCCTGTTCTGGAAGTCATGTTACTAGACCATGACGAACTTGCGAACTATGAGGAAGCGATGATGAGCCCAGATTCCGCGAAATGGTTAGAGGCCATGAAATCTGAGATATGATCCATGTATGAGAACAAAGTTTGGACTTTGGTTGCCTTGCCCGATGATCGGCAAGCAATTAAGAATAAATGGATCTTCAAGAGGAAGACGGACACTGATAGTAGTGTTACTATCTACAAAGCTAGAATTGTCGAAAAAGGTTTTTCGACAAGTTCAAAGTATTGACTATGATGAGAGTTTCTCACTCGTATCTATGCTTAAGTCTGTCCGAATCATGTTAGCAATTGCCGCATTTTATGAAATCTGGCAAATGGATAAACAAAACTGCATTCCTTAATGGAGAGCTGTATATGATGCAACTAGAAGGTTTTGTCGATCCTGAAGGTGTTAACAAAATATGCAAGCTCCAGCGATCCATCTATGGACTGGTGCAAGCATCTCGGAGTTGGAATATACGCTTTGATAAGTTGATCAAAGCATATAGTTTTATACAGACTTGCGGTGAAGCCTGTATTTACAAGAAAGTGAGTGGGAGCACTACAGCATTTCTGATAAGTATATGTAAATGACATATTATTGATCGGAAATAATGTAGAATTATTCTGTGAAGCATAAAGGAGTATTTGAAAGGAGTTTTTCGAAGAAGGACCTCGGTGATGCTGCTTACATATTGAGCATCAAGATCTATAGAGATAGATCGAGACGCTTGATAAGTTTTTTCAATGAGTACATACCTTGACAAGATTTTGAAGTAGTTCAAAATGGAACAGTCAAAGAAAGAGTTCTTGCCTGTGTTACAAAGTGTGAAATTGAGTAAGACTCAAAGCCCGACCACGGCAGAAGATAGAAAGAGAATGAAAGTCATTCCCTATGCTTTGGCCATAGGTTCTATAAAGTATGCCATGCTGTGTACCAGACCTATTGTATACCCTACCCTGAGATTGGCACGGGAGTACAATAGTGATCTAGGAGTAGATCACTGGACGGCGGTCAAAATTATCCTTAGTGGAATAAGGATATGTTTCTCGATTATGGAGGTGACAAAAAGGTTCGTCGTAAAAGGTTACGTCGATGCAAGTTTTGACACTAATCTAGATGACTCTAAGTCTCAATCTAGATACATATTGAAAGTGGGAGCAATTAGCTAAAGTAGCTCCGTGCAGAGCATTGTAGACATAGAAAATTGCAAAATACATAACGGATCTGAATGTGGCAGACCCGTTGACTAAATTTCTCTCACAAGCAAAACATGATCACACCGTAGTACTCTTTGGGTGTTAATCACATAGCGATGTGAACTAGATTACTGAATCTAGTAAACCCTTTGGGTGTTGGTCACATATCGATGTGAACTATGGGTGTTAATCACATGATGATGTGAACTATTGATGTTAATCACATGGTGATGTGATCTAGATTATTGACTCTAGTGCAAGTGGGAGACTGAAGGAAATATGCCCTAGAGGCAATAATAAAGTTATTATTTATTTCCTTATATCATGATAAATGTTTATTATTCATGCTAGAATTGTATTAACTGGAAACATAATACATGTGTGAATACATAGACAAACAGAGTGTCACTAGTATGCCTCTACTTGACTAGCTCATTAATCAAAGATGGTTATGTTTCCTAACCATGAACAAAGAGTTGTTATTTGATTAACGAGATCACATCATTAGTTGAATGATCTGATTGACATGACCCATTCCATTAGCATAGCACCCGATCGTTTAGTATGTTGCTGTTGCTTTTATCCATGACTTATACATGTTCCTTTAACTATGAGATTATGCAACTCCCATTTGCCGTAGGAACACTTTGTGTGCTACCAAACGTCACAACGTAACTGGGTGATTATAAAGGTGCTCTACAAGTGTCTCCGAAGGTACATATTGGGTTGGCATATTTCAAGATGAGGATTTGTCACTCCGATTGTCGGAGAGGTATCTCAAGGCCTTCTCGGTAATGCACATCACATAAAGCCTTGCAAGCATTGCAACCAATGAGTTAGTTGCGAGATGATGTATTACGGAACGAGTAAAGAGACTTGCCGGTAACGAGATTGAACTAGGTATTGGATACCGACGATCGAATCTCGGGCAAGTAACATACCGATGACAAAGGGAACAACGTATGTTGTTATGCGGTCTGACCGATAAAGATCTTCGTAGAATATGTAGGAGCCAATATGGGCATCCAGGTCCCGCTATTGGTTATTGACTGGAGACGTGTCTCGGTCATGTCTACATTGTTCTCGAACCGTAGGGTCCGCACGCTTAAGGTTTCGATGACAGTTATATTATGAGTTTATGAGTTTTGATGTACCGAAGGAGTTCGGAGTCCCGGATGAGATCGGGGACATGACGAGGAGTCTCAAAATGGTTGAGACGTAAAGATCGATATATTGGACGACTATATTCGGACATCGGAAGGGTTCTGAGTGGTTCGGGTATTTTCGGAGGTACCGGGGAGTTACGGGATTACGGGAGAAGTAATGGGCCTTGATGGGCTTTAGTAGGAAGAGGAAAAGGCTGCTGCGCCCCCCCTCCCCTTTGGTCCGAATTGGACTAGGGAAAAGGGGGCCGGCCACCTCTCCTTCTCCTCCTATTCCTTCTCCCTTCCTCCCCTTTTGGTGGACTCCTACTAGGACTTGGAGTCCTAGTAGGACTCCATATGCTGGCCGCACCTTTTGCCTTGGCCGGCCTCCTCCTCCTCCATCCTTTATATACAGGGGCAGGGGGCACCCCAAAGACACACAAGTTGATCTACGGATCGTTCCTTAGCCGTGTGCGGTGCCCCCTTCCACCAAATTCCACCTCGATTATATCGTTGCAGTGCTTAGGCGAAGCCCTGCGCCGGTAACACATCAAGATCGTCACCACGCCGTCGTGCTGACGGAACTCTTCCTCGACGCTTTGCTGGATCGGAGCCCGGGGATCGTCATCGAGCTGAACGTGTGCCAAGAACTCGGAGGTGCCGGAGTAACGGTGCTGTGATCGGTTGGATCGCGAGGAGAACGTACGACTACTTCCTCTACGTACGACTACTTTCTCTACGTTGTGTCAACGCTTCCGCTTCGGTCTACGAGGGTACGTAGACAAACACTCTCCCCTCTCGTTGCTATGCATCACCATGATCTTGCGTGTGCGTAGGAAATTTTTTTGAAATTACTACGTTCCCCAATACCGTCAAGGTGTGGATACGGGTGAATGTCTTCCACCCTCGGCCAAGATACACCACGCCGGGGGCTGGGAACTCGACGTGGACCCGCGTGCCGCTGATCCCGCAGCCCTTCATGCGCAACCTTAGCGTTTCGGGTTGCTCCATCTCCATCACGCTCGCGAAAGGAGCCGGAAGGCGGAGGCGGCGATGAGGCGCCCGGCGCAGCCTGACGAAGAACTCGCAAGGATCGTCCCCGAGATGGACCGCCGTGGGAAGAAGCGCCGCTGGCGGAGGCGAGGCCGGCGCGTCGCCCCGCCCGCCTCTTCCCTGAGCACCGCGGCCTCGTCCACGCCCTCGTCCACGACCTCGCCCCCTCCCCCTTCCCCTTGCGGCTGGCTCCGCCACCGCGGGTGCAAGGGGGGAGGGGCGCGCTGCCTGGCGGCAACCCTCGCCGCCACCGATGAAGGACCCGGATTCCCTTTCTTCATGGCTAATGGAGAGAGGGGGTCAGAGGAGGAAGAGATGGAGGAGTGTGGGTTCCCGTCGCCCCCCCCCCCCCTCTTGCTCCTTATAAAGGAGCAGGGTGGGGACTCGACCGCCCCGCTCGACCAATCAGGACGGAGGGAGGCCAGGCGACCGGGACCGGCCTGCTGCCTCGACCAGCGACGGCCTGGTTTCCCGCCTCCACCGTTCGCAACTCCAGGTGCATGGAGGCCGCGTGGCTGACGTGCAGGGCCGAGGCGACGGGTGAGGCGGCCTCTCCCCCACCCCGTGATCGTGGGGAACGGGCGCCTCGGAAACCGTGCCTCGGCCCCATCCACCGAAGGAGCCACGCCTCCACACCTCCCTCTACTTATGAAGATGGCACGAACCGTCCCCATTTATTGTGACGTGACGCATGCCTGCAGGGCTCGGCCCCGCGCATGCCACCCACGTCACGCACGCCTCTCCCCCACGATGCCGCATTCGACGCGTGCCGTTCGGGGAGGACGTGGTGGGCGTAGAAAAAGATGTACCGTGACCCAGGCCGCGCGTGCCCGTGCACTGTTTTGGGCCTGACCCAACAGCGCTCGGCACCGTGTATGGCCCAGGCCCGGGGGCTCCTGTCGGTGTACTAAAGTAGGGGTACCTTAGTACCCCGAACTTGTGCACAGGCAGTCGTAGCACCCCGCGGCAAGGCCTGCCAGGCGATCGCCAAGACCCTCAATGGTCCCCTCTTGGGCCATTCAAGAACAAAGTATTTGAGCCAAGGCCTCGGCAAGAGGAGCTTGCCGGGAAGGCCACCCGAAGAGAGCAAGGCCCTGGCAAGAGAAGTTTGCCGGGACTGCCGCTCGAAGCACAAGACCCCGACAAGAGGAGCTTGCCGGGAAGGCCATCCACGGCACGACAAGGACCCTGCCACGGCGCGCCCCGCGCCCCGGCAAGGCCCGGTGAGCAACAAGCTCCCGGGCGCGACAAGACATCCACCGCGGCAAGGCGCTTGCCGCGGCAAGTTACCACCTCGTGCCTGCGCTCCAGCTCACCCACCAACGTGTCGCTCTGGGGGCATCCCAGGCGCACGTGGCGGGAGGCTGAGCAGCGAGGGGCATGCGGTGGCGAAGCAAAGCTGACAGAGTAACCATCGTGGCAAACGGTGGCGCTCCTGACGGTCCACTCCCCTGCTCCGTCTGGGTGACGCGGACGGGCATTTAATGCCCTTGTCCCCCGCCGTTAGAGTTAGGTATGATAGCACTGTACAGCCACTGTGCAGGCAGCTGTACCCACTACAGCATTCTACCATTTTTGCCCTCACCTACGCTGCCACCTGTGGGTAACCCCTTGAGCATATAAAAGGAGGCCCCATGCGCATGTAGAGGGGGGAGACCAATCTTTACGCTCGACCTCGCCGGCGGCCCGCGTGTACTGTAGCACCGCGCGCTCCCGAGCAAGAACACAATACAATCCACCAAGCAGCAGTAGGGTTTTACGCATCTTTGCGGCCCAAAGCTGGGTAAAATCCCCCTGTGTGCACCGCCTCGATCTGCTCTTTGTGCAACCTCCGCCCCCTGCCGAACCAGTAAGGGGCTCGGTCCCCATAGGTGTTCGAGGAAGCCGATTCCCCCCGACACACACGTACAGCCCGGTGACGTCTCCCATGCCTTGATCCAGCAAGGAGAGAGGGAGAGGTTGAGGAAGACTCCATCCAGCAGCAGCACGATGGCGTGGTGGTGGTGGAGGAGCGTGGCAATCCCGCAGGGCTTCGCCAAGCACCGCGGGAGAGGAGGAAGGAGAGAGGCAGGGCTGCGCCAAGAGGGAGATCGAATCGCATGTTGGGCAGCCCCAAAACCTCAAGTATATATAGGGGGAGGGGAGGGGCTGCGCCCCCACCTAGGTTTCCACCCCTAGGGGTGGCGTCCAGCCCTAGATCCCATCTAGGGGGCGGCCAAAGGGGGAGAGAGGGGGGGGCGCGCCACTAGGTGGGCCTTAAGGCCCATCTGGACCTAGGGTTTGCCCCCTCCCACTCTCCCTGCGCCTTGGGCCTTGGTGGGGGGCGCACCAGACCACCTGGGGCTGGTACCCTCCCACACTTGGCCCATGCATCCTTCTGGGGCTGGTGGCCCCACTTGGTGGACCCTCGGACCCCTCCGGTGGTCCCGGTACACTACCGGTGATGCCGAGAACACTTTCGGTGGCCAAAACAATACTTACTATATATAAATCTTTACCTCCGGACCATTCTGGAACTCCTGGTGACGTCTGGGATCTCATCCGGGACTCCGAACAACATTCGGTAACCACATACAAACTTCCTTTATAACCCTAGCGTCATCGAACCTTAAGTGTGTAGACCCTACGGGTTCGGGAACCATGCAGACATGAGCGAGACACCTCTCCGGCCAATAACCAATAGTGGGATCTGGATACCCATGTTGGCTCCCACATGTTCCACGATGATCTCATCGGATGAACCACGATGTCGAGGATTTAATCAATCCCGTATTCAATTCCCTTTGTCTACCGGTATAGTACTTGCCCGAGATTCGATCGTCGGTATCCCGATACCTTGTTCAATCTCGTTACCGGCAAGTCTCTTTACTCGTTCCGTAACACATCATCCCATGATCAACTCCTTTATCACATTGTGCACATTATGATGATGTCCTATCGAGTGGCCCAGAGATACCTCTCCGTCACACGGAGTGACAAATCCCAGTCTCGATTCGTGCCAACCCAACAGACACTTTCAGAGATACCTGTAGTGTACCTTTATAGCCACCCAGTTACATTGTGACGTTTGGCACACCCAAAGTATTCCTACGGTATCCGGGAGTTGCACAATCTCATGGTCTAAGGAAATGATACTTGACATTAGAAAAGCTTTAGCATACGAACTACACGATCTTGTGCTAGGCTTAGGATTGGGTCTTGTCCATCACATCATTCTCCTAATGATGTGATCCCATTATCAACGACATCCAATGTCCATGGTCGGGAAACCGTAACCATCTATTGATCAACGAGCTAGTCAACTAGAGGCTTACTAGGGACATGGTGTTGTCTATGTATCCACACATGTATCTGAGTTTCCTATCAATACAATTCTAGCATGGATAATAAACGATTCTCATGTACAAGTAAATATAATAATAACTAATTTATTATTGCCTCTAGGGCATATTTCCAACATAAAGTGTGAACCACCATCATTCATTAAATATCTAGGGACTCCAAACCTCGGGAAAATAACTTCTTTAAGCATTCTGATGGAGGTGTTGTGATCAGCACTACTAATTGGAATAGCTTCTACCCACTTAGTAACGTAATCAACAGCAACCAAAATATGTGTATACCCATTAGCGGAAGGAAAAGGTCCCATATAATCAAAAACCCCAAACATCAAATTCATAGGCATTTCTTGACGCTTACCGATATTACCAATTCTTTGACATTCATCACAAGATAAAACAAACTTACGGGCACCCTCGAAGAGAGTAGGCCAATAGAAACCAGACTGCAATACCTTATGAGCAGTTCTATCTCTTGCATAATGCCTGCCATAAGCTTCGGAATGAAATTTCCGTAGGATTTGTCCTTGTTCATGCTCAGGTACACAACGTCTAATAATACCATCTATAACTTCTTTATAAACATGTGGATCATCCCAAAAGTAATTTCTTAAATCATAGAAGACTTTTCTTTTGTTGGTATGTGAAACTAGGTGGTATATATTTATCAACAATATAATTAGCATAATCAGCATACCAAGGAGTATTATGAGAAACATTTATTGCAGCTAATTGTTATCAGGAAAGCTATCATTAATAGGTTGTGGGTCACCAAGGATATTGTCTAACCTAGACAAGTTGTCAGCTACGGGGTTCTCAGTTCCTTTCCTATCAGTTATATGTAAATCAAATTCTTGTATCAAGAGAACCCATCTAATGAGTCTAGGTTTAATATCTTTCTTTTCCATAAGATATTTAATAGCAGCATGATCGGTGTGAATATTAACTTTAGAATCAACAATGTAAGATCTAAATTTGTCACAAGCAAACACAACTACAAAATATTCTTTTTTAGTGGTAGCATAATTTCGTTGGGCACTGTCTAGAATTCTACTAGCATAATCAATAACATTTAGTTTCTTGTCAACTCTTCGTCCTAGAACAGCACCAACAGCATAATCACTAGCATCACACATAATTTCAAAAGGCAAGTTCCAATCACGTGGTTAAACAATAGGTGCAGAAATTAAGGCTTTCTTAAGTGTTTCGAAGGCTTCTACACAATCATCATGAAAAACGAAAGGAACATCCTTTTGTAAAAGATTTGAAAGAGGCCTAGAAATTTTAGAGAAGTCTTTAATAAATCTCTTATAGAAACCAGCATGACAGAGGAAACTACGAATACCTTTCATATCTCCGGGACATGGCACTTTCTCAATTGCATCAACTTTAGCTTTATCCACCTCAGTACCTTGTTCATAAATTTTATGCCCCAATACAATACCTTCATTAACCATAAAGTGGCACTTCTCCCAATTCAAGACAAGATTAGTTTGCTCACATCTCTGCAAAACTCGATCAAGGTTGCTTAAGCAATCATCAAAAGAAGTTCCTTAAACGAGAAAATCATCCATGAAAACCTCAACAATCTTTACACAAAAATCAGAGAATATCGCAGTCATACATCATTGAAAGGTAGCAGGTGCATTACATAAACCAAAAGGCATACGTCTATAAGCATAAGTTCCAAAAGGACAAGTAAAGGTGGTTCTCTTGATCAGGTTGTGAAATAGGTATTTGAGAAAAAACAGAATATCCATCAATGAAGCAAAAGTGTGTGTGCTTTGATAGTCTTTCTAGCATTTGATCAATAAAAGGCAAGGGGTAATGATCTTTTCTAGTTGCTTTATTTAACTTTCTAAAATCAATTACCATTCTATAGCCAGTGACAATTCTTTGTGGGATTAGTTCAGTTTATCATTTGGAGCAACGGTAATACCTCCATTCTTAGGGACATAATGAACGGGACTTACCCATCAACTATCAGCTATGGGGTAAATTATACCTGCTTCCAGAAGCTTTAATATTTTAGTTCTTACCACTTGTTTCATTTTGGGATTCAATCGTTGTTGATGATCAACAACGGGTTTAGCATCAGGTTCCATATTAATCTTGTGCTGATAGAGAGTTGGACTAATGCCCTTAAGATCAGCAAGAGTATGTCCAATAGCAGCCCAGTGCTTCTTTAGAACTTTCAATAATCTTTTCTCTTCATGTTCTGTAAAGTTAGCACTAATAATAACAGGATATATCTTTTTCTCATCAAAATAAGCATATTTCAAAGTGACTGGCAATTGTTTTAATTCAAACACAGGATCACCTTTAGGTGGAGGAGGACCTCCGAGAGTTTCAATAGGCAAATTGTGTTTAAGCAGAGGTTGTTGTTCAAAGAAAATTTCAACTATTTCATTTCTTTCACGGATATACATATCATTTTCATGGTCTAACAAATATTATTCTAGTGGATCAGTAGGAGGCACGGCAATAGAAGCAATGCCAATTATTTCATCCTTACAAGGTAATTCTTTCTTATGAGGTTGTCTATTAAACCTGGAAAAATTAAACCCATTATACTCATCACCAAAACTAACACTGACAGTTTATTTATTGCAATCTATAGTAGCATTGACAGTGTTCAAGAGAGGCCTACCAAAGATAATGGGACAAAAGTCATCTTGTGGGGAACCAAGGACTATAAAATCAGTACGATGTTTTATTTTCCCACACAAGACTTCAACATATCTAACAATTCCAAGTGGTGTGATGGTGTATCTATTAGCAAGTTTAATAGTAACATCTATGTCTTATATTTCAGCGCGTGCTATATCATTCATATTTTCTTGATATAACGTAAAAGGAATAGCACTCTGATGTTGGCTTGAACTACGTCAGAATTTCCCCAAAGAGGAAGGGATGATGCAGCACAACAACGGTAGGTATTTCCCTCAGTTGATGAGACCAAGGTTATCAAACCAGTAGGAGAATCACGCAACACTACGTGAACGGCACGTGCACACAAATAACAATTACTCGCAACCCGACATGTTAAAGGGGTTGTCAATCCCTTTCGGGCAACGGCGCCAGAAATAGGCAAACGGACGTGAGAGAGTTGTAAATATTGATAGATCGAATGCCAAATAAAATAAAGTGCCGCAAGGTATTTTTGTATTTTTGGTTTAATAGATCTGAAAATAAAAGCAAAGGAAAATAGATCACAAAGGCAAATATAATAAAGAAGAGACCCGGGGGCCGTAGGTTTCACTAGTGGCTTCTCTCAAGAAAAATAGCAAACGGTGGGGGAACAAATTACTGTTGGGCAATTGATAGAACTTCAAATAATCATGACGATATCCAGGCAATGATCATTATATAGGCATCACGTCCAATATTAGTAGACCGACTCCTGCCTGCATCTACTACTATTACTCTACACATCGACCGCTATCCAGCATGCATCTAGTGTATTAAGTTCATGGAAAAATAGAGTAATGATAAGAACGATGACATGATGTAGACAAGATCTATTTATGTAGAAATAGACCCCATAGTTTTATCCTTAGTAGCAACAATACATACGTGTCGGTTTCCCTTCTGTCGCTGGGATCAAGCACCGTAAGATCAAACCCACTACAAAGCACCTCTTCCCATTGCAAGATAAATATATCAAGTTGGCCAAACGAAACCCAAATATCGGAAAAGAAATACGAGGCTATAAGCAATCATGCATATAAGAGATCAAAGAAGACTCAAATAACTTTCATGGATAACAAGATAGATCTGATCATAAACTCAAAGTTCATCGGATCCCAACAAACACACCGCAAAAAGAGTTACATCATATGGATCTCCAAGAGACCATTGTATTGAGAAAACGAGAGAGAGGAAACCATCTAGCTACTAACTATGGACCCATAGATCTACAAAGAACTACTCACGCATCATCGGAGAGGCACCAATGGACATGATGCACCCCTCTGTGATGGTGTCTAGATTGGATCTGGTGGTTCTGGACTCCGCGGTGGCTGGAATTGATTTTCGTCGGATCCCCTAGGGTTTCTAGAATATTGGGGTATTTATAGAGCAAAGAGGCGGTTCAGGGCGTGCCTGGGCCCCCAAGCGCGCCTTGATGGGTTGTGCTCCCCTCGGAGCACCCCCAGGTGCTTCTCCGGCCCACTCGATGTCTTCTGGTCCAAAAAAATTCCACAAAAAGTTTCACTACGTTTGGACTCCGTTTAGTATTGATTTCCTGCGATGTAAAAAACATGCAGAAAACTACAACTGGCACTTAGCACTATGTCAATAGGTTAGTACCGAAAAATTATATAAAATGACTATAAAACGATTGTAAAACATCCAAGAATGATAATATAACAGCATGGAACAATCAAAAATTATAGATACGTTAGAGACGTATCAGCATCCCCAAGCTTAATTCATGCTCGTCCTCGAGTAGGTAAATGATAAAAACAAAATTTTTGGTGTGGAATGTTGCCTAACATGTCATATCACATTCTTTTCTTTATAACATGGACATTTGGACTTTTATATGGTTCAAAGCAATAGTATAGTTTTGACATGAGATTTAAATACTCAAGCATATCAACAACCAACATGTCTTTGAAATATCAACACTAAAATAAGTTATCCCTAGCCCATCATGCTCAATCATTGATCCATTCATGAAACACACTCGCATATTAGCTACACCCAATGCTCAAGTACGATCATAGTGCCTCCTAGTTGGTGCTTTATAAGAGAAGATGGAGACTCAACTTAAAAATAAAAATTACATAAAGTAAAAGAAAGGCCCTTCGCAGAGGGAAATAGGGATTTGTAGAGGTGCCAGAGCTCAAAGAGAAAATTGGGAGATAAAAAAATTTGAGAGGCATACTTTTCCCACCAATGAAAATGACTTAGAGCTCCCAACACTTTTCATGCTAGATATATCATAGGCGGTTCCCAAACCGAAAATAAAGTTTATTCCTTTTTCCACCATACTTTCACTTTCCATGGCTAGTGGAATCCACGGTTGCCCTCCATATCAATACTTTCCAAAGAATTTATTATTTGACAACATAAAGTAAATTCATTTTTCATTTCGGGACTGGGCATCCCTTATACCTTTGCCTTACTCTCGTGCAATGACAAGTGAACAAACACTCATCGTGAGAATAACACATCTAGCATGGAAAATATTGGCCACCCCTCACCGCCTCGCGAGCGGTACGAGCACACAAAAGAGAAATTTATTTTGAAAATTAGAGATGGCACATACAAATTTGCTTAGAACATCAAAATAATACCGCATATAGGTAGGTATAGTGGACTCATGAGGCAAAACTGGTTTAAAGGATTTTGGATGCACAAGTAGTGATCATATTTACTGCAAAATGAAGGCTAGCAAAAGATTGAGAAGCGACCAACCAAGAAACGAATAATCTCATAAGCGAGCATTAAGCATACTTAACACTGAATAATGCACCACAAGTAGGATATAATTTCATTGCATGACTATTGACTTTATTTCTCGCATAGGGAATACAAACCTTAACACCAATATTCTTTCTAAAGCACAATTAGTCATCAACATGACTCACATATCACATCATCAAATCTCAAAAGTATCACAAGGAATCAGGTTTATTTTGTCCAATGATCTTCATGAAAGTTTTTATTTCTTGGATATCTATCACTTTTGGACTAATTTTCATGTGTTGCTTTTGATAAGCTCAAGCAAATATAAGTGAAGATCATGAGCATAATCTTTCTCTCAGATTAATTTAAGTGAAGCAAGAGAGAATTTCTTAAAAAATTAATAAATCTCAAACAAATCTAAGTGAAGTAAGAGAGCATTTCTTCAAAAATAACAAAGCACACCGTGCTCAAAAAGATATAAGAGAAGCACTAGAGCAATTTCATAGCTCATAAAAATTTAAGTGAAGCATAGAGAGCAATTCTAACAAGTCAAGGAATAATTTTGGCGCTCTCAAATAGGTGTGTCCAGCAAGGATTCATGACTTAGAACACAAAGCAAAACAAGCAAAGACTCAAATCATACAAGACGCTCCAAGCAAAACTCATAGTATGTGACGAATAAAAATATAGCTTCGATTAAAATACCGATGGACGTTAGAAGAAAGAGGGGATGCCACTCGGGGCATCCCCAAGCTTAGTTGTTTGCTTCTCTTTGGATAATAGCTTGGGATGCCATGGGCATCCCCAAGCTTAGGATCTTCTTAATCCTTATTCCTTCATCCATCGTAACATCACCCAAAACTTGAAAACTTCAATCACACAAAATTCAACAAAACCTTCGAGAGATCCGTTAGTATAAGAAAGCAAATCACTACTATAAGTATTGTATAAAACAAATTTATATTTTATTCTTACATCATATCTACTGTATTCCAACTTTTCTATGGAAAAAACTCATCAAAGTAAACCATAGAATCATCAAAACAAGCACACAACGCAAGGAAAACAGAATCTGTCAAAAACAGAACAGTCTGTAGCAATCTGAAAACTTCGAATACTTGTGTAACTCCAAAAATTCAGAAAACTTACGGCGACCTGGGTAATTTTTATATCAATCTTGTGTAAAAAATTCAGAGCAAAATCACGTTTCTGTGATTTTTGAAAATTATTTTCGTGAGCACAAAAGTTTCTATTTTTCAGCAAGATCAAACAACTATCACCCAAGAAGATCCTAAAGGCTTTGCTTGGCACAAACACTAATTAAAACACACAAAAAGCACAATCATAATAGTAGCATAATTGTGCAAACACTCAAGAACAGAAAGCAAAAAATAAAAATAAATTTTATTCATTGGGTTGAATCCCAACAAGCGCTATTGTTTCACGCCCTTAGCTAGGCATAAAGCAAGGATCTAAGTTTTTTCATCCTTGTCCAACTCTTCAATCAAACACTTAGAATTCTTCAAGGATTTAGCATAAAGATTTTCAATGAGAATACTCCTAGGAACAAATTCAAAGAATTCATTGTTGCCCAAGGGATCTCTTATAACTTCAACAAAATCCGGATGAATACTAATCATCTTAAGATCCTCTTTATTGTTATTACTAGATGTTGCACCCTTGTTCTTAGTGACTTGATTAGTCTTACCAATCTTTACTAGAGTTTTTTCTATAGTTTTAGAGAAGGCAAAAGCTGTGCTTAAATTACTGAAGATTTCTTCCAGTTTGTCAATCCGAGACGGGCTTTCTTCAATTCTCTCATGAATTACGGCCCCCTTTCTTTCAACAACTTAAAAACTTCTCCCGCTTTTGACCCAATTTTAGTGGAAAGATTATGCATCTTTTTATCCAAATTTTCAATATGATCTTCGGTAAGCATTTTCTTTTAAATAGCATCTAATCTTTCCATGACATGCTCAAGAGTCAAAGTTGTTTCATTAATCATAAGAGGTGGTGAGCCCACCAAATTTCCCATAGCATTAAAAGCATCAAGATAAGGGCACATCAAGAAGTTTCCACCGGCAATCGTATCAAGGACGAATCTATACCAAGTGGTGATGCCTGTCGTGGATCTAAGACTGACAGTAGAATGGGGGGTAGGTATGAAGAGGCAAGATCCTAGCTATGGAGAGGTTGTACACACAAGTTTTACGAGTTCAGGCCCTTCGCGGAGGAAGTAATAGCCCTACGTCTCGGTGCCCAGAGGCGGTCGACTGGATTATGCGTGTGTGTGTGTGTGTGTTACAGGGGGTGCGAACCCTTGTGCCAGAGGAGGGGGTGGCTTATATAGTGAATGCCAGGACCCCAGCCGTTCCCCTGTTGCCAAGGGTTCAATGTACATAAAGATGAGGCATTACAAGTAACGTCAGCCATAAATGCCTTAATGGCCTTAAAGATTACAGAGTGAACGCTTGTCCATTGCCGCTCTAGATGACTCCTGGTCTTCAATAGGTCGAGTGGATTCTTGTATGGTTGAGTGGTCGATTGGTCGAGCGACTTCAAGAAGGAGGGGTCTCCGAGTAGCTGATCGGTCGAGTGGATTGCACTCGACACCTTTGTTGGGCCCTTCATGTTGTCTCTTGAGCTTCTTTCTTTCTAGGATAGTGACCTTGGATAGGACGCATAGTTCACGCCTATGACCCTACCCCAGGTATATATCATCATCATTAGCCCCCGAATGGATTGAGGTCCGAGTGAAAAGAAGGTTGTAGTTGACCTTGCTTCGACTCCTGTGTTTCACAACTATTCATGTTTGAACGGAGGCCCACGTTGGAACTTCATCTTTGTTTCAGTCGCTTTGATCGATTCAGAAATTACCGATTGGATTTACAGCGTCATCCGTCGAGTGTTGTTTTTGACGCGAAATCTTTGGCGCGATTGGTTATGGCGCATCCTGTAACGCCCGGATAATCTTGCTACAGTAATCTCACGCTAATCGTGCCATGACACCTCATTTACTATAGCTATGCTCGGAAAATTCGAACCGTTCAAAATTCAAATTCAAATTAATGACAACAATAAATGTTTTCAAAAATTGAAACAAAAATGTTCGGTGGTCGCCAAATATTACAATGGTAATTTTGGTGCAGCAAACACATTTTTATAAAATGCCTAAATACTTTTGAATGGATTAAAACAGAAGAGAAATAATAAAAGGAAGCAGAAAAAAAAACAAAAAAAGGAATAGGAGAAGAACCCCCCTGGGCCAGCCGACCCAACTGGGCAGGCCCAAACCGGGCCAGCCGGCCACTCCCCCCCCCCCCACTCCCCTTAACCACCCCCCAGGGCCCGAACCGCCACCGACACTCCCCACTCCTCCCTGAAAATATCTCCCCCCTCTCCCCTGATTTGGATCGGGATCGAGGAGGAGGCCACCGACGCCGTCGCCCATCGCCGCTAGGGGATTTCGCCAGCGCCTCTTCCCCGCCGGACTGCTTCCCCTCCCCCATCGGACTGCTCCTCTACGCACGTCGTCCCCGTCCCTCCACCTCGACCCTCGCTTCCCTAGACCCTGCAGGCACCCGGTGAGGCCCCGGCCTCTTCCTCCCCCTCGTCCCCGCGTGCCGTTCCCTCCCGCGTGCGCGCGCCCCGCCTCTCGCGGCCACCACGGCCACGGCCGCACCCGCTCGGCCGCGCGCGCGCCCGCGCCCCGCCCGCGTGGCCCTGTTCCGTCCCGCCGCCCGCTTCCCCTGATGCCGCGCGCACGCACGCGTCGCGGCCCTCTGCTCGTCGCGCCGCACCACGCCGTCTGCCCCGTGCCCCGCGTCGATCAAGCCCTGCAAGTGCCTCGCACCGGCTTGCGCCCGTCCCGCTCCGCCCCTCCACATCTGCTCGCCGCGCACCGCAGCGCTGCTGCCGCGGCCCACCGCGACCTTGCCCTGCGCGGCCCCTGCTTCTGCTCTGCTGCCGCTGCCCACCGCTCGAAGGGCCTCGCCCCCTCCCCTTGCTCACCCGCGCGCGTCCGCGCTTGCCGCTGCCACGGCCACGCTGCGCCCGCGCCCCGTGGCGCCCCTGCTTTCCCCCCCCCCTCTGCTCCGCCTTCGGCCGCGGCCAAGCCAACGCCCGCGGCCCGCCGTCGCCTCGGGCCTTTGCTCGCCGGCGTGCCCGTTCGGGCGACGCCGCGCACCGTCGGACGCCCACGGTCACGGCCATGCCCCGGCCCTCCTCGCCCCGGCGTTTTGGGCAAACGCCCAGTCGGGCGCCGCAACGCCTGACCCGCCCGTTTCCGAGCCCGCAACCGCGCCCGCCCGCCCCGTTAAGCCCCCAGGGCCCTATGACAAAGGGGGCCCGTCCCCAGAACCGTTTAAAAAAAGAATTAAAAAAATAAATAAATAATAATAATAATAAATATAATAATTAAAATATTAATTAACTAAATTAATTAAGTTAATTAACCGTAATTAATTAATCTAATTAATCTGTTAGTTTAAATAAACAGTAATTAGTTTAACCTAATCCCTAATTAGCTTAACAGTGAATGACAGGTGGGTCCCACTGGGCCCACATGTCAGTTGGACCCAGTCAACTCTGTTGACTGCTGACGTCAGCATGACATCATGCTGATGTCATAAATCTAATTTTGAATTAAATTAATTAAATAAATTCTAAAAATGATTTAAAACTTTAAAAACTCATATCTTTTAATCCGTAACTCGGATTAAAATATTTTCAACATGAAAGTTGCTCAGAACGACGAGACGAATCCGGATACGCAGCCCGTTCGTCCGCCACGCATCCCTAACCTATCTAACTCGCAACTTTCCTCCTCCGGCTCCTCTGCCCGAAAACGCGAAACGCCGGGGATACTTTCCCGGATGTTTCCCCCCTTCACCAGTATCATCTCATACCGCGTTAGGGCACGCCTAGCATCACGCTTTGCTTTGTCATGCTTCGTTATGCATCTGTTTGCATTATATTTATTGTTTCTCCCCCCTCTTCTCTCGATAGACGCCGAGACCGACGCTGCTGCTGCCCCGTTCGACTACAGAGTTGACGATCCCTCTCTCTTGCCAGAGCAACCAGGCAAGCCCCCCCCCTTGATCACCAGATATTGCCTACTCTCCTCTATACTGCTTGCATTAGAGTAGTGTAGCATGTTACTGCTTTCGTTATTCCTATCCTGATGCATAGCCTGTCTTTGATACTGCTGTTGATACCTTTACCTGCAATCCTACTGCTTAGTATAGGATGCTAGTGTTCCATCAGTGGCCCTACACTCTTGTCCGTCTGCCATGCTATACTACTGGGTCGTGATCACTTCGGGAAGTGATCGCGGGCATATACTATATACTTTACACTGTTACTTACCTGTGATACTGTTCGGAGTTGGGGGCTGCAGGGGCAGGTGGTTCCACCCAGGTAGTGGTGGGCCTGGGTTCCTGACGGCCCCTGACTGTTACTTTGTGGCGGAGTGACAGGGCAGGTTTGAGACCACCTAGGAGAGAGGTGGGCCTGGCCCTGCCGGCGTTCGCGGTTACTTAACACGCTTAACGAGATCTGGGTATTTGATCTGAGTCTGGCCATTTGGTCTATACGCACTAACCATCTACGCGGGAGTAGCTATGGGTATCCCGGCGTCGTGGTATCAGCCGAAGCACTTTAGACGTCAGCGACGGACCGGCGCGCGCCGGATTGCACTGGAACGCCACTAGGCTAGGTCTGCTTCCGGCCGCCCTCGCAACGTGCAGGTGTGCTCAGGGCGATGGGCCCAGACCCCTGCGCGCATAGGTTTAGACCGGCGTGTTGACCTCTCTGTTGTGCCTAGGTGGGGCTGCGACGTGTTGATCTTCCAAGGCCGGGATGACCCAGAAAAGTTTGTCCGGCCAAATGGGATCAAGCGTGTTGGGCTATGTGGTGCACCCCTGCAGGGAAGTTTATCTATTCGAATAGCCGTGTCCCTCGGTAAAAGGACGACCCGGAGTTGTACCTTGACCTTATGACAACTAGAATCGGATACTTAATAAAACACACCCTTCCAAGTGCCACATATAACCCGGTGATCGCTCTCTAACAGGGCATCGAGGAGGGGATCGCCGGGTAGGATTATGCTATACGATGCTACTTGGAGGACTTCAGTCTACTCTCTTCTTTATGCTGCAAGACGGAGGCTGCCAGAAGCGTAGTCTTCGATAAGACTAGCTATCCCCCTCTTATTCTGGCATTCTGCAGTTCAGTCCACTGATATGGCCCTTTACACATATATCCATGCATATGTAGTGTAGCTCCTTGCTTGCGAGTACTTTGGATGAGTACTCACGATTGCTTTTCTCCCTCTTTTCCCCTTTCCCTTCTACCCGATTGCTGCGACCAGATGATGGAGCCCAGGATCCAGACGCCACCGTCGACGACGACTCCTACTACTCTGGAGGTGCCTACTACTACGTGCAGCCCGCTGACGACAACCAGGAGTAGTTAGGAGGATCCCAGGCAGGAGGCCTGCGCCTCGTTCGATCTGTATCCCAGTTTGTGCTAGCCTTCTTAAGGCAAACTTGTTTAACTTATGTCTGTACTCAGATATTGTTGCTTCCGCTGACTCGTCTATGATCGAGCACTTGTATTCAAGCCCTCGAGGCCCCTGGCTTGTATTATGATGCTTGTATGACTTATTTTATTTGTAGAGTTGTGTTGTGATATCTTCCCGTGAGTCCCTGATCTTGATCGTACACATTTGCGTGCATGATTAGTGTACGATTGAATCGGGGGCATCACAAGTTGGTATCAGAGCCGACTGCCTGTAGGAACCCCCTTCCACACTCCTTGGCCGAAGTCGAGTCTAGACATTACAAAAACTTTTACTACCTTGGCTGTGTTCCTTACGGGCCCACGTCGCCATCGGGTGGTACTAGGATCTTTTACTCCTCGACCTTTACTCTGGGACTCCGAACTCTCTTCTACTCGGGTTAAATGAATTTACTAACTCTGACACTAGGGTCCCGTGACGACATTCACCCCAGAGTTGGATAAAATCCATAGTTATTCCTTAGTATAGTGTTTTGCACAATTTCCACACTGTCATTTGACTCCTTTGAAACATCTTTGTTTTCAGATGGAACCCACGAGGCGGGTCGTGCGCCACATGGCGGCCATTGGTGCCTCGGGATCACCGACCGTGCTAGCTGAGATGATGACCTATCTGGGTTATCGCTGGCACCCCGAGTACACCGTCACCGAGGAGTACCAGGACTTTAACCAGGAGCAGTACCGTGCCACCGTCCACCTCTACTCTCGGGAGTATGACTCCACTACAGTGCTGCACACTGCTTATGGTGTGGGAGTGACCATTGATATGGCAGTTCACGATGCTGCCTATGCTGCTCTGACACGCCTTCGTAGGGAGTACCGGGAGTTGGACACCTCCCCCTTCAGGCACATTGCTATCGCATCTGATATTGGTGCAGAGGGTTACTACACTGCTGCCTACTCCACTGTCACCCGCGAGCCCTTCCACCATCAGAACTTTGTTCTGCATGCTGATGGGCTGGATCGAGCTAACCGAGCTCTTCGCCACGAGTTGTACACCACTCGTCAGCACCTCTACCGTGCTCTGACGATGTTGCACCCCTTTGTTGGATCTGGGGAGCTGCCGCGTTCGGCTATCTACCCAGCCATGACCGTGATGCCCCAGGGTGTTGGTTGGCCATAGGTGGGAGGCTACTCTCCTGCACTTGGTCCTCTTCTGCCACTTGAGCGTCGGGTTCAGCACCAGAGCACCCGCGGACCCCAGGTTGCCGACATGGTGTACCCGTTGCCACACTACCAGCTTTCAGGCTACACCTACCTCCGCAGTGTCATGTGGGACTAATGTAGACTTGCTTGCTTATGTTAGATACATTCGCCGCTAGCCTGAGTGCCGCTTATGATGTCTTAGTCAATGTACTGAACTCTGTGTACCAAACCCTATGCATGATCTCTTTTGTAAGATGTGCCGACTATTATGTGGTATCTATCATGCTGCTTTCATTATGCATGTTTCGTCTTGAATGATTCTTGTCTTTGCAAATATTCTCAAATGCTGAACTACCCATGTTATATATTAGCAGGATGGTTAGACCAGGTGGTCGTGGTCGGGGTGGCAACTTCCCACCACCGCCTGAGTACATGGCTGGTATGATCCAACAGCTTGAGATGAATCGCCAGTTCATGAAGAACATGATGGCTCAGTTTCCTCGCCCCAATATGAACCAGCAGCCAAACACAGTAACTCTGCAGGATTTCATTCGCCTCAACCCGAGTGTGTACCGCAGCTCAACTCAGCCTCTGGACGCTGATGACTGGCTCCGTGACATCACCTATGAGATGGAGTCTGCTGATGTAGCCCCTGCCAGCTATGTCACGTTTGCTTCCTTCTTCCTGAAGGGACCCGCAGCTCAATGGTGGGACAGCCACAGGCGTACTCTGCCAGTTGGAACAGTCATTACCTGGCCAGACTTTCAAGTTGCTTTCCGTGCCCGCTTCATTCCTCAGGGAGTCATGGACCGGAAGAAGTGTGAGTTCCGCAACCTCATCCAAGGCAACAAAACTGTTGAAGCTTATCAGCGAGAATTTCTGGACTTGTCTCGCTATGTTGAAGAAGACATTCCAACTGATGCACGCAGACAGGAGAAGTTCCGTGACGGCCTTCAAGCCGACATCAAGCTCGCACTTTTAGTGCACGACTTTGCTGATTTCGCCACCTTGGTGAACAAAGCCATCAACGTCGAAACTGGTCTGCAGGAATACCAGAGCTCTCACAGGCGCAGCCGTGACACGGGCTCATCTTCGGGCCCGTCCTCGCAGAAGCGCAAGATATGGATTCCCAACAACATGTACCAGCCGAATGCACCTGCCCCAAGGCAGTCCTATGCTGCACCTCGTCTGCCTACTGCTCCAACAAGGCAGCCAAGGCTTCCAGCTCCACCACCACAAGCTCCTGTTCCTACCCCTGAGAATGGTTTGTGCTTCAGGTGTGGACAACCAGGGCACCGTGCTAGGGAATGCAACCAGAAATAGAATCAACTGGCCCTTCCAGCAACTGGTCGTGGAAGCAACCAGAACCGCAACAACAATGCCAAGTCCTATGGTCGTGTTCATGCCAACCACGTTGATCTGAACGAAGCTCAAGACCAGCCTGCTACTGTGATGGGTACACTCCTCGTAAATTCAGTACCTGCATCTGTTTTATACGATATAGGTGCATCGCATTCATTCATGTCAGAAGATTTTGCATTCATGCATGGCATTAAAAGCGAAGACATGCATGCTTCACTATTAGTACACACCCCTGCGGGCCAATGTCGAACCTCGATGATTTGCAACGACGTCCCCGTTGAAATTGAAGGACTGGAATTCCTTGTCTCTCCCATCGTGCTGAAGTCCTGTAGCATTGATCTCATTCTGGGAATGAATTGGCTGAAAGCGCATACGGCTTCTATCGTTTGCGCCACCAAGACCGTCCATCTGCTACACCCTTCCGATGAAATAATAAGCTACAATGCTCGTCTGGTTCAGAATGCCGAGGCAAGGCTCTATGCCTTGAATGCGTTGAACGCTGCACCACTCGAGGGCATTGAAAACATTCCCGTCGTGTGTGACTTCCTTGACGTCTTTCCTGAAGAACTTCCAGGGATTCCCCCTGCTAGGGCTGTCGAATTCGGCATCGACTTAAAACCAGGAACCACTCCTATTGCCAAGCGACCCTACAAGATGCCGCCACATGAACTCCTTGAGCTTAAGGAGGAAATCGACAAATCTCTTCAAAATGGGTTCATTCGCCCAAGTTGCTCTCCTTGGGGAGCACCTTCTCTCTTTGTCAAGAAGAAGGATGGGACAAACCGACTGGTCCAAGACTACCGTCCTATTAACCAAGCTACCATTTAGAACAAGTATCCTCTTCCTCGGATCAATGATCTGTATGATCAACTGGCTGGATCATCCGTGTTCTCTAAACTTGACTTGAGGTTGGGTTACCACCAGATCCGTGTTCGTGAAGAGGATATCCCAAAGACCGCTTTTGTGACTCGTTATGGTTCATACGAGTACACTGTCATGTCCTTCGGCTTAACCAATGCCCCAGCCATCTTCTCTCGCCTGATGAACTATATATTCATGGATTACCTCAACAAGTTCGTCGTGGTTTATTTGGATGATATCCTGGTATTTTCCAAGAACGAAGAAGAACATGCTGAACATCTTCGACTTGTGCTGGAAAAGCTACGAGAGCATCAGCTATATGCCAAGTTCTCTAAATGTGAACTTTGGCTTCCTGAAGTAACCTATCTTGGACATGTCATCTCTAAGGATGGTATTGCCGTTAACCCTGAGCGAGTTCAGGCTATTCTTGATTGGACTCCTCCAAAGAATGTGTCAAGCAAGTTAGAAGTTTTCTCGGTCTCGCCAGCTATTGCCGTCGATTCGTCGAGAACTTCTCCAAGATTGCCAGGCCTCTGACTAACTTGCTGCATAAGGGCGTCAAGTTCCAATGGACAGGCAAATGTCAGGAGAGCTTCCAGGCACTTAAAGACAAGTTGACTTCTGCCCCAGTGCTAGATCCACCTGATACAAAGAAGGACTTCGTCATTTACTGCGATGCTTCCCGTCAAGGGTTAGGCTGTGTCCTAATGCAAGAGCGCAGAGTGATTGCCTATGCCTCTCATCAATTGCGCCCTCATGAAGAGAACTACCCAGTTCATGATCTCGAGCTTGCTGCTGTCATTCATGCACTGAAGCAGTGGCGACATTACCTTCTCGGTAATCGTTGCGAGATCTTCACCGACCATCAAAGTCTGAAGTATCTGTTTACTCAGCCAGACCTGAACCTCCGTCAGCAGATATGGATGGAGACCGTAGCAGACTTTGACTTGGGTATTTCCTATACACCAGGCAAGGCTAATGTAATGGCTGACGCCTTGAGCCGCAAGTCTTACTGCAACCACCTCCAGGTTCATAAAGTTCAGCCCTCGCTTGTTGAAGAATTCAGAAAGCTGAACCTCCATATTGTTCCTCCGGGTGCACTCGCTCCCCCTCCTGAGGAGTTTCAGAAGATGAACCTCCGCGTTATTCCCCAGGGTTTCCTCTATACCCTGGCTGTCGAACCCGATCTCGTGAGCTCCATCAAGACAATACAGGGATACGACTCTGAAGTCCACAAAATTAAGCGCGACCTCAAGGAAGGAAAGCCCTCATACTTCACTATTGCTGGTGATGGCGCCTTGTACTTCAAAGGCCGCCTAGTGGTGCCGTGTAAGAAGGAAAACCTGAATATGACTCGGAAAGTTATGAAAGAAGCTCATGATACGCCTCTATGTATCCATCCTGGTAGTACTAAGATGTACCAGGACATTCATCAAAGATTCTGGTGGTCTAATATGAAGCAAGACATTGCTCGCTATGTTGCCGGGTGTGACGTTTGCCGTCGTATCAAAGCAGAACATCAAAGGCCTGCTGGAACTCTGCAACCTATCTCTATTCCTGAATGGAAATGGGACCATGTTGAAATGGACTTCGTCACTGGTTTTCCCAAATCGCAGAAAGGTAATGATGCTATTCTTGTCGTCATTGACCGGCTTTCTAAAGTTGCACATTTTCTGGCGGTCAAGGAAACTATCACTGCTAGTCAGCTTGCAACTCTATATATATCCAGAATTGTTTCACTTCACGGTATTCCACTGGTTATCAGTTCGGACCGTGGCAGCTTATTCACTTCAAGATTCTGGGCAAGTTTCCAAGAAGCTATGGGAACTCATCTATCATTCAGTACTGCCTTTCACCCGCAGTCACAAGGTCAAGTTGAACGTGTCAACCAAGTTCTCGAAGACATGCTTCGAGCTTGTGTTATTTCCTTCGGCAAGAAATGGGAGGAATCTCTCCCGTATGCTGAGTTCTCTTATAATAATAGCTATCAGGCTAGTCTGAAGATGGCCCCCTTCGAAGTGTTATATGGACGAAAGTGTCGAACCCCTCTGGACTGGTCAGAAACTGGGGAACGTCCACTCTTTGGTCCGGATATTATCCAACATGCCGAAGAACAAGTCCGCATTATTTGCGAGAATCTCAAGACTGCTCAGTCACGCCAAAAGAGTAATTATGACTGCCATCATAAAGACATGGTCTATCAACCTGGCGAAAAGGCCTATCTTCGAGTTACACCAATGAAGGGTGCACACCGCTTCGGGATCAAAGGAAAGCTAGCTCCCCGCTATATCAGTCCTTTCACTATTCTCGAGAGGCGTGGAAAAGTGGCTTATCAACTGGAGCTTCCGCCGAACCTTTCTCAGGTTCACGATGTGTTCCACGTGTCACAACTCCGTCGCTGCTTCAAGGACCCAATCCGAGCAGTGGATCATGAAGTGCTCGAATTGCAACAGGACCTCTCCTATAAAGAGCATCCGGTCCGCATTCTCGACCAAGCTGAACGCCGTACATGCCAGAAGGCGATCAAGTTCCTCAAAGTCCAGTGGTCGCACCATTCTGAAGATGAAGCCACCTGGGAACGCGAGGATCGCCTGCGTGATGAATACCCCGCATTGTTTCCTTCTACCTCCTAAATCTCGGGACGAGATTTCTTGTAGTGGAGGAGATTTGTAACGCCCGGATAATCTTGCTACAGTAATCTCACGCTAATCGTGCCATGACACCTCGTTTACTATAGCTATGCTTGTAAAATTCGAACCGTTCAAAATTCAAATTCAAATTAATGACAACAATAAATGTTTTCAAAAATTGAAACAAAAATGTTCGGTGGTCGCCAAATATTACAAAGGTAATTTTGGTGCAGCAAACACATTTTTATAAAATGCCTAAATACTTTTGAATGGATTAAAACAGAAGAGAAATAATAAAAGAAAACCGAAAAAAACAAACAAACAAAAAAAGGAATAGGAGAAGAACCCCCCTGGGCCAGCCGACCCAATTGGGCAGGCCCAAACCGGCCCAGCCGGCCACTCCCCCCCCCCCCCCCCACTCCCCTTATCCACCCCCCCAGGGCCCGAACCGCCACCGACACTCCCCACTCCTCCCCGAAAATATCTCCCCCCTCTCCCCCGATTTGGATCGGGATCGAGGAGGAGGCCACCGACGCCGTCGCCCATCGCCGCCAGGGGATCTCGCCGGCGCCTCTCCCCGCCGGACTGCTTCCCCTCCCCCACCGGACTGCTCCTCTACGCACGTCGTCCCCGTCCCTCCACCTCGACCCCCGCTTCCCTAGACCCTGCAGGCACCCGGTGAGGCCCTGGCCTCTTCCTCCCCCTCGTCCCCGCGTGTCGTTCCCTCCCTCGTGCACGCGCCCCGCCTCTCGCGGCCACCACGGACACGGCCGCGCCCGCTCGGCCGCGCGTGCGCCCGCGCCCTGCCCGCGTGGCCCTGTTCCGTCCCGCCGCCCGCTTCGCCTGATGCCGCGCACACGCACGCGTCGCGGCCCTCTGCTCGTCGCGCCGCTCAGAGCCACGGCGCCGCACCACGCAGTCTGCCCCGTGCCCCGCGTCGACCAAGCCCTGCAAGTGCCTCGCACCGGCTTGCACCCGTCCCGCTCCGCCCCTCCGCATCTGCTCGCCGCGCACCGCAGCGCTGCTGCCGCGGCCCACCGCGACCTTGCCCCGCGCGGCCCCTGCTTCTGCTTTGCTGCCGCTGCCCACCGCTCGTAGGGACTCGCCCCCTCCCCTTGCTCACCCATGTGCGTCCGCGCTTGCCGCTGTCGCGGCCACGCCGCGCCCGCGCCCCGTGGCGCCCCTGCTTTCCCCCCCCCCCCTCTGCTCCGCCTTCGGCCGCGGCCAAGCCAACGCCCGCGGCCCGCTCTCGCCTCGGGCCTTTGCTCGCCGGCGTGCCCGTTCGGGCGACGCCGCGCCCCGTCGGACGCCCACGGTCACGGCCATGCCCCGGCCCTCCTCGCCCCGGCGTTTTGGGCGAACGCCCAGTCGGGCACCGCAACGCCCGACCCGCCCGTTTCCGTGCCCGCAACCGCGCACGCCCGCCCCGTTAAGCCCCCAGGGCCCTATGACAAAGGGGGCCCGTCCCCAGAACCGTTTAAATAAAAGAATTAAAAAATAAATAAATAATAATAATAATAAATATAATAATTAAAATATTAATTAACTAAATTAATTAAGTTAATTAACCGTAATTAATTAATTAATCTAATTAATCTGTTAGTTTAAATAAACAGTAATTAGTTTAACCTAATCCCTAATTAGCTTAACAGTGAATGACAGGTGGGTCCCACTGGGCCCACATGTCAGTTTGACCCAGTCAACTCTGTTGACTGCTGACGTCAGCATGACATCATGCTGATGTTATAAATCCAATTTCAAATTAAATTAATTAAATAAATTCTAAAAATGATTTAAAACTTTAAAAAATCATATCTTTTAATTCGTAACTCGGATTAAAATATTTTCAACATGAAAGTTGCTCAGAACGACGAGACAAACCCGGATACGCAGCCCGTTCGTCCGCCACGCATCCCTAACCTATCCAACTCGCAACTTTCCTCCTCCGGCTCCTCTGCCCGAAAACGCGAAACGCCGGGGATACTTTCCCGGATGTTTCCCCCCTTCACCAGTATCATCTCATACCGCGTTAGGGCACGCCTAGCATCACGCTTTGCTTTGTCATGCTTCGTTATGCATCTGTTTGCATTATATTTATTGTTTCTCCCCCCTCTTCTCTCGATAGACGCCGAGACCGACGCTGCTGCTGCCCCGTTCGACTACGGAGTTGACGATCCCTCTCTCTTGCCAGAGCAACCAGGCAAGCCCCCCCCCCTGATCACCAAATATCGCCTACTCTCCTCTATACTGCTTGCATTAGAGTAGTGTAGCATGTTACTGCTTTCGTTATTCCTATCCTGATGCATAGCCTGTCTTTGATACTGCTGTTGATACCTTTACCTGCAATCCTACTGCTTAGTATAGGATGCTAGTATTCCATCAGTGGCCCTACACTCTTGTCCGTCTGCCATGCTATACTACTGGGACGTGATCACTTCGGGAAGTGATCGCGGGCATATACTATATACTTTACACTGTTACATTACCTGTGATACTGTTCGGAGTTGGGGGCTGGAGGGGCAGGTGGTTCCACCCAGGTAGTGGTGGGCCTGGGTTCCTGACGGCCCCTGACTGTTACTTTGTGGCGGAACGACAGGGCAGGTTTGAGACCATCTAGGAGAGAGGTGGGCCTGGCCCTGCTGGCGTTCGCGGTTACTTAACACGCTTAACGAGATCTAGGTATTTGATCTGAGTCTGGCCATTTGGTCTATACGCACTAACCATCTACGTGGGAGTAGTTATGGGTATCCCGGCGTCGTGGTATCAGCCGAAGCACTTTAGACGTCAGCGAGGAGCGGCGCGCGCCGGATTGGACTGGAACGCCACTAGGCTAGGTCTGCTTCCGGCCGCCCTCGCAACGTGCAGGTGTGCTCAGGGCGATGGGCCCAGACCCCTGCACGCATAGATTTAGACCGGCGTGTTGACCTCTCTTTTGTGCCTAGGTGGGGCTGCGACGTGTTGATCTTCCGAGGCCGGGCATGACCCAGAAAAGTGTGTCCGGCCAAATGGGATCAAGCGTGTTGGGCTATGTGGTGCACCCCTGCAGGGAAGTTTATCTATTCGAATAGTCGTGTCCCTCGGTAAAAGGACAACCCGGAGTTGTACCTTGACCTTATGACAACTAGAATCGGATACTTAATAAAACACACCCTTCCAAGTGCCACATATAACCCGGCGATCGCTCTCTAACAGGGCATCGAGGAGGGGATCGCCGGGTAGGATTATGCTATACGATGCTACTTGGAGGACTTCAGTCTACTCTCTTCTTTATGCTGCAAGACGGAGGCTGCCAGAAGCGTAGTCTTCGATAAGACTAGCTATCCCCCTCTTATTCTGGCATTCTGCAGTTCAGTCCACTGATATGGCCCTTTACACATATATCCATGCATATGTAGTGTAGCTCCTTGCTTGCGAGTACTTTGGATGAGTACTCACGGTTGCTTTTCTCCCTCTTTTCCCCTTTCCCTTCTACCCGATTGCTGCGACCAGATGATGGAGCCCAGGATCCAGACGCCACCGTCGACGACGACTCCTACTACTCTGGAGGTGCCTACTACTACGTGCAGCCCGCTGACGACGACCAGGAGTAGTTAGGAGGATCCCAGGCAGGAGGCCTGCGCCTCGTTCGATCTGTATCCCAGTTTGTGCTAGCCTTCTTAAGGCAAACTTGTTTAACTTATGTCTGTACTCAGATATTGTTGCTTCCGCTGACTCGTCTATGATCGAGCACTTGTATTCGAGCCCTCGAGGCCCCTGGCTTGTATTATGATGCTTGTATGACTTATTTTATTTGTAGAGTTGTGTTGTGATATCTTCCCGTGAGTCCCTGATCTTGATCGTACACATTTGCGTGCATGATTAGTGTACGATTGAATCAGGGGCGTCACACATCCCGAATTTCATGGGATTCGAAATTTTGGGGAAGCACGCGAGGCGAAGCGTGCCGTGGTAAGAGGGATGGATAGACAGGAGCGCCTCGATCCTTGCGCCACCTTTTTCGCCATGTACCCCGCGCGCGACTGTTGCGAGATTTGATAGGATCACCCGGGCCCACGCGTCAGCCACTCGGAAGTGGGTCTTTAAAGTGACGAAGCCGAGGTGCCTGCATTGTGCGCGTCTATTCTCCTTCTTCCCCCTCTGTTTCTCCACCGCATCCGGCTCCTCCGCTCTCGACGCCGCCGCTCCGCCACCATGGGAAAGGAAAAAACGGCGGCGCTGGAACGCGCAAAGAAGGCGACGGGGACGGCGAAAGGCAACAAGATGAATCGTGGGTCGTCATCACGGTCGGGGCTGCCGTCGGGTTGGATCCAGGGCAATTGGATCCAATCCTCGCTTCGGCAGGAGGATTTGGATGAGCTGGCTGAGTCTGGGCTGATCGTCCATGGAGCTGCGCGGTTGCCGGAGGGGGAGACAAAGCCGCAACCGCGACCGGGTGAGTGTGTTCTGCTCGCCACCCATGTCGACTGTGGTTTCTCGCTTCCTCCGCACCCTTTTTTCCGTGGTTTCTTGAATTTCTTCGGGGCCCAACTCCATCATTTCTCTCCCAGCACCATCACATACCTTGCCGCGTTCGTGTCCATGCGCGAGAATTTTTTGGGGTGTCGACCACACTGGGGTCTTTTCAAGCACATTTTCACTATCCGCTCCCAGTCGGTGAAGAAAGCAAATTCGAGTGATGAGAAAACACATGTTATTCAGATGTGTGGGGGTTTGGGTATCCAAAAGAGGAAGAGAAGTTCTTTCCCTTCAATGACCCTTCCTGAGTCGGTCAGAGGCTAGCAGTCGACCTGGTTCTACTGCCAGGATATCATGACTCCAAGCAAGTCGACTAGACTTCCCCCTTCTTCCTTCGATCATGTTCATACCCCTTCCTCGTTGAAAATGACCACCGCAGAGAAGGTGGAGACAGCCATGCTGGTCGAGTGGGTGGTCCAGTTGATCAACCAAGGCGTCACCGGCATGGATTTGTTGGAGGTATTCCTTAGTCGGCACATCCAGCCGCTCTAGGTTCGTGACCACTCTATGTAGATGTATTCTGGAGCCAACGATACCACTCGGGTTCATCCAGAAGAAGTACCGGCCAAAATAGTGGCCCAATGGCTGAGGAGCATCACAGAAAACAATGACAACCCCAGGGGCGCCAGGAGAGTCGATCCCTTCAGCGGCAGCAATCAGCCAGACAAGGTCCGGCCCCTACAACCGATTGCATTTGGATACATTTTCCGATCATTCTTGAACCCGACTGACTTTCACTCGACTTCTATTGCCTTGTAGGTTTATACCGAGATGTATTCGATGCCCAATGTTGAACAAGCTCTGGAGCAGGATCATGAGGGCGAGGACAGCACAGAGGAGAGTGGTGATTGGGAGTCGCCGGACGATGATGACGAAGAGGAAAGCGACGATTCGGACGACGAGGATTTAGTCGACTCACCGCCTCGTGCGGAACGTCGATCCAAGCAACACCATGATCCAGCGGGCCGGCACGGCAAGGCCGTGGCCTCGAGCACCCAATCATAGAAATGTGCTCGGTCTTCAACTCCGGAGCTGATGGAGAAAATCGTCAAGTAGCCCAAGATCAACCCCTCAAAGGCTCGTAAGACCTTGCCCAAGATTAAGATTGATGTTCCTGTTGCCTGTGGGTAAATGTTATTTCCGTGTTTTCTTGCTCCGACTGATTCTTCTGTTCTGACCGAATGGATTGTGAACTTTTCCAGCCCAGCCTCTGCCGCGACTGATATGGATATCGACAAGGTCCCAGATGACGAGGAAACCGATGACGCAGCTACCTCCAAAGCTAGTAAGTCTGCTCGACTCGAATTTATTCTGTCGATTGGATTGTTCGCTGGTTGCATGTCTGATATTTTATGTTTGTTGCAGATCCACGAGACGTTGTCGTGCTTACGGACGATGAAGAAGAAGTGCCTCTGAGGGAAAGGAGGAGGAGGGACTAGGGACCAAGCGGGAAAGCGCCTGAGGTTTAGGTTCCTCAGTCGACACTGATGCCTGGGACGACGGTCGAGCGATCCACAGACCCGGCTCGTACCAACGTCACTTTTGCTATCCCGTTGTCGACTGATTGCCCATCAGGGTCGGCTTCTCAGACCCCTGCTGCTCCAGTACAACTCCACGCATCAGACCCAGTGGCTGCTTCGACTGCCCTGCCATCGTCGCTTTTTACTGCGTACCAAACTCCAGACGACCCGCCGAGTGCTGCCAAGGAAGCTCTTCTTTAGTTCAATCTTGTGATGGGGCAGATGAAAGTGGTGCACGAGGCCAGTGATGACCCACAAGTATAGGGGATCTATTGTAGTCCTTTCGATAAGTAAGAGTGTCGAACCCAACGAGGAGCAGAAGGAAATGATAAGCGGTTTTCAGCAAGGTATTCTCTGCAAGTACTGAAATAAGTGGTAACACATAGTTTTGCGATAAGATAAATTCTAACGAGCAACAAGTGACAAAAGTAAATAAAGTGCAGCAAGGTGACCCAATCCTTTTTGTAGCAAAGGACAAGCCGGAACAAACTCTTATAATAGTAAATGCGCTCCCGAGGACACATGGGAATATCGTCAAGCTACTTTTCATCACATTCATATGATTCGCGTTTGGTACTTTGATAATTTGATATGTGGGTGGACCAGTGCTTGGGTGCTGTTCTTACTTGAACAAGCATCCCACTTATGATTAACCTCTATTGCAAGCATCCGCAACTACAACAAAAGTATTAAGGTAAACCTAACCATAGCATGAAACATATGGATCCAAATCATCCCCTTACGAAGCAACGCATAAACTAGGGTTTAAGCTTCTGTCACTCTAGCAACCCATCATCTACTTATTACTTCCCAATGCCTTCCTCTAGGCCCAAATAATGGTGAAGTGTTATGTAGTCGACGTTCACATAACACCACTAGAGGCTAGACAACATACATCTCATCAAAATATCGAACGAATACCAAATTCACATGACTACTAATAGCAAGACTTCTCCCTTGTCCTCAGGAACAAACGTAACTACTCACAAAGCATATTCATGTTCATAATCAGAGGGGTAATAATATGCATATAGGATCTGAACATATGATCCTCCACCAAATAAACCAACTAGCATCAACTACAAGGAGTGATCAACACTACTAGCAACCTACTAGCACCAATCCCGGACTTTGAGACAAGAATTGGATACAAGAGATGAACTAGGGTTTGGAGATGAGATGGCGCTGGTGAAGATGTTGATGGAGATTGCCCTCTCCCAATGAGAGGAGCGTTGGTGATGACGATGGTAATGATTTCCCCCTCCCAGAGGGAAGTGTCCCCGGCAGAACAGCTCTGCCGGAGCCCTAGATTGGTTCCGCCAAGGTTCCGCCTCGTGGCGGCAGAGTTCCATCCCGAAAGGTTGCTTCTGATTTTTTTTCTCATCGAAAGACTTCATATAGCAGAAGATGGACGTCGGAGACCCACCAGGGAGCCCACGAGGTAGGGGCGCGCCCCCCACCCTCATGAGCAGGGTGTGGGCCCCTGGCCTTCATCTTTGGCGAGGATTTTTCTTTATTTATTTTAAGATATTTCATGGAGTTTCAGGAATTTTGGAGTTGCGCAGAATAGGTCTCTAGTATTTGCTCCTTTTCTAGCCCTGTTGGAAATATGCCCTAGAGGCAATAATAAAAGCATTATTATTATATTTACTTATTCATGATAATTGTCTTTATTCGTGCTATAATTGTGTTAACCGGAAATCGTAATACATGTGTGAATAACAGACAACAATATGTCCCTAGTGAGCCTCTAGTTGACTAGCTCGTTGATCGACAGATAGTCATGGTTTCCTGACTATGGACATTGGATGTCATCGATAACGGGATCACATCATTGGGAGAATGATGTGATGGACAAGACCCAATCCTAAACATAGCATAAGATCGCATAGTTCGTTTGCTAGAGTTATCCAATGTCAAGTATCCTTTCCTTAGACCATGAGATCGTGTAACTCCCGGATACCGTAGGAGTGCTTTGGGTGTGCCAAACGTCACAACGTAACTGGGTGACTATAAAGGTATGCTACGGGTATCTCCGAAAGTGTCTGTTGGGTTGGCACGAATCGAGACTGGGATTTGTCACTCCGTATGACGGAGAGGTATCTCTGGGCCCACTCGATAATGCATCATCATAATGAGCTCAAGGTGATCAAAGTGTTTGATCACAAGGATCATGCATTACGGAACGAGAAAAGTGACTTGCCGGTAACGAGATTGAACGAGGTACTGGGATACCGACGATCGAATCTCGGGCAAGTAAAATACCGATTGACAAAGGGAATCGTATACGGGATTAATTGAATCCTCGACATCGTGGTTCATCCGATGAGATCATCGTGGAGCATGTGGGAGCCAACATGGGTATCCAGATCCCGCTGTTGGTTATTGCCCGAGAGCCGTCTCGGTCATTTCTGCATGTCTCCCGAACCCGTAGGGTCTACACACTTAAGGTTCGGTGACGCTAGGGTTGTGAAGATATGTATGTGCAGTAACCTGAATGTTGTTCGGAGTCCCGGATGAGATCCCGGACGTCACGAGGAGTTCCGGAATGGTCCGGAGGTAAAGAATTATATATAGGAAGTGCTATTTTGCCCATCGGGACAAGTTTCGGTGTTATCGGTATTGTACCGGGACCACCGGAGGGGTCCCGGGGGTCCACCGGGGGGGTCCACCTGCCCCGGGGGGCCACATGGGCTGTAGGGGGTGCGCCTTGGCCTATATGGGCCAAGGGCACCAGCCCCAAGAGGCCCATGCGCCAAGAGAGAGAAAAAAGGGGAGAGTCCTACAAGGGGAAGGCACCTCCGAGGTGCCTTGGGGAGGATGGACTCCTCCCCACCCTTGGCCGCACCCTTCCTTGGAGGAAGGGGCAAGGGCTGCGCCTCCCCCTCTCCCTTGGCCCTATATATAGTGGGGAAAAGGAGGAGCAAACCAACCCTAATGCCCTGGCACTCCCTCCTCCCTGCAACACCTCCTCCTCCTCCCGTAGTTGCTTAGCGAAGCCCTGCCGGAGTTCTGTTGCATCCACCACCACACCGTCGTGCTGGATCTTCCTCAACCTCTCCTTCCCCCTTGCTGGATCAAGAAGGAGGAGACGTCTCCCGTCCCGTACGTGTGTTGAACGCGGAGGTGCCGTCCGTTCGGTACTAGATCATCGGTGAATTGGATCACGGCAAGTACGACTACCTCATCCACGTTCACTTGAACGCTTCCGTTGCGATCTACAAAGTGGTATGTAGATGCTATCTAATCTGAATACTCGTTGCTAGATGAACTCATAGATGGATCTTGGTGAAACCGTAGGAAAAATTTTAATTTTCTGCAACGTTCCCCAACAGTGGCATCATGAGCTAGGTCTATGCGTAGTTCTTCTTGCGCGAGTAGAACACAATTTGTTGTGGGCGTAGATGTTGTCAATTCTTCTTGCCGTTACTAGTCAATCTTGATTCAGCGGTATTGTGGGATGAAGCGGCCCGGACCAACCTTACACGTACGCTTACGTGAGACCGGTTCCACCGACTAACATGCACTAGTTGCATAAGGTGGCTGGCGGGTGTCTGTCTCTCCTACTTTAGTTGGATCAGATTCGATGAACAGGGTCCTTATGAAGGGTAAATAGAGATTGACAAATCACGTTGTGGTTTGAACGTAGGTAAGAAAACGTTCTTGCTAGAACCCTAATTCAGCCACGTAAAACTTGCAACAACAATTAGAGGACGTCTAACTTGTTTTTGCAGCAAGTGCTTTGTGATATGATATGGACAAAGTTGTGATGTATGATGAATGATCTATATGTGATCTATGAGATGTTCATGCTATTGTAATAGGAATCACGACTTGCATGTCGATGAGTATGACAACCGGCAGGAGCCATAGGAGTTGTCTTTATTTTTTGTATGACCTGCGTGTCATTGAGAATCGCCATGTAAATTAATTTACTTTATTGCTAAACGCGTTAGCCATAGTAGTAGAAGTAACAGTTGGCGAGCAACTTCATGGAGACACGATGATGAAGATCATGATGATGAGGATCATGGTGTCAAGCCAGTGACAAGATGATCATGGAGCCCCAAGATGGAGATCAAAGGAGCTATGTGATATTGTCCATATCATGTCACGTTTATTATTTGATTGCATGTGATGTTTATCATGTTTTTGCATCTTGTTTACTTAGAACGACGGTAGTAAATAAGATGATCCCTCATAATAATTTCAAGAAAGTGTTCTCCCTAACTGTGCACCGTTGCTAAGGTTCGTCGTTCCGAAGCACCACGTGATGATCGGGTGTGATAGGTCCTTACGTTCGCATACAACGGGTGTAAGCCAGATTTACACACGCAAAACACTTAGGTTGGCTTGACGAGCCTAGCATGTACAGACATGGCCTCGGAACACAGAAGACCGAAAGGTCGAGCATGAGTCGTATAGAAGATACGATCAACATGAAGATGTTCATCAATGTTGGCTAGTCTGTCTCACGTGATGATCGGACATGGCCTAGTTGACTCGGATCATGTAATACTTAGATGACTAGTAGAGGGATGTCTATCTAAGTGGGAGTTCATTAAATAATTTGATTAAATGAACTTTATTATCATGAACTTAGTCTAAATATTTACAATATGTCTTGTAGATCAAATGGCCAACGTAGTCCTCAACTTCAACGCGTTCCTAGAGAAAACCAAGCTGAAAGACGATGGTAGCAACTATACGGACTGGGTCCGGAACCTGAGGATTATCCTCATAGCTGCCAAGAAAGATTATGTCCTAAGAGCACCGCTGGGTGACGCACCTATTCTCCCTGCAGAACAAGACGTTATGAACGCTTGGCAGTCACGCTGCGATGATTACTCCCTCGTTCAGTGCGGCATGCTTTACAGCTTAGAGCCGGGGCTCCAAAAACGTTTTGAGAGACATGGAGCATATGAGATGTTCGAAGAGCTGAAAATGGTTTTCCAAGCTCATGCCCGGGTCGAGAGATATGAAGTCTCCGACAAATTCTTTAGCTGTAAGATGGAGGAAAATGGCTCTGTCAGTGAGCACATACTCAAAATGTCTGGGTTGCACAACCGCTTGACTCAACTGGAAGTTAATCTCCCGGATGAAGCGGTCATTGACAGAATCCTCCAGTCGCTTCCACCTAGCTACAAGAGCTTTGTGATGAACTACAATATGCAGGGGATGGTAAAGACCATTCCTGAAGTATATGCTATGCTGAAATCAGCAGAGGTAGAAATCAAGAAGGAGCATCAAGTGTTGATGGTGAATAAAACCACTAAGTTCAAGAAGGGCAAGGGTAAAAAGAACTTCAAGAAGGACGGCAAGGATATTGCCGCACCCGGTAAGCAAGTTGCCGGGAAGAAGCCAAAGAATGGACCCAAGCCCGAAACTGAGTGCTTTTATTGCAAGGGAAGTGGTCACTGGAAGCGGAACTGCCCCAAATACTTAGCGGACAAGAAGGCCAAAGGTATATATGATATACATGTAGTTGATGTGTACCTTACCAGTACTCGTAGTAGCTCTTGGGTATTTGATACCGGTGCAGTTGCTCACATTTGTAACTCAAAGCAGGAGCTGCGGAATAAACGGAGACTGGCGAAGGACGAGGTGACGATGCGCGTCGGGAATGGTTCCAAGGTCGATGTGATCGCCGTCGGCACGCTGCCTCTACATTTACCTACGGGATTAGTTTTAAACCTCAATAATTGTTATTTAGTGCCAAGTTTGAGCATGAACATTGTATCTGGATCTCGTTTAATTCGAGATGGCTACTCATTTAAATCCGAGAATAATGGTTGTTCTATTTATATGAGAGATATGTTTTATGGTCATGCTCCGATGGTTGATGGTTTATTCTTAATGAATCTTGTACGTGATGATACACATATTCATAGTGTGAATACCAAAAGAGTTAAAGTTGATAACAATAGTTCCACATATTTGTGGCACTGCCGCCTTGGTCACATAGGTGTCAAACGCATGAAGAAGCTCCATGCAGATGGACTTTTAGAGTCTCTTGATTATGAATCATTTGACACGTGCGAACCATGCCTCATGGGTAAAATGACCAAGACTCCGTTCTCAGGAACAATGGAGCGAGCAACCAACTTATTGGAAATCATACATACCGATGTGTGTGGTCCAATGAGTGTTGAGGCTCGCGGTGGCTATCGTTATGTTCTCACCCTCACTGATGACTTGAGTAGATATGGGTATATCTACTTAATGAAACACAAGTCTGAGACCTTTGAAAAGTTCAAGGAATTTCAGAGTGAGGTTGAA
The DNA here is from genome assembly GCA_032464435.1 of Aegilops umbellulata. Classification (NCBI taxonomy): domain Eukaryota; kingdom Viridiplantae; phylum Streptophyta; class Magnoliopsida; order Poales; family Poaceae; genus Aegilops; species Aegilops umbellulata. The sequence goes on along the minus strand of CP136054.1, from coordinate 91,846,812 downwards.
AATCAACGTGATAGAAAGATCAAGTTTCTACGATCAGATCGTGGAGGAGAATACTTGAGTCATGAATTTGGCACACACTTAAGAAAATGTGGAATAGTTTCACAACTCACGCCGCCTGGAACACCTCAGCGTAATGGTGTGTCCGAACGTCGTAATCGCACTCTATTAGATATGGTGCGATCTATGATGTCTCTTACCGACTTACCGCTATCTTTTTGGGGCTATGCTTTAGAGACTGCCGCATTCACTTTAAATAGGGCTCCGTCGAAATCCGTTGAGACGACACCGTATGAATTATGGTTTGGGAAGAAACCTAAGCTGTCGTTTCTAAAAGTTTGGGGATGCTATGCTTATGTCAAGAAACTTCAACCTGAAAAGCTCGAACCCAAATCGGAAAAATGTGTCTTCATAGGATACCCAAAAGAAACTGTTGGGTATACCTTCTACCACAGATCCGAAGGCAAGATCTTTGTTGCCAAGAATGGATCCTTTCTAGAGAAAGAGTTTCTCTCGAAAGAAGTAAGTGGGAGGAAAGTAGAACTTGATGAAGTGTTACCTCTTGAACCGGAAAATGGCGAAACTCAAGAAATCGTTCCTGAGGTGCCTGCACCGACTAGAGAGGAAATTAATGATTATGATCAAGATACTTCTGATCAAGCTCCTACTGAAATTCGAAGGTCCACAAGGACACGTTCCGCACCAGAGTGGTACGGCAACCCTGTCTTGGAAATCATGTTGTTAGACAACGGTGAACCTTCGAACTATGAGGAAGCAATGGCAGGCCCGGATTCCGACAAATGGCTGGAAGCCATGAAATCCGAGATAGGATCCATGTATGAAAACAAAGTATGGACTTTGACTGACTTGCCCGTTGAACGGCGAGCCATAGAAAATAAATGGATCTTTAAGAAGAAGACAGACGCGGATGGTAATGTGACCATCTATAAAGCTCGGCTTGTCGCTAAGGGTTATCGACAAGTTCAAGGGGTTGACTACGATGAGACTTTCTCACCGGTAGCGAAGCTGAAGTCCGTCCGAATCATGTTAGCAATTGCCGCATACTATGATTATGAGATATGGCAAATGGACGTCAAAACGGCATTCCTTAATGGTTTCCTTAAGGAAGAATTGTATATGATGCAGCCGGAAGGTTTTGTCGATCCTAAGAATGCTGACAAGGTGTGCAAGCTCCAACGCTCGATTTATGGGCTGGTGCAAGCATCTCGGAGTTGGAACATTCGCTTTGATGAGATGATCAAAGCGTTTGGGTTTACACAGACTTATGGAGAAGCCTGTGTTTACAAGAAAGTGAGTGGGAGCTCTGTAGCATTTCTCATATTATATGTAGACGACATACTTTTGATGGGAAATGATATAGAACTCTTGGACAGCATCAAGGCCTACTTGAATAAGAGTTTTTCAATGAAGGACCTTGGAGAAGCTGCTTATATATTAGGCATCAAGATCTATAGAGATAGATCAAGACGCCTCATAGGTCTTTCACAAAGCACATACCTTGATAAAATATTGAAGAAGTTCAATATGGATCAATCTAAGAAAGGGTTCTTACCTGTGTTACAAGGTGTGAAATTGAGCTCAGCTCAATGTCCGACCACGGCAGAAGAAATAGAAGAGATGAGCGTCATCCCCTATGCCTCAGCCATAGGTTCTATTATGTATGCCATGCTGTGTACCAGACCTGATGTAAACCTTGCCGTAAGTTTGGTAGGAAGGTACCAAAGTAATCCCGGCAAGGAACACTGGACAGCGGTCAAGAATATCCTGAAGTACCTGAAAAGGACCAAGGAAATGTTTCTCGTTTATGGAGGTGACGAAGAGCTCGTCGTAAAAGGTTACGTCGACGCTAGCTTCGACACAGATCTGGATGACTCTAAGTCACAAACCGGATACGTGTATATTTTGAATGGTGGGGCAGTAAGCTGGTGCAGTTGCAAGCAAAGCGTCGTGGCGGGATCTACATGTGAAGCGGAGTACATGGCAGCCTCGGAGGCCGCACATGAAGCAATATGGGTGAAGGAGTTCATCACCGACCTCGGAGTCATACCCAATGCGTCGGGGCCAATCAAGCTCTTCTGTGGCAACACTGGAGCTATTGCACTTGCAAAGGAGCCCAGGTTTCACAAGAAGACTAGGCACATCAAGCGTCGCTTCAACTCCATTCGTGAAAATGTTCAAGATGGAGACATAGAAATTTGTAAAGTGCACACGGATCTGAATGTCGCAGATCCGTTGACTAAACCTCTCCCTAAAGCAAAACATGATCAGCACCAGAACTCTATGGGTGTTCGATTCATCACAATGTAACTAGATTATTGACTCTAGTGCAAGTGGGAGACTGTTGGAAATATGCCCTAGAGGCAATAATAAAAGCATTATTATTATATTTCCTTATTCATGATAATTGTCTTTATTCGTGCTATAATTGTGTTAACCGGAAATCGTAATACATGTGTGAATAACAGACAACAATATGTCCCTAGTGAGCCTCTAGTTGACTAGCTCGTTGATCGACAGATAGTCATGGTTTCCTGACTATGGACATTGGATGTCATCGATAACGGGATCACATCATTGGGAGAATGATGTGATGGACAAGACCCAATCCTAAACATAGCATAAGATCGCATAGTTCGTTTGCTAGAGTTATCCAATGTCAAGTATCCTTTCCTTAGACCATGAGATCGTGTAACTCCCGGATACCGTAGGAGTGCTTTGGGTGTGCCAAACGTCACAACGTAACTGGGTGACTATAAAGGTATGCTACGGGTATCTCTGAAAGTGTCTGTTGGGTTGACATGGATCGAGACTGGGATTTGTCACTCCGCTTGACGGAGAGGTATCACCGGGCCCTCTCGGTAATGCATCATCATATGAGCTCAAGGTGATCAAAGTGTTTGATCACAAGGATCATGCATTACGGAATGAGAAAAGTGACTTGCCGGTAACGAGATTGAACGAGGTACTGGGATACCGACGATCGAATCTCGGGCAAGTAAAATACCGATTGACAAAGGGAATCGTATACGGGATTAATTGAATCCTCGACATCGTGGTTCATCCGATGAGATCATCGTGGAGCATGTGGGAGCCAACATGGGTATCCAGATCCCGCTGTTGGTTATTGCCCGAGAGCCGTCTCGGTCATGTCTGCATGTCTCCCGAACCCGTAGGGTCTACACACTTAAGGTTCGGTGACGCTAGGGTTGTGAAGATATGTATGTGCAGTAACCCGAATGTTGTTCGGAGTCCCGGATGAGATCCCGAACGTCACGAGGAGTTCCGTAATGGTCCGGAGGTAAAGAATTATATATAGGAAGTGCTATTTTGGCCATCGGGACAAGTTTCGGTGTTATCGGTATTGTACCGGGACCACCGGAGGGGTCCCGGGGGTCCACCGGGGGGGTCCACCTGCCCCAGGGGGGCACATGGGCTGTAGGGGGTGTGCCTTGGCCTATATGGGCCAAGGGCACCAGCCCCAAGAGGCCCATGCGCCAAGAGAGAAAAAAAGGGGAGAGTCCTACAAGGGGAAGGCACCTCCGAGGTGCCTTGGGGAGGATGGACTCCTCCCCACCCTTGGCCGCACCCTTCCTTGGAGGAAGGGGCAAGGGCTGCGCCTCCCCCTCTCCCTTGGCCCTATATATAGTGGGGAAAAGGAGGAGCAACCCAACCCTAATGCCCTGGCACTCCCTCCTCCCTGCAACACCTCCTCCTCCTCCCGTAGTTGCTTAGCGAAGCCCTGCCGGAGTTCTGCTGCATCCACCACCACACCGTCGTGCTGGATCTTCCTCAACCTCTCCTTCCCCCTTGCTGGATCAAGAAGGAGGAGACGTCTCCCGTCCCGTACGTGTGTTGAACGCGGAGGTGCCGTCCGTTCGGTACTAGATCATCGGTGAATTGGATCACGGCAAGTACGACTACCTCATCCACGTTCACTCGAACACTTCCGTTGCGATCTACAAAGTGGTATGTAGATGCTATCTAATCTGAATACTCGTTGCTAGATGAACTCATAGATGGATCTTGGTGAAACCGTAGGAAAAATTTTAATTTTCTGCAACGTTCCCCAACAAGCCCAGAATTCCAGTTGTCGGCATTCTCCCTCTTCATGTAAACCTTGTAACATAAGAGAGATTAGCCATAAGTATTGCGACATAATGTGAAATAACAGCCCATAATGCAATAAATATCGATATAAAAGCATGATGCAAAATGGACGTATCAACCAGTCAGGTGGCTTACAACGCCAGCGCTGCTCTGCAAACCAATGTCCAGGTTAGTTGATTTCCGACTGATCTTATTTCTCATCTGATCACCCACTGGGTGTGTGTCTGTCTTAAAGTTGTATAGGTCTTCTACTTGAGTCAACTTGGATTGAGTCGAGTGTTTCTTTTAAACGACTCGCGCTGGGCAGACCATGCCGAGTGTTGAATCAAACCAGTGGGGGCACGCTACGTGCACCCACTGGGTGTAGTCCCCGAGACCACGGTCGACTATTGGAAGTCGGCCGGGGTCTGAGAATCTATCCCTCTTTTTTTTACGACTCGTGTTGGGCAGACCATGCCAAGTGTTGAATCAAACCCGTGGGGGCATGCTAAGTGCACCCATTGGGTGTAGTCTCCGAGACCGCGGTAGACTGTTGGCAGTCGGCCGGGGTCTGAGAATCTATCCCTGTTTTTTTACGACTCGTGCTGGGCAGACCATGTCGAGTGTTGAATCAAACCAGTGGGGGCACGCTAAGTGCACCCACTGGGTGTAGTCCCCGAGACTACCGTTGAATGTTTGATTCAGCGGTAGTATTAGAGTAACTTTCACTGTGATGTTCTTTTGTTTCTGTCGACTGATATATCTTATATGCTGACTGCAGAAATCTTGTGATCTTGGGGCTCAAATTTCTGCACTGAACAAGCAGCAAATCAGCCTCAATCTTGATCTGGAACTGGCCAAGAAGAACCTCCAGACCGCTCATAATGAAGCAGCTGCCATGGGAGGTAACCAATCATCAATTGTCCATCTTACGACTCGCGCTTTTCCATGTGTTTTTTTAGTCACTTTGAACCGAGTGATTTCACTCGAACAGATGTGCGTAGTGAAAACCGTCAACTTCAAGCTCGTCTGAAGAATGTTGTTTCTTTAGAGAAAATGAAGCAGGCTCTGGAGAAGAAGGATCTGGATCTTGCTGCTGCCCAGAAGGAGGCGTGAGAGAAAACGACACTTGCTGACAAGAAGTTGGCTTCAGTCGGCAAGTTATAAGAAGAGAACTCCAAACTAAAGACCGCTATCTCTGATGCCAATCGGGAGGTCGAGCAACTGAAGAAAGACAAGGACAAGCTGACTGACGAGATTGGAAACCTCAAGGCCAAGAAGGGCGAGTTAGAATCTTATCTGGGCCAGCTTGCTGCAAAACTGGTCTTAAAGCTTGAAGTTATTGTTGTTCGACTGACTTGTTGTTGTTGATTGATAGGTCTTATCATATTGTCGACTCACTACTTACTCGACTGTGCAGAACTTTGCCAGGACTTCGAAGCAGAAACTGGGCGGGTCGAGACGGGTCTCGATCACATAAATTGTCCAGTCAAAGATGACGTCGCAATGAATGTGTTGCGGTTGGAATCTCGCATGGACAGCACAGTTGCTTATCTTGCCCGTCTAAAGGCAGCGATGACTCGGGTTGATGTTGAACTCTGGCCTTAGGCGGAACTGTCTCAAGACCTCGAGTCTTTGATGACTCGACTGAATCAAATACCTGAGCGAGTGCAAGAATGGAAGAAATCATCTGCTCGCTGCGGCGCTGATGTCGCCCTGTCATTGGTTCGAGTGCACTGCAAGGATGTCAAAGAAGACAAGCTGGCAGAGCTCAAGGTTGCTAACACCAAAAAGCACACTTTCTAGTCCTTCGTGGATACTTTCCTTGACGCTGCCACTCGCATCGCAGATAGCATAGACCTTGATAGTTTCTATGATCCAGCCAGTCCTTCTCCTGACGAGTGATCAAAAAACATTATGCTTCACCTTTATTTGCCTCAGAATGCCGAGTGATCGTGTAATCGTTAAACTCCTTCGGGCTTGATGCCCGAGTACTTTAGTCCGTGGTATGGAACCTTAGAATTTATCTAAACTTGGCTTATCTTTGAATATGCTTGTGTTTTCCTTTGAGTGGAACTTATTCTTCACTCAGAATAGTCTTTGAACTTGTGCTGCAGCTCTGAGGGGAAGGTAACAGTTGACCTGCACCTCATCGTCCTTGTGGATCAGGATGGAGCGCATGTTGTACTTGTGGCGCAGCTCTGAGGAGAAGGTCATAGTCGACCTGCACATCGTCGTCCTTGCCGATCAGGATGGAGCGCACGTTGTACTTATGGCGCAGCTCTGAGGAGAAGGTCACAGTTGACCTGCACCTCGTCGTCCTTGCGGATCAGGATGGAACACACATTGTACTTATGGCGCAGCTCTGAGGAGAAGGTCGCAGTCGACCTGCACCTCATCGTCCTTGCGGATCAGGATGGAGCGCACATTGTTCTTATGGAGCATCTCTGAGGAGAAGGTCGCAGTCGACCTGCACCTCGTCGTCCTTGCGGATCAGGATGGAGCGCACATTGTACTTATGGCACAGCTCTGAGGAGAAGGTCCCACACGACCTGCACCTTGTCGCCCTTGCGGATCGAGATGGAGCGTGTGGCCAAGTCCCCGAGAGAGAATGTCGGTTCTCACTCGGAACGTATTTTATACTTAGGCAAGTACTGGACTGCAACTAAGCCTCCGAGTGAGAGGGTTGCTCACCACTCGGTAGAATTTTTCAAACTTAGGCGAGTACTGGACCACAGATAAGCCTCCGAGTGTGAGGGTTGCTCACCACTCGGTAGGATTTTTGAAACTTAGGCGAGTACTGGACTGCAGCTAAGCCCCCAAGTGTGAGGGTTGCTCACCACTCAGTAGGATTTTTCAAACTTGGGCGAGTACTGGACTGCAGCTAAGCCCCCGAGTGAGAGGGTTGCTCACCACTCGGTGGGATTTTTCAAACTTAGGCGAGTACTGGACTACAGCTAAGCCCCCGAGTTAGAGGGTTGCTCCCCACTCGGTGGGATTTTTCAAACTTAGGCAAGTACTGGACTGCAGCTAAGCCCCCGAGTGAGAGGGTTGCTCACCACTCGGTGGTATTTTTCAAACTTAGGCGAGTACTAGACTGCAGCTAAGCCCCCGAGTGAGAGGGTTGCTCCCCACTCGGTGGGATTTTTCAAACTTAGGCGAGTACTGGACTGCAGCTAAGCCCCCGAGTGAGAGGGTTGCTCCCCACTCGGTGGGATTTTTCAAACTTAGGCGAGTACTGGACTGCAGCTAAGCCCCCGAGTGAGAGGGTTGCTCACCACTCGATGGGATTTTTCAAACTTAGGCGAGTACTGGACTGCAGCTAAGCCCCCAAGTGAAAGGATTGCTCACCACTCGGTAGGATTTTTCAAACTTAGGCGAGTACTGGACTGTAGCTAAGCCCCCGAGTGAAAGGCTTGCTCACCACTCGGTGGGATTTTTCAAACTTAGGCGAAACGGATTCGCAGCTAAGCCACCCACTGGGGGATTTAGAACATAAAAAGGGAACAACAATCATTTATGAGACTGTAAAACTGTGTCTTTGATAATTAAACTAGAAGGTATTTCTTATTACATCTCAATAGTCTGAATGCTTAAGTGTAAAAGGGGTGGAGCAGGTCCGCATTCCAAGCGCGTGGCTCGTCTTGTGCTCGACATTGTATAGGTGGTATGCTCCATTGTGGAGCACTCTTGTGACAATGAAGGGGCCTTCCCAAGCAGGAGCGAGCTTGTGTGGTTTCTGCTGATCCACTCGAAGAACCAAGTCTCCCTCTTGAAATGCTCGACCCCTCACGTTTCTGGCATGGAATCGACGCAGGTCTTGCTGATAAATGGTCGATCGGATCAGGGCCATCTCTCTTTCCTCTTTTGGGAGATCAATTGCGTCTTGCCGAGCTTGTTCTACTTCATCTTCTGAGAAAAGCTCGACTTGGGGTGCATTGTGAAGAAAATCACTCTGGAGTACAGCCTCAGCTCCATAGACCAAGAAGAATGGAGTTTGACCAGTCGTACGATTAGGAGTCATTCTCAATCCCCAAAGTACCGGCGGAAGTTCATCCACCCAGGTGCATGTTGCATGCTTGAGATCATGCATCAATCGGGGTTTCAGTCCTTTGAGAATCAATCCATTTGCTCTTTCAGCTTGTACATTCGACTGGGGATGGGCGACTAAAGCATAGTCGACTCGAGTGCCTTGGGAAGCGCAGAAGGCTCTGAACTCATCAGAATCGAAGTTCGAACCATTGTCAGTGATGATGCTGTGCGGAACACCATATCTGAATGTTAACTCTCTGATGAAGCTGACAGCAGTACTGGCTTCAAGATTTTTGATAGGCTTGGCTTCGATCCATTTGGAAAACTTGTCGACTACCACGAGCACATGAGTGAAGCCGCTCCTTCCAGTCCTCAAAGGCCAAACCATATTCAATCCCCAAACAGCAAAGGGCCAGATGAGTGGAATGGTCTTCAGGGCTAATGCAGGCTTGTGAGACATGTTGGAGTAAAACTGGCAACCTTCACATTTGTCGACTATTTCTTTCACCGTTTTATTTTCTCATGGCCAATAAAATACCGCTCGGTATGCTTTGGCCACGATGGTCTGAGAGGATGCATGGTGACCACAGGTCCCCGAGTGGATGTCGTTGAGGATCACTCGACCTTCTTCTGGTGTTATGCATTTCTGGCTGACTCCAGTTACACTTTCTCTTAACAGTTGTCCTCTTATCATAGTAAAGGCTTTGGATTGACGGACAATCTGTCGAGCCTCTTCTTCATCCTCTGGGAGTTCCTTCCTAAGAATGTACGCGATGTACAGCACTATCCAGTCGGGAGTGATTACCAAAACCTCCATGATCAAGTCGACCACGGCTAGGACTTCGACTTCAGTCGGATCAGTGGCACTCTTTGGTTCTGGGGGCTCTTCAGTGAAAGGATCTTCCTGAACTGAAGGTGTATGAATATGTTCCAAAAACACGTTGTTGGGAATAGCTTCCCTCTTGGAACCTATCTTTGCCAAATCATCAGCTGCTTGATTTTTCAGTCGGGGTATGTGATGGAGCTCTAAACCCTCAAACTTCTTCTCTAACTTTCTCACTGCATTACAATAGCCAGTCATAGCCAGGCTTCTGATGTCCCACTCCTTCATTATTTGATTAACCACCAAATCGGAGTCGCGGTAGACCATGAGGCGACAGACGCGGAGTGAAATGGCCATACGCAACCCGTACAGAAGTGCTTCATATTCAGCTTCATTGTTGGAGGAGTTAAAATGAATTTGGAGAACATAGCTGAGCTTGTCACCTCAGGGGGATACTAATACCACTCCAGCACCGGAACCATTCAGCATCTTGGATCCATCAAAGAACATGGTCCAATGCTCCGAGTGAATCTGAGTCGGCAATTGCTGTTCGACCCACTCGGCGAGTAAATCTGCTATTGCTTGGGACTTGATAGATTTCTTTGCCTCAAACTTGATATCCAAGGGAAGGAGTTCAATCCCACTTTACCACTCGACCAGTTGCATCTCTGTTGTTCAAAATTTCTGACAATGGTGCGTCGCTGACGACTGTAATGGAGTGATCAGAGAAATAATGCGCAACCTTCTTCGTGGTCATATAAATTCCATAGACAAGCTTCTGATAATGTGGATATCTTTGCTTGGATGGAACCAAAACTTCAGAAACATAGTACACTAGGCGCTGAACTTTATAGGCTTTTCCTTCTTCTTCCCGCTCGACCGTGAGTACTGTACTGACAACTTGTCCAGTGGCTGCAATATAAAGCAGCAAAGGCTCTTTGCCGATTGGGGCAGCGAGCACCGGCTGGGTGGAAAGCAGGGCTTTGAGCTCTACAAACTCTGCTTTAGCTTCAGGAGTCCACTCGTACTTATCATATTTCTTCATCAGTCGGTAAAGAGGCAATGCCTTTTCACCGAAACGAGAGATGAATCGACTTAAGGCGGGCAAACAACCAGTAAGCTTCTGTACATCATGCACACGCACAGGGCGCTTCATCCGAAGTATGGCACCAACTTTCTCTGGGTTCGCGTCGATCCCTCGTTCGGAAACGAGGAAACCGAGTAACTTTCCACCAGGAACTCTGAATGTGCACTTTGATGGATTAAGCTTGATATCATACCTTCTCAAGTTGGCAGAGGTTTCAGCTAGGTCAGTCAGCAGGTCGGAACCTTTACGCGACTTGACCACAATGTCATCCATATATGCTTCCACATTACGACTGATTTGAGTGAGCAGACACTTCTGAATCATCCTCATGAATGTGGCCCAGCATTCTTGAGACCGAATGGCATGGTGACATAACAAAAACATCCGAATGGAGTGATGAAAGCTGTTTTTATCTCATCAGGTCCATACAGTCGGATCTGATGGTACCTGGAATAGGCTTCTAGAAAAGACAGACGCTCACACCCCGCAGTTGAGTCGGCGATTTGGTCGATACGGGGGAGAGGGAAATGATCTTTCGCGCAGGCCCGATTGATATGCTTGAAGTCAATGCACATACGAAGTGAGTCATCTTTCTTGGGGACCATGACAACATTGGCGATCCACTCAGAGTGGTAAATCTCTCGGATGAACTCAGCCACCAGGAGTCGAACCACTTCCTCACCAATTGCCTTTCTCTTCTGTACGGCGGACCGTCGAAGATGTTCCTTGACTGGTTTCACTTTCGGGTCGACTCGCAAATGGTGCTCAGCTAGTCCCCTGCGTACACCTGGCATGTCAGAATGTTTCCATGCAAAGATGTCCCAGTTCTCACGAAGGAACTGGATGAGCGCTTCTTCCTATTTGCTGTCGAGTGATGTTGAGATATGAGTAGGAGCAGCATTAGGATCGGTCGGGTGAATATGAATTGGCTTCGTTTCACTGGACGACTGAAATGCAGAATCTATGGCAGGCTTCTCAGCTCGCAACAAATCACTCAGGTCTGCATTCTTTCGGTATTCTTGCATTTCGACTGCTACCATTTGTGCATCGGCGATTTTTGAGCCCTTCTGGAAGCACTCTTGAAAGTGCGTTTGCTCAGATGGCCACAAATGATATTCTTCGCTTGAGAATCGAGTTGCTTGAATCTCTTCACATCAGCAGCATTTAGACAAGGTGTGACAGAGGGAACACCATTTTCCACAACATACCAGAGATCGTTATCAATTGCCTCAAGATGCATTTGCATCTTATTCTTCCAGTGGGGATAGTTCGTCCCATCGAAGGTAGGACACCCAGCAGAGACCTTGATCATACCTGCGGTCGACATAACTAAAACTCCAGGCGGTTAAACCAAAATCACACAGAACAAGGGCGTACCTTGCTCTGATACCAATTGAAAGTGTGTTATATCGACTAGAGGGGGGTGAATAGGCGATTTTTATGAATTCTTCACTGAGGAATTTGCAACTGAGGAAATTCCTTAGCGAAGAACTACTTGTAGCAGAATAAGTACTCAAAAGTAACCATAACAGAACACAAGCATAGTCATCATGATGAAATGAAGACAAGCACAGAGTACAGAAAGCGTAAGCACAGGATAACACAAGATGAAGACAAACAGACTGAAGAAATTGAACTGAGGAAATTGAGAAAGTCTTCAATCAAAGTCTTCAGACACAGATATGACAAGCACACAACACAGTAATGAGGAAATGAAAGAGTTGAGGAAATAGAACCAGTTGACTTGGTGAAGACAATGATTTGGTAGACCAGTTCCAATTGTTGTCTCAGTTGTACATCTGGTTGGAGCGGCTAGGTATTTAAACCTGAGGACACACAGTCCTGACCATATTCTCCTTGAGCTAAGGTCACACAGACCTCGCCCAATCACTCGTGGTAAGTCTTCAAGTGACTTCCGAACCTTCACAAACTCGGTCACTCGGCGGTCCACAATTCGTCTTGGATGCTCTAGACCATGACGCCTAACCGTCTGGAAGAAGCATAGTCTTAAAAGGTAACAAGCATCGGGTCCACGCAGGATCAATCTCTTCAGTGATGCTCAATCACTTTGGGTTTGTAGGTGTTTGGGTTTGGGTTTTCCTCACTCGATGATTTTCGCTCAAAGTCCTTGGAGAATGGGATGCTCTCAAATGACAAGTGTCAGTTTCTCTCGGAGCAGCCAACCAGCTAGTGGTGTAGGGGGCGGCTATTTATAGCCTAGGGAGCAGCCCGACATGATAAGACATAAATGCCCTTCAATGATATGACCGTTAGATGGATAAGATATTTTGGGACAGCTGGTGCGTAGCACAGCAACGGTCGGAAATTTGAGTATTAAATTCCTCAGGGATATCATGTTCCTCACTGTGTAGGCAATCCGCACTAGCCAATTCCTAACTCCTCAGTCAGAACAAATTCCTCAGAGACCAGAAGAACTTCGTCTCTGTCACTGAAGAATATGACTGAACTGAATGAGATTTCCAATGGCTTCACTCGAAGGGATTGGTAGGTGTAGGATTTTGAGTTGAGCATCACATGGAAATTTTTCCTTAGTATTTCCTCGACCCCCTTTAACAGTATGGTGTTTCCTATGACTCAAGAAAAAGAAAATGAAACTACGAAAACAAAAGTATTCACGCTTCATGTTCCTCAAATGAATACCAAGTCTTCAAGGTCACACCAATTTCTTCACTTTCAAAGTCTTCAGAAAGTCTTCAGAAATCCAAAGTATTCAGCCAAAGAACTTCATTTTTAGGGGTCGACTTTCTCTGTAAGTATCAAACTCCTCAAAGACCTATAGACTGTGTACACTCACAAGCGCATCAGTCCCTTAACCTATAAGTCTTCAATACACCAAAATCACTAAGGGGCACTAGATGCACTTACAATCTCCCCCTGTTTGGTGATTGATGAAAATATAGGTTAAGTTTTCAATGGGGATAAACATATGAAGTGTAAATACTGAAATTGAGGAATTTGATTGCAAGATATAGAAGAACTCCCCATGAAGATGTGCATAGTGAGGAATTTGCTTTTGAAGCAATGCACGCTTGAAGAGTTGAATCATGGAGATCTCCCCCTATATCTTGTAATTCATACACGCATTTGACATATAATATGAAGAATTTGAAATGCATGATGAAATATGGTGACTGATGTAATTCAGCATGCGTGCATAAACATTAATGAGGAATAAGCATGCAGAAGAACACAGCAAAGGTATCAGGCCACCATAGAGTTTAAGTTTACAACTCGATCCAGCAAAGTCATCAGAAGAACGAGAGTTGTAACTTAGAAAAAAACACCCATATAAGATAGACCCGCTTGAAAACTAACTCAAATTTCTCCCCCTTTGTCATCGAATGACCAAAAGGATCGAAAATGAGGACTAACGCGCCTGAAGAATATCAAGTTGATGAAGGAGCGCCAGCGTTGTTGGGGTCGTTTGTCGTAGTAGGGTCTGCCGCAGTGTTGTCAAAGTCTTCATGCTCATCGGTGTCACGCGATGAAAAATATGAGCTGGCCACCAAGGAGGGAACCTTGACCTTCTTGTATTTCTTCGGTGGAGGTGCAGACCAGTCAAAGTCTTCCTTGAGACCCATTTTCTTTAGATCTTCTTCACCATATACATGTGACAGAATAGCCCAAGTGCGATCGAAGACTTCATGGAGGTAGTAATGGTTTTTCTTCACTTCATTATGTGTAGCAGTCATGTTGTGAAGAATTGAACCAAACTGACGCTTAACCCATTTGTGGTTTCGATCCACCTTCTGGTGAAGACTTAGCAGAAGTTCACGATCAGTCATCACACGAGGAGTAGTAGCTTGAGGATTTGGCTTGGAGGCATTGGCAGCAGCATCATGAGTGGCAGAGTCATCATTGGTGGAATAAGATGCAGCCTTGCGAAACTGACCATTCAATGGATGAATGCCTTCATCTATAACAGCTGGTGCCTTGCCCTTTTCATCAGCTGAGGAATAGGTTCGCTTGAGGACTTCAATCAGGGGCAAGTAGCTGGGGTGATTCTGAAAATCAGCCTTGTAGTTGAGTGAAGACCTTGTCCTGAGGAATATCATAATCCACGGTGCATAAGGCTTCAGCTCAAACGGTGAAAGTGCAACATTTTCCAGAGTCCTCATGAAGAAATCGTGATAATTGATAGGAATGCCATGAATGATGTTGAATACCAGATTCTTCATGATGCCAACAATTTCCTCATCACAGGAGTCGTGGCCTTTGATTGGACTCATAGTCTTCGTCAGAATGCGATAGACTGTCCTTGGTACATACTGCAGTTCCTTCACGAGGAATTTCGTCCTTGAGGCTTGACCGGGTTTCAATGGCTTCATCAGCACTTGCATATAGTGATCTGTAAGCTCAGGCTCTTGGTACATGCAACGAGCTCCTTCAGGTGGAGGACTGATGGGCAGGGCGTGAAGTAATTCAGTGGCCGGTACCTTATATTGAGTGTTTTCGGTCATCCAGTCCAGAACCCAGGAGTTCACATCATCAGCATCTCCTATGATGTGCAAAGTTGCGTAGAATTGAAGAATGAGTTCTTCATTCCAATCAACTATGTTTGTGCAAAAGTTGAGGAGGCATGTGTCATGAAGCACCCTGAGGACAGGTGTGAAACACGGCAGTGATTCCATGCCCACATGAGGAATATGCTCCTGGTCGAAGACTTTATCCTTATTGAAAAGCAATGAAGAATAGAAGTTGGCCTGGCTGGCGGTCCAGAAGCGCTTCCTTCTAAGACGAGCAGAATCATAAGGATTGTAGTCAGTGAAGAACACATGCTCGCCGAAGAAATCATCAGCCTTGAATTTCTGCTTCTTTGAGAATGGATCCTTTGGCTTGGGCTGAGGAGTATCAGTCAATTGCATTATGACCTCAGGAATCGCAATCTCAGGTTCTTCATGTTGAGGAATTTCAGCTTCTACTCCAGTGACAGCTTGGGTCTTCAATTCTTCATTTTCATTCTCTTCAGCACTAGCGGCTGGAATTTCTTCATGGACAGACGGTGTTGCACGAGGTTCTTCAGATCCCATTTGTACTTCAGTAGCAACAGGGGACTGAGGAATTTGTTGTAAAGGTGTGAAGAGTGGAGAGTTGAGGTGCTGACTTTCCCAAAAGTCATCATTCATCGCTGGTGTGGTGCAGCCAATGTCCACATCTTCATCTTCCATTTCTTCAACGTCGACCTCTTCAGCAGTAAACTGAGGCATAGGCGAGGAAACTGTAGGGGTTGAAGGGATTTTATCTACTTCAATTTCTTCATCCAACTGCTCTGACGGAGCAGCAGAAGGATTTTCTTCATCAGATCCACTAGGGATCACATATTCTTCATCAAAAGGTACTATTTCCTTTGATGGCATGGCTGAGATAGGAACAACATCAATAGGGTTTGCAAATGAGCTGGTCATAGACTTCATTTTCTTCGGAGCTTAAGAATCTGAAGGAGCTGATGCTTTCCTTTTCTTCACTGCTACACGCACAGCGGCCTTGGTCTTCTTCACATCGGATGCAGATGGAAGGATTGGAGTTGGAGTAGGCGCAGGAGGAGCAGAGGAATGTGGTTGATTTTCTTCTGGCACAACTGATGCAGTTGCCCTGACCTCTTCATTTTCTTTAGGCGCACCACTAGTGGATGCCCTGGCAATTTCATCAGAGGCTGGAATGCAGTCATCAGCCTTGGAACTCACATTTTCTTCAGCAGCCTGAATGTCGTCAGTGGTGCTGGCATGTTCTTTAGTCGGCTGAGCAGATGCTTCAGCCTGAGAAATTTCCTGTTGCGATGGGGCTGCAACAATGGAGGTGAACTTCTCAGTCAATTTAACAAACCTGACCTTGGCTCCTTGCCAATCAGCATAGTGAGTGTTGAAATCATCGCTGAGGACTTTGATTTCAGACTAGATTTTCACAAGATCATCAGTTGTCATAGAGACAACGTTGTTCTTCAGGAACTTTTTCTTCCTGTACTGCGCTTTCTTGATCTGCCTGGCCTTCCCATATTTCCATTTTTCTTCTTGGATGAAAGCAGTCTGTTGGGGAACGTAGTAATTTAAAAAAAATTCCTACGCACACGCAAGATCATGGTGATGCATAGCAACAAGAGGGGAGAGTATTGTCTACGTACCCTCGTAGACCGAAAGCGGAAGCGTTATATCAACGCGGTTGATGTAGTCGTACGTCTTCACGATCTGACCGATCCAAGCACCGTTACTCTGGCACCTCCGAGTTCTTGGCACACGTTCAGCTCGATGACGATCCCCGGGCTCCGATCCAGCAAAGCGTCGGGGAGGAGTTCCGTCAGCACGACGGCGTGGTGACGATCTTGATGTACTACCGGCGCAGGGCTTCGCCTAAGCACTGCAACGATATGACCGAGGTGGAATATGGTGGAGGGGGGCACCGCACACGGCTAAGGAACGATCACGAAGATCAACTTGTGTCTTGGGGTGCCCCCCTGCCCCCGTATATAAAGGAGCAAGGGGGGAGGGCCGGCCGGCCCTAGGGGCGCGCCAAGGGAGGGGGAGTCCTCCTCCTAGTGGGAGTAGGACTCCCATTTCCTAGTCCAACTAGGACTGGGAAGGGGGAAGGAAGGAGAGGGAGAGGGAGAGGGAAAGGGGGCCGCCCCCCCTCCTTGTCCAATTCCGACTCCTCATGGGGGGGGGGGGCGCGCCACCTCCTGGTGCGGCCCTCTCTCTCCCCTCGTGGCCCAATAAGGCCCATACTTCCCCCGGGGGGTTCCGGTAACCCCTCCGGCACTCCGGTAATATCCGAAACCTCTCGGAACCATTCCGATGTCCGAACATAGCCGTCCAATATATCAATCTTTATGTCTCGACCATTCCGAGAATCCTCGTCATGTCCGTGATCACATCCGGACTCCGAACTCCTTCGGTACATCAAAATGCATAAACTTATAATAACTGTCATCGTAACCTTAAGCGTGCGGACCCTACGGTTCGAGAACAATGTAGACATGACCGAGACACGTCTCCGGTCAATAACCAATAGCGGTACCTGGATGCCCATATTGGCTCCTACATATTCTACGAAGATCTTTTATCGGTCAGACCGCATAACAACATACGTTGTTCCCTTTGTCCATCGGTATGTTACTTGCCCGAGATTCGATCGTCGGTATCCAATACCTAGTTCAATCTCGTTTACCGGCAAGTCTCTTTACTCGTTCCATAATACATCATACCGCAACTAACTCATTAGTTGCAATGCTTGCAAGGCTTAAGTGATGTGCATTACCGAGAGGGCCCAGAGATACCTCTCCGACAATTGGAGTGACAAATCCTAATCTCGAAATACGCCAACCCAACATCTACCTTTGGTGACACCTGTAGTACTCCTTTATAATCACCCAGTTACGTTGTGACGTTTGGTAGCACCCAAAGTGTTCATCCGGCAAACGGGAGTTGCATAATCTCATAGTCAAAGGAACATGTATAAGTCATGAAGAAAGCAATAGCAACATACTAAACGATCGGGTGCTAAGCTAATGGAATGGGTCATGTCAATCAGATCATTCAACTAATGATGTGACCTCGTTTAATCAAATAACAACTCTTTGTCTATGGTTAGGAAACATAACCATCTTCGATTAACGAGCTAGTCAAGTAGAGGCATACTAGTGACACTTTGTTTGTCTATGTATCCACACATGTATTATGTTTCCGGTTAATACAATTCTAGCATGAATAATAAACATTTATCATGAAATAAGGAAATAAATAATAACTTTATTATTGCTTCTAGGGCATATTTCCTTCAGTCTCCCACTTGCACTAGAGTCAATAATCTAGATTATACAGCAATGATTCTAACACCCATGGAGTCTTGGTGTTGATCATGTTTTGCCCGTGGAAGAGGCTTAGTCAAGGGGTCTGCCACATTCAGATCCGTATGTATCTTGCAAATCTCTATGTCTCCCACCTGGACCAAGTCCCGGATGGAATTGAAGCGTCTCTTGATGTGCTTTGTTCTCTTGTGAAATCTGGATTCCTTCGCCAAGGCAATTGCTCCAGTATTGTCACAAAAGATTTTCATTGGACCCGATGCACTAGGTATGACACCTAGATCGGATATGAACTCCTTCATCCAGACTCCTTCATTTGCTGCTTCCGAAGCAGCTATGTACTCCGCTTCACATGTAGATCCCGCCACGACGCTTTGTTTAGAACTGCACCAACTGACAGCTCCACCGTTTAATGTAAATACGTATCCGGTTTGATTGCATACATGATAGAGCCTATGGCTGAAGCATAGGGAACATCTTTCATCTTCTCTCTATCTTCTGCAGTGGTCGGGCATTGAGTCTGACTCAACTTCACACCTTGCAATACAGGCAAGAACCCTTTCTTCGCTTGATCCATTTTGAACTTCTTCAACATCTTGTCAAGGTATGTGCTTTGTGAAAGTCCAATTAAGCGTCTTGATCTATCTCTATAGATCTTAATGCCTAATCTGTAAGCAGCTTCACCAAGGTCTTTCATTGAAAAACTCTTATTCAAATATCCCTTTATGCTATCCAGAAATTCTATATCCCAATCAGTAATATGTCATCTACATATAATATCAGAAATGCTACAGAGCTCCCACTCACTTTCTTGTAAATACAGGCTTCTCCAAAAGTCTGTACAAACCCAAATGCTTTGATCACACTATCAAAACGTTTATTCCAACTCCGAGATGCTTGCACCAGTCCATAGATGGATCGCTGGAGTTTGCATACTTTGTTAGCTCCCTTTGGATCAATTAAACCTTCTGGCTGCATCATATACAACTCTTCTTCCAGAAACCCATTCAGGAATGCAGTCTTTACATCCATTTGCCAAATTTCATAATCATAAAATGCGGCAATTGCTAACATGATTCGGACAGACTTAAGCATCGCTACAGGTGAGAAGGTCTCATCGTAGTCAATCCCTTGAACTTGTCGAAAACCCTTTGCGACAAGTCGAGCTTTGTAGACAGTAACATTACCGTTGGTGTCAGTCTTCTTCTTAAAGATCCACTTCTTCTCTATTGCTTGCCGACCCTCGGGCAAGTCAACCAAAGTCCACACTTTGTTTTCATACATGGATCCCATCTCAGATTTCATGGCTTCCAGCCATTTTGCGGAATCTGGGCTCACCATCGCTTCTTCATAGTTCGTAGGTTCACCATGATCTAGTAGCATGATTTCCAGAACAGGATTGTCGTACCACTCTGGTGCGGATCTTACTCTGGTTGATCTACGAGGTTCTGTAGTAACTTGATCTGAAGTTGCATGATCATCATCATTAACTTCCTCACTAATTGGTATAGGTGCTACAGAAACAGATTTCTGTGATGTACTACTTTCCAGTAAGGGAGCAGGTACAATTACCTCATCAAGTTCTACTTTCCTCCCACTCACTTCTTTCGAGAGAAACTCCTTCTCTAGAAAGGATCCATTTTTAGCAACAAATGTCTTGCCTTCGGATCTGTGATAGAAGGTGTACCCAACTGTTTCCTTTGGGTATCCTATGAAGACACATTTCTCCGATTTGGGTTCGAGCTTATCAGGTTGAAGCTTTTTCACATAAGCATCGCAGCCCCAAACTTTAAGAAACGACAACTTTGGTTTCTTGCTAAACCATAGTTCATAAGGCGTCGTCTTAACGGATTTTGACGGTGTCCTATTTAACGTGAATGTGGCCGTCTCTAGAGCATAGCCCCAAAACGATAGCGGCAAATCTGTAAGAGACATCATAGATCGCATCATATCTAGTAAAGTGCGATTACGACGTTCGGACACACCATTGCGCTGTGGTGTTCCGGGTGGCATGAGTTGCGAAACTATTCCGCATTGTTTCAAATGTAGACCAAACTCGTAACTCAAATATTCTCCTCCACGATCAGATCGTAGAAACTTTATTTTCTTGTTACGATGATTTTCAACTTCACTCTGAAATTCTTTGAAATTTTCAAATGTTTCAGACTTGTGTTTCATTAAGTACATATACCCATATCTGCTTAAATCATCTGTGAAGGTGAGAAAATAACGATATCCGCCACGAGCTTCAATATTCATCGGACCACATACATCTGTATGTATGATTTCCAATAAATCTGTTGCTCTCTCCATAATACCGGAGAACGGTGTTTTAGTCATCTTGCCCATGAGGCACGGTTCGCAAGTACCAAGTGATTCATAATCAAGTGACTCCAAAAGTCCATCAGTATGGAGTTTCTTCATGCGCTTTATACCGATATGACCTAAACGGCAGTGCCACAAATAAGTTGCACTATCGTTATCAACTCTGCATCTTTTGACTTCAACATTATGAATATGTGTATCACTACTATCGAGATTCATCAAAAATAGACCACTCTTCAAAGGTGCATGGCCATAAAAGATTTTATTCATATAAATAGAACAACCATTATTCTCTGATTTAAATGAATAACCATCTTGCATTAAACAAGATCCAGATATAATGTTCATGCTCAACGCTGGCACCAAATAACAATTATTTAGGTCTAATACTAATCCCGAAGGTAGATGTAGAGGTAGCGTGCCGACCGCGATCACATCGACTTTGGAACCGTTTCCCACGTGCATCGTCACCTCGTCCTTTGCCAGTGTTCGCTTAATCCGTAGTCCCTGTTTCGAGTTGCAAATATTAGCAACAGAACCAGTATCAAATACCCAGGTGCTACTGCGAGCTCTAGTAAGGTACACATCAATAACATGTATATCACATATACCTTTGTTCACCTTGCCATCCTTCTTGTCTGCCAGATACTTGGGACAGTTCCGCTTCCAGTGACCAGTCTGCTTGCAGTAGAAGCACTCAGTTTCAGGCTTAGGTCCAGACTTGGGTTTCTTCGCTTGAGCAGCAACTTGTTTGCTGTTCTTCTTGAAGTTCCCCTTCTTCTTCCCCTTGCCCTTCTTCTTGAAACTGGTGGTCTTATTGACCATCAACACTTGATGCTCCTTCTTGATTTCTACCTCCGCAGCCTTTAGCATTGCGAAGAGCTCGGGCATTATCTTATCTATCCCTTGCATATTATAGTTCATCACGAAGCCTTTGTAGCTTGGTGGCAGTGATTGAAGAATTCTGTCAATGATGCAATCATCTGGAAGATTAACTCCCAGTTGACTCAAGTGATTGTAATACCCAGACATTCTGAGTATGTGCTCACTGACAGACCCATTCTCTTCCATCTTGCAGCTATAGAATTTATTGGAGACCTCATATCTCTCAATCCGGGCATTCTGTTTGAATATCAACTTCAACTCCTGGAACATCTCATATGCTCCATGGTTCTCAAACCGTCGTTGAAGTCCCGGTTCTAAGACGTAAAGCATGGCACACTGAACTATCGAGTAGTCATCAGCTTTGCTCTGCCAGACGTTCATAACATCTGGTGTTGCTCCAGCAGCAGGCCTGGCACCTAGCGGTGCATCCAGGACGTAATTCTTCTGTGCAGCAATGAGGATAATCCTCAAGTTACGGACCCAGTCCGTGTAATTGCTACCATCATCTTTCAACTTTGCTTTCTCAAGGAACGCATTAAAATTCAACAGAACAACAACACGAGCCATCTATCTACAATTAACATAAACAAGCAAGATACTATCAGGGACTAAGTTCATGATAAATTTAAGTTCAATTAATCATATTACTTAAGAACTCCCACTTAGATAGACATCCCTCTAATCTTCTAAGTGATCACGTGATCCAAATCAAACTAAACCATAACCGATCATCACGTGAAATGGATTAGTTCTCAATGGTGAACATCATCATGTTGATCATATCTACTATATGATTCACGCTCGACCTTTCGGTCTCCGTGTTCCGAGGGCATATCTGCATATGCTAGGCTCGTCAAGTATAACCCGAGTATTCCGCGTGTGCAAAACTGGCTTGCACCCGTTGTAGATGGACGTAGAGCTTATCACACCCGATCATCACGTGGTGTCTGGGCACGACGAACTTTGGCAACGGTGCATACTCGGGGAGAACACTTCTTGATAATTTAGTGAGAGATCATCTTATAATGCTACCGTCAATCAAAGCAAGATAAGATGTATAAAAGATAAACATCACATGCAAATCAATATAAGTGATATGATATGGTCATCATCATCTTGTGCTTCATGATC